>CM020237.1:5654372-8285203 GCA_009819775.1 Phoenicopterus ruber ruber | reverse complement strand
CACACCTACACGCAAAAATATCGACAACTATCATTACATCAGAAACTACAACACCCATCACACGCGCTTACATTCCAACTCACATAAAATAGGGTTAGACCCACCTGCCTCACGACCCATTCCTCCTTGACCCGAGCCACCTAGTCCGACTCCCCACACCTTCAACTGCAAGACTCTCAACCATCTTACCGTGACCATCTGCTAAACAATATACCTCCCTGCAATGACAGGCAACTACCCCATCCCAAGGGAGCGCTCCCCAAAAAAAGCTTTCCCAGGGACCTTGGAAATCACCTTGCCTGCAAAACCCACAGCCTGAGCCCAACCTCCACCCACGCAGTGGCAATGACCGCCACCTCACAGAGTGGCTCAGATGCCCACCCCCCCCCCCCCAAGTTGGGAGAAAACCACACACACACCCCCCACTATAGATATTTAGTTGTATGTTTAATTCTAAACCTTTTAAAGAAAAAAGCCTACACAACTCCACATACAACTTGCAATACAAAAATTCATACCACACAATAATACAGGATTAGACATCCTCAAAACACACCACTCATGCAGCTACCGCACAAACCGCCCCTCGCACACAGCTCATCCATTCTGCTGCCTGCCTACCGCAACGGGCCATCACCCCACGTCGGCAGTGCTCCTCGGGAACCCCGCTCCCGAAGCCCTTAGACACCCTGCCTGCAAAAACCCCGGCCCGAGCCTGACCTCCGCCCAAATATTGGCGATGAACGTCGCCTCGCAGAGCGGCCGGGACCGGGGAAAAAAAACCCAGCCGGGGGAAAAAAAAAAAATCCCCCAGCTGGGGTTTTTTTTTTTTTTTCTTTAAAAATAATTCTTTCCTAAATGTCTGAAAAATAAAAACACTCAACTCCAGATACAACCTGCAAGGAAAAAACACCACCACATAAACCACATCCGTACAGGGTTAGACGCACACAACACACGCCACTCATTCAGCTACTGCACAAACTGCCCCTCACACACAGCTCATCTATTCTGCTGCCTGCCACAACAGGCCATCGCCCCGTATCTGCGGCACTCTTCGGGAACCCTGCTCCCAGAGCCCTTAATAAACCCCCTGCCTGCGAAAACCCCGGCCCGAGCCTGACCTCCGCCCAAATACTGGCGACGAACATCGCCTCGCAGAGCGGCCGGGACCGGGGAAAAAAAAAACCCAGCCGGGGGAAGAAAAAAAAAATCCCCCAGCTTGGGTTTTTTTTATTCTATTTTTAATTTTTTTTTTTTTTTACCGTGTCAGCATTGCATACAACCTGAAAAAAGATTCACACGCAAAATTTAGACGCGTGCAGAAACTAAGACTCATTCTACAGCCACTCCTTCCATTCCTCACTCAAAACATATCCCTATCACCACCCACCTACCACAATGGCAGATTACCCCACTTCTAGAGGCATGCCTAGAACTGCCTCACCGCGTGCCTCAAAACATCACCGCTCCGCCTGCTTCCAAAGGGTCAGTCTTCATAACCGGAAGGTGAGAAAGATGCTCTGTGTCGCTCCCGCTCCTTCTTTGGTACGAGTTGTACACACTGGCACAACTCGCTCGAGGATTTGCTCCGGGGATCCAAAGGGCCCTGTGGCTCCTGCAAAACGCAACAGAAGGGACTCTAGAGCATGCTTGCAAATAGCTACCGGCTTTCCCCAAAACCGGCCCGTACAACCTCCACCCACACAGGCCGTGCTAAATCGACAGATTACCACCCCCACGCTCCGACTGTTCTGCCCTGACCGGAATTGCTATGCACAGGCAAAGCAGCCCCGCCTCACGCACACATACGCTCTACAAACATGACCTAAGGATGAAAGAATACCACACGCCGTAGAGAAATGCCAGACAAAAAGACCGAGCCTGACAGTAAGCGTGACAATGCCAAGACTGCGTGGCACAGACGCGCCAGTGGGGCCTGCCCTGCAACACCACCACGGCTCATAAAGAGATATAGAGAATGAAGCCTCGATGACCAATAGAGACAAGACTACAGGGGAAGACGAGACTACTCGCTGGGGAAGACAAGACTACAGTGACACAGGGAATAAACCCCTGGAAGAACTATGCAGAAAGAGCGATGGAGATGAGACCCAACGGCAAAGCCCAAGCGAGAGCCGGGAGAAAGACTGGCCAAACGCACCTACGATGTTACACCGGACCGGCAGCACCGCGCTTCTACATCGTGCCGCAAAACTAGACTTACTCGATCGGCACCATGCCGATCGCTCGAGCCTGCAGAGATGTGACGATAGCTACTGTGATCCCGGTAGGACGCGAGTGTGCAGGCAAAGGCAGAGACAAACGTCAACACGTTATATAAATAAGGGACACGTACGAACATCCACCAGACGCTGCACAACTCCAGACGCTCACCCCGACGCTCCTGTGCCAATGCGCACATCTCATTATACGCATTTCTCCCTCTACCTGCGCGAGACTGACTCCCCGCAAACCACGCTCCTGTCATGCAAGTGTTCTGACACGTGTAGTCTCTGCCGCCCAGAGATTCGTGCCCTGTCGCTTGGCTTTCACGGCGCCACGGTCCCTCCTTCAAAGCTGCCACGTCGCTTAAATGCAAGGTTCCTTTAATCGCCTCCTGTCGCTCGGTCACCCGCAAAAACAAAACGCTAAGCGGTTTAATACACGCTTCGTCCGTAAGAGCGGCGCTCCGCAGCTCCGCAAACCCGCCGTACCCTACAGACAGACGCACAGCCGTGCAACGCACGTGAGAATATAATGCCATACCATGCGACACGCTTAGACCACGGTCAAGACAAAACACAATATATGGCTGTATAACCTAAGACGGTCTCAGATGGCCCTCGGCCCAAATAGAGAGCGCTGCGATGCAAGACAAAACACAATGTAGAGCCATACGACGCACAGCAGTCTCGACAGGCAGTCGTTACAAGTACGGAGCCATACCATGCCGGGCAAAACCCAATACAGACAAATACGACGCCAGACAGTCTCGGGGGGCGCTCGGTAGAAATAGAGAGCGCCGCGATGCCAGACAAAACACGATACGGGGCCGTATAGCGCACGGCGATCTCAAATGGCAGACAATACGAGTACAGAGCGCTACAACGCGAGATGAGACGTGATACAGTGCCATACAATGCGAGGCGGCGTCAGATGACGGTCGGTACGAATAGAGCGCCGCGGTCCCAGAAAAAGCACGGTCCTGGGCCGTACGATGCACGGCAGTCTCATACCACAGTCGATACGAGGAGAGAGCAATACAATGCAAGACACGACACAGTACAGGGCCATACAATGGACAGCGGTCTCAAAGGGTGGAGAATTACAACTACGGAGCAATACAATGCCAGACAAAACCCAATACAGAGCAGTACAATACAAAGCGGTCTCAAATGGCGGAGAGTACAAGCGTAGAGTACCACTAGTACGAGTACGACTCGATACAAGGACAGAGCACTACACTGCAAGACAAAACCCAAATACAGGGCCGTACAATGCAAGGCAGTCTCAAATGATGGAGAATGACAAGTACAGAGCAATACAATGCCAGACAAAACCCAAATTCTGAGCGATACAATGCACGGCAGCCTCAGATGGCACACGATACGAGCCCAGGGCGGTACAGTTGCAGACAAAACGGGACAGGGCCACGTGATGCAAGACGGTCGCGGGTGGCAGTCGGTACAAGTACAGAGCGCTACAGTACACGACAAAACACGATACGGGACCATACAAGTCGGTGGTCTCGGATAGCGGTCCATCCAAATAGAGAACGCGACCATGCCAGACAAAACCCAAATACAGCGCCATATGACGCACGGCACGCTCAGATGGCACTCGACAGGAGTGCAGAGCGATACAACGCCAGACAAAACACGAGACAGGGCTATACAATGCACGGCAGTCTCAGATGGCAGAGAATTACAAGTAGAGCAATACGATGCAAGACAAAAACCAAATACAGAGCGGTACAATGCCAGACGGTCTCAGATGGCGCTCGGTAGAAAGGCAGCGCACCGCGATGCCAGGCAAAACACAATACAGGGCCGTACGACGTGAGACGGTCTCAGATGGATGTCGACACATGTACAGAGCTATACAATGCCACACAAAACAATACAGGGCCGCACAAGGCACGTCAGTCTCGGATGGCAGAGATTTACAAGTACAGAGCAATACGACGATGCCAGACAAGACGTAATACGGGGCCGTACGACGCACAGCCTGCTCAGATGGCAGTCGATACAAGGACAGAGCAATACAACGGAAGACAAAAACTAAATACGGGGCCATACCATGCGAGAGTCTCAGATGGCGGTCCATACACAGAGCGATACAATGCAATACAAGACCCAAACAGAGCAATGCAATGCCATTAAAAAACCAATAGAGAGCACTACAATGACAGTCTCAGATGGCAGTAGATACAGATTGAGAGTACGCCAATGCCAGACGAAACACAATATAGAGCCGTACAGCGCAAGGCACTCCCCAGATGGCCATCGGTACAAATAGAGTGAGATACGACGCGAGACAAAAGAGAGCCATACGATGCACGCCAGTCTCGAACGGCGGGGCGTTACAAATACAGAGTGCTACGATGCAAGACGAGACAACGCACGGCAGTCTCAAACAGCAGAGCGTTACAAGTACAGAGCGCTACAATACAACGCGAATCACGATATGGGGGCCCCGCAACGCATGGCGGTCTCGCACGGCACAGCATTACAAGTACGGAGCGCTACAAGGCAAGACAAAACAATACAGCGCGCTACAAGGCGACACGGTCTCGGATGGCGGTCTATACATGGATGGAGCGATACAAGACAAGATGAAACCACATACAGCGGCATACTATGCACAGTAGTCTCAGATGGCAGTTGATACAAGTCCAGAGCGATACAATGCGAGACCAAAACCCAATACGGGGCCATACGACACAGGACACAAACCCTATACAGAGCCATACGATGCAAGGCAGTCTCAGATGGCGCTCGATACAAATACGGAGCGCTGCAACGCGAGGCAAAATGCAATCCGGAGCGATACGATGCACGACGGTCTTCGATGGCGCTCGATACGAGGATAGAGCGATGCAACGCAAGACAAAACCTAATACGGGGCCACACAAAGCACAGCGGTCGGTACGAGTACAGAGCGATACGACGCGAGACAAAAACCCGACACGGAGCGATACGATGCAAGAGAACAAAGCGGCGCAAAGCAAAGCGGCCTCAGCTGGCAGTCGAAACCTATACACAGTGCTGCGAGGCAATACAAAAGCAGAACAATAAATGCATGAGAAGCCGTGCTTTAAGGCCTGAGCCCATAAGGAGGAAGAGGTGAAATGCTGTAGGGCATCTCTAGGGAAACAGAACTTTCACGAGCAGAGCTGTCATTCCATCCCGGATAGCCTCTGCAAAGCAGACCCTCCTGAAGCATCTGCGCCGCAAAATGCGCCGTGAGCTCCGATCACGAGACGACAAGCGCTCGACGGGCTCCGTGCCGAAGCGGCGAGGTGTCGGAGACCCTACGGACACCGGCAGAGGTGTGTGGGGAGAACTCGCGAGATGGAATAGAGACCTGCGGAAGGCACCGTAGACTGGAACAAATGTAGATGACACCAGACAACACCAGTGACGCTAGGACGCAGACACGGGCCAGAACGTTCACATCCCGCAGGACAAACCCTGGGCCCTCTGTCTGCCCCCAAACTTAATGGAGCCTAAAGAGCCCTCTCTGCAACCTGGACATTAAACCCCGCCACTGGCCCCACCCCACCCCCTGCTTTTGCCTCTTAACGTACCCTTCAGAGGTCAGGGTCCAGAATGCATCCTCATCGGGAGCACATCCTCTCACGGGGATGCTCCCGCATCCGCCGGGTTCCTCTTCATCGCCCCCGAGACACGGCGCCACTGGTCACCGACACGTCGGCCGTCGTCGACCTCTACTGCGCCGACACCCTCCTCGGAAGCACCGCACCCAAACGTCACACGTTGCTGTCAGCATCTCCTACGGAAGCCAGAAAACCAAAGAGAGAAAGCACCCGTCGTACTTGGAAGCAGTCGCCCGCACGGCCGTTCCTGCCCTGCCGCTCTTCTCCGCCCACTTGCTTCAAATCCTCAGCTGTTTGAGAGCAGCCCTCAGGGCACCTACAGAACCAAAGGGAAACGCTCGGCCGAGCTGCCGGCGACCCTCGGCGACCGCTTCGCGAGTCGCTCGCCTTTTCTCAAACTCCTTGTCGCCGCGTGGCTGCCCCTTTCCTGCTCCTTTACCTCAGCTGGTCAGAGTCAGATCCTTTGCTCTGCTGTGCTAAGGCTCACCCACCGCCTGTAAAACAAACAGGGTAAGCTTGTAGTTACAACAATAATACAGCACCTCAAAAAAGTGCTATTTCAGCACACCAGTCATCGCTCACCTCGCCAAAGTCTGCTCCGATATCTCACGTGAGAGAAAGCCATCGTTAAAACTGAAATGATGGATGCATGAGAAACTGGGCTTTAAGACCTAAGACCTTTACAGACATGGGAATAAAAGCCCAGAAGACAAATCTGTGCAAACGGAACTGTCAACAGCAGAGCTGCAAGGGCCACCCGACTCGCCGCCGCAACAAATGACCGCTCAGAAGCGTCTATGACGCAACACGTGCCAGATAGATGGAGGCTTTAAGCTATAATTGCAAGACAAGAAAGGCTCGACAGCTGCTATGCCAATGACACGAGGCACTCAAGACTCACGAGGGCTACCGAGGTGCCCGCTGATCGCAAAGAGCTACGGAGACATTGAGACCTGAGGAAGATACGCTGTAAGACACGGAAGACAGACTACACGAGCTACACAACACCACAGACACCTGTAAAAACACCACCTCCCCCCCCCCCCCACAAGGAATACATATAACTTCAAGGATAATATATAGCCACCAGTCCAGTCTCCCATCCGACACCACGCACCAACTCACCTTCTCGTGGCACTCTGCTCGCCTCCTGTGCCGCTCTTTGCGGTGCATCTCGACCCTGTGCGTCCGAAACAAATTATTCAACATGTCACCTGGGCGCAGAGGGATCACTGAAAAAATCCAGAAGTCTTGTTTCCCTTTGTATAGGCCGTCTAGAGTCCAACTACAGGCTGCCATTAAAATAACAACCACCTTTAAGCCCCACACATTCACGCCTTAACACCTTTGAGATTCCGCCTGCTTCGCTACTGCTGAACAGCCCCTCCCAGGTGTCCCCAATCATCATCTCCATAAAACCTGACTAAAGTGACTGTCCACACAGTCTGCCTACGGTTACTCGATCCAAAAGCTACCTTTGCCTAAGCAGTCTAGGCATATATCAACATATTATCCATAGACTGTTATTGCTATTTCATCTACACCTGACTCTACATCCCCGGGCAGAGCGGCTCCAGGCCAAACACACACACGCACAGACCGACAGTACGCAGAACGTGAAACAATGCGACTCCAAGAACAGAAAACTCTCAGCAAGAGCATTCATTCCCAGATGAGAGACGCCGTCAGACAAGACGACCTACAGGGCTGCAACGGTGAGGCTAGGAGGCTCTGTGGCACCCCAGAAAGGAGTTGGAAATAAAAGCCCATTCTAGGAAGTCACTGTCAAGACTGAGAGGATGGATGCACAAGATGCCTGGCTTCAAGACCTACAAAGGTAAGGATGCGGGGAAGAAGTCCTAGTCCGCGAAAATGGACGGTGAGAGAGCAGAGTGGCTGACGCAGCCTGGACCGATGCCACAAAAGACGACTGACCGGAGACTTCTGAGACGCAAGACCTGTCCGTGCTTTACGCTTGTAAAGCAAAAAACAGCCCCCAATGGGCACTATGTTGACGAGCATGGGCATTCAAGACCCTAGAGATGGCGCCCAGATACAACGCTGTGCTCCTTGAGCACAAAGAGGAAAACCGAGACCCGAGAAAGATCAGAGACACAGAAGACAGACTGAGCAAGCTACACGGTAACAGACACAGGCTGGAACCGCCCTGCCCAGCACACGCTAGTATAATGCCAAAATGTAACTCGCTCCCTTTCCCTGCCCAGAGGGGACTGGTCCTGGACAGCCCTCTCCCCTACGCTAACTTTAAAACCCCTCCCTGCGATTCCCAGCCTCGGCCCCTCCTCCCAGTCCCTCCCCAGCCCTGGGTCCCTCAACTTAGCTTTCAGAGGCCTGGGGGTCCGATTCCATCCTCGACAAAAGGAAAAACTGCTTCAGCTAACTGGGATGTTCCTGCAGTCGCCAGGTGCCTCTTTGTCAGCTGCAAAGAAGAAAAACCAAACAGTGCCAGTAGTGAGCATCACATCAGTCAACACCAACCTTCTCAGAAGCACCGTGCCATTCCGCTCACCTGCTCGTTCCAGAGGCGGACACTGCAGCTGTCATCACTGGTGGTACCTAAGAAGCCAAGAGACACAAAATTACCGTTACGCTTCTGAGAAGTCACCAGCCCCATGCTCCTCCTGCCCACCACCCCAGCTCACCTCAAAGGCTCATCCGAGTCCAAAGGCAGCCCACGCAGCACCTGCAAAACCCAAGGGAAAGGCCTAAGACACTTGCCATATAATACTTTGCTCTCAGACACCAACCCGGCCAACAATCGCCTCGCCTTCTCGGACCGCTCACAGGCACGCGGCTTCGCCCCTCCGAGGCTGCGTGCAGAACCTGCAAAATCCAGAGAAAAAGGCACGTGCTGACATACTGCCCGCAACCGCGGCCTGCCCGCGGCAATTCCCGTCTCCCTCTCCTATACCTTTGCTGCTCGCCAGCCCCGCCTCCGCCATTTACAGGTTGCCACGTTGAGTCTCACGTACCACCTATAAAAAAACAAACGCAAACAAGGGACGCTTATAACTTCACCCACAATACCTGAAAAATAACTGCTGCTTCAGCCCACTAGGCACTGCTCACCTTGGCCAAGTCACCTCCGGTACCGATATCCCACTCTGCTCATTGCTTTGCGCCTTCGAAATGAAAAAAGAAAAACACAAAACCCAATGTAATCGTACAGCCAGCAGCCGCATCTTCCCTCCGACACCACGCGCTGGCTCACCTCGTTGTGGCACTCTGCTCGCCTCCTCTGTCGCTCTTCGCTGTGCATCTTGACTCTCTGCATCTGAAAAAAAAAAAAGAGTGAAACAGGTCACCTGGAGGAAGAGCGATCACTGAACAATTCCAGAGATCTTGTTTCCCTTTAGACAGGCCATCTAGAGTCCAACTACAGACCGCCATTAAGAAAAAGGCCAGCCTTTAAGCCCCACGCATGCGAGCCTTAACACCTTTGAGATTCAGTCTCCTTCGCGACCGCTAAACAGTCCTTCCCAGATGGCCCTATCACCATTTGCGTAGAAGCACTATTGAAGTGACCGTCTACACAGCCTGCCGACGGCTACTTGATCCGAGATGACTATGCTACCTTTGCCTAAACAGTCTAGGCATATCGACGTATTAACCATATAGACTGTTATTGCTATTCTACCTACCTCTGGGCAGAGCGGCTCCACGCCAAACACACGCATGCGCAGACCGACGCTACAAACAGTGCAACTCAAGGATGAGAGAAAAAAAAGTCTCTCGGCAAGAACAATGACTCCCAGACCAGAGATGCTGTCAGGCAAGATGATCTACAGGGCCTCAACAGAGAGGTGAGGAGGCTCTGCGGCACCCCAGAAAGGACTTGAACATTATGGTCTGTTATAGGAAATTATAGTCAAAACCGAGATGATGGATGCACAAGAAGCCTGGCTTCAAGACCTATGAACCTAAGGATGCGGGGAAGAAGTCCCAGTCCGTGAAAAGGGATGGCTAGAGAGCAGAGATGCTGGCACAGCCTGGAACCGTGCCACAAAAGAGGCCTGACCGGAGACTTCCGAGACGCAAGACCTATCCGTGCTTTAAGATGGTAATGCAAGAAAAGAACCCAACAAGTACTATGTCAATGAACAGGGGCATTCAAGTCCCCAGGGATGGTGCCCAAGACACACGCTGCGCTCCTTGAGCATAAAGAACAAAGACAATGTCGAGGCCCAACAAAAGGTCTGAGACACAGAAGACAGAACGAACAAGCTACACAGCACCACAGACTGGAACCGCCCTGCCCGGCACACGCTAGTGTTGTCCCAAAAAGCGACACGCTCCCTTTCCCTGCCCAGAGGGGACTGGTCCTGGACAGCCCTCTCCCCTACGCTAACTTTAAAACCCCTCCCTGCGATTCCCAGCCTCGGCCCCTCCTGCCAGTCCTCCCCAGCCCAGGGTCCCTCAACTTAGCTTTCAGAGGCCTGGGGGTCCGATTCCATCCTCGACAAAAGGAAAAACTGCTTCAGCTAACTGGGATGTTCCTGCAGTCGCCAGGTGCCTCTTTGTCAGCTGCAAAGAAGAAAAACCAAACAGTGCCAGTAGCGAGCATCACATCAGTCAACACCAACCTTCTCAGAAGCACCGTGCCATTCCGCTCACCTGCTCGTTCCAGAGGCGGACACTGCAGCTGTCATCGCTGGTGGTACCTAAGAAGCCGAGAGACCCAAAATTACCGTTACGCTTCTGAGAAGTCACCAGCCCCATGCTCCTCCTGCCCACCACCCCAGCTCACCTCAAAGGCTCATCCGAGTCCAAAGGCAGCCCACGCAGCACCTGCAAAACCCAAGGGAAAGGCCTAAGACACTTGCCATATAATACTTTGCTCTCAGACACCAACCCGGCCAACAATCGCCTCGCCTTCTCGAAACGCTCACAGGCACGCGGCTTCGCCCCTCCGAGGGTGCGTGCAGAACCTGCAAAATCCAGAGAAAAAGGCACGTGCTGACATACTGCCCGCAACCGCGGCCTGCCCGCGGCAATTCCCGTCTCCCTCTCCTATACCTTTGCTGCTCGCCAGCCCTGCCTCCGCCGTTTACAGGTTGCCACGTTGAGTCTCACGTACCACCTATAAAAAAACAAACGCAAACAAGGGACGCTTATAACTTCACCCACAATACCTGAAAAATAACTGCTGCTTCAGCCCACTAGGCACTGCTCACCTTGGCCAAGTCACCTCCGGTACCGATATCCCACTCTGCTCATGGCTTTGCGCCTTCGAAATGAAAAAAGAAAAACACAAAACCCAATGTAATCGTACAGCCAGCAGCCGCATCTTCCCTCCGACACCACGCGCTGGCTCACCTCGTTGTGGCACTCTGCTCGCCTCCTCTGTCGCTCTTCGCTGTGCATCTTGACTCTCTGCATCTGAAAAAAAAAAAGAGTGAAACAGGTCACCTGGAGGAAGAGCGATCACTGAACAATTCCAGAGATCTTGTTTCCCTTTAGACAGGCCATCTAGAGTCCAACTACAGACCGCCATTAAGAAAAAGGCCAGCCTTTAAGCCCCACGCATGCGAGCCTTAACACCTTTGAGATTCAGTCTCCTTCGCGACCGCTAAACAGTCCTTCCCAGATGGCCCAATCACCATTTGCGTAGAAGCACTATTGAAGTGACCGTCTACACAGCCTGCCGACGGCTACTTGATCCGAGATGACTATGCTACCTTTGCCTAAACAGTCTAGGCATATCGACGTATTAACCATACAGACTGTTATTGCTATTCTACCTACCTCTGGGCAGAGCGGCTCCACGCCAAACACACGCATGCGCAGACCGACGCTACAAACAGTGCAACTCAAGGATGAGAGAAAAAAAGTCTCTCGGCAAGAACAATGACTCCCAGACCAGAGATGCTGTCAGGCAAGATGATCTACAGGGCCTCAACAGAGAGGTGAGGAGGCTCTGCGGCACCCCAGAAAGGACTTGAACATTATGGTCTGTTATAGGAAATTATAGTCAAAACCGAGATGATGGATGCACAAGAAGCCTGGCTTCAAGACCTATGAACCTAAGGATGCGGGGAAGAAGTCCCAGTCCGTGAAAAGGGATGGCTAGAGAGCAGAGATGCTGGCACAGCCTGGAAGGACGCTGCAAAAGAGGACTGACCAGAAAATTCTGAGACGCAAGACCTATCCGTGCTTTAAGATGGTAATGCAAGAAAAGAACCCAATGGGCACTATGTCAATGAACAGGGGCATTCAAGTCCCCAGGGATGGTGCCCAAGACACACGCTGCGCTCCTTGAGCATAAAGAACAAAGACAATGTCGAGGCCCAACAAAAGGTCTGAGACACAGAAGACAGAACGAACAAGCTACACAGCACCACAGACTGGAACCGCCCTGCCCAGCACACGCTAGTGTTGTCCCAAAAAGCGACACGCTCCCTTTCCCTGCCCAGAGGGGACTGGTCCTGGACAGCCCTCTCCCCTACGCTAACTTTAAAACCCCTCCCTGCGATTCCCAACCTCGGCCCCTCCTGCCAGTCCCTCCCCAGCCCAGGGTCCCTCAACTTAGCTTTCAGAGGCCTGGGGGTCCGATTCCATCCTCGACAAAAAAACCACTGTGGCAACTGCAGGAACGTGCCAGTTAGCCAAGTTCTTCTTTGTCATCTGCCATAAAAAAACCCCCAAACAGTGCCAGTAGTGAGCATCACATCAGTCAACACCAACCTTCTCAGAAGCACCGTGCCATTCCGCTCACCTGCTCCTTCCACAGATGGATGCTGCGGCCGTCACCGCTGGTGGTACCTAGGAAACCAAGAGACCCAAAATTACCGTTACGCTTCTGAGAAGTCACCAGCCCCATGCTCCTCCTGCCCACCACCCCAGCTCACCTCAAAGGCTCATCCGAGTCCAAAGGCAGCCCACGCAGCACCTGCAAAACCCAAGGGAAAGGCCTAAGACACTTGCCATATAATACTTTACTCTCAGACACCAACCCGGCCAACAATCGCCTCGCTTTCTCGGACCGCTCACAGGCACGCGGCTTCGCCCCTCCGAGGGTGCATGCAGAACCTGCAAAATCCAGAGAGAAAGGCACGTGCTGACATACTGCCCGCAACCGCGGCCTGCCCGCAGCAATTCCCGTCTCTCTCTCCTATACCTTTGCTGCTCGCCACAGCCCCGCCTCTGCCGTTTACAGGTTGACGTGTTGAGGCTCGGGTACCACCTATAAAAACAAACAAGGCATGCCTAGAACTTCACCCACAATATGACATCTGAAAAAGTAACTGCTGCTTCAGCCCACTAGGCACTGCTCACCTTGCCCGAGTCACCTCCGGTGCCGATACCCCGCTTCGCTCATTGCTTCGCACCTTCAAAACGAAAGCGACAACACACAAAGCACGACAAAACATGATGCGGTTAGGTAGCCACCGGTCACGTCTTCCCTCCGACACCACGCACCTACTCACCTTCTTGTGGCGCTCTGCTCGCCGCCTCTGTCGCTCTTTGCGGTGCATCTTGTCTCTGTGCATCTGAAAAAAAATATTCAGCATATCACCTCATAGCAGAGCAATAGCTGAACAATTCCAGAGGTCTTGTTTCCCTTTAGAGAGGCTGTCTAGAGTCCAGCTACAGGCTGCCGTTAATAGAGAGAGGCAAAACTAAACCCCACGCATGCACGCCTTAACACCTTCGAGATTCCGCCTCCTTCGCTACTGCTGAACAGCCCCTCCCAGGCGGCCCCAATCATCACCTCCATAAAACCTGACCGAAATGATTGTCCACACAGTCTGCCCGTGGTTACTCGATCCAAGATGACTACGCTAACTTTGCCTAAGCAGTCTAGGCATATATCAACATATTATCCATAGACTGTGATTGCTATTCCATCTACCCCCGACTCTACATCCCCGGGCAGAGCAGCTCCAGGCCAGCCGCACGCACGCGCAGACCGACAGTACGCAGAACGCTACAAACAATTGACTTGAAGAGAGAAAACCCTCAGCAAGAACAATCGCTCCCAGATGGGAGACGCTGTCAGGCAAGATCACCCACAGGGCTGCAAGGGTGAAGCGAGGAGGCTCTGCGGCACCCCAGAAAGGACTTGAACATTATGGTCTGTTATAGGAAATTATAGTCAAAACCGAGGTGATGGATGCGCAAGAAGCCTGGCTTCAAGATCTATGAACCTAAGGATGCGGGAAAGAAGTCCCAGTTCGTGAAAACGGACGGCTAGAGAGCAGAGATGCTGGCACAGCCTGGAACAATGCCACAAAAGAGGCCTGACCAGAGACTTCCAAGACGCAAGACCTGTCCGTGCTTTACGCTTGTAAAGCAAAAAACAGCCCCCAATGGGCACTGTGTCAATGAGTATGGGCATGGAGAGCCTAGGGACGGTGCCCAGATTCAACGCCGTGCCCCTTGAGCGCAAAGAGGAATCGCAAGACCCAAGAAAGGTCTGAGACACAGAAGACCGACCGCACAAGCTACGCAAACAACAGACACAGGCTGGAACCGCCCTGCCCGGCACACGCTACTGTCATGCTGAAAAGTAACCCGCTCCCTTCGCCTGCGCAAAGGGCACGGGTCCTGGACAGCCCTCTCCCCCACGCTAACTTTAAAACCCCTCCCTGCGATTCCCAACCTCGTTCCCTCCTCCCAGTCCCTCCCTAGCCCTGGGCCCTCAACTTAGCTTTCAGAGGGCTAGGGGTCCGATTCCATCCTCGACAAAAAAACCACTTCGGCTAACTGGGACGCTCCCGCAGTCACCAGGTTCCTCTGTCATCGGCAAAGACGACAAACCAAACGGTGCCGTTAGTAAGCATCGCGTCGGCCGACACCAACCTCAGAAGCACCGTGCCTTTCCGCTCACCTGCTCGTTCCAGAGACGGACGCCGTGGCCGTCATCGCCGGTGCTACCTAAGAAACCGAGAGACACAAAATTACAGTTATGCTTGTGAGACGTCACCGGCCCCACGCTCCTCCTCGCTGCCACCCCAGCTCACCTCAAAGGATCATTCGAGTCCGAAGGCAGCCCACACAGCACCTGCAAAACCAAGAGGGAAAGGCCTAAGACAGTTGCCATATAATACTTTGCTCTTAGACACCGACCCAGCCGAAAACTGCCTCGCCTTCTCGGACCGCTCACGGGCGTGTGGCTTCGCCCCTCCGAGACGGCGTACAGAACCTCCAAAAGCAGAGACAAAGGCACGTGCCGAGATACTGCCCGAAACCGCAGCCTGCCCGCACCGATTCCCGGCTCACGCTCCTCTACCTTTGCGGCTCGCCAGCTCCGCCTCTGCCATTTGCGGGTCGCCACGTTGAGTCTCGGGTACCGCCTATAAAAAAAGCCAAACGCAAACAAGGGACGCTTAAAACTGCGGCGAGAATAGGACGACTGAACAAGAACTGCTACTTCAGCCCGCTAGTCGCCGCTCGCCTGGCCCAAGTCACCTCTGGTGCGGATATCCCTCTTTGCTTGTCGATTCGCACCTTCAAAGTGAAAAAAAAAAAAACAAACAAAAGCGATGTCATATAGCCACCGGTTACACCTTCCCTCCGACACCACGCACCGACTCACCTTCTTACGGCGCTCCGCTCGCCTCCTCCGTCGCTCTTCGCCGCGCGTCTTGACTCTCCGCCTCTGAAACTAATTACTACACGAGTCACCTGGCAGCAGAGGGATCACCGAACGATTCCAGAGGTCTCGTTTCCGTTTAGGATGACCATCTAGAGTCCAACTAGAGACTACCGTTAAGAAAGAAAAAGGCCAACCTTTAAGCCCCACACATACAAGCCTCAACACCTTTGAGATTCAATCATCTGCTTCGCTACTGCCGAACGGTCCCTCCCAGACGGCCCCAATCATCATCTCCCTAAAACCCAATGAAGTGACCGCTCACGCAGCCTGCCAATGGTTACTCGACCCGAGATGACTACGCTACCTTTGCTTAAACGGTCTAGGCGTATCAACGTATTATCCGTAGACTGTTACCGCTATTCCATCGACCCCTGACTCCACATCCCCGGGCAGAG
Organism: Phoenicopterus ruber ruber; assembly: GCA_009819775.1. Classification (NCBI taxonomy): domain Eukaryota; kingdom Metazoa; phylum Chordata; class Aves; order Phoenicopteriformes; family Phoenicopteridae; genus Phoenicopterus; species Phoenicopterus ruber. The sequence continues at coordinate 8,269,347 of CM020237.1, read as the reverse complement.
CAGCTCCAGGCCACACACGCATACGCACAGACCGACAGTACGCAGAACACAACGAACGATGCGACTCAAAAGACGGAAAACTCTCAGCGAGAACAATCGCTCCCAGGTGGGAGATGCTGTCAGGCAAGACGACGTACAGGGCCTCGACGGCGAGGCGAGAAGGCTCTACGGCAGCCCAGAAAAGAGTTGAACGTAATGGCCCCTTATAGGAAATTACCGTCAGAACCGAGGTGACGGATGCACGAGAAGCCTGGCTTCAAGACCTACGAACCTAAGGATGTAGGGGAGAAGTCCCGGTCCGTGAAAGCGGACGGCTAGAGAGCAGAGCTGCTGGCGCAGCCCGGAAGGACGCGGCAAAATAGGACTGACCAGAGAATTCCAAAACGCAAGACCTATCCACGCTTTATGCTCGTAAAGCAAAAAAGAAGCGCCCGATGAGCATTGTATTGATGAGCAAGGGCATTGAGACGCTACGGATGGTGCCCAGGTGCAACGCTGTGCTCCTCGAGCGCAAAGAGGAAACCCAAGACCCGAGAAAGGTCTAGACGCAGAAAATAGACCGAACGAGCTACGCGACGCCGCAGATACACGCTAGAACTGCTCTGCCCACGCTAACGTGGTGCTGAAAAGCAACCCGCTCCCTTCGCCTGCCTAAAGGGGATGGGTCCTGGACAGCCCTCTCCCCTACGCTAACTTTAAGCCCCACCCCTGCAATTCCCAACCTCGTTCCCTCCTCTCAGTCCTTCCCCAGCCCTGGGCCCTCAACTTAGCTTTCAGAGGGCTAGGGGTCCAATTCCATCCTCGACAAAAAAAACCCGCTTCGGCTAACTGGGACGTTCCCGCAGTCACCAGATTCCTCTTCGTCATCTGCAAAGAAAATACAAACAGCGCAAGGAGTAAGCATCGCATCGGCCGACGCCAACCTTCTCAGAAGCACCGCGGCGTTCCGCTCACCTGCTCGTTCCAGAGACGGATGCTGCGGCCGCCATCGCCGGTACTACCTAAGAAACCGAGAAACAAAATCACCGTGACGCTTCCGAGAAGTCACCAGCCCCATACTCCTCCTCTCTACCACCCCCAGCTCACCTCAAAGGATCACCCGGGTCCAAAGGCAGCTCACGCGGCACCTTCGAAACCAAAAAGGGAAAGTCCTAACCCAGTTGCCATATAATACTTTGCTCTTAGACACCAACTCAGCCAAAAACTGCCTCAGCTTCTCAAACCGCACACGGGCATGCGGCTTCGCCCCTCTGAGATCACGTGCAGAACCTGCAAAAACCAAAGACAAAGGCACGTGCTGAGATGCTGCCCAAAACTGCAGCCTGGCCGCGGCAATTCCCATCTCCCGCTCCTATACTGTTGCTGCTCACCAGCCCCGCCTCTGCCATTTACAGGTTGACACGTTGAATCTCGGGTACCGCCTATATAAAAAAGCCAAACACAAACAAGGGAGGCTTAAAAACTGCAGCAAGAATAGGACAACTGAACAAGAACTGCAACATCAGCCCACTAGTCACTGCTCACCTTGCTCAAGTCACCTCTGGTACCGATATCCCTCTTTGCTCATTGCTTCGCACCTTCAAAATGAAAAAAGGAATAAACGCAAAGCCTAATGTTATCATATAGCCACCGGTTGCATCTTCCCTCCGACACCACGCACCGACTCACCTTCTTACGGCACTCCGCTCGCCTCCTTTGTCGCTCTTCGCTGTGCATTTTGACTCTCCACCTCTGAAAAAAATTACTACACGAGTCACCTGGCAGCAGAGGGATCACCGAACAATTCCAGAGGTCTCGTTTCCATTTAGGATTACCATCTAGAGTCCAACTGGAGACTACCATTAAGAAAGAAAAGGCCAGTCTTCAAGCCCCACACATACAAACCTCAACACCTTTGAGATTCAATCTGCTTCGCTACTGCCGAACAGTCCCTCCCAGATGGCCCCAATCACCTCCATAAAACCCAATTGAAATGACTGTCCACACAGCCTGCTGACAGCTACTCTGAGATGACTACACTACCTTTGCCTAAACAGTCTAGGCATATCAACCTATTATCCGTACACTGTTATTGCTAGTCTACACTACGCCTGACTCCAAATGCCCGGGCAGAGCAGCTCCGGGCCAAACACGCGCACGCGCAGACCGACAGTACGCAGAACGCTACAAATGATGTGGCTCAAGGATGAGAGAAATCTCGCAGCAAGAACAAGGACTCCTGGACTGGAGATGCTGTCAGGCAAGACGACCTACAGGGCCTCAACGGTGAGGCGAGGAGGCTCTATGGCACCCCAGAAAGCAGTTGAACATAATGGCCCCTTATAGGAAGTTACTGTCAGAACGGAGGTGACGGATGCACAAGAAGCCTGGCTTCAAGACCTAAGAGAAGAGGGACGCAGGGAAGAAGTCCCAGTCTGTGAGAGTGGTCGGCTAGAGAGCAGAGCTGCTGGCACAGCCCAGAAGGATGCCGCAAAAGAGGACCAACTGGAAGCTTCTCAGTCACAAGACCGATCCACGCTTCAAGCTTGTGACGCAAGAAAAGCGGTGCCCAATGGGCACTATGCCAATGAGTACGGGCATTTGAGATCCTAGGGATGGCACCTCACATACATGCCGTGCTCCTTGAGCACAACAAGGACATTGAGACCCGCAGAAGGTCTGAGACACAGTAGACAGACTACGCAAGCTACACGGCAACACAGACGCAGGCTGGAACTGCCCCGTCCAGCACACGCTAACGTGCCGAGAAATGACCCGCTCCCTTTGCCTGCCCCAAGGGGACTGACCCTGGACAGCTCTCTCCCCTACACCGACTTTAAAACCCCTCCCTGCAATTCCCAACCTTGACCCCTCATCCCCATCCCTTCCCAGCCCTGGTCCCTCCACTTAGCTTTCAGAGGTCTGGGGGTCCAAATCCATCCTTGACAAAACACCCAGACCAGCTAGCTAGGATGTTCCTGCAGTCACCAGGTTCCTCCTCCTCATCTGCAATAAAACACACCCCAACCGTGCCAGCAGTAAGCATCGCATCAGCCAACGCCAAGCTCTTCCACAACACCAAGTTGCCATATTTTACTTTGCTCTTAGAAACTGACCTGGCCAAAAAATGCCTCACCTTCTTGGACCGCTCATCAGCATGGGGCTTTGCCCCTCTGAAGCTGGGCGCAGAACCAGCAAAAACCAGAGACAAAGGCACATGCCGAGATATTGCCCAAAACTGCTGCCTGGCTGCAGCAATTCCCATCTCCTGCTCCTATACTTTCACTGCTCGCCAGCCCCGCCTCTGCCATTCAGAGGTTGCCACGTTGAGGCTTGGCTGCCACCTATAAAAACAAACAAGGGATGCTTCTAACTTCACCGACGATTCAACGCCAGAAAAATAACTGCTACTTCAGTCCACTAGTCACCGCTCACCTTGCCCGAGTCACCTCCGGTGCCGATATCCTGCTTCACTCATTGCTTTGCACCTCCAAAATAAAAACACACACACTGCAAGACCTATACGCTAGTCATATAGCCACCAGTCACACCTTCCCTCCAACCCCACGCACCGACTCACCTTCTTACGGCGCTCCTCTCGCCTCCCCTCCATCGCCCTTGGGCGCACAGCTCATCCCTCTGCATCTGAAAAACCGATATCAAACAGGTCACGCAGATAGTGAGCAATCGCTGAACAATTCCAGAGGTCTGATTTCCATTTAGGATTACCATCTAGAGTCCAACTAGAGACTGCCAATAAGAAAAAGGGCAAACCTTAAGCCCCACATATACAAGCCTTAACAACTTTGAGATTCAATCTGCTTCACTACTGCTGAACAGCCCCTCCCAGATGGCCCCAATCATCTCCATAAAACCCAATTGAAATGGCTGTCCACACAGCCTGCTGATGGCTACTCGATTCAAGATGACTACGCTACCTTTGCTTAAACAGTCTAGGCATATCAACATATTATCCACAGACTGTTACTGCTATTCCATCTACCCCCGGGCAGAGCAGCTCCACGCCAAACATGCACTGACCGACAGTACACAGAACACTACAAACAACATGGCTCAAAGATGAGAGAAAACTCTGAGCAAGAGCAATTGCTCCCAGAATGGGGACGCTATCAGGCAAGAACCTACAGGGCCACAATGGTGAGGCAAGGAGGCCCTATGGCACCCCAGAAAGGAGTTGAACATAATGGACGGTTCTAGGTAGTTACGGTCAAAACTGAGATGATGGATGCACAAGAAGCCTGACTTCAAGATCTAAGAACATAAGGATGCAGGGGAAGAAGTCCCAGTCCATGAAAATGGCTGGTGAGAGAGTAGACCTGCCAGCACAGCCTGGAAGGATGCCGCAAAAGAGGACCGACTCAAAACTTGCGAGACGAGACCGATCCACGCTTCAAGCTTGTAATGCAAGAAAAGCAGCGCCCGATGGGCGCTATGCCGATGAGTATGGGCGTTCGAGACCCTAGGGATGGTGCCCGAGATGCGTGCCGTGCTCCTCGAGCGCAAAGAGCGACGAGGACAGAGACCCACGGAAGGTCTGAGACACAGAAGACTACACAAGCAACACAACAACACAGATGCAGGCTGGAACCGCCCTGCCCGGCACACGCTAACATTGTGCCAAAAAGTAACCCGCTCCCTTTGCCTGCCCAAAGGGGACTGCTCCTGGACAGCCCTCTCCCCCTACGCTAACTTTTAAACCCCTCCCTGCAATTCCCAGCCTTGTCGCCTCCCCCCAGAGCCCCCTCCCAAACACCGTTCCCTCCACTTAGCTTTCAGAGGGCCAGGGGTCTGAATCCATCCTCAACAAGAACCGCATCAGCAAACCAGGTTATTCCTGCAGTCGTCAGGTTCCTCTTCATCATCCGCACAAAAACAGCGCCGGTAGGTATCACGTCACAGACCTCTTCCGCAACATCCCCCTCCTCAAAAGCGATGCGTCCTTCCGCTCACCTGCTCCAAATCCAGTGTTGGACACTGTAGAATCAGAATCGTTTAGGTCAGAAGAGACCGTTAAGACCATCGAGTCCAACTGTTAACCCAGCACTGCCAAGTCCACCACTAAACCATGTCCCTAAGCACCACATCTACACATGTTTTAAATACCTCCAGGGACGGTGCCTCAACTGCTTCCCTGGGCAGCCTATTCCAGTGCCCGATAACCCTTTCAGTGAAGAAATGCTTCCTAAGAAACGTTTCCTGTAGCTGTCATCAGGTTGCCACGCTGAGGCTCACGCTACACCTGTAAAACACAAGCCACAAGGGATGCTTCTAACTTCACCAACAATACAACACCTGAGAAATAACTGCTACTTCAGCCCACCGGTCACCGCTCGCCTCGCCCGAGTCACCTCCGGTGCCGATATCCTGCTTCACACCTTCAAAATAAGAGTCACCACCAAAACCTATAAGCTAGTCATATAGCCACCGGTCGCATCTTCCCTCTGATGCCACACGCCGACCCACCTTCTCGTGGTACGCTGCTCACCTCTCTGGGTCTCACTTCCATTTAGGAATACCACCTAGATTCCAACGACAGCCTGCTATTAAAAACAAACACAAACAACACAACATTAAGCCCTACACATACAAGCTTTAACACCTTTGAGATTCAATCTGTTCTACTACCACTCAAGCAGCCTCTCCCAGACAGTTCCCCTCATCCCCTCAACATCCCCACCTGCTGCCGGGGGCTACGTGCTCTGAAGTAGACTGTACAGTCTGTAACTAAACAGTCCAGTTATATCAACATTAACTATAGACTCTTATTATTCTTCCCCAACTAACATGGCTATGCCCCTGGGCAGAGCAGCTCCAACCAGGACACACATGCAGGCTGACACTGCACACAAGACAAATGATGCGACCCAGGGACTTAAAAAGACTCTCGCAAGAAAAATTACTCCCAGAGGGAAGACGCCGTTAGGTGAGATGATCTATGGCCGCCCCATAAGTCAAACACCACAGCCCGTGACAAAAAGATACGGCTGCAACTGCAACAATGGATGCATGACAAGCCAGGCTCTAAGACCAAAAGGATGCAGAGAAGAAGTCCCAGAAAAGGGGTCCATGAAAACAGACCGCTCGACAGCGGATATGCCATCTCATCCTGCATCACCGCTACAAAAACACTGTCCATAAACTTGTCAGACACAAGACACACAAGACAGACCTGCACGTGGAGCTGTTAACGCAATACAGTTGTCATCATGCCAACGAGTTGAGACACAGCAGACCCTCGGTATGGCTACCGATGTGCCCATCTAGCACAAAAAAAACAATGGGAACATCAAGACCCGAGCAAGATTAGTATAGTACACAGCAAACCAATGACACAAACTACCTCCTTACCTACAAAACCCTTTAGGGAATTACAGAGGTGTTCAGCCAATGGCAAAACCACGATGATTGTGACACAGTGACTCAAAGATCCAAAATGGACCCCTTACAACTACAGGAACTGGTGCTAAAAACACAATAGGCAAACAAGAACAACAGAACGTAACCGCTGTGACCGATACTAGAGCAAGCCTCACAGGACGCTTAAGTAAAAAGGCAAAACTAGAATAATAGAAAAAGCTTATATGCCCAGGACTGCGATAAAGGAAAGACCCCAGCTAGAGATTGTTATGAGCACGACTAATACACATCCTCTTCTCCAAGAAATTCTGGGGAAGACAATGACACAAACCTGCACTGGAAATAAGTGCCTAGTCAGCGCATCTAACTAACAAAGACTGTGACAACCAGATGGACAGTGAAGGGATGGATGCAAAAATTAAGACAGGGAATGAAGAAAGTAAAAGGCACTGAGAAGCAGAGACCTCAGACTTCAGGAGGATATATTTTAATGTACCTCACGCTTTACTAGATGAATCTCTTCCTATGTTCAGCCCTGCATATTGCAATGCAGATGCCTAGATGGTTTACGCTACCACACTGTCGCAGAAGGAACCCTGCTCCATATCCTGAAAGACACTATGCCCTACATCCCTACTGCTTTCTTGAGAAGCACTAAAACTCCATGTACTCCACACATACAAGATGCTCCTCTTAAACCCCTGCTATATGATCTCACCATCAATCCTGTTAAGAGAGCCCATATTGGCAGCTTATGCCATATAGAGCAAAACAGATGAAATCAACAAGGTTCCATCATCGACCAAGTCAAGAATGCCAGGAAACGCAAGGCACCTAGAATGGAAAAACACATGCTATTAAAGAATCTTGCCACCCCTGAAGGCTCAATACAACATTACTGATCTGAAAAGCAAAACATATTTGTATATGAGCATACTTTCTACTCTACTTGCTGTAGAACCTTGCCTGGTTCCAAATTGCTTACCTCAAGCAGACACCTCTGCTTCTCTGAATTCCAAACTGCATCTGCTCAAATAGCTTAGACGGCTCAAAAGCTGCCCCTGACCAAAAGGGGAGCAGAACACTAACACCAGAGAAGCCCGGGAGCAGAATGAGCTCCCTGCCCAGAGGCTGTGGCTCATATACCTCGGGCCCCACCCACCACCCTTCCCACAATCCTCTGTGAAAGGGGAGGGGCGAACCACCAGCAGTCATAAAGGCGGCCGGAGGAGCAGGCATGAGTTTTCTTCTGTGCCTTAAGTTTCTGGTCTACAAAGCACCAAATGGAGAAAGCGAGCCTTACTGGAAATGATGATGCCAGCTCTTTTACAACAGTTACAACTGCACCTATTGCATCAGCAATGTGACCAGGTAGGTAATTAAAGTTAGTTTTTCTGGGGTGCAGATAGAAAAAAGCAGATGTCCTACTAAGCTATGTAGGAAATTAGTTCCTTAAGTGCAATAACAACTTTTTTATCAACAATTTGGGGCTTTCATTTCTGTTAAAAAACCAGAATGCTACGATGTTACACTTCCCTTCTAGCAAGATCACGCATGCTACCTAACTTCTACCACAACTACGTTCTGGATGAGACTGAATGACAAAGCAGAATTAGATCCGTTGAGCATCCGGTCTCAAAAATACCTCTGGCTGCCAAGTAAATGATATACTCTAAAGCGCGGATGATTCAGAGTCACCTTGATGATCTCTCCGACTGAATCCCTTAGCAGAAGTGGGTGAGTCCCAAAGGACAGAAAGTGCCAAAACACCATGGAAATACAAGGAATGCATCAGAAACGGTATGAAGCCTCCTAATTAACACCTGAGTAGCTAGAACAAGTTAAATTGCAAAACGCAACAAAAACCACCAGGGGTGACGTGTTGATAAAAATAGATGCGGGCTATTGCCTTATCTGAAAAACTCAAGAGGAGATCTGAGCTGACGATAGACATCTTTGGGGTACCGGATACCAACTAAAAATATACTGTAAGATGGAAAACCAAAAGACCGCTTTTGAGCACACAGATGGCTTTGGAAAAGGTTCTGACAGAACACGAGGCATCGTCACAGGGATTAGGGAAGTCCCGAAGGGGCCAGAGAGACCAAAGGAGTCTCGAGGATGCAACGAGCTCAAAAGGGAACTGAACAAAGTACAGATGTCCTCAGGGAGCTGGGGACCAAATGGAGGCACGTTGAACGGATGAGAGGACAGAAAGACCGACCGGGGTAACAGATGCAGACTCAGGAAGGGTTCTGAGGGGAAAAGAGGGGCACAAAGCGCTCTGCCGAGCTAAAACGGGGCTCTGAGGCGTAGGGGATGTCTTGTGAGAGCTTGGCAGAGGGAGCGGAGGAGTCCTGAGGGACCCGAGAGACCAAAGAAGCTTCTGCGATAACAATGAGGAAGCCCGAAGGGGATTTTGACAAAGTACAGATGTCGTCAGGGGGCCGGGGTCTGAACGAAGGCATCCTAAATGGCAAAGAGTAAGATAAGAGCGCTCTGAAGAGTGCAAAAACTAAAACGCAAAGGGAGCTCAAGTGCCACCGGAGTGCCGTGGAGTACAAGAAAGGACTCGGAAGACATTGCTACAGAGAGTAGAGGAATTATGAGGGGGCAGGGTAAGAAAAGGCTCGGAGACGCAGCGAGGGCCTCGGAGTCTCGGGAGGGCATCTAGGCAAACTAGAGGTGACAGAGTGAGAGAGGAACCGAACGGAGATAGCCTTGACGGCAGAGACAAAGATAAAGGAGCGCTGCGTAGCAAAGAAAGAAGGGAGGCTCTGATGGAACGAGAGAGAGAGAAAGAGAGAGAAAGCGCTACAAGGTGCTGTGGAGATCAAGGAAGGTCTCGGGAGGCATTGTGACTGTGAGGACAGGGGTGTCAAGGCGGGGCTGATGGACAAAAGAAGGCTTAGGTACGACAGGGAGGGACTCGGGTGATCGTCTGAGCAGAGTACAGACGGTCTCGAGCGGCTGGGGACCGAACGCAGGAATCCTAGGTAGCCTAGAGGAACAAATGAGTGCTCTATGGCTCCCAGATGGCCCCACCTAAAGCGCTACAAGATGGACATAGAGCGCGAGAAAGGTCTCAGGAGGCATCGTGACCAGGAGGAGAAGTGTCCCGAAGGAGCCAGAGAGACGGAAAAAGGTTTGGGGATGTGACGATTAAATCCAGAGGAGATCTGAACCGAGTCAACGTGTCACCTAGAGGGCCGGGGAATGAATAAAGGCACGGCTAGAGGGAAGAGAGGAGAGAACGGCCGGGCTAGGTCACAGATATGGACTCGGGAAGCCTTCTGAGGGAACGAGAGGGACGTGAGGTCTGCTACGAAGCTAGAAGTGTGCTAAGGGCAACCCCGAAGGCTTCGATAGGCGTCTTGACGCCGCTAGAGGGGTCCCGATGGGGCCAAAGACACCAAAGAAGGCTCGGGGACGCAAGGAAGAAGTCTGGAGGGGAGTCGAAGAGAGTACAGATGTCCTCGGGAGGCCGGGGACCAAACGGAGGCACCCTAGATGGCAGACGGGACGATAAGAGCGCTCCGAGGCGCAAACAAACCCGAGGGTGGGTTTCTGAGGGAGCGAAAGAGGATCAAAGTCTGCTACGGAGCTAAAACGCGGCTGTGGTACGCAAAGAAGGTCTCGGGAGGCACGGTAGCCGGGAGCGGAGGGGTCGCGAAAGACTCGGAGGGATAAGAGACCGAAAGGGAGGTAAAGCGCTACCAAAATGCTGCGGAGCACAAGGAAGGTCTCGGGAAGCATCCTAGATGGTATAGAGAAGAAAAAGAATGCTCTTTTTTGGGAACGGAGATCTCGGGAGAGGTGCGATGGCGACCAAATGAGACCAAAATGAGACCAAAGGAGGGTTTACGGAGCTCAAAGCGCGCCGCGGGGAACGTCTAAGACCTCGGGAGGCCTCGGGACGGTAGCGGAGGGATTCCGAGAGGGACAGACAAAAGAAGGCTCGAGGACACGAGGAAGAAGTCCCGAGGGCATTTGAACAGGCTACAGGTATCCTCAGGGGACCCGGGACCGAACGGAGGTATCCTAGCTAGCGTAGAGGACAACGGGAGCGTTCTGGAGATGAAAGACGGCGTCAGGAAAGGTTCTCGGGGAGCGAGAAGGGCGCAAAGCGCGCGGCAGAGCCGAAAGAGGGCCGTGGGGCGCGAGGGCGGCCTCGGGAGGCACGACGATGGGAGAAGGGCGCGGAGAGCAAAAGAAGGACGGAAGGAGGCTCTGGGACACAAGGCAAAACTCGCGAAGGCTTCGCGGCGAAGTGCGGTCGCCCTCGGGGGGCGAGCGACCAAACGGAGACATCCGAGATGGCAGCGAATAAGGTAAGAGAGCTCTGGGGCACAGAGAAAGCCGGAGGAAGGTTTCTGACCGAACGAGAGAGATACAAAGAGGGCTGCAGAGCTCCGAGGGCGCCGTGGGGCACGAGGACGGTCTCGGGAGGCGTCGTGATAGGAACGGGACGGCTCCGGGGGCGGGGGTAATGCAGACGTAGAGACTAACGTGGGATTGTTGGCACGATGAGGTACTCGGGAGGGGATGCGAACGGAGTACAGATGTCCTCGGGGAAGTGGGAACCAAATCAGAGGCATTCAACGTGGCAGAGGGGAAGGTAACAGCGCTCTGGGGCGCGATGAAAGCCTGACTATGTCTGCGAATAAGAAAGATACAAAGCTCGCCGCGGAACCAAAGGGCGGCCGCGGAACGCGAGGATGCTCGTGGGAAGCGTCGTGACGGAAACGGAGGGGTGCTGAGGTGGCCAGAGACAGAAGGCGGCTCGAGGGCACAAAGGCGCTCGGGAGGGGATTTGAACAGCGTACAGATGTCGTGAGGGAGAGGCTGACCCGTTGGAGGCAAGCTGGAGATGGAGGAGAGGAGAAAAACACTGCTCTGAGGAAGACGGATGACCTGAGGAGGTGTTCTGCCAAACCGAGAGGGGTATCGATTACGCTCCAGAGATAAAAGCGTGCAGAGGAGACCCTCTAAAGCCTCAGGATGAACTGGGGGGGGGGGGGGGGTTGGTGCGGGTGTGCGGAGAAGACACAAAGAAAACTTTCAAAGCGACAGGATATGCGACAAAGAATTAAAAAATAGGAATAGCCAGCTTGATAAAAGTAGACCTAGAAAGAAAATTGAAAAAGCAAAAGGGTACAAGGCAGAGGAGGAAAATTCAAAATAGGGTCAGAAAACTAGCTATAAGTAGACAGAAAAAAAATTGAAAAATGAAGGCATTAAAGGAGGGAAAAAACCCAGGGACAACAAACTAAATAAACGGAGATAGAGAAGGAAAATTGAAAAACTGAGAGTAGGCGACAGACGAGAGAGAGAGAAACATAGGGACGGGAACTAGGTAAAAGCCGACGTAGAAACCCTTTAAAAAGCAACAACTTAAGCAAATAAAGGAAAAAAATTAAAAACCAGGAACAGCAAACTAAATGAAGACGTAGAAAAATTTTAAAAGCGACGGGGTACGGTAGACATAGAACGCGTTAAAAGCAATGGGATGAAGTAAATAAAGGAGAAGTTAAGAACTAGGGACAGCAAACTGAAACAGACGTATAACGTCCATTTAAAAACGAACAGGGTACATGGCAGACAAGAAAAGTAAAAAATAGAGATGGGAGCCGGATAAAAGCAGACATAGAAAGGAAAGGTTAAAAGTGACGTCACTAAGGAAAAAACCAATTTAAAAAAAAAGACAATGAATGAGCTACAAGTAGACGTAGAAAGGGCATTTGAAAAAAAGGACAAGACAATAAAGGGAAAAAATTGAAAAGTAAGGACAACGCGCTAAAACGCAGACCTAAAAAGAAACTTTAAAAAGCGAAGGCGTAAAGGACACGAGAAAAAAATTTAAAAATACAGATGGCGAACCGGATAAAAGGAGACTTGGAAAATATTAAAAGCGATGGGGATTAGGGAACTAAAGGGGAAAAAAACGAGGACAGTAAACTAAACAAACAGAAACGCAGAAACTAAATTGTAAAAGCGATGGGGATTGACAGGAAAAGATTAAAGAATAGAGACAGAAAACTAAATAAAAGTAGACGTTAAAAAATGGTAAAACCCGCGGGATTAAGAGAAGAAAAAATTAAAAAATAGGGACGGCAAACTAAATAAACAGAGACGTAGCAAGTACGTTTTAAAAGCGACGGGGTATGCGATAGCTGGGAAAGAAATCCGATACAGGGATAGGGAGCTTGATAAAAGCGGACGTAGAAACAAAATTTGAAAATCCGAGGGATCGAGAGAGGAAAGAGTTAAAAAATAGAGCGTACTAAATAAGCGAGGGCGCTGACGAAATGCGAGAAACGGTAAAAAATACACAGCGAATGGGATAATAGCAGAAAATTTAAAAGTGCCCTATTAAACGACAGGCGGGAAGGAATGAAAAGCTAAGGATAGGCCTGTTGATAAAAGCGGTCGCGGAAAGAAAATTTAAAAAGCAACGACGTACGGGACGGACGGGAAAAATCTACAAGAGGGACCCCAAGTAGATAAAAGCGGACGTAGAAACAACATTTTAAAAGCCCGGGGATGAAGAGACGAAAAGACTAAAAAGTAGGAAGGGTGAACTAGAAAGGAGAGACAGAAATAAAATTTTTCAAAAGGCGGTGCTAAGGAAGGATGAGAAATAATTGAAAACTAAAGACGTCAAACGGGATAAAAGTAGACCTAGAACATTTTAAAAGCAACAAGGACTAGGAGAAGTAAAGGGGAAAAAAATGAAAGAATAGGGATGACAAACCAAAGAAACGGAGAGATACCAAGCAAACTTTTAAAGCGACAGGGTACGTGACAGGCGGGAAACGATTCCAAAACAGGGATAGGGAGCTTGGCAAAAGTAGGCGTAGAAGGAAAATGTAGAAGCGATGAGGTACGGGACAGACAGGAAAGAAGTCAAAATAGAGAGGGCAAAGTAGACGAAAGTAGATGCAGAAGCAATGTTTTAAAAGCCAAGGGATGGAGAGAGAAGAATCCAACGATATAGATAGCAAATGCAGATGCAGACGTAGAAAAATTTAAAAGCCAGGGCGCTAAGGAAAGATGAGAAATAATGAAGAAACTAAAACAGCGAATGGAGTAAAGGTAGAAAGATAGATGGATGAAGGAAATAAGGAGAAAATAAAAAATAGCTAAGGCAAATTAAAAGGGAGATGTAGAAAGAAAATCTCAAAAGAAACAGCCCTAAGACAGGACATGAACTCATTTAAAAAAAACAGCAAAGGGAATAAAAGTAGGCGTAGAAAGAACATTTAAAAAGCGATAGGATTAGGGAAATAAAGGAAAAAAATACGAAATAGGGACGGCGAACTAAACCGGAGACGTAGAAAGAATTTAAAAAACGACGGTGCTAAGAAATGACAAGAAAAAATTTTGAAAAACGGCAAAGGCAATAAAAGCGAGCGTAGAAAGAACATTTAAAAAGCAAGAGGGATTAAGGAAATAAAGGGCAAAAAATAGGAAATACAGACAGCGAACTAAGACGCAGAAAGAATTTAAAAAGCAAGGGCGCTAAAGTAAGAAATAATTAAATGATAGAGAGAAAATCTAAAAAGAGACGGACAGAAGCAAGAGAAGAAAAAATTTGAAAAAGACAGCAAAGGGGATAAAAGTAGGCGTAGAAAGAACTTCTAAAAAGCGAGGGCGGTTAGGGAAATAAATGGAAAAAATTAAAACGAAGCGACGGCAAACTAAAATGGTGACGTAGAAAAAAATTAAAAAGCGAGGGCGCTAAGGAAAAACAAGAAAAAAACTTAAAAAATACTGACAGCAAACGAGATAAAAGTAGAAAATTTTAAAAATGATGGAGATTAAGGAAATAAAGGGGAAAATTTGAAAAGAGAGACAGCGAACTAAAACAGACATAGAAAGCAAAATCTATAAAGCGAGGGCACTAAGGAAAGAGAAGAAATTTTTTGTAAAATAACAGCAAAATAAAGACGGCAAAAAAGGATAAACGTGCAAAATTTAGGAGGCGGAGAGGTTTAGAGAAATAAACGAAAAAAAAATAAAAAGAACTGACGGCAAACTGAAACGGAGACGTAGAAAGAAAATTTACAAAGCGGTGGCACTGAGGATAACCAAGAAAAAACAATGGAAAAATAAAGACGGCAAACTAGATAAAAGTAGAAAATTCTAAATGCCGAGGGATTAAGAGAGGAAAGAACTGCAAAATAACAGCAAACTAAAATGCAGACACAGACAGAAAATTTAAAAAGTGACAGCGCTAAGGAAAGAGAAGACATGATTAAAAAATGAAGACAGTGAACAGGAAAAAGGTTCACAGAAGATTTTAAAAGCAATGGGGATTAGGGAAATAAAGGAAAAAAAATTAAAAATAGGGACCGCGAATTAAAACAGACACATGGAAAGAAAATTTAAAAAGCGATGGCAGTAACGAAAGAAGAAAAATGAACGTATCAACACGGCGAACGGGATAAAAGTAGACAGAAAGAACATTTCAAAAGCAACAGCGACGAGGGAAATAAAATTTTAAAAGCAACGGGGTACGTGACTGACAAAGAGCAACTAAAAATTGGGATTGGCAGCTTCCTAAAAATAGACATAGAAAGAGAATTTTAAACGCAGTGGAGTAAGGGACAGGCAGGAAAAAAAGTAAAAAAGAGGGCCAGCAAACTAACTAAACAAAGACAAGGAAACAAAATTTAAAAAGCGATCAAGTAGAGGACAAGATGGAAGAAATAAAAAACACAGATGGGGAATTGGAGAAATGCAGACAGAGAGAGAAAATGTAGAAAGCAACGGGGTAACGGCCGAACGGGTGACAAGTTCAGTATCGGGAGAGGGAGCCAGCCAGCCAGCCTCAGGGAAAGGACACGGGAAGAGCGACGGGGTGCAGAGCAGAGGGAGGCACTGAAAACGGAGACGGGTCGCCGGGTAGAGGGAGACCTAGAAATGCTGTTTGCACAAGCAACGAGGAAGGCAGCCTGGCTGGAGGCGGCTGCCTGGGGAAGCCCCTTTGTTTCACTCCTCAGCCAGCTCCCACAGGCAGGCGTGCCCAGGCAGAGCAGTCTCCGGCCAGAGCCCCTTGGCGCGGCAGGGCCGGCCCCATCATTAGCCTCACCAGCTGCGCCTGGGGCTGCCCCAGCCCATCTCCGCCTGCAGCCTTTTTAAAACCTTGTCCCAGCCCCATCCGCACCTCGCAGGTCCCACCTGGGCTGCCCCAGCCCACGGCTGGAGCCCGTTGGGAACAGAAGGCCATCAGCCCAGCCCTGCAGCAGGTCACCCCCTCCCCTGGACTCAACCCCAGCTGCTTGCCTTGAGCCCAGCAGCTGGAAACACATCCAGGAGCGCAAAGAAGGCGGCGAAGGTTCGTTCGCAGAATCGCAGAATGCGTGAGGTTGGAAGGCACCTCTGGAGGACATCTAGTCCGACCCCCCTGCTCAAGCAGGGTCACCTAGAGCAGGTTGCACAGGATCACGTCCAGGCAGGTGTTCCTTCTTGCGCATCAGAAATCCCGTCAGTGAGTTAGCGACAAGGCTCAGTGCCCAAAGGCAGTAGGACAGAGGGAGAAGAGGGAAGAGGCAAGCAGGAGGGAGGACACAGGGAGGTAGACAAGAGGTGAGGAATAGGAAGCCAGAAGATGGGATACTGGGAACAAAAGAGGGATGGGGAGCTGCACAAGGGTGTCGAGAGAGAGAGAGAGAGAGAGAGAAATAGCGGAGGGTGCAGCGAGGAAGAGGATGAGGCGTGGAGCACGAGAACCGCAGGAACGGAGAGACGGAGCAATAAATAAGAGGGGGAGGGAGCAGGGGAGAGAGACGGAAGGGACCGAGCAGGACGACGGGAACGGCAGAGAGAACGAGGCACGCGGACGGGGCGGGGGGGGCGGGACGGACAGCTTTTACAATAACAGGGAACTGGCTAGAGGGAGACGGGAAACTCCAAAAGAGGAAGAAAGCAGAAAGAATTTTAAAAACGACGTACGGGAAGCCAGATAAAGGCACTCCTAGAGAAATGGAAAAGCGACAAAGACGGGAAAGAATTAAAAATTAGAGAACGTAAGACAGAGAGAGCGAGAACTAGAAAGGGAACAGGACAGAGAGGCAGGTAATTTAAAAATGGTTCAAGTGAGCTGCGTGGAGGGAGATTCGGAAGCGAAAATAAAAAGCGATGGGCTACAGGAGGCCCAGGCAAGAAAAAAATGGGATGGGGAACTAGATAAGCGGAGACATCCAAATAAAATTTTAAAAGCAACGTGGTACCCAACAGGAAAGAATTAAAAACAAGGGCAAGGGAACTAGATAAATGGAGACCTAAAAAGAAAATTTAAAAAGCGACAGGCTAAGGAAAACGGAAGGAAATTTTTAAAAGGGAGAACAAAGTGGATAAAAGATGAGGGAGAAAGAAAAATTCAAAAGCGACGGGGTACATAACAGACAGGAAAGAATTACAAAAATAGGGATAGGGAGCTTGATAAAAGTAGACGTAGAAGGAAAGTTGAAAATGCAAAGAGGTGCAGGACAGTCAGCAGAGAAGTAAAAACGGAGACGGCAAATTCGGTTGCCGGTACCTACAGAAACAAAATTTTAAAAGCCAAGGGATTAAGAGAGGACAAAGTTAAACAACAGAGACGGCAATCCAAATAAACAAAGACGTACGAAGAAAATTTAGGAAGTGAAGTGCAGGCTGCGGGACAGACAGGCCAGAGTTAACAAATTAAAAAACCGCATGGGATAAAATTAGACATAGAAAAACTAAAAAGCCACATCTATTAGGAAAGACGAGAAAAACCTTAAAAACAAGGAAAGAGCGACAGAGAGAGACAGACATACAAAGTAAATTTAAAAAGGAACTGCCTACACGACAGACCGAAAGCTCTTAAGAAATAACGATGGGGAGCTCGATCCAAGTAGACAGAGAAAAAAATTGCTAAAGCAACTGGGTAGAGGACAAAGGAGAAAAAATTAAAAAACAGAGAGAGCAAACTAGATAAAAGTAGACATACAAAACAAAATTTTTAAAGCCGCGGGACTGAGAGAGGAAAAATGTGACAATAGCGATGGCGAGCTAAAACGAAGATGTAGAAAGAAAATTTAAAAAGCGAGGACTCTAAGGAAAAACAATAAATAAATAAAAATAAAGACAGAGAAGGGAAAAAAAAGTAGGCATAGAAAGACCATTTGGAAAGCGCTAGGCATTAGGGAAATCGAGGAACAAATTACAAAATAGGGGCGGCGAACTGAAACGGAGACGTAGAAAGGAAATTTTAAAAGCGACGGCACTGAGGCGAGACAAGCAACGATTAAAAGAAAAGGCAGCAAAATACAAACGGCGAACGGGATAAGAGCAGACACGATGTTAAACGGCGAGGGTGGTGAAGGAAGAAAGGAAAAACGTTAAAAACGGCGATGGCGAACTAGAACAGAGATGTAGAAAGAAAATCCGAAAAGCGATGGCAAAGCAGCAAGACAAGAAATAACTGCTAAAAGACAGCAAAGGGAAAAAAAGTAGGCATAGAAAGAACTTTTCAAAAGCAAGGGCGATTAGGGAAACAAAGGGCAAAAATAAAAAATAGGGACCGCGAACTAAAAGGGAGACATAGGAGGAAAGTTGTAAAAGTGAGGGCGCTAAGGATAAGAGAGAAAATAATTTTTAAAAAAATTACATCAAAGGTAAAAAAGGTAGGCGTAGAAAGACCATTCTAAAGCAATAAGCATTAGGGAAATGAAGGAAAAAATGACAAACTAAAGACAGCAAACTAAAACAGATGTAGAAAGAACATTTAAAAAAGCAACAACCCTAAGGAAAGACAAGAAAGAATTAAAAAATAAAGACAACAAACAGGATAAAAGTAGACAGAAAATGTTAAAAGCAACGTTGATCAAGGAAATAAGGAAAAATTTTAAAAAAGGGACGGCAAACTAAAATGGAGACGTAGAAAGAAAATGTAAAAAGCGAGTGCCCTAAAGAAAGAGAAGAAATAATTAAAAATAAACACATTGAAGGGAAGAAAAGTAGGATAGAAAATACATTTAAAAAGCAATGGGAATTAGGGAAATAAGGGAAAAAAAATTAAATAGGGACAGCAAACTAAAACAGATGTAGAAGGAAAAAAAGCGATGACATTAAGGAAAGACAAGAAAGAATTCAAAAATAAAGGCAGGCAAATAAAGACACCGAAAGCGATAAAAGTAGACAGAAAATTTTAAAAGCAACTGCGATTAAGGAAATGAAGAAATAATAAAGACTGTGAATACGTTAAAGTAAACATAGAAAGAAAATGTGAAACGCGACAGGGTACACAATCGCCAGGAAAGAATTAAAATACAGCAATACGCAGCTTGGTAAAAGCGGACATAGAAGGAACATTTTAAAAACGATTGGGTGCAGAACAGACAGAAAAAACATTTAAAATAATGACAGGGAACTAAAACAGAGAAATAGAAAAAAAATTTAGAAGTAACAGGACACAGGACAGAGAGGAAAAAAAAAATAAAGACAGCAAACTGGATAAAAGTAGACACAGAAAGAAAATTTCTGAAGCTACGGGATACACGACAGACAAGAAATAATTTACAAATAGCACTAGGCAGCTTCGTAAGAGTAGGTACAGCATCATGGTTTAACCCCAGCTGGCAACTAAGCACCATACAGCTGCTCGCTTGCTCCCCCGCCGTTCGATGGGGGGAGAATCGGAAGGGTACATGTGAGAAAGAATCTTGTGGGTTGACGTAAAAACAGTTTAATAATGAAAAAGAATTTTAAAAAAAAAAAAAAGTAAGGAGCGAGGGGAAAAAAAAACCCACACCACAACAAAGAGAGAGGACAATAAAATCCAAGAAAAACAAGCACGCAAATGAAAACAATTGCTCGCCACCAACCAACCGATGCCCAGCCAGTCCCAAGCAGCGCCCGCAACCCCCCCGCCCCGCCCCAACCTCCACCCCGGTTTTATGGCTGAGCACGACATGAAATAGTCTGGAATAGCCCTTTGGTCAGTTGGGGTCAGCTGTCCTGGCTGTGTCCCCTCCCACCTCCTCGTGCACCCCATCGCAGACCGAGCGGTGCACTTCGCTCGTTGTTAATCGGCGGTCAGGGAGACCCTCCCGTTGAGTCGTGACGTTCGGAAAGGACCCCCTTGCTTTCTAAACTCCTTCTCAGAGAGGAGTCTAGGTGCGGCTGGATCCAATCCTAGTCCCAGACTCGGCCACCGGTTTACGTCTAAAGGAGTAGATCGTGTCCTGGGAGACTCGCTTGGAGATAACCGATGTTCGGGATACCCTTGGGCTAAATTAAGGTGCCTTAACACCAAACAATCGATAGAAAAGTTTTATTGATGGCAGAAACTACGTAAACCTTGAATCGTATAAAGGGATAAGCTATTTAAACCTTGAATCGTAGAAAGGGCTGCAACAGCTTGTAACATATGGGGGAAAAGAGAGAGAGAGAAAGATAGAAAGAGAGAGACAACGGAAAGATAAAGGTAAAGGAAAAATCACCTCCCTGGGTTCCAGCCACGTCTCTGGTCCGGTTCCGTCGGACGGTGGGCGCGCGCACCCAGCCCCTCTGAGTTGCGCTATTTATAGACTAGTCCCGCGTCATCTGCTAATTACTTCGCACGCGTAGTCTGTTGTTCTTGAACCTGGTCAAAAGGGGTTGGGGGGTTTGAGGGGTTCAGGGATTTTGTTACACCCCCCCGCCCCCCCCGCCCCGGTCAGGGATGCAGGGGCGATGCTGTCTCAAGCTGGTTTGTTTTTGAAGCAATTACTCAACATAAAGCCCAGAAAAGCGCTATCCTGCCTCCGCAAGATGCTCCCTTCCAGCTACACCTTATCTCATTAGTGCGAGAACATCCTTCACACCGGGTCCTCCTTTGCCCAGCGTTTGAGACAGTAACTCTTTCAACGCAGTTTCTTCCACCACCCTGCGGCTCAAACACTCGGTCGAATCCTGTTCCTGGAGAGTTCATCTTCTTCTAGGGTAGTGATCCGTACATAGCGAACAGAGGTACGAGAGAGAGAGAGAAGAAAGGAAAGGAAAAAGGAAACTGAAGAGAGCAAATGGTTAATCATATACCGCACTATTGCTAAGCCAATCGTCAAAAATAAAAATCCACACGACGGTATTAGTCCCCTATTCGGCAGCCCCTTTCCCCATCCGGTGAGTCCCAATGAACTCAGGAGAGATTTAAGCCAAGGAGTTGGGCTCCGTTTGCTGCCTTCAGCTGCATAGCGTAGAATAGTTCTCCAGATCGGTCAGCAATTTCCTTCATTTTAGCGTGAGCTTCTTCGATCGAGGTAGCGGCATTAGGAATCGTAACACGGCGTTCTTCTTCGGTACGATTTAACGCACCGCAAACTCCACGCTCCTTTAAGAGCGACGTACCTAAGGCTAACCTATTTTGTAATGTCCTTTTAGATCTAAGGCAAACGGGTGTCTTTCTTTTAAGGGTTACGTACGGGGTAAATAGATACCCTCCTCCTTTGCTGTCCCGTTACGACGCGGATCCGAGTTTTTAAATCCCACGGAGAGATACCCCCAGCACGTGCGCGTATCTCCAGTGAGAAGTCCAAGTTCCGTGAGGTGGCGTGTCTCTGGGGCATCCCCAGGGCCACGGGTACAGTCGATAACCCTCGTGTTTGATTTCGTTTAATTCGGTTTACGGACCAGGCCCGCTGGTGATGCGTCCTGTTCCCGAGAGAGGTCCGGTTACGGGCGTTGGGAGCTGGATGCGCCGCCCCGAGTTCCAACTGAAATCGTAGTCAAACACAAATTCATCACCGGTTGTAGTGAGGTTTCCCTGAGGGTTCCAGGGATAATTTAGGCATCGTCCAGAACTTGGGCGGAAGAGTCAGGGACGAATGTCTCTGCTCTCCTCCCCCCAGAAGATGGGCGAGATTTAGAGGAAGCGGTTCCATCCTAATTCCCTCTTGAGTTGACCTAGGGAGGGCCACACGTAGCCCTCGGCCGGTATCGTTCCATACACGCATAAACCCTTGTATCAATTCCCAAACTAAATTTGGGGATCCCTCCCCTTGTACGTTACCAACGAGGCTGAGGGTAACGAGGACGGTCGCCCAAAACATCTCTCTCTATTAGAACACGCAAAGATCGCAAATATAATCAGACAAAAGACGCGTTCAAGGATCAACGCAGTCAGAGTCAACGCGGATCCCACGCTGCTTCTTCGGAGAACCTGTAGTACGTATATACGCAAAACAAGGATTAGAAGGACGGGATTATCCGTCGAGAATGAACGCGACGGTCTTTTCCGTGGGCGTCGGTAGCTACCCACGCATAAAGGTTCGGTGGGGTTTCGAGAGCGAGGGGCGCTTCGCCGATAGTCGGCAGATCGCCCGAGACTGGCCGTCCCACGTAGCGAAGGGGTTTTACTGGACCTTTGCCTTCCTTTCTTCCCGGCAACAAGGAAGGGGGTTCAGGACAGAAGGCAGCAAGTTTAGGACACCCGTTCTTCCCCCACCCGTTATTAACCTCTGCCACAGCATCCGGAAGTCGCGTAGACCACCCAGCGCCGTGTGACTCGAGGGCGGGTTTGAACAACCCGTTCCCTCTTTCTACTATCCCGTTAGCTTGGGGATAGAAGGGGGTATGACTTTTGCCCGTTCTCGGACCGCCCCGTGGCCAGACGCGACCTCCATCGTCAAAGAGATCGTCAGCAGGAACAAAAGGCGCTACCGGGAGGACGGCTTCGACCCGGACCTGACCCATATCCGTAAGCGCCGTGGGTTTTCCTGCGGAGAGGCCCGAAGGAGTACGCCGGAACGCCCCCGACGACGCGGCAAGGCTCCCGGATTCAAAGCGTAAAAACCGTCGCAAGACACGCGATCCGTGTGCCGAAAGACGGCGCGACGCCGCCCAATCGAACCGCGGAGCCGCGCGGCGCCCCCCTGAAGACCGTAACCCGCCAGAGCCCGTCAAACCTTTTTGTGAAGATCTCGACCGATGGCTAAGCGAAGGTGACGGTCGGGTTGCGGCAATCCCCTGTAAAGATGAAAAGACAGGTTTGGCAGCCCCCGCTGCACGGGAGAATGAAGAAAAGCTTTAAGCCCGAGGAAGACAGCTGACGAGCGGCGGCTGCAGCCAGCGCTGGGCTGCGCCCCTGCGAGGCACGCCGCGGGGAGCATCCCGGCGTCAGCCATCCCAGCGTGTGCTCCCGGGCAGGCCGGGAGGGAAGGAGTCGTCGGGAAAGCGGGCGCAGGAGCAGCCTGAGAAGGGGAAGCCTGGCTCGGAGCACCAGCTGCACCCGAGACAGGCAAGCCGGAGGGTGGCCCGCGCCGTGACGCGGGCAGGCGAGAGGCGAGCCCCGTGCCTGGCGGAGTCGGGAGGGCACGAGGCTAACGCCTCGGCGGAGTCAGAGACGCCTCACGGAATCACCTGGATTACAGACCAGCGACACCGTTGCTTCCCACGTTCGGCAGCGGGATTTGCAATCCTCGGTTTGTGGCGTACCAGCTAAAGGTAAAGATATTTCACCTCCCCTTCGGGACCCTCGAGACGTGAGGACCAGTATACATACTTTAAATTCCCTCAACCTTTGCCAGTATGTGGCGATAGCAAAGTGGAATTTTTCCACAAACAGAAGCAGCTGTTGAAAAAGGACAAAATGTTTTACTTTGGGGTAAATACTTTCTTCATAGGACCGGATGAAAACCCAGACAAAGTAAAAAATGGAAGTCTAGTTGCAGATCAGGTACTGGATGGTACTTTCAGTACAGAGCGCTCGGATAACGATAAGGAATATTTAGTACCTTACACGAACACCCGCAAGGGAACCGTAAAGAACACGTCTTTTACATCGACGGTTGTCAAAATTCGGTGGGCTTGTTCCTGAATAATTGCAAGCAGTCCCGCTATGCTTGGCACAGCGGCTGTTAAAGGACCTGCATTCCTGTATTGGTGTTCAGGCACCGATAACGGACTGTCAGTCGCCTCCTACCGTCCGGCTTGCGTACAGGCCAAACGGGAGAATTATAGGGAGAGCGCAAAGGAACAATTAATCCTCTTTCGCTCCTATGGGGTGCCGCCTTCTCGTCTTCGCACGTTCGGATCAGCTTTTCTAAAGCTGCAGCGGACATTCCATCCATTAGATCTTGGAGAATTCCCTTCTCCACTCTCTCGTCCCACAATAAATTCCTTTTAACCCCTGAGGCTTGGGGGGGGGGGGGGGGGGGGGGCGCATATTTTCCCACTGTTCTACTCTCCGTACGGCAGTTCTTGATTTTGTAGCCCCCCGCCGTGAGAGACACGCTCCACGCGTACTCGGTTTCAGTTTCTCGGGGCCCTCGGGAGTATTTTTCCCGGATTTTAGCCAAATCGGTAGGGGAAGAGGGAATGGTACGGGTGGCGACTTGTTGAGCGCCGCCCTGACCGTTCGCAATAGTCTCCACCTTAATTAGGGGCTGCATTACAATTTCCTCCTCCTCTGAGGAGCGTAACTTCTTCACACACTGCAAATAATTAGAGGGATATAATTTAGACACCTTTTCTTCTTCATCGCCAAGGGCACGAGTCCCCTCTAACTGCTCCCTCGGTATTTGTTCCCTCTCCGATGATTGCGGTTTGCGGTCTCCGATGAGTTATCCGTTCGGCAGCGAGCCGATCGGAAAGGCTCTGCACCTCGTTTCCCAGTTGCTCTTGCAAGAGCTTTTACTAGGTCTCGCAGCGATTTAATGGTTTCCCTTTCTGCCTGCTGATTTCTGTGTTTCTTTTGCTGGGCGGCAACTAAGGCAGCCCCCGGTACCGCACAGACCAATGCTTTCCCTTTTCCTCGTCTCAGTTTTCGCTCCTTAGCTAACGTGGTAATCTTATCAGCTACCGCCTGTGGATCGTGCCAATTATTCTGGGCCCGAGCCGTGCCAGAGGGAGAAGGTCGGGCGTTATAGCCCCCTAACCTCTCCGGGAGAGGGGTACTACCTGCAATTGGACCTGCCAGGGAGGCCGTAGTAAAGCCTACGATATAGGGAACAGATCCCGTTATCAATCCTCAGAAGATTGTTTCTCCTTGCGTACGATTCCTCCCGGAGAGGGGTACAAGGTACAGTCGGACTTCCCAGGGAAGCCATAAAAAGCCCACAAGTAAGGGAACAGATCCCTTTGTAGTCCTCAAAGGACTGTTCCGATATTCTCCCCCGGGATACGGCACCGCTCAGAGCGGGGGCCGCGCCAAGCGCCCTAGTTGAGAAGGGGTCGTGCTAAGGACCCCGGTCCCATCGATCGTTTTAGCGCAAACGAGGGTATTCTGCCGACTACGCCAATTTTTGTTGTGGACCGAGCGGTGCGCTTCAGTCGTCATTAATCGGCGGTCAGGGAGACCCTCCCGTTGAGTCGTGAGGTTCGGAAAGGACCCCCTTGCTTTCTAAACTCCTTCTCAGAGAGGAGTCTAGGTGCGGCTGGATCCAATCCTAGTCCCGGACTCGGTCACCGGTTTACGTCTAAAGGAGTAGATCGTGTCCCGGGAGGGCCGTGCTGGACGACTCGCTTGGAGATAACCCATGTTCGGGATACCCTCGGGCTAAAATAAGGTGACTTAACACCAAACGAGGAAGCCTGACAAAGAGAAGACTGAGAGGGGATCTCATGAATGCTTATCGGTATCTCAAGGGCGGGCGTCAAGAGGATGGGGCCAAACTCTTTTCGGTGGTGCCCAGCGACAGGACGAGGGGCGACGGGCACAAAGCGGAACACGGGAAGTTCCGCCGGAACGTGAGGAAAAACTTCTTTACCGAGGGTGACGGAGCCCTGGCGCAGGCTGCCCAGGGAGGGTGCGGAGTCTCCTCCGGAGATATTCGAAACCCGCCCGGACGCAGTCCCGTGCGGTCCCTTCCAGCTACCCCTTACCTCATTAGTGCGATAACATCCTTCCCACCGGGTCCTCCTTTGCCCATCAACTTGCCGGTTTCTTCCACCACCCGTAAGGTCCTCCTTTGCTGAGGGTTTGAGACATTAACTCTTTCAGCTCCTCAGTCCCTTACACGCACCCAGCCCGCTCGCCGGCAGGGCAGGGCGAGGAGCGGAGCAGCCCTCGACGCTGCGCGAGCGCCGCTCAGCGGTAACTAACGCAGCCCCGCGTTACCGACGCCGCGTTCAGCGCAAATCCCAAACGTAGCCCCGTACCAGCTACCGTGAAGAAAACTAACTCTATCCCATCCCAAACCAGCACACGCAGAAACGGAGTTTTAAAAGTTGCGGTACGGGAAACACGGGGAAAAAAATTACAAATGGGGACAGAAAACTAGATAATCAGAGACACGGAAAGAAAATTTAATGAGCGACGGCATTAAGACAGACAAGAAAAAAATGAAGGATAGGGTAAAAAGAGACACACCTGGAAATATAATTTTAAAAGTGACAGGGTACGTGACAGGAATAAATTAAAATATACGAATAGGGAGCTTGATAAAAGGAGACCTAGAAGGAAAATTGTAAAAGCGACAGGGTTCAGCACAGAGACAGGGGAAAAAAAAAAATAAATAAATAAAGAGAGTGAATTGGTTAAAGTACACATAGAAAGAAAATTTAAAAAGCAACTGGGTAAAGGACAAGGGGGAAAAAAATGTAAAAATGGGACAGAAAAATGGATAAAAGTTGACAAAGAAAATTTGAAAAGCAAAGGCCTTAAGGAAAGACAAGAAAAAATATTAAAGATAAGGGTAGGGTTATAGAGACACACGGGAAGAAAATTACGAAAGCGAAGGCATTAAGAAAAGACGAGAAAAAGCTACAAAATAAGAATAGGGAGAAAAATACAGAGAGACGTAGGAAAAACATTTCAAAAACAACGGAGCAGAGGACCGACAAGAAACACGTAACAAAGACAGTGAATGGGTTCAAGTACCCGTGGAAAGAAAATTTTAAAAGCCGTGAGGTACAGGATAGGCAGGTAAACATAAACAATAGGGACGGCAAAGCGGATAAACTTTGACACAGAAAATCTAAAATGGGACGGCTTTAAGGAAAGACAAAAATAAATTAAAAAATAAGAATAGAGGAAAAAAGAGAGACACACAAAAGTACGTTTAAAAAGCAGCGGGGTACGTGACACAGGAAAGAATTAAAGAACACGGAAAGGAGCTTGATAAATGGAGACCTAGAAAGACAATGGAAGCGGCGACAGGGTACAGGACAGAGGAGAGGATTAGAAAATAAAGACAGTGGACTGGATAAAAGTAGCCATAGAAACTAAAATGGATGGAGTATAGGAAACTAAATAAATGGAGACGTAGCAGGCAAATTTTGAAAGCAACTGGGTAGAGGACAGAAAGGGAGGAATTAAAAAATAGGGACGGGGAGTCGGATAGAGCGAGACGGAGAAAGAAATTTTAAAAAGCGATGGGCTACAAGAAACGCGGGAAAGAATTCAGACATAGGAACAGGGATGAGAATCGAAAGAAACATTGAAAGAAAATTTAAAAGTGACGGGATACACGGAAGAAAGGGGGGAATTAAAATTTAGGGAAAGGGAGCCAGATAAAGGGAACTGTTGAAAGAGAAATGAAATAGCGACGGGGTACAAGAAATATAGAGAAGAATTTAAAAGCCACCCACCCACCAAGAAAGGGAGCTGGATAGAGGGAGACGTAGAAGGAATTTTTAAAAGCAACTGAGTACAAGAAAGATAGACAAGAATTAAAACCTAGGGACAGGGAGATGGATAGAGGACAATGTAGAAAGAAAATTTAAAAAGCGATCGGATACAAGAAACGCAGGAACGTTACAAGAAAAAAACAGGGAGCTGGATAGAAGGAACCATAATAAGAAAATTTGAAAAGCAGCGGTGTACAAGAAACACAGGAAATAATGAAAAAATAGAGACAGGGAGATGGATAGAAGGAACCCTAGGAAGAAAATGTTAAAAGCAACAGGGTACAGCACAGAGGGAGGAATTAACAACTAGAGACGGGGCGCTGGAGAGAGGGAAACGTAGAAAGAGAAATTAAAGCGCGACGGGGTACGAGAACCGCAGGAAAGCATTAAAAAATAGGGAGAGGGAGCCCCAGAGAGGGAAACGTAGGGAAAAGAGAATAGGTGAAGTCGTACAGAGCAGAGTTGGCAGAAGAGTAACCAGTTTTGGGGAGCCGGGCGGGTAGGTGGGCCGGCGGAGAGGGAGACGGAAGCGGGGACGGGCAGGGAGTCGGGCAGAGATCCGGGGGAGGGCGGCAGAGACGGACCGGGACGCACGGGAGAGAACGTGCGACTCACCGCGGCTCCTGGCGCCGGCAGGTGACCTTCGCCGCCCCGACGCTTCTCTCTCCGCCTCTGCCCCTTCCTCCTTCGCGGTGCCGCCTGCTCGACCCTCACCCACCTAGCAGCACGCAGCGGATGCCTCCATGCTCCTCATCCGCGAGGCTTCCTCGATACCCGGCGGCTCGTGCACGTAGCCAACGGAGGCACCGAGCTCCCAGCGCCACGTGCTGGGGTCTGCTCTGTCGGGGACGGCTCGCAGGGATCCTTCCTCGTTACGGGGACTGGCCGTTCCTTGCCGGAGGCGCCTGCCTGCAGGAGCCCCTTAGATCCCCTCCTCAGCCTGTTGCCCTTCAGTTCCCTCGGGCAGGCGTGCCCAGGCAGCCCTCTTTATAGCTAGAGCCCCTTCACACAGCAGGGCCGGCCCCAGCCTCAGCGGCCACACCTGGGGCTGCCCAAGCTCCGGCCCCAGCTGGAGCCCGTCGGGAACAGGGGGCCGTTGCCAAAGCCCCGCGGCGCATCTCTCCCTCCCCTGCACCTGTCCACACCCACGAGCTCTGCACGCGCATCCAGGGCACACAGGAGGCGGGAAAAGTTGATTCCTTCATGCCCGTAAGAAATCCTGGCAGCGATTTGGCTAGAAGGCTGAGTACCCAAATGCAGCAGGACAGAGGGAGAAAAGGGAAGAGAAAAGCAGGAGGAAGGACAGAGGGACATAGAGGCGCGGGACAGGGAGCCAGAAAACGGGATGCTGTGAACAAGAGAGGGACGGGGAGCCAGCCGATGGTGCGGAGAGGAGAGCGGAGAGATTGAGGAAAAAAAACAGGGACAAAGATGGAAAAATAAGTAAGAGAGACAGGGAGCAAGAGAGAGAGGCGGAAGGGAGCAGCAGGACAAGAAGACAGAGACAAGACAAGGGACGAGGGAAAAAATGTAAAGTGCTAGGGGAGAAGAAACGGAGGCAAGAAATCAAAAATAGAAACAGGGAGCTGGATAGAGGTAGATGTAGAAAGAACGTTTCGAAAAGCGACGGGGTACGAGAAAGGTAGGCAAGAACTAACAAATAGGGACAGGGCGCTAGAAAGAGGGAGATGTAGAAAGAAAATGTAAAAAGGGGCAGGGTACAGTACAGAGAGGGAAGCATGAAGAATTACAGACAGGGAGATGGATAGAGGGAGACGTAGAAAGAAAATTTGGAAAGCGACGGGATACAAGAACCGTAGACGAGAATTAAAAAGTAGGTACGCGGAGCTGCATAGAGGGAGACGTCGAAGAAAATTTGAAAAGCAACTGGGTTCAAGAAACATAGGCGAGAATTTAAAAAAAAGGGAAGGAGAGGTAGAAAGTAAGTTTCATAAGCAACGGGGTACAAGAAACAAAGGCAAGAATTAAAAAATAGGGTCAAGGAGCCCGACAGAAGGAAACTGCGGTGGGTTGACCTCGGCCGGCTGCCAGGTGCCCGCCGAGCCGCTCTATCGCTCCCCCTCCTCAACGAGACAGGGGGAGAAAAGACAACGAAGCAGCCGGTGGCTCAAGACAAGACCAAAGAGCTCACTCGCCAATTACTGTCCCAGACAAAACAGACTCGACTCGGGGAAATTAATTTAATCTATTATCAGAGTAGGATAATGAGAAATAGGAACAAATCTAAAAAACACCTTTCCCCCCACCCCTCTCTTTTTTCCTGGCCTCATCCTCACTCCCGACTTCTCCACCTCCTTCCCCCGAGCAGCACAGGGGGACGGGGAGCGGGGGTCGCGGTCAGTCCATCACGTGTCGTCTCTGCCGCTCCTTCCTCCTCACGCTCTTCTTCTGCTCCAGCGCGGGGTCCCTCCCACGGGGCCACAGGTCGTGCCAGAAAACCTGCTCCAGCATGGGCTCCTCTCCACGGGGCCACAGCTGCTGACAGGAGCCTGCTCCAGCGTGGGCTCTCCACGGGGTCACAGCTTCCTTCAGACACGTTCACCTGCTTCGACGTGGGGTCCTCCACGGGCTGCAGGTGGATGTCCGCTCCGCCGTGGACCTCCACGGGCTGCAGGGGGACAACCTGCGGCACCGTGGTCTTCCCCACGAGCTGCAGGGGAATCTCCGCTCTGATGCCTGGAGCGCCTCCGCCCCGCTCCTTCTTCGCCGACCTCGGTGTCCGCAGGGACGTTTCCCGCTCGCATTTTCTCTATCGCAGCTTCCGTGCAGCATTTTTTAGCCCTTCTTCAATACGTCATCACAGAGGTGCTCCCGGCATCGCCGACGGGCTCGGCTTTGACCAGCAGCCGATCCGTCTTGCAGCTAGAACGGGCCGTGCCCAACACGGGGGCAACCTCCCGGTGTTTTCTCACAGAACCCGCCGCCCCTCCCGTCTGTCCGCCCCCTCCCCAGCTAACAAAACCTCGCCACGTAAACCCGATACAACGGCAATCGGCTACAAGGCGGAGAGGGGAGACGGAAAAATAGGGAAAGGGAGCCACAGAGAGAGAGGCAGACCGGGAAAAAAAACAGCGATGGGCTACAGGCGGGAGCAGAGGAAGGGACAGGGAACCAGCCTAAGAGAGATGAGGAGAAAACCCCAAAGAACGGCGATGAGCCACAGGGCAGAGAGGGAGGAATTAAAAAAGGGAACGGCGAGGTGGACAGAGAGAGGCTGAGAAAGACCAAAAAAACCTCGATGAGCTGAAGGGGAGAGACGGAGGAATTAAAGAATAGGGACAAGGAGCCAGGCAGAGAGAGAACGCTAAAGACAAAAATGGGCTATGGGACAGAGAGGGAAGAAATTAAAACATAGGGACAGGGGACCTGGAATGAGAGAATATAAGAAAGAAGTAGCCTATCTAGAATACAGAGCAGAGAGAGAGGAATTTACAGATAGGGACACGGAGCCAGGCAGAGAGAGGTGGAGGGGTGGGAATTGTGAAGGGCTAAAGGGCAGATGGGGAGGAATTAAAAAAAATCTGGATAGGAAGACAGATAGATGGAGAAAGACAAAAATTGCGATGGGCTGCAGGACGGAGACAGAGCGTGAAAACGAGAGGGACAGGGAACGGGACAGAAGCGCCGAGAGAAAAAGAACACGGAGAGGCGGAACGACAGAGAAAAAGGGGAACTCGGAGAACGAGAGAGGGAGAGGTGCAGGGAAGCGAAAGAAATGACAGCAGTGACAAAAGGGGCGGGGGGGGGAGAGACCAGGATGCAGAAGAGGGGGGACACGGCCCCAAGGGTCCAGGACTCGCTGCAGCTCCCGCTCTCGGAGCTGCTGGAAGAATCTAACGGTTCGGACGCATCTTTCTCTCTCTCCCCGCCTCCCTTCCTCCTCCGTAGCTCCGGTCACTCGACTGTCATCCAACTAAAAGAGCATAGACTGGCGTCTTACAGCTCCTACAATATGAGGCTTCCCAGATACACAGCCTCACGTGCGCACAAACTACGTGGCCGTACCGTGCTTTTGCTTACACGTACAGACCCTGCCTTGCACGGCGGTGAACGGATCTGCTGAGGACTAAGCCAAAAGGGATCCTTCCTCACCCGGAGAGGCAGGCCGTCTCCTGTCTGCAGCTGGAGGCAGCTGCCGGCTGGATCCCTTTCATTTTATTCTTTAGCTGCTTTACCTTTTTCTGGCCTCTCCAGCTTCGGCCGCGGCAGCTCCTGTCCGCCGCCGCTAAGCGCCCGGCCGTCCCTTTTCTTCCGTGCCGCTAGGAGAGCGAGGCCAAAGGCAAACCGTGCAGACCTGAGCCGGACACAGTCAACAACATCCCCGGAGAGGAACCGACAACCGAGTCCTCAGTGCCGTCTCTGGGAGAGGGAAAGAACAAGCAACCGTTATCCACGGTGATTACCGTAGCTCTCCTCAGGCAGGAACCCCTCCTTCTACAAGAGCTTCTGGAGACGCCGCTCCTTCCCCGAACCGACGCTAACGGCACCCGCGTTTAGGGAGAATAAAGCGTATTTAAGGGCCGGCTTGCTGCCGTGAGGACAGGGTTTGGGGGCGGTCTGCGTCTACGGGACAGGCTTTGGGGGAGGTACTGGAGCTGGGGGTGGCTGCGTAGGGCGAGCAGGCCCGGAGGACTTTTGTTGAGTTGGGGAGGCACCCAGCGCCTCGTCCAGGGGCGGGGGAAAAGGCCTCCGGGCACCCAGGGGGGCGGGGGCAGCCATCTCCTGTCCCTCTTCCTCGGCACTCTCAGGCGGGCACGCCCCAGCAGCACCATCCCCCGGGGCCGCAGCCCTTTTATACAGAGGGGCCATCGCCATCGTCCTCGCCGGCCCGCCCCGGGGCTCCTCCAGCCCCAGCCCACAGCCACGGCCCCTTACACCCGCTACGCAACCTGCTCCCCTGGACTCTCTGACAGCCGCTCACCGAGTACAAAGGACTGCAAACACAGCCACGAGCTCAAAGGAGACGGCGCGCGTTTACTCGTTGATGCGTAAGAGCCCCGGGAGCGAGTCTGCTCTGGGGCTCGGTGCCTCTACGCTCCCCCTCGCCCTGGAACGACTTAGCGGTCGTTACCGGAGCAGCAGATACAGAGAATGAAAATACAGCAAAGGGGAGCGAGACGGAGGAACAGAAAGATAAAAATAAAATGAGGGAGACGGACTGAGGAGCGGAGAAAGAAAGGGAAGAGGACGGCGAGGTGGACAAATCAATAAAAAAGGGACGAGGAGCCCCGCAGGGACACGGCGGAAGACAAACAGGGTTAGGGAGCAGGCCAGAAGCCAAGAAAGAGAAAATGAGGAGGGGGGAACAGAACAGATGGATCGAGACAGAAACTGAATGAAAGGAACGAGGAAGGAAAGATAGAGGAAAAAAGACAGAGATTAAGCCAGAGGGATCGTGGGGGGGAGCAGGGGGAGGGAAGAAAAAGACACAGATCAGGACAAAGAGATGGAGAAAGAAAAAAGAGCGACAGACTGCGGGATGCGAAAAAAGGTCAGGCAACGGGACAGAGGGGAATAACGGGACAGCGGGCCGGGCAGGGGGATATAGCGAGAAACGATGAGACGGGCAGCGGTACGGAGATACACAGGCAAAAAGCTAGGGGGAGGATGGAGGACAGAGAGCGTACGAGAAAAGGGACGGGGAGCGGGGCAGAGATGGAGAAAGAAAAAAAAAAAAAAAAAGACATCGATGAGCAGCAGGCCAGAGGGACAAGGAAAGACAGGAGGAAAGACGGAGGGATATAGAAAACAGGTGAGGGACAGGGACGCAGAAAGCGGGATGCCGCAAAAAAGAGAGGAACGGGGAGCGGGACGCTGGGATAGAAAGCCAACGAGAGCAACAGAGAGAATGAAAGAGAGATGGAGCGAGAGAAAAAACCAAACGGGGACAGAAAGCGATAGAGAGGCAGCAATAAATAATAGGGACGGGGAGCAGGACGGAGAGTCGGACAGAGCAAGAGATGAACGGGAAGGAGGACAGTAAGATACAGAATGGAAAAAAACCCGGCAACAGCAAGCCAAAGGGACGGGGAGAGAAAGAGAAGGAAGGACGGAGAAAGACAGGAAGGCAGGGACGCAGAGCGGCACGTACAGGCGCAGAGAGGAAAAGAACGCCGGGGGTCGGTACCGGGGCCGGTCTCGTTCAATTTAGTCATCGACGACCCGTACGAAGGGACGGAGGGTATCCTCGGCGAGCTTGCCGACGACACGACGCCGCGAGGACCGGCTGATACGCCGGAAGGCCGCGCCGCCGTTTGGCGAGACCCGGACAGGCCAGAGCGTTGGGCGGAGAGGAACCTCGTGAGGCTCGACGCGGGCAAGCGCAGGGTCCCGCGCCTGGGGAGGAACAACCCCACGCGCCGGTAC
Source organism: Phoenicopterus ruber ruber (assembly GCA_009819775.1). NCBI lineage: Eukaryota > Metazoa > Chordata > Aves > Phoenicopteriformes > Phoenicopteridae > Phoenicopterus > Phoenicopterus ruber. Next base: position 8,236,026 of record CM020237.1, on the reverse strand, counting down.
GGGGTAGGGGTCTACCTCCTGGCAAGCAGCGCCGCGGAGAAGGACCCGGGAGTCCCGGTAGACGACAAACGCGCCACGGGCCGGTGACGTGCCCTTGCGGCCAGGAAGGCCGACGGCATCCTGGGTCGCGTTAAGGCGAGCGTGGCCGGCAGGTCGAGGGAGGTTCTCCTCCCCCTCTGCTCTGCCCTAGCGAGGCCCCATCCGGAGTACCGCGTCCGGTTCTGGGCTCCCCGATTTAAGAGGGACAAGGAACTGCTGGAGAGAGTCCGGCAAAGGGCTACAAAGACGGTGAGGGGACTGGAACCTCTCTCCTCTCGGGAAAGGCTGAGGGAGCCGGGGCCGTTTAGCCAGAGAAAGCGAAGACCGAGAGGGGATCCCATTAACGCTTACAAATATCTCAAGGGCGGGCGTCAAGAGGATGGCGCCAAACTCTTTTCAGCGGCGCCCGGCAACAGGACGAGGGGCAACGGGCGCAAACCGGAACGTGGGAAGTTCCGTCTAAATATGAGGAAAAACTTCTTCGCGGTGAGGGTGACAGAGCCCTGGCACAGGCTGCCCAGGGAGGCGGTGGAGTCTCCTTCTCTGGAGAGATTCAAACCCGCCCGGACGCGGTCCTGCGCGGCCTGCTCTGGGTGACCTTGCTCTAGCAGGGGGGTCGGACTGGATGATCTCTAGAGGTCCCTTCCAACCCCTGCCGTTCTGCGATTCTGTGAATAGGCCAGAGAAATCGGGGGGGGAAAAAGAGACGGCTGCAAATCAGGATAAAGAAACGGAAAAGGAAAAAACAGCAAGGGGCTACAGGACAGGGACGGAGAATGAAATAAAAGAGGGAAAAGGAAGCGGAACAAAAGCTAGGAGAGAAAAAGAAAAGGGAGTAGTAAAACGAGAGAGAGAAAGGGAGAGAGAAAGAGGGAGCAGGACAGAACGATACAGAGAAGAAGAGGAGAGGTAAAGGGAAGCAAAGAACATCCCAGCAGCATGGGAAAGAGAGGCGGCCACGGGAGGTGCAGGGAGGGCCCGGGACGCAGAAGAGGGGCGATGGGGCTCCGAGGGCCCGGGACTCACCGCAGCTCGCTCTCTCGGCACTGCCGGGAGAATTTGCCGGTTCAGACGCTTCTCTCTCCTCCTCTCCTCCCTTCCTCTCCTCTAAGTCCGGTCGCTCGGCCGTCCTTCGCCTAAGAAAACACGTGGGCGTCTTAAAGCTCTTAGGAGACGAGGCTCCCCAGACAGGTAGCCTTCCTCGCGCACTTACGCGGCCGTACCACGCCGTCGGCGACACGTACGGACCCTGCGGCGCGCGTCGGTGGCCCGGCCTGCTGCGGACTACAAAGAAGGATCCTTCCTCACCCAGAGAGGCAGGCTCTCTCTTGCCTGCAGCGGGAGGCGGCTGCCGGCCGGATGGCCTTCGAGTTCTTCGTCTTTACCTTGCTCTGGCCTGTCCGGCTTCAGCCACGGCAGCTCCCGTCCACGGCCAGGACGCGCTCCGCCTGTCCCTTTTCGCCCCCGCGCCGCGAGGAGAGCGAGGCCGAGCGGAGACGACCCACGCGAACCTGAGGCGGGTGCAGTCAACGGCATCCCCGCGGGAGGAAGGGACGACTGCATCCTCCGCGCGGCCTCTGGATAGGGAAAGAAGAAGCAGCGACCGTTACGCCCTGGCCGGAGCCCCTCCTTCCGCGGGGGCTTCTGGAGACGCACCGAGGTCCAGCTTGCCGCCTTCGGGACAGGGCTTGGGGGCAGCCTACGGGACAGGCTTCAGAGGAGGTGCCGGAGCCGGGGGCAGCTGTATGGGGCGAGCGGCGTCGGGGGAGGCCCGGGGGAGCTCTGGCGAGTCAGGGAGGCGCCCGGCGTCTACGCCTGGGGGGCGTGCCCGTCTCCTTCCCCTCTTCCCTTCCGTCAGCTCTCGGGTAGGTCCCTGGGGCTACCCCGACCCAGCTCGCCTCCAGCAGACCGGGAGCCTGTCGCAGCGGGCGGTTTGAAGCTTCCCGTCCCGCCGCCCCTGGGCGGCGAGCGGGCAGGAGACACCTCCTGCTACCGAGAGGCAGCAACGAGCGCGGCGGCGCCGCCCCGCAGGCGCCGCAGCAGCGCGCTGCCGTTACCGCGGGACAGGGGCGCGGAGCGCGGGACGCGCGCGGCGCCCGACCCGCGGTATCGAATTGCGGTTGCCGGGCGGCACGGGCGAAAGTCCGGGGCACGGACGCGGGGGGGGAGGCGGGAGAGACGAACAAACAATTAGTCTTCAGGTCCGCCCCAGGACACGAAAAGAACGAGCAACTGTTACGGCCAGTTACCTTTGTTCACCCCAGGCTGGAACCTTCCCACGGGCCTCCGGGTCCCCGCCCTTCTCCGAGGCCCCCGGCAGTCCGTGTCCGCGGGTACCCGGGGCGGCAACGGCACTCTCGCAACCGAAGGGGGTACGGGCGAGGCCCTGGCCCGCTCCCGCGCACCACAGTGCCGAGCCCCGCCGTCTCGCTACCCCCAGGCGGGCGGGAGACACCTCTGAGCCCGCGACCGCCGAAAGGCCTCGCTCGCCGCCCCGGCGGTCCCGACCCTTACCTGTCGCCGACGAAGGGGAAAGCGCCCGGCGCGCCGCCATGCCGCTCCCGGTCACTGCGCATGCGCCGGCCGCCGCCGGCGCGCGGGAGGGGCCGCAGCCTGCTCCCGGGACGTGCGCACGCGCGAACGCCGAGCTGCAGTGCCTTATGTACGAGTCAACGGGAGGCCGCAGCGAGCACGGCGCCGCTATTGCGCACGCGCGATACGTACGCTACAATACCCGGTTTTCGTCAAACGCCGGCAGCGGTGAGCAGGCGGCGGCACTGCGCGTGCGCGGCCTCGCCGCTGCAGGACCGCCCTCCGGTCGCCAGGCGGCAGCAGCGAGCAAGGGCTCGCCACGGGGCAGTACCCCGCTTTGGTCACGAGGCGGCAGCAGCGAGGCCGGCGCGTCGCCGGGCCTGCAGTACCGCCTGTCGGACACGGGGCGGCAGCAGCGAAGGCGGCGGCTCCATCGAACCCGCGGGGGAGCGGATGCGCAGCGGCAGCCTTTTCGCGGAACGGGCGGCGCGTTGAACCCCGCAAACTACAGGGCACCGGCAGGAAGCTACGCCTCCCGCGGGGACCGCGGCTGTAAGAAAGACCACACGTCGCCGCGAGCCCCCGAAACGAACATCACCGCCCAGAAGCCCGGCGCCGGAAGAGGACGGCTCCCAGCTCGCTGCGCCGGCCGACGGCTCCCGTAGGCAGCGTTCTCCACGTCCCGACCCTGCGGCGATGCCCGTCTCCTCTGCCTCGCCCCCGCTTTCCCGTGCCCCCGTCCCCTCCCCCGTCCCCAGCGGCAGGCCCGTGTTTTTCCCTTATCCGGTTCTCCCCCTTACGCACAGCCCCGCATCCATCTCCCGGCCCCTTACGGCCCTTCCGCCGCTCAGAAGGTGCCGACTACGGCAGTCGGACAGCGTCTCCCGCTACGGGAACCCTGTGGGACACGAGCCTCCCCGCCCAGTCAGCAAGGCAACCTCCTTCCCCGCAGGACGAGCCCTTCCCGGAGCAGAAACGCGCAGCCACCGCCTCGCTAGCTTACCTTGACTTTGCGGCCGGAACCGTAGGCCTTGCAACAAAGCGAGGACGAGAAACGAGGGAAAGCGGGGCAGGCTAAGGGAGAAGAAAACACCGAAGCGGGCGCTAATGAGGGAGAGGGCAGGGCTCTCCCCGCTCGGCTTAGGCGCCCCGGGAAGCCGTAACGGACCCCCCCGGGGTACCGCCGCACGTCCGGCGTCAGCCGAAGGTTTTGGCAACGCTCACGCCTTCCGGGGCCGACGTCGCCGTCTCGGGAATCCCTCGCCTCTTAGAAGCGCCGCAAAGGCCGCGGCTCTTGCCGCGGTCTCACGGACCGTAAACCCGTGTATCTGCGTTCGGCAAAAAGGGCCGTTGTCTCCGAACAGCCCTACGAAAGAGGGCTGCGAGTCAACTACCTCCCTGAACTTCTAGAAAGCCAAAGCCCGACTCGCCGCGCTCCGGCGGGTACAAAGTCAGACTCGGGGTCGGGTTTTGATTTCCACGTGGTTTAATAAGTTAACAGGTTCAGCCATTACACAGCAATGGAATAATTCTTCAACATTTACAAAGGTGCAAGAACTTCATTCATTTAGTCCAAATTAAGTCATTTTATTCTCACCTCTTAAATAGCTACACAGTTCCTATTTTGTTTTTTCCTCTAAACAATCTGGGGTTAAAATAATCCACCCAGAGAGAAGGCATCAAAGTACAAAAGAGCACGCACGAGGAGGGGCGCTAATTCGAATTCAGCGTGGGTGTTTGGTCCGGTACCTGTACGAGCAAGGAAAGGCTGCGCGGAGCCATCGCGCCCGTAGAAGGAGCTGCGATATCGCAAGCGCACAAAGACCTTTTCCAGAAGTTTGACCGCCGCTGGGACTGTTACTCTACCACGACGCTCACCGTGACCTAGGGGGAGGGAAGGAGGAGAGAACAAGGCGAAAGACCCCAAAACACGCAAACGCCGGCCACCCGACGTTCAAGCCTCTTGCCGGCTACCCAGAAACGACTTCTCCGCAGGTTTAACGAACAACGCACCGAGGAAGCCGCATCGCCGAAGACAAAAAAGCGGAACAAAAACATTTGTAAGCGTACGCTTTGCCACGTGCCCGGTTCTAGTCTAGAAACAGCACGTGCCCGTGGCCCTCTTATATCTGTTTGAAGGAGTTTTCATTACGCTCCCCTCCCCTGAACTGTTTTCGGACTCTAGCTGTCTACTCGAGTAGCCTCCCCTGCTTCAGCCGATCTGCCTAAAAACCCATCCTCCACTACGGAAGCAGCGTGAGGGGGCTTGTAGGGCCGGAAGTCGGACTCGCTCGCTCGAGTCCACGGAAGAAATATTTTGCGGACGCCACGGAAGTCGGTAAGGCCGCTCTCCCGACCCGCCGATCGGCCCGGTTGTCCTCAGTCACTCGACAGCACGATCGGTACGGCTATTCACGGAGCGCGCTCTCGTTACGAGCGCGTGCAAACGCGCGTGCGCCCGCGCGATCCCTCCGCCCTCGAATACGTGGCCTTCGAGCACCCGCTCCAAGTATCAGGCCTCAGCCAGACACGCATCGCGCTAAAGACTACGGCACCCCCAAAACGCCGAGGTTTTGCGGTTCCCTCCATTTCTTCCCACGCCCGTTTTCTCTCGCCTCGACGGGATACCCCTCGCGGGCCGACACCGACGGCTTTTTCAACGGGGAGGCTCTTAAAAAGCCTTACCAAAACATGGGGAGAGGATGCATCCAGACAGAAATACACTTACGTGCATACTTACAGCTAGAGAAATCTATTTTCTTCAGAGAAGTAAAAATACACAGCACAGGTACGTTCTAGTAACTCTGTTCAGCCAAAATAGCAAAAAAAAAAAAAAACCCCAAAAAACCACAAAACGCCAAACAAAAAACCCCACACCAAACCACCGCCACCCAAAACGTATACTTTGGCTTCATTTACCAGTCACCGATTCTACTTGCGTAGCCGGCAGTGAAACGCAGCATTTGGAACGCAGGCCCTCGTAAGCAGGTTGAACTCCTTCAGAAGCCTCCGTGCATTCAAGCCCCCCGCTTTGCCGCTCCTCTTCTTCCACGTATTCCGTCGAGGACCGATTTCGCGAGGCGCAAATATTGAGCCTACCCTGAGAGAGCAACCCGGAAACGGCAGGTCCTTCGAGTCTAAAAAGTTAGACGGCGGCCCGCGCCCCGCGCTGGGGTCGCTCCGCAGTCCCTGGCGTTACGAAACGCCACCGACCCCGCGACGACGCAGAGGTGAGGGCACGGGTATCCGTAAGAAGTTAAACGGGGAAAAGCGGATTTCAAATAGCATTTCTTCTGTCCTAAAGCCAGAAGCACAAGCGGGGATTAAATACAAAAGAGGTTTCTTTAAGCAGCAGTTCTACGGGGGGAAACTCCCCGGGACTCCGACTTTACAGTTTCCGGAGGCCAAAGACCTACGTGACCTTCCCTTTCCTTCCGAGAAGATCAGGACAGAAGATCGTTTCTCACGCCAATCGTCGCGCGTCCCCGACGAGGCAGACGCGTTACCGTTCGGGGTTGCGGGAAGCCGGGAGAGTCGCCCGTGCTCGCGCAGCCAGGACTAACAAAACCGGCCGCCTCCTACTCGGGGGATGAAGACGGCCGCGCGTGCGAGAAAGGAAGCCGCGTACGGATACGAAGAGAAAGGATCGACGCGTTCATCGGGAGCCTATCGGAACTAAAAAACTCCCGGCGCGCCCGGCCGAGCCGTTCCCCCTTGCCCCTCCGTCCCTCAAACAGCAGTTCACCCAAAAACCCCGAAAAACATTCTGCGCCTACTGAGAACATTTAGAAGAAGATAAAAGGTAACAATAGCAGGCCTACGCCATACGACTTTGAGAAGCGACGAAACGGCAGCAAGTACATCTCCGCTGGGAAACGCAAGCGGACGCAGGCATTAACGTTCGGCGACGCGCTCTGTCAGCGCTCGACGATATCCCTTTCCTTCGCAAGCTATCTAACCGGACGCTAACTTTCGTAGCCGTGTCCTGCCCGCGATAAAGAGCGTCGCCAAAAATTCAAGAGAAGGTACGCACGAACCATCGCGCGTCCTCGCGTGCCGTTCGTGCCGCGGACCGCGGCACGGGAGATTCCCAGATGAGTCTTACGCCAGGTGAAAGCCCAAAATCAAAACCACTATCTCCGCCGCGATTCACCGGCGGGTGCGGCCCGGAGCCAGCAAACCGGGAACAAATTCGGGAAAGTCCACGGACGTATGGCAGGAATCGCCCGATGTAACACGGCTAGAAAGGGATCCTCGGTCCCCGAGGTCAGCGAGGAACTCGAGTTTTGAGGCGGTTTGGGTTTTTTTTCGCCTCCTTCCTCCGAGCCAGACCAAAATATTCCGGTCGAAATCTAGGTACGCGTTTGGCAGTCGTGAACCTCGCTCGCCTTTTCTGCCTCCGGTCTACAGGGACAAGGACGACGCTCGCTAGTCCTCGCGGCCCTCCTCGCGTACACGAGCCCCGGATTCACGCTTCGGAAGCGCGGGCGGGAGCCTCGAGCGTTCGCCTCCAGCTGCTGCGCACCGAGACAGCTCGAGCTGTTCCCGCGGCTTACAGAAAAGAATACAGGACTATTAAACGAGACTCGCGGAAAGTCCTACGATAAACCCGCAACGGACGAGCTGCCGGCTCTTCTCAAAGTTCCCTTCTGTGCAAACCAGCATTTCTAATGCCAGGTTTCACAGCCATCCCGCTAGAGAAGCGGTGCTGTCCGGCTTCAGCCAGCGCTTTTCATTCAAAGCGACCTCGACGCGGTATTAAAAAAAGAATACGCAAAAACCGAAACCGGAGCGTCGAGTAGCGACCGTTAGCGACAGAGGCAGAGTCGTAGCGGGCACGGGGCAAGAGAGAACGCCCAACCGGAACACAACCCCGAGGCTCCGGGAACAAGGGCGCGCCCGCGAAGGACAGCGCCGCGTGTGACGGCGCACCGACCCAGCAAAGGCGGGCCGTGTCAAGCCGGCGGCCGGTTCGCTAGAAGCGAGCCGCAGATTGCCAACTTCCGCCAGCGCCGCAGGAGGAATCGGTCACTCGCGTCGAGGAAAACGATTTTCAGCGAGAAACAGCGAGCGCTCCGACATCCGTAGCGCGCGGAGCTGCGAACAAAGCCACGGTACCGTGTGGACGAGGAAAGAAACGAAGGACATCATAAGACGCGAAAGAGCTCGGGGACGACAGAAAGGCTCCCGGACCAAAACAAACGGATGGAGAAGAGGTTCCTGGTCAGCCAGCTAGACCGGTCCAATGTCTCACACGCGCCCAACCTCGCGGGGAATCGGCAGGAAAAACAGGACAGAGAGATCGTCCCGCTGGCACGTGCCGGCACTTTCGATCCAAGCCCCGGGCGACTCCGGCCTTCCCTGCCTCTGGACGCGTGCAAGAGACGCCCCGAAATTCCCGCCCGTAAATCCTTTCGCAGCGGCGTACCGAACGCATTTGGGTCTTTGGAAACGGCACGCGACGGCCGTATCGGCAAGCCAAGATTCGTCCTTCCGAAGAACGCGACACGTCGTTTTACGCACACCGACAGGGGAACCGCTGCTTTTTTCAGTCGGCGGCATCCCGCGTAAGGCAGGGCGACGGCCCCCGCCTCGGGAGCTATCGTAACGGGAGAGCAGAGCTAGCGAATCCAGCCAGACCTAGGCGAGCGCTCCTCCGTGAGGTTTTTCCTCCCCTTTGCCCCGTCTCCTTAACTCTATAACCCACGGGAGAGCAGGCGCTTCCGTTCCAACCGGGCGCACCGACAGGGCGCGAGCGTTTCTCCAAAGAGCGTCGTTACGCTATACAAACGGGGCCTCCGGGGATATTCGCAACGTGCGCGCGTCAGGAGACCGGAAAACCATTCGTCTAAAAGGGCGGTCCCTTCCCACGCGAGGAGTCGATTTTGCCCCGCGCGCCTCTCCCTCCGCCGATGCCCGCTGCGGAAACGCCCGCCGTTTGAACGCGGTGGATCTGGTTTGCTAGAAGAAAGGAAATACCAGATGCGATCAAGAAAGGCTCCTTTCTACTACAGGAAACCCTTTCCTCAGTGAAAACACGCAAACTCTTGCCTCTTTCTGCCACGCGGCTTTGGGCTCCGCGTCACACCGCCCCGTCGCTAGCATCGCCACGTTCCTCGCCGTCCATCCCCGGCGCGGCGCCGGACCTCGGCGCGAGAACCGCGAGAGGCCGGGCGCTCCGCGGGTCCGGAAGACGGCCCGTCGCCCTGCCGGCAACGGCCCCAACCGCCCCCGAGGGAAAGGGTTCCGCTCGGACGAGGGCCGGCGCGCGCGTGCAGCGCGGCCCCTTCCCCGTTCGAGAACACGGATGCGGAAGGAGGGCCGCGTCACAGGGCGGCAGCGCCGACAGCGCCGACCAGACGTTCTTCTGAGGGCTCGGGCTTCTCCAAAACTCGCCCAGTGGTTAAAACTTCCTTCTTCTTAGAGACTCCTTCCTTCATCAGCATAGCACAGAAAGCAGGCCCCCCTCAGCACCGTCCGAACCGGAGACCGTTCCAACAGCAGAGCCGGGTGGAGAACCGCAGCTCGTTCTCCCGACGGCTCACAGCCCAGGAACGCGTCGTCCCGCACCGCGCCTCAGTCAGGTGACGAGGTTACGGCCTCCGTACCGAGCAGAAGCAACGAGAGCGTTTAGACGGCCAGCGACCGCGTCGTTCTCTCTCGCTAGAAGAGCTGAGCGAGGCTACGTCCCACAACGCTCGGCAACGTAGCTGACCCGGTAGTTTCTCGACCTTTAACTCCGAGGGTGGCCGCGTGCAAGGCCGCCCCCCCGCCCCCCGCCTTTCCAGGACGCACCCGGCGATGGCAGACAGCTACGCAGGCAGAGTCGCTTCTGCAGCTCCTGGGACCCCCGCGGGGATCAGCACGCCACGTGCATCTTCCGGGAGAGCAAGGCGGGGTACGACGTTCGGAGAAGGCTAAGCCAAGGCGGACGAGCAGCCTGAGCCCCGGGTTCGCCGCCTCCGCTCCCCAAATGGCGTGAAGCACCAGGGCGTCTTCCCTCAGCCAAGGTCGGAAGGAACCGGACTGCGGGTCACAGATACCACGGAGCGGGAAGACAAGAGACTAGAAAAAGATCTCTGCGCAATCTTTCCGACGGGCTTCTCCCTCCTTCAGTTCTCGCCTGCCGTCGCGCTGTCGCTACCTTTGGGTTTGGATTTAGACTTGAAGGAGAATCGCTTGATGAGGCGGCGGGAGAAGCTGCCGGCTTTCTTCCTGGCGGCGGAGTCGGCGGCGACGTTGGACAAGTCGTCGTGTGACTGGCTCAGGCCCGCTTCCTTCTGCTTGCTCCTTCTCCGGAAGATGAGCTTGGTACCGCTCCGAAGAAAGCTAACTGCAGAGACAGAAAGGAAGGAGATGGAAACCACGATAGCATCCTGCCCCGGCGAGCCTCGGGGGCAACGAACGCCCCTGGCCGTTCGGCCGCTCTCGGACGAGCGGCAAAGACCTCTTCCGCCCCGAGGGGCGGAAGCGCGCGGCAGGTCGGCGAATCCCAGCTCCCGACCGCGAGGCAAAGTCTACGTTCGGGACGGACCGCGATACCGACAAGCCGCTTCGCTAAGCGCGCCGTCGCGCGTCCCCTCCGCGTAAACTTCCGTTTACCCGACAACGTCCTTCCTTCGGCGGAAGCGTGCGGAATTGCAATAGAAAGCCGAGACTCGCACGAATGGAAAAAGAGTGAGAACGTCTGCACGTGGAGACGACGGGAGGAACGCACGGCAGGGAAAAGGCCTCGCAGACCCGCCCGTCTCAAGGGCGCCCGGAGTAGCCAGTCATCAAGCCCCCAGAACAACCGCCCGCAGTTTCACAAGACGCCCAAATCTGGAGACAAATAACGGCGATGGCTCCGGACGACTCGCACGGGCGGGACGGAGACGCCGATCGCCGCCAGCCCCGATCGGGTGCAAAAAGGCACGTCCAAAACCTGCACGCCCTACAAAGCGACAACAGTATTTCCTACGGAGGGGGCTCGCTCTCTTTTTTTCTTCCTTCTCTTCCTCGACCGCCAGACCTCTCAAGAATCCGGGCCACGCGCCATTCTACCCGCCGACGGGCAAACAAGGGACCGCCGCCGTTCAAACTGTACCTGGTCGTACTAGGGTACGACCCCCCGAAACCCGTCCCGCTCCCGTATTCCGAGCAATCGAGAATTTGGCTCGCGCTTGTTCGTGTAAGTTTGTAGCTAACCGAAACCGTCACGGCTACGAGCGGACAAATCCAAGGTGCGCCATCCACCCCATTGACGCAAGCCCGGAAAGTCTAGAACGGCAGCGCGGTCGGGGCGGGCCCGCTCCATCGTTTGAAAGCGGAGAGTTTCCGTGGACGTCCTACAGTACCACAGGACAGAGGCGCTAGCTACTTTGACGCTAACAAAGACGGAGGGCGTCGAGGCCCGTACAGTCCACATCGTCGGGCGGCCTCCGTTTCCGTGCCAGAGGCGGCCAAACTCGGAGGAATCGTTCTTTACGGACGCGCGCCTGATCCGCGAACCCAGAGGCCGCGGAGCGAAAACGGGTTCTCGGGAACACGCGAGCTGCGCGGGGATCCCATCTAAGAGAGCACGGAAACCGAAAAGGCCACGGGAAACGGACACCTCCAAACAGAGGGGTTTGGAGCCTCTCCAGCGGGAAGCGCGGGAGAGAGGCGGGCTCTTCCAGGCTCCAGCAGAAGCCGCTCTTCGCCGCGCCGAAAGCCGGCTGCGGCCCCCGCGCTCGGGCGGGGAACTCGGACGTCGCTTTGTCTTCAAGTACAACAGGCTAACGTTCGCTACCGCCTAACGGTTCATCCTTACCTTTGTGATCTTTCAAGCTCCTGGTCTCAAGGGCTCCCGTGGAGCCGGTTTCGGACTCGACATCTTCCACCGACGGTCTCTCAGAGATGTCCGATCGCGTCGTCTCATCCAGCTCCTGACTGGCCCTTTGTGCCGACGGCGACGCTTCCGGCAGCCGCGACGATTCGATAGAATCGTGCGTCCGGTCGGCTGCACCCTCTGCCGCAGAATCTCCGTACGCCGTGGCCTCCAGGGAGGCGGCGTACCCCAGAGAAAGTGCCATTTCGTCTTGAGCGATAGGTACCTGGAGGGGAGTCAGAAGGTCAGACAGACAGGAAGACGAGGTCTAAAGGATCGCATTCGTCTCCCTTCTTCCATCCACACCTACGTACGGACGCTCCGGTTCCGATCACCGGCGCCAGACAGCACCAACGCGCGATCGGCGCTCTCGTGCCGAAACGCACCGGAACGCGGCCGATGCCAAAGCGTTCCGCGGCACCTCCCTCGCTCCCGTAGGCGAGTCCAAGGAGAACTCCTTAGATTCTCCGCAAGGTTCCCAACCGGCTACGGCAGCAGCCTCCTTTTCTGCGGCCGCCCTTCGTGAACTCCCGCCACAGCCGCCCCGCAGACCGGCAAGGTACCTTGGACGCTCGCCGGGAGGCAGCGACAAGCTGCGAGGAAGCAGCGAAAGGGTTCTGCCGAGCAAGTCGTCCGCGCCGGAACCTTCCCGCACCGGTCCCTAACGGGACAGGGTGGTCTCACGCACGCATCCCTAGAAACAACCTCCCAGATCGCAAAGGGAGCCCTCTAACTACCAGAGACCTTGGAAACTCCCGAGATGATCAGCGTGCTACGTTTTGTCGGGGTCTTCTTGGCAGGCTTGTTGTTCGTCTCGGTTAGCTGCCTGATCGCCGTCTCGGCCACCGGATCCAAGCCGTCGGGCACGCGGCTATCCCCTGAGCGCAAGAAAGATACCGACGTTTCAAGCAGCAGCCTTCGGCGCGGGCAAGAGGTCGCTCGCTGACCGCGACGCTCGTAATAGGTGACTACGCACGCACGAAGGCGGAGAACAGAATTTATTACGGACTTGCCGAAAAAACTGAAGGAAGGAAGCTCCGTAGAGCTCTCGGCTCTCTTTTAGGCACCCAAAAAGTTCTGTTTCCCACCGGGCGGATCGTTAAAATACCCTTCCCGCTCAACAAAGACTTCCGAAGGCTCCCAAGAGTTTGGGCGGCCTCGGCCGCAAACCGTCAGAACGGCCGCAGCGCTCCGTCCCAGAGACGATCGGAGCCCCGAGGACAGGGTGAGCAAAGCTCTTTGGGTCTGGGTAGCCTGGAACGTTCTTGTCGAGCAAGGAAACACCCAGAGCCACGGACCGGAGAGCCAAAGCGGAATTTCTTTCACCCGCCCCCGCTCGCCACCACCCCTCCGCCCCCACCTTCGCTCGGGCACTCGGACGTTCTCTTCTGCGGCAAACGCAGACGAGGTCAGCGACCCGCACTGAGACTGCCGCTCTGCGAGAAAGGCCGAGAAAGACAGTCGCTCCGGAAAGAGCCTCGGATTTCCAAGCACTTACGGCTACCGCTGGGCGAGGGGCCGCGAGGGCAGCCGCTCTCCAAAAGCACCGTTGTCTTCTTTTCAGTCACTTCCACTTTGGAAGGCGACCTCGATGGCGAATCTTCACGGTGAAAGAGAGGCAGAGACACGGAGACACCGGTAAATAGAGATGAAGCTTAGGCTACTTCGCTACCGTATCGCGGCCCCCTACGCGCGCCCCAAAAAGCCTCGAGCGCACGTGGAGAGTCCGCAGAGGCTGGCTCCGTGAGGCTTTGCGGCAACAAGTAGTAAGAAGCCTACTGGAAAAAGACACGTGAAGCGGCCCCGTCGCGAGACCCCGTTCGTGCCGTTTCCCAGCCCCGCCTCATCGGAATACGCAACACCGCGATCATCGGGACGTCAGACCGCAAGCAGCGACCGTCGCCGGTAAGCAAGGTCAACGCGCTTTCGGCTCCGCATTCGGTACGTACGGCGTAACTTCTTTAGCGGCGAAGAAAACGGAGGAAGAGCAGCAAAGCGCTTAGCCCGGCGTCACGCAGAGGCGGTGCGGCGGCATACGCGTTAGAGTCGGGACGTCCCGCCGCCAAAGGACGTCAGAGAGGCCCATCCGTCTCCCGCCTCCCCCCAAACACAGGGCTGCGTCGATTCCCTCCCCCAAGGCTACACACGGGCCTCCGGCCAGCCGCAAGACGTTAAGGGAACGGCAACAAAGCCCGCGTTCCGGCCTAGAAGCCGAAAGCGCCGCGCGAGGCGCGAGTCCGCAACAGCCGCGGCACGCGACGGCTCAACGGTTTCGCCGCCGCCCGCGCGAGCGGCCTCGGAAATATCACGGCCGAGTCTGCGCTCCCGAACGAGACGCCTGTCGCGGGGCAGCCTCACCCAGTTTGCAGTCTGCCTTGGGCCGGGACTGAATCGTGGTGACAGTAGTCACGATGGTGCCGTCGGGCATGATGGTCCGGTCCATCTCCACCTTCTTAGTGGGGGTGATGCTGGTTCGCAGAGATGTGGCGTGCTGAGCATTCAAAGATGCAGGAGACTCCTGGAATAGCAGCTACAAAGGGTAAAGCACAGTTCAGAGAGGCTCTCCTCCTCCCAGGCGGACAGGCAGGCGTACGGGTGACAAAAGCTACCGCTCTAGGCACCGAGGAGCCACCTGCGTTACGATGTCGGTCGAACGGAGGGAGGCTCAGGCACCGAGGGCCAGGTGACGCCCCTCCTCGGCCTAAGGGTCCGCCAGTCCCCCGCGACGAGCCCGGGCCTAATCACGCCTGCCTCCGCCTAGAGGCTCGCGTCGCGAACGCTTCCGCGGCGGGCGTCTGTGCCGAGCTTACGGAGTCGTGAGCTCACCTCCAATACAATGGCAGCTTCGGCCGCCAGCGACCGCCCAGCTCCCGGGGCCAGCGAGCAGACCTGTCTCCCGGATGGTTGTTTGGCCAAAGAATCGAGCAAAAGCGTGGCATGCGCCAGCAGCACGTCTGCGAGAAGGAACAGGAAAACAAAACACGCCGCGTGACCTCAGCACCTCAGATGTCTCCCAGGCAACCCCCGCTTTTGGGAAGCGGCCCCGCGGGCCAACGAAGCGGATCCCCGCGACTCCAGTAGCTCCCAGGTTCGAGGGGGGAGGAGGGGGCGAGCGGCGCTCCTCCGCTGCTCTTTACCAATCCAGAAATCGACGCCCTTAAAGAGGCGGCCATCGCGCGGCCTCCATCAAAAAGAGGTGCCGCGGGGAGTCCGTGACCGAGCGCAAAGGTCACGGAGTCAAGAGCCTTCCGCGACGTTCTTCCGATACGCGGGGGCAAACCCCCGCATCCCCCTCCCCGCTTCAGAGTGGAGACAGGTGGGCCACGGGAACCTCCCGGGTTCCAAAAAAGTCAGAATAAGAGCGTTTCGCTAAGAAGAACAGACTCCGGAGTTACTTCACGCAGTCGGAGGCTCACGTAAAGTCGGACAGGAAAAATCCTTTGCAGAGGTCATCACGCATCATACCGACGCAGAACTACCACAGGCTCAAAGCAGAGGCAGTCCCTTAGGCATTTTTGTCTCCCCGTCTTACAATCCATCTTACGGCCGCCCGTACTCACTTCCCCCTCCGTCACCGTTCCCCAGCACCTGTAGCTTCAGCTCTTTACTTCTAGGTCCCAACTCCCTGTTCAAACAGAAAGAGACGGGCCGGTATTAGGCAATCTTTGCAAAACGGCCACGGAGCAAACAACTCCGTTCCGTATCTTCCCGCCCTCGAACCTCACGCGCCTCGTCAGCTTTTCCAAAGCTCCGGTACGCGTGCGCTACTTTGGAGGACACGACAAGGGGCATCAAACTACGCGGAAGGGGAGAACTCGGGTTCACGTCCCCTGCGGGGCTCCGTAGGCTGCCAGGGGAAGGCGAGAGGGCGATCCGTCCGGAAGGCCGAGATTTACGCCCCAGGCCTTCTGCACCTGCCGCTCCCACGCGCCGCCCGCTATCGGCGCTTCTGCCCATCCAGTTAAAACACAGAGCGCCCAGGGGAGCAGAAAACACGTACGCGAGCCAGGCCCGATCGCCGGAATCGGCGGCCCGCCACGCGGGCAGCACAAACGCACGCTGCCCCGTGGCGCAGACTTCGCCTCTGCGCCGTCCGCGCCAGTCACCGCGGCGCGGTAACGACGCCCAGAGACCGTGCCAGAAAGAGGGCAGACACTTACAGAAAGAGCTCCTCGTTCCACTCCATCTGTGCCGCGGCACCGGCATCGCCAGCCGTCACCGGCCTCGTCCGCTTCTGCTGCGGGGGGCTGTCTAGCTCTGCCACGCAGCGTATCTCCCCAACTCCTGCAACAGAGGGACGGAGCGCGCGCGCGCGCTTGTCGACGCGAGGCAGCGGCTCGGCGGGCGCGTGCCCCTCTTTTCCGTTCAAACCCACCCAAAACACCCGCTCGCTCCAATCTCGCCACCTGTGCGCTCGCCCCTGCGGATCAGCAATGTTTTCATGCTTACCTCCCTTCCCCTGGCAGCCCAAGTTCAGCACTCGAAGATTCCGGAGCAACAGCTTAGAACCCAGAGGGGCTGCCGCTACTCCGGACGGGGACTCTCCGGTCAACTTATTGCTGGGTACCTGAGGAATGACACGAGCGAGACCAAGGCCTTTATCGTGCGCTCGCCAGCAGACAGCAGCGAGACGCACGACGTAGGTCCTCGCGTCTACCGAGTAGCTCGTCACGCCGACGTAGGGGAACACCCGCCGAGCCATCGAGAGATGCTGCAGGTTCCCCGAGCTATCGGCCTCCGGTGGGCCCCCGTGTTGTTTCAGACGGGAAATTTAAGGAAATGAGTCAGACAAGAACGAGCTCGCTGGCTGCCAGATGGACGACCGAAGACGACAAACCGCGGACCGTTTCACGCCTGTAAAGGCTGCTCCGGACGGAGCCTCGGCGTTCAGAGCGACAGAGAGACCGCCAAAAGGGAGACGCGTCTCAGGCAGCCCGCTCCACCTCAACACAACCGGCGCTCGGTGTTCAGGAAACGAGGTACAAACAGAGCTGCCCTTCAGAGTGGTTTTTAATTATCCCTACTCCCCGTGCCACGGTACCCCGACTCCTACGACGGCGCAGGCCGGGATGCGGCTGTCGCCCGGAGGCGAGTCTCAACCCTCAGATTCCTGCCCGAGCCTCGGCCCTCAGAAGCGCCCTGGGGCACGGCGTTCGAGGCTCGAGAACGACAGGAGGAGGGAGCCTTACCGCACCGGCTCCAGTGGCGCAGGCCTTCAGATTCACCATCATGGCTGGCTGCGTGCTGACAATGGTATCCTCGATGAGATCCTTTATGGTGGACAGGTCCGCTCTCCCTTCATTCTTCTCTCCGCAAATCAAGAGGAAACACAGGAAAGTCATAACGAGGCAGACACGTTTTCTCCTTATACCGCTCCAACGGCCTCTCGAGACTCTAAGACACTACACAGCCTTTCTCCCGGTAATAACCTCCCAGGTACTCTTCCCGTATCCTGTACTTGCTCTCCCCAGCGCCTAAAGCTTCCGCGTAACAGCGGCAGGCAAACGTAAGTCGTCTAAGCGAGACAAACCAAGCCTCTACGTCTGCAGTCTACCTGTTGCAAGTTTCGACAATACAGCTTTTACGGTCGGCCGCATCCGCGCCGCCTCACGAGACGGCACTACCGCGCTTTCGGGAGAACAGCCAAATTCCTACATCTACTCAGGATAAAGCAACAAGGGCGTCAATAAAACAAACAGATCAACCAACCTATTTGGATCACAGAAGCGCAAGCGCGCCGGCGTTCAGCTCGTTAATCCTCTAATACCCACGGGTTCCGCACACTCGCCTCCCCCAAAAAACCCAACGAAGAAAACAAACGACCCAAACCAAAAAAAACCCAAACGAAGCACAGCAAAACAAAACAACGCAACGCCAAAAAAACCCGCGCGAACCGACCCAGCTCGTTTTGCAACTCTACGTCCGACAACAGCGGGAGGACCCGCGTGGACAGAAAGCCTCTTTTGCTACGCAGACTCCCGTTCAGCTGCCACGCCAAACTCGGACAACGGACACCGCTACCGCTTCGGTCCTCTTGAGGACGCGCCGTTTTGACAGAGCCGAGCTAGTATCGATTCCGGGGCGAAAGAACCCCTTTCCCCCGCCCTAAAGGGCCACGACAGCGAGTCGCCAACCTCTCCCCTCCGCAGCAGCCTTCCTCCCGGCTCGGCGCCGTTTCCGCCCCTCCCACCCTTCCTCCGCTCGAGTCCAGCCTCCCGCTGTTTGCCGCTCACCTCGCGAAGTTGAAGCCTCGGAAGAACCGAAAGGTTCAAGTCCGGTCTGTCCTTGAACGTCCACGACACCAGGAGACCTTCGTTCCGTATCTCTTCCAAGCGGATCTCCACCTGGCCCAAAACAAATACCCGCAGTCAGGAACAGTTTCTGTTTCCACTAGGTGCTTTTTGCCTCGCTTCAAATTCGACAACCGAACGGCCCTCGCGCCGGCGCGACAGCAAGAGACAGAACGTAAGAACGCAAGCGGCCCCGGGCCTACGGGAAGCAGCAGCTGCAGAAGCCTCAGCGCTCCGTAGCGCGATCCGGCTTCCTCGCTGTCTTGGGATGTCCAGGCGCCATCAGAGAGGAAAACGATAGGTTATTTCTTTGGCCGAAGAAAAAACCTGCAGGACAATCCGAAAGAGCGAGTCGGGCCCTGACACGGAACGTTTACCGAGCCACATCAGTTAACCGCTGCCAAACCTAAGCACGGCCATTTGTAAGTTAGCAACGCGCCTCGAGGAAATCATCCTCAGACTGAAAACTCATCCGGGTCACCGACAGTCCGCAGCAACAAACCGGACCGTACGCCATCCCGTGGTTCAGTTGAAAAGTTGCACGCCCATACACCTGAAAGTCCTCTTTAATGCAACAGACAGAAACAGAACCACACGGGAAGAACTCCTGACCCGGTACCTCTAGCAAAAACGGGGGAATAAAATTTAACACGGTTCTAAAATAACCAACAGACTGACATTTATTTACCGTGAGCACAGAAGGTCGTCGGTCGAAAGCGACAGACCTGGACGCGGTAGCCAGGTAAGTAACCAACAAGCAGCACGCAAAAGAGGCAAGGCGCATTAGGGAACGCAGTACTTGAAATACTCCGACCGACAGGCACGCGGTAACCGTACCGGCATTTCACAACGCAGCAGCGAGACCTCAATTAGAATACTACAGGCAAATCTCTACAAGAACGATCGACCCAAAACTTCAACAGGGGCAGACGAGGAGACCTAGACAACGCCGGCGAGCAGAGGAGCAATTTGAGGAGACGTGGCAAAGGCCACCCGGCTCCCGGAGACTACGCAAAGACGAAAAGCGACCGCGGCTGCCGCCCACCGCTAGCTCGGCGGCGGGCACGCTAAACGCCGAGGGGAGAGAGAGAGAGGAGCTATTTAAACGACCGTGGAACGGAGGCACGAAACCAAACCGGGATGATCCGATAAACGTAGGTCGAAAGTTTTAATAAAGCTTCCGAGAGCAAAGGGGTTCTAGAACAACCTTCCGACCGCAATACCCGCAAGAGCACGGGATCGGCTTCTGCTACCGCAGGGTTACTTCTAGTTTCGCCACGTCTCCCTGTCGCGCAAACGAGCGCACGGTCTCCCAGCAAGATGCCGTCTCCAGCGTCAAGCCCTTCTTCACAACGGGAACAAAATAACGTTCCAGAGAGGCAAATCCAGCCAGAAAGCGACCACGGAGTTACCACCCAATTGCGATTTCACAGAGCTGCTGTTCCGGAAGGAGCATCTCCAACGTTCAACACGCAGAAAAAAATCCGCATCGCGCTCTCGTGAACGTATTAAGGGGAGCGCCGACAAGCAAACCGCTCCTCGCCGCGGATTCCTTTTTCCCACCCGCAACCAGGACACCGCCATAACCGTACGCGCGCACGGGACGCATCTTTCCCTATCCGTCCCACCGCGAGGGGAATCAAACTCGGCGGACCTTTCGCTTCTTAAGCACCCGCTTAAAAACGCCGTATACAACGCCGCCACGCCTCCGATCTCTCCGGATTTTGTCACGGCTCCGTTACGTAGCCGAGATCTGCAGAACAAGACCCAGAAAACGGGACTCGGCACGCGAATCGGGAATATTTGCCGCCCCGCCAAACGTCAGCGACGGCACGCTGCTTCTTCCGGCACGAGGTGGCCTTTATTTGCATTAAATCGGGTCCTCCTTCCTCGATCGGTGCGGGGCCGGGTGAAAGAACAAGTTCAACGGCTAACGTTTGACAACCGTTACCTGAGCCTGCAGCACAGCCAAAGTGACATGATAGGTGTCCACGGAAACAGCAGCCGGGGACTGCTGAGCGACAGAGACGGGGAATTTCACAGCTTCGGCTGACAGATGGCAGCATAGCACCTAGAGAGAAAAGGAAGGAGGTGAGGTCCTATCCCCGGTGAGAGGCAGCCGCGCGACGGCAAAGCTTCTGCAAGCGATAGGCAAGGTTGACCCGTCGCGGCAGGAAAGAAACATCAGGCTTACTACTCCCAGCCCCAGTTCCGCGCCACAAACCTGCCATTTCAGACTCCGTACGTGAGGCAGTAAAGACGCATCCGTGACAGGAGCTCTCTTCTCCTCTCCGCCGTAGGAGCCTGACGCTCGGGCTCAGCAGCCGTACGCCCCAGGCTCCACCGACACGTCTCCCCCCGGGGGTCTCCCAGAGCTCACCGGCGCACGGCCCCAGAGCCACCATCTCACGAGCCCGTCGACGGGCCTCCGAACTCCACGACGGACCTCGCCCTAAACTTCCCCGGTTCCGCCATCCCCATCGCGCGGGCCACGGCAATCTCCGTAGAACGCGCCGTCAGTCGACGGAGAAACCCCGTGCCGTACAAATCGGAACGGCAAAGCCTTACCATGCTGCGGTCCGACTGTCCCTTGCACGTCACACGACTTATATTTGCGGCTGGTGGTAACCGAGGACCCTCTTCAAACGTGATCTGCACCGAACTCTACGAAAAGACAACTCCGTTAGTTCCCGGCGGTCGAGGTATCCCCCGTAGTTTCAAAGAGGACGAACGATTCCGACGTGGGGACCCAGAGACGCTTCGGTCCGTTTCCGCGAATCCGGCCAGTGCGCGGAACCGTCGCGCGCCGCGATTCTACCCGCCTTGGCTCGTCCGTACAGAGAAAGGAAACGAGGTCTCCGGTCAAGGCTTAGACTCAGAAACGCTACGTTCGTTTCAGACAAGCAAGTCCAAATGAGAACAGAAAATTGTTCTGGATAGCAGACGACCGCAAGTCAAGCGCGTTAACTCTTCTTCGTTGCAGAAGCTTTGCTGTTTGCTCTCTCTCTGTGCTAATCTTGCCCCAAGTAAAAACCAAACAAACCAAGCAACGAACCCGCCCCAAAACCGCACCAGAAAAACAACCGCCACAAAAAACCTATCAACAACAACCAAATCCACCCTCAGCGTACGGTACATCAGCTCCTGTGCTCAACTAGTTCCTTTTGTCTCTGCCCTCCTAGTTTACTAGATTACAATCCCTCCACTGCGGAAGCATCTCTCTTCTTCGTGTGAGGATTGCCCCATCTAGCAGGGCCGGTTCTCTACAGAGAACCCTCTCAAGAAAGACAAGACCAAGCTAAAGAGGTGAGAGCATCCCTGTGGGAAACCTATCCCTCAAAGATTCCCTCTGCTCACAAGGGGCAAAAAGAGAGAGCGAGCGAGAAGGCAATCCGAGCGCAAGGACGCGACCGTTTGCCGAGCCGCTCGCGTTTTAGGGCCAGGGTGACCGAGAGGGAAGATGAAGGTGCAGGAAATCGCACGCTTTTTCTCGAGCGAACGAGACCGTGCGCCGCCACCTCCGTGCGACAGACGGACCTGGGTGACCGGCGGAAGGGGCTCTCGAACACTAATCTGACCGGCATACGTACTGCCACCCGAAGAGCCGCTCGCCCGTCAAAAATTAGTCCAGACGCAGACACGAGGCAGCTCTCCCGGTGACCAAACTTCAAAACCGAGAGACTCAACGGAGAAACGACGTCGGATCGCTCCCTGCCGCTTCGCACTAGTAACGCCTGCAGTTTCTTCTTCTCACAAGCCTCCTCCGCCAGAGCCGCGCGTTCACCCACCCGGGTCGGTCCAGAATATCGGATCGGCCCTTTCTCTCCGCGACCAGAACCTCCGTCTGGCGACTCAAGTACATAATCGTCAGCGGTAAGCTGTCGCCCCGTTCTTCCCAACACGTCGCAGTCTCACCGAACCGGCAGGCGCCGGCCAACTTCAAAAGATCTCATTAGTCAGCCCGCTCGGAACGAACCGCGCGCACAAAGTAGCGTGAATCTATATACACCCCGAGGCAGGGAGAAAACACAGAGGAAAAATAAAACGAGGAGGGTAGCACGCGCTCGAGAGGTCTTTGCCTCGTCTTAAGGCAAGTAACCTGAAATCCAAACAGGAAATACGAAATATCAGCTGCTGACATTTAAAGATCTACGGAAAAAAGTGACACCTTGTGACCGAAGCCGCTCCCTCGAGTACCGGGGATGAGAACGAGACGCGGCCGGGAGGCAGACCGACCTTCATCTGCCCGCTGTCGGCTCCCTCAGATCACGCTCCTAGCGTAATCCGCCCGAATTCAGACGGCGGCGCGCTCCGACCACAAACGCGCGCCTATAAAGCTCCTATCGCGTGCGTCGCGTTCTCACGTTCGCCGCGATTCAGAAACACGAGGAGACGCCGGTAAATCTAGACCTGAACGAGATTTGGACGCGTTCTTTTAAAATTCACCAAGCTGAAAGAAGCCACGCGGAAACAACAAAACCACAGAAGGAAACAGCCTACCGAGAGGGAAGCGACCGAGCGGCGTTCCTCCGGGACCGGGACTCCGGAACGCTAGCCTCCCTCTGTTATCCCTTTATGGCAAACCACGAGACTTCCACCCCAGTTTTGGCATGTCCCTTTCCCTCTCTTGGGACTACGCACAAGGGAAAATGAGACGGCACGCCCGGACGACAGTAAAGAGAGCTCTCGAACAGGCAATCGAGACAGGAATCTACGGTTCTTCCACAGCCGTATCAACAAGCCTGCGGAAGCGGGCTTATAAATCTGAGGGCCGAGACCCTCCGCTGTTCCGCGTCCACGCCAAGAGCCTGACGCGCTCGCAACCGTCCGCACCTCCGCAATAATTCCGCTATTAAACCTAGCTTTGCAGAGCTGCATTTCCTTACGGCTTTTTGTCAGTCAATACAGCTAAAATGAAAAAAACGCGACAGCAAAAGGAGCTAAGAGTAAGCGTACCCAGGAGAAAGCAAGCAAGCTCGCTTCTAAGCGTAAATCTATCCCTAACTCCCCTTGGGACTTAAAATGAGAGCAGAGGTGGAGCCAGACCGGGAGCGGGGAAGGAGCCGCCATCCACCGCCACGAGCGCTATCAGGCCTTACGTCCCTTCCCTCGACCAGACCCAAGAATAATTTCGTAGGAGACGGGGGCTGGGGAGGAGGGGGGGCGGGGAGGAGACCACAGAGGAGTCTTTTTATGACAAGGCTAGTGCACGTTCGACGACGGAATTGCCATCGGTTCTAAACCGAGTTTACCCGAAAACTACGACGCACCGCAAAAAAGGAGACGTAGCTTCTCCTTCAAGATCTCGGCAGACGGCAGGACTATCCTTTACGCAGCTTCATTACAAAAACAAAACAAACCCCGAACACGCACGCAGCCCGGAACAAGTCTCCCGTTCTGCGGTCTTCGGAAGGTGCACGTGGACTACATGGAGAAGACCGTAGTCAACCCGAGGCCGACTTCACCTAATCGCACTGAACTTCTAGAAGACCAGGGGAGTATCGTCTCAAAAAATTTTTTTCAATTCTCGTTAGCGCTTTCTTATGATTAAGTCCCTACTCTCTTCTCATTTGACAGCCCCCTAGATCGCTCGAAAACGTAATTCCT
The DNA here is from genome assembly GCA_009819775.1 of Phoenicopterus ruber ruber. NCBI lineage: Eukaryota > Metazoa > Chordata > Aves > Phoenicopteriformes > Phoenicopteridae > Phoenicopterus > Phoenicopterus ruber. The sequence continues at coordinate 8,212,710 of CM020237.1, read as the reverse complement.
CAGGGCACGCAATGAATAGTTACTCAGCCTTGCAATACGTTAGCAAAGTTGCAACCACCGAGACTAAAACGGTCTCGCTGCTTCTACCGGTACCGTCTCCTGACGCTACGGGTCGTAACGCGAAAGTTCTCGCATAAGTCAGCGAAGAGTTCCTCGGCAGAACGCATCTCGCAAAACCTCAGTACCGAAGCGCTACCTAAAAGACAAAACGCTAACTTTCAGTCATTTTATCGCCTGACAAAGAGATAGATACCTCAAGAACGACTGCGTTATAAAGGACAGTCGCGAGTCTAGGCCAAACGTTGCAACGCGGTAACTTTCTAGATGGATCGCAAAGTTCAGATGCGACTGAAATCGTTACGTAAAGCGTTATCTTGAACAACAATTACGTATCTCCGTGGCTTTGCGAGCGTTACTAAGTCTTCCGCCTCCATCCCCGACTGAAGTTCGCGCCGTTTCCTCCGCACGTCCAAAACAATTTCCACGTCTTAATTCCGAGGCTCAAGGAGGAAACGCTCGCAAAAAAGATTGTTGTTACCTCTTTCCCAGTTAGACACGATCGGTCGCTTTATCGCATTTCATGAGGACCAGGGGGCTGAGCGCCGGAATTCTGCGGCTCAAAAGCAGGGCACCGGCAGGAACGGGATGCCCGAGGGGCAGGAGGAGAAAAGGGTCCGAGATGGAGTATTTTTCCCAGTTAAACGGAGATAAGCAGCTCCAGGCGACTCCCGATCTTATCCAGAATCCCACGTAAGACGGAGCCCCCCCGGGATAACCGCCGGGCCCCGCTTCAGAAAACAGCTTTTAGACCCAGCGACTCACCGCAGCAACGCCGCCTTCTGAGCGGACGTGCTCCAGCCGCGGAGCGACCGCAGCAGAAACTGAACCGTGGCCCTCCAGGGGCCTCCGTGCCATTTCAGCCATCAGGTAATCTTCACCTTACAGGAGTTCTAAACTCTGGAACTTAGAAATTCACGTGATTTTGTGAGAATCTGAGGAATACAGCGCGTGACGGAAGAGCGCAGCCTATCAGATACGGGCGACCGCTGACACTCGACCGCCACGACCGCGGCATTCCGACAAGAGGAGCGCGGAACGAGAGGGTGCGTTTCTACGGGGGGAGGCGCTTCGCGAACGTTCCCGCCTCCGTTCGGTCCCTCGCCGAGTCCTCTCTCCGAAGAGGGACGGCCTCCGCCTGCGCGTGCTCCGTCCCGGAGAACGGCCCTCGACTTTCCTTTCGGGTCTCGAAAAGAGAAGCAGCAGTTGCCGTGGCTCTGGCCTACACGAGCCACTGTACTGAGCCAACCGCGGGGGGGCCGCTAAGCGTCGCTCGCGGCAGCGGATGCCTTCAATACAATACGCGTCGTATCGGAACGAACTTACTTTCACTCGCAAAAGAAAGAGCTGGCTTTGAGGGGTCAACGCCAGCAGGACCCGCAGGGTTTCGGCTTCCGTACAATAAATCGGCCGAGCGTATCCCGACTCTCAGAAGTTTTCCACGGCAAGAAGGACCGCTTTTTCGGGATGCGGCTCTCAGGTTCAACACTGCACCTGGCCGTTTGCACGACCAGGGGAAGGCGGGGACGAGGAGAGAGAAAGGAACGGAGGCAGGCAGAAGGAAGAACTTTAGCAGCTGACATGCTAAACACCAGACGGAGTTTCTCGCATCTTACCCAGCGTAACTATCAAGAGCATAATCTTACAGTACGTCATCTAGTCTCGTTTAGTTCCAGACAAAAGATTCGGTTCCAACAGCCTGCGGCGGGTAGTCCCGCAGCCACCTGATACAGCACCACCCTCTCGTGCTTCTCGTACCTCGTCCTGCAAGATCAAGAACATAGCCCGGTTAGTACTCGTTCGGCTACTACTCGTAATCAGTCCTACCTTCTCTCGGAGGAGTCAGGCCCACGCTCTGGGCTCCTCCTGCCCTCGGTATGCTTAAGGCACCATCTTCTAACTCTTCTTAGAGTACCGTGAAGGTTTCTGAACTCGTTCGAAGGAACCAGTAGAAGAAACAGGACGCGAACACGGCGACGGGGACGGTCGATTTTCTTTTCTCCCCTCCACGAAAACCTCTTACCCTCTTTTAGAACGGGCACCTTACCGTTTTCTCAGTCGTCGACGACTGAGCGCAAGCAATTGACGACATCGAAGGAAAGTAAAAGACAAAGAATCGCCAGAGAAGGCACGGCTGAACTCACAAAAGCAGGCGCAGCTCACGGTTTGACGGTTAACTCGATCTTTATCCCTGCATCCGGCAGATCAACCGCGCCTTTGCGGAAAGACCCATTTTTCCACAAACCTCCTGGGAACAGAGCACTCGATCTCCTGAAAACCCATCAGAGGATAAGCTCGTCCCAAAACCAACAAACAGCTCCGAATACTCCGTCCTTTGATGCCATCAGAGCCTGGACGGGGATACAAACATCCATTCCCATTTTCTAACGCTAGCCAGCTAGACCTAAGGCGGGAAAGAGAGACCGGGTGCCGCTACGCTTCTGTTAAAAAGGATAATTTCATTTATCGCAAGCGGCAACGAAGGAGAAACCGTGCCAACCTTTCCGAGTCGATCTAACGTTCGGCAAGTCAATCTAACAGGGCAAAGGAGGAGGCGAGAAGTCACGCCACGCGTGGAGAGGAGAGAACTTCAGGTGGGAAAGCAAAGGACCGAACGCAAGGGAACAAAGGAAAAAAAAGTTTTCTTTCTTCAAAAAGAAAACAATAAAAACTAGCTGGGGAGCATCACAGCGAGGCAGGTCCGACGAACCAAATCTGTCCAAAACAGCGGCGATAAGCGTTCGGAACAAGTCAATTCCCTGATCCGTCCCTAACGGGCAGAAGATACAATTTAGCAAGTAAAAACATCAGCCGGGTGACAGGGGTACGCAATCTTACGCAGACAGCTCATCCGCATTCGTACCTACGCAGTACTCGCAAAGGCCGATTCTCTCTCTTTGTTACGAGAACAAAGCTTGCCTCGAGACGCGCCGCTCTTCCAAGTAGTAACGCTCAACCGTCTCGCCTCGTAGAAGCGACAGACGGCAAAGTCTCTCAGAAAACTCACCGTTCCCACACGCCCAGCGTACGGGGTACTGGGCCCAGGCAGCACTGCCGTTGGCTTTCTTTACAAAACCTGTAACAGCCTGTGCTCTAGATCCACCTTACCCACTCTTCGGTGACTTCGTGCATCCTTTCAAAAGGAGCGGCGGACAATATTTTTAAATATTCTCCACCCTACGACGCTCGACACCGACGAAACAAAAACATTCCCAGTCCGAGGCCGGAAAAGGAACGCAAAGGTGGCTCGTTACATGCAAATATCCCGTTCCGGTCATTTTGCGCTTCCTAACGCCGGGAGGCAACCGTCATCTGAAAATAATCGCAGCCCTCGCTCTGCGCTTGGAAGGAGAGCGTCCGATTAAATCCTTTCAAAAAGGGTTCTGCTCCGCTACAGCTAAGGACTACAGAACTTCAAGAACGCCACGCCTGACCTACGCAATTAAGAGATGTTCCGTCTCGTGCGGTTACTTTCAACTATAACCGCCTCACGAGCCTTATTAACCCTCGTGCTCTCAAGATGTCAGGCAACACTACGTACCTTAAGCGGGAAAACAAAAGGCCGCAACTGAACGGCCCCGTACTTGCCGATGAAGTTAAGCCCTCCTTCGGTCAAATCGCAGAGGACGCTCGTTGGGGTTCCGCAGCTTTTATACGTACTGCACGGGTGCGACTTACGTGCCTTGTAACCGAAAAGGACTTCCCCCAAAAAAGACAGGTACCATGCAAGCGACACGTAACAAAACCAAGCATTTTTTGCTAAATCGCCTTCCTCAAAGATCTCATTTCTTCATCTCATCCCAGAAAGTTATTATCAGAGGATTACACCGAGGCAAACGAAACTACAGAGCAACAAGGAGCTACAGAAGGCACGCTGGAAAAAACGCTGCGCAAAGGAGCCAAAGTCACGACATTACCTACAGGGTTACACTCGACGAAGCCTAGTCCGTCGATACAACTAACAACGCCTTGGGGCAGGGGGAGCGATAATTTCTCATTCCTCCCCACCTTCACCAGTCGCCCGATTTTTTCACGTGGCCGTGCCGCACGGAGAGATCCGCTTTTCTGTCCCGCCTCTAGTCCGGAATGTAACTCACTTTGTCACATGGGGAGAGACCGGGCCGGCGCAAAGCTGCTCCAAAAGCGACGCTGGCTCCCCGTGCCTCTGCGGGCTCCCTTCGGCCGAGACCTCGCGGCCTCTGACAGCGCCCGGCGAGGAAGGCCGCCCCGGAGCTCGAGAACAAAGGGCAGGCGGCCCCGCCCGCCCAGAAGCCGCCGCCGGCGCCGCTCCCCCCTCCGCCCCCGACGACAGCTCCCCCCACCTCGCCGCCGCTCCCCCCCCCCCCCCCACCTCGCCCGTCCGGGCCCCGCCGTACCCCGTGCCGGCGCGCCTGGCTGTTGAGGGCTCGCACCCAGGCCCGCTGCCACTGCTCCCGCAAGGACCGGAGGGCGAGTAGCGCGGCGAGCAGCGCCCGGGCCCCGGCCTCCTCCGCCGCCGCCCCGCGCCGCCGCGGCGCCCGCAGGGCCGCGGACCGCCAGTACTGAAGCAGCCAGGCCGCGACGGTGAGCAGCGAGGCGGCGAATAGCAGCACCAGCGCGGCCCAACCCGGATCCGGCCCCATGGCGCCGCGCGCAGCGACTCACGGCGGGCCGGCAGGCATGGCGGGCGGGCCGCCGCCCGGCCCCGGCGCTGCGGCGCCGGCCCAGCCGCTGCCACCTCCCACCGGGGGAAGGGAAGAGGAGGGGAGGAGAGGCCGCGCCACCGCCCTCCCCCCGCCAGCCGGCCGCCTTCTTCCGGCGCCGCGAGGCGCGCGCGCCCCCGCGCGGCCTGGCGGGGCGGCCCGAAGGGGGCAGGGGTCTACCCCGCGGTCCGACCCCCGGCGCGCAGCTTACCGCCCGTTCTCCACGCCTTCCCTCGCCGCGGAGGGCAGGTAGCAGGAGCTTTGAGCACCTCTTCTCGCGACAGTCGCGACCCAAGGCAGCAGCGGCCGGCTGGTGGCGATTCCTCGCTGCTAGGGCTGCAGGGTCTTTGGGCAACCACCCCCCGACTCGGCTCCGCGGTTTCCTCCCTAGCAGTAACATGCGCCGGGCCCGGAGTTTATTTAAGGCTCGGTTAACGTTTACAAAGTCATTTTTGCACAAGTTCAACGGACGGCAGAGCAGAGGCAGCCTCTGTCAACGCAGCAGCGGCTCTCTAGGCATCGGAAACCATCTCGGGTCGCCACACCCCGCTTAAAACAGGCGCGGGAAAGCGGTTCTTGCCGCTACCGCACCTTCGGCCGCTTCCCCCCTCCGCTCACCGGCTCACACCTGAACGCAACCTCCGCAGACAGAAATTGCGCCTGTCGCGCCTCCCCCCCGCCGCAGAAACAATCCCCCGAGGGTCCAACAGCCGTTACAGATTTCCTGGCAATTAAAAATCGCGAGTAAGACATTTTATTAGGGTTTTTTCCAACACGCGAGGAAAGGCGCGGGCAACAAAACCGACGGCCGCTCCGGTTTTCGCTCTCCAAAAACGCTAGAGGCGGGAGTTCCCCCCCAGTAATCCGGCTCCCCGCCCCGGCCGCTGGCAAACGCGGAGCTCGGCAGCTGGCGGCGACCGCGCTGCCCGGGGGCAGCCGCCCGCAGGCGCCGCTTCCCAGACCTGGCCAAAAGGCGGTTCCGCCTGCTAGGAGGGCTTGCCCGCTCCCCGCGGGGGGGGAAGTGACGTACCTGGGGGCGGAATAGAGCCGGCGCGCGGTTCGAGGGGCGCCGAGGCGGCCATGGCGGTCGCGGGCAGTGCGGGGCGGAGTCCGTCGTGGGGGGCGCCCCCAGGGCAGGGAGGCCGCTGCTTCTCGCGCGGACAGCTTCGCTTCACAAGGCACGTGCGGACTGCAGCGCCGCGCGCAGGCGCTGACGCACGCCCTCAGCGCAGCCGAAAGCGCTACCGGCCCCGGTCCCGGCCGGCGTCCGAGCGGAGCCCCGCGCCGGCAGGCGGCTCGTGCCAGGGCCAAAGATGGCGCCCCTCTCGCCGATAGGTCCGAGGGGGCCGGCGCACCCGGTGCCTCCTTCTCTAGCGTCCGGCTGGAAACACGCGGCGGGAGGCGTTAGCGGGCGACGCTGCGCGACCGGCCCCGCTCTGTGCCCTTGGCAGGGACAGCGCGCGCCGTGGCCATGGCGGCCTGGCCCACCGTGCCCCTCCTCATCAACCTCGGCGGGTCGCTGCTGGGCTTCGTAGCCACGCTCACGCTGATCCCGGCCTTCAAGGACCACTTCCTCGCCGCACGGCTCTTCGGCGAAGACCTCAACAAGGCCTCACGGCGCCCCGTGTGAGTAGCGCTGCCCCGCAGGGCGGGGCCGGCCCCGGCCCCGGGACCGGCCGGGCTGACTCCTCGTCTCGCGCCTTCCTTTCAGCCCCGAAGCACAGGGCGTGATCAGCGGGGCCGTGTTCCTGATCGTCCTCTTCTGCTTCATCCCCGTGCCCTTCCTGAGATGCTTCGTGGAGGAGCAGTGCGGGTCCTTCCCTCACGACGAGGTGACGCTTGCCTGGCGCTGGGAGCGTGGCGGCGGGCGCAGGCAGGGAGCGGCCGCCGGTAATCGGGGTCCTGTTCTCTGTCCTGCAGTTCGTGGAGCTCATCGGTTCTCTCCTCGCCATCTGCTGCATGATTTTCCTGGGCTTTGCAGATGACGTTCTGAACCTGCGCTGGCGCCACAAGCTCCTTCTTCCTACCATGGCTTCCCTCCCGCTGCTCATGGTTTACTTCACCAACTTTGGGAACACGACCATTGTGGTGCCTAAGCCTTTCCGGGTGCTGCTGGGCATGCACTTGGACCTGGGTAAGTTACGAATCGCCAGAAGCCATCCCCCAAGGGGCGAGCGATGGGTGGAAGGGGCTCACGCAAAGGATTCGCTTAAGTAACCGGTGAGAGGGCGCAACTCCACCCACTAAACGTTAGGCTGGAAAGAACATCCAGAAACCCAGCACGCAGTCGACCGTGCACAGATAGGCAGCGATCATTTTTCCGGGATTCTGGCGATACGGTTGAGCGCCAGGTACGCACCAGAACGACCGAAGGTCGGAAACCGCATCGCAACGATTTGCTGCGGTCGCCGTGTTGTACGTACGCGTACGCGTGACGGCCGATTCACGGGAGAGGGAGCGATTTCTTAGTAAGCTACCGCTATCGAAAGTCGCCGAGATCGCCGGGTAATAGGCTGTCGTACAAAGCAGAAAGGGAAAGCGTCGGCGTTTCGGACCGGGGCCCGCTTTGCCTACGAATACTAAAGCGGTTGGCTCGCTCTGATCCGCAGGTATCCTCTACTACGTGTACATGGGCATGCTAGCAGTGTTCTGCACTAATGCCATCAACATTCTCGCCGGAATTAACGGGATCGAAGCAGGGCAGTCGCTGGTGATAGCCGCTTCCATTATCGTATTCAACATTGTAGAGTTAAATGGTAAGGAAGATAACCTATGTGTTTGCGAGTGCTAAAAGCAAGGGAAGGTAGAATCCTACATTTCGATATCTGGTATTACTAAAAAAAAAAAAAAAAAAAAAAAAAATCAACCAGTCCTGTCTTACCACAAACGCTTTTTTTTTTCCCTGTTTTTCTATAGGGGATTATCAAGAGGATCACATTTTTTCTCTCTACTTCATGATTCCCTTTTTTTTTACCACGCTGGGGCTGTTTTACCACAACTGGTAAGAGGACGGACGTTCAGAGTTTCTTTGAAAACATTCTTTCCCTTTACTTTCTCCCTTTTCAAACAAACAAAACCACTTACCGGCACGCAGGCGGGACGCCGGACCGTAGACGGGCTTCTTGCCAGAACCGAGAGCGCAAAGCACGGCTGCGTCGGTAGCTTTTCTTTTTATTAGAACAGTTCCGGTCACACCGGCTCACCAAAATGTACAGAATACGCCCCCTCCTCCGTCTCGCTAGACATTTTTTCATACCGCGTTCTCCGCGAGTCAGGTCGCGGGTCCCAGTCCCGCGGTTCTTGGCGTAAGTACGCGCAACTGTTGGTTTTGCTGCGTAGATCTGCTGCGGTTCCCTCTCGGCCCCTAACCTGCCGCGCGGGAATACATTCAGCGGTTATAAAGCCATTTTCACGGCAACAGCGATCGTGACAGACCGTTGCTTTTCTGCCCCGTGGATCGCAGGTACCCGTCTCAAGCGTTCGTTGGGGACACCTTCTGCTACTTTGCCGGCATGACCTTCGCCGTGGTGGGGATCTTGGGGCACTTCAGCAAAACAATGCTGCTTTTTTTCATCCCGCAAGTGCTCAACTTCCTCTACTCATTGCCTCAACTCTTCCACGTCATTCCTTGTCCCCGTCACCGGCTGCCGAGGTAATGTACCCGAGCGACCTATAACGGTACCGCAGATTGAGCCTTTTATCTCCAACACCAGCTGAGAAAGGTGGTGATAGGCACTCTTTTAAAAAGCCATCAAAGTAAGTTTTATAGTTAAAAGTTAGCTGGCTCGCTCTGCCAGCTACGGTCAAGCGATACAGGAGAGGTTTCTCAAAGAAGTTAACTTTTCTGACCGCCCCACCACCCCAGATACAGAAGAGTGATTTTTAACCGTGCTGGAATACGATTATTCTCGGCTGCCGGATTAAGAGAAAATGACACGGGCGGCTTTTAATGCCGTTGCAGTAGGATCTGCTAAGACTTCATAGTAGCAAGCGTTCTCTGGCACTATGCCATATCAGCGATCGCCTCTGCGGATGTTAGATTCTTCTATTTTGTTTTTAAAACTATACAGCTTTCTGCATACATTGGGGGTGCGGTGGGGAGGAATCTCCTCCCGACTCTGCCCAATCTGAAGGACTAGGCAGCGGCAGTTGTCGTTAAGCGTATCGGATTATTGCCGCTTTTTCCACTGCTGGATTTCTTTCTCTGCTACTCAGCTAGGGATCTAAGTCTGCTTACATAGGGATCCGTCCGTCTCCTTGCTCTGTCGGGACTAAAATTTTAATGTTTCTTTTAGGCTCAATCCTAGTACCGGAAAGTTGGAGATGAGCTACTCCAAATTCAAAACTAAGAGCCTCTCTGCCCTGGGAACAAACGTTCTGAAGGTAATATCCAGAAAGCATTCAAAATCCAGACGCATTTTGAGGCGGTGACCAAACACGAGAGGAACGGGATGGGAGGGAATGCAGAACTTCTGGCTTCACTAGTTATTTCCCGGCTCAAATCCGGAAGAAAATACTCTGCTTAGTCCGTCACCATCCCTCGCGGCCACTCGATTGTGCTAATAATCGATCTTTCAGAATAACCACACGTAGCGTCCCGGGACTATTGTAAGCCTGTCCTGTCTCTTTTTAGTAAGAGCACAAGCCAGACTTCAGGGACGGTACGGCAAAAGGGATCTTGAGCAAAACCAGCCGGCGAGCGCTAAACATACCTGATGAAGTAGCGCGCAGTATTTCTTTCCACAGGTAGTCGAGATCTTGCACGTAGTAGATGTGAGGAGCGGAACGGATGAAGATGGCGAGTACACCGAGTGCAATAACATGACGCTTATTAACTTTGTTATAAAGCTGATTGGACCCACCCACGAGCGAAATCTCACTCTCCTGTTGCTACTCATTCAGGTCAGACAAACGGTTCCTCCAGTAGAAAGATGTGCTCTGCGATAGAAACAGATCCAAATCGGTCTCAAGAGTTTCGAGGGGAAAGCGGGAACTAAAGTATCACGCTCTTCACACGAGATGCAGTTGAGCTGTGGAACTCGGGAGAACCGGAGGTTTACACAGCTCAAGGAGGAAACCGATTCCTCCCCCCTCCCCCTGCTCATCAAGAGCTAATAAATACAAAGTCCCCAGGGTTAGCTTGAGAAGATTCCCGAGGCACAAATCTTCGGACGCTAGAAAAACTTTAGGAAAGCAGAGCGCCTCGTCACTCTGACCCAATACAGCCTTTTTCCGTGTTCCCGTTTTCCGGTCGTACCAAATAACGCGGTCTCGGAGCTACCTCCGGCTAGCGGACTCGCGCAAGCGCGGCACGCAGCTCAGCGGTATCTGGAATCTGAGCGGGGCGCGGGAGCGTTCCGAAGCGGCTTAGAGCGCAAGGATAACGTGCCTCACGGATACTGCCGCTACCTCTATTCGGCACGCGAGCTCTCGCGCATAACGTACTAGAAACGCCGCTTTTGGAAAGGCCTGCGTCGCTTAGTTGCCCGCAATAAAATTCTTCTTTTTCCATCCTCAGATCAAAAGATAAGAGATTCTTATTAGGAAAGCAAAGAGGCGCTTAGCCAAATTCCCATTCGTGAGGAAGGACTTCCAACAAAGCAACCCGGAGACCGAAGAGGGTTTAGGCAGACTACATGGGGAGGGGAGAGGCTGGGAAGTACGTACCGCGTGATCTTTAGCCCAGTCACAGCAGAGCGGTCTTGGCGGCGCCTTCTTGTAAGGATGCCAAATTACAGCTTTGATGCGAGGTATTTTCCCTTACAAACAGTAGGGCTTACCTTAGAATATAGGCTCCTTAAGGAGGAAAGAGTTGTTCCCAACTGTTCAACTCATCCCCTTGTTCTCACAAGGCGACCGTGCGCAGGCGCACGCAGAAACCTCCCGCAGATAGCTACGATTCTCAGAGAAAGAACCGAGGGCTTTGGCTAGACTTCTGCCTTTCATCTTCCTACAGCTAAAAAACTTAGCCCAAGTGTTGTTAGTTAGGGAAACGAGGCACGCTGGAAAGCGTAGCAACTCCGTCTGGAAAGGAGGAATCTGCCAGCCTGTAAAGTATTTAACGCTGTAACGTTTCCGTTGTCTGTCTGGTTTTTACCTAGGTCCTGGGCAGCACGATTGCATTTTCAATCCGCTACCAACTAGTGCGCTTGTTTTACGATGTCTGACCGGGCCGTCGGGAGCAGGGGAAAGAGTTGTACCTGCCAGTTGATTTTCTCCAATTGCCGACGGAACGATTCAACTGATCTTACTCTGGCTCTCCGAGAACCTCAGGACACCCGTCAGAATGCAGGCAACTACTCCGCGTGGGTCAGTCTGGAACTGTAATCATCTTTTTTTTTTGTGCACAGAAGGCTTTTGTCCGATGCTGCTGACGGAAAAGATTCACCGCTACTTGGACATCATCGTTACTGGGAATACCTTTCAGAGGGGAAGTGAACGACCCAAACGTTTACTCGCAGCACTTAGGGAAAGCGGGAAAGATGAAATCTCTATACATCCAACAAGCACGTTCCCGTTCCCTGAGAGAGAAAACGGGAACTTCGATTTCAGCCACGCTCTGTACAGCAGAACAAGTAAACCAGAATCCTTTCCTGGCTTCTCCAATCCTGTCTTTGGTCCACGGACATAGACTAACGTGTTATAAATCGTACCCAAAACTCAGAGCGCTCCGAGAATAAAATAACTCATGGTACCCTTTCCCCTCCAGTGCTTTGCCTCGAGAATATTGACGCGCAGTGAAACTAGGTTGCACCGTACATCTCTGCGGCCTTCTACCCTGCTAGGGGGCTGATCGTTTCTGCAGTAGTCTCCCTCCTCTTTCACAGCTACCGGGAACGTTCCCACCGAAGGGCTTTTATTTCTGAGCATCTTTATCATCTGCCTTCCTGCTTTCCTTCGTGGAATAGGACACGTCTGGAACAGGCTAGCAGACTAAGGATCGCTATGTCCTTGCATAACAGAGGACATCAGTAAAAGCCTTAGATTACCGTGGAACTGAGACCCCGCAGGCTGTAATTGCCTTTTCTTCAAATACAAATCATTATTTATATAGCAGTATCCAGCACCATAGTTCACCACAGAATTGCTGCCTACCTGACAGAAAAACACGTAACAGCCATTGGAGTACCAGGTTAAAGAGTCTGCGCGAGATTAACGGGAGCGAAAAGCGAAATAATGCAACGGCAAAGACAGGGACGCCGAGATGGGCGACGGTAGAAGTTGCCAAGTCCGGTGCCTTAATAGACGCAAGGCTGCTGCACCTCCACGCACCCGAGTGCAGCCAGTAGCGAGGCTGGGAATGTATTCCCGTTAGGCAAAAACGCACGTGTCCAGCGACACCGATCAATGCGGAAAACACGCGGCGCTCAAACGCGAATGGTACAAGTGGCCAAATCCTCTTCCCGCGCTCCAGACGATCGGTTTGGAAGTCTGCTAGTAGAGTATATTCATATAAACGTATATGCGCGCACGCACACACAGACATCCATCCCTTCAGCAGCGGGCCTTAAACACCCAGTCTCTCCAGTAACTAGCCACTGGATTTCCTGGCACCGGGGCGTACGCACACCTGAGGTCCGCAGTACTACTCTACTTGCTCTTACTCAAATCTTCTCACCGGGGCGGGGGGGGGGGGGGAGGGGGGAGGAAAGAGAGAAATTAATCTCTCTGCTAGCTGATCCAGACGTACGGCCTTCCAGTAGCCAACTCTCAGACACCCACCCAGTTTTCTCCAGTAAGCTGGCTTAGACCTACCTTCAGTAAGCAACCTGCCGACCCCGACCTCTCCCATATCCGGTCCTGGATACCTGGCTCCAAAGCCCATTATCCTACTCGCTGGCTAATCTGGCTCGTTTGCTGGCATTCCACCCGAGCCCCGGCCCTCCTCTGCACGCGCTCCGGTCTTCCCGCTTGCTGGTACCACATATACACCGGCCCCTTTGGCCTGTGGCCTGACGCCAGTTGCTGGCACTTAGACCTCCAGACGTACGCACGCACACAGGGCAGGCAGTCCCCTCACCCTGGAAAAAAGTAGAAATGGAGTTTAGCGAGACAGGACAGACCGCAGAGAGAAAGGCTACCGATCAGCAACACGTTCGCACACGACCGCCTTCTTCACCCTGCTTCTCTCCGCGTTCCCACGTTTCTTCCTCCTAGTCCGCTTTGACTCCTTCCTCACCTTCGGTGCTTCCCTTAAACAACCCATAATATGTCTCACCCATTCCCACAATCCCCTAAAAAAGATCTCACGGTAGGTTTTACACATCCCCAAATGCTCTTTCCCCAGTATGCCACTGTAAGCCCAATACCCCTAACAGGCGGGGATCGCCCTCAGTCTGCAGGCATCCCGGGAGGCCCCCTGCCTCCCTCCGGAGGGGAGCCAGGCCAAGACCAGGGCCCGGGCCCAGGGCCCGACCCCGCTCCTCAAAAAGCTCTGGGAGCCGCCCAGCCGGGGCGGCATCACGCCGCTTCGGTCATCGGAGCGCCCCATCTATTGTCACTCCCCCGCCCCTTCGGGTTACCGTGACCAGCCCTTACTCACATAACCTAAGAGGCGACACAGTCAAAGCGCCTTACGCACAAAGCGCACTAGCGCTTGTGCAGTAGGTGCTTTGGCTGCCCACGGGTGGACGGGAAGCACGAGGGGTTCTCTGAGAGACATTCAGCTCGTCCCGAGCGCAGTCAACGGAGGCCCACCGCAGCGGCGCGCCCGGCCCCTCCGCTGCCAGCACACCGGCCGCAGCTCCCTGACGGGGAGCGAGCAGGCAGGCCCGCCACCGCGCAGCCCTGCTACGGGGGCCGGCGGAGGCCATCCGAGCGGCGGCGGCGCCGCGCCCCCTCGCGCGCCCCTGCCCCCACCGCCACCTTTACCCCTCCCTCCCCGGCGGCGGAGGCGCGCACCAACGGCCTCGGCACGGTATGAATTTGGCGCCTTACCTTGTCATTGGCCGGTCTCCATCGCCAATAGACTCGGGGCAAGCGCGGCGGCATCGCACAGGCGACCAGTCAGCAAAAAGTTTCTTCCGGCAGACGCACCAATAGCGAGGCGCGACGGCGCCGTCCAGTGAGCTGAGCCCTACTTTGCGGAAGGTTATAAAGAGGCTGGGTGCGGGGCCTCCCGCCTCACTTCGCCGCAGAGCTCCGGAGGAGAGGGGCAGCGCCCACAGCATAGCGAGGCGCCATGTCTGGCCGTGGCAAGAGCGGCGGTAAGGCCCGAGCTAAGGCCAAGTCTCGCTCGTCCCGGGCTGGACTGCAGTTCCCCGTCGGGCGCGTTCACCGGCTGCTGCGGCGCGGGCACTACGCGGAGCGGGTGGGGGCCGGCGCGCCCGTTTACCTGGCCGCCGTGCTGGAGTACCTAACGGCCGAGATCCTGGAGCTGGCGGGCAACGCGGCGCGCGACAACAAGAAGACGCGCATCATCCCCCGTCACCTGCAGCTGGCGGTGCGCAACGACGAGGAGCTCAACAAGCTGCTGGGCGGCGTCACCATCGCGCAGGGCGGCGTTCTGCCCAACATCCAGGCGGTGCTGCTGCCCAAGAAGACAGGCGGCGGCGGCGGCGCGGGTCCCACCAAGGCCGGCAAGAAGGGCAGCGGGCAGCAGTCGCAGGAGTACTAGGGCGGCCGGCCGGCCGACCCCCCCCGGCACCACACAAAGGCCCTTTTCAGGGCCACCCCCATTGCTCACCGGGAGAGCTGCGATCCGCGGGGGAGGGGGGGGGGGGGGGCGGGCACGGGGGGGGCGCGTCCCTATCCCGCCCGTCGTGGCCGGAGGCGGTGCGGGCCCCCCCCCCCGCGGCCCGGGCGGCGCTGCGGGGCCCAGGAGCGCCGGCACCCGCGGTGGGGTGGCAGACAGCTGCAGTAGCGGCGAGGAACCGGCCCGCCCGAGTCCGGTCAGAAAAACTACGAACACAAGAGCTGCTCCGTAGAGGCTTACACGGGGGTGCTTACAATTTAACTGTATTTATCATCTGTTACATTCAGTGGACGTTGCATAGAGAATAAACGATGCTTCATTTCCAAAACAGGACCCCAGTAAGGTGCCGTTTCAGTGTTTCTACAAGGCACTGTAACACGTGAGCCCCGCCCAAAGGACAGCAACCCGGTAGCGAGTGCAAGGAGCCACAGGAAAGGGCTAGGGGTTACAGAGAAAGGCACGAAAGCCCAAATTTGGGCTTCCTCTTCAGCTCCTCGTTGACCGCTTAGTGTAGGTGAATGACTGCCTCAGATTACCCTCGTAGACAAGCGTACAAGGGAAACTAGACAGGCTGTCCGCTTACTTCCTCATCGATTACTGACCCATTAACAACTTTGCCTCCGATAACTGCAAACTTAAATCCTTACCTTAACCGAGACCTATGAAGAATGTGGCATCCGTGCTACTTTACTATGAGGAACCCGGTATTAGGAACCTAACAGCAGTCTTCCTCTTCAGCGTTCTGCCGAGTGAACGAGCCCAAATAATATTAATGACTACTGAAAGTACTTTAGTCCTGTCAGCGCAGTACAGCACTTTTTAGTACCGTCACAGTCGAGTCTCTGATATTATAATCTGTAGTGAGTGCCTTGTTCCTAAATGGAATAGGAGAACACTTAGAGGGGGGTTTTGTGGGTTTTTTTCATTTCCTAGCTACAAAAATGGTTGAAAAAACTTCACAGAGACACTTTGCAATTTAGAGAAACGCAGAGAGGGATGAAAACCCTCAACAGCATAAACTACTCAATTTAGTTAACCTAGTATTTCAAGTTTCTGTGCCCAAACATCAGCCGAGACCGGTGTGAACGTTTAAATAAATCCTTTCCTCCAAAGGAGGGCGACAGCGTAGCTGCAAAGACTTGCTAGAATCGTAGCGATCGCGCCTACCGCGCCACGGGTTTAGCGGGCATCGTTGAGCTGCCTCGCCACGCTGAGGATATGCTTAGCTCCCTTGCTCAGCAGTAAACTAGCTAGTTCAACGCCAAGGCTCTCCGCAGCTTCCTGGGCCTGACCAGGGACGTTCTTGGCCGTGATGCCAACGTGCTGCACATCATCATTTGGTCCGTCTTCATTCTGAAAATATAAACACCTCAACGTAAGGCAGCGGGACGGAGCGGGCGATGAATAGTTTAAGCCACGTGTGAAACGGGGTAAAAATCTGTGGCCTGAGGAGCCTCGAGAACAGCGCGCCGTTACAGTTTCCAAGGAGCCAGAGCAAAAGTAATAGATTGCAAAAGTTTTGTCATTCGGCTTCAGGTTTGGATTTTGAAGCCACCGTGGTTCACGTACCTGTTGGGGATAATTAACACCGGTCTGCATAGTCTCCTTCAGGCTATCAGATCCATCCAAACTGTAGACTGCTCCCGTCAAATACAACTTAGAAAGACGTACGGAAAGGATTAATACCCCGTTAAAAAACACACAGAAAGCCGACTGCCCCCTTTTTTAAAAAAACCACGCAACATACAAAGTTAAGTCTGGAGGGGAAGGCTTTCGCAGCGCGGTGGGATCAGCAAGAATAGCGGTACAGTACAACTATAAGAAACGTAATCCCCGTTAGGGAAGATGCGACTTCCCGAGGAAAAAGCTGAACTTTTTTCTAGCTTCCCACCTCCTTAATCACGCTCCACTGTGTAAACACACTGATTTCCTGGGGTCAGAAGCAAGCCTTTCAGGTCTCGGGGCAACGCCACCTTTAAAGGAGGGGGGAGGGGGGAAATCTGGTACTTATTATTATAAGGGCATTTCCTAGAAGACTGAGCTTCGGTAGCCAGCCCCATTCTCATACTCCTGCTTCGGACGCTAACCCGGAAGGCTCGAGTCGGGAGCCTATCTGCCCTAACTGGCTATAAAGATATCCCCTGGAGTTACCTTCAGGGTAGGATCAGGGAACACGCGCGCACTAGAACAGGTTTTCAGAAATATTCCCAGATAAACGCAAAGTACTCCTCACCTGGCCATCTTTCAGCACGGTGTTGACGGCAACAGGGACGCTACATCCACCCTCCTAAAACAGACAGCAGCCAACACTGAAGCTCCTACCCGACACATTCAAAGCAGAGGCCTCTGAAAAGTTTAGGCCGCACACAACCCCGCCTATCGCTCTTCAGGCCCTTCTCCGTTCAGAAGTAATCTCTACTTCGCAGCTTTAGGAAAGCGTAACAGCTGTCCCGTACTATGGTGTCAGGTCAACTAGCAGAGCGGTATTTAGCGCTGCAGGCAGAAGAGCAAGGGTGCCACACCTACCAAACGTTTCATAAAGGCTCTCTCAGCAATGCAGCGTAACACGGTGTCTGCATCGTGCAGGGCAGATACCATATTCAGTATCTCTTGGTCTTTGGCACGAACTTCCACTGCTAAGGCACCCTACGAGAAGAAGAACAAAAAGAAACACACAACGTAATAACCATCGTAAGTCCTCAACTTCACGCATCTCTGTGCGCACTCAGCATCAGTCACGAAGCAGAACTCGGAGGCTTGGATGCGTTTCAGTAAGGGAGTGACGTTTAGACGTTTACAGAAATGAATTACGTAACGGCGCACTGGTTGCGGAGACATCCTATAGCAGCTGCTCTCGGGAAGATCAGAACGTGCTTCAGCCAAACGTTCAAGAGCATGCCATCACCTCAAACCATTCTAGAACCTATCTATCTCAGTTATGACCGCATGTACAGAAACACCCACCCCCAGCGTCCCTTCGCGACGAGAAGGCTGGATAAAGCCAAGCTTCCCAACCTTTTCTCAAGATAAAGATCAAGTGCTGAATGAGTAACAGCGACAAAACAATTCTTTCCTAAACTGGAAACGAGATTGGGGGCGGGGGAGGAACCGTACAGTAACCGACAAACGTGTGATCAAAATCGCTATTTCAGACCGAATTCGCAGATTCGTCACGTGCAGTCACTAACGCAGAGCCAGCTCGGGTTTAGCAAGTTTGATACCCACTGTGCAACGCCGCGTAAACTCAGGCACACGGCCAGCACGAGCTGGAACGGTTTGCCTGCCTAGAAAGGAGAGCGCTAAAAATGCGCTCCGAGGCAGGTGTTTCAGCTCCACCCTGGGGGGGTTAGGACGCTGCGCGTAAGGGAGAAGGAGGGAGCGTCACAGGGCAAAGATACCGCCGCGGCTCCGCACCATCATCCCGTACGGCGCAACGCCGACCCTGCCAGAGCCTGCCCCGTATCTGCCGCGTCGCCCCAGCGTAGCCGTGCCACGCGTCGACCGTTTTGTCGTTACCGATGGAAATCAGCCCCCGCCACACCGGGTAACGGAGCCGACTACCATTCTTCCCACAAGCTGTGCCTAAAACAGCGTAACGGCCAACAAAAGACATCGATGTTGTAGTTCTTTGGCAACCAACACGCGAGACGTATTCGGCACAGTTAACTACTCCGACACATCGTACCGCTGCCAGCTTTCGATACGCGATACGGCTTAAGATACAAAAGGTGTAACGTACCTGTCCGACGGCATACAGACAATCTTCAGGGCTTAGGAGCTGGAAGAAAGTAAAACCAGAGTTAACTCAAGTCACGCTGTTCAGAACACAGGAAGCGAGAGCCAAATTCTACGCTCGCCTTTAACATCAACTGATTTTGTGCCTGACCGAAGAAATATCACCTCCCCCTTCTCGTGCCTTAGTGTTTCCACCCCTAAAGCGAGATAACGCACTTTCCTTCACTTGGACTGTAACACTTCGTGAATTGGCTAGTCAGAAAAAGCTTAATCACGCACGCTGTTGCGTTGCTAAACACAAGTATCGTGAAATGCCGGGAGACGATCCGATGACAAACCGTTACTGCACCGCGCAAAGCTGAACAGCCTAAGTTTCTGCACGAAGAAAACAAAAACCACCAACCAACTCAAAAAAGAAAAAACCTCCCCGAAGCTCATCGAATCACGAGCTAACGTGGCACCGGATTCAGCAGACCGCACGCTCATCTTTGACAGGACAATCGCAAGGTCTGAAAGGCGAGCGGTCGACGGTTCGGCAGAGAACGGCACTTTCCGCTTTGCCGCTCCTCACCTGGCCGATGCGATTCTCCCAGCCCATTCTCTTCAGCCCAGCAGCGGCCAGGATGATGGCACCAAAGTCTTCCTTTTCATCTAGCTTCTTTAAGCGGGTATTTAAATTCCCTCTCTGTAGAAGCGATTAAGCGAGCATAGAAACAGCAGGCAAACAGTCTTATAACCACTTAACGTTCGCTTGAGCGCATTTACAGAATGTACGCAATCCGACAGCCTCCAAATGAGAATCAGAGTACCATCCTGAAAGAAGTGTCAAATATGGACAGTTGTTTCTTTAAATAGAATTTTGCCGAGCACGATGGAACATTAATTCAAGCACTGACTCTCGAAAGATACGTCATTTAAGTACGTTGTTAACACCCGACACCAACTCCTTCTGCGTAGCAAAGGACTAGGTTACTCGGACTGAAGTAACGGTGCCTTTTGCTGCTAGTTCAGCGGCCCGCCTCGGAACGAGCGGCCAGAATCGCATCCGGAAATTGCCAGGAAAGGATACAATATCCCTGAATTCTAACTGAGGGAACTTCTTTTTGAGCTGGGCTGCTCTCCGAAGTGAACTGGTTCCAATCACACTGTGGGGAAAAATAAAATCAATGAAATCCAGAATACTTGTACACTTACCTCCAGCCAGAGATACGTCAGAACTTTCAAGGAAACAAGTGACGAGTTTTGTTTTGTTTTGTTTTTTTAAATTGAAATGAAGATCCAAGAACCTGCCAATAATTTCTATCTCCTTAGAAGACAGACGACAACTCCGTGAGGTTTAGCGTAAAGCCTGGCTGAAGCTAGGCGCAAAGCAAGCCACTCCCAAGGAACTGGTTTACAGGAGAGGCTTCTGGAGGGCAGCCCCTAGCCACCGTCAAGGACTCACGTGAAGACCACGACGCTTGTCACAGAAGAAAGACTCGGCTGCCCCAAACTGAACCAGATATAGCCAGACAACTGAAGTTACTAAAACGGAGGAACTTCATCAATGATAGAAATGCAGTGGGAGGAGAACCTTTGGAAACAGCAGGGTGCATAACTGGAAACCACAGAAAACTGCCAGTCTGGGCAGTAAGCGTTCCCCTTCTAGAGATGCACGCTATTCACTTTTCTTGGTACCCTGGAACCTAAACCAGACGCAATTTTCCCGCTATCCAGATGCACAGAAGCCAAGTCTACGTTCGCATCACAGCTAGTTTGTTTCTTTTACTTTAACGCACAGAGGGAAAAAAAAAAAAAAAAAAAAAAAAAAAACAAACACCACCAACAAAATCTCTCTCGTAGTTACCTTAACCTGAGGAATTTCACTCAGCTGTCTCAGACAAAAAGATTCCAATAACCTCTATGAAGAGGCAAATAATTGAAAATGGAGAAACCGCTCACGCTCCCAGCAGAACCGTAAGAAAGCGATGCCAAAAAAACAACTAAGAAATCGGAACTGGCTGGGTGAAAACAAGAGCATATTCAGGCCCACGCAAGCTAAAATACCGCACCGGATACCCTGTCTGCATTGTGTGCGTTCCCCTGCAGTAAGCGCAATACAAAGGAGCAGGAATTGACTCCGGAGAGATCCAACCTCATTCGGCACGCAGCACTCCCGTGAAACAGCGTTGCTCTTTTCAGCAAATGAGTTTGGTGTAACGTCTATGGAAAGCTAACGGAAGACAGTGTAAAACCACTACGGGATAAAGCAAGGAGCTCATTGACTTGCCGCTGGGAAATATCAACCAACTCCTCCCTTCCACTTTTACACCTGACCGTCTTCCCCCTTCCTCTCCCCACTCACCTCTTTTCAGGAAGGAGGCTCAGCGTCTTCCCACAGTTTTTGGGATGAAAGACAACAGCGTCGAGTGGGTTTTCCCTTCTGCAAAATAACGCAAGCGCAGAATAGCTGACACATCATTTAACGGAAGGCTGTTAAGCTTAACAGTTCTGCCGTCCGTCCCCAGAGGAACTGCCTCTGGCTCCAAAATACCCCATCACCATTGTAAAAGCAAGAATTTCCAGCAAACCTGCTGGCCACGGAACACTAGGACAGCTCTAGCGTTTCCACTGCTTCGGAGATTAATCGGAGGGTGGTCAAACTTTGAACACCTAAACGGACCTAAGCCGCCTTTGCTTTCCTACCGCTACCGCTACCGACACCGTAAAATGCAGGTCCCTCGGAGAATCGAGCCTCGCGTCCACACTTACTTGCAGACAGCGCCGATGGTAAAGCCAGGAGGAAGAGAAGTTGGCAGGTCCTTCAAGGAGTGAACCACGAGGTCAACTCTAAAAATTAGAGGACAGTAATCACCGAACAGATGGTCAGGCACACTCAGAAAAGTGTGAATCCACCCTAGGAATTCATTTGGAGAAGAGGGAGGAATTTTGGGATTCTACAGCCAGAATTACTATAGAATTCTAGGGTTACTCCAGAAAAGCCACTTCACCTCTCTCCGTCTCTCTTTTCCCACCTGTAAAATTAAGACAACGCCTTCCTCCCAGCAGCCACGCAGGACACGTTACAACAATCGGGTCGAACAAGGGGAAGACGCCGGAGACGTTCACGTGGAGAGACTCATCGTACCAATACGCAACCGGTACGTTCTCCGGTATTACGCTTCAAACCGAAAATAACAGCTACCCAAAGTAAACGCTATCTGCTTTGTTACGAGGCAAATGTACGTCATTGTAAAAGCTTGAGTGTCCGGTATTTTTTCACCGGTTTTACTCGAAAATGCGGTATCACGTGCCTATGTGTCAGAGATGCAGAAAAGTATCTTTGTTTTTAAATGTTCTTTAACTAAGGCATAAGCACACTGAAACCATCCTCAGGATACTGAAAAAGAAAAAAAAACGACAAAAAAGCAGCGCAGTAATCTCTCTCTGCCACAGCAGGAGCCTGAACCGAGTTTTTCCGTAGAAAGAAGTTACCCAGAAAGCAGCATAACTTGCCCGTGCCCAATTCTCCTGCATATTTAGCACGCAAATACATTAATAAATGTTAACACGAGAACGCTAAATACGTTATACAGTATGTTAAGACCACCAAAGTATTTTTAAAAGAATGTACTTGCAAGCAGGAATTAGAGTAGATTACATCCTCTCTGATGTGCATGTAACACACCAATCACGGGAGAAAAAACACCTAACTGGGGCAGACTAAGCAACACAACTCCACTTCAAAACATGTGGCCTAAGCCCAGCATAGAGAGGGGAAGAAAAACGGAAAAAAAGAAGGAAAAAAGGAAAAAAAAAAACCAAAACAATGACTTATCAAAGGATTTCTTTCTTAGCCAGACAGGTACCAGAACAGAAGAAAACTAGATCACATACGCGTGATGCCAAAGACGTCCAAAGAGCACCACAAATGCCAGAGGCGGAAGAGAAAACAAGGAGCTCTTACTCATTTCTTTCAAGTGCATTTTCCAGCTCTTTGGTGAAAAGGCTCTTCTCCCCAATCTGCACATAAACGGAGGAACACGAATCACAAAAGAAACATCTGCAAATACGTCATCAAATACAATTACTTCTTGTGTAGAGGAAGAAGAGATCCTTTACCTTGGAAAGTGCTGTATCCAAGATCTTGTCTCCAGTCGTTGACATGGCAACTGTTCAGAGAGAGAGCACAAGGAAAACGTGAGGCTTGGTCGGAGCACATAGGCCTAGACTGGAAATAGCTACGTCACACGTAACGAGCAGCACGGTGCCACACGCTACTGCGTGAATGCAGACTCAAATATAAGAGCGGCTCACTTCGAGAAATACACTGCGCTCAAGACAAGTGAAATTGAGACTTCCTTCGCTGTCCTCAAAAACAGAGCAAGGGGAAAGAGGGCAGGTTTTGGGAAGAGGTGACCCAAAAGAAATTGCAACGGTCTTTCTCTGGAGCGCCAGTAAACGGGTACTCAGCGGTTCTCTTCAGTGCAAGGCCGGGCTCCCATTATTCCTGTTGAACACCTCAAGCCCCAGACAGGAAAAGGTCCCTAATGCACAGCGGGGCACAGCCTGAGCAATACCAGGTTCTCCAGTGGAGCGAGATAACACCATCTGCACGACAAACTCAGAGCTTCAATCATCGGGAGCTTATGAAATCCAGCTTTCCCCCCTAGAAGAAATCAGCAGCAGTTGCTCAGCCACACAACCTAACCGAATTCAGATGGCACTCTTGGATAAGCAGGGTGGAATCCTCCTCCTCCTCCTCGCAGCACCCCACGCAAACCTCTTGCACACAAAGATAAGCGGCTGGCTCCCGCTGCCGTGTACCCCAGGGCAGCATCCAAAAAAACTTACCAATCTCAAAACGGAGGTCGGGGTATAGCTCACGGAGCATCTCGACTACGCTGTCCGTCTGAATCCGGGCCAACTGCAACGAAGCAGAAAGCAAAGCCCTATACAAAGAGCGCACCGTCCGTACGGGAGCCGGAGGGGACTTTGCCATTTTTCGACAGTTCGGCATGCGTGACCGCTACATTCTCTAAATCGAAAGCATTAGAAATAAGTAGCCCCAAGTAAAATTGCTCCTGCGTACAAACTCCTCGAACCACGCGAACTCATATCGTGACCAGAGGACTCCACCGAAGAACTTATTTTATCGACTAAGTGGCAGAATAATATCTCCCCGTGTCCAGCGCCGTTGCGACCCGAGCACCGACAAGGCAAATCAGAGAACGTATCGAGTTAGGAAGACCGACTACAGCAGTAGCCTACGTGGCAGGATTTGCACGCTCTACTTCCAGCTGTGTTACTAAGGTCATTAGCTGTCCCCCAGTCAGAAATTCCATTTCTCTGTACCACCTCGGCGCCCTTATTCACAGACGGCATTTACCCACCTAACTTTGAGCCGCTTGGTTTCACCTCTGCGGGATGCGACTGCCGAAAGACGCCCGCTCATCGGCAAGCGGACAGAAAGGAAAGCAAAACCATCCTCCCGTCGCTCAGCGACGAAAGAACAACTTGTATCGCATGCTGGGTACCCTCTGCTTTTTCAAGAGCGTGAATTTTACCAAGACCGCAAGTTTTGGGAGAAGCCAGTAGGATTTCACTGTGCGGCTGGAAAATCTATAGTTACTGGCAAATAGGAGTTACTTATTCTCTGTAAGATCAGAGCTCTATTTAAGAGGTTCTACAGACAAACAAACAAACAAACAAACAAAAGTAACGGCTTAGGTCCGCACACGCGACAAGCAACAGATCTTAAAGCAGTAAAGCGCAGGAAGAACGCTCCCTTGCCAAAGAACAGCAGAAGCAAGTAAAATAAAACCAGAATCGCACTAGCAGAGGATCGTTCCGCACACGCAAGCGGCGGCAGACTCGAGCAACCGCAGGTGAGTTTAGCTTTTCTCCCACTGATGAGCTGTGTAGCCTGGGGCAATTAACTTTGTTCTCGGGACTGTAGTTTCCCTACATAAAAAACGAGTATAAGCAGCCGCTTCGCTTTGTAAAGTGCCACAAGGGCCTCAGGTTAGAAAAAGAGGTAGCACGCACGCAGGGCTACATCCCTTGCCCTGATGTCTAGGCGAAATGCCTTCTCGAAAGTACAGAATTCTTCCTAGAACGCGCTACCAGAATGAACAAGGTTATCTCGGAACAAAGGCCCGAAGGACATTTATCTCCCTTTGCCAGCCTGCTCCTCCCTGCTGCAAGCCACTGGCAAGAGATACCCGCCGTGTCTCTGGACACGTCCCTTCCCCGTCCTTTGCGGGGGCTGAAGCCATTAGCCGTTGGGGGTTTTTCGTTGGGTTGTTTTTTTTCCCGCCTCCCTCGAAGAGCCGCACAAGCCTTGCAAGTTAAAAAGTCCAGAGCGAGATCCCCGTTATCCCGGAAGGGCACTCGCACCCCCACCCTCCGCTAACTCCACAAAGGCGGCGCCATTTAGAACTGGCCGTCACCCGGGCTCCAGAGAAAGTGTTTTCACAACTTAGCCGAGGAATCCCAAGAAAGGGCCCGGGACGCCCGAACTCCCCCTCCCACGGGGGCCTCCCACGAGGGAGCTCCGCCTTCCTTCGCCGCCTGCGAGCGGGAGAGCCGGCAGCAGCTCCGCACGCGCCCCGCGCCCCAGCCCCGCCGCTGCCTACCTGGCTCCGGCGGGTGCCCACGCGGACCGCTCTGCCGCCCACGCCGTTCTCGCCCTGCGGCAACAACCGGGTCAGCGGCCGTCACGCCCGCCGCCGCCGGCGGGCCTTCCCCGCCCCGCGCCGCTCGCCCGCTCCCCGCCCCCGCGAGACCCCGACTCACGGCGGCCGTGCCCGGCTCGGCCATGCCACCGCCTCGCCCTCAGCTCTCCGCGCACTGCTCCATGGCGCGACCCCGCCTCCGACGTCACGTCCGGCTGCCCACGTGACCGGCGCCAGTAACGGCCCCCGCGCTGCAGCGGCCCGCCCGCTCCCGGAGGCCCCGCCCCCGCCCGCTCGCACGGCACTCTCGGCGCGCTGCCCAGCTAGTGCGGTTTATTGGGGGGCTGGGGGACAGATCAGGGTGCGGGCCGCGTACACAGGGGGGGAACCCCGCACGAGCCGAGAGGGCGGGCGGCGAGACGGCCCGGGGTCAGGTGCCGCGCTTGGTGTGGATGAGCAGTTCCCGCTGCAGGCCAGCCTCGATAGTGGCAGCCGCCTTTCCCGAGGGCAAGTCCGTGATGAGGGTGAGCTTATTGAAGACGCCTCGACCAAAGTAGTCGGCGACAACGGAGAAGCCATCGTTGGAACACTTGAGCTGCGGGATACAAAGCAGCAGCATCAGCAAAAGCCTCCTCCAGAGCCTCTTGCCTTCAGCCCCTTTCCTTCCACCCCCTGCGCTACCGCCTCCTCGTTAGAGACACAGCAGCCCGAGTCCCTCCTCGGCTATTCCGCTAGTTCGACGCGAGTGCCGCAGTAGCGGCTTCCTCTGCTAAGGTTTTCTGCTGCTGGCTGTTCCCCCTCCTGTTTGAATCCGACATTTGAGCCATGCACTGAAAAGGCAATGAACGATTCTCTTAAGCAGGAAAGCGACTGCCTCGGCTACTCTAGTTTCCACACGCATTAACGTGTTCTAGCTAACGCCCCGTTCCCGACTTCACCGCTTCATCCTCGGGAAACGCAACGCAGACGCGGTGCTTTTGGTGGACCCCCCCAACTGCACCGTCCCGTCCCCATTCCGATTCACAGAACTTTTCTTCTTTCCTCCTTAATTTGTTCTATACAACTCGTCGACCAGCTGTCACGCCAACCGATAGGTCTCTGTCCGTTTCGGCAGCAGGTGAGAACCGTTTCTCTTTCATCTTTGGGGAGCGTCAAGGACTCTTTATGCCCTATACCTAACGCAGTCACCCTGGGGCCCAATGCCTCATTATTCGCAGTCGACATAACCTCGTTTACAAAATACTTTCAGCCTTACCCTTCTCTACCAGCCTCCGGGGGTCCGTAAACGCCTCTAAACCCTACTTATTTAAACTCTGTGAACTACCTGATGCTGAAACTGGTCGTGCAGATCTCTCTTCTGCTCCTGGGCTCGGATCATGTCCATCACTTTGCGATTTTCTGGCATGCAAGTAGGGCATTCCGAATCGCTCTCGGAGTAGCTTTCAAAGCAATGCTGGTGGAAGGAATGACCGCACAGGAAGTGGACTGAAGGCAGCTCCAGGGCACTGGTGCAAATGCTACACTTGGTCTTCTGAAAGATCTTGGGACTGAGAGAGCGAGAGGAGGCAGAAGGGCGAGAAAGACAAAGTACATTTTTCCTTAATAAAGCAACAGTTTTATCCCACGTAAAGACGAGACAGCACACAGTCCCCGCACCTCGCTTTTAGCTCTTCGATCTCCTGGCGGATCCTTGTAGTTTCTTCTCGGTATTTTTGAATTCTCTGCTCATCCTGCTCTATCTGGCGGCTCTGCTTCTGCAGCTTGTTGACAAGATAATCCTTAATCACAGACAGTGTGGCTGTGGAGTTATGAGCCAGCGTCTGCACAACTGAGAGCAACCGAGACGTTAGTTTAAACACGAGCAAAAAAATGGATGCTACTCTAGTCCTACCCGGACAGACCGCTTTCCTGTAAAAGGCCACTTACAGGCAAAGGCAGTCAGCATTCTTACTGAATCGGAGAGCTCGTTTAAAGACTCCATCTCAGTTTGACCTCTGCCAGAAATGGATGACCGGGAGCACGTCTGGATAGCTCGGACCAAAAGGGGCAAAGCAAGGATCTAGCGGATTGGATTCCATTTCGACTCCTCCGCCAATGCGCAACAAGAGCTTCAGCAAGCCCTCTACCTCCCCACGCTGACAGAACAGAAATTACGCACAGACATTTCTCCGACCGATACCGCAGATCTTTCTTCCTAATTGGGGAGCTGTGACCGGCATCGCTTTTCGCTATAGAGCGGGGTCACTACGTCAAACAGCGGGCTCAAACTTCGTTGATACTTGTCTCAAATTTCTAATCTACAGAGAGTGCTATAAACTAGTTCGGGGGTTTGGGGGGGTTTTTTTGGGTGCCACATGTCATTATTACCAAGCAGCGGAGGCATGAGATTCTTGTTCTCGATGTGTTTCAGCACCGCAGCAATATACTCTTTGCAGTCCTCTTCCTTCCGCGCAAAGTAGCCGAGAGCCTGTTCCCAGAGACAAGCCTCTTGGTCTCCATACAACTCGCACACCTCGATCACCTTCTTGTACTGCTCGTTCTGCATGTGGTAGTGCATGATCTGTTGGAAACTACGGGAGAAAGCGACTCACCAGCTGCAACAATCCATCTCTCCTTTTGAGTTGTTACAGGGACCTCAGGTTTTCACCTAGCCACGCACTCCGCAGACATTCGCACAGAAGCCGAGACAGGTCTGTGGTTCACTCTCTACGTAACTGCCCTGCTCTAAGAATGAGATAGTTTTGGCCGAGCAGTGATCTACAGCTCCCGTCTCGAGATACTACAGAGGTCGTTACCGCTGTAAGGCAGGGACATTTATGGCTCAGAAATGCCTGCAGTGGGCAGAAGGGACAGGACTCTACAGACCAGAGCGACAAACACTCACAGTTTGCCCTGCTCGTAGAGGTAGAGGACACCATCCTTGAAATTGTGCATCTGACATAAGACCAAGGCCTTATCGAAGACCGTTTGGAACCTTCCGCTCTTCAGGAGGGTGAGGGCTTCATCGTGCAGCTTCTCCTTGATCTGCAGAGAAGAGGGAGAGGTCGGGGAGAGCAACGCGCGCACAGAGAACGTTTTGCACTGAGACCCGACATCAATTTGCAGCTCTTTCAAAGAGGAGGACAGCTTTGCCGTTTGCCCTCTATCCATTTTAAGCAAACAGGACGCGATTTCTTTCGCCCGAACAGCCAGCGTCCTCGGAGATCCAGGCAAGCCAATAGAGCTACTTTTGTGGGAGAGGCATCTGGCCACAGAGGTCGTATTGTCTGGAATCTGTTCTTAAATGAGACTCATACAAAACAAGCTCAGCCCGACTGAAAGGAGCGTTCTCCCAGCTAGCGGGCGGCTTTGCCATTTATGTGCCATTTGTCCAGCACAGCATATGCATTGCCTGGCGTTACCAACGCCCACCCGGAAACGTTACGGGTCGGCAGGAACGCAAATAGGATTCAAAGACACCGAATC
This sequence comes from Phoenicopterus ruber ruber, assembly GCA_009819775.1. Classification (NCBI taxonomy): domain Eukaryota; kingdom Metazoa; phylum Chordata; class Aves; order Phoenicopteriformes; family Phoenicopteridae; genus Phoenicopterus; species Phoenicopterus ruber. The sequence continues at coordinate 8,184,421 of CM020237.1, read as the reverse complement.
TCCCTCTCAAAACGCAAAGCTGGAGGAGCTCAAACCTGCTCATCTCGTTCGTGTGCCCAGTTCTGGAGTCGAAGTTCCAGTAAAGTGTCATAGACGCCCTGCGGAGAGTCAGCCTGCACCTCCGTCATGTGCTCCAGAAAAGCCTTCAGTTCCCGGGAATTGTTTGCAAAGACCGGAATGAACTCCTCTGAATTAGCCTGTAACGCAGCCAGAAAAAGTCAAGCGCTCAGATCAGTCTCGGCCAGACTGGTGCTCCTTCCCTGCCGTTGCAGAGCACTCATTCCCAGTGTCTGTGACGGGATGGATACAGCACGGTACGGGACGCCGATTACGGCAGGAATCGGTTCCGAGCAATAGCTTTAAGCGCTCTCTCGTCTCTGGGACTACCAGAACACCGGAACGGGGCTTCTCGTTATACCTAGAACATCAGGCCTGCGCCACAGGGCGCGCAGGAGCGCTCGCTTGCCGCAAAGTTACTACTCGAGAGCGACAACTCGCAGTCAACGCAAACCGTACCTTTTTTCCTTCCGGCACCCCAGGACCTTCGTTGTCTCCCGATGGCCGATAATCGGTGCAAAGGATCTTCAGCAATTCTGTGGTCTCGTCAGGGACATGGTGCATCAGGATTTTACCGTACCGCTTCATGTTACTCTCTGCCTGATCAAAAGGCAGTTTTCCAATGTAGCGCAAAGCCTCTTGGTAGTTCTGTGGAGGCAGCCAGCAAAACAGTCACGCGACATCGGCCTCTGCTCTCCGCTTCGAAGTTAGGACGGAAAACGTTGAAGACGCGCCGCGAGTACGCCACGAGCACCGCTCGCTCCACGTTATCGCCCGGTTGGCTATTCCAGCTCGTTTTCCTCCTCAGGGAGGAAGACTGGCTGCGGCCCAGGGGGAAAGAGAGCGCGATTTAGACCGATCTCTCGCTAATGACCCTCCCTCCTCTTAAAGGGCATTGTAAAAAGCCGCGTCTGAAACAGAACAAATAAGCCCTTCTCCTTTCCACCCCTAGTCTACCGCACAAGCCAAAAGCGGGAAGCCAACACAGAAGCGGCAGCAGGTGGTGTTACTCCTGCCTCAGCAGTCCCATCAGCACGCTAGCCGCAGGGAAGAGGTCAGTGAAATGGCGTTCTCGCTAAAGAGGAGGCTAGAGAAGCGGTACTCTCCCCAGTAAGAACACGGGAGCAGTAACATCTCCTCACCTTGATGTCCTCTAGCTGGATTTTGAGGTACCATTCATGATGCGCATGCTTCTCTGCCAGGTACACAGCGTGGGAGTAGTAACCCGCTTGACGAAGCACCTTGATCGCCGTTTCCACATCAAAGCGGACCTCGCTCTCGCTCGTCTACAAGAACAAAGGCAGAAAGACGGTCCCTCGGCAACATTCCCCCAGTCCACAAGCAGCAATCGTTTACGTAAGAGGAGGAAAGCCACGTCAGGGACAATTTAGTACCTCTCACGCAAGGGAAAGGCCACACGTGCAGAAAGGAAGTAGTCTAACCGCCTCTCGTTACCCTGCCAGTCACACTGGCAAAAGCCAGCACGCTCCAGACTCGGACGGCAAGCCGGCCAAACCGCAAACGTAACCAAGAGCTGGGAACTAACGGAGCAGAGACGGAGCACTGAGGGACAAAACCCATTCTTCTCTCTCTCAGCAGCCCCACGGGAGCCAATTTACAATGTCACCGCTACCCCTTTTTAATTACGACGATGAGATAACAACTTTGCGCAATTTCACCTTCCCCCGATACCTTAATGAACTCCTCCAGTTTGGAGCTGTCTTTGAGTTTGGTATAGCAATTCAGCAGAAGCGTAGTATGGTCTGCATTGGCCAGGGACTGCAGGTGGAGCGTCTGCAGATAAGCAGTGAGGTTGTGGATACGCTGAGCGTCCAGGAATTTCCGAATAACGTAAGACGGTTCCAGCTTCCCTATAGTTCTGGGAGGGGAAGAGTCGCGTTACCGTATACCCAGGAAGTCACAAGAAATGGCGAAATTGGCAAAAGAGCACGGAGAAGCCTTAACTTCAGCGGGCGCGAACCCACTTGGGAACGCTCAGCGACGCATCAGAAGTAACAACTAGTTAGGGCGCAAGACCACCCATCCGCACGCGCGGCGAAACAACCAACCCTCTACAAAGGCCGCGATTGTGACGACGGTGACGGCGCACAAGGAGTTAATCCTCCTTTCCAGGAGGCAGCGAGAAGATGGACTACGCTCCGACCACAGCTAACCGGGAAGCCCAAAAAAAGGGGAACAAAAGCTACGTTTTCCTTCATTTCAGTCGCATAACTCAAAGTCAGCTTTAAACACTCATGCCCACACGGAGCAGCTGAGCCACAGTTATCCTGACGCTCTACGCAAGGTGACAAAAAAAAAACCACACGTCGACTCTCGCTAGATGTCGGGACTCCAAAGTTTCGGTTCTACGTGCACGTAACGCTCTGTGGCCTTTTAAAGAGACCGAACGTGAAGTTTTCGGTAAGGAATCCCAAAACAGGCTGCTCCAAGTTTTAAAAAGCCCGAGATGTTCTGAAGCTGACGTTAAGCTGTTTGAGCGTTTTCCAAGACGACTGCCACAGATGGTCAAATCGCATCATCCATCCTACCTAGAGCGATCCTTTGTTTATAATGACATCATCAGGCCCCGCTCCATCCCAATGTGCCTTCGTTAATCACGTTAAAGTACGATCAAAGAGGAGAACTTTATCCTAAGGCGTACGGAGCGATTCTCAAGCAACTTTTTCTGAGACTTTTAATCACACTGACACGTTTCTCTCTACCGGTAGAATTTTCGCCTCGAGTCACGCTTTTTTTGTTTTGGTTTGGTTTTATGCCTGGGCCGAAACAGAAATCAAGGCCTCCGTACCTCCTATCCGTACGACATCCGCAGGACCCCCGCTTACCGGATATACTGCTGGATGGCTCCATCGTGGTTCCCCTTGTTATACAGATGATCGCCATACTGCCGGAAAATCTCTGACAAACCATCGCTGTCCAAGTGGTGGCTCTTGGCCAGGTTAATGGCCATTTCAAATAAGTTCTTTCTGAATAGCATCTGTTAAATACACAGTAAGAGCAGCATGAGGGAAATAACACCCCGCAAAACAAGTTCAAACGCGCCTGGAAGACAAGTCGTTTGTCCTTTTTGGTGCTGTACGCGTAGGCGCGCTCAGGCTTTTAAATACCAAATGCCTTATAACACTGGTTGTGCTGAAAAGCTATCGGGTCACTCGTTCGGTAACTCGCTTACCCGAACGGTTCAACTTTTCAGTCTGCAGAGCCGGTACGATCTCGCAGACGTAAGGCAGAGACTAATAACAAAACAGATTTACGTGCCTCGAGTTTGGTTTGCGTATCCTTCTCCTGCAGTACGTGAATCTTCCCATCTCTGGTCAGTACGTACAGAGAACCCCACTCCGCTAAGACATCCACTATATCATCAAAGATCGAGCTGTACGCAATGAATTTGTTGCACAAGTCGTAGATATTCAGGACTTGTTTGTCCGAATTCTGCGCCTCGTTCCCAGCAAACTCTGACCTGGAGAGCGGAAGAAAGTTTTAGAAAACAAGGAGAGCATAACTGGAATTCTCGATGCCTATGCACACTAGGGATGTCCAGCGAGCGAGACAAATAGGGTTTATTTGGGCGATTAAACTAAGCGGACCCAGAGGCAAAACGCCACGTATTTATACACGAATTCCCTCTACGCGTTCGACTGAGAAATTCAGAGGACTGGGAAAAAATCCCGCTCGTTCAGCGTGCTTAACTGTGCTACTCTCACAACGGAAGTTCATCGATATATGGGTCCGGATGGATCTTAACAACCTCTGACAAAGTCGCAATCCGCCCCCGAGAGCGAAGCTTCACGGGGAAGAAGGAAAAAGAGGGAAAGCAGGAAGCTGCGAGAGCAAAAAGAACTCATCCGTTCCGAGGAGCCCTACTTTGGAGAAGTCTTTCGGTCCTTGGAGACAATGATGAGGTACCCCCGATACCAGTGAACGATCAGCTTTTGTCCCTCGAAGGCAAAGCAGGGGCCACGTTCGTCTGGTTGATAAAGGTACACGCATTCATTTCCCGCCACAATGAACTGGAGATCCTGGGAGGGGTCGCTGAGAGACGAACAGCGCAATCCGCAACCGTGTGTGTCCAGCTCCAGGTGAGGATAGTCTTTCACTGAAAGCATATAAGACTACAGAGGAAACGCAAGGTTTTGGGGACGGCTACGAACCAGACCCCGAAGCCAATGCAATTTGCAAGTCAGAGTCTCATTTTTTTTCCAATTAACTTCCCACCTGGATGTTCTCTGTGGTCACCACAAATAGATGCGTTGTTTTGCCGGACTGTCGGAAAGCAAGGCCAGTAACCGGATAACTGCCTTCGTGTAAGATCTGGGTCTTACTATGCCGGTCTCGAGTAATGTCTCCTTTCGTAAGTACAACGCTCCCATCTGCAAAACCTGGCGAAGGGGACAGACTAAACCGTTACTTCTACGGCACACCCGAAACATTATCCGGCGTCAGCTAGGGCAGCTCCAGTCAGCGAGAACACCTTGCTCGCCCGCGAGGTATTAAGTAACGGGATCGCCGCAGGTTCTCGCATCCAGGAAGTACGCACCAAACCACCCTCGATTACTCCCGTTACGGTTCAGAGCTGTCACCCGACTGCACGCAGGACGTCACCGTTTGGCAAGGTTCGACTCGCTTTCCGCACACAAACCTCACTCGCAGGTCATTTTTGTTTGAGCCCGTCTGTATTTTGTTTTACGAACAACTTTCTCATCCACCAGTTCTAACTATCCTTTTAATTCGCTTGCGTATTCGAAACATACTACGCGCCGTAAAGAGACTAGAGGAAGATTTCCTAAGAGCGAATAAAACGTGCGGTTTTCACAGCCCGCTGACAGCCTCGGTCCCGCAAGTCGTTCCAGGGTGGAAGGCCACCACGCACACGCGGAAAGCTTTTGGATTTCAGCGCGGGGACCGACTCACCGAAAGCGCTTGTAACCTCACAGCGTTACTGCTCTTACTCTGTCAGAAGCCAAGCAAGAAATATGACAAAGGAATGGTTAAATCCAAAAAGGGAAATTGGCTTTTTTCTTTTAAAAAAGGTTTCTATACAGCACATGGAAAAAATCTCTCTGTAACATTAGGTATCGCAAAACCTATGTTTTTCCCCGCACTACAACAAAAGCTAAATTTAGTACTAAGTTCAATAAACGTGTAACCTTACTGGCTGGCGGGGAAAGATGACATCAACTAAAAATACGTGCTTCCCTTTTCGGTATCTAAGTTATTACTGTAACATATACAGACTCAGGCTAAACCAATGCATTTATCTCCTCAAGCTCTCTGACAGCACAGGATACGCCGTCTCTCTGTGAGAGTAACGTAAAAACCGTGCGAGAAGAAAAACCGCCAGGACGTTCCGTGCCGATTTTTGTGCCGTCTCTTCGTTTTCCTTACATCTGAGTAAGGACCGTACTATTTTTCTTAAGCTATTACAGTTCAGTTTTACTTACCAATAGCCATGAAATTAAGATTCTCGTGGACAGTTAGGCAGGATACAACTGTGGGCTTGTTACCCGGTATTGCCGGAAAAATTCGCGTGCAAAGAGGATTGCCGCCATCTCGTTTCTCCAGGTTCCAGACTTTAACCTACGAACGACGATGACGTGGCATAAGCAAAACGTGAGGTATCAGGAGGCCAAGACCTGGCATCGAGTGTAACAGTGCCCAGAACGAGCAAGCTACTTAAGGCAAGAAAGGTCGGCCAACGTATTTGCAGCAGTCTCAAGAAAGACCCGCAACGCAAACGCATTTTCTTCTCTTTATCATTTGACTTACCAAGGGGTTAATACCCTCTTCGTCCTCACCAACAGAAACCAAGATACTGTGCTGCTTCAGCTGGTACAGATGCGTTACCCTTAGTTTGTAAGCTTGGAAACTACTGAGTTGAAGGGAGCGAGGCAAAAACCAAATCTGACCTTCCATATGTAGATCGGCAGTTAAGGCACACAAAGAGAAAAACAAACAAAAAACCCCCACCCCGCGCCTCCAGTCGCACCGGAATCGAAACCCTTAATGCTTGCTTCCCGCTGACCTCTGGTAAGGCTGCAGTAAACACGCTTCTACAGAGCAACCCAAGAGCACCAAAACATCCAGCGGCAGGGTTTTTTTTTTACCGAGCAGAGGACGGCCAAGCGCAGGAAGCTGCCGCACTCCCGAGGCTAGCCGTGCCCGCGCCAGACAGCGCCAGGGACTCGCCTGCGGCGCAGCCCCGACCCGCCGCGGGTCCCGGCCCCGCCGAGCCCCGCGCAGGCCAAAGCGCCCGGCACCGCCGCCTCCCGCCGCCGTGCAGGATATCCCCGAACACCAGGCTTCCCCGGCCCGAGTCGCAGACCGCGATGCCCGCGGGCAGCGCGAAGGGCTTCCCACCGGCCCCATCCGGCCCCGGCGGCTCCTTCACCGTCTCTCTGTCAAAGAAGACGAAGCGGCGCCACTGCAGGTAGGCAGCCATGTTGGGGACGGGCCGAGCCCCCTCGCTTCTCACGTGACCGCTTTCCCCGCCCCTCCAGGTCACGAGGCGGAGCACGTAGCGGCGCGCGTTTCCTACGTCAGGAGGTCACGTGCCAGAGGGCGTGCGTGGACGCCAGCTTGGTTTCGCAGCTGCGTCCGGCTTTACCAATGGCGGCGGCGGACGCGGGCAAAAGTCATTGACCTTGGCGACTGCTTCCTTTCCCGGCTTAGTCCCCTTTTCTTCACTGACCAGTAGAAAAGAGAAAACACGTGGAGTTTTTCGCTGCTCGAGCGCAGCTCCTGCAAAGGGGGCCGGCTCTAGCTAGAGTCCAACAGACGGAAGAACTCCCCAGATCTACTGCGTTAGAAACTCGGCCTACGCAGTTACTGCTGTGTTTACGCCAGACAATTACCCGTGAGGGTTTCCGATAGGAGGCAGCGAGTTCCAGCCGCCTCAGGAAGGCGTCACACCGTTCCCCGTCACGTAGCCTCGGTCACAGCTAAGAAACTATTTTCAGAGCTTTCACAGCGCTGCCAGCTTAAGGTTCAAGAATTGCTTTGAGTAGGACAACCCTTTTCCCCTAACCCAACACCTTAAAGAGCTCTCTGATCAAAAGCCGCAGTCTCGCTTTTGACATTGGCCACAAAATTGCCACAGTGCACCTCAGGTGTCTGCACCAGGTATGTTTGATAAGGCCTCTTCCAAAAGGATACCGCAATAGTTCTTACCTCGCTCCTCGTTTTAACTGCCGACGGCGCTCAGCGACTCCGGTCGCACAAAGAGAACTGACCGCGGGTTGGGAACATAGTATTAACGTATATACTGAAGCGTGGCAGCAGCTTTCCCTCCCTTTCTGGCCAAGAAAAAGCAGGACACCTTTCACAGATACTTCAGCTGAGACGGCGAGTCAGGCTGCTCGGAAGCGCCCGTCACACGCAACGCCCTCCGTTTACCTGCCAAAGAGAAACCTCACGGCTGTCCCACCCCCGAACCGAGACGGCAGGAGCCCCAGCACGCGCGGCGAGGGTTCCCGGAGCGCAAGCAGCCGGCAAGGCAGAGCTCAGGGGCAACTCTCAATGAGAGATGTAAAGATATAGCCCCGGCAAACTTCGGCAGCGCCGCCGACTCTCACCGTCAAAGTCGGGGCTACGTCGGCATTGCAACCAGACGCCAGGTGAAGCCGTCGAGCCTAGCTGAGACGAGACTGCGGAGCACTGAACCCTGGAAAAGCACGTGCCGCTAGGCTGGAGGGTCCGTACAGAAAGAGAATGCCTCTCGCGGCTGCGCGTCACTCTCGAGGGCGAAGAGCCTTTCCCTTTATCGAGATCGACTCCTCTTCTTGAGACTGCTCCGCGAAGCTCATTGCGACCGTCCGACACGTGCCAGGGTTCTCTGTAGAGAGGTCAGCACACTTTTCGCTCGGCACAGGTAGAAGAAACGACAAGACCGAACTGGAGTTCCAGGGAGCTTTTATTGAGTTTCATCAACAAAATCAGGATTTTACCATTCATCTTTTTTGCGCTCGGAACTCACGAAGCTCTTCACGAGTCAGCGCTGCGACGCACGTACAGCCAGAGAAATACATTCTCAACAAAATCTGAGCTCCGCTGGAGAGTTTGCCAATTACCGATTTAACAGAAAGCCAATTTTCCCCTCCCTCCCCTGAATGTTTTCAAGGACTAGTCCATGTTGTTTGCTGGTTAACAGTAAGAATACCAACCTCTTGACTAGGGACCGGTGGATTACGATACTCCACCTGAATTGCAAATAATTTCTTCTCTCGAAATAAAAGTTCCAGTTTCTTTCTATAAAGGGAACAGCAACTATTTTCTTCTCCTGGCACCCCTTCCCCATAATTATTGGTTAAAATACAGCAAGGCTGTATCTTAATAAACCCCTCCCTCCCCCCCACCCCTCCTCACCCTTCCCTAACTTGTCTACAGCAGAATTTAACAATGCTTCCACGTAGGGACATTTTAGCAACACAACGGTGAACTGAGCAAAACTTAGAGGATCGTCTGCCAAAGCCTCATTTTGAAGATCGGATGCGTGCTCTTTGGTCCAGAGACCTGGTTTACGATGAAGAGAAACCGTGATTCACAAACGACGGACCGGAAGTTGCCATCAATCGGAGCACTCCCCGCGTGGACTACTGTTGCCCAACCTTTACCATGGCGGCCGTACCGCTGGAGTTCCTGGGAACAAAATTCACTCCGTCCTCAGAAAGCAACAGCTGCTCGGCCCCAGCGGCATTACAAAGTCCAGCACCAGGACAAGAACCACTGCCAACGGCGGCTCGGGAGACGTGGTATGGCCTCTCCGTAACCTCTAGAACAGAAACCGCGGCAGGACAGCCGTCTGCTGAGGTTTGTGTCCTATCGGTCATTTGGAAAAACAAACAAACAAACAAATAAACAACAAGCCTGAGAAGCATTTTTAAATCCTTGGAGCAGACACCCTCCCCCATCCCAAGTAAAAATAAAGAACAAAAGATCAGAATGAGATGATTTGATACCAACACATACACAACATGCATTCATGTTGAGCTTCCCTGTTCTTACCCACAAAAAAGTCAGAGGGCAAAGGAAAGATGCTCCCATCTCATTCTGGAAATTGAAACGTGTATTTGAGACCAGCCCACCCCCCTCCCTTTGGGAAAAGCCCTCCAGCAACCGTACCGCGCTCCCGACGGCGCACACGCAGAGACCAGCCTGTAGTTTCCCTCAAGTAAGCTGGCCAAAGATGGGCGTCACCTCCTTCACAGCCACTTCACCCAGCTGCGAAGCTCCATTTCATCAGATTCACGGAGTGACGCTTTTAGACTTCCGAGGGGAAAAGCGCAGAATACGTCAGATTGTCACTCACGTCATCTTGGTCAGAGGAAGCATTTGACCTATGGCTCATCACTGAAGGCTCCAACTAATGCATAAATGTAAAGGCTGGTACACGACCAGCAAAAACAGGAGCTCACAAGCAATCTCGAGAAGCCAAGGTTTATACACGCTCCTTACTCCTGGGTAGGGAAAAAACCAACAACAAAAAAAAAAACCAAAACAAAATAATAAAAAAAAAAAAAAACACACAAACCCCCAAAAAAACAAAAACAACTAGGATTATCCTAGTCCTTTGGAGCATCTTTCCATTTGCAAGATCGCATCTGTTAGAGATAGCCTACTAGCACCAAAAATAGGCTGCTTCCTTCTTGACAAGAAGCCACCTAAAAATGGTGCCCCCGATAGTTTAGGTAAGTGCCAATCCTCAATTAGAGGCCAAGTTTAAAGTAATACTTTCAAAAGTTCTGTGCTTCAAGAGGGACCATCAACGCGTGGCACCAGGCTAACCTACTACAAATCAAAGCAGAGCACGCACGTCTGACTCGACGTCGCTATCCTGTTCTCGTTACGTGTGCGCGCCCTGGTAAGATACAAAACTTGTATTTACATTTTTCATGTCTTTGTTGCACTACAATGATCCCTCTTCTGTCTCTCTGGCGAATCGTAAGCTGGCTGCAGTACAAGAGCAAGATTTTACTTTTGGTCAAAGTTACCACCCACAGACTCCCACCCCCCGCCCCCAAAAAGCACCCCAAAATTGTTTACATTTAGTACCTGCCAGTCAGATGTAAGCTGTGTGGCTCACAGAGCGTCTGTGACCAAGCTCTTGAGTTTGTACTCTAGTGCAGCATTTGCTACAATTATGGAGTCACTGCTGACAAAAGGAAAAAAAAAAATCCCAAACACAAAACCCTTTCCATCTTGTAAAGTCATCGTCAGGAGGCACCGGGCTTCTACTTAACGATCCTCAAGGAAACGGATGTGTAAGTCCGCCTTGTAGTTCCAAACGATTTTACTCAAATTTAAAAAAAGAAAAAGGGTCAAAACGGGAAGAAATTAAGACAATTAATTTCTGCCTCAAAGGTAAGCAAGCGTGGTGTGAGTGCAGGATCTGTATATGCAATAAATGACCGAGCAAAAGGGACTGCGTTCATCCAGGTGCCTCCTGACAGTGTTGGTGAACAGGCTAAAAGGGAATTTAAAAAGAGTACGGTTTTTGATTTGTCTCACTCCTTTTGCCTGTAGATCAGGCCAAACATCAAGCATGTTGGGAGGGGCACAATTTAAAGCAACACTACTTGACCAGAAAGCAATTTTCAGCAATATACAATGCAAAATGACAGACAGCAATTCATGCCAAAACAGAGGAGATGGCAAGCAGCTTTCTGCAGCTTCTGACATTAACAGGGGTTTGCCCTTACCTGCTCGCAAGTCTGTATAAAGGCCGCTCTGGGCAGAAAATGCGCAACGTTGCAGGAAGTAAATCAATCCCACAAAGCTCCAGAACTGTCAGTTTATGCACGTAAATTGGTTTTCCAGGGTTTCACTTAAACCCAAATCCACACCTTATGCATATACTGCTCAGCAACACTGACACCCGCCAGATTTCCCTCCCGCCACGGTGGAACACAGGTCACGGCCCCCCTTCGGAGCTTGTCAAGTTCCTGAAGTTTCTAAGGGGGAAACCGAAGAGCAACTCCCAACAGGTCGAGCTACAGATTTTGAGGCCTCGCGGCCCCACAAGCAATCTCTTCCATACGAGCGGTACAGGACAGTGTTGCTAGCACCAGAGCAAACCCACCCTGACAAGGGACGCTTGTAGAGGCCTGCTCTTCACAGAGGTCAGAGCACTTCTCATTGTTTAGTGTTGCAGAAAACTGAGCCCCTCTCATCTTTAGCTGCTCCCATAATCAGTCTAATCCCTTTAACCCCAGCAACCTTCATCACAAAAGAAAAAGCTATATATGAACCCAAACAGGAAAAAAAAAAAAAAAATCATATTTACAAAGTTTGTACAATATACACATCTGATTTTCTATGGGACACACCGCACCAGAGGAAAGAGGGCCATGGCTCTGAAACAAGTCTACATATCAAGTGCTGTAACTACTAATGGAGACTCTTATGGAAACCAGTCTTTAGTGTTCTGCTAGAGCATAGGGCTTTTCTTATGGCTCCTGCAAAGGATGACAGGCTACTCTTTCCTTCTGGAGCTATGATGCTGCACCTAATCAGCCCAGATTTTAAGTTGGTTTTGTTTTAAATACAGGTATTTACAGTGTGGGTGAACTGCAGATGCATATCAACTCCTCCAAATAAAAAAAAAAAAAATAAAAAAAAAAAAAAACCAACTTGGAAAAAAAATAGTAGTATTACCAATACATTTCACCTCCCAGCCCTGGGCTTGAGTGCTTGGGGAGGAGGAGAGGGGGAAGAGAGGGGAACTTTGACCTGAAACCAAAAACGGCTGTTGATTCCTTGGGCTGTGTCGGAAAGGTGATATTCTGAATGGTCTCATAGCATAAGGCACTTTGCACGAATAAGTAACAAGCTCTTTAGCTTAAAAACAGATGAGTAACCGGGGAGAAGTTGAAATGCACTCAGTCGATGGTTGAAGACTTTGAAATAGCAGACAAGCTTGTGTTCATCAAGATTCTTCTCTTTTCAGGGTTTCTCTTCTTCCCTTGCTGCCCCTCCCGCCCAAAGAAAAAAAAATTTAAAACCAGCAGTTAGTGCAACTAATGTTCAATCAGCACACAGTGCAAACAAGTGGAAAAACAAAAAGACATTCCTCCTTTTATCTTCTTTCTTCCTTGCTGCCAAATTTAAAAAGAAAAAAAGGCCGAGCTCTTTAGTCTTCATGGTTCCGAAATGAAAAGACGAAGAAAAACCCACAAAGAGAAGGGTATCCCCAAAGAAACGATGTGTCACAGATCTGGATCAAAGGGCTTCACCTTCTGGCATGTGTAATCAAAGCCTAAAGAAAAAACACAAACCAAAAAAACAACCACAACACCCACAGTTAAATCGATTCTATGCAAAACCGGAACATAAGTAATGAATCACACTGACTATGTAGCAGCTCTGGAAAAGCAAAGGACATTTGGAACAGCTCAACCTCAACCGCAGCTTCGCAGAAAGAGGTGCCGCTAACGCCCTACTATACCTATGGAGTACGACTACCTCCCGGTTTCTCGTCCTTCAGGAAGCGGCAAACGGTTCTCAGGCAAGGTCACAGCATTCCCCTTAAGGAAGCCACCCAAGAGCCTTTTCCAAGTTCATCGCTGGGGGGGGGGGGGGCAGTATTTATTTATAAAACACGGAGAAAGCTCAGCCAGCAAAGCAGAGGCCGCAAGTCAGCTTGGCGTGACTGGCCAGAGCTATCCTTGAATGATTTCAAAGAAGGGACACAGGTTCATTTTAACGCTATCTAGCGGTCTGCTTCTACATCCACTTTTTTTTTTGTCATCCGAGAAGAATTTCAGCAGTTTCCTTGGGATTCTCTTTCCAATTCACAATCTTTGAGAAGAGTACACAGAAGAACGCTTTCCAACTCAAACGGTACAGTGTCTCATCTCACACAATACAGCATCTTAACTAAAACCAGATCAAACATCATCCTGTAGGTATTTTGCTCGACTGCACGCAGGGCGAGTTTTCTTCTTATAAAAGGACTCGACTCAGCAGTTTTTCCCTCAGACAACGATCAGAAAGGGCACACTCGGGAGTTTCTGACAGTGAAACCTCATTTTCTTTTCAAGCTACGTAGACGACCTCGAGTGGCAGCAAAGATGAATTACAGCTTTGCTACCTACTTTGTTCACTTGCAAGAGTTCTGCGAACCAAAGGATGCAAAAGATGCAGCACCTTTAGCTTGAACCTGCTCCTTCTAACCGGCGAGGTGCTTAGGTTCTTCTGTTGGTGCTCTGTTTTCAAAGCTATCCATTTTTTCTCCTCACCTTTTTGAGGACCACCTTCCTCTCTGCCCCTCACCGATTTCTCATTTTAGTTGAGCAGTACAGAAATAATTCCTTAGGCTACTAGTAGCCATCCTGGCCTCTCCAAACACCATTCCCCACTCCCCCTTTTCCACCATTTTTGGCCTCCTTAGCCCAGGGTGAACATTTCAATTAACTAAAAATTACTCATCCTCCCCTCCCAGCTTGAGCACATCCACAGAATTCCTTGCACTGACAGTCAATTTCAAACCCTTGTTTTCACATTCAGAGCCTCTTCAGCACATCAGTTTGCCTCTTGCCCTGCGGTAACATTCACACATCAGCTCTTCTTTCATCCAACACAACTTCTCTACTCAGGAAGGCATTTACATACGCACATGTTTACTGTTTCTCATCTTCTACAGGTTCACTGTGGTATTCTGCCACATACAGGCTCTTGTCAATGTTGCTCGGTATGGGTTTAATTTCAGTTCCCAGCTGCTCCTCAATACTTTTCAGGTTGAATCGATCATCGTAGGTGATCAAGTTGATGGCCAGGCCAAGATGACCAAAGCGACCTTGACCAGGGGAGGGGAGGGGGGGGAAAAAAAAAAAAAGAGAGACTGAACTGAGTAATGGAAGGCTGATTGAAAAAGTCTGCAGACTGCGCAGTTATTAACATCGCACTCTGATGATAAAAGCAAATCCAGACCCCGCCACAGGTCTCTACAACTTTCGCATCCGTTTTTGGTAAGGAGTTTCATACTGCTATAGGAATAAGAAAACCCAGGAGGTTCAAAATGCTCTGACCAAACCTCCTCATTAATTACCAAAAGTCTTCCACTACTGCATTATGCACGTCCAGCCCTTCTTCAATAACAGAGTTCTTGAACAAGCTTGAACTACACAGTTCAACTACACCGAGTTCCTTTGTTTACTGCCTTGCTTAAGGGTGTGTTTTGCCAACGTCCGCACATTAGAAACATACCTCGGAGCGCACGCAGAAGAAAACTACGCTTAAGACACCACGGAAGCTATGTTTTCAGTATAGAATTTTCCCAAACTGAAAATAGGAGCATCAGTAAGTCTCCTGAGACTAAAGCAAAATATGTGGGGTGGTTTTTTTGTTTTGGGGTTTTTTTTTGGTTGGTCGGTTGGTTGGTTTGGTTTTTTTTCATTAGGCTGTTCAGGCCAGTTTCAAGAGAACAGCACTTTATTCAGATATTTGTGAGGACTGCCATCCGAGATGATACCCCAAAATACATGTCATAAAAATCAAAGCTACCTAAAATAATTCTCAAACACAGTAATAAAAACCAGAAGCCAATTCTAGTCTAAGAAACATCACAGTCATCAGCAAAGTCGTCCCTAGAAGACGTTTTTCCTCTCACCTGATCTGCCAATACGATGGAGATAAGTCTCTGCCAGCTTTGGGAAATCAAAGTTTATCACCACATTCACAGCTTGGATATCAATACCTCGGGTAAACAGATCTGAAAGACAACCCAGGTCATGAAGAAAGTTAATTGAAATGAGATCAAATCCTGACAGTATTTAGGGTGGAAAGACTAACAACGATTAACATTGGCTTGCGCTAGTTTCCAGATAAAAGCTTCCCTTGCATCAAAGACAGTTTCCATACAAGTCTGTTATGGCTTCTTCTTGCTCTTTATCCATTTTAAACACGAATAAAAAATACAAGAATTATGACCAAAACACCAGATCTGCACATCTATGCCGAAAAAGTAATTGGCAGGAAGCTCGTTTTTTTCCACGTTAAGACTATTTCTAAGCAGGTCTCCTTATACAAGCATCTCCTCGCACACGATTGCGCATTGCCAGTGTCACGACAGACTTGAAATCTGAACTACGTCCTACTAGCTCAACTATTTTTACTCCGCCTCTGGTGATTTTTGTTGAGACGACCCAGACACACGTAGCGATCAGCAGACGCTGCTGCAGTACTGCCCAAACAGGCCGTACAATAGAGAACTCTGATCATACACAGGCCAATCCAAACTATAAAAATATTTAGAAAAGACGAGCTATAAACATTTAAAGAATGGGCAAAATTGACTCCCGTGATCCTAGCCACAGTTCTACCGATATTTCGTAAAGCTTACGGCCCAACAACTCAGAGAGCACTCACACGTGAAAATATACAGAAAATCTTACTAGTGCAGAAAATACTATCACAGTAAAAGGATTTGTTAGCAAGTTGCACCTTCACAGTTTGTCACAAAAGACAAAAACATCTGCACGCCTAAAGGAGTGCCGCACCCTGCTACATGCAGGCTTGACAAAGACATCTTACCAAAACATATTCTTTTGTTTTCTTACAAATCGAGTGATCTGCTATACCTGAGCTAATGGCTAATCAGCTTTCCGTCACAACCTTTAGAAAACGTTTAGGAAACTCTTACCAGTGCAAACAAGATTGCGGCATAAGCCATTTCGGAAATCGTGGAACACACGATTGCGGTGCTCCTGGAAATATAGAGAGAGAGAGAGATAAACAAAGCGAAACAAACAAACAAACAACAAACCAAACACAAACAACTGTGACTTTCAGGTATATTCAAGTTACAAACACCAAACAAGTTACAATCACGTGAATTCCCCCCCCTCGTCCTTAGGGAACAGCCGAGTCAAAGCGAGCTGCTACCACATATTTTTTAGCACTTCTTACCCATATATGCTAAAGAACTTACCCGAGAGGCCCTTGGTACCACTTTTAGACAAAGACACTTAACTGTGTTTTAAAGCCTCTTACAATTGCATCAAAGCCACCTCAGAATAGGAGTACATTAGAATCACAGAATCGTTTAGGTCAGCAGAGACCTTTAAGATCATCGAGTCCAACCGTTAACCTAACGCTGCCAAGTCCACCGCTAAACCGTGTCCCTAAGCGCCACGTTGTAAGTTACAATTACACGAAACACGCATCGAGGAAGTTAAACTGATATTTTGACTATCGTCTTCCCCCAGCCCCCTGCCAAATTCAACGCATGTTTTATTCATTCCCCTAAAAACTGAAGGCAGCCCTAACTTCTTTTTCCAGTACGGAGTATTTTTCACTACCGATTCAGAATTAGAGGGGGGACGAGTCAATTGCCTGCAAAGACTCTCCTCTCACAAACAAGTCACTTCGGGCCACGCAAAGATGAAGTACTATCACTGCTAAGGCGTGAAATTAACAGCGGGAACGAACGAGCGGGAGGTTTCCGCACAAACGTACCTGCATTTTGCCACAAAGATCATCTACCGACTGATCAAAAGCATACAAAACTCAGACTTCAAGGAACCCACTTGCACATCTCTCTGTTCTCAACACCAACACCACTTCTATTTCTGCTTAATTAATTACTGATCTGCCTACGGCCCGGCAAACATTGGCGTTACCCGTCAGTTCCATGAACAGTAAGCTAGGTTTCCTCTAAAGCTTTCATTTGAATTTATTCTAGCTGACACATAAATTAAAAAAAAGATTTCAAAGTACCACTGTTTTACATGCGTCACTTCAACCTTCTGACATCTTTTAGTACACTTGCCGAAAACAAGGAAATTCGGAGTACGAAGCTCGAGGACACGTGAGCTAACGTACAATTAACAGAAACCTCTGCACCAGCAAAGCTGTGCTGGCATTTTCCATCGTCTACGCCAGGGCCACAGATGCTCAGCCGCCATACACCAGTCACAGCTTTTGCCAAGAGGTTCGATCAAAGCCAGCTCCCCGACTTCTCAGATTCCCATGCAGTCACAGTGCAAGACTTACTGTTTGCAAAGCCATGCAGGACACTCAATGGGCTGAGTATTGGGGTTTTTGTCGTTTGTTTTACATCAGGCTCGTTTTCATCTGGGTCAGTTAGACCGCGGGGTCTACCGCGGCTCCCCACGCTGGCAAAAGCGAGGCAGCAGCAATAAGAACTGTGCCTTCTGGCTGCAGTCTGCGCTTACACTGGATTAATTAACCTGACCTGAAGTAGTCTTAAATACCAACCGACCAGCTACACCGAATAGTCTGGAAAGGGGGGGGGGGGGGGGGGGGGGGGGTGGGGGACAGGCAGGAAGCGTCTAAAACCAAATCAATAGCAAAGCAATACACGTTTCTGTTTTCAAAGACCACGCAAATTTAAAGCAAGCACGAGACTTGACTCGGCTATACGGTAAAGCTTGGGGTGGCGTGGAATAAACTGCTGTTAACTTCATACTCACCTGCCTCATTTTAGCATGGATATAGAAGCAGGAATAGCCCAGCTGGGAGATCTTTTTGGCTAGCAATTCAACCCGTTGAGAGGAGTTGCAGAAAATGATCGACTGGTTAATCTGGAGCTGAACATATAAGTAGCGTGCTCAGTAAATGCAGCATTTTACTAACAAACGATTCGAGACATACATCTAAATCCCTTCCAGAAAGAAAGCAAAGCAGGTACGCTGCTGGTAATTTACACAGTATATATTATTGTACGAGGGGGGAAAAATTAACCAAGTTCTGCAACACAAAGGTGCAGGACGAGAAGCACGCATTTGTAGCTTTGGCTAAACGGCACATTTTCAAAAGGAAAAAATGTCATTAAGCCATCTTTGCCACTCTCGGTCTTATTCTTGCTTCCGAAAGGAAAAAAACTTCTCTATGTTCTTGACCCAGCCCTACCGCTTACCCTGGAAAACAGCGTATTGAGGCAGTGTACTTTCTGACGCTCAGTTACATAGGCATAGTACTGGGTAACTCCCTTCAAGGTCAGCTCCTCCATCAGATTAATCTCGTAGGGTTTCTGCAAATGGGAATTCTGAAAAAGAAAGGTAAGGATAAAGCAGGCCTATCTACATGCAAAACAACGTAAGTACTTCCCGCTCTCCGGCACATTTAAACTTCCTCCGTGGCAAGGATGCGCTACCTAGCTACCCACTCTGCACGCTATACACAAAACAGACAGGGCGAGTAAAATTTCACAAAGGATTACTTCTAAATCCAAGGCGACCGAGCAGGCCAAGCAGGACCACCCTCTGGAAGCGAAACAGTGCAGGTGGCACGTAACTGATGTACAAGGGGGACAACAGTACCTTATAGGCAAGAACTGCACGTACCTAGCTTTCCCATTCACGCCATTGTGGATCAAAAATTATTTTCAAACTTCTGTCCTAGATTTAGGCTGATTTAGATTAAACCCGTGAAGTCTGGATGCATTAAACAAAAAAGAGCACCAACAGCTACGCACCACTCATTCACACACTTCACGTGGAACGTCACTGCCGTCATACATATACGAATACATCTGCACTCACCATGAACTTCTGTACGCTCAAAGGGAAAGTGGCTGAGTAGAGCAAAATCTGTCTGTTTTTAGGTAGCGTGAGAATAATGTCTTCCATTATTTGCACAAAATCTTGAGACAGCAACTTATCTGCCTGTAACAACAGAAGTCATAAAGAGTAAGTTACATTAATGGGGCAAGATTTCAGTCTTCCGGTAGTACCACATTGCGGGGGGGGGGGGGGGGGGGGGGGGGGGGGGAGGGGGCGCGGACGGACGACATGGGACGGGACACCCCCTCAAAACAAAACACCAGGAGCATTCTCCCCGCCCTTGTGATGGGATCGTCCCCTTTGGAGCACAGACCACGCTCCAAAAGACGAGCGATTTAGCCGGAGACAGGATTCATCGGTAAAACGTAGTTTACCCTCTCCCGGTTTTCAGCACTTTGATTTAAACAGAATCAAATTCAGGAAAAATAAATGGAACCTAAACCAAAAACCGTTATCAGGGTTCCTCTCGGAGTCATCCAAGAGCTTTCACACAACTATTTCCTCAACCTCTCGCTCAGAAGCCTGCACGCTCTCGGATGTTCATAGATCAGTTTTATATACAATTATGCGGTAAGCACAGCTCGCTCATTATAAAATGAAACCAAATGAAATGCACTCCTTCATTTCAGAATAGGCTGTTAATCTATTCCTCAGGAGTAGCAAAGACGACAGGAAAGGCAAATCTTCCTAGGCTGTTTCTTTAAAAGATTCACACGCAGAAAAATTCTTCTGCCAAAATCCCTTCTCAAAAATACTGAGAAACGGATGAGCTATAACCTTATAGTGTCTTTAAGCAAAGTCCGATTTATTGCTGGGCATAACGAGGCGACTCGCCGAGACACGTCATTGCTTTAACTTGGGTGTTAAAATCCCCAAACTTTTAACGTGAGCAACTTGCCTCATCCAATACTATCATCTGGACATGCTCAACTTTCGCTACTCCTTTCTTGATGAGATCGAGAATTCTCCCAGGGGTAGCTATCACCACATGCACTGTAAGGTTAGAAGAGCAAAAAAAAATGGTTAAGGCGACTAAAACAATGTTTCCGGCATTCACGGCCACGTTTCCTAAGAACAGTTTGAAAGAATAACGACAGCATACAAACAGCGAACAAGACATATTGTAGTCTGTTCCGTAAAAGGCAAACAGTAACAACAAGCAGAAGTTCCACTGCTTCACTCTAAAAGCCACGGACAACCAGCAAGTGTAGTGTAGCAAAAGTGCTCTGACCTGTATCATCAAGCCTCATTATGTCATCTCGCAAATTGGTTCCTCCCGTCGTTGCCATCACTTTGGCACCTCCCATGTGTTTGCTGACTTGGATACAGATTTGACTGACCTGCAGGGCTAGTTCACGGGTGGGAACGATCACCATTGCTGAAAGTTAAAAGCGTCAGCGTGAGTTACTAGTAACGCACGGTATCTTAAATACTAATCCTTAGAGGAGACAGAGACTTTACGAAAGCTGTACTTTTACGGTTTTGGAGTTCCACTCCGGGTATCCTGAACAAGGCCTAGAAACTGCTTACGACACGGCACATTCCGTGAAAGGGTTCTCCATCCCTTGGTATTCCCTCTGTGCGAGTCCCCCAGCCAGCACGCTTGCTTACTGCTCCAAATCCACTTTCCAGGGCAAGATGGTAAAGTCCAGAAGACATCTTCCCTTTCAAGCTTTTGAAAGCAACTGCGGGACTTCTAAAATTCCACCGCTCCCCATTACCTTTCTTCGAAAGTACAAGCAGATAACCTGCGCCGCTCGATTTCATTGACCGGTTTTAGATTCAAGTCTGCTATGTAGCGACTGACACCATTACCTGGCTGCAGCTAAGCGAGATCCATCTCAACTGACCTTGTATATTGTCCTTCTTTAAGTCTAGCCGTTCAAGTAAAGGAATGAGGTAGGCTCCACTCTTGCCTGTTCCATTTTTCGCTCTAGCCAAGATATCCCTACCAGATAAAGCAATGGGGATGCTCTCCTCCTGAAATGCAATAACAGACAGCGCATGAGCAATCATAAGCCACGCTCGCTGAAGAAGCCGGCCAAATTTAACTCTCCTCGCTAACAGCGTCACGTGAAATCCGATTGTTTCACGAACAGAATATCCCGCAACTGCAAGCATCGCAGACTCCCAACGGGAAGGAGCTAAACCTATCAGTAAAGAGTTCCCCAACAAAGCAATAGCTCCGCTCCCCATATCCCCCTTAGAAGCCCTTATCTCGCCTGGTCATAAGAGAACCAGGGATCGGGCACCACAGGAACGGTAAACCCATACTGACACATTAGGAAAAAAGTGAAAAATTGGGGAAAAAAGGTGAAGAGACAATAACAGTCACTAGCGAACTCCTCCTACGGAAAAAGATACCCACCTATTTCTTAACATCAGAACCACCTCAGCCCGCGTAATTCAAACCCACGATATACTTCTCATACACCCAGCAGGCCTGCCTTTTGAAACTTCAGCCATTCAAACATAGACCCCAAGTATTTTTCACTTGACTGTCTTTTACAGCAACATCTAAAGAACCCTCAGCCTTTGAGAAAGGCAGCAGGTCGGAATCTGTTTTAAAGCAGACAGATTACCTAAAAGCCATAGCTTTCCCATGCCTTAAGGAGATGAAGCGGCAGAGCTGTGTCAATGACAATCCCCCAAAGAGCAATCAAAAGAGGTCAACCTCCCCGCCTCCCTGAAGTTTACACATCGACAGTTCTTAATAGAACAAGCCTTAAAAGTAAAAGCAAGATGGAGGCACAGAAAAGTAAACTTGCTAACGTATTAATCTCTCTCCCATAATCTCCATTACGCTCCTTCCAGATGCTTAGGGAAAAAAAAAAAAAAGCCAAGACTGTGCGATAAAGCCATCGTTATCTTTCTAACAACTAAAAGGTACGCAGCCTACGGTAACTCAGTATTCCGGAAAATTTACAGACCAGCCCTGTTCTCGCTGGGACTGCTTACATGAAGGATGTTACCGAACAGAGGATTAACACGCTAACGCCTCCAGAATGAAAAGGAAAATCCTCGTTAACTTCTCTAAAGCGTCAGTCCCATCTCTAAGTCACTCATTGCATGACTTAGCCATTTAGTCAGG
Organism: Phoenicopterus ruber ruber; assembly: GCA_009819775.1. NCBI lineage: Eukaryota > Metazoa > Chordata > Aves > Phoenicopteriformes > Phoenicopteridae > Phoenicopterus > Phoenicopterus ruber. Next base: position 8,162,734 of record CM020237.1, on the reverse strand, counting down.
CGTTAGAAATTCTCGTCTTCCCCAAAGGGCCACCAAGTTCTACCGTTCACAACCCCAATTTCCCCAAATCACGACACGAGTATCCGACATCTAAGCGTGAATAAGAATTTCAATAAAATTATAAAAATTGAACGCTGCTTGTAAGTAGTTAGTTTGTAAACAACCTGAATAGGAGATGGTTTTTCCCAGCCCATTTCAAAAATTCCCATCAGCAACTCCCGTTTCAAACAGTAATCTTCAAACTCGTTTCCTTTTGTGGAGGTCACGTCCTGCATAATCAAAAAAAGCACATCCGTAAGATTAGCTCATACAACCCACAGCTGTAGATCGGTTTGACCCCATGAGAGATTGCCTACGCAGGAAGACCACAAAGCACATTCCACTACTATATAGGAGTTCCCACTAGTCTGTGCAATACCATACAGCGGAGAAGGAAACATTAGCTTTCTCATAACCAAACACAGTATTGTGAACATACGCCGACATCTTTCCATCTGCCTCGCAAGAGACGCTGACGATCAGTCCCACGCTGTAACGCTAGTAACGTAAGAAATCCACAGTAAACTCTGTTTTTTCAGCTTTCCAAGAGACGGATCTCTCCCAAGCCGTTGTAGAACAAATTAATTCTTTATTTAAACCAGGCAAGAGCTGAACTGCTTTTGACTCTCTGCTTAGGACAAATATTTTGCCACTGCAGCTCGTCCCACATCTTTTATTTAATATTTATTAACTCCAACTCAACCATCCTTACCGAAGTTTTGATTCTCAAATCCTTTGGAGGGAGTTTTAAAGTCTTCTTCCAGTCATCACCAGGTCTACAGCAAAAATAAAATAAAAATAAATTTAAAAAAAAAAAAATCTGGTTTAATAATTTTATTTTGTATTTTTATTTTCTTAAATACACTGATGAACATGTAATATTTTCACCTCCTGAAAGCTACAAGCGCCTACACATATGAGCTCAAGTCTTCTCTGAGCTAAGCAGGACGCAACAGGCAGGAAACTGTAAAGACAGAAAATCAGCAGGCTGCCAAGCACACAGAGAATTTGTGAAATCTTTATCCAGTCATGATTCAAGTCCCATTTTTAGGGCACTGAATCAACCCAGTAGAACACCGATTTAAAACTGAGCAGTGACTTAGTCGTATGACAGAAACTGGCTGTAATAAATGCACACGAGAATATTTCAACGCTTAAAAAAAAATTCTCTTGCACAGGGAACATCCATTCTTAACCTGTGAGTAATGTGAGAAGATAAAACACAGTTTTGGGGAAATTAAGTAAGCACACACTCCACTTGTTGATCAAATGTTGTCTTTCGCTCTCCATGAGATTTAGACATCCATCCTCTCTCGAAAGCCAGCGTACAGAGGAGAGCGAGTCCTTCTCTTCCCCAGTCCCAGGAAGTCACGAGTCAATTTTGATGAGTTTAACTCATCCATTTCAACAGAGTAACACTTGGGTTTAGGGGGTTTTGGTTGGTTGGTTGGTTGGGTTTGTTTTGTTTTGGTGTTTTTTTTTTTTAAAAAAAAAAAAAAAGAAACAAGTTAGGCAAACTTTCAGAACCCGAGTACTCCATTACGCCCTCTCTGACGACAGCTGGCATTTCCCTCGCAAATAATCAAGTAACAAAATAAAAGCAAATGTTGTTCAGGGGGAGGAGGAACCACGGGGGAAAAAAAAAAATAAAAGGAACACATTACCGTACCATCCAAGTCTTTTACATCTTTCAGAATTTCCAACCAGCACACTCACTTTTTATTAGCACACTTCCAAAACCAGTTTGATGGTAGGAAGGTATCACAGCGGTACCATATTATGTCAGCTCAGGCTTTAACGAATTAAAGCCGGAGCGTTATACTGAGGAGAGCAAGCGCTACTATTTAAGATCAATGAGAAAAGATAACCACCTTTAAAGAATTTGTCACCACGAGAAAGAACTGCCACAATCAACTGAAAAGCATACGCAGCTAGACTGAGACTAGGTGGCGTTTCCTCCTCTGTCTTAAATTTTAGTTCAGTTCCTTCCCACTCCCCAACTTCCCTCTCATACCACTCGCAATGAGCAAAGAAAACAGGATGCTGATGCTGCTTAGCGGGCTACCGCTGACAAGCGGGTTAACACGTTCTGAAAAGCAAAGCGTCGAATTCGATTTTCACAACAAACACACTGCAAAGATCGCCGTCAGAGAGAAGCTCGCACATGGAAACACAGCTTTCTTTTCATAACGCGCATCACAGGACACCTCTAACCGCCAATGTCATAAAACAACAAAGAAGAAAACTTTTTAAACGCGGGAACCCAAGAACGCTTTCCCATGCGTGACTTTTAAACGTTACTTTTGCGGCAGCCGATACAAACACTTACTTAATAGCGGTGGTCATACTCTGTGCTTGCTGTTGAGTGCCGTTATTGATTGTGTTGGCATTTTTCAGCTGGTTCATCTGTTGCTGAGTTTGTGTGCCTCCACCTCCTGGGCCCCCGCTGGGTTTTACAGGGCCTCTCAACTGCCCATTCTGACTGGATAGACCCATTATAACAGGGTTCTCTGTTCTGGCCGTGCTCATGTTTTTACTTTTAAAGATGTCTTTTTAGACTTCAAAACTTTGAAAGTCAGTACAGAAACTGTAATAACAGTTTATTAGACTCTCCAAAACGAAGAGATAAATAAGTCTTGCTCAATATATGAGTCCTTTATTGCAATGCAGGCAAGCACCTGAAAGTCACTCAAAAGTAAAGTAGTAACTTGCTCTGATGCACTGTGGATCAACTTTTTTTTAAAAAAAGCCCTCTAACAAAGTTGAGTTATATCAGAATTCACTTGCTTCAATCTGAAAGAGAAGCAGACAATAACAATTAGTATACGGAATTTTTTGCACGTAAATCACATCAGTTTACCTTTGTATTTTAAGAATCGCTTCTTCCCGGGCAGCGTGCAAAAACAGTACTTGCTTTTCTGTTTTCTCGGTGATAATTATCAAGACGCGTGTCAAACTTTTTTCCCCTTTCTATCAAGCTGCGCCCACCGCCTTCAGTCACCAAAGAAAATTTTCTAAACAGCTGTATTTTCAGCAGCCTTCCAGTGAGTAACCGCTTGAAAAATACTACCTGTCCCCCCTCCCCCGCCCCACCGTAAAGTAAGCGTGAATTATATAAATTGCTTTGCCAGTTCTTGAAATTCCACGGCCTCTGGGACGCGGCAAAGCAGCCTTAAAATGCTAAGCAACAACATTATGCACAAGTTTGTAATAGGAAGCAAGACCACGATATCGAGTGGACGTTCCAGTTAGAACTGACGACACCCTTAAGTTACTCTGATCGCCCTTTTCACTTCGAAAGGGAAATACAAATTACGTTATCTTTTTTTATTCAAAAAAACAAGAACAAACCCAAAAAACGGCTTACCCTCCTCCAACCCAAAAAGTTAGTTCAATCAGCTTACTCAAACTTTTAAATTAGGTATCGAGTTAACACCATTCGGAACAGCGAAACTAACAATATCATCAAGCTGAACAGTAGCTTCCTGTTTTGTTAAGTGTAAGTGACTGAGCCTAAACTGAAGCGGTGAGTAATATACATTTACACTAGATATCTAGCTTCCCGCTTATGTGTTCCGCGTGACGTTACCTTCCAGCTGTCAGTTACAACTCATATTACGCTCAAAAGGTAACATTTGGTACACATGACTTCATATTGACACCGTATTTAACAGAAAGGTTGGCAAAACCGTGAAGAGATAATACAAAGTCTGCACCTTATACACAGAAAGCAAACATGGCCCAGAGCTGAGAGACTCCTTATGATGATATTTGGGAGCCAAGACATTCCTAGTTTGAAACCTTTCGGAAGCAACAGAAAGTAGGCTTGCCTGGACAATTTCTCATCACCGGATACATACACCGTCTGTATCTTGGGAAAAGGCAAAGGAAAAACCAGCAGACTACTGCTTCCTAACTCCAGCGTCCACAAAAAATGCGCATTTCCCCAGCGAATAACAGGCATATTCAAGAGCATTTCAAGAGGCTGGAAAAGGAATTCAGACTCTTCCCAGCTGTTTCCAAGCACGTCAATTCTAGCTTCACGGCAAAACTTTAAAGTTTGCAGAACTAGGATTTTTCTGCTGGTTATCTTCCTGACTGGAAGCACCGTTTCGAGGCGTCTTTGAAGAGAGATTTCTCCTGCTCGGTAAGTTTGTAAAAACCGGAGGAGTCACAAAAGTAACCAGGGCCGCCTAAAAGGCCCGGACACCAACGCCGAGGAGTTCTCCAATATTGTAGGAGATGGAAACTCTCAATCCCTTAGCCTCCCTCGCTCGCAACAACCCTTTTAAAGGCCAGAGGTTAAGGAGAACGCACAGCGTCACCGAACCCAACAAATTTCCCCGTTCCGAGACGAGGACTGCCACCATTTCACAAACGCGCGTCCGACGGAAAAAAGGCCCCCCCCGCACCACGGCTCTCCTCCCCAGGCGCAAACCACGCAGGCGGGCGGGCTAGCGGTCAGAGCAGCCACCACGACACCTTTCCCTTCCTCCGCCGGCAGTCGCCTCCCCGCGCCTCGGCGGAGCCGGGCCGGGCCGGCCCCGGCACAAAGCGGCCACGCAGCTCGCCCGGCCGCAGGAGCCCCCGCGGTACCCATCGTATCCGGCGAGCCCTGGCCGCACTGCGGCGTCGCCCCCGCCGCGGCAGAGAGCGGCGCGGCCCCCGGGCCCCGCGGCGGGGCCGGCGCCGCCCGTGAAACGCAGCTGCGCCACACCGGCACCTCCCGCCCGCGAACAATGGAGCGGCCCCCGCCCGCCGCCCCGGCCGGCAGCGAGCGCCGCCGCGGCCCCGCCCCGCGGCCCAGCCGCTCCCGGCGCGGCCCGGCCCGGCCGGCCGCCCCCGCCCCGCTCGCGGCCCCTCGGCACCGCCAGGCCCCGCAGCAGGCCGCGAGGCTCGGCCGGGCGGCAGCAGCCTCCCCCCCCCCCCCCCCCCGCCCGGCTCCCGCGGACCCGCGTCCGCGGACCCGCGCCCGCCCCGGCGCCCTGGCCCGTCCTCACCGCCACCAGCCGCGCTCCCCCCTCGCCCAGGTATAAAATCCTCTCGCTCCCCCTTGATGCCTTGTTATGGCGACTCGACGCTCCAAGATGGCGGCTTCCTCCTTCCTCCCGTGCGCCCTCCCCCTCCCGGCAGGGCAGGCCGGCCCCGCCCCGCACGTACGGACGTACGCACGCACGCACGCACGCACGGCCCCGCGTGGGATCCGCTGCACCGCCCTCCCTCGGCCACGTGACCGCGCCGCGGGACGGGGAGCAGCGCGGCGCTTCCGCCGTGCGCGCGGTGCTCGCTCGGTCCGGGGCCGGTCCTCCGGCGGCGACGGTGCCGAAAAGCCCGAGGGCAGCGGGCGGCGCAGGAGGGAGAACCGATCCACAGCACAATCATCTCCTCCATCAGGCCTGGCGACCCTTCCGGGGAAGTCATGTCACTTATTCCGGCCCGATTCTCATGGGAAATAAGATCGGCCCAGCCTTGTCCTTCGTGTCGTTCGCTCCCAGACTGCCGGCCGCTGTGCCGTGGGGCTGCTGCCGCGTCCCGAGCTGCCGTCTCCTGGGGCAGAGAGGTCGTCCCCAGCGTGGACCTCCCTTGTCAGCCTCTCTCCCACCCGATGCGTCCCTCTTTCTTTTCAAGGCTTCTGTTTCAAGCACGGCAAGAGAAAAAGGAACCTGAAAAGACAGGCGTTATGCCTTCAAATGCCAGGGGAGCGGAAAAGCCGCGTCTCGCTGCGCCAGCTGCTTGTGCCGCTTGTTGGCCAAAGGACGCAGCAGTTACAGCTGGAGAAGCCTCGACTCCCCCGTTCCCGCAGTCAGAGGCACATGCCGGCCACGACCTTCATTCTCTGGTGCCTGCTGCTGCTCTGGCCCTGCCGTGCGGGGACCGGCGTTTCACCTCAACTCTTTGCAGGGCTAAGCGTCTCACTTCGCAACGAGACGTACAGGAAATAGCATGCTCTAACCTTAAAAGAACAAATGACAAAAGAAGGGAACAGATTAGCAAATATGACTAACATCTGTAGGGAGCGCATGCTTTGCAAAGCTTTAGTTATGGTAACAGCAAATAAGACGAATGGAAAACATTAGAGGTGAGAAGATTCAGGAGGCAGAAGCCATCTGGCTTTTCTCAAGCAGAGCTCAGAAAGTCAGTGTAGTGTCAAACCGGTCAGAAGATGTGCTTGTTAGTCACATAGTTATACAGACCAAAGCAACTCCATACACAAGTAGCGCATTTTATCATCCTTACGTAAAGCTGAATAATTGCCTATTATCAGAATACCTTATACAACTTAACGAAATTAACGAGAATGGTTCTGCAGTGAGAGTGTGAACCCATGGTAGAAAAATCAGAGTTCAGCCAGGAATTCCCACGTACAGACACCAAAACATGTCTCAAATATTTATCGTTGAATTTGACGACTATATTCTTCCATAGTCGGTTCCTTACCCGCCTGTCAAGTGACCTTATTTTTCATTTAAATTTCTTTCCTCCCCATTTATTTTTCTCCCATGCTCTTCTCTCTCATTATATCTTTCTCACGTGTCAACGTTACAGCAGCACGTGGATCACATAGGTCACGTCTGTACACTAGCAGTCATTTCCTCGGCATAGTACGAGTTTACAAGTGAAATCATTTGTGTCTGTTGCTTTGGAGCGGGCCCCCTGAACCCCTGTCATTCCCACGCCACGTCTAAGGGCCAAGCTTACAGCCTGGGAGGTGTTTCCAGCATACGGTTCCCCGTAGCTGCATCCTGCAGACCGTCCCTCTGACCCAAGAGGCTCTGCAGCATCACTGTCACCTATGGACTCGCAGTACCTTACTTTGCACGGTACTTCCGCTTTGCTCACAGGGTAGTTGGGGCTGAGGGCAGGGGGCAGCATTTGTTGAAGGTCTCAAGCTGTCTCGCAGACAAAGCGGGTCCCAAACGCACCCTGCCGTGGGGAGCAGCACCCTCATTGCTAGCCCTTAAAGGAAGTCCCTGATGCTAAGTGCTTCACCCTCCAGTTCTACCTGAGTGAAAACATCCTTCCTAACTTCTCTGTCTCCCGCTTCTCGCCTCACCCCACAGCCCTGGCAGCGCAGGGCCTCGGGACAGCCAAGCCGCGCGGGACAGGGCTCGCTCAGTCTGTACTCCCCCCACAAGGCGGGGGACGCGAGGCACAGCACAAGCTCCCCGTGCCCTCCCTCCAGCTTTACTGCTCTCCGTCCTGTCACTTTTGGGAGAAGGGGTGCCCAGAGGCTGGTGCGTCGGGTGGGCACATGCAGGCGCACATGAAGGTCTTCAGGGCAGGGGAGGACGGCGACATCCTCAGGGCAGCAGGTCCCTGTCCAGTCGGGATCACCAGGCTCCCGCTAAGAAACGTAAGGAGCGGGTGAAATCAAACAGTGCTTACCAGAATAACGCCACCTCCTTCCTTCACCAGTCCGAGTGCCACCAGACGCCTTGCTGGTATGGAGGCTTTGGTGCAGCTGCGCCCAGACAAGAAGAGGACGGGTACTGGGCTTGTCGAACCGCCTCGGCTCCTCACAGAGGAAAAGCTTTCTGCCAAAATGCCAGCTGCAATGCCGTCCTATCCTGCTGACTCCGACCGGGGCATTCACACCGTGAATCTGCTGCTGTGACATTACTGGACAAAACTCCCATTTCCCTGAGCAGAGGAAATTTTGATTTCCCATCTTTATTGTGGGCAAGACAAACGCTGCAGGAAGGTGTCTAATCAAGGGGCTTTGCTGTCTGTCGTACAGCGGACCAGCCTCTGCTAGCTAGCAGCCTTCCCTAGACCTGCAGAGAGGCCGCCGAGGCCGTGCTTTCCTGAGCCAAGGTGAGGGGGGAAGCAGCGGGAGTAGGAGCAGAAGACGTCCGCAGGTCACTGAGGTCAAAGCAGCCAGGAGGACCCCGAGGCGGAGGGCGATGGTCATACAGACCAGACCCACGCATTTCATCTCGGGTGTCTTCAAAGTCTTGCACAGATCTAGAGAGGTGCCCGGATCCGGGGAGATTTCTGGTAAGGGTGTCCCTCGGTGCGGAGCTTTCCAAAGCCTTTTGGACCGCGTGGGACAAGGATGACCGTGGGCAAGAGCCCTGGAGGTTTCCAGGGAAGACCTATAGACGTTCTGGAGCTTCTCTGGTACAGGCCAAAGGAATGTGGATTCTTCAAACTGCTTTAAAAATCGACTTACAGCACTAAAAAAAAGGTGCTAAAGCTAGATGCTAATCTTTACATCAGTTAGGTCACTCTATGCCTGGAGCTCATTTGCCTTGCAAATACCCTATTGTTACATGCTGGGTCCCTCCCTATGCACTTAAATGATTAACTCCACCCCAAAAAAGAAGAACTTTTGCTGAAACTGCTGGAGGAGAGACAGATCCTACCCCTGAAACCATGGGGCCTGTCAGCTACTCATCAGAGACCTATGACTTGGTGAGTCGGGCCTGGCTTTGCTTGATAATGGGGAGAGCAGGTAGAGCTAGGGTGGGCCGAAAGACTTGGTTTCTCTCTGTCCGTTTCTTGAAGTTTCTCACTTCTCAAGAGAGCTTGAGCGATTTCTTACGCCAGCGCAATCAGCACTCGCATCCCTTAAGTCCGGACTTGACCGATGAGGGGACTGCAAGCGACAGCGCTGCGCTTGCGGAGAGCCGGCGTAACGCGGCTGCAGCCGTTGTGATCCGAGGGTGTCGGGCATTCCCTTGGGGACAGCTCCCTAACTACTGGGACCTCATGCACAGGCGTTCTGGCAAGCGCCGAGCCCGAGCGCCGTCCTCGCACGGGGATCGAGACCGCAGTCGCTGCCGCAGGGCCGGTCGGCTCGCTGGGAGAGCCGGGCTGGTGCAGTCCCATCCCACGCTGCCAGCCTGTCCCAGTCTCTGTTCCCTGCTGCCCCGCTCTCTGCGCAGCCGTTGACACAACGTGGGCGTAAAACACTCATTCTGAGTCGGGCGCCTTTTGCACCAGCCTTCGGTGGTGTAAATGACTGTGCACACAGCGTGCAAAGCCCTGGAAATCTCGTCTAGTATCTTTACATAACAGGAATACCCAAGCAAACCCAATGCTATCTCTCCGCGTGTGAAAACCCTTGGTACAACCATACACGCTCCTACCCCTGCTTGCCTTCTCCACGAACAGGCTGCTGTAGGCTCTGCTGAAAGGGGAATACGCAATATATTTACAAGAGGGGAATTTTAAAGAGGGGAAGATAAATTGCAAGTACTTCTTCTAATAGGGAGCGATGACACTGTGTGTTCTGCCCTGTAGTTCTCTCCCCTGCGTTTGCAAATGAAAGACAGCAGCTGCACCTTTTAGAGTATGTTGTGCTATCCAAGGGGAAGTCCACAGCAGCGCTATCATTAGCCTGGTTTTCAAATGTTGCAGCTCCGAATTTATTTTTTAATACAGTGGCTCTCTGCAGCAGACCTCAGTTTTGGTTTAGATTCTCTAAAGAGAGAAATGCTGGATTTAATTTTTACCATTTTTTCTGTCCCTCCTTTATCCTATACACCAGGGAAGAGAGAGGAGATGGGAAGGGCAAGTCCTACCCTCCTTATTTTTTCTGATTCATCCAGTATAAAAATCCTTTGCGAACGGCAGTCGTTCCTTTAGAACGTTTTGCAGAAGACGGTTCTCTCCCTGACCTCTGCTGAAGTTCAGCGGCAGCGCTAATGCTTGCCGAGAGGTTAAAACTAAACTCAACCCTTTTTCATCTCCGTGCTGGTTCATTTCTCCAGCTGAACTCTCCATTGGAAATCTGTCCCACCACCAGAGAACCAGCGAAGCCGAAGCGTGCCGTCTGCCTGCCTGCAGCGTGTCACGCGCCACGAGCAAGCGGCTGCTTGTGGCAAAACTGCGTCGTTTTTAACGCGGGGGGATTAAGTAGCACTGGGATTTCTTCTTTGTATACAATACTTTCCAGAACCTTAGCTTAGCGATTTTACCTCTGCTGTGAATTATTTTAAGCTATAAAGGAGACCCCACGTGAGGGGGGAAACTCGGCTAGCCATGGGAACGAGTGCCGACAGTCAGGTACCACAGCAAGAACAGTTTATACCTTTTCTCAGAATTCCCGCAGTCGGGAGTTTGTGACACGCATTTCCCACCTCTGTCTCCTGGGAGCTTCCCAGGTTTGGCTCCCTCCCTGGAACAGGCCTCAGATCTCACACGAGCAATATCGCATTTGCTTTCGTGGTGCCCTAAGTTGCCCGCCTTACACTCGGCGCTTGTAGCAGCAACCTAGCCACAGAGATTTGCAAAAAAGGCCTCAACGGTGTCCTGTCAAAGCAGCGACACAAACCTCACCCTGTGCGCTCACCGGAGAGGACTGCTTGACTGAGTGAGCAAGTGTGGAAGGAAAAACGATGAGAACATTTGCACCGAAAGGGCATTTATCTCAGTATCGCCCAGTGAGTGCAGCGAGGGCCTCACCTAAACTTTGATACCGTATGGGACCACTCATCTCTGTAACCTTGTGGAACAGTAACGTGCCCAAAATGATAACCCCGTTTCTCCGTAGCAAGAAAGCTTTGCCCGCTTAACCTTCCTCAGCTGCAGCCTAGAGAAACAAAAACACAGTTGCAGAAAGACCACCGAGATCTCCTCCAGGTCTCCTGAAGTGCTGCAGGCCAGTTTTCATTGTAACGGGACCAACGCGACTCAAGAGCCGTAAAGGCACCTGCGCTACGGTAACGTGGCATTTCCACAGGCTTCGCTCTTATTCGTGGGTTTCCCTAGATCGGCACCCGGAGAGGGGTTGAGCAGAAGCTCCGCCAGTAACTTGCACTGATGTGCGCAATTTCAATTTTAAGGCTTTGGGAATGAAACGTGCTTCTCCCGGCCCTGGCATGGGCTAGAAGGGAATGACTCACGTGGAAAATCCCTAATAGTGCACAAGCTGCTTCTCTTCTGCAGCCAAATGTTTTGATCGCCGGCAGTTGTGGGGAACTGAGAAAAGCAGCTGACACGCGGAGACCGGAATAACTCCGAGATGTGGGTTAGAGGGGAAAGGGATCCCTGAACAAAGATCGCACAGGAATGGGCTTCCCAGGCATGAGCTTGACTGCTCAGCTACAGAAAAAGACGCCGCTTTATCGCCCACCCCCAAATCTGGCCGCAATTGTATTTGCAGGAGACCTGTACAAAGGTCCCCCTGCGCGCAGGCTGTTGACTTCTCCCGTCCCAGATCAGGCAGCCACCCGCTTCCAGTCCTAGAAATGGGAATCGCAGCAGAGTCCCCAGGAGCCTCGGCTTGTCACATTCAGCGCATCTCCTGCAGCTGTGGTCCCTGCCCTTTCTGTCTCAGCCCGGACTCTGACTTTTCATCCTCTTTTATTTGTCTCCAACTCATCTCTGTCCGCTCCCACCCACACTCGCTGCTCTGCTCGGAGATGCACATGAGAGGACGCCTCAGATACAGCTCAGCGCACGCTTCCCCTGCCCGCGGCGGGTGGCTTACAGTAAGAGCCCTACCTGCCATCTTATCAGCAATCAGATGGTGTCTGATAGTGGCACTCGGCCTCCCCACCTCCGGCTCTGAATGCAAGGTGATGCTGGAAACCGTCCAGCAGCCAAAGCCGTTCAATGCCGCGCAGGCTGCCCATCTGCCCTCGGCGGCGGCGCTGGCGTGGCTCCAGGCAGTGCTCCGACACTCCGGCCAGCAAACCTGTCCGTTTCCCATCATTGCCCTTTTCCCTTTAAAGCTGGAACCCTACAGTCCCCTCCCCAGTGAAGTTACCCATTCCAACACACGTTCTCTTTGGGGTTTTCAGCACAGTCACCCGCGCATCCTGAGCAGCCCGGTTTGGTCGCTGTACCAAATTGCAAAAGTTTTCGGTTTGGTTTTTATGGGGAGAGTCAAGTATCTGGCCCTGGCCAACACATCACACGTTTCTGTACGTGTTGGTAACTCCTGACGCAGGGTCCGGGTACGGACTAGGCAAGAAATATTTTCAAGCCAGGGAGAAAACAAACTGGGAGGGATTTCTAAAGGCTTTTGTCTTTAGCAGCAATCTCTAGTCACCAAAATCATACCCTAAACTGGAAAAATAATTGTTCTCTGGGAATACGAATGCTTCTCACCAAAGGCTTGCAGCCCCACCATTACGTTAGGGGAAGACAGTCGCGTGCGTTTGAGGTTTTGAGCAGGGAGGAGGACTCTTGCCCGTTCGGGAGGAAGCACCGTGGCATCACAGCACAGCGGCAGCACTGCTGGGTGCAGAACCGGTGGGGAACGGGACCGCGGCAAGACCAAGAGTAACTTGGTCAGTCAGACCAAAGTCTGTCTGGCTCCGTGCTCTTTCAAGGTAGAGGCAAGAGCTGGGCAACCTTATGCCACGCTTTCTCCAAGGGCTCACTCGCCCTCCTACCGTCCACTGCTCGGGGACCGCCCGAGCCAGATGCCTACTCCGCACATTCAGTAATGCTCCGTAGACTTCTTCCCCATCAACACGCCCGGGCTCCCCTTGCAGCCAATGCAGATGGTTTCGGCAGCACAGCAGTTCGAGACGAGCGCTGCCGCTGCGATGTCACCTCTTTACCCCAGACAGTCGCGTGAGGAGGCCCCCAGCGCATCACCCAGGGAAGGCTGCCTGAGAGAGAAGAAACATAAATCACCCTTCTCTAGCTAGGCACCACGCAGGACTCGAGGCTGGTCACGGTCATTTGGCTAAGCAGCACACGGGGGGAGCAAAAAACCCCCAAATCAGCTCTAAAACTGTTTAAAGCAGGGCTAATATTTTTAGATGGGAACTTTGGCTGACGAGGCAAGGAGCAGCAGGTGCAAACGGCTACAGCTGGCAGTGAAAGGTATGAAAGCAGCGAGCACAGACTTCCGCTGTGGTTGACACTGAAGTCTTGGCGCTGGTCTCCAGAGAGGGTGTGGGTGGGGGAGCGCAGGGTAACTGCTGCCGAGCTCTTCCCAGTTGTCACTAGTTTCTCAGCTTGCCGCAAGCCTCCTGTGCCGCGCTCTTGTTCTGCCCATCTGCGAGGTGCCTGCGGCCAGCCGGAGCACGCCCCCCGCCCGGGGAGCTCGTCCCGAGCGCGACTGCAGCTTTCCGGCACTCGGGACTCGCACGCAGTCTCAGCCCGAATACAGGCTGCTCACCTGGCAAGGAGCTACAGCAGGCCAAGCGCAAATCACATCTGCAGCAGCTCTATTGCACTTTCCTTACCGGGTATCAGCCCAGGGCCCGAGTGGTGTTTTCAGATTCCCTTTCCTGCTCTGACTGCAATTAATTCAGAACCGCAAGGTTTATCAACAGAACAGATTTCTCTCTCCAGCATCCACCCCCATAGCTATGGCGCCGTGGCGGCGCCTCAGAGGCGTTCCTCCAGTTGTGTTTGAACACCCGCCCCACACCTTTCTCTGAGCCTGTGGAAAGCGATCCCAAGCAGGGCTGCTGCTGTCCCCACCTCGCCTCGCTCTGCCTCAGGCAGCTCCGAGGCGGAGAGGCGGGAGGGGATGGGATCGGTGCACGTAACTCGAGGTACAGATGTGCTCTGCGGTGAATCCCACCACCTTCGTACCTGACAGCGGCCAGCAGGCAGGACAGGCACAGACGGTGTCAGAAACGGGTGGAAAGATTGGGAAAGCTGGTAGAGGAGGGTTCCATGCTGTATGAGAAAGCAAAAGCCACCGGCAGGTAACTCAGCAAGAACCAGAAGATGAAACTGGTCATCCGTCTGGACACCAGAACATCCCCAAATACGCTAGTTAAAGATTACAGACTGAGCAGCCCTGGCTATCGGAGATCGGGACAACCCTCTCCGTGTGCCGCTGCACCTCCTGGGACCTGGCACCACAGGAGCCCCCCAGGTCATCACGCTGCAGGCAGGCGGCACCTCCTCCTGACGCAGGCGGGCTGCGGGACGTGGGGATGCTCTGCTCCAGGTCTGCCAGGTGCAGCTGAGGGACTGGGTTCTCCTGTTCAGAAACTCCCCTCCGGTAACCAGACTCTCTCTGTTCCCCAGAGTCAGGTGGAGCTGAGCGGTTACTACGAAGCCGAGAACACCACCCCTTCTTTGGAGGGCTACTTTTGCTTCAACCCAGCCTCATCCATGGTCGGCGACCAGAGAGACCCCTTCAGAAAGGTCTTCATGCCCCTCATCTATCTGCTGATGTTCGTGTTGGGGACTGTGGGCAATGCCCTGGTCCTGGTCATTTTAGAGAGGTTCAAGCGGTCTCGCACTACCACGGAAAACTTCCTCTTCCACCTCACCCTGGCCAACCTGGCACTGTTGCTCACCTTCCCCTTCAGCGTGGTGGAGAGCTTGGCCGGGTGGGTATTTGGGAAGTTCCTCTGCAAGATCCTCAGTGCTGTCCACAAGATCAATTTCTACTGCAGTAGCATGCTGCTGGGGTGCATCGCGGTGGACCGCTACCTGGCCATCGTCTATGCAATCCACACCTACCGCAAGCGCAGAGCTCGCTCCATCCACCTCACCTGCATGGCTGTCTGGCTCTGCTCGCTGCTTTTGACCTTACCCGATCTCATCTTCATGGAAGTCTGGACAGATGACAGCAACCGCAGCATTTGCTATTTTCCAGAGGTTGGGATCGATGGCAACAACGTCTGGCTGGCGACCCGCTTCCTCTACCACACCGTGGGCTTCTTTGTGCCCCTGCTGGTCATGTGTTACTGCTACATGGCCATCGTCCGGGCTCTGTGTCAGTCCCAGCGCCTGCAGAGGCAAAAAGCTGTCCGCGTGGCCATCCTGGTCACAGGCGTCTTCCTGCTCTGCTGGAGCCCGTACCACATCGTCATCTTCCTGAACACGCTTACCAAGCTAGAAGCCTTCACCAAGAACTGCGTCCTGGAAGACCAGCTGGACACGGCCATCATGGTGACAGAGGCCATCGGCTTCACGCACTGCTGCCTCAACCCCATCCTCTACGCCTTCATTGGAGTCAAGTTCCGGAACGACTTCTTCCGGATCCTGCAGGAGCTCGGCTGCATAAGCCATGAGACCCTGCAGGAGATCCTGGAGGTGACGAGGAAGGGCAGCGGGATCGAGTCTGACAACACCACCTCTATCTCCACTTTCTAGCTGGGAAAGGCCGCCTGCAGGGCAGAACTGGCCTGGGGCTTGCCTTCCCAGTGGCACACGTGCTGTGGCCTCAGTCCCAAGTTTCACAAGCGTCCCCACCACTCACCTCACTCCTCAGGAAACTGAGGTCCGATAGCCACCAAACACCCAAATCCCACCAGATACCTTCCCTGGCTCCTTCTGGTTCTCGTACCGGCAGAAATTTGTCTGGCAGCTGTTGGCAAACGCTGGCTGTCCGATGGTCACTCTGGCAGGGCCGGATGAACCCGACGTTTCCACCTCTCCCTCAAAAAACTGACTGCAGACGTCCTGTGCACGGAGCCAGGCCTGAGACTGGGGTGCTGGGGACAAGGAAAAACGTGCAGCCAAGTAAACGTGGAGTCGTGTCAGTGAGCAAAGACTGAGGACAAAAGCTAAGCAGGTCTCCGTTTCGCCGACTCAGGTTGGTAAAGACATGCCCGAAGGAAGCAGCGGGACTCAATGGCCACGGCAGCTGGAATGAGAGATGCAGGTAGGACCACGGGGGATGCAGAGCTCGCTCCAATAGCACAGGCACACGGTGCTGGACGGTGTCTGGCTGCAATATTGCTCCTCCTGCTGCACGACGTCCCCCCGGTCAGCCACGGCACGTTGATCTTCCCAACTTGGCTCGCGCCAGGAGGTCCTGCCAGGGACTCAAAGATTTGACTGTCACAGATTCCTTTCCTGACATCAACCGCATCCTTTCCCGCTCACTTGATCTGTTTTACTGCTGTTAAGAGCTCCAGTGAGTGACTGCTGAACTATGCCTGACTATGCAAAAGCTTTCCTTCAGGGAAGAAAGCTGTCTGGAGAGACGGCTTCTATCTTGTGACTGAGCACAGGGGAGATGAACCACACGGCTTTGTGAGGCTGAAGGTGTAACTTTTTTTTTTTGCAGCTAGTTGTACGGCACCTTGTGGGTTCTGAGAGCAAGGAGACCCGTCGCCCCAGAGTAAGGAAAAGAGCTCGTTTGCATAATTTGTTTGTTTTTAGCGGGCTGAGAGGGAACGTAGCATTTTGCTTTGCACTGTGCTTTCTGATATTTTTGCTCCACCTGCATCTACGGGGCTTTCAGAGGTTTAGCACATCCAGGCTTACACAGAACAAACCCGGACGCTGATCTTGCCCTGAACCGCAAGTATCCAGCAACTGCTCGGATGAGGGTCGCTTGGTAACAGTTTGGTCCAAAAGAAGAGCGGCAGCTTTCACCGTCATTAATTATCGCACCGCAAGCTGGCGTGCGGGGCAACCCTAACAGACTCGGGCAGCCTGCTGCTTCCTAGAAGGTCTTGTCACAGTATAACATTGTGGCACGTACACAGCGTTGCTCCATTACGTTCCTCTTGCTAACTAAGCAGTGCTGTGGTCTGAACTGTACGAGAGCCACGCGTACCAACTGTCACACGACTGTGACCCTATTCACGAGCACGCTTTAAAATCTGCTCTACCATTCACCTCGCTTTTAAAGCAAAGTCGGAACAACATCAGTTCTCCTGCTGCAGCAGGAAATTTGTGCTAAACTCACTTCTGAAGTTCAACCTGCTAACAAAGGGCTCGGTTGCAGCCGAACTTCACCGTACCCAAGGGCCCCGCTAAAAAGACCAGTCATTACGGAAGGGGTCACGTTACATCAGTCCCGCTCAGGCAGAGATCTCAATAGCCCGTTCTCAAATCGTGACTTGAGGAGAAAACTCCCCAAGCATAAGGCTTTTATACAAAGAGCCATCCACCATTTCCTGCAGCGCTGCATCTTCAAAGCTGAAACCTGCAGGTAATGGCGACCGTGGTTGTCCGTGCACGTACGCGCAGCAGAGGAAGAGCAGCTCTCTGAAGCTTGCCCTTTCTATCTCCACGGTTGTACCGGTGAGCAAACCCGTTGCAGACGCGTTGTAAACACCTCCCCAGCCCCGGTTCTGATGGGAACTGTGTTCCTACACAAAAAAGTTACTGAAGAAATGAACAGTCAGACCATAAAATTCTTACAGTGTTCACAACGTAAAAAGAAAATCTGCACACCAAATAAGGGTGAGCAGATTACGCATCTATTGTTACTATAGTTTTTAGTACTGGTATGTTGGTAAACTTTTAGAAAGTTTTGATGTGAGCTGTAATAAACAGTTAAATAAAATACCGTCTTCTCATGCATAGTGCTTGTAAGCAGTTGTCTGAAGTGGTGTCACTTTTGCAAGGGGAGCGCATCAGAGAGCACTAAGCAGGTTGATGGCACCTTTCTGTTGCCGCTTGTGCATGGAGACCGGAGGGCTCATAAGAGCACCTTGCTCAGATTTCCCTTCGCTGCAGAAGGCTCCGCTGTGTTCGGAGTCAGTCCAGACCTGTGTTAGCTCCCTGTTTTACAGAGCCTCTTCCACTGACCACAGCACCTCCTACCCCAGTTTTACAGCAGCTGCTAACCTGAGTGGAAAGCCACCCTTGTCACGCGCGTTCGGCTCAGCGAGCCTGGGGAAGGCTTCGCTCAGAGCCGGCAGACCCTTCCCCAAAGAGCGGACACTGCTCCTCCTGCAGCTGACTGCAGCCAGCCTGCTGAACGGTGACGAGAAGAAAGCAAGAGGAACTCTCCTTCACCGCAGAGGAAGGAGAAATTTCCACTCAGCGGAATCCTCCCCATCTCCCCGAGGTTTGCGTGGCCATCACATGCCTTGGCCCAGAGCGGGCTTCCCCGCTAAGTGCTCACGCTGCCAGAGCCGCCCCCAGACACTGCAGCCCTCAGGCAGACCTTCAGACACCCCCGCAGAACTCTGCTCGGCGCCCAGCCCACCGCTACCCGAGCGAGCCAGACGGACTCTGCTCCCCCCGGGCCACCGGAAAGGGGGACGGAGGGCCGAGGGGAGCTCCGAGGCAGCTGCTGCAGGGAGCAGGGAGGTGGCGTGTGGGCAAGGCCACGTCACCACCGTCCACAGCGCACGCTCGTGCGACCCCGGCCCCGGGCTGTGCTCTGCAAACAAGGCTGGAGCAGACGACCCAGAGAAAGCCCTGGTCCCTACTGAAGGCAACCCCAAAGAAGGGGACACAAAGACCCCGACAACAGCACGCTGCTCTGCATGACCGAGTCTCCCAGGAGACAGAGCTGGGGTGTTTCAGCAGAGCATCCTGCTACACACGGGGCCGTGGCAGGCAGCAGAGCGTGCACCGACGAGTGCGAGCCAGGGAACGCATGAATGAATGCGTGCCTGGGAGTGCTGCACAGAAGGGGCTCTCCCCACGCCCTCGCACCCCTCCTAGCAGCTCTAGCACCCCCCGCCCTGCTGTGATTCACACACAGTTTCATTTTCCTTATCAAGAAGACGACCTACTTCCTCACCCCAATCTCCCAGAACCAAACAGATAGTCAAGCACTTCAGTGTCTGTACTGCTGCCTGCTGCGTCTTCCTTGAGCACAGGTGGCTCTGGACATACGGCACTGTGGCCACCGAGGCCCGTGAACTTGGGTCCTGGGCAGCACCCCCCCCCCCCCGCCCCGCCCTGAGCCCCCAGAACCGACCTCACGCCCTGCTGCCGTCACAGCACGCTCCGCGTTTGCTCTGGCTCCCCGCAAGCGAGCAGCAGCTATGGCACACGCAAGCTTTGCCAGGCCACAAGATGCCCAGATCAAGAGGGAACCGTGGGGCTCCAGGCACCGGCGGACAACTTGGGCAGCGAGTCCCCGCTCTAGGGCACCTCTCCACTCTGCAGTCCTGTCCCGGGACTTGAGGTGTCCAGGGTGGCCCTGCCTGGCCCCCCCTCCCAGCCCTGCGCGTGCCCCTCCACCTACCTGGGAGAACTGTCCTGTCCCACCCACGTCCTGCGAAGGCAGCTCCCCGGCCGTCTTCCACTGCTCGTAAGCAGCAGGGCCCGATCGCCGCCCGCTGCAGGCAAGGCACAGCCTCGTAGCAGGGGCACACGCAGGTCTGCACCAAATGCAGGTGTCCCAGCTTCCCCAAGGAGCTCGCAGCCATCTCGTGAAGGGCAGGAGCTTCTTCTCAGACGGAGGCACGCAGCAACTGCTTCGAAGGCGCAGGAGATGGGACCTGCGGCACTGGAAGCCACACTCGCAGCTCAGGTGGCGGGCCCCTCTCCCTCACCTACCCCTGCCCGGGGGCCTGCAGCTCTCCTGCCTGGCTCGAGCGGCGGGGAGCAGACGTGCTCAGGAACAGCCACGGAGGCAGGGACCAGCAGCAGGCAGGAGGGGAAAGTGAGGAGGCCGTTTGCCTCGTGACTGTTACTTGTTTGCAACAGCTAGAAAAGATGATCCATTTCAAGCCACAGGAGCTAGAGGATGGGCTGGCACGGCAGAGGATGGGAGAGAACAGCCAGCACGGCCTGGACTTAGGCAGTACAATCCACGATACGGTAACAAACCGCTCCGAGCTGCATGGCTGGGTCTCGTTCGATGCCGGGGAGCAAGCACGCAAGTGGCCGAGGAGGGCCAAATCGTCCACCTCGCACAGACCACGGCAGGCGCTAAACAGCTGACCGCGCCGCGAGAGGGGGCTGCCCAAATTTCACAGGAAG
The DNA here is from genome assembly GCA_009819775.1 of Phoenicopterus ruber ruber. Taxonomy (NCBI): domain Eukaryota; kingdom Metazoa; phylum Chordata; class Aves; order Phoenicopteriformes; family Phoenicopteridae; genus Phoenicopterus; species Phoenicopterus ruber. The sequence goes on along the minus strand of CM020237.1, from coordinate 8,143,138 downwards.
AAAACTCGAACTGCAGCCAAGTCTCAGCATACCTTAGGCACAGACGACTCCCGCACCCCAGAAGAGCTCTGCCTTCTCCTCTCAAAGAGAGGGCCCCCCCCAACATAAGGTATTTGTAGTGGGGCCAGCTGAGCCCCTCTGATCAGCCCCAACCTGCGGCAGGTGATGCCGGCCGAGCTCCCGGGGCCTGGGCCGAGCACACCTGCTTGCAGCCCTGCAGGAAATCACGCAGCCCACTGAAGACAGGCACGGGGTCAGGTTTTGAAATTTGTCTTTTTAATAAAAAGGCACCTATAAAACAGGTCAATACATTACAGGCAGCACAGATACCCAAAAACAAGCCTAAAAATTGTTTCAAATAAAAACCAATAAGATGTCTTCACATATTGTATTTATATATTTATATTTATATATATATTTATATAATGGTACAAAATGACTGGGGAAGTTTCTCCATGGGATGACAGAGAACAGGTCAGTCACCATTACCTCAATGTGAAAGCTAATTCCGGGTGTGTGATTATCTGACATACTGAAAGATGCAGTTTCCCAGCGTTCGCTTTTTTGGAGCTGGAAAAACATGGCAAAGTCATGGCTAAAACATGGGCAAACCTTTTACCGTGATTAGGTGGAGTCAGTACACAGAACTCAAGCTGAGAAGCCGAGCAATAAACTACAAGACACGAGACTAGACACAGCTCACGGCAGCGGGCAACCGGCCGATGGCAAACCCTGCCCAGGTCTAACAAGGACTGGCTGTTACTGAGCCTCCGGAGAAGCTCCTGCCATATTGCTGTTCACAGACGCGGTTGGGAGCGGCGCCCGGGGCAGAGGGGTGTTAGGCAGCACTTCTTCTCCCCGTTGTTCGGCCATCGCAGCGGTAGGGGTAGGGCTGGCCCCAGGGCAGTGGGATTTTGCAGAAGAGCGCAGACTGCTGCTCTGAAGTCCCCAGCTCTGACCAAGCCTCAGGATTTCCCTTTTGTATCCAGGGCTGATGAGGCAAAAGGCTTTGCTTCTTACTCGTTTGTCACCAAAGGACAGGTCTTCCTCCTGCCGCCAGGCAGAAATCACATCGCACTGCCCTGTCCCTGCGAGCAGGCGGCGCCAACCTCCCTAGCGCTGCACAGCGCCGCGCCGCAGCCTGCGGCCTCCGGCTGACACGGGGACAACGCGCTGCCCACAGAGCGAGGACCGCGAGCCCCAGGCAACTTCTCAGTCGGGCTGGGCGAAAGGGACAACAGGGAAGGTACGGACACGTGGAGATCTCAACCGGGCTAAAACAACAGCTGTCCACAGACAAACAAAAAAACTTCCGCATAGAAAATATTATGGCTTCAAATTAACCGAGACTAGCTCGTGGGTGATGAGCAAGGTTTGGGGTTGGCATTGGTATTTGGATGCTTACGAGAAACTACCAGCAGCCAACACCCCGAAGTGCAGCCAAGAGAAGCCACAACCTTTCAGGCAAATCAAGCTTAGAAAAAGCTACATCTGTTCGAGCCACGTCCTCCCACGCGAAACGCACACTCTGAAAGGATGGAGAATCCAACCAGCTAACACGTCAGGTCCAAAGCACACTTCGTTAGCCTGGGCTGAAGATCATTCCTCTGCTCCAACTGCCCAGGCAGGGATGCGCGCTTCCCGGCACCGTTCCCGTTTTGCCATCTGCGAAAATGCTGCTTGCTCGCATCGTACGCAACAAAACCACACAAAGCAGGAGACCGGAGCGAAATCCTTTCTCGAATCCATACCCACGCTTCCCACCCGGTACTGCTTGCTACAAAACGGCCCAAGGCTTCGAGGTGTTCCTAACCGGACTTTGTGGCTCCATCTTCTCACAGATCGGATCAAGACAGCCGCTGGGCTGACGTTTCAGCACCCACCGGCCTTTCCGAACAGCTTGCAACGTGGTAAAAAGCGTTGCCGTTTGCTCGCTACTTGACAATCTCCCTTTCCGAAAGCCCTCTCCTCCCTGCAGTAGCAAGTAGGGAAAGGTGAGCTCTGTTACAAGAGAGGTAGTATGCTAAGTCTGGCTCTGCAGAGATAATCCTCCAACTGGCGTTCCTCGGGCAATCGCGTGCCCCGAGTTCACCGTTGGATACCCATAGGGTACACCATGCTGGAATGCAGTCCCCGCGGAGGTCCAGAGATACTGCGGTGTGTGCAGAAGGGCATGCGTGTCACCCCACAGTCCCCTCCGTGAACAAACACAGGAAAGACCATCAGTGCCGCGTGCAGGAAGACCTTACGGAGCGGAGGATGGGGAGGGTGGAGCGCATCCAGAAAAGCCGGAGTTCTTCGAACGGCACGCTTCCGCCAGCCGAGGAACAAATGGCTGCAACGCAACCTCGGCCGCTTCTGTCCGAAGCGCAGGACGGCCGTGCCGCTGACACCGCACAGGACAACTCTTACACTGAGATGGAGTATCGCGTGCAGGGACAGGTCGTCTTCAATGGCTGGACCTCTACCGTGCAGTAGGGCAGGGCTGCTGCCGGTAGCTCAGGGCGAGATGGAGCAAAGACTGCCTGTGAAACTCCGGAGAAGGAGGACCGACAAGCATGAGGAAGACCTGGGAGAGCATTCAACGGCAGAGGTAGAGGGGGCGCGGCGCAGTCGCGGCGGGCGATGGATGGGTAAAGGACTGGTGTGGGAAGGCTGCAAAAGAGCAGATTTCCCAGCTAGCCTTTCCCGGAAGCACAGGGATGCATCGCCTCGCTCACCTCAGAGCCCATCTGTCCCTACACACCTGCCCACAGGGGCCACGGCGCAAAGGGAAAAGAAGGGACTAGAGGTGACACGGCCGGTCAAGACCTTCGGGTCCAGCACGCTATCATCTGTGAAGCCCAGATCCTCACCGCTTCTCCAGCCGAAGGGCCGGCATCCTCCCTGTCGCAGCCACGGAGCAGCAACAGCTGCATCCCGTGGAGCTGCGGCCTCTGCCCTGCCGGATGAGCGCTGCTCCGGCAACGTTTCACCGGGGCCACAGCTCTGACCTCCCCGACGGTCGTCGGTTGCGTTCGTGTACTCGGCACAGCCTCCACAGGGGCCTAAGATCTGCGTGAAACTATACACCCCGCACATGCAAGCCGTTCAGACGCGTGAACAACACAGGTTTGACAGAGTCACTCTACAATGGGATCTCTCAATGCCCTGTGCGCCCTGGGGGATCCTCCTGCTTCCCCCAAGGAGAGTTTTCAATCCTTGTACACCCTTGCCTTTAGCATGTTTTTGTGGGTTTTTTTTTTTTTTTTTAAAACATGTTTTGAGGCTTCTATTAAAACACAGAAATACAGAACAATTAAAAACCAGCACAAGTTTTGCCTTTCCCAGCGACCTATTTACAGCTAGTTCCAAAAACCCTCTTGCACATTTTGGTTGCCTAAAAAGAAAAAAAAAAGGGGGGGGGGGGGGGGAAGGAAAAAAAAAAAAGGAAAAGGAAAAAAAGAGAGAGGGAAAAAAAGGGAAAGAAAACACTTGACGAAGGAAAACCATAAATGAAAACTTTACAAACTGCCACAGGGTCTGGATGTCCCTGGTCACCACGCAGGGTTCAAAGTAACAGCCCCACTCCCAGCCCCTCCACCCTCCCCTTCCCCAAAAAAGAAAGGAAAAAGAAACCCAATTCACATCAAGTTTACTGCACATCTGGTTTTCTGTGTAGAGGCAAATCCGATATGAAAAGCATCCCACGTGGTGTCCTCCACCGGCGTTGGCCCCCAACCCTCCCCTGAAGAAAGGTTTAAAAACGTTTGTAGAGGCAGCCCCGTCCCCTCCCCACCCCTGAGCGCCAGCCGGGGTTAGAAAGGCAGGTTCGCCATGTTCCCAGGCCCAGGGATGTAACTCATCTGGCTGTCCAGGGAGACACTCCTCTGCCTCATCTGGTGCGTGACCATGAGGTTCTGCTGAGGCGGGGGCCCCATGAGAGAGCCCTGAGGTGACATCATGTGTCCTGTCTGAGCATACATCTCCCCCGACACAGACATGCTCCTCTGCTTGGCCTGCATCAGCATGAAATTCTGCTGGGCCATCAGGCTCTGCTGCGGAGACATCATGCCCTGGTGCATGCTGTTGCCCATCATGCCTTGCTGGGGCGGTATGCCTGTCCTGCCCAGCATGGGCACTTGTCCGGGATGGCACATGGGCATGCTGAGTCCCCTCTGCACGCCCTGCTGCCCGGGGAGGCTGGGGGCATTCATACCTGGCCGCACCGGGGGCTGGTCAGCCATCATGTTCTGCAGGTTCATGAGGTGGAGGTTGGAAGGCTGCGATTTGGGCGCTTGGCTGTCGCTCTTGGGGAAATACTGCAAGGTGCTGCTTGGCTTCTCTGACGGGATGATCCTGGACAGGTCAAACTCGGGGATACCCGTGGGCGTGGGGCGGATGACCTCGCTGAGCTCGGGGTCGTTCAGCACCGACGCCACTCCGGGAAGCACGGGCGGGTAGGGCTCGCCGATCCGAGGAGGGATGTTCTTGCCCATCATGTGCTGCTGAGGGGGCATCTGGCTGGGCTGCTGGGAGGGAAGGTCCTCAGGCGGCAAGGGCATCCCCGGCGGGTAATGCTGCTGCATCCCAGGGCCACCTCCCCCGCCGGGGGCCATGGGCATGCCTCCGGCGGGAGACGGCATGGCATTGTGGGGCTGCTGCATGCGGGGGAACACGAGCTGGTTGGAAGGAATCATCTGCGAACTGTTGGGCACGGGGCCGCACTGCTGGTTCAACGAGTCCTGGGGCCCCGGGGGCAGCATCATGGGGTTCTGGGGGGGCACGCCCGCCCCTGGCGCACTGGGGTGCATAGGAATGTTGGAGCCCAGAGGGTTCGGGGAGGACATCATGGAGGTGGGGGGCGGTTCGTGGGAGAGGGGTTGCTGACCAGGCAGGTTCATTCCCATGGGGCTCTGAGCGGATCCAGGCCCCACGGAGTTCAAGTGCAGTTGATTCGGCTGATTCCCTGTCACGCCTACGGAGAGGAAAAAGAGAGAAGAGTTAACTCTGCCCACAGACCTCTCGGGGCTGCAAAATCCACACCCTGGAAGCACTCCTGCTCAGAAAGCCCTGAGCACGGAGCGCGATGCTCAGCAAGCAGCCGCCAGATGGGCTTGCAAAGCACCAACATCAGGAAAAAGCACCCCAGACTCCAGCTCCCCAAGCCCGCGGAGCAGCAGAGAGCTATTCCGGCTTTATCCAGTCCCGCGCTGGATTTGTAGTGCCTTACGGCCCACTGATTTGAGAGTCCCGGCTGACTCTGCACGTTGGGACAGCCCTACACCATGATCTCAGCAGGGCTCTCAGCTGCCAGGAAGGCACCGAGGAGCGACCCTTCGCCACTGACTGCCTGCAGGGTTAGCCACCCGCCAAGCGCCCGTGACCACACGACCTCGGGTGGCGAGCAGAAAAAAAAGCAAAAGAGTCGGCAGCCCGACACAGGTGCTGTCCGGGAGGGAAGACTGTGCTCATCAGTACAGCAGAGCGATCCGTGCCTGCAGAGGGGTTCGGGCTAGGAGGGAGCCAATGCATTTGCATGCCTGCGGTCAACCTAAGTGACTACTCAGCAGTGAAAGAGTCAAAAAGTTGATTTTTCATTTGAAAACTGCCAAAAATATTTATCAGACAGCTTTAAACCCCTAAAGCAAGTGGTACAGCATGCTGGAATTCCCCTTCTGGCTGGTCACCAAGTGACGAAAAACACTCATTTGCCTAGCTGTCCTCACCAGTGCCACCAGCTAGCGGAGCGTATCTGTCTGTCGCCTACTGAAATCAGAACGATGCTACGACATAGCCTTGCCTGTGCAGGCACCTAGGCTCCACTCAAAACACCAGACTCCCAAGCCCTGCTCAGAGCCTCCCTGTCCCGCTGCACAAGAACACAAGGGCTCCAAGCAGCAGACCTCTCCCCGCGAGTCCTGGGCCTGAGACAACTCCAGGAGCCATGAGAATCCAGTGCCAACACGTCCGCACAGGGTAAAGGTAGTTCTGAAAACTTCCAGAGCTCGTGGAAGAAGGGCGCCTCAAATGCCAGACTGGCTCACGTCCTTCCAGACAGCACGCCCAAGCCAAAAGCTGACGGACAGCCTGGGCACAGGGCGGAGAAGTGAGCAGACTATTACGAAGGAGGGCAAATTTAGGCTATTTGACACAGCAGTTGGTGGGAGAACACAGTTTCTAATGCCCCCTCCACCTGGTGCCTCAGGCCTGCTGGCAGCCACAAGAGGGTCTGACCCCTCGCAAGCCCAGCCCCAGAAGTACGTACCTGACATGCTTCCAGGCGGGAGCATAGGCCTGTCCGGCAGCAGCTCGTCATCAGAGGTGGCGATGGTTTTGATGGCATTGTGGTAAAGCGGTGTGGAGCTGGGCATAGCATACTTGGACATCTGGGACATCATCAGCGAGAGGGGGTTCTGGGAGGGGGATGGATCTGGAGAGGAAGTAAAAGGCATGTTGGGATTCATGGTGCTAGAGGTGTTACTGGCTGGCGCGGAAGAGCTGCTCCGAGGCCCGGAAGGGAGAGAACCTGCAAGCAAGAGAGAGACCAGCTTAGTACCGCCTGCGCACCGTGGCTTGCTCCCGTCAGATAGCAACCCCGTCCCCTCCTTCCGACGGCAGTGACCAGAGGAGGCTGCAAACCGCAGAGCCGGCACAGCCCGACACGCTCCAGACTCTGAGGAGGCTCATGCGGAGACCCTGCTCCAGAACGGTGACGGACTTCCACTTCACACTGCCCCTGACTGCCCAGCAGAGACACAGCTTTCGCTGCCTGTATCGCAGAGCGTGAGCCGGGGTCGAAGTAAAAGCTGCTCCGTTCGCTCTCCCATCTACCTGAAAAGCCCCCGTTTGGACTCCTGGGCAAAAAGACTCGCTCCGTGAGACATAAGGGCACGCACAGGCATGAGTGTCTCCCCACTCCTGCGAGAGCACGTGGGCTGGAGAGAAACACTGTCCGCACGCTCGCCAGAACCGAGCACACACGCGCACTCGCACGCAAGATACCCGGCGTACCCTGATCCAGTCCTCCCATGGAAGTAGATGAGTTCATGCTGAGAGTCTGCTTGCTCTGATTGACTCCCGGGCTGGGCATGGTAGCTTTGGGAGACGGCACCCAACCAGGGGAAGGAACAGCCATCGAAGGGGACTTCAGGCGGCTTGGTGAGCCAGTTGGAGACCGGACGTTAAGCGAGGAGCTCATCACCTGGGGGGACTTGAGGGGTCCAGACTGGTTTGAAGGCGGCATGCTGACCATCTGCGAGGGCGTCTGCGGGGACTTGAGGTTGGCAGAGGGGGAGGTGACCAGTGGCGAGTGCACCTGGCTGAGGGTGGGAGACTTAAGGTGACCCATGCTGGGGGAGTTCATCTGGCTGATGTTGATGGTGAGGTCAGAGGGCCGGCGGCCCAGCCCCCGGGAAGGTGCCGGGTGCATGTTGGCCAGGTTGCCCCCTTGCGCGGGAGTGGGATTGGAGGCCGGAGGCAAGGGGATGTGGCTGAGCCTGGTGGTGCCACTGATGCTCCCGACGGGCACGGTGCCCTGCTCAGGGCTGAACATGTCTGCGCCGCTGCCCATCTCCTGGGGCATGTTGGGGTAAGGCCCTTGCCCGCTCGAGAAGCCTTGCTGTCCTTGGTTGGGGAACTGGGAGGGAATCATCATTTTCTGGGGTCCCCCCAGCATTGCACTGCCATTGCCATTCTGAGCCCTCGCCCTGGCCAGCTCCTCAGGGCTCATGCCCTGGTGGGCCATCATATCGGGGCCCCTCATCTTCTGCGACATCATCATCTGCTGCTGCGGGGTCATCTGGACGTTGAGGTTCATGTTCATGTTCATGTTGACATTCATGTTCATGTTGAGGTTGCCAGGGCCCATGGGTGCGTCCATGTCCCGAAGGCCCGACTGACTCATAGGGGGGCTCAGCATCCCCCGAGTGCCTGCAAAATCCATTCCCATCGGGGCACTGCTCAGGCTGTCCCCTGTTATCTGCCCAGCAAACATGGATGGATCCATCTGCCTGTGAGCCTGTATCATCCTCTCCATTTCCATGCCCTGGCTCATGGAGTTGCCGGACATCCCCATGGGCCTCTGCATTGCCACTGGGCGTTTCTCCATCAGCTGATGCCGCAGGATCTCCTCCCTGGCACGGGGATTCATGAACCTTTCGGGGTCCCCTTGCCCTGATGGGTAGGGCAGGGTGCCTTGCGGAAAGTTCCCGGGGCCTCCCATCGGAGGTATATCGTCGCTCCATCCCATGCCGGGCCTGACCGGCCTCTGCATGGCATTCATGGGCCCAAGAGCGTCCAAGGGCATGTTCTGCATCCCTCCGAAGCCAGAGACTCTCTGCATTTGATTCCCAGGGAACCGTGGCCCTGGGAAGGGTGGCCCTCCCCGCAGCTGCATAGGATCCTGCACATCTATGGGTCCCCGCAGCTGGCTGCCCATCCCCGGCGGCCACTGCTCTCCAGGCTTGCTGTGGTAGGGTGGCGGGGGCCCACGCATCATCATGCTCCCCATTGACTGCGGGATCATGATCTCCTGCATGGGCCGGCCGTGGATGCTGATCTGCTCCTCTTTCCGGCGCTTTTCCTCGTAGTACTCTTCCTGCAACTTCCTCCAGGCCACTTGCTCCGGTGTCAGGCTGTCCTGGTTCAGCCGCTGCATCATCATGTTCATCTGCTGCCCCATGTCAGCGCCTGGGTGGTGGGGCACCTCGTGTTCCAGGCTGGGCCCGCCAAGGCTCTGGGTCTGGGAGATCATGGACTGCAGAGGCTCTTCATACTTCTTCATGCTGGCGGGAGGCGCGGGTGGCTGGGCAGGGGCAGCCTGCGGCTGAGGGGCAGTCCCGCCCTCACCCGCGTTTTGGCTGGACTTCATGAAGGGCTCGGCCTCCCCGCTGCGCAGCAGCAGACGCTCAATGTCCCGCAGGGTCTGCAGAGAGCGCTCTCGGTGCTCCAGCTGCTCCTTCGAGAGCCCTTCCGAGTTCACGGGGTTCCTGGGGCCCAGGCCTGCCTGCCCGTTCCCCGGCATCCCTGGACCTGGGCCCTCCCCAAGGAGGCTGGAGCTGGACGTGGCGGAAGAGTCCACTTGCCCAGGCTGCATGGTGTTGGCAGACGCGGTGGGCGTATTTGGGTGGTTACTTCCAGGCTGGTTGCTGCCGCTGTTGTTCCCCAAAGAGTTGGGAGTCAGATCTCTCCGGACATCTTCACTTGTCCCTTCCTGGGGCAGGCTGCTGGGCGCAGGCAAAGGCGTTTGACTGATGGTCTGAGGCTGCGGCTGCGGCGGGGGAGGCTGCGGCTGCGGCTGACTCGCTTGAGGTGCCGGCGGCTGGGACTGTGGAGTGTTGGCAGCAGGAGGGTTAATCGGAAGCGGCTCAGCAACCCCCAGCACTTTAGGAGCTGGTGCCTGGCAGAGAAAAGGGAAATAACGTGAGCAGGAAAAACCCTGGGTAGGTATTCTTCCCGGCACCCTGCAGGAGACCTCTCTGTCCCAAAAACATGCCCCGTGGCAGTTCACCTTCATTCCTTGTGGGGAAGAAGCGGGCCCTATTACGTGCCCTGGAAACGCACAATCAGGTATTCTGCCCACATGGCTGTGGGGCCACATACCGTGCCCCCTCCCAAAGACTTTTCACAGCTGACAGCAGCCAGGACTCACTCCGAAGAGGTTCCACAGCAAAGCAGCTTCCCACCCCACCGAAAGGGCATTCTGACAACCCCTTCCTCCAGTTGGTATACCTGGTCTAGCTTTGCCCGTGGGACGTTCTGCTGATGGTAGGCCAGAATGGAGTCAGCTCGGCCCTGCAGGACAGCTTCTGCAGCTCTGGGGAGAGAGCACAAACCGCTCGAGAACAGGCATTGTGCCCCATCCCACCCATCCCAGGCCTCAGGTGCCACCTCCACTCTTCAGTCCTGCGGGAAGAGGGAAATCTCTGGAGATCACCGAGAAGGGGGGGATACTCTCAGAGTCTTCCCATCTGTCCTGCACAGGCCCCAGTGAGGTTCTCCAACTGATGATCGCTTGCCCTGGAATTGCCCTCTTCCCACGTCCTGTAATGGGCAACCGGCTCTGCCTGCTGCTGCCTGCTGCCCTAAGGTGGCTGTCGTCGAGATGCTCTGGGATCTACCACACCCAGCCTGTGAGCTCTGAAACTAAACAGCCTTGCTAAGGCTCCACGGCTCAGACAATGCAGGACAGAAGGGAGGAATCGAGTGGAGAACACCAAGTGCTACACGGCACTCCCCATGACACCCAGTCCCTTAGATACTTCCGAATCAGACCAGCAGTCCGCACTGCTTTGGGTGAATCTGTTCGTTGCACGCTGACTAGGTGTACTCGACGGCGCGTGTCACAGAACGCGGTGCTGGGCATCGCTGGGAGGAAGCACGCGTTTAAGACAAAGTTTGCCCACCAGCAGTAGCTGCCAGCAAACTTCCTGAACCTCAGAGGGGACCCACTCCGTGCAACCAAAGCAACGCGAGTCTGTCCAGCGCTCTTGTACTCAAGTGCGGCACGCAGCAGGCAGGTGTGACAGGCGGCCCTGCGCCAGCAGAGGACGGACGGGGTTTACTGCTTACGTGTTAGCAAGGTGCGTTGTAAAGACGTAACGAACTGTGAAGGTTGCTTCCCTGTTCCGCCGCCTCCGCCTCCCGCGGTGTCTGACCGTAAGCCGGGGGTGGCACCATGAGGCACGCTGGAAGAACTGGGCTCGTTCAGGTTCGGCAGCGGGTTGGACCCTGGGCCAAGCTGCGAGGCTGTGGACATCGCAGGATCTGCTACATTACAATCTGCGGGCGCAGAGGAGAGAAGCTGCTAAAGCCGGCGCAGCAGGACAGCCCGAGCGGCCCCCGCTGCCTGCGCCACGGGAAGGAGCAGGCAGGAGGGAGGGAGCGGCGGGCCGGGGCAGGGACCGGCGGGGCGGCGGGGCCGGGCACGGCCGTGCCCGGGCGCGGGGCAGAGGAAGAGCCGCTGCCCGCCCGGGCCACCGGCAGGCGGCAGCACCCGCCCGGCCCTCCCCGCCGCCTGGGTGGCCGCTGCCCCGGGGCCGCCGCCTCCCGGCCCCCCAGCACGGCGGCCGAGGCTCTCCTCCTCTGCCTGCCCGCCGGGGGCGGGGGAAGAGGGGATGCTGTCCACCGGAGGGGCGATGATTAATCGTCAGCCGTTGTTGAATAACATTCCTAATTAATATTAATAAGCATTGCAATTACCAGGAGCACGCGGTGCCTTCCTCTTGCCGCGCTCCTCACGCACACCCGCACTCACACGCTCTACACCCCCCGAGGCCGGCTCCTCCGTTCTCCTCCCACCAGCCTCTCACCACCGACCTCCCTGCAGACCTACTGTCCGCCACTGCCAGCAGCTCGGCCCTGGCACAGTAGCATTTAAAGAGAAGAGACGTCCCCGGAAATCTGGCGTGAGGACACAGGCGCTGCCTCGCTGCCAGCCCTTGGCCCTGGACAGCCCCACCTTTTCCAGCTCTAATTAGGCAGATCTCGGAGCAGGCTGCGACAGGGAGGCGGCACTATCCCTTCCCACAAGGGTCGTGGACCGTGCAGAGAAGCACAAGGGAACATCCTGGAGAGGATGGCTACGGTGCACTGGCAGGCACAAAGGCCACCCTCGACTTGGTTTTATACGCGTCCACGTTCTCCATCAGCTGTGGCCCTTGGGCCCCACAGGACCTTGCCCTGTTCTCTCAAATATTCTCCCTGTTGCAATTTGAAAGTAAACTGAATTCTAGATACAAAAAAATCACAGAGTTTTGATGCTTTTGGAAAACAGGAGAGACCTACAGTTTGTCGCCCCAAACGGTGCACACCTTGGCCAGCTTAGCCCCGCCTGAACCGCTGTCAAGACCCCGAGAGCCTCTTTAGCCTCAGCTGCCTTTAAAGCACAGCTGCAGAGAGCCGGGCGGATGGCCTGGCACAGACTTAGCTGCTGCGACAAGGGCAATGTGTGTCGTGTGGTCTGGCTGCCGCTACGACCAGGGTAGGCGCGCTTAACCAGATTTAAACCAGGCACACTTTCAAGACGGCAATTCTGCCGCTGGTGTGGCCAGAGCAATGTACAGCAGGGACATCCAACCTCAACACCTTCCCCTCCAGCATCTCGGCAGCGTCTCCACAAAACAGGTCCCACGCCCCACTGCACGGCCACACTCTCACGGCACAACGACCTCCAACTGCAATGGCCCACCATGCCACACGCCCGGCTAAGGAGCGCACACAGGCAAAGCTAAAGGTGGCAGTGCCATCTGCCCCGCTGAGCTGCAGGAGGGACCTAGCTTTATTCAAGCTTCTGAGCTGGTAAGGAGGTTGACACTCACTGTGTGCACTGCTGATGGGCTTGTCGTCTTCCTCGCTGTCTGGCCCAGAGCACCATTCGTCCCCGCTGTACGGCTGCTTCCTTTCTAGCACGCACCGCCGCTTGCTACGGGGAGCCACCTCACCTGCAAAGGGACAGAGCCATCAGAAGAGCTGAGGAGACCTGGCAGGGGCTGAGAAGGCTGGGGCCCTACCCAGCCGTGTGCTGCACGCTGGCACTGCCGACCCAGCCAGGATGCACTGGGCGAGAAGCCTTACACCGACATCTGCCCAGCCCTGGTAAAGATCCTGAAGCATCTGCTCAGTCTGGGCTCCTTGTCTTTGCAGCCAGGCCTGGTGAGACGCTCCTGTGAGAGCTAGCGGATCAGAATGAGATGTATTTCTTACTGTCTGAAAGGAGTCTGCAAACACAGGGCATGTCCAACGGCTGTTCCAAACCAGAGAGCTTTGGGCATTAACCCTAAATTTAAGGGGTCTGCGATTTAGCAATTGAAACCCGAAGATGGAACGGGAGGGCACGTTCACATCCTTTGCAGGAACAAGAGACGGACTCTGCCCTTTGCAGACATCAAGCAGGCAGGGGCCTTTTCACCCTCTGTAAACTGGGATGCTTCCTCCATTTCTCAGATGGGGCTGATGCAGCTCAGAGAGAAAGCGGCTTGCCTAAAGGCACCCAGGGACTCGGGGAAAAGAATCAGACACAGGATGGAAAACTTCCAGTCCTGTGCTTTAACTCTAACATAACACTGCCCGGCCTTCCTTTTTTACATCATCTAGTGGTTTCCAGGCCATATTCACATGATCTCTCAGTGCACTGCAGTGGAAACATAGGAGATTTGGGCATTCCCAATCAAGCCAGTTTCATAATTTTCCTGTGGAACTCTGGGCTACAAGACAGTACTGGGATAAAGCTACAAATGCTTGTGATGGGTGGCATACAGTACTGCCCTAATGCAATGGGGAGAAAGCTTTCCTGGGGGCAGGAGGTCTGTTCAGGTACCTTCTACCCATGCTTCCAAGGCACGGCTCTGGCCTAAGCTAGTCAGGCAACACAGCTTCGGCTGTGAAACCAACTGCTTGGGGGCACAAGCCAGAACGGCGGCTCTGTGTTTGGGGACTGGGTGCGAGTCTCCGTTGGAACCAAGGCCACCACCGGGATTTCTCCTCTGACAACCCCCCTCAAGATGCTCAAGCGTCCCATGCAGCCATTGAGCACAGAGCTCGGTGGAACGCAAGAGGCTACAGGGAAGGCTGGTGAGGACAGGGAAGCCAGAGGGTTTGGAAGCACTGACTCAGCCCTTTTCCAGAAGCCACGTGCTGTAACACAAGAGTCATCCATCGCTGACGAAACCACAGAACTGTTCAGACAGCGACCCTCACAGCACCTCCTCGCTAACCACGACTGAGTCGTCGGGCAGCTGCAAGAACACCACAAAGGCAGCTCTTTGCCAACAGCAAGGAGACAGAAAACAACTCAACTCGGTCCCGAGTTGAAAGTCTGCACGTTGCAAAGCAGGGATGTTCGGTACCGTTTCAGTGAACCACGCTCTTTCTTAGCCAGCCTCAGTAGCCTGTGAAAACCAGAGTCCCAGATTCTCAGTGTAACAAACAGTTTAGGGAATGAAACGTAAAGACAGTGCTCAGTCACTCTGGTCCCAAAACCACGGATGTGACAAGCAATGATGCAAAGACGCACAGGCAGCCAGGACAAGCCCGGACAGAAGCCGTAGCACAGAAACCCAAGATGCTCACAGCTGCTCCCATCCCAGGTCCTGCCAGGACGCTCGGAGCAACTGCAAGGAGGACATGCTGAGGCAAGGTTTGGGAGAGTATTACCTTTTGATTCTGCGTCCTGTGAAGGGGTGCCGGCTTCTCGCTGTTCTCCGGAGTCCACCGAGATGCTTCGTTCCCGTTTCACCTTGCCCTTCAAGGAGCTGAAGTTTGGGACAGTGTTCTGGCTGTTTTTCAGTCCAGAGTTGCCAGGGGAGATCTGAGTGGCCTTGCTGCCATGGCTGCCCGCCCCCACACCCTTAGAGCCCAGGTTGCAGGTGGGTGCTTGGCTCACGTTGTGGTGCTGGGCCGGGGCACCGCTGCTGCCTGCCTTGCCATGGCTGGGCAGCTTGTTGTCAGGGTGCATTGGATTGGCTAAAGCTTCCCACAGCGCCAGTGGAGGGAGCTCCCAGGCCCTTCGGTCAGAAACCTGCAAGAGACGAGGGCAGCGAGTGAGCGTGGTGCCCCTCGCTTGCACGCAGCTGACGGGGCACTGCCCAGGGCCGGGGCACTGGGGCCGCTGCTTGGTCGCAGGGCCAGACAAAGCCTGCGGCAAGGCACAACCCAGAGCCGCTCGTCCCGGGAATCAGCCCTGACCCCTTTGAGCAAAGGATCCTGCTCCGCAGTTAGCTGCGTGCGGACAAGCAGCAAACTCCCACCCAGGCACGGCAGGCTTGCCAGCGCTCCAAGGCACAGGCACGGACACGAGAGCCCTCGTTTCTGAGGCCATGACGAGAATGGGGCGTCCCGTGCCAGCCTGGCCCTTTGGTGAGTGGAAGGATCCTTAGAGCTACTTTGCAGGTGTTCCCGGAGCTCAGACAACTTTGTGACCCTGAACAGAAATTTGGTGCCCTACTGGTTTCTGGGACCCCTGCTGCTGCTAAATTGGTTTCCTCTGCTCTGCAAAACACACAGAGACAACTGAGCAGACAGAAAATGGTCTTCATGCAAGCCTATAAAGAGCAAGTTGGGACGGGGCAGGGAGGGACTAAGAGGAGGCGGTGGGGTTGTAAGGCAAAGGCAGAGCCGGGAGTGCGGGTACTCATCGGCCAAGCGGTACTCCTCTCTCTCTTGGGGGCCTGAGGGACCGTTCTGGCTCCTGCTCCAAGGCCCTGGGTGGGGGAGCGTCCACTTCAGCGGCAGCTTCCAGCCCAGCAGGATGATGCAACGTGCCACGGGCCTGCCGGGATAGCAGGGTGAGGCTCTCCTGCTCCAGACCCAGCCCAGCTTTCTGGATAGCCCCGCAGGCTGAGGCAGAGCGTTTCAGGGAAGAGGCGGCGAGGGCAGAGCGCGCAGGCTTCTGGGCTGGAGGACGCACATGCAGCAGAGCAATGCTGCAGCAGCCCTCCTTGCAGAGCCGTTTGCCTCGGCAGAGTCTCTTAGGCTCGCGCTGGGATTCTTCCCCTCAGAGCTCTGCACGGGCATTACAGATGACCGTGATGTGGCTCCACAGTACCTGAGCGCATCGTGTGTTCCAGAGGGCTGCTACTAACCCTCAGTTCAACAGGCAACCCTGGTAACTGCAGGGTGCATCCCTCCCGGCCTATGAGTACCTCCTACTTGCAGGAAGTAGCCTTCTTCAACATGGCAGAGGCAGTGCGGGACATCAGCCAGCCTCGCCTCAGGGGCTACTGGAGCGGGCAGAGGATGGCCCTGACCTCCAGACACGGCTCTTGCACACCGACTCTTCCCGGCCTGAACTGCGTTCACTGCTAAGCCCTCGGAAACAGTCCCAGCGCAGAAAGACGCACATCCCTGTGAGAACCGCTCCTCGCTTTCTTCATCTAGAGGATGAAGGAACTCTTCCTGCATGGGGGCCCCACGTTCCTCTGCTACAGCCTCCTCGCTACCCCAGCCAGTGACCCCAAAGCTGCAGAGACGCCCCACTGCCTGTCACAGTCTTCTCTACTTCTCGAGGAGCAGGGGGAAGGAGAGTAAACCATATGTTCATACAAGTTGAGGTATCACTCTCTGTTTGCTTACGTCTGCTATGTGCTTTGCATGACACCCCCACGACGCACTCAAGAACCCTTCCCGTGCACAGGCAGAGAAGTTTCCCAGTGCATGGGGGTTACTGGGCCTGTGGTCTGCTCCTCCCATCTGGACTGAGCAGGCCAGATGCTGTGCACAGATTTCTTCTGCCACCCAGGGACAGGAAGCACCGGCTCCAGCCCAAACCCGGCATCTCTAAATAGCGCCGCAAGAGCTCAGCAGCACTACACGCACCGCTCCTGGCTTGCCGAAGGCGGGCCCGAAGACATATCGTCAGTAAAAGCCAAGTGCTCGCTCTGCTAGGGCAAAACACTGTACCCAGAACAGCACGCAAGTGAAGAGCAAAGCACGCTTGGCAGACCCGTAATCCCTGAAAGACGGCGATCGCCACAAGGCGCAGGCTGCAGCTTGCCATCCACCACCAGCGAGTTCCCTGCCTGCAAAAGGGACTTCTCGGCACCTGCCTCCCTGCGAGGCAAGGCTGAGCCGGTGGCCGGCTGGCAGGCCGCGGCGCCCGGCCGAGAGCAGCCTGCACAAACGGCGCTATCGCACAGCCCACCCAGGCAGTCCTAGTTAGTTAGTGGGATCGTTCGTGCACAGCTTGGCCTATGACCGCTTCCTAACTAGCGAGTCGTTAGTTGCTCCCTCCTCCTCCGCCTCCTCCCCACGCACCTCCGCGAGGGCTCTGCTCTAGCCTGGAGGAAGATGGTGAGCCACAGCGCTGATTAATTTTCACAGCACATAAGGGAGTTGCTAGCCCTTTAAGTGTCAGCCAGTCTCGCTCGCTCGCTCTTGTTCTCCGGGGACCTATTAATAGCAGCTGGAAAGATCACATCACTCTCTGGATATTTATACCCCTCATTCCACACCAGGAGAGATTTATGTCAGAGCTGCCGTCCCAGTGCCTGCCCAATTGCTCTGTCAAACCGCTCACAGGGGGAGGGGAGCGGAGCGGGGAAGGAGACACGGAGAGGGCAAGCGGGGAGGAGGAGAAGGTCCATATGGCACAAGCTGCAGCGTTAAGCACACACGCTGCCTGCAGCCGCTGGCTGGCCAGCCGCAGGGAGCCTTCAGCCCCGCTGGAAGAGGCTGCTGCCAGACAGCATTCCAGAAAGCAAGCCCTGCAGCAGCTCCCGCTGCTGGTGGCCCAGAGCCCCCGCCTGCTGCGCCGCACTCGGCAATCTTTGCAACACATTGCACCGCAGTCCTGAGGGTCACAAACCGACTGACGCCAGGGTGCGGCTAGACCAGCCAAGGAGGTGCTACCACCGCCCTCCGTATCAACGATAGGCTGGGAGATGCAGGTCTGCCTGTGGCACGTCTGCCTAGACACAATACTGCATTCAAAATAGACCCCAAAGCGCTTCACGGAAAACGTGAATGCTCAGCAGCGTCGCAGCACAACCCTAGTACAGTATAGCATGGGCACGCGAGTACCCTGGGGAGGGAGGAAGCAAACTGGGGCCCTGCTAAGACCACGCCTGCAGAGGCCAGAGACTAACGCTCGAGATGCATCTCCTACCCCTCTAGTTCTCAGGTCAGATCGCAGGGAACACACGCATTGATCCCGAAGGACCTGGCAGCCGCCACAACGAAACTTTCAGAGGCTGCCTGCAGCGTGGATGAGCCTCGCTGGCTGCGAGGTCTCTCCAGAACATTACATTTCGGGGGCATCTATCTTCTCCCTTCGTTTTGGGAGTAGGCTGGTGCTCCAGGGAGGACATCCAATGCCTTGGCTCAGCAGGATGGAAAGCCACCCTGGGCTGACGGGGGGGCCCTGGATCAACCTTGGGAAGCCCTCTTCCAGCCTTGACTGAGACTGACCGCACTCCCCTCACAAATCCCCATGGGAGCAAGGCCAGAAGCAGCTGCCTGCGGATTCTGCTCTGCTTTCGGGAGTAGCAACACTTGGATCCTGTTGCAGATGCATAGCGGGGATCCACCCCGGCCTCCCATCAGTCTGGTTGCAGTACGCCGATAGGCATCTCGGTTGCTTTAAGCTCCTTGCACACGCCCCTAGATTCCAAGTAGATTCCAGCAGGCATGCCACACATCTGGGCCACAGAAGAGAATTAATTAGAAAGTAGATACACTGACGTGGGGAGACAAACGATCCAAAACATCTTGAAAAGAACGTGACAAAAAGGAGATTGTACAGAAATCTGGCTCCCTCTGCAATTTAGCAACACACCCACTCCAGTCCAGCAGTTTTAAAGACAATAGCCAACTTAATTCTCAGTGGTTATATCAAGGAGCCGAGACTCCTGGCTTCTACCCCTGGCTGCCACCGATTCCACGAGTGACCCTGAGCAAGATGTACTCCTTCTGGGTGCCTCAATTCCTCTGTCATTAAACGGGGAGACAACCCAGCCTACCTCACGCGGGGAAGGAGACTTACGAGGCGCAAGAAATAACTCTGTTGAACAAAGCGCTACATGTAAATGCAGAGGGAGAGTACTTGCGCCTGGTACATCTGAAAAGCCACAGCTTTAAATCAAAGGCTGGGACCTTGGCAGACAAGAAACCTCAAAACAAAACAAAACCTGCTTTCAGTAAGTGTCCTCCAGTACGGTCTGGACAGCAGCAGAGGGGGAGGAGGAAGCTCCGGGCGAGGAGAGACTGGGCTGACATATTCCCAGTCCCGGAATTGCTAGCTGATAGTTCAAGAAACCTGAAACCCCACTGCGCTCCCGGAGGACTTTCTGGTGAATCATGCTCCCGCTCGCTCCGAAGGACGATAACACAGATTCCCAACACTGCTGCAAGAATGCGGAGCCTGCGCCCGCCTCCCCGTGGGGCAGGAAAGCCTCTCGGCCGCCAGTCTGCCTGCCCCGCAGCTTCCACGTCTCGGTGCTGGCCGACATTGCTGCCGTGCTATCCCTATCGGGAGAAAGGGCGAGAGAGGAAGCCGGGAAACCAGAGTCAGGACGATTCAAAAAGGAAGGAGCTTCGCCACACCTCCCTCCTATCAGATGCCGGGGAGAGCTCTTGCGAAACGACTACTGACTTGCGCGTGCACAGCGAAGACCAGGACCCAGGCCTCCTGAGCTGTGCCGACATGCCCCACAGCTCACGAACACCCAGCTACGAGACGAGACACGAGACGGGTCGTGACAGAGCGACGCAACGAGCAGAAAGTCACCCGGCCCCTCTCCGCCAGCCAGTCCAGGAAGTAACAAGACCAGGCTGCCATTGCAAACACTCTCGAAGCACATCGCCTATGCTGATAACCACCCACTGGCTCACTGCAAGCGGCAATCCTGGGACAAGCCTGATCCAAAACATCCCATGGACGCCACCACAAACTCAAGTAGAACACCTTGGCTTTGGAAATGAGAGGTCCTAAGCAAGCTCAAGGGCTTCTTGAAGAAAGGCATTAGGCAGAGAACAGCAAAAAGAGAGACCCCAAAGACCCGCCGCCCCCTCCTGAAATACCTCTCACCCCAAGTCTGGATGAGATCACGGGCACGCTGCCTAACACCACTCCTAGATTACCCGTCCTCCCAGGGTTAACAGCAGAAGGGGTTGGAACACCTCCAACAAAATACCATACTATTTCATTAAAGTCAGAGTATTTCACGGAGGCAAACACTATGACAAACTTTCCAGAAGCAAGATTTCTGAAGGCTGAGACTCTTGGATCATTTCTGATCTGAGAAAAAGACCAGAATCAGAAACTTGACCTTTTCCATGCAAAAATGGTTGTTCCAAAACAATCCTTTTCGCAAGACCATTCAATGGGTTTTGAGTCTGTTCCAGTGAGAAACAAAACCCTCAAAACCAGTAGCAAAACAGCATTGCTGTCACCCAGCCAGCTCCAGCCAAGAGTCAGCGATGGGCTCTAACAGCCAGATGAGCCCTGGAACCCACCCCAGCCCGACAAGCACAGCTCTGAGCCAGCACGCTATTTAGCAACTAACGATTGCAGGAGCGCCTCCCTAACCCCTGTACAGGAGCACTTGCCTGAGCGTGTTTATCACCAGCAAGAGCAGCCTTAGCTCAGGCTGCTACCGCTAAAGGCATCCTCATTTGAGCCTTGCTTCAGCCGTCCGGACTCGGAGACATCGGGAGGCAGGGAGTTCCGCAGGGCAACGCTCCCGCTGACAGTCGTCTGTTTTGAAAGCGTCATGAAATTATCTTGCTCTTATACCGTCAGACAGATAGCCTGGAGAAGCCTGTTACCTCTTCTATTTGTTTCTTGGATCCTTCTCACACCCTTTTAAATAGCAGAAAAGGTGGTACCCTCACAAGCTGTATGAGATGGTTCTAAAAGACCTGCAGGGAGAACCTCATGCTCTGTTGAATCCTACTAGTTCTTAGTCATTTTGGCAGACCCTGCTGATCCGCTGCCATTTGGAGCTGCCTTGGGAACAATGCATTTCAGCGGGGCCGCTCGGCCACGAGTCTCAAAGGTCTTTAGTAGGACAAAACCTCAGATTCACGTTCCCTTCCACCTAGGAACAGACATCCCCACGTAACACGGGTGGAAACTGAGGCTCAGAGAGACCGAGGTGAAGCGGGAATGCCATTTGCCTTCTGTCCCTCACCCTACTACCTTTCTCCTGCCGCAGCTTCAATCCATTGGTGTTAGAAGAGCTTTTCTTAGCACTTCCTTGCCCCCAGCTCAACAGTTTCTCCCACTCTTCTGCTGCTTACTGCACCCCCAGGCAGAGCCTGGCTTCTCGTCCGGCGCTCAGGGAGTCTCCAGGTCTATCACTGAATTTGCAGATCCTTCCAGCTTCCGAGTCCAACTGGCACGTTCCCTACAGAAACCCTGCATGTGCCAGACATTACTCGACAGTCACACATGGCTCTATGGGGACGATAACGAGGAATTATTTTGTACACCGGCTCGCGCAACCTGCTGGGGACGGGTCAGCGAGAGACCTGCAGGAAGCTTCGGGTGCCCCACGTGCAGGGTAGCACAGCCACCCACACGTTGCAGCTCAGCAGGCTGCAGTGGTGTAACAGCATCTAGTAGGTCAGGGAGCAAAGCCAGAAATCTCTTCCAAAGGTACTGCTGCTGCTCAGGGAGCTTCTATTTCCTCCGAGGCAGGATCTCTTCCTGCAGTAGGTGAAATCTGGCCAGAGTCACGGGCCGCTGTGACAGCTGGAGACCCCCACACAGCCTTTGGTAAACGCCTCAAGGATCTTAGCTTGTAGATGCCAGCGGCGTGGCTCAGGCAGGTAGCAATGCTAGGATACACAAAACACTTCTGCGGCAGGCACCTCGCACCCGACCCCCTCAACCGCTCACCGCCGGCTGTCCCATCATACGCAGCTCAGGGCGGAAGACCATCCTGGACCGCAACAGCGCAGCTGTGCTGGGGTGCACAAGGACAAGCTCACCTGTACGTGAAGGGGGCGGTTTCCCTGTGAAAACCCTTCTGGCAGATAACACTGCAGGCTGCAATGGACGGCCACGGCACAGACCTCCCTGTGCAGTTGCTACATGGGACTAAAAGACCTCCTCGGGCAATTCCCACTGTGTTTGTGCACCAGGGTTACTGGGACTGGGCGAGTAACACTTAAAAGTCTACCTGGTGAGCTGCCCTCTGCTACACCAGCTCTCCTGAGTAGCAGGGCTCATAGATGAGACCTTGAAAACCCAACGTCCCCACAAAAGTCACAAGGGAGCCAAGTTTGCCTAGAGTCACGCCTGTTGGGTCAACACCTGATGCAGCTACGCCTACGAGGAGGGTCTTTCAGCTGTATCTAGAGTTCTGTAACTGCTTTAGGATCCTTTGGCAATAACTAAAGCCCATGAGATGCTAGCAGTGTGCAGGTCCAGAACCCAGCAATGCTGGAGCTTCACGAGGAGCTCCTGAGCTTTAACACAACAGTTTCTGTTGTTCTTTTCAGCAGAAAGTCTCTCTGCAGGGCTCCGTGACAGACTAGCCATCGGCAACACGGACATCACGCTTGGTCCCTTCCCTGCGCGCTGTCTCCAAGCCACAGACATAAGGGATGCAAGCACTGCAGGATCTGTT
The DNA here is from genome assembly GCA_009819775.1 of Phoenicopterus ruber ruber. Classification (NCBI taxonomy): domain Eukaryota; kingdom Metazoa; phylum Chordata; class Aves; order Phoenicopteriformes; family Phoenicopteridae; genus Phoenicopterus; species Phoenicopterus ruber. Next base: position 8,121,089 of record CM020237.1, on the reverse strand, counting down.
GCCCACGGCAGGTCCAGCTTTATGCCGGGTGTCCGGAAGCACCAGGAGATTTTCCGGGGTGTCGCACCCAGCGCCCCATCTCTGGGCCTGAGGTGGAGACTGTGGGACGAAGCCACTAGATGTCACCGTCACCTAGGGCATCCGCAGCCTCGCCAGGGCTGAGCATGGGCGAACTCACTGCACCTCCCGCCAGCGCCCAGGCACCCGGGCTGGCACAGCAGCTTTGCGCCTGGATCACGGGCTTCCTCCACACCCCAGTACTCACACTGGGGACTCTGCAGGGTGCGGAGGGCAGAGCCATGCACCATATCCCTGCAGCAGACGCTTACCCCACTTCCTCAGATAAAGGCAGCACTGAGACGCCTGTTGCACGCTGCAAGCGAGGGCGAGACATCCTATACCACATTGCAGAAACTCTCCCCCAAAACAACAGCTCTCCCTTTGAGCCCGACGATGCAAGCTCGGGCCACTTTCCAGGCCAAAGAAGTGCACAATCTTTGTGGACAGAGTCCTGGCAGGAAACCCTTGTGGCAGGGACACCCCCGCCACCTCTCAACGCTGCATACCCCAGCTGCATCGCACGGTACGACCAGCAGTGCAACAAGCAGGTTTGCCTTTGAAGAGGCTCACGGCACAGGAAACGCCATTTTAAGCCACACGCGGGAAGGCTTGGTCTGACAGCCCTACTTTGACCTGACTATACACATTCTTCAGATCAATCGGTGTCCCAGGGTTCTCGGCCTACTCTCGAAACAGCTGCGAGTTCGCGAAGAGTTGGGCTCCCTTCCTGCGCCCAGTCCTGGCACTAAATGCAATGTACAAAGGACAAGCCTGCACTTCGTGAGGTGACAAAAGCAGAGGCTGGAGCACCTGCAGGCCAGCAAACCGCCCGGACTGAAGCACTGCATGTGTGCACGTGTGCACAGGTGAGCACGTGTATGTACACCAGCTCACCTGGGGAGGGGGAGCCCGCAAGAAGTGAGGGGAAGAGGGGGGGAAAGCAAGGCCGGCTGCCCCAGCACCTTGCCCCTACACTGCCCTCTGCCCACCCGGACTGCAGAAGAGACGCAGAGAGTTGCCAAGCGCTCCTCCAGGATTATAAATACCAGGCCCAGCACGCAGCAGAGCCTGGGCTCTATATTTAAACCCCAGCTGAGGTCACTTCCTTTTCCCAGCAGCTCCCTCCAGCCCCCACCCCGTCGCCTCGTATTTGCATGCCATCATGACTAAGGCACATCGGGGTTTAAGGTCAGAGGGGAAGCGGCCGCGCATCTGTCTCGCAGGAAATTCCACCCTGGGAAACCCTTCACCTTCCCCAGCGCGGATCGGATCGGCGCGGGCAGCCGAGATCCTGCCGCTGAGCGGTGGCAGCTGCCTGCGGGCGGTACTGGGACTCCAGCATTGGGCTGGAGAGGAAGGGAGAGACCTCGAGGAGAGGGGAGCCCATGCTCCCCACCTGGCTTTACCGTCAGAGTCCGGGCTTGCACTGATGCGGAGAGGGGTTTCCCCACTGCGCACCCTGAAAGGGCAGCTGCTCCACCTCCTCACCACGCTTCACCTCCCAGAAGCCTCCTCCACACCTCGAGCTGAAATTCCCCAGCTTCTCCCACTCAGGGGGTGCAAAGAGGCATGGCCTTCCCCATAGACCTAGCCCCAAGTCCCAGGGGCCACTTTGCCCTTACACAAATCCCCCCGCAGCTCAGCGAGCTCCTCCAGAGACACAATGATTTACCCCTGACCCAGGCCTCCAACCACCCCATGAGAAACAGGCAGAAAGAGCCAGAAATCGCCCCATCTCACTAATTGCAGCCCTTGGGGGGGGGGGCAGCGAGACCCCTGTTTAACAGCAGTCGTACACCCACAGGCAGCAAGGAGGGACCAAACAGCAACCTGTCCTGGGGGCTGCCCTCAGAGAGCACCTCTTCTCCACCGGGACAGAGAAGTCTCATTAACTTACAACGTGCAGAGCGGGCAAGGGCTTCTGACACTCTTCCAGCCCTTGTGCCCGAGGCTCACAGGAGGCTTTGGGGGTTGCAGTCGTCTCTGTGGCCAGAGCCCAGGTGCCTGGACTCGGCCAGATCAAGCTCTGCAGCAGTTTTGTTTGCACTTGGTACAGTAACTGGGGCCGTCAAGCACTCTCAGCTCAGCCCTTGGCCCTCCACGCTCAACTCTATTTATGCCATTATTTAAAAACCAGAACATATCGAAACGAAAAGGTATTGCTTCAACAAAGACTGGGGTACAACGGATGGGAGAAGAGTGCAAAGGCTACCTAGAGGGAGAAGTGGAGATAACAGATCTTCCGGAAGCAGGGGAGCTGCTTGGGTTACGATATAGGCAAATTAGCTGTGGGGCTTGCAGTAGAACTAATTGGTGACGCTCACACGGTATCTATTAGGTTTCAAAGTTCTCGTCCGTCAGGATTACTGAGCCGATTTGCAAGTATCTGAGCTAGCACGAGACACACCAGGATCGACATCGCTGAAGACCGACAGCCAGAAAGTTTCCTGCACGCAGTCTTGGCATGCCAGCCAAATGCCTCTTCCTCTCCCTCATCCCACGGATTCTGGAGAGGAAATCTGTGACAGAGCAGGGGTGCTGAGGCAGCCCTATAATCCCTGGAGTCAGTTGATGGGGAAGCGAGCGTGGCAGAAAGCTGCAGGGAAGCATCACTGCTGCCAAAAGACAGGCAGTCCAGAGCCGGCCAGCAGAGAGGGACACCGGCGTCCAGCTCTGGCCGGTGACAGAGTACTTATTGTCCTCTTAGGCACACGGACACCGCACTCTGGCTCTGAGCCTGCACCCCAGCAGCGTGAGCACACCGGCAAGGCATGCCTGTGCTCTCCAAGGCTGCGCCTCTACAACAACAGGAACCAGAAGCCACAGCAGACCACGAGCAGCTCGTTGGCCCGTGATCACGTTACAGGACAGGAAGGAAGAAGGCACTTTGATCAGGCTGGAATCGCTTTAAACAGCTTCCACACCGATACCTCAGCCACTGGAATTAGCACCCCAACACCCCAAATGTCCCATTCCTAAAGATACGTCCTGCTCCGGCACGCGCGTTGGGGCCAGAGCAACACAGCCGCTGGCAGCCGCGCCGGGGCTGGACGAGGGCTGCTCCCAAAGCAAGGTCACGGCAGCAAGCAGCCTGGAAGAAGGCAGAGATCTGCCTCCCCGCCTCTCTGTGTACTGCAGCTTTGGAGGCGGCTGGTAGAGAGAGGCTAGTGCTCCCCTGCAGCTCCCCTCTCTGCGTATTCAAGGGTGACAGGAGCTCCTCTACCTGCCCACGGGACCTCCCGCTCCACGCACGCCCTGCAGCCCACTGCTGGCAGGCAGAGGGTTAACGATGCCCAGGGAGCTGCAGGCAGCCTCCTCCTTGCCCTCACAGGAACAATGGGGCCATTGTGGGAGGCCAGGCAAGTGTGGGCAGATCCCTGGGACTGGCAGTTACCCACTGGGTGGGTCGTTACTGCCACACACTCTCCTCCTCCACTCAGGTAGGAGGAGAGCAGTGGCTGCCGGCCCTTCCTTCCCATGGGCCCTGGAAGAAAACAGGGTCAGCCCAGCTGCAGAAACACCATGCCAGCGTGCCCGGTGGCCCTGCCGAGCAACCTTGCTCCTACCAATTTGTCTGGGTACAAAATGCAGTCGGACAGCCACACGCACAAAGCTGCCAGCCAACACCAGCATGCAGCAGACCAGACTGCGAGCCGGCTGCTGAGCGCTGCCAGTACTGCACCTGGGTCTCCAGCAGCATCAGCTGCGCTCTCAGGACATGCTACGGGGGACCGGAGCAGGAGGAACCAGGTTTTTCTCACTCTAAAGTCACATTGCAATGGTGGGTGCAAGTGCTGACCTGGGACCAAGAGCTTCTGGGAAACCTGAGAACTCCTCAACTTGACACACATGTGAGCAGTGAGAACACAACAACGTATGGGGGGAGGGACGGGGGACGGACACGACGACAACAGTGACTGCTTTCCAAGCCTCCACAGTCTGAAACTGGGATGAATAAGCAAGGGAGCAAGCAGCTCCAACATACTCCCACTCTTCTACAGATTTGCATCTCCTGGCCCCAGCACATCAGTGCAAAGAGAACTCGGGATGCTCCAAATTCACACCTCCGAGACACAGAGCTGATCCCCAACACAGCAGCAGCACCGCTGCGAAGTCCTACGCCAAGGCAAGGTCGGCACTCTGTCACGTTCCCACACTTTCCAGCAGAGCCTCATGCCCCCTTGGGCATGGGACCAGGGTACACAACAACAAACTCGGCTCACTGAAGTGCATGTTGAGCACCTCCGTGAAACCCTTGGCCGGGAACCTGACTCTGGACTAACAGCCCCACTTACAGCCGCTGCATGCCGCCTCCAACATCAGAAGCAGCTCCGGCTGGTCCACAGGACTGTAGCAGTGCAAAGAGAAGCGGAAAACAGCCCCGTACCGCTCGCCACTGCCTCCCCGGGACACCTTGTGCTGGGCACAAGCCTGCAGGCGATGCTGCAGAGTGCAGCTCGCAACATCTGGATTAGTCCAAGTCCCAACAGGGGGAAGGTGCAGCTTAGGTGCACTTCACGCGTGCTGCTGTGCGCAACCACTGCAGCTCGAACCCTATGGGACCGACTGCCTATCCGTGTGGGAGATGTGTCCTTTCCCACTTGACACCGCAGCTTCTTTCCCCATCTCACAACTAGATTCAATCTTACCATTTTCAGGAGCACAAATACAGGCCAGCACAATTCTCTGACCTGACAGCACCAACTCTGCCAGCAGTCCTCACCTCCGTTTCTTTTTTATCCAGTCTCCCAGTGTCCCGCACTAGCTCAGGAGCACCACTGCTCCCAAATTTTCCCAGCGGACTCACGCAGCTCCCCAGGTCTGCACCCCGGTTTGTGCTTTCAGAACGGGAGCCTTCTCCCCTGCAACCCCCAGATAACTATTCTGTCATTTCTGTACGTTTCCCACCTGAGGGCATCGCTTTCTTCCTTGCCCCCAGATCGCTCTCTCCTGCTGCTGTTACTCAGCTCTGCCAAGCCCACTTCAAGACACACTATACAAGTTAAATACAACACTACTTCAGGTCCCAAATAGGAGGCTGGCTGCTCTCAAAGAAAGGGCTGCAAATAGACCTGGCAACGTAACCGTGCTGTGCTCCCCACTTTGCAGCCAGCTCTGCTGAAACAAACCAGTACAGCCTGCAGATAGATTTTGCTCTTCCCTAAATACTCAAGCAAGAGGGCCCAAGATGAGGGCAGGTAAAAACATCTGACGGATCTGACAGGGCAGGGTTTAATCTGTGTATCTTTATGAGACAGCATGCCTGAAAGAAAACACAATCTCTCCTTCCAACAAGGAAAAGGAAGAATCTGGGTAACCTCTGGCAATAAGAGGAAAAAAAAAAAATAAAAGAAAAAAAAAAAAAAAATCAGGGCACGAGAGACAAAACCATCTTTGTCCTCATTTTGCTGGTCACGCAACCACAGGGCAGCGTCACTACCCGCTGCCCCAGCTCGGACAGCAAGTAATAAGCATGACCGGCCCGGTTTCACCGGGGCTTATAGAAACCAGGCTCTACGGTCTAGGGAAAGCTGCATCCCTGTGCTCGAGAAAGGTACAGCATAGACGAGATTTCCAGACTACACTGATAATTGGCTCACAGAAACCAGATAGGACAGCACACCCTCAGAGGTCACCGCTCGGCTCCACAACGTTCACTTCAGACACTGTTCCTTTAAACGTGGCTCCAGAGACCACACAAGGGTTAAATCTGCCTATAAATATCTGTTCTCAGCAGGGCTGCTGCTCTGAACCCTCCAGCCATCTGTTCTAGCTTTCCCCCATCTAAGACTCTAACATCTGAAACACGCTCACAATTCTTAGGAGTGCTCCCAAAAATAGACCAGCGCTGTGGCTTAGCTCTGTCGCCTGCGTCTGTGAGCGCAGGAGCATGTATGCGTGCGCCTGTGCCGGCACAAGCCTGGAGCTGTGCGAATACGAACACGTCTGCCTCTGTGATGGCGAGCAGGCCCGCACCAGCATGGGTCTATTTGCATCCATGTTGGCGTGGGTGTGCCTGCTTAACCGCAGATCCATGTGAATCCACACGAGCATGTTCACGCTGGTACGAACCTGCATCTGTACGCGTGTGCGCGTCTGTACCAGCGCGTGGGCGTGAGAGAACGTGGAAGCCTCTCTGCCAGTGGATGCGACGGCAGCCCTGCCGTGCCCTCCTCCCCGGCGGGACGGCGGCGCTGCGGGACACGGCCAAGCACCTCTCCCGCTGCAGCCCGGCCCTGCTTGGCCTCAGCATGAACCAGGTTGTCCTGTGCAGTCCCGCTGTCCCCAGGCCCCACTCCAGGGAGTGAGCCTACGCTACAGCACGGCAGGGAAGGGAGGACGCCAGTTCTCTTGTTCAACGCTTGGCTCAGCAAATTCGGCAGCCCCACCTCCGGGCACCAGAACCTCGCTGTGAAAGCAAGTAAAGCCTGATCTGCATGAGGCCAGAGACACACCACCCTGCTCACATCCAGCTGGGGCTTGCAGGATTTCCTCAAGCACTCCGCAGAGACAGCCGGGGCAAGGCTCCTACTGCAGACATGACAGCTTTCTCTTGGAGCAGAGTGGGCTCCAAGGCTCTCATAGTTCTTTCCAAATAGCAGACACCGGTAGGCTCACCCTTCCGACTGCCAAGCCCATTAGCCTTACTCCACGCAGGCAAATCCAGGAGACAACGATCATCTTCACGCTCACAAGGCAAAATAGGAAACAAGCCGTCAGCTCCCAAATCCAGACATATTGTCCAGGAGCAGACTGCCCTCCTGAGCATCCTCAGGGCACAGCGGGGTCCACCTGCTCTGTGCCAAGCACAGCTCATACTCAAAGACCCATCATTCAGAGGGGACCACTGCAAAGAAGCTCAGCCCTGGCTGCTGGCCCTGCTGACACCACACCACACCACGGGGCGACATGCACGCACAGCCACAGGGAGCGGACAACCAGTGTCCATCCTCCACGTAGTGATGATGGCCCAAGGATCAGACAGCAGCAAGGTTTTCATCTCTACCTACTTCCACAAGAGCGATTTTCCCTTCCAGACCGAGTAAAACTATAGACAAAGCCTCAAACGCAAAAGTGCCTGGCTGCAGTATGGGATGGAGTTGTCTCCAGGCGCTCTATTTCTGCCAGTCGCTAACCCCCACGGCAATGTGGTGAGGAACGCCTGCCACAACGCAGCACACGCAGAGCTAAGCCGCCTCGTCCAACACACACACCCCGGAGCCCACTGGTGAGAAAAACTGCTGGGGGCTCTCTCAAGACTGTACCTGCACACGTGGGCTGGTGGAAGGGATCGAGCCTGCCATACCAGAGTGCTGTGCTACTGAAGTATCATTTGGCTTTTCCTGGAGCGCATTCAAAAGGGAACCTGACAGGTAGGAAGGTCAGAGGGCAGAAAGTACATACCACCACAGTTTCGCTCAGGGTTTGCCAAGCTGCCCAGTCTCTTTCACCGCTCCGATGTACTCGAGATAGCCAGTTAGCTCCAAGAACTACAAGCAAGACTTTCCAAGAAGCCTAAAATGCAGGTACACCTTAAACTCGGGTGACAATGTCAATGGAAAGAGCTTGAAATTCCAGCTCTTCATTTCAGGCTTTGGAGGGGAGATACGCTGGGAAACAGCCTCAGCAGACTGAGCCAACACAGCTATACTCTATTTCTGACAGAGGGAAAAAACCCCATTGATCCAGGTATTGATTTGATGCAGGAGTTTGTGTTCGTGTAAAAGTTTGCCCATGGGTCAGACCTTGTTACAAGCGTCTTTCCTGGTGATGAGGTTAAAAACAGACCGTGCCGAACTCCGGTCACCTGCCTGGGGAGCAGAATGTAAGCAGGTGTGGAAGTTAAGTAGTCCCTCAGGGATGCTTCCCTCCCTCCGCTCTCCCAACATTAAAAGCCGTGGTGTCGTGCGGAGGAACACCACAAACAGCTGTAAGGCAACACCGGCATTTTGAGGAGTACAGCGCAGCTGGGGGTAAATGGGGGGCTGAAGGCCAGGCGGTTTGTCAGAGGTTTCAGGTCATGAGGTGGAAAGGATTTAAACAGCAGATACATTTCAGGATTATTTTCCCCCCTTTCTCTCGGAAAGAGCAATGGGATTTCAAGGTCTCCACAGGTCTGCAATCCAACCGGGCAAGGGCCTGAGCACCAGAAAACGACACCGACCAGGACAACATGGAACTGACAAGTCTTGTTTCCTCCTCTCCAGCAAAACCAAAGCAAACAGGTAAGTACCAGGATCAAGTAGGAACTCACTAACACAGCTTCCAAAAGCACTGCACACAAACAGCTCCTGTACTAGCTCAGGCCCCCAGTGGGCTCCACATTCGGTGGAAAACAACTGTCTCCACTTGAGCACCCGGCCGCGGGTGCCAGCATTCTGCAGGTCACTCCAAGTTACGATACTCCCTTCCGAACCGTTCCTGCTCTTCTTCTGTCCCGGACGTTTGCTGAGTGAATGACTGCAAATAAGTTTAAGGAAAAAGCGTGGCTACATCAGGCGCAGTTATTCCACCAGAGACACAGGTATTGCTACAGAGCTCTCCTTTTCCCACACCTCCTCAACCCTACGGGCACAAGCTCTTAAGAGACGGGGAAGGGAAGAGAAGTGAGAGTAGGCTGAGGACTAGGCACAAATGAATGCGGGAGATGCATCCCCAGCAGCTACCTCCTGACCTCAAAGCTCCTTCCCTTAGTGCCCAGCAAACTTGCAGCGTCCATTGCCCCCTACTCATTTCCAGCCCCAGAAATCTCTGCTGACAAACACCAGATCCCAGCAGCACCTCTCACTTTTCCTCACCGCTTCTGTCCTGCTATCACAGTTCCTGCATGAACCGCAGACGCATGTACACTGCAGCGTTTCCATAGCTGCCTCCAGCTGTATTGTATAGGCAGGGACACCGAGCATCGGAGAAGAGGTGGGGGCACAACTACGTGTGCAGAGAGACATCTTTCAGGGACTAAGATAGCTATCGTTCCACTCACGTCTGCATCCCCCACGTGACATGTGGCAAAGAGGCTCAGCCTTACCAGGAGCTCGCAGGCACCTTTTCCCCACTGCATTCTCAAGCCTCCTCATGCACCTTTAAGTTCCCTTCATCTCAACGGAGCAAAATATTCTGGAGGATTTATTTTGCCTTTTACGTTTCTTAGCCCATCACATCCTTTCCTGCTAAAATAAAAAACAGTAAATCAATTTCTCCCCTTCCCTGCCTTTGCTGCGTTGGAAGTATGTCTCGCAACTGAGCGGTGATATATGACGGAGGAAGCAGCAAACTAGTTCAGACCAGTGCGGGTATCCTGAGATACCCGCATGGCTCACAGCAGCCAAGTGGCTGCTTGCTCTCACGCAGCTCTGTTGCTGAAGTACACAGAAGCCAGAGCCAGGCTGGAGCGTTTGCTGCGATTCATGCGTTTGAAATAGCAAAAATCAACATACAAATTAAGAAAGTCTGCCTCTGAAACCAACCGGCCAATTTGCATCTGAAAACTCCTCTCGCCCCTAGGAGCCTCCTTTGTTTGCTCAGTGAGTTTTACTCCTCTGAGGTGCCACACGCTCTGGCCCCCCATGACCCCCCGGGGAGCTGGAACACACAGCAAGATCCCACAACCTGTCATGCAGTTCAGGCTGGGACATGGGCTTGCCACAAGCAACGAGCCGAGTTGGCAGTACTCGGATCACACCTGCCTCGCCCCCTGCGCCATCTCCCCTCCACCCCGGGAATAGGTCACAAGGCTGCCCACGGACAGGCTACCGAAGTTGCAGGCATAGGGAGTAAAGATGTCGGTGGCCAAACCACAGGCCACGGGGCAGAAAACCACCCCTTGTGCACACACACTGCTTCTGCTCAAGCCCAGCTACGTCTGGGTGCAGGGATACGTGCGGTGGGAGCACGAGGTGGGACAGTGACTGGTGGCTTCCCTGAAAGCCTAAGGGAAAGCTGAGCTCCCAAGCCAGGATGCTGCTTCCCGGGAATTAACAGACCAAAGCGGAGGCCCAGGAACGCTGCCAGGGCAAGCAGGGGCTCTCAAACCTTTCGTGTCCACATGCGAGTCCCGGTGCTCTGGTGCACCCGTTTCACCCTAGCGCTGTGCGACCCCCCCTGCCGTGGGGAGTGATATTAGCGCTTACAGGTGCCGACTTCCAGTGTAGCAGAAGCAGACAACTCCTGTACCAGCCTGCTGCAACAGTGCCCACAGGAGATGCCCGTGCCCCTGTCCCCAGGGTACGTGTCATGCGCAGCCTGACAGCACGAGGCGCCTGAAACTCGGCCAGCTGCCCACACAGCCTGCCGGCGGAGAGGCCGAACACCCCTGCTCCCCCCTCGACAACACAGCGTCCGGCTGCCCCTCTACAAGATGTCGGGCCATTCACACAGGAGGGTTGTTGGCTCCCACCTTCCCAGTGGAAGAGCAAATTGCAGGGCGCATTTCAACCACCCACACCCGTGCCACAGCAGCCGGGAGCATTTGTAAACACTCAGGAACAAAGCTTCGCCTCTCACCTCCTCCTGCCCCCCGAAAGCCAGCCCACAGCTGGCACGGCTCCTGGGTGCCAACGGCCGAGGGAGACTCGCTCCTCAGCTCCCATCCTCCCGGGCCTGGCCTCTGTGGCCTTGGGCAAGACGCTTCACCTCTCCGTCCCTCCATCTAATTGCCCGAAGGCAGACGCTGCCGGCGAAGGCCTGGGTGCAGCGGGCAGCTCCCCCTCCTCCCAGGCAGCAGCGCTGCAGGCAGAAACAAGAAGGCAAAACCAGGCTGCCATCCTGCACCTTCTCCCCCTAGACCGATTCTGAAAATAAAAACCAGCTTCCACTTGTCCCAGCCCCGAGAGAGAAGGAGGCAGAAAGAGGTTTGTTGTCAATACATGAAACTGTCGCTAAGTGAAGGAGAAAAAAAATCCGGGGGGAAGGGGGGGGAACGAGGGAGGGGACAAAACCGCATTTTTACTTCTGGTGGCCAGCCAGCTGACTGACTCAGCCAGTTTGGTCGCCTGCCATATAGATTTAAAAACAAAACCAAGCTCTTGGAGAGGGGAGAGAAGGGGATTCGGATGAATGTGCTTTTTTGTTGCGTGTCGAGCAGATCCTAGACCGGCCAAAGACGCGTTTAGGAAAATGGCTTCCCTGCCACATTGTGCCCAGGGGCTCGGCACAGAGCAAGGCGCAGCACAGGTCTGACGCTGCTGCGCTGCCGGTGCCACACGCAGCACGAGACTCCCGCCGCAGCACCGCTCCCGGCCAACCACTGGGTCTGAAAAGAAGTGCACCGAAAGCCTAAGGCTCCAGGGCTGCCCCCAGAGCTGGTTCCCTCCAGCTGCCCCGAGGGCTAGAGATAGCGGTCCGGGTCCCCAGGCAGATGCCGTCTACCCGGCCAAGGCCAGGGCGATCTGCTGCATCCGAGGTGTCCTGCATCTGCTGGGAAGAGAGCTGTGCGGTAGGCTGCCTGCCGCTGCAGCCGCTCTCGGGCCCTGGGCTAGGGCTGCGTGCCGCGGGCAGCTCCCCACCTTTGCCTGCTCCCCGCTGGAGGAATGTGCACAGGAGGTGGGAGGAGCGGGGAAGAGGTTGTTTTGAAATACCAGCTCCTGTTTTATTTATCTGGATCCCACAGTGCCCATGGCACGGTAGCCACTCGTAACGAGCGCGTTCTATTCCCAAAGCGCTGTACAAACACGAACACGCGCTCCCCACACCCTGTGCAGCAATGCAACACGGTGGCATGCTCAGCACGGCACCAGACACGCAGAGCTCACTGCCCCACGCCGACTCGGCGCTTCCACACAACTGGATGGTCATGAAATCGTACGTGAATAAGCAGCACTTGGCACTCTGCAGCTGCAGCAGGCATTACAAACACTAGCTGGTGAAGCCTCGTGAGCCTCCCACGCAGTGATCTCCCATAGAAACTGGCCAGCCTCCCTGGAGATTAATCCCTCGCTCACTGCAGGGAGCGCAGACAGAATAAGTTACCTAAGGAGCTAACGACAGGTAAGTGCAAACCCTGTGGCTCTTATTCCCATTTCAAGATAGCAGAACGGAGACGCAGAAAAACCAAGGCCTTGCCCAAAGCCGCCCTAGCCATCAGCAAAGCCGAGAAGAAAACCTTTGCCCTTTGGCTTCCGTTCCTCAGCATGGACACCAAGACGATACTGAAACGTGGTCTGCCAGCTGCCCCAGACAAGGCATCATCTCCAGCAGCGCCCTGCCAGCCTCGCGAGGGCTCAGAGGAGAGGTGCAGATGTGCGCCCCGCGGACTGGGGGAGCAGGTGCGGGACCCACCCCAGGGACTGCTGCAGAGGCACCCGGGGAGCCTGCTGCTGCCAGCACCGGTTCACGCAAGAAGCAGGCGGGCGGACACAAGGACAGCCGCCAAGCCGAACGGGACCCGCCGCTGCAGGTCGAGGGGCACCGCTCACGGACTGGCGGCTCCAGCTCTCCCCAGCCTTCAACCCGGGGGGAAGGGGCTGGCCTCACCTTTGGAGATGTTTCTGATTTGAGCAGAAGGAGCAAGATGCGGGGCTGGGGGCAGGGGAGGGGAGCAATGGGTAGAGGTTTGCAGCGGAGCTAAAAGGGGAGATTTAGTAACTGTCGGAAAAAATGGCTGCTTTATTGCAGGCAGCTTGTAAACCCTGGAGCCTGAAGGTCTGGGAGTAATTTCTCCCTCCCACGTGCTGGGCTCAGTTTGTACTGGGGGTCAGAGGTCAGTGCTTTTCCAAAGCATTCTGGGAAAGACGCCAACTGGAGCAAGCTGCTAAACACCGCTCCTGCAGCACTGCCCGAGCTGCCGAGAGCAGCGGGCTGGAGCACACCGTTAACCCTTCGCGGGGCGATTCCTCCCCTCCGTCTCCCCGGCCTCCTTCCCTCCAGCGTGGGAAGAGGAGGGTGGGGAGGATCGCTCCTGCGGACCCGGCCTCCCGCAGCGGCCACCCCGCACGGGGCTGGGCTGGGGAGGCAACTCGCCTCCCCGGAGCGCCAGCTGATGCCTCGGCATCGCTCGGGGCCTGGACTCAGCTGCCCGCGTGCAAGCTCAGCCTGCCTCCTGGCTCGTCAGCAACCAAGTCCTGCCGGAGGGCTAGGTCCAGGACTCGCACTCCTGGCAGGGGGAAAACAAGAGCCCAGCGGAGCGAGAACTGAGTGCCTGCGGTAAAGCCCTGCCTTAGCCTCGGCATGGAGGGAAAGGCGGCTCACAGGAGCGCACCCAGCACCGCTGTAGAAGGGAGAAGAGCCAGGTACCGGTCTCCTTGATCCCAACACCAGTCCCTGCAGCCCAGATACCTGTCTCCGCCATGCCACTGCCCTCCGAGAAGCCCGTGGGCACAAAGTCACAACTGGAAGCACTAACAGGGGCACCTGCGGGAGATAACGCTCCTTTTGGCAGGATCCTACTGGACTCCTGGAACCCCTTCTCCACTCAAGGGTAGGATGTCCTCCCCAGCAGCCTCCTCGGCCCTGGCTTCCCTCTGCCTCCACTCATCAGCGCTTTCTTCCCAGGGTACCGTCATGCCCCACTGCCTTCCCCCTCTCCCCCGCTGATCTCCTGGGGGAGGCAGCGACCAGCCTCCGTGTGGCACCTTCTGCTTCTCCTCAGCAGCAGGTAAACACCAGGACCTACCAGTCTCGCCTCCAGCTGCTGGTGATGCTCCCATTCCCCAGGGGGGGATTTAAAGGCTGCTTGCCGGGGCTCCCTTATCTCCTTAGCCACCTCCTCCCGGGCTCTGGGACAGGGTCCGGCTGGCTGGAGGAGGCATGGCTTTGCTGTCTCACCCCTGCGACGCAGCAGCTCTGGATCACCTGTGCAGGCAAGAGCATGGCTTCCTGCAGCATTTCAGCTTCCTCTCCCAGGGATGTGTGCGAGCGTTTCTGGCCTGCAGCCCAGCCCCGCTGCCCCCACCCCACCGAGTATCCGCCAGCACACAAAGAGGAAGGGAGCTCAGTTCTGTTTCTCAGCGGCATCTCTCATCTTCCTCTCAGACGCATGCCCCATCTTTCCCTCGCTTCATCTCCTTCGTGCTCAGCGCCGCACCGCGCCGACGAGGAGGAGGGGCCTGCGGTTACTGCCCAGGCACACAGGAGACCCAAGCGCCCAACTCGGGTCTGGCTGACAGATCTGCTCTAGGCTCTTCCCCTCCACGCAGCAGCACGGGTCCCGGTTGCCACAGGCTGGCGCCCGACAGCGTGCCAACGGGCGGGCCAGGGCCTTTCACTGCTGACGCTGCAGAGCCTTGGTCCTGCTCGCAATGCAGCCCCTGGCCTCGCTGCTCGCCGTCAGCCAGACGCCCTGCCCCAGCCTGGCCTCGCAGCTCCCATCTCTACGTCACATCACAGGCACTCAGATAATTTCACCAGCTCCTCCGGTGGCAGTCACCCAGCTCTCCTGCTACCGCTTCTTCGATGCCTGGCGCGGGCATGGACCGCAGCCTTACTAACCAAACAGAGGGGCCAGAACCTACTGTCAACTAACCGCGTGCCGAGCAATGCTCCTCCATAACACCGCGCTTCCTCCAAGCTGGCAGGGGGATCTGGCTGTGCCTCTGCACCCCTCCACCGCAAAGACAGTCACAGTGAAGAAGACGATCCCCCTGCCTCCAAACACAAACTTGTGCCTTCTTGTCTAAATCCCTTTGAATCGCGCTTGCATCTTTCTGATCCAGATACAAAACGGCAAATTTCCCCACCGGCTTCATTTATTCCATCTTTCCAAGCTCCTGTTTTCATGTCCCACCTGCAATCCCTCCAGCTCCTTCTTCCAAACCTGCCTTTACAGTCAGAGCTGCTCAATCCTCTTTCATCCTCTACCATCTCTTCTGACTAATCCACATACCTCAGCCCTCCTTCTGGGCTTTCCCTGAGATCATAGCCCGGCATTGCCTTCACGCTCCCAGCTACTGCTTCACCAGTTTCAGGAGAAAGGAGCTTGCTACACCCCCACACACTCCCCCTGTGCCCTGTTCATTAAATCCTTCTGCTCCATCCCTCCCAGCTCCTCCACTCTCACCTCCGAAGAAGCCCCCAGGCTAGAAGCACATGTGGTGCAGCCAGGGCATCTCGGTGACTGTCGCGTTGGGGGACCAGCTGGGCTTGGGGTAAAGATCTCCTCTCAAGCTATCGCCACGCTTTCTGGTGCCAAACGCATACCCACGAACGGGAACCCGGTGCAGCAGCGCCGAGAGGCTGAAGCCACAGAAATGCCACCTCGCAGGGTGTTTCCTGCTGCCAGGACGGCAGGACTACCAAGCCTGGGGGTTACTCTCAGGAGGCAGAAATCCACAGCCCTGCTGCCCTCTGCACCCAAGGAGCGCATCATCCCACCGCTCAGCCGCAGCAGAAAGAAACAAACCTCCCTTCTCCGCTAAGGGGCCAGATGAATACCTGGAATAGTGAACTTTGCCCCCCGCAGCTGCGCAGGACAGACCCGAGCCAGACATCGGACCAAAGCATCCAGCTCTGGCACCACGGCTGCAGCTCACAGCTGACCTTGCCGCATCTGCTCCAGTCAAACGGCTCGGAGCTTTTTGCCCCAGACTCCGTGCCTGCCTCAGGCCCCAGGCACTGGCTGGAGACCTGCCAAGGAGAGGGCTGCCTGTTTGAATCACAAGCCAGAACCGGGTAAGCATCACCTTTAATAAGCCTTTCCCCTCCATCAGGCACCCTGATTTTTTTTCAGCTACGGTCTTGTGAGACGGAAGGCTGCTTGGAGCCGAGCCAGCACCGGGGAAACCACCATTTCAAGGTCCTGCGAAGGAGCCTGTAAGAGCAGAAGGGAGCTTTGGTCGGGCGTGCGGGGGGTGATGCAAAGAGCAGGCTGTTCGCTGGGAAGCTGCTGCCGCTTGCCAGGAGGCGGTGGGGGAGGAGGCAGCAGATGTCCGCAGACAGCATTTGCCGAAAGCCTGCAGCGCTCCAGCCCAGTGAGGGGAGGAAGGCGGCGGCTGGTGCCACTGCTGCTGCATTGTAATTGAACAGGACAAACACGACAGAGTCTGCCGAGAAAGCTTACGTTGCCTTTCCCTCTGATAACCGCTACTTCAGCGAAGGGAAGCGGGAGTCCCAGGACCCCGGCTGGGGGTTAGAGAAAGACCTCAGGATGACTGTCGAGAGACCTCGTACGCAGAAGGAAAAAGGCCTGCCATGAAAACTGCAAGACCCTTCTTCCCTGGGAAGCAGCGGCAGCTGCAAACCCCAGCACAGCTGTCGCGCCGGGGCCGAGTCTGGCTGCGGGGGCCTGGACGAAGGCAGCATGCTACAGCCCCTGAGCTGCCTTTATTCCTGGCATATGCGACAGCCGGGCACTGACAGCCAGAGCCCAGGCAAGTGCCTGAGGATGGATGCTCAGCAGATTCCCGGCAGAAAGAGGAAGAGAGCCCAGGAGCTCTGGCTGCAGACTCCCTCTTTGGGCACCGGAGCCACAAAGGGGAGGGGAGCCAGAGGGGGAGAGACACACACACAAACCCCCCACCGAGGGGGGTCCACGTTTCCCCCCTCGCTTTGCAAACAGAGGACACAGACCAGGGCTACCGGCGCTGCGGTGGGCAGCCAGTGAGCCCAAGCCCAGCCACGCTGCTTTCGGTGCGAGCGCGAGGTGCCAGCGGGGCTCCGAGGCAGCCCACGTGGTTCTCGTTTCCTGCCTCTGGGCAGGGGAGGTTGGCTTCCTCCCCACCCCACAGCAGCGAGGCCGACCAAGGGAGCTCTGCATCCAGCACCTACCCCGCAACCACCCTTCTCCCGTAGGTTTTGTCCCGCACCTGGGATGCGGCGAGCCAGGCAGCATCGGTCTGACAAGACCTTAGAGAACTGGTCGGTGGCACTGGGACACCCGAGGGCAGCGGCAGGTCCTAGGTGAGCCATCCTCCCATCAGACAGCATCCTGACCATCGCCAGGGTCTACACGACCCTCTCTCACTCACTCACTGCCCAGACTGTTCAAAAGGACCTTAAAACCTCCAGAAAAATTGGCGCTTGCCCGTTTCAGATGGAAAGGAACTGACTTCAGCCAGAGGGGTCTTTGGGTCATTAAGCAATACCACCCTCAGGCTTGTTGTTCAGATCAAATCAAGCAGTTCCTGGGCTCCTCCTACAGCATACTGAGACGCAGTCTGGCACTTGGGTCCACTTGAGTCCTCGTAAAATAAAAATTAATTGATATGCAAATCAGACGAGGCATTAGACTAGTCTACTGGCCAAGGGCGATGCACAGATTCCCCACTGTTTCACGCTACAATCCCAGCTCCCCCACATCTCTCTTCCTTCCCAAGCCCAGGGTCAGCAGCCGTTAGCCACAGCTCTCCAGGGCAGGGAGGACCCCGTGGATGCAGACCTGGCGTGCAGAAGGGAGCCTGCAGCACAGCACGTGTTCTTCTGGAGCCACGTCCCAGCTCTGCCTTGTCCCCTCCCTTGCCCATCAGCATGTCACGTCTGGCAGGAGCGCTGCTGGGCTCTCACCTCAAGCTGAGCCACTTGCACACAATCCGAGTTTGAGTCGGCTAAGTAGGACAACAGAGCTGCTCTGGGCACGTCAACGTCTGTGCCCTGTGGGGAGGCAAGGAGGTAGCAAGACAAGTAAGAGCCTGGCCTCCTGGCGTGTTTGCTGTTGCGATTCTGCTATCAATTTCCAAGAGAGATCAATTCTTCGCGTACTCCTGATAGCTTTCCCAAATATACTGCCCCACAGCCCCAGCCATCGCGCTACCCGCAGCCAGGAACAGCCACGGATCAAACACCGAAACAGCAGCCATCCAACATGCTCAGGATCAGGTCTTGGAGGAAGGGCAATCCCAAAACATGCCCCTACTCTTGGACACGCTCACTTCTCCTCTCTTCCCTTTCAACTAACCAACCATCAACTACAGCTCCCCTCTTCTGCAATCTTGTTTCAACCTGAGGTTGGGCAAAGCAATTAACCTCTCCATCTGGGTACAGCGAGGTGAATACACAGCTCAGCACCACCCAGACAGGGATCAGCAGCCTTGAGGGATGCCAACATCATCCCTTTCCACAGAAAGGGCTCAGAGCACAGCACTGCCACCATCACCCTCAGAACTAGGAAATCCTAGGGCGGCTGGTTTGCTTCGCTGGTGTTAAACCTGCCCACTGAGGACCTCCAAGGGCCTGTAGGCTACTGCTGGCAGTTCTGGGGAAAGCACTTAAGAAAGGCAGCCTAGTCTTGCAATAGCCTTGGATTTGTTGCAGAGGGGTCCATACCAGCATCAGACAAATAACCGGAGCCCTTAAAAAAAAGGCTAAAACCTACTAATGTAAGTAATGCATTTTAATTAGACTAGGACTTTGTGAAATTACTTTCGCTTAAAAAGCATAATAAACTAACTGACAAACATTTGCCACCAGTAGCTGAGTCTCTCTGAATATTCTGAAAGCACTATGCGGGGTGGAGAGCAGTCGCTTACAGGTAAGGTCCTGATCGCACAAACGCTCAGGTGGGTAGATCACTCTTCTCACTAAAATAACACACGCTCCTGCAAAACCAGGGCTGAAATTACATTTAGAGCAAAATATTTGTAAGTGGCAGGACCCCGCTTTGCTGACGATCTGCTTAAGGCAAAGTAACTCCTTTTTTATCAACAAAACATTTACAACCTCAACTCATGAAACTGACTTTCAACGAGCAAAACCAGGTTGGGGGTTTGGGAGGGTTTTTTGGTTGGTTGGGTTTGGTTTTTGAAACAGGCTCCAAAGCACAGATTCAAACACTGAATACTGCAATTTTTTTTTTTTTTAAAAAAGAGAGTTTTGAAAGAGTGAGGAGCAAAACTCCCACTGAATTCTCCAGTGGAGGTGGGCAACCTAGGCAGATCACTACTGAATGGCTGACTTGTGGAAATGTTTTGGAAGGAAAGGTGCAACTGACTGAAGTACAGCCATGTCCCGCGCTTATCTGTTCTTTGTTTGGGTTTGTACTGTTCCCACGGCAAAGATGACAAACAGGGCTTTGGACTTTTCTCTCGCAGTGTCAAGTTCATGTGAAACAGGATTCCCCGCTGACTATTAGGAAACTAATTAAAGAGTACAAAACCCATCCAGTTCAGCCATTCTGAAGCAGATATACGCAGATGGCATCACAGAAATAAATAACAATAACAAAAAGGTATTTAACTATTTTTGAATACTTTTCCCAGCAGCTCCCCATGTGTTTTGAGTTCCGAGAGCGAGCTGGGACGGAGAAGCTCATCTCCGCAAGAAGCCAACAGGAGAGCGACGCTCGTACTCCCCAGCAGCAGAGAAAAGGAGCTTGGCCTCCACTGTCAAACGCAATCTCAGCTCCTGCCCGTGAGCCCCGAGAAAGGAAAGGGGACATATCATTCATTTTCCAGGTGGAGGAGGGGATGCAGCCCCAGGGAGGTGCTTTCTCCTGCCCAACACAGCAGAAAGCTGGGGGTGGGTAGAGTGATGAAAAAAAGGGAGAGGAGGGCACAGTTCTGGTGCCCGCATCCCACTCTTAGGGCTGCCAGGCCTGCACAGGCTGCCAAATCAAATAGCTGTCCAGAGCCACGCTCCTGACAGGCATAACAGGCAAAACCCTCAAAGCAGGACCGGCGCGAGGCTCCTTCCACCCAGGGCCATCGCTGCCCATGTCTGATGCTCATCCACCACGACTGGCAGCAGCTGATGCCTACAGATCGCACAGAAACCTCCATCCCTCCTGCTGGAGAAGCTCCACAGCTCCCCAGGCCACTGCAGCTCTACAAGCTCCAGCGCACACCCCCATCCCGGTCCCCACAGATGCCTTACTACGATTGGAAGGGGATCTGGGACACCGTGAGGACACACGAGGAGGATGGCGAGGACCAGTCTGTACCCCCAGCGCCTCTCTGGACAGACGTGCTTGTCGGGATATCAGTGCCGCGATCGGTGGGCTCTGCTGAAGGAAACCAGACGAATGCAAGGGCAGACCTTCAGCACCTCACCGAGGGGGAGTTTATCGAAAACTGAGGGCTCCCAGCTCCCTTCTCAGCACCGTCTTACCAAGGCAAGGCAGGCAAGTCACAGCTTATTTTGTGCCCCGGTTTCTCCTACTGTAACAGGGCTGCTCAGCCGAAGGGGCAAATTACACAAGACTGTCCCTTTCGGGTCAAACGTTGTGCTGGCAGCACCTGTGTTCCTACATCCCTGTGCCCACCAGCACCCTGCCCGGGCACTCTGCCGTCCCCCGTGATGGGGAGACCACCAGCCCAGCATCTGGTGGTGGTCTTTCCCACAAGCCTTGCGGACCAACACACAGCACATCCACGTGCAGGAGCCTCTGCCTGCGACCACAGCAGAAGTAAAACCACTGCCATTCAGAAAAAGCGTAATTAGCAAAGCTTAAACAGCCAGTAGCTACGCCGGCAGCCGGGAGGGAAGACGCAGACCGCCACCTCCCCGTAGAATAGGAGTCGCTGCTTCCCTGCACCCATCGCGCACCCTCCGAGAGCCCTGCGAGTCTTGCCCTGCGCTGTGCCCGGCTCCGGCAGGAGGCACCGAGCCCGCTCGCCCCGATCACTAGAAAGCATATGTACCGCGGTACACAAAATCCTTCCTGTCTTCTTTTCCAAACCCATCTCGCCCCCTCTCAACTGGGACCCCCTCATAAAAATAAGAAGAGACAGGCCTTTCCTGGCATTTCCTTTTTCTGAAAAGGCTGTAAAATTTTCCAAGCGTAGCCAGAGCCAGAGCAAAGTTTGTCAGGAGCTCAGCTCATTAGGCGGCTGCTCAAGGAGCCCCGCGGGAGGCGCAGGCTGCATAATTCAAAACAGCTTGGACCCTGGAAAAGAAAATAGAAACCAGGCTGCGAGAGTGAGGGGGGCAGCTCCAGCTCCGGTGTAACCCCTGCTCTGGGAGCGCCCCATCCACGGGGCTCGAGAGGAGCCCCGGCCCCAGCAGAGGTGCTGCAGCCAGCCCAAGAGGAGCTGGCACCAGGCAGAGGAAATTCCAAGCCTGTTGCTTCTGGCAGCCACACCGGGCCCTGGCTAGGACCTCGGCAACCTGGAAACCGGCTACTCAGCAATTTTCTTGCCATCCAGAGGGCTTGTTCTGAACCACAGTTTCACTTCCCCCTCCCTGCGTCGCAGCCCAAGAGGCAGGGAACACCAGAGGCAAAAAAACGTTTGCTCAAAAGCTGTCGTGACTGAGGCCCCCCCAAACTGCTCCGCTCCGGGACGGCAGTCTGGAGCTGCTGCCGTTCCCCCCGTTGCATCTGGGGGCGGGGAGAGCAGAGGAAACTTGCTTGGACCAGCCCTAGGTCTCCCCGGTTCCTTTTGCTCCTTGCCAGAGAAAAGTTCAAACAAGGCTGCACAGAGGCAGGACACAGGCAGCTTTCAGCCCAGCCTAACTGCCGCGCTTGAGGCTCGCCTGTGGCCGGACCCGCTCCGTTCAGGCCCTGTCTGGCCCGATCCTCCGCTGCAGACCAGGGCTGGAACGAATCCTGCCGAGGAAGTGGTGAAAGCTCCAGTGCTGCAGGGGTTTCCACAGCCTTGGCCAGCTTGCTGTCGGGAAGAGTCGCCCAGAGATGCAGCCCTTGCTCTCAGTTACTGCCCTTCGGAGCTCCCCATCCAGCTCCCCACTGCCCTGAGCCCGCAGACCGCCAGGGCTGCAGGAGACCTACAGCGTGGCTACTCAGGACCCTCACAACCGCCTTTTTAGAAGCCAGCATCCTCTACCGATTGCAGCCTCACACTCTGCCTTTCCCAAGAAGCCAGGAGCCCAGCACTGCCTAACAACAGAGCAAAGCAACAGCCATTCCAGCCACTGCTGAAACCCCTTCCCAGCTGAAGGGGAGCACAACTGTTCACTGATACGCAGCTATTTAGCAGGATCTTTCTTCCAAAGAGGATATGAAGAGTATATTTTCTATTACGAAGACTGCAATGCTCCCCAGAGTCCCTGCCTGCAGAACCAGGCAATCGATGCACACCCGATCATACAGTTACCAAGCCCTGAGTGGGAAGTCAAGGAAGACCCTCCACGAAGCCAACTTCAGGAGGGGACACATTGCAAGCAGAGAGAAACAGCTTCCCTTAACTTAAACCCTGAAGAGAAACCTGGGTACAACCCTCCAAACAAGGGTACAGCATTCTGGGAGAACGGCATATCTCTGCAGAGCGCACATCGGACGAGGACCACGGTGCTCCTCGAAGAACCAGATGCTCGACTCACTAGCCAAGGACATGTTTTGTGACTTCTGCTGTAACCACACCAGTCATAGCTTTCTAACTTACAGTTTTCTCAGCTGGGCAAGTCCTGGAGACGAGACACTCGGGGACTGGAAAGCTCACAGATGCATCGAGCATTGACGATACTTCACAAGAGAAGCTCCTGACCTCCAGCTTCTCAGGGGGCCGGAAAAGCTCCCTTATGCCTGGACTCAAATAGGAGGCTCAGACCCAAAGAGGCAGCTGAGGAGGAGTGGAGCGATGAGCAGGAATCGGGAATCCTGGCTTCTGTCCCTAGCTCTGCCCCATATTCCCTTCCTGTCTTTGGTTAAGATATTTCCTTTCACTTTTCCTCCCAGTCTCTATTTCAGAGGTGAAAAAGCAAGCCCTTGCTTCTGCAGAGCGCTCGAAACCTCCTCCGGCCTGTGACAGTGCAGAAGATCGCTACCGCCAGGGGCTGCAAGACACCCGGCGTGCAGGAGCCGCACCGCTCGCACAGACCCCGGCAGAGCCTGGCATTTCCTGTGCTTACATTTCGAGAAGCACAGAGTCTGTAAACAGCCAGTGCCGCAGAGCATCTTCTACACAAACCATATCCTGGCCTGTTCCCCTCCTCGGCCACCACATTAAGCAGCTGAGCAAGGAAAAGGAAAGCTGCTCAGCTGAGCCACGACAGAAGGAGCAGCGCAACCGTATGCAGCATCGCTCCAGACAGCCTGCCTGCAAGGAGGTGGCCCTCAAACCAGCAGCAGCAAGGACGGACGAGGGAAGATACAGCGACGAGAGAAGCAAGGTTAAAAGGGAAAAAAAAAAAACCCTAACATGAACACCCAAAAACCAACCCAACCAGCAGCCCAAAGAGGCAGGCTGGAGCAGAGGCGCCTGAGGAGCGCAGCCCTCCTGCTCCCTAGCAGATCTGTCCTGTGGCCTCCCACATACTTCAGGGAGAGGGAAGACCAGTAGGCATAGGCAGGAACAAGGAGCACTCTGTGGTTTTGCTTGGTATTTCAGGCCATCTCTCACACAGGAGGAGCTCTGCTTCGCTTTCCAAGTCTCGCCCTCTCTGGCATGGATCATGGACCTGGCTTCTGGCCCAGGACTTGGCTCCAGCAGAGCTCCTCACCAAACAGGGTGACGCCCCACCTCTGGGCACAGCACACAGCCCAGTCTCAAAGCCATCTTGAGGTTATTACCCCAGCATCAGAAGAGGCTCCCCATCATCCCCTAGCTGGGATTCAAGGCATCTTGAGTCGCAGCTGAAAAAAAAAACAAACCCCAAACCTAGCTCCTACTCTCGGTGGAAGCTAAACCCAGCGACAAAGCACCATTTTCCCTAGCAGCTCTGTCCGAAGCTGGCAGACGATCTGCTCGCATCAGGGAAGCGCCGTCTCCCAAAGACGCCCAGGCACAGCTATCACGTTCCTTTGCCTGCAGCTGCCCAGAAAGAGGCAGCAGGACAAGATGCCGGGGGAAGGCATCACTGGCAGTGCGCAGGGGCTGGAAACCACTGCCTGATGCACCCGTCTGGCAATCCAGCAAGGACACTGGGATACAGGGGAGCCACTTGTGCCCAGACACCAGTAGCTGCCACAGAACCGTCCCGTCTCTCCAGAAAGAGCTGAGCAAGTGGGAAGCTGCCACTGGCTGCGCACAACCTGGACACGCACCCGGCAAGAGCAGAACAGGTTCCCACTTGGCTCCTCGGGGTGCCGCAGCCCATCATCCTCACGCCGCTTTCTCCGGCGGAGGGTCGCAGCCAGCATCAAGGCAACCCTGGCCATTGGGGAGCTGTGCGTCTCCGATGGCCCGTCTCATGCCCTAGAAGAGGGGTAGCAGGAGCACAAGGTGGGGAGGGAGGTCCAGACCCAAGCAAGCGGGACTCGGAGCCAGTCAGGACACCCAACAGCAGCACACCCGTTTCCACGGCTCGGTGCAGGCCTCAGATAGCCATGCCGAGGTGTCCCGTGCTCCCTCTTCTGTCACACCAGGCTGCCCAGGGCATCGACAAGCACAGCTCCGCTCGCCAAGGATGCGGGGAGCGCGCAGGGCTCCTGGCAAGCCGCCCCTCCATAGTGTGGCTCTCCCTTAAATCAAAAGCAGGTGCCAGTGACACTAACTGCTTCCTCTACGCTGGCTCTGAGTACAGCCCTGTAGCAACTGCAAACGCCACCGTGAATCGGTCCCAATTAGAACAAAATCCATCACCCTCTCCACCTTTGATTTTCAAAGAAAACCAGGTAGGAAGAAAACAAAACCAGCTCCCCATTCCTAGGAAGGGCCTGGTGCCAAGCAGATGACCTGGAACAGGCACCACAGAAGGAGAAAGGGTGCTTCTCATCCACGCCACGTGGTTTGGCTGGTGCTGCCTCCCGGGGAGAGGCCGAGGAAGGGCAAAATACAGCAACAGAAACCATCCCTGCCAACCTCCGGTAACAGTTCCTGGGTACCTTCCACTTGGACCTGCCAGGGGCGGTGCTCGCAGAAGAGAAGCCAAACCAGAGAAGCAAAGACCGACCTGCCGGAAAGCAGCACACAACTTCCAAACAGAAGTTGTGAAGAACTGAGGAATCTCATTTTGGCCATCCTTACCCCCCATGCCGCACAGAGCTGCTGGAAACACAGCAACTGAGAAGCAAAGCATCTGCAATGCTTCCTAGGCCACTTGCTCCAAGACGGGTGTATTCTTCCACAGCTTCAGTGCTACAAGAAATCTTGTAGGGTAGTTTTAATCTCATGGAGATAAACTACATAAAGTCAGTATCCAAAGCTCCCACACCCCCTGGAAACACAGAACCACGCGCAAGATCACCAGAAGACGTATTTGCCAGTCAACATCTTCCTGGGAGGAAAGGAGAGCTGAGTGACACCGAGTCCTGACCTGCATTAGATTTTGATTTGCCAGAAGAGTCATGCTGGCAATCCTCCTAGCACTTCGCTGATGCAGCTTAAATAACACTGACAAAACATTGCTGCATCTGTACATCATATCGCTATGATATCTCTATCCTTCTTTATATCATATATCCATGCATCTATGTACCACGTTTCCCATTAAAAATGCCCAAAGTAGTCACAAACAGAGCACAACTCTCCTATGCTCCCCTTCGTCCGGGGCACTGGCGCAACGCTGGGTCTTTGCCGAAAGAGCAACAGCACAAGGAAAACGACATTCGCAGGGCAAGCTCCGGGCTTCTGCTCGGCAAAGGCTATGGGGGATGGCCGGCATCCCTGGGAGGAGGCAGCAACAGCAGCTCAGGAGCAGGCTCGCAGGTGGAGCAGACCCCTGATGCCTTCTCGGACAGGACCAGCAAACTTGTGCTTTTCCACAGGGGACTTACTCCCCCAGAAGAGGCCTGCTTGGGAGATTCGCCAGTCAGGGTATTTAAAACTGGATGGAGCCCTAAGGAATTAAGAGCTGGAAGTCAGCCCGCACCATCCCCAGGAAATGGCTAGACCCGAGCAGCTTAAAACCCATCGTAGCAGCTGGAATATACAACTAGTGCCAGCAAGAGCACATCTGGACCTCAGGGGGACACAGACACATCCTCGAGCCCTCCCATGGCTAAAAACTTTCATTCTCAGCAGAACCGAGCACGACGCAATCACCTGAGACAGCGCAAAGAAGCAAAAGCTGTCCTGTCATCAGCGCTGAACTGGACACTGTACCGACGAGAGATGGGGCACAGAAAACAATCCCAGGACTCATCCTTTACTCAGGACTCTACAGCCAGCTGAAGACGACCAAGGTAAGCCATGAAGAGTAATGCCTCTACAGCAGTAAGAAACAGCCACCGGTTGGGACACAGCTGATGCTCCCCGCAGAGGGAACCAAGAACCCCCTCTCTAGCTACCGCTCCCTTCCGCACTCCTCCACACATCAAGCACTGCTGGGAGGGAGAGCGCTCACAGCGTTTCAGCAGGAAAGAAGAGCAGCAGGGAGAAGAAAAAGCAAAGTTGTTTTCCTCCCAAACCAGCAAGTACGGAGGACGTGATGCCAGCCGGGTCGATGACTCGATAGAAAAGTCAAAGGCTGAGTAGAGCTTGGACCTTAGGGACTCGAAGTCAGCACAAGCAAGGTCCACAGCTCTATGGGCTGGAGTTAGCCTGGAGCTGAAGCGCAACTCCAGCGCATCCTCGGCAGCTGCCCTGGAGCACCGTAGCCCAGCGAGCTCAGTACTTCCAGCTTTGTGATGGCCCAGTTGCTTCACGCAGTGGTACGTCCCCTCTGTCACACAGTGGCCAGAGAGCCACCTTCCAACAGCATCACGGTGAGATGCAAAAGGTGGAGGGCTTTAAAGTACAAAACATAACTATTTTACTTTCTTCAACTGAACAACAGCTGTGGTTTCAAGTTTCTGAGTAAGCTTTCCTTTAGCTGCTGCCTTTTTTTTTTTTTTCCAGTGGGGGGGGGTCTGGAAAGAGGAAAGGGACTTTCAGGGGCAGGGAGACGTAGTAACACCTACAACATTGCACCGCAGAAAACACCAAACACCACGAAATGGATTTTCTAGGTAATGAAGTTACAGGTCAGGGTGGTGGGGAAGCACCGATCACACCATCTGCCCAGCTAAAATGGCAAAACACACATTAAAAAAAAAACAACAGAGAAAGAGGTTCTAGAGCATTTAGGCTGTGGATGCTCTGGAGAAAGTCCCCGATGGAGTAGACAACTCCTGTAGAGGCAGCACGCTGATATGCTCATCTTTCTACCAAGGAGAAAGAATCAGGCAACAAAGTTGACCTGGTGATTTTTGCACTACTACCAGGCTTGGGTGTGTATTATATACCCACGTGTGGCAGCAGCCAGCGTTATCGCAGGCACCGGAGTCAAAGGAGGTCTTGCTTCAGCACGGACACAGACTCGCCATGCGACCTTGGGCAAATCACTTCCCCCGTGACTCACTTTTCTTATCCCCCCGCCGCCAAAGTAGCAAAACAAGGCGCACGTACATCCCTTTGCAGAGACCTGGCAGCTGACGGATGGAAGGAGCTGCATGCTGTTACTGCGTGCCTGGCATGAAACAGCGTTTGGGCAGGATAACGAGCGGTAGCCACGTTCGCAGCGCGGATCCCGCGGGTCAAGAGCGTGCAGCTAAGTCTCCTGTCGCACCGCTCTGCGGGGATGCACCGCAGCCAGAGGTGCGCGGCGCTCCTCCGTGCCACGCTGTCGGCGGCCCTTTGCCTCGCGCCGCCAGGACACAACCGTCTGACACCGCAGCCCGACACCCCATCAAACAGCGCTGCCCCCAAGGCGCGCAGACGCCGCGCACAACAACACAACAGCCTGCCCTGTCATGTAGCATTACTTGTGTGTTCAGATATGCATCCTTCTCACATTTCTACTCCAGCAAGTGGTTGCTAGCAGAGCGGGGCTAGGACAAGTTCACCACCTGCTAAAGACATGTCCCCAATACAACGCAGGGAAGGTTTTGTTACATCGGTTCCTTTCTGCGCACGAGGAAAGCACGTATGTATGATGTTTCTCCCCTTTTTCCTGCAAGCCGACCACACGCCTGGTTTACCTCAAGAGGGAACAGAAGCCCATCGAGTAGGACACTGCAAAGAGAGGGGAGAGGTCTCCCCTGACACTTAGGAATGGCACCGACAGGAGCATTTATTTAAACCCCGCGTGAAACACGGTGAGTCCAGACACAGGAATCCCAGTTCCAATCCTCCCCGGGGCTTTAACAGCACCGATAACATCTTGCAAAATCCAGAGCAGCCTGGATAAAACCGGGCACAATACAAGTAAGTTCTTTGCATCTCGAGCGGAGCCCCACTGGAGGCTCTCTGCTCCTCGAGGAATCACCGGCGGCCGCAGCGATGGGTTACAAGGACCCGGGACGAGGGGTCCCCGAAAGGCAACAGCAAAGCGGGAAGGGCCACGCGGACCGGGGGCGACGTCGAAGGCGCGCCCGAGGAAAGAGGGAGCACTGACAGCACTTCCCCAGCCGGCCGGTCTCCCCGGCCCGGCCCGGCCCCGCGAACAGCGGGCCGGAGCACCGGGCGCGGGAGCGCCGGGCAGGCCGAGCCGGGGCCAGCGCCGTCTCCCCGCCAAGTTCTCGCCACCCCCACCCGCAGACCACGCCGCCCCCTGGGAGTTGTAGTACGGCGGCTCACCGCTCCCCGGGGCGGGCTCGGACCGCGGCTCCCGACGGCCCCCCGCGCACCGGGATGCGCCCGGATGACAGCCCCGAGGCGGGCCCGGCCGCCGCCGCCGGCTGCGCGGGGCGGCGCGGAGCCCCGGCCCCCCGGGGCGGAACAATGGGGCGGCGGCCGCCCGGGCCCGGCGGGGCACTCACCTCGGCGGCGGCGGCGCGGCTCAGGGCAGGCCAGGCGAGCCCGCCGGGGCGGCGCGGCGCGGCTCCGCGGGCTGCTGAGGGCCGGCCGGCGGCGCGGGGCCGGCGGCGCGGGCCGCGCTCATGGCTCGGCCGCCCGCCGCGGGGCGCGGGGCCGGCGGCGGCGCTGCCGGCGGAGCCCCCCGCCCCGCCGCGCCGCTCCTTCCGCCGGCGCCGGCGGCGGCTCCAGCCCGCGCCCGCCGGCGGGGGTGGGCGTCCGGCCGCGGCGGGCCCCGGCTGCCCGCCCGGCCCCGGGCCGCGGGCGGCTTCCCCGCGCTGCGGCGGGCGGCCGGGCGCGGGCGGCGGGCTGCGGTGCCGGCGGGCGCGGCGGCCCGGGCGCGGGCGGGGACGCCGTGGCGAGGGCGAGGCGCTGCGTGCCGAGTGCTCCTTTCTCCGCCGGAGCCTGAATAATCATTTGGAGAAACAGGATCATTCACTTTCCTCCGAGCGCGGAGCCAGGCGCTGCCCTGTCAAAATAAAAGCCCCGCGCGCTGATTAACCGCTTCCTCGTCGCGGGCGCTCCGCCGGCCGCCCAGCGGCCTGCCGGGGACCAGCACCGCGCCGGGCGGGGCCGGGGCGCCCCCCGCCACCGGCAGCACCCGCCCGGCGCCCGGCACTCGGTCCGGGGTCACCTGCGGCCCCCTGAGGGGAGGTACTGTCTCCCTGCGAGCGGCCATCCAGGTACGCGAGGCGCCGCACACCCAGTCGTCTCGCACGCCTACGACTGTACGCGGGTCCCAGCATCGCCCGTACACGGCGGGACTGCATCCCAGACCTCCCCCCGACAGCTTCATCGGGACTGCTCCTACTGAGCATCTCTGCCCTGCTTTCTCACCCAAAACATCGGCCCACAAGCTTCCAATTCTGGTCCTGCCGACGCCCTGCGTATCCTGCTCTTGAGCCTCGCTGTGCTGGGGAGATCCCACACCTGAGCCCCTCTCTGCCACGTCCCCCAGAGCCTATGCACCAGACACACAAGGGCCAGCCCCAACACCTAGGAAGGGCAGCACGTTACCGTCTTGACCAAGTTTTCCGTGCGTTAACCACCCTCTTCCCCTGAGCAACAGCCTCCATCAACAGCTACACTGGGGTGGGGGTGGCAGGAGCCAGGAGAGGCAGATGAAACCCAAGGAACAGAGGGATGCAGGAGGCAAGATGGCTGGGGATAGCTGGGTGCAGGCTCAGGTGGAAACAGCATTAATCTCAAATACACCATTTGCTTCAGCTGGGCAGCAGGAGCACGGCCCTCCACCGGCCTCGGGAGCTGTGGCCTGACTGGGGGCTGCCGCCACCGCCGCCGCTGCTACAGGCACACAGGATGCAGCTGAGAGAGGACACAGCTGGCTCGCTGGCTGCCTGTGCTCTTTGCCTGCTCCCTCCCCCCTCGCAGGCAGAAGGGAGCCGCACAAGTGCACACACACATCAGGCTATTAAGCCAGTCCACCCGCTTCTGGATGATGCCAGCAGCATCCTAACCAGGATGTGTCACCTTCCTGTCTGCAGTGCACTAACTGCTCAGGGGTGGGCTGGGAAGAGAGGGCTGGAGGCAGGGACCACTTGGCAGCATCTCCGAGCATTGCGGAGCTAAAGGGGATCCGGGGACGAGCCATCCATCTCCGCTGACGGGAAGCAGCAGCAGCCCCGATTGAAAATGAAAGCACACCTTGCCCTCCCGCTCTGCCTGCGCCCACATCCGCAGCCGCCACCTGAGCCGGACCCCGCTCCCTCGCCCTCCCCCGGCTCGGGGCTCGGGGGCCAGCCTGCCCCCGGGAAGCGGAGGCAGGGGAAGAGGCGGCGGGCGGCAGGGACGGGGGACCCCCTCCCGCGCCGGCGGGAGCGCGGGCAGGGCGTGCGGCAGCGCCCCCTGCCGAGGCGCGGGCTCCCGGCTCCGCGCGGGCAGCCGGGGCAGGCAGCCGGGGCAGGCAGCCGGGGCAGGCAGCCGGGGCAGGCAGCCGGGGCAGGCAGCCGACCTCCCCCCCCGCGGCGGCAGCGCCGCTGCCCCCCGCTCCCCAGCGGGGCAGGCAGCGGGCGGTGCTGCGGCGGGGCCAAGCGCAGGGACGGGGGAGCGGTGAGGCCACACATCTCCCTGCCTCTCTGGTGAGTTCCCAAGTGCCTCATCAGCAAGCAGTGACGTATTTTCACGCTTTCATCCTTCCCAGTAGCAGCACTGGGCTCGTGTCCCTGCCGACGGCATGCACAGGCGCAGTGGGTTAAAGACGGTGCCCAACCACCGCTGTCTGGCACGACAGCTCAGTGCCAGGGGCAGACTGGCAGCTCCTTCCCGCCAGCCACGTCTGGTGCAGAGGGGACGTGCAGAGCCACCTGTCCTCCAGGCCCTCTGGCTGCCTCTCCCTCCCGCCTCCTTCCCTGCGGCCTCCCGGGCTTTCTACATCACAGCCCCTCGCATCTCTCCCAGCCTGTGCACATGAAAGTGGCAGAGCGAGACTGGGAAAGGTCAGCGGGAGGACCAGCCGCTGCCGGCTCAGCGCTGAGCCTCTGTCTTTAATTAACATCTGCCGGGCTAGCTGCCCTCCCTACACTTGACTCCGACTCCCAGTCTCCCCTTCCCTCCTCTATCATTACGCCCACGCTAGGAGAGACAGGGAGGGGAGGAGACGGGGAAGCAGAGTTCCTTGGAGCTCCTCAAAGCCTCCCTCTGCCAACACCACCACGGCAGCAGCTCATCCCGGGAGCTGCCTGGTACATCAGCACGTCAGCGAGCCCCTGGCCGAGATGCCCAGACCGGCTGTTACCTGCCCCTCCCTTGCACGGGGCTCTCCTGCCTTCGGGCCGCAAAACATACACCCAGGAAATCAAAAGTCTCCCTTCCAAACTAGTCAAGGACCAAGAGGGAGCCATCTGTGACTGTGACTCCAGCTTTCCCTGGGAAGAATCGGGATCAGCCACCCAGAAGCTCCTGACACGTGTTACCTCTGTGGGACGCAGAGGATACTGGGCTACAGGGTCAGAAGGACCGGCCTCGTCTTGTCGTGCTTTTGCGGACGAGGACGTCTGGAGCGCACGGAAGCCAGGTCCCAAGCCACCTCCAAGGCTCTGGGACTTGTTCGTTCCCACTGCCTCTCCAGAACACCAGCCCCAAGCTCAGACCTTCGCGAGACCCCTGTGGGCAAGGCCCTCATTACACTTATGAATATGATTAATTAGGTCCAATTAACTATACCGGAATTAATGATGTGACTCACAGTTAGCTGGAGCTGCCTCTTTGCGAAGCGTATCCCCAGTGGCTCACTCCAGTCCCAGACCAACCCCCAGCAGAGGCCCCAGAGACGGAAGAGCACAGATGAACTGGGATGAAGGAAACGAGTCTGGGGCTGCGAAATGCCTGTTTTCGGAGCAGCCGTCTGCTTTGCTGGTCCACGTAGGTACAGAGAAGGGAGCCGGTGGCAGCTCCAGCATTAAATCCACAGACCTGGCACACGGCCTCATCCCGCGTTCCCCTAGAAAGGCAAAGGTCCAGCGAGGAGACGGAAGAGGCTACGTTACTGCTGCAGAGGTAGGCTCTGGCCTAAAAACGTCTTTTCAGCTCTCCCCATGCTACCCTCGGTCCTGCCCATCCCTATACAGACTCCTGGCCACAGTGGCCTCTTCTCCCCTCAGACACTGGCACGGATCCTATCCCACAGCCTCGCCAGTCCCTGCTGTGCCTCCATCTCCCTCGGGCTGCGTCGCGAGGTCTCAATCCCACTTCTGTTTTGATGGTACCACAAAGCCATCGCTCAGGGAAAGGGAAAAAAAGCCAACCCAGGAGAGGCTCCAGGTCTGCGCCCAGCCCTGCAGCCAGGCGGGGAAGAATGGGCTCCCTCAATTCGTGCTCGTTGGAGTTTGAGCAGGGCAGCCGCCAGCAGCAAGCAGCTGCGAGGAGCCTGCGCTACCTCTGCCACCTCTGCAGCTGCCTAGGCAGCCCGTGCTGTTGGCCACATGGACCTGGAGAGAATGAGGAGTGCCCAGCTTGGCTTCTCTCCTCCTTTCAAATGGGATCCCAGCCCGTTTCCTTCGCACTAACTTATTAACCATCACATCGCCAGCAGGCCAAGGCCATTCACCCACCGCAGCCAGAAGAAACTGGGAAGTGCAAAGAGAACACATGAAGCGACGCAGCCAGCCAGCCACAGTCTCCCACTCAGCATCCTCACGCCAGAGCTGGGCCTTGGCCCCCCTCCATCCGCCGGGATTTTCCCATGCTGCAGTCCTAAAGGCAAAACACAGCCTGCGCTGGAGTACCAGAGGAGAATTTAATCAAGCTGAGCCATCCTCTTCCCAAATGGAAATAGGCTGCTGCAGCCACAGCACGGCTGACACACCATCCTCTAGCAAAGACAAACTCCTGACACGGTTCCAGGATCACAAAGACACCGAGGCTCAGGATCCTGGATGCCCTGCTATTCCTGCAACACCAGATGCACTCATAATACCTGTACGGGTGCAGGCACGACATAGCTCTTCAACCCTTCTTGTGACTCCTGCACGCTCCGAATGCCAGCCTCATCCTCCCACCACCTCAGATGCTCGCTGCAGCCCAGGGGAAGTCACCCCAGGTCCGCTGCGCGGTGCACCAAGTCCTGATGCCGCTGGGATACTGGCACGGGAGACGAGCTTGAACTCCTACCACAACAGCCAGGCCTCGGGTGGCCTCTGCTACATGCTCTAGCTGTACGTGAGCCGCTCTTCGCACAGGGCCCTGCAGAGACATTTGCTTTGCTGTCTCTGGTCTCGGTACATCGCTGCCGTCCAGAGCAGCCCCTGGCGAGCAGCAAACCAAGAAAAGGCTGGCGCTGGAGCCAGGAGGGAGCTTCTGCCCCCGCCACCTGGTAGAGCTAGGAGAGCCCGAGCCCGTCAGGCCGCCTGCGGGGCTGGGCAGCTGCCAGCGGGGCAGAGCACCGAGCCTGCTGCCAGCAAGGCCCGCGGGGCGCCAAGGGTTAAACCATTTAGCGAGGCCACCAGCGTGATAAATGCAGCCAGCGGCACAGCCGGCGCCTCCCTCCGCCACCCAGGGCTCGGGCTGGCTGGGGAGCGGGAAGGTGGCCGGCGGCGGGGCGGGCGGGCAGGGAGGACTCTTATCCTGATACGGCGCCTTCCTCCCAAGTGCGGGTTTGGAAAAACTGAGCAGGCAGGGCTGGCTCTGAAATCGCAGCGCCTCGGTGACACAAAGCCAGCAGATCCCTCGCCGAAAGGACGGGCGGGCGGGCGGGCAGCCGGGTGGGCTCGGCCCGGCGCCCTGGCTGCAGGGGGCGAGCCTGGCAGGGCGCAGGCAGGAGCGAACCGGGGGGCCAGGCGGGAACGCGGCGCTCCCCCCGCGGCGGCGAGATTTCCCTGCCCCGTGGCATTCCTGGCCGGCTGCGCAGGCAGAAGCAGAACCCGCGCGGGCTGCGGGGGATTTCGGGTCTGTGCAAACAGGCCGGCGGCTCTCGGCGCTGTCTGGCTGCTGCGGTCGCATTCCTCAGCTCCCCCTCCGTGCCGAGGCCGGCTCCGCTCCGCCAGCCTGCCCACAGCCCGCTGACCGCAGGTGGCCTGCGCCGCTCTGGTCCCTGCCTGCCAAAGCAGACCCCCAGAGCAGCCTCGGCACGTACAGCGCATGCCGTGCACACGTGCACGGGCAAATGCACATCGCAGACAGGCAAATTCTTCATGCTTATACGCCAGTGACGGGTGTCAGAGACGGTGCCGGGGCAGACACACTTTCTCCAGGCGTGCACAAGCATGTGCAACCACAAACAGCAGGAACAGAGCACGGCACACGGGTGCCAGCCCCGGAGCTACCCCGCAGACAGAGTGAAGGCAAGTCTGCGGTGCATCGTACCAGGGGATAATGAGATAGCCCGGGAAGGCACAAAACCAGCTTTTGCTGTTCCCGCTACGGCAGTCTTACAGTAAGGCAGAACTAGGAACGGAGTAATCCCTCCCTGTGATTTATTTACTCGGTGCCTTCATCTCCAGCGGACTGACTTCTGCAAGCTTGGTCATTGCAGACACTCGAGCCCTGTGTCAGCGAGTCGCAGAGCAGAGATCAGGAGAGTTTTCAGGGAGGTCGGAAGCATGACACAAATTCAGTTTTATTCAATGTCTCTGTTAGTATTTGGGGTCACTTGTAATCACTGCTGTGTAAATGGGGTCATAACAGGAAAAGTTAGCGACCTGCTGCCTTGCGCCATCTGCCAGCAGGACAAGGACTTGTGTTGCTGGTAGCTTGGACTAGCACTTGCTACCCTGTTCCCAAACACAGTCTCCGTTCCCGAGACAGTCATGTGCATCTTGGTGTGCGCAATGCCTCAACCACACAAACCTCTAGCTGGGGGAAAAGCCTCTCCCCCAGCATCTCAGGGGCAGACCTGTTTTGCAGAGAAGCAGGGCACATACCCTGGCACGCAGGGCTGACGCAGCCAGACTCACCTGCATCAACACGCAGCTGCCTGGCTAAACCCATCTATCTGTGCTGCGTGCTCTGGGGAGAGCGATCGCCTGAGTAAAGCCACAGGCTCTACTTGGGTGTTCAGGCTCTGCTCCCACTTCTGCTCCCTTGGTTTTTGCCTAGCCCTTGCTCATCCGCACCCCAGTCTCCCAAAACATGCATGCATTTACGCAGGTCTGATGGTACTTTCCCGCCAGAGGTGCCGAGCACCTCAGCCGACTGCCACGAGCACTCTACAGAATTTGTGATGAGGAAAAGGTCCTCCTTGCCGGGACCACCCTGTCCCCGGCCAACTACTTGTCGCTTGCATTCCCGTTCAGTTTCCTCTCATGCTCCAGATTTCACCTCCCTTCACGCTCTCCAACAACATGCCCTCTGCATCCACCCCAACAGACGTGGAGGCACTATCGAACCGCAGCCTGCCTCCTCCACAGTGCACAGCACGGTGCTGGAGGCTGGCTGCCTCTCCCCGCGCTCCTCCCTCTCTCCAATGTCAGCGTTATTAAACATTCACGCTATTGCCTGCCACGGGCAGACGGCTACAGCGGAACATACGCAGAGGGCCAGCTTCTCCAGCCTTGGGAGCGCTCGTGCATCCCTCCGCTGTGGGGGCAGAGGGATGAGGAGGACGCAGGAGGGGAGAGAGAAAGGTCCCCCCTCGGAGAAGGAGGCTGCTCTGCACCCACAAGCCGGCCTCACGCCACCTCCGACCCGCAGCCTGGGACACGCTGGCTCACACCGGAGGCTGTGGGCATTTCCTGCCTGCAGCCGGCGCGGGGCTGCCCGGGCACAGCTCCTCGGGCAGGGCCCGGGGCTCCGGGCCGCCCCCGCCCAGGCCGGGGACGGGGGCACGGCCGTGGCGGAGGGCAGCGGGCTCCGTCCGCAGCGCCGGCGGCGCGGGTCAGGCCGGCCGCCCGCAGAGGACGGCCGGGCAGCGCGCGGCGCGGCGGGGCGGGGCGCCCGCCGGCAGCGCGCGGGGCCGGCGCCGGGGCCCGGCGGCGCCACCTGGCGGCGCAGCGGCCGCGCCATCGCCGCCGGGAGCCGCCGCGGGCAGCAGCCCCGGGGGCCGGCGGGCGGAGCGGCGGACGCTCCCCCGGCGGAGAGCGAGGCCGCAGCGGCAGGCAAGCGGGGCGCGCCCCGGCCCTTCCCTGGGCTCCCACCGTAGCGGTGCAGGGCTCCCGCTCTCCTCCTCCGCTCGGGGAAAGCGGGGTTTGCTCCAGCGGCAGCCAGATTTTCCCTCTGTACACCCGATGCTGGCATACAGCACCAGAGCTGGGACGAGAAACACCAGAAAACACGTTGCCTTGTTGTATTTACCCTCTTCTCTCTCTCAGATGATGCAAAGGAGAGGCAGCTATCTCCGGGACTATGCATGACAGACCAGCAGCATGTGCACAGCAGAAGGGGATGTTTTAATTAAGAGGAAAAGGAGAAACCGTGGCTGCAGTGAAAAATGCCAAACGGAGCTTTAACATCCAGGCGCAGAAGTGAGGAAATGGATTTCCGCAGCATGCAATACATCCTCATCCCTGCGCTAGAATACGAAGAGCTAAACCAACCCTCCACCCTCGCCAGCAGCAGTGGCTTACAGCTGGCACCTGAACCATTAAATCATCCCTTCCTGCACAGACAGCCCTTCTCGAATACCTGTGTAACAGGTACCTTAATGCACTTTACAGCTGCCCTTTATACGGTGTGGACACGGAGAACCAAGCATCAAAATCCTCTCCCAGGTGGAAGGCAACGCGAGGGGTTGCAGGAGAGTCGCGTGTCTGCCAGCAAAGGCTGGCAGAGCCAGAACACCAGGTACAGGGGTTGGCCTGGCCACAGGTAACGAGGTCAGCCGGATGCTGAGGTGCTTGGCCAGGACAAAAACAGAGGCGGGAACTGGGTTTAGATGGGTAGAGATGGAGGGAGGCTGCCAAAGCCCCGTTGGCTCTCTAGCAGTGTGACGAGACAGGGCAAGGTAGAACGGAGGGCAGAGTGGCGAGGCTGAAGCAGCCTAGCTGCTAGCCCCACTACACGTGGGACTGAGTAACAGAAGGAGAACCCTCCTAAGAAGGGCCTTGGGGAACCTCTCCCCTCGGCCACTGCCCCTTCTTCCTGCAAAGGCAAACTCTCTCCCAATTGAAGCAAATATGCTGTACTTGAAAACACCAAGGCGCAGTTACTTAAGGAACAAAGAAGCCAACAAATGACAATTCGGTCAGATGCAGTATCACAATTGTTTGCGCCTTTCTGTGCGCGCTCTTCATCTACCAGGCCTAAGCACAATTTTCTCAGACAAAACAAAAGGCAGCAAGAAGGTGACAGTGCAAGAGCCTGGAGCAGCACCTCCTCCCTTACTGTCTCTCAACCATACAGCAGTCACGACACCAGCTCGGTCTCTGCAGACACAGGCAGGAAAATCCCTCAGCTACAACGAAGAGCACAGTATGTACCACCCTGGTGCTGGCTTCCCAGCCCACCAGAGACAACAGTGGACTCAAAGCAGGAGGGACCCTTGGGGTGAGCGGGCTCGGGGTGCCCAGGACACCTTGGGGTGTCCAGGACTCCCTTACATAGCTGCAGGGATGCAGAAAAGGCCAAGCCGAACACCACATAAGCAGAACCACTTCATCCAGTCCCTAACAGTCTTGCCATATTTCCCCGATTCCTCCTTCTAAGCACTGCCTTCATCCCAGTTATCAGAAGCCTTGCAAGCTTCCCCATCCTCTGACAGCCACAGCTCCACGTCCAAGCTAGAAAAGGGGAAAGAGACAGGGGGGAAAGGGAAAAAGGAGTTTTTCCAGAAGCCAATGAAATGCAACTGTGAACATAGTTCCCATGGTAACAGCAGGATCCAGGGGAAGAAAAGGGAATGTAAATCGGATTAGCAAGGGGATGAACAGGGGGAGGGACGAACGAACCAGTTGCATCTGCCAGCCCAGCCAGGCCACTCAAACACCACCTGCGCTGCGTGCTCGAGTACCAAATCCCCTCCACACCTTGATGCCCGCCTAGAGAGCTCCCTGTGCAGCAGTCTGCCGCAGAGTCACCCAGCGAGGCGAGGTCCTCACAGCACAACAGGGCTCGTGGAGGTCACTGAGGGAGTCCTACCGCCACCACTCCCAGCCCAGAAACTTTCTCGAGTGGAGCAGTCTCCCTGTAATTGATGCAATATATTGCTTTCACTGTCTGTCATCTTAACCGTAAACGAGGAGGAGGCTCAAAAATGCCCTGAACATAAAAATCAAAGAGAAGTAACTCACAACACCCAAGATTTATGCTTCTCCACCCACAGGGGAAACAGAGTACTCCTCCGTGACATTCTAGCAAGGACTCGCACTTTGCGGAGCGAATACAGTGAAATCAAGGTGGCTTTCAATAAAGCCGGGAGAAGCGTAGCAACGCACAAGAGATTTAAACCAGCACATCCAACAGCAGCAGAGCCTGTTCCAGCAGGGTTCCCAGGCTTGGGAACAATCTTCCCAGCCGGAGAGAGGACTACAGCATCTCGGCTGCTCTCTAGGTCTGGCTCTCCCCACACTGCTTAGGCTGCTTGCTGCACACTCTCTCTCCTGGTGCTTCCCAGCCTGGAAAGGGTTAAGTCTCTAAAGCACCTCCTGGGGTTTTGCTACTTCTTTTCTGCTCCGTTTTTTTTCCTCAAAGACAGAGATCATCTGCTTGGATCTGGCTTGACCTCACAGCAGAGCCCACAACCGAGCCCACAGCTGCCCTCTCTGCAGCACAGATTGCGTGTGTGGGGGCACAGGAGGGACTCACAGATTTGCTGCACTGGAGCCCTTTTGGAGATGGGCATCAATATTTCATGATGGGGAGACGATGCTTCAGTGGTACCATGCAGATGTGCATTTGTGCTGTGCTGTCAGGGACACAAAAGGACAGACCCCAGGCTGGCGCTCTCCAGCTCCCAGGGAACCCACCGAGAAGAGAAGCCCCCCCCAAGGGTAAAGGGACCTCATCTGCCCACCTTTGCTCTGCAGCTCCAGCAGTATGAGGAGCCACAGGTGGTGCCAGCAGCTCCTGCACAAACCTGCCATCCTCTACCTGGCAGCAATATCCCAGCAGAGAAAGCTGCACGTTAGTCTGAGTTGGGGAGGGGAAGAGGGACAGCCTTATCGGTCCCCAGGACATCCCTAGTACCATAACGCTCCGTCAGAATGCTGCACCAGCCCCAAAATACAAGATGTAATCAGATGGTCATTCCCAACTGGAGCCCAGGTTTCAAGAAATGCACAATATCCAACTGGAACCAGAAAAGACATCACTGGGGGAAGCTGGACTGTGTTTGGCACAAACTGTATAGATGCCCTTTGATTCAGGCACTCAGTACAACTTCCTCCCTTCAAAAGGAGAGCGAGGTTTGAGATCCCTGTTTTGACGCTTTGCAATATGTAGAGCGGGTCCTGTCTAAGAGTCTCTGAAAGTCTAGCGTAAAAGGAGCACTTGTGTCTCCAGAGCATGTGTAGAGGGCAGAAAGAAAACAGACTGAACGGCATGACGCAGGACTGCCTAGAGCAGGACAAAGCTCATCTCCGAAACGCTCGAGCATGACCTAAGAGCAAAAGTATCAAGGGTATAGTATCAAAGTATATTTCTATCAGCAATCTTGTGTGGAAAGAACAGCCAGCTGTCCTGGTTCAAGTCCCCCCAAATCCAGCCATGCAGCAGCAATGCCAATGGGAGGAAGGAGCAAGATTTCAGCAAGGGGAGCCTGTGGAGGACCACAGCTCTGGAAGTTAATTGAGACAAAGCTGCTACGCTTTTCTTGGACATGAATTTGAGTGGGAGGTGTTTGTTACTGCCAATACATTTTCCCTCATACACAGTTCTTCCACATGAGGTTCAACCGTTAAGCATTGACAGTGCATCTGTTAAGATTGGCTCTAGAAACCAAATGTTCTGGAAAATAGAGAAAGAAACATGCTGTGCTTGCCCTTCATCTTCCCAGCCATCCAGCTCCCGGCACCACAGAGAAAAGCCATGCGGAGCAGCCCATGTGCACACAGACGGCCCAAGAGCAGCCGTGTTTAAAGTACTCCTCTGCGTGAAAGGTGCAGCAGGCTGAGGAACAAGAAGTTGTTCCCCAAGGGTGGCAATACTCGGCGAAAGGGCAGCACGACAATGTCAGGCTTGTTTCTACTGACAAGATAAGGCTTCAAGAAAAGGTTCCGCAGAAGGTCTGGGAGAAGGGCTCTTCCCAATATTTCAAATTCCTCTCCCCATTTGCGTTTTCTTTGTACAACTGCATTTCTGTCCTACCTCCCATGGCAGCTACCTTGGGCTTAGAGCAAACAGTGAGCTTGCTTCTTCAGAAAGACCCTGTGCCCAGCAGATAGCTCTGCGATCACCACAGACTACAAGTACTGGAAGAGGACATTCCTGCAAACAGAGGAAGATGATCTTCCTCCAAGGTCACGAAATCTTTTCTTCAGAGAAAGAAAGAAGAAGAAGAAAAAAAACCCAACAACCCAGAAAGGCCAATGCAGCCTCCTCACTTGACTCCCTTTAATTAGTAACCATCTGGTTTTGAGAAGAGCTGTCAACCAATGTAGAGCATTTGGCAAGATTCCTCAGCTGCCGCTCTCCTAACTTCAGTTCTTGGAAATGCTTTAAGCCTCAAGATGCCAAAAGGAAATGAAAAGAAAAGCAAAAGCAAGCACACGAGTGAAACAGAAGAGCAAGGACGCAGTATAATCTAGCGGACAGGGCGAGACATTCCCCAGTTCCACTTCCAGGTCGGGGAGCAAACTGCAAACGCTGCTGGCCATCTGATAGCCGGGAAACCTCCCACCCAGCCAGCCACGCAGGAGGAACTGCAATACCTCAAGCATCGTATTTCAAACAAGCCGTTACAAATCCCTCGACATTTTCCGGAAGTCGGGCTGCTCGATTCAGCATCCTGGCCAAATTCCAACTCAGGCAATGACTTTCTATCTTCCTAAATTCCCTCCCTCACTTTAATTTCTTCTTTGTCCCAACCACTGTGCAACGGCACTGTGTGCCTGCAGTTACGCATGCTGCTCCAGCACAGCGTTCATCCACCAGGGCAGACACGGACAGTCTTACGAACCAAATGCACTGTGCTCTGTGGACAAGAGCTGTGACACTCAAGTTTTGCCCTGGTTCTGCCTGATCCCACACTCAAATCCCTGCCCAAATAGAGGGGTGCTGTTCCCCACTGAGAAAGCTGCAGGTGCAAAGGGAGCGTTTCGCCTAGCTTTTGGACAGAGCGAGGAGGCATGCTAACCGTTCTGCTCTGGAAGCTCCCAGGCTGCCTCGCTCTCCGAGCCACGGAAGCTCAAGTCCTCAGGCACGCTCTGCCAGCGCAAGCCCTTTCGCTCTTTTCAGGGAAGCAGCCGCACTGGTAGCAAAGCTGGGCAGCAGGAGCCGGGCTGCAGCACTTTTGTGAGCGCTGCCTGCCTCATTAACATTCAGCACATGGCTCGAGCAGCTTTTAGATTACTCCTTCCTGACTCTGGGACCTCGTGCGTGAGTCAGAGGCTTGCACATTTGCTTCCCCTGATCCCCGCAAGCCCCCAACACACGGCAAACTATGTTTTGAACAGTTCCCTTAATTTCTGCGTGCAGACAACCACCACCTCCCTTTTGCAAAGAGGCAGAGTCATCCTCTACTCCCCCAAACAGCATCATGACTCCCCCAAACAGCATCATGCGCACACGGACCACCACCCTCTTTTCTCACAGATGCGTTCAGATTTTGCAGTACCCACTTGGTAAGCAGGTACATGAGATGCCCCTACACTCAGACCCCCTCGACTCATTTCCATCCTGGTTCCCATACGGTGCTTCAGCTTCCCATGAGGCACGCCTAGAAGCCAGCTCCCTTTCCCTCCTCCAGACCCGTGGTAATGGGGTACAGGCACAGCTGAAGGAGCGGAGGATCCCCATGTTAAATACATTAACGCCCCTCTACAAACAGGGCAGATATTGTTTCCCAATACGTTTCTGCAGTTCTGTCCTATGCGGCAAAAGAGTCCGGGATCCAAACCTACGAAATCCTCACATTATACCTGCCCTGACATTCACCAGCCTGTCAGAGCAGCGGAGCTGTAATCTCGTTGACTCCTGACCCGCAAGAAAAAAAGCGAGAATTAAATTCCCTATTAGAGCATCTGAAACCACCAGGGACCCGCACCTGATTAGCGATCTCACACATGTCCAGAGGGGCGGATGAGCAGGTTTCAGCTGCCCTGATCTGCACGGAGCTACGAGATATTCTCACTTGCTCTCTCAGGAGCTGCACTAGACTTGCGCTTGGCTGGGACGCCCACCGGGGCAGCAGGGGCTCAGGAGCGCTCTCACATCCACTTCTTTCAAGAGGATGAGGGCACTGGTCTGACGCTCTAGGGACTGAAAATCCCCATGCAGGGAACAGGGAGGTGCCCAGGCAGGCCAGAGAGAAACAGATGTGGGTCATCAGGCCTGGACCATCTCCCCGTGAGTCTCGACACAGCCAATTTACACCAAAGAACCAAAGGCAAAAGGTTGTGGATACCATTCCTCTTTTCGGTTTCCCAGCCTTGGCTGGGGAAAATAAAGCTTTTCCTTTCCACTATACGCTCCGCTCCAAGCCACAGGAACCTCTGCGCAATACTTCCATCCTCCGTGCTTCTCCTCCAAAGCCTTTCTTCCTTGTCTAGTAGCATTACGCAAAGTGCCCAACTGCCAGTGCCAATGAGACTTCAGGCAGAAATCCATCTATTTCTCCCCTCCAGCTCTTAATTAACATGTGGACTTCAATTACATTTCCCGTTTTCACGTCAAAATATGTCTCTCTCCTCCACCTGCCCCTCCCCAAGATCATTACAAGAGCTCTAATAATAATCATCATCATCCGTCTACCCTGAGAGCGAGGCGGGGGGCACCTGCTCCATCTTCCCAAGTTACCCCATCCCACCTAGCCCCTGGTCACTCATTCCTTGGAGAGCCGCATGCCCTGGTCCCACGCCAACGAAGAGGGGTGGAAGCACTGCTAACAGGTTGGCACAACATATTGCCAGGGCTGGATAGTGCCTGCAGGCTTTGGCTGCAGCGAAAGACATTACAATTCAAGGGTGGACACAGAAACAAAGGCAATTCAGGGAAGTATTAGGGATTCTCTTGTTTTCAAAAGTAAGGATGGGCCACCCTCCTGCTGAAGAAGCTCTATCCTCGCTATTTATACAAGGCGCAGCAAACGCTGCTAGGAAGCTTTGCAGGAACACTCAGCTGATTCACAGACCTATGCAGTAAAAAAATGGGAAAACTTTCTAACGAACCTCCCCATTCTCACTGATCCAGCCACTAGAAAAGCGATCACCTTAGTAAGTCACAAAGCATCCATTCCCCAGAGAAAGTGAAAACAGAAATTCTTCCCTATCCAGCCAGATGGGAGCAGGCAAGAAGCTGATGATACAATTTACTCCAGCATGGACCTTGGTGCAGTCAGGTTTTCAGGAAGCTCAGGCATTTGTCTAAAGGTGACTCAAACTGCTACCACTC
Source organism: Phoenicopterus ruber ruber (assembly GCA_009819775.1). Taxonomy (NCBI): domain Eukaryota; kingdom Metazoa; phylum Chordata; class Aves; order Phoenicopteriformes; family Phoenicopteridae; genus Phoenicopterus; species Phoenicopterus ruber. The sequence goes on along the minus strand of CM020237.1, from coordinate 8,077,620 downwards.
CCCTCACAAGTCTGGGAACCTCAGCCAGATGCAATCTGTCACAGCGGGGAGACTGAGCCCTGCACAACACCGACCTTGGATTTGCAAACTCAAAACCAGAATCAGCTCTTAGACCGACTATTTCATCTGAATGTGCAAAATTCACCAGTCAGCTGGTGGCTTTGTCCACTTACAGATGTCTGGGAAGTGAGATTTTCTTTAGTCATTACTTTACACCTCAGACTTTCAGCGCTCCTCGAAGACAATCTCTAGCCTTTCCAGCAGCAAACAGCAAGGTAACACTGAACTGAATATCAAGCTACGCAACGTTTGCTTTAGTTTGCAGACAGACCGAAGACAGCGAGCTGCCCACCTCTTCCATTGCCGAGTTTGGAAGAATTAGCAATACTTCACAGAGCAGACATCAGGCTCTTGGGACAGAGACAATAACATAAGAGCAGCATCGAGGCGATCGCAACGCAAAGGAGATATACAAAGGACTAAAAGTATGGCCCAGACAGAGTCTGCAAGGCAAGGACTGCGCGATCCAAACATACAGCTAAGCGCATCATGCGTAACTTGGACAGAAAGAAGAGCTCCCAGCAGAGCTCCATGCATGGGCAGCAAGCATTCCATGAGCACAGACGGTGTCTCTGCTGCTCGCAGAAACCCATATCCCTCCCCATAGTCCAACGACGCAAGAAAACCAGGTGATTGCCTGAGCAAGAGAGTGTCGATAAATGTGGCAGAAGGGAGACAATGTCCCTTTAAATGTGACTAAAGTGTTGTCAATGGCTCTGCCATGGTACAGGAGTTAATCCCCCCCCAGCCCCTCTCAGCCACTGTGATGGGATAATTAGATGCGAGGGCTCAGCGCAGATGATGCTCCAGTTGCTTAGCAACTAATGGTTTCCATGGAAACGGCAAAGCACAGCCTTCGGAGCAGTAAGTGAGCAGTGCAGCAGGGCAGGGAAAGATGCCTTAAACTCCTGCACTGATCCTCTCCTCCAGAATCACTGGGAGGCCTTGAGGTATTAGGGGAATGAGAAGGGGGTGCCTTAAAGATACAGCATCCCTGTTTCAAGTGGCAGCAGAAAGAAAAGGGGTTTTTCTTTTTTAGAGTAAACTTTCAGTGACATGGTCATCCTGATCTCGGTGACTCTCCACTAGCAGGACAAGCGAGGCTGAATCACACAGAGTGGTCTTACGCAAAGGCTCATGCCCCGATATGTGGGTCGCCCTGCTATAAGCAGCTGAATAATGCGATTCCAGCATCAGTTCTCGCACCCAGGGGCTGAGAGGCGAACACACACACACTAATGTATATGGATTTTCAGCGCTGTCCCATAAGAAGCCATGTACAGGCATCCAGCCTGGCCCTGAACCAGCAGGCAAGAGGAGGTTTCCTCTCGATTCTGCAGCTCTGCAACACACACAAAAGTGACACTAGCTATAAAACATGAAGAGTCTCGCCAGGATAACAGAGACCAGATTTATTAACCTTAGCCCAAGTCTGTCATCTGGTACTTCCTTCAACACGACCAATTCCTACTGCTTTATTACCGCTGCTCCCTGCACTAAGCCAGCATCCCACTGTTTCCGAGCATCGCAGCCATGACCCGCATCACTTCTCACTAAATACTGCATGCGCTGGCCATGCAGCTGCACCGCTGCAAGCCACGGTCTTGTCATCTCGTGAGCTGAGCAGAGACAAGCTCTGTTTGCATTTTGATAAGAGAGCTCTGGGACATGGCATTTGGTGGGGTTGTTGATTCAGTACTAGGTGGTCTTCACCCCCTCACACGACGCAGGGATGGTCTGCATCACTGCCTGCTTGCCAATGACAGCCTTATGTGCGAAAGCTTTGCAAACGTCTCAAGCCCTGATGGCACAGAAGGTGGTCCGGAAACTCGCATCACGAAGACGAGCCCTGCTCTCCTCCCCTCCCCTCCATCCAGTCTCGCACTTGTGACAAGAACCGTCCCTTGCAGAGACAGCGAGCAGACTGCGCTTTGGGCACTGGCTGCAGCACACGCACTCGCTGGTCTTCCCCTTCCCACCTGGGAGGAGACTGGCACGCCGCATGCCGTCTCTTCTCGGCAGAAAGCATGCAAAATGGAGAATAGGGCAGATCCCTCCCTCGGGCAGCAGCTGAGCTGGGAGATGGCACGTACTGCTGGCGAGGGGCAGCCAGGCTGGGCTCTGGGATCCCCGCGTGTGTCGGTCAAAGCCGCAGAGCGTCTCAGAGTCAGTGGCTCTTTCCTCCCCTCGCTGCGTGCGGTACCTCACCCTCCCTGCAAACCCGGGGGATGCCGGCTGCGACACCCAGGAGGGATGAAATATCCTGTCGGCCAGCCTGTGCCAACAGCTAATTTAGCCCTAAGTGAGGTCTCCTCCCTGGAGCCCTGTCCTCATCCACCCAGCGCTTCAGGAAGGTACCGGAACAGAGTCGCCAAAAAAGTTGTAGAGCGTTTCAGACTCTGTCCCCTATGGCTTTCAAAGGGGGAAATCAAAGGGAAGCGCCACGCTTTGTTCCGCGGGGGAGCGGCACGAAAGGTGAGTGGCGGCGAGCCCGGCAGAACCGGTCGCTTCAATCGTCCGCCAGCTCACCTTTGAAGTGGTTTTAAAAAATCAGGGAGGAGGGGCAGAGACCCGAGTTCAGCTCTTTTACTGCAACTTCACAGAATCTGAGGATGTGGGGGGTAAGAGGCTGCCTTTCCCCCACTAGAAAAACAGCATATCTGTTCAGAGAGAATAGAATATGGCTAATAAAAAAGGCTGTGATACTCATCAAGTACATCTGTTGTGTCCTCACGGCCTGAGGAGGCTACGAACAGCTACGACGGCAGAAGCATCTACCTACAGTACCGATGGAGACGTAGCCAGGCATCCGCAGGATTAACTGGGCACCCTGACACAGCCCCCATTCCAGTGCCGATGGAGCAACCGACCCTCTCGGAAGAGTCCACAGCCTCTTCTCTGCCTTGCGTTCCCTCTACCCCTGCCCGCCCGTACTTTCCCCACTGCCTCTCTTTAACAGAAAGGACCGGTTTTAACCGTGGCCCATGCAAATCCTGGGAGCTCTTTCTATATTATAGTTACAGCATCAGCCACTTGCTGCAGCATGGGGAATCGAAGCAATGCCAACACAGCAGGAGTGGCACCGTGCGAGGACAAGCCAGGCACCTACTGTACACCCTGTACTAGGAAGACGGGGAAAAGCACCAATTACTTAATTGGAAATGAAGCTCTGTTCTACCACAGAAAAAAAAACAAACCAAAACAACCAACAAAACCCCACAGTTGATTGGCATGACCAGTATCCACAAGCCCAGAGTCCCCGCCAAGCCCACTGAGCTTGCTTCTATACAAACGCTATCAGCTGGGCAAAGCCAAGACAAGAGACGATACCCTCGTATCACCACGGACAAGCGGATGTCACTCTGTACAAATTCAAAGCTTTCAGGGGCTGTGGAAGACAAGAGCCATTCGAGCCAGACTTGAATAACAACTCTGAGTCAGAAGCCAAGTAATAGAGCTCCCCTATCTTTAGGGGAGAGAGCGAGCTCGGATCCAACATCTTTCAGAAACAGGAGCAAATCTAGTTTCTCTGGCTTGCCGACAAGACCTCGCACAGCACATTCACGTGAAGGCATAAGCCTGGCCGAAGACACCTACCTACACCTTACACGCACACGCAGAAACGCACATGCAAAAGTCAGACACCCTGAGAAGCAATTGAGCACGCTCGCAGTTACACCTCAAATCCGAAATGTCTTTTCTCTTGATTTGCAAACAAGTCAATCTCAAACGCCAGGAGATGGGAATCAGCAAGGAAAGAGAACTGTGCTTTCCCCCGACCCCAACCCACATCCTTACAAAGCTTCCCTGGAGTTCTTGCGGTTATGAGGTGTGTGGGAGTAGGCGAGACTGGCTTTCAGTAAAACTATCCCATCAATTGGCTTCCGTGCAGGTAACACTCACCTGAAAAGAGCTGGCTTTGAAGAATCCAGACGTCCTGAGCCAAGACACCTCCAGCTTATCACCTCTCTACATTTTCAGCTCCATTCATGATGCAGGTAGAGACGCTGGCTACTTTAGCCTTCTGCACGTGTTAGCAGGTTCTCTTCTAACTTCTCTTTCACCTTCCGAAGCTAGAGGGGGACCAAAAAATGAGATGGCTTTAGGATACAAGCGTGAGCTTCTGATTAAACCGTAGGGCATAAGGAATCAGCAATCAGATGTTATTTGCCACAAATTGGCTCTATCAGTCTGATCAAGATCCCTCTCCCCTGGGAAAGCAGGGGTAGAGAGACAGAGATCAGGGGTTACGATGCTTTCACCCAGAATACACAGTATACAAACCGATGGGATTGAATGGCCAAAGGCAAAATTAAGACCTTTCAGCCTTTTCCTAGACTTAAGGGAAAGGTTCGTGGTTGCAACCGTATATATTTAAAACATTCTTAGGCTTTAAGCTGGAAACCAGCACTTCTGCTCCCACTTTTGCTAGCTTCTTGCCCAGACTGGGCAGACCACAGGGCTCATTTCCCTGCTTTACCTGTTTGTGTTATAGCAGTGCCTCAAATCTCTACCAGTAAGAAGTAAATGTTATCGCATGGGGGAATGCTTTCCATCCCTGCAGCAGAAGCAGGAAATATTAGCAAGGTCTCTTCACATCTTTTTTGGGGGAGGGTCCAAGTACAACTGTTCAGGGCTTCTCTGGGTGGAGCACTATATTATATTATATTATATCCTATCCCACCCCTTCCCTCATGTTACTTACCAGTTCCACAGACCAGTACAGCCTTCTCTGAGGACACAGAAACCTGGGGGAAGATGGGAGAAAGGAATCTCTAATCAGCTGCAGCCAGTTGCTGCTAGCAGCCCTGGAAGGTCTGCAGCTGTTTCTCATCTCCTTCGTTGCCCTGTAGTAGCTTTTGCTGGATAGCCCCCACCTAACTCCGGGGGCACCGGCTCTGAACCAGCTAGAGGTGATTTCCATCGCTCCCTACAAAATGCCAGCTCACACGGCCTCTTGTGGCCAAGCCACACACTCTGGTTATCCTCCTCAGCTCTGCCAGGCTGCTCTTCCCGGGGCGGCTCCTGGGAAGCAGCCCGGAGAACAGTGTCCTTCCCACGGACAGGTCCATCCCCAAATACTCTTCGGCCTGTTATTCACATCAGTGCCTCACATGTTGCCTCACTTGCTTTTCAAAAGCTGCACCTGGCTGAAGAACAAGCAGGTCAAGATAGATACTTCATCCGCATGCAAGGTCTAGCTATCGCAGGACTTCTCTTACCCCCCCAAAATACTCACGTTCTTCTAAGATTATTAACATAACTGCATCCAGTCTAGCACTCTTGTGCGAGTTTACTGGTGAAGTACCAAAGGTTACGTGGGTAGGTGAGGCATCAATGGAGGGTGCACGTAGATAATCACAGGCTTAATGAATTACAATGCCTCAGCTGATGAATACACCACTGTGTGAGAGTTTCACTCCAGATAGAAAGCGGAAAGCACCTTTGTGGTGCGACAGGTCGAGTGATAGGTGGTAAATTATTAAACTATAGTAGCTGGATTGCTTGCAACACATCTCAAGTCAAATACCAGGCTCCAGTTTCAGGAAGGGGAAAGGGTTTTGATTGGGGTGCGCTCAGACTTTTTTGAGGAAAGCAGCCAACCGAGCAGGCCCTGCTCGCACCCGAGGAAGCTGACGGGGAGCACGTCATCTCTGGTAACGACTGAACTTTGTCACACAGGGGTGGAAAAAGCTACACGACTGCAGCCTTCTGCATCTAGCAAAAGCAAAACTATGCTGGCTTGACATCTGTGAAATGCCTAACAAGAATTAAGCAAAACTTAATACAGTACAAACTATCATGCCTGCTTTTATTGAAGAGGCAAAACTGAGCAAGCCAAATCCTTCTCTGCTCTTCGAAAGTTACCTTTTCAAGAAAAGCTTGGTTTGGCGTTTGACTTATTTTTCAACAGCCTGTCTCGAAAGATGCAAATACGCAAAGGGCGAGAATAGTGACAGCAAACAATGCAGGACCATTTGGCCTGAAGCACCGCAAAGCAAGCCTGCAGCAGAGAAAAGCATCTTACCCTTTTCTTTCATCACGCAGAAAAAACTCAAACAACTCGAAGCCAAAGCTTTGGCACAAGGGTCACAGAATTCGCTTGTAAGCCGAGATTTTCCCGACATCACGACACTAATGCTACGACACAACCTTTTCCAGCAATTGCCAAAACCAGCCTCTTTCTGTCCATCTCCCTGCTACAGACTGGCAGCCAGTCCCTGATGTACTCCTCCGCTACGAGCATCACCTGTGCCCTCCTACAAAATGGTCAACATATGTAGAGACTCTGAAATCTAATTGCCTGCTAGTCCTAAGCCAAGGCTTGGATTTTCATTTGTAGCTATTCCGTTTCCACCCGTGCCACCTACCTCCCCTGCCCCCAAGCAGAAGAGCGATGGTGAGTGGGCAAATAGGATGAGGGGGTATTACAACCACCCTTTAATAGCACAAACCACGTTGCTTCCTTTGTAATACCTGGGACAGATTAGGCAGGGGCCGTGTGTGAAAGACACGGTCAAAGAAACAAAAGCAATTCAGGAAGGCACAGAATTTAGATTGCGTCTTCTAGCCACGCAAAAAGTTTCTAGGAGACACGCTGTGAAAGCGCACCAGTATCTGCTTAACCTGGCTCCTTTTCCCTGATTGTGGTACCCCCTTGGTGTTTTGCCTGGGCCAATCTAAAGCAGTTGCCGGTCTTAAAACCCGCTACTTCCAGGCAAGCAGGGTGAGGGAGCTCCCCGGTACCTGCAAACGTGTCCTGAGCACTCTGTGCATCCCTCAGAGATCCGTCCTGCTTCCAGAGACATTCAGGTTCTCGGATCGGGGAAGTCCACTGCAGAGCATAGGGAACACAGTGATTTTTATCAGAAGCAGAAAAAATTAAAATGTTAGCCTAACAAACACAGGAATGGCTCATTTATCAAGGCCCTAGCAAAGTCAACGGGCAGAAAACAGAGCCTACGCGGTGCCACCTATCTTATTTTCGATCAGCTCGCTTACTCTACCAATATGGACCATTTACTCACTGGAAGGACCTTTAATAGGTATTTAGAAGTGTGAAACAGAGACCAGCCTTTCATCCACCTGTGTGATAGCCTTTTTAAAAAAAAGGATGAAACCAAGTCTCTCAGCACACAGAGCACTGCAAGCTCGTGGGATTCTTTGTACCACCCTCACGGATCCTGCTGCACTCAGCACCCAGAGATTACTTTGCCATACAAAGAAAATGTACTTGAGTTTTCAAAACAAGTCATTTTGGGAAAGCCTGCATTTAAAAAAGGGCCTTGAGGACTGGGATATGGCGGAGGAGCTCAAACTCACCATCGCTACTGAAGAGTTTCTGCAAGGTAAGGGCCTCAGGGGGATGGATTGACTCGGCTTCCTTTTAAAAAGATTCCCGTCTTCAGAACTCAGGTGAAAATTGTAAAATCTGGTAAATAGTAAGTTCCAGTCTAGAAGTTAACAAAAAGCCCGTTTTCTTTATGTTCAAACGTGATCAGATCGAATTAGAAGTGTCTGCAATTATGTATAAAGTAAGTACGCAGCTTTCAGAAAATGAGTCTAACAAAAAATATGAGCTCACCACAGCGTCTCTGGGCTCCCCACGTCTACCAGCTCCTGATGAGACCCTGCGCCATCGCACGCTGGAACGGCAAGCTGACCCCCCAGCACACGGGTGCTCGCTGCCAGGGGTACTGCCAGACGCCAGGGGTAAGTTTGGGACCTGGTATTGCCTGCAGAGGCTGGCGGTGTTTCAGGGAATGACCTGGGAAAGGGGCTTTTCTTTTGCCAGCCAGAACATCTGTGTCCAGACTGGAATTTTTCTAAGCTTACTTACAAAAAGTTGAAGCCCGTCTCTCAAGGACAAGGATATAATTACATAGCTGTGCCGGCAGACACACTTCCCTCCCTCTGAATGCAAGCTTTTGGGTAGATGATAAACTTGTGAAAGGAGGACTGAAGGGAGTAATTTACACTCTTCTGGCTTTGCAGGAGAAAGAGAAAGTAAAATTTCAGAGCCGAGCACCGTTGTTCAGGCCGGCCATAGCGGCGCAAGAACATGCGGACATGCCCGCTGTATGCAAAACGGGAAATAAACCGCTATTTAGAGGGATGAGAAGGCAACCGGGGACCTTTGCCTGGGGATTAGAGCTTCCCCAGGCTGCCTCTGGACAGCGCGGGGGGACAGAAACGGTCCTCAGGTAGGACCGGCGGGGTGGCGTTTCTCCTTCTCCATAGAACCTGGCGTTCGGCCCCATCCGTGGATGTGGGTAAACCCCAGCCTGGTCTGCCCCATCCCTGGGAGCCCTGGCGTAGACCCGGCCGGATCCGACAGCCCGGTGCCCTCAGTTGCTGGTGCCACAGAAACCTCCTCTCCAAACACATCCTGGGACTACTCCGACCCGGACTGCTCCGAGGAGGATGAGCTGTCATCCTCCAGCGAGGCTGGAAAGGTACAAAAAAAAGGGAACTGCTTGGGCAGTCCTAGGCATCATACGTGCCTGACGATCCCGCAAGAACTAACGAGCTGGCTCAGCAGCACTGTGAGCGGTTGCCTCCCGTTTCAGCAGGGGTCAGTCAATGCACGGAGCCAGTCTGACGAACAGGCTGAAAGTACAAAGTGCAGGGATGGAGGCTGAAATTTAAAGTATATAAGCTTTCTATATGCACTCTGCCAGACCCACCCTCCCGCAGAACAAAGCAGCTTATCCCTGTCCCTCATTCCACCCAGGGCTAATATATCCACTTCCTTTTTCTCCTTCCTCTCCCCAGCTTACTGAGGATGAAGATGCTTCGCGTGTGGACGTCCCAGTTCCTCAGGAGATGCCGGAAACTCCCGAACTCAAAGCGATGCCGATGCCTTGGAAATCTGCAGTCCTCAGACCTCAGAGTGTGAAGCTCAAGTGCCCCAGGCAGACGAGCACCAAAATCAAGGGAGGCTGGCCCCGTCCCCCCCTTAATTACTGTGTCCTCATCACCCTTGCCCTGTGCAACAGCCCAAGCGGCAGTCTGACCGTGCAGCAGATCTACCAGTTTGCACGGTACCCACTCTTCTCCCAGCTCCTCAAGCAGAATGAGGGGAAGAGGGATGACGAGGGGCATGGGAGTCTCTGAGCTTCTCCTGGGGAGCAGGGATGTGGCAGCCAGGACTCATGTTCGGGTCTTAGCTCTGCCTTCGGCTCAAGATGCCGCTGAGAAAACCACTTCCCCTCTTTGTCAACACCCAAACCCATGAGTCTCGAGAGACGGCATTTTAGTTTTGTCTTGCCCTCCTTAGAAAAACGCAGTGCTCAACTGCACCAGCCATCCTTACGCCACAGGGGTCAGGGAGGACCATCTCCTCCTTCCCTTTCCTCACTCGAATGCGATGCATTCTGTTGTTTACCACAGCCTCTTAGCACTTCAGCTCAGGACAAATCTTTTCTCTCCGCAGGCAGCATTTCCCATTTTTTCAAACGGCCCCAGAGGGCTGGAAAAACACGATCCGACACAACCTGTGCTTCAGCAGCTGCTTTGAGAAAACCACCAGCTTTGCGTGCGGTGAGGGAAACCGCAAGTCCTGGCTGTGGAAACTGACTCCAGAAGGACACAGAAAGTTTCAGGAGGAAGTGCAGGCCCTGCCCAAAGAGGCTCTCGACTTGGTGCGCCAAAGCATGAGCGAACCGGGTACGTTTCAGAGGGCAGGAGCCCCGCAAAATGCAAAGCGAGTCAAACTTTACAAGATTCCCATAGCGGGAGGGATACAGGTGGGCACCCAAGCCGGTACGCAGTCACCGGCACTGCAGGACACTAGGTCTAGGAGATGACACCAGACTCTTAGAGATCCCTGGAGAGATAGATACCCCCACAAGCAGGGCTCGGTCACCAGACCAGCCAAGAACCCCTCTTTAAGGAAACCAACATAGCGAGACAAACCAACCAGGCTACACTGAAACACAAAGCTTTCATCTCAGCATCGCGCTGCTCAGCAATACAATACCTATATCAGTTTAATAGGGATAAGGACTGAGGCTGTAGCATCAGTGCCCGAGCAGTTGTGATCCAAGTAACTACCGCACCTTCCCCTCTCTCTATCTTTTGCAGATCTCGTGAGATCTCTGTTTGGTCTATGATTCCTTCGGGCTCCCTGCTTCTGAAACATGTACCACGTGTTTTCAAACCAAGCTTATTTTCTCAGGGGCTGCCACAGGTAGCTTCCCAAGAACCGTGTGTGGAAATGATGAGCACCGTGACGTAAGGACTCAAATTTAGAAGGGGGGGAGGAGAAAGACGACCAATCTAATTTCCTTGAGTAAGGCAAGTTTTTGCTCCAGCTGCACACATCTCAAGTTGCAGAGGCATTTTGACATGCGGCACCTGCTACGACTTTAACACAAAGTCCTCCACACAAGCTGTTGCCTCTTGCAATGTTCTTGTGGTGCAGAGGATTAAGCTGCAGGAGAAGGTTGATCTGTTCCTTAACAAAGGCTCTCAGCCCACAGGTCAGAGGCTGAGTAGAGAATGCGTTAGCTGGCTGAGTGAGAGGAGCCCATACCATACGGATGTTATTCCAAGCCATTGCACTTGCCCGCCCAGCTGTAAAACCAGAGGGCAAGGATCCACGTAACAGCTGGGCAGGCTGCTTGGAACTTCTGCAACGCTCACTTGGCAGAAATCAGCGAGCACTGCAGAGTGTGAGGAGGGAGAGAGTTATCTTGGAGATGCAAGGCCCTGACAAAGGAAAAAGAAAAAAAACAATCAGTGCTTACTGTTGTGTTGTTGACTTACTTGCGTCTCCGGCAAGAGGCAGGAAAATCACATCCCTGGGCCAGAAGTCAGGCAGATAGCAGGTGTCTAGTGTTCAAGAAGAGTAGATTTTTCGTACCTTCTTCCTGGTTTCTGCAGCAGTTGCTTGAGTCGAAGTGTGATCGGTCCAGTTACGTCCATTATCAATCCCGTACGCAGCAGGAGCCGGGGCGCCCTGTCGACGGGGGACACACAGCACACAGTCATGATGCAAGTTCTGGCGTCCACCGCTGGGTTATATTCTAGACCTGGACCACAGGGAAAGGATGCCAGGGGACAGCCCCTCCGAATCTGCTGGACAGGGCAGGCTGGGCGCACCCCGGAGATCAGCTCCTCTCACCCACGAAAGTGTAAAAGAACAGACCCGTTACAAGTGATTTGATCGAGCCTAAACGCACGCACTAGGATGGTAGCTTCCCCGACTAGCGCACAAACCGCTGCGCGGGGTGGGCGTGCACAGCTGGGCGCTCATGTCACCTGAGCGACTGCAGAAGTCGGAGAGAGACAGGCGGCTGTCAGTCCCACACGTGACGGTGCAGGTTGTCTGTCTGTCTGAGCATGACCTGATTTAAGGTGAACGGTCTTTGAAGGCCTGGCGGCAACGCACGGCAGCACTGAGCTAACCTTGATGCTGCAGTTCGGATGCTCTCCTTCAATCACGCCAGACTAGACCACAAGCATCCTCTGCTCTTACTAAATGTAAAAAAAAAACCCAAACCACCCAAACTTCAGGTTTTGGTAGAGCTGTGGATGGGCAGGAAAACAAAGGCAATGGACCAATGCTACCAGGCAGACTGTGCCAAAGGGGGGTTAGGTGGGAGGTCAGCGCGTTTCAGGGCTGTATGACACGCCTCCAGGGAGCGTTCGTAACAGTAAACGAATAAAGTCTGAAACCATATAAAATTTCAGACGGGCCAGGGGAGAACGGTGTTTGCCACACGCACATCCCCACGGGGCATCAAGCGCCGGGGCACCGCCAGCTTGCTCTGAAGAGAAAAGCACAGCTTTTCCTGTGCCCCTCGGGTCTGAGCGCCCTGCAGCGGGCTTGGCCACCCCCGGCAGCGCCCCAAAAGCTTCAGCGAGCCTGCGGCTTGCGCAGCGGCCGCGGGAGAGCCCTCAGGCTGGGAGGGGGCCCCCCGCTCCCCCCGGGCCGCGGGGCCGGAGCTGGGCCTGCCGTGTGGGCCTGCCGCGCCTGCGCGCTGCGGGCCGCGCCGCGCCGCGCCGCCATGGCGGTGCACTACTGCGGGCTGTGTCGCCGCACCTCCTTCGCCGGCCGCCGGCACCTGTACAGCGCCGCGCACCGGCGGCGGCTGCGGGAGGCGCTGGCCCGGCTGCAGGAGGAGGTGGCGGCGGCGCGGGCGGCGGCGGCGGCGGCGGCGGGGGACGGGGACGGCGACGGGGCCGTGCGGCGCTACGACCCGGCGGAGCACGAGCGGCGCGTCTGGTGCCTGTGCTGCGGGCGCGGCGTGCGGCGGGACGGGCGGCGCGGCGGGCTGGCGCTGCCGCAGGCCGGCCTCCTCCAGCACCTGGCCGGGTAGGCGGGCGGGCGGCGAGCGGGCGGGCGGCCGGGCGGGCGGGCGGCGCTGACGGGTGTCCCGCAGGCCTGAGCACCGCCGGGAGACGGCGCGGTTCTGGCGGGAGAACAGGGCGGAGGCGGCGCTGCGGGAGCGGTTCCTGGTGCCGGCCGAGGAGTACGACCGCTTCGCACGGGCGCTGGAGCGGGCCGTGGCCGCGCACCAGCGGCAGGAGGAGGAGCGCATCCGCCAGGTACCCCCGGCCCCGCACCGCCCGGGCCCGGCCCCGCACCGCCCGGGCCCGGCCTCACCCGCTCTCTCCCCGCAGATGGCGGCCGGCATCCGGGAAGCCGAGCGCAGGCAGCGGGAGACGGTGCAGGCCGCCCTCCAGGTCGGTGAGCCGTATCCTGCCCTGGCTGCGCCCCGTCAGGGACCGGGGACGGGGCCGCGCACCCCCACCGGGCGTTCTCGGGAGGGTCTGGGGGTGGCTGGGGGGGCTCTGCTCAATACCAGAAATATTGTTCCTTTTTCCTGAATCACACTCAGCTTCAAACAGAGCCAGAGCTTTGTGCAGGACCTTCTGTCTGCAGCCCCCCAGCAGGACCCGAAAGGTGAGAACCATTTTCCTTAAATTGCTGCTAACCTACACCCTGCTCAAAATGCCGGACCATGCCACAGCAGCAGCCCTTCTCACTTGCTGCTGCTGTTGCCAGAGCTGACGCTGTCATCACCAGGATCTTGCACTCGTTCAGATCCTTCGCCAACTTTTATCTAGACTATAGTAAGCACCATAGCCGCAAAAAGATTACTCTCCTGCCCCCCCCGTTCGTAGGTAAGCACTTACAACCGTAAAGAGCGAGCACAGTGATAACATACAAGCGTTTAACATTGTCGTGCCCCAAGAACAAATTCTCCTGTGCCTTCTTACTGCCAAGCTCTCCAAACACAAACACAAATTCTGCTCCAGAAACCTCTGGACAGTTGTTGCCTGCCAGGCTGCGACAGTCACTCACCTCTCAGACTGCCTCTCGGCTCTGGTATTGCAGGGGCTCCTCTCACGATGCAGAGCAGCCTGGCCCGAGCGGGATGCAGACAGGACCCGACTTAAACTGGATGGAATCAGGCCAGGCTTTGACCTTCATTGGCCACCAGGTAGGGGCGACTCGCTAACGAGCGTGACTCAAATAACTGCAAGTTACACACAGCACGTGTTACAAAGCAAAGCAAGGGGTTGCAGTCTCCGTTGCTGAAAAAGGCAGCTTTGCAGATTCAGGCGAGCAGCTGGCTGAGAGTTTCAGCCATCCAGTGTTAACCTGTGTTTCATTAAGCAAACATTCTTTAACATGCACTAAGAATCCAAACGCTCCTTACAGAAAGTAGAGAAGAGCCTCCCTCCACGTCTTTTTGTGACAGAACTGGATACGGGAAGGGAATGCACATAATGCCGTTCTGTTTAGAGATATTCTTAAAAGCATCAGTTTCTCATTAGTGCTGTATGTTTCTGTTAACAGGAAACAGAAGGGAAAGGAAATGTTCACACAGGTAATGGCGCCTGCGTCGTGGCTCATTTGGGTGCTACCCTACTGAAAACTCTTGGCTTGCAAATTTAACAGGGATAACTGAAAGCAGTTTTGAAGCAGTTACAGCATAACCAGGAGGTGCTCGCTCTTTTACTAATATTTGACATGCTAGAGAAGAAAATGCTTCTGTATTATGACAACTCTGTCGGTGCTACTGCTGTGTAGAGTGTCTGGTTTGGGGTGTGATCTGTCATGGCCTTCGCCGAGGCAAGCCAGCTTCTTTTTGTTACAAAGCCTAAAGTTCACTGTTCCTTCACTGCCTGCTTGGGAGGGCAAGGTGCAGGGATGGAGAAAAGGGGACGCTTTTCCTATCTTGAGCTGTGCACTTGGGATAACTTCAGTGGCTAAATACTTTTTCCCTGTGACTTCTTAGGAGCAAAACCTCCATGGCTAACAGAAGAAGAGGACGAGGATGGAAGTAAGCAACAAATTGGACCTTCGTACGAGGAATTTCTCAAACAAAGTGAGTGGCTCGTCCACATTTCAGTTAACGTTACGTTCGCTTTACCACACTAAAGAATCAAAAGCAGTTTGACTGATAAACTTTCGCTGAACATATTTTTTTAGAGGAGAAGCAGAAGCTGAAAAAGCTCCCAGCGGAGCGCGTTGGTGCCAACTTTGACCATACCTCTCAGACAGGCGACAGCTGGCTCCCTTCCTTCGGGCGGGTTTGGAATCACGGCAGGAGGTGGCAGTCCAGGTAAGCTTCAGGGCAGCACGGACCGACGCCAAGCGGAGGGCGCGCAGCCTCCTTCCACACCAGCTACTTGCAGAGCAGGCTTTGCAGCAGCCGCAAGCGCAAGGAGATGTCTTACCGCACGGCAGCGTTACGCCACGCAGTGCTCAATCCAGGCAGAGCGTCACTCTCTTCCCGGAGCGGCGCACGCGCGACTTGCGAGGTGAAGCGTGGTCGCGGCTGTAGAGGCTGCGCCCGCGAAGGCACCTGCCTCTTTGAGCTTGGCTCACCTTTCAGACCCGCGTACTGGTGTGTATCCGCATGCTTCTCCTGCTGGCACCTTTTAATACCCTAGAAATCTGTGTCAGCTAGCTGAAGAGACTGCTACAGCTCACTGACAGAACCGAAAAAAAATAGCGGAGTGAGCTTCCGTTCTAAAGCACTACGCATAGCGCTGTCTTGTTAGATGAGGCAGTGTTCATTACCTCTTTCTAAAGGCTGTTGCAGTCTGACTTCTACGCTCTCTTTCAGGCATCAGTTTAGAACCGAGTCAGGGGAAAAGAAGAAAAAAAGGTGATGAGGAGCACCGAATAAACCAAGCTCTGACTGTTGCGGAAAGGTGGACCGTGGGTAGCTGCAGCTTTGTCGGCGCTGCTGCCGCCGCCAAGTTTACCGCTCTTATTCAATACATATATCTAGAGGTGTTCAGTCCCCTGGAATGCAGGGTGACCGCAGCGTAATACTGAGTGAGCACTGTTACTGAAAGCTACTCTGCCAGGGTGTGTTGCGGCAGATCCAGTCCCCCTGCAAGGGACACGCAGCGTATATCTGGGCATCAATTTCTGAAGTCTTAAGCTACACAAAGGCAGATCCTGCCGATGCCGTATCTTCATAATCAGAAAGCCTACCTTACACAGCACGTGCTGCTGGTGTGCTACGCTGGTGTGTAGCACGACATCCCGTTAAAGAAATTGTTGAGAAATAAACTTTTTTTTTTTAATTACCCATGTTAGTAGCCCAACTGAAACTCCTTTCAGATGCAGGGCCTGCTCTGGGGGGTACTGATGTTTTCATTCTAATTTATATTACTTTCACTTGTTCTGCCTCACCTAAAGGACAACTAATTAGTCCTCAGTAGAAGAAAGGAGGCCTTCAAGACCTTTGCTGTGGCCAGTTCTTACTTTTAATTTAAACAAAATACTTACAGACGTATTTGGAGCTGCTTACCTACACTTCCCCGCTAGACGCTGACCAGGTAGATGCTGTTGCCTTGTACACAGAGATATGTGGGCACGGCTTGTTTAGAAGGAGTTTAAATAATGAAAATATCCCGCTAGCACCTTCCCTATCCACGAGGCAAGAAACAGGCTTCAATTTTCCTCCTGCTAGAACCGAATGTAGTTCAACATCACTGGCTGCTGCAAGTGATGCAGAAGTTCCTTCCCTTTTTGCAATGTAAAAGTGTGTTCACGGTACATTCGTAACACCGTATAAATGCAAAAACTGGCTGGTAGAGGAAGATACCTGTGACCTGTACCAGAATCCACTATCGATAATGCGTCAATAATGAAACGTACACGTTCTTGAAAAAGCAAGAAAAATGATTTGAATAATTTTATTGTGTGCATCTACATATGACACATTGACGAGGTCACTGGAAAACCTGCAAAGCAAGAAGTCTCAAATCAGACAACCAGGTCAAAACAAGCTAGCACAAAGCAAACTGTCTGAAAGCTCTGCTCCAACAAGAACGCTTTGTCACGGTGCCATGCGACAGCACGTGCCCCACAGCCCACAGTGACAGGAGAGAGCACACGTGGCTTTCCCCATCCGACGGGCAACGGGGACAAAATAGCGAATTACTCTAATTCTGGAGAATTGATGTTTCCAGTAACACCAGCCAGGAAGTCGCTCGGGGCGTGAGCAACCTCCTCTCGACAGCTCAAATGGCCCATCCAAAGCAACGTGGGAGTGGTCAGTTACACAGCGTGTAGCTGTTCGTTAAGCCCTGACAAAGCACAACCCAGCTCCTTCGCAGAGCCCACCGTCTCACCTCCCTACACGTCCTCCCCTGCGGCAGGCGCATCTCCACCTTTCGTGTTTCTGGTGTAGATCACTTGGGCTCGGTGTTTGGACACCAGTTTGATCAAACCTACAAAAACAGGAAATTATTTGAGTGTGTGCGTACTGGAGGACACCGGGGATGTTGTGCTCCCTTCTAAAGCAGCAGACTAGACTACCTGCGATAGGAAATACCAGGGTACCCAATACTACACACACTTATACGAGGCTTTTGTTCAGGTCTGGCAGCAGTTATGTCACAACCTGCCCTTCTGGCAGCATTTTCTTAGCGTAGCAACACCACTGAATGCAGCACAGTTGCTGCTCCTTACTTTGAAGCACTTCTGAAATGCAAGCTAAGGCAGTGGCTTGTCAACACCACACCAATTTGCGTAATTCAGATGCCACACAAAGTCTTCTAGGTGAGCAAGGACAAGAAAACATCCAACTCAAGCAGCTTTCTGTTCTTCCACAGTTTTGAGCCCTTACCTTTGCTGAGCAGCTCCTGGAGGGCAGCCCTAGCCAGGGAGCCTCGAATCTTCAGTCTCTCTGAGACAACTGCAGGTGTGATGAGCTTGTAGTTGGGCACTTCTTTGCACAGTTTGTCATACGTGGCCTTATCAAACAGGACAAGGTTGTTCAACTTGTCTCTCACTTTCCCCTTGGACCACTTCTACTTGAAAAGAGAAAAAAAAACCTAAGCCATCTTCTAAGCAATAACAAAAGATCGAGCTTTAGGATGCCCTAAGAACTGCACCATCAAACGTCCCTATCTCGCATCCCAGATGAAAGGACTAACGAGATACACAAAGTCATCTTTTTAAACATACATGTTGCAGATAATACCTACAGTATCTCCAAATAAAAGGAGTAAAGCCTTTTGTTACCCAGATTTAACACCATCACCTGCAACTCTCTACCAGATGGTGAAACAGCTCCTCTAACAACATGACGGCACCCACCCCCCGCACCATCACAGTGCCGGGAGCACCCGGCCACCCATGCTTCAGGTCTGGCCTACGCCGCACGTGTGGAAGGCCTGGAAAGCCCTAAGTCTCCTCCGAGCTATCAGGCTCCGGCGCCCCTTTGCCGTGCTCAGCGTGTGAGGCCGGCTGCCCGCCCCGGGTCTCCACGGCAGGCTCCGGGAGGGCCGCGGCTCGGGGCCTGCCGCCAGCGAGGCCGCCCCAGCAGGCGCGGCGCAGGCTCCGCCGGCTCCTACCTTCTTCTTGGCTTTGCCGCCGGACTTGTTGACCGGGTCCTTGTCCTTTTTGGCGGACTTGCCCGCGTCCTTCTTCTTCTTGTCGTCTTTGGGCGGCTGCAAGGGGGGGGGGGGGAGAAGGATGGGACAGTCAGCGGCGGGGACGGCCCCCGGGCACTCCTCAGGGCCCCCCACCCTCGGGGACCCTCTCCCGCCGCTCGACGGGCCCCCCCGCGCCCCCCCGGCCCCGCCGTCGGCCCCGGCGCGGTCCCGCCCTCACCATGCTGCGGCGGCGGCTGCTCCCCCAAGATGTCGGCCGAGAAAGGAAGCGCCTGGCGCGAGGCGTGGGGAGGCCCCGTGGTCTCGGGCGGCTTCCGGGGCACGGCGTGACGCCACTTCCGGGGCAGGGCGGGCGGCGCCATGGCGATCTTCAGCGTCTACGTGGTGAACAAGGCGGGCGGCCTCATCTACCAGCTGGACCACTACGCGCCCCGCGCCGACACCGAGAAGACGTTCAGCTTCCCGCTCGACCTCGTCCTGCGCCCGCACGACGAGCGCGTCGTCGTCGCCTTCGGACAGCGCGACGGCATCCGCGGTGCGGCGGCGGGCGGGGCCGGGGGCACCGGGCCGGGCGGGCGGGCGGACTGACTGACGCCGCACTGTCCCCGCAGTGGGCCACGCCGTGCTGGCTATCAACGGCGCCGAGGTCAACGGGCGCTTCACGGCGGACGGGAAGGACGTGCTGGAGTTCCTGGGCAACCCCGCCAACTACCCGGTGTCCATCCGCTTTGGCCGCCACCGCCTCTCCTCCAACGAGAAGCTCATGCTGGCCTCCATGTTCCACTCGTGAGCCAGGACGGGACGGGATTGGGGTGGCGTGGGCGGGGGGAGGCACGGCGCACTGAGGGCCATCTCCCCGCAGGCTCTTCGCCATCGGATCGCAGCTGTCCCCCGAGGTCGGGAGCTCCGGGATTGAGATGCTGGAGACCGACACCTTCAAGCTGCACTGCTTCCAGACGCTGACAGGTACCATCCGGCCCCGGGCACCCGGCACCGCTCTGCTTTGCCGGGGCTGTCTCGGAGCTCGGCCTTCCTCACGCTTCTGTCGTTGTGGCTCCAGGGATCAAATTCATGGTTCTTGCTGACCCGAGGCAGGCCGGGATAGACTCCCTCCTCCGCAAGATCTATGAGATTTACTCTGACTTTGCTCTGAAGAATCCTTTCTACTCCCTGGAGATGCCAATCAGGTAAGGAAAAGCCCGCTTCTAATAATGCAGCCGCAAGCCCTTGGCGCTTTCTGCCTGTGCAGTAACAAATGCTGACAGCCTTTACGTTAAGTAGCAAAGTGGCCCCAGAGGTTGAGGGAAGGGGAAGACACAGCGCAGTGCTGCAGGGACGGGACACCAACCTGTGCTTTTTCCAGCGCTGCTCTGCCAGGGAAGCGGGAGGTGCTCTTCCTTGGTACAATCCCTGCTGTCCTAACATAACCCTGGAGCCCACGCGAGCAGCTTTACCCGTACTTAATGGCCAAGCCAAAGTTCGACAGCAGTCAGGCTGCTGTCTCGTGACTTACGGAATCTCTCCCTGAAGGATGCAGAGCCAAAGGATGTGGAGATCCCGTCTTCATTAGCCTGTTCTGTCAGTAAAGTCACCCCCTTCTGCTTTTCTGACTGTTTCAGATGCGAGTTGTTTGATCAGAACTTGAAACTTGCTCTGGAGGTGGCAGAGAAAGCTGGACCCTTCGGACCCGGATCGTAGAGCGAGCCTCGCCTGTTGCACAGACTCCTTTCTCTGAAGAGCAGGGCCTCTCTCTTCCCCGGCTGGCCTCTCCCAGAGCTGCTTCTCTACAGCAGAGACTGCGTATCCCCAAAACATCCTTCCTTACCTCCTGAGACACCATTTTATCCCCTTTGTTGTGAAATTTACCTTTAACAGACTTGTTACTGCTGTTTACATTGGGCCACAGAGGCTTATTCTGCCGTTGCGGCTCCACTGCCCTTGAGTGAAGAAAGAAAGACGAGGTGCGGGTCTGTGGCCTTACCACAGTCGATGAGTGTTTTCTTTCGTTTCATCATTGTACATATGTATTTTTCCTGTATAGCTCTAACTTATGGTTTTGCAGAGGGTTTCCACGTAGAAGTAGTAAACGTTCCTTAAAGAGGTGGCTGGCTGTTTTCTGTTGGCAGGGTAAATTGGTGCCAGTAGCACCTCAAGAGGATAAGCGGGTTTGGGTGGTTCTGCTTGCACCGTTCTCCATAAGACAACCAGAGCCCTTGTGACACTGCTCCATTTTTATTTCACAGACAGTAGAAGATCATATAATTAAGTACAAAATGTAATTCACTTCCATTGTTTTAATTAAGGCTGGCTACCTACTCTTGCAACCAAGCTGTTCAGCAAAGTACCTGCATGCAGGTTCTTCACGAGTTAAACTTGCCTCTTCTAGGACCCTAAAGCAGTAAATCCTTCTGGGGAAAACCAAGAACATTCAACAAAATCCCAGTTAAAAACCTGAGTCTACTTATTGCAAAGAGTGCTGGGTCTGACTGCTCAAGGCTGCTGGCTGTCAGCGGGGGCTCTGCTAAGGCCGACTCTCAGAGGCAGCCCAAGCCCCTACCTGCAGCCATGAGACATGCAGCTCTTGACTGAAAACATCCTAGACTGCGCACCTTGTACCAAAAAAATACAAGGCAATGCTGGAAATACAGGTTTCCATGAAACCCAGCTGCAGAAGTTGTGGGCTGGTGGTAGCTGCTGTCACAATACCTGCTGCTGGGTCAGTTTTCCTGGCTGATTTGCAGAGCGCTCACTACAAGCTGACTTGGCAGCAGCTGCCTCGCTGGCAAATCATTAACACAGCGCGCAGAAATCGCAGCGGGCAGGATCCATTCAGTAGAAGAAGCGTCTCTGAACGCTCTCCCCTGAAGTGCCAAGCATTTCTTGGAAACGCGCCCCTTTCCAAGTGCTGCGGAGAGCCCTGCCACAGCACCGCATCCGTGTTCCGCTCGTCCAGAGCACACCACCCCCCTCCCCGCTCCTAACAGCTAGCCCCGGGTAAAGCTAAAGCCACGCTGCTCTCAAATCAGCCGTGAGGCCGAACCGGAATAGTCATCATTCACTGCCCTGTCACTGTTCCAGGGCTGAGAGCGCGCAGGGAGCTCCCGCCTAAGTAAACCGAGACAGCTGGGCTGACAGCAGCTGGACAGGACGAACGAACGCAGTGAAGGCTCGCTTCAGCACCCCTGAACGATGAGGCTGAATTGACAGTTAATGGCTGAGACGAACAGTAAGGACAAAACTAAATGTGACAGCACCTGAAGCCAGTCATCTCAGAGCACTTTTAGTGGAGAAGCTCAGGCCGCAAAGCCTGCTTGCTTCACCAACAGTGCTGTGAGAAGGAGGTACAGTAAAATCATTGCAAACGTAAACTAGCTGAATTATCACATCTCGAGGGGAAAAAAGTGATCGGTAGTGGGAACCTTGTGCCCTCAGGCACGTGACAGTGGATGAGAAACTGAGATGTTTTTATCTGGGTTGCAGCAATAGGTAAACTCACTCCTAGGCCAGTTAAACAAAAACCGAGCATCATTCACGTCGGCGTGGGAGCATCCTTTTCACCAAGCAGCTTATCCTCAGTCGGCCTTCCGGGGAATCCGGCCCATCTTGGTGCGGATGTTCCGCAGTAAGAAGAAAGCCACCGTGCTAGCGATACAGGTGATTTCGGCTACCCAGAAGGCTGTGGCCCAGCTGTAGTGCTTGGCAATGGTACTGAAGGGTAGTCCAGCCAGAAAACCCCCAACTGTGAGGAAAAACAAACAGAAAACTAGCAACGCTTGAGCATCTCTATTTTATCTGCCACTACTTGTTTTTGCATGTATAAAAATTCCTCAGGCCTGCTTTGAACTTAAAGCACAAGGCAAAAACCTGTCAGGCACAGCGGGAAGCCTCCAGGAGGCTTCCAGCTCTATTATCTCTGCTTCTTAGGTGGCTTCCTGTGATCAGTAACTTGGCGCCCAGGGGCTGGACCACGCTTCACCGAGAACGCACACGGGTTTTGTTTGTTTTTCGGGGAAACGGGCACTACTCACCGTTGGCCATGAGGGCCACTATGGCGTGGGAGGTGCCGCACAGGTTGGCGGGGGCACTTTCGTTGGCTATAACACCAAACAGGGCGATCGGCCCATACGAGGAGAACCCAAACACAGCTCCCAGAGTCAGGATCCACAGCTGTCAAAACAAATTAAGATCAGAAACAGGATCTGTGCATCTTACCACTGTCAATCAGCAGCTGCTGACAAATCTCAGCTCCTACACGTGGAACGAGGGGGTTTTGACATTTTCGGGCTGACACCAGCTCCCTGGCCTGCAGACAGAAGAGCTCAAGCCTGCGACAGGCCCCACGTACACACAGCCCAGCTGCACCTCCACCATACCGCCTTGTTGGCCAGCGCGAGCTCTCCTCTCCCCTACGGTTCTGCCCCCTACACTGTGTACGCACGATATGCGCCGTTTTGCAAGAAAGACCCAGAACATCGCAGAGAGATGGGCAACGAGCCTGTGAAATCGCAGCAGAGTGCTGTGAATCGAGTCACTTTTAAAAATGATCCTGGAGACGCCAACTAAAAGCTTTTCTCATTTTAGATGCAAGCGACTGATCAGAGCATCTCTGTTTGCGAGTTGCCACTATCTGATAACCTCTACGTTACTAAACAAACACAGAAACAAATCCAAAAAACCCCAGCGATCTGAACTTCAGTGTTAGCTTCCGCTCTAAGAAAGCTACCTGGCTCAGAATTTATCAGTCACTTGTGAAAGGGCAACAAAGGATAAGTAACTTTGACCCTCTCAAGATTACAGCATGCGTTTTGAACTATAAACACCATTTCAAGATGCCCAGAAGGAAGTAAGAGCCATCTTATTTTCCAGACGGGAAACAGAAACAAAGAGTTAGGAAAACACTTGCCAAAGTTAAGCAGGAAGGCATCTGCAGGCACAGAATCATTCCTCCTGACCTCACTCACAAGACCCCTTAACTGGCTACGTTTTACCCGATGAACAAATGTCCTCAGAACCTTCTATATAAGAACTTAAGTTTTATGTTCAGACTTCTTAAAGTCAGTTAGTATCATCAAATGATGGTAAGAAAAGGTTTCTTTTACAAAACTTACAGTAATCTCTTCTCAAGGCCCTGGTTCTAAGTTCTGTAGTGCTAACCAACCTCCCAGGATAGGAAAAGGGCAGATCAGTGAAAGCAGAAACGGGCAGAGGGAGAAAAAATGCAAGGCAGAAACCTCGTGTTCTTTTAGGCCTGTAAGATCAGCTAGAGGTTGCAAGGCTACAGTCCAGAAGTGATTTTCCTGAAGAAGAAAAAAAGGAAAAAGGAGAAGAAGATGTTTCATTTACTGAGCAATCATGAGGGCAGATGCAAGTCATGTCTACGCTATAGCCGGTAACGCAGGCTACCCAAGGCAGCTTAGGCAGCAGAAGCAGTCCAAACCAGACTAAGTTAGCCCGCTTCTCTGTAGCGCAAACAAAGACAATGCAAACTTACAGTTCTTGGGAAGGGTGAAGAAAACAGTCACGCTCCCTATCATCAAACTCCTCACCATTAAAGGGCTATCCCTACAACTTAGGGCCAGCTGCTCACGCACGGATTACCTTGGGAGAGTCGCCTGTGACCGTGACGCGGAAGAGAAACATGGACACGCACATCCCGGCCATCATGGAAAGCAGCAGCGCGTGCCGAGGATTCCCGTAGCTTGACAGACCCACCTGTAACACAGGAAGAGAAACTGAGGGTCAGAAACTGGAAGGACTCCTTCCATTTTATACTCGTAGTAACTAACGCCGTCCACACAGCCCAGTCGGAAACGTGGACGGCGCATCAAGCGCACACCTTTTAGCGAGACTTCTTGGTTTGGTTTAAGGACTGCCCGCAGTCAACCTGTGCTAAACAAGAAGCTCTTAGTGATGAACGATGCTTCTCTGTTATCGACTGCGCCCTATGTCCACCCTGAATTCAGCTTCAGATCCCACCACTGGATTTTAATGTGGGGGTTTTTCAGCCAGAAGACAACTGTCAACAACCAGATCTCTTTCAACATGGAAATCTGGAGAGCACAGTAAAGCCAACAAATTAAACAGGTCAAACACCTTAAACCTGACAGGCGTATCGCAATCCCTAACATCAGCACATCTGTTTCCTAAAACCTTCTAGGGCGTTCAGCAGTCGGCCTCGTGCACCCAGCAGAACTGGGTACGGGCCTGTTTCTCTCAGTTGTGCCAGGCAGTGGCAGCACCACCCTGACCGAGCACCTTAGTCAGGCTGTTGAGATGGGTCGCGTCCCTCCCAACCTACCTCCGCATGAAGGGAAAGAGATGGGCTAATCAAGAATGGTCTGATTTTCAAAAGTCCCATTTCAAAGCAGGGTAGTTTAGACGCAGAACTGCATCCAAAAGAAGAGCTTGGGAAGACAGAAGAAAGAAACATGGTACTGAGAATGGCTGTTTTCTAGCGTGAGGCAGCAGCTCCCTACCTCTGCATTCTGGGTATCCTGAATCTCCAGAGCAACGTAAGCAAGGGGAGCATTCTGCTCCACTACTGGTGCAGGTATGGGGGGGGGGGGGGGGCGCGGCTAAATCATCTTTAAGCACTCACAAAGGAGGCCAAAACAAACTGTAAAAATTCTGAAGCAGCTCAAATTGATGCTGTGTTAACTGCCCAGCACATCTGAGGGTCCAGGTTACTTACTCTTGCGACTGCTCTGTCAGAAAGGTACCCAGCAGCAATGCTTCCCACCAGACCCCCAATCTCCAAGGCACTCATGTAGGAGCTACCTAGAATGTAGGTGAAGCAAAGAACAGGCCATCAGGTTCGGTCACAACAGCAAAGCTGCTGCATGCATTAGACCAAGCTCAACTGCTGTCAGCTCACCGTGAGCTCAGAGCAGCTCTGCTGGACAAGATCCTCCAACTCATTCTTGCACAGAAATGCCCATCTGCCAGCCCCAGGAGGGCCCCGGCACAAGATGGCACCGGGGCACTCGTCACATGCAGTAACTTCATCACCGAGTTATTTCGATAACTACGCGTGTCTAACCAAACAGGCAGGAGGTAAGTAAACAAGTCCCTCGGACGGAGGCGCCCGTGTCCTTTTGCCGTACCCAGTCGAGCTCTCTGCCACACCTCCCAAATTGCAGCCACAAAGCTTAAAATGCAGCTTTGCATCTTACCCACAAGCACGGATTGTCCCCTCTCCTGGATCAGGAAGAGCTGTCCCCAGTCGGTACAGCATGTTTTCACTCCAAAAACGACCAGGTAGCCTGTTGAGAGCACCCAGAGGTATGGCGAGAGCAGCAGCTCTGTCAAAGTGCTATTGTCGCTGGAGGAACCTGTAAGGAAGGTCAGGAGGAGCGTTACTACTGCTTGAGCACAGCTACTGAACCACACTGACTCAGCGGCGCTACAGACGGATCCGCAAGCAGGATTTGTGCACGAGGACATCCTTACAGAGGGAGATATTCATAGCTACTGGTAGTGAATGGCTTTACCTCCCCCTCGTTCTGAGTTTGCTGTGATTTCAGAATCTTTTCTGTCAATGTATTCCTCATTCATTGAAGATTTCAAAGAATAATCAAAACACTACTCCCAGTAATTTTCTGTATTGCAACTGCCAACAAACCCTTCACAAAGGTTGTCAGAAAAACGATCTGCTTCTCCAGATTTTGCGCTAATGCTTTTAAGCTCTGCCTGTGAAAGCCACTACACGGACCCAAAGAAAGATGCTGACTTTCAGGTGCTACCTCTATTATTGCATCAGTTGTCCAAGAACGCCTACAAACCCACCCTTCTCCAGAGAATGCTCTGGGGAAGCAGTATTATTTTCTTGCACCAAGAGGTCAAGTCTAGCAGCACAGGCATCGCAGGACAGTGTAGAAGACAGAATGAGTTTCCACCGGCCTTTAAAACCCTACAGCAAGCCTGTGTTGCAATTCCCCTCTACCTGTTCTGCTTTCAGAGAAGCACCATACTCAGTGGTCTGAACAAACATTTACTAACTAGATCAGGAACAGGAAACACTGAGCAGAGTCCACCGTGAGCCAGGGGTCAAGAGAACCCACGGCGGGGTGAGGGGAGAACGGCCTGTCCTCTGCCAACGCCGGGGAGACGAAGGTCAGGCTTAAGGAAGCATTCCCTGCTGTTGCGTTTTTTTCTCTCTCTCTCGTACCCTCCCCGAGACTCAGCTCACAATCTAAGCAAAGGAAGGCCCAAGAAAAATGGAGTGCTGTTAGTAAGAAAACATCAAACAGGTGGGGAGATGAAACAGCCACGAGCGTCTCAGCGACGCACGTGCAGCCACTGGCAGGCCAAGGAGCAGGACTAACTGGCGGTCAGGCTCTTCCCCTGCTCTGCTGTGACAGTCTCAGAAGCCCGTACGCTGGCCCCTTCCCACAAGATTACACTGGGGCTTGGTTTACGTGATTTATAATTTCAATACAGCAACTCAACAGTTACCAGAAAAAAGCTGCTGAAAACAACCCCTTACACATAAGCCCATGGAGGAGTGATTTCGGGAGGTGCGAGGACGGAGGTCTCGGCACACCGCGAGCGACACATTTGCGCCAGAACACAGACGGAAGGCACGGCGCCTTCTCCCACGGCTGCCCGCTTACAGCGAAGTCCCGTACTCACCTTTCTTCCCTTTCTTGGCTCCTTGTTCAATGTTGGGTAGCCCAACATCCGACGGCTCATTTTTAATCAGGACAAGGCAAACAAAAGAGACCACCACGCAGATGAAGCCAGAGAAGGACAAAGTCATGCGCCAGTCGTAGTTCAGAGACACGAGAGCAGCGACAATGGGGCCTAAGCCTCCAGCCAAGTTCATGCTTGTAGACAGGACTGCCCACCAAGTCCCAAACTGGGAAGGCTCAAACCACTGTGCAACAACAAGAAAAACAGCATGAGGTCTGAGAAAGAGAGTCACCCTGCACCTGAAAATCCTCAAACGAGGCCCACGCTGCAGGTTTGGGGCAATTCAGACACAGATCTACAAAAGCAGGTAAAGGGAGTGCCTACTCTTCTCTACCTTCGTCATGCAGGGAACTCCAAACGTTATGCAAGTGTCAGCCACCAAAGCCTGACAGGTGCTCATACCGTGAGCCAGCTCGGAGTTATTTCCATTTACAGACGATGAAACCGAGACGTGGGACAGGAGAGGTAAATTTAAGAACGCATGGCTCTGCGTACACACTCGCTAGGAACAGCGTCCTCCTGGAAAGGTCTGCTGGCACAGGACCGTGAACGGATACGCAGAGAGTCACAGGGTAACTTTAGGACTCGCTGCTGCGTTAAGTATCAGGCACGATCAGCTCTGTATTGCAACGCTGTGCTCAGAGCCAGAACCAGAACCAATTGGATGGTGGCTGTCGGCAGGAAAATGTCCGAGCGCTACATTCGCAAACGTCTTCAGAAAACACTATGCGTATTGTTTCCGATATTTGGGACCTTCCTTTCTGTGCACGCAACCATCCCGGACAGTCCTTTTCTCACCAGCTAGATGAGGCGAGATGCCTCGCAGAAGGGCAATGCAGTTGTTCATCTCCCGCCATCCCGCAAGCACGTGCATTCCTGGATTTTACATCTTTCAGGAGAGGCTAGCACACAGCTGACCTCCTTTCCTTCTGTCCCAAGGCAGAAATCAATCTGCTCCATTTAGATTGTCACAAAACCCAAATACACGCAGCCTAGAGGCTCGACTCACACTGTTCCTCCATATTTTACCCAGTTTTCTACCTGAACAGCCTGCAATGTGCAATTCCCCGAGTTCCTGAGCGCGCAGATGGAATTCTGCTCATCGCCCCTCACCCAGCAGCAAACCGTCACAACAGCAGAGATGAGCAGACCTCTGTCTTCACACTTAAAAACTGGATTCCAACAAATTACGTCTCTTACAGCAGAGAAGGCAGGCTACCAGGAGATGTTACTGATCAAACTAAGCTAGAATCAAGGCACGTAAACACAAGGGCTAACAAACTTTCTGAATCTTTGCTAGAATAAGCAGAACCTCGTGCAGGGAAACCTGCTCTGCATGCAAAACCACGGCTAGTGGTTTTGACCTCCTTGGCTTGAAGGAAGCAGGAAGAGGTGCGAGTTCCTCTGGATTCAGAGCAAGCATTCCCGCAACACGGTCTGCACAGACCTGCTGCCGGGAGAGCCGAGAAGAGCCATGCGAAGCTTCCCCCCTGCCTTTCCCCACAAACACCTACTTTTCGCAGTATCTTCCCGCAGGGCGGCCAGCCCAGGCCCTGGGCCAGGCCGTTGAGGAACCAGAGCCCAGCAAAGGCCGTGACGGTGGAGCTCCAGGAGAAGACCACGTTGACCAAGCCCACCATCAGGAGGCCGGAGGAGAAGAGCCAGCGGGCGCTCATTTGTCGGAGAGGACGCCGCTGACGAACTTGCTGATGGCGTACGCTGCGGACTGGCTGCTGGTGATGAGACCTGCGGCGGGGCAGAGCCGAGACGGGTCTCAGCCGGGCGGCACGGCGACCTGCCCACCCGTAAAGCCACCGCCGAGCAGGCAGGGCAGCGGGGGGGCCCGGGGAGCGGCACTCACCCAGCTCGTCCTTCCCCAGCGGCACCTCGGCCATGACGGCGGGCATGACGAAGGAGAAGGTTTTGCGGTTGAAGTAGTACAGCGTGTACCCGACGAACATGGCCGTGAAGATCACGGCCCGGTACCGTCCGTACCCGCCGGCCGCCATCCCGCCGCGCTCCTCCGCGCCCAAGCGGGGACGGGACGGGACAGGCGAGGCGGCCGACGCCCGGCTCCGCGAGCCCGGCGGGGGGGCGGGCGGGCGGCGACGCCAGGGGAGGGCACGGGCGGAGGGACCGGCGAGCGCCCCCGGCTCCTGCCGCCGCACAGCCCGCCCCGCCCCGCCGTGCCGCGCGCGGAAGTCCCGCCCCGCCGCCCCCATTGGACGCCGCCGCCCCCGGTCCGCCCGCCCCGCGGCCCCCCCCGCCGCCGCGCCCCCCGCGGCCCCGTTCCGCCCCCGCGCGCAGCCCCGGGCTCTCCGCGCCTCCCGCAACAGACAACAGCGTTTTGTAAGAGACTGGCAGGAAGTGTGATTTTATTTTTGGTTGAAGAGGCCGAAATGGAGAACAACATCAGATGCACAGTCACGGGTGTCCGCGGGAGCCGACCGAGACCCCACTCGTGGTACTGCAGCAGCAGACGGCCACGGACAGGGAGGGTTACACTGAAGCCGTCCGAGCACACAGGTACCGGGGAAGGAGGATAATTACCATTACATTCATC
Organism: Phoenicopterus ruber ruber; assembly: GCA_009819775.1. NCBI lineage: Eukaryota > Metazoa > Chordata > Aves > Phoenicopteriformes > Phoenicopteridae > Phoenicopterus > Phoenicopterus ruber. The sequence goes on along the minus strand of CM020237.1, from coordinate 8,048,429 downwards.
GCTTTTGTCGTGGCCTAGCCCCGTGCCGCCGCCCTGGCCCGTTACCAGCTGTTGTTCTGAGGCCAAGCTGCACTAACACCTTTCTTCTTTCAGTCTCCTTTGCACCCAGCGTTGCCTTTTCTGAACTTTTATAAGAAACTATAAACAGAATCTTTTCGTCAAGTCTCAAGTCACCGTTTTCAGACTCTGCTACAGAGCATGGATAGAGATGGGTTTAACGACAGTCTATGGAAAATAGACACATTCATATCTCGAAGCACGGAGTCATCTGCCTCCCCCATTCTGTTCCGCCTTCCATGAAGCCAAACGAGAATACACCCCCCATCAGCAGAAACCACACACTTTCTTTAAGCTAGGGCTTCATATGCAAAGACACCACCATCTCAGCTACGTATGCTTCTGCATTAATAGCTACGTATGCTTCTGCATTAATAGCTACGTATGCTTCTGCATTAATCCCATTTAGCTTCACCAGAGGAGGTGTGGCACCGAGTGCTAGGGTCCAAGTTACTTCCTAGCTTAAGGTGTTTCTTCACTGCTTTCTCTCCACAGAAAAGTCACTCCGTTGACTCCTGTACTGAAAATAGACAATTCTCGGTGGCAACACTGCCACAAATTAAACACGTAAGAAAGAAAAAACAAAAAACAATTCCAATTAAGTATAGACGGCAAAATCCGCCAGAAAGAAAAAAAATTTACATCTCTCTCGTGCCCATTTTGGTTGTCAGACTGGCTGTTGTGTTCCATTTACATCATGACTAACCAGGTCCATTAGAAAAAACAAAGAAAATAACATGAAATAAATAGATGTTCGACATCAGCTGGGATTTCAGGGTATGTCTATAACTCATCGTTTTTCCTCGCTTTCTCCTCCAGCTTCTGTCTTCTTCTCTTTTTTGGACCCTGTGTAACAAAGTACAAAAACTCCGTTACACGCTCTAACAGTTTGTACAGCATACAAAGCGGCGCCGAAAGTCCCTGGCATTCATTAAGTATTCCACCAACTCTCAGTCTGTGGTACAGAAGTCGGGGCAATGCTTCGGGGACTGATACTCAGCTCCGAAGAGCCAAGACATTACTGCCCTCCACCTGATGAACACCGCTGTCCTCACAACAGGAGCGGCAGAATAAACGTGGCGCCTGCGCATCAGCTCTTTAACACAGACAGGCTTACAGCTACAGGGCTGGCTACAAACTGCAGCGACCGAGGCACAAAGCAGCTGCCGAGGCAGGAGGCGGTGGTACATAGAGAACATCACCCTGAACAATGAAATGTAGGAACAGTGAGGAACCAAAGTTTGCGTCTTCCTCTTTGCAGAATTAACAATTGCTCCGCAATGGGGGGTTCTACCGTCTTACTACCTCCTACAGCTAAAAGATGGAACAAAAGCACATAGACGGCCTGCGCTTGTAGCTACAGAGTTCCAGATGGTTAGCCAACATTTACCCACCGGAGTCTGATCCAGGCTCCTCATCTATTGCTGCTTTCTCAGCTGTAGGAGGTTCCTTGGCTGGACCGATTATCCTCAGGTTTGTCTATGTTTAAAGCAGAAAGAAACAAAAGTTAAGGGAGAATACACAGGCGACAAGGTGCAGGAGATTAGGTGACTAGGGGTGAGGTTTACAAACCGGCCAGCTGTGGTGCCTCAGCAGGGACCGTACTAATGCACTCTCACAGTGGATCTCTCTACAACACTTGGAGAGGCAGCATAGAACTGCTCCTTATTTCTCACTGCCTCTGTCTGCCAGGCTTTACATCCCTAGAAGCCCTGGAGATCCACTGGTTGCACAGGCAGTCACCTTTGGAGCTGTCACCGTAAGTAGGATCTCTCACTTGGGCCAGAGGAACCAGCAGGGAACTGCTGACAAACAGCAGTCTAGATTTTAACAGGACCAGGGCACTCAGAACCCGAGTATCTTAAAGCTCAGAAAACTGCAAGCCTTAGTGGTCCCAAGAGATTTTTTTCTGGGGTCCACCTAGGCCACAAACCTTTCTCATCAACAGCTCATTCTGTTCCTTGATATAGGACACGACCCTGAATACTTGCTCTGGACACCCAGAACACAATTGATGGCCTATCTTTCTTACAAGGCAGCCAGTCAGACAGACAGATACTGACTAACCATCCCAGGCAGTTTATAAATACTTGATGTTCCTTCACAGAAAAAAACCCAAACAAACAAATGGTGCGGGGGCAGGGGGGGGGAGGGACACGCCATACCTAGATTTTCCCAGCTGTCTTTGAAAACTAAGAGGAGGATCATTTGATCCTACCATCAACTATTGTCTTCACTTATTTAGCTCCCTTTCACGCAAGGCAGAGAGATACAAGCATGTTACACGTGGTAATTATGGACTAGGAGTTATATACCCGCTCCCCACCTGCTCCTTACCTTCTTGTTTCCCCTCCGTGGGAGGGATAGTGTTCTCGTCTCAGAGGTTGCTGTAGCATTCTTGCCTGAATCGTTTTGTGGTGTTCTTCTCCGTTTTGGGTTTGGGTTTTGCAAACTTGGCCTATTCAGAAGATACTGGCACGTCCCTGTCCAGGGCTGCTATCTTGAGCTCTATATCTTTGGACAGCAGGACAGTTTCTCAGTAGGAAGAGAGCTTGTTGCTGGTTCAGGCCAGTGTCTCGTTTTTCCAGATCTGTGGATGGGAGGAAGAGGTGCTTTTCGGATGCTTTTTGTGGTTCCAGAATCACTATACATCACAGTATCTCAAAAGTCACCGCGCCTGGGCCTTCTAACTTACTCAGGATAATGCTGCTCCCTGCTACATTTCCACCAGCTCTTAGTGTACCCAGACATAGGGACAAAAGAACAGAACCCTCAAAACCCAGTGTCTGCTTTTAAAAAAACTGCAGCCAGATTACTGGGCTACACCACCACTCCTGGAGACAACTGTCCACATGCAACACAAGACCATTATCCCCCCAAAGCAGTCTGTGGTCAAGCTGGGCATTAGAAAACACTGAAACACAAAGAGTTTTGCTGGTGGCACAAGAAACAAGACATGCACACTCTATTCCGTGACCCTGAGTGAAAGTACACGACCTGTTACTTTCGGACAGGAAACACAACCCAAACTGCCACCCCCGCCCTCCCCCAGGATCGTTTGATCCTTTATTACCGTTGTTTCATTGATGGCTTTTCCAGTGTACCCAGTTCCACTTCTGTGAATATCTGGTCAGACTCTGGAATCATTCGGGCTCCCCTTAAAGATAAGAAGAAAGTTATTTGTGTTAAACCAAACAGGACTATACATTGGCAACTCCGTGTTTACAACTCCAGTAATCACAACAACAAATAGTCACTGCATGTACCAACCAATTAGTACATTTTGCACCTGTGTCTCTTACATCTGCAGGAAAGAGTCCTAAATCAATGCCTGGATGCTAAGAATGGAATACAGAGCCAGCAAACGCAGCTATCACGAGATTAGAAAAACAGGGAAGATACAAAAAGTTGAGGCCACAGGACCAAGAGGGAGAAATCTGCTTGCAAATGGCACGTATGGCGTTGGACACTTCCTGTCCCCCAGTTTAAACAGAGCTTGCAGGCTTCTGTTAATGGGTTCTGCAGAACCGAGCACTTGTAAGCAGGGTTTTGGTCTTCTTTCTAGTGACTTTCAGACCACGTTCGATCTGGTCATGCTCTCTTGGCACCTCTTACGTTATGAGCTGCACGACTCTCCTTCCCAACAGCTTGCTCTTACTTGAGAAAGATGGTCGAGTGGTTGAGCAGACTTTCCAGGGCAGCCAGGCGTTCCGGCCACTTTCTCCTTTCCTCGACACGGAAGAAGAGGTTCCTGCAAAGCTTTTTCAGCTCTGAAAGCTTGTCTTTCAGCTCCTGCAAATGGCGGAAAGGAGACAATTAGTTTGCCCACTGTCTAACATGGTAAACCTGAAAAGCTATAACTGCAGGTTTTGTCGGTCTCTCTATCAAATACACTATTTCAATACAGTAAAAAGCCCCACGTGACTAAGCTTTACGTGGAATCAACAGGTTACTGCTGAAGCTGTCGAAGACGCATTCATGGCTGGAAGAACTTCCTGTTTTTTTCTGTGCATAACGCACCGAGGAAGCGAGACACCTTCAAGAACCAGGTTATAAAGGATCAAAATGGATCAATACTCTGTCAGCCTGTGGTATCTTGACGACACGCAGCAGTACCTTAGTTGCAGCTGCATAGCCCTCCTCCTCCATCCAACTGGAAGCCTCGCTAAGCTTTCTGGAAATTTCTTCTCTCTGCTCCTCTGTTGAGACAAACTGATACTCCTCTTGGTAAAGCTTGTCCTGAAAAGAACACAGCAAGCACTCCCGTCAAATACCATTGAGCGCACAAGCATAAAACCACCAGGTCACCCACTCGCAACTGGGCTGGACTGTGAACGCCTGGGGTGCTGCCTGCACCAGCCAGGAGATCCTCATTCAAACCCTCCCAAAGCTGCGCTTCTGCTCCTAGCGTTACCAGGAGCATGATGGTAATACACCACGTATATAGACACACCTGCACACCAGGTATATGACGGTAAAGCTGCAACAACCATAATTTCACACGCACTTAACATGAGTTGCCTCTTCTGCACAACAGCTCTTGAGAAGCTGTTAGCTTCTTTACAGCCTGAGTGCAATTGTTCCAAAACACACAGGTAAGTGCACGTAAGGGAAACCCGAAGTTTAATGTGTTAGGACACGCCGAAGGAAAGCGTTAATTTTCCATCGAGGAAACTCCCAAGTCCACAGGGGCTTGGAAGCCTAATGGTAGCAGAAAAAGTGACTCGAAGACAGAAAGCCGAGCTCTTCAAATCAGCTTCCCCCCGCTCAACTCCCCTGCATTCAGATCAGCCAAGCTACATAAGACACTTCCACCTGCTCTCCAGGAATTCTCATTTCTTTATATCCCTCTCTTACCTGGGTCTCAAAGATGAATGACTCCAAGCTGTTGGCCGATTTTTCTCTTTCCTGTTTCTCTAGATCTCTGACTGTCAAGTCTTGGAGTCTAACGTGCGAAAAGAACAGAAATCAAAGGTAGCAAGTGCCTTTAGATGAGCACCACATCACATACATCAGATTCTGAGGACAGCAGCGCTACGTGAGCTATCACCGTTCCAAAGCAATTCACTTCCTTTATCTAGAGCTTTAACCTAGCAGAGCCATTTCAAACATACTTTTTCATTGAGGTCTTCAGTTCATCCTCCAGCAGGGTCAGGCACATCGTTTACATCCAGTTCCATGGTGATCTCGTGGACAAGCTTCTGCTTCTTGGGTGCTTTGATCTTCTTCTCTTCCTCCGTTTTGGTAACCGTGGAACTTTTGGATGGTTCTTCGTCTTTCGCGGTTTCTCTGTTTTCTTTGGGATCCTGTAACAGGTAAAGTACATTCTCAGGCAAGGGAACAGATTTGCAGATTTTGCAACTTTTTTTCCAAGGCAGGGCACTAACAGGGAAAGAAGAATTCCGCTGAGGAATTCCAATTCTGAGACACCAAAATCAGAGTCCCATTCCTTCAATCTGATGCTCACCTGAGACTCTGACTTCTCGCCTTCTTCCTTTTGCTGTGACTCTGCTTTCGGAGGGGCAGTTTCTGCCTGACCTGGCGACTGCTGTTTCTCTTCTCCCTGCTCTTCACCCGCATCTTCTGCGCTGCTTTTCTGGTCTTGTTTCTCCCCCTGCTCTTCTTTACCTGTTTCTGCTAGGCTCTCTTCTTCTTCCTGGTCACCGCAGGCAAGTAAAGGGGAAACCAAAACAGTGTTTTTAACATAGAAATCCCACGCAAATATTTCACGGAACAGATAATTCTCTGCAAAAAACATATGTACAAAAAACAGCGCTCACAGTGACTGCGGCCATTAGCCAGGGACCGTGCTGAGCTAGAATATTAAGAGTCACATCAGTGCAGGACCCACCTGTTAGAGTTAGGAGCTTTTGTCTCCTTAGAAAACCTAATCACGACTGCAGCATGACAGCAGCTGTGCCTATACGCCCAGGAGAAAGCAAGGAGCCTACTAGACACCTGCACAGACAACACACAGGCAGAAGCTTTTCCACAGAGCACCAGGACAACTTAGAAACTAGAGACTCCCCCAGAAGCAAGCCCTGTAACATTAGTCCCGCCACTGCTTCGACTTGCCAGTAAAAGATCCCAAGTTTCTTTAAATGCATGCCAAATGAAACTCAAGAGGAATATAGCACTTCCTTAAAATATTTAAATCCTGACATGCTGCAGACACCTTTAATGCTGCTCACATGAATCGCTGCCTCTTTAGCAGCCATAGCAAGACCCGGGGGTCCTCCCGCTAGCAATCACCCCTGGGGCTCACCTGAACCGAGTCTGTCAGGTTCTCTCCAGTCTCTGGCGTAGGGCCACCACCCCCAAACAGGCTTGAGATTGGTGGTTCCAAGTTCTGTTGATGGGAGAAAAAAAATCCAAACATTGTGTATCCAAAGGAGGAAGAAAGTCATCCTCAGCTCTCCGTTCTTCCCCTCACAGCCATCACGATCATCAAGGAGCTCCCTTGTTGGTGTAGGTTAGCTACATACGCTCCAGAAACTCATCCTTCCCTAATCCCACTTTGTGTTTTTTGCGTGCACAGACAAGTGAGGCCTCTGCTAGAATATGACCTGAAATTTGTAACTTCAACTAAAAAGCTTCAAGCTTCAACCTGTGGCTGCATTAGCCATCCCTGCATCTCCCCTTCACCTCCAAAACACGCAGATTTCCAACTGCTCTCTATACGGAAGCCTCTGCAATGCAAAGCAAGATCAGGGCATCGCAATCCAGACAACGAGAAGGGAGAATGCTGCAGGGCTATGGATGCAGGACTTCCCTTCAGGACAGACCTCCTGAAATTAGCAGCTGTGGCTGAACAAAGAGGAAACAACTCCTATATTTCAAGTTGCAACGCATGTCCATAGTCACCTTAGGAGTGCATGGCGTTTCAGAGCTCCTGGCAGCACCCAGAAGCCACTTGCAAAGGGGCTTTTAGGTATTTTGGAGCTGTACACCACAATCAGAGGCTGTGGCTAACCGTTTTAATTTCCACGTCCCCAAACCATGGTGCTTGCTCTGCTCAAAGCAATGATACGGTTAGTTATCCCAGCTACTGCAGGGTGAGACACAATAGTCAGCATGAATATCAAAGTTCAGCATTTACTTGTCAGCGTTGACTCCTCCCTCCAGCTTCTCTTCCACCAAGGTCTCAAACACAGATTCCACCTTGGAGAGGGGAGCACAGAATTAGTTTAAGCAGGGACCATCAATACCGGAGAGAGGGACAGAACTGGAAGATACGTAGGCTGACAAACATCACAACAGGGTGGTGCTTACCCTGTCAAGCCTTAGTACTCCGCTCTCATCCATGTTGAAGTGAGCTTGATGCCTTTGGATTCATAATCCGAGTGCTTCTTGAAACTGTCCCCAACTCCCTTTAGCCTCACAGTAGTGAGATTGAGAGAACCAAAAATCCTGACGACACAGAGACAAAAGCAGAAAGAAAACTTAAGATAACCATGCTGCAGAACAGCTAATGCTTTGTCACAGTCACATTTGGCAGAGATGGACAGCGGCACAAAGCAAGGAACAAGCATGGTTCGGTTTGCTAAAGTGCATACAACTCCGAGACAAGATCTGCAAACATGCGCTGGTGGCCAGTCAGATTCATAGGCCTGCCTGACAATAAAATTCTCCAGCTAGACATATTGCGCTGCCGTGGAGCTGTCTGCTTGGATGCTTGCCTCAACTCACCGCAAGTCATCCTGGCTGAAGAAAGACAGGTCTCCATAGTTGACATAGAACTCAAGTCGTCTGTGTAGCGGTTGAAAGTGATAACTTTGCGCTGTGGTAGGGCGCCATGCGCTGGAACAAAATCCTCTTGTTATGCTTTAAACTCCTGGATTTATCATCCTCCTCAACTTCACGAGTAAACTCCACCTGCATCGCAAACAGAAAATATGGACTCAGCAACTGCAAACTTCCTCTACGGGCATCTTACGTCAGAGGTTTCCGCAGCGTTCGGCTGCTCTACCTCACGCAAAAGTCGGGGGACAGGCAAGTATTTCTCAACAGATGTTTCTATATGCCTGGCTTCTTGGATACAGCACTTCTACAGTAGGGCCGACTTTCTTCTGCTTTCTGTATTAGATTGGCAGAAAGATTTCCATAACAACTTCCTTAATCAAAGGAATCCAACAGGTCACCTAGAGTGCTTCTCCCAGACAGCCCCATTTACCCATACCTTGCACGAGACAAAGAAAGCCAAGGGTTACCTGGATAGGAAACACAGCGGCATCCCGAACAACGAAAGGCTTCACCTTAAAGGCTTTGCTCAGAGCAGCTGCCTGGTAGACCGCACCCATAGCGGCAGCCTCATCAGCATTGATATTCTTGCCCAGTTCTTCTCTATGAAGTGAAAAGGCAACAGACGTCAGCTTTGCAGCCGCTGCCACGAACAGCAACTTATCAATAGGAGACAGACTAGAAGGGGGCCTCACATACTCACTTGCCCACAGCTTTCAGCAAAACCTCCTGCACTTTGGGGACCCGTGTGGCACCGCCAACTAGAATCACCTGGTCAATTCCATCCTAGGGATTGGAAACAGTCACCTTGTCTTGAGAAAGCAATTTTGGAAAGCTAAGTTCGGGCTTCCTTACGCTCCTTCCCCGGTCACCACGCACTGATGCGGCGCTCTGAGAATACCCATGCTATGTGCTGCCGTGCCAGTGCAGGTCAGTGCCTGATAGACTTCAGACAGGCAGACGCAAGCCATGCCAACACGAGGAACCCGGAGTCAGGTCTGTCAACACGGACAACGTGACCGCTGCTTCAAGTCACCCAAAACGTGGGACTTGATTCAAAATTAGAGACTACAGTTTAATGCCAGAGGAGCCAGTGACTCAGACAGCAAGCTGGACCAGAACAGACAGAAACCCGGTCTTTAAGAGGTGACTCAGTGTCTTGCATTGAATACCAGAGCCAAAAGATGCCCAAGAGCATCCTGGCACCCTGGAAAGCGAGCGCTTAACTAAGCAGTAAGTCTCTCCAAAGGACCGCATCGCGTTTGGTCCAACTGCAGTCTGCAACAGGGCTTCTAAAGGGAGCGCTCAAAGGAGAAGCCTGAACAGCAATAATTCTGTTTCCAGGCTCTCTGAGTTAAAACTTCAGGGGCGAGACCAGAATCAGCATCCAAGACAAAAAAATGAAAGATCAGTGTTTCAAACCTCCAGCCCCAGAGTAAAGTTTTGTAACAGAAAGGAAACCCCTCCAAGTCCTTTGCTTCCGGTGGATAGCGCAGAGAGCCACGACAGACTCCTGCTTGATACTGCAGCAAGTAAATTCTCTGCAGCACCGACACCGCTCTATTACAATAGCAGCATCTGTACCTCTCAGCAGTGCTGACAACACAATCACTGATGCCTTGATCACGATGCAACAGCAGGTCCGTACATAGAAACTTCAGCCTTCTTAATGCATTTTCTTAAACCTACCAGGTTCATCTCTGCGCTGCTCAGAGCCTGCTGCACTGGTCCTGGGACTCGCTGGAACAAGTCAGAGCACAAATCCTCAAATTCCTGCCTTGAGACCTTGGCCTTGAAGTCGATGTCATCCAGTAGTCCCTCAATCTGTCCAGAGAAAAAACCATCCAGAATGAAATTATTGTGGAGCATTCTCCAAGCAAACTCTTTGCCTGACTTGCCTGGTGTGCAAACGTTCCAGCTGTCTTAACGCACCTAGGACCTGATCGCACCCATCTGAACCCTGCCACTGCAAAGGTGACGAGAGGATGGAATGTGGATATAACAGACAGCTTCTCTCGGTGAAACTGTATTTACCAAACATCATACGACTAACTCTCATCCAATCCACTCATTTCATCACTAGTGGTACTAAGCGGGCACAAGCTGAGAGGAACCACCGGTGCCGCCCCCCACCCCTGGAACACTGGCAGCGATGCTGCAGAGGGACAGCATTCCTACACATCGCCTCCTTAACTCACCCCACCCTCAGTCCTAAAAAAGCTAGAAACCCTGTGACAGGTCAGACCTGTGCCATGTGGTCAGCATTTGCGCTCAGGACAGTTTTCAGGCGGTTGGCCTCCTTCAGTAGTTTGGCCATGGCCCGGGGATTCTTTCGTACATTCTTTTGAACGGTGCTGATCATTAAAAAGTTTTGCCAAATAGTCCCGGAGACGAAGCTCCATCTCTAAACCTCCAAGAGTACGGTCAAACCTGAGCGAAAGAATGAACGGAGAGGGAACAACTTAAATCGAGCTGAAATACCAACAAACCTCGTGTATTGTTTCACAAACATGCAGAGCAGCAAGTGGTCAAAAGTAGCTGCAGTACTATCAGCTCTGACTGGCTGTGAGAGAACCACGGTTGTTCCAAAAGTAACACATTATAATGAAACAAAGAGAAGAGATTCATCACCACGGTAGCCTCTGAGCAGAAAACTTCAGTTACGGTAAAGGCCTTATTGCCAAGCACGTCAAAACAGCTGAGAAGCCAAAGGACAACGGTGTCAGGTCCCAGGTATTTTCTTGGAAACAGCAGTAGAAATGCTTTGGAGTTAAAATTGCTGGGCTGGCAATTCACAGCACCCCCCTCCTTATTTGGCAAACGCAACTGCATTTCATTCCTCTCTAGAAGGCTATTCCACTTTTTCAAACTGACATGCTCTACTTCTATAAGATTATATGAAACAGAATTATGCTTAAATGGCTTGAGGCTATAAAAAAAGCAAGCCTGAAGCAAACTAAGTATACTGGTTGCCACCTGGGCTCCTGGAAGTTCTCCGTTTCTGTCTTGTGCAGAAGGTGACACCAGAATTACCACCAACCGGAGCCTTCTTGCTCCAAATGTTTCCCCCTCTGCCATCCAACTTATTGTTCTGAAGCCTCACTGCAAAATTCTACATTTAGAAGAGACTGTGAAACAAATGGTTTCTTTCCTGAGACCCGTGGGTTTTGTGCAACTCACGCTGAATTCTTACCCAATGCCCTGGATCTGCAATTGAGGTTGGGTTCCCGAGTCCTTAGTTTTCACTGTCTGATACGTAAACAATAGTACAAACGGTGCTTCCTGCTCCCATGTCGTAAAACATGATATGCTGAAAAGAGAAGCTGGGACGGTTGAGCAGAAACACCTGGATATCCCCCACGAACAAGGAAAGAACCCACGGCTGTCCCGAGCTCGATACAGGCCAAGACTATCCGCTTCCCCAGCCTAGCTTATACTGTAATGACAGGACTTGTACTTTGATCAAACACGGAGATGTTCAGGGTCACACTTGACACAACCAGACAAGAAAACTTCTCATCATTTGTAGATCAAAGCCCAAAGCTTTGCTCTTTAAAAGTTTCTTCAACCTCAGGAAAATCAAGTATTTCAGAGTCAGTCTTTCCGATAGCTTAGCAAATCGCTACTGTTACTTCCCCCCTGGTTGATGGGCAAGGAACAAACACAGGTTACAAAGTGGGAACTCCCAGCCACCTGCCCTCACTCCAGAAGCTTTCAGGCTTCACCACATATTCTCATAGGGTTTCATCTCTGTCTTGTTGATAAACATGTGAAAACAGAGGAGACTAGCTGACTAGCAGAGGCCCACTAAGTTATATCCTTTTGATTTTATCTGCAGCACTTTCTGCGCCACATGCAGGCGTGTGCACGGGACCCTCCGCATCTCCCAGCTGCGCCTACCTGTGCGGTGGCATTGATGTCTTTCCTCCTAAAAACTCCATAGTTCAGCGCTACAGCAGTGTTGTCATTGATCAGCTGCAGAAACCTTCAAGTCGGCCATGCGAGCGGCGTGCAGAACTGCCCTCCTCTCCGCCTGGTTGAAGTAGGCGGGGACAGTGATCCACCGCGTCCTTGATGGGCTGCTCTGAAAGAGTTGCAGGGAACATGTTTTTCCATCAGTGCAGCTACGTGCAAAGACTCGTTATAACAGGGTGACGGTAGCAAAGCCAGAGAACCCAAGGTAACGACTCCTACAGAATGCAATCCTGAAGCAGCATCAGCAGCCAGGATCACTAGGGATTAATCTATCCGTGTCCTGTTGAAACCAAGCAGACTTTGCAGATTCTCGCAAAGCCACCTGTCTACTGACCTCTCTTTCACACGTTAGGATACTCTCAAATCCTTGGCATGCCTTATATTTCAACAAATATTATCTTCATGGAGCCTTATTTTATCACTGGATTACGTTCACCCTCCAGAATAAAAAGTCTTTGCACTGGCTTTAGTATTACTACCAAACAACACAGCCTCCTGGTAACGATGCAGTCAAACACGTCAACAAAACTTCAGCCAATTTTCATTACTGTGCTATTTCATTAGCAACACGGTGTGGAAAATGCATGACGGTCTCTTATCTGTTGGCAAGTTTTCACAATAGAGGGCAGCTTTTGCTCTTTAATTGTAGTTCAGCTCCAGCAGTAAATCTCCATCCAGACTGGTTGCAACACCAGACTTCAGCAGAGCCACTTCCACCTTCCCCTGCAGTTACGTACCAACGTGCCGCGCTCTAGTCACGCACGCGAGGGAGAAAACACTTTAGTCTTTCTCAAGAGATTGCCAGTAAGGCTTCCTTTCACTGCAAGGCTGAGTGGGATCTGAGGCCCTTGCCCCCAAGAATAGGATTAAGACCCCAAACTGGCATCATATTAGAAACAAACGATGACTTGGATAGCTGCTAAGTCTTGCTTACAGCCTACAGCTGAAGAGACCCGCCATCATGCTTCTAAAAAACTGTGGGTTTTCAGACACCTGTCTCTACTCAAATCCTACAATATCCAAAACACACACAGATACTGTAAGAAACAGCTAAATCTTGCCAACCTGCAAATTCTTCAGCCAGACACGTGAATAGTTCAGGACCATCCCTAGCATCTCCTCTGGAGAATACTGTATCGTTCTACGAGAAACAGACAGGAAAGAAAATGACAGCAACAGAGTCAGCTGTAGAAGCCTAGCAGCCAAAGTCCCACCCGCAAGGAGCCCAGAAGTAGCCACTTACTGGGATAGCTTGAAGATAACTGTCTGCCCTCTTCTCATCCTTCACCAGTTCATGCTCTGGGAATCGGGACCGGTACAGCGCCACGTGGGGTTATCGACACGCTTACCCAGCAGATCCTGAAAGTATCTGAATGCCACCTTGGGGTTCCTTATGGACTGCAGAAAAAAAACCCAACACATCACCCAGCTGATTTCTTCGGCTTTGCTGCTGTCAAACAAACCTCTCCCGAGCCATGAGACGAACAGCTCTAGTTATGGGAGCTAGGAGCACAAGACTGGCACACAAAGAGTCAGCACAGAAAGCCAGTAATGCACCAAGGAGATGAGAAGTACAGGACAAGAAACAAAGCTTCCTAGCTCAGACCTTTACCACAAAGGACCCAGCAGCGGGAACCATATATTCTGCGTACAGGAACTTGCAGTTAGCACAAGTAATGAGAACTCTTACCATTCCTAGTGCGCTATCACCAAAGAGACGCTCGTTCTCCTTCAAAGAAACAGCCACAGGCGTTTTCCTTCGTGACTCCCTGTGTGAAAGGGGAATAAACCAGTTGAACACAGGTGAACATTCAATACAGAGTTCCTAGTGAAGAAGGGCGTTGGTTCCATTTTCAAAAGACTAACGAAGATGCTCAGATACCTCCTACAGAGGAGGAGGGAAGGCCCAGCCTCCGTTTATCTGAAGGGCTGCAATAGCAGCACCTCCTTTCAGAGCTTTCATACCTCCTTACGTTCCTCACGGCACAGACAATAACGTGCTTTACTGAAACACAGACAGACATCTTTCAAATTCACAGTGAAGCTGTGGTGGGCAGATTGTTATTTTTCCCGTAACCCAAAAGAACTTTAAATGAGGTGACTCATTTCTGCTCCAATTCATGCATTAGCACACCAAGTTGAGTATTTCACTACGGTAACTACGAAAGGGCTTAAAGGCGTCCACTAAGGTCAGGGCACGCTACCCACTTCCAAACGCCTCATGACACATTATCGATTCTCTAACGTAAGGCTACAACAAAATGACTTGCCACAAAGAAGAAAGGTTCACAAGCAGCTTTCTAGAACATGCTGCTTTGTAATTAGACAAGAATCGCTTTATATTTGCTTTCCTCCACCAGTGAGCAAAGCAAGACAGTTCCCTCATTCTATCAATGACTGCCAAGTTTCAGCGAGCTGGGTGAAAAATCCATTTATTATCTCTCAGTCTAGACTCCCCGAAAGCAAGGATGTTCTCGACCGTACATCCTCTCCCAGCCACAGGTTTTTCATTCAGTGCCTCAGGGACAGGCTACAGCAACAGCAGCCAAATGAAAGGAGAGCTTTATGTGCTTCACAAACGAGTATGGGTTCTGAACAGCTGCAGCAAAACCAAACCCGCCTCTGCATTCCCCTTATGGAGAACCTAAAAATCGGGCTTCTTAACTGGACAGGCAAGCACATGATAGCACACCTTTTTGCGTTTCAACCACGGCATATCCTTAATCACGCAGGCTTTTGGTTGCTCGCTTAAAAGGCCCCCGAAGTTGCAAACCGAGCACCCCTAAGGTAAGGTCAAAAACTGGAGCTACTGCCCTGAATGATACTTAATAGCTGCTCACATGTGGCAGAAAGCAAGACTACTAGTCAGACCATCTTAAAATTAGAGAGCAAGGGCATTCCTCTCACAACAGAGGAATAGTGTTAGCCGCAGCCTCGTTACCCTAAATCACTGCCTCCTTACGGCAGCTGCAACGATGTTTCAAGCCCCAGTAAAAGAAACAGAAGCCCCGCACGTCACGCCCTTCATATCAGCACCAGAACAGGCTCGAGGAACAGCTGCTTACTTGTTTAAGACAATCTCCATCGGCACAACCGGGCTTGACGATGGCGATCTTCATCGACTCGCTGCCCACGTCCACCGACATCACCGCCACAGACTCTGCAGCACACGAGAAAAATAAAAAAAACCTCCAGTAAGAACCTACACTGCAGGAGACCGAACTTCTTCCCGTTACCGAGGGCCTGGGACGGGGAAACAAAAGCCGGACGGCCGTCCGGAGGGAACCGCGGCGGGACAGTAACCGAACGCCGAGGGGCAGCCGGCAGCTCCCGGAGAAGAGGGCAGTGGCAAGCCGCTCACCGCCCCCACGCCTTCCCCGAGAGCCGCCGGCAGACCCGCCCTCGGCCAGCACCGCACCGCGAGCACCCCGGCCCAGGCGGGAGAGGGCCCAGGAGCCCCGCCGCCACTCCGAGCCGCCGGCAGGCCCCGTCGCCCGCACGCACCTGCGCCGGGCAGGCAGCAGGAGAGGAGCAGCCAGGCCAGCGCCCAGCAGGGCACCCGCGCCATCCTCGCCGCCGTCCCGGCCCGTCCCGCCGGCAGGTGGCTGCTGCGGCGGCGGCGGCCCCGCGTGCTCGCGCAAACCCCCGGCCCGGACGCGGCGCGAGCTCATTGGCGCGGCCCCCAACGCCGGGCCCCCCGCGCGCCCAATCCCCGGCGGCCCGCGCGCCCCCCATTGGGCCACGTCGGGGAAGCCGGAAGCGGGCACGACGGGAGCTTCAGCCCCATTGGCCGGGGGCGCCGGGGCGGGGCGCCGGGAGGAGGGCTGAGGGGCGTGCGTGGTGACGTCATACGTAGGCGTGCGTGGAGGCGTCGTACGTACGCGTGCGCGCGCACCCGCACGGCAACAGAGCCACGTGCGGCCGCCTGTTTTCGCGCGCACGCCCCCTGGCGGCTGAGAGGCACCTCGCCGCCACCAAGGCCCCGCCCTTCCCCGGGTCCCGCCCCGCCCCTTCCCCCCGGGCCCCGCCTCTCCATCTTTCCCGGGCCCCGCCTCTGCCCCGGGCCCCGCCTCTGCCCCGGACCCTACTCTTCCCCGGGCCTTGCTCCTTCCCCGGGCCCCGCCTCGCCGCCAACTGGGCCTCGCCTCTGCTCTTCCCCGGGCCCCGCCTTCGCCCCGGACCCGCCTCTGACCCTGGCCCCTGTCCGCCCCTTCCCTGTGCCCCGCCTCCTGCCCCGGGCCCCTCCCCTTCCCCGAGCCCTGCCTCTGGCCCAGGCTCCGCCTCTGCCCTGGGGCCCCGCCTCTTCCCAGGGAGAGGGAGGAGCGTGCGTCGTGGCATCATATGTACACGTACGCGCGCAACCCCCTGGCGGCTGGGAGGCGCCTCGCCGCGGCCACGGTCCGGCCCCTTCCCGAGCCCCGCCTCTGCCTCTGGACCCGCCCCGGGTCTCACCTCGCCCCTTTCCCCAGGCCCCAGCTCTGTCTCGGGCCCCGCCTCTGCCCCGCCTTGCCTCTGCCCGTGGCCCCGCCCCGGGCGCCGCACCACCCCTTCCCCGGGCCCCGCCCCTTCTCGGCCCCTGCCCCTTCCCCAGGCCACGCCTCTGTCGTGGCCTCCACTCCGCCCCTTCCCCAGGCCCCGCCTGAAAAAGGAAAGATTCAAACACAGCATAGGCACCACTAGGTTTGCTTTATCACAACTCAGAGTTGGGCCACCACCTCAGTGAATGGCACATCATCAGTGTTCACATACAGTTTATATACCTTTTTCTTACACAATTACAATGGTTATAAAGTTTCCCATCAACCTTTTCATTTTCAAAATTATCATTTACAGAGTCCACAATTGTTCTCAGTTCTCAGCGCCTTTCTTCTCTCCTGGTTTCAGGTCCGGTTTTAGTTTCACCGATGTCCTCATTTTTTATTCCAAGGTTTTCTTAGAAGTCTTCAAGATGTTTTATTAACCTGCGCTTGAGCAACATATTCTACCTACCTAAGGACTGTTTTATCTAAGCTACCTGTTTTTAGTAATCTATCATCTTTTATTAAACTGTCTTAACTGTCTAAGCTTGACTGGGTTTTAAGCCAGCCTTGGGTAGGGCTATACAGGGGGCTAGGCTAAGAACAGTACTCTGTGGCCTATTAAGCAGCCTAGTAGCTTGGTTCATTCTGCTTAATTGTCTACTAGTCAACCATTTCTTTTCACCGCCCCACCCCTTCCCGGGCCCTGCCCCTTCCCCAGACCACGCCTCTTTCCTGGCCTGCCCCTGCCGTGAGCCTCGCTCCGCCCCTTCCCTGGGCCCCGCCTCTGCCCCCACCCTGCCTCTGCCTGGTGCCACGCCCCACCCCTTCCACCGGCCCCGCCCCTGATCGTGGCCCCGCCTCTAGCCTGGGACCTGGCCCCGCCCCTGCCCTGGGCCTCACTCCGCCTCTTTCCCGGGCCCCGCCTCTGTCCGTGGCCCCGCCCCTGCCCTGGGCACTGCTCCGCCCCTTCCCCGAGCCCCGCCCCACCTCTGCCCCAGGCCCCGCCTCTGCCCCAGCCCCACCTCTGCCTGAAGCTCTGCTCCGCCCCTTCCCCGGGACCCGCCCCTGACCGTGGCCCCGCCTCTGCCCCAGGCAGCGCTCCGCCCCCTCCCCAGGACCCAACTGTGGCCCCGCCTCTGGACCTGGCTCCACCCCTGCCCTGTGCCTCGCTCCGCCCCTTCCCCAGGCCCCGCCTCTGGCCCGGGCCCCGCCTCTGCCCGGGGCCCCTCCCCTGCCCCATTCACCACTCCGCCCCTTCCCCGGGCCCCGCCCCATCCCTTGCCGGACCTTGACCCCGCCCCTGCCCTGCACCGCCCTCCGCCCCTTCCCCAGGCCACGCCCCTGTCCCGGCCTACCCCTGCCCTGGGCCTCGCTCCGCCCCTTCCTCGGGCCCCGCCTCTGTCCTCACCCCGCCTCTGCCCCGGGCCTCACCCCTGTCCCGGGGCCCACCTCTGACTCGGACTCCGCCTCTGCCCTGGGCCCTGCTCCGCCTCTGTGCCGGGCCCCGCCTCTGCCCCCACCCCGGCTCTGCCCGTGGCCCTGTTCCTTCCCCGGGCGCCACTCTGCCCCTTCCCCGAGCCCCGTCCCGCCTCTGCCCCGGGCGCCGCTCCGCCCCTGCCCCGAGCCCCATCCCGCCTCTGCCCTGGGCCCCAGCTCTGCCCCAGGCCCCGCTCCGCCCCTTCCCCGGGGCCCGACTGTGGCCCCGGCTCTGCCCCAGGGCCTGGCTCCACCCCTGCCCTGTGCCTCGCTCCGCCCCTTCCCTGGGCCCTGCCTCTGCCCCGGGCCCCGCCTCTGCTCGGGGCCCCTCCCCTGCCCCGTTCACGACTCCGCCCCTTCCCCGGGCCCCGCCCCGCCCCCTTGCCGGGCCTTGACCCCGCCCTTGCCCTGCCCCTCCCTCCACCCCTTCCCCAGGCCCCGCCTTTGTCCCGGCCCCGCCTCTTCCCATGGCCCCGCCCCTTCCCCAGGAGCCGCCCCGCCCCTTCCTGGGCCCCGCCCCAGGCCCCACCTCTGTCTCGGCCCCCGCCTCTTCCCGTGGCCCCGCCCCTTCCTGGGCCCCGCCCCAGGCCCCACCTCTGTCTGGGGCCCCGCCTCGGCCGGTAGCCCCGCCCCCTCCCCAGGAGCCGCTCCGCCCCTTCCCGGGCCCCGCCCCTGCCCGTGGCCCTGCCCCTTCCCCAAGAGCCGCTCCGCCCCTTCCGGGCCCCGCCCCAGGCCCCACCCCGCCCCTTTCCCAGGCCCCACCTCTGTCTCGGGCTCCGCCCCTGCCCCGGGCCCCGCCTGTCTCGGGCCCCGGCCCCGCCCCCGGCGCCCCCAGTCCCGCCCCAGTGTCCCCAGTCTCTTCCCGCTGGCGGATCAAGTGCCTCCCGCACCTTCCTGGGGCCCGATTCTGTGCCCCCTCCCTGTCCCAGCACTCCCCTCCCCGTACCCGCAGCCTCCTGCCCCTTTCCCCCCGGGCCCCGAGGCAGAGCTGGGGTGGCTGGGACGTGCTGCCAGGCCAGAGGCCACACAGAGGGGCACAGCCTGGCTTCCCAAAACGCTTTATGGCTGGGCAGCCTGCCCCGCACCCACCGCCCGGCTGCGGCATGGGGGGGGCATGATACCGAGTTACAAAGGATTTACAAAGAGGGGTCTAGGGCTACCAAGGTGAAGGGGGTGGTGGCCGCCTGGGGCCAGCTGACGTCACAGCACGGCCGCACCACCCTCACTGAAAAACTGTGGGAGCAAGTGACAGCATCAGCCTGAAAGCCAGCAGCTCCCCGAGGCAGAAAGGTCCGGGCACCAGCAGGTCTTTGGCAGCTTTTTACATGTCAGCACTTTGATACATTTCCAATAAATTCTGTTTTTAAAAAGTCAACATAAAAAAAAGAAAATTATTCCCTTGGCTGAGGAGGCGATGCTCGGTGCCACCCGGCGCAGGGCATGGTGCGGCTCCACCACTGCGGTGTGCACGGCCCTTGGCAGGGGGTGCCGCAGGCCCCTAGGAGCTCCTCTCTGCTTTGGCGGCTCCGGAGTCTGTCAAGCTGGCGGCTCTGGGGTGCGCAGCACCCCCCCACCCTCAGTTCATGAACTGGGTGTATCCCTCTGCCCCGGTGACAATGACGTCCATCCAGATGCGCATGGCCTCAGCCGAGGGTGCCACCATGTAGTAGAGGCGGTCGTGGGTCTTGACGCAGAAGGTGAGCGCAGGGTTGGGGCTCTGGGGACGAGAGGAGAATGGGGTCAGTGCTCTGGCCCCCCTGTGAGCTGCAGCATGTCCCCGCTTTGCCCCCCCAAAGCCCAGCACCGTGGTCCTACCATTGGCACCCCAAGGCGTTGGCAGCATTAGGGGCCACGGACCACTCCGGGAACAGCCCCGGCAGGAGCTGCCCCCCTGCCTCCTGCCTGCACGGCAGAGGGCGATGTGGGGGGAAGGCAATGCCGGGGGTCCCTGTGGACACCGGGGCAGTGGTAGTGCCCAGCTCTCACCTTTGCAGCGCTGCGGAGGTGGTCGTAGTAAACCTCTTCGATGGCTTGGAAGTAGATGACGCCCTTCAGCTTCGTCTCGTGTTTATCTGCCCGGGAGAAGGAACCAGTGTCAGCCACGGCGCTGGGGGCAATGGCACGGGGAGGGGGCGATGGTGCAGGGAGGAGGCGCGGAGCGGCGCAGGGACTCACCCACATAGTAGGAGAGGGTGCGCTTCATGCGGTCGAAGACGAACCAGCGCTTCTTCCAAGACTTGATCTTGCCGCCCATCTTGACCAGGTAGCCCTTGCACATCTTCTCCGTCAGGATGACGTGGTAGCAGGTGTCCACGCTGTGGCCCGAGGACTCGATGTGCAGCCGCAGGTCAAAATCTTCCTTGCGGATGGGGAGGTACCGCGTCAAGGGACGAGCCTGGAAAAGCAACGAGAGCCACGTCACCCTGCCAGGACCCCAGGGCAGCGGCGGGGAGTTGGGTCTGCTTCGCTGGCCGGGCCGGGAGAGAGGATGCCCCGCTGGAGGGTGGCAGCCTGCCCCGCACCTGTGAGAAGTGCTTCTCCCGCAGCTTGACCTCCTTCTCCACCAACTTCTGCCGCCGCGCGGTCTCGTCCTGCAGCCGGCGTTCCAGCTGCTCCCGGCGCCGGCGCTCGTCCTCCAGCGCCTGCCGCCGCAGCTCCATCTCCCGCTCCTGCCAGCACGCACAGGCACTCAGCCCTGGAGCTTGGGGACCCACTCCCCGGCCGGCCTGCGGCACCGGTGCCCCCGCTCACCCGGGACTCCATCAGCCGTGACTTCTCCGCGTGCGCCTCCTTCAGCATCTTCTCCATCTCCTCAATTTTCCCCGCATCCATCCCGCTGGCACTGCAAGACAGCCGCAGCTGCCGTCCCAGCGGGAAGGACCTCGAGCCAGCAACACGGCTGGCAGAGTGGGCTGTCCCTCCGGCTGCGGGACCTGGCCCCGGGGTTACCTGGAGATGTTGTCGGGCGAGCAGGCAGAGTTGTTGCCAGTGGAGATGCTGGTCTCCATGCTGTCTGAGCTCTCCAGGCTGAGGGTGTCATACGCATGGTCCAGCTCCTCGGCCCGGGGCCCCACGCCATGGGGACGGTGGTGGTGGAGGATGGAGTGATGCACGAGCGGGGGGAAGGCGGAAGGGAAGGGGGGCTGCCCATGCAGGGCTTCCCACTGGGACTGAGCCTCGGCGGCCGCTTTCTGCTTCAGCTCCGCGAGCCGCCGCTTCTGCTCCTCAATCACCTGCTGACCTGCACCATGGGAAGAAGACGACGATGACCAAGTGCACTGCACTCGGTGCCGCACCGTGGCAGGTGAGGGGACGGCGCGGGCAGGAGAAGATGCTGCAGGCACTGCTGGAGCCAGGTAGGGATGGTGGGTGCAGAGGTGGGAGCCACCATCACAACTCCCTGGCGAGCACGACAAGCAGCATCTCTCCGAGCAGGAGGAGGGGGCCCAGGCAGCCAAGGGGGGCACATGCGCCAGGCTGGCAGGAGCAGGCTGGGCAAAGCATTAGCGCGTTAGGGATGCACAGGTTGTCCCTAAGCAGATGCTGAGAGGCACCTGGGGTCCTGGGCTGGTCATGCCCCTCCTATGCATGGCAGAAGGTGCCAGCAAACAGCCATGCTGCTGCCTCCAGGCTGCTCTAGGCAGTCCAAGCCACCCCACGTCTCTACCTGGTAGATCGCCCGGCTGCAAGGGCTCTGCTGGGAGCGGCTCGGCTGGAGACACGCCGTTGGGCGGAGGGGTCGGGAGGGAGAGAGGGGGGAAAAGCGAGAGACCGTGAGAGAGGCACCGCGTCCCGCCGGAGTGCCGCCGCTGCCACCCTCGGCCGGGCTCCCTTCTCCATCGCCCGAGCGGCAGCCGGGGGAAGCACCTCCCAAAGTCCTGCCACCCCCGCAGAGCTGGGATGCGGAGCTGGAGCTTACCCTTCTGCTGCAGGGCCAGCTGGCGCTTGGTCTCGATGTCCTGCAGCGTGGCCGCCAAGTTGCGGGGCAGGCTGCCCGCTGGGCTCGGGGGGCCCTGGGCAGGACGGCAGGCGGTCAGCTGCAGGGACGGGAACAGGGGCTGGCACGGGGCGTGCACGAGCCACGGCTGGGGTGCCCAGGGCCGTGCAACGCCCGGCTCCCCCTGGCAGCCATACCTTGGGTGAGGGGCTGCGCCCCAGCACGGAGAGGTTGAGCTGCGAGGATGAGGGGGTCCCGCTCTTCATCCGAGGGGTGAGGGCACCAGTGTCACCCTCCGTTTTGGCACGATAGACCTGGGCGTGGAGACACGGAGGTGAGAGAAGCACGGGGGGCTGCAAAAGCCTCTGCTGGACGGATGGCTCAGCTGTCAGCGGGGCTGAGCATCCCCTCCCCACACCCTGCCCCTGTGTCAGTGCCGTCTTGGCAGGGGTGCAGGCAAGAGGAGGCAGCAGCTGCCTGCCCCAGGCACGCTGCCTGCCCTGGGTTTGCTCTGCCCCTGCCCACTGCGGCACTCGGACGCCTGGCAGAGCCCAGGGTGCACACCGGTGGGAACGTCCCCGCGCTGCCCCGCTCCCGCCACGGCTGGCGGCCCCGAAGCCTGAGCCCCAGCGGCAGGGAGCCGGGATTACCTGGAGAGGCTTGTGAGAGGAGTGAGCTTTAGCTGGAAGCGGAGGAGGGGAAGAAGGAGGAGAGACAGAGGAGGAGGAGGTTTCAAAGCCAGCCATGACCTCCTGGTACCACTTCTCTAAATCAAGAGCTGGGAGCCACACGGGGCCCCCCAGCAGCTGCTGCTCCATCTGGAGAGAGACGCCTTGTGAGAAAGGAGGGAGGGCAAGACGCAGCGAGAGGGACAGACATGCAGAGAGAGAGGTCAGAGCACCCCTGCCTGTGCCTGCACCGTCCAGCCCAGCCCCGGGACCTGCAGACCCCGAGGGACCCTGGGCACTCTCTGGCCGAGTCCTGGCAGCTCTGGGACTGCTCTGATGCTCGTGGGTCTGGCGAGAGCCGACACAAGCACTGGAAGGTACGGAGACCCCCTGCCCTGCACCACGAGCCAGGCGGGCAGTAAAGCAGTGGGCAGAGCAGCGAAGGGTGTGCGGGCCTCATCCTCAGCTCACCCCTTCCCGTGCATCCCCATCACCTCCCGGGGAAAGTACACAGGCGGAGAGAGGGAAATGGGACACGAACCTCTGCAGAGACGGAGGGAGAAGAGAGAGACGGAAGAGGAGGAGGAGGAGGAGGAGCAGCGCAGCCTGAGGATGAAGGAGCCGAAGGGGTGTAGCCCAGCAGGGAAGCGGCAGGGGCACGGAGGCCACCCAAGATGCCCGAGAGCTGCTCAACGGTCACGTACTGGGCAGAGAGAAGCAGATTAAATTGGGAGAAGAGGCTCTGAGCAAGGGCAAGCAGGCACAGGGGAATGAGCAGGCGGCTCCAGCCCCAAAAGAGGGGGCCACGTCCGCAGCAGGAAGGGCAGCTGGTGCTGGGCACCGGGTCATGTCCCTGCCTGCTCTGCATCCTCCTTGCCTGGGACGGGCGGCCAGGACCGGGTCTAAGAGGCAAAGGGCCATCCTCCCACCCCACTGGGCACGCGCTCTGCTCCCCAGCCCTGCTGCCGCTGCCCCAGAGGGCAAAGCGCATCCGGAGCGGGTGAGAAGCGCTCCCTGGCAAGGAGACCGGGTGGCTCCAGCCTCTGCTCCCTGCTCAGCTGCAGCCAGACAAGTCCCCCAGCCCAAGAGAGAGGTGGGCTCCGAGCACCAGGGCACACGGGGCGGCCGCATGGTCTGCAGCATCCTCACTGCCCGGGATGCGGCAGGCAACCCGAGGGAGCAAACCCGAGCATGCTCTGGAGCGGGTACCTCATCGGCTGCGGGAGGTACAGCAAGCAAGAAAGAGCGCTGAGCGGCAGCAGGGGCAGCAGCAGAAGCTTTAGTGTCCGGGCTGGGGCCGTGCACATTGCTGCAGAACCTGAAAACGTCAGACAGCCTCATGTACTCCTAGAAATCCACGGCGGAGGAGAAGGAGGAGAGTTAGACCCATGCGCTGGCATCATGGTGCTGACTGCAAAGCAGGAGCACATCTCCCTGCGCGCACATGCCCCACCGCCGCCTGCTGAGCCCTTCCCTGCCTCGCTGCCCTCCCTGCCTGCAGCTGCCTCGGTGCACAGCACCACGCGAGGAGCGGGGTGCCTGAGCTGGGTTGGGCGTCCTGGCACGCTGCCTCGCTCCTGCCTTAGGTGCAGCTTTGCTGGGTGCAGGCTGGGGATGGAGGGCTGCAGCCTGCCCTGCCGAGGCCCCAGGCGCCTTCAGCCGTTCCCATCACCCAGATCTCGGGGTCTCCCAGGGTCCCCGGCCACAAGCCCTCCCTGCTGTGACAGCACCGGATGAGGCACCTCGAGCTGCTCTGAGCCAGCTTAAAGTCCACTTCCTCACCCTTTCTGAACCAAACATGCCAAAGTGGGAATTTGCTCTTTTTTTGGGGGACGCCAGGCTAGCAGGACCCTAAAGGATGCTGTCAGGAGGTGCCCAGCCAGCAGGTAAGTGGCAGGCAAGGGGGAAGCGCAGGGATGCCCGTGCTGCGTGGCGTCGCGCTGGGGTTAAAACCGAGGGTGGCAGCAGGAGCTGGAATGCCCAGCAGGCTCAGGAGAGCACCTGAAATTGGGGTCTGAGTGTTAATGAGGCAGCCGCTGAAGAGCTAAATGAGAAATGCCCCAGCCGTGTCATCTCAGCGTGCTGCTGCGGGGATGTCCTACTGCCCAAAGGCGGTGTTAGTCCATGTAAGGGGTCTGGCGGTGGCTCGGCCAAGGAGGGGGCAAGCAAGCAAGCACGTGCAGTTAGTCCCGTTACCTCTTGTGCCTTGGGGTAGGAGCGGGCGGCAGGAGAAGCTAAGGAGGCAGCTGCTGCTGGCAGGGGGCTCAGGGGCTTATTTCCCTCCAACAGCTCATAAGGCTCTGAGATATGGAGGGTCTCCTGTTGGAGGGTAAAGATCACGTAGGCAAGGAGGGCACAGGCAGCAATGCAGCAGCAGCAGGAGCCCATTGCGAGCAGGCGCAAGGGGACTCTGCCATCCTGCCCCTCTCCCCAGCAGTGGGTCGGGTGGCACCGCGGTCCCCGAGGGCATCGTGGCTCTGGCTCCCCGGTCAGAGCCACGAGTAGGGCAATGGGGTGACCCACTCCCACCTAAAAGCCTTTGGACATGAATTGGAAGGAGGTCCCCAGTACTGGCACCAAGACAGTCCCACACTTGCTCTCTGGCAAGGACGGGACCCCAGGCAGTGCCCGCCCCGAGAGCTCCACAGCCATGCCGAGCCCTTCCCTCACGGGCACTCGCAGGCCTTGCCGAGCCGCCTACTAAAAAGCCTGGACTGCTCAGGGGCTCCTGCAGCATCCGAGCAGCCTGGCAGGGGAGATGCTGCTGCTCCCAAGCCCAGCTCTGTTGCATTTCCCTCCCTCCCTCCCAGCCTGGCGATGGTCTCTACAGCCCACGGAGAGGCTCTGAGCGGCCGGGAGCACCCGGCTCAGGCCAGAAGGTGCTTGGGAGCACAGGAGCCACTGCAGAGCAGAGCTTGCGGTGCACCAGGCTCATCCCCGCTGGCGACAGGGGCTCAGGGTGTCAGGAGAGCAGCCCTAGGGACCATACCCCCCCTCTCCCCACTTACCTCTCTGAGAGCTGAGGACATTTTGGGGAAGCTCCTGCCGCCTGTGACGAGCTGGTATCGCCCTCTCCAGAGACACGAGCTTCTCCTTCTCCTGAACACGGGGTGACAGCAAGAGCAGAGGCAGCTGATGGTTATGGCACCCCGCGGCCAGTCCTCCCAGCAAGAGCCGACACAATCTCGTCCCCTGCCTCGGGCACCCCCAGGGTCAGGGAGTGCCTGCCAACCCCCTGGCTCCCCCAGCTGCTGCATTACCTTCTGCAGCAGCTGCAGGACGCCGTTTCTTTCCCTGGCCAGGCGCTCGGCCTCCTGGGCACTCTGCAGCCGGATCTGGGCAGCCTGGGCATCCAGCGCGGCCACCCGCTCCTGGGGAGCGGGCAACAGGGATGAGCTGGCCGCCTGTGAGCCGTGGGGCTCAGCCGGGGCCACGGGGCGCAGCCCGGCCCCGCTGCCCCCCTCCACCCCTACCTTCCTGCGGGCGATGCTGCGGTGGCACTCGGCCCGGCTCTGCAGGAGCTGCTGGCCCCGTGCCTCGCGCTCCTCCTCGAGGCGGCTCTCCCGCTCCAGCTGCTGGAACTCCAGGTCCTCAAACAGCTTGGCCTCCGTCTCCAGTGCCTCTGCCTCCTTCGGACACACAAGGGCATGGCAAATCACTCCCTCTGACGGGCACCTCCGCATCCCACTGGTGGCAGCCCCATGGGCAGGCAGGTCTCCCGCAGTGAAACCTCCTGCCATGCCCCCACGTCCTGCTGGCGCTGGCAGACCTGTGGCAAAGCCTGTCCCCGGTGCCCCATGCGGGGACGCAGGCAGCTTTCCCCCAGGCCAGCACGGGCCAGCGACGTGGGAGCCACCGTCAACCTCAGCCCGGCTGGAGAAGGCAAGGGAGGCACCGGGCACCGGCCAGGTCAGAGCCATCAGCCCCATGGGACGAGGAGCTCGCCACGGCCAGGAGCTTCATCCAGCCCTCAGAGACCAGCAGCCCCCGTTGAACCGCGTTCAGGCCGGTGCTGGGCCCTGCCAGGTGGCAAAACGCCGCACGCTGGTGTAACCACAGACACGCGGCCCGGCGTCACCGAGCTGACGGGCAGCAGAGCTCCCACAGACGAGCACCGCGCCGGACAAACGCCTGCGCGTCCTCCCAGCCTTCAAGCACCGACACCACGTGGTGGAGCTCAGCTCAGGGTCTGCCGGTGCCGCCCCGGCGACAGTTGCACCGCGCTCCCCGCAGGGATGCGTTTCACCCTGCTCCAGGAGCAGGGCAGCCGTTGCTCTCGTGGCATGGCGTGGCACCACCGGCGCGGTGGCCACCGAGGGCTCCCGCACACCAGGACCGCCCCATCGCCGTCCCTGCCCGCCGCACGCCAGGACCCGCATCCAGCATGGGGGTGCCTGCCCCGAGCAGGCTGCGGCAAGGCGAGTTTATCTGCGCAGCGAGGGCTGGGCAGGCGCCAGCCACGGGCTGGGGAAGGTCATCCGCTACCAGAAAATACCAGATAACGGGAAAAAATGCTGCAGACCGGCGGTAATGTAAACCAACAGCACCGTGTAAACAAACGCTCTCAGGAAATAGCTGGAAGCAGACAGACGAGGACCCGGTGGTCCCCAAGGCTCCCCAGCCTGCCCTCCTTCGCAGGGCCAGATCCATGCTCACGCCCTGGCCGGTCCAGAGGAGCACGGCAGCTCCGCGGCCAGGGGCAGCCCCGCGCTCTGCTGAGCCAGCACCGTGCCCCGGGCCCGGGCGAGCGGCAAGCTTACCAGGACAGCGGTGCCCGGCGCCAGCCACCTCCAGCCCGGGTGCGATGCTCCCAGTGCGGCCCCGGCTGGCGGGGAAGAGCTGGCCTAAGCTGGAGCGGAGGGAGGTGGGCCATGGTCCGGGAGGGGTGGGGGGGAGACACTGACCCTTCGCATCTGCTCCCGCAACTGCTCCCGCAGTGACTCGGGGCACTTATCAAGGTGGCTCTTCGACTCATGGTAAAGCGCCCGGAGTTGCTCTAGCTCCTTCCTTTCAGCATCAACCTTTGCCCTTTCCTGAATTGGGGGAGAACGAGACAAAACAAAAAAAAAGAAAAGAAAAAGGGGGGCAAAAAAATAAAAGAGAGAGAGAGAAAACACACTTCTCAAATCCGTGCCATGCAGAAGCTGCAGAGTTAGAGAGGGGCTCAGCTGGAAAAGGAGGGGCTCGCAGGGAAGAGCATCATGGCATCTACAGAGGGGTCGAGAGAGCAACAGCCATGGGCACCCAGGCTGGGCGGTGTTAGAGGGGTTATGGCCAGCCCTCGACCTCAGCCTCGCGTTTCCATGCCAAAAGCCCGCTTACGGGCAGCAAAAAGATCGATACTGACAGCACGGATAAAGTCATCCCGATCCTGCAACGGCTGCACCCCACACACCTTCTGAACAACCGCTAACTAGCTTTTTAATTGAAGCTCTCCATCTGGGATGCTGCCAATTAAGCCTAGTAGGTCCCATACGCAGTCTGAGGTACCACGAACCACCCCCATCCGTTGGAAGGAGAGGGCTGCCCATGGGACAGCAGTGAAAATGGGAGACTGCGGTCCAACCCCGCTGCTGGAGATGCTCAGGCTGCGCTGAGTTAGGGGCAGAGCAGACACTTGCTCCTGACCCCGGGAGGAGGGGGGAGCATTCCCAGCCCTCCCTCCCATGGCCACAGGAGCACACGATGGAGGCCAGCAACACGGGGCTGGCATAGGGGATCACCTCCCGCAGATCTGGCAGCACCATATGGGGGCTAGGCGTTGGGAACACATGCTGCAAGAAACCCTGCTCCACACTGCGGCAGCACGGAGACATGGGGGATCCGTGAAAAGGGGTACAGGGGAACACAGGGCTGGAACAGATGGGCGCCCCAGCACAGGGGCTACAGGGTGCCCAGGGGGCTCCCGGGCATGCGGAGACATCAGAGGTGATGGGAGACTTCAGAGCAGGCACCGTTAGTGCAATTAGTGCAGGCTGGTTAGGAAAGCGGGTGGTTAGGTCAGCAGAGAAGTTGGTTGGGAGGGGGATTTCCCTGTGCTCCTCTCCTGGCTCTGCATGAGGCTGCCCCTGCCTACAGAAGACTCCTGCAAAGGGCTGGAAGACCAAAATCAGAACAAAAACCCCAAACGCCATGAGAGCACTACTGGCAGGCGCCGATGGCAGCTCTGCCCAGCCACGGGCAACCGAACAGCCCAGGCACCTCCAGCCATGGGGCTGGCCAGACCCCCAGGGACGCTGGCGCCACATCGCAGCGGCACAGAGCTGCTGGCAAGACCCAGGCATAGGCTGTGCGGGGACACCGGCCTCGGGCAGCGGGGAGCCAGGGCCCGGTGGCTCTCTCGCCGTGGAGCAGCTCGCCCAGGGCCATGCCACACTGCCTGCGAGGCTGCGGGATGGCTGGCAACCAGCAGCCGGGATGAGCGTGCCACGCACGCAGCAGCACAGGTGCCTTCAGGCACGGCTGTCAGATCACGGCAGCAATTGCACCAGATGAGTCCAGGGGAAGGGGGCCGGGACCCCCCTCCTCAGCCACCAAGCCAAGTGAAACACCCGCAGCGATTTCCCGGTCACCTCCAGCGAGCTGAAGGCTACAACGGCGGCTGCCATCACGCGTGAAGATGCCTCGATGGGCAGCAGAGTGGGGGGACTCACCACAAGACACAGCCCCCGGCAAGGGCAGGGAACGCAGAATGCCGAGGCACCCACTCCGGCCGGCGCTGCCCACTGCAGGCAGCAGCCATCTGGGAAAGCCCCGTGCCACAGAGCCTCCCTGCAAGACCCCGCCAGCATGACAGACGGCGCCGAAACACACCCCAAGCATCAGCCCTGCCCTCCTCCGGCAGGGCTGTTGGACCAGTCCCAGGCAGGCGGACGGACAGATCCCCCCACGACGCGAACCCAGAAGGGATGCTCCTCGGTGTCTCCGCAGATCCCAGGGACAAGAGGATGTGTCCACAGGGGAACGCCGCAGCACGGGGCACCGCAGCACCGGCTGCAAGCACCAGGGAGGGCAGGGCACAGCCGGCGCTGGGGGGAGAGCCCTGCCCCAGGGCTTACCTTGTCCCGCTCCTTCCGGATGCTGGTGTCCAGGCTGGAGAGCTTCTCCTGCAGCTGCTGCACCGCCTCCTGCTCCTGCCGCAGCCGCGCTGCCTCCGACTCCCGCTCGCCCTGCAGCAGCGCCCGCTCCATCTCGGCCTGGACAGGCACGGCCGCGTCAGGATGGCTGCCCCGTCCAGATCCGGCTCATGCCCACGGGATCGGGCGCTGGCTGGTGAGGGCAGTGAGCAGCAGGGGACCCAGCGGGGCTCCCCATCCCCTCACCTCTCGCGATGTCTCCTGCAGCTGCTGCTCCAGCTCCTTGACGCGGCCCTTCAGCTGGTCCAGGCGGCCGAGCACGCTGGCGCGCTCCTCCTCCAGCCGCTGCGCCTCCTTGGCCCGGGGGCCCGCCAGCTCCTCGTGCTGCGGAGAGGGCAGGTCGGCACGGCACAGCACGGCATAGCGTGGCGTGGCATGGCACGGCACGGCCGTCCCCTCACCTCATGGTGCGTGCTCTCAGTGCTGCTGCACTCCTCCTTCAGGTTCTCCTCATCCGACCTCTCCAGGCTCTCCCTCTGCCGCAGCTCCTCGGCAGCACGGCCCAGAGCCACGGCACCCCTGGGCACCTGCCGGGCAGCATTTGCGTCACCAGCCAGGAGCCGGTGCATGTCACCTGGCTCGGTGCCGTCCGTCTTGGTGTACTCGGCACAGAGGTTCAGGATGGTCTCCAGGCGCTGCCGCTCCTGTGGGGAAGAACAGTCAGCACGGCACCCGTCCCGGCACGCGCTGCCACCAGAACCTGCAGGACCCCGTGCCGATGGCAGGCGCTGGGATGCGGGCTCGGTCCTTGCCCCGTCTGCATGCTGGGACGGTCTGGGGACATCGCAAAGCCTGATGCAGCCCACCCTGACCCCACGCCGGAGCCAGGCACGCAATGTGCCGGGAGCTGGAGACGGGCTAATTACAGGCGGCAGCGCTGGCCGCCGAGCGCCTCCGCTATTTCCAGGCAGTGACTCAGGCCGCTCGCGCCGGGCGTGAGTCAGGGCTGAGCAAACAGGGCTCCGGCGGCACGGCCCCCGGGACCGGCAGATGCATGGGGCAAACCCCACCCAGGCAGCTGCTGGCTCTATAAAAACTCCATCTACCCTAAATATAGACGCAATGCCCACAAAGCCACAGCACCGTCGCCGGCAGACGCGGCCCTGGCGGGGCTGGACGAGACGTGGACAGTTTTGCAAAGCTGGGGGCACCGCAATTTCAGCTGGCAGCCCCACGGAGCCATGTCGACCCCGTGGGATTCCCCAGGCTGCTGCGAGCCAGGGGCTTTGTGCTCCCGGAGAGCTGCCGTGCACCGACAGCCACTCCTGGCCGTAATCCGCTCGGATAAGCCGGCAGCCTGGCAGCTGCAGCAAATCCCTGAGAGGCAAGGGCTGGGTTTTAAAGCAGCAAAAGCCAAAAGGCATTTGCAAAGAGGGCGTCTCACGCTCGAACACAGCCCCGCACCCCCCGCCCCAGCCCCGGGGCTCACCAGGCGCTCCATCTCCTGCTCCCGCACCCGCTCCTGCCGCTGCCACCGGTGGTACTCCAGCAGCTCGTCCTCGTTGTCACTGATCTCGGTGATGCTGTTCTTGCGCTCCCGTGGCCCCGCCGGCGGCCGTGGATCGCCCAAGGGCTTCCTGGGGGCGCGGGGGCTCTGCCGGGGCGAGGGCATGGCCGGGGAGCCCAGCCCATATGCCGGGCTCAGGCAGGTGCCAAAGCTGGGGCGGCGCGAGGGGGTCTCTGCCAGCAGCGGCGGTGAGGGGCTCCCGGCGCCCCTCGGCTCCTCCGGGCCCTTGCGCCGGGCGCGGGGGCTGCCGGGCACCTCCCTGCCCAGCCGGGGCTGCGGGGAGGGGGCATCGGGGGCCGCCCGGGGGCTGGCGGCCCGGCGCGACAAGGAGGGGCTCAGGGGGGGCAGCTCCCGCATGCTCTCCACGTTCCTACGGGCCGCCCGTGGGCTCTCGGGGGGCTGCAGCCGGGCCTCCGGGACCACCCTACCGGCAGGCTGCCGGCTGAGGGCCGGGGTGTCCCGCGGCTCCCGAAAGGGGCTGGGGGGCCGCTCCTGCAGGGCCGCGCGTGGTCGCGGCACCGCCCTGGGGGTCAGCCGGGGGCTGCCCGCCCGGTGGTCCCCGAGCCTCTCGGCTGGCCAAGGCTCACCGGGACCCCCGCCAGGCGGGGGGGGCGGGCGCTGGAGGGGTGGCTGCATGGCGTGGTTGTAGCTGGAGGAGCGGAGTGGGACGAGGGGGGGCACAGTCGGACCCTGCTCCTGGCTGCTGGGTGAGGGGCTGGTGTAGCCGCCGCTGCTGGCCGGGGAGGAGAGGGGGGAAAATGGAGGGGAGGCGTTCTCGTAGCTGGAGCCTCCCGAGGCGGCCCCGGGGCTGGGTGGGGGGGACAGGAGGCAGCGACCACCCCCATTCACCACGGGGGAGAAGGGGGACCTGCCGCGGGCGGGTGGCTTCTTGCCGCCGGGGGATGCCGGCTCCTCCAGCACCAGCGAGTCCATGATATCCTGCAGGTCCTTCTCAATGGAGCTGACTAGGGAGCTGTGGCTGGGACACCCGTGCTCGCTCGGCTGGCGGCCACCATT
Source organism: Phoenicopterus ruber ruber (assembly GCA_009819775.1). Taxonomy (NCBI): domain Eukaryota; kingdom Metazoa; phylum Chordata; class Aves; order Phoenicopteriformes; family Phoenicopteridae; genus Phoenicopterus; species Phoenicopterus ruber. The sequence continues at coordinate 8,016,396 of CM020237.1, read as the reverse complement.
CACCAGGGCTTCGGGCTCTGCAGGGAGACATGGGAGCAGGCATCAGCACGGCGGGACCCCCCCGCAGCCCCTGCCCAGGCTGGGGTCCCATGGAGCAGCCCAGCATCACCCCTCCATACAGCCTTGCAGAGCCAGCGCCGGGTCACAGCCCCTCTCCCCCCGAACCCGAGCTGTCCGTGCGCCGCTGCCACCTTTCCCGCGCCGGCTGGGGAGCCGGGCTAGGGAGGAGGCCGGCATCCCGCTGGCCCCATCACCAGGGAGACAGAAACTCGATAGCGCAGCCCAGACACCTGCTCCCGACATCCCTGTGCTGCCGGCAGCTCCCGGCCCCGCTCCCCAGGGAGAGGCTGCCTGCGCCAGCTGCCAGCACCCACTGCTTGTCCCCAGCACGCTCCGGCACCCCAGCAAGGGGGCAGAGATGCAACGGCCAAAAGCCGTCGAGCGCAGCCCCGCAGCGCGTCAGGACCCACCGCCATGTCGCCCGCAGCCTCCCTGCGCCCCTGGCTGGGGTGCCCCCTGCCCGGGCTGCCCCGTCCTCCCGGCGCAGCACCGATGTGCCTGTCACTCAGGGGACGAGCTAATAGTGGCAGGCGCGGAGCCTGGCCAGGACAGCGTGCCACCCAGGCTGCGTCACCCCCTGGCACCCAGCAGCTCCCTCGCGGCAGCCGGCAGCGCCTCCACGCCTGGAGAGATGTGCAGCAGCCCTGCCCGTGCGATCCCGCCCGGTCCCGCGGGGCAGAGAGGGACCGCGCGGGGCCCACGGGGGCAGCAGCCGTGGGATGCTCCGCAGCCGCACCACCTCCCTGCGTCCCTCCTCCCGTTCCGCAGCTGCGGGGCACGCTGCCTTTCCGGCACACACGTGGCATGAGGAGGCTGCCAAGCTCCTCTCCTCGTGCCAGGGTGTGCCGGTCGGGGCAGGGAGAAGGACTGACAGCCCAGGGACTGCTGCTGGGGGTTTGGACATCCCCGGGAGCCGAGCATGGCACCGGACCTCGGTGCAGGCACTCATCCCACGGGCCTCGCAGACAGGCAGACACAGCAAGATAAGCAGCTGGCGAGATGGAGGATTGCAGCCAGGGAAACGGCCTTCGCAGCCTCCGCATGGCCGCCCTGGCACGTAAACACTCGCCCCAAGGTAGCCGAGGGGGCCCCGCGCACCCCGCATCCCCGGCATGGGCCGATGGGTGACGGCTCTGCCACGGCCAGGCTGGGCAGAGGTGGGGAGCCGTGCCTCGCCACCCTTGTAATTACCCTCTTCCACGGCAATATTAATCATTAACGAACACCAGCGCAGCTGCCATGCCGAGTCAACGGCCGACGCATCCGCGGCCGAGTGCGAGCCCCACTCCCGAGTGCGGCAGCCCGGGCAGGACAGGGCTGGGAGAGCATCGCGTGCCGGGAAGGCTGGCAGTGCGGGACAGGGAGTGCCCCAGCGTCCCCACTGCCCCCGCCTGGGAAAAGGGGGGTCACCTACTTGCTGGCAGCCCGTAGAGAGCTGCCGGGCTCCTGCTCCCCGCTGGGATCATGCTCTTCATCCACTTGGCCTCGGCAGGGTGGTTGAAGCGGAGAAAGGTGGCCTGGCCCAGGCAGATGGTGCACCCTGGGGAGAGAGGGGAGAGGGCTCAGCCGCCAGCCAGCCGTGCCGGAGCAGTGCCGGAGAGAGGCGAGGCAGGAGCCGGTGCAGGCAGGCAGCCGGGCGCTGCCTGGCCCTACGACGTGTCCCCGGGAGGGGAGCGGGCTCCTGCCGTCAGCAGAGGCTGAGGGGGAGGCTGAAATCCAGGTCACTCCCCGGCAGCTGCAGGCAGCGCGTCGCAGGCGCAGGCACAGCTGGGGTCCCCGCCGGGGGCCATGCTGCCGCGGGGGCGCTGGCGGCGCTCCAGGGCCTGCGTGGCTGCCAGCTGCAGACAAGACAGCTCCTGTCCCCGGCCGCAAAGCACCTCTTCTTCGCCCAAAGCAGCAGCCCTCTCAGGGGAAGGCTCCCGAGCGGCTGCTGGGGAGGAAGGCGGCTCGGGGAGGGGAGCGGGGCCGTGTGCTGCCCACTCCCCTGCTGCCTGCGATGCCAGGGAGCCGCGTGCCGGCAGCGGGGAGCAGCGGGCGGCTGGAAGGCTCTGTGCTGCAGACACACCCCACTTTGAAGCGCCTGCCAGGGCCCCAGGGAGAGGCTCGCTCTGCACCGACAGCCGCAGCCAAAAATCCCTCGCCAGAGGGGACACGTTTTTGGAGCACCCGGCAGCCCAGGCTCGCGGCAAGGTGAGCAACAGGCCGTACAGACGAACGCCATCGCCGCCGCAGGGGCCTGGCTTCCTCGTCCGAGCGCTGGGGAGGGAAGGAGTCAAGCTCCCCGGCAGGAGCTGCCGCAGCACCCCGGCTCGGCGACAGCATCCTGCCTGCCAGGCGGCGATGCCAGTGCCCGGCCCGGCAATGGCTCCTCCAGCCCAGCCGCTCCTCCGGCTCGGGGCATCACCGACCTGCGCCTTCGCCGTGTGCCGGCACCAGCCCCGGCGGAGCCGTGCATCATCCCGGCAACGCAGGGTACCCCCACCCCACGCCCCGATCGTCGGCCTCACAGCCCCACGGCTCGTCCCGCTGGGGCCGGGCACAGACGCTGACCCTGCCCCGCGGCGCCCCTGCCTGCTCGCCTTGCCTGCGGCCACCCAGGCAGGAGAACCGGGGCCTCGGCTCATCCCTGCCTGCACCCCCCAGCAAACCGCGGCTCTCGCCACCCACCGTGGGAACGGCAGGACGTGGCGGGACCCCGCGGTCCGTCACACCGGAGCCGTCGCGCCCCTTCTCCAGCGGCCACGTGGCTCCCATTGTCCCCCGAGGGGACGCCCGCGGCAGCGCCCACGCGGGTGGGGTCGCCCGTCCCCGGGGAGAGGCAGGGGAAGGCGCAGGGGGGCTGCAGCGCGGCCGCCCGGGGGGGGGCGAAGGGGCTTTGCAACCCGTGGAGGGACTGGGAGCGCGCCCCCCCACCCCCCGGCGCGGACACGCGTGGCCCCCCCGCGCCGCGCCGCACTCACCGCGCCGCCGCCGCCGCCGCCGCCCGGGCAGCGCCGCGCCCCGCCCCGGGGAGGGGCGGCGGGCGGGCGGGGACGGCGGGGGCCGGGCCTCAGCCCGCCCCGCCGCCCGGGCGGAGGGTCCTCCCCGGACCTGGGGCAGGGACAAACGCGACACGGGCCGTGCGGGGAGGGGGGACGCCGTGGGGAGGGACCCGCGGCTCTGCCCACGCTGCCCCGGGAGCGGCCGTGGCGGGGGAGGAGAGCAGGGTCCAAGCCCCTCCGGCCAGGCAAGCACAGCGGCGGGGCCCCGGCAGCGACGCCCCGGGACACCCGAGTTGTTTTCTTCCTTCATCTCCCCTTCCCAAACCTGGCTCAGCGCCTTACGGTCGTCTGGGAGAGGGGCGCGATGGCGGGGACCAAATCCTGCCCGGCACCGGCCGGCCGGAGTTGCTTTGCCCTTCCCGATCTCACGTGCTCCGCGGCCCCCGGGCACACGGCAAAGCCGGTTCCCAAACGGTGCCGGCATCCAGCACGTCCCCACCCTGCAGCGAAGAGGCAGGAGCACCCCAGAGGGGATGTGCGATCGCAGGATGGATCCGCAAACACCCCGATACCCGACGGCACAACCCCGCCCGTGAATGCCAGGTCCTGCTCCGGGGGAGACCAGACCACCCCTACCTTGGGTGAGGCGCGTGGGCTGCCGGAGCGGCACGCCGTCGATGGCGCAGGCGTTGCCGCAGGGGTGCAGAGTGAGCGTCCCCCGCACGTTCTCGATGTAGCAGTGCTGAGGCGCCAGCCCGGGGCCCTGCAGAACGATGTCCCTCGCGGCCGTGCCAATGGTGGTCCTCCCTGTCGGCAGAAAGGGCGGCTCAGCGTCCCTGCCGACGGTGTGCCCACGGGGACCCTCCGGCAGCCGGCACTCACCTTCTTCAAGAGGCAGGAGCGTGATGGCGGTGCTGAGCCGGCCGCTGCCCAGGCTCACCAAGTGTGGCTTCTCCGTCTGCACCTTCAGCCCCTTGCCCGTGTCGATCAGGTCCAGGGGGCTGTTCTGCAGGAGGAGAGGGGAGGGATGCTCACGGCTCCCGTGGCTGCAGCCCACTCCCCTGCGCTGCCCACCTGGCTCGGGCTGCTTGGAAACAGCTGCGCACGCAGGCAGGGAGCGACGCTCGGCACAGCCATGCACAGCCAGGACAGTCTGGCAGCAGGACGCAGGAGCTGAGGGCTCCTTTCTGCCCGTGCTGCCCACCCCGGGGAGCAGAGGTGAGCCGCTGTGGGAGCGGGAGAAGATCCCCGGGGGCTTGGGCTGTGTCTAAGAGGATCCAAGCCGCCAGCCACTTAGCTCAATTGGCTTTGCCACCGATCCTGTAATAGGATTGGGGCGAGGAGAGGCCAGAGGGCAGTGCCGGCTGCCCACGGCAGGGCTGGCTGCAGAGAAGGGCTCCTGCCTGGATCCCTGTGCTCCCGTGGGGCAGAGGTCCCGCAGCCCCGCACGCTCACCTGGATGATGGTCTGGACTCTGCGGGTTGGGCTGGCGGGGGTCCTGCTGGCTGCCTCCATGGTGCCTGTTCGGAAACGCCAGGTGGTCTCAGGCACAGGCTGCTGCCAGGAGAAACAGAGGACATCAGCACAGGTGACCACGCTGAGCATGGCTCTGCCATATTCCTCCCGCACATCCCTGCCAGCAGCCGGCACATCCGGCAGCCTGAGCCCTGCGAACCCTACCCCACCCCAAACCGGTGTTTGCCAGCAAGGGGATTCCCCTCCTGAGCTCCGGTCTCCAGCCCTGCAGCAGCTGCCCGAAGCCAGCGAGCATCCTCGCACGGGAAGGCACACGCCCCGGTCCAGCCAGGGAAACCCACGCACGCGCCAAGTGTCAGCACGGGACACGGCGCCAGAAGGAGCTGGCACGCTGGCTTGGCTTTGGGGAGGTGGTGTAGGAAATGCACACCCTAACCGCCAAGAGCAATGGGCAGCCAGACCCCGATGGCTGCTGGTGGACAAGGGCACGTGAGCACAGCATCCAGCTGTCCACACCGACATCTGCCTGCCCGTGCACGGGCTGCGGCACGCCCCGGCACACCCACGCATGCCATGAGTGCCTGTCCCTGGCACCTGGGCGCACACCTTTGCTCCTGCTCAGCCAGGCAGCAGCACCTTGGGGTGCACAAGCCCAGCAGAGCACGCCGCGTCCCTGCCTGCGCCCTGCCTGGCCGGCACGCACACCCACGCCAGGCTGGCAGGGCTGCTGCCCGCTGGAGCAGCCACCCGCTGCCGTTCTCCGCATGGGCAACAGGCAGCTAGGGGAGGAACGATTTCCGTCACCCGGCGCTCACGCCACCGTCACAGCCCAGGATGCTCCAGGGTTACTAAATTTACCGTCTGCTGCTCCCCACGTCCCTCCCTTCCGCCCAGGCCTGGCCGAACATGGCTTAACCCTTCCTGGGCAGGCTGGGGCAGCCGAACCGGGGAGTGCTCCCACCCTCGTTAAGGACCCCAGCCCCAGGGCAGCTGGGGACACCGGGAGGAGCCCCGGGCTCAGCTCCCTGCAGCATCGCCTGCAGTCCTGCCAGCCCCGGCGTCCTGCGGGGCGAGGGACCCCCCCGGCTCGGCCAGCGCCAGGCTCAGCTGCGGGGGTGAGCGGGCGGCTATTACACACTGCGGAAAAAATGAAACGCTGGAAAACACCAGCCGTGGGATCCAGGGCTGGGATGGAGCCTGGCGGCTCCGTGCGACACCAAAGCTGGCCACCCCACGGCAAGAGCTCCGTGAGGACCACAGCTGCCCCACGGCGAGGGCTCCGTGGGGACCGTGGCTGCCCCGTGCGGGATGGGGACAGCTTGACTGGGGCAGGGGGAAGTAGAGACGCGGTACCCCAGGAGCAGCTCCCCAGTGCCCACCAGCTGCCAAGGCAGGACCCCCATGTTCCCTTACCTGCCACGCAGGCCTGGCCCAGGTGCCAAGCGGTACCCTCCGCGGCAGCGTGCCCATGTTCCCTGGGCGCAGGGGGGCTGCGCTTCCCAGCATCCAGAGACCCCACAGCCCGGCCGAGCCCCTGCCCCTCGCCTGCACCCAGGCCCCGCCACAATGTCCAGGAAGGAGGAAAAGCCAGGAGGGGCCGGGCTGCTGCATAGGAAGGCAGCGGGGCCAGGGTGGGATCCTGTGCCGGCGTTAACCCCTTCCCAGCATGGCTGTGCTAGGTGAGCATCGCAGGGGGACCCCCGGCCCCACCACCCAGGGGATCAGCCCATCTGCTGCCCGAACTCGCTCGACCCAGCGTCCCCTGCTCCACAAGCAGCCCTGCCTGCCCATGGGCTGGGAGGGACGCCGGTGTCTGGCTGTTCCCCCACACCCACCCTGCCCGCTGACGGCCCCTGGCCCCTCGGCATCATCCTCCACCCCAGCAGAGCCCCTCACCTGGCTCCTCACCGCGCAGGAGACGCTTGCCGTCCCCCCGTCCCGTCCCTCGGGGGGTGCAGCCCCTCTCCAGCCAGCTCTGCTGGAGGAATGCGGGGTGGGAGCACAGCCGCCCCGGCCGGCGCCCCACCGCTGGGGCGGACAAGGCGGCCTTTCTTCTCCCGCCACCGCCTGCAGAACGCGCCGCTTGTTCCTGCCGTGGGAAGCGGCGAAGGCAGCAAATGCCAAGGGGTCGGGCTCGGTTACCGCCAAACAGCCCACGGCCCCCGTGCCCCCCGCGCGCAGGGCTGCCCACTCAGCCCCGGCCTCCTGGAAGACAAAAGCCCCTTTCTTCTCCCGGCACAGGCAGAGGCCTCACCTGGGAGAACGCCCAGCCCCGCCGCCACGGGGCCCCGGCCGACGCCGGGCGGGCTGCACACGGACACGCCGCCCCACCACCACGCTCCCGGGGAGCGCCTGCACCCCACTGCCCACAGGCTGCAACCTGCCTGCCTGCCCCGCGCCCACGCGGGCAGGGGCGCTCGGGAGGTCTGCCCCTGCCCAACCTGCTGCTGCCCACCGAGACCCAACCCGGGCACGGCACGACCTGCCTCGCACCCCGTCAGTGCAGCTGGGTGCCAGCAGCCGGCAGGCAGACCCCGGAGCCACATTGTGTGCCGCTGGCCAGGGCACAGCGAGCCAACCTACGCTCGCGAAGGGCCGTGCCAATGCACTGGAGCACAGCCTGGCACCCTGCCACGAGCAGGGCGCCCAAAAGTGCCCCAGCTGCCCCCTGCCCGGGATGCAGCGTGCAAGGGGCAGGCGCATGGCATCCCACGGCATGGTCTTTCCTCCCCACCCGCAGCCAAGCGAGTCGCGGGAGGAAGCCAGAGCAGCCGAGCTAACGGGTGCGCACTACACAGCATCGCAGCCTCCGTCCAACTTGGCTGCCTGCTCGCTCCCCATCTGCTAACGTGCTTAGGGTGCACTTACCCCTTCCCACACCCTCCGCCCCAGTAAACAACCGGCCCTTCCGCCTGCAGCTGGGAAAGGGGAGCCTGTGTCCGGCACAAAGACGGAGGGGAGTGAGGAGCCTGCTCCCGGCTGCTGCCTCCGAGCCTGGGGCTGCCCCACACCGAGCAGGGGAAACCCAGCTGGCCCCATCCCACCCGGGCGAGGGGGCTGCTTCACGGTTGCTGGGGCAACACAACGCTCCTGGCAATAACATCACCGTAAATCAGCCGCCAGACAGCTCCCGGCGGGAGCCGAGGAATCCCGGCCGCACCCGCTGATCTCAGCGCTCCCGGGAAGCGCTCCCGCACCGCCACGGCGCAGCACAGCTGCACTCCGGCCGAGGCCCCGCCGGCATCACACCTCGGGCCCTCCACAGGCTGGGGTACACCCGCTGCATGCCTAGGTCAGGGAGGGCATGCGTCCCTGCTTTCCTGCACCCGACGTTCTCCGAGATGAGCCAGTTCCAAGGGCTGGCGATGCCGTGCACGGTCCCGATCGCTGCCAGAGCTCAGGCATCGAGCCCAGTGTCAGCACGTGCCTCCGGCCACCGCAGCGTGGACGGGGTAACTACCACCACTGAGCTTCAGGACCTCTTGTAAGGTTGCACGATAGAGACTCATTCCTCAAAGTCCTCTCGTAGCAAATGATGGCTTCTCATCCGCAGGCCAGACGCTCGACTCGGCTCAGCAGGGACCACCTGCAGCTCCTTGCTAATGACAGCTCAGGGACCGCGACACGGGACGGGTTTCACGGGTCTCAGATGCGGTTCCTGGCACGAACCCACCACCCAGCCCTGTGTTCACCAGGAGAGGGGCAGGGGTGAACATCACCTCTCCAAAACAGGCATCGCTCTCTCCGTTCTGGTGTCCAGCCATCAGCAAGCGCCGCCTCGTCACGCAAACCAGCGGCTCCATCACCCTGCCCGGCACCCTGCCCGCTGCAGCCCCGCGCACGCCAACCCACGGCACCGCGCGGCAAACCCAAACGCACGAGGGATCGCCGAGAAAACACCTGGGCAGCACTGCCCCGCTGCTGCCTGGTCCCCGTGCTGCCCGCGACGCTCGGCCGGGGGATCTGCTCCGCTGCAGCCCCTGGCTGGTGCCCGGGGAGGGCTGGGGGCTTGCAGAGCAGGCGGAGGGGTGGGAGAGCGGGCGGCCCCTCGGCGCAGCAGCTGGATACCTTCTGGGGCTGCCAAATTCCTCGGGCTTTCTGGCAGCGGCCGAAAGGGCCGCGGCAAGAGCGTGTCAGGAAGCTGGAGTAAACAAGGTCCCGCCGCGGAGCGGGGTCCGGCCAGGCCAGCGCCGTTCCCAGGCTCCCCGAGAGGCGTCGGGGACGGCAGGGGCAGCTCGGGCCAAGCACCGTCTCCCCCCGCGACTGCCCACGAGCCGCAGCGGGATTTGGGGACGGGAGAGCCTCCCACGCGGGGCCGGCTGCTCCCAGGGCTCCCACACCAACAAACTCGCCACTGACGTGGACCACCGGATCTGGCTCCGGCTCCAGCCGCCCACGCACCCCCAAAGTTGTGCAAGGCCGGGTCTGACGGCTGAAGGGGTTTTCCTGCTCTCCCGCCTGAGCTCCTTCCCCGCGCCCCTCCCTGGGAGCCCCCCAGCCGGCGGCAGGGACCCCCGGCACGGGCCGAGGCAGCGCAGCCCCTTCCCCGCGCCCCGCCGCCTCCGCAGCGCTGCCGGCTGGGGGGCCCTGCGGGCCAGGGCACCCCCACCCCCGGCCCCAGCCCCGCGAGCTTCCCCACGGCACGAATGGGGGCTCCACCGTCCGCCCGGCGCCGAGAGGGACCCGCCGCCCCCGGTGCTCGGAGCCGGCGCGCCCGGCCGGGGCCCCGCGCCCACCCCACCCCCGCCACCGCTCACCTCCGCTCCGCTGGTCCGGCAGCCCCGTCCCGGGCTCCGCCGCTCCTCTCCGCTGTCTGCCGGCGGCCGCATCCCGCCCCGCCCCGCCCCGCCCCGCCCCCGCGGGGGGACGGCCCGGCTCCTGGAGGACCCCAAGACCCTCAGCCAGCTCCTCTGACAATACTCTTTATTTGATTAGAGACGTGGTATTCTCTGTGTACACTGGAATGTGCTCTATTCCCTAGGCCAGTATCGTACAGGGTTACAAAAAGGGGGGATCTCGGCTCAGTTTAAATATTACCCTCCAACGAATTTAAGGAAAAAAAAACCCTCCTTGGCTGCTTGAACTAACCTCGACTCCATTTTAAAATCATACAGACAAGCAACTCTCAGACACGACCGAGTCAATAGGATTCGTCGCCTACTTCGCTAGGGAACAGGGTTCGCTCTCCCGCCCTCCCAGGACAGGGACGAGGGTCGACTCGCTGTCAGGTGCTGCCGACGGAGGAGAGACTGCAAACTTCTTTGGCAGAGGACCCCACCAGAACCGAGACACACTCGCTCTCACCGAGACGCTCTCTCAGGAGCACAGCACACGAGTTTTAGGGCACTTGCTCTCCATCTGCGTGCTCGGGCCCTCCGGCAGCAGCTGGTGCGCTCGCCGCAGCCCTCGCTGGTGGCCAGTTAAGCTGCTAGTGGTGGGCCCCAAGTGAAGCACGTGAGATGAGTTTTGAGGGGAGCACAGCTCCACAAGATGAGGCAAATAATGCTCGTGAGGCAGGGGGAGGAGAAACCACTCTGGGACAGCAGACACCACACTGGAAGGGCCCCGGGAAGGACATGCAGCTGGTTCTAACCTAGTTAAACTGCCTCCAAAGCCTGGCCCAAGAGCAGCTGCAGCAGACAGCGAGCCCATGCACGGGACAGCCGCCTCTGGACGCTCTCCCCTCTGCAGCAGGAGCTGGAGTAGCCGGAGCCGCAGCCTGCACCACCTCGGAGCCCTCTCCGAGCCAGCGAGGCGAGCCCAGGCGTAGGGCCATTGCTGTACAGCAGGGCTGGAGAGGCAGCAGTAACCGTGCGGGGCAAAGGGACCAAAGCCCCGAGGCCCTCCTCCCCACCCCACGCCCCTGCCACAACCCCCCACCTGTGAAACCGAGGCCAGCTTGCTCTGCTTTCACCAGACGGAAGGGCCCAGAGAAGCAAGGCGCCCCCCTGCACGTGATCTTAATGCCTGCTTTTTCATCAACGGAAATGAGAGCTGAAGGCCGAGGAGAAATTAAAATGGCAGCACCAACAAGGGAACGGCGCGCGACGCCTCAGAAAGGAAGAGAACGATGTCTGGTAGGCTCTGGGACTGAGCTCCGGTCGTCTTCAGGGGACGTGTCAAAGCCAGCTTCTCTGCGGAGATCTTGCTCTTCTGCCGGCCGGTAAAAATCTGCCAAAGAAATTCGTAGCCTTTCCCCCCATGAGCATGTCAGTTCTCTGCCAAAAATGTCTGTGACCCAGGAACGCTGCAGATGGCAGAGCGAGCCACGCGTCTTAGCAGAGAGGGGGCTGCGGCGTTCCCAACATTCAGAATAAACTTCGGCCTCTTTTTTTTTTTTTTTTTCAATTTAAAAATTTCTTCCTTTGCGATTCCCCACGGCTGGCATTACAGGATTTCGTACTTGTCCACCAGGAAGGTGGTTTCAGTGGAAAACCTTACAGGGCTGTTCCCGTCTACCTGGGTCACTTTGGTAACCTGCGGAGACAACAGGCAGAGTTAGCTCAGCATCGAACGCTGCTCCCCGCCACAGCTACGCGGCGCCTTCTGACACCGGGGCGCTCACGAGGACAGAATCAACCCAGCGCTTTCGAACCACAAGCCAGCCCTGAAAGAAAGATCTTTGTCCTCAGGAAACCTGAAAACAGGGGGATGATTTTCTGCGGTAACTGCGTCTCTGCAGAAAGCAGCCTGCGAGGAGTTAAGCAGCGGTCGCTAGCTACAGTTCAACGGGGACAGACAGGCAGTCATATGCCGAGACGTGTTTTGGCTCAGAAGGCTGATGGATTCTCTAACACAAGTCTGAGGGGAATTAACGATTACTCAGAGGCACGAAGGCACAACCGAAACTGCAAGCAAGCTCTGGGAAGCCGAAGTTGCCAGCGCTGTCTGCTGGCACTCCTGAATCCAGCTAGCGCGGAGGCAACTTTGCGCCGCCGCCTAAGCCGTCGCTAAGCGGGACAGCGGGGCCCACGCGCCACAGCGCGGCCGGTTTCAGCCAGCGAATGACTGAGGCAGCTTGAAAGAGGCAAGAGCGACATCACGCCTGCAGAGCGCCGGCACCGACCATACCTGTATGTTGCAATAGTTCTTTTTGGAGATGAAGGTGACTTGCACAGGGAAGAAGTCATTCGGCTGCCCTGCTATGCTGAACTCCAGGCTGCCGCTCTTGTTTTTTGGCATCTATCACTGGCAGGCACCACTCGAGGAGATTTCTCCGGCTGTCGTGGCGATACTCACCATCAATCTCCCCAATCACTGGGGCGCCGACACCAGATCTAGAGCAGGCAACGAGAAGCTACAATAGCTTATCCGCACCGAGCGAGGCCAACGCTTGTCAAGCCCGTCGGCGAGGCCAGCCTGCAAACCAGAGAGGGGAAGGAACCGGCAGGATGCAGGATGGCACTTGTTCGTGCTGCCCGGCCAAGGAGCGTTACTTACGGCAAGGGGATGGTGATGATGACGTCGTTCAGCTCTAGGCTCTCCTCTTGCAACTCGTATTCAATGTTAACATCACAACTGTTCCCGCTTTCCGACGGCCAGCAGTTAACTGAGGGCACAGAAACAGTATGTTGAACCACGCAGGCTTTCTACGCGGAACCGGCTCTCCAAAGAGGATGCACTTCGAAAAGCGCAGCAAAGTCATCCCCAAGAAATGCTGATTTTAAGAACACATTTTTGTTTTCTTCACGAGCGTTACAGAAAACGCACGCTGCCGAGAACAGGTACTCTCCCACAGAAGACACACAGTATCTCCCAACATCTCCCAACGTGCCATGCTCCATCCAGGCAGCCCAGCTGCCGCAAGGCAGGCTACAAGCCGGCAGCCCGTGGATGAACATCGGCCTCTTCTGCCCCAGCCCCCAGCCCCGCGCTCGCACTCACTTGTCAACGGAATGAAGGACTCTTCCGTGGTCTGCAACCTCCACTTCAGCACGCCCACGTCGCTGTTAATAGGGAATGACTTCTCCGGGTTCTTCAAACCGATCTGCGATTCTGCAGTGAAGAGCTTCTTGTCCACGTTCGGGTGAGTCTGAAAGGGGAACACACGCCCAGGCTGTGACTCTAAGCCTAAGGAGGGAACCGTATGTAGGTAACGTGGGTTCCAATACGACAAGCCCACGCATCCCAGAGTATTTTCCCTGACAAAATACACATCAGTTTTGCTCCTGGCTCAGAAGCCCAACTGGAGCACATCTGCATATCAACCCAGGATTCCTTCCAGAAAATGCCCATCTGCTAAGAAGCAGCTACGCCACCGCCATTTTTACATGTCACCGCGCCACAGACTAGCAATGCACGTCCTGGGCTGACACCTACAGAAGAACTTTAACAACTCCTAAAATCTCAAAGACCATCCTGAAGACCCACAATGGACATTTCTCCTGAAGAAAAAACAACCTAATGCTGCTGGGAAGAACACCCTGAACCCCCCAAAATACTACCTCCCTCAGCAACCTGAGCGCATACAGATGTCGGCAGCCAAACTCCATTTAAATATCCTCTCTTCACAACAGCATGCGTAAGCAGCTTTTTAGAAGCAGAGGATTTTTGCAAGTCAACATTCAAGTTACACTAGAAAGACAGGAGTCGGCACCGGGTTTGATCTCGTCTTCCACCTGAAGCAGCACATGCGGGAGCATTGTTAGGAACTCGCTCATGAGATGCGCTGATAAGGAACCTACTACTGTATAAGCAGACCTGCAGCCAGCTACGTATAGACAAGCTCTTGGCGAGGAGGAGGAGGGAGCAAGAGTGTATCAAAGCAGCACCATCTCCAGGCATCAATAAGGTCACACAAGCAGAGAGGGAGAAAGGGGAGGACGTTATCTCTTAAGAATCCTCTGAGCTGCCATCGCTGACTGCAATCGGGGCTCCAGCAATCGTCTCATACACACATAGCGACAGGACACAAGTGACCCCAAGAAGAAACGCCTTTCCAGATAATAAATTAATTCCTCACTGGCACAGCAAGTTTACGCTAACACTCGCACTGCACGACTAAAGCTCGCATCATACAAACTAGCACCAAGCAACACAGCAGGCTGCTGCAAAGTCCAAGTGAGATCAGACGGCACGCTAATGTGCATTACTGGACAGATAAGGCTCCGCGGGCAGGAAGATAAGTGCCCGAGACCGGATTTCTCAAGTGAACTTCAATCTTTTGAGCATGAGCTGGCCCTGCATTTATGCTGCAGTTATGTCTGCGGTGACTACTCCCACTTTCAACGTGTTGGCTGAGAAGGCTTGGACAAGAACACAGGACAATAACACACTCAAGTATTTCCAATACTTTGCCCCGGAGAGCAGCAAAAGCACGTTCAACAGCATGGGACACCAAACAGGCTTTACCTGTAGCTGCACTCCCCTCTTGTCTTCATTTTCTACATGCAGGCGAATCCGTGCAAACTTTTCATCGGAAATGTGCAGCATGATCATGCCATGCAGCTCCATGTTCTGCAACCCTCCGTCACGGCCACAAGTCAAGGAAATTTTCTCCTCTATTTTCATGTGCACGCTAGACAGACAGAAAAAAACCCGAGTATCTCAAGTCCTATGCTTGGCATCTAACAGGCAAGACGAGAGATTAGTGCTGAGCAAGGACAGGCTGCGTGTAACGAGCAGGTGCTCCCAAGAGCACGATGGCCCCAAACGGAATAGCACGGACGGCACAGCGGCTGCTCATGCTGCTCTGACAGGTTACCTCGGGGGCAGGTGGCTCCACAGATACGAGTCTGCAAAGGATGGAAGCCCAGATAAACAGCAACGATACAGCATCTCAACATGCTGTTCACTCAAAACCCCTCTGCCGCACAGCAGCGCCACTCATGGCACTAAAAGGTTCTGAACTTCCATCCTAAGCCGCAAGAAGGCAGGAACTCTTTGCATCTGGGGAACAGGAAAAACGGCAGCTGCTTTAACTTATCCGGAGGCAAAACGCTGAGGGGGAAAAGGCATGGGAAAATTCCCAACCTCAGCTAAACAGTGGTTGTACATCCTATTTTAGGGAAGGTGATTCCTAATCAAATCAGCTCTCTGCTTTTTTGCTGCTGTGCTTTCCAAGATTTTGCCCACCATCTTTTAAAATGAACAGGGCGAGTGAGCACACAGGACCTCAACGGCAGGAAAAAGCCTGCTCTGAGAACCAAAAAGGAAGCTAGCTCACGAAGCAACACGTGCATCGCAGAGCGCGCTGTGAGGAGACTGCTTTCAAAGCAAAGGCAACACCTACCTCTCCATGTTAACAGGAGGAGCAAGAACCTTGGCTGCTTCCGTAGAGCGCTTGCCCACAGAAGTCATGATATTTTCTCCTTCCGATTTCAGCTTGTCCACGAAGTTGTCCACCTCCTTCCCCTTAGCACCCAGCTTCAAGGCTTTACTGGGACCTGAAGGCCTAAACAAAAGGCATAAGAATCTCCAGGTCAGCTCACGGCAACAGATTCCTCCTTCCTGGGTTATCTTAGTGTTGTAACCTGACTATCCCAACAATACAGCGTTCACCTCTACAGCCTTTTTTGGGGGAGAACGCGCGTGAAACCGATCATCTCACGTGTAGGGTGCCAAGTTATAATTTAGATCTGGATTCTGTTCCCAGTATTGCCACTAGCTGGGACCTCTTTTTCTCACACCAAACGAGAAGCCCGTTGCCCAGCAAAGACTCCAAAGAGACTATGGGATGCCACTGTGGTACACAGCACAAATGCTCCTCAATAATAAAAGGGGAGTCTCAAGATATACCGGCCTACGAACACCCACGTTAAAGGCTCAGAGGTCAACACAGGCAGACGGGCAAAGCTAAGGGGAGGCTTTACAAAGGCACGACAATCTCTACCTGTACAGTAATGGGAGGGCTACACGGCCAGAGAACCCGAGGCTAAGGAGAGCCTTTATTTGGGCACATCGTTCCAGCCACTGCTGGCTCCCAGGAACATTTGCTCCCTACCGTACACCTACCTGGCAGGCGCTGGTGCCACTTTGGGCTTCTCCGTTTCAATGATGGTCTCTGTGATCATTGCCGCCGTCGTGCCCCCAGACACGGCCGAGCTACCAAAGCCGCCGAAACCGGGTGCCTTTTTGCCCTGCCTCTCTGCGTCCCTCCTGGCCTGCTGCAATTCCTTCGCTTTACGGCGCATCTCAGCTTTTGCTTCGCGTTCCTGAGTCTGAAGCAAAAGACAAGAGGCTGATAGAGCTTTGCAATCTCAATCTTATTCTGCGCAGGAACTAAGTGCATTTGCTCATAAACCCTTTACAAAGAAAAAGGAAACAATAGGTGGGCATAGAGTTTACAGAAAAGCTAAATAATTTTATGACCCCTATCAAAGTGGAGTAACACCTCTGTATAAAAAAAAAGGCAGCGTTTCCCAGACAGGGTACCCGGCCGTACCAGGCTTGCAGTTATTCCCGCTCACCTCTCGGACTGCTCGGAACACCTTTTCTTCATGCGAGTCCATCTCAGTGAAGGTCCGAATTTGTGCCAGGTTTACGTTCTCACGGTAGCCCAGGGCAACAATTTCATCAAAGGCAAAAATCAGGTCAAAGCAGTGTTCGGAGATCTCATTCTCCTCCAGAGCTCGACAATATTCAGGGATCTAGTCAGGAAGGGGAAGACATCGTAAAGGAGTATTCGTATGAAGATGAAGTTTTGCCATTATTAGTTTTTCTACACCAAAATACTTATACAACCTCTTAGCTTTGTTGTAACAGTGACTCAGAGGAACCTCAACACACACTGAGGCCAGTGAATTTACTGAAGATCCTTTGCTTGCCTGAAGACAGCTGCACAAACTCGCTGCTTAGAAATGCATGTGAAGTAGTACTGTACTTCTAACAATCACAAGCTGTAATGTCATGTTATTTTTAGAAGGAATATGGGTGTTATCTTAAGAATACAGAGAATATTTAATGCTAAATTTACAACATCATCCCTTTGGTCTCACCAGCTGAACCGCAACTGCGGATTTTTTTATGTGTCATTCAGAAATACCACCAAAACTTCAAAGCTTGCTTCCAGGTCAGGAAGAGGCTCTGGAAAATCAAGTTGCCAGGTGGAGGCAGACAGCGCTTCGGCACCAGCTCACCAACAGGTTCCCTTAAAACGGCACTGTTTCGGGCTACGCACGCGCGAACTCTGCATTAATAGATAGATCCTTACCACTCTAGAGAAGAGTCGGAGTGTTTCTAGGTCTTCCAGGATGTTGCTGTTCTTGGTGGTGATCAGCACCATGTAGAGCTTCTCCATCGGCTGATAGACGTACCGCACACTCTCCGTTTCCACAAAAGTGTGCTGTTTCCCCGTGTTCATCAGCTTCGGGAAAGCCGCCAGCAGCCCCTCGATGCGGGTCCGAGTCATCTCCACGAACTGCCGGGAGACGATGGCCTTCCCCGCCTTTGTGCAGACGGCTGCTGCCAACAGCACCTGCGGAGAAGGCAAGCACCGCTTAGCCGGGCCTCCCACACCACGCAGCCTCGGCGAGCCCGGCGCAGCACGACTCGCTCAAAGAAAGGATCGCTTCTGACTGCGTTTCACCTTCACGTTTATTGCACAATCAGCTGACTTTCCTTGAACGTGATTTTAAGTCTTTCTGTGTGTCCAGCAGCAGGAACTGAACTACTCTAAGAACAGATCCTGGGTTATCCTGAATGAGAGCTATCAGTGCTCCAGTCGAGCAGACACAGCAAATCAGCCCGTTCCTACACGCACAAAGGTGTAACAATCCCCGCCCCCAATGATTTAGGCAAGGCTCTGGGTTACTGAGTTTTCTGCCAGTCCGGCCCCAGCTTACAACTAAATATAGGAATGTTTTAAAACGTGACATTTCTTCCCAATGCCACCTTTACAGTAAAGCCAGGTTAATAAAATATTGACAGCTATATTAATTGCAACACTTTGATGACTCTCCTGGGCATTTCAGGGATGTCACCAACAATAAAAAGGTAGTAAGGCAATTGCCAGCTTACATTTTCTCATTCTCTCAGACTACCGAGACTTCCTCCTCACGTTTCTCTCTCATAGATCAGCTTCTCAATTAACTTTGTCAGGACAAGGCAGTTTCTGCACTGAAGATATTTTAAATCCCCAACTGTTGTTATTAGCAGCTGTCTAACAACGAGGCAAGTACCAGAAACTCTCACACACAGACAGATTTCAAGTCCCACCTCGGCCCCAGGTCGACAGCACTGTGCGTGCCCCTCGGTAAGAGTGCCAGGCTCTTTCGGGGCTGCCCTGGGGCCCTGCAGCTTCACAACGCGGGGACAAACATATCCTGAAGCAAACAGGTCAGAAATAAAACTTCCTCTCTGTAAGTACTCCCTGAAAGTAGACTGAGACCACAGCGCAGGAGAACCGGATGGCTCCAAGGATCCTCACTGCGCTGCTCGCATGCAGCTCTGTTCTTTATGGGGGAGCGTGTCAGCCTTTGCTGACCGAGACCACCGGCAAGCGACGCTGTGGATGGGCACCAAAGAGCAGGACTAGCTCCGAGAGGAAAAACCTCACAGCGTTACACTCTGCACCGACGCGGGAGCAGCCGGCCATCGCCTGCGCCTGGCTGCACCGGCACGCGAGGGGACAGCCCGAACACCCCAAACGACCTTTAAAATGAGCGTAATGCCGTGCACCTACGGCCGCGGCCACCAGCTCCTCTGCCGAAGAAGGTCTACCGCCGTGCGCCCCGGACGCGGGCAGGGACGGCGTGCCTGCGCCCCTGCCGCCCCCCGAGGGCTGTCAGCTCCAACCCCGACTCCCCGGGCGGCAGAAGAATCTGCCACAGCGCCCTGCTCTGCCCCGCCAGGCCCCGGGGCTCCAGCACCGGCCTACGCCCGGGCCTGGGCGAGCGGCGGGCCTCGGAGCCGGGGCGGGGAGGGGCTGGGGCCCCACCCGGAGCTTCCCCAAGCCCCGCTCTAGCCCGCAGCGGCGAGCGGCAGGCCGCGGGCGGGCTCTTACCATGGCGGCGGCGGCGGCGCTGGGCTCCGCTCTCGCTCCCTCCGCGCTCCGCGTCCCCTCGGGCAGCCCCACAAGATGGCGGCCCCGAGCCACGTCCCCAGCCGGAAGCGGCGTTACGCACGGCGCGCGGGGCGGGGCGGGCCCCGGCGGCGGACCGGCGGGCGGCGCTCCCCGCCCTGTCCGCCAGGGGGCGCCGCGGAGGCAGGGCCGCTCTAGCCGGCCAAGGGCGAGCGAGGCGGGCGGGTCGCCATGGCGACGGCGGCGGGGAGGTGGCGGGGCGTCATGGCGGAGCGGCGGGCGCTGGAGGTGAGCGGGGCGGGGGGCGCCGGGCCGGGCTGGGCCAGGCCGGGCCAGGCCACCGCCTCACCACGCCCCTCTGCCTAGACCCGCCTGGTCGAGAACCAGCCGTACGACGAGAGCCTGGACCTGCCGGAGGCCGAGGAGGCGGGTGGCGCGGCGGGAAGACCGGCCGGGGCCCGCTCGCCGCGGGAGGGGGGCGCGGGCCCCCCCCGGGGCTCCCGCCGGCCGGGGCTGCCCGGGGCGGGCGGCGGCGCGGCCGATCGCAGCAGCGACGAGGAGGGCAGCGGCGGCAAGGTAGGCGCAGGGCCGGCGGCGGGGGGGGGCGGCCCGGGGAGGTGGCCCAGTGAGACCCGGTCCCTCTCGCCTAGGAGGAGGAGGCGGCGGCCCGCCCGCCCCCCCCTGCCGCCCTCAGCGAGGATGAGGAGGACGACGACGACGACGACTCGGAGGAAGATTCCTCCGAGACTGACTCGGAGGACGACTCGGAAGAGCACGGGGCTGGGCTGGAGGCGTAAGTGGTGCTACCGGCGGGAGGAGCCAGGGGCTGGTGCCAGGCAGGCGCCGTACGGGCCCTTTTGGCCCCGCTGGTGTGCTCGTGGTCCCGCGAGGGCGAGCGTGGCCGTGGGCGTCGGGACAGACAGCTCCTTCCTCCTCGGACCCGGGTGGGCCAGGAAAAAGATTCCTTCGCGTGACAAACGGCAGCCACCCCGGAGGGCTCCTCGGACAGTCCCCGTGCCCTGCTTTCCTGTACCAAGGCAAGGCACAGCCGGGAATGACCCTGCGGTGCAAGATAAAAGTGTCAGCCAGCCTCCTGTCTTGGCTTCAGCCCTGGCTGTCAGTCGCTGCCCGAGAAAGAGAAGGAACATCTCAAACACATCATTCAGCTCCTGACAATCCTCCTCCTTTTCCACTGTTTTCAACTCCCAAACCATTACTAAACCCGCTAGTTGTTGTCTGGGCAGATCACTTACCCACTTTTTGAAGTCCCCTACGCAAGTCTTTATGATCACAAGCAACTGTCCATCACTCATGCGCTTTTTTTTGGCTAGGAGGCCAAGGCAAAACACGGCCCCGTAGCCGTGTTTGTGTGCAAGAAGTCTTTTTAAGAGATGACTTACTGCCTCGTGTTTCAGCTTCCTTCGTGGTGGTGTTGCGCAGTTGGGTCCCAGTTCCTGCTTGTACAGAACCTGCCCCAAGGTAATCTTTGCCCACATTTCTCTTCCTTTCTTTAGTGACTTCAACCTAGCAGATTATGACTACTTGCCAGTATCTTCTGAAATCAAAGAGCTCTTTGAGTACATCAAGAGGTGAGTGGAAGGGGTTTTAGCCTGCTCTTGGCTCTCCTTGGTGTCAATTATTGTGGCCAGTTTTGCAGAACAGTTCATAGTCACCCACGCTGCGGTGTCGGTTTTTTCCAGGTATGTTCCCAAAACAATAGAGATCGAGCACAAACTGCAGCCTTTTATTCCAGACTTTATTCCTGCAGTTGGAGACATTGACGCGTTCCTAAAGGTACAGTTGCCTCAGGTTCCTCTGTACCTCCTGCTGCGCGAGCCGAAGCGGAGCGCAGCATCGGTGCGAGAGGGGCAGTTGGGCCGTACAGCCCAGAGGCGGCCAGTCTGTCCCCGCAGCGCACCGTACCCTTGCCCTGCGCTGTCGGAGACGCCATTCTAGAGACCTGGGAAACTACTCTCGGTTCAGTCACCTCTCAAACAGCACGTACATAATTTGGGGCGAGGGACGCGTTTTCCCTCGTCCAACACGTCGTGCTTTTTGGGTAGCCCTGTGCTAACAGCTCAGAGTCAGGAGAGCACGCCTACCACTTCCTCGTAGGGTCTGATTTTTAAACCGCAGGGAGGCTCTGTACAAAATAGCCCCAACTTTCCCTGCTTTGGACTCCTGTAGAAAACGGGGTCTCCGTTTATCGCAGGTTCCCCGTCCCGACGGCAAGCCTGATAACCTTGGCCTGCTGGTCCTGGACGAGCCGTCAACCAAGCAGTCGGATCCCACCGTGCTCTCCCTTTGGCTGACAGAGAACTCTAAGCAGCACAACGTCACGGTGAGGCGCGGAGAGGGAGGTCGCACTTGCTGCGCGCTGGCTGTGGCAAAAACGTGGCGTTTTACTCTTACTTGTGTCTCTGTGACTACAGCGTTGCCGCACAACTGATAACTTGGCTTTAAAAGCAGAAAAACCTAACCTTTTCCTTTAACCTATAGCTTTAAACGGCAATGGATCTAAGCTTTGCTTCAGGCAAGTCTTGGACAGACTTTGGATCTGCTTCCTTCAGATGAAGCTTTGTTTCCTTTTGGTTGTCAATACCTGGTTTTTACTCGGCGTTGTGTTTCCCAGCTGCTCTTCTGTCTGCAGAAATCAGTTGGTATAGTGCAACTAGGAAAGAGAAAACGCATGGTTAATCGGGAGCGAACACAGGGTTTGCAAAAAGGCCCCAAAACACCACGGAGTGCTTCCAGGTTTATGTATAATTTCTGTTTTTAGCAGCAGATAAAAGTGAAGAGTTTGGAGAATGCAGAGAAGAACCCCAAAGCCATCGAGAGCTGGATTGAAAGTATCAGCGAACTGCACCGCTGCAAACCTCCCGCCACGGTCCATTACACCAGGTGAGCCGTTGCGTCAGCTCTCCTTCACGCACGCTCGTACAGCGTAAGCTCAGGTCCGTGGGAGGCTGGCAGCAAAGTCTCGAAGCGCTGAGTGGAACTATCAAAACCACTCCGAGAGGGAGAAGACGTGCTGATTTTCACGGTAGTTGTACCACGTGTGTGTGGAAGACGCTCTCTTTCCCTCTCTGCACTTCTCTTCCCCTACGTAACTTGAATTAGTTTAACAGCTAGCACACAGAACCTGCAACTTAGCAAGCTTAGGCTTGTTTTGATAAATGGAAATGCCCACGTTGACCCTCAGCAGACGTGCAGCTCGCGCTCAGCTGGTTGGAATGGAGGCTGTCCCGTTTACAGCGGTCTGGCGGTAGAAAGCCGTTTCAGTTGTGTGCGATCCTGAAGTTTACGTTCTTTTTTTCCCCGGCAGGCCAATGCCCGACATTGAGACCCTCATGCAGGAATGGTCACCGGAATTTGAGGAGCTCCTGGGAAAGGTATGTTGTCCGAGCGCTGAGTAGTTAGCTCAGCGCGCCGTGTTAGAAACCATCTTCCACGAAAGCCGGGTTGCTGTTCCGTTTTGTGCACTTTGCCCACAGCCCGGCCCGTTCAGGTTTGTTCCTACTTGCCGTTTCTCCCTTGCCGGAAGGTGGGGGAGCAGCCGAACGCCTGAATTCCCGGCTGCTGCCCAGGCGGCCTCTGTGCTCGGCCCGAGCTCAGCGTGTGCTCTGGGGCTGCTGCCGTATGGGAGCCGAGCTGACAGCCCTGTCTGTTCCAGGTGGGCCTCCCGACTGCCGAGATGAACTGTGACCTGGCCGAATACATCGACATGATATGCGGTAAGCGGGGCAGGCTCTGCTGGAGATACAAGCGTGCTGCTGGCCTGGCACTGTCTCACTTAAAGCGAGAGACTTTTGGATGCAGGCTCAGCCCCGAGTAGTCAAGATCATTCCCTGCTGCCTTCAGTCGGGAGCAGGCTCTTGTACCGCAGGCGCCTGCAGTCTTCGATGAGCAAAGGCCCGAGTCATGGTGGGCAGTGGGAGGCTCGGCCTTTACTGACGGCACCCATGCAGCCCAGACGCTCTCACGCACTTCTTCTCTCGCTCCTAGCCATTCTGGACATCCCTGTGTACAAGAGTCGGATCCAGCCTCTGCACGTCCTCTTCTCCCTCTACTCGGAGTTCAAGAACTCGCAGGTAAGCGACTCCAGGCAGGCACTGCTCCCCCAACTGCAAGCATTGTGAAGCTGCTCTCCTTACATTCGGCTTTGCTGTGCTGTGGGTGTTCGTAAACAGCTGGGCGGCCACACTAAAGGAGTCCAAAGAACATCTTCCAAGCTTCTCGTTGCCCTAGTACCTCAACACGACACAAGGAGCCTCGGATGTGCCACAAAGCTGGGATGCTGTGTTGTTTAACGCTCCAGCACAAGCCCAGAATGCTTTTCCTGCCGAAGTCGGGGCAACTGCTGAGCACACGGCTCAGAGCAGAAGTGGCTTGCATTTTCAGATGCACGCCTGTACTCTAATTAACGAGAGTCGAATCTTTGCACTAATGCATTCTTTCCCCTGCAGCATTTCAAGCCCCTGGCTGACGGGAAGAAGGGCAGGAGCCCGCCAGCCAACCCTCCTTCACAAGTGGCAGATGCGGAAGTGTTAAGCTTTACCTGAAGCCTCACATTAAAGCCTCATCTCCTGGCTCAACGTCTGCCGCTGGACATCGAGGTTTGACTAAAGCAGCCTGTGAAGCAATGCGCAGCACTTCAAAAGCCTCCCTGGTTTTACAGATACTGCTGAGCTGTTCTGCATTCGTAGACTAGGACTTTACCGATCGCGTTTGTTGCAGAAGCTGCCTAATCGTTCCATTTTTGACTTGTCCCCAAGCAGTTCAGCGTTAAACCAGCTCTTCCCAAGGAGAGGCTCCCTGTGCCGCAGACGCTGCAGAGCAGAGGCTCCTCGAGCACACGCTACAAGTGCTGCAGCAAGCGGGAATAAATTCTGTGCTCGAACGCAACACTCGGATCTGCCCAGTGTGTTCCGAGGTCTGACGCACCGTGGGGATCTCGAATCTCCTCTGCCCTGTAGCGTTGAGCCCCTTTTTCTACTCTCAAGCCCCTTAGCTACTGCCAGGGAGAAATAACCGGCGCGGCACCACACAGACGCTTGAGTTGAGTTTATTGCTGTCGGGACGACGCTCTCTAGCCCCTGCCACGCTGCCCGCCCGTCCGTCTGCCGCAGCTCTGGCAGGGGCTCAGAGGACGACGGAGCAAGCAGGCCACGAACCTGCTAAAGCAAGGCAGGTGCCTGGCCTTACCCCGGGAGGAAGCGCAGCGCTGGCCGCTTGGCAGAGCCTGGCCATCAACAGCTTTGATGCGTTTTGATTGTAATAGTCTATTTGTAAATTTCACGGGCTACGTAAAAACGGCACGGCCTCCCCGGCCCCTCGGCTGCGCTCCTCCAGAGGCTGGTACGTACCTGGGGCCGGGCAGCCCTGGCTCAGGGGCACCGCGCCGCGGCTCACAGCCAGATCTCATCGCTGCTCACGCTGGGCACTTTGTAGATGCGCCCGGACATCGGGAGCTGGACAAAACCTGCAGGACAAAGACATTGCCGTCGCCTTTTGGGGCAGCCGTGGAGGCTGGCGTCCCCGCAGCACAGCTTTCGGGGCCGCTTGCCTGCCTGCACCCCCTCACCGAGCTTGCTGAGGACCAGGGAGTTCTCCATCCCCGGCAGGGTGCTCTCCTCTCCCCTGGCACCAGCTCCCGCATCCTTGGGGGAAGCTGCGGGGAAGGAAAGCGGGGAGAGCCGGGACGTTAGCCCTCACCCAGGCGGGACCTGCGGCCCCACGCGTCCCTCTGCAGCAACACCTCGGGCTCTTACCTCCAGGCTCCCGTGCGAGGTCGCCTAGGCGCAGGTCGGGCGGCAGGGACCGTGTCTGGCGGGGCAGGCACGCACCCCGGGGCTGCGGGTGCTCGGAGCCGCTGCAACGGGAGCACCGGCTGAGCGGGCTGCTCCCTCCTGCTTGCCCCTTACCTGGCACCGGCTTGGGCCAGCGGCACGCCAGGCAGGCGGCGCAGGAGCCCAGGCTGAGCAGGGCGCCCAGGGCCAGGGCTGCTCCCACAGCAACACCCAGGAGGGGCAGCTCCACGTGGGCGTCCAGCAGACCTGCACGGGCAGCACGGCCCCCTCAGCACCCCTCCGCACGGCTGCTGCTCCGCGCCCGCCCCCCCGGCACCTACCTGGGGGCAGGAGAGAGGTGGTGGTGACGCCCACGCTGTTGGCAGCGCTGACGGAGAAGTTGCCAGCTGCGCTGCCGAGGTGGACGCGGAGCGAGTGGTTGGCCAGCCCCGGGTAGCGCGTGGCGCCCAGGAGCAGGAACTCGGAGGCGTTGGCCATCACGCGCCCGTCCTGGTCCACCCAGGTGATGCTGGCGGGTGGGTTGGCTTGCACCAGCACAAAGAGCACCAGGAGGAGCCCAGCACCCTCGACCTCCTGGTAGCGGGCATCTGCCCGCAGGATCTCCGGCTTATCTGGGCAACAAACACAGGCAGTGAGATGGGCTGGAGGGACAGGGTGCAGCCGAGGCTGGGGGCAGCACAGCCAGAGCAGGATTTGTCCTGCCAGGAGCACTCGTCAGCTGCGTTCGCACAGGACTGATGAGATGCTGCCCTGCTACGGCTGCGATGGATGTAGGTCACGGTCCTGCGCCGCCCGGGCAGCAGCCCCACGTGCCCTCCCCGCCCCTCTGGCCGGAGCAGGGCCGGCGCCGCAGACCTTACACTGCACGTCGAGGAGGACGGAGGCGTTGTAGGTCTCCCCGGAGGCCGGGTCCGTCAGGGAGCAGTTGAGCTCGTGGTCGGCGCGCCGGGCGGTGAGGGTGAGGGTGCTGGCAGTGCCCGCGGCCGAGCAGTTTGCCTCCTGCTTATGGCCGTCGAGGTACCACACCAGTGCGGCGCCGGGGGCCGGCCGGGGGGCCCGGCAGGTGAAGGCACGGCTCTCCTCCTCCCGCAGCGTGCACACCGCCAGCCGCTGCCCGTCGATGGTGGGGCCCGGATCCCCCAGCCCTGCCGGAGAGCCCGCGGCGCGTCAGAGCCGCAGCCGGGTCCTGCTGCCGGAGCCGCGTGCCAGACCCCACCACAGCCTTACCTGCCGAGCAGAGCGCCGGGAGGCCAAGCACCAGCAGCAGGCGGGTGAGGGCAGTGCCCGGCCAGCCCCCGGGACCCCCCATGGCACGCCGGCCGCGCTTAGCGCTAGGAGAGAGGCAGCTGGAGCAGGGACACGGGGCCATCCCCGCGCTGGGCCCCCGGCATCCCGGCACACAGCAAAGCTGGAGGATGCGGCCAGGCTGCACCTTACCTGGAGCATCGCTGCTGCCGCGTCCAGCCTAGCCCGCAGTGCGGCTCTGCTCCTGGGGCCCGGCCCGCAGCGCCGTGCATGCGGCGCGGGGGCGGGCCCCGGCACTGCTGCGAGCATCCCTCTCGCTGGGCCCCCGCAGCCGCCTTCCCCGAGCGGGGCTGGTGCTGCGCGCAGCCGCGGCAGCGGGATCGGTCCTGCTGCCCGGACAGCCCCGCAGAGCCGCAGCGCACAGGAGAGGGGCCAGAGACCACCCAGCCAGAGCGTGGATGAACGTCCCTGTGCCCCCACCTCCCCTCTTCAACAGGGGGCTCAGCACCCTGCTCAGCCCAGCCTCGCACCCGCGGGGCTGCCCATCGCAGCAGGGCTGCCCACGCACGGGAATAACGCCACAACCGCCTGCAACGCCGCCAGCAGAGCCCCAGAGCCAGGCACACAGGGAGATTTATTGGGGGTGGAGCAGAGCCGAGACAAAGCAAGGCGCTCCGGTGCTTCCCGTCCCTGGCTGCCAGCCAGGAGGAGGAATGGGATCTCCAGCACCGGAGAAGGACCTTCTCCGGTGGCCAGGACGTGCCCACCTGGGCGACCCCGGGAGCACGGCTCTGCCTGGCCCATGCGCTGCCGTGCCCATCCCCTGCCCGTCTCACTCGCTCCCGCTGCCGCCGGGGTTGCGCAGCCGCCCCAGCATCTCGCAGAGCATCTGGTTGCAGAGCGCCGAGTAGGGGTTCAGCAGCACCAGCTGCCGCCGGGCGAAGGCGCTGCCCAGCCGCGCCGCTCGTTCGAAGTCCCGCCGGGCGTCCTCCTCGCGAGCTTCCAGCCGGTGGATGAGGCCGCGCTGCACGAAGCTCTGGCAGGCGGCACGGCCGCGGCCCCGGCTCAGGCGGATGGCCGCGTCCAGGTCCCGCAGGGCGCCTGGCCAGGGGGAGAGAGGCACCAGGGCAGGCTGGGGGTACCACGGGCTGCCGGGGTTGGGAGCCACCCGCAACCCAGCCACATCGGCGCTGCTCACCTGCCACGTCTCCCTGCAGCCGCAGGGCCTGTGCCCGGTTGTTGTAGCCCGAGGCGCGCTCGGGCAGCAGGCGGATGGCCTCGCTGAACCTCTCCAGGGCCGTGTTCACATCTCCCGACTCGGCGGCGGAAACCCCCTGCAGCTCCAGGTCCCGGACCTGCTCCAGCAGCTCTGGCGCGAAGCCTTCCCCTGCGGCAGCGCAAAGGGCAGCCCGTGGCCAGGGAAGCAGCCGGCATCAGGACACCCCGGGAGGAGCAGCCCCGCTGCCCACCCGCACCCCCTGTCCCAGGGCGGGAACAGGCACAGGGCAGGGCACGGGGGTCCGCAGAGCCTCCTGCCCCTGCCCTCCGCACGGCAGCGCAGGGACCCTGCTGCTCATTTCCAGCGAGAACGCGACGCGGCGTCCCCTCACCTTCCTCCTGGGCCTCCTCCTCCTCGTCGTCCAGCCCAGGGATATCCCCAAAAGGGGTGCTGGGGTTAAAGATGGTCTGCAGGACGGCCCTGTCGTTCGCTGTGGCCATGGTGCCCCGTGTGCCGCGACCCCTGTGGCTGGGCCGCAGGGCACAGGCGGGCGGCCTCCGGCAGGTTAATGTTCACACCGCCGGCACCGCTTCACCCTTCCCCATCCTATCCCAGCCCGGGCGCGAGGCCCCGCCGCCCGGCCTGTTCCGGAGGCGCCGGCCCCGCTGGAAGATCCGCAGCTCCCCAAGGTGACCCGTGCACCCGGGTGCCGGAGCCAAGCGCACCTCCACCAGCACCCACGGCGGCCCCGAACGCCCCGCGCAGCCCCGCTGGCGCTGGCTGGGGCTCCCGTCCCCCCGCCCGTTTCCAGGAGGAGCAGCGGTGCCACGGGGGAAGCAGCTTCTCAGCCCTCAAGAAGAAATCGAGAGCAACCCTCTGCAGCAATAAACTTGACATGTTTATTAATTAAACTATCACTTAAATAAAAAAAAGTGCATAGAAAATAAACATGTTTAAAAACTCCTTTGTTTTTTTTGTTTTTTACAACTATGTACACTTTTTTATTTTTACATTCAGTCTTTTGCAGAGCTTTCAGCATTTTTTTAAACTATTAAAGTATTTCCTTCTTCCCTGTGACAGGGAGTTAACACTGATGTACTTTAGACACGTTTCCTCTTTTTTTTTTTTTAAAAAAAAACCAACAACCAGAAGCTTGGAAGAACACAAGAAAAAAAAAAAAGAAGAGATTTGTTATACATGATAAGTTGTCAAGAAATGTATTTCTAGAACATAACCTTGCCTTTGCAGAGCTTTTTTTTTTTCTTTTTTTTTTTGAAACAATTATTCACCTACCTGTATTTACTAAAGAGACTGTTAAGTTCAATAAAAGAAACACCACAAGTATAGTTCTCGGTTGATAGACAAAGCTACTGTACCTCGTTAAAAAGATACCAGGAAAGCACAGAGCACATTTTTTCCCTATATGCAGGTGGTACCCCAACATTCATAACCAAAACGAGAGGAAGAAAAGGAAGAAACCAAGTTGTACAAGTACTGACTGGTAACAAGAAGGGCCGGGAAAGGCCGAGCCGCCCGCTCCCGGCTCCCGGCAGCCCTCGCCCGGCGGGGAGCGCGTGGCGCGGCTTTCCCGGCCGCCGTTAGCAACTGTAACACAATCCTTATCTATAGTGTTAAGAGAATTAAAAGCCATGGACCGATACTGAACTAGGCTTCATTACACGGTGCATTACTATATTAGTTCCTATATATAATCGTATTTATAGTTATAAAAAACCTTGCGAGTGTCGAGAGTGGACCAGTAGTATGGGTTCGAATGGCATGATTCTGCACAAAGACCGTCTCGCTGAAGAACCTGGTATTGCTTTGAAATGAAAGAAAACCAGAAAGAAAAGATACCCAGCCCTTTGCAATGACCCGCTTTTCCTTGAAAAAAAAACCACGTCGGTTTGTACAAAGAAAAATAAACGCCCTAAGGTTCCTTTTTTTTTTTTTAGTATTTTCAGATACCGTGATCTGCGTCAGTCCTTATAAAATATACATTCATACACGGGGAAGCCGCGCGGCGCTCACCGCCAGCCCGGGCGGGACAGGGCCGAGGGGCGGGCGGACGGCAGCGGCGGCGGCGAGCCCACGCGCTCGCCGTCGCCGCTTCTCCCTGCCCCGCCGCCGCCCGTCCCGCAGGGCCCGGGCTCGCCGCGAGGCGCAGCGCAGCTTCCTGGGGGTACGGACAGTTTCACTGGCCACAGCGGCTCCCGCCGAGGCAGCCGCGACGGGTATAGCAGCAAAGCGGACGGCCAGCCGGATCCGTGCCGGAGCCGCCGGCTCAACCGGTCCTCGCGGGAGGAGAGATGCCTGGCGCTCGGCTCTCGGGGGGCTCCCGCCGCACGCCGCTCCCCCAACCCTCCTCCCCGCTCTCCCTACGCGGGGTGGCTTTGGGCAGCGCCTCCCGGCCGGGGCCTCCTCCCGCAGCCAGGCGGCCGGGAACGGATCCGCTCGCCGGGGAAGACGCTCCTCCTCCGTCAGACGGGGAGGCGGCGGCGGCGCGGGCCAGAGAAACGCGGCAGAGCTGAGCTACTCGGATCAATTCACGGGCTTCGCCAAGGCGAGGGGCTGGCCCCCAGCACTGCCGTCAGAAACAGGGAAGGAAAAGGACCGAGAGCAGCCGTGCCCGGGGCCACGGGGCCGGGATCCCCCGGGCGCACGCTCTTGGGCCTCCTCAAGGTATGTGCGTTCCCAAACTGTCAGTGCATCAAATCATCTCAGTAACAAATGCAGCGTCAATTTGACTTTTCTTTCAACAGTTATCGCCAAATAATCATCACACAGTGCAATACGAAAGGAAACCGGCAGTTCCCGACCCTCCGAGTGCCGCGTTTCATTCTCAGGTCAGAGGAAGAGGCCTCGGGGCCCGAAGGGCACGGATTCGGGGTGCCCCACCGCGAGCACTGGGGAGTCAGCAGACGCTCCTGTCCCCTTCCCACCGACTGCCGACGCCGTGGCAGAGCAGCCCCCCAACCCGCCGGCTCCCAGAACGGCTGCTGACCTACCCACAGGGACAGCTTGGAAAAGCGAGGGCGCTTCCTGCGTTCCCTTCTCCGCAGAACAACTAACCTGCCTTCAAGAGGGAGACTGCGGGATGAGGCGCGTGCCCCGGACCAGCTCCCAGCAAAAGAGGTATCAAAGGGGCAGGTCTCTCTCCTTCTTCCTCCTTTTTTAAATACAGACGGGATGCTGGCGCGGGGCGAGGCAGAATCGCGCCTCCTGCCCGGGGGCACGGACAGTCCTTCAGACAGAGTCAAACTCCTCCTAAGCTGGGCAATTCTCCCTCCTGCCCCCATCCTGACGGGTAAATGAAGTTTAAGGTCCAGCCAAACCTCCCGGAAACAGTTACTGAAGTCAAAAAGGCAGAACGAGAGTAAAGAATAAAAATAAAGTGTACCCTCCCCTCTGGAGAAAGGATCAGACTGTGTCCAGCCAGGTATTTCCTATAACCGTCCTATGAAAATAAAAAAATCATTAAAAAGAGATTCTCTTAAATTAGGATAATACCACTGTTTAAAAAGCCTTGTCATAAGTGCTTTCCCCTATGAAGTGCTTCTCATAGAAAAATATACAAAATATATTTACATTTATAAAACCTTAAATACTAAACTGTAAACAGAACAGAGTAAAATCCAATGTTGTCATTTGTTAGGCTTGGGGCTTTTTACTTCTTTCGCTGTGTTTTTGTTTTGGAGGCGTGGAGCAGACCCAAACGGGAGGAGGATTTACGCTGCTTTAACCCGGACGATAGTGTCTTCCGATTCCCTCAAACCAAGCTCGGTTCCTCAGCTACCACAACTCCGACCGTGCCAATCGCTACCGCACTTCCTACGCGCTTCCGGACGCTGCGCGGCGCAGACGAGGCTGGTTAGTGTTCGCCCTTGCCTGTGCAGAGAACTTGGGCTCCGTTTCGGCGCCTCTTCCCGTGCCTTTCGGGGAAGACGACGTGACTGCACCCCAAGACGGGCCACGACAGGCACCCGCCTACAGGATCGCTCCTTTGTGCCCCACCTGGCCCAGGGACGCTCGCCGGCGAGGCTGAGCAGAGCGGATCCCGTGGGAGCCTGCACGCGGTCCATCCTGCCTCCTGCTCTACACCAGTACGCGGCCAACCCCGGAGCCGGCTCGCGCTGCCCATCTCTCCCTAGAGACGCCCGTGCCTCGGACCAGCCCCTCGGTGGCAGGGACGCCGCCGGCTGGAAGCGCCTTCCGCTCGCCGGGTAGAGGAGGAAGCCGGCTGCTGGAGACAGGGCCGGAGAAAGGACTTCTTCCCTCCTACAGAGCCAGAGAGGGAGGGCGCTGCCGAGGGGAAGCCTTTGCTCGCAAAGATGTTCAGCGCCGTAACTGTTGGCACAAGCCCTCCCTCTGCCAAAGAATGCCAGGAATTCCCCTGCGCTCGGGCAGGGATTTCGGAGCGAAGCGCTAGCCAAACCCTCCTCAGTCCGCCGGCGGGCTGCTCTGCGACGCTCTCCCCCGTTCGGCCTTCCTAGACGAAGCCAGCCAAGCCAGACCCACGCAACGCGCCAGGCCCCCGCGCCACGCGGGACGCCAGCCCACTCGCAGATAGTGTTTTGCAGACGCATAGCACAAGGAACCAGACACGCGCACGGTCCGGGGGGCAGCCGGTTGGTGGGGCGCAGTCTCTCTCCCTAGGAGGAAAGCTTGCTCAAACACTGTGCTACCCAAACTTCCGACACAGCCCTCGGACGAGGAGGAGGAGGAGAACTCCACGTTCAGCACTCTGAGCCAAGAGACGCAGAGGGACAGGACCCGCGACCGCTCCCCGCGCTTGGGCCTGGGCCGACCTCCCCTCCCCTCTCCCGCTCATTAGCCCCACGCCGAGAAACAAATACCGGGGGCGGGGGGAAACGAGAATAGCAAAAACATAATCACGCCGAGGATCTTCTCCAGTCGCCCGTGTCTTTCACAAGGGTAAGTGTGCGCATGCGAGACGTGAAGATGTGGACTCTGACAGAGAAACGCAGCCGCCAGTCAGGTCCCTGAGCCCAGCCGATCTTCATTCCTGCCTCCGGCCTCCCCGTCCCGTCTGAACGGCCGGGGAGGGATTCGCTTGAAGCTTTGGTTCGCCCCAGGCCCTTCGGGGCTCACTTGCAGCTGACGGAAGTTCTAGTTTAAAAACTTCCTGCACTTCTTGGCGCCGCAGTTACAGGGCAGTTTGTTGCTGGCGTCTTCAATGGGGAACTTGTAGTCGTAGGTGAGCTCTTCCCCTCGGTAGATTTTGCGCATGGCGAAGATGACGATGTGTTTCTGGCCATCGATGTTGATGACCCGGGAGTAGCAGTTGGGCTCGCAGGAGTGATTGATGAAGCGGGCCGCGTTCCCGTGCATGGTGGCATCCACCACTTCAGAGTCGTCAATGCGGAACATGTAGCAACCGATCCCCTACGCAGAGAGGACGGAAAGAGGGTTAGGTCGGGGAAGTGAAGACACAGCCACCCTAGCAGACAGCCTAGCTTGTTACAGCAACCAAAAGTCAAGTCTTTAAGAGCAGCTGCAACCTCTCTTTGCTTGTCTTCACAAGCTCACACTTGAACCATTTCATCCCCCCGCTCTTTGGGTCTGCGATGCTAAAACCGGACTGAGACCCTTCCTGGCCCACGGGGGAAAGTAAGAAGCGCCTCTAGAGCTCCAGCAAGAATGGAAATATCCTGAGAAGTCTGTAAAATCCCAATTCGTGCGGTCCAAACGCAGTTGTCACGTGGCCTAAGCCTGTCCTACCTTCACAGCCACTTTCTAGTTCTCCCAAACTCTTTAAGAACTTCTACAAAAGCCCATAACTCACCTTACTGTCGTAGTATTTCTCTCGTTTGTCAGTGAGGATGGAGCGAATGACATTGCCTGAATATTCGATCACCATCTCACCTGCATCGATGTTCCTTTTGCAGAACAGACCCCGGCCATGGATGGGAGACCTAAAAAAGCAACAAGATGAGCGAGCGTTTCAAATGATACAAGCAAAACTCGGAAACGCAAGATGGCCAATGCTGCAGAAAACGGGTTACTTCGTTACAAGGATCGCTGCGGTACCATTACTCTTCCACAACGTAACGCCGACAAGAACAACACTAGATCTCTCCTGCCCGCTCCTGAGCGCGTGCCTTAGCTATCACCAAGGGAATCCAACAAGGGACAAGTAGTTTGCGCTGAGGATTACTTTTTAAATTCGTAACTTGGGTGGGGAGACGGACGAGGGGAAAAGACCCAACCCTGCTTTTCCCCCTCAATTTTGCAGTCTGACTTCACGGCAGGTTTCCAGTTTTCACCTTCCCCTGTCCCAGAGGCAGAGGTACCAGAACAAAACCGCACCTGTAGACACCAACTGCCTCCTTGGAGGTCT
Source organism: Phoenicopterus ruber ruber (assembly GCA_009819775.1). Taxonomy (NCBI): domain Eukaryota; kingdom Metazoa; phylum Chordata; class Aves; order Phoenicopteriformes; family Phoenicopteridae; genus Phoenicopterus; species Phoenicopterus ruber. The sequence goes on along the minus strand of CM020237.1, from coordinate 7,983,284 downwards.
TCTTCAAGTGTCGGAAGCGCATGGGCATTGGCAGATCCATACTAGTCGCCCTCCTAGAACAAAGAGATGCTGCTAAGTGATGACCTTCATGTGAGAGCCCGTGCCATGTATTATCTGGGATGCTTTCCAAGAGATAGTAATTTAGACACCGTGACACTGCAGCCCACTGAGAACACAAAATTAATTCACTGTGCTTATATACATATAAAAAAGACCATTTCCTCCCTCTTCTGCCCAAATTGTCATCAGATTGTTTCACATGAGCAAGGAAAAGAAACATTCAAAGGAAGACTGGCCTGGGGGTCACCTTCAGCTCTCTTGCTATTGTAGAAGCCTCCCCTATATTTGCTAGTACTTGGTAGCTTTCAAGTTTTAAACGCCGCCTCAGAGAACACAATGCGTAACGAAGCCCGATCTCTTAACGCCACAGCATTACTTTCCCCTTTGAACCGTTAAACTCTGCTGCATACCGGGCTGATTTCAGCTGTACTTCTTCTTCTTCCTCGTCATTTGGGTTGTATTCTGGTGGCTGCCGGTGTTTAGAAGCCAAGAAATTAAACATATCAAATGCAGATTTCCTGCAATGTAAAGAGACGAAAAGAAGTTTGTTTTACTGACTGAAAACAAACATGTGGTTGCCCCAACAGTTCGACGCGTTTACTGCTTTACACCTTCTCCAGTCTGTCCTCTCTCAAAGCCTTCTAAGCATCAGGATAACACACAACAGTTCCCGAGAACCGTGAATAAAAGCACCAGCCAGGAAAGCTTTGTTAAACAAAGCAACGGCCCACCAAGCGGCAGGGAAAAGGGGCAGACTCAGAAGATGCAATGTAATTGATTTACATGAGAAAGCTGCTAACATTTCTTTCTAACTGAGCGCTTTAGCGCTGTTAGGGGTTTGCTGCTTATGCCCTGCCAGGGAGGGAGTTAATGGAGCAAACGGGCCGTCAGCCCTGACACTGACAAAGCTCACACTCGCCTCAGGTGGACTTCAGCCCTAGCAGAGCCATGCGGATTCAGAGGAGGTTCGTTGGCCTCCTCTGGCTTATGAAATCTGAACTTGTAGTTGTGGCAGTGCTTTGCTCCATACAGTTGCTCAATCAGGAACACAACGGTATCGTGGATAATCCCCAGCATCCTCAAACCGTTCACACCTGGAACAAGAAATAGAGCACAACAATAAAACCCAACCGGCAGCGCAGCCTTGGAGCAGGAGGATACAGCGGCTTGTTAAACACAAATTGTGCGCTAGCCTGCAATTTTCACAGAAGCCCTGTATTAGCTAGTTCGTTCCACATAAGAATTTTCAATCATTTCATCGGGAAGAAATTATCCTCCATAAAGCAGTCAGCAGCTGAACTGAAACTCTTAAGACTCCGAACCCTAAGACGCTCACAAAAAAAATCCGTTTGCTCTCGCGCGTTCACAAGTGCGGCAGAAACGAGTTTGGCACTGGATATTACCTGCAAAGGATAGCTGTTTCAGGCGGGCATTGGAACGGGCTTCTTGAACTTTGTCGGTCAGCGACTTCCAGGCATCTGCAATCACACAAACAGAAGACAAGACAGTGAAAGAGTATCCGAGCACCGGGCACTGAGGATCGCCAAAACAGGTGCCTCGCTATGCCTCTTATTTTGCCGCATCTTATCAGGTTTCCAGTGAAACAACATACCATCGGTAGACTTCTATGTACGTGGGCAGTATGCTGTTTTCCAACAAAACGCTCATATTTACATAAGCTAATCAGAGAATGTGAAGTTCGCATCCTTTCATGGGCCTTAAATTAAGATCCTTGGATCCAATGGCTTCCATCCTCTCCAAAATTCACTTTGGCATAAAGAGAAGTAAGCATTTTCAGTAAATGGTCGGGAGGAAAAGCCTAGATACCCTACCGTCTGATCCATACGGACTATTTCTTGACAAAATCTGGTTCAACACCATTGGTCAACTGATAAACAAAAAATAATGAGACAACAGTATATATTCCACTGAATATATTCTATTAAAAAAAAAAAAAAATCAACAGAATCCAGACATTGTTAGGAACTAGGATTGTCCTAGGGCTGTAAAGCAAGAGATTTCTTTTTTTAAAATCTATAAAAAAAGGCAAGTAAGAGATCCTCAGAAGTCATCATTTTATTTCTAGCGAGGAAAGCTAAAAGCAGTACAACTGAAAATGCGCAGTACTCACCTTCAATGCTTTCTGCGCAGATTTGAAAACCATCATCGCTAGAGATCTCAAAAACCAAACCTTTCTTTGGTTTCTTCTCACCAAGACACTCTTTCCTCTTTTGCTCTTGCTGGAGCCAAAACATAAGTGGGGAGCTGAAAGTGCTCTCTTCTTCCTCGAGAGCTTTTGAGCCTAGAAAGACAGAAGCCAGTGTGAAGGCGGAAATTGGGCAGAACGATGCTTTTTCCACTGGTGGTTCTGCAACTGAACATTACTTACTAACTTGCCTTTTGACCAGTAAATCCGTCCAAGAAAAAAATCTAGACAGTGTTGTAGTAAGAGCGTGAAATCTCAAGTGCTGAAATTTCCACAAGCTAAAAATAGAGACATAACTATTTGTCCAGTATCTATTAATAGCAAACAAACCTTTCCTCCCTTCAAAGCAGGAATAACGTGACTATTAGCTCTGAGATTTTTCCTGAGAGAACAAGACGCACAAAAATCAAAACTTCAAGGTATTAATTTCCCAGTCCTGAAGAATCCCAAGACTCGGTGCTTTTGAAGAAGTGACATACCTGCATTTTCTTGCTCATTTGTTGAGTTCTGTGTTGATTGAGATTCTGGGAGGACTGCCGTTTGCCTTGGGAGGGAAGGAAGTGAACGTGAAGAAAAATATTCAACAACCTACCTCATTTCCTCACCAGCCCTGAACACTCACCTACAGAGTCTGAGAACTAGACAGAGGTACAAGAACCTTTCTCCAGATCGAATGTTGTAACGTCAGTTCAATTGGAAACCACCAAGCAAAAAGATTCTACTCAGCCGCATTTATTTTTGAGGCATCTATCAGTCTGTGGGCAGCAGTCTAATTTAATACAGTCTGTGACCTGTTCTTTGCATCAGCCCTACTCAGCGATAAGGTGTATGCTAACACATGAGTAGCCAAAACCGTATGAGTAGTCTTGTTCTCAGCAAGCAGTAAGCTTCCCACAAGTATACGCAACTTAATTTAAATAACGGCTCCATATTGCAACTGAACGTGACCGCTCATTCCAGACTGAAAGCTCCCAAGATGTTTTAACTAGCAAAGTAAGACTTCTCGCATTCTCTGTATAAATTTCCTTAAGCTCAAGCGAGCACCATCTCATGGAAAGGTCTGTTTAATGCTTACCCTGCAGACTGGCCGCATTGTTTCTGCGATGGCTGATCTACGCTTGCTGCATCCTGCGTATCTGCCTTCATAGCAGGAGTCCTGGAGCAAAAAGATTTAGGAACATTCAAAATACCTGCCAAGCCATATGTGCCACAAACAAGACGGGAAAGCAGTAACAGATCCACTGGGAGTTACCGCTTCCAGCATCACATCGGATCAAGACTTGTGCTTTGAGAGGAAGGAGGAGCGTGAATCCGGGTGCAAGAGAAACATGCCTGAGTAACCACAAGCAATGAGGCTCAGGAGTCAAGAGGTGCATGGCAGAACGCGGACACAGCTACAGAAAACATTCACAGAGTAAAACAGACCGGCAAGCGTCAGCAACACAAAAAAGCTACTTTAAAAGGTGAAGCTGTCTAAAGAGTTTTGGATCAATGTTTTAAGAACCAGACCTATTACAAGACGCTAAGATGATCAAGGGATTACACAAGCGATGTGCAGTATTTCTCAGTTACCGAAAGATGGATATTACTGCCTTTTAGTGCCAGCAATCGTTTTGGAGAGTTCTCTCAGGCAGCCAGGACTGAAAGTCAGCAGTGCAACGTTTTTGGTGAAACACGTAATTGTTGGCAGTGTGATACTCGGACACAGTGTCCTGGTTTCGGCTGGGGTAGAGTTAATTTCCTTCCTAGCAGCTGGTATAGCGCTGCCTTTTGGATTTAGGATGAAAATAATGTTGATAACACAGGGATGTTTTAGTTGTTGCTGAGCAGGGCTGACACTATGTCAAAGACTTTTCAGCTTCTCACGCCCTGCCAGCGAGGAGACTGGGGGTGCACCAGGAGCTGGGAGGGGGCACAGCTGGGACAGCTGACCCAGCCTGGCCAAGGGGAATTTCCATACCATACGGTGTCAGGCTCAGTATATAAACTGGGGGGAGATTGCTGCTCGGGGACGGGCTGGGCATCGGTCAGCGGGTGGCGAGCAATTGCGTTGTGCATCACTTGTTTTGCATATTCTTTTATTGTTATTATTCCTATTCTCTCTTCCTTTGCTATCCCATTAAACTGTCATTATCTCAACCCACAAGTTTTGGGTTTTTTTGCCCCCCAATTCTCTCCCCCATCCCACTGGGAGGCGGGGGTGAGCAAGCGGCTGTGCGGTGCTTGGATGCTGACTGGGGTTAAACCACAACACACTGCTATGGACTACACCAATAAAACCGTCCATGTAAAACACAGACCAGCAGCTTGTGTTTTCTCTACAGATCCGTATTTCAAAGAGTCAGTTCAAATGTCATTTTAATTTAAGGTCTGGAAAGTAATCCTCTGCTGCGCGAGACAAGTGCACGCTCTGCTGTTCTGACAAAGTAGAGCGCAAGATTCTCCCTGTTCTCCCGTTCCTCCCCAGACCCTCTTGCCTTAGGGACACTAAGGAGGAGGGAAGAGGGGCAGGCAGAATAAACCGCACACTGGAGAGACACTAAGCTCACAGAAACCAGCGTGCAGTTTAAATTCTGTAATCAGGATGACCAAGACAACGCTGTAACAGTGCATCGTTTTGGTGCCTTAGCACACTGCTGATGATAGTACAATTAAAACTTCTAGAGCACTTACACACATTAACGACAGAAAGGAATAGAACCCATCGCCCCTTTGAGTGCCATTTTCTCTACCGATATCTCTAAAACACTCTTTAATTTGCTGTCAACAGTGAATAAAGTCCTCATAACCCTGATCCTCATAGCCTTAAGTTTTTCATCCTTCCCTTTCCAGCAGTAAAAGTTCTACTAACTCTTTACATATCTACTTTCTGCTGGCAGCTGAGGTTTTTACCTTAGAAATTATCAAAAGGAAAATTTGCTGCAGAGACTAGCACAAGATTCTTTCTTATATTGTTACAAAACCTCAGAGATGAGCAAAATCAAACGCTCCTCTTACCCTGCAGCTGAGACCTGGGGTACAGCAACAGCCCCTCTGTCAGGAAGGTGTGCTTCGGAGGAACTGGCCCACGCATGAGAAGTTTTGTGCTTCTTTCCATTCCCTTTCTCTAACAACGGCTGAATGCGTTTGATTTTCGGCTTCATTTTCGTGGGACCCAGCACGGAGCTGCTCGCAGACTGCTGACCAGATGACGGGGAGCCTCCAGGAGACGCTGAGCTGGCATGCATCACCGACGAGGAAGCCTTGTTTTGTTCGAGTCCGGTATTATTGGGAACGTCGACCAGCGGTGGAAAGCTCGACAACTGCGTCGTTGCCGAAGCCGTGCCAAGGTCCAGCTGGGAGGAAGCGACCCCGGTTTTGCTGGCTAAGAGTTGTGTCATATGTTGAAGCTGGTAAGAGCCTTCCGGGTCAGCAGACGACGGAGCGACTGTCATGCCCATCGTCTGCGCTGAAGGCAGAACGCATATGCTCGATGCAGCTGTCATCGCCGCCGTAGATGGAGTCTGGGATGCTCCCAGTTGCGAAAACATCCCAGAACTTGGCGGTAAAGTCATGTGCTGCTCCTGGAGACCAAGGCTTTGCTGACTAGCTTTGATCAGGAGGTTGCTTATCGAACCAAGGTCCCCTAATAATCCCGGGCTAGTTAACGTTACCGAACTTTGTCCCAAAACGTGACCGGGAACCGACCCACCGGTAGTAGGGGCTGCTGTGGCCTGCATGGATACGACGTTCAGCACCGAGGAACTCGATGCTAGGCCTGATACAGGCCCCGCTGGCAGGTGACTGGCATCCGGCCCGATAACACTGGGAGACGTGCCGACTGCGGTAGTGGTCCCACCTTGCGGGAGCAAAGACGTTTGCTCAAAATACATGACCCCAGACTTGGACCTTTTGATAATATTGGGGACGGTTCTATGGGATGTTGAATTCGCAATGGTTCCCAAATCCAAGGGGTGGTTGGAAATTTGGGAAGGAGCAAAATTAATTAAGGTCATGTTGGAGACCATATCAGGCGGAGCTATAGCAGAAGGCGTTCCAGAGGGAGCCAGCTTCTTATTCTTCCGTGACTGCAGACGAGATATTGGCCGTTTCTTGCCCAGGGCAGCTGGTGTAGAAGCGGTGGTGCCAAGGTCTGTCCTCTGGCTAGCTTCAGACACTAGGAGCTGAGGATCGGGGGGTGGCTGCACACCGATCAGAAGACCTGGCGAAGGACTGCCGATGTTTGGTGGGAAGCCAGTCTGACTGGCTGTGGAGAAGGGATGTATATGCTGGTGATGGGACATGGGCAGCAGCCCCTTGCTCGTGGGAGGGAATAACGACTGAGACGAGGGCAAGCTCGGATTTAACCCCGTGGTCAGCGTGAGCCCGCTCCCCATGGGCCCCAGCACCGAAGCGTTGGTCTCCATCACGCTCTGCGCAGAACTAACAGAGGGCGTTAACTGTATCTTCTGAGTAACGCCGTTGGGAAGAGTTTGGAGGACATACAGCGGCTGCATGTTTTGATTGACCACCAGAAGTTTTTCCGCGGCCGGCTTGAGGTGGGGCGGCGTTGTCTGCACCGCAGCGTTGGAGATCTGCGAGGGGCCGGGACTGTCCGTGGAGTTTGGCACGTACTTCTGGCTCTGGAGGGGAACGGTGGGCGATACTGGCACCTGGATTCCCGGAGTCCCGCTGTTTCTTGTTAAATCCTGGTTGCTGCTGTGCCCTTGCTCGACAGGGCCACAGGGTGGGCTGGATATATGCTCTGCATCTATGTGACCCTGGATGAAGTGATCGGGAGTCATGTGTCCTTCGGGGCTCGGGTCTACTCCCGGACTCAGGAGAGCTGCGTCACCTTCCCCCGAGGCAGATTTCTCTGTGACCGTCACTCTCTTTTCCCCAGACTCCGTGGAAGGCAAGGCAAGCATTGACCTCTCTCCCGAGGAGGAGAGCGAAGACTCTGAGATGACGGCGAGCCTGTTGTGATTTTGGCTGGGCACCGTAGGGCTGCGAGTGGTCAGAACAGAGAGATCGGAAGGAAGCTCCAGCGGCAATTCAAACTGTTCCTCTGCCGATATGGAGGAAGAGACGCTGCTGTCCACTGGTTCGGTGGTGGGCAGCTGTTGGGAGAACACCTCAAACAAACCCATATCCTTGCCACGGTTGCTGTCGAGACCTAAACCTTCTCCAAGCGTTAGAAGTTCAGATGACGAGGACTCTGGACTTTCTCCCAACGCCTGCATAGACGGCGTGTTCTTTAGCACAAAGTCCATGATGTCTGAAGGCAGGATGTTCCCGCAGTCATCGCTGTTGTTATTGTCAGAGTCGGATTTCAGAAGTTCTGTGTTGAAAGTGTCCAGTAAGTTCTTGTCAGAAGGCGTGCTCGCGTGAGCCCTGCGGCCCGTTTCCAAGGAGCTCAGCTGAGCTTCCAGCGAATCCTGAGCTTGCGCTTTAACCCTGCTCACAGGATGGCAATTATCAATCTTTGGGTCGGTTTTGTGGACAGCGGAGCTCTTGGTGACTTGTACTTTCTCTCCGGCTTCTTCAGTTCTGTCGAGCTTTAAGTTCTCTGTTCCGTTTTCTTTACTGCTCCTTTTAGTTACCTGACTGACTTTTCTTGTTGTTGCCGTGACACTCGTATCGCTTTCAGTTCCATCATCCACCCCGTCTAGCTGCGAGATTTTTGGAAGATCGCACTGCTCCTCCTCCCTGAATAAGTTATGGGATGCAAGCCTCTCCTCCGTGTTCGAGGAAACCACCGTTCTAGTGAAATTATAGTAGTATAAGTCATCTTCATCTGATGTGCTCAAGTCATCTGCGCCATCCACTTGTCCTTCTGCAGACCGCTTCCCTCGCTTCTTCCCAGTTGAGTTACTGTAGAAGGGAATGTCTTCCTCTCCGTAAGACCTCACGCCATACAGAGGAGTCAATCCAAAGAACATATTGGATCTGGCCCGAGCGCTTCTCCGTGGATACCTCCGCTTGTACGAGCCTTCTTCTTGAGCTTTAGTTCCATCCTGGAGCATCAAGTTGTTGTCTTGAACGGGCAAGTTTTCATACGCGTTATTTTGAGATTCCTGCGCTGGCGCTTCGTTTGGGCTTCCCTGAACGACAGAGTTATCTTCCAGGCTTTCGGAAGTTGAGGAGGGCTCCGCCAAAGCAGCCAGTTCTGCCCCTGCAGACTGAGGTTCAGCATCGCTTTCCTGCTGTGCATTTTTAGACTGGTTTTCGCTTTCCATCTTCAGAGGAGTTAGGGTGACTTTAACGGTGCGTTTTCTAGGTGCCTGCGATTCCTTAGAGGCAGAGGCCGCTTCAGTCTGCACTGCAGAACCTTTAGATGACCCTTGTGAAGGTGGAGACTTCTCGCCAGCTTTTTCAGCAGGAATATTATTACATAACCGCTGGCTAATTTGTTCAGTTGCCAAACCTTGATTACCAAATTCTGGTTTCAGGTTTCCTTCATCACTGCCTACTCCTTGACCTGAATCTGTAAGAGATTTCAGGGAATGTTTCTCTTTAAAACTGTCTTTTGTTAACTTTTTCCCCTTCTGACGCCTGTCTCTAGGGGCAGAAACTACTTGCTCGCTTGCTGCAGGAGACCTGCTATTTACTCCGGCAGACTTCAAGGTCTTTGCATCCACCTCATCAACCAAAGTCGTTTTCTCTGGCTGCATGGGTTCCACATGCTGATCTCTGTCTTTCCTTGGGCCTCTCTGATGCAAAGGTGGAAAGGATATTGCTTCTTTGGAAGAAAACGATCCCGAACATTCTTGAAAGGTTCCCATTTTAACATTCATTTCTGCGCCCGATGAACCGGTTGGTTGAGTGGGTATTTTGGAGTTTCCTCCGGAAGCAAAACTATGAGCGGAATAATCTGTGTCCTTTGAGGTCAGCGTTTTCATCTTATCTCCCTTAGAAGGCGCACCTTTGGCTATCAAGTCGGAACCGCTAGAATGTTTTCCTTCTGCAGACTGAGACGCATCCAGCTGGTAAGTTTTACTTGCGCTTGTAGCCGCTGTCTTCTGGGAGCCTGAACCGGTAGAGCAACTTTGAACTGAAGCACTTGGAGTACCTGCGTTCACCGATCCCGCAAAGCGGTCAGTACTTTTGACGCTCGGTTCATGTTCCGAAGAGGATCCCGCGCCGGAAACTGAAGACACACTGTGCCTGGAATAAGTGTTCCCGGCTCGCGTAGGGGAAATCATCCGGAGTTTTGATTGCTGTTGTGACAAAGAGGAGGTGCTATGTCTCCTAGAACCAATGCTCTTAAGCCCAGAGGACAGTAAAGGATCTCCTACTGTCACTATTTCATGGGTCACTGGGGTAGGACTTCCTGAGAAAATAAGGCAAGAAAGATTGTCAAGTGATCCGAAACCTTCGCAATCGATACGTACCCAATTCCTTCATATAAAACCCAAGAAATTAACCACCACAAAAACCTTTCATCCAAACAGCATTAACATAATGATGATACTCGAGACAGGTATTAAAAACCTGATACCGCCAATCAGTATTCACCACATAGAGTTGACAAATTTGTATCTCAGGGTTCTGCATCTCAACTTTAGATGTGAATTTTCAACACCAGTTTGGAACGAAACGTGACTCATTCATACAGAAATAGTAGCTGAATTACGCTACCAGATTTCCCATTCTCTCTGGCAAAATAGCGACTGAGATGATGAAGTCCCTAACTTTTATTACAGCTCTTCCGTATTACTGCTATTATATTGCCCAAACACTGCTTTCTGCATCCCAGGGAAATTTTTGTTTCAGTCGTACGTTTCTTGACAGGCCATCTCTACTGTATATTTTCAGAACTTTCCTTCTGTCAAACCTATTGCCATTTCACTATTTTCTCTAGAAACAGAAAACTAAACACCACATTCCGACTGAGGCCAAAAAAGACATGAACCAAACCAAAAGTATCTCTAGAACAAACAAAACAAAAAATCAAAGTCAACAGCACTTGAAATACCTGCAGAGGGTAACGGCCTAGAGCCAGGAGACCTCTGTGTGGATGGGTAACTTGGCGTCCTGATCCTGGGACCCTTTGAGACCGCTGGATAGTAACAGGAACTAGAGGTCTGAGAATGCAGGGGACGATCTGGTGACGGTGGGTTTACAATTTCAGGCGTATTTCGGCTGTCTTTAGGTAGAGTTTCTGTTGACGCATAAAAGAGAAACAAAAGTATAAGCCATCACCGAAGCCTAAAAGCTATGATCTGATAAAGTATATATTGCTATCAAGTTTCACTTGGGGAATCAGGGTATTTGTTAAATAAACACAAAGTCAGAGAGTACTGCTTCCTTGCCATTAGATAATGTCTGGCTTCTTCTCCTAAGAACATTTTCAAATACTTGCAGCAATACAGTAACCCTCAGCTTACACACGAAATTCCATTACATCTTGAATACTTTAAAGATTAAAAAAGTTTAAGATTCTATGTTGACAACGATGACTGTTGTAAAAGTTTTAGAAGTCTTCCACAGCCTCACCTTCTGGGAACTGAAAAGGATAGGGTTGAGATTTTTTTTTTTTTTTTTTTTAAAACTCACCTATGGATACAGAGAAAGCAATTTGGAAATATGGAAGCGGCGCAATACTACTATTCAACATGGTACTTCACAACTCCCATATTACATACCAACACTGACGCTTCAAGTGTAATTTGAAGTTTTAGATCACTAGAAAAATCTCAGATTTGTAGACCAGAAAAGCATTACTAGAGTAGTTTTTGCTTGGCTCAAGTTTGCAAAGTTAGTAGTACACTCAGGAGCTTAGCTCCTTTTTTTTTTTTTTTTTTTTAATTCTTAAGATGCTGTAACACAATTTGGAAGCCTGAAATGGATTCTAGTCCAAATCGGTTTAAGAGACAAGTCCTAGCCACTACCTGGCTTTCCGGTAGGGATACACTATGGCAAAAGCACGTAGAGAACATACTTTTAGAAAGCCCTTAAAAGATTACCTGTCAGGGGAACTGGGCTATGGGCAATTGTTCTGTTATCGTCATGCTCTACAGTGCTGTTGATGTCAGGTTCTACGACCGGAGGTCGGCACTCCATGATCTTGCAGGTATACACACAGCGCTTCCTGGCATCTGTTGTGCTCCAGTACACCCTGGAGCACCTGGAAGACAATTCAAACATAAAACAAGTTATTCAACAGTCGAGTAAACCTCGGTATTCCTATTTTAATTTGTCAGTTTCTCAAAATTACACGGGACAAAGGCTTCCCGGCAGAACGTGCTGTGCACCTAGCTTAATCACAAGATTCCTGAACAGTGTATGAAAGCTACAGTCAATTTCTGCATCTGTCACTTCAGTGCTGGTTTGGCATCTAATACACTAAAAGACATCTAATCATGAAACAGCTTCTACTCACTGATAGCCGATGGGAAACAACTTATCTTCACAGTCTGAGAGGTCATTCAGAATTCCTAAACAGTCTATCGTCATTGAACCTGAGCAGAAAGAGGAACAGAAAAGTTCTGTGAAGCAGATTCCAGCACCAAAGGTGGCTCAAGCGTCCAGAGACTAGATCTTACCAATCATCATGTGGATGTTCTCTGGTTCCAAGCCACTAAGAAATTTTCTTCTCAAACTGATCCCTTCAAAGTCCACAAAAACTCTCCTAAGAACTTCAAACCCATTCTCAGGAACCACCTGGAACAAGAATCCACAAAACTACTCATTAGTTTTAAAGGAACCACCACGTGTATATGCTACGCAGCCTGTCTTACTCGATCCTCAGTTTGGTCTTTCGTTTTTTGAACTGCCACGCAGTACCACTTGCCAGACTTCCCCAGGCCAGTTGTATCACTGACTTCTTTTTAACAGCACTGCGGTCCGACCCTCCTTAGGAAGGAACACAGTCAACACTAACTTCTAAAAAGCGCTCATAGTTACGGCTAACCCCACCTTCAGATGAGGCAGGGCGTGAAAGAAGAATCTCACCTCTCCTTTGATCAAGTCACGATGCCTCTGGCAGTAAACTTTCTTATCGTCCAGAAAGACACAGTTCTTGGCTCGCGAGCACATAAAATGATAGTTACTTGTACAGGAGGTGAGGCAGCAGCCCACTGTGGCGCCCGACTTCTGGCAGAACTCGCATCTCTACAAAAGCAAAAAAAAAAAAAAAAAAAGTTAAAAATTAATCTCTTCTAAAACCAGGCTACCATTACTGCTGTCGGTTGGTTTTTTCGGCACAGACAGAAGTTGAGAGTAATGCCTGACCTCCCACTTTATTGCTGTAACATTTCATCACTGTGACTCACATGCACAAGTGAGACACGGAGGAGGAGGTGAGAGGAAGAAGGATCCCTCACACAGAACAACTTTTGCATTTGCAGACCGGTTCCTCCAGGCCTCAGACTTTCTTGTTTGTACTCTATATCCAAGTCACATATTTGCAAGCTTCACCGATGAATATGTCAACTATTTCTCCTGCACAGATATTGCCCGTGTGGGTGGCTTACTACTGGCTAAGAGCAGTCCTACGCCGCTGCTTCTGCTGTTTTAATAAATATCTAGGACCAAACGATGCAATATTAAAACAAAATTTGGACAAACCAATTTCTAGTCATGCTTCCAGTCTCATTTCATTCTTCTGGAAAGTAAGCAACAACCAATTCACAACAGGAAGATTATTTCGTTTTCCAAGACCGCTTGGGAGTTCAGAAAGAAGACACCACCATCGTTCTTTTTGCAGTATTTAACAGAGTAGCTATGTTCAAGCTATATGCCAAGATCCTTCATCTACACTCAAACACGAAAATCCTCCTTGATCAACACCTTGAAATGGACAATACTTGCTTTCCATTTTTATTTCTTTTGCACAGATATAAAATTTAACCTAGGTACAAGGCTCGCTCTCTCTCCTTTGAGTTCCTCTGCTGTCATCCGTTCGGACTGCAACAGAAGACCTGGCAAGTCCTTGTACTAGAGAGACAGGTGTTGGGCTTTAACGCAGCACTTGGTCGTGCTTTAGATAGATATTCCACATTATTTCTAAAACCAAGTTGTGACTACAGATATGGCACCAACTGCTTAAGGTATCGCACTGGCAATTAAAGATCTTCTGAGAAAAACACGACTCTATTAAGCATTAGCCTCCAGTTCTCCTGTTACAAACTCCTTTTGGTCTCCACATTATTTCTCAGCTGAGCAAGGATAAAATAGATTTTCAAATATCTTCAGTCAGTTCTATCATACACAGTGTAAAAAAAAAAAAAAATGCAAGGAGGGGACAGAGCAGAAAAAACACACATCATAAGTAATCTTGCTCCTGTCTTGGTTCTGTGTAAATCGGCGTCAAGTTTAACAAAGTATTCTTTACTTATACCCACCAGCTGCTTTCCCCTGATCACAGCCATGTGCACGTTTTTCAGCGAACCATCATCGTCTTCAAATACTTCTGCTGACCATAAAGCACAGTTCACATGTGTCCATTCATTTTGGCCGATATAGAGAAGACGTCCAGCATCCTAAGAATGGAAGGAAACATTCTTTTCAAATGTTCCACGAGACACAACAATGCACAAAAAGCATCCAGCCTGTCCACAGTACCAAGTCTACAGTGCTGCTTAAATCAGCTCCTATCAAAATGGGCGCATGCCAGATACTCACATTAGCACTGTCGTCACCATATTTCAGGCACAATGCGCACTGCCTATTGTCTTCGACATCCGGAGGCGGGTTAAGTTCAGGACTATCCTCTCTGCTTCTGTCAGAGCCTTATAGTAAAAAGAGAGAACACTTTATTCTTGAAGGTCAAGGTGGCAAAAATTCACCTGGAAAGACTCAGTAAGCGAACAGGGTAGAAGAGCCAAACAGCAGCCTAAAGTTTTCAATAGCCAGCTTGTAAAGCAAGGAAAAGCACGCATCAGCCTCTACACAGCCCTTGCTCTGGGGGAAAAGAGGCAGGTGCAAATGTATTCCTGGGCCCAAGCTCAGCTCAGAAACACCTCGTACGTAAACAGCCTCTGAATGATTTCAGGTCAGGGAGTCTCCAAAATTCGTCAATCGCATACAGAACGAATACAGCCCTCTCTTTACTACCGGAAGGTTTAGGAGTGAAGCGCTCGGGGTTTGGGACTAACAGTGCTGCAATCTATTTTCTTACTAGAGATAGGTGGTGTAGGAGGATGTAGAGGAGTTGGTGAATCTGGCTCTCCAGGCCCTTTGGGTTTTGGAGCTGGAATGATTTTCTTCATCAGAGGGGGTTGTTCAGTGCGGTTGTTCTCTTCACGCTCCTGCCACTGAGCATAATTATGGTCAAGCGAAGGGGGCAGCACGGCATTCGGCAACATACCACTGCTGAAATGCAACAAGGAGTCAGCTGTCAGACCTGCCTACACCAGAGGACCTTCCGCTCTGTCTACTACCACTGCTGACATGCAATATACAATAACAACTCATTTAATTAATTACAGTCCACACATGCTCTCAACAAAGGCTACGACCGGTCACTCACACTGCAAGGTTTGTGATGCGGCTGTCTGCTTCTTTTGAGGGTAACACATACAGAAGAAGGGCCGCACCAAATGGGGGTGAGGAGGAGGGGGAAGGAAGGACAGGACTGACAAGCCAACACACCATATACCCAGTTCTAAATAATGGTTTTGGCTTCTCTGCTTTAGAACAAGGAAGCGTATACAAAAGCTGGGAATGGGATTACTGTTTAACCTCTTGAAAAAAAAAAAGAAAAGAAAAGAAAAGAAAAGAAAAACAGAAAACCCAACCCCACAAACAGGCTTCTCTTGCTACTTTGTGCTTGGACAGCTGGCAAACCGCAGGGTGTCGCAGTCGGACACAGAACAATTACTTACTTGCTTGTTACTTTATTTGGCTCCCAAAATCTGGACTTTTTTACACTGAACCATGGAAAAACACGCTCCATTTGCTGAAGGAAAACAACACTCTATTAGAAATGTTATACAACATACCCCAAAATTCAAAGACATTCAGCCAAGATCTACTGTACATGCACAACTAGTAAGATTTCATTAACATCAACAACTCTGACAACGTATTGTTTTATTCCTGGAAATACCCAAGCAACGGTAAATGTGATGAACCCTTTGGATTCCAACAGCAACAAGCAGCGGTATGGCACCAAGCAGATATTTCAAAATAACTGTAGTCCAGCTCACCCGAATGAAGAAGGACTTGACCATGCTATTGGCTTTCTTAACTTCCGGCTGCCCTCCATCGGAATTAATGGCTGCTTGAATTATCTTCACGATATCATCACTAAAATCCAACTATAAGAAGGCCACAAAATTTCACATTAACAGGATTGTCTCTTGTACAGCTACACCATCCGCTAATTTAAGGCATCAAGTGAGCATCCAGATGACTAGAAGACTGAACCAGAACATCAACTTAAAAGCAGAAACGGAATTCGGCTGTAAAGAAAAAAGCAGCCCTGTGCATTTGCAAACTGGCTGGCAGAACTGCTACACCCATAACTGTTCATGTCTTCCTTCTACCAGTAGTTGACTGCTGACCGATTTTAAATCGGCTAAGCCAGCTGCCTCGCAAGAACTGGGCCAAAATCTGGCAACGGCACGTCTGCCTAGGACTTTGCAATACACGTTCTTCCTCAAAAAAAGAGGAAAAGGATGCTCCCTACAAATAAAACCAGTTCGGTCAACGGTAGCATTTCGTATAAATACCCTAAAGATATCACCCCTCCACACATGAATCGCTAGTTTCCAGGTAACTGACTACCATCGGCGTTATTTGGCTAGGCTTTCAGTTAGAATTTGCACGTGAAGGATGACCTATCCTGTTTCCGTGAACATAAACATCTGACTAAGAGCAAAAGGGGTTTAACCAAGTATCACTGCTGGTTCAAGAGAGCCATGCAACAGTGTAAACTACATGTCTTTGGGCCAACACTACCACGAGCGCCAGCCAGAATTATTTTTAGCGGCACGTTAACCTGTTTCCTTGTTCATAAAGAAAAAGCTTAAGCACGCTCAGTTATAAATACCACGGCAATTCAGAGGATCTGTTATTAGAGTGGAACGCTAAAACTCTGACATACCACAGAAGTGTAACCTCCTTGATCCATTTTTCTTTTCACTCCTTCCAGATCCAGAGGTTGCTGCTCCTCCTGTTTACTGACTTCTGTTAGGACAGGCGGATCGGGACCTTCAGGAGAGCTTCTGGATGGGATACTCTCTTCCGTCTCGGGATTTAAATCAGGCGGTTTTGCTGCCTGTTAACATTGCCAACCAGACAGAGGGACATTGGCTATTGAAGTGTGGCTGCTACTCATGATATACTCCCATGCACATTTACTGGCACAGAGATTCTCGCTAACATGAAAGAAAGGAGACTCAAGTTCTGAATTCCTGTCCGAAACATGGGGACAAAAATAAAAAGATCTTAACCAGCTTTCTGCAGCTGACCTGTAAGGCGCACAGCAGGGCAGAGTGATCAGCTATAAGGATCAAATTCATTTTCAAAGTCGTATTTCTGAATATATTTTGAATATACATTTCAAGACTAAGATCCTGTTCTCCTGTCAAAAAGGCACCTTCACCGTCACAGAGCCAAATCCTCCCATTCCTTGAAGAACTTTACCCTATTTTTTTTTTTTCTTTTAGCCTCGCAGGTCGTATCACAGATACCCACTTCTTTGTTTCCACAGGAATGAACAAAACAAAGAAAACAAAACCCACAGTAACGTGTTGTTCTAAGTACGATAAAGACACTTTTGCAGTATGATGCACAGCAATACCAGAATTCAATCGAATGCCAGGCAATACTTCAAGCCAGAACACGTTAACGGGACGCGAGGCTCCAGCTTACCTGTCTATACCGCAGCAAGTGGCTAGTAGTTCTAGAATTCAGCAGGGCTGTTAAAACCTGCTTTAAGGAAACCTGCAGCTCCTTTTCCAGTGCCAGACGCCACTCTGCAGGATGCTGCTCCGTACAGTTAATGCAGGTGTATGCTACACTCTCGGGCAAGTTAGAGAGTATCTCATACATTTCATCTGGAGGTAGAAAAAAAGAAAATAACAATCTGAACTACTTTACGGAAGGATGGATATAGGGGAAAACCCCTACTCTGCACTTACTGTCTGACTCAAACACTTTTCATGCAAGAAAAGCATCTTGTGCAACTAACTGAGTGACACTGCATTTGAGACAAGCCCTAAGCTTTTCGGGATGTCATTGGTATTAGTACTGGTTTACCTGTAGCCATTCTACAGGTATTTTGCAGGTAGGTTACAACAGGTGAGGGTGTTAACGTAACCCCTGAGTAGAAAGGTCCAAAACCGGATTGCTTTGGTCTACTCGCTGCCCCGCGTTCTTAAGTACTGAGGCGACAAGGATTTGCCTTACCAGAAAGGTTTTCACATTTGGAGTGGACCCAGCGGTCGCATTTCCCGCACTGCATCATCTTACTCTCATAGTCATCATCATCATAGCATTTGTCACAGAGAGGACAAAAATTTCCTGCAAACAAGACGTGATTTTTAACAGAAGTTCAGCTGCCACGCACACCTTAAAGGTGGTCACTTCCCAGTGCGCTAAGAAAGCAACTCTCTGAAAACCCCCACCAGTAAGCTGCCAATATAGTTACATCTACTTTTACAACATCGCAAGCAACGGCCACAAAAATAACCTGCTTGGCAGACCACCCGCTGCTCTAGAATTCTGTTACTGGGTACCCATTTTTGGGGGTGGTGAGACTGATAAAATACTATATGCAATTAGCTTTATGGAGCAAAACGAAAGGACGAAGATGACATACAGGCAAGAAGTTAGGAGGAACAGTCAAGATTTTCTACCCTGAGGTTCTACCCCAGAGTCTCTCTCCTAGATTCAAAGATCTCACGTACAGCAACTGACACAAGAAGGAAGAGTCTTTTTACAATAGGAATTTTCCTGCTTTTACGTCAGGAGTCCTTTCGAACGTCTTTTTCTCAACTGCTACTTGAAACCCTGGGCCAACAGGTGCATAGTAATTGCTTTATATAGTGCTTAAATTCTGGAAGCCTCAAACTCTGACAATGAAACAGCGGTGACTACTTTTAGCCACTGTAAAATCTGAGAACCTGGCTTTCCTACAGAAACAATTACACACGCTCCCACACTTGGCCCCAACACCAGCTTTCACTCCTGTTTGTACAGCGACAAGCTCACCTGCCCTGCAGGCCCTCTGTTCACTCTACACTGACGCTGTCTAATTCAAAACCGAGCATCTGAAGAGGCTCCTGCTGTAAAGAATCACAACTTTATGTACCTTTAGCAAAGAGTTTGGCACAATCATGACACAGCGAGAAGTCATGAGACCACTGCGCATCCCACCCTTTGCCTGGTGTTGTTGATCCACAGCTCTTGCAGCGAACGCATTTGGTACATATCTGGAAAAGGAACGTGTTTGGCAAGAGTTACTTGCTTTTATCCAGTGGTTTCTGTTCTTTAGTCCTAACGGTACATTTCACAGTCTTTATTATTTAACGAGCGCAGAATAAGGAGTTTCAAGTACCAGAACTTAGTCACTAAAATAGCACAACTTTCAATCCCTTTATGGTAAGATGGCGATGATGCAACAAGTAAAATAAAGAAAATAAATCACAGTATAGTTGTTTTGTCCTTCACATTTGCACCGAAGAAAACATCACCTTTCCCTTCACATAAAACAGCGTATGTAGTTGTGGCATTTCTTCTGACCAAAAAGATGAAGTCCGATTTTAACGGTTTTCCAATTCTGAGGATATTGTACTAGGGAACACTTAAAAACTATCAGTACCAATTACACTACAGGCAAAGCTTTTGCATTCGTTTAGAAGAAAAACTCGAAAGATGCAAAATAGTGCATTAATGCAAATGGTCTCTCAATACCAATATCAACCGGCAAGTTGAACAAAGTAAACGCTTCTCTTCAAAAGAGCTTCTTCCGTGTTCTGCGACTACGATCAGAAGAATTACGACAACTAAAAAAGGTGTAATCCCTTTAAAAATCCTGCTCGTTCAGAACCTTATCAACAACCCATTTCAGGATCTATTTCCAAACGTACCTTCCAATGCAACAGGCACCCTGCCTTAAAAGACTAAGCGATTGCATCAGAGCAAGTAATCTGCAGAGCTCTGGCCCGTAGCGTTATGGTCAGTTAACAAGCGAATTACCAAAAAAGAAATGAAAATCCCTCACCCAAACTTTCTTTTTCTTGGTGGGTTTTGTTGGGTAGTTTGGGCCCAGGCACTCAGGGTGATAGCTGTTTCGGCACTTGTTACACTCCAGCAACTGCTACAAGAATAAGGGGAAAAAGCATTGGAACAGAGACCCTTTGAAGGGATGCAATATCTGGGACTTTTTTGTTTTATGTCGGATCGCCCGTTCGGGGCGACAAGGAGAAGACGGAACGAAGCGACTCGAGAGGATTCTCCCCAGCGCACAGCGGCGCTCGCGCAGAGACTCTGCGCTTCCCTGCTCCCCGGTGCGCGCTCGCTAGCTGAGCTCCGGAGCAAGAGGAGCTCTGGGAGCAGCGCGGGGGGTGCCCACCGGGTCTCCCGGCGGTTTGGGGGTACCTTGGTGGCCTGGTGCTGTCTCCCACACACGTGGCAGAACTTGCAGCGACGGCAGCACCAGTTTTCCAGCTGGTCCTCCAGGGGCCGCTCGCTCTCCTCTAAGCAGAACTTGTGGAAAGGCTCACAACAGACCTGACAATACACAAACTGCAAGGGGGGAGAGGGAGGTTTTAGCAAGTCAGAAGCTGCTCTGAATTCCCAAACAAGCCCCCTCGCGCTCCGAACTACTTTGAATTCTGCTTTACAACTGACAGAACAGGGATATCTACTGGCGTATTTTAGGAGGGCAACCGTGCGCCTACTTCAGACAACCCAGATACATGCTTGTGTACCCAGACTAGGCATCCAGCAGCGAAGGGCAGTCTGGTACCTGTTATCTAAGTGTTCTGAGTACTGGCAAAGGCCTACAGGGCTCTGGAGGATCTCCCTCCCTCGCTGTAACACAAGCCAACCGCACCAGAAGAAACATTTAGTGCAGAAGGAAGGGATATGCGGAGCCAAGAGAGACGTTCCTCCCTCCATTCGGCTTAGGTGGCCCACCCATGTGAAAGCTCTTCTAATTTCTACGTATTTCCCCTACAAGGCCGGTCATACTAGAAAAAGAATCATCCTCAGGGCACGAACACCGTAGGCTCACAGGGGATGGAAGAATCGTTTGTCCCCTTGAGCAACCTGACTGAGAAGGGGGTGGCTCCGTGCCCCACTGGACCTTCACGGTCCTCGAGTGCACTGATGTCCACATACAGAACTTAACCCCCTTTCCCCCAAGTGTTGTTCACTCATCATAACCAAGCCTTTTCTAGAGTGCTAGCATCACCTTCCCGGGACAGCTGGTCTGAAGATGTTGAGAAGGCACCTATCTATATACCTGGAAACACATTTAACACATCTTAAGCCCAAATCCAGCTCTTTATGCAGCACCAGAATCTTTCCAGTCCCGTTTCAGTAACGGTTTGCAGCTCGCAGCAGATACAGACGTACCTGGGAAAGTCAACACTGCCTAAAGCCCTTTAACATTATCGGGCAGCCTTTCTTACTTCAAGTTAAAAGAAAGCAAAGCCCCTGCTTTACATCAGACGTGGGATTCCAAATTAAGAGGAGACACGGGTGCTCTCAAATACGCTATTCTTTACGTCTAATACAGTTCACCTCCAAAGTAAGCACCGCAGAAGTTTCCAAACTGATTTTAAGTACCTTGCGCTTTAGTGTCTCGGGACAAAGTTTAGCAAGGACAGTTTTACAAGTATGATTTTAATTTCTTCTGGATTAAGGTCACGATATTTTTTATTTATTGATTTTTTGTAACAACACGGTGCTGTAACTAAGTCATCGACAGCAGAACACAATGCTTTACCTCCACATGTCCACTGCTGGCACAGAGAAAACAGACCACCCTGGGAGTAATAGGTACCGAGGTGACGATGCCTAACCCACCCATCTCCCAAACATTCTCCACTTCACAGTCCTCCTGAAAGTACAAAAGGATACATCACCATGCAGAATAAGGCAACACAACATCAGTATAAAGTGCTCACATTGACTGCTGCTTTATACGTTCTGGGCCTGCAATTAAGCGGTCTCAATCTGCCATCATGTCAACCTCTACCTCGGTCTACTTTATAGCGTCTATTGGAACAGGCACATCTCGGCGCTGTTCTTGCCAAGAGAGCTCAATAATACACTAGCCTCCCTTCTACAGAAAGCAAGCCTAAGGAACAAGACAAGGTTTTTCACGATTGCACAATTATTACTAAAAGGGAAACTTCAGAAGAATTATACTTTATTAAAACTCCATATTTGTATAAAACACTTATGAGATCTCACTATAAGCTCCAGTATCAACACTTATAGATGGACTGAAAAATTATTAGGAAAATATTAATTTTTATTATTTCAACACTGTTGTTCAAAAAAAGTACATGATTTATCAGTTTAAAACCCCAGATATACCCCAAATGTTGCAAATTACAAGTTACTAACATTTTCCCCAAATCTTGTTGGCTCAAGTTGTGGTAAGGTTTTATAGTTCCATCTTAATGGAATAATTCTTCATAAACCTCAAATTCTTGCTCATCCTCACACATTGACAGTTAAGGTTTTAAAGCTTTAAGTGTCTCTTCATCCAGTACTCTAATTATAAGAAAAAAAAAGGCATAACAAGCTTCTAAAAATCAACCGAGTGACTTGTCATGAAGGCTCCTATTTGCAGTTCTCTCTGAACGGTACCAGACACACAAACTTAGAAGTCACTGCCAGCACTCTTGAGGGACTCTAGATCCAGTGTTTAGAGCCAGGTAACATTCAAATACTTAAAACATTTTGTCCTCTACCTTGAAATCCACTCGGATTCTGTGGACTCCATCTGTAGGTGGCTTTTGCTTGGAACTGCTTCCGTTAGTCAGAGTGCTGAGCAAATTCAGCGTGCTGCTTTCTGGCTTGCTTATAGGAGGGGGCTTTTCCTAGTCAAGTAAAGGAGCCTGCATTAATCCCAACCCCGAACGTTAAAACTTAACCAGTAATTCTATATCAAACGCCACAGATAATTCACAGACAAACCCCCCAAGCCATCACAGAATTAATGAGTGTGTAAAAGTTGCAAGAAAGCAACCGTTCTGCAAACCATTTCTTAAGAGCATTCCACACACAGTTACATTTCTAATTCAATTTGCTGCATTTTGCTCTAACATCACATTGCTCTCTCTCATCAGAGCGCTGGTTTTTATTTTGCTGCAGTGGGGCAACCCTGGGTGTAATTAGTCCCTACACACTTCTCTCTCAGATACAAATAAGACAATTCTGGGTTGGGTTTTTGTTTGGTTGGTTGGTTGGCTTTTTCCCCCATAATAGAGTTGTTCCTAAAACGAAGGTAATTCCATTTTTTATGGAAAAGCTAGTCTCCATCCCACAACGTACAAGTCTTAAAGAACAAGTTAACATCTAAACCGAATCTTAGGCGTACGCCAGGTACTTTGGTATCCACATATTGCCACAAGTACAAAACAAAATCTGCAAAAGGGTTAAGTAACACAGTTCTACTTTCTAGTAGAACAGACAGACAGAAGTTCCAGGTTCTTGAAATTTACTGACTGTGTACAAAAAACAGTATTCACCTTTTCTTTTGGTTTCTGTTTCACAGGGAAAGTTGGACGGGGAGCAATTTTTTTCTGTTTGCTTTGTTCTGTGCCTAGGAAGGGGGGGAAAAATTATGAGTATTTCAAGTAACTAACAGCCACCTGTAGAGAAGAAAAGGGAAAAAAATCAGCCGGTAACGTGCGACGAATTTTGGACTAGAATTTTTCCACTTTCTTCTGTGACTGCACCTCACCAGCTATGGCTCGAGCAGTCTCCTCGAGGAATGACCAGGAGAGTTTGCTCTGCCAAAAATCTGAAGCGTTCCGGGTGCAAAGCCACAGAAGTCCCGGAGCTGCCTGGCTGGTCACTGTTCATGCTGTTCTGTACTACGTGCAACAGCAGACTATGTTTTTGTAGTAAAAAGATTACATTCTTCTTGTTTCACATTCAGACTGTGAACAGTCAACAGACTTAACAGCGTTGAAAATACACTTCAAGACTGCCAAGACTACGTGACTAAAAATCACAATAAGGATGGCCATCTTTCTCCCAGCCCCAACATACGCTGTAGTTCAATAAAAAGGAAGCCAGTTCTAAGAAAAAATTCCAAAATAATCTCCTGTAATTTCACCAGATCATAAAGCATTTATGAGTTTTAAAATCCAACAGCTTTTAGCGGTATCGTTACTTAACGTGACTCAAACAGATTGAGGATAAACAGTCCCATTTACCTATTTCTGGCTGGGGAGTCTGCTTTTTCTTAGGCTCAGAAGTGGTAAGTTTAGGTGCTTCTTTTTTCAAAGGTCCTGAGCTCGGTGGCTGAGAAGGAGGGAGCTGTACTGGCTGGGACGCCTGCTTGCCAGTCTTTCTGGTACCAGATGCGGGGACCTGTTTGGGCTCCGACACTGGAACGGAGGAATTCCCATCCTCATGCTTTTCCTCAACGGGCTTACGGGCAGGTTCGCTGCTCTTCTTAACGGCATTGTCTTCCCTCGATACGATAGTCTGAGGGGTTTGTTTCTGTCCAGAGTCCAACTGGTTCTTTCCAGAATGGCTTTCTTTCTTTTCATTTGTCTTCGATTTCTTCTCTTTCTTTTTTGCAGCTAGGAAGAAGAAGCATCAATAAAGCAACACAGACAAAATGGTGTGACTTCAAACGATTTGCTGTTTTTTTAAAACAAGGAAACAGACACTTCGATGTCAGAATTTTGTCGTTCTGTCGTACCAAAAAACCCACGGTACTCAAAAAAAAAAAAAAAAAGTATTTTGTCGGTAAAATTAATACACTTGGCTTATGTTGCAACCTGGTTTCTAATACCTTGGGCCTCCGTTCTGACAGCAGTAAGCAAAACCCTGCCGTAGTACAGCAGATTCGCAGCTTAACTGCGCAAATGAGAAAGCAGACTTTGCGTGGGGAATTTCAGGGAGTTCAAGGCAGCCGCCTGACCGCTGTCACACTAACACGCAGACCTCCGGAGGTCCGGTACCGAGAACGCAGGGGTTTAACAGAACACGTATGACGGCTCACTTAAGCCTTATGTCAGAGACAAGGAGGCTCCAAAAGACTCATCGGTCCCCGTGTCACTCAGGAGCAGGCAAACCTCTGAGAAATGCTTCACCTGAAGGGCAGAGGGGAGACTGACCAGCCATCAGCAGCAGCTCCCTACAAAAGGAAGGAAAAACTAGAAGTCCAGTGCTGAAAGAGACAGCCACTCTTAGGGAGTGCAGATGCTGCCTGTACTCACATCTCTCCTACAACTTTTCCCTGATATCACCAGAACAGTCAGGCTCCCCGGTAACATCTGGTTGCAGGCTAACCTTTTATAAGCTCAGTGTAGCCACAACGACAGCACAAAGAGCAAAATTTAAGAGATGAAGATTTCTCTCCTGTGTTGTATTTGAGCCAAGCCTTTTAGCCTACCTTTAGCTTGCTTCTGGAGATATGCTTTTGAAGGCATCCACTGTAGATTCTGACATTTCCTCATTCTACAAAGAAAGAACATGTTGTGAAATCGGAAGACAAACGCAGACATTAAGAGGGCAGTTCGTAAATATTCAACGTGAAAAATTGAAAAAACCCGTTATCAACACACCCGCTACCTTTTCCCAAGCAATCTTCCTTCCCCCCGCCGCTCCCTCTTCAGAGATACCTAAAAGAAACTTCTTGCTTTCCTCTGGATTTTCCTTTCAGTTTTCACACTCTCAACACAATTCTGAGGTTAACAAAACCGCTTACGTTACAACACTGCTTCACTGGTAAAACCCCCATCAATTCCATTTCTTAGATTTGAGGAGTATCAGAATACTTCCAAGAGCTCTAAGAAACCACATCAAACTCTCACAGCTGTAGGTTTTACGTAATCCAAACTGAGGCTGTTTCAGACAAAAATAGTTACTCTTGGAGTGGGATCAGATTAGATGACAAAGCCTTTTTTTAAGCGTTCCACTTTATTTCCTATTTTTCTTACGTTTAGCGTATGATGCCTTCTCTAAGTTGGGCTAGGCTTTGTTTCTGCCTTCATTCTTGTAGCAGAGCCTGTGCTTTTGAAACCTAGCCCAAGGCCTGGGCAGAGCTGCTAGGAGCGAGACTACTTACAGACTGTAGTCTGCAGAGTGTTTTCACACGGATGAGCGCTACACAGCAATTCTCACAGCGACGCTTTATAAATAGCTTTCATACCACAACAATCTTTATCGGTGCCACTTCAGTTGCTGCCTTTTCAGACAGATTATCTAGTCTGGCAAAATCAATCTAATGCAGCAACTTAAAAAAGCAAAAGGTTCAGGCTAAGTGATACGTATAAAAAAAAGATAGGAAAAATCAAGGAAGAGTAGTATTTCTTAATGACATCCAGAGACATCTTTGTTATATGAAGTGTATATACACCAGATAAACATCACCTTGAAAACACAAGCTCTTCATAAATGCAATTTGGGAGAGTTAAGAGATAAATATTTATGTACACGTTGCCTTCCTTGCAAAAACCCATGCTGCCTAATGAAAGCCACTGGTCTCATACCGAACGCTTTTCAATGCTATGCCAGTTTTGTCAAACTGGGGAGAATAAACCAGAAGTGAACTTCAGAAAATAGAGCTTGTAACAAGCACACCTTGAATCGGGATTTTGACTCTTCAATTAAACTGTTTACAACCTCCTGCTGTGATTCAGCCTCAGCCCAGGGCAAACTCACTCAAAGCCTGTGCTACAGGGTAAATCTGCTGTTCCCTGTCCCGGAGCGTGGGTGTGCTTATCCCACTCAGCAGAGGGATTAGCTGAACAATTTCTCAGAGACACACTTACTTGCAGCACTGCTTCTTTATATTGCGCCCACCGAACTTGGGTTTGTCTAGGCAGTTAGTACAGACACCACAGTCCTCCGGAACCTGACAGCCCGAACACTGCCCACAGCGCCTTGAGCGTCGGCCCTTCTTCACCGGAGGTTCTTGCTGAGCCTTGTTTCTGGTAACTGGCTTAATTGGCTTGATAGGTGGAGCAAGAGGTTCAGCCTCTTCTGAGCCAGCTATTGATGACTTATCTACCAAAAAAAAAATTCTAACGTGAATTCACTGATGTCAAAGAATGTTTCAGGAGTGTCTAATTTGCTAATGGAATTAGCCACGCAAGGGGGTGCATGCGAACGCGTGTGTGCTTATACACACACACATGCACGTGTGCGTACGTATATGTACTCGCACCCGCACCCACCAGCAGACCAAAAGCGTAGCGCAGAACACATGTTTATAACAATCACCAATGGTTAAAAGGAGGGACCCTGTTTGAGTGGCATTGTAACCGAGAGCCCGGAGCCATTTAACACACTTTCCCTTGTTAATCGCTTGAAGTCCTCATTTTAAGCAGCCAACAAAAGCTGACTTTGTACGAATCCCCAGATGAAAACTAAAAATCTTGACTCACCGTCATTCCCCATGGAAGACAGTATCTTCTCCCGTTCTTCCCACGGTAAGGCACTCAGAGTGGGCATGTCATCAGGAAACACCGCTCGCTTGCGGCCCAGCGCAACAGCTGCTCTCCTGCAAACATGTTTTATTCGTGGTCCTCGGACTGACGTTTCTGATGAATCACTCTCTTGTCCCTAGATTTCAGAATATGAGAGCAGACAGTATTCCTAAGAAAGGTACCAAAACGAGGCTGGGAAACACGCAATGGAAACTGCTAAACAACCTAAAAAGAGTTAAATTACATCTTTGCTTCCACTTTGTAAGAATCGGGATAAAAATAAAGACTCTCAGCCTTCTAAGCCTCAGTTATCCAAGAGAGGATAAACTCAAAAGAACAAGAGGTTTAACCCATTTGGAATTACAAGGTAAGTTTCTACCTGCTACTGGAAAACAAACCCGCTCATGAAGCTGCGTTATCAAGGCATTGGTATCATAAAAATCAGAGTTGACCGGAATTAGACTAATGCCCGGTGCTAACTCATCCAGCAGAAGCCAGAAGTAAATCCGGCTGTTTGATAGCTTTGTAGCTACTGGCCTCTAAGATGAGGGCCTTGTGTTCGCTGAGGCCCTAAAAGAAATGTAGCACTTTAGCGCAATTTCCCATGTTTTCATCATAGGACTCTGAAGTACCTCCTACTAAAAGAACTCCCCCCAAACAGGTAATTGTGAGGGCCTGGGCTGCTTCTATACCAGGCCAGACATACAGAGGCATGCACTTCTTCATTTCAGAGATAAAAGCTTAGGAGTCTTCTATTTAAAATATGCGCTAGTGATTTTCAACACCAGTGCCATTAAGGAGAGTAAAAGTTCAAATAAGAAGGAAGCATTCTCTGAAAGTGCACTTCACCGACCTTTCTGGTCAGAAAAGGGTGGTTTTGGGGTGGGGGAATGGGGAGAGGGAAGAGAGGAAAGCAGTAGAAAGCAGTTCCCCAATCAGATGCAAAATCCCAATGGATTTTACTCCTGCTCATAAGTGACAGATCATCACTGTGTAAAGTTAAAAAAAGAGAGACCGAGACCAACTTTACCTACAGAAGCCAGCTTTATGCTTGAGAAGGGCCTACAAGAAACACCGAGGCCAAGAAAGACTACTGCAGTTTGCTGGAACCGTGCTTTTGAGAGTGAGTACCACTACTCTTGATGACCACTTTGCTTAGATTTATTCAGAGAAAACCAATAAGCAGCTACGCCGTATTGATCTCCCAAAATGCACGCAGCTCCCCCCCTGAGCTGACTATACAGAAGCTCCCTCTCCCCCTCAGCTTCTGCCCAGGGCTTCTCATTTTCGGGTCGTTTGCCATCTGTTGCACTAACAGCTGCTTAGCTCGGCACGTTAATTCTTCACGCTTAAGATACGAAAGCTACTTATGACTTTCAGCGCAAGTTCAAAATAAGCTGCGCTCTAGCAAAAAAAAAAACCAACCCCAAACTCGGAAAAAGGAATACCTGTGCTTTTGGCTGATCGGCTTGTTTGAGGGACTTGCTCTTCTCGATCTTGTACAGCTGGGCTTTTGCCTTTTTCAGAAGACTGGCCACCCTCTTGTCAGTCATTGGCAGTTTGTCTGCTTGAGCCAACATAGAGCTGATGGAGGAAGCGGAATGTTTAACAGTGCTTGACGAAGGAGCAGAAAGACGCAGGGCTTTTTCCTTCTCCAAAGATGGCACAGCGGGGCTGAGGTCCAGATCCGATTTGTCTAATCCCCCTCTACCTTTCTTGGACGTTTTGGTTTTGATGGCTGCCGTATCTACCAGAGCAACAGTGGAAACGTCTGCCGCGGGATCTATTGCTGTAGACTTCTTCCGCCCGGCAGTTTTTTTGGCAGACGATGATGCTGCAACGTCTTCACTGACAACTTTTTCTTTGGGCATTTTACCTACAGGAAACAAAGCAGAGCTACTCTGAATTTCTGACCCTTTTCTCCTTTTCTCCTTCCTTGACTCCCGTTTGTTCTCCTTTTCTCTCTCTCTGTCTTTCTCTCTGCTCTTGTCCTTCTCCAGGCTTTTGTCAGCGTCTTTATCTTTGGAGAGTTCCTCTGCTGCCCTGTCCTTGTTTCTGCCTCTCTCTGTCTGGGGACTCGACGTGAACCAGGGGAAGAGAGGAGTAGGGCTGCTAGATGAGAAAGGCTCTGCCGGAGTGCTAGTCTGCTTCCTCGGTCTCTGGCTTCTTTCTGCCGATTCCCCAGACTGCGATAGGGAATGGGAAGGAAAAGTAAAAGTTGAGTTTAAGGCACTAGTGGCAAGAGAACTAACAGAAATGCTAGTTAATGAGGAAGAGACAGAAGACTGCGGGGTGAGAGTCGTCAGGTCAGAGGTACTAAGTCTCCCGCTTCTCGTCCTCATGGAGTGCGAAGGAGATCTGGGTTCCGATCGGATGGGGCTAAACACCCTCCTCTTCCGCTTCCGAGAAGAGACACCCGTTGCAGAGGTCCCTGTAGTGGTGCGACCAACCGATGAGGGCAGAGTTACAGATTCAAAGATCCTGGAGTGGGCCTCGCTCGGAGTGAATCTGGGCGCTCGCAGCAGAGGACTTCTCTTGTGCATATCAAACCTCGTTCCAGAGTGAAGAGAAAACAGACGTGCTGGAGCTGTCGCACCTGGCGTCGAGAAGCCGGATGCGAAGCCAACGTCCTCTGGTGTCAGCGGCGGGGGTCTGAAGTTATCGAATATCGGTTTGCGAATGAGACCCTCTTTGGCATATTTTGCTGATGAGAAGTACTGTGGTTCTGACCTGGAATGCTTCAGGGAGGTCCACCTAAACGTCGGCTCTCGCAGAATCGACTTCCGTTTCTCTTGCATCGGCGCAGCAGAAGCGGGAAGAAAGGGTGAGGCTAACGGTATGGTAGGAGGCATAAGCCAAGGGGTATGGTCCGAGATGCTGGAAGCAGGCTGCAGCGGCGGGGGGGGAGTGAGCAAAGGGGGAGGAGGAGAGGAGGAGGGCTGCTGCTGCGGCACGCTTGGTAAGGCCGACAGCTTTTTAGCAGTCCTTTGGCCAAAACTTCTTTCTGTTATCGAAAATCTTCTGTTTCTCCTATCGCTGTTATCGGTTTCAGGGGACTGAGAAACGGGCAGCGGTGCGTGAACTTCTGGAGTATTGCTTCGCTCCTCAGAAAGCGTCTGCATCTCCTCGGAAGCCTGGGAGTCCGTAGACGTATCCACGCTGGGGCTACTGGACCGCGAGGAGTCCGAAGACATCTGAGACGAATGCTGAGAAGCGGCGCTGGACTTTTCACTGGAGCCACAAGACGTAGCGCTGAACCTGCTGTTCGGTGTGGATTCTAGTCTGGATATTTTAATAGGAGGATCGTAGTCTTCATCTTCAATGAACCGTTTGGGTGTTTTAATAATCCGTGAAGAGATAGCGCTCACAACCGGCATGATGAACTGTCGGATATTTTTGAGCTGGGTTCTCCCCTTCCTGCCCTGCAGTTTGGCTGCTTCTTTCTCAATCTTTTTTTGCGCCCCCTTTTTAGCCCTCTGCAAGAGTTGCTTAGCAATTGCGGCATCTGTCCTTTTGGTGGAAGGTATAATCCTAACGGGCTTAATCCTGCGCGGACTCTGTCTCACAGCAGTCTTTTCTTCTTTCGTGAGAGGTGGCGTGCCATCCTTTTCTTTGCGAATCCTTTGGGGTTTCTCCAGCTGCGAGTTTATGACTAAGGTCGAGGAAGTCTTTAAACGTTCAGAGGACGGCGGCCTACCTCTCCTGCGCACGATCTGAACGCTCTTCCTCCCAATCTGAAGTTTCGCCCCAGGCTTAAATTTCGATTTTAGTGGGGAGAGCTTACTAGTTCTTAGTTTCTTGATTTTAGTTGCTTGCTGAAATGTAGTGGATGGTGACCTTTTGATTTTTTTCAGACTCTCTTTTTCTTCTTTACTGCCCTTCTGAATGTCCGATGCATCCTTTACTTGCGACAATTTGAACTTCACGCTCGTAAGCGTTGGAGGTCTTCCTCGTCTTTTTTCCCCACTCTTCAACTCCTTCTTCTTTACTTTCTCCATGGATGTGGTTTCAGACTTGCTCGAAGGGGAACACACTGATGAAGAGTCTGACAGTACAGCTGAACTTCGGTCAGAACTGCTCCGGGGCCTCCCGCGAGGTTTCCGTGGACTAGACTTAACTGAGAGGGAAGTAGAGAATGCAGAGCATACATTAAATTTCTTCGAGTGTCAGACCAGCATTACCCAGGTCACACAAGTATTTATCTGGTATAAGTCACACTGCTCGTACAAGTTGCCAAGACATTTCAGTTAATCAACAAATAAAAACCAGTTTTATCAATACACGTAAAGAGTACCTTCAGAACAAACCTCTTCTCCCACAGAAAACATGATTTAGAAATTTTTTTTTTAAATGCAAGCTTGCCTTTTCACAACAACTATATATGCAATGGCACAAAACCACTATCAACCTAATATTAAGATGCAACAATAATTCTCAAGGGCACGTGCCATCTTCCAAATGCGTTAAAAGATGTTTGTTGTTGTTGTTTAGGTTGGGGTTGTTTGTTTGTTTGTTTGTTTTAAAGTAGATCACAGCTAGTTGAAAGGGGAAAAAAAGCCTTCTCTAGTAGCATCTATGTGCATTGCTAAGGGCTAGGTCAGTATAGGGAGAGGGTGATGCAAGGTAATTTACTAAAATACCTGATTGTAGTTTTGAAACACAGTTAGCACTTGGCATTGCATTTGGAATCATCAAGCAGATGGGCAAGACTTGATTACTCACCTCTACCAATGCATTTCAATGCATTCCCACCACACCCAACTATTCCCGTTCTGGGTCTTCACACAGCTCGGACAATGCACTTCATTCTTCACTTGAAACACCCTATTAGCAAGGCTCTCCGCAGCAGAATTTGCTGGCAAGGCCAAGCTGAACAGACCATTGTGGTGAATGAGCAGAATGCTGTGGTGAGAGCATTTACTGACAAGAACCTAAATCAAAGCCGGCCTCATTCACTGGCAGTCCCATCATGATTCGATCCTACATCTTAAGAGTTGAAAACGTAACAACTTTGCTACAGCTCATCCTCAAGCGTTCTCTATTTGTTTTGTTTCCAAAAAAGCGAAGGTTCCAGTTACAGGCGATAATGAGTCTACTGAAAGACACTGAAATATTCACACCAGTACTAGATCCTTACTATTAAAATAATCGCCTCTCCAAAACTCTAACATGAGGTTTCAAATACCGGTTTCTTCAGTATAACTCTTTTACTCCAAGTTTCCCTGTTCCGTAACAGATCAGACGTAAAGAGTCCAAAACTAACCGAGTCGAATCCAAAGGCTGGCATGGCATTTACGGAGGATGAGATTTGATGGAACGAACAGGAGAGGCATGGCAAAACCATCACAAAGGAGAATACAAAGTCAACATCCAATCCTGCGACTTGAACATACCTGTGGGGGACCTGGTGGGACTTCGTACTTTGACTTCTTCATCTGATCCAAAACCTAAAAACTGTTCATCCTGCAACGAGAAAGCGGATTGAAATTTGAAGACGTGGATATTAACATTAAAACAAACTTATCTATGATCAAAGCATGAAAGGATTCTAGAGGATTTTCCCTCCCCAAGCAACGTACTGGCATTTGTTCTTCTAGCAAACACTTGCTAAAAAGGAAACACAACTTTTATATATACATATAAAGCAGCTATAGTTTACAGCTACGGAACGATCAAAAAGACTTACGGAGGAACAAAGGACAAGCATATATGAAAACAAACCCTCGATGCATAAAATCTGCTGCTCATATCAAACCACAAAGGTCTACTCTTGTAAGCTATTATTCAAACTACCCTAAAGACATACTCCAGCAAAAGAAGTGTTTCCATGTTTATTTTTCTAGTACAAATGTAGACTAACTTCCTCCAAACTCATTTAAAAGCCTCTCTGGATGAGCAGAAGCATCTGAGGTCTGTAATTTTGCCTGAGCATCCTGGAGCTCAAACAAGACCTTAGCATCGTTCATACACCCCAAGAGCCGCAGCCTGTCATGGCACTAAATATCTAGAAACGCTGCAAGCCAGTAAGGTGGCAGAACAAGCTTTCTCCCAGAGGCACCAAAGGTTGTTTCCTCTCCTACGCTTCCCAGCAAAGTCACCACCAAAAGGCATAAGGGACCACAACCTTCACTAATCGTTACATTTCAAAGAGTAATGGAATTAGTAGCCATGTAGGTAACATTATGGAACATCAAGGACAACCTTCTCAAAAACTGACACTTGATTACAGTAAAGGTGGTTTTTATTGTTGGGTTGGGGTTTTTTGTTTGCTTGTTTGTTTGTTTGTTTTAATTCACTTCATACTGTCTTTAGGAGAGAGAAAAACCTGACTTCCATTGTAAAGCTTTTCCCCTGACAGAGGCATGACATTAAAGGCATTCTGTTCACATTAAGACAGGTTTTTCAGGGAGTACGCAAAAACGTCAATCCTATTCATCTGCCACCAATATTTGTGACACGTTTTTGGTTTTATGTTGTTCCAGCTTTCCTAGTCCGATTTCACCTCAAGTATTCACGTTCGCCAGTCTTAAGTTTCCTCTGAACTGCGAAAACAGAGATGTCACTTGTTGCTTGCTTCTCTAAACTGCTGTGCAACGTGGCCGCAGGCTAGAAAAAGTAACTATGCTGTTTCTGTAACAATCTGAGTCTGCACAGAGCTTTCGAGAAGAGCAAGCATGACAGGAACAGTATCCCGAAAATAAAAAGGCGCAACACTGTGAATAGGAGAAGGTAAGCTGTGCAAAGAAATAACACCATTTCCTGATGTAGCTTGGGCGTGATAAAAGCCTTTGTCAAAACAGTGCCTTTTTTTCCACCTTGTGCTTTCTGCATGAAATTTCTAATTCATCTACTTACAGGACAGACCACGAAAAAAGCCTCAGTTACTGAAACCGCAGGTTAGTTTTAAAGAAGTTAAACCACACGCACTGAGACCCGTACCTGTGTCCACAGGAGACTCACGATGTGACAAAAAGCAGCGAGGCTTAAGACTCAAAGGCCCAAAATTTTCGGTTTGGTTTCCATTCAATAAGCCTCAGTATTAAACAATTCAAATAGAGTAAATATTCTGAAGAGGCGGCCATTCAAGTTTTCAACACAAATAACGCTCTAGTGAGTGAAATACAATACATACACACTTAGGCTGCAGTTCATCATCGCTGTAAGCAATTATCAGCGCACGTCGCTTGGAGAAGGGGACAGTCCTGCCCTTCCTCACATCCCTGCTGCCTATCTGCTCTTCGCAGTTGCAGCAGTGATGCCAAGAAAACCGGAAAAAGCAATGATAAAGCAACATAAAAGAAATAAAATTACGCCAAAACGCGTTGTTTCTACCCGAGGAACCTTGCATCATGCAGACACCCCCCCCTTTTCCCCCCCGAGAGCTTTCCCTGAAAGGGAAAAGCTACCGCTTCTCAACCTGAGTGCTACAGTAGTAAAACCGGAGCGAGAAAGGCTGCCGGAGCGCCCGGCTCCCCGCTCGCCCGCGCGCAGCACTGCGGATCAATGGCCCCGTCACGCCTGCCTGCCACTCCCCGAGCACGTGGGCTCCCTGCAAGATGTAAACACCGCTGAGCGGGCACTGCCTTCCCAGGGGAAGGAAAAGGTCCCCGGCACCGACAGAAGGAGAGGCTGTTAACGGAGACAAATTCCGGCTGGAACGGTCTAAACACTGAGAATGCAAGCAGAAAAACAAGCGGCTACCTACGAACAGCCAGGTGTAGAGACGCAAAGGGAACAGCCGCTCACCCTACGCGATTTCTTCCTCATTAGCCTACCAAAAATTGAGATCTGCAGCATTTTCAAGCACACAATCACGTGCATATAGAGTGCGCTGGGTACAGAGAAAGGCCGAATAACGCTTTTGTGCGTATGAGCACACCTCCCCCAAGGAAAGGGAACTTTTTGCTGCAAGCAGGAGACTCTTAAGGCGTGCGTACAGCCCCTTAAAGGAGAATCCTATAGATCGCTTGGTGACAAGGCGACAGCGGTGATTTCCTCCCATAAACCAATTCACTTCCAAGTCTCCCAGCTCTAATTAAAGAGCTCCCCAGCATTTCATTCGTTTGCTGGGCGGAAACAGCTCTGAGCAAGGGGCAGCTCGCCGGCCGTACCTCCGGAACCACAGTGCTGCAGG
The DNA here is from genome assembly GCA_009819775.1 of Phoenicopterus ruber ruber. Classification (NCBI taxonomy): domain Eukaryota; kingdom Metazoa; phylum Chordata; class Aves; order Phoenicopteriformes; family Phoenicopteridae; genus Phoenicopterus; species Phoenicopterus ruber. The sequence continues at coordinate 7,948,321 of CM020237.1, read as the reverse complement.
CTGAGAAGCACGCCCCGACAAAGAGAGCACCCTCCTACAGCAAAGCCAACATACTCAGCAAATGCAGAAGATAGCTCTAAGGACTAGTCACATTTCCAACAGACCACTGAAAACACTTAATAAACAAATTATTTTCAGGAAGAGTAACAGATGCAAAGACTTCCTTACAAGATTGAATAGGAGATCATCCCTACCCAGAGAGGCGTGCAAGTTCGGTGTAATCTAAAACAATAGCTTATGCTAAAATCAGTTACCGGTGCTCGACTTAAATGTGTATGAAACGCTCGCTGTTGGCCAACGACTGCAAACCTCTGGTAAGTAAGGAAGAGCTGCATCTAATATGAAATACAGTCTCATGCAGTTGCAAATAAAATAACCTCATATATAACAACAAAGCTGCAAAGAGGCAGACTGTGTGCAGCTAAACCCTAGGAAGAGAGAACAAGTATGCATTTAAAGTTATGACTCAACCGTTTGGTGTTCAAAGGAACCAGCGTCACACAATGCAAGAGTATTTTCTGCTACCTGCTCTTCTGCCCAGAACAAAACGCCGGGCCTGAAGACACACAAGAACCCATAGTGTGGCTTTGTAACGCTCCAGCCACTCCTTCACCTTTTGTGCTCTTTATGAAAAGAAAGAGGTAGTGGACTTTTACTTCCCCTAAGAAGTTTGTTCAGACCCGCTGCCTGGCCCAGGTGAGGATTTCCATACAAGCGTGCAGTGAAAACGGTTGGAGAGATGCGGAAACAACGCACGATTTCTACAGGAGGAATCTCCACTCCTGCCATCCCAAAATGTCTATCCCCAGCCCAGCTATCGCCAAACAACCCTGACAGATACATAACTTCTCTACAAATATTTGGAGGCTGGGACCATGAAGCGAATAACAAAACACAACCACCTAACAGTCTGCCTCCAAGTTCACATGGCTACTATGAATGTTTTCTTCATTTTGTCATTCAGGGCCCTAAATCCATTGTTACTTTATCTGCGGCTACGAAATCAGCACTTTCTGTATTTTTGACCGTTGCCTGTCATAATCCACAATTGGAACCTGCGTTATTTTTAAACCAAGCGCCATCACTTTACTTTTCCAATGGGATACATTCATTCTGGCTTTGGCCCAATATGCTGGGAATGATCATTTTTTCTCATTTCCTACCAAGCAGTCACCAGAACTGCCTACGGCAAAAAGGCACTCTCCACAAAATGATCGCTTTGGCTTCATTTATAACAAGTAGCATAACCCACACGTCATTCATGTTTGTTCGCTGACATTCACGAGTGTATCGGTGACCTCAAAACAGTCGTTCTCACTATCTGCGAAGGCAGCCTCAGAACTTATCAGAGAAGATCGAGAAGGCCACTAAGTTGAGAAGGCCACCAAGTATTAGCATGCATTTCCCAGGCTAAACCATCCCGTCGGCCATCATACGTCAAAACGCAGTTTTGAGGCAAATTAAGCAGGAATAGCCTCCCTCCGGTTTTTCAAAAGCGACTATAAAGCACGACAGACAGAGAGCGATTAAAAACCACAATGGTTTTGAATGCGACTGTCCCGGTTTTGGCTGGGATAGAGTTAATTTTCTTCCTAGCAGTAGGTATAGTGCTGTGTTTTGGATTTAGGATGAGAATAATGTTGATAACCCAGGGATGTTTTAGTTGTTGCTGAGTAGGGCTGACACAGAGCCAAGGTCTTTGCTGCTCCTCACTCCACCCCACCAGTGAGGAGGCTGGAGGGCACAAGGAGCCGGAGGGGACACAGCCGGGACAGCTGACCCCGACTGACACAAGGGATATTCCATACCATATGATGTCATGCTTAGCGTATAAAGCTGGGGAAGAAGGAGGAAGGGGGGACGTTCGGAGCAATGGCGTTTGTCTTCCCAAGTCACTGTTCTGGGTGATGGAGCCCTGCTGTCCTGGGGATGGCTGCACACCTGCCTGCCCACGGGAAGTGGTGAATGAATTCCTTGCTTTGCTTTGCTTGCATGCGCAGCTTTTGCTTTACCTACTAAACTGTCTTTATCTCAGCCCACGAGTTTTCTCACTTTTACTCTTCCGATTCCCTCCCCCATCCCACCAGGGGAGACTGAGCGAGCGGCTGTGTGGCGCCTAGTTGCCACCAGGGTTAAACCACGACAGTGACCTCATTTACCTGAGAAAGAATAATGCAACATGAAAAAGGTCACTCGGGATTATACATAAAAGGATGAGGGAAGGCTTGTCTCATGGGCAAGACATGAAGCCTAACCAAGCAGGCAAGGGATGATCTCTCCATGGGCAGCAGAGCTTCCACGAACATCTCCCACTCAAACATTACACTACCTCAACTGGTTTAAACCTCAAAGTTGTGAGCAGCTGAAGAGAGGCTTTTCCTGAAGTAAACCAGCTACTACAAGAACAGAAAAGTTGGGAGCAAATCTCTATTACAACGTTCTTGAGCAAAAATACTTTTGAAAGAATTTCCAACTAAAGATCTCAGAGGAAAATCCACCTTCAAATGAGAAACTATCCTGAAGGTACTGACTGATGTTTTGATCTCTGTCTGAGGAATAATAGCACAATCCGTACCACTACGGATCCATAAAGTTCCACAGGACTGTCATCAAAGCTGTCAGAAGCACTAAACCAGCAATGCAGCTGTTCCAATCAGCTCTTGAAAACGTTTATTTAATTTTACAGTAGAGTTATCTGAACAATGCTTTACTTTTCTTCCTGTTCACCATCGTCGTTTTGGCCCCAATTATACAGTACCTCATCTTCTTGGAAAGAGATAAGCTATTTTTAGAAGCTCATTCAGAAGCCTGCTTAGTAACTACGGCACAATGTCTAACAGACTCCTCTTCTTTCAGCAGAGTAAACATCCTCGGAGGTTAGCAATAAGTAACCCCCAGATAAACGCCGGGTGCACTCTGTGCTCGTGTTGGGAGCAGATTCATCTGGGAGTTCAGGGAGTAGCTTCCCAAGCGATTATTTGCGATGCAACGTCACTAATAAGCGGCAGAGCACTTGGGGTTACTGTTATGTACTGGCTCGGCTGAGGGTCCACTCGCCCTTTCATTCTTTAATGAGACGAAAGCTCTGCACAGGGGTGATGCACAGACTCTGCTGGGGCTTCGCCTTGAAACAGCACCAATCTACACAGTGTGTCCTGAGAGCACGGGACAGCTCTCGGCTGGGGCACCTCCACTCGACAACCCCCAAACTAGACTAACGGGAAGATACACCCCTGCGACTGCGTTGCAGCTGTACCCTCGGCAATCAACCACGACAATACAACTGTGATTAGGACTGCAGCTTCCAGAGTCCCTCGGGTGACACCTCATTCTAGAATTAGAAAGAGCAAGTTGCTCTTTACCAGGCTCAAGCGCAGAGAGCGCCCGTGCTGACAGCATTACCGAGCGCACAGGTCAGTCTTGCCAGCTCGCTAGAAGGAAAATGAGAATATCCACTGTTAGGAGGTAACAATACAGCCAGTCTCTCACTATCTGGCCAAACCGCGAGCAGCAGAACAGACTAACTTACAGCAGCAGCCCGCTAACAAAACACAATTGGGCCCTGCTTTCCACAGAGTCCCGGTTCCATCCTGGATGACAAAATTCTGGTTTACAATTTCCACTCTTTACAAAGAAGAGGGATGCTTTGTAGAGCACCTGAAACAGTCTCACTCTGGTCGCAACAAGCTTTCAAGGAAGAGGGTCAGCCAAACTACTACCTAGAAAGATTTAGCTTGCACCCGGTGAGAGAAAAGCGAGACCAAAGCCTCCTGGACCACATCTATGAGACCACTGGCAAGACACCGCTTGCGGCAAGCGAAATCTCTCTCTCTCCTGGTTCCATAATGGACATTTAGAAAGCAATGCTTCAGCTGGACTTGGACAACCGAGGGAAGGAAAGACTTCTAGAGCTTGTTGTTAAACAAAAGTAGATGTAACGAACAAAGTTGCCCAACGCACCAAACTTCAGATACTTTTGCACACACACGGCTGTGCTCTAAAGTTGCTGTACCGATGCATTAAAAAAATCTGTAGTAGTGGCAAACTCATCTTTCGCTCCTAAAGAAATGCACACCACCCGGCAAAGCACAGAAGTATTACTGAAGTCCAACTGTGCTTTGTAGCTTGGCTCAGGGGGGAACAGCTCACACCTCTATGGGAATTTGGTGGTAACCCTTTACCTAAAGGTTCGAGCATTCACTTGCTGTCGGTGCACAAGACTGAGCGGAGGGGACTGACTATAACGAACTGCAATACTCTCTGTAAAAAGATCTTCAAAACCCCAGAGGCTTATGTTGTGTGGCCACCTAGCTAAAAGGATGTAATTGCCAGAGAAGCATTGCATTTGAGTAGTTTGCAAGAACCCACCTTCTTTGCCAAAGTCATCCCCAGCGGCCACCCATGCTGGAGAGAGACGCGAGATGCAGCATCTCATCAGCGACTCCCTTTGTCTGCCCTTTACCAACACTTCACTGCAGAACAGGCTGGACTTCGTAAGAGACTGGAGGGCACGAGGATGCCTTCCAATAAATGCCAGCTACAGTTTCCTCAGGTAGTCTATAGGACAGGTCAAGAAGAGGAGATGAGCTCCCACTGGAGTGACAAACCTTGGCTGGTTTGCGACCTGAACCAACAAAACAAAGTCCCTCTACCAGATGGCTCCCTTGTGAACGCAGCTTACCTGCGTTTCTGTTCACTGAAACCAAATGCAACTGAAACCTGAACAAAAGGCCTCCTTGTTGCAGTTTTACTTCACATAAGACAGTGCCTTTTCCCCCTCAATTATCGCTGCCTAAAAGCGGTGGAGGCAGCAAGCTGTGGCACCCCAGCTGGAAAACCTGCAGCAAGCGCGTTCCCTCGCATACGTCCGCAGGAGAAAAGCGCCTGCGCACGCCGTTACCCGCACGCTCACGGAAGCCATCGGCACCGTTTCACATGCGCTCCACAGGTCAGGAGGATGCAGCCTCAGCAGGGACGCGCTTGAAAGCCGGTTCAAAGAGGCCGAGAAGTAGACTAGTGACTCAAAGAGTTACCCAGTCTCTTCCCTCATTTCCTCCAAATGCGGTACAGTAAAATCTGTAGTTCAGCGCTTTGATGACAATACAGAAGCACGCAGTGAAGCACCCTGCTGCAAGAGTCTGTCCCGCAAGTTTTCCAGCTGAAGGAAGTGCAACGTCGAAAAGCCCCCGTAGCGAACCGGTCAGCGTGCCCTGCGGCTGTTTCTGAAACCACCTTACCTACCCATCACCACCGTCAGTGACACGAGTGACATCACCTTCCATCAAAACCAGCTCCTCACAGGGAACCCCAAATTCCTTTCTGCCAAAAAGCTTCACAAAACCGCTCCTCTGAGGGTTTCGAGTACTGTGTAACGCTGACCGAATCACGGAAACGGGAAACTCACCAGGGCGGTTCAAACACGTACTCGTATTTGCACACTTATGACAAAGGAGGGCTCGAGACTTCAGAAAGGAGAAAAAGCGTGAAGGAGCCCTCCACCTCTCAGGCCATGATCTGTATCATCTTCACCATGCGTCTCTTGTTTTACCTCAATACCTACGAGCAGTTATCTCCCCAAGCACGCGCAGTAATCGTGTTACCAGTAACAGGCAGGGCTCTACACCTCTACTTCACGGATTAAACACTCAGGGAGTTTTACAGCGACCATTCAACATAACGCTAGGAGAGGAGGTTTTGAGGCAGACAGAATTTTAATGCCCATGGAGGAGAGAAATTATCTGTAATTCCAGCTCAGGCGTGACCGTGGCGGCAGTATGGAAGCCACTCCTTCCTCCCAGCACATGGTTCTAGTACCATTTCAAAACAAGCCAGCCATCGATGAACATCTAAGACTCTAACATTTACCTCGTAAAAAATTATGATCCATGTATAATTACAGCAGCACTACTAGAGACACCATCATCGCTACTACGTTCCATTTCAAACCTCAAGTTTCTGCAACTTTCAAGCCGATGCAGATTTATGGAGTAAACTGTCAACGTGCATCCAACACGCTCTCTACTTTTATGTCCCAAAGCTTCAATTAAACTTCAGGGACAGGGAGGGAGCTCTGAACCGACAGGCGCAGCAGATATTTAACAACTACATGCAAGCTTCTTTTACACCAAATGTCGACGTAACGAATCAAGAAAATGCAACCAAAGTTTCCTTATTACTAAAGTGCCGTTCACATCAAGCAGAAAGGATAACATGCAGTACAAATACCACCGTTTTCAACCAGTTGTAGCTTTACTGTGCAAAAAGTCCCCCCCCCTTCCCCCGCCCCCAACTCTTGCGGTGCCAAAATCAAGTATCGTAACGCTGCTCCCTTAAAGCGAGCCGGTTTCAAGATAACTCAGTGAAACACCGAGCTGCAGCACAAGTGAAGGATTCGTACAAAGTCACCAGAATCCGAAGGAGTATGCAGTGCATCCCAGAATTCAGGTACCTTTTAGATATTAGAAACAAAATCTGCCACATATCACAAAACGGCCAAGGAGACAAGGGAAAGACCGAGCATAATATTTGCTCTGGACTTTTTTGTTACATCGAATTTTGATGGTAACACACAATTTCAACAGGTACTTACACAAGTGAACACTGGAATGCAGCATGCCACCAAGAGGTCAAAAAAATAAGCACACAGAGCAGAGTCGTATATAAAAAGATAATACAGCTTCTTCCCCTGATCGCCATGGGCTCCTGAACTCAAAGCGACAATTCAAGAGTTTATTCCTGATGCAGAATGCCAACTGAGATGAAGATTGTAACTGGCTTGGTTCAGGGAAGATGCTCAACCTTGCGGAAGAGAACAGCGCAAGCACCAGGCAGTTATTCAAAGGACCTGGTGAGCCCTAGTAAGCAGGGGTCTTCTGGAAGCCCCCTTCTAGAAGAACATCTCCACCCAAAGCAGGGTACCACACAGGCACCAACAGAGAGCCGCCCTCTCCTCTAAAGAGACCACGGGTGGCACCCACACACTCATTTCCTAGATGTGCAGGAGCTCTTTTTGCATCCCCCACTCCCACCCCACAGAGAACTTGTACCGCAGGAGAGAAGAGCTCGTCCTACAGCTTCTGGTGACCGGCAGCGGTGGTGTGATCTTCACCGTGACTATAATGCGTGCAGAATAAGTCACCGGTCAGGAGAACTAGGTCCTTCAATGCAAAAATGCTTTGTTTCTTGAGCATAACCGAAGGAAAGAAACCAACTCAGCGAGCCAACTAAATTTGAGTACTTGAGAGTATCTGCTCTCCAAATATGCCTGAGAACGCAGGCAGAGACTGCAAATTTAGGGCAAGGAAAAGGATCCTGGGTCTACCTCTTCCCTGCTCACGAGCCGTCAGGTGAATCTCAACCTACCGACACCAAGCCACAAAGAACTTTTATCATTCCTTTCCACTGTATGTAATGTTATTAGACAGAAGTTTTTAGCAGCTAGGTAGAAAAGCGATGCGAGAAGTAAAATTCTTAAGATCCAGGAGACACTACCTTCATCAGCTGCTAGCGCCAAGAATGCATTCAAGCTATTTTATTTTCAAGCAAAGATGCCCTAAAAGCCAAACTCACAAGGATCTTTCAAAGATGCGTTAGAGGTTTTTTGAGTTGCAAAACTATACTTTAAGACAACTGGAATAAAAAAAAAAATCCAATGTCATCTTAGAAAAAAGAAAAGAAACAAAGCAACTCGCCTCTCCCCCACATAAAAACCTCCCGAGCTGTTAACTCTGTGGTCAGGTTGGTTAGCCAGATTTCAGTCATTTCTGCCACTGAACTAGCGCTCCCGAGATATTAACTTCTTTCAAGTAGACCCGGTAAATTCCATTGAACCTGGTCTATTGCAGACAGAAAAATGTACAAGTATCCTAAACCACATCCTTTAAGACACTGGTATTAAATTAAAGGGATGCTGGCGGCAAGTCCGAGTCAAAACCCAAAGTGCTGTACTGGTGAGGTCAAAAGCGTTTCCAGGATCGGCTCTGTGCGTGCAAACACGACCCCATTCCTCCCTGCGCCGCAGCCTGCTGGAGCTGGAACTCTGCAGCCCAGGAATTACTCTAGCTCAGCCGTGAGCGACTAGCTCCACTTCACGGCACCCAACAGAAAACACCACAACCAAGCCGGAAACACACGAGAAAACTGTATTTTTTACGTGTGTTTTATATAAACTCTGATATCGCCAGCAATGGAAAAGCAAAGCAACGGCTCTTTAAACGGGCAAAATAGAGACAAAGATATGCTCACCTGCTCTGCAGCTGACAATCTGCCTGTAGAAGAGACAGAACTGGCCTTTCAAAAAAAAATAAAGCATTCCTGCTACAAAGAACCTGGGGAATTTTCTTGCTGGTGCAAGGACGCAGCTAACAAGTGATGCAAAACAAGAATCGGGGGAAAGGAACGCTGCAGCTTGTAGTAAGTAACACACCCCCATCATGTCTTCCCTGTTCTGTCAATAGGTGGGTTGTTGTCAGACTCTTGCTCTGGCTGCCTTAGAAAGGCTTTAAAAAAAAAAAAACGAAGGCAGGAAGAAGAGCAACTCAAAAAAAAAAAAAAAAAAGAAATAAAATAGACAGCCAGCGCTCTGGGTGCCAGCAAACCGCGCTCGCACCGGGCCCTGCTGCCCCGGGGTCTGCCTGGGCGTCCAGGGCGGTGAAGGGGAGGCGGGCCGGTGCGCGGCCCCCACCGCGGGGCACGCAGGAGGGGCCGACACCCCGGCTCCCCGCCTCGGCCCGGCGCCGGCCCCCCCGAGCCCCCTCTCCCGGAGAAGGACGCGTTACCCCGCAGAGCATCCTCCGCAACGGGGGGAAACGAGAGCCCGGCCCCGCGCCCCGGCTCGCCCCCCGCGGGGAGAGGAGCCGCCGCCCCCCGGCCCCATCCTACCTCCCGGTGGCGGGGAGCGCGCTCCTCACCCCCGCGGAGGGCGCGGGAGAGGGAGCGGCGGGAGGAGGATAATGGAGGCGGCGGCGGGGAGGACACACCGGCGGCAAGTCGCGTGCGCGGGGAGGGACCGCGCGGCGCGGAGGCGGAGGGCGGCCGGCACCCACCCGCCGCGCGGGGCTCCCCGCCGCGCCCCCCCCCGCCCGCCGCGGGCAGGCGGCGGCGGCCCGGCGGTGGGGCGCGCCCTTTGTGCGGGAGCGGCGGCGCGGGGCCCGCGGGCGCGGTAGGTGTGTCCGGGCGGCGCGGGCAAGGGGTGTGCGGGCAGGGGGTGTGCCGCCCGCCGGGGCGGAGCGGGGATGCTGCGGGCCGGGACCCGCGGGCAGCGCCGCGCCCTCCCTCCCTCCCTCCCCGCCGTTCCCCCCCCCCCGCCCCGCCGCCCCTCCTCACCTCTCCGCTGCCCGCCTCGGCGCCGCAGGCCGCGCGGAACCGCCGCAGGTTGATGCCGATGGCGGCCGAGACCTGGAGCGCCGCGTCGAAGCCGGGTCCCACCCCGGCCGCGGGGCCCCCGGAGCCGCCGGAGCCCGGCGCTGCCCCGCCTCCCCCGCTTCCCGCCGCCCCGCCGGAGCACGGGCCGCCGCGCTCCCCCTCGCCCGCCGCCGCCGGCGCCGCCGCCGGCTCGGCGGGTCGCAGGCTCCGCACGGCCGGCACCCGCAGCCGGGACCCCCCCAGCCCCCGGCGGCCCCAGCCGCCGCTGCCGGGCCGGGCAGGGAAGCGCCACCGACCGCTGTGCGCCATCTTTACTGTGAGGCGACGAGCCAGAGAGCGGGGCCGGGCCGCGCCCCGCGCCCTGGATATCGCTTCGCCCGCCCGCAGAGGTCCTGCATAACAGCGGGTGCTATGCAGGTTGCGGGGCCCCGCCATCCCTCCGCCCGGGCACCTGCGTAAGCCATGCGCGACGGGTGCTAGCCCGGCATAACGCTGGGCGATATGCATGGTCCCGGGCCCGAGCCCCAGCACGGCCCGCCGCCCTGGATAACGCAGCCTTTCACCGCCGCGGTCCCTGATAACTCAGAGAACCATGCAGGCGCGGGGCACCTCGCCAGCGGGCCCCAGAACCTGGCTGCCTCATAACCGGGCCGCCAGCAGCCTGCATAACCGCGATGGGAATGCCGAGCGAGAGCGCGAGCCGCCGGTGCCCGGGACCGCGCATAGGCCATAGGCAGCCCCGCCAGCCCCCTCCATAGCGCCAGGCCGTATGCGGGGCGCGGGGCGCCGCTCAGCGCGGCCCCGGGCGCGGCGTGGGGCGCGAGGCGCGGGCGGGCGGCCCGCAGGCAGGCCGCGGGGCCGGCGGCGAGGCGGGCGGGCGGCGGGGCGGGCCTGGCGTCCCGGCCCCGCCAGTCAGGGCGCCTCAGCCCCTCACAGGGCGCTCCCCCCCCCCCCCCCCCCCAGGGACCCCCGCTCTGCCAGGCTCCTTCCGGCTGCACCCACCCTTCTCCCTGGCCGGTACGGAGCGAGGGCCGCGGCTCAGGGCCTGCCCGGGAAACCGGGGCGGCCTGGTTCACGAGTGAGCTGCTCTCTTGGGGGAGAAAACAGCCACCCAGGTAGATGCGAAGGGGTAGCGGCACTGAGGCACCGCAAGTGGATGCTGTCAGCCCTTCCCCTCCATGTGCCCATCCGCCTCCTACCTGCTCCCCCTCGCCCCGCTTGCCTTGTGGGCCAGGTCCACATCCCACCAGGTGCCGTCTCCACGAACAAGGTAATGGCGATGGCACAAGGCCAGCAGCTCCCTCTGGTCCCCAACGTCACACCACTGGCTCGCCTCCATCTTGTACAGCACAGCAAGAACGGGGTTAACGTCCAACAAGTGCCCACTGTATTCCCTGAGAAAAACAACACTGCAAACACACGAGTATCAGCTATAAAACCCCTCTGTTTGGGGAACAGAAAATACCTGTTTCCTTTGAAGCTCATCAACTGAAGGGAGAAAAAGTGACTGAGGAGGAGAGAAAGGCTGGTTGCCCCTTACAGAAGCAACCAAATGATAGCTGTGATGTTAAAGAGGACAGAAAAGCTTCTGGAGCCCATTGGGTTTAGAGATGCCGCTTCTGCTTATTTCACACTTGATGTGCTGCCGGGGTTCTGCTTTGGGAGCAGGGCAAGGGTGTCTTCTCACGAGGACTTCCAGGGAGGAAAATTAAAATCAGATGGGTTCTGTCTCTCTAGGGAGCATGAAAAGGACTGGAGAGTTTCCAGGCTCTCCCATGCCTTTCTAGTTGAGTTTGATCCAATCCTCCAACAGAAGCGAGTTTGACAGCCCCTGCGACCCAGCGCTGGTGTGCAAGCTGCAGCACAGGGCCCGCTCGTGAGTGCCTACAAGCATCTGCCCCAGAGAGAATGGTACACGCAGGTAGCAACAAGTCACACGGGGCAGGCAGGCCTTTGAGCGGGATCAGGCAGACTTGCTCTCAGTGAGGTTCTCTTGGGTCCAGAAACCTTCTGCAAATCAAGACCACACTTTAAATCCCATGTGTGACCTCTCTGTCTGTGTCTTACTAAGGCATATGTGCTGCAGACCCCCACCGAGGGGCCTGAGGGATTCCCCTCACGTGTATTTATCTGCAGGGCGATGGGTTTGTGAAGACAGGAGCTAAGAGCTCCCAGGGAGGGGCAGTTTTTGGGGCCGTCATTCACCCTCGCCAGCACGCGCACCCGCCGCTCAGCCCGGGCATCAGGCTTCGGCCCTGGTTAGATTTGCCGGTGCCCTTTGCGAGAAAGCGTCACCTCCTCAGAGGGAGGTGAGCAATCGCAAAGTCCTCAGCAGCGAAGGAGGCAAGAGGAGCACCCAGCAGTTCCCAGGAACAAAAGAGGTTTTCCAGGACCGCTGCGGTGCGGCCGTGCCAGGCAGAAATCGCGCTCTCCTGGACAGGCGTGTGGGGAGAAGTGAACACAGGACAGTAAGTCTGGGCAGCGGGCTGGAAGCCCAGGTCCCGTCGCTGCTCCTGCCGCAGACTTACCTGGGGAAGCTGGCGTGTTCTTTTAGCCTCGGTTTCCCCAGCTGTCGCGTGGAGGTGACCTGTGACCACTTGTGACCCACAGCTGCTGGGGCAGCAGCCCTTCTTTTTAGCAAAAAAAGCAAAACTTTCCATTGATGACCTCCTGGTCACCAAATACGAAGCGTGTGAGCTCACCTGCGCTACCGGTCAGGAGTCCAAGAGGCTTCTTGCCGCGATGAAGCGTTGAGAAGGTCAGCTCTGCCGCAGGGAGAAGAGAAATCACCGCGCTACTGGCACGACCGCCCCAGAGATGTTGGGGTCACTCGGGGCGGCCAAGCTGGGGGCCTGCAGGTTCACTAGCGAGCCAAACACAAGGCCCAGAGGAGCAAAGGAGCAGCTGATATGACAACAGCATCAACAAGAAGCAATACTGACTAGGAACCACCTTCTAAGACAAGAGAAAGAGTTAAGTCCTACCCCAACAAGACTGCTGGCTTCAGAGAACTCCTACAAGTTATTTGCTGAAAATGTGTCAGAGCGCAGGTGATCTGACCAGGTTTTTGTATGCATCTCCACAAAAGCTGGCTGAAAACGAGCAAGCTTGTGGATTTCCGGACAGCTTACGCCTCCAGCCAGCGGTGAGCTATGATGACACGTGCAGTAAAGCTCTGCTTACTTTCAGAGGCTCCCACTCAACAAGTCACACCCCAGACCAGCAGAACTGCGTGGAATAGTGCTATATACCCTACGATATAAGCCGCAGCAGGTATCTTTTGATAGCATAAATAAAGTACTGGCATTTCTTTCTGGTTCCCGCTAGCTGACGTGAACTGCATTCCGAAACAAAGGAAAGCATGTGCGCTGGCAGTTTGAACCCGGGGCGCTCACACCTTCCCTAACGCTGTAGCTGAAGCGCAGCGGCTGCCCAAAGGTGGAGCGCAGGGGTGATGATGTACAGCGGTGTCAACCCAAGCCACCTTTCGTGCTGTCTCGGGGGACGGGCCTGCAGGCAGCTGCCCCTCCGAGGAGCCCATCTCCACCGCCAGCGGCGCGACCGACCAGGTGGGGGACAGGCTCGTGCCCCAACCGCCACAAAAGACCACGACAGCTCGACATCGATTCCCGGCTTTATTGTCACAGACCCCGTTACAGACTCAGGACCACGGCACCGAAGACGGCGTCGCTGAGAATGAGCCTTCAGACATTGTACCCGATGAGGCCGCCCTTGCCTATGATCTCCCCGATGTAAAACCACATCAGCACCTCCGTGGCCACCAGACCGTTCCTCAGCGCTTCCTGAAAGAAAAAAAGCCACCGGTTAGATCACTGGCTCCGGCGACAGCTTCCTTCCTCGCTCCTGTAATCAAGCTCTGCGTACGACCAGCAAAGCAGTCAACCAATTCGCAAGGCAACAGCTTCAGCAAGAAAACAGAAGCGCAATGGAGCGTTTATCGTGTTCAGCCAGCCCTCAACAGACCTCGTCATTCAGACGGTTCTAAAATGCTCAGTACACCGTCGGGCGTCGTTCCTGGATTTTACAGCCCTTTCAAAGGATTGTTTCTCAAACCACCTCTGTGGGAAACACTTCCATTTCAAGGCCAAGCGATGACACAGCTGTTCCAGGCAGCTGGGCTCAATCAGCCGCCCACCGATACGCTCTTCCCCGGGACAGATAACGACAGGGGCCCGAGGAGCACAAACACAGCCTAGGGAGGGTTAAGGCAAAGCCGATACAATAAAACGCTTTCAAGGCTCGGCCCCCCCAATTCCTTGAGCTTCAGGCCCCGTTGACAGCAGCTCCGTTGCATCCCATGGCACAGGCAGAGCACTTTGAGCTAGCGTGCCGGTGGTTAAGTCAGGTCTTGGAAGACTCTGCGCTGGACACCTGTGCCTCACAGACCACAAGTGGCAGGGCCTGAAGAGGCTGCAGAACGCAGCAGAGCTCCTCAGCTTCTCCAGAGGAGAACAGATGGGCAGGTGTTTGTCAATGCCGTTTTTGGGGAGCCTGCCACCCAACGAGACGCACCTTTGGCGCGCCGGTGCCGGAGCCGCCCCGGTGCCAGGCCCCACCGCAGCCCGCGCCGGCTCCCGCGGGGAGCGGTCGCGCCGCGGCAGCGCCGAGCCCGCACGCCGAAGCTCCCGCTGCAGCCAGCCCGAGCGCGGCCCCCGCTCCCGCCCCTACCTTCACGGTGACCTGCGCCAGGCGCCCGCTCTGGAAGCTCCTGACCAAGGCCTTGATGCTGTCGATGGCGCGGGGGATCTCGGCGGGGGTCGGCGGGGCCAGCTCCACCTTGGCGTAGTACCAGAACGTGGCCAGGCGCGGCTTCGAGTACGCCACGGCGGCTGCCGGGAGAGGGAAGGGGAGGGAAAGGCGTTTTTCCAACGGGAGATGCCGGCGGGGCCCCCCCGGGCCCCTCCCGCCCGCCCGCCGCCCCCCCGCTCCCCCCGCGCTCACCGCCGAGGAGCTGCGGCCCGCGGGTGGCGACGCGCTGCGCCAGCCTCTGCGCTGCCTGCGCCATGCTGCCGGCCCCGAGCTGAATGTCACCCCGCCGCCGCCGCCTGCGCCGCAAGGACCCCGCCGCCGCGCCTGCCCGCGCCCCGCCTGCGCCGCACGCCCGGCAGGCGTCTGCCGCGGGCAGCCCGCAGCGAGGACCCCGCGCCGCGGGGAGGTGCGGGGCGGGGTGGGCCGCCGCGGCAGCCGCGGGTTCGAGGCCCGGGAGCGGCCCACGGGGGACCGGCCCACTCGCGGCCAGCTCCCGGCACGGCCTCCGAGCCAAAACCAAGAGGCTTTGCTAGGGCTAGGGCCTTCCTGGTCGCAGTAGCTGCCAGACCTCCACCGCCAGCTGTAAGATCATCTCCATCTTTAATCTCCAACACCCCTCCGCGCCCAAAGATCGTCTGGAAACCAAACCCCGCTCCCGACCCAGGCGTACAAGTCGGCATAGCCGTCCCCCTCCCGTCCGTGCCTGCGCCCAACCCTGGGGGTGGCCGTGGCGGCAGCGCTCTCACACCGAACGTACGGTTACAGAGTTTAAACACAGCAACAGAACAGAGGGGGGTTTTTGGTGTCGCTGGGAGAGAACACGGCCAACACAAAGAACAAGGAATAGAGGGCCAGGGCGCCAGGCCACACAGAAGAGACTGTGGTCTTCCCCCGAGGCGGAGGCTCAAAGCTGTAGTGCAGCAGAAAGGCGTAGTATTAAAGAGTAAGTCTTGAAAGGAAAAGACAGAACTAGGGATGGAAGGGAAGGTCCTAGGAGAGACACCGGAGGCGGTGGCAATGCACTAAATGCGCTCTTGGTTAAGGTGGCGAGTTGCACAGAGGCTCTGGAGCTCCAGCCGCTACCCCCGCAAGGCATTTGTCTCGCCAGTGATTGTAGGTCTAGGGATGAGATCCCGGTGCTCAGTTCAGCGTGTCCTCCAGCTCCTCCTTCTGCTTTTTCCTCTCCGCAAGCCACCGCTGGATCTTCTCTTTAAGCTCTGTGTTTGGTCTGATCTGGTCCATAGTGAGGGGGCTCCGATTGAAAGGATCCGTCTGGTCGCTGAAAGACAAAGCATTGAGGAGATTATTCAGACAATTCCAGCTTAAGGAGAGGAAAATAAAGAGGAAGATAGGCCAGGAAGAGCGGCACAATCTTTCTGCTGTTAAGTGAAGCAGACACACCGAGACCGGGTACCGCTGGATAAGCAAAACACATGCCCAAAAAGCGTCGGAGTACGAGGCCCGCGCTTCGTACCTGAGGAGGTGCCGGGCTATGGTCGACCGGTCGACAGTGACACGGGAGGAGGGCAGTATCACAGGGTCCGACATCAGAGTGCTCATGATGGGATCCAGGAATTCATCGCAGGCGTCCGCGTACGTCTCCTCCTCCTGCTGCTGGCGGTCTGCAAGAGACTGGCGGGCACACACCCCTTTTAGACACTCAGTCTCCCAGTTCTTTAAAAACCGGGTTTGCTCCCAATGCATAGCTAAAGGATTTACAGGTCTGTGCTGGCAAGGAGCCTGCCCAGCTGCCCCACCTGAGCCTCAGAGGAAGCCCCACTCCCAGAAATCCAGCTCCACAGCAAAGACGCAGCGATGCACAGATGGAAAAGGATGCCAGGAACCAGTTCCACCTTTTTTTGCGAGCTTAAACTCACTCCGGTTCTCACCTTGATCCTCTCAGCCAGGTTACTGAAAGACACTATCATGTTGCCGGGCTTGTTGATTTTCTTCAGAACCCGAACGGTCTGGGCAAAGAGCGTCGGTGAGTAGGAGCGGCCATCCTTGGGCACTGTGGCACAGAAGTTCTCTTCATCCCTGGACCAGGGGTTAAGAGAGAGCAAAGGTTTAAGAATCCACATTTACCGGGCTGCGAAACGCTGTCCCCACAACAGCTGCATTACCAAGAACTCAAAGCTTGACCATAATTAAGCATTTCTCCCAGGTCCTCTCCAGCATGACCCGAGGTATGAAATGTAACCATGATGGTGCTTAGCTTCCTTCCCCGCTAGTCGGGTTGCAGCTGACTTCCCCAGTAATTTAGATCATGACAAAAGAGCACAGCACCCTTCCGAAAGGCCCGTTAAGGCCCGTGGTAAGCACACAGAGCAATTCTGTCAGCGCCGTTCCCAGGGGGGACGCCCCTGCCCTGTGACGCAGTGGGCCACGGGGCTCTGCTAGCCAGGATGTCCCCGGGATGGCTCCAGGGTGGCTCCTGCCACCCCACACGCCGGCTCTCCCTTGTCACCTACCCAAGGTTTAGGTAGATGGTACAGATGTCAGACACGAGCTGCTGCGGCTTGAAGTCAAACTCGCTGAAATCCTTGACTTTCAGAGCTCCCATTTTAGGGCCAACCAGGTGTTGCAGGAAGTAGTTGAGCATGGAGATGATGCGCTCAGCAAGGAAAGGATGCACAAACAGGGACTTAATTTCTGGAACAGAAACCAACGGTTCCCTGAGCTCCACAGCAATCCTGTCCTGCTCTGAGCGCCCTGAACCCAAGCTCGTGCCCGCCCGCTCCCAGGTGAGGCCCTTCCCCAGGTCCCGGCAGGCAGGAGGGGTTGCTCTCCCTACCTGAGGTCAGGAAGGCCAGAGTGCCAATGGTTTCGTTGGACATGATGTTGTGGAAGCGCGCCAGCTGGCCAAACATCTGCAGGCTCGACTCCTTCTCGCGGCGAGCCTCCTGGGACAGGCTGTCCCATTCGCCGCGGTCCTTCTCGATCTGCTGAACTTTAATCTTACTGAGGTACTGCAAAGACACAGCAGGGAAGCGTCTGGGAGAACAGGCCGGTAAATGTGCAACGACGGCTAAGCCAGACCTGTTCTGCACCGCTCTGGGCTGACAGAGGCCAAGTCGGGAGGCAAAAAGTACAGGAGAGTGCTTGGAAAGGCCCCTCAGAACCGCACACGTTTCACAAAACGCAGAGCATTTGTTTAGACAGCGAACCGTGGACAAGT
Organism: Phoenicopterus ruber ruber; assembly: GCA_009819775.1. Lineage (NCBI taxonomy): Eukaryota > Metazoa > Chordata > Aves > Phoenicopteriformes > Phoenicopteridae > Phoenicopterus > Phoenicopterus ruber. The sequence continues at coordinate 7,931,010 of CM020237.1, read as the reverse complement.
CCATAAATGTTCACAAGCAGATGGGCAATATCCACCTGTCTTATCTGCTGGCCTCCCAACAATCAATTCTATGGCAGGTAAAAGCTCCCCCCAAAAGCCCTTTCTAGCAGCAACAAGCAGCTCTGAAAGGCACAGAAAGACAGTCACCACGCACCAGGGACAGGAGTTCACCTGGCACTCGCCTTGTAAACCCAAAGGAGAACTGCCTGGAGACAGAAGGCCTTTGTTAGGATAAAGCACCTGCGAAAAGCCCAAGGGGATCTGATAATGAAAAACCACAGAAGTTGTTTAAAGCCTGGCTGCATCCAGATTAGCAACAGGCACATTTCCTTGCAACTCCCCCAGCACGCTTCATGCTGGATCTGAACAAAGCCCTTTCACTCTTCTTCGTTCTGACCTGCCCCTCCCAAGCCCGAAGGGCAGGAAGAGAGTGCCCCGCGTGCAGCGGCCCAGAGCCCACCCTCCTGCCCTCACCCCTTCTCCCAGGGCACGGGCCACGCCAGCCTGGAGTCGTTTCCTGCAGGCATCTACCGCACAGACTCATCAGGCAGGACCAGAGCGAGCGGATGTTGTGGTAGGGGCAGAAGGTCAGTGTTGCACCCAGCCATCTTCAGGGGAGCGAGAACTGCTGCTTACGCCATGCCGACAGCGCGTGCGCTCAGCCCTACCTGTATGGCTTCATCCAACAGGAAAATGGCATCGTTCATGAGCAAGTTCAGGAAGCGCAAGAAGAGAGGGGGATTCATTGCCTCCAGGTTCTCCGAGGCATAATCAGCCAGAGCCTGCAAGAAACGAGGAAATGGTTAATGCTGTGGCGCAGTCCCAACGGCAGGACACCGGTCCACGCGCTCCATGAAGAGCTGCGCACGCGAGATTATATATGCGTGCCTCACCTTTATGCTCTGGCGGTACGAATCTGTGCCCCACATGTACCTCAGGATGGGATACATGGGACGGCGGTAGTTAAACTTCTGTTCAAACTGATGCGGGTCACCTAGACATAGGCAAAAATAAGAGCCTTTCAAGGGGGCAGCGGGCACAGGCAGGGGCTGTTCATTCCTTGTCACGGTGTGTTTGAAATAAAAACCCCGTGCAAGTCAGTGAAATCTGTCACCAATGTCAAAGCAGTACAACAGGTCCCACTGTGGAAGAGGACGGGCGAGGCCCCGTAATAAGCACCGCCGAGCTGAAAAGCTGGAGCTCCGGAGGTTATCTGTTCTAGATACACAGTTATGCACAAGCCAGAAGTTTGGAAAGACCGATGCTTTGCTGGAATGCCGCCTGCCTAACACAGCCGAGCAGCTTGAGAACGTGCAAATATATTTGTTTGTTTCCACTGACACACTTCCAACCCTGGAGACATTCCCCCTGCGGATGTTACAGAAGGAGGACAACTCTTTCCCTTTCACGCTTACCAGTAAACTCGATATCCACGAAGACTTTGATAAGTGCCTCGGCAAGATGGGCAGCGTTTTGGTAAGAGCAGAACACTCGCTTGCGATGAAACACGCTGGAGACGAGCGGGTTCTGGGCCTGATCTAAGTGAGGCATCACAGCTTCCAACACTTCTGCCAGCTTGGCTCGCAGATGAGGATTTTTCATCCTGCAAGAGAAAAACCAAAGCAAATTCAGCGTGCCATGAGGGCCAGGGTGCAGGGACCGAGCTGTTCAGGAAACGCTCCAGGAGCTGCGCCCATCTGCGCAGGAGCGCCCAGTTGTTGCAGACCGTCTGTAAAACGAACACTGGCGTCCAGCGGCTCACTCTCAATACCGGAGCCACGGGGCGAAGGCACGCACTCAATACCCGCAGTTAAATCTCAAACAGAGAGGCCAGAGGGTGTCGGAACAGCAAAGCTGTTGCTGCCATCCCTCCCCGGCAGCACACGCTGCTCGCAGCCCGCGCTTGTTTGTCAGCTGTAGCTCCCGAGCAAACCTGACTCACCGTCCCAGCTGTTCACTTACTGCCCAGTGACTTGCTTCCTATTTATCCCGCAAGTCCGGAGCGCTTTGCCTGCTGAGCCCGCTGCCCAGCACGCGACAGATCACTAAGGTGAGGGCGTCCCTTTCCTCTGCCGCACGTGTGGGGCAGAAGCCAAACGACCCGCCCAAGCTCACGCCGCAGGGTACTGCCAGGAAGAACGACAGCCTCCATCTCCCGAGGCCAGCCCAGCGACAGCGAGAGCTGCCTACCAAGCCAAATCTCCATCTGCTCCTGCCGCCGCCGTGGCTTCGCTCTATTTATACATGCAAGTATAAACAAACGAACAGCACAAGCATCGCGTATGCGGCGACGTCTTATCAGGAAGATCGATAAGACTACTCAATTTTGCTCAGTGCTCAGTTACCATAGTAGACTTGACAGAGCTACTCCAAACAGATCAATCCCAACAGCCTCCTTTGACACACACCAGAATGGCTCTATAGCTGACAAGGCTCCTGCATAATACAACCAAACAAGTATTTAGACACCAAATCCCCTTTGTCCCTCGCGTGAAGCCCGTGTCCTTCAGGCGGGGCCTTGTTCACTGTGCCTCCTGCGGGCAGAATTTAGCTCTTCCGAAGAGATCAACCCACTCGTGGCTGTATAAACCAAACCTCAGGACACCTCTGACAATTTCCACTTGCTCGTTCCCCTCTGGGTGCTCTGCAGATAAGCACCCAGGGCTGTACGTACCTCTCCACGTCACCCATGAAAACAGTAACGAAGTGAAGGACGTGCTCCAGAGAATCGGCAGAAGTCTCCAAGATGTCATCAGCGAAACGCCGCAGGAAAATGAAGAAGTCGCCCAGATTATCGGCGAAGAACTCTGCGAACAGAGACTGCACGTGAGTTCCTCCTTAGGCAGCTCATTTTGCCCTTCTCTAGCCTCCCGCGTGCTCTCCCCTCGTCGCCCCGATTGAGTGAAGTTTCGGGAACTAACTAGCTGTATCAGAACACTGCAGTCGTGAAGGATGCGTGGCCTGATGAAATTTATAACACGCAGTATGCACTGCGCCTCTCCCAGGAGTCAGGTCGCTTACAGGGTGAAACCCAACAGCCGCCTGCTGATCGTACGCACTGTTACACAAAAACACTCAAGGGAGGAGAATCTCTAGACAACAGAAACCACAAGGAGGATTTTGTGCATAGAAAAAATAGTAAATCAATACGGTGTTTGGTGAAACTTTGCAACTTGGCTTTGAGTGGGATCTTTAAGAGGCCAGCAGCATCAATACCCTGAGTACGCCCCCCTCAAAGAGCCCCAAATTTTCAAGTGACTCTCTTCAGAGAGAATATTCTACGCAAAGAAAGATGCCACCAGTTGTAGCACCGTGTCCTGCCCTGGACAGAAAGTGCTTCCTCAGACAGCTCGCCCAGACAGTACCAGGATTAGCCTGTAAGATGAACTCGGAGGTCCCAGCTTTCTCTGCAGCTTCTGACCTCGCTGCTGACGTTTCTGAAGTTGTGGCTGACCTTCCCTGCACTTCCTTACATGCTCTCTAACCCCTCTTTTCAAAGGTAGAATGTCCTTTCAGCATCTCAGTGAAGAGGAAACCCAGGTGCTATAAGCACCTTAAGGGATGGGGCCGCGTACATGCAGCTACCCTAAACGCGGAATTCATGAGTGACTTTGGACGGTTCATTGCGGTAGGCACAAAGACAGACTGTCAGCAGGACGAGCGGCTTCACCTGGCACGTAGGCCAACGCGCTGTTTTCCACCTCCGGCAGCGGGAAGGTCAGCTCTAGCGGCTCCGTCCCACGGTTCCCCACGGCCAGCTGCACCAGCAGAACCGCCATGGACACCTGCAGATTCAGGCAGTTCTGCAGCATCTGCGGCTCCGTCATCGCCGTCTTGGTGGAGAGATAGATGGTCATCAGGCGCTCGAACTGCTCCCTGAGACTGTCGGCAGCAGGGCTGGAGCTCTGCTGAGCTTCTCGCCACGCTACTTGCAGGCGGTGAAGGCTTTGGTTTATCTTTACCATCTGGTCGTGCAACCTACCCAGAAAACAAGGCAAGGAGGAGATGAGGCAAGACGTACAGACTGCCTAAGCAATACATAAGCTAGCATATGCTTTTATCCTGCTCGTGAGGATGGAAGTTCTGGGCAGTCAAGCTCAAACCATTTCACGTGGATAATCTGTCTGGGGTGCCAGCCACGGGAAGCCTTTAGAGAAATGCAAGCCAGGGCTTGGGAGGATACCAGACCCTGCTGAGGAACCGCAGCGGTCTGCGGAGCAGGCTGGAAAACCGACGGCCGCGAAGCCCTCTGCAGGGGCACGGACAGCGAGCAGGCGCAGCTGCGACCCCCCTTAAGTTACCAAGGTCAGGGATCCGGCAAGCCTGAGAGACACCTGCGAGGTGACATTTTCAGTTTCCCAGCAACAAGCCACTTGCATAACTTTTTCGTCTATTTCTATATTTAGAGAATAAACCAGAAGGGGACGGTGCTTGGATCAGCAGTGACCTCACAGTATCCAGGCAACGATTTGCAGAGGGAAGCTGAGAAAAGTAGTGCGTTCTGGCGTCCAGAAAATCCTTCCCTGGAAACGGACAGCCATCTCGCATTTCTGCTTCACGTACAATCTGTTTACTGGGGCAGTTCGGAGAGCTTGCAGCAGGCAGGTGCTCTGCCGCCGAGATGCTTGCTAGTAGAGAAGCGAGACGGCAGCGGCTCCTTCCCCCGAGGAGAGGGGGGGAACCGAGCGACCCCCAGACACGCAGCACTTGGCTGTTGTGGTTCTATAAGTAATGGGGAGCCCGTAAAACCATTAGTCTTGACTGTGAGCAATGGCGAACAAAGTTTCTTTCCAAAATTAGTCAGCCCGAGGCTCAAACGTCACTCAAAACGCACAGCGAAAGGTACTCGGCAGCTCAACTGGCACGCTGTATTCTGAGTATTTACTGAAAATTTATGTGGCCGTACGCGGGTTCAAAACAGCACTGGGGGCGAGTCGGTACCTACAGCTTAGCACCCACATCACTTACATCGGATACGATTTAACCCTAGGCACGCAAGCCCTCTCTCAAACCCTGCGTGCTTCAGTAGCACGCTGACCGCCTTCGGAGAGGCGAAGGCCTTAAGGACAGAGCAGCGCAGCGACAGAGCGGTTACCTGTGAAATCCCAAGTGAAGGGTGTACTGCGTGAGGACCAGGTTTTCCGTCACCAGGTTGTAGCTGTTTGCAAACTCCGGCTCCTGGTCGCTCAGAGCAGGTATCAAGCACGTTTCTTTCTCCAAACCTGGAATGAACAGCATCAAGTCCTGCGTCAAGTCCTACCCAGCAGCGCTGGTGAAGGGAGGGCTCAAGAGGGCCCCCGCTGAAGACAAAACGACTGCTGGTGATGCTAGGCAGCATTTCATTTCGATTCAAGCTCTTCCCTTGCTCCTCTTTGCTCGTTCAACCCTCCCTTAATGGCACACGTTGAGAGGGCACACTCCCGGGAGGGGTAAGGACCCGAGGAGATCCCCTTTCTCATTCCCCTGCTCCCCCAAGGTTTGGGCGTACCTTTCATGTGTACATTCTTACTCCTCCTCTCCTCTTCGTTCAGCTCCTTCAGGGCACAGTAAGTAGGGTTGAAAGTTAGCAGCCTCGGAGATTTTGGTTTGCAGAAGGGCTGGCACAGCTTCAGGAGGGCAGCTCCCAAGTTGAGGAAGAAGGCATCTGAGGCGTACATCTGGAAGAAGATCTCTGGCATCTGGTTAGCCCAAATTTTGGTGCGGCCCGCGTTGGCGTGGAGGCAGTTTCCCAGCCAGGAGAGAATCCTGTGCTTTGTCTCTGGAGACAACTGCAACAGGTTCTTCAGCATCTGGTAGATCTTCTCATGGAACTGGGCCATAAACTGTTACGGGGAACAGAACGCGGTTGAGGGAGTCATTGGCGGGATCCCTCTTTTGCCTCTCCCGTTGTTAACGCTCTTGGAGCTCTCCCGGCTCCAAACCGCATCCTGCTCTTCAAGGGCAGGGCCTTCAAAGTACATCACGGCCAGGGCACCCCTACGAATCACCCGCCAGGCGCGCACGTTATGAGCGGGTCAAATCCCAGGGCCGGCAACAAAGAATAATTAGGGGTGTACTCGAAAGCATAGTCAAGAGCAAGCTGTTTCCATGGGGGGTAAACCCAAAATTCTTTACGCATTTTTGGCAGTAACAACAGCCTAAAAAACCACGTGAGTGAGAAAGCCCCTCTCTGTGACCACTTCTGCACCCGAGTTTAGGCCTGTATTTATATCCTGCTTCCTGATGCTTCCCTCCTTCTGAGACATTCCGGAGGATCCTCCTAGCACCCTTCCCCCTGAGGGGGGAAGCCCTTTACTTTCATAACGAGAGAGAATGTTGCCTGTCACTTTCTCTGCTGGGGAGTCAATTGGCATTTTAATTACAGGACAGGTACTGAGAACCATTTCCCAGTGATTACAACACTTAAGGCAGATTACCTTCACGTAGCACCTCAAGTGACAGTGCTGGTACCTGTTCCGCAAGTAGCGTCCTACCCTTTTCCCACAGCTCAGACAACTGCTTTGATAAAACACTATAAACTACTTTGATATCGCATCTCTAACCCTCAGGCAGAGAGAGGCCACTAAAACCACATGGGGAAGCAGTACTGCCACGCTTCAGCCCACCTGATGGATGTTGGACTCCTGCACTTTGATCTCTTGCGGGCTGGATCGGGATGGGTTCAGAAAATAGCCGTGGTTCTCCACTACGCCAGGGGTCTTCAGCAAGCAGGAGATGTTTAAAATGGCGCCTAGCAAAGTCTTCTGGTACATCTGTCCGTTGCTGGGATCCTTGGGCTGGATGTAGCCTGCAAAAACCTAGGGAACACAGCAGGACGTGCTGACAGTCGTACAAAATCCCAGTAAAAACCAAAACCACGCTTACGGGTTTGGGGCAGGCTATCGGAAAGGAGGAGAGGGGTAGGAGTACGCACGCAAGGCGGTGTTACACTGTACTGTTGGTTTGACCCCGACAGGTTAGGTCCTGTAAACGCGCCCCTGAAAGCGGAACCTGCGAGGAGCTCCCGATCAGGCCGAGGCACCCACCTTTGCTATGTCCTTCTGCTTCGTGAAGTAGAGGAGCACGTCGAGGTATGTGTACAGCAGGATCTGGCAGAGGTCCAGGTCCTTGATTCTGCCCAACAGGATATCAAACACGGGAACCATGACCTCCCCGAACGTCCGCACCTCCTCATCCATCGTTAAAGCTTCTATGACCTCCTCCAGAAACTCGGTCATGTCCTCGAAGTCTAGCGAGGGAAGCGAGGCTGTTACTCGTGATACTCCAAGCAGCCGAACCTCAGCACATGTACACACGCCACGACCTAAATGCAGCCCTCCCTTTTAGCAACGAGGGGAGCCAAAGCTTCACCCGAGCCCACGACGCTCTTCCCACAAGCTTTAACGCGAAGGGCAGCCTCGCAGCGCTGAGCTCGCAGCGAACCCGGCCGGACTTACGCGCCCCTCGCAGTGCCTCCAGCATCAGGTCCACCAGCTGCTCGTACACGTTCTGGTTGACGTAGATCTCCGGGGTGAGGAGGACAGTGCGAGTGTTTGAGACAGTCAGGTTCCGGCAGCGCACGGCAAAGGGCAGCAGGTTCTCCGGGACCTTGGTTATCTGTGCAAGGAGAATGAGACAGAGCTGGGACCCTGGCATCTGCCTCCGGCCGCTAAAACCTCAGCTCGGTCACCTCGGACCAGAAAGCTGGGTGACTAAGCTGCCTTCTTCCTCAGATGCCCCTACCCACCTCTTCTCTTGCTCTCTGGAAACAGGCGTAGAGGTAGCGCAGAATCTGTCTCTCCCCCGCGTCCCGGTCGGCGGAGAGGTTCTGCGTGGTGGCCGAGGTCATGTAAATCAGGTGGTTTCCAGGCTCTGGCAGCAGCAAGCGGGTGAACAGGGCCTAGGCACCAGCAAAAACAGGCAGAAAGTGAAACCGCCCCAGCAGAGGGACAATCCCGCCAGAAAAAGAAGCCCTGTATCACCACAGGTAGCATTATTTCTGCCCGGAAGAGCGCTCTCTATCACTCGTTAATTAACAGAGAACTACACCGAGAACCCTCAGGCTTGCTCCTTCGCCAAACAATTTCTCCTTTAAGAGCAACAGCAATCCCAATAGAACTTATTTTCACTGCAAAACCTGCCCAAAAATTACTGTTGTGTCTGCAGACAAAGCTGGGTGTGCACATAACACCGAGCAAAGTTTTGTTCAGTAGCGTGAGGGACAGCGCACTGCGATATTTGCCTCCCACAAGCACACACAAGCCTTCCCTCACACCCCATCCAGGCTGAATTTGTTCCCCTCCCCATCCCCAGCCGACCCGCAGGGCCCCAAACTCCTGCAGCCGCCAGGAGGAGGGAGGGGCTCCAAGCAGCAAATTCCAAACTTTTCTCAGCCTCATACCCCAAAACCCCGTGGCCATTTCCAGCAAAGCCGCAGCCAGCAGCTCCGTGCTAGGCTTCGGCAAACAGCCGCACTCAAGATAATGCACGTGCACATTGTGAGGAAATAAATTCAATTCCTGTTGCCGCAGTCAGCAGAACGCCCGCGGCAAGCCACCCTACCTGCTCAACGTTGTCCATGTCCAGCCAGTCCTGGTCGTCCAGGTCCGCGGCCATTTCCTCCAGATAGACGCAGCGCGCTGGGATCCCATTCCCGCTCTTCATGCTGGGGTCGCCTGAGAAAAGCACAGATCGACCCGTTTCACCCAAAGTGACAGAGAACGTGCCGGCAGGCAGTGAAACGGGCAGGCAGGGCCCTGCTTGTGGCAGGGCCGCCTGCTGCGGGCTGCGGCGCTGAGGCACGTTCTCTCTCCCAGCTCTCCCCTCCGATTGCAGGTGGCTCCGGCAAGCTCTGCGCAGTGCAACGGAGCTCCCCCAGCCTGTAACGCCGCCCCAGCCGCCCCCGGGGCCGGGCTCCCGCACGATAAGGAGGTTCCCAGCGCTCACTGTTGTCGAGGGTGATCAGGAAGATCCTCTGGATCATGTGGTTGATATTGAGCTGCTCGCACAGCTCCCGCTGCGAGCGGAAGGAGCGGCTGATCTCGGCCACCGAGTAGTCGCAGTCGTCCAGGCTCTCGGAAACGCTGTTGTCGGAGTCATCTTGGCTGACCGAAGTCTCATCGCCTGCAAAACAGAGCTCCTCAGCGTCCCGACGGGGGAAGCCTCGCCTCCGCCCGAGGGGCCGGCGCCCGCGCCCCCCACCTGTCAGCTGCCGCAGCTGCTGCTGCTTCTGGACGGCGGCGAAGTGCTTGGCGTCGGCGATGGAGCCGAAGAGGGCGGCGAAGGGGTTGCTGGAGATGCTGTTGTTGTTCTCCTGGTCGGTCATCTCCCCTCAGGGCCGCGCCATGCGGGGGGGCCGGGGCAGGGCTGCGGGGAGAGCCGCCGTCAGGGCCCGCTCCCGCCCGGCGGCGCCGCCGGGGCCCCGGTCCGCTCCCGCGGGCGCGGCGGGCCCAGCCCGCTCGGTGCGAGGGCGCCGGCCGGTGCCGCGGCCCGCTCACCTCCGCCGCCGCCGGACAGCGCTGCGCGTCAGCGCGTCGCGCCGCAACAGACGTCACGCCCGCGCGCCGGAAGCCGGGCGGCGGGGAGGCGGGCGCTCTTCAAGAACGGCCCGGGGCGGGGCAGGGAGCGGGCGGGCGGGCGACAGCGGCCCCTGGCGGCGCGGAGGGGCCAGCGCGCCAGCCCGGCCCCGCGGGGGCGCCCACGGGGACGGGGACACGGACACGGACGCGGGAGGGTGGGAGGGGCTGCGCGGGAACGGGCACCGGCCCGCCTCACGCTGTTAGCTGAGTGGCAGTAAGCCTATGTTAGCGGGGGCGAAGGAGCGGGGTGCGGGGGCGCGGCCCCGCGGCCCCCCGTGCTGCGCCGCCACCCGCCCGCTGCGGGGTCCCAGCGGCCCCTGCTCGGTGTCGTACAGACGAAGCACCCGCGGCTGATTCCCGGGCGTGCTTTTTCCATTAAGAGACTTTATTGACCCCTCGTTCGGATCTCATGTTCCTCGTTACCATTGGACGACCTCGCGGAAGCGTCGCCCCGTGGCCGCAGCCGGGGCCGTGGGCGGGAGGGCTCGGCCCCGCGGAGGGAGGGTGGGCGATGGCACTGGAGGCCACGGCTGGGCATCCCGTCCCGCGGCCCCCCGGAGCGGCTCAGGCGGCGGCACCCCGCTCCGGCAGCTCGTGCCGGCTGCCCTCCGCCGCGCTGCCGGGGACGCTCAGCCCGGTGAGAGCATCGTTGCCGTGCCCGGGCCCCGGCGGGGCACCAGGCTGCAGGAGGTGGTCCCAGTAGAGGCTGACTGTGGAGTGGTCCTGCTGCTCCAGCTCCCTCAGCTCGTGCAGCTCCTTGGCGCTGGCCGCCGGGGTCTGCACCTCGAAGGTCATCTCAAAGCGGCTGTAGTCCACCCGGAAGGCGCCTTTCTCCAGGGACATGCAGGGCTCGAAGCGGTACCCCCAGAGGATCTCGTCCTCCGTGTACGAGGTGCGGGCTTGGCACGTCATTCCTGCGGCGAGACAACGGTTGAGCCGCCGCTGCCGGCGGGCAGAGCACTGGGGGGCCACAATGAGCCTCCTGCTGCCTAACAGGGGCTTCCAGCCCCGGGTCACCCATCGCCGGGGCGGAGCCGGGTTCTGCCCCGGGCATCTCTTGCCGGGATGCCGGCCCTGAGCCCGGGTTCACCTGGCATCTCTGGGACCAGAGACCGGCATCTCCGGGCCCCCAGGGGAGCCACCTGTCCCCCCCCCGAGCCCCTCCAGCCCACTCACCTGTGGCTTCCACGATGCCCTCGAGGATGATGATGATTTCGAACTGCTCCCGGCGCAGCGACTCGGCCGACATGTCCCAGAAGGGGCTGCGGCGGTTGATGACGTGGCAGATGATCTGGGGCTCCACCAGGAACAGGCGGTCCTCCCCTGTGTCGTAGCCCAGGTTCAGCTCCGACTGCTCCAGGGGGATGAACTCCCCCTCAGCCGTCTGCCGGGACTTGATCAGCTTGGCCCGGATCTTGGCGTCCACCATGTGGCTGTCCCGCAGGTCCCCCACGCGAAACATCAGGCAGAGCTTCTCGTCCCGGCGGGAGACGACGCAGTTCTTGCTGAAGATGAGGGTCTGGGCGCGCTTCTTGGGCCGGGAGATCTTGACGAACATGCAGCCCACCATCAGGGCGTCGATCATGGAGCCCACGATGGACTGCGCCATCAGCAGGATGACGCCCTCGGCGCAGTTGGCCGTCACCATCCGGGAGCCGTAGCCGATGGTCCGCTGGCTTTCCACCGAGAAGAGCAAGGCGGAGATGAAGTCATCCACGTTCTCGATGCACGCCTGCCACTTGGGATCGCCCCGGTGCCCGACGTCACCCCGCGCCCAGGCGTCGAAGAAGTAGACGGTGCCGAAGACCACCCAGGTGACGATGTAGCACATCATGAAGACAAAGAGGAACCAGCGGTACTTGAGGTCCACGATGGTGGTGAAGATGTCCGAGAGGAACCTCTTCTTCTCCTGGATGTTGCCCAGGTTCACCTGGCACTTGCCCACCTTGGTCACGTAGCGCTGCCGCTGCCGCTTGCTGGCCTGAACCACGGGTCCGTCTTCCTCCAGCAGCTTGCGGCGCCGGCTCTGCAGCCCCTCCAGCGTGGGGATGGCGGCGGCGGCGGCCGCGCGGGCGGGGGTCTTGCCGCGCGCTGAGCTGGGGATGTTGGGCACACTCAGCGCATGCAGCGGGTACCAGCGGGCGCCCGCCTCCCGCGGGGCGGCCGGCGGGCACCGGGACGCATCGCCGGGACGGTGCTGGGTGGCCACACTGCTGCGGCTCGGCGGCAGGGATGGCTCGGTGGGGACGATGCCGCCGCGGCGGGGCAGGGACCGGTAGTTTGGCATCAGGGCGCTTCTCTTGGCAATGGTGGCGCCGGCTTGCTGCCAGCTGTCCTCCGCCAGAGCCCCGGGGGTGGCCGGGAGTTCAGGCTGCGGGGGAGGAAAGGAGCCCCTCGGTGAGAAATTGCCTCTGACAATGACTGTGACCGCCCAGCAGCATCCCGTCCGAAGGACGCCCGAGAGCCCCGGCGCGAGCCATACCTTCTGGGGGAAGGTGCCGTACCGGCTGGTGTCGGTGGGCGGCCGGGGCAGGTAAGCCAGCATGTGCTTGGCGGTGGGGGTCTGCGCCGGGGGGATGGAGTTGCTGCGGCCGCGGGGCTCCTCGGGCGCCAGCCGGCTGCCGCTGACGCTGGTGCGGGTGCAGGGGAGCACCATGGCGGTGCCAGGACGGGGGCGCAGCCCCGGGCCGGGGTCCTGCCGCGGGGGACAGAAAGTGGGGGGTTATTTTGGACACAGAGGGTGGCACAGGGCTCTGGCCTCTGGCCGCAGCCCCACGGGTCGGGGTCCGGCAGGGCCACCCTTGCCTGGCTGTGTGTGCCGGTGATGGAGCCGTGCCGGGGCGGCTACGGGGTAGCACCAGATGGCTAAGCCCATTAGGGGCCATAATTGCATTGCAGAGGCTGGGGAATGAGGTGGCCGCCTCCGGTGGGGAGAAGCCCCGGCAGCGGGCAGGCTCCGGGTGATTGCCCGCAGCTGCGCTCCACGTGCTCGTCCCGCGACGTGGCCGTAACTCCCCGTTCTCTAACGAGCTCCGAGCAGGAACGGGCAGCCCCCGGGTGCGGGGGAAGGACAGCCCGTGGCAGGGGTGCAGAGCCCAGAGCTGGGCTCCTTGGGACGGGCCGAGCCCAGTGGGGCCCTGTGGGGAGATGCGGTGGGAGGTGACGATCCTGGAAACGCAGCCCGGCGAGCAGCGACCCGCGGGGACGGGGCTGGGGAGCGCGGGCGCTCTGCCTCCTCCGAGCGTCCCCTGCCGCTGCGAAGCAGCAGGACCAGCGGCGCACGGCGTGGCGATGGAGGACGTCAGCCTCCGGACCGACCTCCCGGCCCCCCAGCCCTGCGCAGACCCTGGGGAGGGGGGCACCCACCTCACGTCCAGGCGGAGCGGCTGCCGGGCCGGCAGACGTCGTTCTCGGCTGGCGGCTCCCGCTCCGCCCCGGCCGCTGCCGGGCATCTTCCCACCGGTGTGGGAATCCTCCGCTGGGCTGTGCCGCCACGGCCGGTGGGAGGGAAGGATGGGGAGCTCGGCGGCGGCCGCCAATCTTGCTCCAGCGGCAGAAGGTCACCCGTTAATCTGTCTCAATGACGGGCACAATTACCCCGAGACGATTTAATCGGAAGGAGCAGGTGCCTGATGCCCGGGGGAAGGAGCAGGAGGGGTTTCCCTGCGGATTTCCCTGCTCTCGCCCTCGGGATGATGCTCCCCGTCCGGCTCTTGCGGAAATGACCGTCAGCAAGGGCTGGAAAACGTCCCCCCTCTCCTGCCCGGTCCGTGCTCCAGGTTGAACGCATCCTGTGCTCCCTCGCCCCCTGCGAAGGTCCCCCCCGATGCTCGCCGGGGCCGGACCCCCGGCGCCAGCAGGACTCAGTAATTTCCAGCCTGGCCCCCGATACCCCCGTTGATAAGAAAGACGGCAGATGAAGGAGAGATTAGTCGCTAATCTCCCAGGGAAGATGAATCTGCAAGCTGGACCCCGTGGAGGGGACGCGCGCGGGGGCAGCTGGGAGGCGAGCGCCGGCACAAAGTTGGGATTTTCCTGGTGATGCAGCCCATCCTTTTCCCCCATCTTTTAGTTTGCAGCAGGCTCTCTTCTCCCAAGCAAGGCTTTGCTCATGTCACGCGCCGAGAACCGTGTGCCCTGGTGAGGCGCGGGGTGCAGGACGGGGCGATCGGTGCCCACCTGTGAGCGGCGGGCAAAGGCGCACCCTCCCTCGGCCGTCCCCGTCCTCAGCAGCTCCTTGCGTGTTTATTTAATGACCGAACGAGGGTCGATGCCTCAAACCCTCCTGAGAAGAGCCTGACGCCGGCTCTCCGCTGCCCGCATCCCGCCCGGGGTCGCCTCCCCGTCCCACCGCGGCCGGAGCCGCCGCTGCTCAGCGGCGCTTTCCCTGCCAAGGCTCTTGCTTCGGGGTGGCCGAGGCTCGGAGGATTTGCATGCTTTGGCTTAACCCTCCCGGGCGCGGCGAGGCAGCAGCAGGACCCTGGCCGGAGGCACGGCGGGGATGCACCCGGCTTTTCCTGCCGAGCCGGGCGCGCTTTGCTTTTAGCGTGGAAAAACCAACAACGGCTGGAAAATGCTCGTGGCCACACCCCGGCGTTGAAGGAATAGGCTTGAATTCGCTCCCCCGGGCGCCAGACGCGGCCGGCGGCGGGGCGGACGCTGCTCCACAAGCGTTAATGCCCACGGCCGCCGCTCAGGGCGGCTTATCTCGGCCCGGCGCGCAGGTTAGCGGGGCGGCGTTAGCATGGCCGGGAGCTGGCGGGCGAAGGCGCAGGCGGGGGGGATGCTGCTGGCCCTCCTCGGGTGGGTCTTCTCCTGCGTCACCACCTTCGTGCCGCTCTGGAAGAGCCTCAACCTGGACCTGAACGAGCTGGAGGTCTGGACCATGGGGCTCTGGCAGGTCTGCGTCGCCCGGGAGGAGGGGGCGGTCGAATGCCAAGCCCACAGCTCCTTCCTGGCGCTGCCGCCGGCGCTGCGCGTCTCCCGCCTCCTGATGTGCCTCTCCAACGGGCTGGGGCTGCTGGGGTGCCTCCTCGCCGCCCCGGGGCTGGAGGGCTGGAGAGCCTGCGAGGACAGACCCGGGCTAAAGCGGCGGCTCCTGCTCGCCGGGGGAGCGGCGTTCGGCACGGCGGGGATGGCCACCCTGGCGCCGGTCTCCTGGGTCGCCTACAACACCGTCCTCGACTTCTGGGACGACACCATCCCCGACATCGTCCCCCGGTGGGAATTCGGGGAGGCCACCTTCCTGGGGTGGTTCGCCGGAGTCTTCCTCGCCGCCGGTGGGCTGCTCCTCGCCTGCAGCGCCCGCTCCACGAGGACCGAAACGCCGCTGGCCCCTGCCTACCGCCAGCCCCCCGCCGTGCGGGGTCCGGCCGGGGGCCACCACCCGCACCCCAAAAACGCAGACCTGGTCATCTAGGGACTCGGGGCGCCGCGCCCTGCGTGCCTCCCGGCTCTTCCCATTGCAGGGACGGTTCCTGCATGTTTTACAGGATGATTTGCTAATTCTTAGGGCAGCCCTGCCGCTTTTTTTCCTCCCTGCGTTGTGTCTGCTTCGCTTTTTCTTTTTTAAGGAGTAAGAGCTTTCCCCGCAGCACTCGCCGAGCGAGCGAGCACGGGAAGGCAACGAGGCCGCGGCAGAGCAACGGGCAACACTGCGGTGGAGTCACTTCTTGGTGACGCTGCGTTAGCATCCCCCGCGAATCCCCCGTAGCCAAGTCTGTCGTGGTTAACAGCTGCGCCCCAGCGCAGCAGCTCATTCCTTGCATGTCCGTGTCCCTCTGATGTATTCGCAATAAATTATCCCGGTCGTTGGCAGCGTGTTTCTGTGCTCTGAACGTACAGCTGCATCTTGCGCGAGGCGCGGCACGAGCGGAGAGGAAGGGTGGGAACTGCAAGGGGCAGCGCGGCCGCTCCTGCGATGCTTCGGTCTGTCCGGAAAAGCTTGGGGGAAAAAGAGAAAAGTGGAAAACGAGGGGGAGAGGGAAAACGAGAGGCGAGGTGGTACCAGAGACGGCTCCTGCTGCAAAGGCAGCGGTCACATCCCCCGCAGCAGCCTCATCTCCTCACGGCTAAGATGATAAAGCCGCAAGCCTGCCACAGACCTTCGTGTAGGAAGTTCCTCAACTGCATCGTTTACCTGTGCGCAAGAGGCAAGAGCGGTGTTTTGGGGGTCTCCTTAGCTGTTTGTTCCACATTTTCCCCATTCAGCTGTAAAAACGAAGCCCGCTCGTCCGCCTCTGTGCGACCAACGGCACGGTCAGGCTGGATTAACACCCAGAGTCCCGACAGAAGCCAGCCCGCCGCTACAGCACTGGTTAAAAA
The DNA here is from genome assembly GCA_009819775.1 of Phoenicopterus ruber ruber. Taxonomy (NCBI): domain Eukaryota; kingdom Metazoa; phylum Chordata; class Aves; order Phoenicopteriformes; family Phoenicopteridae; genus Phoenicopterus; species Phoenicopterus ruber. Next base: position 7,915,129 of record CM020237.1, on the reverse strand, counting down.
CCGAGCTCACCGCTGGTTTAATCCCTGCGGGCTGAAAGCCGCGGGCGCGTGACCGAACGAAAGGAAGCCCCCAGCCGCCGCCGGCATTCCTGGGGGAAGCAAAGTCCGCTTTCCTCCCAAAGTCCCCTTTTGAAACCTGCACTTTGCTCAGCTGAAGGGGAGAGAAAGGAGCGGGCGGGCAGGGAGAGAGGAGAGAGATTACCCCAGGCGTTTCTCACGCTGCCCGGGCTTGGGGCACGCCGGTCGTGCTGAGGGTTAAGAGGGGGGAGGCGGGCGCTCGCTCCGTCCTTCCGAACGAAGACCAAGGGAGGCCAAGCGGGAGGGCAGCGTTCTCGGCTGGCGAGCGTGCTTCCCACGGGCCTGCGCACGCTGTTAGCTGCCCTCGGGAGGTCCGGCCAACCCAGAAAGCAGAGAGCGCCTGTTTTGGCCTTAACCTGTCACCCACGCCCTCGGGAAACGGCAGGACAAGACACGGAGTGAAGGCTTCCAGCTTCGGGACACGCCTCCCTTCCGGCCCGATCCAAATATCGCGACTTCCCAGGCACCGACCCGCACCCGTGAGAACTCTGCTTTTATTTTTTTTAAAGCGGGCTTTGGCCACCGGCCGGAGGTTTCGCTTGCTGGCAGCAACACAAAGAACGGGGCAAAGCTCCTGTCTCGTGACGGTCGGAATAACCGGATTCTCCTAATTCAAGAATCTCTCCCCAGACCACATCCTGCTCGCCTGCAAGTCGGCATGACACCACAGCATTGCAAAAGCCACCTAGAAATGACGAGCTGTCTGCCAGCCGGGAGGAGCGGGCGCAGTTACCGAGCCCGCGGCGTCACGGCCCCGGGGTCTCGGTTTCAAAGTTCAATGTTTTCAGTGACTGCGCCCAAGGCTCCCCGAGCAGTCAGTCCGAGGTCTCGTCCTCTCCGTCACGGCCACGGGGAAAGGAGCTGAAAAAGCAGCAGCCCCGGCTCTGCAGCGGCCTCTCACCTGGCAGAGGCAGGGCTCGCTGCCGGGACACGGGCAGCTCGAGTCTCTACAGCTAACGGCGCTTCTGCTCTCTCGTAAAATCACTGGGAGAAGGCAGGATTCTCCCCCGGGAGCTGTTTACTCCTAAGTAACGGGGAAACGCACACCAAGGGAGCGGTGGGACCGTGCCGACAATTTCCATTCAAAGATAGCTCTGCTAATTACAACAAATTTTGTGCTCGGAACAAGTCCTAGCAACATCTGTCTAATTTGTCGGAAAAACCCCTCACCCGCCTCTATTCCTCGCCCTCTTCCCGCACGGCTGCCGAGAAATGTGTGTTTTGCAGAGCCGTGCCAGCAGCAGCAGCAGGTAGAAGGGTGCCGTTGTAAGGCAGGGTGACGTCAGCAGCTCAGCAGGTAATGAAGTGTTTCAGTTCCCCGGTTAATAAAGAAAATGGAGATTTTGGTGACAGAAAGGGAGCGCTTCCCTTTCGTCCTGTGGAAGCCAGGAGGAACCTGAAGGCGAAACACCGGCGTGAAATAAAACCACGGAGGGAGCTTTTTCATTCTAACATAGAACAAATGCTTTTATTGCACTTTTAGAAAAATCTGCATAGTCCTAACAAACAGGATCCCCCCTCCACTTACTCGGAACATTTGGTTTAAAACAACTGCCGCAGCTCCGACGCAAGCACAGGCTGCCCGCACAAGGAAATCCAAACGGGGCACGTTTTGTACAGAAAGTCAATAACCCCCACCACCACCACCAAAAAAAGGAGCCGACTCCAGCCCTCGCAGTTGTCATCACCGCTAATCCGGCACTGAAAATCCACCAGAGGCGAGAAGGAAGTTTGCTTTCCCATCCGAGAGGGGAATATCCTCCGGGGTGGCGTGATCGCCCTTAGCCAGTAGGCTACGGCTGTGGCACAACTGCGCGGGAGACAATCTTCACAGTCCCGTCCTGTCTCCTGTCGCTGCCGCTATTTGCTTTTGCCTTTCTCCGAGGAAGACTCCTGCCTATTTTCTTTTGCCAGTTAAAATACAAAAGGCAAACACCCGCTTGGCGTGACCAAGATACGCAGCTGCACGCGTGACTGCCCGCACGATAGAGCGCGCGAGCCGCCACTCCTCTCTGCTTCCTAATCGCGCAGCTCGGGCTCCTGCTAGCTGTATGCGAGAGCCGAATGCGCCGTCCCTGGTAGCTAACCCTTCGGGAGGACGCACACGCGGCTGACGGAGCAGCGACAAGCTCGGAGCCCGGCTCTCGCTCCGCTGCCGTCACCGGCCCAGGGATCTGTGTCTAGAGAGCTGCCAAAACCAAAGGACCTCCCGTGGCGGCCTGGGGACCCCGCGGCAGACGGTGCTCCAGGGACCTGGCGCGTCACGCTGGAACAGCGGACCGCGCCCTTCGCGTCACCGCTTAACGTTTTATCTCAAAAGTGCAATACTGCTTTTTATTTGTTCGTATTTACAAGGAACAGAGCTCTGAATCCGAATCGCCCCTTCTCTTCCCTCTCCCTTCCAAACGTGGCCCGACGGGCGGCCGCCGGGCAGGCGAGCGGCCTGCAGTGTGCGTACCACGCCACGGCGGGGAGTCCGCAGGCTACTTCACAGTCACGGTCGAGGCCCCGTGAATGGACTCCATCACAGCTGCAAACCGGCTGCAGAGGTCGTAGGGGGAGTTGGGCCGGATCTTCGGGGGCTCTTTCAGAACGATGACCTCGGTGGAGCAGTCGAGGAGCCGGGGCAGTAATTCGCCCAGCTTCATCTGCAGTTTTGCTGCCGAGGGGGAGAGGATGAGAGAGTCAGTGGCAGCGCACCAGGAAAAGACCAGATGGCAGAGGGCTCCAGGGCCGCGAGCCGAAAAGCTACAACGCCTTTCGGAGAATCATCCCCCAGCGCTGAAACCCGCCCATCTCCCACCGGCAGGGATGAGCAGCGCCTGCTGCCGCCCCAGCTGCATTAGAGGACGGGCACCTTCGGATGAGGAAAAGCAGGCAGAAAGGTAGCTCGCGTGATCCGGGAGGGGCAAGCAGCCTCCTTCTCTTTCTTTAAAACCTCCCGCAGAAGTAAATGCCGTTGTGGCAAGCCCAAGAATGGGAAACTTGCGCATTACCATGAATTTATCCAGTTTTTTTTTTTTTTTACAACAGTACTTTGAGAATAAACCTCTGTGGTTTTGCCTTATTTTCCTACGGCAAGTTTACCCTCTTCTAATGACAAACCCCCCTGCAATGACTCCCCAAACCTTCACACACAGATCGAGGTGGGTTGAAACCAATTTCTCTAAACAGAAATGGCCTGAGGGGAGTCGTGGGAGCCTGACTCCGGACTGCAGAAGGAAATATAGACCAAGAACAGCTATCCAGAACCAAAATTCAGCTCTAAAAGGACAAATCTCTCTTCAGAACGCAAAGGTCCCCTGCTCCCCGCTCCCGTATCCTGCAACTCTGGCCATGTTTCTGGGCGCTGATAAAACCTGCTCCTCCCTCCCGACGAGGAGCATGCCTACGCAACTGAGCCTGCCAGCAGTTACCTGCCATCTCTGGGGAACCCTCCGTTCAGGAAGACAAAAGAACCCCAAAGCACGTCTGGATAACGCTAAGCCATTCCTTTAAAGTTAGCTTTTCACGCGTGAGGGAAGAGGAATCCCTCTGCTGCAGCTTTAGTGCAAAAGAAGAGTAAATCCTTCCATAAGATAATTCAACGTATGATTCAAATACATTCCTCCTCTCGCAAGCAGAAGTACCCCACCGCGCTACAGTGCAAATGCCGGGAACGCAAGGAAGTGTTTTAAACTTTACTTCCTTTAATTCCTTAGCTCCTTTAATTCCTTTCTAGGTCAGATCTGGACACTGCCCTGCCCACAAAGAGCACGACTACGGTCAGGCAGGCAGCTGTTCCCTACCGTCCATGTCTTCGCGTCCCAAATAGGAGCACCAGCGGTTTCTCATGACCTCGATGGCATCCAGGTCCTCTTTGGAGATCTCGAAGCTGTTCATGAGGTGCATGCAGGGGATGATCAGCTCGTTCAGGATGCTAATGCCCTCTGCCACACCAGCTTCTTCACGACTGACGAACAGAGACGCTGCCACCTCGTTCAGCTTCTAGGGGAGGAGGGAGAATCGGGGGACAGACTTGTAAAAGGCAAGCACGGAGCCCAGACGACCGGCGTGCGGTCAGGACGGGCGCACAGCTCGGGCCCCTTCCCCGATGGCCAAGCAGAGATGCAAAGACTAGTGGAACCAGGCGCCCGGTTCCGGTGGAACAGCCACCTCGAATCACAGGAATCGCACCACGGAAAACAAACGGATAACTATCTATATATCTGTATACATATATGGAACTTACTATACGTATGGAGAGAGTACGTATAGCTTATTTATAGTTCTGGTTTTAAGATGCCAAGATCCAGACCTGCCTTGACCCGGATTGCCCGAGAACCATACTGCACGTTCTTTCACTGAATTATTATTCCCAGATTTCCGTACTGCTGCTGGTGCTCAGTCAGGGGCAGAAGCTGCCGTAATAGGCACAAGAGAGACAGTTACACTGGTCTTGGCACCACGGAGCGTGAACTAAGAACAAAGCCCATTTTCATGCTGTTTTTTTGCCCCCTGTGGAAAAGGACACGCTCTTGTGCTCAGAGAGAGAAATCCGTTAATATTAGAAATAAATATTGGGGGGGGAAGGAAGCGAACGGCCAGAAAACGATGCAACCGCTGAGTTAACAACGCAAGCACTGAGTTCAAACCCAAGAGCAGGTGCAGCAGCATCTGAACCTTCCCCGAGCACATTAATTAAGCGTGCTCCGAAACGGGGACACCGTACGGCCGGGTTCCCTGGGCAATGAGCAGCGCCACAGGAGCCGCCGTCACCCAGGCTGCTCCCTCCCCTCTCTTCTCCTCCTCTCTAAGAACGAGTGTGGGGCTCCGCAATACGAACCAGGAGGCACTTTCTTCTGTACAAGGCAATCAGCGACTCGTTCACTCCTCTGTTGGTTCCCTTCAGCAGCAGCTTGGTGTTGCTCTGGTAGGCGTAGACCAGGTAGGTGAGCGACTCCTGGTACCTAGGAGAGGAGTGTCAGCTCTCTCTGCCAGGGCCACGACCGCAGCGCGGCCGGTTGTGTCAGCTCAGGGAGTATCTTCCGCTTGGCCCGAACGGTGACTAGCACCAGGCCCGACAGGAAAACCTTTATTTCCTTGCCAAAGCGTAACCAAACAGATGCCCTACGTCAAGTCGCTGCTGTTCCTTTTTGCCCAGTGTGCCAAAGGAGCACCTGGGGAAGAGCCCTGTAAAGCCAGGCTCGCGTACAACTTAGCCTGAGCGTGAACGTCAGCGCTGACGTCTTTTAATATTGCTCCAGGAACTTTGCACTTCGGGAGAGCGCTCCAAGAAGTGCAGAAGGTAATGTTTTCAGTTCCTTTACATATTACTAGCTTATAAACCCCGCAGTGAGAAAACAGAACGGCTGACAAAGATCAGGTCATTTCAGGGAAGCTCTAACGCGCTCTCGTCCAGCCTCTTGTCAATGTGCCCACTGGCACTTGGTGGCTCTCGTCACTGCTAAGCACCTCAGAATTCAATTCTGTTTCCATCCACGAAGAATTCCGAAAAGGCAGTTTATTTTCTGGATGGGACAAGTCACTCTTCAAAATACAAATCTTTCATAAAAGGGCCCTGTCCTTCTCCACACTGCACTATTTATGTAAAATACAGGTTCTGAAACAGTAGGGAGGAAAACAAGGCCCTTTTAAAATTCTTCAGAGTCTAGAGAACTCCGAAGCGTGTGTTTACACAAAGTATAACGTCCAATTCAAGACAGTTTAATTTTAACACAGGCGTCTGAAGAGGAAAAGAAGTGATGGCAACCATTCCTGCAAACCCACCTCTGGAAATGAGAACGTAAAGCTCTGCTTCGCAGAAGGAAAAATTAGGGGAAACGCTAAGAAACGGCGTCACCCGCCTAGCCGGGACCTCAGCATTATATTTACACTGTTAACCAAGGCTGACTGCGGGTTCAAGAAAGGACTATTAGCGAGTCAAAAAGAGAGCCCGTTGGCCTCAAATACAAGAGTGAGTGCAAACTGGCCATCACGGGTCAGAACGAACCCCCGTCCAAGTGGCCTCTATTTCTAGGCTACAGCTTATCTTGTCCAAACACACAACTAAAAGTAACTTACTTTCTATTCTGGTAGAGCTCCAGCCCAGTCAGCAGGTAAACTGACACCTTGCGGAAAAGGCTGTAGTCTTCGTGCCATCTCTGTGGAGGAGCAGCCAGAAAGCAGAGGGTCAGCCTCACCCGTAACGCCCGCACGCGCGCTGTACCTTCCGTCGCAACTCAACAGCGTGTCAGGGTTTAAACATCTCTCATAAGCAACAGGTAAATCAATTTAGTCAACTGCACGGACACTCCTGAAGCTCAGGAGATTCCCGGTGCAGTCATTCTCCCTGTCAGCATCCTTCCGCAGACGCATGCTTCGGACGGCAAGGAAGCTGCCGACCGGCGTGCCGGTGCCCGCCGCGTTCGCTGGCGCGGCTCCGCGCCGCACTCCCCGTTTTCCCCGCGCCGCTTTGGACAGCGCCGGCTGTGACAGCGTGAAGGCTCAAAGGCAGCGCTCTGGTCCCTTACCTTGTACTCCTCCATATCGACGTCGTCAGGACCAATTTCTCTCAGCTTTGCCCGTGCTACCTTCATGATGCTAATTGACCTGCTCCGTGTAAGCAGAGACGAGAAAAATCAGAACAACGGCCCGCGGCTGCTTCCCGACAAGAAAAGCCTCACCTCGGAATCCACGGCACAAACCTTTCATCGTAGCTGAGGTTTTTGTCTGCAAACTGCTCGAGAAGGGTCCGTTCCACCACCTGCTGGGGAGCGTTGTTCTGCAGGAAGTAAATGAGCACGTGTTGCAACCGGGCGTCGTTCTGAGGGGTCGGGGTCTCTTTGGCAAGCAGGTAGAGCCGGGAGTACTCCTCGTGGAACGCCTGCCAACGAAACACACGTGCTAACACGTCCGCTCTTCTGCCCGTGGCAAGGCCGCGGCAGCCGATACGACGCCTAAACCTGTGCTGTAATGGCGGGATTCCCGTGGGGAACACCTAGCCTCTGCTGCTTGGTGGTATTCCAGCGGCGAATGGAAGCCTACGAACACCTGGAACTACCAACAAAAGGCATCCACGCCACGGCACACCCCACGCATCGAGCGTGCGATTTTGAAAAGCACCGAGGTGTTTAAATGTCTTTCCAGAGCAGGGCATGGAGCTGCCTTAGTTTGGGTAATCCTCTTGCAAGCGCCGAGGTTGTAAAAATTGATTGCAATACCCTTATATCTGTAGTAAGGTGCAAGAGTATCTTGTGATTTATATTCCTGTAGATGAATAGCACGGGTGATTTCTCCCATCCTGCATTTTTAGTTCAATCTACCTGCCTGTACAATCTAACACCAGCTTCAGTATTCAGCAGTGCTCATTCTTTCAAATCCCTCCGTTCAACGCATACATTGCTTGAGGACACATTTTACAAGAGAGGTCGCTGTGTAAGCGTGCACGTTCAGGACCCCCAAAAAATTTCACGAGTGCTGGTTTATTTTCTGACGATCACATTGAGGCCCTAAACAACAGATTCTGAACGGCACGCAAAGAAAGTCTACTTTTTATAATCCAGATCAAGAGAATCACCAGTACTAAAAGGAGCAGCAGAATAAATAGTGAAAAGTAAAAAAAACGCTGCTGTTTCTCCTGGGGGGAGGGAGTTCTTACAAGCTCTGGAAATGGTTTAGAACTGAAGGATACGTTGTCACAAGAGAGCAGAAACAGACGTGCAGGACAGGAAGACCATTAACTCAAAGAAAAACTACACAATCATTCCCTTCACGTTCTTGCTTCGTCAATATAGCATAGATTCTTCATTCTGTGAAAACAGATATCCATACTATTGGATTGAGCAAACAAGTAAGATACCTTAACAAGCCCTGCTTCAGACCCATCTCGATCAAAGGTCTGGCGGGCTTTTGCAATAGCCAGGATGACACCTTGCATGGCTGGACTCAGCATCACCTACCAGGAGAGCAGGAAAACAAACACAAACGAGAACAAGGAAAACGGTAACAGACAGGGAAAGAAGAGAAGGCACGGTGAAGAAAGGAATACATTTTTGAAAGATAAGCTTTAAAGGAAATCAGATGAATACAGGCGGAGTAAGCCAGAGCTGTGATTTACTTGTACACTACTTACTCCATCTATCGCACCCACTGTACACGCAGGGGGGTTTTAAGCACTTAAAGGTCTAAAGGCCGGTCACTCCGAGCCCTGAATTTGTAAATTCAACAGGTGAGAACGTAAAGCGCACCAGCCGTACCCCCTCTGTGTCCCGTTCAATCCTCTTAAGCAACACAAAGAAGAGAGCAGTGCCTCACAGTGGAGCCTTTCATTGCGCCTACTTCATGCAAGCATATACTGAACATGCTCGAGGAGTAACAGTCTCGGTATTCACGTGGAATCCAACTGCACTTGTGAAACAGCCTGAACTCACACGTACTCGTGCAGCATTTTACAAGTGGGGTTAAATAGTCAGATTCAAAAAAATCAGTAGCTAGGGCACTGTAAGGTACGCTATTAGCAGGTAATGTCTTTGAGAGAGGGGACGAAAGTCTGTAACTGAAGAGAATAAAGAGGCTTGTAAATAAATTAGTACCGCTAGGATCAATTTTGATATAGTTGTGCCAGACAGAAGACTTAAAGGAGCAACGTGCGGAGCTAACAATTGAGCGCTTTGACAGAGCTGCTTTTCTGATGGCATTTACAAACGAAATGACTAAACGATTTGGTCTGGCCTTCTGCATCTCCACTGTGGGAAACGTGCCTTGTAAACAGCATGGTTTCTGTGACAGACTACTGTCGTACCCCGTCTTAGGGAAGCTCAAAGCCAGCTAGCTACCAAGTTATAGGTTAATGACCGGCAGCAATTAACCCCTGCGCTGGGATCTGTACCTCCTCGTTATATCCGTCTGCATCGGATCTAACGGGAATCTTCCCCACACTGGGGATTTCCACTTCAGAGACCTGTGAGCTAGTTTGGGCAGCAGACTCTGCTTCCTTAGCGTCCTGCGGTTGTTCTGCCTGAACTGTAAGGGCTGTTTCTCCCGGTTGGGCCTTCATTGGCTCTACCTCCTTGGGCTGCGGCTAAGAAGAAAAAGAAGAAAAAGAAGAGAAAGAGTAAGAAAAACCAACGCAAAATACAGGAAAGCAAAAGGGGGCCGAGTGAAATGCGGCACAGCTACAGAATTACACAGAAAGGGAAAAGGCAAAGGTGTGTCAAGAAGAATACAAAGACGAGAATGGGTTGCTTCCTGGGCCAGGGCTCCGCTCCTACCTCGCAGAGAGCTGCCTCAACGCCGTTCTTCTCATAGGCGTCGGCGGTGTTCGCAATGGCCTTGGCAGTCTGCTCCTTGGCAATCATGGCGTGTTCAGAGGACAGAGAGCGCACGCTCTGCTCACAGACCGAAGGCTGATCTGTCAGGACAGAGGCGTGGTATTAGCGAGCACGAACTGCAAGACTTCTTCTCCTCTCTGGTCCGAAAATGTTTTGCAGCTTGTCTTGTATGCAGGATTAGACAGCTGCTGCATTCGTCCCAGAGGTGAAGGCGTTTCACCGTGAGCTTGGGCATGCCCCTTTTCAGCGGGTATGGCACACGCCATCAGGGACTGGCAAGTAATGCCTTCCCACTCCAGAGAACGGCACTTGCACATTTGCTACTCGGTATTTATTAAAAAAAAACACCAACAAGTCTGGAAGTGAAACAAAATTATCTCATTATGATTAAATGAATGGAAAACAGTGTTTCTGGTGACGAGCCTGGAAGGATGCACATGCAAAAATAGTAGAATAGGCTTCCGTGTTGCCAGGACAGAGCCTCCGCCAGCTGCCTTTGCTACTTCATGAACAGTTTCTCCTAGATACCGAGAAATTTGTGCAAGGCTCCACCACAGTGGTATTTTTGACCAGCTGGCTGTTACTGGTTTCAACGTGGTTTGCAAATTCAGACGTGGTATTACCTGCTCCTGATTCAGAAGAGAGGTCCTGCGATTCAGAAGCAGGTGAAGGCTCCATCTGAGGAATCTTGCAAGACTGCTCCTCCTCCCACTCCTCTGCCTCCTGCTCGAGTCGCCAGTTGTCCTCCTGGATGTAGTGTCTCAGCTCTGGGGGCAAGGCTTCGATTTCCTTCTGAAACTGTCCAACCTCTGGGCCATCATCCTTGTCTGGAAGAAACACAGGACCGGCATATAACGAAACGCGTAGTAGCGGGACACCTCCATTAGAGACTAAACAAAATATGCAATAACATGGAAAGCCACGATCAAATTGGCTGAGGGGTAAATGGGGAAAAAACCCCAACTTTCTGCTAGCTTTGTAATTTAAGATGATTCATAAGCAAAAGTGCAAAAATAAAGACAAATCTACAGCGTATCTGAAGCAAAACCCAGTTTTGTTCTACCACTGGATGGCGTTTATCACAGAGAAACTCCAGAAACAGCCTCTGCTGATGAGGTAGGTCAGAAATACATCCTTATTCAAGGGCTACCGTTGTACAGAGAACAGTATTTAAACTGCCCGTAGCCGGAAAATTCACAAGTCAGCTGGAGACATCGTATCTACCACACTACATAGCATATCAGGGTAGGGAACCGCATGGATTCCGCAGCACGAGGGTCGTGCTGGTATTTCTCAGCACTTTCTACGTCTACTTCAGTATTCAGTTTTAAAATAGCACAAACCCCAAGTAGAATCAGCTTTAGACAAGTCCTAACATTTATGAAAAGCAAATGGCAATTCTCTACACCAGATATTTCTTACGCGCTCATTGTAAAAGCAAAGCATCTTTACAAAACAATGAAAATCGCGTTAAATCGGAGAAAAAAAAAAAAATCGTGGATTCATTTCAGAAACGGAACTGTCATAGGAAGACAGACAAAGAACAACCTCCAGATCCTCATCAGCCATATTTAGCAGTGAACAGAATGACAGTTCTCCATTGTTTCTTTCTATTTATTACATCAAAATGAACCACGCGTGAAATTATTAGGTTCTTCTACAGCTGTTTGCCATGTATAGTGCCACGTGCACGATAATTTCTCCACATAACTATTTATACATTGGCACTGCAAACATACTCGCAAGCCTAAGCCACCGTTACCAATAACTCATGCACTAGGACAGGCTGTGCAAAAGAAGAGCCCCGTTTAGGGTCAATGTAACGGTATCACTGAAAAACAAGCCAACAAGTCAGAAAGCGGGATAAAAACGGGAGAAATAAGGTAGGAGGCGTTTCATATGCCCTTATAAAAGAAACACTGTCATACTACAAAGACGTGAGGTTATGCAGGGAGAAAATTAGAAGGGCCAAAGCCCAGCTAGAACTTAATCTGGCTACTGCCGTAAAAGACAATAAAAAATGTTTCTATAAATACATTAGCAACAAAAGGAGGGCGAAGGAGAACCTCCATCCTTTACTGGATGCGGGGGAAAACATAGTGACAAAGGACGAGGAAAAGGCTGAGGTACGTAATGATATCTTGGCCGCAGTCTTTAATAGTAGGACCAGTTGTTCTCTGGGTACCCAGCCCCCTGAGCTGGGAGACAGGGACGGGGAGCAGAATGAAGCCCCCGTAATCCAAGGGGAAATGGTCAGTGACCCGCTACACCGCTTAGACACACACAAGTCCATAGGGCGGATGGGATCCACCCCAGGGCACTGAGGGAGCTGTGGTGTTCCCCAGGGCTCAGGACCGGCATCAGTTCTGTTCAACATCTCTATCAATGACCTGGACGAGGGGATCGAGGGCACCCTCAGTCGGTTTGCAGATGACACTTAGTTGGGCGGGAGTGTTGATCTGCTGGAGGGCAGGCAGGCGCTACAGAGGGATCTGGACAGGCTGGAGCGATGGGCCGAGGCCGATGGCATGAGGTTCAACAAGGCCAAGTGCCAGGTCCTGCACTTGGGTCATAACAACCCCAGGCAGCGCTACAGGCTTGGGGGGGAGCGACTGGAAAGTGCCCGGCGGGAAAGGGCCTGGGGGGGTTGGTCGACAGCGGCTGAATACGAGCCAGCAGTGTGCCCAGGTGGCCAAGAAGGCCAATGGCATCCTGGCCTGTATCAGCAATAGTGTGGCCAGCAGGACCAGGGCAGGGATCGTCCCCCTGGACTTGGCACTGGTGAGGCCGCACCTCGAGTGCTGGGTTCAGTTCTGGGCCCCTCACTCCAAGACAGACACTGAGGGGCTGGAGCGTGTCCAGAGACGGGCAACGGAGCTGGGGAAGGGTCTGGAGCACAAGTGCTGTGAGGAGCGGCTGAGGGACCTGGGGGGGTTTGGCCTGGAGAAAAGGAGGCTGAGGGGAGACCTTCTCGCTCTCTGCAACTCCCTGAAAGGAGGCTGGAGCCGGGGGGGGTCGGTCTCTTCTCCCAAGGAACAGGCGACAGGACAAGGGGAAATGGCCTCAAGTTATGCCAGGGGAGGTTTAGGTTGGATATTGGGAAACATTTCTTCCCCGAAAGGGCTGTCAGGCCCTGGCACAGGCTGCCCAGGGCAGTGGTGGAGTCCCCATCCCTGGGGGGATTGAAAACACGTGTAGATGTGGCGCTTGGGGACATGGTTTAGTGGTGGCCTTAGCAGTGCTGGGTTAACGGTTGGACTCGGTGATCTTAAAGGTCTCTTCCAAACTAAACGATTTTGTGATTCTATAAACTACATAAAGAGTCAACGCGAAAAACACCAGCAGTAGACGCACGTTGAAAGTGGCAAATGGGGAGCCTGAACATTTATACACATTAATAATACATGAAGTGCTGTACCTAATCTCACCAGTACAGTTCTTTCTTCAGTTTCCAACCCTATCAGGGATATAGAAATGAATCGAGTACGGAGCAAATTATTTCACTTCTATCTGCGGTGGAGTTTTTTGTGTTGTCAAAAGACAACCGTGCCAAAGAGAAGCTGAGGAATGTAATGATCATGCAGGCTAGAGAGAGAAGATAATACACAAATGTCTAATTAACCAGCAGTTTTGGCACCAGTACCTGCAACAAAGCGGGACACCTTATCGCTTATGTACATCAGGCAGTAGGCGCTGGCATTCTTCAAGCCTCCGAATGAATCTCTCTCCAGTTCTTCCCACGACGATTCTGTCACTGAGATGTCGTTGTATTTGAGCCAGCTTTTTCGAGGCTGGTCGTATATGTAGGCCCAGTAGTGACCAGCATTTGCTTGCCCTTCGTGTACCAAGACCGCGTGCAAACGATAGGGAACCTGCAAGTTCACACGGACAGAGTTTTCAGGCGTACTTTTAGTAAACGAGTTTGTCTGACCTCTGTACAAAAATTGCAAATACGTTCTTAGCTGTAGCCTGGTACAAGACTCTTGATGCATACGGGAAATTTCCTACTACATTAGAACTGAATTTTAAGGGAAAAAGCAACAGGATTTTCATACAGAATCCTTTCTCTGTTTCATCATAATATTGGCATTTTTTTAAAATACAATGAAGTGGACAACTTAAACTGACGGCTACTAACAAAAGCCGGTATCAGCAGCAGTATCAGTTTAACATTTACCTAAGGAAGCTGCGTTTCTTACCTGTTGGAGGAGAGGGTCACAGTACATTTGTTCAATGGACAGGTTGGTTCTGGCAATAGACTCCTTCAGATCTGCCAAGAGCATCACACGAATGAGAGAAATACACAGAAATTAATGACTACTCATCAGGCTATTCTGGTCCCTTTCACTTCAAAAAGTTTGAAGCCACGCAGTAACTACCAAATACACTTAACACCGGAGCCGAAAGGTGTACAAGACTATTTGTAGCTCGGGATGTATCCGGTTGAAGCGACAGAGGGGAAATTAGGCTGGCATTCAACAGAAAAATCACAACAAATACGTTTGGGCCCAACCTTGCACGTCTTGTTCAATCTCGTTTCTCCATCGCTGCAGACACGTGCGAACAAGGTTCAGCTCTTCCTCGGAAACCACGTGAGGAGCTGGGCCTTCAGACGTTTCTGCTGGCGAACCAGGAGGCTGGAGCGGCGTACTCAGTTTTTGCTGTGGCGAGGAATTTGCCAAAAAGAAAGCTGCGTCTTCAGCCCTAGTGTCCTTCCTTTCTAGTACGCTGCGAAGCAAAATCCAAGAGCAGTGGACAGGTTTTTCAATCTTTCTCTTGTTTGTTTTCTTTTTGAAAAAGAACACGAAATAAACCAAACAGAAATTTCTCCAGAGCCAGAACAGGATTTCCCTTCTGGGATGGTACAGTATGTAAAGAGAACAAGTTCATTAAAATGTACTACTTCTTTAACAGAGCAAATTAAAATACAGGACAAACAAAAGCTAGAATTCGTGCAGAACTCTGTAAGCACAGATCCACAATGAACGATGGTAAAAATTCCTCCTCTTACTACTAAGAAATTCATGTATTTACTCAGCTTAATTTAGAGTGTAAACCAACCATGCTGGCCAGGTTTGTAATAATCCAATATTGCAGTAATTTAATGGTTGATGAAGCAAAAAAATTAGTAGCCTAACCAAAAAGAGCACATAATTTAACTCAGAATTGCTGCTTAGACAAGGAACGTGGTGATGCTTTTGGAAAAGGAAAAAGAACAGACTAGATGCGGTGTTGTATTTCCACAGAGAGAACCACATTACTAGCAAAGTAGCGACTGACTACTTGCACAGGCATTCATACATTACAGCATCGTGCTCACAAGCGCCCGGATAAATAATCCACTTTTAGAATGCAAACCAGGAGCGTTTAGCTGAAAGGCAAAGTGTTCTCCTACGAATTATTTTTATCTCTGTTTACTAACCCATTCGGCTGCGAAAGGACGTCCAAAACACGAGGCTTGGCTTGGGACTGCGGGAGTGTTGTCTGAGAGCCCTGAGCAGAAGACACAGCTACAGCTGGCTTTGCAGCGATGAATTCGAGAACATACTGGAGCATGTCGGGCAGCGGAAAGCGGGCTGGGCCAGAGCCGTATTTCATGTACCTACAGCGAAAAGCAAGACGTTGCATTAATGAAGGAATGCGACTGTTCGGTTAAACCTGAGGGGACAACAGAAGAGCAACAGGGAAGAAAGCTCCCGGGTCGGGAGGGAGACAGCACAACCGGTGAAGGAAGGGAGGGAGGGAAAACCCCAGGAGATGCAAAGGGCCGCACTCACCACCTCCCACCAGCGGACCCGGAAAGCCTCGAGGCTGTGGGGCACTGCTCAGCACCGGCCAACACACCGGTGTGCTACCAGCACCGTTTTACTCACGAAACCGAAACACAGCACCCACCCGGCTGCTGTGGAGACAGTTAGCTCCCTCCCAGCCAGGCCCCGCAGGGTGCTACGCACGGGCCTAACTATAAACTGTTTTCACGACGCCCGCCAGCACCTCACCGAGCACAGACACCACCAGGGCTACCGCGACACAGCGCACCTCTTTGCCTGCCACTTCCTCACAGAACTGTCGTTTTAAAAATAAAAACCGTCAGCAAGTTTAATGCTGATTAAAAGGACTTTTACGCGAAGCACCTGGAAAATGGAACCTCCTGGTTGTCCCCAAACCAGATCTTTGCTACTAATCTCCTTCCCTACCCAATAAATAATGCCAAATGCTAAGCCAGAGGGGACATCTAATACAAAAAATAGCGTCGATTCTTTTTAATGCGTTACCGGGTTCCTCACTGCAACTTGCCAACATAGCTGACAGGGACAATTGTCCTAGTTAAAGAATTTATTCTTGAAACAGCATCAGTAATATTCAGAAGCCATTAAAACCACGAGATTGTTTTTCAAAACATACTTCCTCACTCCACGCTTCCCGGAACAAACCCGGTTCTGTTTCTCCTTCCCCTACAAGGTTCTCTTCTATTGGAAAGCTCATCCGAAAGGAAGCATCTGCGCACTTCCACAGGGCACAAAAATAAAGCTAGCTGACTACTTACCTTTCCAGTTTCTGCTGCAGAATCACCATTTTCTCCTTCAATCTCTTCATTTCTTCTCTCTTCATCTGAATAAGCTCTTTACTGCAGTAGAGGTACCTAAGCACAGAAATACAGAGCCCCTCCATGTGAGATTTACCTCTGACATCCACAATCTTTCACAAATGTTTTAAAGTCCTTCCCTGCTCACCCGTACGAGCTGTTTAATGTCTTTAATTACAGTAAAGCAATAGCTTTAAACGTACCGTACAACAGAACAACTCACCTGTCCATATAAATAGTCTGGGGAAATTCTAGCTTGGTGTGAATTTTCTCTGGCTGTCCTAGGGACTGATTGAACTCAAATCGGGAGAGTTCAAACGTCAGTACTGGTGGGAGTTTTGTAAACCAGCGCTGTAACAAAAGCAGAAATGCCCCCAAAGGGACTTGTTTTAAGATGACTGCTAAGTGGCACATTTCAGAGTGATCCTAAACGATTTTATACTGATCCTAAACATCTGTTTGTCTTTAAATACCAAATCAATATATATTTTGTTTACGGAGCGACTAGTCAGAAAGCCAAATTTTACGAGATGAAAATTTCCACTTCCATTTTCCATTTTTACTGTGAAGAAGCCTCATAATAGCTTTCAGAAAGTTACTTTGCACTGCCTGACGCATCCAGCTTGACGGATTATTAACAGGGGGGGGGTCCAGCACTGAATTTTACAAAATTAGCAGACACTACGCAAACTCTGGATGTCAGCTAAGAGCCTCCGAGAGAGTTCTTTTCCAATGTACATCACATGCAATGATGAAGAACAAAAGAGAAGTCCTTAAGCAGTACCTGATTCCTTATCCTCTCTCAGCCTATTTACAAACTATTCAATTTAGGAGATTCAGAGAAGAAACCCACTTTCTGTACATTTCATACACTGTTTCAAAGAGCCATGCTGAAAGAAAACATTCTCGGTCGAATTTACACTTCCTCTCTCTCTTCCTGGGTTCACAAACACTTCCAGCATCCACTGCCGGAAGTTTCCTTCACCTACCTTAGCACGGCAGCACCCAGACAATGCTCCCTGCCGGACTCAGGACGAGCACACTAAGCTCATTTTCCTTTGCGGGATTCGCGTCACATGTCCTGCCGCAATACACCTGCCCCACACCAAAGTGCAACAGCACATTTTTAGATGTGAAATATTTCCAATGATGAGGGTGATTTTTTATTTTTTTTTTAAATAAAAAAAACTTTGGAAGGAAATGGCCAGGCAGCAGAGCTTTTTGAGAAGCAGCCCAGTCTTCAGAACAAGAGAACATAAAACCAGAGAAGGAATGATTTACACACCTATTATCTAGGAGAAAGGTCAGTTCTCATTAATCCCACTGATGCCTTGAGCTTCAGTACACTCACCTACGTTCTCAAAAGACAAAATGCACCTTATTCTCTATGGCCCCTATCATGCAGTCCTCTAGCCACGACATCCTAGGAAGTGAAATTAAGATGCACAGTTTTTCCGGTCACATTTCTCAGAGATAGAGCCAGAGCTTTTTGCTTCTACCCCTACAGACAAAGAATGACCAAAACACCTCCACGATTAGTCCAATTTCCCTTGTTTTTCACAAGAGGATTTAGGGGAACTAAAAAGCTCGGATTGAAAGGAACCTGCCTGATTAGCTCCCTGTGTCCCTTTGTCTCTGGCACCAGCCTACATCAGTTGCGCCTACATCTGCTGGGAACGCATTTGAACAGCTTCCGGCAGGAACCAGGAAAACCAGAAAGAAACGTTCGGGTCCAGGCTTGGACAGGGCCTACCCACCCAAGACTGCATTTCTCCTTGCTAGTTTAAACCACAGCAACGCATTTTTCAGCCGTTCTCATAGAACTGAAATACCTTTCCCTGCCCCCTCTACGTCGGACACCTTTGCAACTTTCTTAGTGTTCTCTCCCGGTCTTTCTCTAAACTACCTTCCCAGCTGCTCTCACACGTGTAGGATGCTGAATGTAATGGCACACCTTCACTTTCTACTTTGCTGCAACTAAGTACTTCATGATTGGTTTGTGACTCGCGAGATTCGAAACAAAAACAGGAAAAAAAAAAAAAGTCAGCACAGTCAGAAGATAAGAGTGAAAATGAGAAGGAAAAAAACACACACTGTAATAGGGAGAAAGATACAAATTCCAAATGGCATACCATAGAGTTAAGCACTGTACTTTTACCCTCCGAAAATATGGAGGCAGTGGTGCTCCCCCTATTCAGGTACAGGTAGGCTTCAACAGAAAGAGAGAGACTTTACCACACTTGCATCAGAAGCAGATGTTTACCTTTTTAATTTACAACAAACTCCTCGAACTGGTTATACAGGACAACACATCTTTACAAATAGGCAAAGGCTTAGCGTCTCACCGCGTAACACTAACATACATTTACGCGAGATTCCAGGTATCCAGACAATATGTTGTATTCAATTCTTAGGGAACGTTTACGATTGCGATTTAAAGTTATCACGATGTACTGAGACACCCCTGCGCTACACGCGTGGCATTTTTCTGCAGCAGGCAACCAACCAAAAGCTCAAAAACAAAACGTCAGACTAACCTCCTGTCCATACTTCACTGACTGAGATGCTGTCGCCTCATCCAGCTCTCCCTCCACCATGGCTCCTTCCAAGCACTCATTTAAGTTTCGATAACCATTTACCTGAAGGGGATACTGACCAAAGGTTTCGATCTTGGAAAAAGTATTGCCTGGATGATGGAAACGATACAAAACCCGTGAACTAACTTAAGAGAATAAAAAGCTCTGGTTAACTCAAGACTTTGCTGTCAGCACCAGTTTAGAGGCGCAACTCGCAAGAACCGAACTGCGTGTAGCTGTATACACGCCTGTCAGGGTAAGCCTCCTTGTAAACAAGCGCTCGCAATACGCGAGCGCTTGTGAGTACGTAATGTTTTCAGAAGACAGACTTTAAAAACGTTACAGACAATTTTATCAAGACGACTACTCGCGAGTTTAAAGAACTGGGCAATTTCATCGGGAATGCGCAACAAAATCATGTGTCATCGCTGCTATAAAGGAAAACACTCAAAGGAGTTAAAAAGTGAATCTACCAAACCCTTCACTCACCCTCATGGACACCCTCAGTCAAGAAAGTCCCGTAAAAAAGTTGTACCATCGGGTTTTCAGATTTGTCCCCAGGGCTCCTGTTTCAGAAAGAAAAAGCACGCGTTCATTTGCAGCTGTAGGCTGCCAAAAGGCCCCAAGTCATCATCTAAGCCTTTGCTCGGGCGTCTTCCTACAGCCAAAAGTCAAGTTTTCTACCCAAGCCCAAAATACAGAGGAAGCTTCTCATCTGTTTCCGTACTCAAAAGCACATTATAACACTCACACTGGCAAGGAGGGGAAAAAAAAAAAAGAAAGTCAAGGCACTACCTTTTGACACGCAGTCCCAAAAAGCCAGATCTTTCATGTACACCAGTTCTGTTGAGTTCCCCTAAAAAGCTTATTTATTCTGCAGGCCACGGTGGCATTGAATAAAGTCCTATGCTTATGTGCAGAAAAAGTACATATAACACTTCATAAGCATATTTGGAGCTGAAGGAGCATCATCCTCAGTAAACAAAAGCTCTCTTTCATTCACTCAAAGTTTTCACGTAAAGCCCTCTCGTTTGTTCAGGCGTCACATTTAAAATCTGTTTCTCCTCAGCGTCAGGTCAAACTCCCGAGATCACAAAGACTCACTTGACATTCACAGCAAGCTGGAACGCATCCTCCAGCCAGTCCAGTAGTTTGTGTGTAAATTCACTCACATCTTGCTAGGAGAGAGACAAAAGTCCAAAGTCAAACATAAAAGCGACCAGGAAGCGTTTTCACGGTCGACCGGTCCCACAAACCTACTGGAATACAACCCGACTGGTATTGCTGTACCTACCCCGCTGAAAGAAGTGTGAAACTGAAGTGCTGTGCTGATTTAGACCGATAATGAACGCTCTGCTCATCTGAAAACTAGATCAGAGGAAATTATTGCGATCGCTACCCAACTACCCAGATGGCACCGGGTAGAGCACTGTTACGCTGGCTGTTTAATTAGCAAGCACGTACATTTTGCCTAAATGACACAGGGACAGCTGCTTGTCAGTTGACAAACATGGGAAAAGGCCTCTGAAAGTAATAGCAGGAGGAAGGGAAATAGGATTGCCGCGGCTGCAAGTGCTGTTTTGAAGAAAGCAAAAGGCTTTTTAAGGCGGTTTTACCTGCTGTTCTTCAGCGGATCTAAATGCATCCCTCAAGAGTTCCAGCGCTGCAGAAGGGTCTACAAACTTACGGCGTGTCCCCAGCATTAAAGCAAACAGACACTGAAGTTCTTGCATGAATGCAATATTTCTTTTTCCCTGCATTGCAAAAAGAAGAAAAGCCAAACCCTTCCCACAACTCAAAAAAGCAGCGCCTTAAAACCAAGTGCTACAGAATACGACGCGCACGTACCTGAAGAGGTACGCTAACAACCAAGGAAAGAGGTGACATTGCAAAGGGCAAAAGCAGAAAGACACGCAGTGTCATTTCTGGGAAGCAATCTGGTCTCCCGATGGATGCCAGGAGAAAAAAATTTAACCGAAACAAAACCTTTAGAGAAGAGAGTGCCAGAAGTAATGGCTGCTAAAACAGAAGGCAAAAGCCGGTGCGTTTATGAACTTATTCTGTCTGCGCTTTGGGTTTTTTAGAGTATCAAGAGCACGCATGAAGGCAAGTCAAGCCAAGTCTCTTAAATGGTGGTGGCCCCGAGCTGGAACGATATACCAACCGAAGGATAGTGCTGTGCGTGCCTTTTTCTCTACGTATTTTCTAAGCACCGTCTGCTGACCGCTCTCAGAAGGTACTGGGGCTAGAGGGACCTTCAGACGGGCTCAAATACCAGTTCTTCTGTGGCGCATGTGAACAAAAGAACAATCTGGAGCTAACGAAGATGATTTGTGGGACAAATTTCTCCCCGCACTGCAGTTAGAAAGAAGCTCTAGAGGAAAGCTTTACGAGAAGCATCTGATTGTTTCTACGGTGATTCTGTCTGTGAAAAGTATTTCCCCAATTTGTCTTTAACGCAGCTTGACAATTCAAAAGCCATTAACTTAGGCACAGGAGTCTCGGATGACCCCAAATTAAATCTCCTTAGAGAATGAGCAGAAGGGTATACCACAAAAAGAGGGAAACTGTATAGCGTTACTCCATGAAAACTTACAGTGCGACTACAACAACTTTCAAGCACATTTTGTGGGAGGGAGTACCCAAGGACCAGCCTCCGAAATTCTGGCAACTGGAACAGAGACTGAAAGGAAAGGAGAGGTAAAGACCAGTCAGCATCTGTGAGGATTTGACTCGCTGCAATTTCATGCCCCGTTGTCCCCCTTTTACTCCACAGCTTTTTTGTTAACTTCTAATTCCTCGACGACCTTGTGTCACTAAATAAATGTTTACGAAGCAAGCAGTCTATGTGCCGGACCAGCACATTCGTACCCACCAAAGAACAAAATCTCATCCTGCTATTTCTAGGATATATATATAACCACTTTAGGAAAGCATATTCTATTCTGCATAGGCAAGCTTAGAAAAAGCATCCAGGAAGTAGTCACGGTGAGAAAGGAGCCCATTTCAAGCTTTCTTACTTCCTCTCAAAGCTGGAGGCATAGGACTGATTAACATCTATCTGCTGATGTGAAATGGTTAGAAGAGACAAATCTGCTCAGTTCCACTTATTGTTGTCTCTTCTTGTTCAGGTTATCACTAATAATACATGCTGCCTAGTCGCTTATCCGCTCAAGCATCTATGCCAGTGAATTCCATTAACTGGAATACGATACACCCCGCATTATGGAGCCAACAACAACCGCAGCAAAATTAAATTATCAGTTCACTTTGCCAGTCAAGCTTCTGTCATTCAGTAAGCATTTGGACATCGCTGCACCAAAAAAACCCCTGCATACGTACACGCAGATTATATGTATCTGTAGCTATTTTTACGCAAAGTCTATTTAACTGCTCTTCGGCTCTTTCTGTGCACGCCCAGAATAAATCCCAACTCTATCAAATAAAGCCAGAAGTCTCATTTGAACACGGTCATGTTCACTCATCTGCACGCGATGACCACTTCACAGAGCTGTTGCATATCTAATCCTAACTGATAATCAGCTTGACTCCAAGACCGCAGCAACTCCGGAAGAACTTTTCTATCAGATTACCTGTATGACAGCGCTAAACCAACACGTATTTCCAATATTTTTCATTCCAACGGGCCAGTCGCCCACTCTTCTCCAGTCGTTCTGCTTGGGGTTCTCTCCCCAGACTTCACAGCGTTTCCTTTTGGAGCGATTTTTGTTTTCAGCAGCATGCGCTTCCTGTGCCCTGTCACAAAAGACACACACCGTGCTGTGAAACACCATCTCACAAAGATTCTCGAGAACTAGGGGAATCGTACTCCCCCCTAGTCACAAGCGGGACACGAGAGCCGGGCGCTGCCGGGCGACACCCAGTGCAACAGGCAACAGACGTCTTATCTGACTCCAGAGAAGTTTCAACTCTCAAATGAGGTGGATGGAAAACACAACTGCAAGACAGTTTGGAACAACGGAAGAAGGTAGTAAGATATGCACCTTTTTCTTCACAAACTAGCTGCGTGCAAAATCGGTGCCCTCAGTCATTACTGGAGGCAAATCCCACCCACGGTAAAAAGGAGACGGCTACGTAGTGACTGGTGCGAGGTGAATCGACACGTGAGATTTCAAGGTGCTGCTTTGGGAGGTGCCATAATGCCGGTACAGCGTCCTTTTGTGTGGCACGTCAGCAACAGCGGCGGGGACTGAATAAGCCACGACTAAACCCGCTCTTTTTATTTCAACCGTCGTGTTGCAGTGCTGCGCCAGAAGTAAAGGTCAACCACCCAGAGGGCAGTAACGATCCAAGCACCTTCTAGGTGTACATCTGGTAGGCGATTTACGTTTGTTTTGCAGTTATCAGCTTAAGAACCCACTTACGATACCCGGGAAAACCAAAACCAATCTGTGGACCCACCGACCTTTCAGCAGCGTCTCTTTCAGCAGCCTGAGCTTTTGGCGATTCCAGTGGTCTGAAGGCGTCGACCGCACGGAGGTCGGCTCTGTTGTTAGGGGTAAGTGCAGTAGTAACATCTAGAAGTGGAGGCAGCATTCTGGTCAGTTTTCCACCAGGAACAGGCAAACGTTCTCTTTAAAAGGAACTTCTCAAAAACGTTACACTTCACAAATACGATTTTTCAATCGATACGAGCATAACTTTCCAGCTCAAGTTTTAAATACAAATCCTTGTAGCTTGGATCACACTAGGGAACCTAAAAAGCCATTGAGTGGGCTGGATGAGCAGAACAGGACAGACCGTGCAGCTCTGTACCGGCCAGATTTCCTCAGAGCCAAATTCAGAGCTTGAGGGAACATTTCAAACCTCTGGAACTAATGAAACAGGAACATCAGCTGCTGCTTGTATTTGCTGTGCCTTGACATCAGTGTTGACAACAGACACTGTTTCGAGACGTAAAGGATTTCAGTAAAATTGGCACAATCACACAGAATCTCCTTCCTTCACATCCTTGTGTCAGGATGCTCAGCTATGAACCATTTCACATACTAGCCACGTAGGAAAGAAGGAGAAAGGAAAATGAGTAGTTCTGCAAGAGGTGGAAGCCTTACACAGTGGAACAAAGGGCAGCCGCGCTGTTCCGGGTGTTGCTTCAAAGCTCCCGGCACAGATTTTTTGGCATTGTGAACCTGTCCGGTGATAATATCACTTGGGAAAGCTCCAGTTAATAGATGTGTCATTAGCAAAGAGGCTTAAAGAAACTATTCTCAACTACCTCAGACTACAATTACACTTTTCACATCTAAATGTACCAAACTGACGGCCTGCTTTTGCCAATACCTCTAACATTTATAAAAGCATTTTTCACGTAGTCAAATTGCTAGCTCAAATAACACTGTAAGTTTTCATGAAAACACGATACTAAACACTCAATTTGCCCACTCTGCCAGCAGATGCCGTAGAAAGGAATGTATGCCTTGACGGGGATTCAGTTCTCTATTCTGCTTGCTCCGCTTTAGGAGCTTTCTGGGTTTTCTCTGTTAGCCAAGACCAACCGTTTAAGACGGTAGCTTTGTAACTTACGACGTGTCATCTACAAACACTATTAAAACACTATTAAGCCCACCTTCCTTTTGGACACAGCTCTCCTTCACCAGGAAGGTTTAATTCCCTCAACTGCCCCGTGGCAAGCGGCGAGTACCGGCAAAATCAGATCGGCGCCAGGACAGGAGCCGGGGGGATTCACTGGCAGAAGCAGGGAGGACCGATTCTTCCCTTCTGGCTCAGGCCAAATCACGTGAAACCGTAAGGGTGAGCAGAGACGAGTGACTTACTCTGTGGGAGCTGTTTGCCCACAGCGCTCCCTTCCCAAGCGGACGGTTCTGCTGCAGCTGCGTCCTGAGCCGGCTCCTGAGCGTGCTCCTCCGTCAGGAAGGTGACTGCTTCCATTAGGTCTCCATTAGCAGCCTAGCAGAACGACAGGGGGAAAAAAATCCATAGTGCCAGGGTTACTCCATCTAGGTTTGTGTGACATTTGATGCATCCGTGGCAGAGACAGGCACACCGCCACCAACTTTGCTTTCCCCGGCCACGGGAGAGAGCTATCTGTCGGTGACAAGCAGTAGTCCAAAATGAAAATAACGAAGGCTAGAATTTCTCTGTCGGAAAGCACTCTGCCTTTATTACTAGGACGATATAGACTCCATTAACTAATTTCATTTCCCTCACAAGAGATTCGAGCAGTTGCAGGAGGCCTGAAGCGCGACAGGGTACTTTGCCACGGGGGGAGACTCACAGGAATCAAACTCTCTGTGGATTTCAAGACGTTTGTCTCTTACTGAGCTAGGGCTTTCTGCAGACCATCGCTACAGGCTAAACGCCTTTAAATTTATTCTAACAGTTTCTGGACGTTATTTCTCGATGAAACATTCAAGAATTTCCTTAAACAAGCCTCTTTCTTTGTATATTTTCAGCACAGCCCACATCCTGCTGCTACTTCTCAAGAGGATGGACGGCGTCTGATGATTCCAGACTGATGCGGTTGCGGCCAGTTTAACACTACAATTTATAAATACCGAAACACGCACTAAGAGGAGGAATCTTTCCAGGTAAACGTTGCTTCTCCAAGTGCCTGAGATTCCTGCGTCCCTTCGCTTCGGAGCAAAGATGACTGTTCTGGTGACGGACAAGACAACCACCAGCCACAAAGCTACCGATGTTATTGCAGCTGTCCAGAACTCCTGAAGCAGTTTACATGGAGAAAAACCTGCTGTGACCCACTAGGTTTGTGTTTACCATAATGCACGGATAACAGCCCCGTAGGAGCAAAACTTCCAGGAAATGTTTACCATGTTTTAGCACAGCGCACGCTGCTGCAGCACAGATTTTAAGGTCTATTGTTGGAAAAACGAACTGTTCTCAACTTAGCGTGGGGTTTTTGTTTCAGGCGCGGCTGAGTACATACGAACCCCAAAACTGCACGCTCCCGGCCGACACCAACCGACGCTGGCCTCACGTACCCGTTTGCCTCACGGCTACACCTGAACGAAGCACAGGCGAGGGGCAGAAAAGCAGTGGAGGCTTTACCCCTCACCTCCTACACGAACCAAAGTATTCCCTGCAGCACACGCTGCGTCGCTTTCACAGGCCATGGACCGACTGCTTTAGTGAGGACGAGCTCACTCTCAGCCCACAGACACGCCAGCGAACATCCAACCCGTGCATCACGTTTCGAGAGAGCCTGAACTTGCCTGACTTTTGGGACAAATTCAGAGGTCTCCTTTCCACAGAACAAAGACGACAGGCACCAACCTTTAGAGCCGCGTGAAGGAAAGCCGAATCTTGAATTCCCGTGATCTCTTTCAGCTGGTTTAAAAGCATCTGGCAGTCCTACACGCAAGAAATAAAGAAAGCTCATGTGAAAAGGTGACCAGGACAGACATCAAGCTGTTTGTGCAAGGCGTGCCGAGGGCTCACCGGAGTACTGCTTCTTTCTTTCCTTTTTACTGACAGATTGGTACAGAAACCCAGCCGCACGTGCCTGATGGTAACACCAACATCAGCTTGAACATCGTACTCGATTTTTTCCCCCCTAAGTTTACAGACCGTGGTATCCTCACGAGCACGCCGGCAGGCCTGAGAGGAAACGCTATCCCCGCCGTCGGATGCACGGCACCTGCGCTGGGAAGGGGCACCCCCTCCCCCAGACAGCAGCGGCATGTGCAGCGGGACATATAAGGAGGCCGCATGTTCCCAGGGCATCGGCGAGGGGCTATTTTAAGTCCGACCGCACATGCCATTTGTGCGTGTCATTTCTCACTGACAAAAGGTGTCAGAATAAGGGCCCGAGAGGCCGCTATCGCTTCTGCTTGCCCCCACCCCGCAGGCAACTCGAAGTTTGGCGAGATACTCGCTCTAGGCTCTAAGCCACGGCCAACAACCTATTCTTTGACTGGTTCAACCACTTAAAAAAAAAAAACGATCACAGAAATTGTCTTTACCAGACTTATCAAATCTTTGCAGCCTTGGCTTACCACAGGAGCGGTCGCTGTGCTTACCAAGCCACGAATAACCTCAGTCAACCGGCTATCAGGAGAGGCAGCTCTCTACAAGGAGCCCTTCCAGCCGCGAGCCCCGATGCCGGGGGTCCCACCGCCCCCCTTTCGCGGCCAGGGTTCAGCCAACGGCTCGGTCCGGGTGAAACCCGACGCCGCGAGACACGGCTCCGTGGCGCCGGCATCGCACGTGGTACGGGAAGGATGTTACCACAGGAAAAGCAGTCGGGACTGTATGGCGTATGCCTGATTTAAAAAGGCTATCTAGGATCCTGCTGTCAGCACGCTCCAGCGAATCCCCGTTTGTTAAGATCACGCGTTTAATTAATCGTAACCAGCGACGATGCAGACAAACACGTTCAAGTTTCTACTTACTCTCATCATTGCAAAAAATATAAGATGCTTTCATGGCATCGGAGCACAAGATCCACCCAGTGAGTAGTAACTCAACTACTTATCCATCCGTATCGCTGACGGATGCTGCTCCACACACAAATACCGTGAAGATAGCACGCACCCGTATCGGTGGTTAAAACAAAAAAACCCTAGATTATTTTTTGATGGGAATTCCCCCGGCAAGTTATTTGTGATATTCCGACCTAAAACAGTACTTTTGCTCAACTTTTACAAGAAAAAGCGCACGCGTGTCTGCACACACCCCCCCGCCAACCCGTCCCGCACACGCTTTTAGTCCCGAGAAAAGCCGAGTCAGGCCCGGCCAGGGGCGCGACGAGGAACCGCAAGATCAGGAGCCGAGGGTACGAGGCTCAGGACGGGCATACTCTCACAAAGGCAAACCGCTTATATCATGTTGCTAATTTTGCTACCTTAGCGAGCGGCGCGCTTGTCGGCCAACCCCACCTAACGCTGCAGGGCGTATTTTTCCGTTGGAGAAAATCCCCACGCTAATAAACCGCATTACGACGACGAAATCCGAGGCAGGACAGGGCATGATTTTCCGGGGTTTTTCTGCTTCACCAAAAGGAGGACTCACAAAGGCTGCCGTAACCTTAAGAGCTAATTACCGATCCACCGCTCTAAGTTACCAGTTAATATTCTAATGATTTCCAGCGCAATTTCATTCAGCCTTTGAGAAGAAAGCTTTGTATTAACAGTGCAGAGCTTATCCCGTACAACAAGTTTTGAGAGGCTTGCGGCCGACTGGCAGCCCACAAAAACCACCGGGAACCACACTCTGTGCAACAAATTTGTTAAGTTTTGGGGGAGTGCGTGTGGTTTTGTTGCTATAACTAGTCTGGCTGATTGCTTTTTGAGGTTACGCGCCGTGGTGCTTTAAAACAAGCTTCAGAGCTGGTAATTAACACCAGCGTGCTGCCGCTATTAATATATACTGCACTTGAAAAAACAAACCAAACCGAAGTCCTACCTGCTGGAAAAATAACAACCCAAATTAAAACACTATTACTATTAAATTACAGCAACAGGAGATGAGTATAAAACCAAGAGGTTGAGAGGAAGGAGGGTGCTGGAGACAAAAACTACGCGGTCGGCCACCAAGCGATGAAACGGAAAGGTTTTGCCATTCTCCTCGCTCTCATGTGACTCACCGCGCTCAGAAGTAGCTTGTTTTGATGAGAAACTGCGAGCGGGGAACGGCGCAAGTGCGGCGCGGGAGTTCAAGGGGGTTCCAGAAATAACAGCGCGCGAGGAGGAGGAAGGTGGTGGCGGCAGCACGGAGAGGGATGCAGAGCCGCGGCCTTCAGCCTCCTCACCTCAGCTGTGCCTTTTATCACAGCGGGAAAACGGGTGCGAAGAGGGCAAAAACCCCACAGGCAGCAGCAGGAACAGTGCCCACGTTCCTGACCGAGGCTTTTACAAACCAACATCCATCGCGGGAAGAAACGGCGGCCACCGAACTCTTCCTCCGTCACCACGCACTCCGGCACATCGGGCACTGTCCTGACACCGTCCCCGTGCAAGTGGGAAACGCTGTCGCACAAATGAGGTTTCTAAACGCACAAGAACAGGGTGGATACCCTCTTCCCACTCCCGGCTTTAAGGCTGGCCTCGTAGCGCGCTTCTCTCACATCCCGAGAGCGTGGAGACGCTACAGAGAAGCGCAGGCGCCTGGGTGAATTCGGGATGCGCCGAGCTGCAGCCCCCCGCGCGCAGACACAGGCCTCGAGAGCTGAGAGCACGGCGGAGGAGCGGCGAGCCACGCGTCTTTTCAGGTCCGGGTCCTTTTGGAGACAATTTATGCAGAGCCCTGAACTTTGAGAGCAACAGCTTTTGTTAAGGGGTACGAGAAGATGCCAGTGTAGCGACAGGGCAAGGCGACAACTGATTGCTGCTCTTTGCAGGGGGGGAAGCTGTCGCGAGAAGGCCCCCCCGGGTCACCCGTGCCCTTTCCCGCAGGGCAGGTGACCCGCCTCCTGCAAAACGAGCCGCCGCTTCGCCCACCGCGGTTTTAACGGCGAACAACGCGCGAAGCCCCGTGAGCGCCTCAAGGCTACTCGAAACCCAAGAGCTGAAACGCGGCGGCTGCCGCCGGGCGCGGGCCGAGACCGGCGCCCTGCGGGACAGGGCACGCAAGGCCACGGAGGGAAGCGCTGGAAGCCCGCACCGGGCTGCGGGCGGGGGCGCGGGGGGACGCGGGGGCGCGGGGACCCCCTTCCCGCGCAGGGCCGCAGGCCTGAGGGGAAGCGGCGCCGCGCAGGCCTGAGGGGCCGAGACGGGGGGGCCGGGCCGGCAGCGGCCCCGGCCCCGGCGCGGCCGCGGCGGGCGGGAGCAGCCCCCCTCCCCGCCCGCCCCCCCGCCGCCCCGCGGTCTCACCGCGCCGCCGCCGCCGCCGCCCGGGGCCTGCAGCTCGGCCGTCATGCCAGCGGGGAGCGGCGCCGCGCCGCCCGCCGCGCATGCGCGGCCGCGCCGGTTCCGGCCCCGCCGCCTGGCGGAGGCGGCCCCGGTGCCCCCCGCCCCCGCGGGCTCTTCTCCGGGCTCCGCGGCGCGGCCGGGGGAGGTGCCGGCCCCGCGGCGGCCTCTCGGCGCTCGGCCCGCGGGGACGGGGGGGGCTGGGGCGGCTCCTGCCCCCTCACGCTGCCGCCGCCCGGGAGGCTCCAGGGGCGAGCGCGTTCTGCGGAAAAACCGTGAGGCGCGGGCTGGTACCGCCCGGGGGGGCAGCCACCCGCCTCTGCCAAGCCCCTGCGCTCCCGGCTCCCGTTAAAAGTAGGGGAAAACGGGCGTGTTCCGGGTTTGCCGAGCCAAAGGGCATCGGGCGCCGTTCCCTTCGCACCCCCGTGCCGGTACCGCCGAGATTTCACCTTTCTCGTAATAAAACAGCTCGGCACCTGAAAGGGCGACAGCCCAGGCGAGGGGCCGGGGGCTTTGCAGGGCCGGGTGAGCCCGCGCAGGCCCGACGCTCTCGGCGGCGCGGCCGTCGGAGACCACCCCGGGACCCCGCAGACGCGACGCGGCTCATGCCTGGGCGATTTGGCCGAGCTGCCCGGGGGCTGGCGCACGAAATACCCCTCTGCACCATCAGCAACGCGTCGCTTACGATTGCCGAGCCGCGTTTCTCCCTGGCCGGGCACCGAAGCCGCTACCGCGGTGCTGGCGGTGGCGTTCCCGATGGAGCGCGGCGCCGCAGGAGGAAGGGGTAAAAGGGTCAGACGATGACATTGCCGTCCCCCCGTTTGCTAATTCCAGGCCAAAATGTCCTTTCCCAGCCGGGCAGGCATCTCCCACGCGGGGATTTTCCCCAGGCAGTCACAGACCTTCCCTTGCCTTTTGTTTTGGAAGAGGTGTGGGAATTTCAACGTGGGCCTTTCCGGCATCATCTTGGCTCCTGTGTTCTCACGGGTGCTCCGGTGCAAACGTTGCTGCTCAGGAATTCGGGAGGCGAGAGGGTGAGGAGGAGGAGTTGGCAAGGCTGATAGAGTACAACTGAGCAAGCCAGCGATGTTATCCGCTTTTCCTGATAGGCAAAGAAAAAACAAGACACCCAGTAAGGTTTAAATGCAACGTAAGAAATTCTGCCCGTTTGGGGAGCCTGCGAGGCTACTAATAGCAAGAGGTAGGGAGGGGATGTTGGCCACTGTCATTTTGCCTATGGGATCCCTGTGTGCTGCCGCCGGCACCCTTTGCTTTTAACCAGCGAGATGGAAGGTACGTGGGAAAGGCAGAGGGAAGAGCCGGGAATAACGCTGGTGGAGAGGCAGTTTCGGCAGCCAGCTGTGCCGCGAGGCTCCTCGTCTCCGTTGAGGAGGAAGAGCCGGGCGTTCGCTGCGGCTCCGCCACGAGCTGCCAGGATGGCTGCGCTCCGACGAGGATGCTCCGGCCAGGCGCAGCTCGTGGCCGGAGCTCCCCACCCGAGGAAGGGTCCCCAGGGATTTCCCTACCTTAAAAGAAAGTATTAACTGTAAAAATTCTGAACGTCCCGGTTACAAAGATAAACTCGGCCTCGTATTTTTAGCTCCGGGTTTGCTGAGGGCGTGTATTATGTTTAGCAGCCTGGTTAATGCCACGATGACTAATTAGGGCGCAGGACAGATGCTGGCAATTCGTTTGCAGCGTCAAGCGCAATCAAAGCACCGTTATATCAAAGATAGTTTACGGTGGGAGGGATCATTCACCCTTGGACAAAGAATGAGCTGAAGAGCTGCCCTTAACCCACTCCTTCCGTGTCCTGAGGTCTTTCCATACAGCCTTGTCTTAGCAAGAGGAAGCAATTTGCACTGTAGGTGCTTTAAAAAATAAAATAAAAACCCAAACAGAACAGTGTAGGGGAACCCGAGTTGCAGTGAATTTCAGTGGGTACCAAACACTCGCACTCGAGACGGCAAATGATCCTCGGGAAGAGGAATTTCTCACCTGGAGTTCCAGCCTCCGCGGCGGGATGAGGGAGATTTCGCTGCCCCTCGGTTGCATCCCGGCTCTGGGTCGCGTCACCCACGACTTGTGAGCTTGCCGGGCGCGACGTCTTTGCTGTTTCCTCGCCAGGATTCTGT
This sequence comes from Phoenicopterus ruber ruber, assembly GCA_009819775.1. Lineage (NCBI taxonomy): Eukaryota > Metazoa > Chordata > Aves > Phoenicopteriformes > Phoenicopteridae > Phoenicopterus > Phoenicopterus ruber. The sequence continues at coordinate 7,883,599 of CM020237.1, read as the reverse complement.
TCCTATTCTTAAGCAGAAACAGCGGGAAGTTTTCATCTCCCCTTTGGCACAAAACCCACCCCCCAACACAAAAGCCTCGGCTCTGTCTGCAGCTCAGCACCCAGAAACAGAGGGACCCCCAGATTCACGCTTCTCTCTGAAATCCTTGGCCACGGGGTGGTCGGGACATGATGCCCACACGCAGCCTGGAGACGTTCGCCTTCCCCTCGACACCCAGAGCGGCAGCCCGGCCATCGGCAGCATCCTGTGCGCAGCTGACCGCCACGTGCTCCCAGCCCGTCTCCAGCCGCCGTCCCCTCCAGGGCTGTGCCCACGCATTGTGCGGCAGTGGCCGAGCTTTCCAGCACTGCCACAGCCCTCCCTGCCTTGCTCCGCATCCGTCTCTGCCTTCCCTCCCCGGCCCGGGAGCAGCCCCCGGCCCAGCCACCGTGCCCCACACCGCCCCACAGACCAGCTCCCCTGTCCGCGCCACTCGCGGAAGGAGGACGCCTTCGTTTGCGGGAGCTTCTTGACTAGGACTTGCTGAGGCGCCCCGGCAGGGCTGGGACCCCCAGCCCCGGGGCAGAGCCCGGCTGCTGCCCCCCGGCCGCTCTGGCTGCGCGTTGGACTCCGACAAGAGGGAGGAGGCTTTTCTGCAAGACTTTTTCAGGGCTTTTACATCAAAAGCTAAGAGCCTTTTCAGCCCAAATTAACCTTTCCAATTTGCTCGAAATCTTTCTCATTTTCTCCAGAAAATGAAGGGAAAAATACCCAGCTGTAATGGCCAACGTGGTTTTATTAAAACCCAGGCTGGAAGCGCTGTGGTTTCTGATGGGAAATACTTCTTAAAGGCTACCGCTGCCGCCGAAGAGCTGGGGTGAAAGGTGAGGAGGGCAGACGCGAGATTTTCACATCGAGGGAGCCGGCACGTGCACAATCCCTGCTGCAAACCTACCTCCGGGATGGGGTCTCTGCCGAGAAGGCGGCACGCAGCTGGTGCAGCCGCAACGGCGCCGGAGCTTCCCTCTCCCGCCCAGCGAGCTGCTGGTGCGGGTCTCCTTTTAAAAAAGAAAAAGAAAAAGGAGAAGACGGTCACACAAGACTAGACACCAGTTGGGCCCGCTCTCAGCGAGGCAATTCCTGCCTAACCTCGGGTGATACCGTGCCTGCGACGCGTGGCTGCCGTCCCCGCTCGGGATGAGCTGGATCTCCTTCATTAACAGCAATGGGCTCTAAATACCTTTGCCTACTTATTATTACCTGGCTTTAATGGGTAATGAAACGATGGCAGAATATTGCTAACACCTGAAGGGTGTCTAATGGAGGAGAGGACTGAAAGGAAAGCGCTCCCCTCCCTTCGCCGGGGGATTTAAAGGCGGCAGGCTCCTTTGCTGGTGGGGTGAGGGTGGGCTCCGTACCCGCCCAGGGCGATTTTTGGCCACTCCATGGTTTGTGGGTGACCTGTCCCCTCTGCTGCCAGCGGTCAGCCGAGAGCCCCCCAGCATGCACCCCCAGCGTCCTCCTCCTCCTCCTCACCACAGACCTAGCCAGCGAGCGGCGCTCGGCCCCCACGTTCACGGTCCAGCACCGCAGACCCGAAATAAAGCACCGCTGCCTTCGAGGGCAGCGTGAGTCACGCTGCGACTGTTTCAGCCTGAGTACATTAAGCAGATGAGTAAATGCAGCAGCTGGGGCAGGAGGACCCCTCCTTCCTGAGCTCCCAGACAGGCTGCGGCTGCTGCCGTTGGGCTGCTGGGCTCCCCAGAGCACCCCCCTGCCCCCCCAGCAGGCAGCCTGCCTGCTCCCGGGATGCTCGGCTGCAGGGCATCGCTTCCCGCGGGGCTGGAGCAAAGCGGCTTTTCACTTCTAGGGCACGTCCCGGGGCAGGCTGCCCGCGGCCACCGAGCCCACTAGCCCTGACTCCCCCCGAGACGCGGGCCCAATGGCCAAGTTAGAGTCACCGCCAGCCGCCCCACACATGCACCATTTCGGGGTGAGAAGCCTTTACCTGCACCCCCGTCGAGGGGCAAAGTTACCAGCATCCCCAATGAGCCGCAACAGCGATTAAATTAGCCAAGGGTGCCATACCAAGCACCCACTCCTGGCACTTCGGTCCTGGAGCTGCACAAAGCAGGTCCCGGAGCAGAGATCCCGCATGCCCCCCTGCCCCGGGGACCCTCGCAGCGCCCCGGGGATGCAGCGAGCCCGAGCATCCCTGAGGACCACCGGCCCACAGGGGGGTCCCGCATCCCCCGGCGCTGGTGCCGGGGGGCTGCCACGAGCCTGCTCGTGCCAGCGCCGGCAGCCCTGCCTGCACGCGGTGTTTATTTCATGTCTCGCAGTGTTAAATCATAGCGGACATGCAATTCGGGGGAGCGTGAGGCTCCGTAATGGGCGGCCTCGGGCGCGTGATGGGGCCGGGGCCGGCAGGCAGCCGTGCTGCCAGGGCTCCTCGGCGATGCTTTATTGCTTTTGACGCTCCAAACGCGCTCTGAAAGGCGAGTCCTGGCAGCCTAGAGGAGGGCTGCTTCCCTCTCCCGCCTGCTCCGTGCGGGCAGGCACCACAGCTGAGACCTCCCTCCCCGTTCCCACCGCCGGCCCCGGCGCCTCGTCCTGCGCAGAGCTCAGCCACACGCCTGCCGAAGCCCCCGCGGCCCCAGGCCGGTCCCGTGGCACGGGGTGGGAGCTGCCGAGGCTAACGCTGCCATGGGAATACGGTGCACAGTGCTGCACGCGCGGGGCTTGGTCTCGTTCCTGGGAAGGGCGGGCTGGGGCGATGGGGGATGCGGAGCATCGCTCGTCCCCTCGCGGATGGGGGGATGCGGAGCATCGCTCGTCCCCTCGCGTCGCAGGGACCTTGTGCCTGCGCCCCTGTGCTCTCCCCAGCCTCCAGGCTCACGGTAGCTCTTGGCTAAGCACCAGCCGAAGAAGTTCGCTGCTTGCCCAGCCAAGGTGCCTGCTCTCGGCGCGGCTGCCCTAGGAAAAAGCCCTCAGTCTCCATCCCAGCGCAGAGATGCTGCTGTGCCCAGCTGCGGGCAGAGCCCGGGCAGGATGCGGGGCTGAGCCGCGGGAAGCCCCAGACGCCCACCGCTTTGATTCCCAGAAAAGCAATTACCGCACAGCAGATTACAGGGCTAATAAAATCCCGTTACGCCATTTCGGAAAGTAAATCTGATCTGGGCGCTGCCGATTGATATCAGCCGTCCCACAAAAAGTCCCGCAAGAGCCCCCTGCGCGCGCGCGTAATACGAGGCTATAATAGATCACGCTAATTAGATATCCGATAACAGGAGGGCTGATAGGAACTACATTAAAATCTCTTTAAGATGAAGACGTAAAACCCAAGGGAGAAAATTCAGAGTTAATGATGCTGCAGCAGAGGCTCCGCTTGAGCGGTCCTCGCCCCCTCGGCCGCATCCTGCCTGCCGCGGATGCGGGGGGCCGGAGGAGAGGGGGCAGAGCCGGGCACGGTCCCCAGCGCCGCGGCGGCGCTGCCCGTGATTTTCATTACCCAGATTCAATAAGGGGAAAGAGCTCCGAGCTGCCTGCGCTCCCCGGGAGGTGACTTGCCAGCCGCTAACGGAGCCGAGAAATCAAATTAGGCCTGGCTCTGCTCTCGCTCTCTCCCTGACACCGCTGTTGGCAGCCGACGGGGAGTTCATCAGGGCCGCGCACTAATTCTTATCTCGTTTAAGTGACTCCACGCTGCCATCTGATGCGATTTGCTCTGCGCCACCGCCGCAGGCTCCGGTCTCTGCCCGCCGCTTCCCGAGCACTTCCAGCAGCTGGCAGCCTCGTGGGGGCACGGGCACCTACAGCACATACAAGCGCAGACATACGTACAGGAATATATAAGATTATAGGGAACGGGGGCCGGGGTGAGGCTCCGCTGCCAGGCAGAGGGACATTGCTCGGCCCCAAGGACGCGATGCTCTGACACAGAGGGGAGGACACTGCAGGCGGAGCAGGGCACCGGTGAGCAGGCAAGCGCTGAGCAAACGTTTGCTCTCGATCATGCGAGATCAGCCTTTGCTTACGGTCTTGTTTGCCCAAAGGCGTTGAATATTTGGGAAAACCGAAACTGGAAGGAAGCGCTTTCGTTTGCTGAAATGTGCCGGCAAATGCAACTTGCTGCAATGAAAATAGACCCTCGTCTCGGTGCAGGTGGCAGGCGGGTGGGGAAAGCTCGCTGCCGCCAGGCAGGGCTGCGAAGGGCTGGCAGGTAGCACGTGCTGCCCGCAGCCTGCGTCTGTCAGCGTGCCCGTCTCCACTGGACAGATCCCCCCCGCCACAGGGTGTGACGGGAAGCCCAGGACCTCCAGAGCCCCCCGTTCCCCCACTGATGGAAACCCACCCCGTGCCAGCGCCATGTCTCTGTAACCTCCCGGGACAGACCACCCCATCCCGGAGGGTTTCTCCCTGACTTTCCGACTGCCGAGGAGCTCCTAGCGCAGCACCGGCGCCTGCAGCATCCTCTCCCCCCCAGCTGCACCCCCCGCTCCTGCTGCACACAGGCACGACGCCTGCACCCCCAAAACCCGCTTTTCCACGGCCAGGCACCTGGGCAGGGGACGGGAGGTCCCCCCCCGGCAGGAGCCCCGGGGGACCTGGCGTGGTGGGGAGGTGGCTGAGTGGGCTCCTCTCGCATCCTCCCAGCCTGAAACTTGATGCAGGGGGAGAGGCTGATCGCGAGATTAATTGGGCGTTCTCAAAAACCCGACGGCGGGGGGAACGCCAGCAAGGAGCGCTGCCTGCCTCCTGCTCGGGTTCACTCCTCCGCGGAGGGGAGGACGGAGCCGGCAGGCTGGGGAGGTGGAGAGGAGGGAGGCAGCGGCTGGGAGCCGGCAGAGCCATGACGCCCGTCGCTCTTGGGGCGCTTCTGGCCCTGCTGCCTCTTGCCTCGACGCTGCAGAGCCAAGGTAAGGCGAGGGACCCGCGGGCAGGGCTGGGGGGCTCCCCGGTGCCAAAAGGCATGGCGCAATACCTTCCTAAAACCCGAGCCGCGCTGTACGGCATGCAAAGGCTGCTTTTTAGGGAGACCTTAACGCTATTGAAAAGCGACGTACCTGGGAGAAGCCCGAGCATGGGAGTGCTCTGGCGTGAGAGCCTGGAGGCGCTGCCTGCCCGGGCGACGCAGGCTGAACGCCCGCAGCGAGGTGACGCGGCGTTTGAACCCAGCTCAGTGTTGCAGGCTTGTTGGTACGGGGCTTCGAAGTACTCTGGAAGCGTGCAGAGTCCCAGCCCTGGGGATACAGAGAGAGAAACAGGGTGATCTTCTGCCTACCTGCATCCCTCTGTCTGGAAGCTGCTCCTGGGCCCTCCACCCGATAACGGGATTTCTCTAATATAATGTTTCCTCCCTCAAAATGCAGGGCTGGGTTTTGGGGACAAGAGCGCGCAGAAGCGATGCTGCGCCTATGGTTCGAAATGTCAGCTCCGCATAGCGCAAAGCCGACTGCCAACATGTTCATCGTTATTGTTTTTTCTCGTTTAACCTTCCTGAGAACTAGTAGCCCAGTAACGGTGCTGTTTTGCACCAGAGCAGCTGACGGCTTTCAGCAGGTTTGTGAGCCGGGTCTTTGGACTGGCCAGACAGCCCCTCTCCTCGGGGCTTCGTTCCCGACTCCCAAACCTTCTCCCGCAGTTAGCACAGCAGGGCTGGCAGAAAAGGAGCGGGGCAATGATGCTCTTGCCCTAGCGATACCGGAGGTAAGGAAGTAGGAACGTCCGTGCAGACGCACCCCCGTGTGCCGGGGCTGTGCCGAGTTGCACCAGGTGAGTTGCCGGCACAGGTTTGGGGACGGGCAGACCGGCACGGTGTCTGCGGCAGACGTGTGGAGCGGCCGGGGTGAACCCAGCCCAGTCCTCCGTCTACAAAGCCCTTTCCCCGCTGCCAGAGCATCCCGACCCGGAGCTCGGCGGCGCGGGTGTGAGGAGGAGGAGAGGGTGCGAGGAGGAGCGCGGGTGCGAGCCAGCTGCCACCAGCTGCAGCGGGAAAGGCCGCTTGGCCCCAGCCGCGATGACGGCAGCGCCTGTTTTCCTCCCCTCGCCCTAATTGCTGCCTCTCACCCCCCCTCGCCACCTCCGTCGGCGCACGCCTGCCTGGGCGAGGGTCGTGCGCCCAGCCAGCTCCCCGGCATTACCGATCGCATGCAACGTTGGAGGGGCTGAGATTGCTGGCTTTTTTTTTTTAGCTTAAAAGACAGATTAAAGTTCCCTTCCCGGTAGCTTTTCCCAAGATCCTGCAGATCTATTCCAATTAGTCCCTTTCATTAGGCAGGAATTGGACTCCGGGGCTGGGCGTGCTGCAGAGCAAAGCCACAAGCGCGGCTCTGCCGCCCTGGCTCAGCCACGGCGTTGCCGGCTGCCTTGCAGCAAGGACGTGGGTGCCGCCAGCAACGTGCTCTGCGATGAATGCTGCCGGCACCAGCCGAGGGACTGTTTCCACAGGAAGCGAATGCCAAGATACCAAGATACCTAATAAATGAATTTAGCATCCTGGTTCATCTCTAACCTTCACCGCCTCCACCTGCATAGCAAAGAAGAAATGCCCCTGGAAGGAGTGAGCGGTAGGAAACTTATCTGGGCGCAGCGAGTCCCTTGTGGTCCCCCGCTGCCACTGTCCTGCATCCGTCCGGGAGAGGTGGAGGACGGCAGCCCTGCCTTCCGAGGCCGGGGGAAGGTCGCAGCCCTGTCCACCTACGCAGCAGGAGGTATTAATAAAACGTCAGGTGATGGTTCTGGTGGGCAGGCTTGTTTCCCATCAGGATGCTCCTGTTTACCTTTGATGGGAAACCCCAAGCGGTAAGCGAGGGATGGCAGGCAGCAGCACCCCGCGGTTCGCAGCACACCCCTGGGATTGCAGCCGCTGCCCCGGTGCGAGCAGCCCACCCTCCCTCCCTCTGCCAGCAGGTACCCGGCGCGGGGGCCGGAGGCCAGAGCCCACCCAGCCCGCCCTGCGCCGCCTCTCCCACTACCTGCTGGCCCACTACCAGAAGGGCATCCGGCCCGTGCGGGACTGGCAAACGACCACCAACGTGGCCATCGACCTCATGGTCTACGCCATCCTCAGCGTGGTGAGTCCTCTGCTCCCATCCCGCGTGGCGTGGGGGCGGCTGCCTTCAGCGCGGGCAGCTTCCGCGTGTCCGCAGCAAGGGGAACAGTACCCGGTGTGCAGCGTCCTCCTGGCACGCTCTGCCCGTCTTCCAGAGTGCCGGTAGCCCCTGCGCTGACACGGTGTCCTCTTCTTCCCGCAGGATGAGAAGAACCAGGTGCTGACCACCTACATCTGGTACAGGCAGGTGAGCCGATGAGACCGTGCGCCCTCACCCCTCCCTCGCCAGGACCCCCCCGGGGCCCGAGCACCCCTGCGAACACAGGGTTTCCCATGGGAGAGGCGTGCAGCCCTGCAGGAGCGCAGCAAGGTCGCACCCATCCCAGGGGATGCCAAAACCTCCGTAGGGCATGAAAGTCAAGGCGCAGCTTTCCTGCTCCGTGCTTCGCACCGTTGGGTGGTGCGATAGCTGGCGGACGACCCTGTCCTCCCTCCCGTGGCTGGCGCTGAAGACTGGTTCCCATGGCAGGGTGCTAGCCTGGGGTTTGGGTGCCGGTGGGGTGGAAGGGACCTGGCCCTCCAAGCCCCCCTCTCCCTCATCCCCAGCACTGGACGGATGAGTTCCTCAGGTGGGACCCGGCGCGCTTTGACAACCTGACGCAGATCTCCCTCCCCGTGGAGAGCATCTGGGTGCCCGACATCCTCATCAACGAGTTGTGAGTGAGGCGAAGCCCCCGGGACCGCGGCAGGCAGCCCGGGGCTCGGACCGCCGGCGCACGTCGCCCCACGCTTTGTATTCCCGGCACAGAGCTGGCAGCCTCCCCGCATCGGGCGAGCTGCAGATGGGGAACGGCTCGGCAGTTGGGCCATTTCCAATGCTGGCTAACCGCAACCGCCGGTAATTACCCGCGCCGTGCCGGGGGTGGGATCCAGATATCTGGAGAAAGGCTTTGTGAAGGCAGCACAATGCGAGGGCAGCTGCAGAGCTGCCGGCCCTTCCCGCGAAGCCAGCCGGCGTCCTTCCCACTCCGTGGGGGTTTAAGGTGTTCCCACCGGCTCCAGAGCGCCCCAAAATGAGGACACAGATGCTCCTTGGGCTGGGAGAGGGCAGCAGCCCGGCCAGCGCAGAGGTGATGCCAGGCAGGCATGCCTGCACGGGTATTGCCAAAAAAAGCGGAACGGGGGGGCAAACCCCCGGCTCCTGGGCAGTTCCCCTCCCAAACGCAGCTCGGCAGGAGGAGCCCCTGCCCAGGGCGCGCCCCAGCCCTACTCTCTGTCCCTCGTGCCCCCAGCGTGGACGTCGGAAAGTCCCCCCACGTCCCCTACGTCTACGTCGGCCACCACGGGGAGGTGCAGAACCTCAAACCCATCCAGGTGATGACCGCCTGCAGCCTGGACATCTACAACTTCCCCTTCGACGTCCAGAACTGCTCGCTTACCTTCACCAGCTGGCTGCACCACAGTGAGTGCCGGGACCCCCACGGCCGGGGGGCTCGGGGGGAGCGGGCAGGACCTCTGCCGGGCTGGAGCTCCGTGCAGAAGGCAACTCGCCCCTCTAGATGGCCCCAGCGGATCGGGGATGCGTGCGGGGAGGGCAGGCGCCCAGCCCGGCGTGGAGGTGCCGGCAGCTGCCTGCACTTCGGGCCTGGCACCCCCGGTCCTCACCTCTCCTCCGCGCCCCCAGTCCGCGACATCAACCTCTCCCTGTGGCGGCAGCCAGAGCTGGTCAAGTTCGACCGGAGCGTCTTCATGAACCAGGGCGAGTGGGAGCTGCTCTATGTTCTCAGCCACTTCCAGGAGTTCAGTGTCAAGAGCAGCGACAGTTATGCCGAGATGAAGTTCTACGTAAGGGTCTTCAGCCGCCGTGCTTCTCGGGGATGGGGCGCTAGGGAAGGGTCTTGCCCCCACTCCTGTTGCTTGATAACCCAACTACTCCCTGCCGCGGTGCTCCCGCCTGCGGGCAGGAGGCTCCCGGTGCCGAGCCCTTCCTCTGGCTCACCTTAGTGCCTCCCACCGTCCCCACCTGCCCTGGCAGAGAGCCGCACCAGCTCAAGCCCTCGTTTCAACCCTTCGCCGAGCCTTTCCTGTCTCTCTGTCCCGCAGGTAGTCATCCGGAGACGCCCCCTCTTCTACACTGTCAGCCTGCTGCTCCCCAGCATCTTCCTGATGGTTATGGACATCGTGGGCTTCTACCTACCTCCCAACAGTGGCGAGAGGGTCTCTTTCAAGATCACCCTCCTGCTGGGCTACTCGGTTTTCCTCATCATCGTATCCGACACGCTGCCGGCTACTGCGGTCGGCACTCCCTTGATAGGTACGGTGGTGCTACCTGCCAAGCCAACTGCCACGGCAGTCCTGGGCCTGGAGCAGCAGGAGCTGCTGCTCTGTACAGAGACCACAGGTCCCCTAGAAAGGTGGGCAGGGAGGACTTGCTCAGGACCAGGCTCTGTGCGTGAGCCTTTGCGGGCCACTCACCTCACCGACGTCTCCGCAGGCATCTACTTTGTGGTGTGCATGGCGCTGCTCGTCATCAGCCTGACGGAGACCATCCTGATCGTGCGCCTGGTGCACAAGCAAGACCTGCAGCCCCACGTCCCCCAGTGGGTGAAGCGCCTGCTGCTGGAACGAGCCACCGTCCTGCTCTGCATCCGGGACAGGAAGAAATTGAGCCACAGCAGGACACAGAGCTCGGACATCTCCAGGCAGGTGGAGAACAACGACAGCACAGGTAAGGGCTGCACAGAGAGGTCCCACGGAGCCATGGGTCTAAGGTAGCCCCTGTTTGCATGGTGATCCGGATGCTCAGGTCACCCGCAAAAATCCCAGCTCCCCGTTTAAAGAGCTTTTTCGCACTTGCCTCTCTTGATCCCCTCAGCCAAGCTGAACCACTGCAGCTGCGAGGAGCCCCGGGAGCGCGAGGCCGTGGGGGGCGCAGGGTCCGCACCGGCCTTTGCCGGCCAGGCGGAGGGCTCCCTGCTGATGCACGGTGTCCTGCGTGAGATCACCGCCATCCGCCAGTTCCTGGAGAAACGCGAGGAGTTCCGCGACGTGGCCCGCGAGTGGCTGCAAGTGGGCTACGTGTTGGATGTCCTGCTCTTCCGGGCGTACCTGGCGGCCGTGCTGGCCTACAGCATCACGCTGGGCACCCTCTGGTCGGTGTGGCGGGACGCCTGAGCGGCGCCCGCCTTTGGGGGCGGGAGAGGTGGGCACCTCAGACGCTGCCCCTCGGCGGTGTTCGCTGACTGGGGCTGACCGGGCTCCCCCCGAGCCCCAAAGCAGAGCTGAGGAGGAGCCGCCGAGCACCGGTGACCCCCGCCCGAGCCCCGGCGACCCCCGCCCGAGCCTTGCGCCGCGCTTCCCCCCGGCCCCGGCGCGGCCCGACCGGCGGCTGCCGCTTCAGCACCGCGGACAGCGGCCCCGGCGGCCCGGCCCCGCGCTGCCGCCGCCCGGGGGGCCCGGGGGTCCTCGCTGCCCCACGCTGCCCCGGGGGTCCCTGCCGCCCCCCGGTCCCCACCGCTCCGGGGTTCCCGAGGGTCCCCACCACCCCACGCTGCCCCGGGGGTCCCTGACGCCCCAGGGTCCCTGAGGGTCCCTGCCGTCCCCTGGTCCCTGAGGGTCCCCGCCGCCCCACAGGTCCCCGCCACCCCCCGGTCCCTGCTGCCCTGGGGTCCCCGAGGGTCCCCGCCGCCCCCCAGTCCCCGCTGCCCCGGGGTCTCCACTGCTCCATGCTGCCCCAGGGGTCCCCGAGGGTCCCCGCCGCCCCAGGGAAGCCCCCACCTCCGTGCACGAAGCAACGGGGTCCATGCACCTGTGTCCCCGTCTCCGTTACTCCCCCGCGAGCCAGCTGCCTGTCGGGCTCCACACAGGTCCCCAATCCCCGCACCGGGCTGCTGCGCACGCTTGCCCGGCCGAACCCCATCCCGCTCCTGCCCAGCGGTACAGCAACCGGGGCAGAACCAGTGCCAGGCAACGGCAAACGAACTGGGGTGCAAATGGTACTAGCTGGGTGGGCTCGCGGTGCTGGCCGAGGCCCGCGGGGTCATCGATTGCTACCGCAGCAGCGGTCAGTCCCCCCGCTCCCTCTCTGCGCCCCGGCCAGGGCAGAGGCACGAGGCTGCCGCGCAGCAGGAGAGGAAAGAAGCGCTGGCCGCATCCCGGAGCAGCAGCAGGGCTGGGAGTCAAGCCCAAGCTGCAAGGAGCAGATCTGCCCAACGCGGTACCCACTCTTCTTTCAGAGCTGGGGGTGTCACGGGGTTGTGACAAGAAACACCAACAGTGTTTTCGGGGTGGTCCCCCGCCCCACCACGCTCGCCCGAGACCCTGTAAAGGCGCAGCTCACTCTTCACGCTGGTAACGTACCTGAGCAACCAGTGTGGGCACCATCCTCGAAAGCGCTGGAGACGACGGGAGGGCCCGTGCCGTGCTCTAGGAGCATCTCCGCATGCGGTCGGGCTGCGGGTGGTGGGGGAGAGGCGGGTCGGCAGCGCCCAGCTCTCCTACGGCCGCCCCCAAGCCCACCGGCCCAGGCGCAAGGGCCCTGCTCAGTGTCCCGGAGCCGTCACCTGCAGGAAAACTCCCCGCTGAGTGACAGGGGGGCTGAGGACGGGTGGAGCGGGCTCCTGCCGGCACCGGCCCGTGCTAATGCGCTGATGGTCTGTAAGTGGCTGCCTATTGATGAGGTGTCCAGTTAAAGAGTTCGCGAGACACTAAATCAGCCCATTGATCGTGCCGAGATCGATGGTGCTACAGACCTGATCACTGCAGCGGGCAATTAACACCCTCTGGAACGAGCCGCCTTCGTGTAACATCAAACGCTCCAGCAGATAAATCCAATGGGCCCATTGACCTGGGCGCACGAGGCTGCCCGGCCCGCGCGTTCGAGGGGCAGACGGGGCGGCGGGACCCCCGAGCCGGCCTCGCCACCCCTCTCCTGCCCGCTGGGACGCCGGATGCCCCTCAGGGACCCACGCGAGATGCTCACCTGTGCCGCCACATCCCGTGGACCACTGCGGTGGCCGCTCGGTCCTCCGTCCTTCCCTGCGCTAGGAGGCCGTCCCGCGCCCGACCTAACCCCCTCGCGCAGCTCAGTGGTCCTTTCCCCCTGGAAGAGGCGGCTGCCTATGCCGGAGGAAGGATCCAGTTTCTCCCTTTGCCCTCTCGCTGCTTTGGGAAGTGCCGCACGCGGGAAAAAGTTCCAGGCATCTCTCCGAGAGAAGCCTGGATTTTCCTCTTTAAAAAAAAAAAAAAAAAAAAAAAAATCAATAAATCTGAATCTAATCTACTAATAAAGGTTTAATGAGGACATAATGTTGATGGAACAGAACATTGTTGCAGCATAATCGCTCCCAGCTGCTGCGCGAGTGTGCAGACAAAGGCCCGGTCCTACGACAATTCCCCCGTTATTATAATAACGCCTTTGTACCAGGCCAAACGCCGGAGAGGGGCTTCGCCCCCCCTCTCCCGGGGATGCTGCAGCCGGCAGGTCGCTCGCAGCAGGACCACCTCTGCTCGCCTGGACCCGGACCAGCGTTCTCCCCTGCTCGCCCAAAGTCCCCCTGGAAGAGCTGCGCCGGGGGAAGCTCTGGGAGGCAGCGACGGCCACCGGGACCTCGGGGTGGGCACGCAGCCCCCCAAACCTGCCGGGAAGCCCCAGGGCACGGGGCGAGCCCGGCCTCGACACCAGCGCACGTGGCAGCCTGGCACACGTCGTCCGTCCCCGGGAAAAAACCAAGCAACGCTTTGCATCCCGTGACTCCAGCCGCGCCGTAACGAGCGTTTAACCGCGTCGCAAGGCCCAGGCGGGCGGCGGGCAGCACCCGCGGGGCGCGGGCAGCACCCACGGGGCGCGGGCACGGCCGGGGGACGCCGGCAGCACCCGCCTGGCCCCGCCGCGGCGCGCCGTACAGTTCGCCGCAGCACAAAAGGAGTGCAGGCGCTGCTGTTAATGTAGTCAGTAAATAAATAAAGGAGGGCTTAAGCTTAGTGTACAGCAATCAGTCGAGAACTACAGGATAATTAACGCAGCGGGGGGCCAGACTACTCTGCAGTCAGGTTTAAATGAACGAGTTCACTTTCATTGAGGCAAACTTGCTCAGCTCCCTGGTGAGCCGCGCAGGCGGGCAGGCAGCGGCGCAGGCAGCGGCGCAGGCAGCGTGCCGCGGGACGGGGAGGCGCGCGGCCCGGGACGAGGGACGCGGGTTTGCTCCCCGTCCACAGGGACGGCGGTGGCATCCCCGGGGCACCCCCACCCATCGGGGCTGGTTTAGGGACGGGACCCCCCGCCACGGCCCCGGGGGAGCCCAGCAGGCACCCCCAAACTCACCACCGTGGGTCCCCCCGCGGCTTGCCCCGAGCCGGTGGGATGCATCCTTCCTCCTCCTCCTCCCGGCAGGCACGGGCACAGGAACAGGAGACGGCAGGCCGAGACAACGGAATTAACTTTATTGGTTGTTTTTTGTTTTCTAACTGCAGATTCAAGGTATACAACTGAACATTGCTATTTTCCTTATGAGACTTATAAATAAAAATACAAAAAATGTTCACTACAAAAAAATCTACCGTTAGTAGGATGTAAAAAATATTCTCTTTGCTATAGAAGGCACGAACTTCACTTAGTGACACATGGAGAGAAAAAAACCTGCAGCAGTATATTCTTCTTCTTTTTTTTTTTTTGTCTTTTTTTTTTTCCTCTGTCAGAAACACTGAAGTCTTACAAAGAAATGCATCTGAATCTACACAGGACGAAGGCAGATGTGGAGAGCTGCAACTAGGAGACACCACAACTGGGGTTGTTTTTTTTTTTTTTTTTCTTTTTCTTTATTTTTCAGGAAACTTTCAGCTAACGGCATCTGTGGCTAGAGGACAGAGAGGACTCGCAAGCAGAACCGCAAGGGAGCGAACGGCGAGGGGAGAGGGAGAAAGTCGTACAAAAAATAGGAGCCGATAGATACTCTGAGAAAACCGAAGGGGAACTGGGGCACCTTCTGCGCCCGGGCTCAGAGAGGTGCTGAGGTAGACGGAACGAGGACAGCGACGGACCCGAACCACGAGCGGCAACACAGAGCAACGGGACGGGTAGGCGGGCGCTCACGACACCGACGACAAGCCAGGGGAGAGGGAGCCCGGGGCCGCGGGGCCCCGCGCGGCGCTTGGTCCTCACTGCTATGATACACATATATATACTTATATATATATATATGGGGGGGCGGCGGGGGCCGCGCCACGCCACGGCAAACGGGTGCGGGGCCGCGCGCCCGGGGCACCGCGGCATCGCTCCAACGCCGATCCCAACGCCGTCGCAGCCGGGGGGCTGCGGCACTAAGGGAGGGAGGGAGGGGGACGGCGGGACGGGAGGGGAGGTTAAAGCAAAAAAAGCCACAGGAGCTCGGCCGCGTGCTCCGCGGCACCGTGGCAGCCGCGGCACCGGTGCACCGCGGGGAGCTACCGCGCACGCGCCAGAAATTGCAGCAACTTTCCGTGTGAAAGAACTGGGGTTTTTCTTAATATTTTTTTCTTTTTTTTTTTTTTTTTTTCTCCTTAGGCACAACAATTAAACAAGCCGTTCTCCACAGTCACATCCCGGATTGTACAACGGCGGCGTCCACCCCGCGCGGAGCAGCAAAGGTCCCGCACGCAGGGGCGCATGCGCGTGCGAAGCCGGACCGGGGCGCGAGGGAGGATGCCGCTCCTGCAGCTGCATCCCTGCTCGGCACCGGGAGAGGCGGGACGGGCACCCCAACCCACGAGGGGCCATCAGCATCACTCCAAACCGCATCCAGACACCGTCCCGCTCCCCCCGGCTCTCCCCCCCCCCACCCCTTTTCCCCCCAAACGCAGCAAAATGACAAAAAAAAAGACGCGGCCGCAAGCGCCGCGCGGGATGGAAACCGCAGAGCCCGCTTCCGCAACCGCAAAGGAGAAACACAACAAAACGAACACAAGAGGTAGCTTCAGAACCGACGCCCCCGGCCCCGCGGGGCCGGGCAAAAAATACCAGTTTTGGTAAGGATAATGCACAACGGGAGGCCGGCAGGGACGCTGCCGCCGCGCCGCGCCGCCCCCTCCACCGCCAGCGCCAGGCACGCGCCTTCCCGGCCGCGCCGCCCCCCGTCCCCCCCAAATCAATAAAAGCTCATGAGGTCACAAAAAAACGAGGTAATTTCAAGTAAAATGTGCTAAACGCGGAAATATTCCAAAAGAAAGTTCAAAAAAACCGAACGAAAAGCAAAAAAAGTGGCGAGCGAAGCCGCCTGCCACCGGGCAACCCCTCGCTCGCGGGCTCCTGCAGCTGAGGGCTGGGCAAAAAACCACGCTTGGCACCTTCCGGGCACCCCAAATTAGCAGAAAAAAGACGGTCTCCCCGTTTGGAGCGACGCTGCGCACCGGCAGCACCCGCGCCGGCACCGGCATCGACCGCGCATCGCCAAACCGGCCGCGCCTCCCCGCGGGGGGCTTCGCCCTCGCCCCCCGGGAAGGCGGGGAAGGAAGGGGCAATGCATAGAGAGGTCTTTGGTCAGGGGGAGGGTGGCAGCCTCCGGGCACCCCTCGCGCCCGCCCAGACCCCCGGCAGCACCGCGAGGCAGCCCGGCGTGCACCCGGTTCCCTGCCCCAACCACCCTCCTCCGGCCGGGACGCCCCCGGGGATGCTCTCGCTGAAGCTGTGCCCGGCCGGCGCTCTCCCACCTGCGACGCCGCAGCCCAGGGGCGCAGGAACCCTCCCCAAACGGGGGCTGCGCCCCACGCGCGAGCTCGGGTCCTCAGCGGGGCGTCCACGGTGCGGCCTACGCGGTGACAGAGGAAATCAGAAATTAAAGCCTTCCCGAAGCACCGGCCACACGCGCGCTTTTGGGGAAGGGCGTCGTTCCTATGCGGTCTTCCCGGCAGCGCCGGTGGCCGGCACCGGTGGTGCTGGAGGAGCGAATTCCCCGGGGGCTGCAAGGGGCGCAAGGTGCCCTGCAGCGAGGGTGCAAGGGCAGCGGGTACGCGAGCAGCCAGGGAGGGGGAGCGGACGGGGCTGGGGAAGGGGCCGGTGCGTCCCCCCGCCCCGGCGCGAGCTGCAGGATCCTTCCGGCGGGAAGCAACGAACGAGAACCGAAAACAAACAAGGCCGTGGACGCTGCGGGTTTGGTGGTTTTTTTTTTTTGCCCAGTCCTCCGCCACTCGGCCCCGCCGCCCCTGCGCCTCCTCCCTCAGACGTAGCAGAGGTAGAGATAGGTCTTCTCTATCCGCCAGTCGGTGGGGATCTCCTCCGGCTTGTGGCCCTTCATGTGCTTCTGCATGGCGGAGAGGCTGGGGCAGTACTCCAGGCAAATGGTGCACTGGTAGGGGGAAGCGCCGTTGTGGGTCCGAAGGTGTTTGATCATGGCCGAGTAGTCCCGGGAGCGCTGGTGGCACAGCTTGCACTCGAAGGGCTTCTCGCCTGCGGGAGACGGGGAGAGGGGGGCGTCAGCGGGGGCTCGGGGCCTCCAGGCGGTAATTAACTGCCCGGCATCGACGCTGCCGCGGCGGGCACAGCCGATAACCGAGTAATGAACAGCAAAACCGATCTGCCTATTGATCCCCTATTTACGATAGCTACGCCCCGGCGCATCCGATGATTCGTTATCCCCGGCCGCCGCCCCGGTCCGCGCTGCCGGCATCTCTGCCGGGGGACCGGCGCGGCACCGCCGGCCTCGCCAGAGCCCCCCCTCCCCGCAGCACGTACCCGTGTGGACCCGGTAGTGGGTCTCCAGCTGGTGCTTGAGGCTGAACTTCTTGCCGCAGCCGTTGCACTCGTAGGGCTTCTCGCCGGTGTGGATGCGCTTGTGGCCCTTCAGCGTGCTCTCGTCCCGGAAGCAGCTGCCGCAGAACTCGCACTCGTAGGGGTGGTCGCCTGCAAGCACACGCGTGCGTCAGCGCCGCCGCCGCGGCCACCGCGCCACGCCAAAACCAGCTCCCCGGCCCGGATTCACCCCGGCACCTAACGCAGCATCCCAGCCGCCCCAGCGCGGCGCGCCGGCGCCCGCGTCCCCGGGCAGAGGGGGTGCCCGGGTCCGCAGCAGGGTAAAAAGAGACCGAGGGCACCGCGCCCCTCCTGTCCCCCATCGCCAATTCCCAGGCTTTCCGCCCGGCATCGCCGGTGCAGACCCGGCCCCGGGCGTCTCCCGCGCTCCAGACCGGGTGGCTGATAAATGAACTCCGGTTCGGCACCAAAGGCGGAATGATTTGAAGGAAAGGTGAGGGCTCCAGCTACTTATTTATTACAGCCGCGAAGGCAAGGACAATAAAGATAGATTGATTGTCCGAGACTTTGTTCATGAATATTTAAATATTACTGATTTGTCTTGTCACTGTAATTACAATTTCTCTGTGCCGCATATCCTACAAGCGCAGTTTATGGTAAAGAATGGCCAACTGTATTTCACTTGTCCTGCTGCAGATGTGCGGAGCTGCCAAGCGTGTAATGTTCCCCGCATTTCATACATTTTCTTCAGCTGTGAAGGCTTAAGTCATCCACAATGACCTACGTTTTTTCATTATCCCCGTGTCAAACTGCACTCGTGCCTGGGCATAAATTGTCCTTCTCGTTATATACTCACATGCCTGTGCTTTCGCTTCCTCTTTAAAATGATATTTTACTCTCTCCCTGCGTGCCGCAGCCGAGACCCGTGCCCCTCGCCCCCTCCCGCAGCCGCTGGCCGGGCACCGGAGGAGGAGGAGGAGGATGCTCGGGTCGCTCCGGACCCCCCCTCCCAAGGCGAGGCAGGCGGTGCCTGTCGGCAGCCGTGTTTCACCTCCCCGCGCCCAGTTCCAAACTACCGCCTCCGCGGTCGGCCCTACAGCCAAAGACAGCGACTCTGCAGCCAGAGGCAGACAGCCCTTCCAGGTCGTCAGCTTTCCGGAGAAGCCGTGTAAACGGGAGCCGGGGCTCCCGGAGTGCCCCGGCCCCGGGAAGAGCGCGAGCATCCCGCACCCGTGCAGGATGAGACCCTGCAGCACGATTAAACGCCCCTAAAGCGCTGATGATCCCGGTGTTTCTTTACGGCCGGGAGCTGCTACAGCAGCAGAGGTTGGGGTGGGACACGCGCGGCCCGACCCGCAGCCCAGGTCACCGGATTACCGGCTATAAACAGCTCCAGCGCTCGGCATTAACGCGCTTATCGTCAGCGCGCGATTCCCTTTTCCCACATCGGGACCCCGAGCCCAGGCGCACGTGTGGGTCCGGCAGCCGCCGGCCACAGCCCGGCCAGCGCGACCCTCCTGGGATGCTGCCTGCGCGTCCCCCCAGCCGCGGGTTAACAGGAGAAAGGAAAAGGGGTATCCAGGCTTGGCACGCGTCTTCCTCCCTGCCAGCAATAAAAGCGCAGCCAAGGAGGGCGCACGAGCCTCCAACTCGCGTGGGCAACGGGCGGGCGAGCAGCGCTTTGCCCACGCAGCTGCAGAGAGCCGTGGCACCGGCTGCGACGCACGCCGGGGCTGCAAAGCGCCGGGCAGGCTCCCCCCGCACCACCCCGCTCATCCCCCAAGGATTTGCTTTCTCCTGCGCCGGGGGGGTTTGCAGCCGGACCCGCGCAACGGTGCTCACCACGGTCGGGAGTGCCCTTCGGGGACAGCGTGACCGGGGCCTCTCCCCCTGCCGTCCCCTGGTCCCGCCTGGGGATGCTCCGGAGGAGCTGAGGACACGGCGCGGGCGCTTTGAGGACACGGCGTAAGGCGGCCAAAGCTCCGCTCTGCCGCTCGGCTCTCCCGGAGCCAAGCCCTGCCCCGGTGGGCCGCGCCACCGAAGCGCCAGCTACACGTAGCGCAGGTCGCCCTAATCCCATTAGGGCCGAGCACCAGCTGATTATGTGCATCTACCGCCCGTAAGCCGATGAAGCAGGGTATGATCGCACAGCCCCTAAGAAGGTCACATGTCACCTTATACCGGATCAACTTATTACACGCGGCTTTTTTTTTTCCGTTTCGTTTTTTAAACCCAAACCACCTCAATTGCGGTCACCTCGACACTTTTAAGACTATTTCACCTTTCTTTTCCCCCTTTTTTTTTCTCTACAAACGGGGAAGCAGCCCGCCCCGGCGCCGAGCGCGGCGGCGGCGGTGCCGCCGTACCTGTGTGGGAGCGGAGGTGCCTCTTGAGCGCGGTGTGGCTGGGGAAGGTGCGGTTGCACTCGCTGCAGATGTAGCTGCGCACCCCGGCGTGCACCTCCATGTGCTGCTGCAGGGCGCTCTGCGTCTGGAACCGCTTGCCGCACAGCAGGCAGAAAACGGCCATGTCCGTACCTGCGGGAGAGGGAGAGAACCGACTGAGGCACCGCCCGGCGCCCCCAGCCCACCCGACCACCACCCCGGCAGGCGTTCGGGGGGTCCCTGCTCCCAGGGATGCTCCGGCAGCACGGGGGATGCTCCGGCAGCGGGAGGACCTCGAGAGCTGTGGGGCTCTGGGGGGTGTAGGGGTCCCGGCGGTGGGACCCCAGCCACCGCTGGCCCCGCAGGGGGAATGCCGGAGCAGGGCAAGGGGGTTTTATTGCATTGGAGGCAGCTGGATCCCCAGACCCATGATGCCCAGGGACGCCCAAATGCAAGGCAGCTGGTGGGCCGTCACTGCGTCCACCTGGGAGAGCTGCTGAGCTCAGAGCTCTCGATGCCCGGGGGAAAGGGGACCCCAAGAAACACCCCGCAAAGCCGCCCCGGGGAGCAGGGGCCGGGATGCAAGAGGGCGACGCGCCCAGCCCTGCGCCGTGTGCCATCCCGAGCTGCCGCACGAGCACGAGCTCCATCCTACCCACCGCGGGCACGAGTACAAAACCGGCTGCATCAACGCGACGGCAAAAGCAGGGAAAAAACCCAGCCCCAGATACTTATACACCGTCAATAAAAATATCAGACCTTTGTGTTATTAAACAATTTGTTTTCGTTTATGCATAGCTGATTGTTCAGAACCTATGAGTCAGTGCAAATTGTATTACGCAGGGAGATTAAGCAAATAAATGCTAGCTTTTTGGAGCCATTAAAATGTGAGGACTATGGAAATAAAATTATCCAGAAAATTGTATTAGCAATTCATTAGCAGCAGCAAGATGTTCAAGGTAACCAACGGATCTGCGCTGCCTTTCCGAGCCGCAGGGGTGGGGGGCTGCTCGCCGCGCTGCCAAAGCAAGCCCAGGGGAACCCGGCGGCGAGGCGGACTCGCCGGCGGGGAGCCCACCGGGACCACCACGCTGCGGGGCAGGGAACCGGCGGGCGCCCGCCGCGGCGGTGGCAGCACCGCGGTCCCGCCTGGCGCGCAGGCGGGCGCCGGCTGAGGATGCTCCGCAGCAGGATGCCGGCGGCATCCTCCCGGCCAGCGCCACGCCTCCAGCCCAGGGACCAGCCGGGTGACGGGCAGCCCAGCGAGCATCTCGGCGCGCACCGTCACCCATCGCGGCGTCGGGGCAGCACACCGCGGCTAGCCCTGCCCTGGGGATGCAGGAGCTGCCAGGAGGCGCGCTCGGTCCCAGCCTCGGCGAGGCACGCAGCGGGCTGCCCAGAAACGCTCCGAAATCGGCAACAAACCCCTAGTGAAAGGGGAATAAAAGCAGCAAGAGAGGCGGCCCCGCACGGGAGCTGCCCTTCTCCCCCCGCAGGGATTTATCCCGGGGGGGGGGTGCAGGCTTGCGTGCCCCCCACGCAGCTGCGGACAAAACGCTCCCGAGACAAAAAAAAAAAAAAAAAATCAAGAAAATAAAAAAAAAAAGAAGCAGCCAGCCCCGAACGGGCCGTGCGAAGCAAATCCCGAGAGGTATGCGGCCCCACGGCCCTCGGCGGCCCCGGCGGTGACAGCAGGACGGGTCAAAGGTCCCCGGGGCTGAGCCCCCAGCGCCGCGGCCAGCTGCGGAGCGGAGGCCCCGGCCGGCGGGACGCCGGCCCCGATAAATCTGCCGCCAGCAGCCCCCGCTGGGGCCGGGGACAATGGGCTCCCGCGGGGGCGGAGGGCAGGACAATGCCGCCGGGCCGGCGCGCGGGGCCGTAACAAATCCTCCCTGGCACCGTAGGGCCCTCATTTGTGAAACTAATTGGCCCCCGCTCGAAAAAAAAACCGGGCCGACTCCGGCAGCCGCAGCGATGGGGACGACCTGCCTCGTGCACGCACAGGGGGACGCACCCACCGGCCCACGGCGACGGTGCCGGTCCCCCCGCAGCTGGGCAGCCCCCGGGGGTGCTGCTCGCCGGGACCCGCAAAAGGCGTTTTTAAATCGTATTTAGTTCTTTTTTTTAGGTAACGCGTCGGTAAATAAACAAACGCCCCAGATGGGGAGGTCGACGTGCGCTGGCGCAGCTGGCGGAGGTGCCTGGCGTCGCCACCAGCCCGGCGCAGAGCCGGAGGACGCGGGAGCCGGCCCTGCCTCCCAGCATCGAGCCCAGCTGCACGTGCAGCCACGTCCCACCTTTGGAGAGAGGATGGGAGGTGGGAAAACACGGGGAAGCTCACGAGACGGTACCTGGGGTTGCCGCCGTCCCTGCCGCGGCCGGGCTTTGGCGGCACCAGGCTTGGCACAAGCAGAGCCGCACCGGGCGACGCGGGGACTCGGCGCCGTTCTCCCACCCGGGCGCGTCCCGGGGCTCCCAGCTGGAGCAGCCCCGAGCCAGCCCTCAGCCATCAGAAGAAAAATCACCCCCGATAAAGAAACGCTGCCGCCCCAAACCAGCGAGAGACGGATTTATTCATTTCCCTGACGTTTTAATGGTTTCTCCCCTTTTTGCGGGAAGATGATTACAAATTAAGCGGCATTTAAACGCTTTTTACTGTCAACAATTAAAAGGGGCGAAGGCGGGCGAGCAATTCATTCCCCGGGAAACGCGGCGGCTCTCGGCGGGCGCCGCCGGCCCTTCCCTCTACTGTACGTCGCACAATGGCCCCGAGCGCGCCATTAATTTTGCAGGACGCTCAAAAGCAAATTAAAATATAAAAAGCCCCCGGGCACAAAGATAGATACCGAGGGAGGGGGCGGCGTAGGTCAAGCTCGTGGAATTAAAGTCTTAGCAACCGGGGAGGTTTAAGCGCAGCCCCGTTACGCCGCGTTCGGCGGCCACCTTCGCCCGTCTTCCCCGGTTTTACGCATCTCTGCCAGACCCGGCGCTGTTCGCCGGCAGCCGTAACCGTGTACGGGGCGGCTATCGGTGCCGCCGCCGTGGGTTTCGGATGCTACTCGGGCAGTTTGAAATAGCAGGTGGTCTGAAATCTGGTTCGTAGGGGATGGATGCTCGCTACGGCTGCGAGCCTGGAGACGCGCATCCCGGTTCTCCGGCAGCTCGCTCCCAACTGAGCGCGATCGCCGGGGATTTAAGGACGAGCGAGACGCGACGCGTGACATGCAGGAGCTTTTCCCGCCCCGTCCAGCCCGTGGCGAGGGATGCCGCAGGCAGCGCGGCGTCGAGCGCGGCGCCGTCTCCCGCCCGCTGCCTCCGCGAGAGGAGGGATTAACGTACAAACCCGCGTGGCGGCGGGCGAGGGGGGCGGGGTGGGTCTCCCGTCGGTGCCGGGCGGGTTTCGGCCGAGTTTAGGATGCAGGCGGTGCGTCGGCGGGAGAAAGGCGACACGTCCCCTTTAAAAGGAAATATAATTTACAGTGTGCAGCCAGGCGGCCCATAGTTTCAATCTCGTTTACTATAGAGAAAACTCTGCTAGCTGTTCTCTATCCCACAAATCCGATTTAATCAGACAAGCCAGCCAGCGTGGCTTGAAGTAAAAACGGATAATTAGTAAACAGAGAGCTACTTCAGTGCTTCATTGGCATTCGAGCCGGGCTAGTGTGTCGCATTTAAAATGCAGTCTGATGAAGTTTACAAAATCAAACCATTTGTTACTCCTATTGAAGAGGCTTCAGGCCACTTGCAATTAAATTGGAATTAGTGCTCAGAATGAGATACAGCAAATTCATACTAAAAAGGGATCTGACTTTCAGACATTTGACTTCAAGTTTTTGCACGCGTGCGCCCTCCCGCCGGCCCCCCGCACCCCGACGCGGGCGGGCGCGGGGTGACCCGGGACGCTCCGGCAGCAGGGGAGCGGGGACCCAAGGGGAGCGGTGCCGCCGTGCCGGTGAAGCACCCTCTGCCGAGCCCGGCGCTGGCCGTCCCCGGGCACGCAGAGCCCACGTCGGGATGCGCAAACCAAACCGCCTCTCCTCGAATCCTCCTCTGAACGCTGCCATCTTTCCCCGCGATATTTTCTGTCCTCAGGGCGGTATCACCAGGCTCAGGAGCCACGGCAGATCTGTCCGTCCTCTGTCCACCGAGGAGGAGGACGGGTGAGGAAGGACAGGCAGAAGCAGCGGGCACCAGCATGGCACCGGGGTTGCGTTTTGCCCCGGGAGGGCGGCGGATGCGCGCTGCTCGGGGTAAGAAGATTAACCCAGTTTCGGTGTCTGTTTTCGGGGTTATTATGAAACCGAAAGCGGTGTTTTCGGTGGCAGCACGGAAGCAAAGCCGCGGGGCGGTGCGAAGGAGCCCTCCCCTGGACGCTGCTGTCGGGATACGCGATGCCTGCACACGTACGCGTGGACGCACGGGTTTTTAAGGGTGTCACGTCGGGATGGCAAAGCCATCCCTTCACGACCTCCCGGCCGCTCCGGTGCGGCACAGGAGCAAAGGTGCTATAGGGGTGTGACGGTGGCACCCGCTACTGTGCCGGCTGCTTGCTTGGAGCCCAACAGCCCCTACAACCTTCGTGGTTAAGTAGAGAGAGGGGGGGAAAAAGCCCCGGATGACAAACACACGAGATGTGCACGTTTTGTGCCAGAGTCACCAAATCATCCCAGTTTCAAAGGCTGCCTCCGGACTCCACGGCTCGGCTTCCGCGCTAATTAACATCTTTATGGAAGGCAAATTCTCCCAAGGGGGCATTTGTTTGATTATTATTATTTACTTGGAGATAGCACAGCTTTCTTCCCAACTTCAACCGACTACGGGAAATTAATTCTGAAGCAGCAGCCGGCGCTGCCTGCTCTTCTGCTGCTGGTTCTCCTCCGGGGCTGGCTGGCTGCGGCCGCACCGGGAGGGCAGGGCATGCCCCCTCCCGGCACCCGCTCGCCCTCGCGCCAACGCCTGGCGAAACTCGGGCTGCGCAACGCTGACCTCGCGAGCACGGGGGGTTAACGCCCTCCCCAAACCCGAAAGCTTCGTTTTGCGCCCCTGCAGCGCGGCGCCGCTGTCCCCAGCGCCCGGGGCGGGATGCCCGCGGGGGATGCTCGAAACGCGGGCGCCGC
Organism: Phoenicopterus ruber ruber; assembly: GCA_009819775.1. Taxonomy (NCBI): domain Eukaryota; kingdom Metazoa; phylum Chordata; class Aves; order Phoenicopteriformes; family Phoenicopteridae; genus Phoenicopterus; species Phoenicopterus ruber. The sequence goes on along the minus strand of CM020237.1, from coordinate 7,859,344 downwards.
AGCAAGCCGGGGGAGCGGGCGGCAAGCCCCGAGCCGCGGCTCCGGCACGGGGGTGATTTATTCCGGGGGCCATCTGGACCCGGGGGACAATGCGGTCCCGCATCCCGGTGACCCGGCGCATTAGTCACACCCTCCCCGCTCGACCTCTCCGTCTCCCTTCGAGCGCGGCGGGATGAGCGCATCTCCCCTTCTCGCCTCCCTTTCGGGGGGCCCTTTGCTCCCCCCGGTCCCATCGGCGGCACCTCGCCCCCTTCCCTGCCGCCCTGCATCTCCATCACCGTCGTCATCATCATCATCATCATCACCTTCCTTCATTGCGCTTTTCTGCGATTGCTCAGGCAAGAACGATTACGAGGGAGAGCGAGCGGGGAGGGAAAGAGCCCAGTGACTATTAGCGGCGGCGGCTTTATGGCAACAGGCACACAACTCATTCGTTTCATGTTTCGCGGAATATAAAAGCGCCGAAACATTTTAATTTTAAATTCTTATCATTGAATTTACTGCTTTTCTCTCGCAATGATTTGTGTTGCTTTTTAATTTTTACAGTCTCTACAGAAGCCAGATGCTACCGCCTAGGGCCAAAATAATAAAAACCCGCCGCAGTCGCGAGTTACAGAACAAAAAGGAAACGCGCGGCTGACAGAAGTTAATATCTCAATTTAACAGTGCTGCTCCGCTAATGATCCTTTGATATGTGTTTATTTAGAAAGGTCTGATCTTGACCTTGAAAGCAAACTAAACCGCAAAGTCTTTATGAGAGGAGAGAAAGACTTTATTTATAGACTGGCTTTGCGTCAATCACGGCGGCAGCTGGACCCGCGCTGGGTGAAGCGCTGCCAGGCAGCCCGCGGGTCCAAACGGGGTGTTAACCGAGGGATGCGTTTTGGGGGGCACACACCGGCTGCCGAGGGGGACCGCGACGTGCCCCCCGTCTCCAGGGTACGATCCCTGCAAACCAGGGGATGCGGACGGCTCCTTGCCTGCGGGGGATGCTCCCCGGGACGGCATCGGTCCAGGCGAGCCCCTGATGCCACCACAGGGGACGAGCCACCCCCGCGCATCTCCCGCCCGCCCGACCCCTTCTCCCCAGCACCCGGGAAGAGCCGCCTTCGCCCTCCGGCTGCCTCCTGCCCTCCCCGAGCGCGGTCCCCGGGCTTTGGAAGGCAGGGGCACGCTCAGCATCGCCCAAACCTGCACCCGCAGAGTACGAGCGGGTTTTCCTCCCAAAGAAACCGAGCGTTGCGCAAACCGCGCGTTTGGAAACGAAAATCAGATGCCGTTTTTAGGGGCCGATCCCGTTATACTGCATTTCCACCTCCCAGCTGGGGGAGGCGAGAGCTTCCCAAGCTCCTAACGCCGCGTGAGCCTGGGAACGCACCGCGGAGGCTTCGCACCTACGGCGTGCTGCGCCTTCGAGCCTAATCGCTATTTTTTTTAGGCCGAACAAGCTCTTTGAAGACGTTTACGAACCCCAAAGCCTTCTGGCTGAAGCTCCCCCCCCCCGAGCTCCGTCCGGCTGCGCGGCTGAGCGGGGAGAGCTGGGCGATATCCACCCCTCGCAAACGGGTCTCGCTTTAGATCCCCGAAGGAGCCGGCGACGGTAAGTCAGCCTTAACACAGGGGCGAAAAACGGCAAGCTCGGAGCCGGAGGAAACTTTTCCTGGGAAGGGAAGCAGCACGCAGGGGTGGGGCGATGCGGTTCTCCTCCGCAGCGACCGAGCGTGCCCGGAGCCAGCACCGCGCCGGCAGGAGGGGACGATGCTCGGGGGGCACCCACCTCCCTCCGTCCGCGGCGGGGACGCCGGCGCTGCCGAGCTGAGCTTGCGTGCACGAGCCTCGCGCACCTAAACTCCCTTACCCGCTCATCCTCGGCAAAAACTGGCGTTCAGCTCCTTCAGCCCCTAAAGGTACGGATGAAAAGCTGCCCAAAGCAAACGTCCCTTGACCGAAACGCAGTAACCTGGTCGGTATCTGGGTATCTTTGCGCGGCATCGCCCCTCGGTGCCGCCTTCCCCCAAGCCAGTCCCAGTGCTCCCCATCCTGCTCAATCCCGGATCCATCCCTGCCATTCCCAAGGAAGCCACGCGTTGCGGATCCATCCCTGCCCTTCCCGAGGACCGGCGCTTCCCCCGGGCGATCGGAGGCAAATTGTGGCGGCGTTTCTGGCCACCACATCAGAAGGGAAGCTGTCAGCTACTCGCTCGCACGTCGTCACCGCGCCGGCTTCCCAGATTTCCTCTCCCCAATTGGAATTTGGAGCGAAACCAGCTGAAAAAATAATTTGACTTTCTGTCGAAAACCTAACATGTTTTTCCCCATTGCTTTCTCAGTGATGGTTAAACTAATGTGTCGGAAACTGCTCCATCGTTAAACAAAGAGCTTGAGCGAGGAGACGAAGCCCTCACCAGCGTTTCCGGGCCGCCGAGAGCCACCCCCCGTCTCTTTTTGGCCAAACGATCTCCCCCACGAGTGTTTTCCAACCGGCACGTCGCGGCGGGCACGCGCTTTTCCCTGCCGGGAGGGTTTTAGGGGACAGCAGATGATGTCCCCGGTCAGCGGCGTTACGTCCTGCCCTCGCCTACGGGGCTGTGGCATCCCGCCCCACGGGAGACCAGCATCACCGGTGCCACCATCAGCGTCACCACCGCCATCGCCACCATCGCCCCGCCCGGCGCAGAGCGGTGCTCGCCCGTCGCCCTGGATCTCTGCTGGCCAGGGGGGTACGGCTCCGGCACGCTCCGGCCCCGCGGAGACGCCGGGGAGCCCCGGCTCGCGTCCCGGCCGATGAAACGTCCCTTTTGGTGGCGCGGCCGAGCGCGGCCAGCGGAGCGACCGGCTGCCGCGAGGCACAAAGCCGCCGGGATTCGCGCGTCCGCTTATTATTCCTGCACCCCCATCGTTAAAAAAAAAAAAAAAAAAGAGAAAAGATGAAAAGGCCCCTCTCGGTAAAGCCGGGGAGACGCAAAATGGTATCGAGAGCAGCCTCTCCCCCGTTTCTTGGGGGCTTCTTTTTGTAAAGCGGGGAGACGCGAATCCCGGGGGACAAAAGTAACCGCTAAGGTAAGTTAAACCTTGTCGAGATGAACTTTCCTGCTACTTTTAATTAAAAGTTCTTTGGAATTAAAAAGGACACTATTCAGGAAAGGCTGAAAAAAAAAATTCATTGACACCAGCCCGCCCCCCTCCCCTTTTTCCCAAGGAAAAGAAAAAGCTGTTTTTGTGTGTCTGCTCACCCAGCCCGCACTGTACAAAAGGAAGCGGATTTGCAGCAAGACACATGAGATGACCCCCTGACCCCGAGCCGCTGAAAAGTCCTCAATGGCATAAATACCAGATAATCAATCACATACCAGGAGGGCCGGTCCCCCTGCCCTCGCCCCCGCCGCCGGGTTTATGAGAGATGCACTGTAAACGGACACCGGCTCCTGACGGGAGGCCCCTCTCGGCATTCCTCCGCCGGACCAGGAGACCCCGGCCGCCTCCTCGCCCGCGTTTCGGCCCTCTTTTATAAAGCCCCGGCGCGGCAGCGCCGAGCATCCCCGAGCTCGCCAGGAGCGCCGTCGCCGGGAGCGCGTTTTCCTTCCTGCTCCGGAGCCGAACGAGGAGCAGGGGGGTACGAGAGGCACCTCCCTGCGCTCCGGAGCGATGGCCGAGCATCCTCCGAGCCGTCGCAGGCGGGCGCGTGGCCAGCGCCGAGGCGGGCGCGCAGAAACCGGGGACAAACCAGCCCCGTCTATAGAGCGCTTGGCTTTTTCGCGGGGTTCGCTCGCTTTTTGAGGGCTCTGCGGGTTCTAGCAGCGACTGCACGGCGCTGGTTTCCCTTACGGGGGCTCTGACAAGCATCTCGGACGCGAGCAGAGGAGGGCTGCCGCGTCCCCCCGTGCTCCGGGGGCAACAATGGACGTTAAAGCTTTCAGGGGAGGGAGGGAAGAAAAAAGAAATGCTGAGATACTGCACCGGTTCGGTTAAATGGGGAGCCACTCGGCAACTAAATTTGATAATGCTTTTGTCCACGGGTCAGAGGTTAAATATGTTCACACTAATCCCCTTCATCTAGAATTAAAGGACAAGAAAGATTTCTCCGTAGCTTAGCGAGAGGGCTTTTCTCATCGCGCTTTAAATAGTATTTGCACAGGAAAATTAAAGGCCGGCCATTGGCCGCCGGTTTCGGCGCGGACGCGCGGGTCCGCCACGTTTCCATCTCCGGGCTTGTTCTCGGCGACTCCGGCCGCTCGCGCGAAGCCCGACCTCGTCGCGCTTCCCGATGAGCCCACCTCGAAGCGCGGGGAACTTCTGCTGCGAAGGTGGAGAAAGCAGCCGTGGTGCGGGAGGCAGGGAGATATTCCCGGTTTCAGGAATGCGCGCCGGGACTCGGATTTCAAGCGCTGTCACAGGACATTACTGTCAGACAAAGGGGCTCTGTGCTGCGCCCCCCAGGACCCGAGACCCCGCAGAAGCCGGGGCCGGCGCTAACGAGGCGCCGGCCCCGCTGCACGCGCTTGCCGGCGAGCTCCTGGCACGCTGCGGCCGCGCGCCGCGCTCGGAGCTGGCGGGGGCCAAGCCGGCGGACGCGGCGCAGCCGCCCGCGTGGCGAATTACGCTCCCGAACGACGGAGGCTTCCGATGGGAAGCGTGGCTGTCCCGGCCCTCCTTTTCACAGGCGTAAACGCTTGCAAAAAGCGCTTTCCTTCGAAGACACCGGCTCGCGTGGGAAGAGCGCCTGGGCCAGGAGCTGGGAAGCACGGAGGAGGCGACGGGCTCAGGCTGAGCACTCCTGCTCCTCCTTCCCTCAACCTGTGCCGTCTTCAGTCCTTTTTGAACATAAACTCGGCCGCGAGAGCATTTAAAAACCTCAGGGCCTTGCAGTTTGGATGCGTTTGGATTGCTCTCTTTCACCGCCCTCCCCGGTTTTGCCCTTCCTCGGCTCATCGTTTCCCTCTCGCTCTGCCGCAGCCGAAGGCTGGAGCGAGCGAGTCCTGCTCCCTGTCAAGCAGCCAAAACTAAGCACCGCGTATTTTTTCCAAGGTTCGCATAAACGCATTTACAGGTGATGCCGCACAAAAGATGCCGCACCTGTGCGCGGCACATCTGGCTCCGGTCAGATGCCTGCACCCAAAAACGTCACAGCAGCCACGAAAGCGCCTCCACCATCACCGTTTCACGTTTTCGGCTGCTGCTGAAGCCACAGACCCCCGGAGGTGCCTCTGGCAGCAGCTTCCCCGGCCCCAAATCCCATTTTCCCAGCCTGGGTCAAGGATTCCCGCCGGGCGCTGGAAGGCGCCGGGAACAACGTCTTCGCGCCCTCCCTGTGCGATGGGTAAGCAGATTCATCTCCTGAGCTCAGGAGTCGGGGTTTGAAAGCAGCACCAGGCTTCTCCGCTCCGGCGCGGCACGGGGCGCTCCCGCCTCCGCTATAGGAACCGTGACCCTCGCACCCGACCCGAAGCCATCCCAGCCCCGCGTCCGCCGCTCGCAGCCTCCGGCAGCCGCGTTAGGGGCTGGAGGGAGCACATGCGGGGGCTTTCGCGGCGCTTCCGTACCCCAGCATCCAAAATCCACGCTCGCATCCAACGGGAAAACCGCAAAGCGTCGCCTGGGCGTCACCGCACAGCGTCACCCGCGCTCCCTCCCCCAGCCGGGACCGCGCAAGCAAAGCGAGCGCGGGAAGGATAATTACCTCTAAGCGTACTTAACGCTACTGCGCGTTATCTCCGGCTATGGAGAAAAACGCTATCCGGCGGTATTTCCCCCGCAAGCCTCATCGAGCTGCTCTCGGAAAACTCTCGGGAGTCCCGCGAAACAGTAACAGCAAGTCGAGAATCGCAGCTCCCGAAGCCGAGTCGCCGGAGCGGGGACGTTGCGGCAGCTGTTCGTGGCAGGCGCCACCGCCGAGACAAGCCCCAGCCACCGGCGGAGCGCGAGGAGCATCCCGGCGGAGAGCCGGCGCGTCCGCGGCTCCACGCTGAGCGCGAGGCACACGGAATTGACGTTTCAGCGTAATTTATGGCTCGTATCACCTCACTCGCACGTTACGGTCCGCTTGCCGAAAATCCTGAATTTCCAATGCTGAAAAAACCAGCGCGACGTGTGTCCGTAACATCCCTGATGTTTTTTAGGCAGGTACCATTTTGAGGCAGAGAAAGGGAAGCAAAAGCGAGGAGATAAGGCAAATACGCAATTAATTGGAGCAAACGTAAATTTGCCAAGAACAGCGAGAGACGGCGCGTGGCCGTGCAGCTCCGGTGCGGCTCCCCCTCCACCTCCTCCAGGCTCCCACGCGTCCCCCTTGCCGACCCGAGCCACTAACGGGGTTTCTGGGATGCTCCTTAACAGAAAAAGGCCAAGCGCTCGGGCGTTTAAAAAAAAAAAAATAATACCAGTAATAATAATAAAAAAAAATCACCGTGTGCCTCAGCGCGCGTTCAGAACAGGAGCAGAAAATTTGGGGGGGGTTGAGGAAGGTGGCTAAAGGCCTGCAAAGGCTGAGCTTCCCGAGCAGCCGCTGGGCGACGCTTCCCGCAGGAGCCAGCGCGGGCATCCCGCCGCCTCTCCGGGCGCCTGCTCTCGCGCGCCGGATTTTCCGCCCTCCGTACCTCCGCTCGTACCGCACGACTGTTTTGAATCTCTAAAATAATGTGACAAGTTAATGATGGCACAATTATCTAAATGTTTAACAGACATGTTATCTAAGTGAATCGGATTGAGATTCCATCCCGCTGACAATAAACATCAATGGGAGAGCAGAAAGTGATAGGCAAATTATCGCCAACCCTGCAATTTCAATGCTATTAAATTTGGAGGAATAACAGCCCTGAGGCCTGTAAACTCTGAATAAAATAGACCCTTGTGTTTGGCCAACTATTAAATCAAAACGCTACCAACATCCCAGCAAAAAAAAAAGGGGAAAAAAAGAAAAAAAAAGGAGGGGGGAGATTTATAGCTTTTCAATTTCCAGTTATACATTGCTTTTATTAACTCCTTTCTGCGCCCCGGCGCCGGCATCGCCGGCCGGGGGATGCGAGGGATGCGGGCAGGGGATGCGGGCAGGGGATGCGGGCAGGGGAGGGCGAAGGCTCCCGTGCATCCTCCACGGAGCGGCCGGGGGCACGCTGACCCCACAAATCAGAGCCAACTACCTGCCGAAGAAAATACACTCTATATGAGGCGCCGAGCGTGCCCGCGTGGAAGCGGGTCAGGAGTAAATCGGTGCTGGCCCGCCGACCGGCACCGGCTGCCCAGCGCGTACGCGCACGCTCGCGCGCGTTAATTGCCTTGGCACGCGGGGGGAAACTCGAGACGAGTCACCTCTGATATTTATAAAAGTCGGCGGCGAGCCCAAGCCCCGTTAGCGCGAGCATCCCGAGCCCCGCCGGCGCTTGCCGGGGGTGCTCGGGCTGTCTTCTCATTGCATTCCGGTTTTTCCTCTGCGTTTTAGGAGGTGGGTAAGGAACTCTCCCCCGGCGCGGCACCGAGCTTGCGCTGCTGGAAGACGAGCCAAAACAGTTGCTGCTTTTCCTATTGCCGCGGGACGGGGGCCAAGGACAGTGAGCACCCGGAGAGGGCGACTCAGTCCCGCGTCGGCCGGGCTGTTCGCAGCTGGCTCTCTGTTTACAAGCAGCGGCTCCTTTTTTTTTTGTTTTAATTTGTTAGTATTTGTTACCTTCCATCAGAAAGCAGGGCGTAGCTTTTCTACCCTAAGAGACGGGCAGCGTTTGATGCAGCACACGCGCACCGGGCTGGCTTCGGGTTTTGCGCCGTCGTTCGGAGGAGCAGTGAGGGCAATGGGAAAACGAGTAAGCGGGATAAAGGGGGGCCCTGGATCCTGACCATTCACCCGAGAAACAGCCCCATATGCTGAAAATAAACCCCGAGAGCCTTTTCTCTCGGCCACCCGTTGCAGAAAACCTCTCAAGCTGTAGGTCATCCCGACAAGCAGACAGGTCCCGCATCCCCCCCTAAACACCGTGGTCTTGAGCCAAGGGGGTAGGTTTGGGCAGCCTGGAGCAGATACGCCCCGCTCAATTTTTGACACCACCCTTGAAGGAATCTACCGGCGCTTCTACCAAAAAGGGCTACTCACTCGTCGGGGAGGTTGGAAGGTCTTTTACCAACCAACCTGCCGCTAAGGGCGAAGGGAGGACGCCCCAGAAAAATCCTTTCTGGGAGATGCCGTGATTTGGGAACGGGATAATTATAGCGACGGCAGGGGAGGGATGCTTTCCGTGCCAGGGCAGGGCTCGCTGCGTGCCGCCCGAGGAGAGGAAGCGATTCATTTCGGCTGCCCTGGCCCCCCGGCCCCTCTCCGCCGCGTCACCGAGCCGCCCGTGTTTACAGCCGGAGGGGGGGTGAGACGCCCGCGCCGCTCGGGTCACCGCGTCCCTGCGCGCCGCTTCCCCGTCGCCCTTTGAGCTTCGGCCCGGCCCGGTCCCCACGTTTCAGCAACCGAAGGGGCTTTAATCCCCGCAGCGGCGTCAAGGTCCTTAGCAAAACCACGCAGCTGCTCTGCTCTGCACCCGCGGGGCGTTTTTGGGGGCTGGCATCGTTAAATAGCCGCTCAGCAGCACCCGGTCCCCGTGGCACATCTGGGGCTACGGAGCCCCGGGCTCCCACCGACCGCCCCGGGATGCTCAACAGGTCCGGGAAACATAAGGAAAGGGGGAGCTCGCCGCCGTTTGCTCGGCCCCCTTTACCTCCCCGCCCGGGCTTGGGTCGCTCGTCCCTGAGCAGAGCCAGTCCCTTTGGTGGCTGCCTGCCCCCTCACCAGCCTGTTCCTTCTCCTCAACCTCCAGAGCACGCCGTTTTTAAAAAAGACCCCGATCCGTAAAGCCCGGCCTCCGGCCGTACGACTCTGGACAAGGCGGGCAATTACTTTACAATTTACGAACTGGTGCTCGGCCAGCACAGCTCCCAGATCGGATGACGGCCGGAGCTATTCCTGCCCGGTGACGCAGCACTTTGCGCCGCCGGTCGGTCCTCAAACCCCCGGCGTGAAACCGGCCGGGCTCTCTGTGCCAGCGCAGCCGCCTCACGCCTCCGAGCGCGGGCTCGGCCATTAGTGGCATTTATCGGGGTTTTCAGCGCTGAAAGACGAGCTTGTGCTCGGTTAAACCGCTCCCGACGCGGCGTGGGGAGGAGCGGGCGCTTTTCCCTGCTCCAGCCTGTTTTGGGGGGGTTGAAAGGCTCCACCTGGGACCGCCTGGCCACGAATTCCCCCGGGCCCCGTAGCAAACCCTTCCTGAGCAAGGTGGCTTTTGCGAGACGCATAAAGGGCTCCTTGTGCTCCCCGACGGCGGCTACGCCGAAGGGCTGGGAAGCGCAACAGCAGAAACGTGGCAGCAGCCAACTGCTGAGAGCTGTTTGGAAAGGGCCGGTGTTCTGCCCGCAGAGGGAACAAATTACCGTGCGTTTGCTGCGCCATCGTTTCCCACGTGCATACGTTAATGCTAAGCAACGTATACATGCAACGTAACAAATGCAACGGCGCTGTACGAACCGGTGCCTCGTACTCGCGTTTCAGTGGAAGAGGAGCTGGGGCTACCTCGCTCCTGCAAAGCACGGGTGCCAAGACGCTGAATTAATCGCCCGAGCCGCAGAGCCAGGGAAGGCTCGCCCATGGCAACCTCTCCGGTCGGGGTTTTAAAGTCGTACGAGCATGGGGGAAAAAGGGTTTCTGCGTCCAGCCCTCCACAAAGCTCCCAGGTCCCCGAGCATCCTTTCCCACGAGCGGCCGCACACCCACCGTGCAGCCCGATCGCCCGGCAGACCCTCGCGTTCAGGCACACACCTCGCGGCAGCGCGACGAAACCTCCCCCGAGCTCCAGACGCAACGCGATTATCCCCGTAAACGCGTCGACAAACGGGAACACGGCCATCAGCATAGGCTGGGATTTGCAAATGGTTGGTAACTCCTCGCTCGCGGGCTCCCGAGCACCCAAACACTCCTGACAAAGGTATTTACCCCTTGGGAAGCTTCTCTTACATGTGAAATGGTGGCCAAGGGCTGGCATAGTAGTCAAACTTTGGTGGACGTGGCTTGAGAAACCAAGGGCGAGCGGCGCAAGGATGCTCGGTTGAACCAGAGACAGGTTGCGCTCCTCCTTCCACCAACATCGCCGTTACGAGTGCGGCAAAACCAGACCGAAGTCAGCCGGCAGCAAATCCCCAGAACCAAAAGGCGCTCGGGGAGGATGCCCTCGCACACGCCGTACGCGAACCTCAACGCCAGCACAAAACCATTTGCGACCGAGCGCTCAGCGGAAAACGCAGCCCACTTACCTTAATGGCATTAAAGTCTAGAAACGGACCCGGGCAGGTCAGAAGCGGGAACCGCAAAGGGTTCGTCTCGCCGTTGGGCGAAAAGTGGCAAAGGCAGCCTAAAAACGAACCTCGCACCTGAGCGCGGGAGAGGGAGGGAGGGCCACGTACCGGTGTGCGTCTGCCTGTGCGTCTCCAGGGCGTCTTCCTTCGAGAACTGGGCGCCGCACTGATCGCAGACCAGGGCTTTGGCGCCCGCTGGGGAGAGAAAGGGGAGAGGAGGATTACTCGGGGGACGCCCGCCCGAACCCGCGCGGGGACCTCGCTGCGGCCGCCGCCGCCGTTCGAGCCGCAGGACCTGTGCGACGGAGGGGTGTCGTGTTTTAGACCCCCCGCGCAGCCGCAGAAAGCAGCGCCTTGCCTAACCCCGTGGTCCCGTTCCTTGCGCGTAACGCACAATAGAGTTGCTTGCCAGGAGGAAATTAAATATTAAAAAACAAAAAACAAACTAAAAAATCGTTAACCATCAATGTGTTTCGTTAGCATTGTAACTGATCTAATGGCAATTGGTTTCCTGCCCCTTCCCATCGCAGCCACCGTCGCTGGGACCCGAGGATGGAGCTGGTCAGAGATGTGGCTGAGCCGGCGCGACTGAGCGAGCAGCTCAGAGCCGTCTTCGACTCTCGGAGAGAGTCGTGGCACTGGGGGGAATTCGTAGAAAATCGCTACCAACACGTGCCTCTAGTGCGGGCGAGGAAAAAGCAGGGTGCCCAGCAGCAGCGGAGAAACTTCCCGATAAAACCAGATTAACGACACACGCCACGTCCGAAGCGTCGCTGCCGGGACAAACCTGCCGACCCATTTCTTAGATTTCGAGGTTTGATTCATCTGCTGCGAGGAGGCGAGCGTGACAGAGCAGCCCGCGAGGCGGGCGGCATCGCTCCGCAGCGTGCCGTGCCGCCCGTTTCCAGGGGTCCAGACAGCGTCTCCCATCCCCTTCCCGAGCCCCCCGCCCCGCCGGCAGGGTGGGATTCGGGGGAAGGTGCCCAGGAAAGGCGACGGGGAGAGAGGAAGGTATCACGAGACGCATTAAAAAGAGAATTCCTTCGCCTTTAAATTGTCTCGGTAACGGCTGGCTCGCAGGCAGAAATATTTGGCAGCGGCGAAATTAAAAGTGATAAATTTTCTCGCCAAGCGTTGATCGATAATAGAGGTCTCATCTGTTAATCAATACGACAGTCTGCCTGTTTACTGTGCATATGTTGTTCTCCGCCACCCTCGCCGCGATGTCAAGTTTGCATTCAAAACAACCCGAGTGCGCACGGGCCACATGGCCGCTCGCGAAGGGATAAACGCCAAAAAAGGGCTTCGGGGGGGGCCGCGAGGAGGGCGGCGGGGCGCTGGCCGAAAGCCCGCGCGCCCGGGATGCTTTCGGGGACGCGGAGCGTCGCGCGGAGGCGGGTGCTGCCCGCGGCAGGGGGACGAGCGCGGCGCAGAGAGCGCCGAGGCCGCCCGGGACGGGGAGACGCTGCCGGGGCGGCGAGGGGCCGGGGATGGAGAGGGCAGCGGCCGCGGGCTGCCCTCCGCCCGGCACGCCGGCGCGGGTGATGCGCAGCCGGCAGTTGCCAAGGCAATGACTCTCCATCGCCACTCGAAGCTCTCCCGGCCCCACGGCTGCCGAGCGCGGTCCACGAGGATAGAGCAGCCCGCCGCAGCGACAGGTCCTCCCCGGGCAGAGCAGCGCCGGGGGGTCGTGCCGAACCCCCCGTTTTCGCCTTTTCTTGCCCCGTTTCCGCCGGGGGCGAGGGGGGAGGACCCGTGGCGGTGCTCCGCACCCGGCGGGCACGGCCGGGGCCGAGGGGCGGCGGGAGCCCGCGGAGGCACAGCAAGGAAAGGCAAAGGCGGCCAGCATCTGGCCGGGGGGCGGCTGGGGGGGCGAGGGGGGGGACAGAAAAAATTCCTGGCGAGGCGAAAATAAACAGGGCGAACGCCGGGAGGAGCTGGGCGCGCTCGCTTACATAAGGAAGCACAGCGTGTACCAAAACAGCGGACCCAAAAAAAGCCGGAGCTGTCAGAACAATGAGTACAGACGCGGGGCATTTTACAGCAGGCGCTGCCGTACAGTTTTATTTACAGTACCTCTTATCAGCGCGGGAACAGCACGCCGCCTGCCAATTTCCAAAGGCCAGGACTGCGTGTTCTTTCCCTCAAGTAGATGTGTACTCCAGGCGGGGGAATTTTTTTCCCTTTTTTTTTTTTTTTTTCATCAGCAAAACAAAAACTGATACGGAGCCAGGATTCCTGTAATGTACACACGCTCGCGGAGAGGGGGGGGAGAGGAGGAGGAGGAGGAGGAGGGAGGGCGGCGATTGAATATGTAAATAGTTCAAGGTTAATTTTACTATGTGAGTCACCGGGAAAAATGTCATCCAACATCTGAGCTTATTATAACAGGGCTCAGAAAAAACCACCGCGGCTCGATGTTTGTTATTAAAGGGAGCAGGACATATTTGAAAGCAGCGCATCCCGAGCCCGCGTCAGGGCTTTCTTCTCCCCCTCTCCCTCTTCCCCCCCGTGCTTTAAACGACACCCATAGAAACGATTAGCCTCTCCAAACGTACACACGAGCCCGGGAGGGTATTTTTAGCGAGCGCCTCGTATCGCCTACAGTATATAGATATCTCCGGATGATCTTCCCGACAGGACGGGACTCCGCGTGCTGCCAAGTATCAGCCGCGTTTCGGCGCGAGCCTCGCGGTTGGCACCAACCTCCCCGCCGTACATTTATATCCGCGCGAGCAAATTTATAGCTCCTGCCTAATAAAGGTCCCTGCGGCGAGAGGTTGGCGTGAAGGGACGAGGAGCCGCCGCTTTTGCCGTCCAGCGCTATCTGCACAGTCATCGCCGCCCCGGCGTGTCGTCCCCCGCCCCCCGCCTCGGCAAGGTCAGCGCCGCCCGGGGACCGCGGTGCCCCCGAAAGCAGAGCGATAAGGATATTTAATTTCCCAAACGCAAGGGGACAGCGCGGCGCTGGCCGGGACGGGCAGCGGTGCCGGGGCGTAAGGCAGCTCTCGGAAACGGGGCGCTCGCAAGGGTCGCGGCGAGCACTGCGGCGAGCATCGTGGCGAGCACCGCAGCGAGCATCGTGGCGAGCGCCGCGGCGAGCTCGGCTCGGCCGCCCCCCTCCCCTAAAGCCTGGCGTAGCTGGGTGGGTCTCAGCACAGCGCCCATCTCGTTTTAGCCGCTGTCACCCCAACAGTACCTCCCAGCGCCCGTCCGCTTCAATCGCTTTACTGGGGAGGAGAAACAGGCTCGCCGGTTTTCGCACTTCGGGTGGCGGGAAGCAGCAAAACCCCCCAGCCCAGCCCCTCGCCGTGGGGCTGCAGCCCCTCGGCTGCCCCATGGCCCCCGTTTCCCGGCCCTCTCCCCTTCCCGACCGGTGTCCCGCGCCCGTGTCCCCGGCCCGGGCTGCCAGACAAGCCTGCGCGGGGCCGGGGGGCCGCGGGGAGAGGTGCTCCGAAAATGCAAACTGGAGCCCAGGGAAAAGCAAGGGAAAAGGCGAAAGAGGGGCCGCGCGCATCCTCCCCCGGAGGAGGGTGGTGGGGGAGGACGGGATGGCGGCAGCAGCGCCCCGGCCCTTCCCCACCGCGGTTTTGGCACGATGGCCCCGCCGGTACGATGCGACATCTATTCCCCTCCCTCCTCCGGCACAGGGGATTAATAAAAATTTGGGATTATGTATTATTAACAGGCTGTAACTGGCGAGAAGGTGGAGGGGGGGGGAAATATGGATTAAAAAAAAAAATTGCCAAGTAAATTTATGCACTGTCGTCGCTTTACTACCTAATTAATTCAGTAATTTCAAAAACAATTTTATTTATGTTCCATTTACCACATCAAAAGTGCAAAGAAAAAAAGCTCCAAACCACAGTGATGCTAAAATAATACCTCAAGGCATCTATTTTTAATCAGGGGGGGAAAAAAAAAACAAAACAAAAACACGAAACGAGCCGGCCCCGGTTTCTATACAATCTCTGTCGGGCAGACCACCAACTCGGGGAGAGCGAAGCAGCCGAGCCCTCCGCGAGTGCCTTCCTGGCTGCCGAAAACAGAGCTTGTCAAAAAAAACCAAATCCATAATGGCCTGAGGCTCCTCTCCAATCTATTTTCTGCTCAGCTGGTTTTAAATGAAGTTATTATGAGTCATTAAAACACCCGCAAGCCTGTGGAAGTCAGCCAATTACAATTTTAAATTTAGCCTGTTCTCTACCCCATTCTCTTGTTTTCTTCTTTTACCCACATCAAGCTGCTTTTTGATTTTTATTATTGCTGTTATTATTATTGTTGTTATCATTTCCCTTCTCCCCCGTTTCACCCAAGTGGAAGAGACAGTCGGGAAAATCTCTGCGCCGAAGAAAGGGATCGGGGAGAGCCGAGGAGGGCCAGGAAAAGGCCGGAGCTGCGGAGCCGGCTCGGCCTCGGAGAGGCAAACGCCCTGCCTGCCTTTCTCCCCAGGCGCCGTCGAAAGGCGATAATCGAACGTACGGCGGGAAGGGTCGCGGAGCCGAGGGGGGACTCCCGCGCCCGCCCGGCCCGGAGCGGGGAGGGGGCCCGGCTGGGCTGCGGCCGCCCTCCCGCCCGAGCATCACGCCCGGCTCTCGCGGGAAGGATGCTCCCGAGCATCCCGCGGGCCGCCCCGGCGAGGCTTGGGAACGACGGCGCGGGGGAGCCCGGGGGTGGGCACGGCGGGGAGAGCCGGCGTCGGCGGCGTCGCCCAGCCTTTGCCAGCCGGCGCCACGCCGCACGGGGACGGGGAGAGCGCGGCGGGGGGAGTATTTCGTATTTCAAAAAATAAACCCATCCCGATTTTTCAGCTCGGGAGCACAAAAAAGGCAGGTTCTTACATAATTCCCCCGCTCCCTCCGCCCCGCGAGGGCCGCTCTCTCGGCGGGGACAAAAACCGAGAGACCCCATCCAAAGCCCCGGCAGCCCCGCGCGGCGAGCGAGCGAGCGAGCACGGAGCGTACTGCACAGCCCATAAAACTCCAAACAGCCTCCAGACACTCCCGCAATCGTCCTCCATCAAAACACTTTGTCTTGCATACAGAAATGCGGCGGGGCGCCGCGCGGAATACCAAATCAGCCCGTGACGGCGCGGGGAGGCGGCTCCTTGGCAACCGGGGGGGGGCTTCGCAGCCGCGCCGCTCGACAGGAAACAAAATCTGTCAAGCCTGTTGGGCAAATGATAAACATTAGCGGTATTAAAAAAAAAAAAACAACCCACAAAAGCTGCGTAAATGGCTGGCGAGCGCGCGGGGAGGGGTGGGGAGGGATGGGGGGGGCTCTCGCCCCCGTTTGCCCCCCTCCCCATCCCAGGCGAGGGGGGTCTCCGGCCCCGTGGCCTCGGGGGAACTTTGGGAAGTTTCCCCCACCCCGCAGAAAGCCGGGGGAAGCGGGTGGGCGGCGATGGCCGCGGATGTCCAGCGGCGTTAACGCGGACGGACGCGCGGGCACGGGGAGCGCCGCGGCGCGAGGGGTCCCGGCACCCCGCTCCGCACCCCACCGGGGGCAGGCAAAAGAGGGGAGCGGGGAGAGGCGGCGGCGGCGGGTGAAAAAGAAATACATTTCGTCAGGTAAGGGCGGTGGGGGGGAGAAAACAGCTGGCTCTGACCCAGCGGCCGGGTCCAGGAACCCAGCCAAAACAGGAGCTAAAAAGCAAACCATATTCTTCTGGTCTCAGCTCAGGCTCTTGAGGCAGAGAGGACGGGGAGGGAGGGGGGGGGGGGCGAGAGAAATGTATTTTTCATCAGCCAGTGTATAATTTATAAACAGCATTAAACAGTTTTTGTTTTCTTTCTTCCTCTCCCCCGTGTGCGCGGCTTGGCCGGCAGTCAAGCCTGCATTAATTTCTGCTGTGGGTACAGTGTGTTCTTGGATGCACATCTGCGGATGATCATAAACGCGGGAACGCTGGCAGAACATCCAGACCTGCCGGCAGGCCGCTGACATCACCCGGGACCGAGCGCGGGACGCCGGCCAGCCGGGGCGGGGGGGGGGCGGAGGCGTCCCCGGGGAGCCGCCGCGGGTACCGGCCGGGGCGAGGGGGCCGGGGCCGCCGCCGTCGCGCCCCCCTCCCGGACATCACCTCCCGGCACCTGCGGGAGATAACGCCGAGCGCGCGGGGGAGAGGGGCCGACGCTCGTTAGAGAGGCGGGTGGCAGCGGGGCGAGCCCCCTCCCCTGAAAACGGGGGGCGGGAGGTGCCCTTCCCTCCCGCCATCCCAGGCGGCTTCGCCGCCGGGGACCACCGTCCCCACGGGCACGTTGCGTCCTGCTCCCCGAGCACCCCCGGCTCCACCCATCGCCCGACGGGACGCGGGTGCCTTCCTGCCCCCCTCCCACAGGACGAATTGAGGGTGTTTGGGTGGGGGGGGAAAGCCGCTGGGAGCAGGACAGGGGGCTGCAGGCGTGCTGTGCTGCCCACGAGCATCCCTGAGCATCCCCGCGCGCTGTCGGCAGCCCGGAGCGCGACGGGCCACGGCAGCCATCTCCACGGCAGAGGTTCCTGCCGGATGGAGAGGCCGAGCGAGTGGGGGGAAAGGCAGAAATCTGCTTTTCTCCCTCTCCCGGGGAGGAAACCCACATCAAAACAGGTGACTTGGCAACCGCCGTCCCGGGACGCGAGCGAGCGTGCCCACCGAAAACCAGCTGCGGCGAGGATGCCCGCGAAGCGAGCGGCGGCGCCGGGACGGGCCCCCCCAGCTCAAATCCGCGGCGCTCCCGGGCCGTGTCACGGAGGAGCGAGGCTTCCCGCCTCGCTTTCCCCAGCCATTCCTTTTTCCGGGAGAGGGGCAGCTCTCTGTAATGTCGCCTTCACAGGTTTTGAGAGGGCGCCCGCAGCCAGGCGCTGGGCAGCGCGTAGGGAAGGGCTTTGCGCGGCATTAAGGGCTTTGTATTTACGCTTTACGTCGGAGTGTAAACATTCGGCCGAGCGTTTACCTCGCACCTGCAAGGCTGCTGCGATAACCCCGCTGAGCGCCCGCGGCGGCGGGGGGCCACCGCAACCCCCCCCGGGGCCGGTCCCCAATTTGTTCCTCAATTTAAACGTGCCTTTACCATCAGGTGTCTCCCGTGAACGCTCGGGTTAGGGAACTGTGAGATGCCAACCTCGGTTAAACCCAGCGCTCGCCGCCTTCGGCATGGGGGGCTGCCGGAGGGGGGGCTGCCGGGGGCGCGCGAGCCGTCCCACCGCGACGCTCTCCCGCGGGGCAAACTCCCCACGAAACGCATCGCCCGTCGGCGCGGAGGCGAGCCGAAAACAAGCCCTCGCGCCACCGCTCCGGCACAACCTCGCTTCATCCCGGGGGGGGGGAGGCGAGGGGAGAGGTGCAAAGGTCTCCTGCTTTAATAAATAACAGCGCTGGAATTCGCGGCGGCTGTTTGCGAGCGCAGGGCAGAGCTCTCCCCGCCCCCCCGCCCTCGCCGGATTTAAAAAAAATAAAAAATAAAATAATAATTAATCCTGCGCGATGACAAGCTTGGCTCGGCGTTCACTGTACATACTGTACCCACAAAGCTGGCTGCCCGCCAGGGACGGGCCGCGAGCCAAAGCGACCATAACAAACACGAGCCGCGCGCGCCAGCGCCGGAGGGGGGGGACCAGCATCCCACATATCACAGCACCAAGGCAGGGACCAGCATCCCGCGCCCCAGTGCTGGACAGGGGGAGCCCCAGCACCCTGCACCCCGGTTATGGGGGGACCAGCATCCTGCACCCCAGTGCCAGACGGGGGGGGCCTCAGTGGGGACCCCGCTGCTGGTGACACCACCATCCTGGGGACCAGCATCCTGCACCCCAATGCTGGGGGGACCAGCATCCCGCGCCCCAGCGCTGGACAGGGGGGAAACAGCATCCTGCACCCCAATGCTGAGGGGACCAGCATCCTGGGAAACCCACATTCCAGCACCAAGGGGGGGACCAGCATCCTGCGCCCCAGTGCCGGACAGGGGGAGCCCCAGCATCCTGCACCCCAGTTATGGGGGGACCAGCATCCCACGCCCCAGCGCTGGGGGGGGACCAGCACCCTGTGCCCTGGTGCTGGACAGGGGGAGCCCCAGCATCCTGCACCCCAGTTACGGGAGGCCCAGCATCCTGCACCCCAGTGCCAGACAGGGGGGCCCTCAGCGTCCTGCACCCCGGTTATAGGGGGCCCAGCATCCCGGGGACCAGCATCCCGCACCCCAGTGTCAGGGGACACACCAGCATCCCGGGGACCAGCCCCAGCAACTCGCCGCTGCCTGGGGGCTCCCTGGGGAGCTGGTCCCCCTCCCGAAAAGCGGCAAGGCGGGGACAGGGTCGGGGCCAGCTCCGACGCCCCGAAAAGCAGGACCCGCTGCCCGGCCAGGAGCGTGGGGAGGGCAGCCCCGCGCCGCTCCCTCGGGTACGGGCAAGGCACGTCCCTGCCCCGTGCCCCTCGGTGCGGCAAGGAGCAGAGGGAGAAAAGGAAATATGCACGTAGGGGAAAAGCGTACATAGAAATACATAAAAAAATATAAACCATAACACAGCTTCCTTGAAAGCCACCCACAAGCACAGCTTGGGCTGCAGCACCTGCTGCCCCAAGGGACTGGCCCTCCAACAAGGACTCCCGCCCCCGCTCGAGCAAAGGGGTCGGTGGCCGCCCGCGGTTTTTTACGTGAAAGCTCCAGCTGCACAAGGGGCTGCACGCCCAAGAGGAGCGTCAGCCCACATTGACTTGCAGAGCACAAGTCTTCCCACCGGCACGGTGCTCCAGCCCTTCCCTATCTATTTAATTAAAGGGCCTGCAACACGTGAACCTGCCGGTTAGATTCGTTAGGCAGAGAACGCCTAATCCCGCAGCTTTGCTAATGAAACTGCGGCGGGCGCCCGTACGCGAGGAACGCGGTGCCGGGATGCGGACAGGAGCCGAAGCGAAGGCGACGCTCGCGCACGAGCAGGGCTGGACGACAAGCAGCCGCACGGTACGCAGAGTTTGTTATTCCGAGCTGCTTAGGCCAGAAAACATTTCCCCAATTAAAGAACTGAAAGCAAACTCCAAAAAAGAAAATTTAAATAAATCCAATTACCGGGCCCTGGGGAAGGAGTTTGCAACGTGCTGCCCTGGGAGGGGTACGGCCGGCTCCGCAGGCGTCTCCCCCGGACGAGAGGCGCGAGCCAGGCGGCCGCAGCATCCCCGGGCGGGCACGGAGAGCATCCCCCCGCCCCGAGCATCCCCTCCAACCCACCTGAGTGAGCCAGTAAGTGCATTCGCAGCCGCAAGCTGTCCAGGAACCGCTTCCCGCACAGCTCGCATCCGTAAGTCTTCATCCCGCTGTGCAGCTTCCTAGGGGAGAACAGAGAGGGGTTAGTCCTCCTGCGCGGGGGCAAGGTTATCCAAAGCGACGCCGGGACGCTTCCCGGCATTTCACGCGACCTACGCGTCGCCCGAAACCGGTTCTGCTTTGAGAAGCCCTACAGGAAGGGCACGAACAGGAGGCCCTGCGTGACGCCCCAGGACTGATGAGATTACCTTCTCCCGTTTAATGTTTGTTACCGTTCCTAGAGCTGGATTCTTTTAATAAACCCAATAAATCTGAACTCTAGAGTTAATGCAAAGTACGGGTTGGCAAACGTCTTCCCTATGCAGCGAGCGCTTTTGAAAAGGGTACTGTACTCCAAAAAAAACCCCAAAACAATTTAAGAGGTTGTTTGTATGCTTTTCTAACCGAATCCCGATTTCCATCCAAATTCAGCATGACACAAATCACAGGCGAAGAACGCAACCGCCAGCTAGCAAACAGGAAACGTGCCACTCACCGTTTCCTGGCACCACGAGGCACACGCCGAGCTACGCCCGGGCGGCGTTGCACAACCTCCCGCCGGCAGCGGCAGAGCCGCACCGCCTCTCCCGCGCCGCGCCGAGGGGCTGAGCATCCCCCGGAGGCCTGGCGAGCTCGGGTACCGGTCACGGCATCTCCCCCGCTTTGCCACGGCGGGCGGCAGATGCCGGGCTTGCCCGCAACGGCCAAACCCGCGTCAGCTCCCTCTCTTTGCCGCGGGGATGGCGAAGCTCCGTCTTTGGGCAGCAACCGACCCGCAGCTCCCCGTCAAATGAAACAACCTCTCGCAAGCAGCACTGGCACAGCCGACCCACCTCCGTCTCGCTCCCAGAGCTGTCGCTGCCACCCAAGGGCAACCCCCCAGCCCCACTCCCCCCACCGCGGGCTCGCTCCCCCCAACCAGCCGCTGCTGCTCCAGGCGCGCGGGGGGACGTCGCGCAGCACCCGCAACGGGCGCCCGGTGCTTTATTTCGCCGCGTCCGCTGGAGATGAACGGATGCTTTTGCAACGCGACCCGGCTCCGCGCTCGACGGCGGCGTCGATCAGAAGCCCCCCCAGTCACAAACGCTTCCAGGCGAGCGCGAGCCGCACCTCGGCCGACGCGCGCGGCTCGTACCGACGGCCGGGGAGGGCTCGCGGCAGCAGCACGTGCAAAGTTTCAAAATCGGATGCTGTAAACAGAGAAGTATTTGTATGTGTTTGAGGAGTAACGCAGCAAATCGCTGCGTGCCGACCTCTGATCGCATCCACCATTTATCATCGCTCTGCGACAAGATGAGCGTATTTTTATTGCCTTGTTGCCAAAGACAAAACAGAAACGGTCTTGTCCGGGGCTGGACGCCGAACCCTCCTCCCTCTGCCGCTCCCGCGGGAGGGCTCGGCCCCGGCGCGCAGGGCTGCAAGGACCGCTCGCCTGCTGCGCGCGGGCTGGGGCGGGGGGAGAGTTAGCTCTGCGCCAGCTTTATTTCCCGTCCCCGCTGTAAGGTTTACCGGCGTGAAGCGGTTGCTCCGCCGAGCCCTAGCCGGAGCATCCCCTGCAGCTGCAGACAGCCCAGAGCTTCCCCTGCCCCACGGCGCGCGGAGCCCAAATCCCTCGCAAGCGTGCAAAGCGGCCGGCCCCGCATCCCGCCCCGCATCCCGCGCCGCAGGGATGCTCAACGGCAACGCTGGAAGCGCCGGCGCGCAGGAGGAGACCCCGTGAGGTTCGGCAGCGAGCAAACGCTGCGGAGCAGAAAGGGAGCGGGGAGGAAGAGAGCAGGAGTTGGTTTCGACTCTCAACTTTGCTGTATAATGTAATTATTAATCAGGCTTGTCCTGAATTCACTGTGTCATAGCGGAGGATTAAGAGTCACGCACGAATTCAGGCCAAGAAGGTTTACAATCCAAAGGATTTATCCGCCTTGCAAAAATAAATAAAGCACCAGCCTCCTGACAGACTTCTGCTGCCAAAAAGTCAGCTAAATAAGTGACAACCTTCTCATTTTGCATTTTTAATTAGGGACGTGCCTGCCACACTTCCCGGGCTCGCGCTGAGCTCGGTTCTGCACTTCGCGCCGGGTTTAAACCACTTTGTTAGGCAGAGCGCGGCACCCTCCGTGCCAACGTAGCAGCGCTCGCCTCTTCGAGGCTAGAACGCCTCTTCAGTGAATTAAAGCGTAATTGGTTAATTAGTTTGAGTAAAACTTGGATTTTTCTTTTTTTTTTTTTAAAGTGAGTCTCGAGAAACGGAGCAGAGACAAGGGGACGCGTTTCCTT
This sequence comes from Phoenicopterus ruber ruber, assembly GCA_009819775.1. NCBI lineage: Eukaryota > Metazoa > Chordata > Aves > Phoenicopteriformes > Phoenicopteridae > Phoenicopterus > Phoenicopterus ruber. The sequence continues at coordinate 7,837,475 of CM020237.1, read as the reverse complement.
TCTCCGCGTCGCCCAAGCCTACAGAAGTAACAGCAAACCCAACCGCGCTCCCAGCACGGACCCCCCGAAGCCAGGGCGACCGGGGCCAAAGCGAGACCACCTTCCCGGGTGCAGCAACTTATTATTATTCGAGACGGACCGCGGCGCTCGATGCCAAGCACGGCCCGGGAAAAGGGCGCGCGGATAAGCCCTCCTTCTCCCACCTTCCCCAGCAAGGGGAGGGGAAACCACGGGAGCACGGAGCCCGCCGCCCTCGCCGGTGCCAGGGCTCCCTGGCGATCCGCACCTCCATCCAACTCGGCCGCTGCGGCTTCCCCTAGTCGCGTCGCGTCACCTCCCCGTTGTTTTAACGCGCTGGGGTGCTCGCCGAGTAATTTATTTGCAATATCTCTATCAGCAGATTTCAGCGGCAACAAAAGTTTTCCATTCGGCGCCCGCTCAGAGGACGGCCTTATCGCTCGCCATCTTGCACGGTCCCTTTCAACAAGGTCTTAAAGCGCTTTATCTGCTCGGTTTCCCGGTAGCAAAATATGATTGAAATGTTCTATTTCTGCTCGCCGGATTAAGGAGATGTTGCAAAACTGCACAGAAACCTGGCAGATGTAAGCAAGGTATTACGGCTGCTCGGGCTGTTAAGATCTGAGGGGAAAGATCAATACGTGCTTCTAAAGTTGTGCCTCTAGAAAGGGAGGGGGAAGTTAAGGACGTTACAATACGTCGCTTCTCGGCAACGCTGCCCAAACTCGAGCGCAAAAAGATAAACTACGCTTTATTGCTTCAATCTGATGCTGAAATTACGCTCCACGTACTCCCTTTCTCCGGCAAGGTCCCTACAAGCGACTCCGCCGAGAAGATGCTCGCGGGATGGAGAGCAGCGGCAATCGGGAAAGGCGCTTTTTTTTTTTTTTTTAAAGACCGTTTTCCTCTGTAATTCCCGCAATTTGCTGCCGCGCTCGAGGCACAGAGAAACACGAAGCCAGGCAAAGCCTCCGGGTCGCGAGGCACTGCTGGAGGACGCTCTGGCGCGGGGGTTTGCCAGGACGGCGAGGATGCTCGCGGCGGGGCGCGCCGGGGCCGGGGCCGGGACCGGGACCGACCTTCCCGAGCGAGCGAGCCTCGGCGCGGAGGTTTGGCAAGGGGCTCTCCAGGCGGGACATAAACGGAGCGCGGGGCGATGCCCCCTCCCCACCTAGCGCCGGCAAACAAAAGCCGGGCGGGAGGCTGGCCCCTCGCAAGCTGCCGGTAATTAAAAAGGCCTGTAAATGCCCCGCAAAAAGCACTTCAAAGGGACGGCGACTCCAGCGAGGTCGCGCGGTGTAAAAATTATGAGTTTTCCCCACGGGGTGCTGTGTGTGAAAAGGCCGGGGTCGGCGGCCAACGCCGCTGCCCGCTCCCGGAGGACGCGGGAGCTTGGGGGAGCATCCCGGGGGATGCGGGGGCCAGGCGGGGCATCCCCGGGGGCGCGGGTACCGGCGCAGCCCCGGTACCTGCAGACCACCGCCGCAAGGGAGCTCCTGCTCCGCCTGCTTAAAAATCTGCGTAAAACCGCCTTCTGCTATTTTTATGGAAGGAGCCCTGGTTGCCCAGCCCCTCCCCACCGCCCCTTTTGAGGAGACCCCCTCCGCGCCGCGCCGAGCAAGACGCGCGGCTTTTGGCCGTTTGATTACTTTTAAGTGTATGTTTTTCCCCTCAAACGGAGTGAATACAATGGTTCGGAAATTTGACAGAAAACTATTCCGAGCCATTTATTGCCTTAATGCGCACCTTTGTCCAACAGGCAGTTTTGACAGGAGCGATAAATTCCAAATTTATGTCAACAGAGCATATGTTGAACACCTCATTTCTGAGCTAAAGCGGCATGCTGCCCCATAAATCACCCTTCTGTTTGAAATGAAAGTAGATTACGGGCCCGTGTTATTGAGCAGTTAGAGCCACAGTCGTATAAATCAGAACTTTTAACTCCAGGCGATCCGTTCTGCAATTAACTAAAGGGCACTTTGTCATCTCCGGGCCGGGGCGCAGCGTGGCAGGGCGACCGGCTACCGGGGAAAGGCAAAAAAAAACCCCCTTATCGCCGAGGAAAGGCTCTAGCGCGGCGGAGCTTTGCTCCGTACCTGTTGCGGAGCGCTTCCTGGGCGGGAATACGCAGCTCCGGGCGGGAATATATGGCTCTGGGTGGGAATACGCGGCTCCGGGTGGGAATACGCGGCTCCGCACCGCTGCCGCCGCGCAGCCTGGCCTCGGGGCATCGATGCCAACGGCCTTCGGAGGTTCGCGCGCCGCCGCCCACGGCCCTCCCGATCCGCGTTTTGGCAGCCGGTTCAAGCGCGGCGGGGGAACCGCGAGGCTGGCGTGACATAAGCAAAACCTCAGAGCCCTAATAAGGGAAAAGCAAGACGAAAACACGCGCCGGCGCAACCTTAAGAGCCTCGCGCCGGCTTGGAAGCGAAAGGCAGGGAAAGAACCCCCTCCTCGTGAATTCTGCGGCGGTTTTGCTCGCGCCTCCCGACGCGCGTGCGACAGGTCGAGACCCTCGTCCCGCCGCAGGAGGCTGCTGCCGGGGCCGAGCCGCGGAGGGCAGGGCGAGGGGGCTGCGGCAGGCGCGTGCGAGGGGGCAGGTTGCCGCCCGCGGGAGCGGCAGCGCTATAAAAAGATTCAGACGCTAAGTATTTCCTTTCCTATAAAATATTCATTGCCGCGCGCGAGAGCCAGGGAGCAGAAACCTCAAGCGGTTCTAACTTTGCGCCGCAGCAATAACAGAGTTTTATAGGAGCCTTCTGATTTTATTTATACCGGGCTATAACCGCGGTGCCCCGGCGGAGAGGCGGCTGCCGGCCGGTACGTCCCCGCCGCGGCGCGCGGGCACCAAACCGGGACCGGTGCGGCTTCGCCTCCCCCCGTGCAACCGGGTTAAATAATTCCCCCAAAACCCTCCCTGCCGCCTGATTTCCACCCGCGCCGCCCTCGCCCGGGTAAATCGATATGAAAATCAATTCATCCCCTGATCTATTTTATCAAGATAGAGGCGGCGGTGCCACATCTCATTTGCAGCGGGGGATCTCGTGGAAAGCCAAGGTCAGCGGGCAGCAAGCCGCCTGCAGAAACCACGTTACGCGTCCTCCGATAAGGGTTTTACATCTGCGCGGCCGAGAGGGCGATTCTCGCCCCCGACGCGGTTATTTACGACGCCGGGTGACAGCGGGGGCTCGAGCTGCTCGCGCCGGCCGCGGGACGCGGCGCTGGGGAGGCTCGGCTCCTGCACAGCCACCGCTCTGCCCTCGTCTCCCAGCCCGGCGGATTAAAATAGCAGGGAGAGCTATTAAGGGCACGGGGAAGGGGGAAGGGAGCCGAGACCGTCCTCCCGGTTTAATAAATGAAGAAGGGAAAGGGGAAAAAAAAAAAAAAATAAATAAACAAGCTGCCCTCAAACCACCACTGCGCCTAAAAAAAAATTAAATAAATCTTACAGGAGCTGGAAAGAAAGATTTTACTATTTCTGAAGTTTAAAAAGGAGGGGGAGGGGACAGCTGTCAATAGAGAGCACTAGAACTCCCCGCCCGTACAATATTTATATTTGCCGTGAGCTAATTCGTGAGCTTTACCCAGATGCTGTGCCCTGACATCATCTCACCAGGATGCCAACGCTTCCCCTCTCCCAGCGAGCGAGGAACGGATCCCTCCTGCTTCGCCTCACCTGACCGAGCCACCGGGCGCAAGCCGCCAAAAGCACGCTTTAAATCCGTCTTTACACCCTGCCCGTAAACAAGCGCTGAGAAATGCTGCAGAAGGGCAGCGACTCCCCGAATTTACCGCCGGCAGCGGGCACCGGCTCCCCCCGGCCGCTCCGCACAGCCCCCCGGCACAGCGCGCCTTTCCAGGCCGGCGGGCAGGGAAGGGAGGAGCTGCCCGCAGCAAACAGGGCAGCGCAGACGGTTATTTGGGGGTTTAATTTATTCCCATGCCCCGGGTTCAGGTCAGCGTGATTCGTTCAATAACCCCTACTGCAATGGGATTTCCCGGGCCGGAGCCTTATCCCCCCAGCACCCCTTTTGTGCATCTCTGCCCGCCAGAGCGAGGGGGTCCGCGGGGCACGGCGATGGATGGGAAGCCATCGGATTTATCCAAACACCTCCCGTCCGTCGCAGACGCCGCCCCAGCTCCAGACCCGGGCGCATCTGCCCGCCTTGGCTTTCAGAGGGTGTTTGGGATGCAGCCGCGGCACGATGCCGTCCGCGCCAAAGGTCCGCCGAGCGCCGGCGCCGGGCGGCAGCAGCCGCTGCTGGCCCAGGGAACGCCCCGCGTCTGCGCTGCGCCGGCGCCCGAGACGACGCCACGCGTTCCAGAACGTCGCGCTTTCATCGGAGCGCGGGCGACGAGGGGTTAAGGCATCGCGCGCACGCAGCCCTGCTCAGAATAACCGGCGCTAATTCGGCCGTCCAAAATCATCATCCCCATTCTTCGGGCATCTGGCGACGCCGACGCGCTGAACGTGGAGAGAAGAGCGTCGGCTTCCCCGGGTGCCGCCGGCCCTGCGGCTGAGCGAACGCGACACGGGTGTCAGAGGCGGCGAGCAGAGCACCGGGGGGATCTTAAAAATAATAGGGAATCTCGGCAAAAAAGCAAAGTGACCTTAGTGCCGAGCACATCTGCCGCAGCAGCGGCGCGATTATTCAGATGTTTTGATTCCTAATTCAGAAATAATGAGCGGTTCACGGATTCCAAGTTTAAAAATATATTCATCATCCGGTTTCCTTAGCAGCACGTGCGCCACGGGAGCACCAGCGCGGTCCACGAGCGGCGAAGCCCCGGCCTCGGCCGCTCCTTCCTCACCCTAAGGGATGGTTAGGACGCGGGGAAAGCGTTCAGCAGGGCACAGCGGATGCTTCCCGGGGAGGTGCCGGGAGGGGTCCCGGGACGGTCCAGGCAGCCTGGTGCTGGCACTCCCTGGGGAGGGGGGGAGCCTGCAGCTCCCGGCGCCCTGAGGAGACGCCGAAAGTCCCCAGGGAGCCGAAAGCGGGGAGAGTGGAGATGCTGGAGCAAAGAACAACTTAAGTAAGGGCGAGAATTTCAGGGGAGGGGGATGGTTTTTTAAATTTCCACTTTCCGCAGTGACCCGACCACAGGGACGAGGCTGGACACGCGTCAGAACCAGGGTGGTACCATGGGGCTGAGCTGGGATGAGCCGGGGAGCCGCTTCCCCGCGCCGAGCTCATCTCCGGGGAGCGCGAATAGCCTCCGCTGGGCAGTGGGGCAGGAGGGGACGTCCCCGCATCCCCCGCCGATGACTTTGCATCAGCGCTACGCTCGGTTTTACATCCTCTTCTCCCGCGAGTCCCAATCCCGTTCCTCCCCCCGTGCCTGCCCCAGGAGGGCGCACATACCTCCACGCCCGCCTCCCCTCCCTGCAAGCTCCTTTGGGCGCCTTGTGCCGGACGAAATCAACCCGCGGCAGAGGCTCGGCCGCTGCGTCCCGCCAGGGAGACGCGTGGCTCCCAGCCCTCGCCTCCTTACGGGGACGCTGATGCCCCCTGCCCGGCGCACCCCTGTTTTCAGCCCCCCGCACCAGCCCGGCTGGGAACCGCAGCCGGGAACGGGCACCAATTGCAGGCAGACGCCGTCTTGCCAGCGAGCGGCCCAGATCCCGAGGAGTTTTATAAGGTAATCAAATATGCAAGAGATTCAACAAACTAATTTCAAGCACACACCTGGGGTCCTCTGATAATGTCGGTTGTGCCTATACAGCGCAAGGATTAAAATTTCATAGAGTCATGATTTCATCAGTCGCTAAACTACAAAGGATTAATTAACAGCCAGGGAAGAGCTCGTGGCTTGGAAATACAGTCTTAAGGAAAATATCTATCTCCGCTCCCCAGATGTCAGCACACAGATGAATAAAGCGCTTTGATGAAAACACTTTCTTATTATTAGCGACTCCAAAATACTGTGTTTTTGCGTCGAGAATTAAGGATGCCCGATTCCCAGCCGCAGCCACCCGGCCCCGTGTGTCGTCGCGTGCCCTCCCGGGGCGCGACCGCCGGGCGCGCGAGCAGGTTTCGCACCCGTATTTTGGGGATCGGCAGAGATGCCTCCCTCGGTCAGGGGATGGGAAGAGCCGCAAGCGCTCCCTGGCACGAGCTTGGCCGGGGGTCTCGCCTTTGCTGCCAGGCAAAGCTTCCCAAAGCGTTCCCCTGCCAGCTGTGCTTGGAAAGCCGGGGAAGGACGCAAGGGGACCGACCTGCCAGAGCCACGGCGAGAGCCACTCAAAGCCCCCCCCGTAAGGACACATTCGCACGTGCCACGACGCAGACTTCTGTTTCCCACCCTCCCTGCCTCGGGACGAAGGCTAGCGACTGCCAAAAACTCCTCCCGCGAACGAGCAGACCCTGCATTTCTCCGTAGGGTGTTTTGCAGGCGCAGGGGCCAAGGGATAACGCTCGCCTCCACGTAAAACCCTGCCCAGCACCGGGGCTAAACCTCTCAAGCGCACGCGTCCGCGGCACCGAAAACGGGCGACGGCGGCAGCTTCCGCGGCGCGAGCGGAGAGCGGCAGCGGGTCCCCCCCCTCCTTCCCCGGGAAGATGAATTAGGGAGCTGTCAGCAAGGGACAGGCGCAGCAGTTGTGTTGCTGTAAAGGGGCAGTGGAAGTGTCTTTGATTAATGAAACCGTAATGCTCGGCTGTTACGCAGCCCTTCCTCGGCAGAGAGAGATGCCCTCAGACAGGCTGAAAACACCGCGCTCCGCAAGGATTCTCCGGAAAGACTTCTCCCGGCCACAGGCTGGTCTGCTCCTGCCTTCTGCCTGCGCCCGGGTCGGCGCCGCTTCCTCGAGAGTTCCCGGGGCTGACAAAGAACTAATTAATTCCAATTAGAAGCCAAGAGATGAACATTACGCACCTTGTCAAGCCAGTAAATTAACGTATCTGAACTGCGCCGGGCTTTGGTGAGAGCCCAGAGCGCCCAGGGCAAGGAGGTGGCAGCAAGAGGAGGGACTCGGAGGCGCCGCAGCCCGGGGACGCCGAGCCCCGGCGCGTTGGGTTTGCGTTGGGTATCGGCATCGGTAACCGGCGTCCGGCCGGGGAGCATCGCGGCAGGGCTCCCGCGCCGGGCAGAGGGGGTACGGGCGCTGCTGCCGGCGACGCAAGGGTGACGGTCAGCGCGGCGGCACCGATGCAGCTGGCTGATTTTTGGTTTGCGTGGGCGGGGGTTACTGGAGAGGGGCGGGAGCCTGGGTGCCGGGTGCAAGCGGCACCCCAAAGCCCCGAGGTACCAGCTGTTCCCCGTGCAAAGGCACGAGCGAGAACCGTAGTGCGGAACCAGAAGCGCCACGCAGAAACGGGTGTTTCGCTCCCCCTTCTCTCCTCCTGAAAATGCCAAGCGCCCTCCCGGGATGCTCCAGTGATGGCGAAGACCAGGATCCTGGGGACCGTGGGGACAGCCCTCCGGGAGAACGACGAGTGCTTTCACGCAGGCTGCCTGTGCAAACCGCCCCGTTTTCCACCCAAATTCCCAAGGTGGAGACGCAAAATGCCTATTATCAGCGTTTCACTGCATGATGTACTGCTGCTAAGAGAAGGGAGGTGCAGGCAGGGTGGGGGAGAACGGAGCACGGTCGGAGCGGGGCAGCGTCCGGACGGACGGCTGGGATGGAGGGGGGAGCCAGGGCTTGGACCCAGGCCATCGGAAAGCCCATCCGACAGCAAAACCCTCCGAAGGAAAACGTATGTTTCGGGAAGGACTACGGAAGCGGGAGGTGTCGGAAGAGCTCGGGCAGCCCGAGCCCCGGCGGAGCCGTCGGCGCGGCGCGGCACGCGGGGCTGCCTGCATCGCGTTCGCGGCGTCCGAGTTGGCTTCGCTCCCGAAGCCGCACAAACATCTGCGCGGAGGGGAGCGAGCGGGCCGCTGGCTGAAATCACGCTGGAAACTTGTCATCTCATGGAAGAACAATGCGGGCAGATGTCGCTGGCTGCAGGCAGGCTGCGGGCAGCGCCGCACCCAGGGCCCCGCACCGGGGACAGGGACGGGGGGCACGAGGTGCCCATCTTCTCCTTTATTTTTTTTACGTTCTGCATCAGCTTAAACTGCCTTCAGCGCCGGCGCAATTAGTTTTGCTCAGCCTACAACATGTTTTGCTGAAAAATAAATAAATACCTCCCGGGTGAGCCAAGTTACGAGCGGGACGCCAGCCCTGACGGCACGCTCCGCTCCCCCCGGCCCCGGCCAAAAGTACGCGGCGTCCCGAACCGAGGAGCCCGGGCGTTGCTGAGCTGTCCCGGCCTTCGGGACCTCTCCGAGGAGCCTTGCCCACGATTAATTAATTTATGAGCAGCCTCCCCCCCCCCCCCCCCCCAACGTGCACAACAGGTTCCATGCAAATTCGGGAGCTTTTAAATTATACCGTTAATGAAAGCAAATAAAGGCAGTTAAAAGGCAATTTGCTCAATTGGTGTTAATATTTAAGCACAGCATGTGTAAAAACAAGATCGCAGGACTCGGTTTTTCTGGAGAAAACTTTTGGTCCCGACTTCCCGGCGGAAGGGATCGAGCGCACGCGGCGAGCGCTGCGCGCGGGGTCGGGTCTCCGAGCCCCCCGGCAGCAGGTAGCGGGGGGTTTCGTTAAGGAAACGTCCCACGTTCGCCCCGGCACCTCCCCAACAGCCGGTGAGACGGGCAATTCCTCCGCTGCCGAGGGGTGCCAAGGGGACGGCGCGAGGCCGGAGCATCCCCCGCTCCCGTGGGACGAGAGTCACCCGCGGCAATCGGGCCACGTGCAGGCAGAGGAGCCGCCGGCGTCCCCGGCTCGGCACGTCGCCGCGACCGCACGTAAAACCGGCACCTGAACGCGTCGGGAAGGCGGCGGCCGCCGCGCAAGCCGAAAGCGAGGAGAAAATCGCCCGCCGGCCAGCCCGAGGTACCAGGGGCTGCCCGAACCGCGGCACCCCCGCTGAGCACGCGCCGGGTTGTCGCTTCCCGCGCAGGGACGCGGTGTCGCGCCTTTTCTTAAAGGAAACCGGTAACGGCGACCTGCCGTCGCGTTAGCGCAGGCCAAACACGCCATCCCCGGTTCCCTCCGGCAGACGGGGCCGTCGGTGGAGGAAGCGGAGCTTTACGTTACGCAGCGCAAAGGCGAGGACGCAGCTAAAGAAACGCCGCTGCTCCTCCGGTTTCTAAAGCGCAATTACGGCCGGCAGAACCGCGGCTAACGCTTGCCCCCCGATTAAGCCCGACTCTTGGCGATGCCCCGTTTGGCGGGTTATGACGCTCCCGCATAAATTCGCTTTCAAAACAGGAGCCGCCGGTGAATGAGACCTCGATTTCTAATGGTTGGAAATATTTTGTACACTCTGCTGCTCCCTCTGTACCCCTTTGTCGGGGCCGAGGTCTGCAGGCTAAAGCGGGTACCAAAAGACCATCTGTAGCTCCCGTCTTTACAGAGGAGTTTAAATAGGGGGATGAATGAGCGCAGGAATTAATGAATGATAAAGCCGTATGGTCTCAGTCAGCCTCCTACGCCTGTATGTGGTATTCAAACCCTCCCAGCCTTCTGCCACAAAGAGAGGTTTCTAAGCTACAAAAAAAAAGGGGGGGTGGTGGAGGGGGGGGGTGCGTGCGTGCAGGTTTTTAACAACAAACCCAGCGACTCGCCTCAAAGTTCCCACCAGGTTTCCCTGCTCCGACCTGGGGGAAAAGGCCCGCAAAATTCAGAAAAAAAGGGGGGGGGTTTCCCCAGAACGGGCTGCAAAACCCCCTCTGACGGCAAGAGAAGCCCAGACGAGTCGGCGCGGGGGCTCGTCGGCGCTAACGGGCTGGCTGCGCGCCGGGGCGGGGGGGACCGCTCCTCTCCAAAATAACCCGCAAGAAGTTAACGCGGAGGCGAAGGAAGCGCGGCGCAACGCCGGAACGCTACTTTTATTTTAAGAGCCGCCAAGTGTAAAGCATTAGCGTTTTTGAAATTGCATTCTCGAGTTAATTAAATGGACAATCTTTTATACATAAAAAGTGAAAGCGAGCAATTAAAAGCTAGGCGAAGAGAAAGGGCCTTTTTGGAGCCGGGCGCTGCCCCGCTGCGTTCACCCCTCCCGACTCGAGCGTCTCGAGGGAGCTGCCGTCCAGGCGCGCGGGTCCGGCACCCGGGGGAGAGTTCTCCCTACGGGGTTCGGCGTCCCAAAACGCCGTGCCCGGGCGACGCGCTGAACCGTCCCGCCGGTCCCTCTTCCCCCGCCTGAAGCGCCCACGGATACCGTACGCGCTCAATTCACGGATTTCCTACGTACAGGGACGTTTACTGGCTCGCGATGGTGTGAAAACCCACAGTAGTTATCTTTGCTGCAGTAAAACGCTGACCTTCAGTTTTAGGCAGGAGGTAAAGTTCACTATCGATCGGACCCACCGTAATCTGTTTATAATTACTATTATCTCTGAGTTAATCTTGCGAGAGGGTCAACAGTTTTACAAAATTCTTGCAAGCCGTGTCTTTTACCTCCCAACTTCATATCTCGGTCAAAAGGTCAATTACTGCAGCTTGCTAACTTTGGATTTAAAAAAAAAAAAAAAAAAAATATATATATCTCTCTGCTCCCATCCCAAAGCCCCGCCGGCGTGGGGGGGATGCGGGCGGGCGCCGGCCCTCGGTGCGGCTAAACCGCCCAAGCCCTGGGAGGGTCTGGGCTCCGAACTCAAGGGGAAGAGTTTTCTCAACTCGGGGCTAGTCCCGGGCGCAGCCCCCGCTGCCGAGGGGTTTGGGGCATCCCCCGCGCACCGGGACGCGGCCGCCGGGTCCTCGGCGTCGCGCTGGCGACCGCCCGGGCGCGCGGTCCCCGCTCCGCCGGCGCCGACCCCTCCCGTAAAGCATCGTCTGCTTAGGCGGCCACCTCCCTCCTGGGTGCACGAAACGAGCGTCAAAGCCCCGGGCTCGCGTCCCGTACCTGCTGCGGGGAGGTGACAAGCGGAAGCGGAGCAGAGACCCGCGGGGGGCCGGGAGAAGCCCCGAAGAGGGACGAAGACGCGACCCGGTCGCTCATCCTGCCAGCCTCCCCGTGCTCTGTATCGTCAAACGCCACCGCTCGCGTTATTTCACGCCCCCCCCGCGGCAGGATGCTGCCGGGCGGCTTCGGGCAGCGCCGCCGCGCTCGGGGAGCACAAAAACCCCCATCAATAGGTGCCGTTGCACCCTCTCCCGCGAGAGCGGGCTGGGTTTCAGGCGGCGGCGAGCCCGCGCCGCGCAGCCCGGGCACGCGGAGCATTGCTCAACTGCTCTGCAGGCAGGTGTCATAAACAAGCAGGCACATGGCAAACATATCGATTTCCCGGAGCTTATCGCGCAGCAACCAGTGCTCAGTTACCAGGCTACTTTAATATGTAATTTACTGCGAGAAGGGAGAGCGGGGCTGAGGGCGGCTGAAATATTTACCGTGGGATGGACGGGGAGGTTGAAGGTGCACGCCGCGCTGCAGGCGAGCGGGAGGGGAGGTACGGCGTCTCTTGCCTCTAGCCGGCCTTAGTATTTTCCAACTATTAAAAAAACCCCCTCGCCGCTGCGCCGGAGTGTTTACACAGATGCTATTAATCTTCTTCTGCAACTGTTTACACTATGAAAATATAGTCTCAGCTGCCCGGGCTCTCCATCTCCTTAATTTAAATTCACATGCTTAATTTCTGTCAAAACAGAGCCCACCGAAATTACCTCCATCCATTTCTGGTGCTCAGCTCGCCTCGTCACCCGAGCGCCCGCCCGGCAGAGCGGGGAGGGAAGCCGGGCGGGAGCCTGGAAAAGAGGGGGCAGTTGGAAGGCTTTTCTCCTCCAGCCCACCCGGGACCAGCCGCGAAGACCGAAACCAGCCTGCTTCTCGCGTGCCCAGCCGGAGACAGCGCTGCCGACCCACGCCCGGTTACCCTCCCCCTCGACCGGCAAAGCCCATCGGGACAGAGTGGGTGCACGCCCCAATTCCGCCCCTGCACCCCAAGAGCAGAACCAGGAGGCGAGCGCGCTCCCGGAGGCACCGCAGCATCCAAACCGTTGCCACCCGCCCCGAGAAACAGAAACCCAGTCCCCGTCCATGGGGCGATGGAAATACCCCCGTTTCCGCGGGCGTTTCGCCAGGGGGAAGGAGCCGTCCTCTCCCTCCCGGCACCTCCCGCCAGGTCCCACGCATAAGGGCGCTCGGCAGACGCAACGCCACAGGGAATCCTACGGGGAGGTTGGGACGGGAGGGCAACATTTTAAAAATCCTCCTTATACACAGTGCCTCTCAGTAGATCTTTTGGAATTTACAAGATAAATACTGGTAATTTGATTCTTATCTTCTTCAAATCCAATTCGAAGGCAATTCTGTGTAAAGGACACTAATTATAGCCCGCGGGGAAAGAAAAGGTAACCCATCAGCGAGAATACACTCGAAACGTTTAAAGCGGTATGGGGCACCGAAAAGTTAAATAGATTTCAAATCTGCTCTTGCGACAACAATAATTTGTTGGGTGAAAATGATTCTCTGCACCGCTCCCGCTCCCTAGCACGTGCTTTTGGGGATCAGCTCGGAGCCGTGCTGGAAGTAACGGCAGCCAGGTTTGCACCCCGTTTGCTGGCGCCTTGCTCCTCTGCGGAGCTTTTCAAGGCTGCCCAGTCGTCCGAAAGCACGGCAGAGGGAGGCAGCCATACCAGGGATAACCGAACCTTTACGCGCAGACGTGCTACTTCTCACCCTTAGTTCCCTGACGTTATTTACTACTCAAAAGGCGCAAGTTTACACGCACGGGGGAACGCGATCAGCGACAGTCACTGAGCACGGCAAAACCCGTACTCCTTAGCCCAAATACCGGGTATTTTCCAAAACGCGCTCCGAAACCCTGGCAACCCCGGCTCCGCAACGCGACCGGCGGCCAAGAGCCCCCCGCGAGCTCCGGCCACCCAGCGCCTCCCTGTTTACTGCCGCAGAGCATCCCCCCGAGGAGGAGGAGGACGGTGGGGAGACTGCGCCGGCCACCGCCGCGCGACACGGTCCGAACGTTATGGCACCTATAAAATAATAAAACCCCGACCCCGGGACGCGGAGCCAGGATGTGGCAGAAGATGGAGGAAGAATCAAAGGGATCTGGCAATCCAAACAGGGTTTTGTTTAACGAGGGCTGTCGCCCTACGGAGCCCGGCGGAAAGCCCCCGGACCCCGAGCGGGGCTGGCACCCAGAGCACGAGCAGCCGCAGCAGCTCCACGGCCAAGAGCTGAGCCGCTGGATGGGCTGAACGGCCAGGACCAAAGCTCGCGATTTATTCATTCCGGGGGAGGGAGGAGAGATGCTGTTTCTAAACCGGCGGGAGGCTGGCGGCAACATCCGTCGTTGCCCGTCCCTCCGATTATTTCTTGTAACACGGTGACACGCGCAGCTAACTCACGCCTGACCCCGTCAGCACGGGGCAGACGCCGTACGAGAGGTGACCGAAGGTAATTGAAAATGAAGGCGCCGCGGACCGGAGCGGAAGAGCTGCCTCAGCAGCCACCCGCGCTGCAACAGGTAAGAGCGATGGCATCCAGAGGACGACCGGCACGCGCCCGCCCGGGGCGCACGGTAAAGCAGCGGGCACGGCCACGGGGACCGGGGGCACGCGAAGCAGCGGGGCCGCGGTCCCGGGAGCACGGCTGCCGTGCGTCCGAGCCCGCCCCGAGAACCAAGACCACAGACTCCACGCGACGTCGCAGCAAGAAGGGAAAAACCACTCCAGCAGCTTTAAAAATAGCCTTTTTTTTCCCCAACGCCGTGTATGCAAACATTTCCTATTACCCCGCTTCCATGATTCAGCAATTCAAGCCCTGGTAATAAAAAGTGTGGTAACCCACACATTTGTGCAAACGAATGGCAAATTCACGCCTTCAACGACTTTTGAGAGCTGTGCTATTAAGAAAAGACCTTCTCCCTTTCTCATATTGAAGGAAAAACACAGTTATTTAAAAATGGCAAAAGAATCAGCTCATTAGCTAATAACAGTGACAAAAAACCCACCAGGGGAAAAGCGAGTGGCTGCAGACCGACGCAAGAAGTAAGCCAACGTATGTAAAGAAGGAAAAAATCCCCAAGTCTGATACACACCCGGCCCTGAACCGTAAATGAGCTGGAAGAGAGGAGGGAAAGCGTCTGAACGCTCACAAGGCCCAGCACGACGCCCCGACGGAGCAAACCCGGCCTCCTTTCAGCCTGGCCATGGTCCCCTGGCACCGGCACCGCTGGCACCGCCGGCCCCAGCCAGTGCCCACCCGCCTGCGCAGTGGTCCCCTGCTGAGCCCCCCCACGACCGGGGCACTGGGGGGGGGGTCCACCGCATCTTGGGGGACCACGGCTCAGCACCACGGGGGGCCCTGAGCATCAGGGGGGGATGCAGGGCATCGTGGGGGGATGCAGGGCACTGGAGGGGCTGGGGCATCGCGGGGGGATGCAGGGCACTGGAGGGGCTGGGGCATCGCGGCGACCAAGGACACCGCGGGGGGACTCAGGGCATCGCGGCGACCAGGGACATCGCGGGGGGACGCAGGGCATCGCGGCGACCAGGGACATCGCGGGGGGACTCAGGGCATCGCGGCGACCAAGGACACCGCGGGGGGACTCAGGGCATCACGGCGACCAGGGACATCGCGGGGGGACTCAGGGCATCACGGCGACCAGGGACATCACGGGGGGACTCAGGGCATCACGGCGACCAGGGACATCGCGGGGCGACTCAGGGCATCACGGCGACCAGGGACATCGCGGGGGGACGCAGGGCATCGCGGCGACCAGGGACATCGCGGGGGGATGCAGGGCATCGCGGCGACCAGGGACACCACGGGGGGGACCAGGGCTGGGCTCGGGGCCCGCCTGGGCTGGGGGATGCCTCCAGCCGCTTTGTCTGCTCACCTCTGCCTGGGCTCTGGCGCTGTCGCCGCTGTCGTTTCCCTCGCCCTCTGCTTACTTATGCGGAAAACGTGGTTTCCACGTGAGCCGTCGCAGCACAAAGGAGCCCGCGCAGAGACGCAACACGCAGCTAGGAAGAACTGAAACCCCCCAGAACACCGGCAGCAAAAGGAGATGCTGCACTGCGCACGCAGGAACGCAAGCGAAGCACCAAGAGCATCTCTTCCCGCGGCAGCTCGCGGCAAAGCAAACCCTGGCACGGCACGACTTTGCACAAGAAATCCCGCCTGCGCACACACACGCCGTCTTTTTGGTCGGGTGCGAAATCGTTACCCCACACCAAAGCTCAGAGACACTCGGTCTCACTGGGGACTGAAATCGTGCATTCATGAGAGCGCGAGGACGCAAACCCCACTCGTGGCACGTCCACGCGAGAAGACGCAGCGCTGAGGGCCGGCAGGTGGGCACGGCCAGCCTGGGAGACCCCCAGCCCGGCCGTACAAACACAACGCAACGCGGTTTGCTTTCAACGCCGGCAGGAAGAAAGTCCCCATCGCTCGCCCGAGGTCAGCGATCCTTATCAGCCCCCGCCAACTGTATTTGTGGGTGACTCCAAACACCCAAGCAAACGCAGCAGGGGGAGGAGAGGAAAGCAAACGGCGTTTGCCTCCCGGCCTCGGCCCACCATGCCCGCCCGCAGCGGCGAGCAAACGGGCGCCGGCGCATTGGCACACGCGGCGGCGCGCGATGGCCCCCTCCCCGACGCACGGCTCGCTGGCGGGAAGCTCCCGCGCATGGCCGCTTCGCTCGCTCAGCAACGAAGGTGCTAATGAGGGAGCCGCTTTCCACCTCCAGCCGGAGGAGGATGCGGCGCAGCTGCCCGCGCCGGCAGCGGCCGAGCCGGCGGCGATCAGCCGGCAGAGCAGACCCCGCCGCGCATCGCTTGTGCTACAGGGTAAGGAGGAGGAAAGCATCCCGCGTGCCATCCTCGGGAGACGCCCACCTCTGCTCCTCCATGGGGCACCCCCCGCTCAGCCCCCCATCACCAGGACCCCCTCTTTTGCCGTCTTCTTCCCATCTGCTTCCGGACGGGCACGGTTGGATGAGTCCCTCTCCCGACAGCGAGGTCCGATGCGAGATCTCCCGGCTCAGCCTTGCAGCCGCCCCGACGCACCAGAGCGGCGCTGCCGGCCGGCGTCCCCAGGCTCGCGTAGAGCGATGCCCGCGTCGGTGGCGCAGGACCCGCCAGACCCCCCGCTCCCCCCATCCACGTGCCGGCTGGTCGCGGCACCCGCTCCGGGGCAGCCCACAGCAGCTCCCGCCCGGCTAAATAATGCATCGGCCAGCCCTAATTAACGCAAGGGAAGGGTGATATACGTTTCTGGGCTGCTTTAAGTTACATTTGGTTAGACGCTGAGGGAAGAGCCGCCTCCAGCTAAAGGGTCAGATAAGCCAGAAATCAATACAAGAGCCTGCCTCTGCAGCCCGAGATGCCCGCGCCCCTCCCCAGCTCCCGCGGGCAGGGCCGGGGGCTGCGGGCAGGGCTGGGGGCTGCGGGCAGGGCCGGGGGCTGCCCCGGTGCTGCCCTGCTCTCGCCCAGGCTCGGGTGCCGCTGACTCAGCGCCCTGCGGGCTGGGAGCTGCCGGTGGCCCGGTTCCCACCGCGGCACCCATTTCCCACGGCCCCTGCCCTAACACGCGGTCTTCCCTGCAGCCCCCACAAACGCAAAGCCCCAACCCCCCCAAAAAACTCCCCACAAAGTGCTGCCCCTCAGTCAGGGCGACGAGGAACCGAAAGGCTGGAGGAAGGCGCAGCAAAGCCGGAACGGCGTTTCCCCATCCCTCCCCCTGAGGGCAAGGGGAGACAGGGACCCGGGAAGCAAACCCAACAACTCCTTTCCACTTTTTTTCCCCACGGGAAAGGTTTCCATCCAAGCGAAAATCTTCCCAAAAAAGATTCCTGCTGGAGGGAAGCGGGGCTTCTGCTGGTTTCGTCGCACACCGCCGGTTCCTGTGCGAGGCGACCCACGTGCGAGGCAAGCGGGAGCCAGGCTCCAAGGATCCACCGCCCGAGCTCCCGGTGGGAGCCTCCCCCCGCCGCCCCCCGAAAGGCGAGGGCGGCGCGGGCAGAGCCGCCCGAAAGGCTTTGCACGCTACAAGCGCCTCCGGCCACCGCTCTCGTTCACAGAAGCGCCCTCCCTCCCTCCCACCCGCTCTCGGCACTTGGGATATTTTCTACGAACAGGAGGAAGGAAGAAAGAGGAGAGGAAATCACCGCGTTACTGGTAAAAATAGCAGAACGCCCAGCAGGGAGGTACAGAGGGTTTCGGTTCCGAGCACTGCGCCGTTTCGCAGAAAGGGGCCCCGGCGTGCACGCCGGCGGGCACCCCGCCGCGCTCCGACCACCCCACGCCGCCGTGCACCGGGCTTGCCGCGTGCCGCCGGCGGAGAGGAGCCGCCCCGGCACCGTGGCCCGCGCCCCCCGGCCGACCGCAGCGCGGGGCGAGCGGGATGGGGTGCCGGTGCCGTGCCGGTGCGGGTAGAGGGGGGCCGGCGAGGCGCGGGCGTTGCACAATGCCTGCGCCTTATCTCTCCCACGCAAAGGCAGTTTGTGTGTGTTGCGCAGCAGGCTGCGACCGCAGCCCGTGCCCAGCCCGGAGATAAGATATCCGTCACCGGCACTCGCTGCGCCGCGCTGCCGGCAGCGAGCTCCCACCGCCAGCCCGAGTTCGCACGATTCGTGAGCCGTTTGCTGGGTCCCTCTGCACCGGGCCTCCCCTCCGTGCAGCCCCTCGCTGCTTTCCCCCCTCACGCAGCCCTTTTCCAGACCGGCTCGAGCATCCCGTGATGCTCCCAAACAATTTGGATGCCCGAGCCCACAGCCGTCCCCCGCTCCCGTGCCAGAGCAAGTCCCGGCAAACCCTCGGGAAGCCAACGGACCAGCCCAAGGCACGCGGTAAAATCTGGAAAGCGATGAGCCATCCCCGAAAGCCTCGTGCTGCCACGCGTGCGCGCTTCCAAGAAGACCGGTTGAGTTTTGGTTGGAGTTTTTTAACGTGCAGCCTGTGCTGTGGTTAAATCGAATTTCTTAGAGTCGTAGCCCTCACGGGTTTAGTCTGTGCATGCCAAGATTAGTACAACCTGTCCCTAAATACCATAATAAAAAACACGTAGTAAGCGCTTTGCCTTTATTTATGTCAGCGCTGGTTTCAAGGAGGATGAATCACACTTCCTCCTTAGCACTCCTTTCTAATATGATTTACTATAAATAATGCGCGGAGAAAAGAACGAGGGAAGGTGACAAAGGGCACGGCGCGCGGAGCCCAGCGCCGTCCCCAAACCCGGCGGCCAGAGGAGACAAGCGCTGTCGGCAGCCGCGATGGAGCCGCAAACAGCGCGCACGGGTCGGGACCGGTGTCGCGGCTGCGCCTAGACGCAAACCTGCGTGAAAATTAAAGGACGGGCAATAGCTATGTCTTTTTAGACACGTATGTGAATTGCGTTGAGCCTTTAAACAAGTCCCCGGGAATTAAAACCAACACAGGTCCTCACCCACGGGAACCCCCGTTTTCAGCCTCTGCGGCGCCCGCGCTTCGGGCGAGGGGACGCCCGCCGTGCCGGGGGTCGGCTCTGCCGGCCGAGGGGCGCGATGCCGGGAGCCGGGCGGGCGTTTTGGGGGGCAGGCGGCTTTCTGCTGCCCTTCCGCAGGACAACTGCCGCAGACCTCGTGGTGTTGAGCAGTTGTTTCACCAGAAAATGAGAGCCCAGTGCTCTCCCAGCGGCGATGCCGGCAGGGACCCCGCGCCCGCCTGCCCGGGTACCGGCCTCCCGCGGGGTACTTGTGCTCCTTCCGACCCGACGAGGAGCACACGGGCGGATGGAGATGGCCTGGTGTTTGGGGTTGTGGGGTTTTTTTTTAGTTTCTCTTTGTTTTTCCGCTCGGTCGATGTGTGCCTTCCTCATAGGTCACCAAGGTGAAAACAGGCGTCCTCCTCCCCGCCACGCGCCGCGTTTGCAGACACAGGGAGGTGTATTTTTTTTTTTTTTTGAGCGCGGGGTGCAGGGGGTCCTGTCCGCAACGTGCCAGAGAAGCACCACGGCATCACCCGCGCGGCATCCTCCACGCACGGGAGACGCCGGCGTGCGGCAAGCCCGCCGCTCCTCGTACAGCACTAAACAGAGCACGGGGTTATCAGCCCGGCTGATACACGCAGATAAACAGCCCATCTCCCGCGCTGACACCGGTAACAAAGCAGGGTGTTTAACGCCGATTTATGGCGGGCGGCTCTAGCGAGGCTCAACACGCCTTGCAGCGCTCGCGCCTACGTGGAGAAGTATTTCCTCAATTGCGTATCGCAATTGACTTGTTTGCTAAACAACGCGCCCGTAAAACAGCAACGAGATGACGAAGGCCGATGGAAAACTAAACCAGCACAGCGGGGCGTGTACCCAACCATAATCTACTTAAAATCAGTTAAGAACACTACGGCGACAACAATACGGGCGGCCCTGGCCCCCGGCCAGAGCACGGAGCCTTGCGCCCACAGCCCACGTTTTACGGCGATGCGCTCTCCTTCGGCTGCAAAAGCACCGAGCCGGTGGATGCTCTCGTCAAAAAGAGGAATCCACCTTTATTTGCGAAAGCGCTGCTGGGCTTAACAACACTCTCGCAAAGGTGTCTGCTGCTCCCCACGTCAGCTGCAGCAGCTCTCCAAAACATCGCGAGTGTTCAAAACCGATACCGAGCGCTTCAGGCACGCTTCAGCCTAGATAAAGATTGCCCAGAACGAACACACACGCGGCGTTCCTGAACGCCCCGCAGCGGGTCTTTGCAACCGGGCTCGAGCCTGGGAGCCGGAGGTGTCACGACGGCACCGAAAGCCCCGAAGCCCGCGTTAAAAGGTGCCTAACCACGCGCGGATTCGCCCGCCTCGCTCGCGTTCGTTCAAAAGGATGCCCGACCCTCGCGCGTCTCTTCCACCCGGACCTCCCCGCGTGCCACCCTCCCCGTTTCAGCCGGCACACGGCCGCTTTGCGACCGCCGCTCTCTACTGGGGCCGGACAGCAAGCCGACCCCGGCGAGCCCACCGAGAGCCGCGGGGACGTCAGCACCCGCGCGCACCGGGCTCCCATCGCTCGCCGGCTGCGGAGCGGGACGCCGGCGCCCGCCCGCGACGGCAAAGGAGGGAGCGATGCCCAGCGGAGAGCTAAACCGAGCCTAAAGCACCGAGCCGCCCAACGCCGGGCCGGGGGGGGGGACCTCGCCGGCGGAGTGACACAAGCCAGGACTGCCGGGGAGGAGGAATGAATGGAATAGGCTAATTTACACAGGAAGTGAGCACTTACCAGACCCTTCATCCCAACACACAAAACCCTCTGCCATATCTGGAAGCAATTACACCCAGTTAACATGATCTGCCTGCCACTAAAATTAACTGCAAACAGAAATATTTTTCACTTTTGCAACAGGAGATGCCATGGCCCCGTGTTTGGCTGCCGGGAAATATTTAGTAATTACTCATTTAAAGCCTCTCTTGAAGCTGTCAAGGAGGGGGGGGGGGAGTAAAAGAAAAATCTTGCTAATTGCAAGCAAAAAGGAAAATGCAGATCGTTTTACTCTATCCGAGGCAAACGGATTTACGCACCGGTGTAACTAAAGAGCCAACGTCGCGCAGAAGCGGGTAAGGCCGCAGGGACGCTCCGTCACAAAGCGCCCGGGATGCTCTGCACCGTTCCCACGTGCCACGGGGAAAAGAAAAAACCCAGAAGAGTCGATAGCATCACCCCTGAAACAGCACAGGCTCTCCGAGGGTCCCTCTGCGCAACCAGTAAACGCGTTTTTAACCAGCACCACCGCGCGCGTTACGGCGAGGACCGAAAAGGCTCCGCCGAGCTTATCGAAGTGCTGCGAGCCGGGCAGGGGCCACGCAGCGTCCCCGCCGCCCCGGGGAAGCCCCTCCGCCCCGGGGAAGCCCCTTCGCCGTCGGCGGGGAAGGCGCAGAAGCTGTTGCTGGGCGAGGGGAAAAGAGACGGATTGGGAAAAGAAACGGCGTTTTCTGATGGGAATCTCAGAGTTTTGCTTAAAGACGCCTCACCCACGCGACGAAAACGATGCAGAGTAATTGGCGGAATAACACGGAAGCCGAAGGGGGCTTCTCCCCCTCCGCACTAGGAGCCGAGCATGGAAACGGTTAAGTCCCCCACTGAATAAATCAAAAGTTCAAGGCTGCAACATACCCCGCCGTATTCCCCCTCTGCCTATGACAAGAACCAGAGAGCCCCGAAATCCCAAGCATCCTGAGCGGGGTCTCCGCCGGCGCTCACAGGTTACACGCTCGGGGTCAGCGCCGCGGACCTTAGCTGCAACATTCATTTCCTGAGCGGGGCACGTCCCCCTGCCCATAAAGCTAATAAGAGCTTCCTCGCCCGGCCGCCCCGCGCCGCGCGGCAGCGGCCAGGCGGCCGGGAACGCTGGTTTCCATTAGCCCCTTATGATGCCAGGTGCCGCTAATAAGGCCCATCAGCAAGAAACAAGAGCTGCCAAGTCGTCTTCGGACTCTGGAAGTAATCACGGGCAGAGTTTGGGGGGCTGCTGGCCTTTTTTTTTTTCCCTTTCCCTCCCCCCTCGCTTTCTATTTTTCCCCCTTTCCTGAAAGTTTCCATTGCAGCGGAACATAAATTGCCGAACGCTTAAAATAAAATAAAAAACAACTACTGTATCAGGCTACCAAAATTAACACTAATAACATCTCACAAAGCGCTTGGGATCCAATTTATCACGTTTATTGCTTTAATGGTATACTGCATCTGTTTCTCGCTGTGACACGTCGAGCGGTGCCAACGTGCCTAATGGCATTACTTGTACGACGCTCGGCTAATCCAGGCGGAGACGAACGGAGGCGCGGCTGGCAACGGGAGAGCCCAACGCCCCAGTATTTCCCTCCGCGGCTACTTCGAGTTTGCCGCGGCACGAACGTTACAGCTCCGCGCGGACCAAGGGGCTACGCGTCACGGGGACCGCCGGGTGTCATAACCGGGATCGGGACCCCCACGGGACGCCGTGGTTTCCCCGAGCGGGAGCGGGCGCGGGCGCCCCGGCCCCGCACACCGGCACGGCCGGTAGCAGCTCCTCTGCGCTTCGGGAGGGGGAAAAGAGGGCAAAACTCTGCCGTTCGGGGCGTCGCGGCCAGTCGGCGGCCAAGGGGCTCCTACCCTGAAAACACGCCACCGGAGCACACGTCCTTTAGGTGACGGCTCAGCCGCGAAACCTCGAAATGCCAAACTCGGACATGCAAACGCGAGCGGAGGCTTTCCCCGAGGTGCGTCCCCAGGACGGGCGCCCGGCAGCCCAACGGCTCCGAGGGGCGCGCTCGCCCGCCCCGCCAGCCTCCCCGGCCCGGGATGCCGCCGCCGCCGCCAGGCGCTTTAATTTCCCAGCCGAGCATCCCCGTCTCGCGCAGACGCGCATGGCGAACGCTGCCAGCAAGCCGCATCGCTATGGCGGGCGAACTCCCAGGCAGCATCAGGGTTCGGATGCTCGGCCGCGCTGCTAACGACCTTTATTGAATCGCATCCCCACCTGCAGCCTTCCCTGTCGCTATCGATGCCAAAAAACCAAACCCAGGTCTTTTACAAAGTTTTAAGGTATTTAACTTCCCAACGACAAACGGCTCCGGGCTCAGTCGGCGGCTCAGCGTGGCACTCGCGTTGCAGCTCGGGAGGTTTTCCTTCGTACAAACCAACCCAAAAAGGGCCGCTGAACTATGGCTTTTTTGTCTGCAATTAGAAGCGACGATCGATACTAACATTAGATTAAGTTTGAACTTTGCTGAACCTAGAAGGAAATCTTTTATAAAAAAAATTAAAGAGTCGCCGACTCAATATACACTCAATTAGTCAAAATCATAAGCTCGGTGAAGAAGGAGAAAACGGATCGCGCAGCAGCCGGCGGGTTCGGGGACCCGAAAACCCCGACCAGAGCCAGCGCCGAGGCTCGCAGCCACCGGGCCACGGAAAGGCGACAGGTCGGCGGTCGCGACACGGCGCAGACGATGCTGCCACGAGGCCGGAGGGGCCGCAGAGCCGCGCTCCCGCACGGGGCCGGGGCCAGCGACCGTCCCCGGGGCACCCTCCGTCGCCCAGGGCAAGCGGCCCCCCCTGCCCTTGCCGAAGCCCGGCGAAAAGCCAGCCCAGCCCTCCGCTCTGCCTTTTCCTGCGTGCGTTTCGTTGGTATAATAAAGACAGGAACAACACTCAGAAGGCTCCGAGACTATAAACACATATATTTATACTTCTATAGGCAAGCGTGTGTGTAAACAAACACACCAGCCATATGTATACACTCGCTTGCGCAATGTAAACAGGCACGGTACGCGTTGGCTCGGCGAGCTCCTCGCAGAACGAGCAGCATCAGCTCTGGACGGGTTCGGGCCGTGTCCGTCACCTGCCGGGGCTCGGCACGCGAGAGCCACGGCGCCGGGGCAGCCGAGCACCCCGACGGGCGGCTGAGCACCCCGAGGTGCCCCTCCCCGGCAGCGGCCCCCAGCTCACCGCAGCTGGGAACGGCTCTGCTCTGGGCACCTCCGCGCTCGCTTCGAGGTCGGAAAGCAAAACCACAGCAGCAAATGCACAGCAGAAAGAGGTCAGCGAAAGCCGCCAGTCGACGAACAACGCCGCGGTGCCCCCGGCACATCCTGCCCCTGCCGCCAGCCAGCTCGGGGAGGTGGTGCCAGGGCCTCGGTGTGGGGCGCGCGGCCCCCCCAGCCCACCTCTCCACCGGAGCGAAGAGGAGCCTGTAGCCGGCACGGCGCAGCGGCCGCCGCCACCAGAACTGCTCCAGCAGAGAGTTACAGATCCCAATCTAGCGTAGATGCTGTTTAACAGCTCCGTGAATACAATAGCATCCCGCAAATCCTCCCCAAATGGTAATTTTCACCACGTATTAGAAAGCAAACACCATAAAAAAGCCACATGAGACCTTGTCTACACACAAACCGCCTTGGATTTAGTCTTTTGGGGTGGGGGGGGGGTGGGTAAGTTCATTTGACTGTTGCCCAACGCCTTTCAACATGGACGGTCTTACAGACCGGTTTAAAAATGGCTCAAAGGATTTGGCTCGCCCTGCAAAGTTTGCCAGCGCCAGGTAATCTGTCTGAAAGCAAGACCAAGCAAACGGGGTCTGGCGCTGACTTAAGCAACCGCCTTCGAGGCTTCGCTTGCAGGGGACGGCGCTCAGCCCCGTGCTTCGGGCAGACCCAAGAGCCCATCGGAGCACGGCACGTACCCAGCCTCCTGATAAGGATCACAAATAATTAAGAAATAAGCTATGACCACAGCCGCGGTTGTCAAAATAAGCCAAGCCCGGGAAGGCGATGTGAAATACAGGCTGCTGCATTGGACAGGCTGGGCCCCGCTCCGCCATCTCCCAGCCGCTCGGGCGCACAGGGAAGGATCCGACCTTACGGCCAGCCCTGCCTCGGGGCAGATCCCTGGGCAGGGGCAGGAGCAAACGGGCAGCCCCGGCGTTGCCCTCCCCTGCGGCCGCATTGGTTGTTGCTCTCGGGCTCGGAGGAGGGAAGGGAGATGCTCGAGACCGTGGCAGAAAGGCACGTTAAAATTCTCTCTGAGCCTTCACTGCAGCTCTCCTCCGGTGACGTTCGGTCTGCATCACCGCACGGCCGGGGAAGAGCCGCACCGAGGCAGCTTCGGGCACGCTAACCCACACAAGCCCCAGCTTCTCCCGCTCGCGAGACGGGGGAACAAAGCAGAAAGCGGCTGCGCACCCACGCAGAGCCGGGGGACCCCTGCGAGGGGCGAGGGCCGTGCGGCGGCTCCGAGTCACCGGCCAGACCGAGCGGCGATGCCGCCAGCGCTCGCAGACCCGCGCGGGGCCGAGAACCCCGGAGCAGCGGCTGCCGCCCCGCGCTGCAAACGTTCACGGGCTGAGCGTGCGGGGATCTGCTGCTCGGGCGCCCGACGCCAGCTCCGGCGCATCCCGCACCGCTTGCGGGCGGCAGCCTCCGCAGGCGGAGAGCGTGCCGGCAGCACCGGCTCCCCCGCCAGAGGCGCGTGCCGGTGCGGCCACCGTCCCCAGAGCGCGTTACGTGCATCGGGACTAATTAACCTGTTGAGTCATTAAAATTCTGACACGGTGCGCAGCCCGGGGAGGCTGCGAGCAGCTCCGGCACCGCGCCGGTGCCGCCTTCCCCCAGGCAGGACGCTGCCGTCCTGCTGCGGGGCTGCAGCCGCGCCGGGGGCCAGCGCTGCGCAGCACTCGCCGAAGCACACCCAGCACCAAGGGGTTTGACCAGCGATGCCGATTTAGGCGCGGTAATTAACGCGACTCTGTTCCCCGGCCAAATCCGGGAACGAGCTCTGGTCCCCGCTCCCACGACCGAGAGGCGGTAAACGGGGGAGCACCGAACTCACGTGCCGATAACAACCACCGCGCTCCCACCCCGCAGCAGCTCCCCGAGGTGCGGGGCTCGGCGCGAGCACAAAGATCCCCCCCACCCCGAGCAGGGGAGCCCCGAAATCACATCCACTAGAGGTTCAACCCAGAAGCCGTCCCCGCAGGGACGGACCCACGGCTCTGCGGCAGCACGAGCCCTCTGTGCTCGCCCCAGCGTTACCCAGCCCGACCTACGTGCTACTTTGCGCAAAGTGCAAATATTTCATAAACCGGGAAGCCGAGCAGCGTGAAACTACCAGGCTGGCACGGCGCTGCCTGCAGCGAACCCAAATGTCATCGCTGCGGCCGGGCGCGGGGATCCCGCAGGTCTCTCCCCGCCTTGCCCCGCACAGACCCGCCGGGTGCTGGCGCAGGAGGGATCAGCTCTCGGCAGAGGGTGGGCGAGGGCTGCCTGACCCCACGGCGTCCCTTTACGCGCAGATCCCTAAACTCAAGGGGTAGCAACCGTGAGCCATTCGGTGGACACCGGCCAGGGAAACCGGGGGGGCTTGTGCTAGCAGGAAGCACGTACGGCCCGAGCCCCGTCAGGGCTGCCCTGCCCAGCCGGCACTCGCCGGGAGGAACCTTCTGGCATGGCCGCCAGACCTGGAAAAGTTGCAACGGTCATCCCCCCCGAGCACACTGCTCCGCAGCCCGGTTTTAGGGTACACAGTGGTAACTTTGCACCGGCACGCGCGACACCCGGCCAGAAACCGAAATCCGCCAGCAAGAACCCGCCCGCCCGGCGCGGAACGCAGCGGCGCGGCTTCGGCGCTCACCTGTGCTGCTCGAGGGTCTCGTTGTCCGGCAGCTCTGCCCCGCACACGCTGCACTGCTCGCCCAGGGCTCTGCTCTCCGTCTTCATGCCAGCCGCCAGCTCCCCCAGCTTGCTGAACAGCTCCCGCTGGATGAAGCCCTGGGGGAGCAGCCCCCCGTAGGCGCTGAAGTCCATGGAGACGGCCAGGGCCGGCTGCACGTGCAGGGCAGACGCCACGGAGGGCGGCACGCCGAGCACCGGCTCAGTCTTGTGGTTCGGCAGCAGGGAGTAGATGCCCAGGGGCTTCTCGCCCTGGGCGGCGGCGGAGGGCTCCGGCCCCAGCGGCAGCCCCTGGCCGGGCTCGGGCGGCAGCTCGGCGCCCTCCTCGCGGGCATAGTGCAGTTCGCGGGCGCTGGTGATGACGCTGCCGCGGGTCGGGGTGCCGGGCGCTTCCTTGCCCTTCTCGTCGGGCTTCTCCCCGCCGGAGGCGCCGGGCTCGGCCGTCCGGGGGCTGTCGCGGCTGGAGGTGTCGTCCACCTGCATCGCTTCGGTTTTGACCTCGGCGAGGCCGGGGGGGCGGCGGGCGGCGGCGGGGCGCGAGTCCTCGGGGGCGCCGGGCGGCAGGGCGCCCTGCAGCAGCGACTGCCCGATGGTCATCAAGCTGTCCACCGCCGCCTTGGTGGGGCTCATGGCGGAGAGGGGGCCGAAGGAAGCGGAGGGGCTCTGCTCCGCCGCGGCCGCCGGCAGGCTCTGGCCGGCCGCGCCGGCGTAGCCGCTCTCCTCGCCGGTGGGCTTGGAGACGAAGAGGCCCTTGATGTACCTCGACTTCCTCTCCTCCTCTTCCTCGGCGGCGGCGGCGCCTCCGTCGGCCATGGCGACCTCGGCGTCGTTGTCCTCGGAGGCCTGGATGGTCTCCAGGATCTTCAGGCACTGCTCCTCCAGGTACTCGATTTCCAGGATCTCGGCGGCGTAGAGCAGGTCGTCCAAGTCTTCGACCTTGGCCTGCAGGGTGGCGGTGTACGCGTACTCCAGGATCTGCTGGAACGTCTTTGGCGAGAGGAAGTCCAGGGTGTAATGCTGGCTGTTGCGGTGGAAGAGGATCTCGAACATCTTGCTGGTGCAGGCCAGCACCGTCCGGTGCGCGTGGAACTCCTGGCTGTCCACCATGATGACCACGTCGCACAGCGTCCCCGCCAGGCGCATCTGGTTGGCTTTGTGCAGCAGCCCGGTGGGGTGGCAGGGGTTCTGCAGCTGGATCATGCCCATCTTAGTCAAATCCATTGCGCTCCCGAGGCTCACTCATCAGGGTGCCTCGCCGTCGCTCAAATCTGGGACTAGCTTTGTGTGCCGACTATCTGCGAAAACAAAAGGCGGAGGGGGGAGAGGAGCGGAGAGGAGCGGAGCGGAGAGGAGCGAGAGGGGAGGGAAGGGGGGGAAGAGAGAGAAGGGGGGGAAGCAGAGGAGGGCCGGGGAGGAGAGAGGAGAGGAGAAGAGAGGAGGACAGAGGAGAGGAGAGGAGAGGGAGGTTAGCCCGCAGCCCGGCGGCGACTCGCCGAAAAGTTTCTGTGCGGGGCTCGGCGGAGGCCGGCGGCTGCCGGGGCGGCGGAGCCGCGTCCCCGCCGCTGCCGCCCGGGGAAGGGGCCGCAGCGCAGCGCGGCGCGTCCCCCGCCGCCGCCCGCCCGGCTCCGGCGCGCCCCGTCCCGCCCGCGGGGCTCCGCCGAGCGGCGCAGCCCCATCAGGTGCACGGCGGGAGCCGGCGGAGCCCCGTCCCCGCGGGCGGGAGGGGGGCCCGGGGCCGCCCGCCGCCCGCCCCTGCCCGCACTCACGGCGGCCGGCGGCTGCTCCGGCAGTTCGCACTGCCCGCTCTCATCGCCGCCGCCGCCGCTCGCCGCGCCGCGCAGCAAATCACCGCGGCGCCGGCCCACGGGCCGCCCCGCGCCCACGTCAGGCCGCCCCCACCCCCCGCCGCCCACCCCCGCCCGCCCCCCGCCCGCTCCATCTTGAGTGCGGGCGCCCCCCCCCGGCCCGGCCCCGCCCCGCCCCGCGCATCCCCGGGCCCGCCGCGGCACCTTGCGGGGCGCCGAGCGGCGCGGCGGGGCCGGGGCGGCGGCTGGACAGCGCTGCCGACAACAAACATGGAGGAGCCGCGGCCCCGGGAGCCCAGGCCCCGCCGCTGCTGCCGCCCCCCGGCCCCGCCGCCGCCCCCCGGCCGGAGCGGGGGCTGCCCGCCCCGACGGGATGCGCGCACCGCCCCACCGCCCACGCGAGACAAAAGCGACCCCGGGGGGGGGGGGGGGCGGCGGGGGGAGACACGGACCCGGCCCCCGCGCGCGAAGCCTCCCCCCGCCTGAACGAGCTCCGGGGTTTAAAAGCCCGGCCCCGGCCGCACGGCCCCGAGGGGCGGCGGGTGCCCGGGTTTAAGAGGGGGAGAAGGGAAAAACCCAGCAGAAAGCCAAGTTTGGGGTTCGGCGACGGATTGGGGCTGGCAGCCGCCCCGGGCGCTGAGCGCGCATCCCCCCATTAAAGCTTATCGTGCCCAGGTTAAACACCCACCCCGCACCGGCAGCGCTCGCGCGTAGGGACGCGGCGGGTCCCCGCGCTCGGGCGACGGAGGTCTGCCGGCAAAACAAAACGGGAAGGGGAAACGCCGGCAGCTCTGCGATACCGACGACAACAGCAAAAGGCAGCGGTAGAGCGTGGGCCGCGAGACGCCCCACGCCGAGGGAGCGGCTGCCCAGGCAGAGCATCCTCAGCCGGGGACGCGCGCTCGGGGCGGTCCGAGGCCCGTGGCATCTTCGGGGGGCGACGCACGGTAGCGGCACCACGCACCTCTCCCTCCCCGGCGCTACCCGTGGCACGCCGCAGCCGGCGCGGGGCCCGGCGTCGTCAGCTAAACCAACAAATACGGACGGTATTAGTACAAAGATACCCTTGGGGTAAAGCAGCGCAAATGTAATCTAAGGAGAACGTTATGGGGAAGTGTGTTTATAATTATAATGGGATTTAATGTACTTTGGGACCAGATGATAGCAGTCATTTAACGAGAACAGCCTAATAACAGAGGCCTCACAATGAAAGGCGGCGCTGCTCGGGTTATTAGACGCGTATTATAACGCAGTGCTCGCGGTAGTATACTTAAGGGTAAGGCATCAGCTACCCCTATTTTTTCGGGGGTTATAACTCTGCGGTTTTAATTGGCGGAGAGCGAAAACGCGGCGCGCAGGCAGCCAGCGTGCCTGCGGTATGGGTTTTTTTAATTGCCTAAAACCGCTCGAGTTCCTCCCCCTCCCCGACTTTTAAAGCCGAACGACTGGAAGGGGGGACAGAGCGAGACAGTGTGGTTTCAGGTGTTTGTTTACCCTCCTCTAACTTTTAAAAGGCTTGATTTCAGGACTGAAATTTTGCAGCCGGTTAGGGGTATGTTTTTAGTGTAGCTCGCATGAAATTAAGCTGCGTGAGTCCCATTAGCAATAATGGAAATCCCACGGCTAAATTCCCAGGCAGCATCCTGAAAATTAACCCCCCAGTCCTTCCCGTCAACCGGTGCGTTGCGCTTTTTTGTCGCTCCTCTAATACGTATAGTAAAAGCTACTGAGTTGTTTAAGAGACCGACTTCCCGCAGCCGCCGTTCCCGAGAGGCGCCGACCGGCCTCTCGGCCCCGCGCAGGGAAGCCCCGCGTGCCCGAGCCCCTCCTGCCTTCGCAGCGCGCCGCCGCGTCGCTGCTGCGGGCGCAGCGCGGGTCTCTTCGGAGGCCTCCCTGGACAGCGGAGGCTTCGAGCGTGAAGGTTGTTTCGCTTTCAGAGGCGAAGCAAGATGGCAGAGCTGTTAGACAGCTCTGGCCGGAGCATCTTGCCACAAGCCGCGGTTGCCAGCCAAAACGGGAGGGACGCCCCTTCCCTCGGGGACTCCTTCCCTCGCCCACCTCTGTTTCTGAGCGGGCTGCGCCGAAGCAAGCTCTGGAAGCCCCGGCGTCCCCAAGGCACCGCGGAGGTCTCTCCCGCCCCCCGGGCAGCCCACGCTGGCTCTGCCCATACCCAAGCCCTGTTTCCTCCCGAACCCCTGCAGTCCCCCCGGCACAGAGCTGGGAGAGCCCTTGCTGGCAAGAAGGCAGAGCGATGGTGAAAGGCATAAAACGGGAAAAAGCCCAAACCTCTCGTCCATCACCTCAAGCACCACCTCCCTGTCCCCCCCCAGCAGTGCCCCCCGCACGCTGCGCAGGGGGAATACCGAAGAGGCGCAAAGTCCTCCCTGCAGAGCCTCCGCCGAGGCGCCCGTGACGTCGCGTGCCTCGATCCGGAAAGGAAAGGACCGATCCGGGCGCGTTCACGGCCAAAGAGGAGAAGCAAAAGTAGCCGCTTGCCTCAGCGCCCCGGAGCAGGGAGCACAAAACCATCTCCCGGGTTCAGGCACCAGACCGGCCGGCACGCCGCGAGCCCGGCAGCCCCGGGGCAGGAGCAGCTCCGGGGCAGGAGCAGCCCCAGCAGCCCTGTGGGGCGGGGGACCCTTACGGGGCTGCCCAGCACCTGCAGCCCCCCGGGGGTAGGGCCCAGGGGATGCTGCAACCAAGCTCGGGAAGCCACCGCCGTGGCCTCTGGGGTCGTTTCCCCGTGCCCCGGCCCGGGAGTTAATCACCCATCGCTCCCCCCCAGTACCTTCCATTTCCCTCCCATCTCTCCCCATCAGTTTCCAATTTATTTACTTTTCTGATCTTAATCCCCACCTTGTAGTGTAACGTGTTTATTAGAAAGGAACCAGCACGTTAAATGAAGCCAAGCTGGGCTCTCGTGTTAAATAGCAGTCACGCCCAAGTGCCTCTCCATGTGCCATTACTCCAAGTGATTGAGGCAATTTCTTCCTCCGCCACGAGTTTCAGTTGTAAATCTCTCAACCAGATACGGGGGCAATGATGTGCTGCCTGGTGCGATTATTATTAACCTCCAGCATTAAACTCGTGAGACGTCCCCGGTTTCTCAGGAAGGTCCTCCCCTGAAAGGACCAGGCGGAGCGCGGGCATCCTTGCCGGGGAACCCGGGGATCCCTTCGGATCCACCTCCGGCCCCCAGCCCTTCGTTTATTTTGGACGGGGAGAGGCGAAGGTTCCCGTTCCCAGCACAGGCAGCGTGGCGAGCATCGGCAGGCCCACGGGAAGAAAAGCTCCGCAACCCGGGGACAGGGCAAGTTACCGGCCTGTAAGTATTTGAAGGGAGGAGGGCGGCTTCAGGCTGCTCCTCCAGCACCCGTCGGGGCACGCAGAGAGGAAGAGGAGAAGAAAACAGAGAAGTCTCCACAATTACAGTAAGGAAACACCTTGTTCGGGACGCTCATCCCACAAACGCACATCCCGGGAGACAACTTCAGCAAGAAGGTGCACCAGCAGCATCCGTCCCGCGTGACCGGGAGCGGAGGGGGACTCCCCTCGGCCGGCTCCCTGCCGCGACCCCCTAAAACCCACGCGCCGGCAGCTGCTCCTTCCCCTCTCCCCCACGGGAACGCCCTTTTCCATCACCCGCACTCCCCCAGTCGCGTTGGGCGCATCACCCCCCGCCTTCCACCCCAGAGAGGGATGCGACGAAACGGCTCCCGCTTCCCCCGCTGGCTGGGCCCCGGATTTGGTTGCCCGCAGCCCGGCTCTGCCCCCCGGACCTCTTCTCCCCGCTGCTTCGGAGACCCGGCTGGTGCCGAGGGGCCGGGAGCTTTCCTACGTTGCAACGCGTGCGTTTTCCCGGGAATGGTTTGGGTCGGCTTTTGGTGCGTTTGCAGGGTTTTCCAGTCTTGCTGTTGCGGGGCCGAATTACGAAACACCGGAACGAGGAATTTGTGCAAAATAGGAGCTGTTTTAACTTAAGTCAGAAATCCACGACTCTTAAAAACCGACTTTTGGTATCGCTCCAGGCTCCGAAGTTTACAGCACCCAAGCTCTCGCGTGCGCACGCGCTAGACCAGGATTCTGTCAGGCACGGTCGCTCTGCTCGGAGACGGGGTAGAGCGCGGTGCTCTACTTTCGCACGCGGCAAGCTGACAGCTTATGAAAAGATGATTAAATGTGTTAGACTTTATTTAAAAAAAAAAACAAACCACCACCAACCCTAAACGCACAAAGCTGTCGGTAAGGGGGAGGGAGGGAGGGAAGCCGCGGCGGGCCCCTGGAAGGCTGCTCAGCGTGCAGCCACGGCGCGTTAAGCTTCCCGTGAAACCCATCGATTAGCGCCGGGATGCGTCCGAGCCGCGCGGATATCGGACCCGAGCGCATCGTGGGGGAGCGGAGGAGTCGGGAACAGGCCCTTTATTGTGCCCCCGCTCGCCGCACAAAGGGAACCCGAGAGCCGCTCCGAGGATGCGGCTGCTTCGGGATGCAAGCAGCACGGCTCCGCGCTTTTCTGCGAGTTATCCGCGGCGCAACCCGTGCCGAGAGACGTCGTTGCAGGAGCGCGGCTGTAACCAACCTGCCGGAGCCACGCAGGAGCTCTCCCGTCGTCACGGGAAAGGCGAACGCGTGAAGTCGAGTAACGCGGACGGAGCTAACCACACACGCGTGGACCGTCACGGGGCGAGCACCCTGCGGAAACCCTTGTCGGCCCTTCCCCACGACGTACCGGCCCCGGCTCGACGAGGGGCGCGACGGGGCCGACGCTCGAGCACGCGGCAGAGGCACGGCAGCAGCCGCGAGGATGACGGCGTCACCCGCCTCGCGACCCACGCAGCCCGCGGTCGCCGTGCGCATCTGCGCGGCTCCGCCGGGCTCAGCGGGGCCGCCGCGCGCCCGCGCCGTCCCAGCCTCAAAAATCCTCCCTTTCCTCGGTGGTTTTCTTCTAAGCTGGGCTCCTTTAAGGGATATCGCATCCGAGCAACAAATGGGGGACACTAAAAACCCTTACGGTGAGACATGTCTTCTCGTAAGCGCCGCTGTGAGTCACGACTGCGCTCATCCGGCCGCGGCCCGTAGCCGCGCGTTTGCGCCGCGGCGGGGCCGGCCGCCTCGGTGCCGTTACACCAAAGGCGCGGATTAGCATCCCTCCCGGACCGTTGAGGGACGGGTCGCGATGCACGAAATACCGGCGAACGCAGCTCCGCGCCGCTCGGTCGCCTCCGGGAGCGCGCCCCTCCGTCCCCCCCCCGCTTTGTCCGGGTGACAGATGCCGCGCAGCCCCTAAGACAATGAGGCTAATTAGCGGCTCAGGGCCCTGAGCCTGCGGAGGCCGGAGGACGAGCGGGAGCTGTGACTCAGGAGGGTGGCAGCCCGGGCCAGCCTTCCCGCATTCCTCCCCTAAATCCCTCACACAAAAGGGAATTTAGCCACAGTGACTCAGCGAAGGAGCACAAACTTTACAGCCGGGCTTTGAACCGCCGTGTTTATGTATTCCCCCCCAGCAACGCGCTGCCGGGTTAGTAATTAAATAAAAATGTCTCCCTCTAGCAGGCTATGACCTAATCATTTGTACAGTACCTATTTTTAGCGTTACCCTTTGTACGTATTCGAGAGAGCGCGAGCCAGAGGCAGCAACTTTTGAAGTCCTAATAAGCAGGAAGGGGGTTGTCTTTGTTTAATTTACTGTGTAATTATTTTTCCTCTTCCCCCTTCTCTTCACCTAAAATATTTGACAACCTGCATGGGACAAGGGAAGAGATGCGCCAAGGCTTTAAATGTCAGCCCCGACTGTACGGTGCCGAGGAGGCTGCACGCGTGCTCGGTAAAGTTCATCCCGGGGAAAAAAAACCCACTTTTAAATAGAGCAGAATCTACAGCGGGGCCTCGGCGAAGCGCGTCCGGGGGGGCTCGCCCTGCCCGCCGAAACCGGGGATGCTCCAGTGAGGTCCGCTGCCGAGTTTCAGCCCGCTTTTCCCCCCTCTCCCGCAGCTCCCTTCGGCCGCTGGCTTGCCTCAGGGTTACCGCGGTGCCGGGAACGGCGACGGTGTCGGCGCGGCAGGGCGTTACTGCGCCGGCTGGTGCCCCGGCGCAGGGCTGCAGCCCCCTCCTAGGGGGACGCTCCTGCTCCAGCAGGATCACGCACAGGTTTAGACGCTAAACGAGAATTCCAGGCGAGTTAAATACCCATCGCGTGCTTTTCTGGGCGTGAGATTAACATCTCATTAACATACTGCTTAAACCTCTTCCCGCCTTTGCACAGGACCGTTTTCAAGAGCCCCTGAAGGACTTTGGAGCTTAACAACCTGAAAGTCCCCCGGGACCACAAGCGGCATCGGCCATCACGTTGAAAGCAGCCGGTTTTCGTGCCCTCGCGACGCTCGAGTGCCTTTACTGGGGGGGAGCGAGCCAAATCCTGAATCCCTGTCACCGAGCAAACACCTTTACCCCTAATTTCATCCTTCCTCCCCAGCAAGGGCAAAGCTCCCCATCCCATTTCCAGTTGCGTGAGTCATCTCTTCCCCTTTCCAAAGGGAGAGACGCGCATATATACATACATATATATATATATATGCGCGTGTGTGCGCACAGAAACGCGTTACCGTTTTTGACAGCGCAAACAAAAGCCCACACTTGTGGAAGCCTCCCCTCCCCTTCCCTTCCCATATCTCTGCATTAAATATTCCCCCCAAATGCCTCCACAGCTGGGGAAACTTCTGCCAAAAGGGGCTGCTCCTTCTTCCCTTTCTTGCACCAGGAAAAAAAAAAAAAAAGAAAAAATCTAGTGGCTGAATCACACATCACACAGATCTTGTTTCTGAAACGCCTGTCAGATGATCTAGCTGCATAATGAAGGTATTTTAGTCTCGGATTGAATTGCCGTTCATCTCTTCCATCATTCCCAGCACCCCTCCGAACCGTACAACTCCGGGACGTACGAGAGAGTCGGAATCAAGTCTGAAGCCACGCGTTACAGCCTAGGTTCAAGGTTAGATATTAACCGATTTTATTTTCTTAATAATTGCCAGAAGATACAATAAAGCGCCGGTATCTTATCTGCTCACGGATTCCTAAGCGACCGAAGCCTCAGATAACATTCGCGCCTCAAGACAGCTCCCAAACCGCCCTTCTCAGGGCAGATACTTATGAATCCCTCGCGAAGGTCGGGACAAATCGGCGTGTTCCCGCCCAGCCAAAACGCGGGCGTCCGTCGCCACGGATCCCACGGGCAGGGGAGGCGAGCGCCGAGGAGCTGCCGGGCCGGCTTCACGCCGGAGGGAGGCTGGCACGGTCCGCCTTGGGCCGCGACGCATTCCCCGCGGGAACGGCTCGATCGGCCTCCCAAGAATGAAAGTAAACACTCCCGCAAAGCCGGGGCTGGATAAGGCCTGTCTGCCCGGGGCCAGAGGTTCACCGGCGCTCCGGCGAGCGGCCGGGGACGCAAACCGGGGCGGGCGGCAGGGCTGGCGATGCGGGCAGCTGCACGGCTGTCGCGGGGGGTCCACTGCTGCCCGACAGCCCCCGGCTCCTCCCAAGGTACAAAGTCCCTCTCGAAACGCAGCCCGCTGTTTCTCACCAGCGCGGCGCGGTGTGCCTCCCCTCCGCTGCTTCAGGTGCTGCATCCTTAGGTGGGAAATACCAATTCCACCGCAAACGGACCAGATTTTCCCTTCTCTCTGCTATTCAAAAAAAAAAAGTTCTCCGTTCAAAACAAGTTCCCCGCGAAACGCTCGGTGTCGGAGCGCTCGTGTTGCCGGTCTCGCTGCAGAAACGGACGCGGCGTCACCGGATTGCTCTGGGTCCTCGGTGCGGCGCGGAGGGGTCGATGGGACGGGCAGGGGGCTGCTCCTGCAGCCAAAGCGAAATGGCTGGGGGGGCTCTAGCCCCAGAGGGGTTTGAAGGGGCACATTTTGGAAACACCCCTTCAAGGTACGCAAGGGGGGGGGGAAATAAGTCGCAGCTCTCACGAAGAAAAGCAATCATCTCAAAGGAGCGGGAAATGGAATAGGGAACAAAAATTGGGAAGCCTGAAAGCGGACGGGAGTTCAGAGCCTCTGCGCGGCTTTCTGAGAAGCTCGTTTCCCATCCCTTTTCCCCTGCCTTCGTGCTGTGGCGCATCCGCTGCCTTAAGCCTCCTGGAGGGGCTGCGGGACCCGCGCGTCCGCAGCCGAGCGGCCGAGCACCTTCCCCGGGTACCGCGCTCGCTGCGAGCGCTTCCCGGCGCATCGCGCGGCAGCCGCCAGACCACAGGTGCTGCACGGGCGCAGAATTCGCAGCCCGCGAAGAGAAGCACCGAGGCGGGCAGCAAGGGGACGGCGAAGTGACCGGCTGCGGGGGAGAGCTTAACCCTGGGGCAGAGCAGATGTCGGGGGCACGGGAATGCCGCACAGGTTTGGAAACGGGGTACGGAAAAGCAGGTTCAACTCCCAGCCAGCTCATCGGCGCATGCCGTAGGATGGCGCTGAGCACGGGCAGTCACCTAAAGACATGTTTTCAGGTGAGAAACGCCTGATTTCAAATGTTTTCTTTGAGGGTGGAAGCAGTGCGGATCTGGGGCCCGATCTTTGGCCGCACTCGTCCTCGGATCGAGCGCTTGCCTTCCCAGAACCTGCCTTCCCATACAGTCCCGCGCGCTGTCGGCCACGATAAAACACGAAGCTCGTGGGCTCCTGAAAAAAAGGGCTTTATTTCAGACCCAAAGAGGTGCTGCGTTAAGTGGCAGGTGAAATACTTCCCCGGCGCTGCTCAAGAGTTCAGCCGAGGTGATGCGAAGTAATCCTCGCTGGCTTTAAAGCCTGGGGGTTTTGCGGTAACGCCGCTCCTCACCGCATCCCTCCCCGGGCCGAGCGTTTCCCGCAGGACACGGGCGGCTCCGGAGCACGCCCCGGCGAAGCTGCTGCAGCCCCCGCGTACAGACCGAGCCCAGCGCGCTCGTTTCTGCCGCCGCCCGTGGGAAGAGCAGTTATTCTGTACATCGAAGGCGCTTCTGAAGTGGTCATCGCCATGGTAATTATCTGAGAGCATCCTGCCCTACATCCTGGGGCGCTGAGCTGCTCTCGGCCGGAGGGCACCGCGTCCCCCAGCCCGCCGGCGGCCGCCTCGACCCACGCGGCTGTGGGGCAGGGGGATCGCGAAGGCGGTGCTGTGCTGCTGCGGTTAGCTTTGTAGCGTCGGCCCGGCCCCGCTCGCAGGACTCCAGCCTCATGCGTGCACCGGGAGTTGTTTCCCTCTTGGTTTTGCATCTCCTTCAGGCTTCTGAGCAGGACTGCAATTGCCAACGGTGCGATACAGTCCCGGGTTCGGCTGGGGTAGGGTTAATTTTCCTCAGTCGCTGGCACGGGGCTGCGGTTTGGATTTGTGCTGGAAACAGCGTGGATAACCCAGGGATGTTTTAGCGGCTGCGTGGGGCCGAGCTGCCGGCTGGGGTTAAACGGCGGCAAACACACAGCCCGGGTCTGCTGGGCTTCGTGCACTTGCGGCACCGGCTGCTCGGGGCGTCCCTCCCCTCTCGGCGAGCCGGGGCAGGGAGAGCGGGACGCTGCTCTCGGCAAGCTGAACTTTCCGAATCCTGAAAATCGGAAAGTTGATGCCAGGAATGGACTCAGAGCAGGGAACCACCTCGCTTAGGCACAGAGCGAGCATCGTCCAGGAAACTCGGCAGCGTTACTTGTTCCTCAAACCCGTGCTTTTTGATCAATTTCTGGAAATTTGGAGGCTGTCATGGGATACTGTAACAGGATCGGGCAGTCTGGTTTGATCTGTGCTTTCATCGCTACTCTGATTTAAACTGCACTTAGTTAGAATCGCCTTCTGGACGAGTTTGTCTTCCTTCTAGGAGGATCCAGTCACGGAGCAGGGATGGAAAAGTACATTTTCCTTACGTGTTGGCCACAGGGTGCCGGAGACGAGACGATTCCAGTCTCTGCGACCTGAAATGTTGTCCCTGCCTCTCGTAATCCTAATCCTGCCGAAAACAGGAACGAGGAGCGAGCGCGCAGCCAGAGGGGCGCACAGGTCGTCGTCTCCTCCGGAGACCACCGAACGAGCGTGCCGCTGAGACTTTTCCCTTTCCAGGGTGAGAACGCCTAGCTTGATATTGCAGCACGAGGCTCCGAATTCGCTCTTTCCGCCCGTGCGCCTTCGGCCCTCGCGGGTCCCCCTGCAGCGTAGAAATCAACGCTGCGTACACGCGCCGGCACCCGACGCCGTGCCCAGAACCGCTGCCGCCGGGACCGAGTCCGGACGGTGACGACGATAACGAATGCCACCCCCGCGAGCTGCGGACACCGCCTACGGCCGCTCGTTGGCCGCAAAGCCAGCGCCATCCAAACCCCCCCGAAACCGAGAGGCGTACGACGAGGCGCGCGTATGCGGAGGCGGGTCCTGCTCCGTCGGCGCTCCCGGCGAGGTCCGTGCTCGGAGGGAGGAGGAAAGCGGGGGGAAGGAAAGGAGATGAGTGAGAGCGCTGCCTGCTGCAAATATTGACATAACCATTATGGGCATGTATAAAACTCCCATTTGCGTGATGCGAGCGTGATATTCTTTGAATACTTCTGTCTCGAGGAATTCTTTATTTTGCCATAGAAGAAAAATGTTTTCATATTCTCTCCTGCCGTTCAGACCTGCAACCCAGCGAGCCCTTTTGCCCTTGAGAGCCATAACATTATTTGTTAACATTTTTATGATGCCAAATGGTCTGTGCTAGAACGGGTGCCATTCTTTAGCTGGGAAACCATATGGCACGCCGAGTAATAAATAAGGTATTGTGATAGTTAATGAACCTAATTGCTAGCAAAGGCTTTAATACAGAGAATGTGCTGCTGAGAATTTAGCACCACATTAGAGATGCAGCAGAGCTCCTCTGACTTCTGAGGCTTAATTTAAGTTCTATATTGCAAACTCCAGAAAATAATTCCAAACCCTCCTGCTGGAAAAGCAACCTGCTGGTAGACTGTGATTATACTGAATTACTAAAATCGCAATCAATTTTATACACTCAGTTAACCCTTGCTAGGGAACTCGCCTCTCCGCGGTTTGAGGGGAAGCCGCTTCGAGAGGCGCCGGCGCCACGCGAGCGGGAGCATCACGGGCACCGTCCTCACCGCGGCCGGTCCTCTCCCCGGCATCTCCCTCTTCGGGCAGCAACCCCTTTTCCCGGCCTCTCCGCCTACCAGCCGAGCCGACTGGAGGCAAAGCGGGGAATAAAAGCCACGATTATGAACGGTCACCGCTATTTCGCTCCGTGACTAACTTATCAACTGCCGTCCTCGCATCACGGCAACGGGACGCGGCAGAAAGCGCAGGTGCCGCCTCTGCCTCGCGGCGCACGGGCTCCCGGGAAGCGCTCGCAGGCTCGGGAAGAGCAGCGGAAGCAAACTTGAAGCGCGCTTCGCTTCGGTTTTGACTTTCTCAGCCCCGGAGAGCGGACTAGTTCTCCCAGCCTAACGAAATCCCAGGCACCGCTACGGATTTTAAATTCTAACGCGCGCGCCCCGACAGCCCTTGGAGGACTCGTGCCTGCAGAGGGGCAGCGGCGCTGGCCGAGGGCCGCCCGCACACCTCGGGCAGGAGCGGCCCCGGCTCCCGCCCGCTGGCACGGGGCGTTCCGAAGCAGCAAACGGAGCGCCGGGACGGCCAACGCTCCCCGTTCGGCTGACGTACGGCACGCCACGATCCGCAGGAAGGTGAGGATGTGCTGGTTCTGGAAGAGCTGCGCTTCTCCCGGTTGCGAACACGGACCCGCCCTCGCCTGCGGAAGGGAAGCCCCCGGCCGCGGGCGCAGCCGGGCTGCAGCGCGCCCGCGCCTCCTCCGAGGACTGCTCCTAAACGCTCGCCGGCATCGGAAACCGACGCTCGGCCCCCGCGCGTCATCCCCTTAAATCACCCGTCTCTTCGCATCAAAAGCTGCCCCCCGGATGGCAAGCCCCTGCTAGGGGTGCAGCCTTCCCCGAGAGGCCAGCGGCCGGACAGGGAGCCCCGGCGAGTCCTCGGAGAAGAGCAGCGCTGCTCTTCCAGTCCCTCCGGAGGGGGGAAAAACGAGGTTATTGGTTTCTTCCCTGCTCTGATTGCACTCGGCCGTCCTGCAGTCACGTCCTTCTGCTGACAGCGGGCGGCTCGGCTCTCCGAGGCAGCGACATCCCGGCTCAAGGCACGGGGAGGGGGGACGCAAGAAGGTTCCCCGGTGGGGCTGCCCTTCTCCATCGCTCTGCGCCAGCCCGCGGCCGCCCGACCTCTCCCGCCCCGGCTTCGGGCGAGCGGCACGCACCCGGCGCCTGCCCCGGCGAGGCAGGAGGCGGCCGGGGCCGGCATCAAACGGGGAAAGCGCCGAGATAAAGAGCCGCGCGGGGCGGATTTAATACTGTACATAAATACACTTTACAATCCGGGGAAGGCTCGGTGCTAAGAGGAAACCATTGGAATATTTTATCATGATGCAGATCGAGTGAAAAGACTGTGAATAAATAAAAGGGAAGATAATTATTTGATGGAGTTCTCTTAGGATATGCCACAGCGGGGAATACTTACGGAGAATACATATTACTAGAGAGACACAGCTATTCAAGCATCAAACTAACCTATAAATTGTCAGAGGAGAAAATTGGAGGAGAGGAATGGATGGGGTTTTGGGCACCGCTCTCATCAGTAACGCCGGGTTGCGCTTTCCACCTTCCCCGCCACAATTCCCTCTGCCCGAGGAGTCACGGTCCCTGAAAAAGGGAAGGCTGCCTCTAATAAATGTCTTTCAGGAATTACGGCTGAGCCACTACAGTACGGAGATGGCGTCATTTATCTCCCCGCCATCTGCGCGGGCTCCTCGGGCCGGGTAGCAGCAGCCCGCTCCCGGGAAGACTCGCCGCGCCGGCGCTTTTGCGGGGCGAGAAGGCTCGTCTGCAGCACCCGACGTGCCTCGTTGGCGGTTCTCCCCCCGACCCCTCCGGGCACCGCGCGCCCACCTCTAACCGCAGCCTCCGGGACTGGCTCTCACCTCGTCCCACGCACCCCGCTCCGCAGGGGAACCCCCAGGGGAAGGGGTTTGCAGCTCTGGGACCAGGCAGGTCCATCCCCTACGGTGCATCTCTCCGCGTCTTCTCCCTCGAGCTGAAGATTAAGTACGGAGCCCCGAGCTCTTCTGCAAGGGGGTACATCCCTGGACCGCGCTTCTCGCTCGCTCCCAAGCCGAGGGTCTCCAGGAAGGCGCTTTGCAAACCCTAACGAAGCCGCGCACGCCCGGCAGCACGCCTCGGAGCGATTTTCCCCATTTTGGGGAGCGCGGCAGCGATTTCCCTGAGGTCAGAGTGCTTCCTAGAGGCAGAGCTGGGGAGAACCCGAGGCTCCCTGCCCCGCCGGCACGGCTCTGACCAGCCACCAGCCGCCCCTCCAGGCCAGTTGCAGCTTCACGTCTCCCGGTTAATAATTACATATTAATCCAAGCGACTTTGCTCACCAAT
This sequence comes from Phoenicopterus ruber ruber, assembly GCA_009819775.1. Classification (NCBI taxonomy): domain Eukaryota; kingdom Metazoa; phylum Chordata; class Aves; order Phoenicopteriformes; family Phoenicopteridae; genus Phoenicopterus; species Phoenicopterus ruber. Next base: position 7,796,082 of record CM020237.1, on the reverse strand, counting down.
ATTCTTAATGGCCAGCTGCAGCTGTAAATAACCCACAAAATCCCATTCGTGCAATGCAAAAATCAGAGCGGTTGCCACGCTTATTCCACGTTAACCTATCGGTTATTGGACCACGGGCGCGGACGGGCTCCAGAGCCGCGCCGGAGACCCGGCACGGGGCTGGCTTCTCGCACTGTAAGCGTCGGTGACAATTGCAGGCAGGGACACAACGAATAAACCAGCCGCTCTCCTTTTGACACACCGCACAGCACCCTTGCTGTGGCACGGGGACCCCAAACTTTGCTTACAGAGACACATCCCTTTCCCCGGAGAGAGGGCGATTTAAACGTCGGGGAGACCCCGCGAGATTTCCGAGCAAGTTGGACGAATCTGAGAGTAACACAGCAGGCGCTCATTCACCTTTCCCTCCCAGGGGGGCCACAGGCCGAAAACATCACCCCCGCAGCACAGCCGCTATGGGAAGGTCTCCGCTGGACGTCGCCAGTACGGTACGGCTTTTCCGAAGGCTGACTCGGGAAGCCAGTAAAGACGGCAAGGAAAAAATCGCAAGCGAGCCTGTGGGTAACGGCAGTTTGTTACACAGCTTGTTTAATAAAGCGCCGCTCCTGCGTTTTTCCCTTTTCCCACGCTTTTGGCCCCGTTCCTTACTAAAGCACCCCTGCCACCCACGCCTTCCCTCCCGCGCAGCACCGACGCTCCTTCCCGGAGGCAGGTGGGATGCGAGGGGGCCGAGGAAGACCCCCGCCCCTGCCAGGCTCCGCTCCTGCCCCGCCGAGCCCGCTCCCACCCCACGCCTGCGGCACGGAGCGGGTCTGCGCGGGTGCAAGTGCCTTTACACCGTTTCCCGACGGGGCTGACACCATTAGCTCTGAGCATCTCCCGCCTCCCGGGGAGCGAGGGAAACCTCTGCGTCTCCCCCGTACAGGAGCCAAGAGACGGCCCGCGCTGCAAACAGGCCGTCTCGCGTAATTAGCGGAGACGCTCGCTCTTTTAAGCGAGACTCGCCGCCGCTTCCAGAACCCCGAGCCAGAGCAAAGCCAGCGCCGAACGCAGGATTCCTTTAAGGCTGGCTCAGACCATAAAATCAAAGGCAGCCTGATGATGACAGGCCTCCCTCCCTCCCTCCCTCTGCCTGCCAGAAGGGAATTGCTCAGTCACCTGCACCCAGAATAGGACTTTGTCCCCGTTCCCGTCATTAATTTATTCCCTGTGAATTAGTGGGGCCCCGGAGACCCACACAGCCCACCTGTTCCCATCGCCCGCCTCCCCGCGCCCGGCTCTGACATTTGGAGCCTCGGCGGCAGGTACCGGCGCCGGCAAATGGTCCCATAAACCATCCGCTCGCGCGGCGCCTGCCAGCGCGGGGCCAGGGAAGCCGGGGCGCCGCCGCCGCGGCGCGCGGGGAGCCGAGAGGAGCACCGCGCCCGCCGAGCGACGCGTCTTACGCGGGCCTTGTTTGTCCCTGGTGAAGTACCCCTTAGCAACGCGATGGCGGGGATGCTCGAAGGCAGGCACCCCGTTTTCGGCGACGTGCGGCACGGCACCCCGCACCGCTCGCCTACAGAAACCCCCCCGCCCGGTTTCATGCTTTCAGCAGAGGTCACGCTTACGCGAGCGTTGCTCCGTTTGTTCCAAATGCACGACGCTGCTTTAATTGCTGCCATTCTGGACTCTAAACAAATTGGCCCTAAATGCGTTTTTGCGAAACAAGACGTATTTTGTTAAAAGGGGACGGGAGGAGGGCGGTTTTTAAAACCGCTATCACCGTAATGCGATGAAATTACCATGTAGCACGCAGGGGTCTGAAAGCTGCAATTAATATCGCACACCTTTCTGAATCCTTTGTGTCATGACAGTCCCGGAAAAACAGCGGCTGCTCTGGGTCTGCGGCAGGGACCGGTCCCCCGCTCCTCCCCTCGGACCCGCTGCCGAGCGCCGCATCCCCTTGCCAGAGCCGCGGGCAGAACCAGCAACGCATAAACCCCCCCCGTTTCCACGCCGCGGCTCTTGGCTTGTCCGCGGAAGAACGAGGGCACCGGCAAGCGTGCCGCCTGCTCGCACCCAACGCTCTGGAGCCACCGTCCCCGTCTCCCGGAGCCGTAGGGATTCGCTGGCCGGCGCAGGAATAACCCGGCTGAGCGACCTGCTGCCGCTCTTCTGCGGAGCTCTGCGCCATCGGGCAAAGGAGAGACTGAGCTTCGAGATGAATCGCGCCGTGATTTCTCGGCAAAGTCCCATTAATGAAACTGCTCAGAGGCACTGCGGTTCCTAGTCAAGCACCGTGGAGATGAAAGCCTTATTTATGAGTAAGATATATCTGCAGAGGGAGCAATAAACTGCAAAGCAAAGTATGAAGGTTTGCAGCAAACGCCGTAAAGTTTTACGCTCCCGAAAACTAGGAATAAAAGATACACCCATTTAAAACAAAGTGGATGGAAAGGGTTTCCACAGGACTGTAAAGCAGCCTTATAATAGTTAATTGCTAGTTTCTTGTTGCAGCACAGAGAAATTTAACCCAGGGAAAGAACTGCTTAAATCTCCACCGAAGAGCAGGGGAAAAGAAAGGAGAGCGAGCGGGAGAACAGAGAAGAGCGCCGGGGAACGCGAACCTTTTGTTCGGGATCCTCTGCACCACGAGGAGGAAGAGGCGTCTTTTGTTCCCGGCGCTGTGCCACCGGGCCCCGGCTGCTCCCGCTCCCCGCCGCGGGCGGGAGCCTCGCGGGGAGCGAAAGCCACGGGGCGAGACCCGCGGCAGGGTCCCAGCAGCGCGCCCGCTTGCTCCTCATACGCGATTTAACGAAGACCGTACCAACGCACACGCGACGGAGGGAATCAGCCGAGCATCCGCGCTCGCTTCTGGCCCCGGGGGGAAGGGGGCCGGGGGACAGGCTCGGCAGCGCGGGGTGTTTCTCCACGCCCGCGGGGAAACTCGAGGCGTAATGCTTTCGACCAAGGCAAACACGGGGAAAAAAAAACCTCGCAGTGTTTTCCGCAGCAACCAGAGCACCGCGCTGCCGACCAACCCCACCGAGGGCGCCGGTGCCCCCGAGGGCCACCCGCACCCCTGCCGCGCCGTCTCCGCAGAGCTGCCGTCCTGCGGCACCCGCACCCACCCCAGGAGCTCCCCCCGGGGAGGCCCGGCGACGCTCGCCACAGAAAGCTGGGGAGTTTGCAAAGAGCCCCTGAGGAGCCGTCGCATTTCAGAAAATAGGCGCATTTCATCCTTTAAAAGCACACTCGTCTCCACTTTATCCAAATAACCCGTGTTTTCAGCAAAACAAGAGTTGCTCCATTCTCCAAAAAGCACCCGAGACTAGAAATATTTGCTTTTCGGGTGCTTTCTTTACACGTACTCCTGCAGACACGAAGGAGGGGAGCATCTACAGCTCAGACCAGTAAAAAGCACGTGAAACAGAGAAAAGGGTGCTTTCGCTGCCGCCTCAGAGCGCGCCTCCCCTCCCTGGGCACCCCAGCCCCGCGACGGTGCCGGGTGTCTCGCTTACCTCTCTCCGGGGCGAGGACTCGGCAGGAGGGGGGGACGGGGCACCCCGGGCGGGCTGGGGGGCTCCGGTGCCGCTGACCGCGGGGCCGCTGAGGCTTCGCCCCGGACGCAGGGAGAGCCCGGGGCCGATCCTGCGCTCCAGGCACACACCGGGCGCTGCCAAACCGGCCCCCAGGCGCCGGCGCAAGCCGGGCGCAGCGGCCGCCGCACAGAGCCCGAGCCACGAGCACCTCGAAGCGCTCCAAGAGCCAAAAATCTGCTGCCTCCCTGCCCTTTCTAAGCTCCCCAGCTGCTGCCGCCTGCCCGGTGACGGGACGAGGCCAAGGTGCTTCTCCTTAGGTGATGGGGCACAGCCCTGTCCCGTCAGGGAGGGCTCCTCCCTCCCCCCCTGGCATCTTTCTGCAGGGACGACTTCTCTTCCTCGTGCTCTTTTTCCTCCCTGTAATGGCAGATTTTGTGCATTATGCAGGAAAGTAAGCAGAGCAACACGTTCCACAGTGTAAATATCGAAATGCTGTTTATATCAATCAGAGAAGCACTTAGGTAGAGATGACAATGGAGCCCGCAGAGCCCTAATCACACACTTTGATTGAACTAAAAGTATGGGGGAAAATGGAAATCAGCCGTCTAGAGCCGAGATTTCAATAGAGACGGAAAGCTGGGGGGGGCAGAGCTGTTTGGGGGCTGCTCCTGGCTCGGGGAGCTGCAGAGGCAGGCTCTGCATCCCATTTCCAGGAGCGGCGAGAGCCGGGCTGGCAGCGTGGGCGACAAGGCGCGCTGAGGGGGGCTTGCTAGCCCCGAGGTGCTCCGCCGCTCCCTCTCGTAAATGCCCTGAGGCGCTCTGGGTGCTGACAATTGATACTTATATCCCCAAACCGTGTCATTGCATCAGCGAAAATAGGCTCTACAGACCGAAATGCAAGAGCCACGCCGGCAAACGGCACCGGGAACGAGCCAAAGCCCCCGAGCTGCAGCCGGCTGCGGGGCCGCGCCGCTTTACGTACCTCAGCCCGGATGATAAATTCAGGCCCCGGCAAGGGCACACGCGTTTAGGCTCGGCTCTGGGGCTCAGGCTGTGCCCTGAGCCCCGCCGCGGACGTGGCGATGCTCGGCACAGAGCCGACCCCGTCCGGGTTGCGTGTGGGTGACGACTCTGACTCTATCGGCTGCTCCCTCGGGGAGCTCCAATGTCTCCCCGCTCCTCGGGAGGCAGGCGAGGAGCGGGGCGCGCGTGCCTTCCCCGCGTGTCCCCTGCAGAAAGCAGAGCCCTCTCCCCCCCCCGTGACAGCCCCACGGCCCTGGGCAGATCCCTTGGGAATGGCCCTGCCAAGCTCCAGCCCTGCGAGGGAGCCAAGCAGCCTTCAGAAAACAGGTAAAAACACCCCGCGGAGCGAGACGGGGCCCCTGGGGAGCGAGACCTGGGGCCGGCAGGGCGGCGTGGCTGCTCCCTCCCACCCCAGCACCTCCCCGGGGCGCAGACCGAGGCGTCGCTGCATTTTCACTTGCGGTGTCAGCTTTGCTGCTGGCATCTCCCCTTTCGGGAGGGCATCCCCTCGCAGCCTGGCGTGCACGACGGGGAGGCGAGACGGGGTGGCCGCATCTCGGTACAGCCCGCAGCACCTCAAATGGTTCCTGGAGCTCCGAGGATTTCACGGGGGGGGGTGGTTTTGCCTCTCCTCCACCTCCCAGCCCTGTTGCAGCGCTAAGGCTTCAGGCGGCGGGGACAAAACCCCCGGCATCGGTAGGATTTGTCTTAGGGCTTCCAGCGGCAAGGCCGGGAGTGCCCGGGGTCTGCTTCGGGGGCTGACGCCCCACGGGAAAGACGCCCCCGGCTGCGCTTGCCGTGGCCGGGAGGGCTCTCGCAGGGCCGGTGGCTTTAGAGGCTGTTCCAGCCCGGGGTCTCGGCACCGGAGTAGCGGGGAGCGCTTGTTGCTGGCTTTGCTCTCGGAAGAAAACCTCTTTAATGGGTTCATCTTTCAAGCTGACGTCCTCTTTAGGCTTCGCGTCGTCGGCAGCCGGTTCCGCGTCAGCAGGTCTGGGCGCGCGTGCGGCAGGGCGAGCAGGGTTTGGTGAGCAAAGTCACCTCAGGATCTAAACCAGCGCTTATTAGTTTGAGGATGATACGGCGGCTCATCCACCCGTCGCTCCTAATGACAGATCTTTAAAACAGCAAAGGCCAATTATACAGATTTGGAGCCGGTAACGAGCCTAAAGCCGTTTGATCATTTCGGCTCCCGCTGGGCGAGCGGGACGAGGACGAGACGCTGCGGGGAGCCGCCGCCGCCGCGAGAAGCGCGGGGCTCTGCTGCCTCTTCGTGGCGGGGACGGCGAAGGCGGCCGCCGCCACCGCGTCCCCTCCGCACCGCCCCGCTGCTCCCCGTCCCCGGGACGGCGGGCGAGGGGCTGCCGGGGACGCGCTGCGGGCAGGGACCCCCGGCAGGCACGGTGCAGGCAGGGGCGCGGGCTCCGGAGGCAAAAGCCGGGCGCCAGGGCTGCGAAGTCGCTGGTTTTCGGGGCGAGGAGGTGAAATTGCAGTTTTCCAAAGGAAACCTGAAAGAGATAAAAGCAACAAAATCAAGGAAAGAGAACGGGGATCTTGGCAGGCACTTTTCAGGGCCTGGGAGCGATTCCTCCTCCCTGCAGGGGGGACTTTGACAGTCCTCTGCCGGGCACCTAATGGCCGTAAAACTTCCTCGCCACGTTACATTACCCAACACGCCGCCTTCAACCTGCTATTAAGAAGCAAAGGTGTCGGACGCACTAATACTGTTTACAGAGCTGCCGGGCCGCGACTGCCGGCGATGCCGACCTGCACTGTACGCGTTTATTGCCCTCAATCGCTGTAAAGCCAGGGACGTGTAATGTAATCCCGGGGACTGCCATTAATTACGGTCGTTGGTGCAGGGGATTGTACGGCTCAGGGGCTGCTGGGGGGGGGGATGTGAATAGCGAGTTATTACGGAAGAAGTAAAGCTGGGTGCTAAAACGGAGCGCAAGAGACGGCACCGGTCGCGAGCAGGCGCGTGTCCGGCCAGCACCCGGGGCGAGGACGCAGGAGGGAGGACAAAACCGAAAGTGCACTGGGGCAAGGCACCGCTCGGCGGGAGGAGCGAGCAGTGGCGCTTGCTTGCGGCAGCATGGACGCCCCCGCCGTCTTCACCGACGCAGAAGTTTACCAGCAGAGTTTCAACCCTTGCGAGTATTTGAAGGAGTTTTACAGCTTGAGCGACAGCCAGGGACGGCCAAACACTTTGCTGATGCAAAACCTGAGGAGCCTGTTTAAAATGTTCTCCTTGGGTGAGTACCCCGAGGTGCTGCGCAATGTCGGGCGGCGCCATTCGCGCTGCTCGGCGCGTGCCCCAACAGAGGGCGGGCTATATGCTGTATATACATAAGAAAGCTATACGTGCACGCATGTATGCCTATGCGCACGGGGTAGTGCCAGCTGGAGCTGTCCCGCAGCTCCTGGCAGGACCGCCGCATCCAGGCTGGGCAGGGACGGGCAGGGGCCAGCGCCTCCGCTGCCGGAGCGGGCACTGCTCTGCCCGCGGGCAGGGCCGGGGGCTCTGGACCCGCCGCAGGGCTGGCGGCTGCCGGAGAGCACCGGGCATCGGCGGGACGGGGCCGCGGCACTCGGGATCGCGTCTCTGCGTTAGGGGCGGCACAGCCCTGCGACGCTTCTGTCCTGGGGCACGGCCGCCGTCCTCACCGGGACGGTCTTACCCCCCCCAGACGGGCTGAAGGGCGACACCCTGATAGACGTCGGCTGTGGCCCCACCATCTACCAGCTTCTGTCTGCCTGCGAGCGCTTCCAGGAGATCATCGCCATGGACTACACGGACCAGAACCGCCGGGAGCTGCAAAAGTGGCTGAAGAACGAAGAGGGAGCCTTCGACTGGAGGCCGGTGGTGAAATACGTTTGTGAGCTGGAAGGGGACAGGTGAGGCTGGCTTTCTACCACCGACGTGAAGTCGGGGCTAAGCAACCACGTAACAAGCTTTCATCTATTTACATCTTTATTTACCGGCTAGGGAGAAGTGGGCTGAGAAAGAGGAGAAACTGAGACAGAAGGTGAGGCAGGTTCTGAAGTGCGACGTGACCAAAGCCAACCCCACGGACCCCGTGTCCCTGCCTCCGGCCGACTGCCTCCTCTCCACCCTCTGCTTGGAGGCCGCCTGCAAGGACCTGGCCACCTTCCGCAGCGCCCTGAGGAACCTCGGTGGCCTCCTGAAGCCAGGGGGGCACCTGGTGATGGTGACCGTCCTCGGGGAAACCTACTACGCCTTCAACAAGCAGGTGTTCTCGTGCCTCCGCCTGGAGAGGAACGCGGTAGAGGAAGCCGTGGAGGCCGCTGGCTTTGACGTGACGTTCAGCGAGGTCCAGCCCTACCTGCCCGGCGACGCCCGCACGGATTGCAAAGCCGTGCTGAGCCTCGTGGCGCGCAGGCGTGCCTCCGGCACCGGGTAGCTCGCGGGCGCCGCGGAGGAAAACGGCAGCGCGTCCGGTTCCAGAAAGCCCCGCCGGTGTAACCCACAGCCCCTCGCCCCTTTATCCGAAAGCAAATAAACTCGCGAGGGCCCCAGCGGTGTCCGTGGGCTGGGATTCATGCGGCACGCACGGCGCCGGCACTCAAAGCCCCGGCTGCGCGCCAGCAGCCCCGGCGTGGGGTAGCCCCGCCGGCTCGCCCCACCCCGAAATGGGAATTGCCCCCGTGTCCCTTCCCCGCCATCCCCCCCCGAGTCAGAGCGGAGCTGCTGAGGAGCCCCCCTCTTTCTGTCCCACACAGCAGCCGTCACCTGCTTTTTCGAGACCAAAACCCATTCTCGTGGGGAGAACAGTTTAGCCGCGAAGGCGGCGAGACTGTCCGAACCCAGACCCGTGTCTTGTTCCTGGACAAATCCCATGTGCTCGGTCTGAAAAGCTGGGGGGAAAAAGGCTCCCCTGCCAAGGGGGGCAGCACGCCTCACGCCCACACAACCCCCAGCACTCGCAGAACCGAGGCCACCTGCCCATCTTTGCCGTAAACCTGTAAAAATCGCCTGACACAATGCTGCGGCAGATTTTGAGAGGGAACGTTTGGGAGTTGCTGCTGAAGCTCCTCCTCCCCTCTCTCACCCCCATTTTCTTTTGGGGTAGTTCTGGTTCAAGAGCGAAAAGAAATGCGGAAACAGGAAATTTTCTCACTGGACACACACAGACAGAGCCCTGTCACAAGTTTTATTGCTGGCATAGAGCGAGCGAGAGGGCGGCGCAGCCCAGGAAGGAGTCCAAGGGTCAAGGCGAGCGACGGTCCCCCCGTGCCGCGCAAGCTCCACAGCGCCCAGCGAGCCCAGGCAGGAACCAGCGGGGTCCAGCCCCTCTCCGTCCCGCCGCCTCTCAGGGTCTTGGGAAGAGCCTAATTAAAATCCCCGCTCAAAGCCGCAGGGTCCCGCTGGCACCAGCGCGGACTTGCTGAGGTTATTAGACACAACCATATGTCCCCCAGAAGCGTACGCTGGAGACGCCGCGCCAGCGACACGAGGAGCGCGCCGGTGACACGGCCAGCTCCGGCTCTGCGTGGCATCGCCGTCCCCGGAGCCGCCGGGACGCCCGGCACAAAGCGGCATGGGTTTTCGGCCCCGCAGCTGCTGGGATGCCGGGAACGGCCTCGCTGCCCAGCTCCAAGAAGCAGAGCGGGAAAGCAGAGGACGCTCGGAGGCAGCTCGGGACCTCCGTAACGCCGCGTTTCCACAAAGACCTCCGCGCCTGCCGGCACGGCACAGGGAGGCAGGAACTCAGCAGCTGCTGACACGTTCTCTGGAAATAACGTGCCCGGGTCTCGTAGCGCTGGCGCCTTCAATCGCCGTTTAGCTGTTCCAACATGGGCATCGCCAGGGATTTTTGTGCTCTGTTTAAAGAGCACAACGTTCCCTTCGCAGGGAAGTCTGTAGCTACAACTACCCTGCTGCTGCGACCTGCCAGGCGTCACTGAACGCCTTTCCCAGCGAAGAGCCCGGGCGGCATTCCGCCTGCCGCTCGCCGATGGAAATCGCGGCAGCTCCTCAGGCAGCGGCGCTGGGTGGACGTGTGCCGGGAAGACGCCGACTCAGGTGACGACAGGCTCAGCTCTCCCCTCAAGAGCTTTGTGAACAGCAGGGCACAAAAAAGTAACAAAAAAAGGGAAAAACCCCAACACATTCCCAAGAGCACGCCTGTGAAAATCCCGAGCCGGGTTCCCATTCTCTTATTGCGCCTTCTTTCAGGTCCGGGCCGTGCCAGGCTGCGACAGGCAGCACCGGGGCCTGCGCACGGCCCGGCACAGCCCGGCACACCCGGCTGCGGCGCTCGCCGGCCGGCACACGTGGAGCAAGGCGACGGTGGCGTAGATGCCGCACGCGCTCCCAGCCAAGCCCGAGGGAACCAGGGAGGAGAAAAAAGCAGAGGAAAGTAAACGAGGCTCCAGGGAAATTAAGGCAAAGTGGAAGTCCTGGCAGAGCGAGGTAATAATTTCCTTTCTGAATGAGTAACTGTTTAGAATTTAACCAGGCGAACACAATTAAACCAAATGAATATAAATTCTAGGTGCGGTAGCAAGTAATGAAGTGAAGAAAATGAACAGCGCCTAATTAACAAGAAAATAGGATCTGCCATAACGCGTTGGAATCTAATGAAAAATGAAGGTTCGACTTCCCCTTTCAAAAATTTCCCAGATGGAAAATACCCCTGTTTTGCATCCGGCGCCTTCAGAAATATCCAGGGGATTAGAGCCGCTGGGAAGAACCGCGCTCGAGCCAACGGTGGGGGCTTTGCGGAAACACTGGGAGAAGCGAAGCAGCCGGGAGGCGACCGCCCCGCGCTCTGCCCAGACGGGAGCCCCAAAGCGCCCCATCAGAGCCCGACGGAGAGCGCCGAGCCGCCCTGCCCGGTTAGCGCGGCTGCGGCAGGCAGCACCATCGCACGCCGTGTAACATCGCGGCGATACAACTCGATGACAGCGCAAAACGCGCCGTTCTCCATCCGGCTTCACCAACGCTTCCCCTCGCTCCGTTACTCGTACGGCACGCAGCGTCGCCCACGCACCATCCCAGCGCCGGTGCCGCTCGCACCCAGAGGCATCCAGCCCTACGGGCGCGGCGTGGCTCCCGCTTGTGAACGAGGAGAAGGTGCGGAGCCCCGAGCCGGGCCGCTCCCGCCACGGCCCGACCCGCCGGACACCTTCGCGGGCTCTCCCAGCCGCAAACCACCCATGGGGGGGGCTCAAGCCCTGCCGCCGTTTGCAACGGGCAGCGTTTGACCGGAACCGCGCGGTTCATCCGGGGGCTGACGACAGGAACGCGGAAATAACGGCCAAAGCGGGGCGACCCGCTTCGCGCTGGGCAGCCCCCGCGCCCCCGAGCCAGGCCGCGGGCGGCGGCCCCCGCTGCACTGAACGACCCCGCGGCGGGAGCCAGGATTTACTCGAGGCGGGCCTTCACGGGAAGGCCGGGGCCGGCGGCGGGAGGGCGGCACCGCACAGCCCAGCCCAGCGCCCGCCGGCACGGGGCCCTCCGCGCCCGCTCGCACCCTCCTGCCTCCGCACTCGGGGCGCCCGGAGCCCCGCCGGCCCCGGCCCCGGCCCCGGCCCCGGCCCCGGCCCCGGCCCCGGCCCCGGCCCCGGCCCCAGCTCCAGCTCCAGCTCCCCCAGCCAAGCGCCGCCTCTGAGGCCGCCTCTGAGGCCGCCGCCGAGGCCGCCGCCGCCGGGCCGAGCCCCGCCGCGCCGCCCGCCCTGTTCCGGCCCACCGGAAGAGGCGGGGCGCGCGCGCTGACGCAGCGACGTCACGCCGCCGGCGCCTGCGCAGAGCCGTGCGTCGGCGCCGGTGAGCGCGGGCTGCCCGGCCGCGGCGATGGGGGCGGCGGCGGCCGAGGCGGACCGGACGCTCTTCGTGGGGAACCTGGACCCCAAGGTCACCGAGGAGCTCATCTTCGAGCTGTTCCACCAGGTACCGGCGGCGGCCGCCTCCCGCCCGCCCGCGCTTTATACCGGGGGAGGGCGGGGCGGGGCGGGCCGGGGAGGCCGCGGCCGCCATGGCGGGACGGGCCCGGGCGAGGCTACGGCGGCCGCCGGCGGCCAAACTTCCGCGTGGCGCCGGCCGGGGGGCGGCGCTGCCCACCCCCCCCCCCCGGCTCTTTGGAGAGCTGCTCCGGTTTGATTTAACGCCTTTTGTCTCGCGATCCGCAGGCCGGCCCGGTAATTAACGTTAAAATCCCGAAGGACAGAGACGGCAGACCCAAGCAGTTCGCGTTTGTGAACTTCAAACACGAGGAATCCGTCCCGTATGGATTGAGCCTGCTTAACGGGATCAAGCTGTACGGAAGGCCCATCAAAATCCAGTTCCGATCAGGTACCCGCCGAAAGCAGCGGTAAATGACCCGGTTGCCAGGGAGAAGGCAAACCTGCCGCCGGCGCCCCGCTCCCAAACTCCGCCGGATTTGTATTTGAGCGGTTAAATTGCACGCGCTTCTCGCCAAACGGCCACTCGCCTAATAGCCGGCGGTGTCGGAGGGTGGTGGTGTGGAACAGGGCACGCTTTTGTCCCTGTGCTTCACCGGGGGGCCCTTCTGTCGGGTACGGCTACCTATAACCCCGGGGCCGAGCCTTCTGTTCTGGGGGGTTTTGGGGCTATTCGGTCTGTACCCTTGAAAGCTGTTCTTAGTTACCGCGCCAGCAGTAAAAGTTGCACCTGACGTCCGTTAAACGGGGCGCGTTGCCCAGAACGTCGCTGCCCGATGGCGATGCCGAGGCGGTTGCGGTGTCTTGTTTTGGAGCCTGGGTCGCGTGCTTTTGCGGGTCACCGACGAGACTCGAGAGCGCGTGGAAGCCGTTGGTGGGCGCCGTGCGAGTTCTCTCCCTGCCCCAGCTGCCCTAACTCGCGTCGGTGGAACGTTTGTGTCTCCTCAGGGAGCAGTCACGCCTCTCAGGACGGCAATCCATCCTCTTCCCCGCACAGAGCTGCCAGCACCGGCCCGTCTGGCGCGCCGCACCCGCCGTCGAACTGCAGCAGGTACGAGGCCCGTCAGCGCGCGCCGTAGGTACGCGCGCGTGGCTCCAAGCGGAAAACAGCGTTTGCCCGCTTCCGGGCTCTCTTCCCAAGGGCAGCTTGGTCTGTCTTCCCTACGGAGTAAGTACTTGCGTGCCTGGTGCCCGGCACTCCTGGCGCCCGAAATCCTAACGCGGAAGGGGTAGCACTGTGTTTTCCTACGAGCACGGAAAAGATGCGGCGAGGCAGAGCAGGGAGAGCGCGGCTGCGCCGGTTTGTGGCCGTGGTGGCGAGGTCGGGCTGGCGCTCCGACGCTTGTTTTGTTTGTGCCGGGAGAAACGCGGCTCGGGTGCAGACGCCCCTTGGGCTGCGACAGGCTCGTGTTTAAGGCTGAAATTCCTCGTCTGTTTTTTCTGCAGATACGACAGGAGTCCTGACAGCGCGGGAGCGGCGGGATTCTCGTCGGTGCAGCGGTGCCTGCCGTCTGCGGACAGCCTTCAGAGACAGGCGGTGGTACGCAGTTGGCTCGTAGCGCCCGAGCCTGCGCTCGCCCGCGGCTGGCGGGCAACGCGTGGCAGAGCTGTTTCCCTTTTTGAGTACTTGCTTCCTGTTACGGTTGCGCTGGGTTGTGGGAACGTGCTTTGGGAGCGCTGAGGTGACAGTTCCGCGAGGTTTACGGCTGCCGGAGCTGAGGCGGTTGGTGTTGGGGAGGGCTTTGAGCTGCGGCGCTCCGTGAAGCCGTCGCTAGCGGCGATGGAAGGTCACGTTTAGTCCCGTTTCCCGACCAAACCCTTTCGTTTGCCCTGTCTGTGCGGCGCGAGTAGCGGGTGATTTGGAGGCCGGCGCGGGGGCCGGGGTTCCCCCGTGCCCCAGAGGGGTTCCCGCGCTCTGCCGGGAAGCGAGCGCGCCGAATCCTCCGACCCTTTTCCTCTTCCCTTTCCAGATGACCAGTGCGGCGTGGCAGCAGCCTCCGTTCGGGGGGAAGTACGAGCAGCCCTCCTTCGCCCCGCCCGGCTACCAGCACGCCCCTCACGCCTTTCACCCCGCGCCGGCCTCCCAGATGTCGCGGCGCCCGGAGGTGCCGGCGCCGCGCAAGGGCAGGCTGAGCGCCCACCCCTACCACCCGGACAGCAGGCACTTCGGCCGGGAGCCGCGCTTCGGGGAGCGGGTGCCCGACTACGGCAGGGCCAAGCGGGAGGAGTACGGCTTCGACGAGAGGGGGCACGATGCCGCCGAGCATCACTACAGGGCGGGCAGGGAGGAGCCCGCCTACGAGGACAGGCACCGGGACGGCTGGAGCCACGACTACCGGCGAGAGAGCTACAGAGAGGCCAAGTGGCACCCGTCGCGGCATTAGCACCTCTTCGGGGGCTTTAAAGAACTTTACGGCAAGGAAAGCGAAATCTGTTTCTTACCGAGTGTACGTGTAAAAAAACCAAACCGACCCATCAAAGTTACCTTTTAACGTTTGTAAAAGCACTAGCAGCGTAACCCTCCAAAACCAGCGTCTCGATTTTAACGCGTTAACTCTGCACCCCAGGGCTTTTTGTGGAGGGGGGAACCCACACCACGGCTTCAGCGGAGCCATCGCCATGCGCTCGCGGCGCGGAGGAGCAGCCGCTCGCATTCTCGCGGCGCGGCAGTCGGGGCCGTGCCCGTGTTGGCACGGGGCGCAGAGCGGAATGCTGTCGGGCAGCTCGAGGGGGCAATGGGGTAGTCCTTGTCGCGGAGAAGAGCATTAAAAGCTTCCCTGGAACCCACCCGCGGGTCGGCCGTCCTCTTTGCGGCCGCGGGCGCTGCGGCTGGCTCGGCCGGAGCCCCCCGGGTGCCGTCGGGCAGGGGAAGCGTCGGCCGCGCAGCTCCCCGTGACTACAGCTCCCAGCAGCCTCCGCGCCCGCCGCCCGCGCCCGCCCGGGGCCGGCGCCGCGGGGCCCGCCGGGAGTTGTAGTGCGGCGGCGGCGCTTTGCGGCCTGGCGGCGATGCTGGGCGGCAGCCGCGCTGGCCTGGGTCGCCTGCGGAGCTGCGGCGGGCGGCTGTGGCGGGGCCGGCGGCGGGCGGCGGGCATGGCCGGCGGCGGCATGGGCCAGCGGATGGTCTGGGTGGACCTGGAGGTGCGGGGCGCGGGCGGCGGGAGGGGAGGGAGGGAGGGGAGCGGGGAGGGAGAGGCGGGGGGCGCGGGCGGCCCGCGGCCGCGCTGACGGTGCGGCTCCGCTCCGGGACAGATGACGGGCCTGGACGTGGAGAAGGACCAGATCCTGGAGATGGCCTGCCTCATCACCGACTCCGACCTCAACGTCCTGGCCGAGGTGAGCAGCTGCCGCCGGCCGGGCCCCGCCGCGCCCCGGCCCTGCCCCGCCGACACCCGCGGCCCGCCCGGGCCCCCGCCGGGACGTCTCCGCTTCCAGCGGGAGCGGGACAACATGTCCGCGCTGCGCCGGCATCGCTGCGCGGCGGCAGCCCCTCCCTGGGGGGCCCTGCTTTGAGGCGGGATGCCTGCTTTGGGGGGGGGGCTTGCTTGGGGGGACCCCTCCTTTGGGGGGGGGTGTGTCTCTGCTTTGGGGGGGATGCCTGCTTCGGGGGGGGGGCTGCTTTGGGGGAGCCTCTCCTTTGGGGGGGGGTGTGTCTCTGCTTTGGGGGGGATGCCTGCTTCGGGGGGGGGGCTGCTTTGGGGGAGCCTCTGCTTTGGGGGGGATGCCTGGTTTTGGGGGGGATGACTGCTTTGAGGGGGGATGCCTGCTTTGGGGGGGGCCTTTCCTTTGGGGGAGCCTCTGCTTTGGGGGGGATCCTCTGCTTTGGGGGGGACCCCTCCACTGGGGTGGTCTCTGCTTTGGGGGGGCCCTGCTTTGGCTGCATTGGCACCAGCTGCCCCCCATGTCGCTCGGGGCCCAGAGGAGCGCGTGGGGACGCAGACGTTGCTTCACACGCCGGAGCTGCCGCTCTGTGCCCCCAGGCAGCAGCTTCTCCGACCCCGTCCATCGCTGAGGTGCTGGGCACGGCCACCTCGCATCTCGAGGCCGACACTGGGGCAAGGACTGCTCCCTACGGAACTTTTTCGGATCACCTTTGCGTTTTTCTCTTCCCGACAGGGCCCGAACCTGATCATTAATCAGCCGGACGAGCTGCTGGAGAGCATGTCCGAGTGGTGCAAGGAGCATCACGGGAAGGTAACCCTGCCAGAGCAGTCATGCTGCAGTTTCTCTTTCTTTGCCCCGCTGAGAGTGACGTAGAATTCAGAATGGCTAGTTGCAGTACAGTCACCTAAAAAGGGAGAACTCCTGTGCTGAGCGGTTTGCAATCAAACAGAGGAGATAACGAATGGGAGACAGTAAGTATCGTCCTTGTTTCGTACCGAGGAGCTGACGCGTAGCGTTTTGCCCGAGGTCTGGCAAGCCAGCCGTGGCACAGCTGCGAATCTGTATCTTTAGTCTCTGTCCGGTATCTCGGCTGCAAGATTGCCCCGAAGCGGCCTGCGCGTTGTAGCCTGGCTTCTCCCGACCCTGAATGGCGCTGGAAGCTGCTTTCTGCCTTGGAGCCAGGAGCATCAGCAAAGGCCGGCAGCCAGCGACCCAGGGAGCAGCGGCTCCCGGGAGAGCTGCAGGCAGGGCGAGACAAGCGGCGGCGGGCCGGGGAACGGCATCCGTCGCTCGGATCCGTGCCGCTGGTTCCCGTCCTCGGAAGCGGGGGCTCCGCGTCCTGCTGGGTCTGGCTCCTGGTCTGCTCGCCGAGCTGTCGGCCCCAGCCTGCCCCTGGCAGGACCCCCGGCCGCAGGGAGCTTGCGTGGACTCCCCCGGCAGCTCCTCCCGGTGAAGCCTGTGCCCTGGTGCGTAAAGTAACGCGAAGAGTAATTCCGACAGAGGAGGGGAAGACCAGGCTTGAGGTCCCAGCTAAGAGTAGGCGCGAGATCAGCGTAGAGTAGTCCGGAGCCAACAAAATGCAAACTTATCCCTGCAAATTCAGATATTTGGCGAACTAGACCGCCTGATTTACAGTAACCACGGGGCTGTCGTTTTCGCCTGTCCCCTCAGGGCTGTAAGCCTGGCGTATTTTTTCACCAAAAGCTTAACTTTTGCAGCAAGAGCTTGTTTTTAGTTCTTCCAGCCACCGAAGAAAGCTTCCTCCTTGCCAGCAGCGAGAAGGCGAATGGCTTTTCCAGTCCCTGATTGCGAACTGAAATCCAAGTTAGTTTTCAGTTAAGGGCTGAAGTTTAGGGACACCCGTAACCCCTCGCCCTCCTCCCCCCTTCGGCACCTCACGCTCCCTGGGAAGGATGAGCAGGAGTTTGGAAAATGAGTATTAATTTACCGTGATGGGTGCTTTTCCCCTTCTCCAGTTGAGGACTCGGGCTCAGCTTCGGTTCACGAGTGACTTGAAGATAGTAGCACACGTTATCGCGGCTCCTGAGGAGCTACTTATTTTTAATTGCCTAAGAAAAGAGAAGCAATTAGAATATAGATGAAAATGCAGCCACAGAATGAATTTTTTAACCACCACTTGGATCTGTCAAGTAGATTTTTGCGGCGCAGTCGTGGAAATATATAGCGTAGCCAGATGGAAATAAATCACTGAGAACACTTGGAGCAGATTTGACATTTAACTGTTGAAAAAAAGAAAGAAGGAACTTTTCTGATTTATAGGAGTCTTGATAAACACTTCAGCCAGGATCCTGATTATTGCTGTTTATTTATGCCTGCCGCTCTGTGCCGGGGAGGCGAACGCCTCTCCTTAAGCAGAGAGAAGCGTAACGCTCTCCTGGGCCGCGTACGCACAGGTGGATCGAGGGGGCTTGCGTAACCTCGCGGCAGTTGAGACGAACCCCCAGAAAGTCCAGCAACCCAGGGAGAAAGGAAGAAAGACGAGGAACGTGGGTGGTGTCCCCGTAGTACTTCTGGGCGCTGGGGAACACGCGGTACCTTCGGGGCTGGCCTTTGGCTCTGGAGCGTTTCTGGAAGTGTCTTTCATGGCAGCGTGTTTCTGATTTGTGACCGGTGGCTCTCTCTTTTTTTGCAGTCCGGCCTTACGAAGGCTGTGAAGGAGAGTAAAATTTCGTTGCAGCAGGCAGAGTACGAGTTTCTGTCCTTTGTACGACAGCAGACACCCCCGGGTCTCTGTCCTCTCGCAGGTAAAGTACCTTCTTTCGTAATAACAGCAGTACCGTCCCCTCCTGCGGCTCCCAGCTGGGGCCCGCTGACGCACGTGGCGGGGCGGCTTGGGCGGCCCGTGCTGAGATCTAGCACGCCGCTCAAACCCTGTTCAGTAAGGAGGGCGTCAGTCAGAGCCTCGTCCGCTCTGCGGATCCCCTAAAGCACGTGTCGCGCCTCGCCACAGCGGGAACCTTCCGTTCTTTTTTGCGTTACCGTTTCTGCGTCCAGCTGTGACGGGGGCGGGTGGCCCAACCGCAGAGAGCGCTCTGCGACCGTAAGGGCCGAGCGGCGAACCCAGCGGCGCCTTTTCCTCGCTGCGTGCACCGAACCAAACGCCCCGCGTATGAATCTGCCAAACGTCCTGCTACCCGGGACCGCGTTCAGGACGTTCGCGTACGGTCTTGGGACGGGCGCTAAGTGGCGTTAATAGCGACGCCCGTTTTCACTCGGCGGAAAACCCGATGCGTGCGTAATACTTTGATATTTAGCTGCGTGACAGAACGCGTAGGAGCAGTAACTGAAGAAGTAATCGGGGGATTACCTTTTTAAACCGCGTGTGATCCCGAAATGAAAATCTGACAGACCTTTACAATCATGTTTGCTAGAAAACGGGATGAACGAGCTGCTTGCGAGTCGCTTTTCATACCCTGTGATCTTTCCCCAGCTCGCTTAGCCCGCTTCTCGTTTCGACGTCGTTCGCAGCAGCTTTGTAACGGCTTTGAAGAAACGTCTCGTTTTTGTGTCTTTGTAGGTAACTCTGTTCACGCAGATAAGAAATTTCTTGACAAATACATGCCTCAGTTCATGAGGCATCTTCATTACAGGATCATTGATGTGAGCACTGTCAAAGAACTTTGCAGGTGAGTGTTCCCCACGCTAAGCCACGGTGTAAAAGATCGTCTCGGGAAGCCTGTGAAGTGCCGCTAGCGCACGCTCCTCTGGACCGCGGGTAGCGGCCGCTGGGAGGGGGCTACCGCAGCCGCCTCGTGCTTTCAGCCCTTCTGCGGGGGCTGCTGCGCGGAGCGAGCCGTGAAGTGCTCCGTGAGCGGCGGCGCTGGAGCTCCCGGCGCGCTGGCTCGCAGGGCCGGGGCTTCTCTGGATGCCAGCGAAACCCGAGTTCTTCCACCAGTTGCGACAAACCCGCAGCAGCCGCCGGGCCTGCGTTTGAACCCCAGTTCCCTTTCTGAAGCGGCACTTTTTTCCGCTTACAGGCGCTGGTATCCGGAAGAATACGAGTTTGCACCAAAGAAGGCGGCTTCTCACAGGTGAGGTTTCTGCTTTTGTCTGCAATGGAGCTGGGTTTGTCAGGCGGGAACCATGCTTTCGGGAGCAGAATCCAGAGCTTCCTTGGAATTCCAGGCATTCTAGTGCAGACGGAGGCTGTGTGCTTCTGCTGCCTGTCGTACGCCCGTCTGAAGCTTGGTCAGCGTAGGGAAAGGGACTGTCCAAACACAGAGGATCAGAAGTTTTCCTGCTCTGTTCCGATTCACCCTGTGTACAAGCCAAGATGCTCGTTTGGCAACGGAGATACATCTGTCGTGTCTTAGACGTCACAGTGAGGACGCTCGTGAAACTGGTGCCTTGACAGTGGCTTCTTTCCGTCCTTCTTCGGGGCAGAGTTGTTGACAGGGAGGCTAAAATGGGGAGACGAGTGTTCTGTTCCTGGCTATTTCCCGAGTTCCCAAGGTGTCAGAGAGCGCCTTCTCCTTTCCGCACAAGGGTTTAATTTTGAGTCGCGCTCCTGCCAGCATCTCGGGCACCCCTAAAAGTTGCGGTTGCCTGGAGGTTTTGCAGGAAAAGATTCTGTGCAATATTAACACATATTTATAGAAAGCGACACTTTCTAGTTCTTCCGAAGGGAGGAGCCGGCGGGCGCTGGGGGCTCCGTAGGCTGAGACGCACCCGAGAGTAGCGCGGGTCGGGTTTGCTTCTGACAGGCGTGCCACCCGTGCCTCTCAGAGCTCGATTTCTTACAGCCCGGAGCTTTTCAGACGCCTTAGAACCCAGCTGCAGCAGAAGACGTGCGCGGGCGTTTTGAAACCCTCCTTAATTCTCTTTCAGAGCACTCGACGACATCAGGGAAAGCATCAAAGAACTTCAGTTCTACAGAGATAGCATCTTCAAGAGGAAAACGGATGAAAAGAAAAGGAAACTAATAGAGAATGGAGAAAGCGATAAAACTGCCAGCTGATTTCTCGTCCTACCATGCCATCCCGTAGCATGTACTAGATGCGTCTCCTGGTTCTTTTCTGTTTGCCGGTCTCTCGGGAAGCTGCACCCTTCGGTTACCGTGTTTCTTAACAGCTGTTAAAACGCAGACGGAAGCCCGAGTTACTGCTGCTTTTCTGGTTGAGCAAGGAATTGCCACGCGCGAGCCTGGGCGGCTTCTCTGTTCGTATGTACTAGGTAAAAGGCTGTTTGATACTCCTCTTCACCTGGTTTTAGATGCAGTCTTTCACTACACAATAAACACAGTTCTGTTGAAAGGTGGCGTTTTTGTGCGGCCTTTGCTTTGCGCTCGCTGTACGCTGCTAGGCGAAGCAGCCCCCGGTAGCCTTGCGAAAGAAAGCGCTCTGGGAAAAGATTTTCCTTATCTAGTACCGGGACGTAAAAAGCCGAAAGCGCCGCGGGTCGGGACGGAAGACACCGATACGATGGCGGCACGGCCTTTAACAACCGCTCGGGAAGCGTCTAGCCTGTAACGCTTCCCCTTTTCACAACGTGCCACGAGAGCAGGCAACGCAGGGAGCTGCCTCCGCGAGCTAAGCTGACCCGCGGTCGGCTTCACGGAGGACGCGTGGCTACCTTCCAGGTGCGCAGCCCGGGAAAAGCGAAGTGTAACGGGAACGCGTGTCGGGAGAGGGGCCTGAACTCGCCCCGCTCCGTTCGGCGGCGCTTGTGGGAGCACCGGAGGTAGAACGGAAGCGTTCTTAAACCCCTCCGTTTAACAGCAGAAGCTGGGACATAACTCCCGACCGTTAACAGCGGCGCGCAAGCCGTGCGATAGTGCAGGTAAAGGCACGTGTAGCAGGGACAGCAGTGGCATCCCGGGAAGCAACGGCACGAGTGCCGGGACTGGAAAACCGAAACGTATCGCCCGTGACCGGACAGAACCGCGCCGGTAAGTGAATCGTTCTGTGTCTGCGCGTCCCCGGCGCTGGCTGCCCCAGCAATTACTGTAGCGTGGTGGCTGCTGAGGAGAAGGTGCTCCCGAGCCTTACAGACATTAAGCTCTTTGCTAAGGGAAGCGTCAGGCGGGAGGGGTACGGCCCAGAACTGCAGCGATGGCTGAAGCTGTCCCCGCCAGCTTGTCGGCTCACGAGAGACGCGTTCGCTGTCCTCAATCGCACAGATGCAGCAGCTAAACGCAGAGGCCGCTCACCAACACGCGGCGAGGAATCGGGGAGCCCTTGCAACGCTCCCGTTCCTTCGACTCCTGGGACAGCAGCTCTCGGCAGCGCCCAGCGGGGACGGGAACGGATGCCCCTAGAGGGAGATGCCTGGGTGCTCACCACAAAAATAACGGGGCACAGGCGGGCAAGATGATCCTCGTGGGGCCTTTCCAACTGAAAATAGTCCGTTCTATCGCCCTTCTCGCGCACAGCCACACCTGGGCGTCATCGGACACCGGGGTGGAAAAGCACCTGCAGCCTCTCTGCGAGCTCCGTCAGACGGAAGCTCAAACGTGGCTGGACGTGCTTTCTGATCGTTACTTGCTGAATGATGCCAGACAAATCCCCCTAGCCCAAAGTCTCCTCCTTTTCCCCCTTTTCCATTCCATTTGTGGTGTCTGTCAGTTCTAATTGAAGAATCGGCAGCAGCAGCACTAAGCAAGGGAGCCTTGTAAATGCTAGAGTCGGCTCGCAGGTGCAGCCATAGAAAAATACCCCCGCAGCTGCCCTCGTACAACTGCGCGCGCTGATACGCTGCGGCCGAAACAGCGCGAGGGGGAAGATTATCACGTTTCCCTTCCCACGCAGACTGAAAACCTGTTGCTTCTCTGCTCAACGCCGTGTAAGCGGCGCGTGTTTTACATACTGGCCTTTCGTGAGATCACGTCTTGAGCCACCTGAATATAAAAATGCCCTTTCGTACATCACAGACCTGCTCGTTACAACACAAATATCTTATCTCCCGTGCGCGTGGCAAAACCGTCGGATTGCCACCGAGACGTACTCCGCATTTTAGTTAACCGCGGCTGTCTGCCGGTTCCCCACCGGTACCTTTTCCGGACTCGTTAGTATTAACGCAGCCCTCGCTCGTCTGCAGTTCCCTCGGGTTCGGCTCTCTCTGTCAGGGCCCGAGGTGCGGACCCGCTCCCAAAAGCCCTCCCGAGCCGCCCAAGGGGCTCTGCGAGACCCCCCCGAACGTGTCCTGCTGGGCAACCCCGCGCCGGGAAGCTTGGCAATTTTCTGATGTGGCGCATCGGATGGTTTGCCTGAGTTTTCCTTTCCCCACTTTTTCCTCCACCAACTCATTAAAAACACCCCCCACCCCAGCCGGCTATTTCTGCCGTTTTTCCTGCAGGGACTCTCATCCGGCTCCTGGAGCCGACCAGGGGCAGCAAACGCGGATTCTCAGGAAAGAGAAAGCCCGCTCCTGACGTCCAGCACCTCCGCAGCTTCAGCCGAGAAAAGCGTAACCTGGAGCTACCGCTCAAAAATCAAGCACCTTCCATAAACAGCAAAAAGTCCTCTGGAAAGCACAATCGACGGCGCTCGCTCTTGCCCAGAGAGGCGTTTCGCACCAGGACCAAGCCGGTTACCGGGAGACGTGCTGCCGGCGCCGGGACCCAGCCTGGGATGGGGAGCAGGACTCGGCAGCCGGGAAATGCTGGAAATCAGTATTTATCCTCAGCAGGAGCTCAACAACAAAACGCTTCCAAGCCCTGAGCGCGCTGGAGGATCCCGCGCTGCCGGGGTCCCCGTGTCCACAGCTCGTTCCTGCCGCATCCCAGGCGGGGAGCAGCCTCTGAAAGCCTGAAACCGCTGCCGGCCGCGGCAGAAACCGCTGCCGAAGAGCTCTTTTCCCGTGCCCCGGCGTGCGTTCGGCCTCGAGCCCCCAAGCTGAAGTGGGGATGAATAAACAGCAGCTTTAGAGCAGCAGCTTCCATTTTCTCTTGCCAAGCCGGGGGTGCGGTGAGATCGAGGTCCCCGAGGCGCCGTGGATGTCCGTGGGAAGCATCCTTACGTCCGCCTGGCCTGGCTGCTGCCGTACGAGCGGGGAGCGACGCGTCCCCGGAGCCGGGCAGGCGCCCGAGCAGGCGGCTCGCACCGCCCCGCTGATCCCCAGCCCGTGCCAAAAGCCACAAGGGCTCCAGCGGCAGCGAGACGCGCTTCAGGGCGCTTCGACGTTTTAACCCGAGCGCGAGCAGTAGCAGCAATAATTACAAGGAGAGCGAATATTTATAGGCTTCGGGGCCGAGAGCGGGCACCGCCGTAGCCTCCTCTGATCCGCTGCTGAGCACAGGGCAGGGTATTTCACCCTCTCGGTCCTCCGGCATCGCTTAACGCTGCAGAGCCCAATAACATCCTTGAACGAAAGCTTATCTTCCAGGAACGCATCCAGCCTCCACTCGAGGACGGCAAACGGTGGCGAATCGATCGTTTCCTCCGTTAAAGTGTTCCAGCATTTTAATTACCCCCGGTGTTATCGAGGTGTGCGTCATTCCAAACCTGCGTTTCTCCGGCTCGGTTTCCCTCTCGGCCGGGCGGTAGGTGCCCCTCTCCCGTTAGGGGATCCCCTCCGCAGCAGGTCCGGTCCCTGAAGGGGGACGCGCAGACGCCGCGCGGGCTCGCCTCGCCGGAGGAGCGAGGACGCTGCGGAGGCATCGCCGCTTTTACGATGCGCTCGCGTGTTTATTCTTCCCCGAGAAGCAGCGGTCGCGTTAAGTTAACACCAGCGAGATCAGCTTCTATTTCAAAGAAGGAACAAGTCCTCACTGCGGCACGATGCACGAGGACGCCGCGCGCCCCTGACCCAGGCTTCCCGATCGCTCCTGTTATTTGAACACCTGCTCTTCCGACCGTGGGAACGGTTCTTGGTGGAGAGAGGCTGTTACAACGGTTAAATAAACGAGTCTTTCAAACGTCTCTCTCCTTTGCCACCGATCCCCAGGGAAGCAGGTTGTTTCGGCGCGGCGGTTGTATTTACCATGCGCCGGTACCCGCGGTCGGGCTCGGACCCCCGTTCGGCGGGGCATCCCCACCCTGCGCTTTGCCTTCGCCGCCGCCGGCCCTCCTCGCCCCGCAGCGCCTTCGATTCCCGTTTTGTTAGTTTTCCCCCCTTCCTTTCACTTCTTCTCTCTGACCTACTTCTCCTCCTTTTCATATTTTATTCCGTTTTAAGAGGCTTTTATTTTTCTCGGAACTTTTTTTTTAAGGAAAATACGCCATCTGTGTTTATACGCGTTTAAACGCTGTTTATTCTTGCTTCTGAAGTAACTGCGCCGTACGAAGGATTTTCATCTCGTTTTCCTGTATTATGCAATAGCTTTCCTGTTTTTCCGCGCTGGCATCCTTTGGGGCTCCGATTTAGCGGAGACTCGTCCCGCGCCTCGGCAAAGCGCAGGTAAACCCCGCCGACGCAGGCAGTGCTGGCGTGCTGGAAACGACGGTCCCTCGCGAGCCCGGCCGGGGGGATTCACCCGGGTCGGTGCTTCTGCGCCCGACGCTCCGGGAGCTCGGTCGGTGGCACGCTCGCGAGCGCGGAGGTTCGGAACAGTAAAGTAACGTTTTGCGCTTGCAGGCTCATCGTTTATTTAATCGGAGGGCTTTACGAAACGTTACCGACCGGCTGGAACGGCCTCGCTCGTAAACGCCCGACAAACGAGGCGCAACAGGAGCTACGACAGCGTTAAATTTCTCTGGCGCAAGCGAAGGCGTGAGACGAGCTCGGAGGAGACCGTGCGCCGCCTCTGCCCTTCTCCCGCTCTCTCCCGCCTCCGTAATCCGAGGGCGAAGCCCAGGACGGGCAGCGCCATCAAACCCACCTTTTTGCTTTCAAACAGGCTCGGAAAAGTACGTCTCTCTCCTTGCCTGGAGACGCGAGACGCAGGACCGGGACCTCACCCTGCGGCGCGGCACCCAGGACTCGAGGTCCCGCCGAAACCGCCTGCTGCCGCGCCGGCAGGGCAGCCCCTCTGCAGCCTCTGGATGCGGCGCCGCCAGTAACGGTGTCTTCTTGGACATGGAAGTTCAAAAATAAAAAAAAAAAAAAAAAATTACTCGAAGGCAAATGTAGAGTGTGCCTGGGTTTTTCAATTTAATTTAATAAATTACCTTGGCTCCAGTAATTATTTATTTGAAATAGGAATTTGCTGAGAGGCCTCAAGTCCTTTCAATACTGCATTAGTAAAGTAACCACGGATTACCGGTACAATTCTAAAGCAAGTGAAAAAACCGCGTCACTTATCCCGTCCGGGTTTTGAAGGCGTCCTCGCCCCGAAGCTACAATTGCTCCGGCCGAAAGCACCCACCCTCGGCACCACCGAAAGGCGCAGAGGCATCACCCCGCTCTCAAAGCGTTCAGCGGGAAGCCCCGGCCGGCCGTCGGACAGGGCTTTTCCCTGCCTCCCGGGTACCCTCCAGCTCTCTCCGGGCAGAAGAAGCGGGGAAGCGCCTCCGGACACCCCCTCCCTCCGCCCGGGGCTGCCGCGAACGTGGAGCGCTCCCGCAGCAAAGCGCGCGCTGCGAGAAGAGCCTCACGGTGCCCTCCAGAGCTACCGGCCGGCGGGAAGGGCACGGATCGGGGTACGCCGAGGGGGGAACCGCGGGGGCCCCGATCAGGTGGAAGAGAAAACGCTTTCCTTTTGCCTACAAGCGGCGAACAGCACTCGTGCGATCTCCCTCCGGCTCCCCTTGCTCGACGTGTCGCCGGGCTCCCGATCCATCTATCTATCTCATCACCTCCTCGATTTGCTTCCGCGCTTGGAACAAATATTTTACACGTGTTTATACAAGGTATTTTTACAATCCAGTCTGCCACTGGAATTCCAAAGTAAGTGAAATATGGACGTGGCAGTCCCGTACGCTGGTTAAAGCATATTTAAATCCGCTTCCTTGGAGAGAAAGCCGG
Source organism: Phoenicopterus ruber ruber (assembly GCA_009819775.1). Taxonomy (NCBI): domain Eukaryota; kingdom Metazoa; phylum Chordata; class Aves; order Phoenicopteriformes; family Phoenicopteridae; genus Phoenicopterus; species Phoenicopterus ruber. Next base: position 7,770,367 of record CM020237.1, on the reverse strand, counting down.
ATAAAGATACCAAAGAGCACATGAAAGCCCATTTACGGTGGAAGGCGAGTTTGTTTTCCGGTTCGCTGTTCGGAACAAGCGTCCCTGCAGCTCCAGGCGCCGTCAGGCTGGAGGCTTTTCCATGCGGAAGCTCCTTTCCAGACGCGAGGCAGTCGAGCTTCCCACGATGGCAGAGAGAGCAGCTGGTTATCCGTCCGTCCGTCCGTCCGTCCATCCATCCATCCCCGTCTTTGCTCTGCCCTCCCCTGCGCCCCTCAGTCTGTTCACCCTTCCACACTGAACGGTTTTGGGGGCGAACCGTGGAAATCAGGACAAATACCGGCTCGTGCTACGCCGCAGCAAAGGAAGGAGAACTAGACCCTCGCACGTCTCGCTTCTGCCTGGCTTCAGAGCCGCCCGCTCGAATTCCTGCTCTTCCCAGAGAAATCCCTGTGCCCTCCCCGCCCTGCTCCTCGGCGCGGCCCCGGGCTCCACCGCGAGTGGGGGGGCACCAGCGCTGCCCACCCGTGGGGGACGTACGGGCTCCCGGCTGGCCGCAGACAGCCTGGAACAGAAAACCTTCAGATGGGTCTTTTTTTTTGTCTTTTTGTCTTTTTTTTTTATTCCCCCTTGCTGCTGTTGATGATACCCTTTTACTGGAATAACTCACCGACGCTGACAGATGAGCTTTTAGGGTAGCGACATCTCCGTGACGCTTTAAGCGCCCTAAATGACAAAACGAGGACGCGCGAAATTATCCCGCGCGCGCTCGGTAAAACGCAACTCGCCAGAAACCCGCGTGCCGCTTCGGCCGCCCGAGCCCCGGCGAGGACAAATAATTCCCGTGAAAAGCCTTTTGCTGCCCTGAGCCAAAGCCTGCGCTTGGCCCGGCCGCCCCCGGCCCGGCCCCTCCGTCTCTCCGCTTTTCCGCTTAAGGATGCTTCGCGTTCCTCCCCAAACGCCATCGCGACGCGGTGGAGAACGGTGCTTCGGAACGGCGGTCCCCAAACTGACTTGCTCTCAGAGGGGCAGGGGGAAAGGTGTTCTGCTCACCTCGGAGAGCGTTTGCTCCGCGTTTTATCACGGAAGCTCGTTTCGTTTGCTTGATAAAGTAACGCCACTGGAAAAACAAACCAGCCAACCAACCCAGTCCTCCTCCGCAACCAAAAATTTCAGCGTGGGAGGGAGTCCCGCGGTTGCAGATGTTCTCCCGGAAGACCCGAGGGCCGTGCCCGGGCTGAGGACGTGAATCCCGGCTGGATCCCGGCCGGTTCCGGGCAGCGTGGGGGGGGCTGCACCCGGGGGCTCCGGTGCGGCCCCGCAGTGCAGCCGGGACGCGGCCCCTGCCGGGGGCTGGCCACGGCGCGTCTCAGCGCAGAACCCCACCGCGCGCTTTAACGCGCGTGTGGGGCCATTTTCGGCACGGCGGAGACTCTCCCCTAAAGCCAGCGCGTGCAGAGCAGAGAGACCGACCGATAGGCAGCAGAGAGGGAACAGCCACAGAGACGGTCTACGCGAAGTACCGACATCCTACATCTGCTCTAACGCCGTGTAACGTTGCACTGATTTAAAAAGAAGATACTTCCCCTGTATATTCCGCCACGAAGGCGCAGCCGGAGAAGCCGCCCCGCGAGCTCCGCTTCCCCTGGCCGCCGGTCTCCTCCCGCGCGGCGCCGACTCCGTGCACTGCACTCGAATAACGTAAAATAGCATAAACGTGTGCTCCTGACCCAGGCAGACTAGACCGGAGGGAGGATCGCGCTCTCCAAACTTTGCAGAAGGGAAATGAAGCGCAGAGAGATGAAGTGACCTGCTTAAGGTCGCACGGGGAATTTGTAGCAGAGCCAAGAACTGCGCTGAGATCTCCGGGGTCCTCATGTGCTTCTTCCACCGCGAGATATTCCTTCCCCTTTCCCTCTAGACAGCCAAGGTAAAAATAAACCCGCGTTCCGTTTCCCTGTGGCGGCATACACGGCTTCAGCGCGGAAGCCTGGTCTGCGAACTGCCGGGGCCGCAGCATCGCCGGGATGCTGCCCGCTTCTCCGCGGGGCGCTTGCACCCGGCACCTTTCGGGGATGCGCGTGCGTGTGTATATACATAAAACCCCATATATTTGTGTGCATACATTAATTGGGTTACGCGGCGCTTTCCTCCCCGTAATTAAAGCGGAACCTCTTCGCAGGCCCCTTTGAGGCGCAGCTCTGTCGGTTCAGAGGAACTCGTCGTCGCCAGCCAGCGCTCCGCCGCGCCTGTCCGCGCTGTTCCCTGCGCTCGGAACAGAACTCCTGATACGGACGGAGGAAAAGGCTGTCGGTTCCCGGCGCCCGCGCTCGGATGCGAGGGAGCCGGCTGCCAGCCTCCCGGCAGCTCAGCGGGGAAGAGCCACGCGACGGCGGCTTCGACTGCCGGGTGTAATCCGCACCGCGCGAGCCGGACGGGAGCTCCCTTCGGGGACGGGGGAACGTCCGCGCCGCTGCCCGCAGCAAGCCTGCCCCGGCGCCCCGAGGGCTGGGGAGCCGCTGGTGGAAGGCTCCCCGGCTTCGCCTGCCGCCGGCTCCGGCAGTTTGCATCCGCTCAGCGGCCCCACGAGCGCTCCGACCTGTTGTGTCCTTCTGTTTTCCCACCTCCCCTCGCTACCGCCTCGGGGGCCGGAGCTGCCTCCTTTACCAGGCAGGCGTAGGCAAGACTTGACCCGCGGGGCCGTACCTGCAAACGCCCCGCGTTGCCCTCGCACGGGTTTCGGGGCTCGAGGCGCTGCGGGGGGAACCCAGCCCGAAACCAGCCCTTCTGGGGAGCCGCGGGCGCCCCGACGCATCGCTGCTGTTGCTGCCTTTGGTCTCCTGGTGTCTCCCCAACACAGAGAGCTGCGGAGCGGCGAGCGGAGGGAGAGGGAGGAGAAGCGGCTCTTTTTAGGGAGCATGGCGGTGCAGCCAGGACAGAAACACCGCCCAGAGCCCGCGGGTCTCCCTTGGGCAGGTATTTTAAGAAGGCACAAGCTCCTGCGGTCAAAGGCAGGTGCTCACGGTACACGTAGTCTTTCCAGGTACAATCCCTTGGTTTCAACGTGGAACGAGAACCTCCTGGAGGAATTAAGATTGTTTTGTTCCTCGCTTGCAAAGGGGAGGAAGAGAGAGAAGCCCTGGCTCGTCCCCGTGCCGCGTAGGCGTCTGCACGAGCCCGGGACTCGTGGCACGTGTCAGCGGGGAAGGCGCGCGTCCCACCGCCCCGATTCCCGCGTGATTGGCATCAGATGCTCGGCGTTGTCATTCCTGCCTTCTTCCCCACCTCGGGCCCGTATCCAAGGCAGCAGTGCATGTTTTAGACGATATTTTCAGCCTGTGAGCCTCTGCAGAGGCCGGGCTGCCGGGCAGCGGCGGCACCCCAGGGCTCCCCGGCACTCCCGCCGCTCCCCTGGGAGGCGAGAGGCTGGGGAAGGCTTGGCAAGAGAAACGGCCACGCTTGAGCCATTTATTTCTTTAAGGGACCGCTCACCCCAGAACCTGGTGGTTTATCTATCTCCCACGCTGCGGAGGACGGAGCCCGCCCGACGGCACTGGCGTCCCCGGCGCTTTGCCCAGCGCCGTCACCCGTAGGCAAAGGGGGTCTGGCCGGGGGGGTCGACCCCGCGCGGGATTCCCCGCGCAACGGTGCAAACGCAGCCGGGGTTTTGCGCATCGGCGTGGGCTCTTCCCCCCGGCGCGCCGCGGCAATGGCGGAGCTGGAGCCGGCAGAAGAGCTTTCAGAGGAGCTCGGATGAGGCCTTTCTACGGAAAACCAGCTCTCTCTAATGGATCCGCCTTAATTTCAGGCAGCAAAAACGCAAACAATATGTTTGGGGACAATTATTTCCCTTTGCAGAGGGACAGAGTCACTTGGCCGGGGGTCTTCGCCGTGTCCTCTGCCGTGTGCTCTAATTGCCCCGAGATGCTCTACCTGGAGAGAGCCTTAATACATAATTATACACCATTAGCGATGAGAATAACACGACAACTGCTTGGGATAATCGCACAGAGCACGGTTTCTGCCAGTCTCCTAGATACCGCAGACACATAAGTATTGGTCTCATTTTGTACGAGAGGGTATTTTGGAAGAATTATTTAAAGCCGGTAATAAAAACTGCAGACGCACAATGCCGGTTTCACGGCGCTCAGGCGAAAACCAAAGGGAGAATTCACTGCAAAGGCCCATCAACCGGTAGGATTTTTAATTTTTTTTTTCAGAAAAGCTAATTAAGAGCAGAGTTAACGCAGCAAAAAGGGAGCCAGCCTTCAGAAAACTCGCTAGCGTGCTCTCCACCTGGAGATCGCCTGCATAGCGGGTGCTGATTTAAAGACTTCAAGAAGCTGCGCTGCCACCCCTAGGTAAACCGCTCTCGTGTTTTACGACCCTGCTGCTAAGAATTTGTCCCATATTTCTCCCCTCAATTTGTCCCACTTCCATTTCTAACCGCGGCTCGGTTGCAGGTGGGGACACGCCGAGATCTTTCTCCGAAAGCCGCGGCTATGCCTGAAAAGGTCTGTCTCGGCGAAGCACCGCGGCAGCTCCCGGCTCCAAGACCCTCTCCCTCCGTCCTCCCGACAACATCACCGGGCTTTAATCCGCCGCGACGGCGAGAGCAGCGGCACGCGAGACGTTTGAAGACGGCCAGAAGGACGGTCCCCCGTTCGCCGCGGGTGCGACGCTGCTGGCTGCGCCGGCACCCCGTGGTCCTCGCCGGGCGATACGCCTCGGCGCCGGCGCTTCCCCGCAACGTGCGTCTGCGCCAGAGGAACAGGGCACGGCGGCGGCGGGCTGCCGGCGTCCCCGCCGTGCCCTGCGCGGCACGGCCCGGTCCGGTCCGCCCCACGCGCGCTTTGGGACTTCACCCGCTCTGTCGCGCTCCTCCCGCTCTTTGCCTTCGAAGCGTTTTTCAGCCTGAAGGACGGCACTGTCAACCCGTCCCCGGAGAGCAAGGAAAAGCAAACGGGAACCTTCGGAGGTGCTCCGAGGCCCAAGGACGAGGCTGGCTGCTGCCAAGGTCGCGGGCGCGATGATATTCATCTTCATTCCTCACCGTCGCCGCGCAGCCCTGGCCCGGGAGAACCGAGCCGTTTCCGGGCTCGCGGTTTTAAAGGATGAGGGAGCACGGGAAGGTTCAAGAGGAGATTGCTTCGTAAGACAACGGCTGAGCTGATAATGCCAGCTAAAGTCGGGCCACCGGGGACCTCTGACAATTTTAAGATCCAATCAACTTTAAAATATTACTGTCTCAGGCAGGCGGCGAGACTTGGAATAGAAAACAAGCGATCCTGTTTTATTTACGGGAGGGGGGGCGGGGAAAGAAGCACGTTCTCCCTTTGCTCGCCCACGCATTGAAATATTAGCGGTGTTTGTGTCTGTTGCTGTGTTACCATCGCATTCCCAGGGCTCGATCTGTGAAACCCCTGGTCGGAACGCTTAACGCTCTGCTCTGCTGCCAGCCGCACGGGAGAGGCGACCGGGACGGCGGCAGAGGGCAGGGGCACCACGGCCACGGGAGAAACCAAACTCCTCGCCCCTTGCAAGTCACCGTTCCGCAGCGACACCCCTCCCTAATTACCCATTTCTGCAAGATCCAAGCCTTGCTGGCAGAAACCCGGCCCGGGAGCAACCGCGCAGCAGCAGCCCCGGTCGTGCTGACCCCCCCGCGCGCCGCCTCTCTGCCGGGATGCCCTCGCGCGGCGCGGACGGCTCTTTGCCGCGCGTCCATACCTCTGTTACTGTCTCGGAAGCGCTTATACGCCGCATCGTTATTTTGCCTTGGCCGGTAGCCACAGTGGGACGGCAGCGGTGATGACCGCGTTATATATTTTATCATAAAAACAAAAGCAACAACTGCAACGGATCCTTAATAAAAACGCGCCTCTCTCGCCGGTGCAGAGCGCGAGTTAAACGCTGTGTAACATCAAGCCATTCGTACCGCCGGCACACGCTATCGTGCAAACGTCCCCGAAGCGCCCCACGAAAAAGTCAATAACATCAATAAAATCAACAACGAATGAAACGCAGCCCGGCTCGGCGGCAGGCTCTGTTCAAGGGGAACCGTCGCGGCTGCCTCGTAAACCGGCCCGGCGCCAGGAGCGCGACAGGAGCAGCGGGCAAGAGCCGTCCTTGCGATCTACCGCTTCTCGCCGGGGTTTGACGAATGTCCCCCCCAAACTCTTACTTGCTCCCGCGTCGTCGTCCAGCGTCGCCCTCCTCCCCCCACCCGCCGGAACCCCAGCGCTCCGAGTCACGCTGCTGCTTTTACGCTGTCCCCATCCATCCGTCCCTGAGATTCGCGTTCACCCTCCTTTATGAAGAATTAACTTGTTGGAGCTGATTTATGAAGACTGGCAGGCACCTGTGCTGAAGCAGTGCTCGAATACGTTCATCATGAAGTCCTGTAGTTATTCCTAAAAGAGCTCATGTTAATGCCTCGCATTAAAATTCATACTTTCCTTCTACATAACTAAATGTCTCTCTGCAATCTTTAAGATGTGCCCTTCAGAACCTGGTTGTTTTTTTTTTTTTTTACGTCAGGGGTTGGAGCTACGAGGGTGAAGCTTCCCATAAACGGGGGGTGGCAGAGGCCGCTCTCGTCGCTCGGTGGAGCGAGGGGCTCGGGCTGCCCAGGGGACCCCGCAGCCACGAGGGACCCTCAGCATCGCCGGGGCAGGCGCTGCCGGCACCTCCTCGGCGCTCCCCTCCTGCTCGGAGTGGGCCCTGCCGGGAAGCGCCGGTGGAAACCAAGCGCCGTGAGCGAGCGACCGACTCCGGCATTCCGCTGCTGATCACAATCGACCACTTAAGGCCCGCGCCGCGGTACTAATTTGATAGGACCGTAATCAGTTGCCTTTCTCGCTCCCAGATGTGGAGAAAGAAAGAAAAGGAGTGGGAAAGTCAATCTGGATTTTTTTTGCCCACTGCTGCAGCAGAACCACCTCATCCCTTGCCATTACTTCTGTTAAGAGCGGGCTGCTTTGCGGGGAACCCTTGAACGCGGATAATCCCTGCTCCAAAGAGGGCCCATCCCGAGCAGGGCGGTCAGCGGCGTGTCGAGCTCCTGGGACGCGAGGCAGACGGAAAGCCCGAGCCGAGCTGCCGCGTGGCTCCCGCGCGCACGCACGAGCGGTTTTTCCTGCGAGGAGGGCACGAATACAGCCCTTCACGCCGCCCAGGGAAGCGCTCGAGACCTTCCCAAGGAAACCCGGCAGTGCTTGGCACGGCCAGCCCTCTCCGAGCACCCTCGGCGGCGTGCCCGGCGCGCTCCCGCCCGCGTCCCCGTCTGCTCGGCGGCGATGCCTGGCTCGGCACCGCCTGTGCCCGCGGGCCGGCGGCGCTGCAGAGGACGGATCCGCTCCCGCTTATTTATTTGTTTTGGCGGAGCGGCACAGAAAATGACAGCTCATCAACTGCCCGCCGGCGACCTCCCTTCCCCGTGTCCTTTGAAGCCGAGCTAACTGCCGGCTTTGAACCCCCTCTGTTTATGATGTGCGGCAAAGCTTACGCGCTTCTCGGCTGACATAAATTATAGAGCATTAGTCGAAAGCAAAGGAGGAAGATAATGCAAAATGCCCTCCCAACTAACTTTGCTAATTAAACCACCTCTGAAGCCTCCCCAAACATCCCTATGTTATGACAACGTGAATAGCGCATTCCAGCGAAACTATTAAATTTATATCGTGCGGATAAAATTCAAATGAGACCATTATTAAGGTGTAATAGTAGCTGAGCCACCGCGCTGCACCAAGCCCGCACGAGGGGCTCCGGCCCTCCCCCATCAATCCCTGTGAAAGCGGAAACAAAGGACACTCACACTATGTTTTTCCAATTACCGAGACTTTTAATTGCTTCAACACGCGAAAGGCCTGGCCTTCCAGAACCCTCTCCTCCCCCGAAGAACTCGAAGGCTTTTTCCAGCCCGGCCACACGCTCCCATCCCACTGCTCCCACCCCACGTCGGGGGCTGGCGCCTGGCAAGCGCCCTCCCTTTCCTTTCCTTTCTGCTACCCTTGCGCCCACGGGAGCGATCCTTTGGGACACCCTGAAGGAAGAGGGATCCCTCCGAGCCTAAGGCCACTGCTCCCCCCGCCATGACTCCGCAACACGGAGCGAACGCATCCCTGCCGGACTCCCCCGCGGCGACGTTACGGCGTGTGAAACAGGAATCGGTGCCACCAGAATAATTTTCGCGCTGGAGGTTCACGCGCTCCCGCAATTAAGCTGCGAAACACCATGAGCGCCACGAGGGTCAGGTGGACTTTGCAAGAGCTGCTCTTTTTTTCGCCAAGTGTTTTTTCTTGTCTTTGGCTGAAATAACCTTTCAGAGACCGGGAGCAGCATCCTCCCCCTCAGCCCTCCAGTCGCTTCTGTCGTCCGCCGAACATCATTGATTTTCGCAGCACTCCTCGGTTTTGCTGTGCTGGAAACGAACTGTATGTTTCTGCAACGATGGTAAAGAAAAGAGACAGCAAAGGCAGAGACGTCTGCATGTCCATGAGGTCAACCTGTCCAGCTCTTAGGAGTCCTTAAAGGGGACTTCGAGCTGGAGCATCCGAGGCCCTCCCTCACCTCTGGCTGGGGCCGGGAGGGAAGGGGCAGCTGCCGCCGGCCAACCCAGGCTCCGGATCCCCAACCACGCCGCGCCGGGCGGAGGCGATGCTGTACAGCATCCCTCCAGAGCGCAGCCACCCGGACAGAGAAAGCCTCGCCACGCGGGATCCGGCCCATCCCCGCCGCCCCTCCAGGCGACCCGTTCCCCGAGAGAACGGATAAGCACCGTACAGCGTATTTACGTCGTCCCGGGGGAAGCAGCCCCAGAGCGCAGCGCTCCCTGCTAAACGCCGCTTTCGGATCGCCCCCCCCCCCGAGATAAATGGTGCCACGGAGATCAACCCCTGTCTAAGCGCAGCATTAACTCGTCATTCCCTCTGAGCAAGCAGCAGACACAAGCAACTTCCATTCCTTAAAGAAGGCACGGCGAGAGCGCTCTCTCAAAGCAGAAAGGAAAAGCCGAGGAGGAGACGACTGTTTACGAGGCGCAGAGATGCTGGGCTGGCTCCGTGGGCGTGCGCACACCCCTGCGTGTCTACAGCGGCCTCTCCGTCCGCCTTCAGATCCCGGGCGACGCCAGGGGCGAGCACGCCGGAACGTGCTAAGCGCCTCTGCAAAGAAGAAACTCCAAAGGAAATAAAAGCAACTTTCGCCTCCGGGTCTGGATCCTGCAAGCCCCGAACACGTGATGAATTCTGCTGGGGAAAACATTTATGTACAGCTGCTGTATTTACAGGCAGGGGCGGCTTGGAAAGGCGTCAGATGGAGCTCTGCTTGTTTACTATTATTTATCCTTTGTATTTTCACGGTGCCAAGAGGCCCGGGGTGCCGAACAGCCCCTCCCGCGAGGCACCGCGCGCACACGAGAAGGCACATTTCCCCCAAACCCATAAAAGTTAAAAAAACCAGAGGCTATAGATATATTATCACAGGACAAGAGCTCGCCCTCAAAAGTAACACGTAACTATAAAGCGATTTAATTCCAGACCTGAAATGATGAATTTCACGGCCCAGTTCCTATTCTCGAGCCATCCCTCCCCCTCGGGCGGCTCCTTTTGGAGGGGGAGGACCCGGAGGAGAAGCAGCGCTTTCCGTGCAGGTCTCCCCGGGTGGCGTTCACACGGGCGCAGGCGCCGGCGAGCGGCGTCGGAGATGTCCCGCTCCCTCCGGCGCTTTTAAACACGGCTTAAATACAAGAAACCAAACAGAGAGAGGGTTCCCAGGATGCGCGAGCAAACGTACACGCAGAGCATATATATATATTTAATCGGGAGCAAGCCCGCGTCGTGCCGCTCAGCCCCACAGCAAACAGAGGCAGCCGAGCCCCTCGGAACGCCGCTCGCTCCGCTCTCCGCTGATCCGTCGCGCGGCTCGTTTCACGGGAGCGGGAGGGATCGAAGATAAGCATGGATTTTGGGGAGAAGCTCGTTTTCCACGCGCGCCCGGGAATCTCGGGGAAAGTCGGGGCGCGCGTCGGCCGGGGCGCGGATGCCGAGGCGCGGGAGCCGCGCCGAGACCGCGCCGACGCAGCGGCAGCCCGGCCGCGGGCTGCTCGGTTAGTTCGTTATTTTGGGCGCAGCAGGCAAACGGTTTGTTCGTTTAGGAACAGCAGAGCTTAAAACCAAACGAGGTGTTAAAAGGAGGGAACAAAAAAGCGGGGCTTTCATCTGAGGGATGCGGCGCGGCTTTGATAGGGCTCGGAGAGAAGCTCTTTTCTCGGGGGGATAAGAAGTCTTTTCTTTTTTTTTTTTTTTGCTTTGAGAAGTCCAGTTGGTTGGCTCTTCACAGGCTTTCGGAGCTCCCCTCCCCGCCTCCTCGCGTTTCTACCTCAAAACAAAAGGGGCGAAGTCCCAAATAGCGTCGTTTTGCTCATCGAAACCCGGCGCTAAAGGCTGGCCCGGATGAAGAAACCGGGTAGGGGCTTTTCATTATCGGCAGATGGAAACACCACCTCGCTCGGCCTCGGCGAGCCGGGGACGGCAGCGGCGGGCTGCCCCCCTACCCAAGGGGCTATACGTTACAAGCACGGAGCCAAGAGATACCGGTAACGTTTCAAATGAAGCGCTGCTTCTCCCTTTTTTCCCCCCACCCCCCCTCAGGCTGGGTCTCTTGCAGCGCTTTGCTGTCTGTTTTTTGAGAAAAACGGACGTTTCTCCATTTGAGCTCCGGCTGCCCGGACGCGAAGGCATTTCTGCCGAGAGGGATGAGCCCCCTCTGCGGCTGGGGCACTACATATATATAAATAAATACATAGAGGACTTAAAGCACCCCCCCTCGGTGCTACGCCGAGCCGCAGTCCCTCAGGGCGCGTACAGGCTACAGCCATTTCCCGCTCGTCCTTATGGGCCCGAATATTGCCACACACGCGCTATGAGAAATCACCTGCTGCTCGGAGAGCTCGGCGACACAATAAGCTCCACGTCAACGTTAATGAACCCCTGTCTCTCCTGCGAGAGAAAGCTAATGTAATAACGGCGTTATATTCGGCAAACAAACGCTCGAGACAATTTTTTTTATGCGCCAGACAGTAAACAGGACCTAAAATATCCTCATGAATTACAAGAGTCTAAAATCCTCTGCTGAGAAATTAATTTAATAGCAGTAAATACCGGAGCGATTTCCCCCCGTGCGAAACGCCACCGCGACGTTCGGCTACAAAGCCGCCTTTAAACGGCACGCGGCGTGAGGGCGCGGGGGAGAAAGCCGCCGGTCCTTCCCCGCTTTGGGTAAGGTTTCATATCCCGGAGGGGCCTCGCCGCCGAGAGGCGACAGCGGCCGGGACCACCCACGGGCGCCCGCCGTCTCCGGCCGTCGCGGACCCCGGAGAGGAGGGAGCAGCCGGCGCGCCGGCCTTCAGGGCCGAAACGGTCTTTGAGAAGAGTTACGTTCATCGGAGCAGCCTTCCCCCCGCGTCTGGTCGCGGCTGCTCTGCCGGGCAAAATTAACAGGTCCAAGGAAAGATCCGATCGCAACGATGGTCCGCGCAGCGGGAGGCTTCATAAAGGAGCTGAACTGCGGCTCGTTGAAAACACTCCAAGTAATTAGTTGCGGGGCTACTCGCTTGCTTTCCTTTTTAATAGCAATAACGGTTATTAGTGTTTACGCGTTACGGCGGCTCGCTGGAAACGACAGGACGGCTGGAGCGGCGACGCAGGGAAAGCGGGCGCCCCGAAATTCGGCGCCCGCGCTCCCTCGGAGACAGCTCCCCCCCCCCCCACCCCAGCGCGAGCGGCCGCGGGGACCGGCCTCTCCCAGCGCGGCTGCGGACACGGCGAGGCCGAGCGCTGGCGGGTACGAGGCGGTTCCGGGCCCGACACGGCGGCGTGGCACCGAGGAGCGACGGGGAAAGGCGAGGAGGGAATCGCCCCCGCGATAAATATGCAGGAGAAGCTCAAATCAACCTGAACTTTAGGAAAGAAGAAAGATAATTAAAATATAAATAGACGTGTTTGTTTCAAAGATTTACGGCAAGCGCTCCGCTCAGCCTGAAGATTAATCAGGGAAGTATAATTACGCCTTTGCACAAAAAAAATTGTTACAGCCCCTCCCCGCCCCGAAGAGCGGAGGAAGGAGGCGGCCGATGCTGCCAAGCCATGCGCGAGGCCGAAGGTTTGAGGTGAGCCGCCCGCCGCGGGGGCCGAGGGGCTTCGCTCGGCTCCGTGGGTTTCACGGCACCTTCCCTCGTTTCGCCCGGAGACGCTCCGTTTCTCCCCGAAACCGCACGCTTTCCCCCTCGGGTTTTGCTGGCACGCAACGCGGGGCGCAGGGAAAACGGGGAGCACCGGGGCCGCGGCCCCTCCCCTCGCCCACCAGCCCCGGGTCCCCATCCCGGGTGACGAGGGGGAAAACTGATCCGGATTCGTTCCCGCAGGACATCGGCGGAGGAGGGGCTGGGGCGCCTGGGAGGCTGCGCTGGTGCCCAGCGGTCCGGCACGAAACCCTCACGGCTTCTCCCGACAGGACAAGCTGCCACGCTCAAGTCAGACCAGGAACGGACAGAGACTTGCTTTCCGTTTCTTTTTAATTAACCTCTTTCTGTTCCCCAAAGAAAAAATAAAAACCTTTTATCCTTGTACGTTTGACACCGTTCTAATTTCATCGTTTGCTGAAAATAGCCTGGACGCGTCCCAGCGAAGGAGACATTGCGGCTGGAGCTGGTGGGACTGCCCGGTGTCAAAGCAGCTCATCGCTCCCCATCACAAACCCCTTTCCCATCGCTTAACGACGTCGCCGAGCGAACTGTCTGGGCCGGGATGGGACGCGGGACGGCCAAGTTCAGCTTGAGAAAAGCAGGGGCATTCGCAGGGCGCTCAGTTTCGCCGCGCTGCTGCTGCGCGGGGCTACGGCAACGTGCGGTTACGGTACGATGCATAGATTTAAGGTCAGCAGCGCGGCTGGCGTGTGGCCATGGAGTCTGTCGGATTCGAGAGCGAACACGGGGAAGCGGCTGAAGGAGCTGACCCCGGCGAGCCCCGCTGCGCCCGCCCGGAGCGGGGGACACGCTGGGAAACTCCGACGTGCTGGGATTTCCTCGCTTCCCTGTCCCCCTCCTCACGCCTCCAAAGCCATGGGGACGCGAGGCGCTCTCCCGGCAAGGAGCCGTTTGCTCCGCTCTCCTCCTTCCCTTGCAGCCCCTGCACGCTCTCCAAGGACATTTCAAGGCATAATTATGGCGCTAAATATTATTGCCCGAACTCGTATGACCGCTCGGAGGAGGTGGGAGGTGGATGTAGCACCATCAGCCTCGCGGTCCTCCCCAGAAAGGGATCAAGTGGCCAGGCCAACGCAAGGGATTGATTGATTTGCGGGGAACCGCGTGCGCGCGTGTGTCAAACCATGTGTGACGAGCACAAAGATTTGTTTGACATCTCTGTCCACACAAGGTCAAGCCGTGCTCTGCGGCTGCTGACTCAGGCGGTTGGGATGCTGCCGAGCTCTCCTGCTGGGCCCCTGGAGGGTGGGATGCTGTCCCAGCACGCCCGTTACCTGCTTCCATTACGTGTTTCCCCCCCATCATTTATTCACGCAGCAGCGTTTGCTCAGAGTTGGGGAAGTTTTCCGTACGGAGCCCTTCGGAATAAGACATCAGAGAGCTGTTTGCCAACTGGAAACGTAAAAGGAGGGAATACCGTGCGAGCAGCAAACATCTTCACCGCCTCAAAGTCGTTCCCCGTTAGCGGTTCCCTGCGCCGAGGCTGCCCCGGGCGGCGCACAGGAGAGACTCGTCCCTCGGGGCTCTTGTTTTCGGCGGGTCCGAGGCCCCGAGGGAGCTCTCCATCACAAGGCAGAGCACGTTCCCCGCTCGCTGCGTGTGCCAGCCGGGAGACGGGTCTCTGCTCTTCACATTATTTACTTTTTATAGACAAAGCCGTGACCCTGGACTCCTTTTTAAAGCTTATCCATCATGTACTTCCCTCCTCTCCCGCTCATTATCAAGCCGAGAGGAGGACGGTGCGCGGGGAGGGAGGCAGGAATTGTTCTGCAGCCCCAGCGCCGGAGCCAGCAGCGGGGGATCCCCCTGCCCTTCCCGGCGGTGGGACGGCTGACCCAGCCTGGAAGCGTCACGTCCTGCACACCCCGCTCGACTTTCCCCGAGCCAGAGCGCTGCGAGAGCACGCACACGCACCCTTCTCTGCAAATTCAGGGAGCAAACAGAAGGCAAGAAATAGTGGAAATTTTTTGCACGGGAATCAAAAAGAACACGCTGTCATCGTGTACCGAGCTAAGGCAGAGAGCCTTGAGTGCAGTACATCGAGTGTTTTATTTAGTGTATCTGGAGAGAGAACAGGTAAAAGAGCCGAGTTCAGGGATGAGGCCACAATTCCCATGGCTTTGGAGAGCTGAGACTATCAACACGAGAGGTCAGAGTGATTTCCATGAATCAGACTGGCGACGCCAGGTCCTCTCCTCTCAGCTGGAAAAAGAGGACTCAAAGCTTTTTCCCCCCTCTCTTTAAAGGGCTCTCCACCTCGGAGAGAGCCTGTGTCGCCCCGGGCGTTTAGCAGTCACGCCATGCCCCGGCAGACCGATGGGAGCCCAGTGGCATTCCCAGCCTCCGGCACAGCGGGGACCGGACACCGGCACGCGGGACGGCAAGTGAAGACGCAGAGCCACCGGCCCCGCCGCAGGCAGCCACGCTGCCCGCGCGCCCGGGCGAAGGCACTGCCGTCGCCTCGCTGTAGCCCGGCGTTCGCTTACAACCTGTCGTCGCCTTCCCTCCTTCCGCCTCCCAGCAAACCGCGGAGCCGCCGCTACGGCGTCGCCAGCAAAGGGACGGAAACGCCCCGGGCTACCGAGGCGGCTTTCGGCTTTGTTTGGTTTCTCCTCCTCTGTGCGCAAGCATCGCAGAAAACAAAGTTAGACATAAAATCCCCTAAATTATTTGAAGAATAAAAAGGCCTCGGTGCGTGCCAGGCAGGCTTCAGGGGAGCGGGGGGAAGAGCCAGCCAAAAAGCTACCGCTGAGCATATTAAAGAATGGCATTATCAAGTGGAACAGACAAGACATGTATATAATGCATAAGCAGTGTTTGCTGCTTCCCCAAACAACTCATAGATCACCAGGACACCGGCTCCTAGGAAGAGCAAAAGAGAAAAGAGAGAGGAATGCGCGATAGCATCGGAAGAGACGTGTCTGCTGCCGAGCAACAGAAAAAGCCTCGTCGCGGCCCGGGACGGGGCTGGGCGATGCCTGGGGACCGGCCGACGGGACCCTGCCCGGGGCACCCGAGGAGCGAAGCCCCGCGCTCGGCCGAGCTCCCCCCGCCTGCCAGCGCTTCGCTACGCAGCGGCAGCGGCGCTGACCCCAGACGGCGCACGGGCCTGGCGCTTCGGCATTAATCTGCCACGGGAGCGACCTTCAGCCGCTAAAGGGGAGACGTTGCTAAAGACTCATAAGCGTAAGGAAGGTTCATTTGCTTTCTCATTTAGCATATTAAAAGGGTATTATTGCTACAAACAAGAAATCTAAATGAGCCCCCGGTTGCAGCTTTGGATAACGCTTTAGATTAAAGGTGCAGGGTAATGATTAACACGCGCCGTATAGAACCCATTTATCGTCCGTAAACAAGGCGAGACACGCGTTCTCGCACGATAAGCGATGGAAGGCCCGTAATGAAGCTGCGCAGAGACAAAGGAACAAGACAAAGGAGCGGAAAGCGTTGGGAACGCAGGCGGGCCGCGGGGGCTCGGAGCGGGGTCCCCTCCCTCCCGCGCTCAGCTGCTCCAGAGGAGAAGCTGCTGTTTGCGGCTGCGGCGGCGCAGGGGACGCCCCGGCCCCGCTCCACGCGCGCTGGCAGCCCTGAAAGGCCGTCCTGCTCCTTCTGCCTTTACCAGGGTCTTCGTTCCTCCTCGCGGGTTCGCAACCCCCTCCTTGCCAGAAAGCCCGCGCCGTGCGATGCCATCTCTCGCCTCCCCAATAGGTCTGTCAGCCCCGGTGAGGCCACGACAGCTCCCCACTCCCGGAGAGCATGAAAACAGCTCAGGGCAAAAACCTCTGACTCTTTCCCCTGCTCTCTTTTTGCGCCGGAGAAGGGGAAAAAGCAGACGCCTTGCCAACGCGACCTAGCAGGGCAGCGAGACGGTTGTTATCGGTGGGTTTAGATGGCTGTTTACAGAGCTCCTGGGCTTCGAAGCGCCTCTGATGAGGGGCGACCGGGGAGGTGAGGTCCCCTCGGAGGCGGCCGACCCCGACTCTGCTGCTCTGACACCGGCTGGCACCGCTCGCTCCCCTGCAAGGATGCTGCGGGAAGCGGAGCCTTGGAAAGCTCCTGCCACGGCGAAATCAGTCGCTTTAATTACCCCCTTGCACTGTGTTTATCTCCGTGAAAGGTCCCTTGCTCCTTTGTCACTGACTGGCAGGGTTAGCAAAAAGCAGCAGGAATGATCTCTATATTTATTTATTTATTTCAACGGCACCGCCATGGAAAACGGAGCCTCCCCGCCCGGAGCTTTTCGGGGGCCGTACAATAACGCGTCAGAGGAGCTGACCCAAGGGGACCTTCGGAGACGGTAGTGACGCACGGAGCGGGGACGCCTTCTCCCCCCGCTTTGGGAGCCCAGGGACCTCCCCGGTGCTCGCGGGGGAGCGAGGCTGC
Organism: Phoenicopterus ruber ruber; assembly: GCA_009819775.1. Classification (NCBI taxonomy): domain Eukaryota; kingdom Metazoa; phylum Chordata; class Aves; order Phoenicopteriformes; family Phoenicopteridae; genus Phoenicopterus; species Phoenicopterus ruber. The sequence continues at coordinate 7,753,740 of CM020237.1, read as the reverse complement.
TCCCTTCGCTGCGCAACCGGGCAAAGGCAACCGGAGACGTGGTCACGGCGGGTCTCGCGGAGCAGAGGCAGCAAGAGCCCCGGGAATTGCCCAGGGGACTGCTCCAGGAGCCCGGCCGGGAGGGTAGCAGGTCCGGCCGCCGGCACCAGGGCAAGCACTCTCCCCCTTCGCAGGGGAGGGAGGGAGCAAAGCAGAGCTACGTGTGGAGAGACCAGGCGAGGAGAGGCAGGAGAGGGCAGGGAGGGCAGCGTGGCTCTTTCCCCGTCCCTGGAGGGCCGCTGTCTGTGGCAGCCCCGGCAGCTGCGAAGCGCTTTCTGCCGTGACAGGGCTTTTGCTGTGATTGACCCCAATTACAGGAGTCAGCCCACACGGGCTAAGCGCGTCGCTCGTGTCAGCCGGGCAGCTGCTCGGCGCCTGAAGACTCAGCTGCCCAAATACATACCAAATGCAGGGCCCTACCACCGCCAGGAGCCGGGGGTAAGGGCGGCCGGCACGGCAGCGGCTGCCAGCTGCGGTGCAGCATCCCTGGGAGAGCCCAGTACCCACGGAGACCCACGCACACCCCGCATCGCCTCCCGGGGACCCCGGGCACATCCCAGCGTCCGCCCACGCTTGCCAGGTGCCGGGGACCACCTGCAGTGCCTGTTTAAAGCTTTTTCACTAATTTAACACAGTTTGCTCATTTGCACGGCAGCATCGCAAAAGCAGAAAGCCAGAAAGCGAGTCCTCATGGGACGGTCCGACCCAGCCGCCCGAGGCCCACCGCAACCCGGTTCGCACCGTGCATCCCGAGGGATGTCGGATGCAGCCAGCCCACGCGTGCGCAGGGGGAAGCCCAGCGCTGCTTCCCGCTTCCCGGCTGCTGCGGGAGCCCCCGGGACAGGCTGGGCGCGGAGCGAGGAGCGAGCTGCGTGGCGCCAGGAGCAGGGATCCATTTGTGCATTCAGTTCAGGTTTTTGAGGCGTCTGAAGCGTTTAGGAGCACGGGGTACAGGAGAGATCAGCGAGTGTGTTCCCCGGAGGCCTCGCTTACAAACACAGAGGGCTGTTTAATGGCAAAACGTTTCACCTCCACCGAAACGCACGTCTCCAAACAAACGCCCGCAGTAGCCACCTGCCTGGGCAATATTTATAAGCAATGCTAAAGCAGCTGCTCTGCCTCAAACCATAACACCGTAGCGTGCCAAACCCAGCAAATGAACCTCTCTCCCCAAACAGCTACGTGCCACAACAAGGCAGCCTGAGCAGGGCAAACGGCCTTACAAACACTTGGGGGTAAATAAACTTTCCCAGCTTCCATCCCCGCGTTTCCCAGCGGCAGCCGTGCCTTCGACGGGCACAGAGCACGTTACAAACCACAGAGACACGGAAAACCGAACGATACCCGCGCGACCGCCTTCTGCGATGCCGCAGGACTTACCTGCGCGCGTAGCTGGAGCGAGAGCTCCTCGAGACGGGCAAAACCCGTCGCAGCTCTACAGCCGGCATCTTCCCTACCCCTCTTTCCACCGCAGCCGCTCCTTGAGCGTGTCAGCGAGGCGAAGAGCGGGCGGTGCTGGGGGCTGCGCGCACGTGGCCTGAAGGCACACGCCACAGAGCCCAGAAAAAAACGTTTCTGCTGCAGAAACGGAGAAACGGAGCCCGAGAGACTCACCCGGGTCCCAGGCGAAGGCTCTGGGAGAGCACCGAGCTGCACCCAGCCCCGGGGAACTGTGTTACCCCACGCCCCCGCACTTAAATAACTTCACCTGCCTCGGGTGCGCAGGCTCATGGCTCGCCTCGTTAGCTGCCCCTCGTTAGCTGCCCCTCGTTACCGGCCGGCGAGGGGCCGGGGCCCTGCCACGGTGCTCAGGGATCGGCGCGACGCCCGCAGCCCGGCCCCTCGTCCCGCTCCCGGCTGGCAGCGCTCCTCGCGCCGCTCCGGCCGGGACACAGGCGCCGAGCCCTGCTACAGGGCCCGCTTCCCTTATTATTTCATTCCGCCGTTGTTAATCCCCGACTTGGTTCCACTCGCTCCCTTTTACACCTTGTCTCCTGCCGTCGCCTGCCTTTAGAAACAGTTTTATCTGAGCAGGTGAGGCGGGTTCTAAATAAATGTTGCATTGCACCTTGTATTTTGAGCAAATGTGAGACTTATCCTGATCAGGTGCCTTCCACCAGAGGACCTCGTTCCGTCGGATAATTGCAACCTCGGTTCTTTATCCTCCCCTTTTGTTCTCTTCCCCCCTCCGCGAAGCCGCAATCTTGCACGAGAACATCAGCAGACAAAACCCTTGAAAATAACTCTCCAGAAGAAAGCTAATTTACTTTTTAATCTGGTTAGGAAATTTGCCAGCAGAATTTCCACAGACAAGCGGAGCTATTTATTGCTACTTATCATACCGGCTGGATCCTCACTCCCGATGCGGGCGACGGAGCAGGCACGGCGGAGCCCGTGTGCGCGGAGAGACGAGCAGAGGAATCTTTTGATGTATTATTTATTTGATACAATCTTCCCCCTGATAAGATCGGTACGTAGAGGACAAAGCGGCGACCTTACCCATTTCAACTGCTTACATTACGAAATACCGAGCGCATATATGTATATATTTATGTATTCGTTTCACTTATTTGGTTTGGTGGGCTCTCTTTTATTTATTTGTGTGTATATACACACACACCTATATGCGTATATATAACATTCCTGCCGGGGAACGAGCTTACTGCAGTTGTTTCCTCGTGGACGAAGAGGATTCGATCGCGTTCGTGCTTCGGGGATCCTCTTCCCCGTGACAGATACGGGAAAGCGTCGCTCGCTGAAGCCGTTACGGGGTCCGTTTAACCACGACGAGTGCCCACCACGACGGCCGCGAATACGGTCCGCGAGGCGGGGAGAAGGCAAGCGCGTGCCAGCGTACCCGACGCCCCCGGTTTGCCGTTGAATCGCTGGGCCGCAGCCCGCGAGATGCGGAGCGAGCGGGCTCCGCCGTCGCTCCGTACGCTGGAATAATCCTTTTCCCCCCCTTTCTCCTCGCAGCCTGGCGTGACCCGGCTGCGGGGCTTTGCTCGAGGGGCTGTCCCTTCCCGGCCGCCTCTCCGTGCGCTGCCCTCCCAGCCCGGGCATCGCCCCGGCTTGCGGCTTTTCTCAGTTAGGTGGATTCCCCGGCCGAGCCCGGCTCAGACGTCCAAGTTCCCGCATAAAAGTTCCCGTCTCTCGCTTTTCCTTCTCGGAACGATGCCTCCTGTGGGAAGTGTAAATACAGAAAGATGACAACACGTGCATTAGTGCTCGTTAGAATGTCATCATTATATCCTGCAAAGTGTCTGCTGAAGGGATCCCTAAAGGACACTTAGAGATGGAGCAGCTGCTCCGGATTTGTTCCAGCTCACATCTCGAGGCAAATGACATTGAGATAAATACGGCGTCGCGGGTGCCGTCGGGAGGGGGAAAAGAGGGGGGCGATGTGCTTTGGCCGGGGGTCCGAGGCGGGACCACAGCGCGCGCCCGGCCTGCCCGCCGCCCTCTGCCCTTCTAGGTTAATCGGACGCGGCAACGTTTGCGACGGCACCGGTGGGTCCACGCAGCAGAACGGTGCGACGGGGAGACGGATGCCCCACGGGCCTCCCGTCCAGCCAGCGCTGATGCCGGCGGCGGTTTAACCGCAGCGGGTGGAGGTTAGGATGGATTCTCGGGGGGGGGGGAACCCAACCCAGCACCCAAACATCTAGGGGATGACATATACGTGGCCAACCTCTCGTATGTATTTTAAACCGGATTGGCAGCTGGTGTAAAGCAGAACAATCTCATGCCCTGCTTCGGCGGAGCGAGCAGATTTTTACAACGCAGACGTTAAGCCCACGAGATCCCGGGATGGTACCGTTTTCTAACCTGCCTTTGTACGATGCCAGGAGAGGGGAATTCGGGGGGAGTTACGTGTCTGCGCGACAATCTCCCTCTCCGCCTGTTTGCACTTGCAGAGAAAGCCTTGAAATCAAACCGCAAACAGTCCCCAGGGCGCTCGCTGCAGAGAAGAGAAAGGTTAAGGGCTGCGATTGCCCATGCTTTCCCCGTATCCTTGCCCAGCAAATAAAGAAAAAAAAGCATTGTCTTCCACTTGCCGTCTCGTAAGAGAAGTTTTGTTTCCTGCTGTTTCACCTTCTGCTGGCAGAGAGTCTCCCCAAACGGAGGGAAACGGGCTCAGGGCGGAGGACCGGTCTCACCGGCGGCGTTTGCGGAGGCGGAGGGAGGGACCGCAGGGGCTGCCAGGAGCCGGAGCGGGGACGGTGCCAAGCGACTGCGGCCGCGATGAATTCGCTGTGAAATTGCGTCGCTCTGGGAGGAGGCAAACGGTCGCAGCCAGCTGAAAATTTTTCAGAAGACCAGAAAATTTCCATTTGATCGCAACGCAAACGCTTGCGAACACATCGGTTCAGACGGTGCTTTGGAGAAACAAAGGAGCGCGGGGCGACGCACATCGCCGGCACCGGGCGCTCCGGGGTCGGGCCCTTGGACCGGGACCCCGGGCTGCGACTGCAACACAGATACCTGCCATGGCTGCAAACGCCTCCTCCGGCCGCGGCGTGCCGGAGCCGTGCCGGCCGCCCAGGGGAAGGGCTGGGGGCTCGCTGCGCCCGGATCAGCTTTTCATCCGGCCCTGAGACAAGCTGGAAGCGCTAACGCTCGGTCTCCCTATAGACTGCTCCCTCCAAATCCGGGCTGTGGGCAACCCCCTTCGCTGCTGCCTGAGCTGCGTTCGCAGGGAAGCCGTTTCATATAGCCATAAGGACACATATTGCGTACGATACGTATAATATACACTATTTATCTATTTTTACTCCCATGTGTGTATATACACGCGTGCAGTAACGCCTCGGCCAGCAAAGACTGCTTTACTCTAACTAGCACTAGCGTTTCCTTCCCAGCGAATGGCAGCTCATTAGGGTGTTTAGGGACCAGAAAAACTCAACGGGATTTCACGTCCCTCAAGGTCTGGGGGGGGTATAAAGGCCTCCTGCCTTTGGCGCAGGCGGTCGTAGCACGGAGAGGCGTTAGGAGCAATGCCCTCGCGCTGAGACCTGTCTTCGCTCTGAGCGGGAAAGCAGACACCTCAAAATTCACCGTGAAAAAAGTTCCCCTTCCAAGAGGCGCTCGCCGGCGATCAAAACATTTTGTTTCCTGGCTGGCATCCACCATTTAACAAATTTCAAGTGTAAAATCTATATTTTGGAACGAAACATTGCCGCACCGCAATCCGGCAGCGCTGAAACATTTCGGTACTGCCGCAACGCTCCTTCCCCTCCCATTTCTTGCTTCACGTGAACCGGTCGGAGGAAGAGAGGAAGGCGGCGCGCGCCGGAGCGGCTCAGGCCCCGGCTCCGCCGAACCCTGCACGCTGCCGGGGCTGGGGAGCAGGAGCCAGGCGAGGGGCGATGAACGGGACGGGACGGGAATACCTGCCGCGCTTTACGTCCCGGGGGTGTTTGCACGATGGTTACGCGGCGGACCAGGTCAGCTCACGCAGGGACGGGGCTGGAAACGATACCAAGCCCTGTCGTTATTAGCAGCAAGACCCACGTCTCCGTTCCCTCGCGCCGCAGGGCGTTGGAGACGTGTGGGATCCCTCGCCATTATTGCCACGCCTGTCGCGCCGGGGCCGCCTTGGGCAGGCGCCCCGGGGGTTCCCCTGCCCGCAGCGTCTCCCCGCCAGCTCCACGGGGTCCGGCGTCTCGCGCGCTCGGCCAGCTTGACTTAGGACACGGCGCGGCGAGGAGGCAGGGTGACTCCGTGCAGACAGCTGTTTTGCGGGAAACCGGCCTCGTTTGGGCTTTGTTTAACGCTTAGGGACTGGTTTGAGCCGAGAGGACTGAAATAAGGAGAGACGGAAGGTGTGACGCGCTGTGCCTCGTGCCAGCTCGGCGCTGGGTTACGAGCGCGCCCACTGTTACTCGCAGCGCAGCTGACGAGCAGCGACTTGTTAAGCTGCGGTAACTGGATGATCCATCGGAGACGTAACAGCATAAACAGGGGTTCCCGCCGGCGTGCCTGAACCCAGCGCGATTCCCCGCACGGCCGAGGCCCCGCTGCCCGTCCTCGTCGCCTTTCCGCAGCGCCGACAAACCGGCTCTGCCTCCGCGGGCGTAGTGGTGCCGGCAAACGGAGAATCCCCCAAACGTCCTTCCAGCATCGAGACCAGAGGGGTTTGTTTCTTTTCTTTTAAAGCGCACGTTTGACTCGGCACCTGCAACCTCGCATCTACAAAGCGGAGCTGCCACCTCCCCGAATAGCTGTAATTTCTTTGGAGTTCAATTATTTCTGCACCATACTGTTTGCAACAGCTGAAGCCAACAGCGCTGTGCCGCATATTATGTACTCTGTGTCAATGCACCATGAAATATTAAGACTACAATAGGTCTGAAGGCACAGAATCATAATCCTGTAATAGCTCGCTTCATTTTTGCTGCTGGAAGATGGCAGAATACTTCTATTTTTAAACAAATGGCGTTCATTCTAAGGAAGCCAGGGCTCATCTCGACACAATTGCAGCTGCAGAGCGTTTTCCCCACTGTGGTTTTGAAACTCGGAGCTCGGTCAGGGGGGAGCCGCTGGCAGCTTTTGCTGGCATTTGACTACGTGGGTGAACCAGGATTTATCTCTTGGCTTACAAAGGACCGGTTTAGTTGCAGGAAAAAATATTTTCTTCTGCATTTTTTTCTAAACCGCTGCGCTGACCAGACGGAAGACGACCGAAACCAAGCGGGCGCGCCTCCGGCTCCCAATTCCTTGGCGTCCGTTTCCCTGCGGTGCCTCGGGAGAAGGTGCCGCCTCGTCTCCGGGAGGAGCCGCGGGGCAGCAGCTCCCGCTGCCGCGTCCGCCGTGCCGGGCTCCCGCCTCCCCCGGCTTGCGGGGGGACCCGCGGCAGCCTCTTGCGTCCCGCACCGAGTCGCGCCGGGCTGGGGCTCGCGTACAAAGAGAGCGTCGGAGAGGAGGCGGAACGGGGCGTTTTCCCGGGGAGCCCCGCTCCCCACAGCCCCGCTGAGTCCCTCTGGGGGCAGCCAGCCGGCGCCTCGACGGACGCGCGCTTGCACGTTTTTTCTTAATAGAGAGGAGACCTCTTCTTTAACGCCGTCTTGCGAATCCGCATATCCCTCCTCCTCTCCTCCCGCGGTTAAGCTGCCGAAATATAATAAATATTTCACTTTCAAATCTAGATTCATTAAAGGATGCCCAGGAGGGGGAAATAATAAGGTATCACTTCACAGCCCAAATAAAACACAGAAAGATACGGCCTATAATGTGTATTTCAGGCTTCGGGTTGAGATAATTCATACATCACTCCCGGTAAAGGAACAAAGATGGTGCTGCGTCAGCACATCGGCTGAAAAAATACCTTCTTGCAGTATTTTATGCCCTTTGGTAATGGATCCCAGTGACCGTATGTTGCCGCAAGCGGGAACCGAGGCAGGCCAGAGCGGCAGGCACCTCTGCTCGGGAAAGAGCTGGGATGTTCCCCCCTCCATCCCTCCGTCCCGTGCCGCGCCAAGGAGAAGAGGGAGCGGAGAAACACGCTGTTTTCCTGCCGTGTTTTCCGACCGAGGGCACGTTTTCTCGCTGGGGCTGCAGAGCCGAGCGGCGGCAGGGCCGAGCGGGACGGGAGAGCGCCCGTGACAGGCTGCGGAGCGCTCGTTTATCATAAGAGCGATTTCCCTACTAATAAAGTGACCTTGCGTAAATAGCTCAACTTTTCACAGCTATCACATCGTTAGGACAGGACACGCGGTGATAGATAGAGACCGCACGGACTGCTGATCCAGGATGAACTGCCGCCGCCGGGGAGTTATTTTTGACGGGGCTGAAGCGCTCCATCATTTAACGACAGAAGGTGCGGGTGAGGAACGCGCCCGGGGACACGATCAATTCTGCCCGCTGCCGACGCCGCGGGGGAGCGCTGGGCTCCCTTCCTCGGTCCTCTCCGGCGGCCAACGCTCTGCCCAAGGGAGCCGAGGTCTCCCCATCGCTGCCGCCGCGGCAAATCGAGACTCGGGGCAGCCGTCACGCCTGCTGGAGAGCCGCTGGGCTTGCGACGAGGCCCGCGGGGTCTGGCGGGAGCAAACCGGATCGTCGGGCACGAGACCCGGAGGCTCTCCTCGGGCGCGAGTGGCGAAGCGTCCTGCCCTTCGCGAGCCTCGCCGTGGCCATCGCCGTGGCTGAGCTTCCACTCGAGGAGCCACAGCGGCGCGGGACAGGCGGCAGATCCCGAGGGAGCGGCGCGGTGCGCTCAGCCACGCTCTCCTCCCGACGCGGCCGCAATCCATCCTCCTGCTGCTCTGCAACGCTCACGGCATTGCCGCGGTTTTGCAAGTGAGCAAACGCGGTGCCCGGGACGCGCCGGGGCAGGGGGGAGGGATGAGCCGCGGGGTTACGCTGCGAGGAAAGCGCTGGTAGCGGGTGTCCGGTGCTGTTACTGTTCCTCTCCCGTGTATACTCCTGGCTAATCCGGTAACCTGTTATTTCTGTGTAGCCTAATTAAGGTTGTGAGCAGCTTGATCTTTGTTTACTGAAGTACATCGCGGAAGATTGCCAAGATTAAATGAAATTATCCGCAGGCGGGGCTGGCTGCGCGCGCTCGGAAGGACGGCTGGGGAGCTGCCCTCCTGCCGCTGCGGATGGAGGTCGCGTCGGCTACCGCATCACGCACCCTGTTGCCAATTCAAGCTTATCTAATAAAGGTTCGGGTAAACCAGCCCAAACACGAGCCCGTGAAGGCTGAAACCAGCTCATGGGACGCGATTAGCGCTCGGCAGCCCCCGCTGTTACCCGCTGCCTGCGGGACCTCAGCATCCCTCCGGCCTCGCTCAGGCGCTGGGGCTGCACGTGCGACGGAACGCACGGGGCCGGGGGAGAGAGTAACGCGGTTTGGAATCACAGTCCTATAGAATAAACCCATGGCTGGACCAAGAGCCCCACCGACACGGCGGCACAGACGCCCACGACGCCACTCCGTCTGCGGCCGAGCGGCGAGATCGGCCTCCGCTCTCCTCCCCACCGGCTTCGCATCCGTGCCGACTCCGGAGGAGCTGCTCCGGGCTGGCACCGGCCGTTTCGGGCAACGCAGAGGGGCCGGGTCCAGTGCCCGGCCCCCACTCTCACCCCACGGGATCGGTCTGTTGGGGCCAGCCCGTCGATCACGACTTGCGTGAGTTATCGGAAGGACGGGGAGGGGACTATCCCTGCGAGTAACCGCGCTCCGGCAGGAACGAGGGCTTTGCAAGCCGCCTCCGTGATTTACACCGACGCAAGGGAAACAGATGAAGTATCCGCTGATGTTGATCCCCATTTACTCAGCTAGTCTATCTTAAAGGGGACCACGGATAACATCGCCTTTTCGGAGCTCCGTGGGTGAAGTAGGCTCATAACACTGCACGCGTTACGATTTCGCTGCTTGCCAGGCTGGATGGCTTCCTCTGCTCCCGTCAGACCCGCGGCGCGAGCGGATCCCGCCAGCCGAGCTACCCAACGCGACTGGTACCTCCGCAACGCGCGCTGCCACCCTGCGTCTCCCAAACGCTCTCCAAACGGGTCTGCTTGGACCCTTTTTCAGTATAAACATCGCTAGGTTCTGCGTTAAATGTGTACGCGATGCGTCTTACGGAACCTTTAACAAATTCTGTGCAGAAGAATATGTTTTCCCATATGGGCTGCTTAAAGAAAGGCAGATGTGAGGTAATCCAAATCCCTCATACGCTTCTCCTCCTTCTCCCTTTCCTTTTGGCAAAACATTTCAGGCAAAGACAAATATTGTATCAGAGAGTTACGGGAAATAAACACGAACGTAGCTCAAGGGCATAAGTAAGTTTCTGGAACGTGTTCTCAGCACAATTAATAGGTAACGTCGCGGGGGGAGCGCGAGTACCCAAAACGTGCCCGAGGAAGATAATTTTCTCGCGCAGGCGGTGCGCCGGGGACCGCGGAGCGGGCGCCGCGTTAGTCAGGACACTCGTAACGGGCTGCCGAGAAAGACGACGAAAGCCGGTCAGGAGCTTGGGGGGGAGCAGGCAACGCCGGCCGAAGCGAGCGGGGGGAGCCGGGGGCCCGGCGGTATAAAACCAGATGGCAAAGATCGCACCCGGGGCTCGATCAACGGCGCTTCCGCCGCCGCGTCCGCGCCCGACACGGCCGGGCCCCCCAGCACCCCGGTTCCCTCGGGGGGCGAGCGCACGGGGGTCCCCGAGGCTGAACCCGCAGCTGGAAACGCGCAGCCAAAAGCGGGGGGCGAAACGCGAGCGCCCGAGCGGCGTTCCCCTCCGAAACGTGCGTTCTTACCAGAAGAAAAAGAAACAAGCATCTCGCTCTTCTGCCAGGTTCCTCAGTTCATTAACTAACCCTAAAACATTAAACCAGATGTGGTGTTTTATCGCTTGACTCGGATCGTTACGACTTTATTTCTGATGGGCCTGGAATAGATGAAATGCGGTTATAAAGGTTATTTAACTATTAAAACAACTATTAATTAAAGTTTGCCAAGTCTTGGGGGCTCTGAGGACAAGAAGCAGCTAGGCAAATGTCAGTTATTATTTAATAAGTCACTGTTATTGAAACACGCGGCACGTGAGCTGCATTCCCAGCGGGAGCTGGGATCTAGCCGGTCCCCGCTATGAATACTTCGCCCAGCGCTTGCCAGGTGGGAGGGTGATTCGGTGGCAGAGCCGCCGCCGGGGACCGAGGGCTCATTTAGCGGAGGAAGAGGAGGAGCAGCGGCAGCCGCAGGGCAGCGAAGGGCTCCCCGGGCAAGGGGACGCGACGGGCAGCTGCGATGGTCGTCATCGCGTCCGGTTCGCACGCTGGTGCGGGGGTTCAGCCTTGCCCTCGCCTCGCTGCCTGCTCGCGCCCGCCGGCCGGCTCCTCCCTCGTCCCAGCCCGGGGACGCTGCGGGTCGGGGCTAGCTCCTGTTTTCCGCCCGGGAAGCGACGGCCGCGAGACCCGATCTGGGCCGGAGCCCCGGGAGGGTGAAAGGCGGCAATAAATCGTAAAACGGTAACAGCTCTGAGCTCATCCGGGATTTCCAGAAACGGCTCTAATGCCAATAATTAACAGAAATAATGCTGAATAAGCCTCCGCTGCGTCAGAGCTCGAGGAGGAAAGAGTTCACTGAGCTGGAACCCAGGAGAAAGAAATACGGAGCTGCTCTTGCATGTGATTCTGTAATTAGGGCTTGCTGCAGCCCGGCCCTGGTGCCCTGCGCGACGCAGCACTCCCGCGTCCCCTCCGGTGACGGGAGTCGAGGGGAACAGACACCCCGCGAGTCCCCGCTTTCTGTGCGTAAACACAAATAAACCAGCAATTTGATTCTTCTCGGCACGAGGGGGGAAAGGAGGCGCAGAGGAACGAAGGCGAAGCAGAGAGCCCAGGCGTTAAATCAGGGGATGAAATGCCTGCCAATGTTTTTTTAAAAACAATCCAAGAAAATGAAAGGGCCGCGCGCAACCGCCGTACCGAGACAATAATCACTAATCAAGTCAAAGTTTCGCTCTAATCAGTTCAGTTGTTAAGGGGAAAAAATAGAGCACTGGCTGGGCTTGGAGAATTACCATTCGTTACCGTCTCCTGCCTGCGGATCTCATCAGCAGGGCTGAGCCGCCGGGCTCGCCGCGAGCCCTGCTCGGCCGGCCCGCACCTTCCCACCGCGCTGGGCTCGGGACCGGGACCCGGCGGCCGAGGGCCCTTGCCGAGCACGACCAGGCGCCGCCGCCAAAACGCGAGCCGTCTTCCCTGGCTTTGCCAACGCCCCGGCGAGGGCCAGACCTCGGCCGCCGCGCGCTGGGCTGCGCGGAAGGACGAGCGACAGACGGATGCACGCGTGGAGGCTGTCCCCGTCGCTGCCCGGCTCAGCCTTCCAAAAACCCCGCCTAAAGCCTCGTCTGCAGCAAATCCACGTTCCGTCTAGAAGAGATGCGGCTGCTTGTGCTGCCGAATCCCTCAATCTCGGGAAGTCAAGCAGCGGTTTCGGGAGATCAGCCGGAAACTTGGAAAGAGCAACCGGCGTTTTATTTTTTTTAAATGGCCCCAGCCCGCGCAGACGGGCACCCGAGAGGGCTCTGAGGAACAGAGAGAGGACAACAGAGAGGAGCAAGAGCCGAGGGAGAAGAGGCGAACACCAGCGGCAGAGAGGCAGGCTGATCCCGCGCTCCCGGATCGCTCCGAACAGCCGCCGCGCGCTGTGCAAGCGGAGAGGGGATGCTTTTCAAAGCCGCCGCGGCAGCGCGACTGCCTCTGCGGAGGGCAAGGCGAGCGTTGCCATCGGCTTGAAGGGAAGGAAAGCCGATCCAGCCGAGAGCGCTTTCCAACATACTAATCCTGTTCCGTCCCAGGAGCAACGTCCCAACAATTATCTTGGCAGCACAGGCGGCGACGGGGCCCGGAGGCTTGCCCACGCCAGGAAGGGAATCGTTTTCAGAGCGGTAACTTCAATGCGCGTGGTTGCAACCCCCAGCCCCGCGCTGGGAGCAGCGCCCGCGCTGTGCTAAGCGCAGGGCTCTCTTCAAAGCCTCACGCCCGGCTCTGCCGCCGGCTCCTCGCGCCTGGAAGCTCGCCCCGTGCCCTTCCGCCCGCCCCCGGGACGAAGGAGCCCGGCGGGGAAGGCAGAGGACAAGTTTTTAGATGCGGCTTATTTATAAGAAAGAAAAGAAGCGATTGTACTCTCTGTGATTTACCTTCCCTGGGTTTTACAACCGGAATAAACGGCAGCGCTGGAGGTTGCTCTGGAATTACCGGTTACCGGGGGGAGCAGCGGTGCCGTGAATCTCGCCAGCTGGTAACTCGTCCCGTGGCACGCTGCAGAGATGCTGTGCCGGAGCTGTGACCGGGGCACGGCCGTCTGGGGAGGGGGGACGGGGATCGGCATGGCCTGGGAGCGCCAGGGGAATTGGAACCCAAGGCAGACAGACCGAGACTTGGTTCGCCTCCCGCAGTTCTCCAGTTCACTCCTCTCCTTTCTGTCCTTCTCTTCCCGTTGCGCGACAGCAGAGCGGAGATTCCAGGGGCAAAGCCTGCAGTCAGGCGAACACGGTGCCCTGGGCTGGGCTTGCTCGCTCGCTCCAGCGTCCCGGCTGCCACGGCCGCCGCTGCCAGCGGCTCCGGCAGCACAGCGTGCGCGGGCTCGAGGCGGGTGTCTACGAAATCGGCCCCGTAAGCACCAGGTTAGCGTTTTGGCCTGACGAGCCGAGGCTCGCGGGCTTTACGCGATTTATCTCAAGCGGGGACTCTCAACGCCGGGTGGAAAAACCCCGCAAAAACCTTCACGCCAGAGGTGCTGGTGAGCACAGCAGAGCGAACTGTCAGCCCTGGAAGGCATCTTCTCATCTGGGTTTCTATGAATCCTGCCAAGCGCTTTGAAATCAGTAATAACTTGTTGCAGGGAACGTCACAGAGCAATTATATTCTATCCAGGCAAGTATTACTATCATTTTTTATTTCTTTTTCGAGGTTTCTCAGTCAGAACTCAAGGCACATCTCTGGGTGAGAATAAGCCATCGCATTAGTGTCACATTTCCAGGGCTGTTTTTTCCCCCTGCCACGTGCTTTTGAGAGCTTTTTGGATGACAGGTGCGCGGTTTTTCTCTAACATAAACATATACAAGCTTCCTGAGCTGACAGGGTTAACTCCGAACACAGAAGAGTGTGGAAATAGCTCAGATAATTGCAAGCCCCCCCCCGCCCCGCCCCGTTCATCATTTTGCCTCGGGCAAACCGAATGCCATCTCCAAGCCAGGCGCTTGCTCACCAGGCTTTGGTAGATGTCCTTAAAATTTCTCTACCTTCTTTACACTTGCCTCTCTTAAACAGCCATGCGTCATGTGCAAATTGTGTTCCTTCACAGCTTAGTGCTTTTCTAGATCGTTAATGACTGTACGGCGCAGTCCTGGATGGGGTACGAGTCCCAGAGGCGCGCTACCCTTCATCGTCTCCAGCCACAATTTCTCCGCTTCTCTCTCTGATGCCACGGCCAGCGCAGCAGCAGCAGAAGCAGCTGGGGCTTGGTGCCAGGGGCGGATGGGCAGCCGAAAGCCGCAGCCTCGTCGCAAGGGCGAGGAAAGGGAGGGAGGCGAGACCGGGGAACCCTGCGCAACTCTCCCAGCTTCCCAAGGTCTGGCTTTTTTGCTTGCGGTCTGCGGAGCAGAGCAAGAGTTCTCCGATAAAGTGCTAATCTCCAGCCTAGAGCTGTTTTACCAAGTTGTCCGTCTCGGTGCCGGAGCACGGCGTCCTCCCTTGCCATCGCCGCTGGCTCTGTAGCCCCTCGCCAAGCCCTCAGCAGCCCCGAGCCGGGTGTTAAATTGCACTGACCGGTCGCAGGACATCGCTCTTGTTCCTTGACTGGTTCTGCAAAAAACAAGATTCAGTTTCCAATGAGGGTAATGCCGGGATACATTTTTATTTGCGTTTTTAACAGCTTTTCTGCAGTGTGGCCTTCAGCACAAGCCGGAGCTCCTGCTTGCGAGGGCGGCAGGAGCAGGGCTCCCCGGGGAGCTGCAGGCTGGGAGGCAGCAAGGAAGGAGCCCTCAAGCAAAGGGACTTTGAAGGTTTCCCCTCATAAATCCTTCCTTAGAAACTCCCTATAAACACGACTTCGCCAGATGGGTCTTTAGCCCAGGGGAGAATTTTTTTTTTTTGTGAAAACAGAATGAGGGGAAAAAAATAAAATTCCTTTCACCTCTATTTTTGACTTTGGCAAAGCCAGCAGCGAGCAGGAGGCTGCAACGATTTATTTTCTTTAAACCTTATTTTGTGGCAGGAGTAACAGCTTGTCTCTTACTCTTAGATTATCGACCCGCTCCGTGCTCGCCGGCCAGCACAGGCGACGCGACAGCTTGAGAGGACCTCCGCGGCGCGAGACCGTCCTCAGCCGCGCTCGTCTTCGGCACGGATGACACGGGCGCGCAGCGCAGCCAGAGGTTACGATGCCAAGATTGCGGTGCTGCGGGCATCTTCGCTTGCCATCGCATCGGGAGATGAAAGTCACCGGAGGAGAAGTAATTAATGCAAATCCCCAGGGCTGGATCGATGCAGAACCTGGGGCTTTTACAGTCTCCCCCAGAAGGTACTTGCTTGTTTCGAGAGTCCGCGCCACGCAAAGGATCTGGAAACGCTATAAATACCTCCCGAGATGCTGGAGAGGCACGCGATGCCGTCAGCGCCACGCAGAACAGCCTGCAACGGGAATTCAGACCCGCAGAGCCTCTGCGCAGGGGCGGGTTGTCTCTGTGTTCCTTTTGCTCTAGAAGAGAAAACAAAGCAAGACAAACCAAAGCAAACCACAAACCAACGCGTTTCTCCGGAGCCAACCACACAGTCACTTTAAGTTAGACCCGGGCTATAGGACCGAGCTAAACCGAACCCCCCCGAAGAGCTGGTGGCCAACGCCTGGAGCTCCAGCCCCGGCCGGGTCCGGGCGGAGGATGAGCGTCTGTCCCGAGGAGGTGACGGACACGGGTGCGAGACCCAGCCGAGGTGCGTTTCAGGGCCGCAAAGCAGCCAGCGGCGCAGCTGCCCTTGGAACGGGCACGCGTAGGAGAGACCGGTGACAGGAGGCAGTTTTAGAGCCACAGCAGAGCAGCGAGAAGGGAGAAGTCCTGTACGCAAGGACATTCTTGATTGCTATTAATATTATTATTATTACTATTATTTTTATTGCTTCCTAAAGGCAAACCGCAGGCAAATGCAGCAAAGAGGTGAAAGCCCGGGAACAGGCAGGTCTCCCAAAACAAGGGTTCCTTGTGCTGCAGGGACCGACGCAACACCCGTTCGCCATCCTGGTGCCTCTGGCTTCGCCGGGCTCTGCTGTCACTCCTTGGCCTCCCTCCCCTCTCCACGTGCCGCACCCGCAGAAACCATCGCGCGTGAGGTGACGCTGAACTCGAGCTGTGACTCACACACACGCCAACAGGGGAAAAAAAATATATAAATATTTCTTCTTTCCTTTTGAGCGATGATTACTGTCAAGAGAGCGACTCAGAGGTGAGCCAGCTTCTGTGCCTGCTGTCCTTCGACACCTTCCAGGCTGAGAGTGGCCGGTTCACACGTCAAAGAACAGGATTCTCCAAAAACCAACACGGGCATTAGTGGCAGCCTGGAAAACCAAGCCGCCTTCTGCCCTTCTTTCCATATTACCACCGGGAGAGAGGGCTATACTGACAGTAACCGCCCTCCCTTGATCTGACAGCACCCAGGATCCCAACTTGGGGTCAAGCCTTGCATCCACACGGGTGCCGGAGCGGGCAGTCGGGCGCCGGGATGCGCGCGCCGCTTGCTGGGTAACGGGGCTGCCAAAAGAAGGTGGTCCCCGCGGCTCGCCTCGAGGATCTCCTCCGGGCGCGGGGACGGGGATCGCGGCGCTCGCTGGGGAGATCAGCCTACCGCGTCCCTCTTCCGTCAAAGTCAAGCGCGCTCAATTCAGGCAACCCAATTCAGGCTGGGACTGGTCAAGTTCTCCCCAGAGGCGCGCGAGGCAGTTACCAATGTTTTCCCAGGATTTAAACTTATAACACGATAGCCCAAAATAAAGCGAGCTTTGTACGTGCCGTTACTGCTACCTATTTTGCATACAATTGAATAAATTACCTCTTGTTACGAAACATTAATCCTCTTTGCTAAGTGGAGTAATTCCCCCCTCGGATGCAGCGCGAAGGCTGGAGCGCCCTCGGAGCAGACCCGGGGGCATCCTCCGGCGCAGCGCGATTACCGAAGGAGCAGGGCAGCTCGCGCGCCCCGGGAGGAGAGCAGGGACCTCCCGGGAGGAGAGCAGGGACCTCCCGGGAGGGCCAAGGCATCCCCCGGTACGTCCTCAGCTGGGGCGGCCGTGGCGATTACGGGGGGGCACGGATCAGCCTTCAGGGAAAACAGAGACGGGATAGGGGGAGGCTCCACGAAAAGCGATTTATCGCTGCTTATCGCTATCGGCGTCACAGGAGTGGCAGGAGCCGCTGGCCCGAGGTCCCCGCAGGGCCAGGCAGCACCAGAGGAGGTCCCTGCCCCGCGGGGCTCGCGGGCCGGCTGATGGGTGGCCATGCCCGGGGCGAGCCGCTGCACGGGGGCTGGAGCGCGGCGGCGAGCCTGCGGCGCGGGCAGGGTCCGCCGATCCCAGCTAAGCACTGCAGCCCCGGCCCCGCTCCCCCGGGAGCAAAGCCTTTCTTCCTCCACAATTACACACCGGAGTTAATAGTTACCGGTCTGGAGAGGAGGTTTGCCCACGTCTCCGTGTCCCTGGCGCTTGCAGGTTTGCTCTACCCTAACACGCACGCACCCCCCCAGGGTCCGGCGCCGGAGCCGAGTGGGATCCATTAGAAGGAAAACTCCACAAATCTCTGCGCGAAGCGACAGCTCCTGACAAAATGAAAGCAAGTATCTGGTTCAGATCTGCACTTAAAACAATCCAGAGGGCCATTAGCATTCATCCCGCGTGATGCGGAGGGAGTAATAGCGGCTCTATGAATAAAATTAAAATCAGGGAGCCGATGCTGCCTCGCGCTTAGGAAGACGCTGCGGAGCGAAGGCCAGATTAGGGCTGGTAACGCCTAACGCTGCGGTGAGAGGCTGGGCCCCCCGCCCAATTCGTTCCAACGGCCCCTCCTTTTAGCAACGTGTCCCCATTTGCTGCCTTTCAAGGCGAGTGGCAAGTTTGGCTCGAATCCGAGCCCGCCAGGGCATGGCGCGGCTTAACGGCCTTCCTTCTTCGGAGGCAGACGCCTTCCTCGGCTCGCACCTCTGGGCGAGGCTCCAGGGTCTTCCTCGAGCGTGGCGGAGCGGAGGGAGGGATGCTGCTCCCGGCGCTCGCAGGCTGCAGAGGGGAGCGGGGCGGCAGCCAGCCCAGCAGCCCGCACGCCGCGGGCGACAGAAACCCCCCCCGAGCGGCGAGCGGGCGAAATCTGTAACGCTTTTAACCAGGCTGCGAGTTTCAGGCTACAGTTCGTTAATTCAAAGAGACAGAATTGATATCCCTCCCCTCCCCGCCGATGGAATCGAAGGGCCTCTCGGCGGCTCCTGACGCGGCCATCGTATTCCGATAGCTCCGACTGCCTCTGCAGCGCGGGGTCGCCGCTTCCTCCGGGGACTCCTCGGAGACGCCCGTAACCGAACGGCCTAAACCACGGCGCGCAAACCCTCCGGGCACCCGGCCGTTGCTCCCGCCGCCGCTCCGTCTCCCGGCCCCTCTGCCGAGGAAGCGGATCGGGGAGGAAGCTGCTGTGCGCGGAGTCTCCGCTTTGATTTTAAGGGCACGGAGGCTGTGTGAGTCAAACCACCGCTTTTTGCCAAGAGTCCCTGAGCACCGTTATTCGTGGTTGCTTATGAAACCCCTCATTAGCTCAAGAAGCTAATTGCTGCCGCTGAAAAAACGAGCGGTGAATCTCCAGGCCTGGCGCTCTGCCACCCCAGGAACCTGGGCTCATTTACTGCAAGGCACGGCGTCCTTTCCTTTTGCAGTCAGAAGAATATTCCCCAGCAAAGCCCCCATGCTACCAACCGGCTTTCCGTTTTTCTTGCGTGATTTCGACGCACGGGCACGTTTGGGGTTGCTAGAGGACGCAAACGGGTACTCTGTGGCTTGCTTCGGGCAAAGCTGCCTCCGAAGTGCCAGTACTAGGGAAAATCAGAGCATCGTGCCCGGCTCCAAGGGCGCCCAGGACGGAGCTCCCTTGCCCCCCAAATCAGCCCAGGCGTCACTTTGGGGTCGGCAGCAGCACGGCCACCGGTTAACAAACCGTCCCTCCTGTCTGGCTGCCGGGAGACACGAGGCTTCGGTCGGGAGGAAATGATTTTGCAGGTATTGTTTTGCTAACAATAGCAATTCCTGCTTCTGAGAACGCTATTTTGCTTAATGCCTTCTTTCTGCGGAGTGGCGACGTGATGGAGTAACAGCCCTGGGATCTGCATGAAGGGGCCCGGCTGGTGACAAGGAACACAGACAGCTGTATCCATCAGAAAAGAAAGAGAAATAAGCGCAAAGGAAATAAGTGCTCCACATAAGAATCCCCCGACGACACGAGGTTTTAATCTTCAGGATTAAATGGTGTTTTGATTCCTTACCGCACAATAAATGTATTTGCAGGGGAAAAGGTGCCTATTTTCCTCCCTGGAAAGAGAAAAGGCAGCCGGGCCTAAGCAACGCGTTGCTTACCCGAAATAAAACACGAGCGTGTTTTGAAAAGTCGTCCGACAGAGGAGAAATCCAGCACGAATCCCGCGGTGCGGTGCCAGGCGCGGCTGGCCGGGGCTGGTTACCTGTCCTGTGTCTGCTCTGTGCCGCCCGAAGGACGGGGGCTGCAGCCCCGCTGGGGTGTGCCAGCGCTGGCACCCCCCGCCTCGCGCCGGCCCGCAGCCTTCGGAAGCGACTTCCTCAAATTGTCCAGCGAGCCGAGACATCGAGTTGCTCCATGACGTTTTCCTGGGCTTGGTTGCGTTTTGCAGGGAGGGCTGTCGCGTGCTGGGCACAAAGCGTGTGGGCTGATGAGTTATTCCAGTTCTGTAAAACCAGGCGTCGTCATTCTCACGTGAGATAAAGGAGCGGTTGCACGTATACGTGGACGTAGAAATAATACCGGCTTTAGAAAGAATTACAAGTCCTGGTATTCTCCGCCCAAACAAAAAACCCCAAGACGTAATGATCTTTAAAAAGACAGGCAAGAAGAAAAGCAAAGCAGCAAAGGGCAAGGCCCGCCAAGCACGCTCGCAGGAAGACGCCGCCGCGCGCCGCGCAGTCGGCCGGTAGCGACCAACCCCTCTTATCGTTCTTATCGACCGGACCCGCGACACCCCTAGCAGGGCTCGTTAAAAAACCAGCAAAGAGAACAACAACGCTCAGCAACGCGACATCTTGTTGAGCTCCTAAGCCGGGGGGGGCCTTCCCGCTTCGCAGCAATCGCTCGGGCACTGCCCGCTTGGAGAGAGCCCGACGGTGCCGCTCTTAACGGGGTTATTAATAACTGTCGCGTTCCAGGAGGGTGAAGTGACGTGCTCGCCTTCGCTCCCCAAACCCGCGCTCGCTGCCTGGCTGCGGTCACGGTTTCGGAGGCAAACGGAACTAAAAGGCAGAGAGGGGAGAGCGTGTCTGAAAGAGCGATCGACTGCAGGCGAAAACTCTCGGTCCCTACACGTTCGTTTAAAGTTTGAGGGTTTTATGGGGATGCTGCCGAGGCAGACGGAGCTATGAGTAAATATGTCAAAATAATCCATCAAGTGGAAAGCTGGTCCCTGAGCTGTTCCACGGAAGAGGTAAATGACACAAAGAATATTACTAGCTTTCCAAAATATATTCCAAAAAGAGAGACGAAAGGGAAAGGACAAGGTTTGGGGGTCCTCACTAACGCTTAGACGGTTCCCGTCCCTTTCCTGCTTTGCAACGTGGCTGGAAACGGTCCTTACTAACGGAGGCTCCCAGCCGTGTTCACGCTTTTTGAGAGCTCCAGACTCCCCCAGAGCCCTGCCTTTCTTTCCTCTCCTTCCCTGCTGCTGTCACCAGAGGAGCAACGAACCGCGGCGCGTCTACCGGCCAAAAAGACGCGTACGGACGCGGTGCCACGCGGGCCGTAGGTGACGCAGCCCCGTCCCAGCCGTCGCTGCCGTCACCGAGTCCCGCGGTGCGGCCGCGGGGCCGCGAAGAGTGTGGGAGCCCCGTCGCGCCGGGCGCTGCCCCAGCCGAAGGGCTGGGAAGGTCCCGAGCCGACCGCGGGGCCGGTCCCCTTCCCCCCGCGCGTCTCGGAACGCCCGCGGGCATCTGCCTGCCGGGCCGGTCCCTGGGGTCCAAGGACGCTGCGGAGCTCCGAGGGCTCTTAGCCCCTTGCTCGCAGAGGTGCTAAATTCATCCATTTAATCACGGAAAAACCTGCCTCGAAGACAAGCCCCAAATCCAAACTCGCTCTGAAGAGCATTCCCCTCGAGGCTCACCGGTGCTTCATTTTCCATCACAAAAATAACGTACTGTAAAAGACTGATTAGTCAACTGATAATTGAGTTCTTAAATGTCAAAAACAATATAGTATGAATATTCAGCAGATCACGCCACTGAAACTTACCTGCTCAATCAACAATGACTAACGGTTTCCATCCCCATTGTTCTTTTCCAGAAATTATGGTAATTTGACTTTTCTGAGGTGCCGAACGAGGCGCTCTTAAAAACACACCGTCTTGCAGGTTAATGCGTAATGGGCTGCTTGAAAGAAACCTGTTTGGGAGTCGTGCCTGACTTCTATCCCCTTGCATTAGCTTCATCTCGCAGTTCAGGGAGAGGGCCAATCGAATCAAAACTGCGTCAACGCAGACGCGGTTAATATTTTGCCTTCCGAGGAGGAGAAAACCGAGTACGCAGACGGAAAAAAAAGCGATGTTTTCGTGCTGCTTGAGGTTAAACGCAGCCCAAGGGTCAAGGTCACAACGCATTTCAGACATCGTTTAATTTAACAGGGGAAATTGCAGGCTACATTTAATTAAGGGATGCATCTCTGGCTTGTAAAGGGCTGCAGAGCGGTATCGGAGCAGCCCGAACAATCGTACCACGTCGGTACCGTTTCTACTCGCCAAAACAGCCCAGACCTTCCCGAAGCCCCGTTCTGGTAGCCAGCGCGGGTGGTCGCCCCGGCCGGTGCCTGAGCAAGGCTGGAAAGCGGCACCGGCAGCGCCCGCCCGTGGGTCTCCGCCCCGGTAAAACCTGCCGTCATTTTGGTGTCCCTGACGTTTTCCCAGTCTAAAGCCACCGGCGTAGCCGGGTCTGGCTGCGCGTTCTCCCGTGGCGCGCCGGGGCGCTGAGCAACCCGGCCCCCTGCGCTGGACACGGGCGCTCGATAAGCAGCCCCCGGAGAAAACAACGCTCTTGGAAGCCTGAGGAAACCCCCAACCAACCGGCCAAAAACCAGCCTAGGGCACTGCGCGTAAAAGGGAAAAGAGCGAGACGGAGCCCTCTCTCGAGGCTGCCCTGCGTTAGGACCTCCGAGCGCCTCTGCCGACGTTCCGCACGCCCTTTGCGCGACGCTCCTCGGCGATGGGTCCCAGGTGACGCGCCCGAGGTGACGCCACTGCTGCCCCTCGGCTTCGCAGCCGCCGTGACGCTCTGCCACGGGTGCCACGGGGCTCCTGGTCCCACGGAGAAGTTCAGCGTAATGACCGAGAGCTCAACGGCTCCCAGGAGGAGCCGCAGCGGTATTTCCATGCCAAAATAGTCCCGAGTCTCTGCAGAAGCCCTGAGGCTTCTGTGAAAAGCACCCTCGTTTTCCAGCCAGCTCTCATTAGAGACCGCACGTATTTAAATCACTTGGAATTAATGTGGACAACGTCCGCAGCGGCAGAGCGTACAGAAACACTTCGGCGTTCTCCGGAGACAATCAGGCGACGGGCCGAACCTCCCCCTCGCCGTTTACCTCGGTTGTTTCGCTTTGTGCCGTTCCACTGCTCCAGATCGGAATGTATTCACCCTTCGTCTCGCCCTCCTCGGGTTTTCTGCGCCGCGTAGCTCCAAGGAACGCGCCTTCTCGGAAAGAGCCTTTCTGGGAACAGCGGAGGGGCCGGAGGAGCTCTGCGCTCGTGCCGTAGGGCACCGTTAAATAACACCACCTTCTCTGTCATCAGTTGCGACGGAACGGCTCGGGGGGGAAACAAACCGCGGGCACCGAGCCCCCCGAGGCTTCTCCCAAGCAAGGGCAGGTGCCACCGCAGCCGGGAGCGCAACGTCTCGGCGCTCGGTGGGACCGTTGGCGGTGCCGAGCCCCCGCGGGTGGGCACTCTGCTCCCGGGGCTGCTTCGCGTCGCTCTCGGCGGCCGCCGACGGAAACGCGGCGCCCGGGGCCCGCGCCGGCACAGCCGACGACCGCACGTTTGGAGACCGAAGGATTACATCTTCCTAAGCGTGTTTTTAATTAACGCGCAAACGTGTCATCCTAACAGGGAGCTCGGAAGCCTGGCTCCCAGTTACCCAGACCCAGATTTATGGGCTCTATGTGAAGTGGTTAGCAAAGACATTTAAAAACAATTAGGCTCTCGGAGAGGCAGATTCAGGCAGCCCAGACTGCTCTCATTACGCTGGAGAAGGGGAAAATAAACCCATTAGGCTCACCAGACAACTAGGTTATTTGTACTATTTTTTTTAATGATTAGTTTCTTTAATAACGCCTTCTGCCTGCAGCGGGAGAACCTCTCCGGCGCGCTCTCGCGCACCGCGTTACTGATGGATGACACTCCCCCGTGACCAGCCAGGCCCGATTCTAATGGTTCGTGGCGCTATTGAAATGAATAAAAAGGCAATTATCGTTTTCCTCCAGCAAAGCGTCAGACGCTGCCGAGCGCGAAGGGGTGTGGGTTCCGTTGTCGGGGACCACCGGGCCCGACTCGTCGCCAGCAGCTGAGGCCAGCTCGGGCTCCCTCCTGCCCCGCGCTGCACAGGCAGGGGTGAGAAAGCCCTGGAGCCGGCCCGGCTGGGAGGGAGCGGCTGAGCACCCTCGCCTCTCCGAGTGCTCTCCCGTCGCTTCGCTTGAGCAAACCGGGACCGGACCTGCAGCACGCACCGCACCGCAGAATGGTTTTCCCTTGGCAAGGAAGAGTTTTCTTCCAAGAAGGCGGTTTTCATACGCATGAGCCAGCTCCCAAAATCTCAGTCTTTTGGGGAAAAAAGGAAACTGGATGTTTTGGGCAATTCCCCCCCCTCCCCCAGTTCTCGCTAGCCCTTACCTACGTCGCTCGGGGCCGTGTAAGACTGAACCTCCCCTGCACGATGCACTCAAGGGGCGCAGGAGAGAAGAACGCCCCGCAGCTAGAGCACGGGTCGCTGCATCGGGTTCGCTCGCTCTCCGTCCCTCCCAAGCGCCTTCTCCTCGTGGCCCCTGACCTTGGCCTTGGCCCGCAAGGCGCCCGTCAGGCCTGACGGGACACAGCGTCGTGCCAGGTCTGTCTCCTGGCTTCTCCGTGGTACGGATGGATTTCGGGAGCCGTCGCTGCGTGTGATACATCGGAGACCTCCCTAGCAGCTGGCTCTGATGGGAGCCAGAAGCCGTGGGGCCGTGGGGGGAGTCTTCCTTTTTAATGCCATCATTTAAAAAAAAAATCCATCTGTAGAAATGGAATACAAAGGACTCCGTTAAAACGGCATTAATATTCCAACTGAGAGAAGCCAGAAATTCAGGGGAATTTCTCTCACTCTTTGCAGGTTTGCCATCTCGCACAGAATTCCGCGTATTGCCATGGATATTGCCCTGTCACTCACGTAGTTCCAGCGTGTCTTGGGGTGGCAGGGTGCGAAAAAAACCAAGGGGGACTTTTTCCTTTCGTGCCGGGGCGAGGGAAGGTGACCTCTCCCACACGCACCGACTTAATCACCACCGTGCCTTTCCTTTGCCGCCCGGACCAGTATCTGTAATTACACCAACGTATTTTTCGCGAGTACAATGGGAGAGAGTTCCGAAAGAACAGAGCTCTGACGGGGAAAAATGAACCGGATTTAACGGTTCTTTATTGCTCCTGCCGGCACGGCAATCCTCAGCAGAACCGCCCGGCGAACAGGAGCAGCGCGCGGCGCGAGCAGCGGGCGGGGGAGCCGGCCCACGCGTACCGGCTATTAAACTAATTCCTTTCCATCCTCAGCCAGGCTCCGGCGCGGCAGCCGGAGGTTTTACCGGGCGTCCGTAGGAGAAGCGGGGCTTTGGGCTCCGAATATTCCCGTCCCCTCGCTCCCGCTTTCACAGGGTGCCCCAGGGGATCCTCGCAGTCCGGACACGCGCACGACCACGATAAAGAGCAACCGGGGGCATCCGTAGGTAACTCGGCGGCCGTTTCGTGGGCTGCCCGCGTGCCGCCTGCTCCTCGCGTTGCTTTGGAGCGAGGCTGTCTAAAACCAACCGCCTTAAAACGCCCGGAGAGGACAGAAAGTTTTCAGAAGCCTCTTCAGGACGTAGCGGTTTCTTAGCCCGGCAGCAAAGAGCAACTCCATCGCTACCGATTTTGATTTTCCCTTGCGCGAAGCTGCCGGGCAAAGCGCGGCGAGCTGAGCGTGGGGGCCAGACCTCCGGGCTTGCACCGTGCTGCGATACCCCCGGCCTTAGAAACCTGCCTCGCGGAGGGATTAAAACCGGCCCTCCCCATTTATAGTGGGAGACGGGGCGATTTCTGGGCAGCACGGCTCCTCCGGCGCGGCGAGCGCAGGGCGGGCTCACCCTGCCGCTGCCGGCATCTGTCGGCATCGCTGGCGCCCGGCAGGTGGGTGCGAGACACCCGGGAAGGGAAGGGAAGGGAAGGGAAGGGAAGGGAAGGGAAGGGAAGGGAAGGGAAGGGAAGGGCCGCACACCCCTCGCCGCATCCCCGCGGCGAGCACCGGCACCTCGCCGCCCTTGCAGCTGGGTTCCCTCCGCTTCCGCGCACGAGCCGGCTCGCCGACGCCGCGCCTGCAAGCACAGCTCTTTCTCTGTCGGCTTTGATTTTGCCTGATTTATTTCTTTGGCCGGGATACGCCGTCGATCGCCTCGCCCCAGGTCCCTTTCCACGCTCCCTTATTGACAAGCCGGGGGCCGGGCGCTTGTTTTCGCCGTCCGCGCGCTGCCGCGTTCCTACCGCGGGAAGCAGAAAACTAGTTTAACATCTCATTTATTTCGTAGATGAGAAAGTAATTCCCTGCTGAATGATTGTCCTGAACCAACAATTCAGCAAGCAGGAATTTACAGTGCCTGCCAGGGCCGGGAGTGCATTACTGTAGTGCTGGTATATAATGGAGCTGAAATATGTTTTTTTCCCTCCTGTTAGCCTGAAGAGAAAAGCCATTAAATATGATTAAGGTTAAGAGATTGCTAAAATTACAAACAGCCGCCATTCAATTATTTTGCTCTATAAAATGCAACACAGATTGGAGTTATTTCTCCGAAATGTGTTTTTAGAAACTAACATAACACAACTAATGTGGTTTGACGTAGCAAATCAGGTTTCAGATACTCCTCGTAACGCAAAACTAAAAGGTTCATAATTTAACTCAAAGTTCGTAACTTCAAGTCGTCAGGTGCCTGCTGCATAAAAAAAGTAAGGGCGGGGGGGGGGGGGAATCAATCCCGCCCCAACTAATATTCTGGGGAGTCGTCTAAAGCCGGCGAGTCAATCAGTTTTATCACCCATTAAAGCAAAAGACGGAAAAACGCAACAACTTGGCATAACAGTCACACGTGTTTTACGGCGAGTAAATCTCCCAAACAGTTTCTGTAATTTTTAACGCGACCTAAGGTGGGCGCGAGGGCTGCGTCGGGGCCGGGCGCCTTCTGCCGAAGCGCAGGCAGCTCATGGGGAGAGCCGGCGGAGTGGCACGGAGTGCGCGGTCACCGGGAGCACCGGCTGCCCGCTCCTCACCGTGCCCGGTGCTTAACGCAACTGTCTGCCCGCTCCTCACCATGCCCGGCGCTTAATGCACCGGCTGCCCGCTCCTCGCTGCGCCCCGTGCTTAACGCACCGGCTGCCCGCTCCTCACCGTGCCCGGTGCTTAATGCACCGGCAGGCTCGCGGCGCCCCGAACAAGCTGTGCTAAAATGTATTCCCTGTCAGCATCGCACAGGGAGCTGAAATAATTGGAAAGTCAGAAGAAAACCTGGATGGGGATATATTAACGGCTAGAGACCGATGGTTATTACGGTTAATAAAATATGAGGGGTTGCATTATTCTGCTGAAAGCGACACAAACCTCGCGGGCTCCCCGGAGGCTGGCTCTGGAGCTGTTGCCATCAGCACACTCGGAGCGAGCTCGGCAGGGAGGCGTGCGTCGGCCACGGGCCGGTGGCCGGCGGCGGGAGGCGGCAGGGCTTGCCGGGCGCTCGCGCACTGGCCCCGGCCCGGCAGCTGGGGGAACCGCCCGCTCGCCCGGCAGCGTTCGGGCCCGGCGGTTTCACGTCTCAGGAGGATTTCTTACCTTCTAGATGCTAATTATTCACCTGCTGGCATTCGCGCGCCTGCAGGAGTTGCAGATTCCCGCCACGGCTATCTCGAGATCCCGAAGAGCGAGCCCGACGCCCATAAACCCCACTGACTTCCGCTTGTCGCAATTTACACGCGAGATCCGTTTGTAGCAGGCCGCAAAGGGTTAACGCGTGAGAAATAGATCACTTGATGAGTAATTGCATGATTAGGACCCAACAGATCGATAATTTCTTATAACCGTATACATAATTCATTCCGCTAATGTGCTTATAATCATCTCGCACGCACCCACTTACATCGCGCAACAACCCTTCGTTCGTTTATCAACCCTACGTAAACCGAAGCGCGACAGAGAAAACAAACATAAAGGACACTTTCGAATCCGCGCCAGGGCTCGGCCGAGCGAGCGGGTTTACCAGGAGAGACCAGAAAACTCGTTAAAGCCATCGCACCTCGACGTATTGCCCTTACGAGGATGCTGGCGACGAGCGGCCGACGGCTTCCCCAGCCAGGCAGCAGCTCGGCGCCCGGCTCCGTGCGGCAAACCCAACCCCAGCCTCCGCCTTCTTGGCAAGGCCGGGGGCGTTCAGGGCTCCTCTTCCCCGCCTGTTCCCCGTCTAGTTCCCCCCGGCCCAAAACGAGCCCTTGGAAATCACAGAGTCGCCAGCTCCCATCGACGCCTGCGGTCCCTGCTTGGACCAGACCCCGGTGAGGTCCACGCGGAGCGTTAAGACTAGCTCTGCCCGCTCCGTGCGGGGGGATTTATCCGCGCGAGGGACCGCGGGAGCATTAAGCGCGGGTGCTATATTAGTCCCATTCATCGCGAAGACGAGCACGTGAGATAGGTCCGGCGTTACCGGACCCGGTTCTGCCGCATCTATCGTCCGCCCGCAGTCGTCCCCTTCTCCCTGCAACGCTCCCCGCATTAAAACGTCTGGGAGATTAATAATTTTATCCCTTCCTCGTCCGGGTACCCGGCTCCAGTCGGGCCAGTCCGACCAACACCCTGCATCTCCCCTCCCTGTGGCTCGCTACCTAAGCAGCTATTCAACGCGCGTGAAACGGTAGATAACTCCATCTGACAGGTAATTAGCGGCAGAAAAAAGCAAATTAAAAACAGAGACCGTATTAATAACAATGCACAGGCACATATTTGTCTGGAGGTGCACGATGAATTACGTCCGTTTACCAAAAAAGCCTGGTTTATCTGCGGATGGGAAAGGACGCATCTTCATCTCGGCTCCCCTTTGTGGATTTTACTGGAAGGCGGGGAGCACGGCGAGGCTCCGGCCACCCCCAGTCGCCCCGTCCTGGCCCCTGGTTCTGCTCGAAGCGCGGTGTCCAAGGAGCCGCTGCGGCTCCCCGGCCCAACCCGAGGGGAAGAGCCGGGCAAGGCAAGCGCCCTCGCTCCAACGTAACCGCACAAACCTGCGGGGGCCAGTTGCGGTATGGACAAGGGCAAAAAGAGATGAAAGAAAAGAGTATCCGTGAGCCCTGGCACCGCAGAATCGGAGACAAAGCCGCGGGCTGGGCTTTTCCTGGGGCAAGCGACTCCTCCTTGCCCGGGCAGGAGCTGCGGCGAGCATCGCGATGTCCTTCCAGGCTCAGTGCTTCCGAGTTTAATACTTCACGCTGAATTTCAATTCCAGGACCAGAAATATTCACTTAATGAAAAGCACCGTCCTGGCCCGGCGGGCTGCGGCTGAAGGGAGGAGAGGAAGGAGGAGGCTGAAGCATCCCCCCGTGAGAAGGAGCCTCGCCTGCCCGTGTCCCCACACCCTCCCTCGCTCCCGGGGGGCCGAGGCAGGGCCGGGCTCGCTCGCCCCAGGCAGGGCCCCCCCGGCTCTCGGGGGGGGATACGATTCCAGGCGGTGGGATACAGTTCCAGGCAGTGGGATACGATTCCAGGAGGTGGGCGTTCAGGGCGCTCCGGTAGAACCTTCCTCTTGCTCCTCCGTCCCTCCCCGCGCGCGAGCGGCTCCTGGCAGTTGTTTTACGCACGGCGGAGTTCTCTCAGGCGGGATCGCGTCTCTTGGGCCAGACTTGGGGTTCTTTCCCTTTCAAAGGGGGGGAAAAAAGCAGCTGGGATAACGGAGCTTCCCTTTGCCATGGCCTATACCGCAATAGAATGAGATACCACGGCACGCACCCCTCCACGAACCTGCTCCGAGCCAAGAAACCGGAGTGGATGCGAACCTCCAGGACGCGAACAGGGACCCCAAGGACGCGTACCAGGCTGCTACCAGTGCCAGCCCGCTACCTCCCCTGGCGAGAAAGGCTGTCCCACAGCAACGCCAAGGTCTCCGCTCCGTTTCTGAATACGCGAGGCCGTCTGAACCGCGACAGCGAAAGCCGGCAGCTAATGAAAACGCAGGGACCTCGCGGAGCCGGCGCTAGCCATGGCACGCAGCGGGCTGCCCGCCGGTCGCAGCACCCCGCGAAAAGGGGAAACACGGGATTCCGAAAAGGGAAGTACCCCCGAAACCGAAGGAGCGCTAAAAGAGGAGCCCCACGGCGGCAGCGGGGCCCCGGGAAGGGCCGGGAGGCAGAGGGCTGGCTCCGGGACCCCAAATCCTTCTTGCCCCAGGCGTGGGGCGGGCAGGCAGCGCCCCGCTCCCTCCAGCTTCTGATGGCTGAAGCTCCTCTGTGCAAAGTGTTTATATCTTTTGCGTGAATGTTTAATCAGCTACCCTCGCTCTCTTCCCAGCAGCTTTCCCCTGGGAAGCAGCCAGAGCCGCAGCGACAGCTCCCGCCTGCTTTCCCGGGAAGGATTTTCTGAAAGGGAGAAGATCATTTGCCCTCCACGAGGAGCCAGGAGCCACAGCTCGGACTGCGGGACGCGGAGCCGCCTGGCTGGGCTGGGAGACGGGAGCGGAGGGCAGGGAAGCCCGGGGGTGGCGAGCCGCCGCGCCGGGGGGGCTCCAAGCCTGCCCCGTGCCTCCGGCCGCCTCCCGCCCGGGCCGGGTACCGCTCCGCGGCGGGACGGAGGGACGGAGGCTGCGAGAGCGGCAACAGCCGTCCCGGCAGCGGCCAGGGCGGAGGAGCCCACCCACACCCGCAGGGCAGGGCAGGGCTGCCAGCATCCCTCCATCCCGGGAAGGTCCCGAGGCAGCATCGCCCCGAGCCCTCCTCCTCCTCCTCCTCCCGCTCACCCGGGGCCTTCCTGGCTTACGGGAAAGCCGTTACCTTAGGATTAAGCTGCCGTTGGATTCCCATCACAGGCTCTGGTCACTGCGTATTCGTGCAATGCGAGACCTTTCAGGCGCCATCGAGTTTAACGCGGCTTGATGGATTCGGGATTAAACACAAAAGCCAGACAAATCCACGCTTTCAGAGGAGGCCCCAGCGGATGCCACAGGACAGGCACGATTAGGAAAAGGGAAGGAGAAAAGGGAAGAAGAGAGATGCACACGAAATCTGGCTGCTTCTGCTCGCGCCAGCGGTTTGTTGCCCCAGCCGGAGCCGAGCCCCCGAGCCGGCGGCTCTCTGCCCGCTCGCCTCCCCGCTCCCTGGGGACGGGGGTCCCCCCTCCCAGCCTTAAGAACGGTCCCTTCTGCCTTACCGTTACACATATATTCTGTGTAAAGCTGCAACGCAAGATGCTCGCTCTGCGGTTTTGCTTTTATGGAAACCTCCCGACGAGAAACGCTCCCCCGCGGTGCCGGCAATCGGGCGTCCCGGCCGGGGGCGAAGCGGCCAGCGCCGGCGGGGACAGGGGCTGCACCCGGCGCCGGCCGCGCCGCGCTGCCCTCGCCGAAACGACGGCGAGACGTGTACGCGGCGAGACGGGGGCCAGGACCGAGTCTGCAAAGCCTTTCCGCTCAGGCAGAATTTTGGAAGTGACGGTTCCGCTTCTCTCTCAGCTCTTTGCCTCACGCCGTTCCTGGGACTATCAAAAGGAACGATGGGAGTTCTGTTGGGAAACCGCTGGAAATGGGCATCCGGGCCTGAATCTTTTTTAATTTTAAAACACGAAACGTAAAGAAAGAGAGCATTCGCTTCGGCAGACTGAAAGAAGCGCCAGCGTGGCAAATCCCGATGGAGGCAGAGAGGCCTGAGGACGAGTGGAAGGAAGAGGAGCCTGAGAGCGTGCCGTCTGCGCCGGGGCCGCCGTCCCTGCGCGCCGCAGCAGCGCCTTCGGGGCTGGGGGCACGGCCGGCGCGGTCCGCGGGGCTCCGAGCGCGGCTCCCTCCCCTGCAGCCCTCGGAACTCTGCCCCCAACGACAGCCCCGCGCCGCGGAGCCAGCACCGACACCGCAGCGCGTCAGCGAGGCTGTGCCGGCTTCGCCGCGTACCTGGATTATTCGTGCAAATCCCCCGCGACGCTTTTGCGGCGTAAGCGAGGGTCCCGGCGCCGCGGAGCAGCCGGCTCTCGGCTGCTTGGCAGCTCTGCCCGTGCCTGGTGCTTTCTGCGTTGCCATCGGGAGTTGTCAACCAGCGCGTCCATTCTGGGAGCAAATCGGAGCGACGGCCAGCCACTGACAGTAATCTCCAGTAATTAAAGGCGAATTAATTGATTTACCGAGCGACGCACTTGCTTTATATATGGTGTTTTTATTAAGTAACTACGGCTTCCTAAGTAATTTCCAAGGCATATTTATTAGCACTGCGTAAATCCGAGTAAACAAGTTCTTTTTAATTGTGGGACTAATTAAAGATTACCGCGCGCGTCTATGCCAGAGCCTACCCAGCCAGGGCTGTGGTTTAGGAGGCTTCGTCCCTCCCTGCCGGGCACCCCGGGCCGTGCCATGGCCCGTGTTAGCTATCCCGGGCGGCGGCACCTCGTATCCCTGTAAAAACACCATCTATATATATATATACACACACACACACACATATATATATACACACACATATATATTCCTCGCGATGAGGAAACGTCCCTGAGGCCGAGCCCGCGCTCGGGTTTATTTCCCCCCAGGACATCCCCCGGCAGCGCAAGGACCGTTCCCGCAGCTCATCCCGCTCCCAACGGCGCCGGCGGCAGCGCCGCTGCAGAGGAGCCGTCCTCCTCCGTCCCCCCCGTGTCACCTGCCCTCCCCCTCGCCCCCCCAGCTCGCCCAGAAAGGCCGCAAAGGAATTTTTTTTTTCGGGTCTCGCGATTAAAAAATTGGCTCCGCGATGCTTTATGCATGCATCTGTTATGCTAAAATAACCATCCTTCCCAACCATGCCCACCTGCTGTCTTTTTCAATTTTAAGTATTTCTAAGTAGCAATCAAATCAGTATAATTTGTTCTTTATCTCAGAAAAACCATTGTGAAAGAAAAATGTGACCATTATGTTACATCAGGGAAAAATACCAGCCCTTTATTTTCAGCCTTCTCTCTATTCTATCAGATCTCGCAGCCGTCATTATGCCCGTCGTATTTAATACCGCTCAAATGAACAGAGCTTTCTTTAATCACCGCGACCTTTCTCCCTTCCCCGAGCTCCCCCCTCCCCAAGGTTAAGGCTTTTTTTCCTTTCTTTTTTTAATTCAGATACACAAATACTCGTATTACGAACGCGTTAAGGGTTTCCAGGAGACGGCTCCATGGATTTGTTTCGGGAGCTGGCTGCTGTCAGCGGCATTACCATCAGCCGCTATTGTGCGAGGACTGAGGTGCCGGATCCCGGCGAAAGCGGGATGTGCCGGGCGGAACCGCCGCCTGCTCCAGAGGGACCGAAATAAAAACCCGGGCAAATATTGACTCCGTAACCTACATCAGGAGTAGGATCGACTGCTGAAACGCGCCCAGGTTGCCCTAAAAACATCCTGTTCCGCCGCCCGGGCACGGCCGCGGCCTCTTAGTGACGCGCCGGACCCGCACGATCCCAACGGAGCCTTCCCGAGGCGCGGGGGCCGCGCTGCCATCCGCACAGACGCGACGCTCGCGGCATCCCGGCACGAGAGGTCTCCGAGGAATCGGGCCTCGGAGAAGCGTCTCCTCCAGCCTAAAGACCTCGGAGCAGCTTCGGTAAGAATATACGCTAAAAATACATACTGCCCTTTCCTTCCTTTTTCCCTTCCCGAATGCCAGCTCTACAAATAAGAGCGCTTTGCAGGAAAAAGGCCCCTCACAGAAGCTCCTCTGTCTCCCCCAGGAACACGATGGCATCGCCATTTCAGCGAGCCCATCTCCGGCAGATCAGAAGAAAGGCACCCAAGGTTCAGCTCGCTAAAGGGTAACCCAGGGCCGGAGGGCCAAGCCCTGCTCTGTAACGGCACGCTCCCGCTGCCCGCTCGTCGGCCCGCCGAGAGACCAGCGCCAACTCCGCTCCTGACGGCGCGGGTGCTTTGTCGGCGTCTGGCTGCTGGTCCTGCTTCTCTCCGTGCCGCAGCCCCGGGACACGCCGGGCCCCGGGGAGGGGCTGGGGAAAACCCCGCCGCTTCCCTTTGCCCGCCTGTAGAACCGTATTTCCTTGGGCTCTGACCGCGGAGGAGGGCATTCCGGCTTCCTCCAGCCTCTGCTTGTTTGGGGGGCAAAACAGACGCAGAGAGCAACCGCTCGCCCGTCCCCAGGCCTCACGTGGCGCTCGGACCCAGCCGGAGAGACGCGCTTCCCTCCGAACGAAACCCCAGCGTCCGCACCCGGACCCGCTCCGGGGGAGCGTCACCTCGGTCCGGGGGTTCCCAGACCCCGAGCCAGAGCCGGCACGCTGCCTCCGCGGCCGCCAGGCTCTGAAAGCGGCCGTGATTTTCCCTCTCGTGCTGCTCCACTGCCCTACCCAAAAAATGAGCATAATTACACCAAATACCTTCTCATGAGAAAACGGCGACGCTCTTCTCCGAGGACGCCGCAGCGAACGACGGCCAGCCAAGAACAGCCCTTTTCTCCTTTCTTCCCCTTCCAACTCAGCCGCGGCTCGTAGAGGCAGCAGCTTCTCCCCAGGCGAACGCCCGGGAGCGGCGGCGGAGTCAGCGGAGCCGCCAGCAAAGGCTGCCCGGGCCATATGGAGGCAAACTGTTGATCCGCCGCGCCTGGGCGCGTGCCGCTGGCAGCAGCCCCTACCCGATGCCGCAGCTCCCCCGGCCAGCGCCGCAGCCTCGCGCGGCACAGCGAACCCGCCGACTCGCTCGGGCGTCGGGACCGGTTTAGCGTCCGAGGCGGCGGAGACCCTCTGCGGCTCAAAGCAAGCCACTCGGTTCCGCTGCATCTCGGCTCACCTCCTGCACGACAACGGTGATGATATTCCCAGCTGCCTTCTTAAACCGTACATGTGCGGGCAGGACGGTGCCGGTGAGGCACGTGCACAGGGCAGGGAGGCTCTCAGAGGAGTCTGGGTCCCGGTAAGGATGCCCGAACAACGATAACCGCACCCGAGGTCCCCCTCTCCGCGTGGGACTGCCAGACCAGGGACTAGGGAGTTCTCTGGGCTTGCCGACAGCGGTGGCTGCGGGGCGGCTCGGCGCACGACCCGAACCCCGCCGGCTGGCCGCGTCCCCCGGCCGGGACCCACGCGGCAAGCCGCTCGCCCCTTTGGCTTCCCGTTCCGGCACGTCTTTGGCACACGCTCTGGCTTCCAGCTCGGCTACACTTAGCAGATTCTAGTTTCCATAAATAAAAATTAAACAAACACTTAACGAGCGTCATGCATATTAATACCCTCCAGGTGAAGGCTGGCATGAGCCGTGATTGTGGCAAATCCGCATTTGATTAGATTGACTTGAAAACAGGGGAGATAAACAACCCACAAAAGCCTAAAAATTATAGTAATTTATTCTTTTGACCTCTGCGAGTTTCTTGGGTTTTATGCAACTTCAGCCTCCTTCGTACAACGGGATTTTTCCCTACTCAGTGCGCTTCAAAGAAGCAGGTGCCGGCGCATTAAAAGCGACGCTACTCCCCTCGCCTCTCGAACCGCTCGCCACACGCACAGCGCCTGTACAACGAGCAGGAGCTTTCGACTCAGCCGCCTCATGCAAGGCTCCGCGTGGAAGCCAGAGCCTCGCGCCGGTGCCTCCGCCGAGCCCGCGGCGGGACAGCGAGGCTGCTGGCAGGCGCCGGGGACGCAGGACCAGAGCCTGAAGCTCCAGGGTTGGGTGGCGGGTTTCTCCCTGGAGGTGAATCCTCTCCGTCCGGCGTTCACGGTGTAACGGCGTCTCTCCCCGTTACACCTCGAGCCTCTGGCGGATCTACCGTGGAGACAACCGGCCGGTTGGGTCCAGGGGAGCTCAGCCCCAGCACGCATCCGCGTAGCGCAGACGTCTTACGAGACCCCTCGCGCCACGGACAAAGAAGCCCCAAGTTCCTACCTGAGTTTTCTCCAGCCCGGCTCGCTCTAAGCCCAGCCAAAAAGGCCAGGCGGCGGCGAGCCACCGGCTGGGTAATAAACACCAGCAAAGGCAGCCTGGGAGGCTCTAACCCGCGGCTGGGAGGTCTCCACGGGGTCCCCGCTCTGCCGCCGAGCAGGAGGTGCGATCGCCGTGGGAGCGCCGGCGAGGCTTTCCAAGAGACGGGCAATTATTATTCATTCGCTTCCTGTTTGCGGTGACAACGTTAATCACGGCGGTCGCCGGAAGAGGGATGCTAATGAAGATGTGATGCGGGCAGCGGAGTCCGCGGCCATTTCTCAACTCATTAGCATCCTGTCACTCCGAGGGACGACCGCGGAGACCCGCGGTCCCACCTTTCGCCAAAACATGACAGGATAATAAAGCAGCGCTATTTGCAGCCCCAGGGAAAAGCCGAACGCGAGCCGTCGCAGCCTCCCGAACCGCGGGCAGCAAAGAACCGGCACCAACGCTGTATAAAATACACCCCATCCACCCGCAAAACCGCTGGTCCGACGGATCTGGGACAGATCGGGTGCGTTTGCAGACACTGGGAAGGAGCACCCCGATTTGCGGTTTGGGCTCGCTTTCAGCTGGCTCTGTGGCCCTCGGCAGGCAGGGAGGGGAACGAGGCCTTCCCCACGCCCTGCGGCAGAGCGGAGGTGCTCACCCTCCTCAAAGGGCGTTTTTCGGAGCCCCGAGGGGCTGCTGCAGCCGGGGCGATAACCTGCAGCCCTCTTTGCGCGGCGGGGGCCCTGGGAAAGCGGACCAAGGCGGCTGGAGCGGTAACGCAGGTCGGCGGGAGCCCGTATGTCTGCAAACTAGAGCGTTCTGCTTAGGAAAATTCAATTACGCTTTTGGAAGGTGGAACGATACGCCCGTGTTCAAACAGCGGCATCTGCTTTTTCGCGAGACGCTCGCGAGCGGTAGGTTTGGCAGACGCCGGCGCGACAAAGCAGCCAGGAGGTCCCTGGCCACGGCAGCTTCCCGTTTCCAAAAGACACCCCGCCGCCTCCTTCCCTGCCACCAGGTTGGAAAGGCTCCGGCGACAGGCGGTCAACGGCAATGGCCCGGCGGCACAGGCGCCGGCCCCGCGGCAGAGCGGGACGGGCAAGCGTCGGCCGCGTCCAGAAAGTGCCGCGCTCGCTCCCGCAGACCTCGCGCTTCTGTTACCGAATTTCACTCCCCCTCCCTTGGATACGGCTCCGCTTCCCTTTCAGCCTCAGCTGCGGCACAGTATAATGGGAGCTGTGAAAATGCAGTCAGCACGTCTAGCTGCTGCTGCTGCCTGAACCCTCCGGGGTTCCGCCGGCTCTCCGCGGCTGACAGCGTTTCCCGATGTCAAACAGGTTTCACGGACGAGCAGGGCCAAGGGTAAGGAATCGCCAAAGGGAGAGGAGGAGCGCGCGAGACGCAGAGCGGGCGTGAAAGCAAGCAGGAAAGCAGGAGCGCGCCCAAAAGCCAGCCCGTTTTGAAGACACGACCGTGCCGAGACCCACGTGGAGACCCCATCCCCGCCCGGAGCCACCCGGCAAGGAGAGCGGCGCGGGGAGAAACCTCCTCGCAGCGCGTACGAGCAAAGCCCCTTTCCCCCCTCCCGGAGGGCCTGACCGCCCTCACGGCGGGTACGGGGGGTCCTTTCCAGCCCCAAAGCGGGGAGCGACGCTGCGGCGAGCCGCGGCCCCGGCCAGGGCGAGGGCTGCTGGGCAGCGGCTTGCTTTTTTCCGCGGTGGAGAGCAGAGCCTGCTGTCGGAGCGGGGCTGCGCTCAGCCCGGCAAATCGCAGTAGCTCTTGCATCTCTGCTTTTTTCCCCTGTTACATCTAAGAGGGAAAAATATACCGACGGCGTTTGATAAGAGCTGCTTCCCCCGGCGAGGGCTGCGGGGAAAGGCGCTCGCAGGAACGAGCAAACAGAACTCCCCTTCCTTGTTTATCTTCTTCACATTTTAAGCAAGGGCTGGGGAAAACGGAGTAATATTTGGCTGAATTCCCCGTGCCTGTCGAAACCCAGCACTTCATAAATATGTAATTGTGCCTATCTATCACCTGCTGGTGTTCCGGGCTTCCAGGAGCCGGGGAATCATCGCTGACTTCTTCAGGGAGCTCAGTACTAAGCAGGAGGCAGAGCTTCGCCCTCCTCGATATGACAGCCCCCAGGATCCAGATTGCTCTCGAGAAGCTGGGAGCTCTGGGGACCTGGGATGCGGCAAGAAATTCCGTTCCAGCGAGTAAAATAAGAAGGGCCTTTTTCTTCTGCTTTCCTCCAGCGTTCCAGGTAGCAGTTATCCGGACCGTAAGCGACCCAAAGGGTTCCGCGCCTCTGCAGGGGCTTCTGGCAGAGTTTCCAGGGGAGCGGCCGTGTTTGCAGCCGGGCAGCGCCGCCGGCGCCAGCTCCGTGGCATGGCCGGGGAGACGGAGCCACCGCCTGCCTTCCTCGCGTCCCTGGGGAGCCCGGCTGGGAGGCACTGCCGAGCAGACGTCGCCGAGGAAAGGCTCCCGTGCTGCCCTGCCTCCTCTAGCACGCGCCGCGTCCGCCACCGCGCCGTGTGCGTCACCGCGCCCCGTCCGTCACCGTGTCGCGCAGCGAGGCACCAAAGGAAGAAGCTCAGTGCCCGCTCTCGCAGAACGGACCTCTCCCGCTCCTCCTGAACACACTCAAGAACAGAAAAGCCTCGCTCCCCCCGTCCTCCCCCTGCTAGGCAAACTCCTGCAACGGCGCGGGTTCTTTTCCGTAGACTGCCTTCTAAAAAGACCACGCGCTTACATTTAATTAAAAGTATCTACGTAGGAATGAGATTAATTAATTCTCCTTCTACCCAAGAGCCCTCTCATTGTGTTTGCTTAAATGAGGTTTCAAAGTGTTGTCTCTCCGCTCTGTCTGGGCTGGTGGTCTCCAGACAACACTTGGGCTGTTATTCCGGCTCCTGCTCCGCCACCCCGCTTCTCTTAAGAGGCAACGGAGCGCGCAGCTCTCTGCTTCGCGGCTGCGAAGAGGAAAGCTTAGGGCACGCGTGGGCATCTCGGACCTCCTGGAGAGGATGCGCCGAGCCCACCGGCAGCCCGTGCAGCCTGGGACGCCGACAGCCTCCACTCGGCGCGCTCGGCTCGGCCTCGGCACGACCGGAGGGCGCCGCGCGCGCCAAGCGCCGCCGGGTCAGCGGGCGATAGCAACGGGGGTGCCGGAGGCGAGGGCGAAGCGCAAGGAGGGAGCTACGCAAGGCTTCAGAGCCCGGCTGGAAGCACGGCAGAGGAGACGCGGGAGCCGGGAGAGGACCGTGCCGCCCCGCGCCGCGAGCGATGATGACGATCAATGAGAAGCGCTCCGAGAAAGCACCGCGGAGGCAGCCCGCGCGGCATCGCTGCCTCTGGCCGCTGCCCAGCGCCAGCAGCCCCGGCTCCAGCTTCCACGTGCGACGCAAATCAGTAAATCAACAGCCTGTGAAAGGCTGCTTCCCAACCTACCATTTTCCTGAGGCGCCTGCCCGTGTCTCCAGGCAGGTCAGGCGCAACGACGGTGAAGGGTGACAGCTGACAAGGGCGCTCAGCGCTTAACCCTCCCAAATAAGAGGAAGGGAACAAAGCGGGCGAAGCAGCTCTCCGGCTTCGGAGAGGGAGGATGCGGAGAGGTGACCTCGAGCGACGCCGCAAGAAGGGCCCTGGCTATTAGGCACGAAGAGCAACGCGCCGCGTGCTCCAGCCCCTGCTCTTCCTCGCGTCCAAATCTCACCCGAGGCAGGGGAAACGTCTTCCTTCCTTCTAATTCAACGCCAGGCGGGGACGGCAGCACGCCCTGCTGCCAGCGGAAACCGACGCAGAAGCAAAGTTATTTGCGCGAGTGCCAGAAGCCGCCGGGACAGCCCCCGGGAGCGCCGGGCTCTGCTGCTCCCGGCAGGGCCGGCAGCCCTGGGACCAGCCCAGGCAGGGGCACGCGACCCCGGCAGAGCCGGGAGCCCTCTCCAGCGGCGGGGCCGTCCCCGGCAGAGCCGCCGTCGGGCCGCGGCGCCCACGAGGGACCAGAGCACCGTGCGGACCGCGTCCCCTCGGCCAAAGGAAAGGGGCTCCTGACAGCACTGGCTGTTAGCGGGGACGCTCAGGGGCATCTATTCAGTAGAGAGACGGAAACGCGAGGGCCTTTGGGAGAGACAAACCCACAACAGGTCTGTAATAAACGTGACCACAAAGACGCCAGCTGGAGCGCGTACGACACGCTCTGGGTGCTTACGTTCCATTCACCTGCTGCAGGACATGCCTATCCCGCGGCTCCGGGCTCTCCGCATCCCCCCTTCCCTTCCCGGGCACAGCAGCAGCTGGAAACGCCGCTGGAAGAGCTGCTGGTGAAGAAAGCAGGAGCAGCATCCCGCGCCGCCGCCGCGTACGCACACCGCGTCCCTCTCCCGCTCCTCGCTTTTATCTGCGTGGCGGCGAAGATGCTCGGCGCCGTGCCGGGCTGCCCGTGACCGCGGCGGGGAGCCCCGCTCTCCCTTCCCGGGGCGTCGGATGGCTCCCCAAGGCGCACCCCGTTTTAAAGCAGCGCATTTGCATCCCGCTGGCCAGAGGCGGTTCGCGTTTCACCTGGATTCCCTACGATAAATCCTTATCGGGAGCGCCCGTGGCAAGTCTGCGGTGACTTTGCTCGTTCGTATTAGCTCTGCACAGATTAGCTCTTTGCAGCACTTTGCCAGTTTATACAGATTTCCGATAAATGTTTTGACAGACTTTCCTGACTTTGGGAAAAAAAATAGAGCTAGGGGTGGTGGTGGTGGCGGGGGGGGGGGAGAAAAAGACAGTCTTTGCCTGCCCACGCTTCAGATAGTGCTTTAGACATGAAATATTCATCGCCTTTCAACCACGTAGGGTCTGAAAAACCAGCGAGCACTTCTAGATGCCCAAATAACACAGCAGCGTTCCTTCCACGTCCCCGCTCCGGCAGCAGCTCCTGGGTCTTGCTTCCCTCGCGCGCCCGGAGAAGGCAGGAACCCTCTGAAGGATGCTCCTCCGCCCGCTTCGGCCCCTGCGCCCCGAGAAGGACCAGAGGCCGCGTGGGGGATCTTTAGAACAGATTAGGGATGCCAAGGTAGCGCTTGTCTCCCCCTGATTTACGTCTCTGCAGCGCAGGTAGCAAATTCAGCGGATCACCTTTACCTTCGGCGCCGTCTCTCCCCTGTAGCGCTCATCTTTTATTCATCTCAGTTCCGAGTGAAGATTTTCTAGATAGTAAAGACGGCGACGAGAGCAGCGGGTGTTTCACCCTTCGGTCCACGTCGGGACTTCGGATGCTCTCTGGGTACCACCCCCCGCCTCCCGCCCGCCTGGGACCCCGATGCCGGACTCGGCCGGGCGGAGGTTGTGGCCGCATCGACAGCGATGCGGGCGCCTGAGTTAACTTCTCCGATGCCCTAATGTCTCCCCGGGAGAAACGGGGTTATGCCAAGAGAGGGGCGCGCCAGCCTGGCCCGGCCACGGATCGCAATCTGCCCGTCCTCCCCAGACGCTCCGGCCGGGGATGGAAATTTCCAGCGTCCCTTTCGCGCAACCGTTTACTCTCTGCCAGATTTATCTGCCTGCTATTAGCCTTCAGAGCTCTGATTTGTTTGCCTGTCACTTGGACAAATGTTGACGGGCAGAAACAAGCAGGGCTTTCTTTTTTTTTCCCCTCCCCTTTTCTTTTTTTTGTCCCCCTCCGCACTATCCAGCGCCAGCGAGAACATCAAGGGAAAAGGATGAACGACTGACCCATAAAATAAATACAAGGCTTACAGTTTCTGATAAAGATTAAATATTGGAGGAGTCACGTCTAGATAAAAGCTCGCGGAAGGAAAAGCCTCGGACCTCAGCGGAGTACAAAAAAGCAGCAGCATATATACCTACACGCGTGCGAGGAGATGCCCTTCCAGGGGTACAACGGGGTTTCCCGCGGGATGCCCGGCAGCTCCTGGGGGCTGCAGGCGCCCGCTGCGACACAGCCCCACACAAACGCAACGCCCAAAGCACAGCAGGGCCCTGAGCCACGGGGGGTTTCTCCCCCCGGCTTCGCAGAAACCCCGGGGCCGTACCTGCCGCCCCGCGAGGACGAGCCTGTCCAGGCGCCCCCCGAGCCCCCCCTTACCTGCAGAGCCCCGTCCCCGCATCCCCGCGCCGGTGGGGCGATGCTGGAGAGGCTGTTCCCACGCCAGGAAGGCTGGGAGCGCCTGCAGCCCCCGGGAGCTGCCGGGCATCCCGCGGGAAACCCCGTTGTACCCCTGGAAGGGCGCATCTGAGCACCTGTGGGCAAAGCCGCGAAGGTTTGGCGACCCTTGCTGGAAAACAGCCCGCTCACCGCGGCGCGAGCGATGGCGAGGCGCTGGCTTGGGCGGCGATGCTGGCGAGCCGCTGCCCCGCCGCGGGTCCCGCTCCCGAGGCATCGGGCGCACCCCGGGCTCTCCATCCCAGCAGACGAGCAAGCGGGGGAACACGAGCCAGAAAGCCAACGCGGCGGCACAGAGAGAAGGGGAGCTGCGCTCGGCGGCAAATTAGACATTTAAAAACTGAGGAGAGTGACTGGTGAAGATTAAATGCGTTATAGATTTGCTGGAGGAGAGGCGAGGGAAAGAAAAGGTAGATCATTGATACCTCTCAGGCAACTGGGTGAAGATTTGTTTACGTACCGGCGTGTAATCAA
The DNA here is from genome assembly GCA_009819775.1 of Phoenicopterus ruber ruber. Taxonomy (NCBI): domain Eukaryota; kingdom Metazoa; phylum Chordata; class Aves; order Phoenicopteriformes; family Phoenicopteridae; genus Phoenicopterus; species Phoenicopterus ruber. The sequence continues at coordinate 7,711,934 of CM020237.1, read as the reverse complement.
GTAGGAACGAATGCAAGACACGCGGCCTTAATTTTTCATTTGCAATCAAGGCCACGTACACCTTGTCTTAGTCACAGAAAAACACTGCCACTCTCCTCGTTGCTGCTCAACAGCAGCGCTACCCAGAGAAGGGAAAATTACCCAGACGTCGGGCCGACGGCGGCCGGGGAAGAAAAGCTCCCGGGGCTGCAGGCAGGGGCTGCCTGACCGGCGGGTGCAGGCAGGAGCCCGGCTCCTCGGCAGGTCCCGGTCGCCGTCGGAGCGATGCTCCGGGCACCGCGTCCCCCCCGGCTGGGAGCGAGTTACCTGTGGCGGGTCGCACGGGAGCTGTTTGGGGGAGACCGGCAGCTTCCCCCCCTGCCCCGGGCGCTGGGCTGGGGCACGGGGGTGGACGAGAGCCCCGGGACGCTGCGCCCACGCTGGAGCTCGCTCCCGTGTCAGACGGCTGTTTTCCGGTGCTGGGGAAGCGAGACCATCTCACGCTGGGCTCCTGGCTCCACCGCACGCGTCGAAAGGCCTCTGGGAAGACGCGTTGGTGTCAGGGTCCGGTCCGGGAAGCGCGGGAGAGCCTACAAAACCCGAAGGCCTGGGGCACGAACACGGGGCGCGCCGGCAGGGAGAGGACGATGCCGGAGGCAAGCTTTGCCCCGGCGAGGGGGGCACTGGGCAGCACCTCCCGTCCTGGCGACGGGCAAAGGGACCAGGCACAGAACACGGAAAGCCGCCCGCGGGCACAGAGATCCAGCGGAGAGGAGATGGAAACAGGGAAGGGTGCAGAGGGGAAGGCAGGCGCGCGGAGAGTCGCGGGCTGGAGATTACCTGAGCGAAATTCCCGCGCAGCTGCCATTCTGAGGAGCCGCTGCCAACCTGCCGCCGGCACGCAGACGGGAGCGGGGCTGTGGTGCTGGAGGCAGCGAGGTGCCAGCCCCGAGGGAGGCCGGAGAGCGTGTGATCAAATATTCCCTTTACTCCTGGCAGCCTTCGTATCTCCCGCTTGCTCGTTTCACGCGTGCCCGCTCCGAGCGCGCTGCGGCGGGCGAGGTGACGCCGGCGCTGCTCGCCCTGCTTGTTGCAGCAAGGAGGCAGACGCGAGGGCTCCCGGGGGAGGGACGGTGCTGCCGCGACGGCTGCGTAACCCGGGGTATCCAAGCAGAGGGCTCTGCGTCCCAAACAGCAGCCGTTAACCCCCAGCCGCCGACAGCCAGGCGGCACAGGTAGCGCCGCGGAGAAGCAAAGGCAGCGGGAATCCCGCCGTCGTGCAGCTTGTTGGGAAAGGGGAGGGAAGCCCGCTCACCCCGAAGGATGCCGAGAGCAAGCAACCGGGGACCTGGCGGAGGTGCGGAGGACAACACTTACCGTCAGGACACGAAGCGAGTCTTTGTTTAAGCCCCTCGGAGGAAAACAGGATTTCTAGAAAGCGATGGGGGTCGTACAGAGCGCTGAAAACCACAGCCACGCGCAGGCTGCCAAGCGCCGGCAGATCCTGCCTGCCTCTCATTCCTTCCATCGCTGGCCAAGGAACTGCTGAATTGCAGCTATCCATATCCTTCTCCTACCTATATTCCGCGTTCCTTTTCTGCCTTTGTTCTCTATTCCCATTCCACCAGCATTACTCAGGGCCGCTACTTGCAGTACTGCTGCAAAACAGGGTAAGAAGCTGGAGCGGGAGAACAGAGGCTGCAGGGCAGACGGGCAGAGACACACAGGTTAAAACCAGTATTAATTGAGCCAGGCCTCAGCCCACGGGGAAAAGGGGGGCCAGCGCCTGCCCGCTCACACCGGGAGCTGCCGAGTCCCCGGAGCAGAGCGAGGGGGCCACCAGCCCGGCTGCGGCCAGGCAACTCGGCGAGAGCGAGACGGCCCAAAGGAGGGGACGGGACTCGCCAGGAGGGGACAGGACGCGCCAGGAGGGGCGAGCGCAGAGCCGAGCTTACGCGGGACGGGAGGGCAGCCCAACCGCACCGAGCGCGGGGTCCGTCTGTTCGGCACCGCGCGGGCAGCCGAGGTGCCGGGGAGCAGGGCTGGTGGCGGTCCCCGTCTCGCGGCGTCTCCGCAGGGTTTCTCCCGAGGGGAGCCCGTGCAGCGAGGGATTGCTCTGCTCTTACCTTGCTTCTCGTGGTTTTGGCCAGCCGCAGCAGCGCGTAGTTATTTCCAGGCAACACACATCAGATGCCATCGCTGAACGCGGCTACACGCCAATTCAAACCATAACCTAAGAAATAACTCTGCTTGAGCTGTGTCACCTGGACGTGCCACCACCCGAGCCACCAAAACCACGGCGGGTTCAGGGAAAGGGGAACAAGGACCGGGGGGAAGGGATCAGCTGCCTACCGAATGCCGTCGCTTGCTGGCGGCACCACGAGCGTGTGGTGCAATTGGCTCCGGCTCGAAGAGGAAAGAGCGTCGCGAGCCAGCACTGGGGACCCGTGATTTTAAAATCTCTCCTGCATTGAAATAATTAAAAAATAGCCGTCTTAACCATCGAAGTTGACCATGTTATAGCCAATTCGTATAAGAAAAAGAATAGCTGCTTTTCCGGGTTCGCGCTGGGGTTTTTTCCCCAGCGCCAGAATTTCTCTATGAAAAACGTTGTTTCTCAGATAACTGCACCAAGCGCTCGCGAGAGCCGAACGCGGCCTTCGAGCAGCAGCAGCAGCAGCCGCCGCCCTCGGGACGCGAGCCCGAAGGCGAACGGCTCCCGGCGGTACAGCACCGTTTGTTTGCATACGGCCGCTGGGGCAGCGCATCTCCCGGTAGCATCTCCTCCGCGGAAAGCGGGTGTTTTTCTCCTCCTCCTCCTCCTTTGTCCAAACCATAACAGATTGATGCTGCTAATTTCCGCGCTGCAGCTGCCTCCCGACGCGGTTCCAGGAGCGAACGCGGGTTCAGCGACAGCCGCGCTGAGACCGAGCAGGGGCCACAGGGATTCTGCGGGGCAGGGCTCTTCACCGGGGCTCGGCGTTTCAAGGGGACCAGACGCCACGCGTTGCGATTCGGAAATCCCGAGCGTTTCAAAGGGAGACGCGAGGAAAGCCGACAACCGCCAGAACCGAACTGGAGGTAGGGATGGGGTGACGGAGGCCGCGTAGCTCAACGCTCGCCCACCACGACGGGATTTACGTATCTCTCTGCTATTAAAAGCCTGGGCACCGGGCTGCCCCGCAGCGGGTCGGGAAGACTGAAATACCGGTTACGGATCCATTTTCTCCCCAGGTAAACACCGATGCAGGATAAACAGTATCAGCAGATGCCGTCGGAGCGTTGCCGACTTCAGGCCGGACTTCCAGCTGCTCACAGCGAGGTTAAGCCCGGAGATCAATTAACCTGAGCCGACACCCCTTGCGGGAGATTTAAGGCTATGGCGCTGGGACGGGGGGGAACGGGGAGCGGCGCCGGCGTTCCGCCGCTCCAAGACAAGACCCACAACCCGCAGCACAGCTCGCTGCCGCCCCGGAAGGGCTGCGGGCAGCCAGCGAGCCGAAGCGGGGCCGCGCAGCCACGGCACGCGCCATCCACCCCGCGGGGCACGGCCCGACGGCGAGGATGCCGGCGGTACGGCGTGATGGCGAGGACGCCGGCAGCCGCGGGTCCCCCCGCCTGGCAGAGCCGCGGCGGGGACAAGGCAGCCCCTCCGCACCCCGCAGCACCCTCCGCGGCGAAGGACGTGAAGCCGTGGAGAAGGTGACAACGAGCTTTACCGAAAACGGGGCTCGGCGAGCGCCGACCTTCTCGCCAGCGGGCGCTGCGTTCCTCGGGGAGGGACCTTACCTCCCCTTACCCGCTCGGCGCCGTCTCCTCCGCCGGGCACCGCGCCGGGGGCGAAGGTCGCCGCGACCGCGGTCTCCGCACCGGCAGGGGACAAAGAGCGCAAAGTGAGGTTTGGTTTTGTAACATTAATCTTTTTTTTATTAAGAAGACAGATATTTTATAGTACTTCTTTTCCTTTGTAAAAATGGTATACATGAACCGATACAAAATGCGAATGGGAACAGATGGATATGCGTTTTCTTACATTGTAACATCTTCCATGGACACCTTAAAACAGAACTGGCCTAAGGGGAAGAAATAAAAAGGCCGGGTGAATAAAGAACAAGGTTGTTTAGCATCGGTTCCGCGTCCTTCATTCGTAATACTCCCGGAAACAAGGTTGTTCTTTCTTCACGCTTCAAAATCCTAATGATCTAAAGCTGTACAAAGTAATACTCAACAATACATTTCAAACAGTGCACTGTATACTGAAGAAAAATACATAAACCGATATACAACTAAAATTCGGAATTTCCTGGGTTTTGTCCGGTTTTTCTTTTTTTTTTTTTTTTTTTTTTTCCAATGCGTGGGGCCGAAATTTTGCGATCTACCTGAGACGGAAAACACCAATCAAAACACATGAACCTGAGACATGTCAACATCGTAAGTCAAAGTTACATCGGGAACACTGCACTACTGTACACTTCCGAAACAAAGACGGGCTGCTCAAAACCAGGGTGCCGCTCCCGCGACCGACGGCGGGCGGGAAAGCCCCCCCCCGGACTCCGACCTGCCGCTCGCCGCGGCGCGGCCGGCAGCGGCGCTGACGGCTCAGAACGGAGCTGCGCTCGGCCGGGCGCGCTGCGGGGAAAGGGGGTTTCCGCGAGGGTCCGCGCGCGACGAGGGGAAGGGCAGCGCGCTGCCGGAGAGCGGGCTCGCGCACTCCCCCCGGGGCCGTCCCGCTCCCTGGGGACTCCGCCTCGTCACGGCTCTGCCAAGAGCGACAACGGGAAGAAACCGCGCGGAAACGCTCCCCCGGAACCCCTAAAAAAAAAACCCCCAACCTGATGCTAAGATTAATGCTTCCCTTAAATAAATCAGCGCACGTTTTCCGCAGAAACGCGGTAAAAAAAAAAAGTACCGCTCGAAAGCCAAGATTACTCACCAAACCAAAGTCGGCGTCTAGAATCGGAACGCCGTGTCCTCGCGGCGGCCTGCTACCCGTCACGGCTCTACCGGCGCTAGACCCTCCTCTTCCCCTATGGCTTTGTAAGTCGGTCAGCGCCGTCGGCGCCACGCGAGCGCCGCGTTCCGCTCAGCGGGCAGGAGCGAGGCGGTTCTGCCCGGCCGGGGAAGGGGTGCCGGCCGCCGCGGCTCCCGGCCTCCCGCGCCCCGGGAGGGCTTTGCCGTCGCAGCACGGCGGGAGAGGCCGGGGCCGCGCGCCGGAGGGGCTGGCTGGAGCAGACCCCCCCCCCCCCGGCCGGGAGCAGTGCCCAGCGCGGCGCGAGAGGCGGGCCCGGCATCCCTCCCGGGAGGACGAGCCCGGCGCCGCTCTCCCCGCGGCCGACAGCGCCTTTGCCGAGCCCCGGCCCGTTTCCCGGTCGCCGCCGAAAGCACCTGAAACGTGGGCAGCCGCAAACGGGTTCTCGCCGTCCGTTGCTCCGAGCCTTCGCGACGATAGAGGGAACGGGAGATGGGCACACCGAACCGCGAACTACGAAATCTAAAACGTGCTGGTTCTCCTCCGACGAGCTCCAGTTCCGAACGGAAAACGGCGAGGAGGGAAAGAGAAGAGAAACACCTTCGAAGGAAGCAACCCGCCGACTCCACGGGGCCCCAGCACAACGCCAGGAACGGAACAGGGAAGGGGAAACGAAGAGCCACAGAAACCCGACGGGAACTAACGCACAGAAGCCCCTCTTCTTCCCAGCCTCCCCCCGACCCCAACGAACAGAAATTAAACAAGGCACAGAATCTTCTGCAAATGACTTCACTAAACTAAATCCAAGCTGGACTTGGCCAAAAAAAGAAAACCCAAACGAACTGAGGTGTCGAACAGCAGAGTGTACTTTACGAGGAATATTTTTACACAGCAAATCCCGGACCCTCCCAGCCTCACGACTCTCCACCCATCTGCTTTTTTTTTTCCGTTAAAAAAAAAAAAGACACAAGCTGGTTGCAACTTCCAATATCGCTGTCTCTGTAGCGTTTAAATAGGGCCAGTAGTAACCGTCCACGGTTGGACACCTCATAGGAACCAAGGCTGCTCTAGATGAAGTACTCCTTCTTTTCCTCGGAGTTGTTTTGTCCTCCTTCTGCGTTGATGATGGCTGTGTCCGCGTCGGCCGCGTCATCTGCTCCTTTGGCTTCGTGAGTGAAGTACGTCCCTGAAAGGCAAGCGGGGGGCCCCGTCACTCCTCGGGCTCTCGCCGAGAGAGCGCGCGACGGAGCCGCGAGCGGAGACGGGGGGGGGAAACGCCACCGGGAGAGGAAGGCGAGGGACGGAGCAGCCGAGGCGCCGCGCCCCAGCAAGACCGCGCCGCGAACCCGACCGTGTCGGGGCAGGGGTCCTTCCAGTCCCGCCTCGGGCACCCAGATGAGCGGCCCCCGCTGATTGTAACAACGGGAGCGCCTTTAACAAGGGGGCACCCGCTCCGACACGCGGCGGCAGCGTGTCGCGCTCCGCGCCGTCTCGCTCGGGAAAGAAACCAGGTCACAGCTATTCCCCCCGCTCAGAAGCACACAAATATCGGGAAAATTGCGTTTTATACGCTTCCCGTAAAGGAGACAAATCTTTCATCTCCGCTCTCTCTCTCCCCTAATGTGCTTTTGGGTTTTTTTTTTCCCCTTTCTCCTCTCTTCTCAACATTATTCACTCCATCCCGGCTGCGGTCGTAACCAGCCCCTCATCCCCTGCCTGCTGTTCCAAACAAAACCCCGTTAACGCCGAATCCTTCCGTACAAACACGCGTACGGAGGAACAGTCGCAATGGTGCGCGTGGGTTTAGATTTGCTCTGGAAGGTGTAACGAGTTCCCAAAACGGGCCGGTTTTGCACACAAACCGCGAGGCCGCGGTAGCGCGGCACGCACCCGTCGGCTCAGGCCGATCGGGTTTTGCAGAGGGACTTCCGAATTTCAGTTTTAAGCTGCGCGCGAGCGTCGGGGACGCGCCGAGCTGGGGTAGCTCCGCGCGTCATTGCACGCGGTGATTAGCTCCAATACGCGGGACCGCAACGGGAGGGAGGGGGCACACAGGACGACATCACGGGCAAAGGGACACGCGTGCCGCGTCCCCTCGCGCCCCAGTTCCCGTCTCGGTCTTACCTTTATGTCTGGCAAAATACCGCCCTAAAATGATGAGCAGGCAAAGCATGGCAAACACGACCACGGCCACGACGCCGCCAACCACCGCGTGGTCCACGCTCCGTATCGCCCCTTCCTCACCTGCGCGAGAATCTGTTGAGATCAGAAGAGGAATGAGACCGGGGGACTGGTTACGGCGCGCTCTGAAGGGTCTGGCCGCAGCCGCCCTCGTGCTCCCAGGAGGAAGAGGGGACAAGCGCGGAGGTGCCGAGGCAGATGAGTTGGGGCAGAGGAGCAGGCGGGGCTGCCCAAAGCCGAACCGATCCGGCGGCTCGGCGCGCGAGGGGCTCCGCTACAAGCAGCAGCGCTACGGGGAAGCCAGCGGGGAGAGGGAGGGGAGGGGGAGACGGGGTCGGCGGCGGGGGAGTGCTGTTGGAAGTCTCCCCGGAACGCTCCCCAGACGTCAGCCTCCCCGGGGGCCGGGGCTCAGGGAACAGCGGTCCGAGGTGGAAAGGGCAGTCGCTAGCTCTGGAGAGACACCCTTAACAAGCGCCCCGCCGACAACGTTTCGGCTTCAGCCCCCAGAGCTCCTCGACCGAAGCCCCGCGCGGTCAACGCGCTTGCAGCCGCCCTCTCCCCCAGCCCGAGACGGCGTCCTCGGATGCCACCTCTGCTGATCAGAGCAGGCCACGGCGTCCGGAGACACAAAACCCGAAACCTCTCCGCAAGCAGAGAGCGAGCGACGATCGTGCGTTGCCTCCAACTGCTTTATTTCATTTATTTAACTCCTCACCACGCCATTACTTTTCTTTTCATAAGCGTCTCTCCCTTAGGACGCCGTCGCTCGGGAGAGGAATGACTTATTTGGCGGAGGAACAACTCCGAAATGAACCCGGAATGAGCTATGGCCATGTAAAATGAATGTATAGCAGTGTAAACAATTTTAATTTAAGAACGCGGCTACATCAACCCTCGCCGCAATCCTAATGGCAAGCGAGATTTATAACGCAGTAAAAAACAATTATTCTCCCGTTGATTAATACATTAACATTTTGGAATAGAAGCTAAACCATTGTCTCTTTTTTTTATTGAGTCAAGCGCGACACCTCCATTAAAATGATTTACCGGCCATACCTTACAATTTAAGCACAGCAGCAACAGAAACGGTAAAAATCTTTTAACTTTACATGATTTGTGAAGTCATACGTGAAGGATTTACCATTTAAATCTTTCACTACAAGAAGCACATGGCCTATAAATCTGCCCCGCATGCAGCTGCCCAGGCACCTAAGAGAAATGCATTTTACCAGGAAGACCGAGCGCGCAAACGCAAGTCAATTTTTTAAGAAAGATTTATCTCCGTCTCCCTCCGAAGAACAGAGCAAATCTCTGAGGCCTCCACCTCTAATAATATTTGAAGTTTATCGATCAAGCGTGCAGATCCGTGACAGCTAAAGGTAACGGTGCTCTTTTGAGCCGCAACCCGACGCAAAGCTTACGCCTTCTATCGATATTTCCAGTCCCGCTCCGAGATTAAGGACTGAGGGACCTAAGGGAATAACTCGCGACTGAGCGCACTATAAAGCGCCTTTTAATTAAAACAATTTAAGGAAAAAAAAAACCAAACGACCCTTCGCGTAACCTCCAAGAGCAGCGGGGCGCCCGGCTGAGCTGCGTCGCGCGAGGCGGACGCGGCAGCTTACCCAGAAACGCCGCCCGGCCGAGATGCCCCCGTGAGCCAAAAGCGTCGCCCGCCGCAGCGCCCGAGTCGCTTCACCGCGGCAAGAGCGCGCCCGAGGAACCGGGACGCGTGCGAAAGGGTGCGAGCGACTTTGCGCATCGTCTCCGGCGGGAACCGTCCCTGCTCGCCGGTGGGAAAGAGGCCCGGGGAAGCCAAGCGGAGCAGCTGGGGGAAAATCTGCAATTCCGGGCAGCTCCCGCGCGAGCGCAGCCTTCCCGCTGCGGCTTCGGGCTCGGCTAATCCAGCCTTTAGGGACTTGCTCGCCGCAACGCGACCGAACCCGGCGCGCCCGCCGGAGCAGCCGCTTTAGACGAAATAAAAATGCTGTATTTAGAGGCGTTAAAACACTTACACTCAGCAAAATAAAACCCGCCTCGTACCTATTCTGTCCTGCATCGATTTGCTCTCCAAAAATAAACTACTTGCAATTTTAAGAAAAATTCAAACTTGGGAAAATTTTTTAGGCCCCTCGTGTCTTTTTCCTTCTCGTTAACCAGGAGAGCAAACCCAAGACACCGCGAGAGGCCGGCGACCACAACGCCCGCGGCAAAGCCAGCGACGCCTACCGCACCGCGGCCGCTGCCTGCTGGCTCCAGCTCCGACAGGAGGGGCCCCGGTGCCGGCGCTTCCCCACGCCAGCGACGCCAGCGCGACGCCGCTCCCCCCGCCAGCTCTTCCTCCCTCGGCACCCCCTCCCCACCTCATCTGCCGCGTCTCCTCCGGCCCCGTGCGCTCCCGTGCAGGCACCCGGCACCAGCCCGGCTCCGCCGTCTGGCGCATAAGGGCAAGGCAAAGCCAGCGGCCGACGGCCGGGGGACCCCAGCTCCGGCAATTCTGGCCACCGCTCCAAGCAAAGAGCGGCCGTCGCGGCTTCTGCCGCTCGTTATTTCTTCGGTAATTAAAAAAAAAGCATCGGGGCTCTGGAGCAAGGAATAATTCCCCAAACTCGTGCCAAGAGAGACTTGACCTTACGAATCGGCATCTGCTTCAAAATGCTGTCTCCGGTTCACAAAAGCTACTCCCGCTTCATATCTCTGATTAAAAAAGAAATCACAACTTTATTACTGAAGAGGGAACAGACGAGATGGCAGGAACTGACAAAACGCCACATTATTTGCTAATCCTAATATGTTATTCTTCCTTAAGATTTGCTTTTCTCAGCACCAATTCAATTACAGATGCTACAAATCCTTCTGACATTTAATTCCCTCTTGTCAGAGAGTAGTAAATGTATACATGCAGAGCTTTCCCATTAAGATGTTAATATATATCGGAGCCGGCCGGCCTTTAAATCGAATCCTCAGAATTTCCCTACGTCGGCTGTGCTTCGGGTTTGCGTGGGGTTCTCGGCGGGCGGAGGGAGGGAGGGAAGGGGCAGGGACGCCCCTTTTAAACCTGCATGTTCCTACTTAGTGAGCGGAGACGCTTGCTAAAAAAACCCCTGCATTAGCGATCTCAAGTTTTCTAGAGTTTTTGCAGATGCAATCGTTTAAAAATAGCGTTCTCGGGACCGCCTCAAGAGCGTGGAAAAAGCTGGCAGATTTTAACGGCGCTATCCTGACAACGTGGGTCAACGCTTACGGCAAGGTTTGGCACGTGGAAGGCTTTTCTCCTCCCAGCTACTCAATAAAAAGGTTCCACTCAATTCTGCTGCAATGAGGCTTTAAAATATCTATGTATCTATGTATATGCTAGCTCCCGCTCCTGTGGTAAGCGGCAGCATCTCAAGACTAACAGAAAGACGAGGCTGGACCCGGCTGACTATACTAGCTAGTCCTTTAAATCTCACTTATATCCACTCTAAAGGCTTCAGACCCACTAGGGTCGAGCGAGTTTCTCCGGAGAGCAGAGGCGTGGGGCCACCGCAGCAGGCGGAGACGGAGCCTCCCCCGTCCTCGCTCGGGAAGGCGCCTCCGGCCGCACGCCTGCTGCGCGGGCGCTCCCGGCCCCGGCCCCGCTCCTCGCCTCCCTTCCCGCTTCTCGTTCCGTAGGGCGACGCTCTGCCGCCTTCTGGGGTCTCTCTGAACAGCCCTGAACTTGTCCTACGCGCGTTCGTGCGGCAAAAGCAGAAGATCGATGGGAGAGGTTTCTGAGAACGTAGCACAGATGTTACTTTTGGCACACCTGGATTCATTGCTGCGCTCCCGCAAAAATGTGCCTTCTGTTTCTGGGTGAAAACTAATCTCAAGCCACCGAGGTAGGACAACGCGGGCTGAATCTGTGTGCGCGTCTAAGCTCGCGCGCACCAGCTCCCCCGACAGCTACCGCGCCTCCCGGACGCGAACGCGACGCCTGCGCCAAGGCAGGGAAAAGGAAGCCTCAACCGATTTCTTCGAAGAACTCCTAACTTTGCCATCTTTTCTGCCTCTCGCTGAAGTTCAGTTTAAGTCACCAGCGAAGCGGGCGAGCCGGCCGCTCCTCCCCGCTACGGGGTAGGAAACCTCAGGCCCGCGCTAACCTTTTCCCACCGGATTGGGGGTCGACCCTGCGGTGGCGCGGAGCGTCCCCAGCGCCGGAGCGGCGCGGGAAGCGGGGGTCGGCGGGGTGCTGGCGGGCAGCGCTGGGGAAGAGCAGGCTGCCGCTATTCCAGAAGCACTGGAAGGCGCCCATCCGCCACGGGGGAGGAGAGAAGGCGCTGCCGGCGTGCGGCAGGATGAGCAACGCCGTTAGTCGCTGCTCCAGCGCGGCACCGAGCGTGCTGCCCCTACCCTAACTTACTGACGGGCCGTTAAAGAGCAGCCTTAACCCCTTCGTCGCGTGCTAATTGAATTTGGTCTCATTTAAGGCAGAGGAACTCGAGGAGTTCATCCTTCTCCAATCAATAAGCTCCCCTTCAGCGACCCGTTTCAAGACCGCTTCATAAAAAATAATGCGCTTTGTTTTACTGAATTTAATCCCTATGACGGGTGCTCAATGTTTATCGGCTGCCTCTTCAGACTCCTCTGCCCGAAAATGGAGCCCCGCTCACAATCAATAGCAATTGATTCATCAGCATCCCCCTTGAACAAAGGTGCTAATCAGGTTTTGATTAGTTAATCAAACCCGATGGGAAGGCTACGCGGGCCCTCCTTGATTGCGCCCTCTTTTACAAGAGGAGCATCGACGCTCTCGAGCGAAGCGCCCGAGGGGACGGGGCCGCGGGCGTGCTGCACGAGGGTGACCGGCTCGCTCCCGCCCCAGCACGCCGCTACACGCGTGTGTGCACACAGCTACACGCGTGTTCGCGTGCGCACACGCCCGCAGCCGCGTAGTAGGGGGTTGCCCTCGTCCCTCCCCGCACTGCGGGAATCCCTCCGGTGAGACTGCGCCGGGCCGAGCAACGGCCGCGGCAGAGCCGGAGGGCGCCCGCGCTGCAGGGGCGCGAGGCCAACCCTTTCCGTACCCTACGGCCTCCGTACGTCGGGAACGGGAGGAGGTTTGCGAGTGGCACGGACACACACGGCGCGACCAGGAAAAGCGAACGCAGCTCTGGCACCTAGCTGCCCGGACGGAAGGCAAGGGACGCATTAATTACACTTAATTGCACAGGTGGCAGAGCCTCCACGGAAGCACTGAGCGGGACAGGAGTACCTGCAAGGAACAGCACGCTGAGCAAACGCCGCAGCGGCACCGACGCGCCCGGGGCGAGCCGAGGCGCGGGCACGCTCCCCCGCGGCCCCGGTCCCGCCGGAGCGGAGGGCAGCGCTCCCGACGGAGAGCTCGGCTCCGGCACTCACCTGGACCACCCGTCTGACAGCCCAAACGTGCCGACCCCGGTCCGCCAACGGGATCTTAGCGCCGTTTCCCGGGAGTCCGGGCACGGGCTGCGTTCCGTTCCGAGGAGAGAACGGCCTGGGGCCGCTTTGCTAGGGACACCGGCACGTTTGGCTCGGTGCCGTTACCCTTGGGGCGTACGTGGGTAACCGAGAGCAAAACGAGCAAAACTCTGAAATTCTTCGGGAAAAAGAAAAGTCAGCGGTCGAGGCGGATGCTCCAAAACGGGTGTACGGTAGCGCGCAAAGGGTGCTCGCTCTTCCGCTCGCTGTCGCCGGCAGCTGTGCTTGCGCTGCTTTCCGCACCGTTTGGGGGAATTTGGACTTGGGCTCGAGATTGGGACGAAGGGAAACATCGCGCTATATACCCAGGAAAGGACGCACCCCCGCGGCGTCTCCGCGGCGTCCTGCCTCTGGCCGTGCCACCGGCCCCGCGCGGGGACGGAGGCACCCAAGGGAAAGGCAGGGCTGCTAGCAGACACCCATTTTGAGGAATCCCGTTGTGGAATGGTTTCCCATTCTTCAATTCACCAAAAGGTGCGTTTTTTTCTTTAAAAAATACAAAATTTACCAAAAAAATAAAGCTTATCAGAGCAAAACCAATTATTTCCCATCCACGCAGTGATATTTAACAGACACCTAGTGCTTCTTACCTATGAGATCTGGCCCGGGCCTGCAATAACAATTATTAGTAGCGCTCAGGTGTTAGAATCCATACCGCATTAACCGATCGTTTCTCACCTCTTGGCCAACGCGCACCTATAGCGGCTTACGGGAAGGTGCCGCCGACCGGAGCGGCTACAAGGGCAGCGTTTCGCAGAACGAGCCGAGGACTCGGGCGTTTGCTTTGCCGGCCTTAGTTCGTGCTCCGCGTCGGAGCGCCCAAAGGGAAGGGCGTCGGGGCGCAAACCCCGCTCCGGGCTTCCCCGCCGCGCCGGCCGGGACGCGCCGAGAAGCGGGGGCAAAAAACGGGGCCAATTTCCAAAAAGGCGTGGGAAGACTCGGGCAACACGTGCGGATCGGAGGTTTAAAGGTGACGTTTGTACCACTGATCCCGCCCCTGTTTTGAATACACCGATTGCATCCGCGGAGGACGCTTTTGTTTCTTAAGCCGGATTAGTGCTAATTTGCAAGGACCAACTGTAAGGATGCGTTTACGCACCTTTCAGGCGAGCGCGGATAAAAAGAGGTTCAAAGCATTTACTCGGTTTTGCCTCCGCCGATAAGACAATTACCTCCTTTTTATCCCCAATCTGGCGCTCGTGCTCCGAGAAGCCGCCACGCAGCCTAGAGTTAGCGCCGGCTGCGTGTTTTGAAGACGCAACACGGCAGAATTGGGCGTTTTACAAACGTAAAGCTTCCGCTCCGCCGGTCTCCCAATTGGCGTTCAGAAAACGAGGGCACGGCGGCCGTGGAACGGGCCGTCTCGCTGCTCGGCACGCCTCCCGCCCCGCTCCGAAACGGGTGCCAGCGTCCCAAAAAAAGGGAGGAAAACCCCCGAGGGAAGAGCGTGCGGCTGCGCCTGGGAGGAAGGGCACGCCGCAGCGACTATACGATGCGACGTGGCCAAGAGGCAGAAACGCGAGAGGAACCAGCGCAGGAGAGCAGCGGTTTACCTACGCACTAGCCCTTACCTGAGAGATCCCCAGCGTCCAGCTCCTCTGCGGAATTGGGCAACTGAGTAAAGCCTTACAAGTAAAAACAAACTCGTTTTTCTCTGCGTTTCTCGAGTGACAAAAAAACAACACACTTAAGAACTGAGGATGAATTTCTTGGGGGACAACAGCAGTGCGTCAATCGCTCGCCACCGCCCGCCGGTTTGGGCAGAGCAACTCGCGTGGCAGAATTGCAGCAATTTCCTTTATTACCGACAGAAACGTTCCTCAGTCTACACTGTTGGCACACGAAACATGGAATCCAGATCACTCATTCATAACAGCATGCAAAGACCCCCAGACTCCATCTTTGAGTCGTCACGGGGGCGATTTCCCAATTTGGTTCGGTTTCGGTTCTGTACGCATCGAGCAATGTCAAATTTTCTTCCAATTTCTTTTTTTTTTTTGGTCATGTTGACAAGCCCGGCAGTTTCTCAACGGGTGGATATTGCGGGTCGCGTTTCAAAACCGCGAGGCGCCTGCACGTGCAGACCGCAGGCTGTCCCTCCCGCAAAAAAAAAAAACAAAACGGCAAAAACTCTTTGGTTTAATTTCCAAAAATTGGGTCTGTTTCTGGAAAAAGCGTCTGTCCTCAAAGCTGATAAAGCAGTTGGGCGAGACACGCTCTCGTGACCGCAAAAGGCAGCTGAGGCCGTCGTTTCCTACTCGGTTTGAGGAAAGGTCGGGGGGTCCCCGGGCGCACGCAGCCGAGGGAACTCCTCGGCACGGGGCACGGCGGCAGCGCAGGCTGCTGGAACGCCGGCTTTCCTCCAGACGGCCAAGATGCAGAGGGAGGGCAGTCGGCGCGCGGGCCGTGCCCCGCCGGAGAGCAGCGCGTACGGGCACCGCTCCTTAGAACGAACCCTCCTTCTCGGGGACGGTGTTTAAATACACGGAGTCACCTGGGAGCTAACGTCGGAATCGCCTCCCAAGGCGGGAAGAGGTTTAGATTAAGAGCGTTTTGTCTGTGCCCCCTCTCCCGGACTCCAGGGAGCCCCCCCTTTCTTACTGTAATGCAATATATAAATAGAACTATGCAGCTGACTCACAGCAGCTTTGGCCGCGCAGACCTGGGCTCGGAAGAGGAGCCGTTCAACCTTCATCTCTCCAAAACCGCCTCTGCAGAGTCCTCCCTTTCGCTTAAAAGGAACTACGTTTTCTCAATAATGAAAAAGGGCAACGTTGCATTTTTTATGAAGCAAAAAAGTCTTTTTCAAAAGGAAATTTAACAATTCGGTTTCTACCTGCACCTGGTACACTTAAAAATGCCACCGAACAGTATTACAGCCTGTTGTGAGGCATTTTAAAGAGGTGGCAAATTACTTCTTGATTTTTCTCATTAAACTTTCATATCGGCTATTAAAGGCCCTTCTTCTCGCTCCCGGCGGGGAGGAATTCAAAGCCTGCCGCCGCTCCTGGGCAACGAACGACGGCCGCTTTTCACTCGGCGCCGTCGCCCTCTCGAACGCCCCGTCTTCGGCGGGCGCACCCGGCAAGCCGAGCCGGGGAGCTCCCGGTTCCCACCGCTCCCTACGCTGCCTCCGAGCCTTCAGGAAAAGCCAATTCCGCCCTCGTATCGAGCTGTAAATAACCAATTCGGGATTCCGCCCGACGCCGCGGATTCCACGGCGCTGCACGGGAGTCTTAACGCGTGCAGAGATCTCGGCGACGTTTCAGTCAGTCGCCCCGAGGGCTGGACCTGCAAGTTGTACGTGGGAACGTACGCGCTATGCGTCGCACTTGGAAGTAGCGTTAAAAGCTCTGGTCCAAAACCCTGCTAAGGCCGTAATTAAAAATTCACGGGGGCCTTCGGGGAAGACTTTCCAGCTTATAAAATAATTTACCTGCTACGTTACGGGCAAGGTATTTTCTCGCCGCTCTTCGTTCGCGGTTGGGACGGTGTCATTATTTTAACCTTCGCTCCAGACTTCCTGCTTTGCCAGCTTCAGAAGAGACCTTTTTCACCCTACCTTTGCAGCGGGACGAGCAGAACTGCTGCCTGTGCCGAGGCGGCAGCGCCTGGCTTCGGCCCCGGCGGGCGGGGAGCCGGAAAGCAGCTCCGCGCTTCCCCACCGCCGAGGGCACGCGGGGCCGCCCAGAGCCCGCTCCGCCGCAACCGGCATCGCCCTCGGCGTGAAAATCCCGCAGGAGCTCCCGCACCCCTCTGCTTACGCCAGGGCGGGGGCAAAATTTGGGGAAAAAAGTGGCGAAGTCATCGCTTTTGCTGTAGCAAAAGACCGTCACGTGTAAGGTCACGGCCGCTTACACGTGTCCTGCTCGCGCAGGGGGCAAGGCGTGAGCCCAAGGGGTCCTCAAAGGGCAGCCGCCCTGCAAAGGCCGAGCTCCCCGGGCTGCCGCGGAGCCACGGCGGCCGAGAAATCACGAGCCGGCACGTCCGTTTTGCGGGGGAGAGGGGCGGGGGGGGGAGGACGGGAAAGGGCACGGCCGAAAAAGCGCTGGCTTTCCGGAGTCAGCGGTGGCGGGCTCTCGGAGACGTTACTCTCCCGGCTCCGCCAAGGCCCGCCCTCCTTCGGGCCGCGCTCGGGCAGGGACCTGCGGTCGCGGCCCCGCTGCCGGCGCCGAGGGCGAAAGGAGAGGGCGGGAGGGCGTAAGCTCGGGCACCCCGGCTCAGCGCGGTGCAGCAGAAGCGCAAGCCTTCCTGCCGGCCATGACCATGCTGTTATTGGAGTTCTGGCAACGAACAGTGCAGAGAAAGGAGAAAGTGCATCAGAACATTTACAGTTAAGCTCTCATTTTTAAACAAAAGAGTTAACAACGTTCGTGCTTTAAGTCACTCATGCATCGCTGCCGTCAACTCCATTCCAGAAGGAAACGGGAATGGCGGGGGCTTTGCTACCGCTTTGACATGCACACACATACAGGACTCCTTTCCCCCCAGTCCTCTAGGATACACTCCAAAAAATTACGTGACTCAAAAATCCTGTCCCAGATTGAAGCGTTGTGCTGCTTCCACGCTAGCCTTACGTTTCGTTTTCTTTGCTATCAATCTTTTTTTTGGGTTTTTTTTTTGTTTGTTCGTTTTCTTTTGTCTTCCCCAATTCACTTAGGATCGTTTTTGGAGAAAATCCATTTGGCTGCAGTTCATGCCCATGCATTTCTAGTCATTCCCAGACATGCTCACTCCCATCGGACATCGGTAAGAACAAATGGCCAACATACAGAAACACCTGGTGTACTCCATACACACTCGGGCAACACAAGCGTGGAAAGCAGCCCCGAGTCTCCACGGGAAAAGCGCCCGGCGAGGGCCAGCGCAAGGCAGCGCGGCACCAACCGCCCGGCTTTAAGGCAGGAAAGTTTGCGGCACCTCGTCTGGCTGGGATCGCTTGTCATTTCGGCTGTCAGTCCCGCGGCAGCAGCAGTCCTCCCCCCGGGGGGAAAAGATCCAGAGGCCCTCCTCCGGTTAAAAACCCGCTGTCTGTGGCTTTCCCCCACGAGCGAACAGGAGGAAGAGCCATCGGGAATCGCAGGAAGGAAACGGGCCGGGGCTGCGAGTCCCCTTCTGCATCGCCCGCCCGCCGGAGCCTCGCGGCTCTGCCTCCGGCGCCGGGGCCGAGCCCTCCCGGCTTGCCTTCACGCCGGAGATTAACGGCCTAAGGGCTCGCCGAGACGTCTAGAAACGACGTCAGAAGTCGCGCTAGCGTCAGAGCTGCCCGATGGCGAATCCTGACATTAACCGTACGGAGGGAGAGGGGCAACGTATAGAGAAGAGGAGCGTGCCTGAAGGCTTCCAATTTCTACGTCGAGTGGGAAAATGCATCCAAGGAGGCAAGTTATCTGGGACAAGAACGGCACGCGTCCCTCCACTCGACACGGGGCGTCGCGACTTCACCGTCGCTCTCCCCGTCCTCCCTCCGTCGCCGCCCGAGATCTCCGCCTCGTCGGGAGGCGGCAGGGAAAAGAGCTTGCTCTGCAGTACAGGCTGCCGTCAACAAAACCAACAGTCGACTCATCAGAGTCAAAAGGAACTAAAATAGCAAACTCAAATATGGATTAGCCTTAATTAAAACTGTCAGAGGTTTTGGTTCTTGAGCTGCGCAGCGAGCTCGTGCCAAAACACGGTCTGCTCAACTTCCAGTTGGAGCGACTGTTCCGGCTCGCTTTAAAAATGTAGGAAGCAGCTAGGGAAGCTGTCAAGCTGTTAGCTAGACTGCCTCGAGCAGACGAGAAGGGTTACTTTGCTAGACTGCTATGCCGATAGGGAAGCGTCGCTATTTGTTTTCCAAACCTCCTTCTGCGGCGTAACAACGCCAACCTCGCCGCTGACCTCCGAGGCGAGCGCTCCGCCGCGGAGCGTCCCCAGGGCACCGAACGCTGCCCCGCTCCGGCGGGCCCGCCCTCACGAACTCCGAGGGAAAGAAAAGCGCTCAGGATCTCAAGCGCCTCTCAAAAAACTAGATCTGAATTCCTGTTTTCAAAAGCCAGACTCCTTTTTCGCGGGCGAAGCGATTGCCCCGGTAATCAAGGCGAGCGGGGAATCGCTCGCTGCCTCGGCACTCGGCCGTTTCCACGGGACTCGGGGGACCGGTGCTCGCCTGGCACCGCGACAGCCGGCTGCGAAGCTCGCAACAGAAATGACAAGACCAGGCAGACTTTCCAGCCTTAAAACCTATGCGACACGTGTGAGATCGGTCCAGCCGAAACATGGTTTTCCCTTGAAGACTACGTTTCCCTTTGTTGCTTCCCCTTCCCAGGCTTGTCTTGCCCCTCAGCAGCGCTGAGAAATAAGATAAACAGGAATGTGATACCAACCGTGAACTGCCGGTTCTGTCGTCGCCGTTGTGTCTACACACGGGAACAGAGGATTGGAGGAAGGGAAGAAACAGGAGGAACAGCATGCAAAAAAAGGGAAAATGGAAAAAATGGAACAGATAATATATGAGCAAGCTTTCAAAGAACATTGCGTGACAAGCAATAATAAAATGAAAGGCAAAAAGCATTTGAAGTGAGTTGCACTGTTTAGAAGACATGCCTCCAGTTCAAAAGCTATGAGCCTGAGGAAAACAGTAAATTTTTCTCTTTTTCCAGGACCTGGCCAGAACGATTACTGGTGGTTGCAAAGTCAGGGGAGCGGGAGACGGGGGCGAACACCGACGCCAACGCTGCAGTTGCTAAGGACCAAAACTGAAGCTCGAGACCGGGACCAAAGAGCCAACAAACGCTCGGCCAACAGCTTTTACCCGTTCAAACATTGCCTTCACCGGAGCGCGGGGGCCAGGGCCTGGTCCGCTCCCACCTCTCCTCCTCGAGGAGGCCTTCGGCCTCGCTCAACCACGCGCCTCTCAGGTGCGCCATTTCTCCAGCGTCAAAACCCTTGCTCTAGGAGGGGCGAAGGCAGGCAGGCGTCACCGGCCCCTCCACGGCACCAGGTCACTGGTTAACGCTTATCGGTAATTAAAATATATCGGGGTTTGCTGGTCGCGAGTCCGAAGCTTTGCTCCGTACGTACCGCATACCCCTGGAAAGTTCTTGGGGGTTGCCGCCTCGCCAGCGGAGGGACGTGTCATCTCTTCACAGGGGTCTGCGACAGGCGATTTTAAAGAGCGACCCAAATCCGACGGCTTTCCCTGACGGCGCCCTACGTTATATTTCCTCCTACCCAACAGGCCTAAATCGTATTTATTCGCATTGTCCGCAGAACTGGCTTATTCAGTTACTGAGACTCGTTACTCTTCCTCTGGCTGTACGTATTGCGTGACGCCGGTTGCTCGCTGCAGCGGGCCGGCTGCTCCCAAGGTGACCCTGCCATTCCCTACGGATACTCGCGAGCCGACCGCAACGCCCGGGCCCGGTCGTTCACGGCAGAGACGGCGTTTCGCACGGCTCCGCTCGGTTCGGTGCAGGCAATGTTTAAATGGGTAAAACGGCTCGAGTGAGCGCAGAGGAGCGCTCTACCGCGCGCTTCTGCAGAGCAGCCCGGAGCTTCGGTTTGGGAGCAACGACAGACAACTCCCGTTGGCGTTTCCCCTCAGTGACATGCTGTCCGGAGAAGCCCGGGACGGGCAGCCCTCCGGCACGTTCAGAGGCAGCAGTGGAAAAAGGAGGACCCGTTCCTTTGCAATTTAGCTGCGGACAGCCCAGGTCTGAATTTCTGAAGCACCGGTGAAGACAAGAATCATACAAGGAATACACAATACTTACAGATACAAGCTCTACATGCTTTAATTGTGAAAGCAAAACAAATAAACCCTGCGCAATTTAAGAACCTGCACCAAGATTTGCATAACAGATTATCGAGCCGTCGTTAGCCCGTTTCCACTGCCAACACGTGCTGCTCTCATCTTGGCAATCCAATCTACCGCACGCTTCGACAGCCCAGCGCTTGTTCTCCTGCCGGGAGCTCTGGGGAGGCGGCAAGGGAAGCCTTCCAAAGCCAGGAGGAGGAGAAGAGCGGGGCTTGTCTTGGCTTGCGGGTAGCAATCCCCCAACGATGCCTCGTTTTAACCGAGCAAACGGTGACGGGGAAAATGGTGGTGAAGGGGGTGGGGTGGGGGGGGGGGAGCTCGTGTTTAGGAAGGGTTGTAAAACTGAGTCTCAATTCCTGAGATAGCATCTTAGCATCTATAAATAGTCTCAATTTACTGTCTTCCTGAAACAAAAAAAGTTACGTCAGCTTTTACGCTAAATAGAGAATCTGCCGAAAGCAAACTCGTATTCGCGTGCTGGAAGAGATATTAGTCAAGGAACAGTGCAAACTGGACAGTGCATCTCGCTTCCCCGTCTGGGGACAGAGACCGACAGGTTACAAAAAATAAAGTTCTCAAGCGGTTGTAAGTGCGAACAAATATCCAAGTCAAACAACATGTTGGCTGCAGCTGGAATGACAAAGTTATGATTAGCAAATGGTTTGGATGGTTGCAATAGGAAACACAGACCAGTTAAAGTTTAGAATGCGTTTTCTGGAAGTCCGTTTCAGTCCCAGAGTCTTCTCGGAGGAGGAGGAGGATTGCATACGCGCGGTGCTCCGAAGGGGAATAATCTCACGTTAAAGCAAAGCGAAGAATGCCCCCCGACACAGGCACTCTACTACCGGGGCTGCGCGGCCAAGGAGAGAAAAATCGTCACTGTTGCTTTGGTATGAAGTCAACGCGTAAAGCTGCGCGTGTAGCGACCTCCGCCGCTGTTCTGCCTCGCTGCTCAGCAAGGAACACCCCGGCCCTGCGACGCCGCTCCTAAGACCACCCGTAGTTTCCAGAGGGACTGGCTAACCTCCAACGCGCTTTGCTGAACTCCCGGCACGTGCCTTTTGCTTCTGCCTCACCTTCCAGAACAGCCACGCTGCCGTGCCAGACCAGACATAGGGCCCCCCAGAGACGGGGCTTCTGCCCCACGGCCTGGAAGGAAAAGCATCCCCTCTCTCCTCCTCAAACACGGACCGACAAGAAAGTCCTCGACGCGCTCCTGACGTCGGCTGAACGAGGCCAACGCAAGGCGCTGCCGCCATCACCAAAAAGCACCGTCCCGGTCCCGAGCCATCGGTGCGAGCGGCAGCCGCGCAGCCACGCAAAGCCGATGCTTCGCGTTTAAATGACGGGCAGGTGCTGGAAAAAGGGTTGCCTCGCAAGATGCGGCAAAGCAGAGGGCGTGGAAAGCACACGAGCAACGAGGCTCAACTTGGTTCTTTCCATCTTAGGATAAAGATAAAAGGCATCAGGAAAGATGCTAAACAGTGAGACGACAAAACGTGCCGCGTGGGGAGAAGTAAAACAATGCAACGCTCTTTCAAAACCTACGCGCACATGAATTCACCAGAGGACCGGTTTATAATTAAAGCGGGCACCCAAGACGGGAACCGTCGGCCTCTATAAAGCTGCACGTCACTAAATCGCGAGCTCTTTTTAGCACTGGCCACGAGAGCAGAGTTTGGTGCGGCCGGCTCTCGAGCGAAGACACTGACACACGTGGATGACACGGCTGGCGTTACCTGCCCGCTGAGAAAACTCGCACGACCCCCGGGTTTCAGGCACTCGCCTCATCAGGCAGCTACGCGAGCGCGCGCACGCGCCCGTATACGCACCTATTTACAAAATCACTGCACGAAGGCCTCCGGGCAACATTTAGTTGCGTTACGAGCTCCATCGCTGTGCCTCCTCGTTTTTCCAAATGGATTCTCTCCAAGCGCAAACTGTTTGCAGAGTGTGACAGACTGGGCCCTTTAAACTCGCCCGTAATTAGTCCACAGCCTCAAACAGAACGAGCGCGATGGAGGAATATTAAAACCCCAGCAGCAAAATTAAATTCACCGCCTCGAACGCCTGAGCTGCAGCCCTGCAGCAGCACACGATACACCGGAGCTCCAAACCACACGGCTGCTGTAAAGAGAATTACAACAGCACATCACCAAAATAACGGCAAAACACGCTTTTGTTTATAAACTGAAAGAGGTATAGATACCCATTCGATAGATTGCTTTTTAAATTGCTTTCTGAGCTGAAACCAAAAGCCAAGCTGATCGCTGACTCGTGGAGCTCTTACTCTTCCCGAGTTTCCAGACTCCTTCGCTTTTACAGCCCAGGGCGAGCGCGAATTCCCTCGCGCCGCCGTTTCCACCGCAGCCCCAGGGACCGGCGCGCGGGATGACAAACGGGATTTCTGCTTTGTTTCAGGTCCTTTGGGCTCGTAAAAAAAGCCCTACAGAAATCCCCGTCCTTCCCGCCGAACAGGCGCCTCTTGGACCCGAGCGGAGATGTTCCCTTTCAGGAATGCTGCGAGCGCGCGGCCCGAGGGGCAAAGGAGCTCGAAAAACGCTACCGCGTCGCCCGCCGACCGCACGCGGCACTACAAGACTGAATTTTCCCTTACTCTAGTTTCTGTAGCAGGCCTTCCAGCTACTCTCCCGTCCTTTATTCCCTTTAACGCGGTCGCATCCCGGATGAAAATGTCAGAAGAGCGCAGTATCATCTTTAAATTAACTTGACATTTTACCGGGGACGTGCAGAGGCTCCAACGGAAAGCAAAAGTTAAATAATACATAATCTGGGGGAACAAACGGCTAGGCTGAGTCCCCGCACGGCGGCATCGGGCGCCCGGACACGCTGCGAGCTGGCAGCAAACCCGGCGGCTCTTGCCGACCTGCGCGTCTCCCCGTTTGCCGCGCGGGCGTCTCCGAAGGAAAAGCGGGGAGGGAACGCTATGGAAGAGCCCGGAGAGCCGGGCTGGAGCCGCCCGCCGCCCCCCGCGCTGGATCTGACGGGGGAACACGCGCGTTCCCATTTACGATTAGATTCCACGTGGCCCCCGCCACCAGCAACCCCACCCAATCAGCCGCAAAGCCCACGATCCCGGGCAAAGCCCAAGATCCTGGGAGTTCTCGAGCTAAAACCGCCGCCTGCAACGCCTCAGCCCCCTGAGCACCCCCGCGCCCGCTACCGGATACTCTAAGGGATCGGTGGGGTTTAAAACATGCTCTAAACCGGCGTTAAAGCGAGGCCGTCGCGCGACCTGCCGGCTCGGCGTCAAGGCCGGTGCAAGATGGACAGCGGGGGCTTTGCGGAGTCGGGAGCATCCGAGGCAAGGCTGGAAGCGCCGGTACCGTGCGTGTGTCGCACCCCCGAGCCTCCACCGAAACTGCTGCCAAGACACCTGCGTGATCCGTCTGCAGAGGAAGGGTGAGAAATGCAAATTTGCAGGTACAAATAACACCGCCGATCCCGGGGTGCGGAGGCGTATGTGCTAAGCAAGACCAGAAGGCAGCAAAAGGATGCTTGAAAAGGCAGGCTAAAACTCCGCACCGTGCCCAAAGACGAGGGCTTTGCTATTATTAAGAACCTTTATCTCCCAGGAAACAACAGCTGTCCAAGCCCAGTATTTCAAGGAACGACTCTAGGGGTAATTCAAATTATGCAGTTTGCTCTGCTGTATCACATCGTACATCTTAATGAACAAAGCCACAAGGACAATTTGAACTGATAAAAAAGGGCTTGCCAGCGATAACAGCTGAAACACCAAAGGACGGTCGGAATATCAATGCGGTTGGAGGAGACACGAAAAAGATCAAACTGTCACGCAGGAAATCTTTTCAAGCACCTACGCTGAAGCAAAGCAACAGTGACAGAGGAAAAGCTTTAAAGGTCGTGCTGTTTTGGAAACTTTACCACCGCTCGGCTTTTCCCTCTCCTGGAAAAAAGCAGCAGGTTAGCTTTTCAGAGATCTTCCCCAAAACCTCCCTGCCGCCAAACCTCTTCATCGGCTCAGCGTGCCTTTGTAGGTCAAGCCTACGGCAGCAGCGACGCAGGATTCGGACGTGTCAAGCAAGAGGGGCCGGTAAAGGGAGCCGTCGCTCTCGGCGCGGGCTTCGGCGGGCTCGGGGAGGGACGGGGAGCACGTGGGGGAGCACACCGCACCGCAAGCGCGGGGCGAGGACCAGGCTCCACCGCGCGTCCGCTCCCCGTCCTCCGCCTTTTGCTGCGCCCACCGCTCTGCTCGTGTTTGCCGCGCAGCGCCTATCGCCACCCGAAGATAAGCTCCTTCAGACAGGACTGCGTCTCCGTGTCACGCGTGGACACGCTTAGAGTAGAAATACCGCACGTAAGCATGCAAAAAAGGCGTCTGTCGTCAGAACCTGCACAAAAGGAGCCACTTGCCACGCCGGCGGAGGAGCAAATGCACCCTTTGAGATGGGAGAAGCAATCCGGAACAAGGTAGCTCCGATAACTCACACGGACTGCTGCCAAGAACATCATTCCTACGGGCAGCTGCTCGAGAGGACAGCCTACCCCCAACGTGAGCTTTGGACTAGAAACCGTTTCAGCGCAGGTCTCTCGCTCCCTTTTTTTTAAATTAAAACAAGGCAATTGCTTTCCAGAACGACTCCGTGGTTTCAGGGGACGTACACTAGGCCAGTATGATACGAGAAGCAGGGGGCAAAGGGCAAAATAGAACAGAATTCCAGTCCCCCTCGCCCCAAGGAGCTGCTTGCAGCCCTCGCACGCAGCCTGCCAGCGAGGAGGAGAAACACCCCGCCTGCTACCGAAATACTCGTGTCACACCAGAAGAGTATTTCACCCTTTGGGCGACGATGGGAATTAAGGTATCAATTCTCTCTTGAGGCTTTAGAAAGCGTTTCAACACCACTGTGCTATGTAATTCTAGAGATTATGTTAATTTAACCTAATTTTTCCCAGCTACAAAGTCTCTTAACTATTGAAGAGCAGAGGTTTCTGCAGCTTCCTATCGCCTGGGTGCCGGCTGGAAAACCTCCGCGTGCACGGGTCTGCACAAAGAAGGGAGGCGAAGCCGCGGCTGCTCGTTGGGGGAAAAGCTCGCCGAACTTGCGGGCAGAAGATGGGAAGATGCACGTCGAGAAGATTCAGCGTTGGATCGGTGTCAGGAAAGAATATAAAAATTCCTCTTATCAGCATTAACTAATCTTCCTACACGTTGTGAGCAGAAATGGCTGGGATCAGCCAACGATATTCCCTTTTCATTACGTTTCCAGCTGCTCCGGCAGTTCAAAGCCAATACAGAAAGGCACCAAGGAGGCGATGGAACCCGCCCGGGTTTCGCCAACGGGATGTCAGCAAGCTCGGAGCGCTTGGCGTGCCTTGGCGGAGCCTTGGCGTGCGCCCGGCCGTTGTCCAACGCAGCCGTCCCTCCCCGCAGAGCAGAGGGCAGTGCTGGTGCTCAGGGCAACCGTGTGCTCCGATGGAGCGTTACGGGGGAGAAACGGCTGGGAAAGGCCACGCTGGACGGCCCTCCCTAGGAGACCACCATCCCTTTGTCCCCGTGTTCACAGCAAACCCGGAGGAGACTTCGGGAGAGGCCCCTTGGAGCCGGAGACGCGGGCTGAAGCCGCAGGACCCAGCCGCAGCCGCGAGGGTGCCGAGCAGCTCCCGGGCACTACGCACCCACCAGCGAGGCAGAAACCCCGCTGGGGCCGCTGCCGAGCCTGGCCCACGTCACCGCAGCAGCCGGACCACGGCTACGCTTGGAATACGCTCGGACAGCAGTCCCGCCGCAGCCAATTCCGACTTCGGGAACCACCCGCCCCCCTTCTCATTGCTAATGCGAAAAAGCTAGAAAGCTACCGTGGAGCAGAGCCCAGAAGCCGCTGAAAATGCACTAACAAAGAGCAAACCACCACCCCGCTGCTCATGACGAACCACCACCGCTTCGGAGCCGGAAAGGGCAGCCGAAGCAGCCGGTCCTAGGGCGAGCCCCAAAAGACAGGCTGATAACAACCCCGTCCCCGGGAAAAGGACAACCAGTAACGTTTGCAGGCACCGACATAAACGCAGCGGGGTCCATCAGGCATCGAGACAAATCCGTCCTCGCAGCCTTCCAAAATTCACTGAAAGCATTAACAAATTACCGTAAAGCCGAAGAAAAGCGTGTGTACGTCCATTTGCACCGAGACACGCGGGATCGAGTTCCTCTGCGAACAGCTCTTAAAGAAGAGACTTTAACAAAGCCCGAAACCTCTTCTGGAACGAAAACCGGTTAAGTTCAGGAGTTGCAAAGAGAACTGAAATAAAGCGGACAGGTCGCAGGACGGGGACGCGCTCCCGCCGGAGCGTCTCGAGCAGCCAAAGCTGGGCGCCTGGGGCTCGGTGCCACCGACAACCACCTGGAGGGAGGAAGACAGAGAATGGCAGGGTCTGGACGACACGATGGCGGATGGCAGGCGGCGCGCGTTAAGGCACCTTGGAAGAAAGGCTTCGACCGCTCGTCCGTGCCGGCGGAGTCTGGCTTGGTTGCGAAAACCTCAGAAGGAAAGAAGCCACCAAACACCCCGAGCGGGACGGTTAGAGTCAGCTGAGCAGCGTCACAAAGGCAAAGGAAAGGTGAAGGCATTCACGCAGGGGACGCTTTGCAGCAACGATAAACGTTCCGCCGTTAGCTATCCAACGGTCCGTTCTCGCCTTCCGTTTGTCACCTCCAAAAAAACCAAACCAAACCAAAAGGCAAGCAAAAGCAAAAGCAGCGGCTGACACAGAAAAGACCAGAAAAATGACAATGCAAATGACCACAAAGAAACCAGAAAGGCCTTCCTCACGAGCGGGGAGAGTCGGGTCTAGCGAGGAGGTGTGAGGGGTGCGTGCGAGAGAGAGGCGTCTCGCGATCCGCTCGTGGTTTCTAGGCGTCTCTTCTCGCGAGACAGGGAAAAACTCAAAAGGCCGCGAGCCAGCTCCCCCAAAGGGGTCCCACAGGTGGTGTCGGACTCCATAAAAAAAGCCCGGCGGAGGCCCCTTTTCTGGGAGAGGGAGGTGGGGGGCTCATCGCAGAGACACACCGAACACCTGGGCGTGAGAAAAAGCACCTCGAGCCGCGCGAGGAACCACCGAGGACCAAACCGTCTGCTTCCCGGTACGAACCGCCCCGGCACCGATCCCGACGGGGCGGAGGCCGGGACAACCGCCCCTGTTAAACGAGCTCCAAGGCCGTCCGCAGCCTTCGCTTGGAAGCACCCAGAGCAGCCACCGGTACCCGAACCAACAGCTTCTTCTGCCCCGACAATTCCCGCGCTTCACAAGCGCCTGCGGTAAGGACCGTCCCGTCCCGTCCCGCTCGCCCAACGGCTGGCCCAGGACTCGCGCCGCGCGTATTTGATTTAAAAAAAAATAAATAAATAAAAATGCAAGCGATTGGTTTGTTGTTTTTTCCCCAGGCTCCATGCTCTGCTTATATACATAAAAGACAATCAACATTCAGGACATTTCCAATGGTTATGAAGGTACCGTACCTGTGATGGTGGTAGGGATGGTGGTGGTAGTGGTGGTGGTTGTTGTGGGAGGAGGGATAGTTGTGGGGGGATCTGGATAAAATATAAAAAGGAAAATAATAAAAAAGCAAATCAAGAAAAAACAAGCAGAACACAACAGCGATAATTGCGATCAGAGGAACACAAGGACGCTAAGAAGCGGCAGCGGGGCTGTCGGACGCCTCTCCTCCTCCAAAACCAGGTGGTGCCCGCCCAGCTGGCTTTGAGGACGCCGGGCCAGATCCTCAGCAGCCGGACGCGGCTTCGAGCTCAACCCGCCTCTCGGGAGCTGCGCGGACTTACTCCAGCTGGAGAATCTGGCCCCGAGACGCTCCCCCCTTTTGCCTTCTACAATGCTAAAAAAAAAAACAAAAAGAAAAAAAATAAATAAAACCCAGCATAAATTAGTCAATGAGAGAGAGAGATGGGATGGGAGAGGCATAAGAAAAATAAACTGCACGCTTTCCACAACAAAAAGAACAGTTCACGTGTACAGAGAGACACACAGCGGTGCTTTGTCGGTTTTCTACACGCGCGTTTGACAACCCGGGTGGGAGGTTTGTGCGAGGGGCCCCGCTGCGCTTAACGGGCTAAATATCACGGGCACACGAGCGCTCGCGCTTCCTTCCCGGGGCCGTCACCTCCACTGTTCTCCCTCTCTGGGTACACGGCAGCGGGCTGTTAAAAGCTACTTCAAAGATAGCGATAAATACGGAGAAACGAGAACGTCGTCACCCAATATCAGTTTCAAGGTAGGAAGAATTTCACCGAGATCTTTTAATAAAAAAGAGTCAAAGTTTTCCTGACAATTCCAGTTGAACGCTCTTGTTTGCGCTACTGGGGCGTCGTTACCGAGGAACGGGGACGCGGGGACGCTTCTCTCGGTGACTGCCGACCGTTCCTCAGGCGTGCGTGACCCGGTGAGACTCAAACGCCGCCGCTCTTCGCAGCACTGGCGTTACGTACAGGGGCACCTCCTCATCAAAGTTACGGGGCAGGAGAAGGTGGGTATGAGAAGACGTAAAAGACAAAAATACGTATCGATGCCCAGATGATCAAACTGAATGCGCTAAGTAGCCGGGAAGACTTTGAACTACGGATTCATTCGGCAATAATAGAGCATGAAACGTTTCGGGGGGCTTTTGATTTTAGGTTTCCTCTATAGCATGTCAACTTTTCATCGCTAACACATCTGCTACTCTTTTATCTCCAAGCGAGCTCTCTCAGATTCCCTAATTAATACATCTGAACTTTAATTATATGCTGCACCTTTATGATATTCCATACAACTTCCTGAAAATTAGGGAACGTTCCCTCGGAGCTCGCTTCGCTGGGGAGCGTTTGTTTACGGTTATTTTGGAAGCGGTTGCTGTCCTTCCCCGACATCCGAAGCATCCCGGTGCCTACGCTTAGGACAGGGAACCCCTTCCTTGCTCCGAAGCACCGACGTCTCCCTAGGAGCAGCCGAGACCGAACCCGCCGGAGCTCAGCGGAGCCCGGGGGAGCAAGGGACGGCAAAGGCCGACAGACCCAGCTCGTCTCGCACACTGCGCGGGGACGGTGCGATGCAGCACGCTCTTCCTCGATAAAAGTATTGGGGAAAAAAAAAGATGGTGTGCCAATTGCGCTAGAAGTTTCTAGCAAATGTGTCTAGCAAACGCCTCTCGGGGCGGCGTGCCAGGCCACGGCTCCGCGTCCCTAATTCCCCCGCTCCCCGGGCTAAGGGGACTTGGGGGAGCTCTGCGCCGACAGGCGGCGAGGCACGTCCTCCCGCCCGCCTCCACGCTACGCGAGGACGCGGATTCCAGCGCCGACGTGACGTTTGCCGCCTTCAGTGGGGAAGGGTGCTGGGGCTGGAGACAGAAAGGCTCTCCGCTGACGAGTGGGGCGAGACCGGCGCTGAACTCTCCTTCAGGGACAACCTGAGCGAGGTTCTGTACCAGGCGGCTTCGGGCGACGGCCACAGCCCAGCCGCTTCCTCCACACCAGCGCCTCTGGACCTCTCCCTTTTCAATTCAGGGTTAAAAGGGTTCTTTATGCTGTCCAGAGTGCCGGATCCTCGCGGACCGCTCCCAAACGTGCAGAAACTGGCCGTGACGGGATATAAAACGTTATCTGCCCGCGAGCTCCCGATGGGCCACGAAAAGCCCTCCCCTACGCGGCCAAAACATCTGCCGGGTGCCTGGAGGCCGCAGGCTCACATCCCCTGGGGACCCGCGTCTCCTCCGGAACACCACCGTCCCGGGCCTGCTCCCGTGGGTTTAATCCTGAGGGGGAGCAGCACGGACACGGCCCCGTGCCGTCTACTTCTCGCCCGCATCCCAACGGCAGAGCAAGGAACGAGGGCGGGAGTCACGGTGAGCTCCGAGTCCCGGCTCGCCGGCACCGGCGAGGGTCGACCTGGCGCTCACCTGGGCCAAAGCGGGAACGTAAAACCGTGCACGGAATGACCCGGCCTCGCCTACAACCGCTGTACGGCAGCGGCTTTCCACAGGTTCAACCTCACGGGGAACTGCCTGCCTCCTGTTTCAACTTCTTTGTTGCTTCTCCACAACGGCAGTTGTTTCTTTAAACACCGATGTCGACAAGGGGTTTTTTTTTTTTATATACCACGAGCATACAAATCACTCCGTCATAAACACCTATCTGACGTCATTTTGGGGGGCCGCAGCAACGGCAAAATAACGCAGAGGAACGGAAGAATTAAAGCAGGTACTTAACGGCGCCTTAAAAAGACGCTGAGACGCGTTTTAGCGTCTGCTCAGCAGCCGCAGGTAGGCTTAAGACGTCTCGTTCCTCCAGTTTATTTACTGGTTTGTAACCGCCTGGGGATGCTGGCTGACTCTTCGGTAGTCTAACTCGCTAACGAAAGGCTTGGAGCCTCCTCCCCCCGGCCCGTTGCTGAAGACACGGGAGAAGGCGTTACGAGAAGGAAACGGAATTAGCGGAGCAGCCCCGGGAGAACCGTCGGGGCAGAGCAGCTCGCCGCTCTGCCCGTGCCCCTGCCCTGGCGTTCCCTCGCGCTTCACCCGAGAGCGCCCGAGTGCCGTGGCGAGCCCGGGAGCCCGGCGCCGGAGGAGGGGGCCCGCCGGACGCCCAGGCGGGCTCCGCGCCCGGGGCAGGACACCGAGACTTCCAGAAGCAAAAGAAAAGGTTTTCCAGCCCCTGCCCCAGCCCGGTTTAACGCAGCCGTGTCGGGAGCTCTCTGGAAATGTTGCATTAAGCAAAAGGTTAACTTCTGGCAAAGCTTTCAGAGCGCGGTATGTTGCAATTACGTGTAAATGAGTCTAGAAGAACGGTGGTTTTTCTCACGTACCGTATACAAACAGCATGTAATCCGCATGTGATTTCCCCACCGCGTTTGAAGCCTCACAGCGGTATGTACCATTATCTGTTTTGTTTAGGTTACTAATGAGAAGGTTTGAACCAGACACTACAACGTGTTGAGGCATCTCATCATCTACTCTTAACCACCTCATGTCCGTAGGCCTACAGAGGAGGGAGAAAAAGAAACAGTCACGTTACTATTTTCCTACGGTAAAGATGGCATCTTCAACAGTTCATCCACAGACAGAAAGCCCAAACCAAGAAAAACTGCAAAGAAATAACACACGCTTTTTTTGCACTACTCGGGCCCAGATGCTGCCGGGCTTCCTCAATTTAACTTTATTTTAACCCCACAGGAAACTGTATCCAGACCTTAAATTTTCTGAAAACACTAATGCAAGCAGGAAGAAAGTTCATTAGTGGTTAATCGTTCGCTTATTCGGCAAACCTGAAACCTTTGCGCCCAGGGGCTACGCGTGCATCCGCGGGGCGCTCTGAGGGCAGATCCGGACAGCGCGGGGCGGAAGGAGCTCGCTTTTGTCAAGCTGGAGCCCCGGCACAAAGCGACGCGCGGGGCGGATCTGCCCCGGCGGCGGCCGGGCCGCTCGCGCGGGCTGCGGGAAGGGCGGCACACAAGGCACCTCGCTCCTCTCCCCCGGCCCGCCGGCCCAACCGGCGGCCTCTCGCCGACGGAACCGCCGCGAGCCTCGCAAGAGAGCAGAGCTGCGGATCGACCTCAGCAGGGGTGGAAAGGGCCGGACGCTCCCGGCTGCGGTTTTCCAAAGGCTGTTGGTGGTTTGGGAGTCCCCAGGTCTCACGTGCTGCCTGCGCTACGCAGCAGCCCGTTTCTCGGAGCCGCGTCTCACCCCGCACGTCCTAAAAGGGACCTTTCCAGCACCTTCCCGCTTTTGTCGTGGTGCTGGGGCGTGGGGAGCTAAGCTAACAGAGTAGCTGTATCAATACCAAAATAGCCACGTCTGCTCTCCGGCCTTCTGCCTTCCTCTGAGCTTCCCTCCCCCTACGTTTACGTTGCCACATTTTGCAGAGAAAGG
This sequence comes from Phoenicopterus ruber ruber, assembly GCA_009819775.1. NCBI lineage: Eukaryota > Metazoa > Chordata > Aves > Phoenicopteriformes > Phoenicopteridae > Phoenicopterus > Phoenicopterus ruber. The sequence continues at coordinate 7,679,636 of CM020237.1, read as the reverse complement.
ATCGTGTTGAACTGGAGAAACATCCCCGTCCATCTTAAGCCTCTGCAAGGGGCTGTATGGAACCTGTTTGTCTTAAAAACACAGAGCTAGGCCCAGCCCACCGGTTTGCTGCCTGTTTTCTTGGGCTTTGAGAGAGACAGGTGAAGCGACCTACGTAAGCCAATTCCTAGCGCTTTACTAGCATCACCGTAACGTTAAGTGGCACGCTGCCGGGGGGCTGCGTCTCTCTTATTTAACATGTGTATGTCTTATTCATAGCCTGGAAGGAAAAAAAAGGCAAAGCAGCCTACTCGTTAAATTCCCAGATGATGGCAAACGGGAGGACCCGTGAGGGGAGGGATGCAAAGGGCTCCGAGAGGCTCGGAGCAGGGAACAGCTATTAGAGTGGAACTCGGCAGGGGACGTGCCAGCCTCGACTGCACGGGGAAGGGATCGGCCTCGTGCCCACCAGAGGAAACCGGGAATCAACAAAAATAATCTGGGAGGGGCGGCAGGTGCCGCGGAGGACGGCAGCGCCCCGACCTCCGCGCTGCTGAGCGCCCGCGCCCGGCCGGCCGCAGCGGCATGGCCGCCAGGTCCGCTACGCCTGCGGAAACTCCTCGGCTCTGGGCACGCCACCGAGGAGGCGCTGACAGCGTTCAGGGACGTTTGCAGGAATCTTATGAGCATGACAAAAATAAAAAAGGATAAGTAAATACTTGACAGCCATAAATCCAAGTGGAAGAGGCAGTATTTAAAAAAAAAAAACAAAAAAAGTCGACAAAACTCAAATTAGAACAACAATGGAAGTGTGGAAGAAAATCTACCCTCCCTCGCCAGGATTTTCCTGATGCATAAATTTCTTCAACTATACAAGGCAGCCTCGAGGGCATGGCAAGAAGAGGAGAAGGAATAAAACTTGCATTTCGTAACAACCACAGCGGGCACCGAAAAGGGAGGAAAATCATCACACAGTCAACACAAGCAGAGAGACAGGCTGCCTTACCTCAGGGGTCCGTTCCGCTTTTACACGCGCTCGGTTCTTTGGTGCCAGCCCGACTGCTGCGACCTGGCACCTCGGGAGGACGCAGCGGGCAGGCCCCCGACCTCGCCGGCGCAGCGGGACTGCAGCCGCGTGGCGCCCGGCCGGTCCCTGGGGAGGGGGCGCACAGCCGCGGGCCCCCCACGCCTTGCCCGTCTGCACCCGAGGGCCTGCTGCGCGGGGACCGCGACGAGCTCTCCCAGGAGCCCTTCGAGGGGAGATCCCTCAGCCGCTCGTTATATCGGAATAAATGCAAATCAAACCAGACGGCTTAAGTGCGCGGCAGATGCTCAGGTGCAGAAAGCATCTCTCTCTCTCACGCTGCTACATCGTCTTCGCAGCAGAGAACGGCACATTGAGCGTCTGCAACAGCCACGGAGGCCAAGCAGCGTCCGCGCGCCTCTGCGGCACGACCCCGTCGCCGCCGGGCAACCTGCTCCATCCTCGGGAAGCGTCCAACTTACTGTGGCTTTCCAAAAGCTGCGCAGGTCAGTTCCAGCGGCTCCCCTTCTCTCGTCAGGCCTTGCACCGGGTAATTCTGAGAAACCCGCACTTGAGGCTTATCTGCGGGACAAAAACATCGGGGCGTAAATCGTCGCGCCAGCGCGGAGCAGGCGCGTGCGCAGCAGGAACCGGCCTTTGCTGAAACCACAGAAGGTTTTGTCTCGTCCAAACGAAGCTCTTCTAAATCCTACAATAAACAGAGAGAATTAAGCGTTTGTAGTCAGGGAGCCAGCTCACAAGCGCTTCAGTAAGACCCTGCAGGAAAAAAAAAAGCCAAACCACAAACCCAGAGTCCACAATTAAAAAAGTCATTACCTCCTACAACTGAAACGGATTAAAAAGGCAACCTAAGCTGTAGCTAAAATGTTATCGGTGCAAGAAATCAATTCAATGCTACGAATGCCATTAAGCCACATATATTTTTCAGGAATTTACTCAACTGTAAGAAACAAAGGCAGGCACAAAAATCAGTATGCATAAAGGTTGAAACCATTTAAATGTTTCTATTTCCTTTGAGAGTAACTGCTACCAAAAATACTGGCTCGCTGCATTTTATTAACTGTGTTTAACTCATTAACATGCTTCCTATGGAATAATAGAGATTAGGAAAAAAAAGTCCGCGTCAGGATTTAACCAATTTAAACTCTCATAATTTTCAGTAATGGAATAAGCTACACAAGTAAATCCTCTCCCGAGATGCCTGTACCGCAAACATTTTATAAGCTAATCCCCATCACAGATGCTTCTCGCGGCTACGAAACCCGGGCGTCCCCGCGGGCTGGGAACGGCGGCGGCTGTGTGGGGATCGCGACGCTTTGGGGTGCCACGTGCCCCCGCGCCGCTGGAAACGCGCCTGACGCTTTGAGCACGCAAAATAAGAGACGTGGAAGCAACGGGCGCGTTCCAGGCGCGAGCCAGGGAACAAAGGTCCTTCGCAGGAGGGCGAGGAGCCTCCGAGCGCAGCCCTGGGCAAAGCCCCGAGCGGGGACCCGTCCCCGGCGGCCGCGGGCTCTCCCGTCGCAGCGGGGCGCAGGTACGGCCACGGCAGCCCAGGTCGCGGGGGTACGAGCAGCCCTGGGAGGGACGTGGCACAAGTAACGCGAGAGAGGCCCAAAGCAGCGTCGAAATCCCGGTGTGAGCTCGGCCTGCGACGCTCGGGTCCGCGCCACGAGCGCTTACACAACGCGTAAACGCGGGAGGACGAGTTAAACCCAGTATTACGCAGCAAGTAAACCAGAAGCAGCACCTTAAGCGCCGCGCTCAGGCTCGCCACTCTCATTCACAACTCCCGCCCCCCGGCCATCTGCTCGCTACTGCTTCTTTGCTTGGCGGCAGCGCCTAAGAGCCCCTGCCAGCAACGCGGGGGCCATTACGCTCCGCGCCGTAGCAAGAGCGGAAAGCCTCTGCTGCCCAGTTTACGTGGCAACGCAAAGGCTACGGCGCCCTGTGCTGAGAAAGCTCCGCGCCGCATCTTCCGCGCCTCGCCTCTCCCGTTGCTCCCATCCCGTTTTCATTAGATAAATCTTAGTATCGCTAATGAGCTGTTTGCCAGCTGACAATTACTTATGGAAATCAAGAGGAACACGCTGCTGGCTGCGCTGCGAACGAGCGGCAAGCTCGGGGAGCTCTCCCAGAACTACAGGAGGCGAGCCCTTCCTCCGCAGCTTTCCGCCCCGCGGTCCCCGCTCAAGAAAGGAAAGCAGCCGCGTCAACCCGGACACCGCAGAGACGTCACCGGGGCTTTCCTAGCACAAGGGCATTCCCAACGGAGGTACCGCGGCGGATGCCTCCCCTGAGCAGGGCTCGCCAGTCCTTACGGCGGGGGGCACGCGGGAGAACGGGAAGGGCCCCGCAAGCCTGGAGGATTCGGGAGCGCGGCTGGGCGCCCGGCAGAACCGACCCTGCGATCAGGCTCACGCTGCACAACCAAAGTTTCACTTGCTTTGGCCAGGAATCTCGTCTGGGTGCTGTCTTTTTTTTCCTTCCTTTAAGGACACACATTTAAATAATCTTTACTTCTACCGTTACGCGCCCCGGCTCAAAGCCGGCGTCTGCCTTCCTCAGATGACGGACTCTGCTAGCGAAGCTCTGTAAAAGGCTGAGCGCCCCGGGATGCCCAGCTCAGCTCCTGCACGGGACCGTGGCGTTTAGCAGCCTGCGCTGGTGAAGTTCTGATGGTTTTGAAGGCCCGGACTAGCGGTTTGCCACCTCTTATCCACTCGATTAAAAAGGCCACGTTCCAGCGGCGACGTCTGCGGCTCTGTCGCCTGAGGCCACGACCGCCTCGGATGGTGATCCAGGGCAGAAGGCAAGCAGCGGCAGAATTTTTACCACCCGGTGCGTTCCAGCAGCCCGGAATCCTCGCCTTGAACCTCACAGTATCACACCGCTGGGTTACTACATAAAAACAACCGCTTGCATCTATGCATCTCAGCCACTACATACTCCACTGGCAGCCAATTAGGTCTAACAACCCAAAGCTATTTCCTAGTACGCCTATTTCTAGCGGCTTAAAAAACCAGCCTAGTAATTTAATAAGGCACCTTTATTAAGCTAAATTCATTCAAAAGCTAAGAGTGATATACAAGGTTAAATACCAGCAGTCTAAAGGTTACGCTGTAGCAGCAACCAATTTGAAAAACTTATTACAAACCCATTCCGCGTTTGATGAGATTTCTTTTACAGCAGGCGCGCCGCGTGCCCGCAAGCGCGGGCGCCGCAGCCCTCCCGGGGGGACGGCGCGCCCCGCTCCGCGCCCCGCCGCAGCCCGCCCGAAAACGCTCCTTCCCCCCTCCCCGCCGAACCCCCTCCACTTTCATTTCTGGAGCACGGGCGACGCTGCGGGCTCCGGGAGCCGAGGCCTCGCGCCGTTTGGAAGTTACCAAAACGCTCCAGGGTACTCGGCGTTTGTCCCAGTTCTCCCCATTAGCTGCCAGCCCAGTTTTTGCGCCATCGGCTGATATTATTAACGGTGACTTTTGAAGAACTCGAAACGATTCACGGGAGCAGCGAACAGCATCAGGGCAAGCGCCCGGGCCAGCGCGTTCGCTCTAAAAATACCATCGCTTGCCGAGCGCTCCCTAATGACTTTCCTTTGAGATCTGCCAGTTAGTGATTTCTTAATCCATCTAAATGTGCGCTCCATCGATAACGCTTAGATCTCATTAATCAGCCAAGATACCACGTTATGCCGAGTTCGGCACAAAAAGCCTAAGCCTCTTGTTTCTCCCCATTTCCTTCCATCGGGCCGACCTACGATCCCGAAGGCAGGCAAGCTCGCCGTCCTTAAGCGCGGCACGGGATGGATCTGGCAAGCCCGACCTCCTCCCGCGCCCGGGTACCACGACGCTCCGGCCGGGTCGGCCTCGGGACCCTCCGCCGCTCCCCAGCGGGGCTGCAGCCCAAACCGAGCCGAGGGCAAGCTTCCAGCCCCCCCGGCGCCGCTTCCCAAAGGGCCGGCGTCACCGCTGGAGCTCCAGGAGGCGCGCAGCAGCCGCTCCGGAGGCGGCACGGGCACGGCTCTCTCCAGCCACCGACCCTGCGGCTCAATAATCCTCCGATCGCGCAGCTCGCAAGGATGCTAACACACAGAAGGAACGACGGTTATCTGGGAGTACGGCCGCGCACGTCAATAAAAGGCCGGTTTTCTCGGGAAATGCATGAAGGCACGTGAAAGGTGGTTCCGTTCTCGCCCTCGTGCCTCTCCTCCGAAAGACAAGAACGTGCGTAATGAGGAAATTACGCGCAGTAAATTTAACTCTGTGGTCGTACCCAGCAATTTCGCCGGGCACACGAGCTACTAGAAGCTGCTACAGAAAACCCGACGTACGCGTTCCTTGGGGCCGTGCCAATCGTAGCAGCGTTGAATCATCGCACCCCAGCAGCAGCTCCCGGTCCGCCAGCGATCTCCGTGCAAGCGATACGGCTCCCGCAACGCAGCAATCTGTCCGCTCTCAACACGCAGCCCGCGCCGGAACGCTCGTTAAGAACGCAGTAAAAACGCTCGGGGAAACACCGCTTCTTTCCGAAGCCCGGGCGACTCCGAACCCTCGCCCATCCGACCACAGCAACAGCCCAGCCAGCCCTGCCCGGCCGCCGCGCTCCCAGCTGGGGTCGGAAGACGGCGGAAAGCCTTCCTCCCACGTGCTGCATCCAGGGCCTCGGCGCGTCTTCGGCACGGGATTTCTCTCCCTCTACTCCAAATTACAGCTGAACGGGAACGTTAGGCAGATCGCGGGTGACTGTAGCTAGCCGGTTTCTGCCTCTTCCAGAAGCCCTGCTCCCGCAGCGGGGCCGGGCCGGGGCACCGCGGCGCGCGGCTCGGCCTCTTCTGCAACGCCGGACTGTTTGCCAGCGGAGACGATTACAAAATGGATCCTCTTTCAATGAGTCAGCCGAAAATTCTCTCGCCTGCGCTGTGAAATTAGGTACCGAATCCAAGTTTTAAAATCCGTTTGACGACGACCGTGCGACGTGCGCCGCTTGGCAAAAACGACGGCAGATGGCATCCCCAGGAGAAGCATCCCGCAGGTCAAGCAGAGTTCCTGCCCACGTCGGGCGATTCCAGCTCCAAAATCACCCGGAAAACACCCGATCCATCTGTGGTCAGGCGGGCCCTATTTCGCCCAGCTCCTCACCTCCGCGCTGCTCCGCGGCCCAAACTAACTGCTCCAAACCCCTGACTTCTGGCCGTCTCCGCGTCTCACCGCGCCGGGGAAAGCGCAGGAGGAGCACACTCGGCAACGTTAAAAGAAGTCAGCGAAGCTCACATTTACACGCGGGTTAAATACAACTGTCGCCGTTATCCTGAAATCACGCGGGTTTGCTCATCGGGAAGCGGAGCCTGCGTCAGAGGCGGCCCAGAGCCGGCCGTCCCCCGTCTCCTCCTCGCCTCTAGCACGGACACCGGTCCGCATCGCCGATTTTCAGCCAAAATACGCAAATCTGTCAAACGCACAGCTCTCGCGCTGAAAATAACGACGAAGCGGACGACTGGCGGCGGCACAGCTTGTCGTGAGGAGCCTTTCGACCCCCAAACACGACTCTGCAAAATTCGCCCTCGACTAAAGGAACGGGAGCGCGTGGCTCATGGCGGGAGGGGGAAAGCCGAAGCCAGGCCGGGACGTCGGGTACAAACGCGTCCCTTCTCAGTATCGAGGCGCACGCCGCTGCGTAACGCCGGCAAAAGGCAGAGTCCGGGCCGTACCGCGCGCTCCTCGCTCCCGACAACGTTCCTCCGAGAAAACCTTATTAATGAGCTTGCAAACGAGCACCCAACTGGGAAATGTCACAAACAAGAGTGGCTAATGCCCCAGAAAATCAAATAACTGAACACTCGGCTGATTGTGGTGCTTTTCATATTTACTAAAAGGAAAAAAAAACCCAAAGCTTTAAATCAAAGTTTCTGAAGGGGTCAACACCTCGCTGAACAAACCAACTCATTTATTCCTTTTTAGAAATCTCCGGATGATAAATTACATTGATGTTAATCACTTCACTGCATACTATGCAATTAATATCTGTACTTGATAGGAACAATAAGGACTACCGGAGCCGCGACAGCATACGCAGATGGCTGATTCTTCACATAACTGGGGGCAAAATATTCTCCCACCATAACAGCAGAGGCTGAAACAGATTCCACCGGTGCACGTTTCACAAGTACATGTGTAAATATGAAAAAAAAAGAACGTGCAATTAATTGTAACTTCAGAAAAGCAAAAAAACCCACCCAAGCCAGAGAAAAGGCCGAATCGAGCCTTCGACACTCTCACTTCCAGCGTCGCGTGATGAGAGAAGGAAAAGCACCACAAAGGCTGAACTCGAACGTCGCCGAGAATATCGGGTTCCACTCAATTCCTTAATGATGTTTTAACGCGTTTCGTTGCCTCATTTCCTCTGTAAAATTACACTCGAGGCTGGCTGTCCACCCCTCGCTGCCGGATCCGAGCCACGAACAGCAAGCGGCCCCGGCCAGGCTCGGGGACATTTGCAAACCGGTACCAGGGACCGCAGGGCGGCCGCCCGCCGCACAGGGCTCTGCGCTCCCCGGCGCGGCTGTTAATCGAGCGCGGACGCGTTATCGTTGCCGTGAGCACCCGGCACCATTCGGCAAACTCCGTTGGCTTTTGCGAAGCGCGACCGGGAGGGTTTCATCCCTATCGCAGAGCGCTTGTTTGCAGGGATTCCTTTTTAATACCGTACCCAACCTTCACGCCGAAGCATTTACCTCAAAACTTCACAAAGGGCCGGGCTGCGCCGCGTTGCGTGCGCAACAGCTTACGCCGCGAGGAGGACAGGTTAACGCTTGGCACGAGTCGGTCTCACTCGCGGGTTTGCCGACCGCAGCACGTGCGCTGGGGACGGGCTCTTTAAAGCTCAGCTCGGGTACGGGAACAAGCCAGCAGCACGCGTTACGACAGCTTGTCGGATAACGCGGTGCTTCCATCGTTTTGCCGTAGCCGAAGCCCCCCAAAGGGTTCGGTGCCGCCCGCGCGCGGGGGACGCCGGTGCTGCAAGAGGAACCGTTGGGACGAAGCCCACGCGTTCACCCCGGGAAGAGCCCGAAATCGCTCTGCCCGTCCCCCTCCAAGAGCGCTGCCTGCTTCCCTCCTCCCGGCTGCGGAGATCCGGAGCAACCCCAGGCTGGGGCGAGGAGGCCGACAGCCCTTACCAACGTCTTCCTGACGTTACCGAGAGGCTTAAACAAACCAAACCCCCAAGGTCTGCAACGTTCTTTGAACTGCGACACAGCAGAAAACGTTCAAACGAAGTGTTTTTGAAACAGAGTGAAGTGGGTCGCTTTGCAGACTTAAATTTCTGCACCTTTCTTACCTTTTTCAGCAGGGGAGAGGCTTTCAATAAAACAAATACGCATTTTAGGCAACACCTCCAAATAAGCCCAAGTACAAACGCTCCAGATTGTCAGCGACACTTAAGGTCCCCGTTTACCAAAAGACATCTGACATACCTAGCTTCAAGAAAATCGCCGTAGAGGGAGAACAGGCAAGCGTTTTGAAAGGACAGAGAAGGAACTCGGGGGGAAGAAACGCCTCCCTGCTCCTCTCCGCCCTCGGCCGCCCGAACCCGCACCCAGCTCCCCCGGGGGAGCGCCCCAGAAGCCGCCACCAGCGCAGCCCCTGAGCGGCACGTGAGGAACAGCAGCGGCACGATCCTCTCGCACAACGCCTGGACCGCAGGGAGCGTAACCTCGGGGAACGCCTGCCTTCGGTTCGAGATCGCCCGCCTCCAAAGGGCGCAAACTGGACGCGGCTCGGGATCTCTCCCCTTCTGCGGGTTGCATTTTGAATAGTTTCCTGCGATGACAAGCATCCCACCCCTCCCTTCCCCACTTTCCGAAGCACGCAGTTTTCTGCTTGTTTTTTTTCTTTAAGAAAACCCCAAACTGTTGAGTTGCATCTTGCAAAAAACCTCTCCATACTCTGAAATTTAGTCAGACAAAAAATACCTCATTATCTGAGAAGGCTCCATCCATCATCCTCCTGTCCTTCCCCCAACGCATTTCATGCTCGAGTTGGATACATTAAGCGCAGAGAAATACAACGTCTGCCAAGAACAAGATTTTCCTGGGCCCTGCTGACGTTCCGGAGAGGCGGATCCGCTGTGCCCTTGGTGGGAACGGGCAGGACTTACGGGGAGAGAACGTCAGAGCAGACGCTTGAGCAAGCAACGCCGTTAACCGATCCGGAGCGACACCTCTCCGGCTGCAAGAAAAGCAGCGACAACCGCGCGGGCGAGCGCCGGGCGATGGGCGAGCGCTGACTGCGGCCGCTTCGGAGATTGGGCAGTCGGCGTGCCCGCAAGGTAACACCACGCCAACAGCAGCCGGGAGGAGTCCTTGGCTCCGACTGCAAACCTCGTAGCTAAACAGCAGCTGAGAAGCATCGATTTGGCCCGATTGCTCCCCGAGAGGCCAAGCCTGTGTCCGCAGGAGCTCCGATCGAGACGCCCGTCCGTGAAGACGGGAGGATCTTCCTCCTGCTCGTGCTCCCCCACCGGCCAACAAGTCATTACCTTGCGGCAGGAAAAGCTCAAGGCTAAAAGTTTGCTCCGCAACTGCCTTTTCTGCCCTAAGTTCAGGTACAACAGCAGGTATTAAATGCAAACGTCTGGACGCGCTCCAGCACGTGAAGTCCCGGAGCCGCTAACTGCCGGGAGCCGCAAGGTTGTGACGCACGACATGTTCTTCTGCTGGTGCTCTCCTCTCAAGCCATGAACTCCCAGCCCAGGGGAAGAAGCCCTGCAAGGTTTCGATGCCTCCGCATACGAGGGGAGATGCTGGTTGTTTTTTTCCCCCCGTTAAGTGTTTGATCAAGCCTCGCAAAGGTGCTAATATATTATTAAAGCTAATGGAGCTCTACAAGAAATGCTAATGGACATTAAGTTTGCATAAATGAATTACACATTAGCACGGTGGCAAGAAATCTAGTATCTGCCAAATTAGGTAGTATCTGATCATTTCTGTTTTCCTCATTACAGGAACATTACTTCCCGCTAGTTTCAGAGATAGGAGAATTGTAACCAAGATGTTCGTAATGAAACTACATAATGAAGCAGATGAAACGCATTAATACAAAACTTCCCATTTTGAGGTAACGCCACAGTTGAAGCGAACCCCCGGAAAGAAACGCTTTGCATCGGCCCAGCGCGGCGGTTTGCCGGGCCACGCCAGCCTCGCCGGGCGGGCTGGCTGCCTTGGCCTCTGGAAGCCATTTTCCGAGCGGAGCTGCGTGCACGCAGCAGCTCCGTCACCTCCACCGCTGGAAGGCCGGCGCGGCTGCATTTGGGACCGCGGGCGTTCTCAGGTACCTGCTCGCAAACCCCGTTAACGCCATACACAGCAGAGCAGCTCCTAAAGGGAGTGAAATGCGTTATTAGCAGCGAACACGGTAGGAGCGTCGGAGAAAATAGGTTGGCCGTCATCAGTGGCGCTCCTGCAGACTCCGCACCGTTGGCGTTACTCTGACTCAGAAAACCCGTTGGTGCCGTACGTTCACAAGGCACGACGCCGACTTCTCTCGCACAGCACCCGGTTTCTGCTGGGAACTCGCAACGGCGGCCAGTCGCTTTGATGCGGTAGTAGAGAAGCACTTATCGCAGAGCTAAGTAGGTTGCTAAAAGAAAAACAGTCAGATTTAATCCGTTGCAACAATTATAAAGCCCAGCCAGGAACCTTTGACGGTACAAATTCTACGTCCAGAAGGTTACTCCTTAAGAGAAAAAAAATAGGTATTTATTGTGTCACAGAGCGGTGGGAACAGTCGCGGCTTAACCCGTGAAGCGGTACCCAACATTTTGACTCCCATTTTTAAACAACAGGATATAAATCCCATCTACGCCGTAATTTTATCACACGGCGACCAGTTCCTGAACTCTTAACATCTTATACATGAACAGAATTAAAAAGTTCTGCTACTCACACATGACTTCCAGGTAACGCTGAGTCTGCAAGTCTTTGACAGCGGGGTGATCCACCAAGCAGATGACGGGGACCCCGTCGTCCTCCCGTCCCACCTTCAGCAGCAGCTGGCTGGTCACCGTGTACATGTCGGACCACTGCTCCACTTCCGACTTGCCTGCCGGGGCGAGGAGAGGGCGAGCAGAGAGTGACCACGCGAGGGAGCATCTCCCGCACCCGGGCCACCTCCCTCCTTCCCGCTCCGACAGCCGTGCCCCCCGCAGCCACCCAGGTTTCGGGGAGCGGGGGACGCGCGCGTGAAGTAACGCACCTCTCCCCGAGGCTGCTGCCAATTCAGGTCCGCACCACGCTACCGCAACGACGGACAATCCCCTCGCAGCCTCCCCAAACCCCTCCATCCATGGAGCTACAAATCCCCTCCCGCTCCTGCGTCAACAATTAGCTAGAAAAGCGATTAAACAGATTAACTTAATTATAAGTAGTATCGACGGGCTGACGCGTTTCAGGAGCCCTCCGTCTGAAGGAGAGAACAGCAGCGGCGGCTGGAGCAAAGCATAGCTCAGGACTCGCTGCCTGAAGGACGCCGTAACGCGCGGCACGGAAACCAGGAGGGAGACAAGACGGGAGAGGAGAAATGGGATTCTTCCCTAACTCAGCGAGCGCTCGCTGACAACGCGCCTCCGCTTTGTTTTCAAATACTCTTACCTGCGGCTTTTTATTTAAGAATTCACGGTCAAAACGTTAAGAGTAACCTCGGTAGCAGAGGTCTTTCAAACACAAAGTATTTCTGTCTAACAGATTACGGTGGAACAGAGGACGGCCGCAGACAGCGAGACCCCTCGATATTTAGAGGAAGGGCTTTGCGATCGGCAAAGCCACGCTTTCCCGCTGCTCGCAACCCGCAACCGAGTACCTCAGTTTCGCTATTTCTGTTTAAAAAAAAATCTAAAGAATGGGCAGGGCGAGCTGGCATCGCAAGCAGCTGCTACTCAGCTCAGCGGCCTTCGAAGAGAAAGGAAAGCTGGGATTCCGTGGCCAACGCGGGAAAACTCCATCAAGAAGCCGGAGGGGTCGAGCGCAGAGGGTGAAACGCTGCTGCCCGCCGGAACGGGCAAGGAAAGCAGGAGGGGACGACTGGAAGATCCGCGCACCGCGTCGACGAGAAGAGGTGCTGGGAGCCGGCGGGGCACCGCTGCGCGTGGCAGCGGGTCTGCGTTCCGCCCGTATCAGCACGCGTCCTACGCGGGTGCTCGAAGGTGCCGGGCTAAAGAGAGGATTTCACCTTGCCCTTGCAGGAGGGTGGATTTGAAGTAACGAGCCTGGACTTCTGCAGAGAGCCCTGCAGCGTCTCGCACTGGGTAAGGCACCAAGGTGCTGTCAACCAAGCTCACGTCTACGCGCAGACTTAAACTAACAGCGCGTCACATGCAATCAGAGTCGGTGACTCGAATGGGCAAATACCGGGAGCGACCAGACTTGAGGGAGTCGGAGAAACCCGTCTGGTATGAATATTCAACCGAGCACAGAGAAAACGCTCTATAAACAAGAGAGCTAGACGTGAAGGTGAACTGCAAATCTTTACAGCCCAAAGCGCAGCTGATCCTACTCGTACCTAAAGCAGGGCAGAAAGCTGCGAAAACCACCGCGGAAATAAAGGCGCCGCAGAGCTTCGGGGCTCCTCGAGGTCGCCTGCAGTAACGGAAAGGCTCCAGAAGCCCGTACTCGACTCTGGCAGGTAGGCAGAGGACAAAATGGAGTCCAGCCCTTCTGTGCCAGAGAATAATCTGTCTGCCCACATATGCCTTTGTTCCTGAGCCGGCGTTTAAAGCAGCTCGCTCTCCTTTTTCTTTCTTCCCCTTCCCCCCCTTAAACTGGCAACAGAGAACAAACACCCGGCATTCCAGAAATCGCTTCAGCTGTGTCTGAAAAGAGCGATGACTGAGGGGCCACGCGTACCCGTTAGCTCCTTGTTTCCTTTGAACCATCTGATGGTGGTGGCTGGTCTGCTGGCCATGGCAGTGCAGTTCAGCTCAATCTCTTCTCCCTCAACGGCGACCTCCTTCTGGATATCAATCACCAAATTGCGTGGCGGCACTACAGGGAAAAAGACAAGACAACACATACTTGATGAAAAAACCCCATTTTTTGATCACTAACGCAAGACAAAACCTTCAGGAAAACCCCTAAAATCTACTAATGCCAACTGGCCACCAGCATTTATTTGATCTTTCAATCGATCAAACCCTTTGATAGGCGGTTTCACAGCCATCAGAGTGAGCACTTTCCCTCTCCACCTAATGATCATCGTCGTTTCGCAAATTATTACTTCTCAAATTTGTAACTTTCCGTTCCCTCTCCCAGGCAGGCGCCGTTCCGGGGAACAGCTTTCGTCTTCCGCGCGATTCGGTCGCGCGCGTTGCTATTTAAAACCACAGCTCGACCCCGCGCGCGTTTCTTGGCTTCTTCTGACAAGGAGAGGAAACACAAAAGCTGACGTTTGGAAGCGCGTTGCTTACCGTGCCTCGACCCTCGCGAGGCGATTTCCCTCTCCCGCTGCTCAGCTGCAAGCCTGAGCCGTACGGAGCGGAAGCGGGCCAGCAAGCGTCAAGCTCCTCGAAGAGGCGCCGCGTGGGACGCCATCCCCCTCGGAGCGGCCCTGCCTCCCCGGCACGCCACCGCCAGCCGAGCCCAAGAGCATCCCGAGAGCAGAGGCGGCTCCGCGCCCAGCGACCGGCCTCGCACGGCAGCTCCCTCGGGATGGCAATTTTCCTTCTCCGCAGACACGCGTCTTCTGCGGATCGAGGCTCTTAGGAAACGCCAAGCTGCAAGGCTACGCTCGATGAAAAACAATCCAGTGACGCCGAGACACGGACCGTAGCTTCAGGGGCACCGCCACCACCGCGGCACAGCCCAGAAACGGGGCAAACGAGCCTAAAAATTGCGACACGGGAGAGCAAGGCATCTCTTCCCCGCGGAAGCACCGGTGGTGAGGCAAAAACCAGAGAAAAAAAAGAACATCAAGAGTTCGTACAGCGCAGAGCCGCAGTTTGAGAAAAAACCCAGAACTTCCCAAGGAAACTCAACTTTGCTCTGATCAATATGATTAAGCAACTGCATGGTTCAAATGTGACTAACACGTTGCTGCGCTAATGAAGAACAAATATGTATAAATACCATCCAGATGATCAAATGGACTAATTAGTCACTTGTGGCTTTTCTCTAAAAAGAACAGAACGGGCTCCATATTCGAGATTTTCACATGTTCCAATTAGGCACGAATAAATCTCCGTAGCGTGTCAGAGAAGACGTTAAAGCGCGCGGGGGGGGGGCACACCGCTACGGCAAACGCGAAGCGCTCTCCCGCAGCAGAGAAGGGTGCCTCCGAACGTCGCTCTGCGCTCCGAAGCCGGCATCGTTAGCGGCAGATCAGCAAACCCGCTCTTTGACAGGCCTTAACGTACACCCAAGCCGGAGCGACGGCCGGGAGAAAGGCAGGCACACGCCGGCCCGCTGCAAAGCCGCCTCACAAAGGTACAAGGCGAGGAAACAGACTTTGCCCGAGTGCCGAAGCACAAGTCATGCTCAAAAAAATAAACCCTAAGCAACAAACCCCTGCATTTTGTCTCCCGCTGGACAGACAGGCCGTGCCGGCTTATGGGGAATAAAGCAAGCACTATTATTTCAACCACCTTCTCGGCATTGTCAGCGGTGAAACGAAACCCAAGGAGCTGGTTTTGCGTGCGTGCGATTAGAGAGAAGAGCTGGAAGGGAGCTACGAACACGGGAAAGCGCGCCGAAACTTTGAAGGTGTTGATAAATGTAATAGCTGTAGTAGAACTGCTTATAAACATTATTTAAACAACGTATAAGAACCTAAGAACCAAATCTCATTAAATAAAAGGAGGAAGATTTAAACTAATCAGCGAGTGAGATCTTACATTAAGTCACCCTGTGTGATTCAGGCTCTCCTATTAATAGAGCCTTAAAAGCCGCTGCTAATCTGCAGAAACAGCTCTAATGGCAGGAGCTGCAGTTACCGGTAAGCGCACGGCTCCCGCGGCCGGGCAAAGCCCGGGGAGCGACGGCAAGGCAGGAGCCCGGCGGGGCCGTGCCCGAGCGCGTTTCGGCGGGGGGCCGAGTTAACCGCAGCTCTGCACGCACCCATCTCTCAGCAAACGAGCAAACTCACGTGTCAAGCGAGAGATCTGCGCTTCTTCCACACGCGAAACACGTTCCTGCTAAAATGAATAGGAAGCTATCGCTTTCCGTTAGCGGAACTCGAGATTTCTCTGAATATCTAAGTCAACTGACAAAAACTCGCGCATCTTCACACCGGGAGGAGGTTCACCAGCGACGCCGTGAGTATATTTGCCCTTAAGGAATATCACAGATGGGCAAAGACGCCGCCATTTGTCACTAAAACGTAATCGCTCAACCCCCCAAGTTTTGGAGGTGAAGATTCGGTATGCGATCAGAGCAGTCCGATTCCTGAACACACAAAATCCATAAACCAAACAGCTCCACCACGCTGCGAAGCGTTCACGTTCATTTATTTCCCCTCTGCGTATCAGATAATTATGGAAAGACATGTGCTACAGCTTTGGCTTTCTGGTCCCTCGCTTCACCGAACGAGACGCAAGCACGGGAACTCATCCTCCCTTCTTCCTAAGGGACGCGCCTCCCGCCCCGAGGGGCACGGGCAGGAGTGGGAGAAGGGCCGGTCTGGCACAGCTCCCGCCGCTCTGCCAGGCCTCGGGACGGACAGACGCTCCTCCCGGGAACGTCAGCACGTCCAGGCGCGCCCGACAAGCCAAGCGAGTCGCTCGGATGCTCTTACCGACCAGCGGCAGCGCAAACGACTGATGCTCGCAGGCTGCCCGCCAGCGAGGGCCGGTGTTAAACCCCACTCCGTCAAGGGCAGGAAAACCTCGCAGCCCGTCCCAGCGACCCGCCCAAGTAAGAGAGAGGCCGGGCAGCGGTTACACCACCCTTACACCTCTGCTTATTCTCAAAGCCCAAGAAAGCCTGCGAACAACAAGGGGAAGAGGCGAGAATCGCGCTTGCTACGACGTAAGCTACAAAGAGAGGCTGAGGGCGCAGTCGGGGACGCCTCGCAAGAGGGGAAGGCACGCAAGGGATGCGGGATGCTGCCGGACAACCCGCCCGCTATTTGCCGGCAGCCCTCGCAAATCCGGCGTCTGCGGGCTCAAGCGCTAAGCTGCGCTGAGCTACCGAAGAGCTGAGCCGGCCTCCGGTGGGAAAGCGCTCGGCATTCAAGTCCTTGCTGGGTTTGATCGCCGGAGAGCCGCGGCGCTCTCAGAACGCCGTGCCGAGCCCCGTCCCGCTGACCCCGTGCGCCGAGGGATTACAAAGCACCCGTTCGGTCCTTACCGAGCACTGTAATCGTGGTATAAATTTCCTGGGGGGGATCAGTGTAGAGCTGGCAGAAGTACCTTCCTTCGTCAGAGATGGAGACGTTTGTCAAGGACACTCGGAGCTCGCTGTTGGAGAAGTTCACCAGCTGGAACCTGCTGTCCTTCAGCGCTGCGGAGCAAGCACACCCTTAGTGACGGCGAGGCGAGACGCAGCGTCCCCTCTCCCCGCACAACAACGTCGGAGCTCTATGACAACGGCAGCGGCACCCGTGGGCTCCCGGCTGCAGCTCCCGTCCTGCTCCCTACCTCGACGCCCGGGCCCGTAAACTACTCCTGTTCTCAGACCATTGCAAAGACTCAACGGGAGCAAAGCACCAGGCACAGCGTCAAATCTTTGGACACCGTTTTATTATCGGGTGGCTCAGGGACGCGGAGGTAAACGGCTTATAGTGAAAACCCACTCCTACACGCACCCGTTTCTGAATGTATGCTGTCAGGGGACTAGGGACAGCGTGAAAGAGAAAAGACTTGGGAAAAGCGTAGCTTAAAATCAGTTTCCTGAGCAGTAACTGTCCAAATGCTTTTAGGAATTTGGAAACGGAGCATTTTGAACCTCACCAGGCGAACCCAAGGGCCTCGAAGGGCAGCACAAGCGGAAGGAGCCAGCCCCCGCAGGCGTACGTCATCAGATCATACAACGCCGCGGAGCAGAACGTGGTTTGCCGCGCGCTGCCACAACGCCGGGCACGAGGCACCGCTGCGTCCCGGCCCCGTAGCGACACCGGCGCAGGCAACGCGTAGCGTTGCACGGCAGCTACCACGCTCCGTGGCGTGGCCGCAACAGGAAACAAAGCCAGGCTCAGTCGCTGGACACGGCGGCGACGGGAGATTTTGTTTTGCTTACAAAGAAGCACAAATTGTCTCGAAATTTTCAGTCTTCGAACCAAACAGATTACGTCTGAGAACATTGCGCTGCCTCGGCGTTGCCCTGCTCAATTTGTTTGTGTCAGCTAAATATTTGGCACTCAATTGCAATTCACCCTGATTTACTACAATCAATTCCTATTGCAAAGTAAGGCGGTCTGACTTTTAAAGGGGACCATCAAGGTTTCCATTAGGGAGAAAGATTATGATTGCCTGTCTCCTCTACCCTCTAAAGAATTGACTAAACTTTAAGTGTCCAGCATTAAATTAAAAGAAGAAATCTCCGCGCGGCTTTCTCCCGAGCGCAAGCGAGGCGCAGGAAAAGCTGTTATCAAACAAGGAAGGATGCGACTTACGTCTGAAGTCTCTGAAATAAATGGTTTGTCTGTTGGGATTCAGGAGCTGAATCACCGAGTCGTCGCTGTTCTTGACTCGGCAGCTGATGGTGGCGACGTCTCCCTCCACCACCGTCACATCTTCGGTAACCAAGTTCTGACCGTCACCTTCGAGAGAGAGCAAAGACGAAACGGCAGAATGAGAAGCTGCGTTCGGAAAAGAGGAGCTCCGCCACCGCCGCGCTCTCGCGAAACGTGCCCGGCGGCGCGACCCGCGGCCGCTCTGCCGAGACGGTGGTGGATTTCCGACCGACCGGCTGAACGGAGGGAGAGCCCGCGTGTTCCGCGGGGGACGCTCGGGCGGTGGAGGAGGACCGGGGGCGAGCGGCTGGGCCCGGGCGGCCCGCCAGCTGGGGCTGTAGGCCCAGGGGACCCTCGCCCGGCTCCCCCCAGCGCTAACGGAGCCGCGTACCTTGCGCGGCCACGTCGGGTTTGGCCGGGGCGGGCGTTAACAGACACGATTACCCGCACGACAACCACCCCGACCAGCAATGCCAGGGAAGACAGGCGCGGGTCCTCCCCGCCGAACCGTACCGGCCACCGCTAAATTGAAGAGGAGTAATCGGGAGGGAGCTCTCTGACGGGAACAGAGGAAAAAGGGCTCGACTCTGTGGCTGTTTGTAAAACAGCCGCTGTCCGGCCTCGTTACGGAGCAGGCTGCTAACGGCAAAGAGGCCGTTTTACCCCGGCACATCCTCGCTGCTGCGTTTGAGAGCGTGACCAAAGGCCGAGGACGAGGGAAAGGTCTCACCGGCCGCCCCACGCCCCTCCGTGCTTCCATGCTGGCCTCAGGGGAGCAAGCTCCACGCCGCACACGTGGGAACGGCAGGGACTCGCTTCCTCTCTCAAAAGATGAATTTTGTTAAATTACCTTGAAAGAACAATCGGCTGTGAGAAGCATTTATCCTTTGACTTGAGCAGACAGACTTTAGGGAACCAGTTTTTGCTCACCCTGTGTAATCAGTAGGCGCTATTAATGTCCAGAGGCAGGAAAAAAGAGAACTCGATGCAATTATGCTGTGGGAGCCTTGTAATCATTTACAGGTCATCACCTCGAAAACTCTCCTCCTAATGAATCGAATCATTACATCACATGCACGCTGAGAAATTTGCTTCACATGTTAAAGAACGCAGAGGATGGGAATCGGAAAAAAAGCGCTTTGCATTTCAATTTTTCCATAGCTACCGGGAATCTCGGCACGACTGGCCAGCGAGCGGGAGGAGCGCGGAGCCACGGCGGGGCCGGGGATGCCACCGAGGGACCCCAGCCAGGGCAACGCTAATCGGAGCCCCTGTCGGTAACGGCTCGGGTCTGCGTTCGCCCCACGCGGGCGTTAGGGACGAGGGGGCGAGGCGAAGCGGGAGAAATGCCGAAGCTTTGCCCGTTTGCCAAGCGACGCGGGGGCGTGCGGGCGCCCGGAGAAGCCTTTGCACGGAGGCCGGCAGGGACACAGATTGAGGAGCTTTGAACAGCAACATGAAAGGTTGTTATCAAACAGACTAACACCCCTACCAGCGATGAGTCCCCCAGCCCCGCGGCAAGAGGTGCAAAGAGCCCGTCACGGCCATCCCACGATAGAATCACAGAATAGTTTGGGTTGGAAGGGACCTTTAAAGCTCTAGTCCCAGCTCTTCCCGGCTCCTCCTCCTCCTTCTGCCGCTTGATCGCGCCCAAAGCCCTCAGATCAGAAGGTGACGGCAGCGCTGGGTTAGCGGTTGGACTCGACCATCTCGGAGGTCTCTTCCAACCACGACGACTCCACGATTCTAGGAGCACCCAGCCGTCCCGCCACACCATCACTGCCCTTAACGCAGCGCTCTTGAGCATTTCTAACCGCTGTAGCACGCACGTTTGTCCGGCGATACCGCCTACCTGATGAAAGGTGGGGGACACGACCGCGTTCCCTATCGAAACGAAGTCACTGCCTGCGCGGTGCAAGGCTTCGCACCCAGCCCGGGGGCTTTAAAGCTGGTTACAGACAACCGCGGGCAGGACGGCCCGTTTAAAGCTTACAGCACGCCGTCGCACCCGTCGCCACGACTCGAGCCTCGCCGATGCCCGCCGGGACCGCAGGCACGCGCCTCCCCGGCCGCGCTCGGGGACGGGTCCCCGGAGCCGGCGCGGAACCGATCCCGACCAGCCGCAGCCCCGCTCCAGCGCAAACGACGTTCAAACGTCTCGAGAGCAGCGCAAGCAAAAATATTAAATGTTACAAACCGCTTCTGGGGAATAATTTTATCAAACCCATTGAAAACAAGGTTCTTGCACAAGGATCAGCTTGATATGTTCTCATAAATGCAATATTCACTACAAATCATTAACAAAGCTATTAAGATTCGATTTCCATCTCAGCAATTATTGCAAGCATATTTTTTTACATTTACTTTAAAAGACTCAATCCTATTTTCAATTCATTAAACTGTTCCTTGCATTTACTGAATTTTACATCAGCTTAGAAGCCTATTTGAATTAATAAGAATTACAGTAGAAGTAATTTAGAAATAAATTATTTGAAGTTCAGGCCGCTGAAGCTTTTCATGCCGGGATGCTGCTACATTAAGCACGCTGACTGACGGCTTCAGAAGTCCAGCGTCCCCGTCCGGGCTGGCATCGGGATCCCTCTGGAGAAGGCAGGGATTCTCCCCGAGGGCCCGGGGTTAACGACAGGCGGGGTGCGCGGAAGGACGCGCGGAACCCGCGTCCGCAGCAGCCAGCAGCTCCCGCCCCGCGGACCTGGCGGATTTATTCCCAACCAAAGGGCGCCCGATCCGGCCGCTGGCTGCAAAGCCCCCCTCGCTCCGCCGACCTGCGTTTGCTTCCCTAGCCGAAAGCGCCACGCCAACGCCGTACGGCGTGCGCGTCAACGCCGGCGGCCGTCGGTGTTCGCATCCGCTCCCGCCTACCACGACAAAAGGTGCTTCTGGGAAGGGCGCCCGTGACGAACTCGAAGGCAAATAAAAACGCAACGCTGAGCGAGAACTCTTCAGACCCATCTTCACGTCAACAGTTCAGGGAGTTTCTCGGTAAATATTTACTGGCACTATACAGGTATCTTGAGGAGCGTTAAAGCAGGCGCATTTACAGCGTTACAGTATGTTGTACCAAAGGAGGAAGGACTGGGGAGGGGGGCAATGAAGTTTGGGGACCCACCAGGGCATCACAGAAGTTGAGAGCAGCAGGGGAAAGCTACTACTGAAAACCAACGTTGACCCACCTGCCAATTCACAGCACTTCGGGGGGCAGCGCACGAACAGGGCCAATTAAAAAACAGCCAAACCAGAATTACACCGGACAGATTTTCACCTATCGCGGCCCCCACGCGTCGTCCGTAGGTTATGTGACAACCGGCGTCGTATTTTACGCTTACTGGAAGGGGGAGTAAGGCGGAGGGATGCAACCCTTGAGGAACGGCTTCGGCTGGAGCCCACACAATTTATTTTTGCACTTGTCTTTCTGCCTTAGACCGCTGCAGTCTCGGCCTTTAAGACTGCAAAGACAGACGCAGACGAGTAAATTGTGTTTCAAACAAGTTCCTCTTAGCTGGACACAGCCCAGGGACCTTGGCTCAGATGCAGCGGTCGCATTTAAAATCAATTCTTTCTCTGCTTGGAGCACAGCAGGATCGAGCGGAGCGTCAGGGAGAAAAGAGGGAAAGATTAAAAATACGTGCTCGTGAGCACGATTCTTCAATTTCCAACAAAACGCGAGCCACAGGTACTCCGTCATGAGCAGCGGCTCTGCTGATTCAGTACACGGGATACTGACACAAACGCTTTCCGAGGAAGGGTAGTTTTCATCGCACCTGCACCGCGTAAGCCCGCAAACCTAAACGGAATTCCTCTCAATAAATGGAGTCAAAGGAAACAACCCCCCAGAGACACCAACGATCCGCTCGCGTGCTCGAGGAACAAGGGACACGACGATCCGTCCACGGAATTCCTGGCGTTTGAATGTAAAGACTCACCTCTCGGTTTCGGCTACCCGAAAGGACCGTGGCGGTTAAATGACCGGCCAGAGCCGAGCCGCGCGGGGCGGGTTTGACAACCACCCAGGAATCCACCTGCTCCAGCAGCGCCCTCCTCTTCGCTGAGCGGCTCCTACGCTCTCCATCCGTCACGGAGACGGCATCCCTTTGAAAGAAACATCACGAGCTGCCTCCTCGGGAAGACCACGGGAACCAGAGAGGCTTTTGGTCGCGATGAGATAGAGGAACCCTTCAGCGCAGGCAGGAGGAGGAAACGGAATCGCCGTTTCGTTTCGCTGCAGATGCGCTTCGAGGCGGGAGAAGAGACCTGACGAGGCAGCGCTGGGAGAAGCTGCTGGAGCTCAGCGCATCTGGTCCTGAAGTCGTGAGAGACTGATTTCGCAGGCTACAGTCGTCACACTTGAACTTTGGAGAAGAATGGACAATCCACGCTAATTGTGCCGGCAAGAAAAGGCAATCGCTTTCTCCAGAGCTGATTTCACGACGTGTTTTCACGGGTGAACGAACGATACCAATTTTAGCTCAGGCTGCCTACAGGACACGCGTACCCAGCGCGGGACGCGGCTTTCGTCGCACGCAACCGCTGCTGCAGCTGAAGGGGTCCTGCGCCAGCGACGAGAAGGGTCGGGTCTGGAAACACACGCAACGGAACCAGCCTGCAGTCCTCAACGCGTACTTGAAGCGCACGGAGACGGGGCTGTCGTCGGCCACTTGCGTAAAAAAGCCTGTTGTGAAGGCTTCGGGGGGAAGGGAAGGCAGGAGACAAGGCAGCCTGCTCCCACCTCCACCCCGGCGTAATCCCGGAGGGACCCCCCGAGGCCACGGAGTCTGGAGCCGCACGCGGGCAGCAGTCTGGAACAATCCTCCTTTTCGTTGGCTCCTCGCCCTCAGAGGAAAATGTTGGTTTCCACCAAGGTTTACAACTAACATTTTGTAACGGCAACTTTCTCTTCTAATAAGATCTAATTACCAGTTTGGTGACCCCGAGTCAAGTAGCGCTGAGATTTTCCTGCGTTCAAGTAGCTCTTGTTCCCTCTTCAACACCTTCTCCGTGGCCGGCAACTGACTCAGCGCGGCCGAAACGCAACTCCGCTTCCCGCGGCAAAAAGCTCTTCGAAAACAGTGATGGCGGCAAGCAAACACAGTTCTAGAAGGATCTCGTCCTCGAGTTCGTTCTGCCGTGCAGCTCTGTCGCCTTCAGTGCGCCGTGTTAAGTTCTGCCCTGGGGAATCGCCAGCTTTCCGCGCACCAGGAGCCGCACTCCAGCAAGGCGCCGCGCTGCGGCCGATTTCTGCGCGTTGCCCTGACGTTACCTGCGGGGACAAAACGGCTCCTGCCGCTCGGCGCCAGCTATTTCATCGTCTTCTCACACGCCTGCCTCAACCCCTGCCATCGCAGGGACCTCGTTCCCCTCTTTCTCAGTGCATATTTTAGCAGGCGCGCACACGTGCGAATGCTTTCAGCGCCTTTCAGCAGCGACGCGCCCGGCCAGGAGCCGGCTCCGGTCCCCGGCTCTCACCGAGCTCCAGCTCACGCCTCCCCGCCGAACGACGCTCCTCCGTGCCGAGAGGATATGCAAGACTGTGCGAAGAATTACTTAGTGTGGGGAGCACGTTTACGGCATGAAACATAACGCTTCAGAAAAATATACTGCCCATTCGAGCAAGTTGTGCACAGCTATTAAATTTGGGGAGAAAAAACCGCTATAGCCACCTTTACGGCTTTGCCTGCTTAAAGAGGAAGAATAAAAGCTGACAATGGCTCCGAATCGACACCCGAGGCTGTATTTACTTCAAGCGTTTGTGAACTCCTGCGTGATGAAATGGCACTGGGGAATTCCTTCTACCGGTTCGTAACCAAAACGGTACGGAGGTAGAAAACCGACGCGAACCAGCGCTCGAGCAACGCAGGCGGCATTGCACGGCCCGTCCGAAGGAAAGCAGCTCCTCCGCTGAATCGCGCTCCCCCGTCACCGGTAACCACACCGGCGCAGATCTACCACCTGTCACCGGCGCTGGGAGTACGTCAGCCTTGTCCTTCTATGGCCCAGATATCGATAGAAAAAATTCCACGGCCACGCATCGCCTGTCCCCTCCAAGGTCACCGTCGGCGGACGCTGAGGATCGATACGGATCTTACCTGCCACCGGCCGGGGCGCGCGGCAAACGAGGCTCCCGGGAAGCAGGCGGGGAGAAATTTGGCACGGCTCGCAGCGTTAGCGCCGCTTTTTGCGACGAAGCCCGTCGTTCTGCAAATCTCAGGTTTTTATTCCAGGTTTATAACCAAATCTCGCGACAGAAAGCAGTTCGTAACAATTGCCAGAAACTTAGTCCGCCAGAGCACGACCGCAGCTCAAGTGGATGGGTTCGGACCGTTTGGAGGCAGCATCCTACGAGCCACGCTCGCCACGACAGAGCTTCTGACATCTGAAAGCACAACTCACACGTTTTGCTGCCACGGCTAAGTGGGAAAGCTGCGTTTTTCCTGTTTTAGAGCTAATTTCTTAAACTATTGGGCAATTCTTAAATAAAGGATGCTGCTGGGGCAGCTTTTTCTTTTATTGATATATATCTCTCTGTCTATGTGGGGATGCTCTAACCGTTTCACAAGCTCTCCAGAAGAAGAACGTTCGAGAAACAGAAGCGGCTGATCTCTTTGCTTTGATTCTGGAAGGTGACGGCCCGTTGCGAGACAACGAAAGGTTGCTTATTAAAAGACTGCCTCGCTCTCCTGAGCTCCGAGGTTTGTCAGAGCGTCCTCCAAAGGACATCTGGGCGAGCACCGCTCCTCGGCTGCGGCCGCAGCAGACTCCGAAGAGCTGTTTGTGGAAGGGTTTGATGCCCGCGGGCTCCGAAGGGGGCTGTCAGGGGGATGCTACCAGGGAGGAGCGAGGAAGAGCGTGGAGGAGCGAGGAAGAGGGCAACAAAGGGCAAAGAGACGCGAGGCAGGGACCTTGCGGCCGCGCTCCTCCTCGCCCTCGGCCGCGAGCCGTCGCCCGTCAGGGACGCCAGCCAGGAGCCCTCGCGTGGGGCTCCCGACCGAAGGCGCCTGCTCGGAAGCAGCATCCGCCGGGGAGAAGGAGCTCGACGACGCGAGACGGTCCCAGCAGACGGCTGCCTCCGTTCAGTGTGTTTAAATAACGCTCAGTTAGGATCAACACTCATTTATTATTAATGTCGCCCTAATACAGAATTCCTTATCTGCATTTTATCTTCCAGCGACGTCGCTACCAAGGACACGCGCAGCCTAGATCTAAGGAAGGAGACCTTGATCACGCCGGAGTTTAAAACAGACGTGGAACTGCCTCTCTGTCACGACTTGTTCCGTCAGGGGCTCGAGTCTGACGTACAGCAGGTCGCTGCAGGTAAGAGGAGGGAGCACTGACGAAACACTCGGTTCTCGCAGACAACGAGCGCGTTTCGGTACGTCTGCGTTACCAGAACGACGTTATTTGACGGCACCCGCTGCCTCACGCCCGCGTCTCTGCCACGGGGGGCTGAAGCCGGGCAGCCTCTGCGAAACCCGCAGCGCGGAAGGAGAGAATTTACGTGGTTGCGGGTTTGCCGCCTGCACCGTCGCCTCTATTTTTGCGGCGTAGAGGCCGGCAGCAGCCACGTGCTCCGGCTTTAGCACGGCACCGGTCACGCTCTCAATCGGCAAGCGCGCCGTCGGAGGAGACTCGCCCATCTGCTCTCCCCCCGCCGCGGGCACGAGCCGGGCGCCGCGGGGGGACCTGCCCTCGGCACCCTCCGCGCGCCGGCTCCGAGGCGCTCCTCATCCTCTCCACGCGTCCCGCGAAGGCGCCGCGGCTACTCGAGTCCCTGCTGGCACGCGCTCGGCTCTCCGAGAGCTCGGCCCCCGCGCCCCCCAACGCCAGCACGGATCAGCCAGAGCGACGGGATTTTCCGGTAACGAGGAAAACGGCTTCAGTCGGCTGACGGCTTTCATTTTACCCTAACGAGCAGATACGTCTTAGATCCGCACCTGTAACCCATTTCTTGCAGCTCTTTTAACATCCTTTTTAACTTACTGTCAGTAGCATCTGTCACAACGTGCAGCTTAATAATCTCTTTTAAACCCGAGAAATCTTTATTTCCATAAAGCACCCAAGAAGAATTTTGATCGACATCAGCCCCATCTCTTCCCTAAAGAAAGGATCTCCCTTAACTGCCTGCACGCGTTAAGTTAAAGCCGCTCCGAAATCTTTAGTTCTGCCGCTGCAATAGGCAAGAAGTAAATGACAAAATTAATAACAAATGTGCAAATCTGTAGGAAACGTCCTGAAGCACAAGGGGATAAGAGATAATAAATTGGAATACAGTATTTTTCTCGGGGTATTCTGGCCGATTCCCGTTCTTCGGCTAAGACGGCACGCAGCCAGCTTTAAATTACAACACTTCACGGCCAGGTCCCGAGCCGACCCACGCGGCCACGGGGTCCCGGCCCTTCCGAGGGCCTCTGCCGGGCCGCAGCCCCCCAGCCAACGCCGTCCCCGCACGGGCTCTGCTCCGGGCCTGCCGCGGCGAGACGGCACGCTGCCCACGAACCAAACCCGGCACGGCGAAGCGGCAACGCGCCTCCTGCTTTGCCCGCCTCTAGAATCCACCCACTTCGTATTTTCCAGGCCTGTTCCCCCCCCGAGAAGGCCAAAAACGCTGCTCCTTTTTACAGTCCGAGCTGGGTCTCTAACGGGAGCTATCGATCTCGGTGGCTGGGGGCTTGGCCGAAACGGCAACCACCACCAAAACAAGAACGCCGCCACAAGACGGAAACCGCGTCAGTGCAAAAAGCAAACCAGAATTCTAGAAAGCTCCGGCTTCCCCAACAGGCAGCCTAGAGCCGCAAACCCAAACTGCCCTCTGAGGCGCCTACGTGAGGGTTACCGGGAGCTTACGCCGACGGCGCTGCCGAGCACGGTCCAAGGGCGAACCGCGGCGGCGCGCGCGGTGCCGCCCTCGCGAGCCCCGCGCCCGCCCGCGGTTCAAGGGCAGAGCAAGGCCTACGCTTCCAATGCGTCCTTTTTACACCCGAGTTTTCCTGCCCGCCGAGAAAGTCTCCGCTTCGTGGCTCTACCGAAGCTGTGCCGCTGTTTGGGAAACGCGGCTGGCAGGGCCAGACAGCTCACTCGAACACCCGCACCCACGCCGCTCGACGAGGAGGGGGCACCGCGCTTGGGGGTCTGTTTCTTTTCCTTCCTTTCTTTTCTAAGCCCCCTCCCTTTAGGGTTTTTTTTTTTAGAGATTAGACCTTTTGTCAAAGGGAGAATGACAGACATCGCCAGCGAGGGTTATGCACCACCAACCACCCCCCCCAAAAAAACAGGGGAAAAAATCTCAGCAGCAGCAGGAGGACGATCAAAGTGAGAACTCCTTCCGATTTGTACTTCCCAGAAAAAGGAAAAAAAGGTGCGTTACACCAAAAGCCTGTAGCCTAGATCCCCGATCAGACACCGTGATGAATGCTAGCCTAAAGGGCAACATATTTGTAAGTTTTAAGTCTCCTGCAACACCAACTGTCCTGATTCATCCCCGCGATAAAGGCAGCTCGGAGAGCTATTTTACCATATTTATTATTTTACAGAAGAGGAAGAAAAACTGCGGAATCAGCCCTCAATCTGCCACCCGTCAGATTTATAAATGTTAGTAAAAGACCAGCGCTAACGTCTTTAAACATTAATCTACTCGCTGCAGCTTCTGCTCGTCCCCCCCCCCCAGCCTCCGCCCAGCCGGTCTTCCAAGCCAGGGGAAATAAAACGCATTTTTGTAATTCTTTTCCCCCTTCATCCAGGGGATTTGCTCCGAGAAAGGGCAGATGCTCCAGAACGCGTTGCTGCCTGCCGCCGGTGCTTTGCCAGCTGAGCGGAAGGCGCCAAGCTCTGACCCAGCGCTTGCTTTTAAACACGCAGCTCGCTTGCTACATACCCGTTCTTCACGCCGTGTTTTCAACAGGGAATCGGCGTCCGTACAAAAAAATAAAGCCGCGATTTTATACACCGCGTTAGCCCGGTCCCCCTTGCTGCCTCTGGAGTTGCGGCAAGGAGACCCTAAAACGGCTACGGAGGTTACGGGAACGACCACGCGCGGGGACGCGGCCCGCAGCCCGCCTTGCCCGAAGCAGCAGGCGCGGCGCGCGCCCAAAGCCGGTCCCTGGAGCATCACCTGCCGCCCGGTCCCCGCGGAGATGGGGTCCCCCCTGCCGCTCGCCCGGCTTTCCAAAAACGCCTGTCTTCAAGCCGCGGCTGCCTTTTAGGAATGGATCGTATTTAGTTTTTAATTACGTCTTTGTACAAAACCCCATAGGCCTTGAGGTTTAGATTGTCGTTTTAAACAAAAGTAAAACGGTAAATGCCTTTTACCCGCAACACCATTAGATATAATTAAGCAATGGGTAAAGCATACATCGTGCTATAAATGTCATTGAGTTTTACAGTTAAACTCATCAACATTTATCAAAACACTGCCTCCAGAAAGAACGAGACAGCTACAGCTAGCGACTTCCACTCGCTGCTGTCTCTGAAGCGGCACGCTCCGAGGCAAAACCGCTGCAAGAAAAGCCTTCACGTTTCGTACTTTCAGCTTCCCGACGGAAACGTTGACTTTCCGCTCCGCTCCCGTACGCGGCAGGACGGGCGACGCGTAACCGTCGCGCGCCAACGCGGGGAGGGGACTCCCGGAGAAGCCCCCAACGCAGGGGCGGGACGAGCAGCCGCACGCAGGAGCTCGAGATCGGTCCCCAACGACGGCGACGCTGCCGGCCACCACCCGCGTGCCCAGCGCCGGCCCCAAACCCGCACCGAAAAGGTTATTGACCGCACTGCGGCGCGCTTTGCTTTTGCTCCCCAGGATCCCGGTTTGTTCCGGCACCTTCTGCTTTCCCATCCCCTCCAGCCGCACGGCTCCGGCTGCCGGCGCGGAGCACGACGCAGACCCCAAGCCCGCAGCCGAGTCGGGCGCCCGCGACCGTGACGGCTCCGCGGGGCGTCGGGCTGCCCGGTTCGGGCGAGGGCAGCCGCGCAGGGGGCGCGCGCCGGTCCCGTCCTACGTACGCCCGGTGCTCCTGCTGCGGTGGGGGGAAGCCTAAGGCAAAGCGACGCTTTCGCGCCCGCTCTCTGGCGAAGGGGGCGTTTGAGCTACCGCAACGGGGACGCGAACCGTAAAGACGGACAAACACAGGCAGCGTGCGCTACCAGGTACCGCTGTGCCTGCTCTATTTTAAAATCTCGACGTTTCTTGTTTTCTCCCGAGAAGCATTAAAACATGCCAACTGAGCCCATTAGAAGCAATTTTCAATTTACTGCTCCTCCTCGATATTCACATGGTGAACACCAGCAGGTATCAGCTCCATCAATAAGGATCGCAGGCACCCAGTTGACTGTCAGCTACGTCGAGCTCCCCGACTTTGCAGCTTTAGACAGAGGAAAAGGCAAAAAAACCCAGATCTGGAATTGACGCTTCATCATTACCCGTCATTAAAAAATTAAGCCGTTGCACAACGCCAGAGGTAGCGCCGAACGTTTCTGCAGGCGTTTATTAACTCCCCCTTTCTGCAGCCGTGCGAGCGCGTGTTTCCGAGCGTGCGAGGCTCTCCGCCTCCCGCCGCCCCGATCCGCCCGGCACGACGGCTCTGCAGCAGGAGCAACCGTCTCTCCGCTCAGCGCCGTGTTGGCAAGGCAACAGGCATCGCCGGGCTGGGGGACCGCGCTCCCGCGGCCGCGCTGCAAACGCCCGCACGGCCTCTCGCTTCGCCTTTGGACCTTTTCCGAAAGCTCTGGAGCCGTTCCCTGGAGCCGCGACGCTCGCGGGGAAGAAGCCGGCAGGCGGTGGGTGCTCGGAGCAGCTCTGGGCAGCGGTTTGCAGCCCTCGCTGGACATCACAAACACCGGCGTTAAAACCGGGCCCTTGCCAGAACTCGAGCGATTGCCACCCCGGCCGTTTTGCTTGCGCGTTCGCCCGCGCTGCCCACCTCTAGACAGCCTTGTTTCCGACGGGAATGCATCCCGTGGAGAGCAACACGAAGCAAAAGCGATGCTATGAAGGACCCGAGAACAGCGAGAGCCGCGAGGTGCTTGCCATCTTTGGGAAAAAACCAAAAAGCAGCGAAAACGCCCAAGAAACTCATTCTTCCCCCAGTTTTTTTTTCCCTTCTCAAGGCAGTTCTCCCCACCTCCGGGGCGGTGTTTTCTCTGGACGCCGAGCTTGTGGGAAGCCGGCGGTCCGTTGAAGGGACACAGATTTGCCCCCGCTCCCGACAACGCTCCTCCTGCCCACCCTGCGGCATGAAAACGAGGAGCGGATGAAACCCCGTCTGCCGGCCCGCCAAACGGCCCTTCGGAGCGGGGTACGGGGGTGCGGCCAGCCACCTCGGGAACGGACGCCAGAGCCCAGCACCGGCCCTCGGGGTCACCTCGTTTTAAAGGTGCGCGCAAAGACAGAGAGGCCGCTTCGCTAAAAATCCGTCTTCTTAACTGCTTGGAACTGAATTTAAAATGCACGGAGGCCGCACTCCTATCTGTTCGCTATTCTGAGCTTCTCCTTTGGCCTTACGATAAAAGAATGCAGGAAATTATAACCCACCTTCCCCCCAGCCCGGAAAAGGGAATTAATTACCGCGAGCACAAAGTCAGAGCTATTCCAATAAACCGATGCAATCCATTCAAGCGCTGAAAAGCAAGGAAAACATCCTAGAGGCTCGATACCTTGCTAGCCATTCATCCCGTGCACCGCCGTGGATATTGCGGAACAGCTGTGCCCGGGACTATCACAAAGCCAACATTATCTCTACCGTTATTAGAATTAAACAAAGCCTCTCCTTCCCCGCACGCAGCACCGATGCGGCCAGGGTTACAAAGCAACCTCAGAAGCCGTGCAGCTTCTCGCCGCGCCTGCCTTCACGGCAGGGTTCGCTTCTTTTAGCCGGGATGAGGCGATCGCAGCGATTAGCAACCGAGCTCCTCGACGCGACAAGACACGAATACGTGCTCGGTGCCACCTAAAGCTGCCTGGAGCCGCCGATCAGCTCTTGGAATCCCCTTGAGGAGCCCGGCGTGGGCACAAGAGCGGGATGCCCAAGAGAGGGATGCCCAACAGAGGGATGCCCTGGTCTCCGGTCACTCACGCTCCAACGCCGGCTTTTCGAGCCACAGTCACGCTGCTGTCCTGCTTCCCCCTCCCTGCCGAGCCCCATCTTCTCTCTGGCACGAGCCTGCGTAACGCCAGCAGCCAGATCAATCTGATAAGCTGCTTTTTTGTCGCCCGGGAGGGAGCGGGCTCTCTGCACCGCGGGTTTTGTGAATCCCCGGGTCAAAGCGTCCCGATGGCGCGGTACAAAGCTTACGCTGGCTGTTGCTGCTGTGCTGGGGAGCCTGCGTAGGCGCCGGGGCCAGAGAGAACCATTTCTAGCAGCCGTTCAGAGGCAGCAAGCACAGAGTCAGTACGGAAATGGCCTCCCCTCTTTGTATTTCTCAATACAGTAACTGTAGTTCAAAATCGCGGCCTCTCGCGGCTTATCCTCGTGTTCCCATTGTCAAAGCTAAGCACGCTCCCGTCGCTCTGCTGACGTGTCGCGAGAGACACAAGACCTTTCGCAGATGTTGCCAGCGGCAGAAGCCGAAAATCTACTAGGCAGCTGCTTGGCGTTTCTCGACAGAACGACTTAAAACTCTGCACGTTCCTCACCATCCTCTTCTCCGTCCGTTACTGCCGTCTTTTCAGGAAGGCAGGCGAGCTGCCGGCTGGGAGAGTTACACCCGTTTGCAGGGGTCGCAAATCCTTTCGTCCTCGCACGGCGCTGACGCGGCCCTGCCTCCGAAGTCGGGTTAATAACTCGCCAGGCTGGGGCACCGTCGTCCTCTCGCCTCCTTGGGCTGCCGCTCGGGATCCGTTACCGCGGCGTAACGATCCTGAGAACGGAATTTATTAAGCTCAGCCGATGAGATAAAACACCCGGGCTTTGTGGAAAAACACTGTGACACAGGCGCCATATGCTGAACGCCGCAAACGAGCGGGGTTACTTCAACCGGGAAAATTTCGGTTTTACGTTTAATTTGGGAGCAGCTCGTCTGCCCGTCAGCACCCCGAGTTCGGAGATCGGAACAGCACGCCTGGACACGGATCGGCGCGCACGTGCTCCTCTCCGGTCGGGGATGAATTATCCTTTGCCTGCTACCCAGAGACAGCCACCGGCAGCCTTCGCGGGTTGATGAATGGCTTTTTAGTTTGGGCTGCGTTACGAGAACAAAACAAGCCATCGTGAATCATAGGGTTTTATGGGTATGCCGTTCGGTATAATTTCCTAAAAAAACGAATTACATTCTGCTCATTAGCGAACCTTGCTGCACAAAGCGGCGGATTTTGCGAGCGCGCAGCAAGCCGATTACACGGAGGTAGCGCGGGGGACAGCGGATAATGACTGAAGTCAAATTCTATTGCAATACGCCCAAAGAAACAATAGCACAATCAAACGGGGGTAGGGAATTGGAAGAGAAGGAAATTCAGCTGCCATACTCTTCGTCTCCATCCGAAACGCCACGAATCCGTTGATTCACGCGACGTAACCCGCTCGTGGGCTGGGACGGCCGACCCGGGCGAGCCTCGCCTCCAGCCCGACGGCCACGAGCCCGGCCGGTCCTTCCCTGCTGCCGGCTCGGCCGCGAGCGGCGACGAGCGGCACGCTCCTCGGCGCTGGTTTGCAGGACGGGAGGCACTGATGCCCCAAACCTCGGACCAGAGGCTTTCTCTGTGCCATTGGGAGCCTGCAGCCATTTACCCTGAATTTGCAGGGGTCTGCAGAGCTACAAGGGTGCACGACATTGTTACAGCAGCAGCACCGCTGCTGCGTTTCAGACCGATCCCCAATACACACTCTACCTGTCATCTTACTCCATATCCCAGCGGGATGAGTTTTACGTGCTGGCTCAGAGGGGTTTTTGGTTTGTTTTCTACGCAAACACCAGCAAAACGTATGCCGATAGGCAAGTCACCCGCACAGACACAAACACGCCCGTCTCTGAGCAGACCCGGCAATGATTAACTGCAGAAGCCGAGGGGACTTGCAGTCAAACTCCACTTCTTGTTCGGTACCTACCGAGCTCCAAGGACAACATTCACAAGAAGCGAGCTTTAAAACACCGAAGGACGAACCCCAGGTCGTCAACAGGTACACGGAAGAGGGGGGCAGGTTTATTTACGGCGTTCACGTTCGAACGCGCTTCCTCACCTGGAGGCGCCCCGCTATCGCGCCGCCCCCCACGGACGCCAGCGCCGCGCTTCTGCTCGGGACCGCGTGCCAACAGGAGCCTGAACCCAGTCACCGCGAGCCCACCCGCTCGCAAAGCCCCTGCGCGGCCCTAAGCCGCGCCGTTTTGCCAGCCGCTCCCAACTGACTTGAAACAAGGAGGTTTTGGCGCTTCGGGGCTGGACCCCGTGGGCGAGGAGCGGCGTCCGAGGCACGGCTCGCACGTGGTCCGGCCCGGCTGCGTTCGCCCCGCGTCCTCGACGGCCGCGTCCCGGCGCTTTCTGGCAGGGCGGAGCACGGCTGCTTTCGCGCACGCTAATAAGCCGAGCGGGAGCGTGGCCCCGAGGCACGGAGCACGGCCGCCAGCCTACGTGCCACGGCGCCCATCGCCAGCGTTCGGCCGGTCCTCCTGATCCCGACCGCCGCTCTCCAAAGACCTGCCGGGCTGGGGCGTTAGGGAACGGAGAGCCCGGCCGGAGCGGCTCCTCCGTCTGCTCCCACACCGCAGCTAGCGAGGGCGGCGCTGAAGGGAGCGAAAGCGAACCTCCTTCCAAAGTACCGTGGGATCTTTTTGCTGTGATGAGACTCGCCCGGTTGAGAAAATGACTTGGAATACTTCTCGGGTCTGAAAAACGCTCAATCATGCCTCATTGCCATCGCCAAAAATCATTAACGGCGAAATCCGAGAGCGCCGCAGCTCGTCAGCCGATTTCCCTTGCTAACAGCACCCTCCCCCCGGGCCGGAGCTTGGGACGCACGCCCCGAGCCAGAGGGAACGCTTCCAACGGCGATCCCAATTAACAGGCTCGCGTCTATTCACGCTAAAAGGTTTGGCAGCTTCCATTGAAAGCGTCGCTTTTGTCCTCCTGCCGGCCCTTCCCAAAGCCAGGGCTCGTTACTGATGGAGACGGGGTCCGTAATTGGTTGGGAACGTGGCTCTCGGCACAATACCCCGCGGAGGCTGCTTTGTGAGGGTCCCGACGCTGGCGCAGGACGCCGCGCAACCCCCCGGACCCAGCTGCCTGGCCGCAGCCCAGGAAACGCGGCCGGCCCGCAGAGATTTCCGCCGCGCCGCCGGCGAGCTGCCGCGGCCCTGCCAAAGCACCGCGCTTACCTAAGGGCCGCGTCCGCGGGAGAACGCCAAAATCAGGAGCCCGGCCAGCACGGCCGGCTCTCCCTGCGGGGCAGCAGCGGTCCGGCTTTCGGCAGCAGCCTCTCACCCGCACCCACGTTTTTACTGTTTTCGGATTCTGCACGCAGCCTTTGCCGTTTCGTAGTCCGCACGGGAACGAGAAAGCCATTCAGCGTCTCTCCTTGAAAAGTTTTGCGCGGGTGAAAACACGAAGGCCGAGAAGCAGGTCAGGAAACGGCCTCAGAGCTGCGGCGAGAGAACTACTCGTGCACCAACACCCCCCGGGAACGGTAAAGAAAGGAGTACGGCGGAATTATCCACAGTAATTGCCCTCGTGACTTAGAGCGCAGCTCGGGTAGAAGCCGCGTCTTCCAGTTTCTGCTCCAACTGGAAGATAAGGGGTGACCAAGGGCAACGAGAGGAGGCGTCACCAGGAAAGCACCTAGTTCTCCGCAACAAAGACTCGCCTGCAAGAAACACGCTCCCGTCTGTCGTGCAGGACGGCCACGGACCGACTGTATGACACGGCCAACGGAACGCACGGCACGGGAGAGTCCCGCCACAGGAATTCCAACACTGCGGGTGTCCACAGTCGCCTCGCTCCAGTGCCAAAAGCACTCTAGGAACGTAAAATAAACGCAGCGAGAGGCTCTCGCGAGGCTGCCAAGCCCGAGAAGCCAGCCCTCCGTTCAATCCCCGGAGCCGCGCGGCACCACGGAGCTCCCTCGCACAGCCCCAGGGTGCGTCCGCGCGCCCGAAGGAAACGGAACGGCCGCCCAGCCCAAATAAAAGGCTTTTCCTTAGCTCGGCCCATCTCCTGCTGCCCGTAGTTTTGCCGCTCGCGCTGCGGTTTCCCGAAATCCCGCGCTGCCCGCGGGAGCTGCAAACAGGCAGGAACGCCCACGGCCTTCGAGAGATCGTCTCTCTACGAGGAAGAAATTTTGGATTGGGTCGCTAACAGCATCAGCCTGCTTAGCAATCTAAGAGCAGCATCCTTAAAGGTCACAAGCGGGGAGGGGGGGGAAAAAAAAAAAATCAGAGACTCATTCTAATTCCTCGCAAACAGGAGCTCGTTTTTCACAAATCCACCCTGCAGTACTCAGCAACGCGACCTTTCACTGACGAAGGGAGCAGCGGGTTTCTGTCTCTCGTGTGTTCACCTCCCTTCTTTCCCATAAATTAAGCAGAGCCTCGACAGCATCCTAACACGCTTTTCCAGCGGTCCCCCTGAAGTTTCCGCGAGCTCCTCCGTTTTTGGGGATCGCCGAGGGCGGGGAAGAGGCCTTGAGCCCACGCCACCACGGGCAAACAGACAAAAAAGCAAAAGCTCAGGGAAAAACGCAGACGCGCGAAGTTTGGGGGCAAAACCCGCGGCCACCACCCGCGCAGAGGTTTGATGCAGCGCGGACAAACAGCGAGGTGCCTTAGCGTAAGCACGCGCTTCCCCGCGCCCAGCCGCGGGAGTCCCGGATGCCGCTCCGGCCGTCGTTTCAGGGCTCTTCATACAGCACCAGTACGACACGGGCTCCTCAAAACAGGAATGGCTGGCGGTGCCCGGTAGACACGAAGACGACGCAAAGCAAGGAAACTTGACAACGAGGACAAGACCTGCCCTCTCGAAACCTTTCGCTTTCTCAACATCTACAAAAAACCCAAATCAAAACCGGAGCGCGGCTGGAAAATGCGTGGAAGCGGAGCCGAGTACAATTTGGAGGACAGAGCTGTTTCTGGAGTCCTCAGGGGAGACCGCAGCACACCCTTTTTTCAGTCCTAGCCCACTTTAGCTACTCCAGATGGGAAAACCCAAACCCAAAGCACCCAAAAAGTCCCCCCAGACCCGCTTTTGGGGTAGGGGTGCTAACCTGTGTTCCCACCCAAGGAGGCAAAGGACCAGAGTTACCACCTCCTACGACAGCGTACACCCACAAACAGGCTTCACGTGATCGGCTTGGAAAGCCACGTGTTGAACACAATCGTTGCCTTTTGGAAGCTAAGAAAGCTGGCAATACGAATATAGGTTGATCTTATACTTCTGCACTTGCTCGTACGGATCTTTCTTGGTTGCGCGGTCTTTGCCCGCTTGTTTGCACTGCTTCACGTCTTTTACAGGAGCAGAAGGTAGGACATTTACCGCGGGTGCTTTGCAATTCTCCCTTATTTTAGCTGCAGGTACCGCAAACGTCAGCGTGGGATCCTACCCACGCCCACCGCTGCCCACCTTCGTCTTGGCCAGAAACGCTCGCAACGTCTCCTGCGCGACAGGTTAGCTTGCAAGGGAGCTTGTACGATCCTCGAACACGTCCTTCGGAGGGGAGATGATCCAAGGCGTGCTCCCGAGGGACGCGATAGCCTTCACCGTCCCCGGGCAGCCTTTTTATTCCAGGCCGGGTGCTGGCGGAGCGCCCAAAGCGAAGCTTCGGCCGCTCATCTCGCGCGCTGCGCAAGGGAGAGCGAAGCGAAGCATCGCCGTCACACCGCCCTGTGTGCTCTCCCAGGTCCGCTCTCAACGTTACGCGTGCTTTCCTCCTCTCGGACACGCACTGTCAGCACGCGACTAATCCCGGTACGATGTGCCAATTTACAAGGCGCTGCAGCAGCAGCAGCACGCGGGACCGCCGACTTCTGACGACTGCCACAAGCGTGGCAATGGGATCTGACTATTAGCCACGAGGTCAATTGGCTTCCCGGGAGCCGCGTCGGATCCTTCCTACCGCGTAAGCCTCCAGAAGGACTCCCTCAGCTTACGCTCCACAATGGAAACCTTCCATAAAGTTACAGGAACTCGAGACTCGCTTGAGCCAGCTGACGGCATCTCTGCTGGGTCCCCGCCGCGGAAACACGCGTGCTACGGTAACGAGAATCAAAAGGTCCCGAGAATTCCGACAGAGAGAGAGTCACAACAAACGAACATGTTTCTCCGGGTCTCCCGCTGGCCTCCCTCGGGCATCTCTCTCCCACTCGAGGTCTGCGGTACCTGTGGGTGGGAAGGAGCAACGGCAAGGCGACACAGACGGACGCACCTACGATCGCAGCTGTCTGTCTGAAGTAATTAAGAGGCAGACAGACAGACAGACAAGCGTTCAGCTCCGCGAGAAGGAACGAGATGGTACGAAAAGATGGCTTTGATCCCTTTGCAGGTTGATGTCATGGAGCCGTAAGCATCCGTGATTGCTCCTGTCTGCTTCCCTCTCCGGCAAACATCTAACACGGGAAAAACAGGGTCGCAGACACAAAAGCGCCCGAGAAAACGATCGTGCGAAGCGGCGCGGACCGGCGGGCCGCGTCTCTCCCCGTTCTGCCGACAAGCAGATTCCGTAAAAACATCCCGTATCCCTCCTATTGCCAAAAATGGGAAACTAGTAGCAACCTTCCCCGGATTATCCTCGCAGGGGAGGGCGAGCGCGTGGGTTCTGCTGAGCTATCAGGACCAACACTATTGGAGCGCTCGCGAGGGCTGAGATTGCAGCCCAAGGCAGCGCGTGGGGGGCCGTGGGAGGGGAATAGCTGGCGTTTGCATCACGTTTTGCCGGCTCTCCAAAGAGATCTGGCAGATGACTCCGTTTCTCTCCGCCCCCGGTGTTTTGGAGGCGAGTGCAAGGCTTCGGTCAGAGGCGAGCAGCTCGCTCGGCCGAGACGGACCAGCAAAGAGACTTCTTTCCCGACTCAATGAGCGACCTCATCTCGAGAGCTAATTCCATCCCGTACGTTCACGAGTTATTGATCTCTGCCGCCGTATCAGTAACGGGCAGGCAAAGCAGATCGCGAGCAAGCCGCGCTTCGCACGAAGGAGAAAGCAACACGGGAAAACTCGGTACGAGAGGAGAAAAAGTCTCGTTTTACGCATTTCGGTTTTGTCGTGTATTCCCAGCAACTCCCCTCATCCATATCGTTATCACCGTTTTTTTTTTATATCGGCTCTGTGCTTTTAATTCTAAGTTTGTCTGGAAAAATATTTGTGAGAACAGCCTTTGTTCGCCACCCACCACTGCGAGGCTGCTGCCAGCTCCCATAGCGGTAGCGCAGACAGCATGTGCCAGATGAAGAGAATGGCGTGTACCTGTCACTCTTCGGAAGAGCAGCTATTTCTGCCTCGGATTTGCGTGCACAGCCCTCCTGCTGTTGCTCCAAACCTCCATTTTGGAGAGGAATCCGGTGTTACCCGAATGCTGGCAGGTCGGGCTGTGCCGGCAGCAAGCGGCCAGCGCCGGGGCGCCCGCGGCTTGTGTTGGAAAGGGCTAACGACGACGCTCCGCTCACGGCTCATTTCTTCACGGATTTAATTACCTCAAAAGGCTTTCGCCTTCGCGTTTGCAAAAAAGCGTTTTCCATCTTAAACTAGGGACGATAAGGGCAGTAGAGCTAAATCTCCCGTCAATTTAGAGACACCGCAACGCTTAAGGACAACCGATGAGAAACTAAATCCAACGCTCTTTTGCGTTCAGACCCGTTCGGCTCAGACGTTTCCATTCTCTTCGGCACTTCAGAGCTCCGGCACAACCGCCCGTCCCGGGGAAGCCTTCTGGCTCAGAATTTTGATGTACCGCCCCGAGCCGTGGCCTCGAACGCCTAAATACCGCACGGAGAAACACAACCAACCGCTCACCCACGCAGTGCAAAGGAGGGCTAAGGATGAGCGTCTGCTGCAAACCGCGCTCAGCTTGTGCCGAGAGTCAGGCTTCTCCAGCTGCTAAACCTGAAAACGCTAAACATTTTGAAAACGGCAAAGCGAGCCAAGAGAGCCTCTGTACGTACGCACACCCCGTCCGCATCGCACGCTAACGCTCCCGCTTGACCCCCGGAGCGCTCGCCCACCCCGGCCGCGGGCACGTTACGGTGTCGTTCGGCGCGACACCCCCGCGCCGCTGCGGTCCGACACCTCTCCCGAGGCGGGACGGCGCGACGGGGCCTCACCGAGGCGGCCGCGGCAGTCCCAGAGCAAAGATCGGCACCGGCCTTTCTGACCGAGGGATGCCGAGCACCGGGACGCGCTCACCGCCACCCCCCAGAACGAGTCTCCTCCGAAGGTGGGAACAGGCTCCTCTCTCGAGTTGGTGATGCTCCGACACAGGCAAAAGAAAAACCTGGTTTCGCAGGTAAGCACATGCAAAGTGTGCAGAAGGAATCAAACCTGGCCAAAAAAGCCCCAACCGCTTTGAAGTTACCTCTGCACAGCAGGAGTCGGAATCCCTTTCTGATAGAAAAACACGACTTCGGATTAGCTACTTCAGCATACGGTAGATGCAAATACAACAGCTTGCTTTTTCTCCCAGCTAAACTAGGTTATAAACAGGGCAACTAACATCTCAGGTGCTCTACGGAGAGAAGTACCACTTCTGTATCAAGTAAAAACTTCTGAGAAGTGACTGCAGGAACCTGTACCGGACTCCGAACAGAAACACGAGCATTCGGGTAGTATTCTTCCCTGCCCAAACATGTTTCTCCACGTAGAAAAACACGGTTGACTTGGTTTATATTTGATCGCTTTTGCTACAGGATGGATTCGCTGACGAGAGCTGCTTAACAAGATGCCCCGTTCAC
Source organism: Phoenicopterus ruber ruber (assembly GCA_009819775.1). Taxonomy (NCBI): domain Eukaryota; kingdom Metazoa; phylum Chordata; class Aves; order Phoenicopteriformes; family Phoenicopteridae; genus Phoenicopterus; species Phoenicopterus ruber. Next base: position 7,640,090 of record CM020237.1, on the reverse strand, counting down.
CTGTTCAGCATCGGTGACGTCCTGGTTCTCCGTAGGACGGCAAGTTGTACGGCTACGCCTTCGGAACGCTAACGCAGGGGAGAAGAGTCCGGAGGCGGATACGCGCTGACGTACGCGGCAGCAGTTGCAATCAGAGACCCTGAACCGAGGGACGAGAGCACCTCAGTGGCGAGAAGACGATCCCGAGCTCCGGCGGCAGGAACAAGCCTGAGATTCCTGCTCTCGCCGGCCTGAAGCAAGGACCAAACCGCCCTGCAGGAACCGCGACTCGGCGCTGGGACCAGCCTGCTCCCCGGAGTCGCGTCGCAGGCTCGGCTTTCCCAGGCACGTAACGCCCGAGACGCGAGAACAGATGATGTTATTTTACATTTAGGTATCACTTGAAGCCTTTCTGACACTCAGGAAAGCAGGCTTCACCCCCAAAGCAACTGTTAAAGCATGGATAGCAACGGCTAAGGCAAGACGGTCTCCTCCTCATCGCTTTCCAGAATCCGCTGGCTCGCCCGCCCCAGCTTCGTTTCAGGATGAAAGCCACACCGGTGAAAGAGTTTCCCGACTGGAATGGTGAGACCGGCCTCAAAAATAGCATCGCGTTAACTCCAGTAGTCACTGAGAAGCCTTAAAAGGAATTCAGTTTATGTGAACTCTTTGAATCAAATGACTTCGCTTTTTATCCCCTCCAGTACGACCGAGTAGCAATAGAAAAAAATCTTTCAAATGCAGTAAAAAAAAAAAGTTCAGAGCGAGATTCTGGATGGTTTTTAGTGCTCTTCATTTGGGTCGGATGTTCCGGCGCTGGAACATCTTTAAAGTAATTGCAAGTTTTTCCTGCCTTTTTAAGAAGCAGACAGAAAGGGCGCGGCCGCCCGAGCAGTACAAGGGTTAACGCCAAACGGAGGGCGATTCACTCGCTGTGTCTTCGTACAACTGAGCGACGAACGCAGCGGGGGGAGCGACAGGCGCTGCGCGTGCTGCCGTCGCAGGCCAAGTTATCGCAGGGGAGCGAGCGCAGCCGGGCGAGGCTGTCCCGGCCCCGCCGCGTCGCCTCCCGCCTTCCCAAGAGAATCCCGGGAACGCCAGCAGCTCACCCACCCAGGAGCATTTTCCACTTGCTTCTGTTCCCGTGCGGCTGCTCTTTCAGCCCTCAGCACCACAAGATGCTCAGGGGCTGGAAAAGGAATCACCCGCCGGTTTTAAACGGGAGGACAGCAACTAAACCGAGCAAACCCAACGTCCCGGCGCCAGGAACGCTGCACGGCGAACGCAGAGGCTGGCGGTGGCTCCCCGTCCTCTCCCGCAGGCAGAGGGGAGCCTGGATTCCGGGGTAAGAAAAGAGGAATAAGGGCATCCCCGGGGCGGGGGAGCATCCCGCCGTGCCACGCGGCGCCAGGGAGGCTTTCCTAGGGGATGCGCCGCCTAACACCTCCGCTTTCTATAGGAGACTGACCGAATCTACAGGGATCTTACGTGCAAATTGTCTGCTTGGAATAGTAAATAGCGGGGTCGCTTCATAACGTCGGACGCGCGCAACACGTTCGTTTGTGATCCAAGCCTCCGATTTAGAGGAGGAAGAAAGGATCCTCGCCTGCCTGGAGATAAACTTAAGTAAATAATGTTTGCCGTCACCTCCAAATGAAGAATGACAGTTAAATTTTATAATCATCTTCACAGCTCCAGGACTTACTTTATATTTTCTCAGGCTCGTGACCCAGGGGTTGTCATAGCAACGAGGAAATCCTACCTTATCAGCCTCTTACATTTACATTCCTTACGGCTGCTTCCCTTTATGAATTAAATCCATCACGGTCCTCTATTCTCCAAATAAGAAGTTCTTAGGATTATCTGGCAGAAACAAGGATCAAACGCTTTGATTGAAACACTATGCAAAAGCTAATTCACTGGTGGTTTTCTTTAAGGGAAGATTGACTGCGCTACAAATAAATGGCTCCCGTCCAAGTTGGCAGTTGGCAGCTTCTCACGAGAAAAAAGAAGCGGGGAGAGCAAACACGGGCTTTGCAGTACGTCCGCGTTGGTCGGAAGCGTGGCTACGTCCGGGCAGCGAGAAGAGTATCTGCTCGGCTGAGAGGTCCGCGGACAGGGAGCTTCCAGGGCACCGATCAGGCCACCGTAAGCACGCGTTTATAACCCACGGTACGATTGCACCTACGCAAGTCCTGCATCGGGCAGGCGCCGAGCGCGAACGCAGCATCACGGCGAGGCAGGCAGGACCGCGCCGGCGAAGCTGCGCCGGCAAGCGGGCAAATCCCGCCCGCATCCCTTCCTATGACAAGACGCCCCAGGACACAGCATAAACCCTCGTTATGCAGATTTGGGGGAAGCGGGGGAGACCGTTTCATCATTCCAATTCGACTCCTCCGCAGTCAACGGGCCCAGAGTCAGAGCACGGTTAAGTATTCAGACAGAGCAATGCTCGTCTCCGTCCCAAACAACGCAGAAATAAAATAAACTTTAATTCCCAGAATGTTTTCCGCAGGAGCCTTTTGATTAACAGAACTCTTACAAACTGTAACGGATTTCATAAAGGCAACTCTACAGTTACAGACCTACAGGCATCAAGAGTTTAATTTAGTTAATGTACTTTTTATTCATTATTGGTCCTCCACAAGAAGCTGATCACCAACTTGTAGAGTGCATTGCTTAATTATCCATGCTGCACTTCTTAAAATGAGAACTATTTAAGCCGCCTGTCAATACGGCACGCAGGGCAGCGGCCGTGATCGATTGATGCAGCGAGAGCAATGCAGCCGGAATGCCAAAGACCGGCAGCAGCCCCACGCCGTCGCGCTGAGGACCCGCGGAGCACGCCTTACGGAAAACAACCACACTCCTCCCAAAGACTCAAAATCCCCTCTGGTTCCACCGATGCCATCTTCTGTATTTGCAGATGGTGAGCGGACTCCGGAACTCTTCTCGCAGGGACACCTTCCGCGAGAGCGGGTTGCTCCGAGCCCCGTCCGACCCGGCCTTGAACCCTTCCAGGGACGGGGCAAGGCGCGGGATCCGCCAGCGCCGGCCTTCGTCGGCACGCCTCCACCCAAACGTTCGCAGGCAGCGGATCAATAATTCATTCCGTAAGACGATAAAAGGTAATCCACTGTTCCAAGTCAAAGCTTAAGCAAACTCCGCTTCAGTTGCGGCTCTGCCAGTCTTACAAATTCCCAGATCCTCCGCGCAACGGCGGAAGGCAGAAAAACGCGGACAGAAGGGACGAACGCCTCCCCGCTGCGAAACTTCCCGATCCCTGCTGGAACAGAAACTATTTACAGCTACGACTTAAGCCAGGAGCCCTTTGCAAAGGGACGCTAATTCAATATTAAGTAACGTGAGTCAATATCCTTGTTTCCCCTTTCATCCTTTCAGCCAATATAAACTAATACAAATGATAATGACATGTCACCCGTGACCTCTTAAATACGCTCCTTATGTCAGCAGTCTAATATTTATTCTCCCCTTCAAGCAGATGACTCAAGTTGAGGGAAAATTTACTTTGGGCAAAGGAATACCTCAATTGCATTAGTGGAATCCTCCTAACGTGCCAAAACCAGCAGCAGCACGTTTGACCGCCCCGCTTTAAGATCGCACGCCGGGATTTTCAGGACAAACGGAACGCTTCGGCAGCCCGGGCCGCGAGTCGAGCACGCGGAGCAGGAACACGGAGCGCTGATTTCAAGGGGATCGGAGCAGCTTTGCCGCCGTTTCCGGACCGTTCGCCGAAGGCGCGTCAGAGCTGGAAAGACGAAGGGCGCGGTAGCAACCGGGCGCCCAATTTCCAGACTTGTAAGAGGCAAACGTAGCCTGCGCGTTCTCGGACCCCGCATCTGCCTCGCGTCGTTTAGGAGAGCTTAAAAAGGTAAGGATCTGAACAGAACGTGTACCTGAGTTCACAAATACCTCACGGGCACAACGAGCGCCAACTGCGAGACGCACGTGAAAGGGAAAATCGAGTATCGCCGCCTTCGCCGGCATCCACCGCGTAGCACGACTTCTCCTGCAAAGCCCGTGGCCACAATAGCGGCTTGTTCTTCGCATCAGAGGCCGCAACGGCGCACAAGAAACCCTGCTGATACGCAAAAGGCACGGATCCAAGGTCAGCCAGGCTCAGAGCCAAGGCTCCAGCAATAAACCATCAGATCTGCTCTGAAGTGGGGAAAGCAAAAGACCTTTTAATTGTAGAGCTCTACAAGTCTTTCATATTAATTTAACGTTCACCTTGAAACGCGGGCTTTCTCCAGACTCTCGGCAGAGCGCGGAGGGCCGGGGACGCCGCCTTCAGAAAGCTTTTCCCCACGCCAAACTGCACGATAAGCAAGATTACGCAAAAAACCAGACACCCAACGCCGGGCATCATTAGGACAGCCCACCCGAAGCTCCGGCAAGCCCACCCGCGCCTTCAAAGCCTGCCCTCGCCGCTCCCGCAACGCGCGTCAAAACGCACCTGAAGATCCGTCCGTACCACAAAAATAGTTGCGTGGGAGAGACTTTGTTCGCAAATTGAGTGAGAAAGTTCATTAAACGAGAAAAATTCCAGCCGTGCTACCGGGATGTAAATTGCGTTCGTACCCAGAGCTGACATCTTAAACAGTTTAATTTAGGTGCAGCTCTTAGCGGCGTTGGGCGTCTGCAACAGAAACAGATGCCTTGAATCATTTCAAAGTGTGCTCCTGTCAGAAACGTCCTTTCTGACACCAAAATCAATTTCCTTCCCCTTTACTAACTGCCGCTCCAAAAATAGAACGGGAAAAGTTGCCTCAATTTTGTCTTTTGTAAGTGGTACAAAACGGGCTTTTGAGGAAGACGACGGTAGCACGTAACACGTGCGACTGCGGTAATTAGCACTAGTTTGATAGAGCAACTGGCAACGAGAACCAACCCGATCCATCTTCGTTACGGAGCCCCAGAAGCCCTTTGAAGAAGGGTTCTCCAGAAGCCTCGCCCAACGGGCAGACAGGCCGCCTCCTCGCACGTGCACCGGCGCTGCCGCACGAGGCGGCTCGAGCCGCGGCGGCGGCGGCGGCAGAAACGCGCGCCCCGAGCCCTCCCCTCCGAGCCCTGCACGGAGCTCCAGTCGCCTGAGCGAACCGGACGCACGGGGCCCGCATCGTTTCACGCCGACGGCCAAACGAACCCCCCAGCAGTTCCAAAGACCTTGCTGCGCGTGTCGAAGCGGGCCTCGTGAATCACGCCTTCTCACGACGTTTGCAAACCCGATTAAAACAAAGGCACTGCTATACAGCGACGCGGTCGGTAAAGAATTCCTCAGCACCGAGCGGCTTTAAGCATCAGGCCCAACGTTCAAGTGCTGCCCAGCCGCTCCGTTCCCCTAAAACGACGCACCGGCAAAAGCAGCCCCTCGTTCTGCAGAAGGACTCGCCCTCTCCGGCCCAGCTCACCGTGGAGCAGAGGAATCGGAAAAAGCGTCGCTTCTCCTCCTGGGCTGTAGTCAAACACGCCCCTAGGTCTTTAACTGGTGCCCAGGACCTTGTCCGCTGAGCCAAGCAGGCTCCTTTTCAGCTGTGCTCTTCAGGACACCTTCGATCTGTCCCATCCCCGTCGCTCCCACGCGTTCCCTCACCGTTGCTCCCACCAGCAAAAGGCAACGATCCCGACCTCCCGGGTGGAAGCACTCCAACAGCTGCCCGTACAGAAGCACCACCCAGGAATTCGGCTTTCTTCTTGCTAACCTGGCAGCGAGACAGCGCAAGAGCGACCTGGTACCTGGAGCTCTTGGGGAAGCCTCCCCCATTTCGGAGACCATCAGAGAACCGTTTGGGCTGGAAGGGACCTTAAGATTGTCTAGTTCCAACCCCCCTGCCAGGGGCAGGGACCTGCCGCGAGACCAGGTTGCTCCAAGCCCTGTCATCCTCAACTCCCCAACTTTGCCCCTTCTCTCACGCTGGAAAGTCCGCTGGTGAGCCCCACAAAGAGCCAAGAGTAGTAAAGGACGAGGTGTTGGATCATACGGAACAAACACTGGGGGCTCCTGAAAACGACTCGCCTAATAACGCCCGTGTTGGCATCGTCACTATACGGGCTCCAGTAAGTCCCGACACATCCTCGGGTCCATGGACAACGCGTCTATGGCCGCTGCCTCCGTCCAGCGCTTCAAAATGCTCTGTTAGTTTAACTCTCGCCCTGAACGCACGCAAATATTTTCAAGAGCGCTCACCTACCAACACGCCACGCCAGACTTCACAGTCAACGGTTACGTGTCTGCTGCAACGCGCAAACACGTCAACAGCTGCTCGTTTATTTTTTTCTTGACCTATACAAAGGAAAAACCGGTAATGGTTGCGTTCTAAAAGGAAAACACGATGTGGAAAAGCAAGCTCCGAACAGTAAAGCTACAAAAACACAGCCCGATAAGCTCATATTCCTGAAAATGGATTCAGAGGTTCGCACCGAACAATGCGTCAGCTGGCGAAGGGCATCTGCATATCACATTAACACGGCCAGGGAAAAAGGGGCCTTCAGCAGCCATAAGCGACAGCGCTCGCCATCATATTTTAAGTTTATTTTTCCTTGTCTGACCAGTTCCCGTAGGGCAGAAGGCTAACGACGGCACTTCATCACGAGCAGCAGCGGGCATTTGCATCCATCCTGCGAGCGCGACAGCTGCGTCCCCGGGTCCCAGCCATCTCCGCCACCCGAACCCGTCGTCTGGTGCGAAGCCGCAGGATGGAGTGCCCTGCGGTCATTATTCACCAAGCACTTTCATTAACAAACTGCCCTTAATTACAGCGGTAATTGCAAAATTGTTTCATGGCCGCAATTATTCTTCTCAGCCCAATCCAGGCTCTTTAAGTGGGACGTCGTCTCCGAAAACGGCATAGAGCAAACTCATCTACCACCAAGAATTGGCTTCCATTGCGTTGCAGGGTTCCGAAGCAGCGGCTGGGGGGACAGAGCCCGAGGCAGGACGCCGTGTCCCGCTTCAGGCAACCGCCTCGCGACGAGGGGTAATGAGGGAGCGGCTCATTAGAGGAGCGGAAGGGTCAAGAAGGGACAAAGGCCCTTCGAAACCCAATTTTAAAGCGTTCTTGCCAACTATTGATTTTCAAAGTTCACAATTTAAAGTACGGTCCCGGATCTCCTCGTAAGAGCACGAGATTGAGACAAAGGGGTGATTTCTCCAAAAGTCTACAGCGTGTTAAAAACTCCTCATACATCATCCTTATAACAGCGTTACAGCCAGCAGTGAATCTATTCCATTTTGATCACTCCAAATTCTCCATAATGAGAAAAAGTGAGGCATATTAGTCAGTGATCTAAAATACGGGCAAGCGCGAGTTCAGCGCCAGGCTGCAAGCACTCCCACCTCCGACGTGCTGGGGGCAAGACACGGGGAAGGGTGACGACGCGCCGCCGGGAGAAACGGCAACGCGAGTTCCCCGCCCGGCACCCTGCTCCGAGAGCCAGGGCCGGCCAGGTTTGCTCGGTCAATCCCACGCTCTTCCCTGCTTCTGCAGCTTTTTAACGTCCTCTGGAGAACGCGGCAGCTGCAAGTGCGCAGAGGAACACCCGGCGTAGAACACTTCATGTAAAGTTCTCACGTAGTCAGAGAAAACATCAAACGGCAGGTCAACCTGCCACGAATTCGGCTCTTCTGGTTTCCCGAGCCGAGTGCCCACACGCCAACCGTATGACAACGCGTCTTTCGTGTCTGACCCCGTTTACGTACGCAAATACCGGGCTAACGCAACCTTGGACGCGCGGGTGTTCCCGACCCACCCAGACGGGAGTTGGCCGCCAGATCCGAGTTAGCGGTTTGGGTTTCCCGGCCGTCGTGCTTCTCGGCCTCTCCGCGCTGCGCCGGTAACAAAGCCATCTCGAGCAAGGTCAGCCCACGGCAAGGCGTTTCTAAACACCGAACGGCGGGGGTTTTTGAATCTGTGTCATTTTGGAAAGTCTAGGGCCACGTGTTGCCATTTTCTTAGAAGGCGGCACCAAAGACTCGCCCCGCCCAGGACAGGAATATTTCTCCAGAATCTCACACTCAAACGTTGCGGGTGAACGCGAAGGGGCCGCGGACGACTCCGCTCTTGCCTACGGGCAGCTGACAGCCCAACTGCTGACGGATATCTGTCTACAGACCCACGTTCTCCGAGATCTCAAATATGGCAGAGCACAATACGCTTACGACCGCGGTGTTACTGCGCTTCTCGGTCGCACCAGAGACATTCAATAATCACCCAGAAAAGCACCATCTGTTACGCCTTATTGCTTAATTAAACTAAAATACAGAACTCCTTAATTCTCACAGCTCATAAAGATAAAGGTCATCACACAGCTTTACTGTCAGGTATCCTGTATATAAAACGCGGAGGTTGCTATTTCCTTCGCCCAGCCAGCACTCCAACACCGCACCATCCGCCCGACGCACAAAAACCTAATTCCAGCCGCGGGACACCGGATCGAGGGCGTGACTTTGGGACTGACAGCCGGAGCGAGTGGACTGCGAAGCCCGAGACGCGGCTCGCTCCTCCCACGAGCGCGCGCCGGGGGGCTACGGCGGGCACCCCCTCCCCGCTCTCCAGACCCCTCCGTGTTCTGGCTCCGAGCACCCGGAGAACACTGGTCCAAATACCTGGAACACCAAGACCAAAGAGCGGGCCTACCCTAACTAAAAGCTTTCGCCCAGTCCGCCCCGCTGCTTCTTTTCCCGCTGATTTCCAGGCGACTGCGACGCCAAGATTTACGAGTTGCCAAGCGCGCTACATCCTACAAGCGCGTACAGGGACATCCCAACCAGAAATCCGTTACGTTGCAAAACTACCCCGACACCCACGTTAAAACAACTGATGTGCACCCAAACGGGCGCAGTGGTTCAAATGCAGTGGTGGAGGCGAGCGGAAGCGAGCCGAGCCGCTCGCGATTTCGGGAGTGAAACGGGAACCGAGAGGTTCCCTGCAGAGAAGCCACGGAGGAGTCGTCTGCGCTTGCTTTCTCCTTCTGCGTCCGCGCGCAGAGAAAAGGGGAACAGAACCGTAAATGCGGAAGGCGACTGAAATAGCAGGGCGCCAGCCCAAGCCCGCTGCGGGCACGCAGCGCGGCCTCCCGCCGGCTCGGGGCCGGGGCCGTGCTGGCAGGCTGTCGGCACGCCGGCACCGCCGCCTTCCCCGGCCCAGCCCCGCTGCCGGGGCGGACAGAACGGTCCCGCCTGCCCCTTCCATAATCCCGTCTAGGTGAAAAGGGATTTCTAGCACGGTCGCTCCCCTGATGCTCCTGCCCAGCCTGACCGACCCCGGTCCTTTTCCCGTGCACGGGCAGTAGATCGAGCCAGCTCCCGCCGCTCGCCCACCAACCACTCCAGCCGGACCACGCTCAACCCTCCGCTTTCCCCAAAGCCACCATTTTCCTAAACCCTCCAGCATCGTTACTGTTCTCCTCAGAAACATCCGCTTTGTCTGTCAGCCGTAAACCCCAGCAGAAGCCCCGCTAACGCCAACCAAAATTCAATTACTAGCTTGTCAGCTTGCGCGCGTTTTCTTTTCGAGGCGCGGGTTACGAGAAAAGGTGAATTAAAACCTGTCTAATGGGTAAGAAGTCTCCAGGCTGCCGCGGCACCTTTCGGGAGCATGTCCGAGCGCTTTCCGCAGCAACGGAGCCTGATGAGATGCTTCAGAGAGCTTCTCTGAAGGACGAGGACCAACAGACGGTACTGTGCGATGATGGGGTTTTTCCTCACTTTCTGCTTCCTGTAGGTGGAGGCAGACTCCTTGCTGACAAGAGGAGGGCGGACGGAAGGCAGAGCTGAGAGGCACCTGCAGCAGCTGCCAGGGAAGCGCCAGCGCATCCCCCTTGCACCGAGGACTTCTCCCGCAGGAGAGCATCCTCACCGGTGCGCGCGGGAGCAACTCACCGGCAGCAGGTTCCCAGCGCAGGAACCGGCCGCAGCCCCACGCACGATGCTTAAGGGACCCCGCGGGGCAGCTACCCACAAAGCACCCCTGCAGAAGGCCTTAAACGGCGTTTTTGCCTCACAAGCCCATGGACCGTCACACCGTCTGCGCAGATGCCGCTTACCCAGGTATATAACTCCCCCCGCAACTGATACCGTATTTTGCCTCCCTGAGATTTTCAAGAGATCCCAAAAATCTGCTGTACACGCTGACTACGAGGCGGCTGGGGAAAAGCCCAGAGCCCAGCATCAAAGAGGCCATGCCAGGCCCGACGACCGTTTCGTTCCGGGCGTCCTGCCCTCGCTCCCGCGGCCCCGGCACGGACGGGCTTGCGGCAGCAGAGATGCCCATCCGCGAGCCCCATCCTCCTCCCAGGCGGAGCTGCGTCGGAGCAGCGGCACCCGGGGACACGGACGGAGGCACAACAGCCAGGGCTCGGACGCACGGATATCCCAAATCCCTGGCACGGAAGGCTCCTTCCCCTTGGAGCTACTCAGCCGGCTCTGTGAGCACAACTACAGCGCTAATGAGCTGCCTAACCTTGCCCCTCTTCTCCACCCAGGCTTTAAAATTTAAAGCTCCAGCTAGCTCAACACGAACAGACGAGCAGGAACATCGCACTGCTCTCAGTGTAGGTGCAGTGCTTTCTATCTTCATTAATATTTCAGCTTCTCCCATCTCCTCCTCCTCCTCCTGCAACTGTCCTCGTTTTATTTATATCTGCAGGGTACTGCTCTTACTCCTTCGGAGTTCTCGTTTGCTTGGAGAAACGCTCCCCACCGCGGGGCCGCAGGCCCGAGGAGGCAGGTCCCCCTTCACCGGGGCCAAGCCGCGCCGATCGCTCCTCGCGCCGTCACGAGGCGAAGCAGGGAGCGGCACGGGCCGGGGCTGCCTGCGCGCTCAGCCGGGGCCGCGCTCCGAGGTTGACGGATACGGGATTGATATGGCGCCTGTGCCTCCGTGCTGCCATCTCGCTGGCAAATCCACGGCATTTGAGGCGCAGGAACAGGAATACGCCGACCGGGCTCGGTCATCCCGGTAAAGCCAGGGAGGATCGAGTCGTCCACGTCAACGTTCGGCAAGTCGAGGCATATCGGACGGGCTGCGCAACCGAGGTGTCCGAGCCCGCGGTCAGTCGACGCCCTTCTGACTCGGTTATGAAGAAAATGAAATTATACAAATATTTCACTAAACATCTTTTTAAGTCTATGAATATCAATTCCGTCTCTTATGTGCCTGGCATTTAAAAATCCATTTCAAAATCTCCAACTAATTTAAGACTTACATCTAGAATACAAATTAGCAAGCAAGACTCCCGCGCTCTGTTTTGCCTGGCACCCATCTCTGCCCAGTTAGTCCTAGATGTCACTCGGTGACACTTAAGGAAGATGAATATTAAAAGCCTGCTCTCGCCTGCAAATGTTTTACAGCTTTCTGGCCGCCGAGTTTGTTCCAAGCTGCAATTACACTCAACAAACAGTCCCTAGAAGCCGCAAGAATTCTATTCATTCGCACGTCACCACGTAACTAGCACGCTGATTGGTTTCAAATGAATATTGAGAATTCCGTACCGAAGAAAATAAACGGCGTTACACAACACGCGTGGGTGTGTGTGCTTCTCTGCGTGTGGATACGCCAGGGGATGCACGCTGCCGGCCTGCACGCGACAGCCCTCCCCTTCTTTCAAACGCTACTCAACCGCCTCACTTTACACCCATTTATCTTACTTATTCCAAGAGCCACCTTCCCTGCAACGCGCAGCTTGTTTCGTGACGGTGCCCATCCAGAAGCACAGAAAAAAGCAAAGAAATTCTCTTTTGTGAGCCAGGTCTCCAGCAAATGGAAGATGAATGGGAAATCGGTACCGTTTAAAAACTGGTACCTCAAGAATTAGAGTCGGAGGAGACTTCTGGTGCCGTCGGGCCTGTCCGTTTGCCTGCCCAGAACCCTTCCCCGCCCCGGAAGAGTCGGTCGCACTCCGTACCCGGAGTCGTTTCCAGGCAAGGCGATTCCCTCTCCTGTTTTCAAGCTGTGCCAGCGCACCGTGCCATCCTCTGCTCCCCGGCACGCACGGCACCGCGCTGTCCTCTGCTCCCCGGCGCGCGCGGCACCGCGCCGACGACTCTCCGGGACGAAGGAGCTACTCCCCCCCCCGCGGTTGCCAGAACCGTCATTAACAAGCTGCCTTAACGCCGATCCCCGCGGCATCTCCCGGCTCCTCCCTCCAGGTATGTGAATTCTCATTTCACATTATGCCAACCTGTTTTCCAGCCTGCGCAATCAGATCGGTCTCTAGCCAATTTGGAGTATTACGGGATAAAAAACACCAAGTTTTACTTGAGTTTAGATACGCAGTCGCTTGGGGAGCACCGCAAAACACGTGTATTTCAATAATTTCCGGGAGCCCACGGATTGGTTAGCTTTCCAGGGTCCCAAAGAAACCCACCTCCACGGGGGGAAATAAATATTAATAAACGACTGCCTGTCCCGCGCGCAGTTAGTGTCCTTTGGCGGCAAGCCCGTCCAACCGCACCTCCCGTTCGGCTCACCGGACGACGACAGAGCTCCTGTGCAGCCGAGGGAGGGGACCGCAGGGAGGTCCTTCGTCCCTCACAGAGAGACGTTTATCGCGTGTCTTTGCACAGGACTGGGCCGAGACACGCTCCGGATCGATCCCAACAGCGTGGGGCGGTCCGCTGCAGAGACTGCAGCTCCCTGCAGAGACTGCACCCGCCATCGACGGGAGACACGGGACGCAGGCGGCACCGCGTCCCCCCCGGCACCGCAGAACCCCCGAGCGGCAGCACCTGTCCTACGTCAGGCTCGGCTCCTTGCCCTGCTCCCGGGGAAACCACGCGCGGCTCTAGCGCTCAGGCTTCCTCCCTTTTATCTGCGATGACTCAGGGAGCATATCAAAATATTTTCTTTATGGCTGGCAAAACCTGAAGCCAAATTTCCCTTCCCTCTCGCAAACGAAAGTACAAGCACTGTAGACGCAGTCAGGGAGCCGCAAGCGTCAGTTCTGCATCTCACCCGAGCGCTCCTTTCTCATCCATCTCGCAAACTAAAGGCTCACAGGATGCGTTTTGAAGGGCAATACCCAATTAACATCGCGCTAAATAAAGCTTCGTTTCATGCAGAAAGCAGCGCACGTCAGCAAACCTCACGGACCTCGCACCGGTACCGCCTGGCTCGAAACCAAGACAAGGAGCAGCACGGGGGAGAGGCTGGATCCCCGCCCTCGGCTCGGGGCTGACCGCGACCGCCAGTACCTTGGCGCACCGAAACTCACGCCACCTTCCTCCTCTCTGCTTTATTTCGGATTATCTGCTCCTCCTGTCCAAACTACACAGCCGCAAAAAGCTGCCGACATCAAGTTCGTCAACCGAGATTCGCTTTACGGCACCACAAGATCAGAAAGTAATTCTATCTTCTTGTCAAGTTAAATGTTTCAATATCTAACTCAATGTTCCCAATCTAAAAATTTATGAATTCAGTGAGAAGCCCATGTAATATCTTCACTTTATATCCATCTAAGGAAAGAAATTACACCAGCCATTTGTCACGACCGTCATTCCGAAGATAAGTAACAACTGAAATAACTTTAACTTACCTTAAGAACTACGGCTACCGTAAAAAATAGCTGTGTGTGCAGGTTCCACCACGCCATAATAGAAGATTACTTTAATTTGATTCCCCGGGAGCAAAGTTAATAGAGGACCTAAAAACAGCACCAATTTATCATACTGCAGAGCCGCTGCTACGCTTCGCTCAAGAACGTTATCAGCAGAATAGCAGAAGAACGTATCAATTGCGCAAAAGAACTTACACAAGTCATAACGTTCTGCTGAACAGCAACGCGAGGAAACGAGATCCGGGCTGGGGAGGCGCGAGCTTCCATCCTACTTCGAAATATTACATACAGCGCTTTTGTGTCAACAGCAAAGCGCGCAGGTAGGCTTTTTTTAAAAGCTTCGCGGCATAGGCGAAGCGCCGTAACTTCAAGAGAAAACTTCCAGTGGCTCCTTCAGCCACGGCACCCGAAATGCTCGAGCCTGCCTGGGCGACAGGGGAGCTGGCACCCGACGGACCTTCCCTCGCAGGGCTCTCCCACCGCTGCTGGAAACGCTTCCCAGGAGCTCGCCGGCGCCCGGCACGGGACGGCTTCGCGCCGGCAGCTCGCGCCGGACCTTGCCTTTGCTTCTGCCGCCTACAAGTTACGGTACTTACACAGGTGCGTTTTATTCCGAGACATGCGAGTTCAAGTGGCTACGGGAGGAGATAACAGGACGGCAAGTCTGATTTTTCAGCTGCGTATCTAAGGCTAATAATAGCCAGGCACGCTTGCCATCTAAGCAGCATTTTAACACTCAAGAGGGCTTAATTTCACAACCGATGGGGGTTATTTAATCCTGAGATGTCACCAATTTCTCCCTATTAGAAATGCAAACCAACCGGTGCTGGATGAAAGGCTGGAGAACAATGAACAATCAAGAGGCGGCAGAGACGGGAGGGCCGAGGAGCCACGACGCCGGCCAGTCACCGGCCAGACCGCGCCGGGGCTGGGGAGCAGCTCCTCGGGGTCTCTGCAAGGGACCAGCCAGCCGTGCACAAAATCCTTCACAAGGCCCCCTGCGACCGAATGAGGCGCAGTCGAAGCAGCTGCCGTCTCTATTCGGAGCAGAGCTTGCAACTACCAAGGGTCAACTTGCTTGTCCAAATGCAAAGACAAGAGTTCACATGAAACCTTGAGGCTCAACCGCCTTCAGAAACGCCTTCCCCTGAGGGCTCAGGTTTGAGCAGCCGTCACAACTCAGCAAATTAATTCCCCTCCGCCCAACCGAGGGCCTAAATTAGCTGGGAAACACTGAGGAGGGGTCCAGAGGAGAGCGAGGACCAGCACGCACACTGCCAACCCTGCGACAAAGCGCCTCGTGCCTGCAACTATTCATAGAAGGGTTTGGTGGGAAGGGACCTTAAAAGATCATCCAGTTCCAAACCCCCTGCCATGGGCAGAGGCACCTTCGCTAGACCAGGTCGCTCCAAGCCTAACCTGGCCTTGAGCACTTCCAGGGACGGAGCAGCCACGGCTTCTCTGGGCAACCTGTGCCAGGGCCTCACCCCCCTCAAGGCCACGAAAGTTCCCAAGACCAGCGGCTCAGTCCTGCACGGAGAAGTGCAGAAAGAACCCCCCTCTCAAGCACAAACCGACCAGAAGTCCCAAGCGAGACGAGAGAGTGGGGAGCAGCCCGAGAGGGGAAGCCGATTGTCCCAAGATTCGCATCTGGAAGGGACTGCAGACAACCTCAAGAGTCCCGTCGAGGTCTGGCACCCTTCCCAAACACCCCGCTGACGAATTCAGCAAGAAATCGTTAATGCACGTGGACGAAAACCCGGAGCAGGCCACAACGCTCTCCACCGGGCTGTCCCACCCGTGCCGCGGTGGCCGTCGGCACGAGGCTGGAGGCACAGCGGCTTCCCGAGCTGGCACCCGGTTAGCAAGGGGACACCTGCGCCGCGCTGATGCTAAGGGCTCGCCTACGAAAAAGCTGGGCTTCTCGTCAGCATCGCTTTGCAGAACTTCACATCTGAAGCAGAAACCAAGGGCAAAACTAATCAAAAGGATACAGACGCTACGCCTGGAACGGGGGGGTGAAGAACGGGGGCTTCGCACACTGCTAAATTTAGTCTGATTTTCATCTGCCTTGGAAGTGTCAGCACTCAGCAAGGAATAAAACAAGGTTACAGAATGTGAAGTTGAAAGCGGATGTCTTAGTGTTTATCTACAAAAGCAGCACAACTTTTAACAGCATCATCCCAAGCGAGCGCGGCGCAACTCGGAACTGCAAATTTGCATAATAAATCTCGATGTCGCTCTCCTCGCCGCTCAGAGCGAGCCTCTGCCGGGGCGCCAGCAGCCTCCCTGCTCCTGCCAAGCACTGCCGGCAAGCGCCCTCCTCCCGAAACCCTCCCGATGCACCCTGCCCAGCCAAGCGAACTCGCCGTCCGAGGACGGCTCACGCCGCGACCTCCCGGCACGGCCCAAAGGCGCCGGCACTACGGCAAACGCTCTCCCGAAGTCGCGCCGCTACGGGGAAGTTCAGTCCCCGCCGCGGCACCGCAGACCCGAGGGAACTTGCACGAGGCTTTTGGAAAGCCTTGCTCCGCAGCTGCTCCCAGCTTTTGACGAGAGCGTACCACATACGGCTACTATTTTCTCCGCAGCGTGTTTCATACCGCCGCCTGATAGAGACCCAAAAATCCCACACAAAATCTGTGGACAGGCTTGAAGTCGTGGTTAACCGCCGAGCATCGTCTCGGAGAGAAATCTTGGGGGGTTTGGCAAAGCACGCAGAGCACTACCGAGAATCAAAACAGGCTCGTGATCATCTGTGGCATATAACTAAAGAAAGGCACCGTGTAACAGCAATCCCTGAGCCTTAATGAGCTTCGCTCACGATAAGAATACCAGCCCTTCTTTCCCTGAAAAAATGACACCGGCTGCAATAAAGTTGCCCAAATAAAGAGGCTTCTAGTGCTATCGATAAGTTTGACAAGTTTGTTAACAAGGACTGCAACTTACCAGGCTGGAACCTGTCATTTACTAATCAAAGTTAACACTCCTTTTCCTCCCACAGACACCAGACAAATTACCAATTCCTGCGTATCGTAGCGGTCCAGCCGCGGTCCCCAGCGCCGCGGAAGGTGGGATCTCTGGAGCCTCCCATCCGCGGCTCTCCCGGGGCAGCCACGGCGGCCGAAGCCTTGGGCAAGCCCGGAGTTTCCAACCCAGGTCACGGCGCCGAGGAGTCCGCGACGACGGCTTTAATCGCGCGGTTTGACCCACGGCAAAAAGCCGACGCAGACACCCAGCGCCGAGAGCGAATCCCTGCGCCGGCGCAGCGCGACGCGTTTGGCAGCCGGGAAGTCTCCGGGCGGGGGGGGGCTGCTTTATTTCAGCCTCTCGGGCACGCGCCAACGCCGTAACGGAGGCGAGGATGGCAGGCGGACCTCCCCGAGCGGCTGAGGGGCCAGTCGTCCACGGGCATTTCCGAGGCCGGCGGGGGACGAGGAAGGAAACCGCTGCTCAAATATTTCCTAAAAAAGCGCATTGAGACCCACCGCTTTAACCGGGGCTACGCTGGAAGCGAGCCGTCAGATGCCCAAGCTCAGGAAAGCCCGACGGCAGCCTCGGCACCGGTATTTGTTTGCCGTGTATTAGATGAAAAGGGCCCCGCTAATGTGACATTATGCTATCAGGAAGAAAACCCGATAACCAAATTAGAACATAAATCAGGGACAAATATTCTTCCAGACACGCAATCAACTTTGCTTCCCACTTATCCTCCTTTACGCACCAAGGGGTTATATTAAATTCTATTACGTATGTGTTAACCGTAAGCATTGCTCCTTTATAGCTTCGGCAGAGGTGCTGAAGCGGTTACGGCACTGCAAAACACATCAGGTTCACTGCAGATAACGCGAGGTGATTAGAGCGCTCGGAAATATTCGTTTAAAATCAAGATTGAGAGATAAATCCTTTAGGGTCTGGGATAGCTAGCTCGACGCGTTCCAGCTGCAAGGCACTATGGGGAAAGAAGAACGACTCTCAACGCAGCACCGGCCCATAAAAGCAATCGCGTTTGCACCGAAAACAACACTGCAAGCCAAACGGCTGTTCGGTAAGCAGCAAACGGCTTTAAGTATAGATGGCACGTATATAAACTTTTAATGAACACCGCCAGCTGGAGCCAAGCTCTGTGAAACGCCACCCAAGCGCAGAGGCGTACGCCAGAGCCGCCCGGCCGGCCCCGCGCCCTCGGCTACGGGCTCCGCTTCCCGACTCCGGAGGCAACAGGCACCTCCCCAGCAGCCGGTCCCTGGCGCCCGTGGATCCAAACCGAGCCCTTCGCCCGCTCTGCCGGGCGCCTCCACGCCAGAGGGAAGAGCCCGCGGAGCCGGCTGGAACTTCAAGGCTATCGGGGCGAGATAGCGAGCCTCATACAAACGCTTTGAATCAATACGCAACGAAACAGAAACAGGCCACGACGGGCTCTGCAAACTAAACGGCGCGCTTTATAGCGTATCAGAACCTGGCGCATTAATAATTAGCATTTCCTTTGTTCCCAATTCAATGAATTTATATCATCCTTCAACACCGTTTAGCCAAAGCAAATAAAAAACAAGAAAATCACATTACTTTTTCCAATCCATACAGAACGATCTGGATATTCACGTTCAAATTTGCTATCACGGATTAGCTGAAGGCAATTACTTGACTTGCTGAATTCGTTTAATAATTTAAAAAGAGAACTCGAGTCTGTTCTAATAAGAAAAATGAAATCCCATTAGCTGCGTCCAATGTATATTAACATTTCTTTTGTTTAGAAAGGTTAATATCCCCCAAATAAAGGAGCACAGACTGCCTGTTAAAATAATTACATCATGACATTTCGGAAAGGTTGGCAGATAGACATGGCTTCCAGCAAAGAAAAAAAACAAAACAAGCCGGCTTTTCAAAAACGAGCCAGCCTTCCAGCACGCGCGGGGCACCGCCGACTCCCACCGCGCCAGCCGCGGTTTGCTGGGGGCCGGCTCCCGCCCCAGAGGGAACGCGGTGGGACCCCGGCACCCCCGCGCTTCGGAGTATTGCGATCCGAGAGGTTGCAGCCTTCAACGCTGCTAACGGCGGTCCCGACTCGGCCCCTCGCAGCCGACGCGCAGACCGCGCCGACCAACGCCACCGAAAACGCTTCTCGGTAACCTTCCCACCGCTTGCTTAACGAATTCCTGCAGAGGGGAGCAAACAAATGCTCCGCCCGCTCAGTTTTCACGCGGGATTCCATCCATCCGCAGGGAACCCTCCCCGCCCTCGCCTTTCAGGGGATCGAACGGATTCGCTTTGGGCCGCCTCCAAAATCGCGCTTTGCTTTAACGCCATTAGTGGATTCCTGCAAAAATCAGTTCTCTTCATCGCGTGAAATATTTGCATATTTTAAAGTGTCTGAAAAGCAACAAACGTTACAGTTTCCAAATGATTTTGGAACGCGCAGATATAATTAGCCCTGTCTAACAAATCTGCTCGCGACTGCAGCAGCAAACAACTGAATTTAAGCCAAAACCCGTTCCAGAGACATCAAATGTCAAGGGCTGACTCCTGTTCTAACGCCCCGGCTGAAGCCTGGCAGGTACTATTTTCTCGGGGCTTATTTGCTTTCGCTTAGCAGCGTTTAAGGATGAGACGCGCTTAGTTCAGCAAGCGCCGTAAAACGCGCCGTCCGGTGCGCGTAGCCTACCGCGGCGGCTCCGTTTCGCCTCGCGGCGGCTCCAAGGCCGCGGCGGGGCTGCAGGGACTTCGCCGAGCGCCCTCCGACGCCGCGACAGCCTCCGAACGGGACGCACGACGCACGCGGCGCGGCGAGGGAATACCGTTCCCCGTCAACGGAGCCACACCGCGCTCAACAGCTTCCCCCCTAGCTCTCCGGTCAAGTCGTGCCGACGGAGAGAGAACCGCCGCCCGTCTCGCCCAAGCCCGGGGCTCTCGGCTACCGCGGGGCGAGCAGAGGCTCCGGGGCCGGGGCTGCGGGAAAGGCAGCGCCGTCGCCGAGCTGAGAAAGCTTCCCGAGGCGGAGCCGAAAGCAAGGCTCGGGCGAGCCTCGTCGCAGAAGGCGACGCGCGGGGTGAGAAGAGGAAGGCCGTCGTCAGCCGGCGTCCCGTCAGTGCCGAAAGGAGGAGCGAGGAAATTGGTTTTTGCAGAAGTCTGTTCGACGCGACTTCCGCAGAGCGCGGCTCCCGAGCACCACGCCGTGAGGGTGCGTAATACCGATGACGAAAATCAGTCTTTTCTTATTGCCTCTTCCGTGGGGCGGGAGTAAAGGCTGACTTCATCCCGTAAAGGTCATGTTTGCATTTCTGGTAACACACCGCTTTGTTTCTTCCTCTCCGTGCAATATGCTCAAGTGAGTCACATCTGGCTGACTCGTCGAAAGAAGTGAAAGTTGGAGGAAATGGTTCCACGATGTTACTGACTAAAAATGCCTTTCCACAAACGATAACAATTTTCCAGCTCAGTGGCCAAGTATGCTGCTCAAAGGCACGCGTTGCCAACCGAGAGCCGCTGCAGACGGCAACTTCAGCAACTTGTTTCTCGCCCTACTAAAACTTTTCTCTCCTACCGCCTCGCCTGAGCGTAACCCAATTACATCCCTGCAGAGCTTCAAACCCCACCTGAAAAAGCCTGCGCTAGAACTCCGTCTAGAACCGGAGCCGCGCTCCCCGCCGCGGCCGGCAGAGCCTCCAGGCGCGGCGCTCGCCCAGAACGGCAGGCGGCAAAACAGCGGTGCTGGGTTCATCGAACACTGGGAGGGACGCTGAGGCCGGCAGCGCTGTCGTCGAGACGTCCAACCGGGTTTCTCTCCGGCGGCGGAAGCCCGGGGAAAAAGGCCCAACGGGAGCCGCCTACAAGAGGGCTACCTCAGACCGGGAATTCCGATCCCTTTCCCTTCAGCCTCTGCTAGTTCGGCTCCGCAGGAACAGCTCGGCAGGTTACACGCGATGCTGCAAAACTGACGTATCTGTAAGAGGTTAGAAAGGCATCCCGCTTAACTTACACCTAATACATCTGCATTTGAGAGCCGAAAGCTCCAGCGCCGGCTGTTCCCACGAGGGCTCCGCGTGTTATCGGCAGCGGCGGGCTGGCACGGGCTCTCCTTTCGCTCCCCGTGTTCCCGAGGGAAGCCCGTGGGCAGCCTTGCGTTTCACCACGGGGGTGGGCCAGCGCCACCGCAGGCAGGCTCGCCGGGGCCGACGACCGCGCCAGCCTCGGCCGGGAGCGACGCCGCGCGCATCCTCGCCGCAGCTCCTCTCCGAGCCCTCCCGCGGGCGTGTGCGAGGAGGGAACCGTTTCATCGCGTCCCAGACCTATCTTTCATACATACAAAAAACGCGCAACACTCCATCTTCAGCTTCCAAAGGAATCATTTTCAAATCGGGTACCTGCAACAAAACCAGCTGTTCTCCTGCAAATTCACCGGTAGAAGAAAACTGCAGATTTTGCATCTTGGGGGAGCAGCTTTCAAAGCGGTATCTTTAGCAGGGCCGCAGAAAAATAATCGCATTATAGTGTCAACCAATAAATACCCGAGGAGCAAAGCACAGACAAAGCAATTTCTGCCCACTCTGCTAGGACCGCTGCTACAGTTATTGATAGCAGGAAAACCGAGCGCGAACCACATCAGACTGGCAAAAGCAGGAAAAATACCTTCCGGAAAAAATTCTGTAAAATGAATACGGATATCCCGTTGCCATCGAAGTTAAAACGCTGCAGAGGATAAAAATGCTTCAAAACCCAAAGCATTTACTGTTGAAAATTCTTTACGTTCCGTGACTAAATCATAAAGGCTACGGCGGTATTTCCATCTCCGATTCTGCTGATGTTCACAAGCTGCACCGCGCCTTGCGGTTCACGCCGTCAGCAGAAGCCCTTGACTGAACACCGTGTCGTTCACGAGATGAAGCGTCCGAGAGGCAATTCACCGGCTCTTCGAAAGGCAAGAGCGATGACCCGACCCCCTGAGGACGACCGTCTCCCAAAAATGCCTCCAAGAAGGGAGGAAAGGGCCTGTGGAGGAACCCGTCACCTCCCAGGCACGCAGCCAGCCCGGGCCCGAGCGAGCCTGCTGCGCTCCTGCCTTCGATCGCTCCGCATTTAAGCTGAGCCCTGTCCCTCCCAGCCCGGAATTAGGCGTCGCGGTTACGGCTCGGCCACAAAGTCGACTTTGCTCCCTTTTGTTTTCTTCTGGGGAAACGGGGTGCCAACTGACAGAAGAGCTGACTCGCCCCACACCACCAAGGCGACCGAAGCCTGAGCAGACGCGAGTTTTTACTCAACGCGACCCTTCGTGTTTTGTTTCTGGACACCCAGCGCCAAGGGACGGACACCCAGCACCAAGGGACGGGAGGCCCTTACGCGGCAAACCCACGCTACCTGCCGGCTGCCGCTGGAAACACGCGCCGCCGGTTGCCCAACACGCGTTGGCAGAAGTCCGCGGGCCTTTCTGGGAGTTGCTTCCAAGTCAACGGGATGGCAGAGGAACGGTCGTGGCTCGCTCGGCCCCAGGGCGCTCGGCGAGGCCGCAGAGCAGCGGAGCTTGCGGCTTTCTCTCCCGAGAGCCGGGGAGCTGCAGGAGCGCAGGGACGCCGAGAGCAGAACACGCCAGAAATAAACATCTCGAAGAGAAAGTTTTGTAGCATCTACTATGCTTGTCACAGCCAAACGTTCTGTGCGGAGACAGATGGTCTAGGCTTCTATTAGCAATGAATAATGAGATGTGAATGAAAGGTGTGAGATGCTATTTAACCTTGCTTCCCCCCAGCATCATAAGTCTTGAACTGTACAGCATTTGATATTTTTGTGGTTATAAAACCCACGAGCAGCAATAATCACAAGTTAGCTACGCACCAGTTACTTTGCTGTCTTTAAAACCAAATTCGTTCCTATTTTAGCCTTCTTCGAGGCTGGCAAAAGCTGAACCGTCTGCCGTAATGCCACGCGATAGCCAGCTGCAATTAAAAGGAGGCACCTAGGGAGCAACCCACCCTCCTGCGAAGCAAGGCCAAGCCGTAGCAGCCACTTCTTCACCCCCATTCTAAGCTATCTTCGTTCATCAGGGAGCCCTGGAACAGCCATTCCGGCTTTACCCACGGGGCAAGATCAGCTAAACCGGTGAGCGACGGTCCCCCCGTCTCCTGCTCGTGCCTCGGTACCGGCACCGTCGGGGCCGCGCAGGGAGCCCGCGCCGGGGACCGCCAACCAACCCGGCAAGCGCCGCCAAAACCAGGCGCCTCGTTTCAGCTGGACCCGCGCCTGGGCGCTCTGAAAAGACACGGCCCGGCAGAGGGACTAAGCAAACCGAGCTTGCTCGCCCCGGCGAGGACGCGGGGAAAGACCGTGCGCTTCACACGCCTAAGAGGCAGCTGCAGAGGGAAAGACAGACATCCTTCTGCACATACGTTACGGACCTGGCAAGCTGCAACAGGTTCGACGGCAGCACGGAAGGCTTATGCAAGCATCAGACACGTTAAACGCCAAACCAGATCGCTTAAGGCAGTCACGGCTGGTTTTACGAGTTGGTGGCTGCCTGTCAGGAACGGACTGGGGGACTCGATCCCGGCCCAGGCCGCAAGGACAGGGAGGGGGTGACTTCAGAGCCCCCAAAGTCATCCTCCAGCTCAGTACGCCACTCGCCCAGCTTGACTCAGAACCGGAGCTTGGAACGAGTTCCGAGGAGCCGGCAAATTTACTGGCTCATGCACCTTCTAACTCCAACACCGAACGCCAACCGATTCTGACGAGCCCCTACGGAACGCGGGGCGCAGCTACGTGCTTCCACACCGCGCTTCACTAGCTCGCACAGAGAGGCCGAGTAACCAAAACTCTCGAGCCACGCGCATTCCCCGACCTTTTTGCGTTGCATTAGCAAGCCGGGAACGAAGCGCCGCGGGAGACCGGGCCTCCTCCCAAGCCCTTCTACCGCGCGCGAGAGCAAGCGTCGGCACGTCTGCTCCTCGCTGCATCCGAGCAACCAGGCTTTTGGAAATAAATCATCCCCAACTATTTAAAACATTTTGTTCAAATTAATGGGCTGTTTTATACAACAGCACGCTCCTAGAGTCCTGTGCATTTGCAAACGCGCTTGCATAACCGGTTTGAGCAATTTGTAGACAAAATTTGGCAACGTGATACGTTCATCTGGGGAATACGCATTGTCTTACTTAGATACACACGTCACAGCTAGTATTCCCCATCTCTTCTCAGCACCTCCATTTCCAGCTGAGTTGACTAACAACCACGAAGGTTCGCTGCCTTCGGAGAGGAAGGTCAGACCTGCCACCTGGGAAACGGCGTTTCATCTCCGAGGCGCGCCGAGGCTTTCGACAGCCGTTCTGGGGCCGCCAGGCACACGCACGAGGCTGTAAACAGCCCAAGCTGCCTTCAAAATCCCCTCGTAACGACGCTGCCCGCAGCATCCCCTCTGCCCTTTTGCTCGGCGTTTCGATGGCAGTCATCCGTAGGGTCTGTTCTGCTTTCTCTTGTCTTTATTAGGAAGCGGTGGCTTACAGGAGCAACCCGCGTTTCGACGGCAATCCTCAGGCTTCCGTACAACTTACGGATTTGTGAAAAAAGTAAAAACCGCCGTGAACATGAAATTGGTAAAAACCGTACAGTAAACATCCTCCTAAGAGGATGCCCTTCGTCCGAGACATTGACTTTTTTCCGCGGGACAACTATTCGCAGCGGAATTGAGTGAATATAGGAGGATCACCTACGTCTGCTACAGCTCCGTATTAATACCAAGATGCTGCGTTGCATTCGGCATCGATCTCCGGCCAGCGAAAGGCCACCTGGCAGCCCGCGCCGAGGGGGTCGGCAGGAGAAACCGGAGCGAGCGTCGGCTCCCGGCCCAGCCGCCCGGCTCAAGTTCTGACCAAGCTGAGACGCAGCCAGCAGCGAGCGCTCGCTCGCACGCGCGCTCTCTAGCCGTCTCCGCAACGCGCATAATATACATACATACATACGGATATTACACATGCTTCTGTTAACAGCGGCGGGCCCCAGCAAGGATAGCAAATCCTTTCTTCAGGGCAAATAAAACCCCCTCGCACGACACTTTTTTAAATCCAATTTGCCACAAGAAACAAAAGGCATGAAAATACATCGTTGCCCTGACGCAGACATTTACATCCCGTGCTGTCAATTTGAAAAGGGAACCAACATTTCTTTCTGGCAGATGAAACCCGGGTCTCGCGATCCTGAAAGACGCTGCAAGTCCAGGTGTTCTGCATGAAATACGCGTCCTAAATACCGCAGTCAATATTAACGGGTCTTTTAAGTCTCACGGACTAGAGGCAAGAATGAATCCAGTTTAACGAAGTCTGAGGCCATGGGGGGGGGTGGGGGGGGGGGGGGGGGGGGTGGGGGTGGGCCGCTATGAACTCGTCCAAGTTCATCGGAAGGCAGTAAATACTTTAACAAGCCCTTCCTACCTGGGCTCCCTCCGGGGACTACGACAAGGCCCAACAAAACGGGGATTTTTCTGCACTATCGTCGCCGACGCGCTGCTGCAAAAATTCCCGCTCCGAGCAGCCTGACATTCAATACCGAGATGTTAAGATCTGACTTATCCTTTTCAAAGCAATCTCCTCGCTAACGCGCCTCTCCCCCCAGCCTTCCCCGGGGCTGATCCCTTCCCTACAAAGTTGCTCGTGATTCAAGCAGATAATTTCTGTCTTTAATCTCAGCGCCGGTGGAAACTAAATTAACTTCTCAGCGCCTCAAATGGAAAGCCCCGCGTCGGAGAAGTCGCGTCGGAGAAGTTCAGGTTGTCAGATTACCAGTATATTGTAAGAAGGTATTTACGGAGGCATCCGGACGTGCCGGACAGACGCAGCGGCCAAACCGCGCCGCTCCCGCACCCCGCCTCTCCTTCCTGCACCGACACCCGCCCCGAGACCCACAAAATCAGGGAATCGGAGCGGCCAAGACAGTAAAAACACGTGCGGCTCTTCCGCCCAGCAAACGAGCTCTGGGGGGGCTCAGCAGGCAGCCTCCAACCCTGGAAATTCAGAGGTTCCGCCAGACGACGCGCTGGCATCTCCGCGCTGTGGGGAAGGCAAACCCCCAGGAGAAACGCGGGCCAGGAGCGGCCGGAGATTTCGGCGGTTCCCAGCCGGGAAGACGCAGAAACCCGGGGGGATGGGCAGCAGTCACGCTCATCGAGGAGCCCGGGCGTCCGGGCCTCTCCCATCACCATCCTGCTTTTGAAAGGGTCCTTCGCCCGCGCTCAGAAGACCACGTTTCTAAACGCGATGGACCAAATTCAAAGCCGCGACCGCGCGTCGCGTTTCAGGCTTGAACTCGTTACGGCCACTCGAGTACAAAACCCACACCAGAACCGTGCGGGGAGCGCGTCGGCGCAACCGCCGCCGTAGCCCGCGCACGGAGACGCCCGACGCGAGGGGGCGCGGAACGGGGAGGGAGCCAAGCGTCCCCTCGGGACACCGGGACAACTCGCGCAGGCTCACTGGCGGCAGAGAAACCCCCGGGCGGCGGGGCTGGAGGCTCCTCTTTTTGCTAAGCTGGTGTTTTGACAGTGGCTTTTTTTACGAGACGTTTGTCATTAACAAACTTTAGACAAGGTTAATGAAAGTTCTGTCACTTTAATGTCTAGCCTGCTTTAAATTACAGATGTCATCTGCCATGACTAAAGAAAGGGCACCGAGCAATAATACCATAAACTATCATCTCCAGGGACACACAGGTAATTGCATAGCTCATTAAAAAACTGTTTTAATTATTAATTGACCGTGTCAGAGTTGTCCTTTGAAGTCAGTTTTAATTTTTCCCCCCCAAGCACGATGGTTCCAAGCTGACCTACACGACTTTCTCTGCCGGCTCCGAGAAGCGGAGGGAAGGCTGGGGACCCGCCTCGCCGCACCCCGGCCCCGTCTCCCGGCACAAGGGCTGCACACGCTCCGCAGACCGAAATCCCACCGGGAACGGCGCTAAATACAAAGATTGGGGCGAGGAAGGGAAAAACTTCTTCAACGTTGGCTGGCCACCGAACCTGGAGGGAGAAGAAGAACCTGAAGGGTCGACAAGCTGCCGACGAAACGCGTGCAGGAAGAGTTTTGCTAGCTCCTACCGCTACAAAACCCTGACGTACCTTCCGCGGAGAGGCTAAAAACGCCCGTCTCGAGCTGTGGGACCGGGTTCCAAGGGGTCCCTCCCACCTCAGAGGTTCCTGACTTGCACGGTAACAACGACCAAAAACGGGGTGGAAAACCGGTATTGAAAATGCACGTGGTCGGATTAAAACTTTTTACCTCCAAGAGATGATGCTCATGTGGCTGCCTTGGGAAATGCCCCGACCCAAAGGAACAAGGGTCGGTTTCTTGACACACGAACGCAGCTCTGCTCGTGGGCTACACCAGCTACTTACCCATTTGCCTGAACCTTAATTTAGCCCGATATTGAATGCTGAATGAGATTAGGATTGTTACCTGGCTTTTCATATCTGTCAAAATGAGGACAAAACAACTGAACGCACAGAATAGCACAAGAATTGGGAAAGAAAAATCATTTCTCTTCAACTAAAACAACCCCAAGGGAGAAGAGAGACGCAGTAACCCTTCACGGCACTACCCCGCTCCGAGGGGTGCAGTAGTGCAGAAACAAGGTCTTCTGAAGACGGGAGTTTCACTAGAGTAGGTTTGGGGGGTTCTTTATTTTGCAAATTTGGCACGTGAGGGGTAAAACGAACGCGCACCACCCTTCAAAGCACCGTTCTGACGACGAAAAGCCGCACTAGCTTTTGGTCTGAGCAACGGTTAATACTTTCCCTCCTCCAAATCACAGCAACGCTCGAGATTTTAGAAACAGGTAAAGAAGATCAAAGTACAAGCATCATATGGTTTCCCTAATTGCCAAGTGCCAGACTGGGAGGAGAAGGACAAAGTTTCAGCTGCTGCGGTTACGTCAAGAGCAGGAAAACATCTCGGCAGCGAGCGCTAGCTATAATTGCACCCCCACACCGAGCTGTAGGGAAGGGAGTTCAGAATGCCAGCGCTGGCAAGTCCTACCCTCGCTCCCCTGCCCCTGCGTGGTGGCAGAATATCCAGTTTCTTGTTAACCTTCGTCTTAGGCGCTAATTAATTTTACAGGGAAGCAACGTAGCACCGCTGCTTCTCCCGCCTTTACCTCCCAAAGCACGTCCTTGACGCGTCGAGACCACCACCCGTTCCTTTCTTTTGCTGCTGCTTTCTGGGCACAACCAGCGAAGCCGCCTTCCCCGCTCCAGCGGCACTAAAGCTCACCAGAAACGCAGCCCCGGAGCGAACACTGCGATTGCCCGGAAAATCCTCCAGTTCGGTACGAGCGTTAATGAGGCCCGCCACATACACAACTAGCGCACACGTAACGAAGCAGAAACCCTACTATCTGAAGGAACTTACGGGTAGGTGTCCGTAAGATACACCAAAGAAGCAACCAGCTTGCAGGGATGGTACGTGAATGGGAGGCTTTAGCAAAAGTAATGTTTTTATCTTAAAGCTACGCAGATCCACAGCCGGAACCCTTCGCTTCTCAGTTCGCAGCGTTACACGGACCCACGCGCACCCGGCTTTCGCAAACTGCCTGGCGTTCTGCGTGCAAAAAAGCCAAGAAACCCTCCCGCGACCCAGGCAACGCCGCCGTCCTCTGGAACCCGCGGCTGGCGGGATCGCAGGGATTTCCTACGTCATCGCCGGTGAATTCCAACCCGACGCGGCCCGGCCGGCGCCACCCCTCTCCTCGGAAGCACGGGCGCGAGGCCGGCGCGCGAGCATCACTGCGCCGCAGCGTCGGAAACCGCCGGGCAGCGGTTCCGAGGGGAAGGAGAAATAAAGCAAGAGAGAGCGGCAAGAATAAAAGGCAAACGTTGGTATTTCTGGAACCAAAGCAGACCCGCCGTCCTCCTCTCTCATCCCCCTAAGAGCTCATCCTCGCTTCCGTGCCACAGCGAAGAGGAATCCGCGAGGTCAACGCCTGACATCAGTTTCGCAGCTTCTCCCCAGTCAATGAAATTTAATTATAGTTTTTCTACTGGTTTAATTCAGAGAGGACAGTCAACCACTTCATTTAATAATTTAGCTGAAACACGTCTGCACGAGAACACACTAATTTCTCATTCAGTTTTCAAATTGAATCAATTTAAAAGCTGCCAATAATACAGCAGCAGAAACGCAACCCCCCCCCAACTGACAGTAAACCAAAGTTAGTGGTTCTTTATAAATTGACTATTGTCTCAGAGCCCGTGGAAGAAATCAATGTACAGCACTGCCTAGAAACTATTAACCTATCTGCGCTAGGCTGCAATAATTGAGCACAATTAGACGTACAATCCAGAGAATTCATCAAACGAAGGCAAATAAAGACGTTTTTCCCGTTAGTTCTCACTCCTTTTCGGCAGTACCCCGCCTGTACCGCGGCCTTGCGTTTCACCATTTCTTCGCCGCGTTCAGGGTCTTGATCAGCGCAGGGATTACGAGTGCGAGCAACCATCGCCCCCCCCAGCCCATCGCCTCCCCCCCAGACCATCGCCGGTGCCTCGGAAGGAGTAAAGACAAGGGGACTCGTCATGCCGGCGCTCCTCTTCCCATCGATCTCCTTGCTTCTATATTAAAGGAAGTCATTGATAGCAAATGCATTTTTCAATATACGGCCAAATACAGAATTGCCGTGAACTCGGCCATAATCCCCCGGGGGGCGGAGGGCGGCCGGGGAGGGCGAGGGAAGCCGGCAGCTACGCGGCAGCGAGGATGCCCTCCTTTCAGAGGGTATTTTTCTGCTCGCTCGGCCGCTTCCCTCGCCCGCGACGCACCTGCGAAGGATTCTCGCAGCACACGCGCGTGGAAGAGGTTTTCAAACCGCCGGAACCCTCTTCGGCGGCCGCGGGAAGGAACGTCCCAACCCCTTGCAGAAAGCGTTACGGCACTGTAACTTTACAAAGCTGCCTGGTAAAGTCACTGCAGGCTGTAGTCTGAAACAACTCAGACGGCGCACGTTGCAAACGGAACAAAGGAAGAGCAGAAAAAAACCTCGCAGACCTACTGCTATTTTTCTTTTGAAGTCACATATTTCTTAAGGCTAAGCATGAGACAAGATGCTCTGATAACAATACTTTTCCTTATAGCCTCCTTTTAAGTCTGTCTCCAGAGGGAAAACTCTTGTTTGTTAAAACCTAACGCACGCGAAAGCCATAACAAAGCAAATAAAGAAGCAAAGGTTTAAGTTGCGGGCAGGGCTTCACGGTTTATGGATCACAGGAATCTGCACGTACTCATCTCTTCCAGCCTTACCGACTGCCAGAGGAAAATGACGCTTAAGCTCTTGAGAGGCGAGAGGACAGGGGAACTGCTCGAAGGAGAAAGGGAACGCTGGAGCACACGCTCTACAACTGAGTCGAGCCCCTCGATTTTTCCCGGCAAAAGACCGAAGGGGTAAAGCGGCAAGGGGACGCCGTTCCCGCGAGCGCCATCCCAGCACACCGCCACAAACGCCCTCGACGGGGTGGTTTCACCGCAGGCAAGTCTGCGCTGCCCTCGCCGCGGGCTGCCCAGCTCTGACCCGGGCGCTCGCCCGCCCCCTCCCCTGCGAGCCCCCG
The DNA here is from genome assembly GCA_009819775.1 of Phoenicopterus ruber ruber. Lineage (NCBI taxonomy): Eukaryota > Metazoa > Chordata > Aves > Phoenicopteriformes > Phoenicopteridae > Phoenicopterus > Phoenicopterus ruber. Next base: position 7,609,969 of record CM020237.1, on the reverse strand, counting down.
CGGGGTGAGGCAGGGAGCCAGGGCGCCGAGCCGTGCCGCAGCCACCGCGCCGCAGCCACCGCCACGCAAGCCTCCCGCGCCCGTCGTGGTATTGCTGCGGCCACCGGCACCCGCTCCAGTTCCAGCTGCACAAAGGTCCGATTAGCGCTATAAAGGGTTGTATTAAAAATACATGAAACACGCAGACAATCGCGCTTTTTTGACGTGGCTTCGCTGCTTTAAGCACCTGCAAATGGAGATAACGTTTGAGCAGCAGTAACTTGCTGTATGCCGTTCGCTATTTTTATCGTCTTGGCTTGCTACGGGATTGATGTTTAGGAGACGGTGGAGCTCAAAGGCAGCGTAAGACAAGGACTCGCTCCGAGTTCCACTCCCAGAGATGAATGGCGGCGTACGCCGGTCCCTCTCGGCCGTCCCGGCGCGGGCTCGGCCAGCCTCCGGCACGCACGCCGCGCCGGGGATGAGAAGGAGAGCCTCCCTTTGGAGGCCCGTCCTTAACGCTGCTAGCCGTGCCTACGCGACAAATACCGGATTCCCAACGCCGCGTCTAACCGACAGCTCTGCAACGGATCAGGACGGCGTCTGTCAGGCTGGTAAGACCGCTGCCGTGCTCCCGACATCAACGGACGCGCCTGCTGTGGGAACGTGCCCAGAGGAAGGCGACGCAGCCCCAGCGGACACCGTCATCTCCCGCGGGCCCCAAGACAAAAGCGCTTTCAGATATACCCTCCGAAACGCCACGGCAAGCGGCTCGCCGAACCCACCCCCCACGGTTTGGTGTCTACGGGGAGACACAGGCCCGTCCCGGCAACGGGCGGCCCTGGCGCAGCTCGCGTCGTGCCTCGCGGCGACGCGCTTCTCGCCCGCTCCGAGCCAAGGGCAAGCATCAGCACTCGCGGGGGAAACCCCTCGCTCGGGGAAATTCATTGCCTCGGTCCGGTCAGCACAGACAAGCAGAAAGCATCCTAAATCGCGACATCTACTGATGGATACCCCAGGTACGCAAGAATTTGCCATCTCGTCTCACTGCCGTGACGCATTACTCGGCTGATATCTCCACGACAGATCAAACCTCTCTGCTACCTTTCCTTCATTAATCCTCGCTTAATCCTCTTTGAAATTCTAGCTGCGCCTTTCCTTAATGGAAGTCTGACTTCTGAAACACGTAAAGCAGCAGCATCTCGAAATCTGTTACTCCCGATCGCCACGAACTCGCTTTCTACGGACTAACGGCGCTGCGGCAAAACCGCCGAGCTGCGGCCTCGGCCTCGCCCGCACGCGACACGCGGCAGAGAGGCGATTCCAGGGGCTCGGAGACAAACCCCTGAGGCTAAGAGGCGTGCGAGCGTGCAGCGCTCCGTCCTGCTACTCAGACCCCCGCGGAAGGAAAGGGTCCGCGCCTCCCTGGGCCGCACGGCTCCCGCCCGGGGCACCCGGCGCCGCGCTCAGCCCGGCGGGCGAACGAGAGCCGTGGCTTAACGCGGCTTTGCGGCCAAGGTTCTGCAAGGCGCGAGGAGATGGGGAGACAGCGGCGCAGACGCCGGCGCCGCGGCCCCACCTCCTTTCTCTCCCTTCTGGCTCGCTCCATCTCCCGGGGCTCGCGCTTGCTCTCCTCCCTCGGATAATCACCGCTAACGGGGCCGCTCAGCCCACACCTCCCTCCTTCGCCATCCCCGTCGTGAGGTCACGGAACGTCGGTGACAAAGCTTCCATGGCAACAGGCTGACGACGCAAACGCGGGACGAGGCTTCCTCTGCGAAGCAGGAGGAGCAGAGGACGGGTTGCGAGGGAGCGGGCTGCTGCTCAAACAAACCTCTCCAGTAATAGCTGTGGGAATAGAGAACATTACCGGCAAAGCAAATTGCTTTTTGTAGAAACGTTCTCGTTTTTTGAAGTTTGCCCCCGTGCGAGAGTCTCCAAGTCAGAGCCTTAACGTTATTTTAATGTGCTATTCTGTATTTAATAATCTTCTGCTTCAGACACCAGTCTGTTACCATGGGAATGACAGCCGCACAAATACAGGATTACGGCTAGCAGGCAGAAGGAGAAGGGAAATCATGAATAAGCCAGTTACGTTCAATAATTAGCAACTCTATGAAAAAACTCAAAATCATGAATTTAGATTGATGCGTTTATCTCGGCGTTTGAGTACAACGATGAGGGCGTTACGGCTCAAAAATGGGATTCTAACACATCGCACGAGTGTTTCCGACTGAGCGGGCCCTACTCGGAGCGGTAATTCATCCCGCTCCGGTTTTCCCTTCTCCTCCTCCTCGAGAGCCCTCTCCCCACGCCCGGCCTCTCGCCAGCGCCCGCGGACAGGCAAGGCGGGGAACGGCACCCGCAACGAAATCCCGAGTTATCGGACTATTTGGCTGTCCTTAATAACGGAGTCGGGTGCTCGGAGGGGGAGCGGCAAACCCCGCTCGTTGGCACGGACGCGGCCCGTGCCGTCCGGGGACTGCCGCTGCGCCGTTACCTCTGCCGGGAGGCTCCCACGCCACCAGGCAGGCGCTGCGGACCCGCACAGCCCCAGCCCCTTCGCTGGGGAGGGCCGGGTTTTGTGCCCGTGCCACAAAAAGTTGCGCTCCTCAAGCGTGGAAATGATGCGCCGTTTGCCAGCCTGCGTTCTTTAGTCACTTGAGATACTTTCCTCTTTGCGTATCTCTTGCTATTAAAATTCCCCTTCCAGCATATAATTCCCTCTACTAGCTTTTCTTGCTTATTAGATAAAACAAAAGATCTCTCTGATCAGATTCTCCAAATACTTATTTTCTCCAGGCGCTCCTCTGAATTTAACTCTAGATTAAGCATTATTTTAAAACACCCACCCCTTCCCTGCCTCCTACCTCACGCTCCCTTTCAACACCAACCTGGAGAACGCTCCCAAGCCGCGGAATCAAGCCGTACCTGAGAATCGCTCTTTGAAGAGCAACGCTTCTCAACGTGCTACAGAACATCGGAACCAAGACTGACAAAATGGGAAAGGCTATACAGGTTTTTGGTACTGGGGGGGGGGGGAGAGGGAGCGTTTGAGTCCTCCTTTCCTCACCCGAACGGGAGAATCCCAGGAAACCTCAAAAAGTGCTTTTTTTCATAGTTTTTTGAACGGCGAGAGGCCATCGCAGGTTATCAGCACGTCGAAGTGGGGCTCCGAGCAACGGGGCCGTCCCCCCAGCCCTGCCGTCGGCTCGCGCGGTCCGTCGGTTCCGGACCTACTACGAACGCGCGCGACGCCCAGCGCCCGGCAGCCGTCCGACGCCCAGCGCCATCGCGCAAAGCACGCGTCGGAACGCGCCCGCTTACCTAAAGAAAGCGGGGCAAAGAATTAGTGCCAACGCAGCGGCTTCGGGACAAAAACCCGGACAAAGCAGAGCTGCCCGCTCGCCCTTCGTTAAAAGGTCCCCCAGAGGGGCTCTGCCCCGCCCGCCGGAATTCGGCGGCCGACAACCAACTAGTTAAAGCCTTGACCGCCTCTGCAGCCAAGGTAAGCCCCTGAAGAAGAGGGAAGGTTAATAAATACCGAAACAACCTTCGAGGCCTTTTTATTTATACCTACATACATATTAGCATAGGGATTTGAGGAATAATACTGCTCAAATCACTCCTACGATGTTAACGCTCCGGAGTATTAACTTCCCTGCGCCTGAAGGAAACGGGTCAATGTTAATTCCGCAAACAATTCTTACCGGCACAATAACTCATCCCTCAAGCCGCAGCCAGCGAGCCGTGCTTCTGCGCCAGGCGTGCCAGTCCGAGGCAGGCCCCGGGACGCAGGCGGGCAGCGAGGAGAGGCTGCGCTCCCCCGAGAGCGGCAGCCGCAGGAGGTCCCGCCGCCGTATCGCCCCACAGAAAACCCCCTCAAAGCCAGAAGCGAAGGAGCTACGGTTATGGGAACGCTTCAACAAGGGTACTGTGAGAAAAGCAGACACGTTTAAATACGTGCCTGCGCCAACACACCTTTTCATCGCCCGCAGTCGCCTCTAAAAGCAGCTTTCCATGACGGCTGGCATCGAAACCCTTCGCCTCCCACGGGGACTCTGCCCAAAAATACCGAGCCCTTCGAGACTCGGATCTCCTCGGCACCTGCAAACGCCCCGGCACCTCGGCCGTTGGGGAAGCTCGTTTCGGCTCCTGCCAAGAGGAGGACTTTGGCAGGCGCCTCGAGGTCGGTGTTTCTCCTTTTGAGCTTCTGCTGGGGAGGTTTTGTCTGCGGTACCGACCGAGAACGCAGCAAAGTGTCACGCGGAGGAGAAATTCCCATCGCTTAAAATGCTACGAGCCACGTGCACAAAGAGATTAACAGAAATTAAAGCAGATATACAAAGCCGCCTGGAAAAAAAGTTTCCTTGAATACGATCCTTCCAAGGCCGCGTGTGTTGCGGTGGGCAGGTAGGACGACTGAAAATCCTCCCGCTGGACAGCACGCCAGGGTTCACCCAGAACCGAAGGCGACGCGTTCGCTAAGGGCACGCGGACGGCGGGAAAGGGCACGCGGACGGCGGGAAAGGGCACGCGTGCGTCCAGCCCACGCTGAACCACGTGGAGGGTATTTTCGCTCTTCTAGTGATAAGAAGGGTGAACACACCCCTCTGCGCGCGGGGTTCTGGACGGCGAAGCACAGGGTGTCCGTGTTCATGCTTCGGGGAAGACAGCCCCCGGGATGCCGCCCCCTCTCCCTTCGCCACGACCAAAACGTCCTGGAGGTCAGGGGTTTCGCCCCGGCCTGCCTGGGGACGTCCATCTTCCCTTCCTCCGGCCCTCCCTACGCGACTTCATCCCGGGCAGCACCAGGACGCTACAAGCGCATTCCCCCGCCTCAAATTTGCTTCCTTCTTGTATTTTGGAGACTGCAGGCGTTTATCGTAACCCGGCTAGATCCGCATCCTTCCTCGGTTGCTTCTTTAGCACAGGGGAAGCCTAAGTTGAGGATGTTCCTCCACAAGTCCCTCATCGGTATGCTTCCAGCAGAAGAAGCATTACCGTTTTATCCGCTCCCCGGTAGCCCTCATCGGATGTAACCCCAGGCGTTCTTGTTGCCTGGCCCGCACTTCAATGCGCAGGAGCGAAAGCAAAGTCATCCTCGCAGCATCAGAGCAAAAACATCCCAGAAGGCAAACAGGTCTCATCTCCAGATACCCACAAGCAACCGACCCGCAGCCGGCCTCGGAGCCAGGCACAGCAGGCGCTCCGCGCGCGCCCCAAGACGTGCTCGAGGAGCCAGCCTCCAGCCGTTCCCTCCGGCAAAGCTCCGCGCCGCGGCACAGAAAGGCTCGGCAAGACCCCCGGCACAGTCCCCCGGCCCGCGAAGCTCCTCCTCGCGCCCCCTGCTTACCCACGGGAAGGCTGGAAACGCCGCGCGGGCAGAGCTTTCGCCCGCCTCCGCGCGCGCGGCAAAACCCCTTCGGCGCAGCAGCGGCGGCACGAGCCGCGCCGCGGGACCGAAGCCGAGAGCCGAGCCCCTGCGGCAGCGCGGGCTGCTCCGCCACGTCTTTCCAGCCGTAATTACGCGTGGTAATTACGTATTTAATTGTTGCGCATTAATATCACCTCAGCCTGTAATTACAGCTTATTCGTGTAAACCTAATCAAGGAAAACCGGTGTATTTGCATAAAAGTTGTAATGCAAAGTATAATGATTTCACTAACAAGATGTGGATAAGAATGCATATCTGTGACAAACACTTTGTGTCAAGAAGAATAGAAAACGATTTTCTTTCCTGAAGATTATTTCAGGCCCATTTAACACAATCTGTACCACTCCGTTGATGTGCGGTATCTTACGCCCATCAAGTCATGTCTGGATAATGTTCCTGACTTCAAATAAAATTTCATTACTATATTTAGTTATAGAACGGTTGGAAACGGTCGCATTGTTAAACCTAATAAAAATTGGAATTTGTGAAGTATTAGGCGATCCTGGGCGCCGGTTTCCCTCCTTGCTGTCGGAACACCGCAACGGTTCCGTCCCAGCCTCCTCGCGCCGCCGTTTACGTTACAGCTTAATTTTCGCCCATAAAACAAGCAATTAAGAATAAGTACAACTGCTTTGGAGTTCCCGAGGCCAAAGATAAAAACAAATTGGCTTTTATAAATTCGCTTTTTGCAACGGTAAAACAAAAAGCAGCGCTAATTATCAATAATTTGTCACCTCTAATTGAAGCAGAGGCGCTGACGGGCACGCATCTGGATCCTTCCGAGCCCCGAGTCCGCGCGCAGAGAGGCGTCTTCCAGGGAATCCAAGCCCACCGCGGCAGAAGGGCCGAGCTTTCCTTTCACAGGCTTCCGTCCTCGCTCAGAGGCGCGGGCAACACCCGCTCGGTCCTCGGATTCCCGTTACTTCTCACGGCTTCGTGCGAAGCGTGAGGCCCCGGAGTCAGCGCCCCGAGTTTCCGTTTTCCGCGGAAGGAAACGATGCTCCACTAACAGCAAGGTCGGGGTAGCAGAGCCCTACTGCAAGGTCAGCAGGGACCGGGGGCGGCCGTACCGTCAGCTGCTCTTACATCACGCTCTCCTTCGCCTAAAAGCGGCAAGAACCGCTCCGGCGCCGGCATTTCCAAGGGCAACGTTACGGAAATCATTTGGATCCGTTCAGACAAGGAAATCCAGAAATAAACACCCTTCGGAGTATTCTCCGCGGCGCTCCCGCGAGCACGGGCTCTACGTAGCGCGCCCGTCGTGGCCACGGGCCTCTGCTCCCCCTCCTGACAGCGGACAACGGTACAGAAGCGTTCCTACGATCCCGCCCCCCCAAAAAAGCAGTTAGGCGGGCCTTGGATTTAAAAGGCTGGTAGTATTTTATCCCATATGGAAAGCATCTGCAATTTCTCACTTCCTAAATGGTATTTCCTTTCCAATTACGACCTCTGCACGTCTCCCCTCGTCCTCCCCAGCCATTATCAGCGTGGCTACTCAGAAAAGTGCATTATCAAGGCAAACAGAGACTTTCCTAGGAACGCAGACGGGAGAACGAGTTCGCTTCTTTGCATTCAGGTACGTAATTCCGAAACCTATATTGTAAAGGCACCAGCTGTACGTAACATCTGGAGAACTCCGCTGCCTCAGAGCGCTTCTAGAAGTAAGAGGCAACGTGCCAGTCGCCGCAACACAGCTTCTGAGCGTTCAACAGGCTTTACGTGGCTCCCTGACAACACGGCGTATGAGTCGGTTACCAGGTCCGCTCGCGGTGAGGAGTTTTGGTCCGGGCGCAGCTGCAGGCACCAGAAGGACGGGGCAGCAGCGCCCGCAGCCCCCGCCAGGCTGCTTCAGCTGCAGCGACGGGGAGAGCCGCCGCCGAGCCGCAGACAGTCCGTAGGAGTACATCTCTCGCAGGGATTGCAGCGCAACGCGCTCTGCTGCTCCACCTGCCCTTCTGTTTCAACACCGTAGCTCCGCCGCCTTCGAGAACCCAGTCAGACAATTAGCACGCAACACCTCCGCGGAACAACGCAGCTTGAAGCGCGCTCGGTTACTGAAAAGCTGCAAGCAATAGGCACAGGAAGAAAAAATCCTTTCGAAACGAAGCATCTCTGTTGGTCAGCCCTCTGCCCCTTTCCTCATTAGTCCCCCAGCAACACAGAAGCACGAAACAATACAAAGCAAATCAAAATAATTCAACTTTGCTACGCAACTGCTGCGAACACGGAACAAACACCGTCAGCATGAGGCAGCACGATGTCAACAGAAAGAAGAGCGCAGAGCCAGCGCGGGATGTCACCGGGGAACGGAGGTGCTCCGAAGGGACGCTGCCCACCGCAACGCCAGCACGACCTGCCCCTTTCGTCGCAGCGGCACGCGATCCCCGGAGAAGGGTGAGGACAGACCCCCCCCTCGGCCCAAGGCGGGCAGCCGGCAGGGCCGGCCCGGGGACCGGAGCTCCCACCCCTTTCCCGGCGATCCCGCCGCTCTCCGGCAGAGCGAGCACTTCACGCCACCCGGGCTCATCTCGCCTGCCTGTATTTGCCCGTTACCTGTTATGAAACTGCGCGTACAATCCAACCATTAGTTCATCAAGGGAGGATTTCAACACGACATACTAGTAATTAAACTACAGGAGAACCCGGCTAATTCACATCAACGACTAAGGGCCACTGCAGACCAGCAAATTTTACAAGCGAGCGAACACGCAATGAAAATCTTGCTCATTTATGTCGACAAGTGCCGCCTCACATTAAAGGTACGCTTCACCACGAACTCCGGTCCGCGAGCGCAACTCTGCTCCCGACACGGCACCTCCTTAAGCCTCGACTTAGCCAAACATTCGCCACGAGAGCCTGGAGAACACGGCAGGACCGCACCGAGGACGGGACCCCCCGCTGAGGGGAGCCCCCTGCCCCGCGCAAATCCCACCTCCTTTTCCATCCCCGAGCGGGCAACCCACGGGTAACACGCTGCTCCCGCCTTCGGAAGAAGGCGTCTCGGAGCCGCGGCGCGACCGCGCTTCCCTCTCGCCACGTGCCCCCGGCGTCCTTCCCGCCTCGCCAAGCGCGGCCGGCGCGAACGCAGGGCCCGGGGACGCCCGGCGTCTCGCTCCCCTGGGAAGCGGCACGTGCTGCGCTTCAGACGCTCGCTAATTGCGATGGCTGCCCCAGAGAGATAATGGATCCCATCCGTTTTGTTTACAGCTTCCTACCAGAAAGACGACCGTGTTTCTGCAGAGCACAATCGATTTCAAAACATTTAATTTTTCAGATGACACCTCCCTGCTGCTCTTTTTTCCTTGTCCATTTGCCTTACTCGGGTCAAAACCAGACTCGAGACAAGGGGAAAATCCTTGGGCGCACGTTGCTATTTCCCGGGGAACGAGCCTCGGGACCGCAACGCGAGAACTTCAGGGAAGCGGTCCGATCCGTCCGGATTTCTGAAATACGCCAGGAGGGTTCTGCTTTTCCTAACGGTATCCTTCTTAGCCCCGAGATACTCAGCTGAAAGGGTCCATCCTGCGGAACGCCGCTGCCGGCTCGTTGGCAGAGCGGTGCTAGAGCAGCGTTTGAGCACCCGCTTCGAGGCCGCGCCGGAGCGGGAGCCAGAGGCACGTGGCCTTCGGAGTCGCCTTCAGCGCGAGGAACGGCGAGCTCCGCAGCCACGCGAGGCTCGCGAGGCCACCTCCGCGGGGCACTCGGGCCACGGGGCTCCTCGGTTACCCGGCCTTCAGAAATAACGCTCAGCGATTCGTTTGTTTTATTTAATATCCTTGCCGAAAAGTCTTCGGAGCTCTTCCCCCGCCAGTCCAAGTTCCTCCCTTCATTTGGATTCCGGGGACAGTTTCCGAGAGCGTGTGTGGGAAGTGATAATCTAACTATTCCATCATTTCTGACTCAGCCGCAGTCTGGTACGATTCCGTGTGTCAGGCTGCTCCTACTCAGTCAAAACAAGCAGGGAACCAGTAGCCAAGAAACCCGTCCGTCACGGTGACAGCAGATGGGGGGCACAGACAGATTATTAAAGCTGACATGGAAACATTTTCCACAACAAGGCCCCGCCCTGTGCTTTTTTACTTTGCGTTTCAGGAAGGACTCTCCCGTTTCCAGAAACGGGTCCGCTGGCCCAAACCGCGCCCGAAGCGCGCGTCCACGTCGGGACGCTCGCCGGGGAGCGCGCTCGAGGCAGCAGCCCGCCGCCAGCCCGGCGAGCCCTCGCACGCCGAACCTCCTCCGACGCCTTCGGAAGGGAGCTTCCAAAAGCCACTTCGGTTCCCACCGAAGACGCTCCTTCTGTGCCGCTGCCTGAACAAGTCGCACCGCTTTCCATCCAGCGCTTTCGTACCCATGCGCTCCACCGCTTCAGAGACCGCTTAAAGAGAAACGTGTTACAGGAGCCCTGCCAACCACAAAAAGGTCTCGCGACTCAAAAAGATCAAATCTGACAGGAAAGAAACTTAAACATTTTCACGCAAGCCATTTGCAGTCAAAAGTTCAGAAATTAGTATTTTTACGTGCCTGCTCGTAGGCAGATGCCCCGAGGTTAGCCGCTCGGCCTCTCTACCTGCAGCTACCTTCTTGCAACGCTTGGCCTTCCTCGCCGCGCATCCAGGCGATTAACTTCCAGGTTGCGCTACAGGCATCAAGGTGCTTTGCAAACAAACAAAGCCTTTCAGAAGCAGACGTCGCCGAGCTAGCTAAGGAGGAGCCAAGTTCCCAAGCACGCTCAGAGGTAAATATCCTACCTACGCTACCAATTACTCCCCTTCAGCTGCTTACTCTGGCGTTATGTGCGTACAGAGCGCCGCGGTTACGTTGGATGTATAAAAAGAGGCACGGCCTTCTACTCAGCTTTGGAGGGACCCGGGATGAGGTGCCGAGAGCGCCGAAAACGCCAAGGCTCCCAAGCCGCGCTCAGCAAACCCGCTCGTTACCCGGCCGGCAGCAAGGAAAGAGCGAGGCGCGGCCAGCTCGGGCATCACCGCCCGGCACGGAGAGCAGCCGCGGAGCCGCCACGGCTACAGAGACCCCAAAGCACTGTTCCGGGAGATCCGTTCCGGCACTGCAGTGATCCTTCCCGAGGTCGGGCAGCACCCGCCGCGAGGCCGCTTTTCAGTACAGGTTTTACCAATGCTACGGAAGCGTTTCGACCAACACGCCGTACGTTCGCCGAGACAGCACCAGCTGTTTCGGTTAGACAAAATGCCACCGATGAGCTTTTACACGTTCCCTCGGGTTTAGCATCGGACCGTTCATCTGCCGTAAAACTCACGACACAAGGTTTGATGCCGCTCTAATTTTGACATTCAAAGTTCGCTAGGTGCTGTCCAAGCCAACCCGAAAGGAGGATTACCGCTCGTGGTTAGAAAAAGCAGTCTTCCCAACAGGCTTCCAACGTCTGTACTTGGAGGGGGCAGCTTTGCACAAGGGAGCTCTCCCCTCCGAGCTCCTACAGCACGGGAAAGGCGGAAGGCGCCCGCGCTTTAGGCAGGGCCCGCCGCGCGTGTTGCTCTCCCGCTTGCTCCTGCCGAGCACGAGAGCAAGCGGCGGCCGGCGGGTGCCGGTGGCAGCCCCTCCGCAGCAGCGACAGCCGGGCCCTGGAAGCTGCGTCTCGCTCCGGGCTTCCCACGAATTGCAAATCTCCAGGTTGCCACAGAAACTCCCCAGGCTGACACGCAGCCACCGGGAAGCATCACGGTCATCTTTTCCATCTTGTTTGCTTTGCATCAGAGCGCTTTAAACTCCCTGTGGCATTGGTGCTCGGCAGAACGATTCCCTCCGCGCAGCGGTTCTTGTGCAGTGTCCAAGCCGCAGTGATTAATCATTCCCGCTTCCTCGGCTGACATATCGAGGTGGGGAAACGACATCCTAAATGAGCAGAGCTGATTACCTGGGAAAGCAATTCTTCAAGATAGCACAGCTAACTAATAGCTCCATCTGCTACAAAAACACATTCCCGAGCCCCAGAAGTAGTGTCAGGATACAGCTAACAATTCTGTTGCACCTGCCAAATTTGAAATTGTTTGTCACGCGTTGCCACAAATACGTGGGGAGAGCTTCACCATTTCTCTCCGCGTCGCCTTGCAAAGCGGGGAATCTCAATCAGGACGTCGACAGCGGCTCGTGACAGGGAAGCCGAAGGTTAGATCTGGACTGAAAACACCAGCCCTGACACGATATCAATGGTTTCGGCAGAACGACCCTTGTTTATCTCGCCTGTCCCCGTTTCCGAGCAGGTTTAGCCAACGTCTGTCCCCACGGATGCACAGAGGGCTTCAGCCACCGGGCAAGGGACGGGAGTTCACCGAGGCGCTGGCACGCCCAGGCGAAACGCCGACGCGGCACCGACGCGCCGTGTCCGTTAAGCCTTGCTCCCAACGAAGCTGCCCCATCGCTGCGGGATGCTCCAAGGAGCAGCGCGTCGGCAAACCCTACGGCGCTGGGAGGGGAGCAGCCGCCGCTCCCGACACACGCGGAGCCACGAGCCGGGGCCCGGCTCCGACACCCCGAGCGACAACCACGGTCAGGAAAATCCAACCTGCTGGGAATCGCCTCTCGCCGCAACTCCCCCGGCTTCCATCCCGGCTGGAAGTGCCGCTACCGCAGCGGCGAGAGGCCTCCTCGTTCCCAAGTCAACCCAAATTTTAACAGGGAACCCCCCCGAGAGCCTCGCGATGCTTGTACCCGCGCCAGCGGGAGACGGGCACCTCTCGCTCCCGCGCGAGCCCCCCCGCCGCTGGCACACGCGGCACCGCTCAGGGCTGGCTGCGACGCGAAACGAAGCCTCTGCCGTAAGCTACACCCTCACTGGGCATTAAATACCAACTCCTTACAATACCGTAAGCTCAGAATTAAAGTGCTTGCTGCTTGCTTTGTAAAAAAAAAAGTAAAAATCTTGTATTCAGGAGCCGCGATTCCATAGAGTCGCCACCAGCTAAACAGCCTCCTGAAACAAGGCACAAACGCGCGCGTTACCGACTTCTGCGGTCATTGAAAAACGCGTTTTCAGAGGTCCCACCCAAGACGCAACCGCTTCTCCGCAGACTCGGAGGGACCCGCGTGGACAGCACAGCCCCAAAGCCGCCGAGGGCCCCCGGAGCGCTGCCCGTCCCCACGGGCCGCGAGCTGCTGCCCGGCCGCAGCGACAGACCCCCCGCGTCAGTTTTGTTTGGGTTTTTAAGGATGTCGATACTTTCTCTTGCTACTTTGTTGCAAACAAGACAATTCCGGGCACATCGAGTGCTCCCGGCGCCACTTTCACTGCTACTCCCACGCAAACAACAGCCGGTTCAGGGGTCGGTCAAACCTCTCTCAAGGTTTTCCCCAGGATCGTAAGCTTGGGGTTCCCTCTCCTCCTGCTGCCTCAGCCAGTCGAGACGACGCAGTGAGTGCAGGGAACAGAGTCGGAGTTTGCTCTCACCGGGGTCGTTAGCGGCACTGGCCTCGTGCGTTACGGTGCGCGGACGCTGCGGACGCAACGCCGTCGCTTGGGAAGAGCGGCGGCATCTCCACACGCCGCGTTTCCCAAGGAGACGCAACTATGCCCCGTTTAACAGCGGGGGGGTTTGCTTGCCCTTTTTTATTAAAAGAAGGCTTCTGGGGAAAAACCCACCCGTTAAAGAACGGCATCAGATCTAAAGGCAACAAGCTGCTCTCGGAAACCAGGCTGAGAGGCTTCGCTTGGGTAATGCGCTCGCTCCGTCGTGAGACAACCTTGGGTAAAACAGGGAAGCTATATTTAACGTCGATGCTCCAGCAAAGCTGTTTATGCTCGCGCGCTCTCTCACCAACTCACATCACCGCAAACCCATCAAAACATTAAGATATTTTAACGCTTCGAACCGCCTTGCTCTGCCTCGCTCCGCCGCTACGTCCTCGGCTCTCCTCGCTGCGCTCAACCCGGGCATCAATTTTCCTGATAACCGTGCCACGCTTCCATCATGTGTCAGCAGAAGCGAGGAGCTCTAAATTAGGGCTGTTCAAGCGATTTGCTGGCTGTGTTTTATTTATTGCATTTGTAAAATAAGCAAATTACCGTGGTATCCAGCGGAATGATAGAAGTTCAATCGCTTAAGAAATTAGCCCATTAAACGGAGAGCCACAAGACCACAATCTCGGATTTGCTTGGAAGTGCACTTCCGACCTGATTTAATAACCTCGTTGCGCTAGTCGCTCGCTTTCAGACGAGAACCGAAGGCTTCCACGCTCCTGTAATTAATACAAGAAAACCGCGCGGGCAAAACCGCCTTCCAAAAATTGCTTTGCTTCTATCTAAACAAATCTGTCGTGTTTCCCTCTGCCTTGGAAGGAGGGAGAAAAATGCCTCAGGAGCAGAGATTTCATAATTTCATTCAAAAGTCACCCTCGTGCGTTGTGCTGCTGACAGCTAATTAAGCTCTCCCGAGGTAAACGAAACGCGACGTTTTAAACTGGCTTCCTTCTTTTAAAAAGCCTGACCGATATTTCACTTCACATGGAGACCCCCCCCAGCTTCAAGGCGGGTTTCGAGCCCCATTTACAGCGGCTTCGAGGAGGAGCCGCGGGATTCGCGCCGTTACGGAGGATCGCGACAAAACCTTCCCGCGCGGTCCCACGCACGAAGGGCGCTTCCCTCCGCGAAGAGGGCGGCTGGGACGAGGCAGCCGTTCTGCAGCGGGTTCCGGCAGGCCGCAAGGCACGTCGTCGCGAAGCCCCGACAAAATAAAATCCCTTCCCGCAAGCTCACCTCAATAAACATATCAATTGGAAGCAATTCGGAGAGGTTCGTTTATTCCTTCGTGCTCCTACGACCGGCGCTATTTCACGCCCCACACGCGGTGCGGCTGCTAGAACAGCTGATAGGTATTACCAGCTAGATCCAAGCCGATTAAACTAAAATAATGATTCAAGCAAATAAACACTTCAAGGCGAAACGACCGGACACCTGAAAGCAGCCTTCGAAGCATCATTTATCAGATATATCTGCTCGGCCGTTTTTAAAAACGCACACAGCGAGGAGCAAATATATTGAGCCATCTCACCGTAAAACCGCCGAGGCATCACCACAACAGCGTGTCCACAACAGTTACTGCGGCAAAGCGCCTTTTCTTCAGCTTCTGCAAACCCGCGCAGATAATATTTCAACAATAACCGCACATTTCTCCCTGCGGCACAGGCACATACAAAACACATTAGGAGCGATGCCAACGACCGAGATGCTTTTCTCAGCGGCTCTATTCAGGCGAGCGCCTCGCAGGTGCCGCAGCGCTTCCCGAATTCAGCTCCAACGGGAGCGCCGAATCAATGCGGCTCCTCGGCCACCGCCCAGCCCGACTAAATCACTCCAAGGGCAAGCCCCGCCGAGTCACGCGACCGCGGCTTCTCCCGCTTTACCGAGAACCAGTTCGACTCGAGGCAACCCGAGCTCACGGGTGAAACGGAGCCCACGCGAGCTACAAAGCGAGACGGACGCGCGTCGCGGATTATGCTCCGCAGAAAGAAGCGGGCGAGCAATACCGCGCCTTACGGTCACAAGGGGACGGGCAGCGGGGGCCAGCTACGCCGCCCACCCTCCCTCTCCCCAGGCGACGCTTGCCGGGTCTCAAGGCAAACCCAAGCCAGGAGAAGAGGCAGGTCAGGCGCCTTCGCCAGGGCGCTGCGCCGCGTAAAAGCTGCTGCACGTGAAAATAAATTCACTTTCCCAAACGAAGGAACTCGGCGTCCTCTTTGCGGCAAGCTATTCAAAGCTGGCTTTCGCGCGAGCCTGCCAAAGAGAGCTTGAGGTTTGTGGGTTGCGCAGCAGGAGACTTTTTCGGTTAGCTGGTGGAAGTGATTGGGCTGGAGGCTGTTTTTGAAGTTCTCCGATTTGCTCAGATTTCCCCTGAAGTGACCTACAAAAGCAAAGGGGAGAGAGGAGAACTTGTGCTTATTTTCTCTAGTTTACTGCTGTCAAAGACACCTTAAAAGCTTTCAGGGATATTTTTCCTCTCGTTTTCTTTCTCCGCGTCGTAAATTCAGGGCATGCCTGCATTTGAAGATTATCAAAAGGCAAACCGGAGAAACTGTCTTCGGTAAAAAAGCAACAGGGGCTACGCTTGATGTCCTGAGGGCTCCACCGCAGCGTCGCCACCAGGAGAGGCCACCGCCCCCCCCGCTGAAACAGCACAGACCGAAGAACCCACCTGCGCCGCGAGCAGGGAGAAGCCGCCGGCAGCGCCCGGTCCGAAGGCAAACCGCCTGCAAGGATCAGGAGGAAAAAAGACGTTTGCTACGGGCTCAGCAGCCTCCTGTTTGCATTCAGTGCCCAACTCTGCATCTGGGAGGGCCCCTGGGTAGAGCAGCCGGCGAGGTCTGGCATTCCTTGCATTCCAGGTACAAATCCCAGAGGATAACAGCAGGCTCCCATCCTGTTCAAGGCGCGCTAGCCCAATCCAAACAGGGAGCAAGGACAAAACCCACTCGCTTCCCCACGGACAGCTCTAAACAGCCCTCCATTTCCAGCTTTCCGCCTCTCCGGCCGAGTCCCGGCTGCCGGGAATTCCACGGCACGGCAGCCGGGTCGGCTCAATGATGCGCAGAGGACGCTCCAGGCTGCCTTTCGCGTCTTCTCCTGCGTGCCAGGGACAGGAGGACGAGGGAATTCTTTACCCTGAAAAGGCTCCATTATTTTAATAGGATTACATCCGAGACGGACAGCGTTTAGAACAGTCCCTGGAATTTATGGGCCTGCCAGCACTCCAGATAAGTAATGCGAAGGCAAACGTCTCTTAAGTGAGTAACTGGCAGAGAGTCAGTTCCCACCCTCCGTAGTTTTAGGCACAGCACGGAGTTTCGGAAACGGGTTCCGGACCTCAGGAGTAGAACGCCTAACGCAGCCTTGCGCATCTAACCTCTCCTACACGCTCCTCCGGCCTGTCGTCACAGGCGTGCAAACACGAGGGCAGAGGAGCTCAGCTCCGCGGGCTAACCCTCCCTCTCTAAACATCCCGCGCGAAGCGCCGACCGGGTCATCAATTAACGGCACAGAGTCCAAAATGACACAGACTTCTGTGTAGCTGCTCTTCTGTGCGAGAAATACCGCGTGGCACAAACCGGCAGGACATTTACGCCTGGAACTGGCATTTCAGAGGGACAGGATCGTTCTTGCGGAGCCACGAAATTGCAGAGCAGACTGGAAGGAGACGGCCTGCCCCGAGGGGCTACAGCCCGCGTATTTCCCAGCGGCTGCATTCCCACCCGATGGCTCATCCTCGGACGCTGCAGAGCCCTCGGACAAGCCGCGTAACCCTGGGAAGAGCAGGAGCAGGGCGGCAGCGGGCGGGAAACGGGCACCTCCGCGCAGCCGGGCTCCGGGCACAGCGTGGGAAGGGAAGGGCAGGCGGGAAGCTCCGGGGACACCGCGGCGCGCACCGCTCCGAAGCCTCCGCCGCCTGCCCGGGAGCCAGCGCGGGCTCGCGGCAGCCGTACGTGGTGCAGGTTATTTACTTGAGGGGGAGGGAATTAATGAAAAAGTCGTAACTGCTATTTACATAAAGCTTGACATACTCCAAGCCCTGCGCAAACATTAATCCTCAGCAGCCCTCAGAGGAAGGTCGGAGTGATCCTCTTTGCACATCAAAGCAGCCTGTGACAAGCGTGCTGGCGGGGGCTGCGGCGGCTCGGGCTCCCCCAGCTCGCTGCAAGGGCTCTCTGCTCCCGTGCACCCTACTTCCACGCCGAGGAAAACAAACGGAGATCGCCTGGCAGCCGCGAGACCGACTCCCTGAAAACGCAGCCGAAAACACGGCACGACACTCGACCGGCTGAAGCTCTCGGCGCTCGGCTCAGGCCGAGCCGGGGAGGAGCCGGTTTCTTCTTCCTGCGGCAGGCAGGAGCCAGGGAAGGGAATCCACGCACGTGGAAGAGAACAGCGGACTTCCAGCAAACTCCTGGCTTCCCTTTGGAGCCGACAGCAGCAGCCATCTCACCTTGCTGGAGGGTTTCTGCCACCAGCTCCAGCCGTACGCATCTCAAGCGACCGCATTCGGCCAAGAAGCTGGGGAGAAAAGGAGGGGCTGCAGCGGAGAGCCCGGCGCTTTTGCGACAGCCGTTCACCCTTAGTTTTGAGGCGAAAACCTCCCGCGGGGTCTGGCCTGACGGCACGCGCTCAGGAGAGCGCGGCTGGATTGGCAATTAAAGCAGCTAAAGGCTGCACGCCGGGGCCCGGCCCCCATTCCTACGCAGCTCCCACCCACGCCACGGACCCCCCCAGCCCCCGGCCTTCGCGCAGCTCTCCCTAAGGGCGAGCGCAAGGAGCCGCCCGTGCGACCGCTGCTGCCGCCCACCGCCGGCGCCGGGGAGAAACGAGAGCTTACGCAAGCCGGCAGGTACCACGGAGTCGACTGAATAGGAAACGAGGGAGCACGGAAAAATCTATAAGCCGAGCGCTGCCAGAGCTCCCAGAACAAGTCCGGAACGCTGCAATCCTCTGCTGCTGTCAACAAATACCTATAAAGCCTCTCACCAGCGCGCAGTTCATCCCCGGCCGTCGACTGCCTCGCGCCGAAAACAACCGCCTGCCGCCGGCTCCTCCATCAGCTCGAGGGACAAGGTCTCTTCACGGGAGGCCGCAGGCTGATGATCCACGCTGGAACAAACACCCCGCGGGTGTCCGACTCCCCGTTTCCAGGCTCCTACGTACATTAGGAGACTGCAGCGAGCACCGGCGGCCCTTTCTCCCTCCCGTCCCCCCCGGGGCAAGGAGGCGCCTTTCCCGAGCCACCCTCCAGCACGCAGACGTTCCGAACAACGCCAGCAGCAGCGAGGCTGCCAGCTCCTCCTCAAGCCTCTTCCGAGGCTCTTCCCTTGACGTTCAGCTTCCCGGCGCCCCAGGTTGCGAGACGCAGGGCAGATCCGGAGAAGCATGCCGCCCCTTCCAAAGGCTGCCACGCCGCTGAAAAGGCAATTTAACGCTCGCTTTGTGTTCAAGCTGGGGGAACCAAACAGAGGAAAAGAAACGTACAGGCACTATCAGGCTGGCCAGCAACCAAAAAGGTAATTAAAAACCTCCCCCTGAACAGGTGGTCAACAAAACCCACTATTAATGCCTCCGATTGCCAAGCAAATGTCTTTCAGCACACTAGCTGTCGCAGCGCGTCCCTGGGATTTGAAAGCATATTTCTGCGCTCTGACACCTGGCCCATAACAAAATTACTATCGATCCGCTGCGAGCTCCCGGCGCGGCCGAAGACGGGGCAGCGCGGCCCAGGTGCCGGGGCACCCACGCCATGCCGCGGCGCTTGCCGTGCCGGTCACGGGCAGCTGCTGCTGCTGCTGCTGCTGCTGCTCAGCGGCGCGCCGAGGAGCCCCGGCGAGGGCTGCGACCGCTCCGCTCCGTACTGCGGCAGCGGAGGAGCCGCGCGGCCGGGACGGAGCGGGAGCGCGAGCCTAAGAGCGCTAAGCGCTTGATTAACGGCGAAGCCAGTTTGGCTACAATACTTGAGCTTTTAAGGAAGAGGTCTATTAAAAGATTGCTTTTAGTATGAAATTTAACCGGAGATGCATTTTTTTTCTTGTCGAGGGTAGCAAATTGTCCACATCATCTCAGGCCTCTGTAGTAAACATCCTAAAAATAGGTACTTTTCCAGCAAACCGCACTGCCTGGAACGCCGTTTGCCGGGCTCTCTCGCCTCTCCGGCCGAGGGAGGCGGAAAGAAGCCGCCCCGCGGGCAGCCGGCCGCACGGCCGCTTAAATCCCATCGAGCCAATTCACACGGGCACCTCCTCAGCGAGGAAGGTTTAAACCCAACCGTCGGAAAAGTTAAAAACACAAAGCCCGTAAGGACAGCTAAGCACGTGCAAAGGCTGCCAAGGAACGTTACAGGATCCCTGTAAAAGGAGGATTTCCCAAACTAAATTAGGAATTATCTAATACATCTGATCCTACCTCAGAAATAAAGGTAATCTCTTTCAGCTCCCTTTCTATTATCTTGGGTGCTTACAGCAGGAAGAACTTGATTTGTCTAGATGGTTTTTTTTTTAAAAGGCAGAAGCGTATTTTGCTCCAAAAAAGCCACCTTTTAAGCTTGCCCAGGATTAAATGCGAGTTTATAACTGGTATTAACCTTGCAAGCACTTTCATCCTTTTTCCCCGCTGTTTTTCAGGGGTCAGATTTTCCGAGGGAACGGGAGCTCGGTGGTGCCGCCCGTTCAGCCGTACCGACGCCCACGAACGCGTGCCTGCCGCGGAGCGGCCTCACCTCTCGCGCAACGGTACCAACGGGCGCTGCTTCTACCAGCGGTGACTCATAAGCACCAAGTAAAACTCGATGCGCTGAAATAAATTTCTAACACACCTTTATTGAAAAGCATGTATATTTTAATAATCCTCCCACAACTTTACGCCAGGGCCTTCTCTTAAATAGCCATTTTAGCAGCTTCAGGAATTGCGGATATCGTTATCCTGAACACGGAACCGCAAAGAGTAACAGCGGAACTAGAAAGAGACTCGGGTTTACCCATCTGTTTATCATGCATGCAGAAAGTTGCTGAGGAGCTACCACAGCCCCAGATTTCCCACCGAAATTAAGGCATCTCCAGGTCCCAGGAGGATGTGGGAAAGAACCGAGGTCTAGAAGGCTAGGCGACGCACGGGAACACGACCGCGCTCCGAGACAGCCCCGCAGCCCCGCGTTTCTGCTCCTCCTCGCTTGCGCACAAGCAGGGGCGAGCCAGGTCGCCGGCCCGGGCAGACGCACGCAGAGGGACGCGTTCAATTTACGACAGAGGTAGCACGCTAAGAATATCCACCCCGCTTCAAAGAAGGTAAGTTTGTCAAAAAATCCCCTCCGGAACAAAATGTAATGCCTGCTCCTCTCCGGCGTCTCCAGGTAAGGAACTGGAGCATCTTCACCACCGGACATCTTCACCACCGGAGCATCTTCACCAACCGGAGCATCTTCACCACGTCAACAGGAGCAAGCAAGGAGCGCGTGCCCAGCCAGCCGAGCGCGCATCCAGCTCCGCGGCGGCTTTTGGGTTTGCGTGTATTTATACGCGTGCACATGTATCCATCTGCTAGAGAAACAGATAAACTTGCAGGTCGCTCCCACAACTTAGTAAGGTCATAAAAAATATATAAGCCACTGAAGAGCGGCATACCCACGGTAAAGCTCAATTCACAATAAAAACACCTGAACTCCCTTCCCAAAACGGCTGATGAACGGCCTGAGGAAAAAGGCGGCTGTCGAGAGCACGAGATTACTGCGCTCACAAATCGTGGTTTTATGGCAATACGCAGCTTCGTAAGAGCACGGGCTCCGTCCGCCCGAGGGCAGCTTTCCGGGCAAAGGGCCCCTCGCGGAAACCTTGAGCGGCAGCCTGCGGCGAACGCGGAGCCCGTGCCGAGAACAGGCTCCGTCAGCTTCTCCTGAGGCAACCCAGCGTCCCCCAAAAGACCTTTGCAAGGGTCACATCATCCGCAGCACACCGTAGCGCCTCTGACCAGAAATTAAGCTAACGGCTTGGAAACCCTACATCACCACGCGACGCAGGACTTCCGTCCCTCGTAAAAACCGAGGGGGCAAGCACACATATAACCAAACACTTAGTTGCATATTAGAGCATCCCAAGCCATGATCTCTTTGCTTTCTAAGGAAAATACTAAGAGCAACTGGCAAAGCTCGATAACGCTTAAGCCTCTGTATGGTATATTAATGCTTCCAACGAAGCGAAGGTTCTGCCAGCCTTCGAATTACAGCTGTGCTGCAGAAACCGCCGCGCTGCCAGAAAGCGAGAAGCGCACAACCAGCCCATCTAGCTCTAATCCGATCGGCAAAACAAGCAGAGCGACGCAACCTCGCTTCCCTTCAACACTTACGGTTCAGAGAAGAGCGCGCCTTACTCGAGGCTAGAAATATTCCAGTTGAAAGTATTAAACCGGTCCGCTACCCATTTACCTACAAACTCCGGGAAGGCCAGCACACAACCACCGCTTGCTCCAGAGGTAGGAGCCTGCCTCAACGTTTACTTAACGCTTACATCGTCCATAAGCGAAGTCAACAAGCAAAGCGTTAAGCAGTCGCCTCGCAGAAGCCTTATGAAAAATACCTGTATAGAAACGCACGTATTAAGGCTACAGACCACTGGGTAGCTGCCAGAAATGATGGAATACAGTATAGTTTACTTATTTCTTTTTAATGGCTCCAACATGCCGCCTGAAAAATGGGTCCTGGAGCTACGTAATTGGGGATAAAAATGAAGCGACAGTTGCCATTTGTCACTACGGGAGCTGATCGCACGCGTTGCTCGTACCATCACGCGGAGCACACCTGACCCTCGCGTCCCCCGTCAACGGGGAGCAAAGAGCCGCTGCAGAATAAACCCCTTAACTGTACCTGTAGTGCAGCACAGAAGTATTTCATTATATACCAGTGCAAGCGTGTTTATTAGACAACGTATGACGGAGCTTTGCGTTTTGCTCTCCACTCCTTACGTCACTTTAACACGTCGCAGTTACAGGCTCTCGCCTGCCGTCAGCCTGGGGGGGAGAGAACCACCAGGTTCCAGCTACACACTTCCCTCGTTTCTGCAGATTTCCCCCCGCTACGAAGGCACGTTTTCATCTCGGTCCCATACAAATACGCCAGCAACTCCTCTCCCCTGGGAAGTAACGCCTTTATCTTCTCATTCACTTCTGTTTGCGCTCTCAAAGGAGGCAAGGAAGTATGTTAAATACTTACTTTTTTCCCCCCCCACTCACAAAGCATCCCAAAATAAACACGAGAAGGCTCTGAACCACAAAATATTCTTAAGTACTTGACACCACGTTCCCTCTAAGAACGACACAGATTGCACATTCACAGAATACTGTAATTCTTCGCACATTTTCCAGGCCACATTTCTGAGAGTTCGCACAGTTTATTCCAAAATATTGTGCAACATATCATACCACCGAAATAATCAACTGCTTGGCTGGACACACAGGATTTGCTCATTTTCTCTTTGCAGTCCAAGTCGCAGGTGATGTTTCTACACGATTTTTTCAGCCAAACCAACATAGTGAAGTCATTTCCTAAATCCCGTAAGAGTGTAACTATTACCCATTTCGCACCGAGCATCAACGCTAGAAAACTTGTTCTAGGAGAGTCTATCAGAAGCAACCCTGTTGAAAGTCGACTTAATTCTTCCAAGCTCAACTATAAGAGACCTCCAGCCTCGTGGGGGGATCATAGATATAGATAGAGAGAGATATCTCGAGCTCTCCCCAGGTTGCTCCCGTTTCAAAGGACCTCCGTCTTTAATCCAGACGGACCCCAGGTTGCACACTCGGGCAGAGGCTGGCACTTGTGTTCAGGAGACGATGGCCAACCAGTGAGACCACGCAGCGATGGTGTACGAGGTCTGCAGACTCGCCGGTCGGGCTCAAGCTAGAAAGCTCCGAGGCAGACAGGAAAAGTTCACGGACGTTAAGAGAGCGGCGAAGGCGGAGGCGGGCACGAGGAGCTCCTCGTGCGAAGGCTGCAGCGTCACGCGCGTCCAGCGGGCGCTGAAGGACCTACGGAGGAGCAACGTATGTCCCAACGGCGAGGCTGAAAGCCCAGAAGCCCGGCTTCGTGAGCCGCGCCGCTCGGGTAGCGACTCGTTCCGGCCCGCGCCAGAGCCCCAAGCAGCGAGCCCACGGCCAGGAGACGCGGCGAAGCCCCCCCGGCACGCTCCGGCGCCCAGAGCGGGAGCGCTGCGCGGAAGCGGAGCCCGGCTGGAGCGCGCCGGGCTGCCGACACAGGCGGCGAGCGCTGCCAGGCCTGCGCGCAGCTACGGCCACAGGGCCGTTCCGCTTTTACGTGCAGAGGTTTACTGCCGCCTTATAAAAGAAGGATTTCCAGAAGGCAAATGGACCGGTGTCTCAAAATAGAGTGTTTACATTAACGCTTGGCAAGCAAAGCCCTGCAAACATAGATGAATAGAGATAGGCTATAAAAACACCGCAGACGTTTCCTTGCTGGAAGAGTAGCTTGTAATCCAATTGCAAGTCCTTCTGCCAAGTGTTACACACGGCATCTTTGTGCGTGACGGTTTCAGCCCTCGTCCCCCACCGCCCCTCAGCGAAGATTAGCCAACGAGACGAAACAGCAATTCAGAAAGAACGCTCCATTTAAAAAGCCATTGAAACGGGAAGTTACGATCTGGGCACATCGGAACCCACTGTCCCTCCATTTGCGGAAACATTAAAAGGTCAGGAAAGGACAATAAATACCGCCTGAGCGGCGAACAGGGACGCCGCAATAAGGGCGGAAAACCAAACCTTTCCGCGCCTTTCTCTTGCTAACGGCCAACAAATAGGCGTTCGCGACATCCGAAGGGCTCGCTAGAGCCTCGCGGACGGAATTACCGCTTCATAATTAAACTCGCCTGCTCGCGCCCGCGCACGGTACGCGAAGTCGCGTAAAGCGAGACCGCTTGAGCCGGCTGGCCCGAGGCGAGAGGGGGAAGGCGGCTGGCAGCGAAGCTAGATTTTGAAAGCTTCTCTTTAATTTCATCCGATGCATGGGAAGAATTCTTCCTCCATTTGATTTCAGTTTGACACAACATCGGAGAGATCCATAATTCAGTTAATCACTCCTCATATAAACAAAGAAACCTCTTGAGAACCAGAGAGCAATACGTACATGTATTTGCAATGCATAAGAGGATATTTTTTTAAACGGTAACAATGCAATCTATTCAGCGTGAAGAGTCTGTGAGGCCAATTAAATACTTTGGGTTCCATAATTATAATTGCGGTAATGAATGGAAGGGAGCATTACAGCTCGCACAATGCGGTTCCTGTTCAATTCAATGATTCAGTTCTCGTCTGCTTTCAACTAACCTTTTGTGCCTCTTCGTATCAGAACTTGCAGATTATTTCAGAGCAAAACAAAAATACCCCCAAACAGCCCAGGTAATGTCGTACATCAGGCACCCTTTGATTATGCCTACGTGCAACCTACAGAGGGGATTACGCACCGAACGGATCGCGGTCGTACGCGGTCGTTTTAGACGTTAACGGAGACTCGGAGGGGCTCGGGCCGCCACCTCAACGCCCTGGCAAGCCCACGGCGACGGAGGGAAGCTGCAGCCTCAGCTCCCGGGGTTTTCGAGGTTTTCCACCCCTTCCAGAGCAGCTCTTCGGGATCGCCCCTCGCCCGGGACGGCGGTTTTAGCGAGGGGGGACGACTCCTCCTCACGTAGTTCCCGGCAGCCGACGAGCAGCTTTTATCCCCGGCGTCTGCAGAGGTCAGCCTCGGGAAACCGGGGCGGTGCTCCCCAAGAACTGCACCCCAAACCGCTCCCTTTCAACTCACAGTCAGGTGGTTCCTTTTTGGGGTGGGTTTTCTTTGATGTTGTTGTTTTGTGTTGGATTTTTCTCGGTCCTTACGGCTCCCCTAATCTCGACGCCTACACTTTGCTGCATCCAATGTATTTTGAGAAGGAATCGCCTTACAGGAATCCCAGAACTTTGGAGTATTTCCAAACACACCCGAGTGGAGGCAGATTTTTTTTTTTTTTCCCCCAGAGAATTATCATCTCTGGTAAACCTCCCGCCACGATCTCTCATAGCCAAGACGGAGTGTTAGCATACAAATGTATTTTTACATCTGCTGACACCCCCCGACCACAATTCCCCAACAGCTGGCCCACAGGTGTCAGAGGGGAACTAGGCATCATAGGAACACCAAGGAAAATAGCTTCACCCCTCCCTTCTCGTATCGTTACTCTATTCTTAGGCTTGGTAGGGAAAGCTCGCCTCCAAGATTAGCCGCGATTTTGTTGATTTGGAACGGAACAGCAAGCAGAAGGCAGAGCAAACACGAACGCCGCGACGCGCAGGGTGCAGAAGTCATCGGCGCGCACAAGTCCGGCACGCGGGAGGGAAGGGAAACAGGAGCAAAGACGGTCAGCGCTCGCGCCGTCCATACAAAGCGGGTCCGGAAAGCAAGCCGCAACTCTGCCCACGTTGTCTCCGCTGCGGCATCGCGCACGCCGCCTTCCCCGCGTGCGACTGCACCGTCCCCGCGCGCGGTAAATACGCTGAAAGCATGAGATGCAGGCCTTAGGCTCGGGAATATGGAAATATGGTTTTCTTTAAAAATATATTCATCCAGCCACACTTTACGGAAAAGGATTGCTTCCTCGCTCCCCCAGCAGCCGTGAATCTCTTCAGGGAGAACACTGCATTACACCCGTAACAGGTTTATGCAACGTAACGCGTATTCGGTACGTTAGTCGTGTCTCCGAAGCATGGTTTCCTCCATTTCCTAAGCTTCGGAGAAGCCCATTTTCCCTGAAGAGAAAAGGGTTAACGCCGGGCCAGAGCTCCACTCGCGCTAATTTCCCCCTGTGTCCGGAGGAAATGAAAAACGAGAGATTTAAGCAAATCCGGTTTTATGAATTCAAAACTTCAGACGCTGCTTGCAGGACAGCAAAGCGACATCCTTCGTGGATTCGCAGAGAGAGGGAGAAGTTAATTTTATTGATGGAAGGCCCAAGCCAGGCAGATCCTAATCTGGGCGAGTAAAAACGTTCTCCTATCTACAACAAATGGGACCTGGAGTACTGTGGCACTACCGTGATTTTACAAACCCGAGGAGACAGCGAAATCCACCTCCTTCCTCGGGATTAAAAACAAGACGCTTTTGGACTGCCACTGCTCATCAGAACCTACTCGCGAGATCTCACCCCTTTGCCAACAAAAGCCCTGCGCGCCGCGGCTGAATAAATACGCTAGCCGGCCCTTACAGGACTCCCGCTTTCCTTTCTCACCGCTACAGGTAAATCCTAGACGTGCAAAGCGGCACGCTCGGCTCCCGCAGCGGCTCGGGCTGGAACGCGGAGCTTCCTCCCCAGCTCTGCCGGGGCTGCCTCGGGCGAGCGCAGCCGGCTGGCGCCTCCGCTCGCGTTGACAGTGGCTCATCAAAGGCCAAAAGGAACCCTGCAAGATGGCTAATTACTCAGCTTCCACACTTACCGCCCTCTAACGAACGCGACTCATAGCATTTGTCATCCGGAATGGCAGGAGCCTTACCGATAGCCACACGCAGCGCTGAATTTGCCCGTAATTAAGAGACCCCCGTAAAAACGCCAACGCTGCCACGATCCGGCCTGAGCGCGCGCACGCGGCCGCGCGTTCGATGACATCTCCTGTTGACTGAATTAGAGCATCTTTTAACGAGGCTCGCTTCAAAGTCATTTTAAATCCATTTGCTCATGTCAACATCAATGTACTCAGCATTATCTACCAATTAGTAAACCGGAAAGTATTCTTCAGATAATCTAAAATCCCAGTAAAATATTCAACGTGTCATTCATTTGCTACAAACTGCCCTATAAAAACAAATTACTGGAACCAGCTGTCACGAAGCAACAAGTGTCTAAGGACAGAGCGCTTTTGCAACCCAGGGCTTTCCAGAGCGCCGCGAAGGCACCGGCGTCAACGCCGGCGTCGCGTCTTCGCCTCCTGCAGAAACGCGTCGTCTCAAACGCGAAGCCGTCGCAGGCGCTCACGCCGTCAGGAGGACGCAGGTCGCTCCGTCCCGGCGCGCAGGAGGAGGTCCCGCCGGTCCGAGGCGGGAGCCGGGAAGGGGTTCGCCCTGCCGGAGGACGCGCGTCTGGGCTTTCGCCTTCGGGCTCCTCGGACGCGCTACCGGGAGGGGAGAGGCTCGCGACCCGAACCGGGCGCCTTCTCAGGTGCGCGGCGAGGGAGTCCCGCCTGCCTCTCCAGGCTTCCTCGAGACCGCCAGATGAAGCGATAGGAAGGTATTTTCTGCTAGATCAGGTTGGCAGGGCTCTCGAACGGCGCTCCGCTTCCGTGCCAAGCCCGGCGAACGGGTGCCAGGGCTGCGGCGCAGGTAGGCGCGCTGCCAGCCCCCGCCCGGCCCGGCCAAGGACTGCTCTAGAAGGATTCCTAACTCCGGCCGCAGCAGCAGCAGCAGCCAGCCGCCGCTCGCCCCGAGCCGCTCCAGGCGAGCCCACCCAACGCCCCGCGGCCTCGGCAGGGCGAACATCGCTCCCCAGAACCACCCCAAATACCCCGGCCTCACCAGCTCCCTGCCGCAAGCGTCACAAAAGGAGGACTCTGCAGGCCTTTGCAAAAACATAGCAAAACCTTTTTTGTTTTTTATTTGCAAGAAGAAAAATACTTGTTTTTTCCCTCAGTTTTGCAAGCGAGGGAAGGGTGGTTTGGAGGGTTGGGGTTTTTTAATCTCTGGAGTGTGGCAGAGCAGTAAATCTTGCATTATGCTCTGAAGAGCGTCAGGTTCGGGCTTCATTTCGGTCTCAGATTAGACTCCCGAAGCAATGAATCTTCCATCACGAGAGCCATTACCGACTCGGTTTGCCCTTCATTTTGGACTGCTTTATCCCCGACTGTATCATCAAACTTATCTTGAGCCTCCCCCTGGCTGCAAGGGGCTCGGCAGGCCCACGGGCCACTTCCAACAGTCATCGCCGAGGAAAGGCAAAGGCTCTCAGAGGCAGGAGCTGCTCGGGCAGGCAAGCTGTCCGCGGCACCCGCGACGCCGACACCCCGACGCAGTGCTCTGCTTTCCAGGTACGGACTACGCCAGTGTTATTTGTCCCTTTGCTGATCGAGCCGACAAGTTCCCCAGCGTAAATTACACCCTATTTTGACAGTTCGTCATGTAAGATGCCCGAATCCCTTACAGGGAAGGAGATCTCGCGGCAAGGGTCGTACCTCAAGAAGGCTCAAGCGTTTGCCTTGGATTCGGGCCGATTAAGCCAGCCGCAGCCATCTGCCCGCAGCAAACGAACGCTGGAACGATACCGTCACCGGGGGAGGGACAGGGCCGCGGCCCCAAACGCGGCGCAGGAGAACGGGGAGAAAAGCGGCCTTTCGGATCGTAGTAAACCCTGTGATCCGCTAGGATCTCAAATTACTGCGTGCAAATTGTGGTAATTTAGAGGCACGTAGAAAATTCAAGTCAAAAAGTCCATGAATATTGAGAAACGCTTAAGTGCCAAGTTAAACGACAATTTTCAAAACACACCGAGGAGATCCGATTGTAACCAAACCAGTCCCATGAAATACCATATCTATCATCAACTTTTTAAATTACCGATGGATCAACATGTAGACAGCGTAATAGCTTCAGCTTTAATTACCGAACTATCAAAATTCCAACCAAAAAAGGAACCTCCAGAGATGAAACGGTAATGCTTGATTATTCATTGCTACATAAAGAATGATTTGTTTTTAAACAAGACGTCAAGTCCTCATGTAATCCATCTGGATGCGCGGCTTGCAGAGCTCACGCTGCCATACTAAGTGCGCGGGGTTCCGATTCTCCCTTTTCCTGACCCCACAAGGGGAGATTTGTTGGTTTTCCCCCCTTCAGGCAAAGCAGCCCTGACCCAAGGGGCTGAAAAGCAAACAAACTGCCAAACCGCGGCGGAATCCCGACGAAGCCGCTCCGTCTCCCACCAAAGGGGCAGGTTTCGCCCGGGAGGGAGGGACGTTCCTTCCGACTTGTCCGCGCTCCCGCGACGCCGCTCCCAACGGAGACGCGCACCCCCCGAGCAGCGGGCACGGCAGCGCCCGGCTCAATTCGCACCGCGCAGCGCCGCTACGGAAAACCAGCGCCGCGAGAACTGCCGCGGCCCGGAGCGCGCGAAATTCCAGTCGCTGCCCTCGCGCCGGGGCTGTCCGTCGCCCAGGGCTGAGCAACGAACCCCCGCGAGGCAGGGGCGCCTCCGCTGCCCGGAGCCAGTCGCATCCATGCTCTACACACAACCCGCTTCTCCCTCCCCGTCTGGTTTTCGACGTAATAACCGTTATCACCTGAAATTTCCTCCGAACCTCAAGTCAACCCCCCACCCCCAGTTCTCACTTCCATCGCTCTAAAGCGCAAAAGCCACGGATCTGGAGCAAGGAGAGGAGTGTCTGGAGGCTGCAGAGCCCGCTACAATCCACACCCCCTGGCGAGGATTCTGCCAAATCCAGGCTTTTTGCATTTGGAGAGGCATTTCCTGGAAACACTCGTTTGCAAACGCAAGGGATCTGGGCAGGTACGTAAAGCGTTCTGGAAGTCAGACTCTTAAACAACGGTAGTTCAAGCAGAGCGCTGGTCAATTAAAAGCAAATGACGCATTTGTTCCTGCAACCCCAGCGACCGCGAACAGCATCGCTCATCCCGAGCCCCTTGCGTACCACCTTACGGGCGTTTCCTACGCGTAACATCCCCAATTCCACCTAACGGCAGCTGTTCCCACAAGAGGAAAGGGAACAAGAACCTTTTGGTTTTCCCTCCTCACAGCCTCGGAAGCCCAGTCGGAGCCGGACGACAGCCGACGACGAGGCTTCCACCAAGTTCGCCCCCTCCAGCCGCACCCGGTTCGATTCGCGCACGGAAGCTCTTTTCACGCGCTTCCCACTGGGAAGCTGCTCGTATGCAGAGCTCTGCACAGGTTTTCACAGAAGAAATTCCAGTAATCAGTCCAGCGCTGTAAGCACTTATGACAACAATATCTATCAACGCTTACCGTATTTAACAACTAAATCATGTAAATACGAGTCCAGCTCTCCTCTGCATGCTGATAATCCGGACGAACGAAGGCCTGAAAAAAGCCACTCCAAGAGGAGACGAAGCACGCAAAATCACGCGCGGCGGGTTCCCGGAGCTCGGCTGCTCTTCCGCGGCATCCACGCGTTTTCCCGAAAACCAGGACAAGTTGCTTCAGTGCCTGCCCGCAGCTCTTGGCTCTCTATCTGCCTTTGACCTCCTCACCGATCCCAGGAACCGATTTCCAACGGAAAGATACCCATTTCAGAGGCGCTTTCTCCCCGCTAACATCTACCCGTCTGTTCTGCTTATTAAACTGACGAAAACTACTCTTTAGCAGGTTCGCACAAAATGCAACTTCCACAGAGGTTTAGGCAAGCGATTCCTAGACCTTTATAAATCAGCTGAGGCAAGGAAGAGGTGTTCCGTAAGTAATTTGGGTTTTTTGGCACAACAAAACCACAAGTTATTAAAACTTCCACGTCGTTTTGGACTGCAGCTTTAACGGGCGCCGGCTTCTTCGACTGCTACAAAGACATTTTATTTCAAGCAGAGAGGATCCGCTTTTCCAAAGGTCTCCCCGGTGAATTTAGCGACAGTTTGCAGCGCGAGGTTCATTCTTCGGGCAGTAAAACCCAGCCGAAGCAGGGACCGATCCACACCACCACCACGCCGTGCCCCTCGTCTTGCGCGCAACCCGCCGCCGTCCCCCTTAATTCCACTTGCTATCCTCATTTATTACCGCAGGGTATTTCAGCTACTTCCTACTTTTGGGGCGGGTTTATCCGTGACAAGGGGGGAGGACGGGAGGAGGCGGGAACCCCCAGCACCCCACTGAGCAGCCCCGTCCACGGCGGGAACCCCGGCCCGAGTCACGCCAGGCGCCGTTCCAAGGGGCCGCTCCCGGCGCCGCGACGGATCGTGCCGAAAATCTCCACGGCGCGACGACGCTCCATTTAAGGCTTGTGGTTTGCGCGTAGCACAGGTTTCCTCCACCCTCTAGGCGTGCAACACCCTTCCACGACAGCACCGGGCGTGCAAGGATTAATTCCAGGAGTTAACCAAAACGCTGGGCTCGGACCAGCAACGCACCCAGGGGACACCTGTTTTTGTTCTCTTTTCCTGCCTTGGCAGCCGGCACATAAACCCAAAGAGGTCAGATTTTGGGGGGTGCGGTGCGTGGGGGGGGAAGGAGAGGAAGAAAATGGCTGATTGCAAGTACAACGGGTAGTCCACAAGATACTCGCTCTTGCAAGGAATTACAAAAAAGTCCCTGCTATAGGAAACACTGCCAGCGTATTTAAGGGGGGCTCTCACTGACGGCCACTTCCCCCCCTCAAACAGGAACGAGACGACAGAGCTACCCGACCTCAACACAAAAGGGAAGAGTGCGCCCAAAAAGACGGCTCTGACGGACCCCACGGCCCTCCCGGAGCTGCACTCCGCGTCCATCCCGCTGCGTTAGCATACGGGAAAACTCCAGATCCAATTTACCAAAGGGAGCCTGGAGGAGAGAGTCATCATCGAATTGTGCATCTGAAATTCTCCCAGAGTGATTTAAAAGCTACATCATCGGTTTGGCTATAAACCCTCTGTTTACAAGGCTCTACATATTCCTACATAGCAATAAATGATTGCCTCCAGGTATTTCTTCATTTCTTGTCTACAAGTTTCTCGCCCGTTCCCCGAGGATGTCCAAAGGGAACAGTGTTAATCTCCTATCTATCCCGCTTAATCTTTGCTCTTCCCGAGAAGAGACGCGACCGCGCTTCGCACGCCGAAGCAGCGATACCCAGCAGTTGTGGATTCGGGGAGAGTGGATTAAACGTGTACGTTCTCCTAAAGATGATGCGGAGCGACGAAGAGCACAAGGCCTTTGAACCGAAGAAGCAGCTGTTGGTGTGGACAGAGCTCGAACGCCTCAGCGTGGGAGTCGCTTTCAGGGGCTTTGTCTCCTACGTTCACGAGCGATGTCTCTTTCGGAGCCCACCCTCAGACCAGAAGCCGAGCGAGGAGGAGGAGAGGAAAACCGGTCCTTAACCGCGACAGGGCAGAAAAAAAGCAGTCGCCTATCGCGGCCCTAACGATACGGCCTCTTAACGACACAGCACGCGCCTTCATTTTGAGCCGTTGGCAAACTGTCAGAAAATGAAGGTCAGAAGCGAAAAGTGACTCGGTTTTTACGCGCCCGGAAGACCCTTTCCATGCCCCCACGCTTCAACGGCGACCACGGACAAGGAGCGAGCTCAGCGGGTCCTGCCCCGAGAGGCAGCGCGCGGGGCGTTAGCTTGCGCCCGCACCTCAATTTGGTCTGAGCCCCCGTCGGCCGATCGGCGCTGAGGAACCGCGCGGCAGCTTCTCCGGACTCTGCACGGCAAAAATCGAGGGTGGCCGACAGCTTCATCCACCAAGAGAACCGGAGCGGCTCTCAAGCCCACGTAGATTCTCCCCCGCCACGGTGAACACACTCCACGCGGCAAGCAGGGGCTTCGTGTTGGCTCGTTCCTGCTGCGCCCATCCCGGAAAAGCAGGCTCGCTCCCAACAGCCCTAACGAACCCAAACCGTCCTCCACGAGCTCCGCCGGGCAAAGCGGACGCACGCTCCACGACAAGCACTCACGGTTTGGATGTCCGTCAGCCGGCTTTCCACCCAACGCCACGAAGGCCAGCCAGGCCACCACGAGGAAACGCCAACGAAAACCGGCGTCGCTCGGGACCTCGGCACCAAGCAACACGACCGAGTTACCCAGGAGCCTTCCCCCGACCGAGGCAGGAAAAGCCTTGGAAGAGGCTGAACGAATGCCTTGAAAGAGCTGCCGACACCTGAAACAACGCGGCGTACCTTCTAGTTGAAAAGAGCTCACGCGGTGCGTGGCAGCGCCTGTCCTCAAGTCAGCTAAAAAGAGCATCTCATTTCATACGGACTGGGGAAAGAAGGGGAGGGCAGCTCCGAAGAGCGTCTCTGCTCCCACTGAAGCCTTCTAATATTATAACCTACGTCCACGTTAGCTAACGCGGAAAAAGACATCAAAGAGGCAAGCAACGAGAGCACAAACAGCTCAAATCACGTTTCCAAGCAAAATAGCTTCGAACAGGAATCCAAAAAAAACAAGCCACAGCACCCGTTCTGCAAACGCGAGTGGTTTAGGTCTTCATTACAAGGAAACCAGTTAGAATTAGCTGCCTGACCCCGTAACTTAACTCCACGAGCGACGCAGGGCTCCTGGGGTTGCCCTGGACGCTTAAGCCACGCGGGTTTGTCCAAGAGCAACCTCACCGCATCAACGTGGCACGGCAAAGCCCTCACCCGATGCCGCGGCGTAAGAGGCCCCGTTACGCCTTTCGGAGCAGCCCGCCGTCTCACCCGCAGCGTCCAGCAAGAGGTGCAGCATCACCTTCCGCCTCGGGACAGCAAAGACAGCGATACTCGCCGTTCTTCTCCACTGGGCTAATCCGTGCACAACGCCCGAGCAAACGCACCCGCGCAACCCAAGGCGCCGCAGCTTGGCGGCCGCGGGGGCCGGGGGACCGTTGGGGTGCTACGAGCGCCGCAGACGCCGAGGAGCGGGCGATGCCCGCGTGGCCTCCAGCCAGCGCGCAGACGACCCTGCGTAAAGAGGAGAAGCCTTCGCAGCCGAGCCGTAAGCCAGAGCCGGCAGCTTCTCCCCCCCGCCGTACAATTCCACCACCTTTCAACGGACAGCGGGCAGCTGTCGCCCAAAGCCACCCCGTGCCGCACCACGGCACGGCTTTCCAGAAGGCCGCCCTGCCTTTTCAAGGTCACGGACGTACCAGCGTCACGGACCGCGTTTCAGGGCGGCATTGCTGCCACGACAGCGCTCTCTGCACTCAGAGTTAGGGGCGACCGCTGCTCTTCGCGGGTGCGAAGCAAGGGCCGGGAGGGAGCGAGACGCCTTTATTGCTGCGCGTGGCCCAGAGGCTACACGTAGCGCTCGGGCTGCCCAAAGGAAGTTTTCTTTCTAGCCCAATTCTAGCAGAGCCCCACTTCGCTGCAACCCCAGCTCCAAAGCTAACGTCACTGATACTGAAAAGCGTTCTTGCGAGGGAAGCTGCCAGGCAGCCTCATTTAAAAACAGAAAAAGCGGCAACAAGCAGTTTCTCATGCTTGATCCGATTACTCTGATCTCTCTTTTGATGCTGCAGAGTCAGACTCCTATTTCTGTTGCCGCACGGGGGGAGCAGGGGAGGGAGGGGAGCGTCACTTTGCTGCTTGGCATTTCTTTCTTCCCTATCGCGCTTCCGAGAAGGGATACGCGCCGCAGGGCGCTGGAATACAGCGGACGAGGGCTCTGGGATGCAGGCGGAGATGTCACGCAGGCTGGGGTACCAAGGGCCCCCCATCCAGCCGCCGCTCACCGCGACGGGGGTCTGGGACATCTCTCGCCGATTTGGCCTCGTGCTGTCCGTGGAAAGTTCCTCTCTACAAACAGCATCACTGCTCTAACAAAAAGGCGTGTTCCCGCATCACGTTTTGAGATACCTCAGGCGCAAGCTCCCAAGAGTCGCCCTGTTTTGGATTAGCCCTCGAGGGTGCCTTTGAATGGAAGACGCCGCTGCCGGAGCCCACCCCGGAGGAGACCGGCCCGAGAGACCTGCTGACAGCTCGGGGAACACGACGGCGCTTCCATTCTGGGAGCAGAGCTTTGAAGGGATTATCAACCAGATGCGAGCGCTCGCTAACGCTGCTAAAAAAGGGCACAACAAGATCGAAGAGGCTCGTTCGCAGCCGTAACCTGAACCCAGGGCTTTATGTGCCCAGCACCTGTCAAGGCCAAGCGTAACTTTAGGAGGCGACGCCGGTCCCGTGAGCTCCCGCGGCTCCGCCAGCCACGTTCGCATCCGCCCTGCTCGGCAGGCAGAGACCACCGTCCCCCGTCGCTGCCGGCGCTCAGCCAAGCACGCCAGAAACGCGCCACGGCTTTGCCGTCCTGCCGAAGAACCGAGCCAGCACCGTAACCGCTTCGGGCAACCTGCACGGCTGGTCCTGGCAGAGGAAAGGAACTTCCTAACGCAACCCTTTCCCACTGCCAAGCGTACACCTGGGCTGAGAAAAAGCGCTCGCCGTCACGCGCTGCCGCGAGCCTACGCGCCCTTCGGGACCTGCGCTTGCCTGGCGTTGCCGCTACCGGGAGCGGACGGGGCGACACGGGCTTCGCCGTCTAGGCAGGACCCACCGAAACGGGCAGCGCTGCCTCCGAAGGGAAAAACCCAGCCAAACCCACCAGGAACCTGCCAGAAGGCAGCGGCTGCCGGCAAACGGACGACGCCAAGGGCTGCCAGCGTTTCCAGCGACAAACACACACACCCGAAAAAATCAAAACTAAAGCGATTTTTTCAGTTAAGGTACCGCCCGCAAAGGTTTTATATTTCTGAGCAGAGAGATGTGCTTAAGTGTCACTTTGATCCTTGCTACTGTGCATCTTAATGGGGTCTCGAGTCTTAGAATAGACTCACCTTGAGAATTCAGTAAGGTCACAATGTTTTTAATACTCAAGTTTTTAAGCCGCAGAAGCGCGCAATCAATTAAAACCAAACCGCGGGGTAAAAATAGCACGCTGGCCCAACCCTGCGAAGGGACAGCGTCGATTTAAAACAACGAGGCGCGCAGGCCGACGACAGCGCCTGGCACCACCTCGTCGCGCGCTGTAAACGCGGCAAGCGAGCACGTGGCAGCGGCTCGGCACAAGACCCGCCGCTGCTCCTCGGGTGTTCTCGTCACTCGCGCCGAGACACTCGGAACGGCCCGAAAGTCAGGTTTCCGAGAGCCCCGCGCAGCTCGGCTCCCCAACGTCCCCCTCCGCCGCCGTACGGGGACCCCAGGCCAGAACCCGACGCGCAACAGAGCGGGAAAGACGACGAGCTCGGCAGGCAACGAGCGCACGAGGAAGGAGAAAAGCTGCTGTTCTGGCCAAAAAGGCTGAGAGCAGCCGGGCGGATACGAGCCACGTGCCGGCAAGGGTCCTGCAAGGAGCCAGCCGGCGACCGGGGCTCTTCCTGCACTCGCAAATTAAAAACTGGAACGTCTAAATGCGGCCCATGGCTCGACCGCGAACGCCAGCTCATCTCGGGGTGCCGCGGGCCAGCGGCCACGCCCCGGCGCGCGCCCCAGCCGGCGAGCTCCCTTGGGGTGCAATTACCAACGTTTTGATTGAAGCCTCGTGGTGTTTTCCTTCAAGAAACACCCGCCACACATGCAAAATCCTCCTTTTTCCCCAGCCCGCTCCCCTCGAAGCCAAGCACACCAAAGCGCCCGAGCCAGGGCTGGACGACCTTCAAAGGTTCCGTGGCGGAGCTCCCCATTAACCGCAGCGGCAGCTGCTAGCTGCAGCGGGCAATTACATCCCCAGGAAAGCAACTGATTTATGGAACTTAAACAAGTACATACCGCTCGTAATTACAGCATTCCACCCAGGGTCTCGGCTTCATTGCAGGTTTCCAAACGGGGCCCCTGTAGTTAGCGCTGGTGGGTTTGCGCCACCAGAGAAGGGCACACAATGCTCCCCAGAGAAACAAACGCAGCTTCCCCCCCCCCCGCTCCACGTAGCATCCGATTTCTCAGAAGAGATACGGATCGCGCGCCCGGCTTCGCTTGTGCTCTTAAACCACTGCATAAGTATTTACTTGCTGGCCGCGTTCCAGCTACGGCGAAGGCTGCAGACTTCCAGCCCGCGCTGCCCTCGCGGCCTCCGGAGCCCGCTCGACCCCGTCTCCCCGAGCCGCAGAAGGCAGCTTTCCGGATACAGGGAGCCCTGCCTTCAAAGCGCGAGCGCTGCCAGGTGCTATCGAACAGCACAAGAGCTGCAGGTTGCCAAAACCCCTTTCAGGAGCGTGCCAATAATCTCTAGGGAAGCTGGCACTGAGCAGAAGCATCCAGAAAAGTCTGCCTACGTGCAACATCAGGAAGCGTTTTTTTTTTTTTTTTTGAGCAAACGCGTTCCGAGGAGCGCTGAAACAGCCCTTTAAACGGCCGGCGCGTCCAGGAAGGCCGGGCTCGGGACGGCCCGAGGCAGAGGCAGGGTTAAAGAGCTGACCCATTTCCAGCCCGGCGCAGGGCAGAAGCCACGGCCGCACGCCCTCGCCCCCGACGCGCCCGGGTTCCGGCGGGGCCGGAGGAAGGCACGCCGAGCACCCGGGTTACCGCGGCCGAGCCGGCGGGGCACAAAGCCGCCTTTATTTGCACGCCCAACAAAGACAAACAAAGACAACCGCAGCGCAACATCAGCAAACCGGCCGCTGATAAGGCCCCGGGCTCCCCGGAGCGGCGTGACTCCGAGAGGAGCGGCCGCCCGGGCCGAGGAGCATCCCCACGGCCGGTAAACACCGGCGGGGTCCCCGCGGCCAGAGGTGCCGGCAGCCGCCCCCCGCGCAGCGCGTGCGCGGAGCAGAGCCGTTCCCTCGTCTCCCACCCTTGGGAGCCAGGGGAGCCTCCTTGGCAGTGGCTTCCCAGCCAGATTGTCGTGCTTATAAACCTGCGCTCAACTGCCTACATGCAAGACAAATGAGCCCAAGCTGCAACCCAGATGGATGCCTGTATTTACCAGCCCCTTCCTTGCAACGTTCCCCCGGTGTTTGCACTGCATGCAGAACACAAGCGGGTGTTTTTCAGCGCAAGAGCCCAGCCAAGCCCGAGCGAAGCCGCTGCAGATCAGAAGCCTCCTCTCGCTTGCGTACAACAGCTCCTTGGAAACTCGCTCCGTGTTTACAAAGGAGCCCGGCTTAACGCAGCCCCAGCGGGAGCGCTCGCTGCATTCCAGAGGGTCTCTCCCCCCCGCCTGCCGCACCCGGGGCTCGCTCGGTGTCGGCAGAGAGGGAGCCCGCAGCCGCCGCCGCCTCTCGCCCAGCCCGTCGCACCTCCGTGCCGCAGCCGGGGCACGGCCCGATGCCGACGCCGTCTCCAAACGCCTCCCGCAGCCGAAAAGTTATTCCTTCTCAAGCGCCGCGCAGCGTTGCTCTGCGCCGTTAGACAGATGCTGCGTTCCGCCCCGGTGCCGCCTGCCTCTCAACGCTAGCCGCAACCGCTCCTCGGCTCCCTCCCTACTTCACAGGGGCGGCAGGAACTTTAATTAGCTGTAAAGCATCGAGATCGGATAAAAAGCTGCCACGCGAAGGCTCGGTTTAAACCGTCGCAGTTGCCCCCGCGCCGCGCTCCGGACGACGGGATGCACCGCAGCGGCCGTACGGCGCCCGCACCGGGCAGCGGCCTGCGCGGGAGGCGCGACGACAGCACTCCGCAACCGCCGCCGGGCGTTACTGCCGCGACACCGACTTTCTCTCCCGAGACTGCTGAAGCTAACAAATCCAGAGCTGCGAAAAGGCGGGGGGAAACAGGGCAGAAAAGAAGAAAAAAATGGAGCTCTTCGGCCTTAAGGGAATTCTGTCTACAAGGTGTTCAAGCGGGAGGTCTAGGATTTTATCCTGGGATTCACGAAGGCGCACCAAGCCCACGAGACAGTTATCGTCCACTAACAGCATCGCAGTCGCCGCTCACGCTGTGCGGTGCTTTGCACCGTTGGAAAACCCCAACCGCACGGGTCAGGCACAGGCGTTTCAATTCGGCATCCGACCCTGCTTTTGTCCCTCTTCAGCCGCTCCGCTGTTCTACACCGCGTCGTTACGCCCGTTAGCCGGGCGGCGATTAGCAGGCTCGCCCTCCCGGAGGGTCGCACCGGCCACCGGCTCTCAAAACCAAGGATTCCAAACGCGAGGCGTTAAGAGTCAGGCAGCGAAACAAAGACCGGAGGCGGCCGTCCTGCCACGGGGCTTTTATTTTTCATTCAGGCGTCTCGAAGCGACAGGGGCTGCAGGTCCAACGGGCGGGCAATTCGCCGCGCAGGGAGCTAAACCGAAGGTAAATTCCACAACCGGCGCCTCGCGACAAAGCACCTGAAACACTAGGAGGAGAGCGCGTTAACTACCTAAACATCTGGGCGTCTGCTGCCAGGCGAGCGAGCGCTTCCCCGCCTCGCAGAGAGGAGAGCGGGCGCCGACGGCTCCTTTCCGTCGCTCCCGGCTGCCCTTCGGGCTGCAGCGCGGCTGCGTTCGGAGAACGGGGGCACCCGTCGGGGCTGCCGTTGGGAAACGGAGCCGCCTCCGCTGCCAGCGCCGGCCTCCGGGCAGAAGCCCCCGGCCCCGCTCGGAGGACGCCCATCGCTCGCAGAGGGTGCGCGCGGTGGGAAGGACGAGCTGAAAATGTCACCGGCTTCCCCCCCCCCCGCCCCATCTCACCAAAAAGGCCGTTGGGGGAGACCGGGGAAAGCGCGTACAACACGCCTATGAATAAAGCTCTTTGTTCGGCCGAGCTGCCTGCTCCTTTATCCCCCCCTTCCCCTATTAGTTAAATTCAACAGATCGCTCAATGGCCCTCTTGTTCTTCCCAAAGCGTCCCGGGCAAATAATGCTCGCTCCCCTCGCCGCGCAAGCCAGTAAATGAAGCCTTGTGCCTCTCCGGTGACACACTGTAAATATAAAGTGGCGTTAAGGAGGGATGTTTTATCAGAGCCATCAGGCACAAGTGCAAGTCCCTCCTGCGGCTACTCGGCTCGGCGCAGGAGCGGCGCGAGCCCGGCGAGGCGGCGCGCGGTGCCGGCGAGGGCTCTTCGCCGCCGAGGGCTGCTGCCAGCCCGGGCGCGGAGGTGGCCCCGCGTCGCCCGCCGCTGGGTCCCGCTCGGGCAGCTCTGCGGGGCGGCGGGAGCCTCGGACCGCAGGAGGCGCAGCCGGCGAGCCCCCCTCGGCTAACGCCCGCTCCAGCGGGAGCCCCCGAGCCGGGCGACGGCCCCCAGGGCGCCCGCGCCGGAGCCGGCCAGGGCCCCGCGGCCCCCGGGAGGGGAAAGATGGAGGCGCCGGGCAAGTTGCGCTCGGATTCCAACAGGTCCCCGGCTCCCGCGGGCAGCAGCGCCCGGCCGCAGCCCCGCATCGCCCCACCGCCCCCCGGGAGCGCACCGGGGGGGAGCGGGGCCGCGCACCGCGGTCACTTTCAATCGGGAGGCGGCTCGCTGAGCCCGCGGGCAGCGGGGAGAAGCTGCTTCCATGGTAACCGGCAGCCGGCTGCCCGCGCCGCCCCGCCACGGCCGGCTGCGCCCGCCGCCGCTCCGCTCCCCGCCCCGCCGGGGGTCCGCGCCCGCCGGCCGGCGCCGCCGAGCGCTCGCTCGCCCCCCCCCCGCCCCGGCCCCGCTCTCCGGGACCAGCGCCCAACTCGGGCACCGGGCGAGGCTCGGGAAGGGGGGGGGGCGGCCGGGCGAGCCCCGGACCTCGCCGCCTCCGCCCGCGCCGCAACGCGCCCCCCCCCCGCCCCGGTCCCCGAGGGCGATACCCCCCCCCTCCCGCCGCCCCGCTCCCCCCCACCGCAGGCCCCGGCGGCGCTCGGCGGCGCCCCCCCGCGGTCGGGGCGGCGGCCGGGCGCGTCCTACCTCTGGGGATGATGGCGGCGGCGGAGAGGAGCAGCAGGAGGAGCGGGAGGAGGCCCGGGGCGCCGCCGCACGCCGCGGGGCCGCTGGGCTCGGCGCGACCCGCCATCTCCGGCACCTGCTTCGCTCTGCCCGCCGCGCCGGCACCTAGCGACCGCGCGCGCCGCTAATGAGATGCGCGCGCGTCACGCGGCGGGGGGGGCGGGGCGCCGCCCGGGCCCCGCCCCCTCCCCGCCAGGGGCCGGGGGCAAAGTGCCGGGCGCGGCGCGGGGCGTAAGGGCGCGGCGGGGAGCGAGCGGCGGCGCGGCCCCTCGGCGCTGCTGCCCGGCGGGGCCCGGCCCCCCGCGGGGCCGCAAGACCGGGACCGGGACCGGGGCCGCCACGGAGCTCCGGCAGGGGAGCGCCGTTTCACACGCAAGGGCCCCGGGCCGCCCCGCGGGAGGGAGCCGGGCCCGGCCGCAGCAGCGCTCGGGCCCAGGGAACCGCCGGCTGGAGCAACAAAAACAGTGATAAAAACCCCAAACCCAGCGCACACAAAAACACGCCCAAAAGCCACGTTTACCTACAGCTCCCCCAACCCGCGGCCGCTATCGCGACCGGTGCCGACAGGCGCAGGGGCGCGCGCGTCCCCGCGCCAGCGCCCCGACACCCCGCTCCCGGGGCCGGCCCCCGGCGCCCCCCCGTCCCGGGGCGCCCCCCCCTCCCGGGGCCCCCGCCCGGCCGCCGGCCGCTGGAGGCGGTGCTGAGCCTTCCCGGCCCCGGCGAGCCCCGCGGGGGCCCCCGAACCGCGGCCCGGCCCCGGCAAACCGCACTGCCCCCCCCCTCCCCCCCAATCAGCGGGGGCAGGTCCCCCCACGCGGGACACGCCACGCAGCACCAACGTTACTGACTCCCGCCTCGAGTCACAGCCCGGGGCCGGGAGGAGCTACCGGGCGCCCCGTGGCAAAACCGGGCTGGTTTCACCCCAAAACGTGGCTCCTTGGGCGTGCCCACCCCCTCCGTACCCCCACCCCGTCCGTACCCCAGCTCAGCAAGCGATGCCGAGCTCCAGGCCGCCCTAAATCACCGCAATTCCCTAACGAAGGCGGATTTCGCCCCCGGATTGCACGACAGCGTCCGTCCTCGCCCGCACGCCCCGTTCCCCTCGCCGCGGAAGGCGAGCTCCGGCCACCCCCTTTCGTCTGGTTTTAATTACGCGGTTCAGACCCTTTGGTACCGTATCGTAACGTTACGGCCCGCCGTGGCTCAGCCAGCCCGTATTAACCAAAAAGGTTTATGATGATTTAAGTATTCGTAGGGCGCGGAACAGTAAGGAGCAGGAAATACAATTTGCATAATAAATATCAGCGTCGCCACAGCTAAAACAAACCGTGACAAATTATCTGCCGCCCAGTGACCGGGAGATTACAGAATGCAAACTGCAAATCCCGAACTCTAGGAAACGACTCCCCTGACCTCCTCCGCCTCGCTCGGCGGACAAAAAGGGCCTCGAGACGCACGAAAACTGGCTACGTTCCTGCTGGAAACATCCGAGCGCCTTCCATTATGCAGCAACTTTAATTTCAAGAGGAGAACGATTTTCCTCCGTCCTGGAAGCTTCGCCTGGGATTGCCACGGCGTGTTTAGCCGTTACGGCATCGAAGCGCCAGCCCCGCCGGCAGCGATTGAAACCTGCCTTAAATCAAGCCGCAGGCAGCCGGGGACAGCGGCTAATTCGGGAGCGGTGGCGGAAGGAGGGAGCGGGGGGCCGACGCGGGACACGACAGGGTGGACATGACCTCACGGAGACCCTTCAGATGTGTCATCCCCGCTCCCCCCAGCCGCCACGCAGCGCGTCCCAGGGAGCAGATGGTGTTTTTGCGTTTTAAAACCGAGAATCGATTGTTTGTTAATGCAGCTTTTAAATCGGGAGCAGAAATGAACTCAAAGACGAGGACTCCCATCTGCGGTATGCTGCCAGAGACGGAGCCGAGCCCCGCGGTTTGGAACGCGCTCGGAGACAGGCACGAGAAGGATGAATCCCAGCGGTTCCCAACCTTCCTACAACGCGGCCCTTGAAAAAGAGGCTCAAGGAGCCCCAGTTCTCCGCTCTGGAAAAGGACCGCAGGCAGAACCAAAGAGGTTCCCCCACGAACGGCAGCGTTTGTTCGTTCCGCGTACTCTATCAAGAGAAATAAAACAGTCGTCGATCCGGGGAAAAGCCCCGGCTCCGAGATTTTCAAAGCAACGCACGCGCTTTTAGCCCCGCAATTCACACGAAAGCCGGCACGGGCTAAACCCCGCGTAACTCTCAGAACGGAGGAGTCTGTCAAAAGGAACCCGGAGAAGGAGCGATCCGGTTCGAGCACTGCAGCTTGAACGCTCCGGCGCGTCCCGCTCCCCGGCAGAGCCTCCGAGCGTCTCCTCGTACCCGGCCCCAGCCCGGGGAACCCGGCGCCGGCGCTCCAAAGGTCGGGAAGAACCGCAAAGCCTAATTTCCAGTCTCTCACGTACTGCGCCCACCCTAAACGCGACGCTTTCATTTATAACGTACAAAACTTCTCCGGCACCCACCGGATATTTGCGTTTGCCGTGTCTTTGTCCTGCACGCGGGGGGCCTGGTTTTAAATTTTCATTTTTGTTTCGGGAG
Organism: Phoenicopterus ruber ruber; assembly: GCA_009819775.1. Classification (NCBI taxonomy): domain Eukaryota; kingdom Metazoa; phylum Chordata; class Aves; order Phoenicopteriformes; family Phoenicopteridae; genus Phoenicopterus; species Phoenicopterus ruber. The sequence continues at coordinate 7,566,985 of CM020237.1, read as the reverse complement.
CTAAAAGATTAAATTTAATTATTTTTAAGCCACGAGCGTGACAATAAAACAAAAAAAAAAAGTCTTTTGATTCTGGAGGAATCCTATTGAGGATCTGAAGGGCTGTCATCAGTGCAGCGTCAGTCTTCATTATCTGATTCCTTCTTCAATTGGCAGAGCTTTACAGAGAACGCCGCTCTTTCAACAAAACGATAAAGGGGTGTTTGAAATAAACAGAGCGTCCCCAGCCAGCGCATACCTCGCGGTGCCGCGGACTGCGACTTACCGCTAACTCCTGTGAACTCCCGCTTTTTATCTTTTAATAAAAAAGCCGCGCAGATGGGATTTTTTGCTCGGCTGAAACCTTCGTCAAAAAAAACCCCCAGAAAACCCCTAAGGAGCACCAGAAGTACAAAAGTTCTCTCCGAGCAAAGCCTCTCGCTTGCATTTATTCGAGAGAGCGTCCAAAAACCCCAAGGAACGGCATCTCCGTGGCACCGGTGGCCGCCGCGTCGGTGCTGTCGCGCGCCAAGAGCGAGCGGGACCGACCCAAAACGCGCCGCCGGGATCTCGCCGGCTGCCCCAGAAGCCGGGATCGGGGGGACGGGGTCGCCATCCCGACGCAAACCCCGTTTCGAGGGACCGGCTCGCGGGCACCGAGCCGAGGGGCTGGCGCGGAGCGGCCGCCGCGACCGCGTTGTTTCGCGCCTGGCGAGACGGGGGCACGAAGCGCCGGGCGGTTTCGCAGCCTCTGCGGCAAGCGCGACCAGACAGGTTGAGCTCCCGAGCGCGCCGGAACGAGATGAAGTATTTTCAGATGGTTTTGAAGAAACTAGATTATTCCCTAGCGTACGGGTAAAGCACGGGAAGTCTAGCCAGGCTGGCTCCCCTGCCGCTCTAACCTCTTTACTACTGGATAACGAGGCATAGACGCTATAATTTAGATTTTTTTTTTTTTTTTAATTTATTTTTTTTTAAACGCAGATCCCATTGAGAACGGAGGGGGACAAATCATTTGATAGTCTTGCATCATCTTTCCCGCAGATGAGCCTCTAATGCACCCGCGCCATAAAACTCGGGAACTGTGCCCTCTGCGTGTTGTTGTGACAAATTTCAAATCGAGAGGGTGCTTGAATGGGATTTATTGCAATTGGAAGGCAAGAAATTGTAATCTTTACGAGCCAATGACACAGAGCCTTATAATAAGAGAATGAAGTATCATTTTAAATGTAAAGCAAATTAGATTACCGGGGTCAAACCCTTCTACAGAGACATCGTGTCTTCGGAGCGCCTCTTGCGCTTGACATCCTCTTTTCAGGTTCCGCATTAGCATTTAAGTGTTTTTTAAATATGCTTAATATTCTTATAGGAGAAAAGCGCCCGCAGAAGTCAAGACACGGAGATCACGGGGAGTGGGGGGGGAAGGCAAGCCATCAAAATAAGTGCCGGGGAAAGCGCAGCCCGGCCGCGCGGAGATGGCCCCAGCCCGGTTCAGGCTCTCCCCGCCGTCCCGGGGCGCCGGTCCCGGGTTTGGGGGGCTGCTGGGGAAGCCCCCGCCGCCGCCAGCCCGGCCCCACGCGCTCCAGGCAACTTACTGGGTTTTTTTTCCGTGTGCGTTTGATACAAGCTGCTGGGGAAAAGCCCTTCGGATCCCATCCAAAGCCGTCTCTTCCCCACAACAAGAGGCCTCGTGGGCGCTGCCTGTCCCACCCGAACACCCCGCGCGGACCCCGGCGACGAGGCTCCGCCACGGCCACGCTGCTTCACCTCGCTTTTCGGGAGCGTGCGAAGGATGCCGAGGCCGCGATCACGGCTTTGCAGAGCCGCCTGCGAAGGTTCGCTCGGCGGGGACGGGGCGCAGAGTCTCGCGGAGGCGCCCGCTCCTCGTCTCCCCAAAGCGAGCCCTGGAGGTAGCGTCTGAGGACGCCAGCACCCCCGGGGACACCGTCCCCCGTAAATACACCGCTACGGCAAAGCACCCTCTTCCCCTCGGGAATCTCGCTGGGGCTTGCGGTTCCCTTCGGCACCTCCTTCGCCAGGGACGCCTCCGGCTGCGAGAGGCGGCAAGTCCCCGACCCGCGAGTCGGGCCGAGAGGATTAAACGCCGCGGGTAAGCGCCCGAGCGCACGACGCCCAGCTTCGGCTCTCCCTCCCGCCTAAGAGGCCTCACGTCTCAATCATCCGTCAGCGCCGCGTGTAACCGAGCGCGGCGCAGAGGAGAGGGCTCCCAGAAGGGGCACAAACATCGCACATGAAAGCAAGAGCCTTACTTAGCCTAGAGGGAATTTCAAATTAGGTACAACATTACTTCAGCTCTCGCTGTCAAGAGCGGTTAGATCTCCGTTGACTTCTTTTGTACCGGGAGGGCTTGCCTTTGAAGAATCCGCAAACATCTTCACCTTCAACTCACATTTGCCGGCTCCCGCTCTCTTTTTCGCGCTGCGGTGGCGCTTCAAAGGCGCAGCCGGGGACCGGGACCCCAGCCGCCGGGGACCGGGACCCCAGCCGCCGCACGGCACGCGGGCGCTTACCCCTCGCTCGCCCCGAAGAGCTCCCCGTCGCCGAGCACAGCGACCGCGGAGGACCACGGACTTTGGAAACAACGAAAGGACGGCAGCGTTGACAGGCAGCCTCCATCGTGAAGCTACTGCCGTTCCCCGAGCGCCGGCCGGGCGGACGAGATCCGGGCATCCCCGAGCACGGACGCCTGCTCCTCCGCATCCCGACGCCGTCCCTCGCCACCCGCTTCAGCCCCCACGCGCCGAGCCCGTACGTCCCCAGCAGGTGTATATACGCGCACCCGGTGTTTTAAACGTGCGCCTCAGCCTAATAATTGCGGGGCTTTTGTAAGCCTGTCTCAACTTGCCGACAGCTACGGAGCAAAACATAATTCGTTAACTCTACTCGGGTATTAAAGAACAAAGCTGGAACTCCCATACAATTATATTTTATCTCAGAGCAAGGTGAAATCATTAGATATTAGTGAGGTGCAGTGGCATAAAAATGATGTGTTAGCGGGGGTTCATTACATTGTATTTTCAGAGCCAGGAAGATCAATGCGTTCATGCATCATGAATTAGGCTCATGCCTTCGTCTTCGCTGCTCTCCGGAAGCCCAACGTGATCTATCGCCGGCCATACATCATTGTTTCAGCATTGCGCGTTAATGACAGAGCTACGGTTTCCACTTGTCAAGCTGACCAGCTGCATTTTTCTGCACAAGACGAAAAAAATCCAGAGAAGGAGGAGGAAGAGGGTCATTTCTGGGCCAGGCTTTGCGGTAAATCTCGGCCCTTCAAACCTCTCCTTGTGCTGGAGATCCATCACTTTTATAATCTGTGCCTTAACTCGCTCTCCTCGCTTACATCCAAAGCTTGGAAGAGCTCAGGGATATTGGAGGAATAAATCCATTAAGTGATTTTGCCGAGTCCCCTTCTGCCCGCGCAGGGCTCTGCCGCCCTCGCTCCGTCCCCCTGACCAGGGCCCGTGGCGAAGGGCTGTACCAGCGGGGATCCTTTTGGCCTCCCCCCTACCGAGCCAACAGGAAAACGCGGTTTTCCAAAACGCCCGTCAGCGGGAGCCCTCCAAAGAGCCACCTCTGCTCTTGGAGTGTTCTCCCCCCGGTACCCGGACCGGGCACCGCCGCCGTGCCCCCGCGTCCTGCCTCTTCTCACCGCCGGGCAGGGCGAGACCCGGTTTTTCCCCTCCTGCCTCACCTAGTTACGAGTCTGAGTCTTCCCTTTCCCCTCTGAACCCCGGGAACGTTCCACCACGCGGCAACTGACTGCGGAGGTACCGGCGATGGCGGCTGCGCCATCCACGGCTCTCAAGCTGTTCCCAAGAGGGCGGGAGGAGAGCAGCCGCCGGCTTCGACGCGCCTTCGCCAGCCCCCGAGCGTCGCCGAGCTGCTGCTGTCCCCGCCCTCAGGTAGGGATCCCTTTGCCCGGTCCCCCCAGAAACGAAGACAACACGACACGTCGCACGTGGGTCTCCGTCGCCGAAACCTTCCCTTCCCGTGAGCACCCACCCCTTTTCCCCCACCTCATCCCATTTCTTTCCCTGTGCAAGGACTAACCTCCGATACGGAGCAATCTGTGGTGCGACACAAAGTCGTCCGCCCCTTTTGAACACCAGCCTCGACGCTCAAGGGGGGAAGGAGACGTCCCCTCCTGCGCTCCCCATGGGACCCCTTCCCGGGGTTTAAGCCGCACGCAGAGGACAGGGCGACCCTTCAGCGGAGGAGCGGTCTGCTCTCTGCTGGGCTCCTCAGAGCCGCGGCGACGCGCGCTCCGCGGGCCCCGAAAGCTGGGGGACGGGAGCAGGGTCCCCTCCTCTCCGGCTGCCCCCGCTCCGCCCCGGCCGCTGCCAGGGCCCCGCGGCACGGCCAGCGCGGTGCCGCCGGGCACGCACGGGGCGAGGTCTTCGGATTTATTTCTTTTTCAGCATTGATCAGCAGCGTTCGAGACATGACAACGTGCCAATACTTCCCTCGTTACGTGACAGATGACTGCGCGGACGCGGGGCTAATGCTGCTCTCGCTCCTTATTACTCACTAATGCTCGCGAACCGGCTGACAGTTGGCTGAGCTCTTTCGGGCAAATCGTTTCTTTCCCGGCCGCGGATGCTTTCAAGGTAACGATCCAGCCCTGGCTGGGGGGGGGGCGAGGCCCCGCAGACGGCGTTGCGGTTCGTAGGAACTCAGCGCGGTCCCAGAGCGGGCACAGCACCCCGAGAGCGACCCGCCGCTGCTGCCGGGCCCACGGCACCCCGCGGCGTTGGACGGGCGCACGCGAGCGCTGCCCATCAACGCGCCCGTCCGGTCCGATTTAGACCACGGTGCCGCCTCGGGCCCATCGGGGAGCCACAGGTCTGCTGGGGGGGTTTGAGTACCCGCCCCTCCCCGTCAGGAGGGAGCTGCTCATCCTCCCGCACCCCTCATCGTCCTCCCGCGCCCCTCATCATCCTCCCGCGCCCCTCATCATCCTCCCGCACCCCTCGCCACCCCAGCTCCTCCCCGCAGCAGCGGGAGCCGAGCAGAGGCCCCTCTCCCGGCGCGGACCGGCCGCCGCCGTGCCAGCCAGCGCCCTTGCCGTGGCTATTGACAGCGGCGAGCAGGGAGCCTTTCAGTGCCTCTTTGTTGGTTTCAAACAATAACCATTGCCAGAGCTATTTTCGCTTCCTCTCCCCCGCTTTCCCCCTCCGTCCAGCGCTGGGGCTTTTTTTTTTTTTTAAAATCAATGGGCTCAGAGAGCATCGTACTCAAAGTGACCTTTCGAATGCCAGCCGGAGCCAAGTCATCACAAATTGTGCTCTCCACCCCCGCAGAACATGAAAGCCTTTTCATTTCTGTCTGAAGGGCCGGGGAAGAGCGCGGCCGCGTTTCGAGGACGTCCACTTTGAGCCTGGGCCCGGCGCTGACAGCAACCGGTGGCTTCCCGCCCCAAGCGGCAGCGTCGCTCCGATGCGACTGGCAGCGTCATCCGCCGCATCCCGATTTCTTGGCCGCCCTGTTTTGGCACTTGGAACTGCAATCCCAACGTCTAAAAGCCAGCACGGCTGCGCGTGGAAATCCAGAGAAACCTGAATTTTGAGCGCGGGGCATCAGCATCCCCCCGAACGCGCCTGTCAGGAAAGATGCAGTTTTGGGAGTCCGGCAGCCCTTGCAGGGCCCGTAATCACGCAGGTATTTTGTGCACTGGGGAAACCCCAAGCCTCGCTTTCTTGCCCCCCCAGTATGCACTTGCACCACGGAATTCCCGTCCCTGCCACGACCTCAACGTTGCAGAGCGTCGCGCCGCGAGTTACACAACGGCATCCGATACCGCACGCCCCCGGTTTCCAGGTTAGGAGCAAAAGCCATCCCTGCTGACCTAGCAGAGAAACACAGACACCGCGTTCCTCCAGCGAAACCCACCGGGGAGGATCAGAGCCCCGGCCCGGGAGCTGCCGTGCTGGCAGAGCCGGCGCGGCAGCGGCGGACGGAGAGCAGGCGGGAGGGCAGGAAGAAGCGTTTCGAAGGGCAGCGCTGGCCGCCGGAGCGGTCCGGGGCACGGTTTAACGGCAGGACACCCGCAAACCGCCTGCGCTGCCGGGGTCACGCTCTCTTCGTGGCTTCGAACACACGGCCGCTCTCGGCAACGCCTCGGTCCTTCTCCAGGCTCCGAGCGCCGCGCCAGGGCAGCTCGTTCGCGCGCCAAAATTAACCCACAGGCCAGAAGAGAAACGTAAGCCGCGCAAGGGACGACGTATAGCGCTCTACCGATGCAGTGTGGAGAGAGCTGTTTGCTCTCCGCAGCAAGCGCCCTGCTCTTCCAGGGGAAGAAATCCATCTTCCACTCTGCCTAGAGTCATTTTTTTTTTCCATTTTACTCAAAGAAGATGCTTAGTCTAGCATTTCTACTCCAAAGCATGGATCCTATTGCTTTTTCATAGGCAGAGCTTAAACGAGTAGCTTGCTAATTATTTATTTGACCATTTAGGCTTATAATATCTGCAAACAGGTTTCAATTTTCTCAGATTTTCTCATTATTGGGAATTATTCAAAAAGACACTGTGTCGCTACCAAAAAATCAATGGCTTTGATCATATTTCCTTCGCAACTGTTCGATGTTTACAATTTAAGCTGTATTAAATTACAGCTGGCTTCAAAGGTCTGGGTCTTATCTGGGCTTATTTGCTTGGAGAATTGAGGGATCGCACAGTTAAACCCAAGACTTGTCGGACTCGATACCAGCCGGCTGCTGATAAAGAACGCAAACATTTTAAAGATAGCGAAGGGGGAGGAAAAAAAAGCTTTTCCTCGGCAGGACGGGCAGGCTGCGGGAACGCACCCGGCACTACAGCGCTCTATAAATATCGAAGAGAACAAAAGCCGGTCTTCATTTTGGCGGGGACCTGGCTTGTCATCGCGCTCATCCCTCATCCTCTCCCTCGGCCGGGCTCCCGGCCACCCTGCAGCTTTTCGGCTTGCCTGCCTCCCTCGCGGCACCTCGCCTTCCGGAGCGAGTCCTTGCAGGGCACCCAGCAAGGCTGAACGTCCCCCTCTGTTCTTCAACCTCCGCCCGCGACTTCGCTTCCACTGCCGCACGCAACGGAAGCGCCCGGGCTCTGCTTTCCTTCGGAGACCCTTCACGGCACTGATTTCAACCGAAGGTTGGAGGAAACAAATTCCTTTCTCTCGGGCGTTGGGTTAAAAATACCTTCAGCTCCGCGAGGAGAAGCTGCCTGCTCCTCGCTGGTATCCTTCTCTGTTAGGCCCTCGGCGCCGGTAGTTAAAAGGAACAAAAGGGTGAGTATGAATTGCAGGGACAGCGCTGCGAGCGAGCTAAATATAAGTGCCCCGAGAGCAGCATCTCCCAGCCGAGGAGTTGTTTGCTGCCGGCTTCCTCCTCCCCGCGACAAAGGGTCCCTTTCACAAGCCTCCCAAAAAGCGCCGCTGAGCCCTCGGAGCACCCGGCCCGAGGGGACGAGACGGGGACGGCGACGTACCGTTGCTTTTCTCCCAAGCGCCCGAGAAAAGCCGCCTTTGCCTGACCGCGGCTGGGAATGCTGCCGCACGGTCCCGACGAGGCTTAACGCAGGCCGGCCGGCCCCGAACGCACTCGGAGCCAGCAAACGGGAGACGCGATTAGCGAACTCCCAACTTGAGGGATTTTAAGCGCTTTTGACTAGGCATTTTGTTCCGGCGCAAGCTGCATCCAGGAGCTCTATTACGCCTGTCAGGCGAGGCTGGGGCTGCAGAGGAAGAGTTAAGTGATGCCCAGCGACACTCGCCGTAATCGGATTTTCACGTCGTTTGAGTAGATACAGTTCCTGAGCTCCCCAGCTGTCCTGCCTCATAAGCAAACACATCTCCCAACGCGGGCGGGCTGCGGCTTTAACTTCATTCCCACCGAGGCGACGGAGCCCGGCACGAGCCCGAGGGGACCCAGGAGCAAGGCTAACGCCATAACGGAAAAAAACAGGTGACCGGAGCTGCTCCCCAACCCCGCTGCGTCATCCATCATCGATTCCAGCGGGGACGGCGCAAGCAGCTCCGGGTCAAAGCCCGGGGACGCTCGCCCCGACGTAGGCGAGAGCTCGCAGCAGCAGGCAGGCGGTAAGCCCCGCCGCAGCCCCTCCGGACAGCACATCTCGGGGGGACCCGCTCCCCAGCGCCTTCCCCGAGGCAGCAATTCGTAACGAGTCTACAATCCCCAATCCTCTGCTCACACACAGGTTACTGGCGCTTCTTCCCCCTTCCTCTCTCCTGGGCAAAAAGCCCAGCCGCTGGAAAATACCATTTCCTACACACACGCTCGGTACCCAACGTAACGCATCTCAGAGCCAGGACCTGCGACTGCAGGTGCCTCCGGGTCATTTAAGCCGCTAAAACCGGGAGCGCCGAGCACCACTGGGACAGTCGGCGGTCGCGGGGCACCGCACCCGCACGAAACGTGGTAGCTGACGTCGGGACGGGGGCACACGGGAGGACGCACGAGTCGCTGGCAATACATCCCCGCTGGTGGAGCAATAAAGTACATAAGCCCTTATTTTTCTTAATTATTCCTGATATTTCACCTGTCATGCTGTCAGCTTCCTCTGAGAGCAACGATAAATAGTGCTTCTCATCTCGCATCCTTAGGGAAAGCTTGCTATTTATTCCTGTGATGGGCAAGACATCAGGACTAATTAGGAAAAACGGTAGCCGGCTTGCACCCCGGCAGGAGCGGCGTGCCATCGGCTTCTGCTCTCGGGGAGGCCGGCGCGGTTTCGCCACGGACCTCCACCAGCTGCCCCCGAGGCATCTGTGCGCCGCAGCCTGGGAGCGGGAGGGGCCGGAGAAGGGGTTCCCCCGAGGGCTCCGCATCCCAAGGCTTGGATAAGGGAGGTGGAAATTGTCGAATAACTCAATTTTCCATCGGGTAAGTGCTCAGAAGCGGGCAGGCATCTTGTCGGATGGACTGCCCTGGGGACAAGTGGCATCGAACAGGGGCGTCCCCCAGCCCCACGCAGCCCCCCGCGGAGCCCGGGAACATCAGCCTCCGCGCTCCCGGCGCAAATCCCAGCCTGCAGCGCGTTCTCCGCGGCGGTAGGGTTTCCTCCTCCTCTTCCCCTGCCGCCGCGCACGCTCCGATCAAAACGAGGTAATCGAGATCAGCGCCGGAGAGGACGACTCGTGCGGGAACCGCAAATGCTTCAGGTTAAAAGTAAGTAAAATTAACGTAGAAGTTGCTATGACCACAGAAGAGATCAACGCTTGCCGTAACTCTTGGATCTACGCTAAGCGGCTGCGGAGCAGCGAGGGGGTGGCGAAGCCTCTCCCCGCCGGCACGCGGCGCGGGCCGGGCTCGAAGCCTTCCGCGGGGAACGCCAACGAGGACAAAACTCCCATCGCCGCTCTCGCGTCAGCCAGCGTCGCCTAGGATTTCTGCCATCTCTTGCGCGCTGTCGCATCAGGCGAGTTATTTGTTTGCAAATTCCACCTCTGGGCACCAGCCCCTCCTGAAGGAGCTGTCAGAGGCAGCTGACAAAACAAGGGGGGGGTGTAACCTCCTCATAAATCGATGCAAAATAAGAAGCCTCGGTTGGCAGATCTCACAACTGGGGAGTTGGCTTTGGGGAGCAGCTCCGTTACGCGGCAGCAACGGGAAGGTTTGGTCCGACGGAGCCATCCCTTACAGCCGGGCTCCGCGCGCGCCCGGGCTGGCCAAAGGCAGGAGGATGCCCTCGCCGGCTCCACCGCCTCGGACGAGCCTCGGCAGGGACCACCTTCCACTTCCCGGGGCCGAAAAGGCCGTGTGTCACGCTCGGCACCAAGCCTCCGACCCGCGCTCCGAGCATCCCGCGAGCGAGGCTCCGGCAGCCCCTAGAAGGCGGCAGCAGAAGGCGAGGAAACAGTTTCTTCCTTAGGAATGGGGAGGAAAAAGGGGAACAAAAAAAAAAAATGGGAAAGATCTGAGCATCCAGCATCCACAGACACTTCTCCGCTCAGAGGCTGATGGAATTCCTGCTTGCAGATACAGTTTCTTACAGTAGCCCGGTAAATTAAATTAAAGCTATTTACTCTGTATTTACAGGCTTACAAATAAATCTCAGGAAGCATTTCGCTGAAAGAGGCGGGGGAGGAAGAGAGGGAAAAAAAAGCATTTTCTGGGCCAAATATAATAAACAAGGCCACAAACGTCCTCATGATTACTTATTAACTGAGGGAAAAGGGAGCCGAGAGCTGGTGCGCTTGGAATAACGCTGCACGGAGCGGGGGGGAGCAGCGTTCCCTCCTCATTTGCGGGTCACAGGAAAGGGAAAAGCAAAACGTCCCTTCTCCTGCAAGGAAGGAGCTCCCCCGAGCCCGCGTCTCCAGCCCGTATTTGCGCTGCTACCTTCGTGTTAACCGCGTGCTGCGGGTCAATGGGAACCCTTTCAAGCTCTGACTGCGTGATCCGCCCGGCCTGTGACGGGAAGCCGGTGGGTTTTGTTTGGTTTTTTTTGTTGTTTAAGTGGCTGATTGAGTTCTCTTTGTTTTGTTTGGTGCGCGGTGCACAACGCAGCCCTGTGCATTAGTCGGGAAAATCGATAGCCGCCTCGACCGGGAAATGCAGAGGCGGGAGCGGGAGGGAAGGAGGGAAGGAGGGGAAGGCTGCGAGGCGAGGGGCCGGGGGGCAGACCCCCCGCCTGGCTGCCCTCGGCGAAGCACCCAGCCGCCACGCACGGCACCGCCGAGGCGAAAGACCCCTTCCTTCCCCTGTGCCTAAACCCAAACATTTGGGAGCAACCTCCGCACCTCCGAGGCCGGCAGGCAGGCATCCATTTCAAGTGCCTTTGAGCTTAAGGCTTTAGGCTTCTCCCGGGTCAGATCTGAAAGCCCTGCTCCAAGTCAGAGGCTGAGGTCTCTACTCATTTACGCCCCTTTCACATACGCAAGAAGCCAAAGGACAGAAGCTTTTAAAAGCTCCGGCATCTCGAGACTCGCCACACGTGCAGCTGCACCGCAGAATGATTTCTCTTTCCAGAGATCGACGCCGACGGCTGCCAGACGAGAGGTCCCAGCCCGCGCAACGCCCGACTTCGACTCGCGCCGCATCGCCAACCTCTTCTGCGAAGGGGAACAAAGGCTGAGCCGCCGGGAAACCGATGCGCATACCCGGGGCATGAAGTAATGAACTTTAGGCTGCACAGCTAAACCTATAGCCTGTAAATGATTAGCCCTCGTCTAACGAAGCTGGGATTCGCCGGTGATGCATTAACCAATGAACATATGGCCCTCCCGACTCCAAGCCGCTCCTTACTCCCGCATTGTTGGGTTTCCCAGGAAATCCGAGAGGAAGAGCCCCCATTTTAAAGCCACCGGTCACAGACTTCGCCGTCACAGCGCAAGCTGCTACCCGAGGCACGCTTACAACACGCGATGCGGCGTTTTCCCCCCTTCCAGAGACTCCCTTCGGCATCCGAGCTGGACGGGGCTGCATCGGAGCCCGTCCCGCCCGAAGCCACGCGCCAAGCTCACCGGCGTCGGGTCCGGCAGAACCAACCCCGGCCCCCACCCTACACACTCCTTTCTGGTTTGCTCCAAGGGAAACGGGGAGCCCGTTCCTCCTCTCCTCCCCCTGCCGCACCTGAACGCATCTGGCACCATGTCCCACGCCTGCCCGGGTGTCCCGCGCAGGAGCAACGTCCGTCCCGCGCAGGAGCAACGTCCGTCCCGCCTCCGGCAGCTGCTGCACCTGTACCGGCAGGACCCCCCCCGTGTCTCTGCTGCGAGCCGCGGCCCCTCTCCCCCCTTGACTTTTTTTGTACGAGTACAAGCACAGAGCTAACTCAATCGATTCCCAGCTTTCTGTACCGGGCCGCTCACCATGCCCTGCCTTCCTTTGAACTCTCCCTGCTCTGAGAAAAAAAGTTGGACTAATCTATAAAAATATTTTGGATGCTGTGTTTGGCAGCCCTGGATTTCTGCTTCTTTCTTGTCCTCCCCGATTGACAGAGGTGTCTAAGAATAGTTTACATTTGATACCGGTGCCATTAATAATGATGTAGCAGGCGCCGCGTGCACCGGGAGACGTCGCCTCTTTAAACCTCCACCTCCTTTGTTGCGGAGCACAGAGGCTCCGCGCGGGTTACGCGGGGAGCTCTCGCCTCCCGCGGCTGTTTGTTAATCAGGCTGGCGGCTGCAGCGAGGCAGCGATCCCGTTTGGTGATAATTGGGCTCCAGGAGCTATGTATGTCTTCGGGCAGCCGTGGCGCAGCCGAATCCTCCTTGCCGCTGCTGTCAGGGGCCGGGGGTCTGAGCCGCCAACGCGGCGGGGCGGGATGGAGCCGAGGACGGAGCCCCTGCACGCCCGCGCTCGGAGCGGGTACGGGGGTGCTTCACCGGCATGCGCCCGGGGAAAGGGAGACGGGGGGCAAAGCGATGCCTCCTCCGCTCCCCGAGGCAGCCGCTCTGCCAGCGCAGGGCCGGCGAGCCCTTCCCCGGGGGAAGACGGAGCGGACCGACGGCTCCCTGTCCTACGGAATTAAGTCCGCCAGTAAGACGGACTTGGCACCCCCGGCTTCCCTGGATGAGCTCAGCACATTCGGCAGCACTAAAGAGCTTGTTAAGCAATCCCCGGGTTTTATGCTGACTTCTCCTACAGCTCTTCTAGATGGAGGCAGAGCTGGCACCCGTCCTAAAAACCCGGCGTCGCTCTTGGCTGCGTACTCCATCAGGCACCATTAGCTGCTTTGCTTGTCACAGCTCCCTTCCGAGAGGCAGACGCCCCATATGGGAAGGCGCGGGGGGAGCAGCTGTGCGGCACAAAGCCGCGCTCGGCTCCCGCGGCCCAGCCCCGGGAAGGCGAGGGGACGCCGCTCCGGCTCCCGGGCTCCCCAAACTTAGCCCTATGGATTCGCTCCCCGGTGCGGAGCGAATAACGCGCTGCCGTAACGGCCGGGATTCGCTGCTCGTGCACGAGGGCTGACGGCTTATCGCTCTTACTGGCGCTTGGATTCAATTCCGCTGCCAGAAGGAAAGACGGCGACCCCAAACGCTCGCGCCCCGGGGCGAGAGGCACAGACCCGTGCCCCGTCACACGGGCGTTTCCAGCAGAGCCATCTCGAGCAGGAGCGCGCCGAGCGAGCGAAGACCGCGGCGTTTCGGCAGGAGCGGCAGTGACAGGCTCCAAACCCCCCCCCCCCCCCGCCGAGTTCCCTCGCCGCGGCTCTTCCCACCGGCGGAGCGTGCATAACGCGGCGCGAGCCGCCACGGCCCCGCGGCGCAGGGCGGTGATGGAGAGGCTGCAATCCAAGCTTAAGGACAAACAGCTGGCGACTGAACAGCAGACGGGAAGGAGGGAAGAGGGGACAGATTTCTTCCCCCTTCCCTGGTTTTTTTGGGTTTTTTGTTTTTTAAATTCTATTCCCCTTTCAGAGGCAGAATGCAGAAGAGAAGGGAAACCCCCCAAACGCACCCTCAAAAGCAAAGGCAGGTTTTCATTTGCACAGATGCCAGGGAACGGAGCATTTCCACAGTAGCGCTACAGCCTTCGGGGAAAACGTGTGCTCAAAACTCTTCCCACCTCTTCCCCGCATCCGAGAAAGGCCAGAGATCCCCAAACGTGTAACGCTTCTCCCACGCCGGGTAAGGAGCTGCGCTAGCAGATACGTTTTGCCCCAAGGAGCCTGGCAGTTTCAGCCCCGATGCCTCACCCTTCAAGAGATTTTTAACTTCCAGAAGAGCAGAGAAGCCCCTTCCTCGCCTTCAGATCCGCGAACGGCAGCGCTTCAGTCGGGAAAAAGGCGCGAGTTCTGGGAGCCGCGAGGCGCCTTACAACGAAAGCCGGGCACCGCTCCTCTCCCCGCGGCCCTTCGTGGTCGCGCAAGAAAGGGGGAGCATAAAGTCGGCGAGGGTTTTAGTTTCGGGTTCTCTCCCTTTTCTCCAAGAAGAGGCCTCCTGCGCAAATGAACGCTGTAATAAAGTATGCAAGGCAGGCCTCCCTTTGGAAACGGGAGATTAAAGCCGAGGGATCGCAGGAACACATGCAGAAAAGCAAGGCTGCTGCTGCTTCCCCAATTATTGTGCACTCTCTGCTCTATTCTGTTGACCTCGCACATTTCAATCAGGCTTCGGCGCATTCTGCCTTCACCTGCTACGAATCCAAACCCGGAGGGCTGCGATCTCCCTGCGAGGAAACCCTTTGATAAGCTCGTTACGGACGCCAGCCGGCTCCGGCGTGGCGGGGAGCTTTTGCGGAACGCCATCGCCAGCGTACGGCGTCACCCGAGAAAGGCGCGGGATTTACCGGGCAGCGCGGGGGACGGCGGGGGAGCCGAGGCGCCGCTCCGTTTGCTCCAGCGCGCTCCCGCCAGCGACGGGAAGAGTTGCTTAAGTACTGATCTAAAAGAAAAAATAAATCAAAACATGGCAGAAGCGGGGCACTCCGCGGAGGGTTCGAGCCAGAAACATATGGCATTTCTACCACGTTTGGGCTGTCAGGCAGCCAAGGATCTCTGCCGCTGCTGCTGCTCGCTCTTACAGGCTTTGAGGAAACGCTCAGCCGTCTGCAGGGCGTTTCGCGGCGCGGCGGGGAGCGTGCCTTGCGGGACGCCGGGCCAGCCGCCCCGAGCCGTCGGTGCCCGTCCCCGCGACCGCGGGCTGCGGACCCGCACGCGGCGCGGCCAGCCTCACTCCTCCGCCCGGCACCGGCCCCTTTGCTGGGCCAGGCGGCGTTCCTTCTGCCATCGCTCACCCGTCTTCCCACTTTCCAACAAAACACTGAATATCGCTGAATTTTCTCAATTTGCCCAACAGAAAACCGTTGTTAGAGGCAAACGAGCATCCCGCAGGTTTCGTGGGGCTCGTTTTTTTAGGCTCCTAAAGTAGCTAGCAACTTCTTTCTCCTATTAAGCCAGCTCTCGCTGCCCACTCTCCCGCTCTGCTGAGTAGCGAAGCGAGGAAAATGGAGCCGGCAGCCTGCCACCCTCCCCAAGGCTTCGCCCCGTGGAGGATCATTTAACCCCCTTCTCCGCCCGTCAGCAGTTTCTCCTCTCGGACGCGAGGCAGGCTCTCCTCCAGACCCTCCTGCTCCCGGCTTCGCGGGCTTTGGCGGAAAGCGCGATGGAAATCACACGCAAGCCCCTTCAGGGGGGTGAAAACTGCCTTGATGCCAGCGCCGCGAGCGTTTTCCAAGCATCAGACTCCTCCTGGGTCTCGAGAGGCCACGGATTGAGGGAACTTTAGCATTTACGTCCCGAACCCTGCTGCTCTGCTGCGGGACGCCCTCACAAAGCCAGTCCCGCGCCCGGGCATCGTGCGGGACGCTGGTTAATCACTGACAACACGCGTGCTGCTGCTCATCTTGGCGCAAAAGCCTCCCCGACTTTTCACGCTCTTCCCCCACGGTCTCTCTAAACGCTGCCGTGCCCAACAGCAGCGCACTTGAATGACGCGACACGCGCCTACCCCACACCGCTTACTGCTTTATCCGCGAGGAAAACGCCGCGTGCGGATTTTATACGCGCGGAACAGCTCCCTGCACCCGTCCCTGGCTGCGCGGTGCCGTGTCCGATGCCCCCCCAGCTCCCCGCAGAAGGGCTGGTGTCCTGAGCATCCCTGCCCCGCATCCCTGCCCCGCATCCCTGCCCCCCCGCGCCGCTCGCTTTCCCTCTGCTCGTCTCTTCTGCAGGAGGGAGTTTATTTTTTATGATGAAAGACAAAGCTGGATTTTATGTTTTTACACGAATGTAGATGTTGGCTGCCAGACTCTATCCACAGTAGTGAGGAAATTCAGACCCTCCGGCGCTGGGTGGAATAACCCAGCGCATGCAAACTCCGCGTAGTAATTGGAAACATTCGCTGCTGCAGCTCTGCGGAGGCACAGGGGCACCGGGAAGGTTTTCCTTCTCCCCCGGGTTTGTTCCGTGGAGCTCCAGAACAGGAGGCTGGAAGAATTTAGCAGAGTTCACGACCCCTACAGCCGAGCAAACCCAGCAGCTCAGGCATTTTTGTGTACCGAATCGCTTCTGACCTGACAGGACCCGCACCTCTCTACCCTTTGTTCCCAGGGCTGCTAAATTCTTTATCTAGCTGAAACACAGATTCCTTGGTCTGAGCGGCAAGTTATCCCCGGACTTGTTTGGAGCAGCTCGCTCCGATAATGGACCCAAGCACGGGACGCGCGCCTGGATGCTCTGGCTAGAGCTAGCACCCAGCACCCCGCGCGTAACGGTCTGCACCCTGCCGAATTCCATCGCCGCCCGGCACCGCGACCCTCGGCAGCCAAGGCCACGCCGCTCCTTTCTACGCTCCCATCACGCCCGCGGCTCCCGAATCCAGGCGACAACCCCTAATTTCCCCCAGTCCCAGACGAGATTGCAGCGCAGGAGCAGCGTCAAAGGCCACCGCGACGGAAGCCGAGGGGCAGCACGAGGTCACTTTATTTTCCGCAGCACGAGAAGGCACTCGCGCGTGTCGAGCCTGGCGGGCGTCCTCGGGTGGGATGCTCTGACCCGCCGCGCTGGAGAGCCCGCAGCGTCGCGCCTGCTCGCTGCCACGAGGAGCCCGCACGCACAAGCGCACATCTTTAGCTCAACGGTGGCAGCTGTCCCAGCGCGGCATTCCCTCTCCGGCCACGGGGCTGCTCCTGCCTCCCCCCGGCACGGCGGGCGTCAGCGCTGGACGACTCCTAGTTCACGCCTTATGTATTGGCGCAGCCTCAGGAAAAAAGCAGGCGAATCCTAGACCCGCTGTAACTCCCTGCTGCGTACTACGAGAACGCACAGGACCCGCGCCAAGACGGGTAACGTAGCTGTTACTTCACGCTTGCCCCTGCCGAATGGGCAATACCGGACTGCAGATGCAATTAAAATCCCGAGACAGATGCAAAGCCTGAGGCAGTTATTTCTAACCTCAACAGATCTTTGCCTCGGCCACAAACGCACGCGTCAAAGTGCCAGAATAAGCCTCAAACTCGCAGGTGCCCCTGTATGAAGTGGGTTTAAACTCAGCTTTCCCTGTTCTCTCCACCCGAAACCCCTTCTGCTCAAGAGGGAAGGCATTGCCAAAGCCAGTCACGGGAAGGGATGCTTGAGTAAACGGGATGCAGGAGCCAGCTGGTGGTTCCAAGTCCTCCTCCGAGAAAGCAAGCTGCTTGCAAACAGATTTGCAAGTAGTGAGGGGGATAAAAAAAAAAAAAATAAAAATCTGTCAAGTTACTCATTCAGGAGGCATTCAAACCAGCCAAAGCACAAATCTCCCTACGGTGCGCAGATCTCCTCGTACTTCATCGGAGGCTGGGTGCAGCAGAGCCATCGGGCCCGCGGTGTCCGAGCTACCTGCTCAGGGACCCTCGGCTCCTACCGAAACCATCGCCCTCGGGATGGCTCACGGCGAACACAGTTGTGCAGCCGCATTGCCTTCCAGCGTGGGGTGCAGACGCGGAGGCAGGGGCACCCCCGAGCTTTGGGGCAAGTGCAGCGGCAACGGGAGCCAGGTGCTCCGAAGCGCCAGCCTAAATTCCGAGCCTGCCTGCACATCAGTCGCTGTTTGTGAGCAAAGAGGACGCTGCTCCTACGGGTCCCCGGGGAGAGAGCAGCTCTAGAGTCCGCTCCGTTGGCTAGAGCACCGGGCGCTTCAGCCGGCGCACCCTCGGAGGCTCCCGTGCCGCTCCGAGCGGGCGGCAGCACGAGGGGTACGCGACAAAGCGGGGCTGGAAGCGGGAGAAGCGAGTCCCGTGCACCGTGTCCCCACGGCCACGCACCAGCCCCAGCTTTGCCCCAGGAATCCCGCTCCAGCCCGCCTCGGGGAATGCCTCCCGATCGGCGGCAGCGCCTTCAAAGCCCTCGCTCAACCTCGGGAAGACCCGAGCAAAGGCAGCGCACCCGACGCAGCGCCAGCCGGATCGCCCTCCCCGCCCGAGGATGGAAGCTTATTAGGCTGGGGCCCACACCAGAGTTATTGTGCTGTGTTAAATTTATTGGTACTATCTCACCTCATTAAATGCTTAAATAGACCTGACAAGACAGAAAAATGGGACTTTAAAAAAAAAAACGAGAAGGGAGCCGGTGCTCGCGTGCTTGGAGTCACCTCTAACGCAGCAGCCCGCGCTGCAGGAGAGGACGGGGCAGAGCAGCAAGCCGAGGGATGCTTCGCAGCGCAGCGACTCGCTTCCCACAAAGCCCAGTCCCCGGAGGAGAACGCTCCCGCATCGCTCTTCACGACCAGCACGCGTCCTTCTGGCCAGCACGAGGAAGGAGGGAACGGAGGGAGACAGGATCCACGCCATCCATGCCATTAAACTCAGCTTAGCGCGAGCTGAGTTTTTGCTCCCCACGTAGCCAAGAGCAACGGCTCCGAGCATCCCCCCCCGCAGCTGCAGCCGTGCCAACCGGCTCCCCGAGACCTTCGGGAAGATTAAAGCTTCCCTTCGTTCCGTCCTCTTAACCCGCGCCGCAACGACCTGCCCTTGGCCCGCCGAGCTGTGCCGAGGAGGGGAGCGCCCGGAGCCGGCCGCGCAGCGGGAAGGCAGCCGGGGCCGCGGCGCTCCGCTCCCCCCGCTCCGCACCGGCATAACGCCGCGCTTAATTTTGATTTAGCGGGACAGCTACGGCATAATGGCTGCGGGAGACCATTATCCTGTGACAACGTTCTGTTCCACTGTTATTGCTTCATTAATTAAGTACCAATTGGCTATTAATTGCGGGAGATATTTATTACGGGAGGGAATCAGTTACCACGTAGTTAAAGGTCAATAAGAGGCGTAGCTCACCCGTTGGTATTTACACACGCTCCACGCTACACACGGCGCTCAGGGAAGCATCGTCCCCAACCCCTCCGCGCCCACGGAGAGGGGACGGCATCCTGCTGCCGTCATACCTGGCTTTGCACGCGGCTGCTCCGGCTTTCGGAGCCAACGGCGACGCAAGGGGCCGGCACTAGCCCTTGTTTCGCCACTTGAGGATTATTACGGCTACGGAGGGAAAGACGCTCGAAGTACCGAACCTCCACCCCCCCGTTCGGACGAGGGGCTGGGACGTGATCCAACAGACGGGGTCCGGGCAGGAATCCAGGCGCTCCGCAGGCTCCCGGGGCAGAGGGTCACCGGCCCCGCGCCGCAGCGGGGACGGGCAGATGAAGCGCCTTGCCCTCACCGCGCGCGGTTTGCGGCCGGAGGGAGCGATGAATTCAGAGCTGTGCGTCCCCAGGCAGTGCTCAGCCCACCGGAGCCTCTCAAGGAAAAGATGCGCCTCAAATCTTCGGAGCGACTTGTCACAGGAGTGTTTTTATTCGCCCTCGGAGACCCATCGCTCACCCGCGCAGCCTTCTGCAGTGCCCGTCCCCGCTCCGGCGGGGACACGCACGGGGAAACGCCGCCGGCACAGACCAAACCCCTCCGAATTTAAGTGACAAGCCATGCAAATTCCAGCTAATTGATATTAGGTCGCGTTTCGCGCTCTACAGTTCGCTCTCCGCCTTGAAAATGTACTTTAAAGCGACTCCGGGCTAACGCGTTTCAAACCTGAAAGGAGCGTCAGTTCGGAACAGGCTGCTTTTCCCGCAGAAGAGCTCGACTCTTACAATGGCTGGGAGATTATCTGAAGAGACCTTCGCTCTCATTTAACAAATTAAATGACTAGATTTTCAGGAGTTCAGCATCTGAAGTACTCCGCTGTTTTTGAAAAATCTGGCTGTAAATGTCATCACGCTGGGCCCTTTAGAAAAACCCGACTGCAGTAATGGCTGGGAACTTTTGAAACCCAAATCCTGCGCGCTGTTCAAGCGCTGACCCCGAATCGATCCTATTCAGGAGCAGACACCCATCTCTGGATGTGAAATTTACTCTCTACCTTCGCTCCTATTTAAAGGGAAGGCATTATAAAAGGAGGAAAATAATCAAAGGGCCGAGCATCCCTTTCCCCTCCGCGTCTGACGCGCCAGCACCGAGCAAACCGCGCCTGACCAGCTCCCGCGCCCCGCAGCCGCCTTTTCCCAAAGTGATGCCGAGCACCCTCCGGTCCCCGAGAACGGGCTAAAGGATCTTCACGCGGTTTTTTTTGCTCCCCTTTCCCGGAAGGCGGAGGCAAGTCTGCAGGGGAAATAAGACGCCTTGATGCGGCTCATCCCCGGCTCCGCGTGCGCCCCGGGAGTCCCGGCTGCTCAGCCAACTGCCCAGAACAAGCCGTCAGGGCCATCAGCGCGGCAGGAGCAGCACGGGGAGAGCCGGAGCCTCCTCGCATCGTACAGAATGCATAGATCACGCGGGATCACGCGGACGGACGCCGTGCCGGCTCGGTGCCAGTCGAGGCACTGGCATCACGAGTGGCAGAGAGGCCAGAAGCAACAACAACAAAACCGCAGGCTAAAAGCAGAAGAGCCTGAGCTTTCGGCTCGGGTTTGCAGCTTCAAGCTTTGCACTCGCGGCAAAGGTTGCGGGGACTTTTGGGCAGGGACGAACTTCGAACCGCGCCCGCGGGACGCACAGCAAGTCTGGCCTCCGCTAAGCGCTTCTCGGCCCCCCGGCCGGGGCAGGGGAGGTCCCCGACGGCCGGGGGCTCGCGGTCCGGAGCGCGGGACGCAGCGGCCGTGCCGAGCAGGCTTTCCTCCCCTGTTCCGCCGCCGCAGCCGCCCAACTTCCCCCTCCAGCACCCCAGGCTCCCGTTGCTCACTTCTGCCTCCTCGGCGTTTACTATTATTATCTCAGTGTTTTGCAAGCATCTCACACGCCTTCGGCCCCGACCCGGGAAACAGCTGAACAAGGCAGCTGATGAGAGGGGTCCGAGGAAAACGCCGTCATTTAGGAGGAGAGAGGCCTCGCGTCTGCTCCCGGCCGTGCTGCTGCCCCGATGCATCGGCTCGGGCGAGCCACCCCCCTCGGGGCTCCGCCTGCCTGCGCTGTCAAACCCGAGCGTCACGCTAAAAAAGAGCATCGCTATCGGCATCGCTCCCGCTGCGACAGCTCCAAAGGTGCCCCCGGCGCAGGGGAGGGGGACGCCGCGAGGCGCCGGGCTCCCCCCCGACGGTTGCCCCAAGACGGACCCTTCCCTTTCCGCGCCCCCGCACGCCGAAACCGCACCCGAGCGCGCAAACCCCCCTCCAAAACCGCCGATGCAACATGCGGAGAGGGAACCCTTTAAACGGTGCCCGAAAAAGCAGCCGCACGCCGCAGGAAAAAGGGGAGTTTCGCCTATCGAACAATAACAGCAAGATATTATCCGTGTAGGGCTCTGATTGTGCCGTATAAAAAATAAAATACACACTGGTTAATCAAAGAACTACAGACACTTTTAAGTAATCCCAGCTCTGGCTTTGCATAACTCCATACGCTGCCAGCAGCACTCCCGCCGACCGCAAGAGACCATCATATACATCAAAAATTCTCCTTTAAATTTATTTTCTCTAAAGATTGGTCTTTTGAACTGCAGCGGTGGAAGCTTAAGGGTACAAAAACCTGCCTTTTTTGTCTCTCCCTCTCGCGGAGGATGCTGATCTGTGGGGAAAGCGCCGCCACAAGCTCCCGTGCCTCGCCGAGACACCCGTCCTTTCCACGGATCGCTTCTCTTATCAGCCACTTGATTAAGACGTTAAAAGAAGGCAGGTGAAGGAAGGTTGTGCAGCAGGGAAGAGGCAGCAAGAGGCTTCCTCCTCCTCCTCCTCCTCGAAGGCTACGAACAGCCGCCCGCTTTCCCTCGACCAGCCTGGCTTATCGGGAGCCGAAGCAGCACCCAGCTCCAGCCGGAGGGTCCCCGAAATCCAGCCAGGGCAAAGCGCTGCCACGGGGATGCTCCGGGGGAGGCACCGGCCACGTCCCGGCTCCGCGCACGGGCTGGCGACGCGCTAGGGAATTTCCCAGCCCCGAACGTCGCCGCGGCGCCTGGAAGCCCCGGGGCTCGGAGGCCTCTGTGCTCGGATGGGGGATCTCCCTCGGAGATAGAAGCGGGACATCGCTGCCTCGACTTCCCCGAAACTCCGCTTCACGTGCGGCGCTCCTTACGTTGTCAAAGGACTTCGTGAAAGTTAAATTAAATACTTACGCTTCCCCCGCGAGACATCAAAGCGATTGTTACGGTACCGGCGGGGAAAGCGGCGGCAGAGCCACGGCCAGACTCCAGAGGTGCGCTTAAGGACATGCACCAACACGTGCCCACCGTAAACATCCCGCGCGGACGAGGCTTTCGTGTGCCGTGCAAAGCCTCAAGCGCGCTGAATACCTGCGCAATCCCGGGGCGCGTTACCAAAGGCGTTCCAAAAAAAAAAAAAAAAGAGGGGTTTTTTTTGTGCAGAACGTGTTTAGTCTGGACAAAGAGATGAAGCAGTTTGCAGAAACACAAAGTGGCAGAAACATCAGGCCTCCCGCCTGCTCCGAGCCGGGAAAGCAGCAGCGGGGGAAGCCCTGTCGGGAAAGGAGCCGGCAGCGCCAGGGCCGCGATCGGGCGACGCTGGGAGATGCGGGAGGAGAGCAAGGAGCGGGTTCAGTTTAATGGAAGTCTCGGCTCGAGTTCCCGGGAGACGGCCCAGACTCCCCAGCGTAACACGTGCGTTAAGGGGGGGAAGCACATCCCGCCAAATGCATTTGCCGCCTTTAATAATTCATCCCCGCGCGCGCAGCCCCGCTCGAGCGCGGTCCCTCGGCGAGCGCGAGCCAACGCCTTCCTAAAAGGTTCTCCGCCAGCCCTCCGCGCCGCAGCCCCCGCGCCGAAGGAAAACTCATAGCTCCAGCTGGCACTCGCTGAGAAGTCACTTAATATTTCACAACGCAGGGAGCTTTGTTTAATGGGACACGTTGTTTTTCCCTAAGCAGTTGGAAAACCCCTTGACATCACATTAATAATGTCAAGTTTTATTGGCGCTCTGATTTGAAATGATATTAAACTTTTCAGACTGTCTCGACTGAAGGAGGAAGCTGTTAAGATGCAGACAGTTGGGATAACTGGAAAAATAATAGGTCTTGTCAGCCGTTTCTTCCGGACCGCAGGGGAACCATGTCAAGACGGGGAGCGGGGCGTCCACCCCCTGCGCTAGCTGGGTAGGAAGCGGGATTCTCCACGCGACCGCCGGCTCGGCACGGAAGACGCCACGCCTAACCCCCGGCCGAGGCACGGCAAGCCATCCCCGCAGCAGCCGCGACGCAAGCACGGCCGCGCGTCCAAGCAAACGCCTTGGTTTTCAAGCTCTGCAGCCGACACCGCGTAAGCCGAGGAGCGAGTTATGCAGAGAAGAGGCTCGACGAGCCCGGCAGCGCTGCAGCCCGCGAGCCGGAATGTCCTTTTGCACGCCCTATACGCGTGCAACGTACTCGCGCCGTCTCACTCCCGAACATACAGCCAGGATGAATTACCTTCTGTGGCAAGCGGCCGCACGTGCAAAAAAAAAGTCCATTAAACGCATGATAAACTGGAAACTCGCATATTGTTTTCATGTACGTGTTTCCAGCGTGCCTGCTGTCAAATGACTCTTTGTTACCGGTTTATTCTGGACCGCTGGCTTACAGAAATGCGCTTTTGACAACCCAACACCGCCCAACGCACCCGAAGGATGGCGTTTTAAATTGCACCTTTTGTTTTGCACGACACGAACCGGCGATACTGTGACTCGGTTTATCGGGAGGTCGGAGCGGCCCCTCCCCGGGTCCAGCCTGCAGCCTCCGGAGCTGATGGAATTTACTTTGCTCCATTAAGACAGCGCGTACCTCGCTACGGCTGCCGCATGCCAAACAGCGAGCGAGCACAGCCGCTCCGAACGGAGGCCGCGCGTGTGCCCAGGAAGCTTATTCAGGGCATAAATCGTCCTTGGGCCATACAGCCAAGTCTGCCCTGGATCCGAGCTTTCAAGTGCCTTCGCTGAGGCTCTGATTACGTTCCAAGCCAGTTCCTCTACGAAGAGCAAGCGGTCGCATCACGCCGTCCCAGGGGAAGGGGCCCTTCCGCCAGGTGCTTTTTGCCGATTTGATTTTTATAAAGCCTCGCTGGAGTAATATCGCAGTTACGGGTGCTTTGCCGACGCGGGTATTTCTGCCGCTCCTCGGCCGTTTCCACGACACGGCCCCACCTCAGCTCTCCCTTTGCCCGACGCTCGGCGGGGACCGAGGCACCGAAGCCGTATAAAGGAGGGAGCGTAACGCTCGCTCCCAGGGAGTTTCAGGACCGGGGCGACCGGCAGCGACGCGAGGTCCCAGATGACCGATGGCGTGCCACGTGCCAAGCATCACCCCGCTGATTTCAACACGCCGTGGACCGCAGCGTCTTCGGGTTTACACACGGGCGCAGACGCTACCGTTAGCAAATTGATACGGCCACGTTCGCCGGCGCTGCGCTGCCCCAGAAAATTCAACAAACTCGCGCTCAGTGGGAGAGATATAAATAAGCGACTCGCCCACTCACGAGGCTGGTCCTGCTCCTCTTTTAGGCAACACAGAGACATATGGAACTCCCCTAGCTCTTCCCAGGCAGGTTTACGCAGAGACAGAGGCTTGGTGCCATCACCGGGGGGGCTGAAACGGGCAGCAAGCTGCACCGCTCCTCCTCCCTCAGTTCTCCAGCTGCGGCAGACCCAGCCCTTAGCTGGTTACGCGATGCCATCAGCCCGGTCCCACCCCAAAGCCCACGGCAAGGCCAGCCCCCGGCTTCCCTGGGGGAGGCGAAGCGTGCCGACCCACCGGCAGGACCAGACAACAAACCCGACGGACGAGCCGAAAGGAGCCCTCTGATCCCGCGCCAACGATGACAGCATCAAACCCAAACCCATCACCAGCGAAGTTCAGTCTATCAGAGCCATACCAGAGAGAAGCGTCATTAAGAGCCTGAGGTTAAGAGAAATGACTGTTATTTGCTGTATTTAAAGCCTATTACACATTGTTCACGGGGGTAAAAGTTAAAAGTTCGTATCGGGTTGGAGAGGCAGCGCCGGGGATTTTCCCAAGCGGCTCGTGAGGTTCAACGCCCGAGCGAGAACGCTTCCGACAGCACTTACAGAAAGCAGTTAGCACGCAGCCTCCGAAGGTCAGGCCTTGCCCAAACACCTTCGGACATCAAACCTGATGTGGCCGGTCCGTTTGGAAAGCCTCGACCCGCAGTTTCAAACGAATCCTTCAGCCCAGCCTCCGCAGCTGCAGTTACTGGCATTTCAAACCTACCCGCTTGTCCTACTAAACCAGGCAAACAAACATCGGCGGCTGCATACATGAGGTTTTACGCAGGTACGAAGCCGTGCGTGCAAAGCGGGGGAGCTGATTCACGAAAGCATCGTCTGAAGTTAAGCTAAGCGCAAACGAAAAGAATTTTGCAAGCGCTCCTCTAAGCGCGTGAAAACGTAACAGGGGTGTTTGGCTTGAGAACTCAATGAAAACGCTTGACTTGCTGAATTTCCTTCTACGGCTGCAAGGGGGATAAACACAAACCTCTAGGAAGTTCTTACTGGGGCTGGTTTTTTCCCCCCCGCAGCAACATTAGAAATTATCATTATCCTGAACGCCAGTGTCTTTGGGGGGGAGCTGCGTGCCACAGGCGAGGGGGGTGAGAGGGAAAACGGACCCCACGCGTGTTCTTCCCCGGCTCGGCCAGGCAGGTGCTCGCACGGCGCCGGCGGTACGGTGCCGGGCAGGGAAGATGCGACGCACGGCTCGTCCAAGCACCGACACCGTTAACAGTCTTTCACCCCTCCCCGGGCAGCCCAGCAGCTCCCAGCACCCCCCAGGCTGCCGGGTATCGCCTCTGGGATGCAGCACCCCAAGACGCCCCTTCGCAGCCCCCGGACGCTCCCGCGCAGGCTTCGTGCCGGCCGAGCAGCGGCGTCGGTTTCAAGAGCCCCCGACCTTTAATAATGGTTTCTGCCGTTATCTGAACGCTCCCTAATTCATCCCCTTCTGTCCCTGAAAATCTAAATCCTATTTAAGTTAATGCCCTTCATTTTCATTTATAAAGACAGATACAAAATAATTATTTCCTATCTCTGCTGTTTCCTTATCTTCTGTCCTAATAATTCCTCACTGTCTCTCTTTCATCATCTGTCTGCAGTACAAGAAACTTTTCTGTTAGTTAAAATATTCCGCGTGTTCATTTTCCTCCTCTTTCACATCTCGCCGCTTCTCTCCCGCTACCTGCCCTCGCTCCCCCCCTTCCCCCTTTCCGAGGCCTGCCAGCGCTTCCCACGCTCGCCCTTCGCACCCATCTCCGCATCCTTCCGGCGTGCGGATTCCAGCTCGCGATTTTACATGCCAATTCCAGCCGGCCACCTCCGCGCTCCCCCGCCTTTGATACCCGAGTAGCCCTGCCGGGTGACAATTCGATCAAAAGAAAATGAAGGCGTTTTGTGCGGGAGACCGGCCCCGCGGCAGGCGAGGGCGTGGGGTCGGCTACGGCGCCCGATGCCGGGACAAGAGGAGACCGGGCATCGCCAGGGACCAGCCGGTCCCGCCGCGGCCCCAGAGCCCCTCTTGGGGCCCAAACAGCGCCCGTGAGCCGTTCCCGGTGACGGAGCGTCCCCTCGCAGTCCCGCCGCGTTACCCGGGTTAGAGCACAAGCCCCTTCCCAGGGCACGGGCCAGCAGAGCCCACGCTGGGGTGGGACTAGCTGACCTTTAGAGGGTCCCTTCCAACCCAAGCGATTCTGCGATCCAAACACCCTCCCAGATGCGCTCCCGTTACGAGCATCGGCCCCGGGGAAGCCGAATCAGCAGCCCCGGCCCCTTCAGGTCCCTGAAGCGGCACAGCAACACTTGAGGGCTTGCTGTTGGGCGGTATCTCACGAGCCACCCAAGACGCTTCTACTTGTAGCTCACCGTCCCCTGTTGACACCAATAAAAGCTCGCTGGGCGCGCGCGTGTCTCTATACATTTATTAAATCCGTTTGCTCGCCGCCAGCCCTCGCTATAGCCTGTCTGTTCTCTTCTCTGCGCGGCGAGCCTCTCTTACGTTAGCTGCAGAGCGTTGATGTGTTTGCAATCAAAAGAAATCGGATCGTAAGCCTTCAAAAATTGACAGCGGAGCTCTGAGCACCCGAGACGCCCGAAACGCATTTCTAACGGCGTTTCCCGAGAACGGCTGAAGCTCTGCCTATTCCTTCGGACTAGGGAAACGGTGCCTTCCCGGTGCCGCGTACGCCCTTCTCCGGAACTCCGCCGGCTCCCCCGAGATGCTAAAACTGACCCGAAACCAGTTACTCCCGGGCAGAACGCGAGCGCCCCGTAATCGTTCACAGCAACCACGCAGCTCTGGCGAGGAGAGAGAGCTCGGTCTTACGCTGTCTAGCACAGAGCGATCGCTTCGGATAAATAATTTTGACTAGTGACTCATCAGCAGCCTATGCGGGAAGTATATATTTAAACCTGTGCAGCTTAAACAATTGTTAAAGATGTCAGTTTATCATGCAGACAGTTTTTATTGAAAGGAGGAGGAAAAATATCATTTTTTAAATTAATGAGAGCAGACCTTATCTCAGCCGCTTTTACTACACCGTATTTTGGAAAATGTTCTTTTATTGCTCGCAATTGCTTCTCTTTGTTGGACCCGCACGCCAACAGCCACGTTTCAAAAGACTTTACAAACATTAACCAACAAAACCTCAGCGCTGGGAGCTGCAGCGGCAACAAGCGCGGAAAGATTAATTCGCTTGCCCAGAGTTGCATTAAATCACGGCAAACTCGCGAGCAGAGCCCGGGGCTCGGCTCCCCGCTCCGAGCCAAAGCGGTGCCCGTGCACAACGGATCGTCCGTAAGAGGCAGATTGGGACTTGGCCATCTCACGAGACAGGAGAACCGGGGCTTTCAATAAAGTCAGACAGTAGGCGAGGCCAAGCCGATAAAAAGAAATACTTTTCCAGCCCGGTAATGAAGTCGCTGAAGTCCAGGAGCGGGAAGGAGAAGGGAGCCGGCAGGTCTCGCCCCCCGCGCCCTGCGGAAGGGGGAGATGCCCCTTCTTCCCCCTTCCCTCCCCACCCGAAAGCGGCTAAATCAAGCCCTAATGGACTCGCACGAAGCTGGCTGCTGATGAAAATCCGTGCGGCCGCGGCCGCTTAGAGGGCTCAGAGAACCCTTCAGCCACGTCCCCGCTGCGCTCTTTTCAGGAGAGGTCCTTTTAACTCCGTGCTATTCCCAGAGCATCGCGCTGATTTAAATGTTAACACGCTCTCCGGACGCGGGCACCTCCCGCGCGTCAGAGGCGGCTGCAAACGGCGCCGGCAGCGGCCGCGCCGTATGGGGGTCCCGGGCTGCCCTTCCCCTGCCCGCCCAGGGCCGGCAGAGCATCCCGGAGGAAGCGGCACTTCCACAGCGAAACACAGTTGCCAATTTGCAGTAAATAACCGAGGATGTTTACTAAATACATATTACAAAGTGCAACAGCTATGGAAAACAAAGGCAACTGCGAGAAAAAGGCAGTCGGGAAAGCCAGCCAGGAGAAGCGTTTGGGGAGCGCGCTGGGAGATTGAGAAAGCTTAAGCCTGGGACACAAATCCCTGTTTTTCATCCTTAACAATAGGGGATAAAGCCCGATACAGTGTGCCCGGCTGCAACGAAGGGATCTCGCTGCTTACGGCCAGCTGAAGAGATCCCATCTCCTCGCTGATCGCCTGGGGTTCGCATCCCTGACAGCAACTGCACGGCAGCGTCAGCTTGCCCGCGTTTTCTGGGGCGGTGAGGGGCGAGGAGAAGCCCCAGTACAACGCAAGACACCGGGCACAGGGGCAGATCCCACTTGCAGAAGCAGCAAGAGGAGGCCAGAGGCAGCACTTTCCCCACGGAGCCGGGAACACGCTCACGGAAGCGAGCTGCTGGGAGATGAGCGCAGCGAGGCACGGAGGACCGGGGCTCTGAAGGACAGGCGGGAGCTTCCCGGCACGGGGAGAGCATCCCACCAGGAGCTCTTCGGCATGGAAAAGGCCTTTCCTCCCCCTCCTGCCTCCCGCGGCCACGCTCCTGCCCGGGGGACTCACGGCACGGAGCTGGCAGGCAGCCGCTTTCGGGGCGGGCAGGGAAGCAGCAAGGGATGCCGCTATCTGGAGCTCTGCAGCTTCCTCTCAATGCAAGCTTTCCCCGTCTCTGGCCTGCCGGTGTCTGCAGCAGCACGGAAAGCTCTGAACAAGGCTCCCTATAATCCATCAGAGGTGCTGCTGCCCATTCATGCTCCGCGGGAGCTCTGCCTCTCCACTAAATCCCTCAAGCCATCTCCGAATCGCCTAATCTCCATCTCCGCCACCTCCCTCTTCTCAGTGACCTTCCCCCTCACACAGAGCATCTGCAGGCTTCCAGATAACTCCCTCGCATCCTTATCTGCAGGAGTATTTTAGCTCCTGTCCTGGCATTGTGCTCAAGCAGCAGTAAAGACATGCTAGGAAAGCACCAGGAGCGTGCCGGGGGGAGGGAGAGGACGGCAGCTTTCCAGCTGCGCACCTGAAACCTCACCGGCACCTTGGGTCTCGCACAAAGAACAACGTGCATCACATCAAAAGCCCATCTGCCAAACCCTCACGGCAGCTCCGGCCGCGCTAACCAGCCAAGCCAGCTGCAAGGAGCAGGGGTGCTCGAAACGGGTCCTCCCCTCGTCGTCCCGGAGCGCGGTGGCAACGCTTCGTGCCCGCCCGCGCCCCTCATCCGGCGCTGCTCCCGGGTCTCCTTTGCAGCGGTCTCGCACCCCCTCTTCCTCCGCGACAGACGCAGAACCCTCGGCTCCGACCTCCGCCGCGGGCCCTTTCGTCCGCCGGGCAGGGGAGAAGGGAGACGGGAGCGGGGACGCGAGCTCGGCAGCAACGCCAGCGTCAAAGGTCTAGCGAGGAACGGCTCCTCCGCGTAGACCCGGCCCCGTTTCGCAAGCCGCACGTGCTGCCTTTCCTGAAGCGACCTGGAGAGCCCGGTAACAGCCCTGAGCTGCGGGACCCTGCCGGGTCTGGACCGAGCCCGGGGAGCGGGGAGGTCACCCCAAACCGTCCCAGCGCGCCGCAGCCGGCGGGTCCCCACGTAACCCACCCCCTCACGCCAACGGCCACGCAGGCGTCCGTAACGGCCGTGAAGGCTGCAAGCAGCTCAGCTCCTCGGCTTGAAAGATGGGCGATTTCTACATAATACGGAATTCCCAGGTCTCTCATAACCCTGCCTTTATTTTTAACAATAAAGAGCTGCCCCCAGAAGCTCCCCAGCACAAGCAGGCACCAGAAAGGAGACAGATGTTGATTCTGCAGCGCTAACGAGGAACGCCGGTATTACACGGAGCGGCTGGGGCACAGAGGTGAGGACTTACTACTCCGCGGAGAGGAGGTGGCGGGGGTGCAAAGGCAGGGGCTGCGGCAGCGAGGTTGCTCAGAGGTTGCTCGCAGCCTCTGTTCAGCGCGTCAGCCTCGCCTCTCTCCGCGGCTAATGAATGCTACAGGAGGAGAGGGAGGAGGCAGAGGCTGGAGGGAAATGGAGCAGAAATGCAAGGCTGCCATCTCAGATATCATCTGCCTCTCTGCAGAGCCGAAGGCACGGCAGCGCCCGCCGCACCCGCGCTCGGCCGGAGCGGAGGGCGAAGGCAGAGCCGGGCATCATGTCCCAGGCTCAAAGCTACGCACGCACACGCTGCCGCGCACGGGAGTGTTTGGCAGAGCCGCCCTCGTAACTGGAAAACGGACACCAGCCCTGCTGAACTCTGCCCGTGCCGTTTGCTCGCCCTCTGCGGCGGGGGGAGCGCAGCTCCCGCCCTGGGAAGCCGTGGGCTGCCCTCGCGCCCTGCCCGCAGCGGCTGCACCGGGGGCTGCAGGCAGGGCAGAGGCTCCCCCTGCCCGAGCACCGTACAGCATTGAGCCAGGAGCCACGGCCAGAGGAGCTCGGCATCGCCCGGGGAACCCGTGAAGCCGGTGCCCCGCGTCAGCTCTAGCGCTGTCCCCGCAAGCTGCCCCCCTGCTCTCCCCGGGGCTGACGCCTCGCCAGCAGCACTCCCGGCGCCCGCTGCGGTTCCGCGCCGCGGGCACGGCTTTCCGACAAGCAATCACTTCTTGGAGGCTCTGGCATTTTCTCAGAACACCTCAAATTGCTTTTTTTACACCTCACTGCTCAGTGCCAACCCCAATTCATGTTATTTGCGCATTTGCTTAGAGAACATTAGCTGATCAGTCACCCTGCGAGAGGCTGCGGAAGAGGCTTCAGCTTCTCCTTGTCACCCAAGCAGGTCGGGCACAAGGGAACCCGGGCAAGTATTTTGGAATAGAAACCGCCTCCCTGTGTGCAGGGGAAGGCCCCGGACACGGGTCCGGGAGATAACATCGGGGTGCCCGCTGCCCGCTCCCGGCTCAGCAGGGTCCTCGCAATGGAAGCGAGGAGAGGAGACGTTGGCACATTTCTGTATATTCCCTCTGCTGGCAGAAGCTGGAAAAGGCAACACCCAGCAGCCTCATGGAGACGCCGGGACTGGTGAAATACATCTAAACATACCGCTGTGCGTCGATGCACCTCGAGCAGCACGCGGGCTGCCCGGTGGGAGCTGGCCCCGCGGGCGCTGCCAGCCCCAGCAGCCAACGCGGCCCCTTTCTCCTTCCCCGGGGAAGACGCGAGGGGCTAAAGCGAGCCTAAACCTCGCGAGCTGCGTCCCCCAAAAGCGGGCAGAATGGCTAGGGCGGCTCAGCGACGCGGAGCTACCGTCACCGGGACCCCGAGCCTTCGCGCTGCCGCCTGTCGCGACAGGCGCCCGTAGCCCTCGTTTGGGAAAAGGCGCAGGAATCGCCACAATTAATAACATTATATTAGCCCATCCCTCCAAGCTGTTCCTTCCCAACCATCTGCATGTCCCAAAATGTGAGGTTTTAGTCATAAATGCCAGGCCTCGTTGTGGAAATTTATAAGCTGTTTTGCTTCCATTACCTGAACAGCTTCCAGCTACTATATCCAGGCTTTTTTAATTCTCTGAACTCCACCGCGAAATGGCACGATAAACTTCACAATACGCGGCTCCCACGCCGCAGACGCCGAAGACGCCGCAGCTCCAAAGCACGTCCTCCTTCCTCTGGCAGGAGCCAGGTATCCCGCGACTCGAACCCGGGGTCCGTCGGCGCCGAGGGGCGCGGACCCTCGCGCAGCGACACGTTAGGAGCCGTCCTCAAGAAAGGCAACGTATTTCAACTCCCATATTGCAGCCGCCACCCCCGGTGCACCATCAATTAAGAGCAGCAATAATTACAAATGGAAAACTGCAGACCTCGGAGCAGATAATGCGCTTCCATTAGATTAAGTAGTCATAGAAATCAAAAATAAAACCTATACTTCGGCTAATTAAGCCCACTCACCATCTGATTAAGATGTGTTGTGATACCGTGGAAAAGTACCAAAGAGCTATTGTAAGTAAACCGACGCAACTGGGTATTAATGCTATATTCCTCGTCCGAAGGGATAATTGATCTGCCCAGAGGTTAACCAGGATAATTACTGCGGGTGGACAAGACTGTCCGTGCCGAGCCTCCGGCTCCACGCGGCAGCACTGGGGGGAAAGGGCTGAAAACCCGTCCCCGACAGCCCCGCGTTGCTGACCCGGTACTTGGCCCTACCAAAGCCACCTCCCCGTTCCTGACTCCAACCACGCTGTGCTTGCCGACGTTCTCCCCATCCCCGAGCCTTTACTTCTACCCCAAGGTCCGTTCGGGAAAAGCGGCTCTGGGGTTCTCCAAAAGTAAATCCCTGCAATTCTGTCCATTTTGGGGGCGGGGGCAGAGCAAATCACGCTCTTCCAGCTGGCTGCGATCCATACCTACAAGGCCGGCTGCTGGGACCGGTCGCCTTCACTTCGGAGCGTTTGGGGCCAGGCTTGCGCGAGGTATTTCCGTGCCTACCAGCATCTCCGAAAGCTCGGCCCCAAGCAGCCAAGCCAACCCGCTGCTCTTTGTCCCGACGTCCTGCCTGCCACAGCACGCACCGCTCCGAAGGTACAGGCCTTGCCATCCTCCTCTTCCCTACGGCGGAGGATTTAGCGGGCAGGAATTCCCTTCGGCTCGAGCCGCTCCAGCTAACGGCCGTGCCGGCGATGCTCCGACTCGTTCCACGCGACGCCGAGGTGCCTCCCCGGGGAGTCACATTAACCGCACAGGACGAGGCTAGAAAGCCCACCCGGATCAGCCCACCCAAGGGACGGGCGGTCCCACGGCAGCATTTCCCAGCGGGAGCAGCCCCTTCGCTCCGCCAGCCTTCCGTAAGCTACGGAGCTCCTGTGAGCGGCGGCGTGGGGCCGGCCACGGCTTTCCCGAACGGAACTCTAGGTCCAAAAGCACGTCAGTCCCACTCTTCCCATACGTTTATGTCACGGGATGAATTACTGTATGCAAAGAGCACTCATTAACGGCCTGCTGTCAAACGCGAAGGATGTATTTGCCAGGGACACTGCTGGGGCCCGAGGTCTAGCGCTGCTCGCTATTTCCATTCATCGCCAAAACGATGGCACGGAAAGAATTACGAGATCTGCAGACGACCCTGTGCTAGGAGCGGCCGTACATCAGAGGCTGAGTTTCGGATCAATAGCCAGCCCGAAGCTGGAAATAAGATCTAAAAAATGCAGGGAAGCTAATGACTTTTCAAGGTATTGCGAGGAAAACAAGCCCGCAGAAAGAGCCCGGGGCGGGCGCGGGTCACAAACCCAAGGGGAGCCGCAGCGTCGCGGCGCTCGGAGGCATCGCGGCGGGATGCGGCTGCCAGCGCGCGCTTCGCAAGCCCCGGAGGAGCCGCTCCGCCCGGGAGCGACGTCGGCCGCAGACCCCAGCCCGAGGGGTCCGCGCCTGCTGCTGGGCACCTCCCCGAGGGGCGTCCTCCGCTGTTCCCGGCGAAGCCCGGGTCGCCCTGACGTCTGCTCACCCAAGAGTCACAGAAAACAAAGATAAAGGGGCGCGACGGTGAATCTAATTAAATACTCAGAGATTGGTTTTGGCCTTATTTACTCAGATATGACTCCAAGCTTCGGGTTCCAGGTTTGGTTGTTACTGTGGAAACCAGCTGAACGCGGATGCACGGAAAGAAAGGGCTCATCAGTTAAATCATTGAAAAAGTGAAATAAAACCTCGGGGAGCGCAACACGACGGGTCGTTCCGTGCTTGGGATTCTCGGTTCCGATGCTTTGCCCCGAGAGGCAGGAGACGCCTCGGACGCTCGGCTCGCTGCCCCTCCCCGGGGGGGGGGAGGGACGGTGGCCAGGGCAGCCTTGGAGCAGGAGATGGAGGGGCCCGTGGCAGGTCACGGGGCGACGGGACAGCTGGGATGGCAACACCCATCTCTGCAACGAGCGCTCAGGGCCTCAGCAGCTGCTCGGGGCCCTTCTGTCCCGGCCGACCCCCATCTGGCACCACGCTGGGAGAGGGACCGCGGATACCGGACTTGCTCTGGCTGCAGAGGTTATTTGTCTCACCTCACGGAGCAAACGAGATCAACGATGTGCTCGGAGGAGCGAAGGGCACGTTTGACAGCATCCGTAAGGTTCTGTCACGCTACCCAAAGGATATTTCTTTGCTGTCCGAACGCCACCATCATTATTTAGCCAGCGCCAGAAGATGGATTTGCCTTGTGTTTCCTCCCGTCACGCTCACTGTCCTCACCCATCACCACCAGCCAGCCCCTCGCTGTGCCGGCCGCGAGTCCCAGGCTCCTCACGCCAGTTTGCCCATCCGTCAGAGCACGACCGGGTTAAGATCTATATCCCCCCGTGACCGGCGGTTAAACCGGACCCCGAAGAGCAGCGGCGGGGACACGGCTGACGTGTGCAGCATCAGCGGCGGGCGAGCACCCCGTACCCCAGCTCTGCTGCCTCACTCGTCCTATCGGAAGGTCGGATCACACTCACAACCCTCCAAAACCTCTTCATCAGAGGAAGATGAGGCACGGCCGAAGCATCCTTGCACACAGGCACCTCTCCCCAGAAAGCCGCCGGGAGCCCAGCTCTCCGCAACTGCCGAAATCCCCTCGGAGCCCGAACAAGCCCTCACGCGGGACAAGGCAGCGCGGTGGACAGACGCTGCTTCGGCAGAGCACCCCGCGGGAAGGGGTCCGGCTCCCCCAAGCCCCCCTCCCCGGCAGCGCCCAGCCCACGCTCCCTGCGGCAGGAGCCGGCTGCGTCGGAGGAAGAGGAACTGGCAGCCAGCGCTTTTAATTGAATAATTGAAACATTATTGATTTTCCCTACTAGCTGGCACCGAGGCCCAAAGCCCAGGCAGACCAGGAATGATTAAAAAGTAGTCTCTCCTCAGACAACTAAGAGCCCGTTCTCCTCCAGCGCGGAGGCAGCAGATGGAAACCCAGACAAGCCACCAGGCCAGCTGCGTTCCCGGCGAGAGGAGACAAGCGGAGCGCGGGACCGCAGCATCCTCGCGTGCCCGCTCCGCGTAGGCGGCTCAAGGAAGACAGAGAAGGTTTACGGTCACAGGTGAGCAGTCGCAGCCCCCCATACAGCGCTGGAAGGCGTCCCACCACCAAGGCACTAGGGCCAGCAACACCCTGAGCGTATCGTAAAGCACCAGTTGCTGTCCGGGCACCGAACACGCGCTTCGCGTCGGCAAACGACAAGCGCAGAACGGGGAAGGGCCGCAAAGCGGTACTAAAGGGATCCGTGGGCTGCAGCCGGGCCCGGGCGCTGCCGATCCAGCTCGCTCCCTGCAAGCGTGACAGGCCAGGCGGATCCCCGAGAGGAACGCGAAAGAGGGCAGCGGAGGGCTCTTCACGCTCCCATGGAGGAGTCATGCTTGCAAACGCGTACGTCTCCTCGAGCAGAAGGAGCCTATAAGCAAGTTATTCATGCTTTGGCACTGCTCGTGCCCCGAGTGCGGCTGTATTTTCAAGTGGGAGCAAGCCGTAGGCTGGCAGCTCCTCCTTCATGTCGGAAACCTGCAGCCACGTAGCTACTCTGCTCCAAAAATGTCTCTAACCCATCTTTTCCCTGCTAAGGGATCAACCATCTCACGGTCAGCCTGCAGAAGGGAGAGGACAGGGCAGTGAAGTCTTTCCCTCCGCAAGAAGAGATGAACTTGTTATAAAACAGTTGCCAATGCAGCGATGAACACAGCAGCATCGCGCACAGAAATTGAAGATGCGCTTTAATGGCTTTGCTATTGATCCGCAGACGGTGATTTTGCCTTTGACATTGGAGAATGCGATGGGAAAAGCAAAAAGGCAGCCTGCAGCCTGTTCCCGAGGGGTGGGCTGCCGAGTACCATGTCTGTCGGAGCCGAGGCCTCTTTCTGCAGGTAGCCAAAGAAGAAATCACGACCTCGCCAAGCTGAAACCCAGTTCGCATCACAACAGTCCCCAGACTTCACGCCGCTCCGACGGAAAGGATTTCACAATCTCGCATCTCCCCCCAGTAACCTGGAGTTCCAAGATAAGTTTCCCTTTTCAATTCCTCTAGCTTCCCTACAGAGAACAGGCGTGCCAAATGGACTAGCGTATCGGGAAATCTTGACGCATTCAAATAAGAAAGCAATTAAACGCTTTAATAAGGTGAGGGGGGGCGGGAAGGGAACTGTTCCCGTGATTTCGGGATGACCTTACAGCCTTCCACTGCTGCAGCTGAGAACACCAGCCGTTGGCCCGACCGCAGTGCCCGTGCGCGTCCCCGCCTTGCCCCCTCCTCAGCTGAGCGGGGCGCCCCAAGAACCCCCTGCGTGGGCGGCAGCGGCGTCCCAGCACCCAGCCCGCGGCAGGCAGAGGCAGAGCAGCCCCCAGGAGGAGCCTAGCTGCCGCCCGACGGCCACCCCTCTCACCCAACGAGAGCAACAAACGACTTGCACTTCCACTAGGCACTCCTAACAAGAGGACTTCAAAGCCCTCGGAGATTCAGAAGGCCCTGTGACACCCTTAACAAGTGCGGGTTTAGTCTCAGTTTTACGGATGAGGAAAATAGTAAGGTAGAATAATTCGCCCACGAGGAAAGGGAGAAAAGCAGCAGCTGCGGAGGGCAAACCCAAGCGCTGTCTCTCACAGCCCCCCACCAAGACGAGCCCCGGGGGAGCAGCCTCCACACCAGGCTTAGGCAGAAGCTGCAGCCCACCTGGTCCCCGTTCAGGCTCCAAACCCCAGCCAACACCTGGAGCCCCGACCGACCCCAAACGCTTCCAGCCCTTGCGCACGGAGGGCTTGGAGTTACACGAGGCACAGGGCACTTTGCAGCGACTACGCGGAAAAAGGGCTTTAATGAACAAGTATTGCGCAAAGGTTATTTTTTCCTGCCCCGGTGCACGAGGCAAACGCCAGACGAGGGACCCAGAGGCATCAGCTGTTACTTGTCATTACAACAAGCTGGCTTCAAGAGCCCAGGGCTGCTCACACGCGTTGCCCGCTGCGGGCACAGCCGCCCCAGGAGGACCTCGGGGTGCAGCCGGGGCAGCACGGAGGGCGGGCGAGGGGACGCGGGGACAGAAACGCTGATTTTGACAGAAAGGCCAGGGAAGAGGAGGGCAGGAGAGCGGGGACCCCGGGCACACGGTGCCTGCGAGCGCCTCCGTCTCCCGGGCCCGGCAAGTCGCATGGCGAGGCTGCGGCAGGGCAGAGCACCCCCGGCCCCCCCGTCTCAACAGTCTCACTGACGAGCCTTGTCATCCTTCCTCAAGACTAATTTTTTTCAATTGCGAAATCTTACAGAGCTATTAACCTCAAAAGAGTTTAACATATGGCAGCGCAAGTCTCCCTCTTACCCTAATTATAAGGCTTGCAGTAATGGGGCTGTCTTTTAAGTTACAGCTGCTATGCTTTTGGCTTTTCGCTAACGTTACATCCTATTAAGGAGCTACATTAAATGCATGCAAATTGCCAGAACACAGAGCGCTCCGGACCAGCGAGGGGACGCGTTGAAGCAACAGCAGCAATATCCCAGGGTCAGGCTCACCCTGCTGAGAACTCCGTACGACCCATCAATCACGCTCCACTCATTAATTAACTAATTCATTAAATCTCTTTACAGACGAAGGTTCGTCAAGGCGGAACAGCGTGCTGACAGCGACGCCCCGCCAGCGCTTCGCGGCACAAGCTCGGCCCCCCCGCCCGCCGGGCCGCCCGGCCGCCCGCCGCCGCCGCCCCCCCGCGCCCCCCCGGCCGCGCCGCCGCCGCCCCGCACTCACCGCCGCTCCGCGCAGCCGGCCCCGGGAAAGGGCCACCCCGCCCCGCCCGCCCCCTTATATCGGGGCCCCCCAGGTGCCGGCCATCGCCATCGGCCCGCCCCGCCGCCCATCTGCCCCACCTGCCCCCGGGCCGCCCCCGTAAGGCCCCGTACGGCCAGAGCAGGGCCCGGGCTTGGGGGACTCGTACTAAAGTTTGCAAATAAACCCAAATGCTTGCTGAGTAACGAATAATAAAGGCACGGGGGACTCTTGGGGCAGGGGGACGGGGCTGGCTGGGGGGGGGATGGAAACCCCCCGCCGCGGCAGAAGGTTCCGCAGCCCGGCAGCGAGGCACGGCCGCGGTGCTCCCGATGCCAGACGCGGCTGTTGGCTACGGTGGGTGTTGCTGGGAACGACAGCGGCTCTGAGCCGGGCCAGCTACTGCCCGGAAACGCTTTCCCAGGGGATTTTTGGGAAAGCCTGCCTTAGCAGCGAAGGGCGTTTTCCCAGCGTATAAATAAACCTGCTCCTGAGATGCGAGGGGAGCTGCCGCGTGCGTGGCCGTACCCAAGCCGCCCCCGGCCGAAGCCCCTCGGAGCCGTGAGGCCGCGGTGCTGCGAGCGGCAGCGGCTGCCCGTGGGGCCGGGAGCCCACCTCGCCGCCCCCCGCCTGGCGCCCTGCAGCATCGCTGCCATCGGCCCCTCGGCGAGCGGGGTCTCCGTGAGCCGCGAGCACAGCGTGCGACCGCCGTGGCCCCCGCTCCGGCCCAGGGGCTAATTTCTGTTCTCCAGCCCGGAGTTCAAGCAGGCGTGTTAAAACGGTGCGGGAACCGCCACCAGCCCCCCCAGGTCTGGACGGGGCGCTCCGACCTGGCGCGTTCCCCCCCCGTTTGCTGCGGTAGCCGGGTATCATCCCGCTGCTCCGAGGTCCGAGGAAACGTGGTGGCTAAAGCCTCCCCCCGCCTTTCCGAGCGGCCTCCCAGCCTACGGCGGCTGGAGGAGAGGCCGCGCTGCGGTGGCGTGCGGTAATGGTAACCTCTGCACCGAGTCTTGCTCCCTGAAGAAAAGCCTCCTGGCTCCGGTGCCACGAGCTGTAATACTGAAAATGGCTGTAAATTTGAAAAATTGGCACATTGTAGTGCAACAAGGCAATTTTTGAATTGCTCCGTGCAGCTGTGCGGTTCTGGATGCTACGCTGCCTGCATCCTAAACTGGGAGGTGGGGCATCGCCTCAGCTGAAAAAGCAGCTTCTTTTGGCCGGTCCCTCTCCGCCTGCCCAGAACGTGCGTGCGGCCGCTTGGCGAGCCGTGGCGGGCGGCCGCGGGGCTTGGCAGCCTGCCTGCGGGAGCCCGGCACCGCGAGGCCTTTCCGCCCCTGTGCTCCGAAGGAAGAGACAAAATTCCGGAATAAATAAATTGTGGCGAGATGAGAAAGCGAAAGAAAAAAAAAAAAAAAATCGGTAGGTGGCCTGCGGGGAGGAGGGGAAAAAACCCAAAGGCTCGCTCATTTAACCGGCAGTAATGAACTACTTCACGCATTGTTTCTTCTGGTGACCGAAGAGTGGGGAGGGTTTGTGGATCGAAGAGTGGGGAGGGTTTGTGGATCCTACCTGGAAGCCAGGCACCTTTCAGGCGCCGCGCTGTTACTGCGGTCTGCTTCTTCCAAAGCCAACAAGACCGGCTCGTTAAATTTTAGTATTATCCCTGTAGCCCTCTGCACCGTTTGGTTAAAGTTTAATAACTTGTTTGGTGGTTTTTGCTGCCTGTGGCGGAGCCTTTCGCCCCCCCCGGCAGCCCTGCGTTCGCCGGGGGGCAGGCGGCCTTTGGGGGCTCTGGCTTGGGGGGTGGCAAGTCTGCACGTGCAGTCTGAACCTAAACGTGGAGCCCGACCGTAAACGTGGAGCCCGAACGGGCAGAATTGCGCCGAGGCGTTTGCGTGCGCGTTGGAACGCAGAACGGCCCCAGGCTGTTTGTCTCAAGAATTTAATGAAAACGCTTTGTTTATTGCCGCGTGCTGTATGTGTGAACTATAGGTGTACGTAATGCCTAACAAATGGAGCGCGCTTCTGCCTCCGCGGCCGCTGCCGGGGGGGATTCCCGCTCGCACGTACCCGTAGCAATGACAGCACCGGCGGGAGCCGGGTAAAACACAGCCTCAGCAGCGCGCCAGGCTTTGGGCACCGGAGGCGATCCTCGGGATCCTGAGACTGTCTGCAGCCCGCTCCTGCGAGACCTCCGGAGCGCCTTGGCGTCTGGCTTGGACTAAGGAGGGCTCGGGCTGGGCAGCCGCCCACCTCCCCTGCGTAAAATGAATTACGGTGCCGCGGAGAGATGCTCTGTGTGCCACGGAGACGCTCTGTGTGCCGCGGAGAGATGCTCAGCATGCCACGGAGGGATCCCCTCGGGTGGCGGGGGGCGAGGGCTTGCGGGCTGGGCAGGGTGGGATAACACCCCCCGCCTCTGCCTCGCCACCCGCCCCTCCGTGGCGTGAGGCGGCTGCCACGTTTTGGGGGGGTTCAGGTAAGGGGAGTTTGTAATTGGGAGGGTGAGTGCTGCCGCAGAGCTCCCTCCCCGTCCTGCTGCCAGGGGACGTGCCACGTCCCTGCAGGGCCCTGGGGACAGCCGCGGCACAGCCCTGTCCCGCCCCGGGGGCAACGTGTGCGGACCCGCCGCTTCCCCGGCAAAGTTTCGCTTGACCCCCTTTTTGTGGCGCTACAATGCGCCTTTCTTCTCTTCTCCTCCTTTTTCCACGAAAATCTGAAGCCATTTGCAGTATTACAGCTTTTGCTGCCTAAACCAGGGGGACTTTCTTCGGGGAGCGAAAAATTGATTCGGAGGTTTCCATTAAGTCACATTAGCACAGCACGGCCACTTTCAAGGGCTGAGCTGGGCAGTGAGCGCATTGTAAAAGAAATGGGGCGTTTTCAGCGCCCGACTTCAGCGGAGGTGAGCTGGAACGGCCCCATTAAGCTGCTTTTACCGTGGGGCGTGGGAGCTGGCCTCCGCAGAGCCGGGAGAAGATCAGCCCGTCACCGGGACAGCGCGCCGCTAATACCGTGGCAGCTTTTTCCTCCCGCGCCCCACGGCCGAGGAACCCAGGCGCGAGGAGACGCGGGCTCGGCCGGAGGGTGCCCTGCAGACAGGAGCCAGCTCCTGGAGCAGGCAGGCGGCCGTCCGGCTGCTCCCCGAGCATCCCCGCCGCTCCATCCACCCTCAGCGCTGCCCGGGAACTTCTCCTTGCTGTTCCCGTCGTGACCGGCTGCCGGGTCGCTCGTGTTTGGGCTGCGCGCCCGGGAGCAGAGCTTGACGCTGACACTCCGAGGTGGCGATCCCCCCGTCCCCTCTCTCGCCGGCTTCGTGGCACTCTCGGCGTTTCTCCGGACTGTTCCGCACCAGCGTCCCTGCTCGCTGCAGCCCTCTTCCCCTTCCTCTTCCCCTTCCCTTCCCGGGGACGGCAGAGCCCGGACTGCCAGCTCCT
This sequence comes from Phoenicopterus ruber ruber, assembly GCA_009819775.1. NCBI lineage: Eukaryota > Metazoa > Chordata > Aves > Phoenicopteriformes > Phoenicopteridae > Phoenicopterus > Phoenicopterus ruber. The sequence goes on along the minus strand of CM020237.1, from coordinate 7,525,566 downwards.
TTGCAGGGGGCAGGCGCTGGCAAGGAGCTGCGTGATTGATACTGCGATTATGCGATTGCACCTTGGCACGGCAGTAATTGTGCTAGACAGAGCTGTTTAAATACCACCAGACAGAGTATTACTCACACGAAAATGAGGCCTTAAATGTCATTATTTGTGTCATTATTAATAGCCCCTAATTGTGTTCTCTAATCATCACGAAATTATGTTAATATTAATATTCACATCAAAACTGCCGAGGGAACGAGGAGAACTATTTTTAAAAAAAGCCAACCCCACCATATGTCAATCCCCATTAAGGTGAGGCGCTCGCCTTGCGCGTCGGCGGCGCGGAGGGGAGGCACGGACGGCTGGCGGCGGGGGGCGACACGGACGGCTGCGGGGGGCTTCTCGGCACCTCCCCGCCCCGGCAGAGGCTCCGCAGGCCGGCGTCCCGAGGCCCCCCCGAAAGCCCCTCGAGGGGCTCGCGCCCTTCCCCGCACCGCTCGTTCGTGAGGAGCTGCAGGGCTTTCGGGAGCGCTCCCGACGTTAAATATAGCTCGGAGCACGGCAGTAACTTCGGAGCGCGCACGCACGGGGAGCCGACAGGGTACGGGTTGGCGAGAACAGCTCAGCGCCCTTTACGGGCCGCGCGACAGGGACCCGCGGGCAGCACCGAAGCTTCCCCGACACGCGGATGAAGCGCGCTCGACGCTGAGGGCATCCGTGGCCCACTGTGGGATGCAGCTGTGCCACAGCTGGCGGTGGCGGGGATGGGGACGGCCACGCATGGCCCGGGAGCCGGACGGAGAGCCCCAGCCGTGCCAGCCTGCCCGCAAGGAATTTCGTCGTCCCCCGGGGTGGGGGGCAAGGAAGTTCGCGAAGGTATTTAACACTTTGAGGTGAATGATTTTTCCATCAAATATTAATGACGGATATATAATCTAATTGATTCCTCGGGGCAATCACCTCTGACAAAATGGCCCTGATTAGGAGATAATGGAGTGTGTTGAATTGCGTCCTAGGAGAGCTTAACGTTGACAAGGTCCATTATCTGGCGATGACGACCCCCTTTTGTCGGGTGCCAGGGCCCTTAGGAGAGACTTTGGGGGGAATAAATCCTTCCACGGGTCGCTTTGCCGCTCAAAGCCCACGTTTGCATCCTCTGGGCGGGCAGGAGCAAGAGGCAGGGTGGCAGCAGCAGCTCCTCTGGGATGGGGTGGGATGGGATGGGATGGGGTGGGATGCTGCGCTGGCCGCCTCAGCCAGCTGCCTGCAAATGAAGAGACGCCGGGGCGTTTGCGGGGAAAGGCTGCCATTCCGTTTCAGAAACCCGCTTTTCCTTGCTCCCGCCCCGCCTGGTTGTTAGTGCCGTGCGTTAGGAGGATCCCGCTCGCTCTAAGAGGGCGCTTGGCTTCCGCACGTTGAGCGTGAGAGGGCATCTACATGGAAGTCGGGCCTGTCCCTCCCTAACTCGGTAATTCTGGGTTTAGAGGCGGTTTCCCGGTGCCCGGCTCGGAATGAAGCCGTGGGGCAGGAAGGGGAAGCTCCTCCGCCCACGAGTCTCTCCCACGTGTGACACCCAGAGCACCGCTCCGGCCGGGTTCAAGCGTCCCCATCCTAAGCCTTCACCAGCAGCCTGACAGCCGAGCGGGACCTCTCGTTGCGACTCAGGATAATTTGGGGTTGCGCGTTCTCTGGGGCGCCGCGGGGGAACGGGGAGCAAGGATGGGAAGCCCAGGAGCTGCTCCTGGGTGCCGTGGACGAGCGCAAAGCCCAGGAGATGGTGTTTTTCCCCACGGACAAACGCCTTCTGCACTCTCTCCCAGACGCGCGCGTATATGGACATTCAAGAAAGCATTACTGTAAAACACCATTGATTTCAATTTATATTAATCCACTGTGCAGTGAACTGGGATGGCTGATTCACAATCCTCATCAGATTTCAGTGCGCCGGGTAAATCAGATCCCCTGGTTCACTGTAGTTTAATTATAAGCAAATTGTAAGTGAATTAAGATAAATCGAATTAGAACCACTCTAATACTGAATAAAAACACCCGCCGAGGAGCCTGCGAAGGTTTAACTAATCCACTCGGAGCGGTAATTTGGATGCATCGGCCCGGGCGCTGGGGCTGGACCGGGAGCCGGCTGCTCGCCGAGCGGGAGGACCGGCGGGAGCACGGCCTCGGCGCGACGCGGGACGACCGTCGACCCGGGCAGCTCCGCTCGCCCCCGCGGTTACAGCCGCCCGCCGGGGAAGACGGGCTGGCCGGCGCCGGGAGCGGCCAGGCACCGGGGAGACGGGGACCGGAGCCAGAGCGTCGCCGACGAGGTTGGAAGCGCGGGAGAAGAGGAGCTGGAGCAGACGGATGAGGCGCACCTTGGAAGCTGGGGTGGGTCTGTCGTCGTCTTCTTTTTTCCCTCCCGGGGAAGCGTCGTTTGTACAAATTGCCCATCGGTGCCAGCTTGGGAGAGACCTTACAAGGGAAACCTGGAGCCTTCCCTGCTTTTCCTGTGAGCGGCTGCCCCTTTTATTTCCGAGCAAGGAGCAAGCGGAGAAGAAAGGAGCCCCTGTCAGCCTCCGGGAGACAAATTGCTTCCCGCAGCCCGAGGTGGCTCGGCTCTAACAACCGCCCGTTCCCGGAGGTGAGCCGAGGTGCCCCCGCGCTCGCCAGCCCCCCCCCAACTGCCGGCTTTTAAATTGAGCCCCAGATGAGTGACTAACCCTCCTTTTCGTTTTTATCTGGCCGGAACGATTTACTGGGCCGCCGCGTGAAAGCGCGCGGGACTCCGCTGCCGGGGCGGCAGAAAATACCGTGCTGCCTACGCGAGAGGACCCCGCCGATGCCCGGGGTTAAAGATGCAGGCGGTGCTCTTGTCGGCTGCCTCCCCTCCCTCAGACGGGCTGTTATCTCCCTGGGCGCGCTCCGCTTCCGAGAGGGAGGCGGGCAGGAGGGGCCACCGGCGGACTGCAAGCCGCCAAGTTATTAAAACAGTGGAGGCGACAAAGCGGTGCGGGTTCCCCGCGCGTCCCCGGACGCCGATTCCCTGTTCGCCCCCGGAGCCCGCCGGTTCCTGCCCTGGCGCTCCGGGCTCCCCATCCTCACACCGGCGCTCGCTGCCATCGCCCCGGGCTCTGCCCCGCTGCCTGCAGCATCCCTCGGGGGGCCGGGGACCCGGCGGCGGCCGCGCCGGGGGCTGGCCCCCCGCCGCGGGTGGATTACGGAGGCGGGAGGTAGGGGCTGCTCGGCGGTTCTTCGGGGGCCCGCAGCTCCTCGCCGTCGCTCTGCGCAGGCAGGTTCCCCTCCTTTGACTGATCTCGGGTTAGCTGCCTGTCCGCCCACGCCCTGCCGCTAATGGCCTCATTAGTTAGGGAAAAGGGCCGCTGAAGTCGGTTTATGATACGTAAACAGTGAAAAACAGCAAAATCGATATCTCTGCAGAGTCGGGGGGAGACGAGGGGGCCCGGGGGCGAGCTCAGATAACCCGGGAGCTTAAAAACCCCGCTCCCAGCGTCTGGGCTTGCGTTAAACACACGCTCCTGAGCGTTCGGCTCCGGTGAGACAGCCTGCGCTCCCGCCGCTCTCCCGGGGCCGCGGACCAGCAGAGCATCCCACGGCTCCTCTTCCCGCCGTGGGGCCGTGCCACCGGCCGCCGTCCCGCCGGGAGGGCACCCGGAGCCCGGGGCTGTCCCCGCCGGAGCCCGGGAGCTCGAGGGGTGCAGGCGGTGAGAAGGCAGTCACGGCCTTGGCCCTACCTGTGCCGGGAAGGGAAAAACCCGGTTTAAGTGGTTGACCAATCTCTCCGCTAACGGCGTCTCGTAACGCCGCGGAGGTGACAAGCTCGAGAGGCGGATCTGGATGAGTAACGCAGGGGAAGTTACCCACGGCGGGAGCGATGGAGGCTTTCCCGCGCTGGGGAGACCGTAATTCGGGGAGAGATTTGTTGTTTTGAAGCGTGCCCGAGTTCCCGCGGGGGTTAATCCGCAGCAGCCGGAGGTACCGGGCTGCGCGCTGAGGGATCCCAAAGGCTCCTTCTGATCCGCAATCCAAAGCCGCAGCCCCGCCGCGACCCGGGCCTCTCTCCAGCCTCCTGCCAACGATCTCCGTTTGCTGGCCGCTCCTTTGACGGCCGATTTCTGCCGGGCGGTCGCGCACCCCCGGCGTGCGAGTCCCCGGGAGACGGCCTCTCCGCGCCCTGTGTGCCGCCTCTCTCAGCCGGCTCCCGCCGAGCTGATTCCCCCTCCTCCCGCGCTCGGCCGCCGAGCCTACGCCGGCACATCTGCTGTTAAGAGGAGGAGCGGCGGCATCGCCTTTGGCTTCCAGCCGCGGCAGGGGTCAGGCAGCGGCGAAGGCAACGCCCGAGCGCTCTCCCTGCAGCCCCACTGCCGAGCCGGCCCAACCACCGTGTTTATATAGGGCCTACAAAAAACGGGAGCTGGAAAAAAACAACAACAGAACGTTAAACGTGGGGTTTTTTGAGCTTTCCTCATCAAATTATGGCAACAAGAAGAAATTTTCAGCTTCTTTTTCTGTCTTCTGATTGTGCTGAGAGCATCCCGCTGAGAAGAGTGATTCACCGCCAGCCACCATCCAGCCGGAAGAGCCCGCAGCCCACGCGGAGCGGGGAGCGGCCCCCGACCCTCCTTCGGAGCGGCACGGGCACGGCGGCGGCCGGCGGAGCCGGGGAGCCCGCCGGGATGCCCTCCGTTTCTGACGAATCGGCGCGCGGGTGCCTCGCGGGGAAGGGCGGCTGCAGCCGCTCCACGGAGGGGACGTGAAGACCCGGGGGGGCTTCCCCCGTGCCCCGCTGGCTGCGGAAAGCCCGCGGGCTCCCGGGGCCCGAGCAGGACGCCCCTCGGCCCTGCTCGTTAGCGGCTCCGGCTTAACGAAGCCGCTTCCCCGTCGCTCTGCTCGCGCACGCACCTCGCTCCCGTCTTCCCTTTCTCTCGCCATTCTTTTTCCCCGTTACAAATTTTGCATTTCTAGCCTGCTTGTCATATTTCCTACCGGATTGGGTGTTTAATTAAAATCATAATTAAAATTGATCTCCTCATTAGCATGCACCTGCTCTGCTGCTCGCGTCCTGGCATTTAATTATACGCTGAAGATGTCAAGTCTGACAGGCGAGAACGAGACCCCGGCCAGCAACCCCTGACAGGACTTCCCGGTGACAACATCTGGATGCCGGGAGCCCATCTGCCGGCACGTCCCGCTGCCGGCCAGGGGCCGCCGCCGGCGCCGGAGCCGGGGGCTGGCAGCCCCGGGGGGGGGTCAGCGGGGTCCCAGCAGCCCGCGCGCCAAGCCACGCGTCCGGGGCTTGAGCTACCTGCCGGCGCTGGGTGGGAATATTCTGCCTGCCGAGGAGGGAACACCCGGGATGCTGCAGCCGCACGGGAGGAGAGCGTCACCTTCGCGGGAATCAGCTTCGCTCGTGGCCAGAGGGCGGAAGACGGGCATTCCCAGTTGGCTTCGAGGACGAGTAGAGACCCCGAACGCTAACAACCGCTTCAGTTTAAAAGAATATATGAAACCCCACCAATCCAGCCAGCAACAGCCACTCGGCTGCTCCTTGGGAAGGCAGCGAGTCCCATTAATCATAAATAAGGCAGCTGAGCATTACGAAGAGAAATACACAACCACTAATAGCCAGACGCCAACACAGCATCCCGCTGGGGAACAATATTTACGAGGCTGTATCGTTATCGGTCCCGCCGGGAGAAACCCCGCGGCACGACATGAGATACAGGAAGGCTGCGGCGCGTGGGGGGCAGTGCACGCCGGCCAAGGACGCGGCTCCAGTATCGACTCCGAGACAGAGCAGGATTATTCCGCCAGACCCTGGGGTGCTTCGTTTGTGCAAATTCTCGGTCATCTTAATGAGATTTTGCAGGAGTAACAGTTCATCAGCCTCGAGTAGGGGCCGGGGAGCGACGACGCGCGTGCGCCCGAGCGCGGGGCGGCGGACGGAAGCCCCACGCGCTGCCCTCGGAGCGGCGCGAACCGACGGCGCGGGTGAAAAACGGGGCCGAAACGCACGCTTGCCGTTTGATTCCTAGTTGCGCAGTTACGTACATGTGCGATATTAGCAGTCGAGAGCCTGGAGCTCTCGGTAAAGAGTCCCTTAAGCAAACAAACGTTTTCCAGCGCTTACATTATCGGGTTGAGGTTTTAAAAAAACCAAAACGTTCAGCTTTGGGCGGGACGGCCCTGCGCGACGGGGACCGCCGGCAGCAGCCCCACCTCGGCTCCCGCCCAGGCGGGCACCGAAGGCTCCTTCCCCGCTCGGCAGCTGCCCGCGCAAGGAGCGGGATGCTCGTCGGGTAATTAGGCAGGCCGGGTTAGCGGTACGGGCAGACAATTCCGTCTAATTATAAGAGAGATCACCTTGAAGGTGCCACGCAAGGCTGCCGGTCGCAGTGGAAGTACAGAATATAAATAAATATATATGTATAAAAAGCAAACAGAAGCCTACCAAAACAAGCGAGAGCAAAACGCGCTCCCTGCGCTACATCTGATAATTAAATATTTATCAGAGGAGAGGAAGTAAAATCCATTTACTGTTTTGGGCTAGTTACAATCTTCCTTTTAAAAACGCTTTGCAATTACTTCCTTCCTCGGAGACGAGAACGCTAACGTCCGCGGCACCGACCGTCGCTTAGAGGCCAAGGCGCCGGCTGGAAGAGGCGCGCGCGTTGATCGGGCGGACGCGCGAGGGCTCGGCCGCGGCCGCGCTCCGACGACCGCGCGGCTGTAAGCAACGCGGCCGGCTTGGGCCGCCGGCGCCGGGAGCGGGGCCCGAAGCCCTGGCCCAGGGGCGCGGGAGCTCCGGGGGAGCCCCCGCTTCCCCCCCCCCATCTCAGAAAACCGGGCCGCGAAGCGCCGTTGTGAAATTTCACGTTTGAGATAATTGCATTAAGGTAATTGCCACTACAGCGTTATTTTCCGTTCCTAGGAGAGGCCGAGAGGGAGGCTGAGTGTATTGTGTCTGCGTTAGCAGATTAATAATTACAGCCCTCTGGAACGGCGCGGGTTTGTATGGATTCGCAGCTGCCGGATCGTTACGAGGCAGACGTGAAGATGCCCTATAGGAGCCATATACTGCCTGCCGCACGCTTTGTTTCCTCTGCCGCTCGGTCGTGGGTTCGCCGCGCTTTCCTCGCGTTCGCAGCTTGTTAGAAACAGAAAACGTTTACTCCCTGAAGCAGCCGAGAGCTGGAGCCGCGCAGAACGGCAAAGCGCCGTCGGGGATTACCTGGCTGATCCCTTGGGAAGGAAACCCTCGGCGCATCGCCTCGACAGCAGCCCGGTCCTTGGCGGGCTCCCCGGCCGCTTTGCACCCCCAGCCTCAGAGCACCCCCCGCCACGGGCAGGACCCTCCGTGGGGGCCTTCCCCTGCTGCCGACGCGTCCCCGCAGCCCCTCGCCGCGTGCTGCGCCTTCGCTTCGGAGAGGGAGCGGAAGGCTCCCGCGGCCTGTTGGAAAAGAGGAATAATTTAGGGAAGCGGGATGAAATTACCGGGGCGGGTTACCTCAACGTCACGAGAAGGAGACGGCAGAAGCCCCACCGGTCCCGTAGCGCGAGGGAACGCCAGCGCTGTATCCCATCTAGCAGGGATGGGATCCTGCGTCCCCCGCCGCGACCGCGAACGGCGTAGCGTGGATTCGCGGCAAAGCGGGAGGAGGACGTTGACCGTCCGCAGAAGAAACCGCTCTCTTTAGCTCCGCCGCCTGATTAGAGCGAATTGAAAAATAAAAGCATAAATTGCGAACGGAAAATTAGATGGATAAATTGATTTCCATTTTCACGATCCGGGATGTAACGCGGCAAAGAGTTCATCTGAACGCGAAGAACTCCGTCTTCCCTAATGGCGTCTCTTTCGCGTATCGATTAACGTCTATATAAAGCATACCATCTAATTTAGGACACGGTAAAACAACATTACGTTCCTTCTGCCAAGCGCCTCCAGGGATGTAGCACAGAGCCGTAGCGTGAAGCGAGGGCCGGCTGCGCGCGGGCGACGTAGTCGGGGCGGCGGGTCGCGGGGAGGGCGCGGGCTGGTTCCGGAGGGCGGCGGGCAGGGGGACGGACCCGCACCTCCATCCCTCGCCGCTCTTCCTGGGGGAAGAGCAGGGGAGCGGAGGGAGCCCGGGTCCGGCGTCTGATCCCAAGCCCGTGCGGGACAGCGGGCAGGAGGACGCCAAAAGGCTGAGGGAGGGCGCGGGAGCCTCCCGAGGGAGGGGGTTTGGGGGGGTCCCGCGCCGCCGCCGCCCCGCCAAGGCAGATCGCCGGCGGCCGGAGGGCTGGGCCAGGACCCGCTCCCTAAATACCAGCAGCTAGTCTGGCCCCCGAATCCACTCATTCCCACTGATACTTCTCCCGCTCCGTACCTATCCATCAAGGCTAATTACACCAAGCTCGTTAGCTTAGCGTCCGATGCCCTCCAACTGCTTCGGGGGGCCTTGCCCGCCTCCCGTTTAAGCAAAACCGAAGCGATCGCCGGGGCGACGACGTGTTGCCAAAGAGGATTGTACAACTGATCGGCCTGAGAAGGGCTGTGCAGCGTCGAGGCACGCGTAGCGAGGTCTTGGCCGTGCTCACCGTTAAATTGCCTTTCCCCGCTGCCATACTAATTGCTAACCCTTGGCAGGAAAAGCGCTGCTGTTGTTTCTCCTCGCGGTCGGAATGAAAATCTCTAACCGAATCCTAAATCCCATCCTGCGTTTCCAGCAGCGTTTCATCTTTCCGCTGCTGTTCTCTCGAGAGTTCTGCCTCGTGGTCCGGCGGAACCCGCAGCATCCATCCCTACCTGTTTCTTGGCTATTTAAGCGGCAAGGGCTTGTCGATGCACGGACGTTTCATCGATTTGCTGTAAGCTGCCGCGGTGGAAGCACCGACCACGCTCCCATTCCGGGTAGGGAGCGGTTCCCCGGGGCCGGCAGAGCCGGGCAGGCACGGGCGACGCGCCGGGACCGGAGCAGCCCACGGAAAGGAGCGGGTGGAGGAGAGGCGGGTGCATGGCCCGAGCTGACACGGTCTGCGGGCGCCTCTTCAGCTACATCTCCCCAGGCTCAGGCAGCTCCGCTGCCGCCGGGAGAGGAACGGGGGCTTCTCCCGGTCTCCTCCGCTCCGCGGCGGCTTCTGCTCCTCAGCAGCGGGTACTACCGGGGGCCGCGGCGTCTCGGAGCAGAAGGACTTGGGGATAAGTAGGTGTGCGCTGGCTTTTACAGCTCGTTGCAACCTTCAGGTGCGCCGGCACCATTAGGGAAGAAGGAGCGGCGTGTAAATCGCCGGCTGTATTGCAGCGTAACGAAGTACTATGTCTCCCTCGTCGCCGCATTTCGTTGCGCAGAATCGGGAAAGGGAATTGGCCCGACCCAAGCTCCCGCTTTACTCCTAACGCTGCGGAAATGAGAACGGAATCGCAAACCTCCTTTTCTTTCCAGGCTGGGGGAAGGGGCGGTTTGGTCCCGGGAGCTCGGGCCGTCTGAGCCGGGAGCCACGGGACCCGCGGGCAAGCAGCGCCGGGGCTCCGCGGACGCGTCTCTGCTCCGGCGGGCAGCAGGCACGCCAAGCGTGGAAGGGGCCGGGAAGCTGTCAACTATTTCCAGTTAATAAACGATGGATGTTGTCACTCTTCGGGGTGTATTTTAAGGGGGAAGGCTTCTCGTGGCTCTGAGGAGCCGGAGCTGCAGCCTCGCCGCGGGACGGCCCCCCCTAACCTCCCGGATTTCCGAAGCAGGGGAAGAAAAGTACCCGAGGTCCTCAACGAGAAATTTAAGGAGCATCTTGATCCGCTTTCTGCTGAACTTACTGGGAAAACTCCCCTCGAGTTCAACGGGAGATAGCTAAAGCGTATTATTGTTACCGTCACGCGTAAACACCGGCCAATTTGGCAAAATTCATCTGCGTTGAGTCCCCTCTCGGTGTCGGGAATGAATCAGGTTAGCAGTGACAGCCCTGGGCCTCCAGCAATCCCCACTCCGATAATATAAACAGAAAACTGGGAAGGAAACGTCATCCCAGTGAGTTCGTTCCTGAATCGCATGTTTGATGAAACACTCTTTATAAACCCTTAAACTGCCCGAAGCCATTCGCCTGAAAAACAGGTAACGTTCCTCCTAGGAAAAAACCAATCAGCAACACAATTAGTTTTCTAAGAGGCGGCGAGAAATAATTGAATTCTTTCCTTCACGGGGAGGGCCGGCGATGACAGCTCTCCGTTCCGGTGCGGACAGCAGGGGAAACGGCCCGTGAAACCGGCCGTTTGCGGGGAGGTTTGGTCCCTGGGTTGAGCGGGGTAGGAACAGGAGAAGCGTGAAGGATCAGATTAGCTGTCAAAGCTCCCGTCGCTCCGGCTGTTACGCGGGATCCCTGCCTGCCTCTGCGCGGAAGGGGCCACGCAGCAGCGCGCGCGCGTCCTGCCGGGCTCCCGGCAGCTGTGCACATCTGGATGCTCACCCCGGCTCCCTGCAGCCTCGGGCTGGTGGGGCCCCCGAGCTCGGGGGTCTCCTACGCCGGCAGCGGGGGGATTTTTGCACCTCTCTCCCGCCGAGCGCACGTTTCTTCTTGGCAAAACGTTCCCGTGCCGCGGCCAAGCAGAAGCCGGCCCTTTCAGACCTCACAAAGAAACGCAGACCGCGGGGGGAAAAGCCAATGTTTTCAGCGTCTGTTAAGACGTAGCTTTTCCTCTGGCGGCTTGGGACCTCCTCACTCTGTTTGAGCGAGTTCATTTCTATCTGCTCTCTCTCGTCCGTCTTTGCATTCGTTTGCTTTTCCTTCGCTTCCATCCTTCCAGAACAGGAGAGTGAAAAATGCGTGTTTTGCCCCCTTAGCTGCTTTCATCTGAAACTCGAGCTCACGTTGGCCGGCCCTGCTGTGGCTGCATCTCGGCGTTTTCTGCACCGAACCCTTCCTGTAGAAATTACGAGACGGCGCAGCATTACCCTCATAAAAATGCAATAAATGGCCCCGGTTGCATTATACGCCCTAATGACTCTAACCTGGTGGCGTTCTTAGAAAGCCCTCTTTAGAAACGAAGGGGGAGGAAAAAACTCCAGCAGAAATCTTTTGGATAATTAGGCTGCCGGAGTGCAGGAACCTTTAAAATCCTTTCAAATCAGAGGAAACCCAGACTTTACATCCGAGGTTAACAGCATTCGGTACAGCTGCAAAACTCTACGGCCTCGCAAGCTCGCGACATCTTCTGCGCGCTCTAACGGCTGCCAGAGGGTCGTGGACTCGCAGACGGGTTTGGGTTGGAAGGGACCCTAAAGGTCCTCGGAGGGCGGGGCACGGCGCGCTAATGTTTTTGGTAAGAAACGAGCAATTTACAGGGGTAAGAGGGACTGGGAGGTCTCGCGCGTGGGGCATCAGGCCGGGCACGCCAGCAGGCGCGTGTCTGCGGGGACTGCCCAGCGGCGGTTCGTGCAAGGCTCGAGGTGACGCGTGCGCGGTTATTAAATACCCGCTGGATTTATTTGCCTCATTTCTCTTTGCTGAGCTGGAGTTTGCCCAGCGCCTCCTGAAATTTAGCTACGAGAAAAGACAGTATATTTCCTCCTGCCTGCATTACGTACGCCATAAAATGTTTGTCACGCTGATTTAAAAAGAGATGTTGCATTACTTACATAGTATTTAGCCCTATATGAAAGGAGTCAAATTTTACTGCGTTTGAAATCAATGGCGCGGTGCAATATATTCCGCTGGATACGGACTGACTTCCAGTCACTTGCCTTCTCGTAAATAACGGCCGTGCCGACGCGCGGGGACCAGAGCGGGGACAAACAGCGGCCCCTGCGCCGCGTGGGAGCTGGGACGGCCCTCGGGGACCTCTCCGGTCCCTCGGCAGCTCCCGAGCCGGGGCCGGGATGCTGCACCCGGGATGCCCAGCTGGCTTTGCCGGGGCAGGCGAGCCGGGGCAGGCAGAGCATCCCCAGGGTGCCCTCAGAGACGAGCTCCCCAGGAGCGGCCCCTGGACCGGAGAGGGAAAACCGGCTTTTGCTCCACCTCCGAGGGCTTTCTGGAAGGCTCGGCACAGGTTCTGGCCCGTTCTCTTCTGCCGCGAGCGTCCTTAATGTCGTTCTAGACCTTGCCCGGGCAGGCAGGGCAAAAGAAAACCCTTTGGACCAAAAAACTTTGGAAAAGAAACCCCTTTGGACCAAAACTTTGGAAAAAACCCCTTTTGGAGCAAAGCTGCCCAGGAGAGCGGCGCGATCGGGTCAGGACGTGCGTTTACGTGGCCCTCATTTCTTTACCGGCTAAAGCAATTCTATCCCTACTCGACTTCATGGAGTTAAGTTATAGAGTGGAGACATGAAGCCACAGCGGAGGAAGAGCGAAGCACAGCTGGGATAAAGAGAGAAGGACCTTGTGCCACGGAGCGTGCGTGGACCTGGTGCTCCCCTCCCGCCAGGCTGGGGGCACACACCTGCACCGAGCTCCTCCCAGTTCTCAGCCCCCTTACTGCGCGCGCCCCAGAGCGGGGGAGCACGGGGAGAGGCGGCGAAGGGGGCGAGGGGTCTGGTCAGCCCCTGCTTGTTCGCTGGAGCACGGCGTGGTCTCGCATAAACCCGGGCCCTGCAAGCCAGCGACCGCGTGAGGACGGCCGAGCCCAAATACAGCGCAGTAACTGGATTTCTCCCCGCGTTCCCCGGGGCAGGGCTCCCGGCCTCTAATTTACTCGGATGGTACGTGGAAATGAAAACAAAGAGAGCATGAAAACAACAGCTCGCTGCTCCGCAAGGCCGGTAATCGAAAACTCCTGACGCTACACAGAAAAAAAAAACGTTAATGGCAAACACCCAAAGCAAACGCATTCCGTACGCAAAGGATCGCCACAGGCTGACAAATACAAACGTCGCCCGAGCTGCAGAGGGAGCAAACGCCGAAATGCCGCGGTGGAGGAGCACCTCGCTCCCGCCTGCGCGCCCCGACGCCGGGGAAGCGGCCGGCGCGGGGCGAGGGAGCCCAGAGCCCTCGGCCGCCTCCGGCGCGGGGGGCCGAGCGTTCCCCCCCCGCCCAGCGCTTCCCAGCACGGGAGGGGGAAAATCCAGCTGAGAGCAATATCCGTCAGCGCGGGGCGTTTGCCCCGCCGTGAATTACCGCCGGGTTCGGAGGAGGCGCGCCATAAATTCCTCCCGTAAAAGCCCTCCAGTCGGAAGAGGAGGTAGAGGCTAACGACTTAAAAATAATACACAGAAACGCAGCAAGAGCACGGACCGCCTCGTCGGCAAGCCCAGGGGAAATCAGCCTAATGCTCGGCAAATGTCGGCCAGCGAGGGGATTACTCTTCCCCCAGCCCCGGCTGCTGCCGCCGGGAGAGTTTACGGCACTTTGTCTTTTACGGCTGGAGCTTTTGATGGCTGTGGGGGTTTCGGCAGCAGCAGCGATTCCTCCTCGCCGGCATCTTTGTTGTCACGGACAAGGAGATCCGGCGATCAGGGTGCTCACCCGGGGCTTGAGAAACCCGGACTCGGTTCAAACCTCTGCTCCCGGGTAGCTTGGCCGTAAAACCGCGGCCGCGCCGTCCGGCCGAGCCCCAGCTCGCTGAGGCCAGCCCCGCTCACAGCCACCGAACCCGGCCTTCGGTCTCGCCCCGCGCTCCTCAGACGCGAACCTCCCGAAGGCCTGTCCTTGTTCCCAGGCTTGCGGCGTGCCTGCGAAAACGGGCGATTTTCACGCTTCTGGGGCTTCACCGCAAGCATTCCTTCTGGCTCCATCTGTGAGCCTTAAGTAGCGAATTTACTGACAGAAACTTTATGAACGCAGCATTTCGCTCCGCTGGCAGCGTCTTGCGCCCTTCGGGGCGTCCTGTTCAGCGAAACCCCGGCTCCCGGGGCAGCCGAGCCCCGGCGAAGGCGGCCACGGCGCTCGGCACGGCCGCCCCGGCGGGATTTTCCCGCTCGTGTTGCCTGCTCGGGGGCCAGGCGCTCACCGAGGCATCAGAGTTCCCACTGGATCTCCTGTTTTCCTCCCATTTTTTCCTCCTTCTAGTTTTTTTTTTAAAAAAAAAAAAAGCATTAACCAGAAATAAAAGTTAACCGTGAAGTCAAAACAATAAGGCACGGAAATAGCAGAAATAACTTAATTAAGTTTTTAAAGATTTCCATGCTTGAATAAATTAGCCTTCCTGCAAATGTCACAACAGTCGGAAAAAACGCGCAATCAATGGAGCGCCATGTTACTTTGCTCTTTATTTAAGTGAAAGCTCCGGCGGTGCGTTTCTCCTGCCGCTTCCCCGCGCCTCCCCCTCTTCCCGCAGCCTCCCCACGGCCCCTTTCCCCGCACGCTCAGCTGCTCCGGGGGAGAAGCTCCGGGAAGCCCAGCGCCAGCTTTCCTCGGGACGGGCGCCGCGCCGGAGGGTCTCCCGCGCTCTCCTCCCCTGCTTCCCGGCGCCGCCCGGAGAGGATGCTGCTCCCGAGGACGGGAATCTCCCCCCGGGTTCGGGGGAGAGCAACCACGACGAGCAGAGAGCGTAAAACACGCCAAAAGTTGAGGAAATTTCAACTCGCTTATGCCAGAGAAGAAAGATGAGGGGAGACGCAAAAAGAGCCTTCAAACGTTTAAAGGAAAGCTCCGAAAAGGAAGAAAAGCAGCAGGTTTTCATGTTCGCTCTGAGGATGACAAGATAGACACGAACCGCAGCACGGAGCGCTCGTGTTCGACATCAGAAGCGCGCGGCTCGCGCCGAGAAGAGCGAGCGCCCGGTGCACGCGGGCGGCTGGCCCGGGGGGAGCGCGGAACCTCCCTTTTCGGGACAGGCGGCACGAGCAGCTCTCGGGAGCTGTTCGGGTGGGACGACAGAGCCCCGGAGCCGGGGACGGATTAGATGACCTCGCGGGATGATCGCCCAGCCCTTATCTTTGGCGACATCGGCTGCCGAGCATCGCCGAGAAGAGCCGCAGCGAGTCGATAACAATTACGCGTCAGAAAAAGACTCGGGGCGTCGCTACGTTTTGCACCATACGGACGTTAAACGATAGACGCTCTCGGTTAGATGCGACCCCTGGAACCGCAGGTTTCTCCTCCCTCCGCTCCCTCGAGCGCTGGAACTGTGCCGGCGGCACCGAGCGCCCCGGCGCTGCCGGGGCCCGGCTCTCCTTGGCCCAAAAACGCCCGCGCGGGGCTGGGCACGGACGGCACGGGGCAGCCGGGCGCGCAGACCGCGACGGCAGGAGCCGAGCTCGATCCCCGATGTGCGCTTTCAATTCGCTTCCAATCTGCTCGGATAACGATCCGGGCGAGCTGTTGAACCGCTCCCTGCTCCGCCGGGAGCCGGATCCCGGGATGGGAGCGCTGCTGCCGGTTAGCTGCAGCGTGACATGTACTTTCTAATAGAGTGAATCAGGCACGCAAGGTTTTGGAAATTCTCCTAGGACCGTTTTGATTGTCCTCGAGGAATCAGTGGCCGATGCTGGAATCCCGGGAGGACAAAAGCGGCCGCCAGATTAAAGTAAAAAGAAAGGATTTCTCTTCTTTGAATCAGCAGCCAATTAAATTTTCAGCACAATAAAAGCGAAGGGCAAACTGCTCGGCAAATGGCTCTCGCCGGCTGATCCCGTTACCGGCGACGCGGCGCTGGGGCAGCCCCGCTGCCAGGGCTGCAGGAGGGGACGCCGGAGACGCCCAGACGGCTGAGGAGCCGCAGAAAGCCGGGCTGAGAGTCCGGCAGAGAGCGCGCGCGCCGGGTTGTTGGTGCGCACCCCTTCAGACCTAAAGCCTCCTCCGACCGGAGCCTGAGCTCGCCGGCTTCGTGGCTTTGCCGTGGACAGGCTGCTCTAAAACGGCCAGTTTGGTGGGGTTTGCAAGGGCTGGCGCTTGCTCGTGCGCCTGGGGGAGCAGGGCAGAAATCGGCCGGGGGGGACGGCTGGCGGCAGAGCAAATTCAGCTCCAGGCTGCCTCCGTCTCCGCCTGATTTTGACCAGCCGCAGACAGGGAGCGAGGATGGACTAGCCGGGTTTGACCCATAGTTGCCCGGCCGATGAGAGGCGGTTGACTAGCTGGGGGGGGTGGCTTCATGGAGACGCTGCCTTTTTTTTTGCCAAAGCCCCAGATAGTGTTGAATGCCGCTGGAAACGTGCCTGAGCTCGCCCCGGGCTGTGGGAATCTTGGTTCGCAAGCGACCCTTGTTGGACTCGTTCCCGTTTGCCCGTTTTTGATCGACAAACCCACTTCAGGGTTAAAGACGCGTCCCGTGTCCGGCTCCTAACGCCGCTGGTGCCCGGCCCCACGGGCTCCGGCGGCAGGGCCGGGGTGCAGGCGATGCTGGCGCTGCAGGCAGCACCCCGCGGGCAGCGACGGGCAGCGACGGGCAGGAGGGGAGGGGAAACGCTCGAAGGGCAGCTGGGACGGGGGCGAGGGACGCGGCGCTCGCCCCAGCCCCTCCCTGGGCAGCCCAAAGACTCCGTCCCATCTAATCCAGCAGCCGCGCTCCGTGCAGCGCGCGGTGGGCGAGGCAGACAGTCCCGAGGACTAAAGAGGTTTTAATTTATGGCTCTCCGTTCTTTGCTGAGCTTAAAGCTTTGCAATGACAGAACATTTCTTTCCGACTCTGCCCTTCGCCCCCTTCAAGGCTGCTGAAATATATACGCTAGAAAGAGAGAAGATAGATCTCCCGAGTCCTCACGGATTGTTTACCCGCAAGACAAAAGCCGGGAAAGTTACGCGTGTTAATTGAAGATAAATCTTCCCTCCCCTTGCAAAATTTGGGACGATTGTTACTAACGACCTCTTTGGATCTGTGCCCAGGACGCAGAGATATCATCTCCCAGTCCCAGTAATGAGGTTGCAACTGATCCTGAACAAATGGCAAAGTTATTTAATAATTATTTCGGAAGGTCTGCTCGTGACCTTTCAGCTCGTCAGGATAAGTAGTGCCAATTTATCACCAGCGCCACGTGAAGGGCCTTGATGACTCAAGATGTTTTTCCTGGCAGGAGCTTGTTTTCCCCCGCCGTTTTCCGAGCCTTTCAAGGGATCCACCCTCTGCGAACACAGCCCCCCCCATCCCCGCCCGGCTGCACGTGGCGGCGGGTTGCGGGTCGGAGCGCAGGGCCCCTGACCCAGCATCCCGGCGCCCGCTCCGCCCGGGAACCGCGTCCCGGAGGGAGCTGCCCAGCTCCCGCCGCCCCGGGACCGCGGGCCGGCCGCTGCCGCGCCGCTGGCTGCTGCCTTCGGGGAAAGCCGCCCCAAGCCTCTTACAAAAGCGCCTTTACGCGCCCCGCGGCTGTCCTGTTTGTATAACCGTTCGCGGGCAGCCTTGCCTTTCATTTCCTTAATCTTAAATTGCATCAAAAAGGCAGAGATTAGAGGTAAAACCTCAATAAAAGACGGAACAAAAGCCTCTGCCCACGTTGGATTCTCATACCTCGCTTTGCCGTGGTTTTTTCCCCTCTTGTCTGACAGGCTGAGTAGCTGAACCTTAAAAAACCGAAAAAACCCCCTAAGATTAAAACACTATTTAGAAAAGGCCGTGCCAGTTTGAAATCACCTGTGGTTCATACATTAAACATCCAATGTACATTAACTCTGAATTATGGTCATGAAAAGCAAATCCTTTAATACCATTTTCTGTGTTCCGCGGGCTGGAGCTTAGCATTAATAGTCCCGGTTTTCCGCAGCCCGGTCGGCGGAGTACGGCTCTCCTGCCTGGCGTTATTCCTCCGCCTTCGGAGGGGTTCAAACGTTCCCGGCCCGGGAAGCGGCGCGCAGGCGGGAGAGCGGGAAGCAGAGACAGCAGCGCCGGCCGGGCGCCTCTTGGCCGCTGCCAGCTCTCCCAAGCGCTGCCAGGCGGCGGCGGCGGCTGCCGGCGCTTCGCCGGCTGGGGCGGCGGGTTCCCAAACGCCCCGGAGACGATGCTCCCGGGCCGCCGAGAGCGAGCGAGAGGATGCCAGGAGGAGCGGAGGGGGGAGGCGGGAGAAGCCCCGGGCCCCCCGGGCAGGACGCGGGAGCGTCAGCCCCAGGGGATGCGCAGGACACGCTGCAGAAGCGCTGCGTGCCCCTCACCCGGCCCTCGGGAGGGCACCGCCGCCGAGTCGACGGGGCGAACCTACCCAATTTTGACAGCGCATCAGCTTTATATTGCGTTTATATTGCGTTTGCAACCTGTCTCCTCAACGAAGAATTGGGTTTACGCTCAACAGCTTAAGAGAGTCGCCCGATAGGCAGCACAGCAATAAATAATACATCCCCCAACTGCACTTCGCTCCTGAAATAACGCCACAATTAAAGAAGAGAAGAGCAGCGGTGACAACGAAGAGGAATAAATCAAAGTGTCGATACCGGGTTACTCGGCCAGGCGTCCTCTCGGGTGACGGCGCTTTCCAGAAGGAAAACGGTGTCTTAAAGCGGCGCCTGGAAAGGAGAGAGACGGGAATTACCGTCTCAGGGCAGCGAGGAGCCGGATCCTGCCTCTCTTGCAGACCGTTATCGGACATTGTCAGAACTCGTCCTTTAACGTGTAAATAAAGCGCCCCGGGAGCGTTACCGGCACGTGGAGTCTGATCCTGGGAGATTCATTTATGAACCCGGAATAGGGCGAAGCGAACCGGCGGCTCCTGCAAATCGCTGCCGGGTACGGGCCGGCGTGCCCGGCACCGCAGCCCGGGGAGGCACCCAGGCACCGGGCTCCGTGTCCGCCCGGCTCCCGCCTTCCCGGAGGATCCCGCCGCGCTTCGGCGCAGGGGTACGGCACGGACGCTTCCCCCAGCAGCCAGGCTCCCGAGCTCTCCTCCTCCTCTGCTAAATCCAGCTCCCGCAGCGGGACTTTAGCCTGATTTATCTTTTATCTTCCGAACGTTTACTTTCTCATGTATAAATATTGAGCCGCGTGGAGGCTGGAGCAAAGGCGCGGTGACAGCGGCGGCGCTCTGACAGGCTTATTCTTAAATACAAGCTTTAAGAATGACGGGGCTCTGGCTGCAAGAGCTGCTGCGGTCCGTCCTTATTTTACGGCGTTCCTTCCCGCCCCTTCCGAAGGACTCGCAGCGCTGGCTCCCCCGCCACGCCGCGCACCTCTCCTGGTAGCGTTTGATACGGCTCCGACGTAGCGACGGCCCGTTATTGGCAATGCCGGCGCGTCGCTTCGGCAACGGCGAGCCCAAACGCCAGGCGAGGTGCCCGGCGCGGGGCTGGAGGGAGCTGCGGCTCCCGGGAGCCGGCACCGTGCCCCCGCCGAGCTCCGCGCGGACCAGGCGCGAGAGGGCCGGCAGCGAGCCTGCAACGGGAAGAGCAGTCAATAATTCAAGGGGTATTGACTGAAGCCAGCTCTATTCTTTTTTAATTTATATTTTATCCTTTTTTTTCCTCTACCTGTTTTATCTTTTTTCCCCTCTTCATCTGAGGGCTCTGGGGCTTTCTCTCCTGACAAAAGCCCCCGCTCACCAGGGCTGCCTCATACACAACTTATTATTTTCTCCCATTCTTTCAATTGTCGGGGTGATTCAGGCGGCAGTGAGAGACGGAGGACCGGCGGTGCCCCGGCGAGGTCACCGTTCAGCCGGTCCCCAGCCCCGCGGCAGCATCTCAGCGTTTCCTTGCCAGGCAGGGCACCGCGCTCCCCCCTAGCTCGGCGCTTCCGAACTGTTGTTCTGTCACACGCTCTGCTCCTGATGAGCCGCTCGTGATACGACCATCACCCACGCAAACGAAGAGAGCGGATCCAGAGGGTGGTTCTTACCTGGAGAGAGGGGCTGCTCCCCTCAGCCCAGCGGATAACGCATCACGCCAAGGCTTCGCGATAGCGACTGACGAGGAGCTTCCAGAAACATGAAGAGAAGAACCTGAAATATCCCTGGCAGTTTAACAGCCTCGCAAGAAGAAGGGCTCGTCTCTCGCTGGCCGTCGTAAGCGGTCGCCAACAGCACGGAAGGTCAGACTTTAATGAACTGGAGAGAATTAAACCGAAGAAATGAACCCGAAAGGTGCCCCCGTGGCTTGAACCCAGTTCAAAGCAACTGACCTTTGCAAAGAACGAAACCGTTGCGTTTCTTAAGCGCTCAAGGGTTGTTCCTTATGTCCTCCTCTTTGCAGCCCGACGCTTCCCGGAGGAGCGGGTGTGCCGGCGGGACCCGTGCCGCGGGAGCCGGTCCGGGTGCGGGGCGAGGAGGACGCGGCCGTCCTTTCCCTGCTCCCCGGGCGCAGCTGGGCTAAGCCCTCTCCAGGCGCGGGGCCGGCCGAAACGGGGTCGAAACGGGGTTTCTAGAGACGGTGCGAGGCTGCGCGCGGGCGGAGGGGGCTGGCACGGGGACAGCCCTGCTCTCGCGCACAGAGGCGGCCCGAGCCGGTAGTTCCTGCCGTGCCTTTCGCCGGCCAAAGGGGCAAATCAAGGAAGAGGGAAAAATAATAAGGCTGGTTTCTTGCAGGATAATTGTTTCGGGCAGTTATTTATTAATGAGGAGAAACAACATGTCAACAGACAGCGGGTCCGGCTGTACAGCTAACGCTAGCGAAGGCACAGGTTAGCAGCGAGCCGGGGCTGCTGCCACTCCGCATTTGCTTAACTCCGTGATCGCCCGCTAATTCCCGCCGTTCGGATGCGTTCGGATGCGCTCGCCTGCTGGGCCAGCGCCAGGCCCCTCTTCCACGCCGAGGCAGGCGGGCGGGCGGCTGGGAAGGGGCTCCGGCACTGGCGAGGAGGGCAGAACCGTGGCACCGCGGCGAGAGAAGGAATGTCTCCCCGGCGCTTCACCACCTGGGCTCCGGGGGAGAAGCCTCGGGGCAATCCCACGCCGTGGCGCAAAGGCAGAGCGAGAGCTGCGTTGCGTCCCGCTTACGGGCACCTTGTGCACCGAGCTTCGTCTCTTCTCAGCCCGAGGGTCAGCTTTTGTCACCTCCCTTCGGTATCGGGGGCCTCGGCGACCGTGCGCACCCGGGCGAACCGGCCCCGGTGCCGGCTCCTGGGCTCGCGGCTGCTGCGTGGGAACAGCCGGGCGCCGGCTCTCGCCTCCGAGCCCCGGCCGGGCCGGGGGCGGCTCAGGCTCCCGGCTCCGATGAGGGGAGGACGGCGGGTTTGGCTCTGCCACGCGCGCCAACGGCTTCTCCGCTTTCCGCAGGCGTGCGGGGACGTTAAGGGCAGGGAAGCAAAGTCGGTAAGATGCAGGCTTGCACTGGAAATATTCCTCAGCATGACACCCATCAGCAGCAGCACAGTGAATTAATCCATTTTAATGGAATTATCCATTTCAGTTCCCAACTTAATTGAGCTTTGCCCTGTAACCTAGCACAAGGGTGCCTCTCTTAATTAACCCCACGCAGGCTGCCGAGCGCTTTCCACCGCTCGCGCACGTACCCAACGGTTAGTTTGAGAGCCGATACCCGCGCGACACGATTTGCCCGGGCTCGAGAGCTCAGCTGTCCCTGGGAGGAGCGTCCAAGTCTCGTCGGTAAAGGTACCGCGTCGGGGCGAAAAAAAAATACGTGCTACTCTTGGAAGCGCTCACTCCGCCTCGAGAGCCGGGAAGACCGCACGCACGCTGGAAAAGTTGCTCGAGCTGACGAGTTTCTTCCTCAAAGACAGCATCTCGCGCTCTCGGGCGCCGGCTAAGCCCGAGGAAGCCTGTCCAGCTACTTAATAAGTCATTGAGGATGTGCAGTTTAATTAACTTACCCAAAATTCCTCCTTTCTCTTTCCCGTTTCTGCTATTAATATTTTCCTCTATCTGATAACGCGGCATAGCTAATTCTTTCTGGCTTTATAACGAACGATGCCGCGATGAAAAAAGGTTAGCGGTGCTTCAGCCCGCTTTTAATTATCCAGCCGAGCAGGTAAAAGCGCTTCATTCCCTGCTTTCTCCCCCTGCACGCGACGCCTTTGCTCGGCAATTAACTGGGGGGCTCCTTCTGCACCTCTTTGCTTTCCGGCGGCGCAAGCCGGGATGCTCGCGGCCGGGATGCTCGTAGCCGGGATGCTCGCGGCCATCCGCCCTCCCCTGCCGCCGCCAACCAGGGCGCCATTTTCCGTAGCACGGACAAGAAGTCGGGACGCAGAGGGCACTTCCCCCCCCAAAACAAGCGACGGCGCAGCTGAGGGTCTCCGGCGGTGACCCGCGGAAGCTGGGTCTGTTCACCGGGAGCGTGACCCCGCCGGGGCGCTCCGCGCCGCCAGCATCGCGCCGCGGGGGAAACCGAGGCACGGGTCCAGCCCCCCGCCGCCCCTCCCTCCCCGGCCGGCAGGATGGATTTGTTTTCCGGCTCCGAGTCCTGAATGGAAATGTCACGAGGACAATCACCATGGTGACATTTCAGCAGCTCCACACAGAGCTACGCAGGAAATGAATTCTAAAAATCCCCATTAAAAATGGAAGGGCAAAAACAATTTTCTGGGGGAAGTTTGTTCTGAGAGGGTTTGTAGACTTTTTTTTACAGAAAAAGGTCTCTGGCAAAGAAAGTTTGAAGTGTCCTGGGTTTTAGGGTTCCATTCCTTAATGAAAGAACAGACCTTTTTTGGGGTATTTCTTTGTGCAGAAATTAGGCTTTGTTGAAACACCATTTACCACTTTTTTCCCCCGTGAGAAGCATTCCATATTTGGCTGCGATATAAGGTCACCGGACACAATGGAGATGCTTCCAGCACGGAAAACCAAACAAGGGTGGTATTTTCACCCGGCGGGGCCCCAAGACAGCAGGGGAAACCCGGAATGCGCTGTAGCACAAAGACAGGTGATTTGAAGCTTTATATTTGATCCGCTGACGCTCGAGAGCATCAATTAGTGCCGCGAGCCCGCAACGACGGGCAGGGCTACGCTAGCGCGAGTGGCATCGTGTCTTTTAGAGGCTGCACGCACCAGAAAATTTACGCTAAACCTTTTTTGCTCCCGCTAACCTGCTTTTTTTTTGCCCCCACAAAAGCACAAAGGGGAAGACGTGGGCCGGCTGTAATCAGCTGCGCGGAGAAGAGAAAGTAAATCGGGATTTAATTGGGATATGCATGTTTTATTCATGGTGCCATCCGCAGGAGAAGCCAGACAGCTGACGGTAAAGAGGAGGGGGGGAAAAAGAAAATCTTCTGAAAAGTTGTTTCTCTCTGATTAAATAGTTTCCCACTTCAAAGGGAGGGCTCCTTTCATGTATTTTAAATGCTCAAACGTGCCGTTCCAACGCCTCCGCGCAGCAGCCGGCGAGGGCAGCCTCGCTCCCCTCCTCGCCGCGGCCTCGGAAGGGGACCCGGAGCGCGCCCGGAGCGGCACGCGCGTCCCGCCGGACCCCGCACACGGCTCGGCCGGAGAGAGGCACCAGCGCCGGGTGCTGCACGGTGCCCGCGGCCATCGCCCGCAGCCCTCGGGCGCCCGGGGAGCCCGTGCCGGGCCGGGCTGCGCGGCACGAGAAACGGGGCGGTCTGGTGGCCGACGAGTTCTGGAAGGCACGCGAGGGAGGAAGAAAAACCCGGCTTGAGCTTTCAGATCCACCTTCGCGAGCTCGGCGGCTGGGAAAAGCAGCGGTTCTGCCTTTTCTGCGGCCGCACCGGGAAGCGGGGAGAAGGAATTTCATTTTCGCTGCCGAGAGAAAGCCGTCCTTTATTTTCACTTCGCATACGTTGGCACGTCTTCATTTTCAGGGCAACATCAGGTTCCCGCTCAGAAGTTGCCGACGCAAAGGGCCGCGTAGCTCTGGCAGGAGTTTTTCCAGCTGGCTTTCGAGCCAGGCGTGCCAAGGCGGCGGTCGGAAAAGCAGTTTGCGGAGGTGCCCGTCCTGGGGGCAGCCAGCGGGAGGGAGGCCGGAGCCCGCCGCGGCGGCCGGCTCGCCGGGAGCAGCGGCAGCAGAGCGGCTGGGCGACGGGCACGGCCGCTCGGGTTTGCCCCGCGGCCTGGCAGGGACCAGAGGGACAAGACGGGGCCGGTGGGGACGGAGGAGGCGGCGGGCGAGGACGTGCATCTCGCTGAGATGCCAAGCAGCTGCTCCAACAGAGCCCCGAAGGGGACGCTCCCGCGTTCGCAGCGTGATGGGCTCTCGACACGGCCGGGGAGGACGCTGGAGCGGCCGTAACAGCCGCCGGCTCGGCTGCCGCGGGCTCTGCTGCGGCTACAGATGCCTTTTCTCCTTACTAAGGCGCGTCTCTGCCCGAAACCTTTCCTTCTCGCGCCTTTACCGGTGCCCGGGTACCGCTCCGTGGAGGCGCGCGAGAAACGCGCCCTTCCCCAGGGATGCGACGGGGGATGCGGGAGGGCAGGCGCCCGGCAGGCCGGGGAGCCGCAGGCAGGGCCAGCGACGGAGCAGGGATGGGGAACCGGGATGCGGGAGCCACGCGGCTGGGGTGTGCAGAAGAGGAGGGAGGCCGAGGGAGGGCGGGGAGCGCGGCACAAGAGCCCCCAAACCAAGGCTTTAAGGCCGCGGGGAACTTCTGGTTCGCTTTTTAGATTGAAACGCGTGCGCGAGGCGCTGAAAGATAGCGACTGTCAGGGAGGAGGGGGATCTGCACAGGGCGTTTGCGTCGCTCCTGGTGGGAATTTTTCTATAAAGGACCGATTGTTCGGCGACGGCGCGACAAAAATACAATTGGAAAAGTGGAGGAGAAAGAAAAAAAAGGAAGAAAAGAAAATCTTCTCTGTAACTTGTGCCCTTCAGAAGCAGCCCCCGTCGCGTTCGGCGCCTGGCGGAGCCGCCGCCGCCTTGGGAGCCTCAGGTCTTTGTTAAGAAAAGGACACGAAGAGAAACACGAGTTCTCCCGAAGGCTCATTATTCAAACTGCTCCAGACCCGGCGTCACAAGCGCCGGTGACTTTGGAAGATGAACAATCTTATCTCCTGGGTGAAAAGGACCATTTGTTGTTTACTGTCCGGGAGAGCAGGCTCACAAAAGGCACGAGAGGAAACTTGGAGAATATCTGAGCAAAACTTGCGGGGCGACGCGCGAAGCGGAGCGAGGAGGGAGCGATGCTGCTGACCGGCGCGGGGCTGGGCTGCCGTCCGAGCCTCCGCAGCGCGGGCAGCTTCCAGGGCAACAAAACCTCCCTTAGGAGCCATCGTCGCTCTCCACTGAGCGAGCACCGGGCAAGGACGGAGCGGGAGGTCCTGCCGCTGCAGCCGCCTGCGAGCATTCCTCTTCGAGGGGGCCAGCCAAAACCCGCCTGGCCGCACACGACGGATTCCCACGAGAAATGCCTACGTTCCCACCGACCGCGTTTGCTCGGAAATCAGGCAGTGTCGTACGGTGCAGGGCAGGGGGTGCCTCCCGCGCCGGCTGCCTGGGGGAAGAGCCGCTTGCCAGAAGGCCGCGCGGCAGAGACGCACGGGTTAATCCGAAATCGGCTCCTGCGTCCAGCCCTGACAGAGCCCGGACCGTGGGCTCGGCTGGAGCCGCCTCCTACAGCAAATCACACCTCCAGAGCTCTGCTTAGCCTCAACGTTTCAAGCTCTGCGCTTTTAGGAAAGTTGAAAGAAAAGCGCGCTGTTATTCCTGGTTTCCTCAAGAATCGTGCACGTATAAATGCACACATGGAGCTAAAATATACTGCGCGTGGAGCGAAACGCGTAATTCATTCTAGCAACGACATAAACAGCTCCTCCGAGGAAACGGCTCCTGTTTCCGAACAACGCATCCAGGACGCTCAGGGAGACGCTCCGGGCGCCGCGGGGAGCAGGGGCGGGGGGTCTGTAGCCTCCACCGCCAAAGACGCTGGCGCTGATTCAAGGGCAACGTGCGCGGGGTCACCCTGTCCCCCGGGGACAGGGAAGGGAGAGCCTACGTGGAAAGCAGCTTTTCCCTGCGTGGGTTACGGCCGCCTCCCTGCCAGGGGCGATGGGAGCGGGACGCACACAGGGACACCGCGGAGCACAGGGTCACGCTCCGTGGAAGCGGGTGGCAGGAGGGAAAGCCGAGGGGAGAAAAGCTCAATCGGAGCATCCTCACTCACCCTCCGGAGCCGAGCCCTGCCTGGCCGTCTCGGGGCCGCCTGCGGGTTTGCAGGCGAGCGTTTGCCTTCGCCACGCGTTTACCAGGGAGCCCGCGGTGCCAGCTCCCTGCCCAGCCGCATCACGGCGCGTTTACCGGGGAGCGCACGGTGCCAGCTCCCCGCCCAGCCTGGCACGGCGAAGGCAGGCTGCGCGGTCGCTGGAGCGGGGCAACGCGGGTCCCGGGAGAGACGGCGCCGGGGCAGAGGCGCGATTCATCACGGGCCCGGATCTAATCAGGAGAGGCTTCGCACCCCTCTCCCCCCGCAACGGCATCTCTTAATGACAAAAGTCCCCGCGGTTTATAATTACCAGTTTGACAAGTTCATGAGTTCTCTGTTAATTATTATAATTAGCTCTCGCTCGGTGAGAACGCAGGAGTTTAACAACAATATTAACAATGGGAGGACTATTATGGAGAATTAACTACAAGGAGCCGGCGCGGAGGGTTCCTCCCGCCTGCCAGCGAGACCCATCGCCGGGGAGCCCCGCTCCCCCGTCCTCCCTCCTGCCTCACTCCGCCCCGGCTCGAAGCTCGCTCGGAGAGCGGGAAGCAGCCGCCGCGTCCGCGGGGCCACTGCGCCGGTGCCGGTACTGGCATACAAACCCGCCCTGGGCCGCCGCGCCGGTGCCGGTACTGGCATACAAACCCGCCCTGGGCCGCCCAAAACAGGGCTGAGGTTTGAACCAGCAGAGCACGTGTTAAGCCAAGGCTGGCAGGGACCACGGAAAGACGCGTCACGGCAGCGGAAGGACAGACGGACGGGGGCGTGTGGCACGGCCCCTCGCTCGGAGCGGCATCCCTGCCGGGGTAACGCGAGAATCGGGCCCCACGAGTGTCTCTTAACGCCCGCTCTGTTTCACGCGCTCCACGGCTGCCGAGCCAGGGGAGTCGCAAGAGCCGGTGATGGAATTGCTGCGAAAGCCGTTCCTCCCGGGAGCACGCAGCACGAGACGCCAGCCTGAGCAAATATTAGAAAAATATCAGTTTTCGGCACCCCTAATTTGCTGAAGATGAAGGGATTGACTTCTCAAACATGACGAGATCCCGACCAGACCAACGCGGCTCGGCTTGCTTTCTAATTTCCGAGTTCAAACGTATACAAAATGTTTATCCGAAGTGCAGAGGAGCTTAGAGAGGCAAGCTGTGCAAATAATTAGTTATCTTAAGCGCCTCCGCGCCTGAGACAGAAGGCTGGAGGTTTTTTTCCTTTGCTATTGTCTTTTTATTTGTTTATTTCATCGCACCTTTGTGGAGCGGACGCAACGACCGAGGGGCTTTGGGGATTGGTATTACCAGCACAAGATGACTTTTGATGCCCGTATAAACCCGGTGGGACCAGGGACCCTTCTTGCAGCCCGAGCCTGGGAGACGCCCGTTACACACGGAAAGGCCCCACGCGGGGGAGCAGCCGCCCGGGGCTCCGGCGGGGCCGCCTGCCCCCCCCCGGTCCCACCCGGCGCCGGCAAAGCTCCGGGTTTCTCGCCCTCGCCGGGAAGCTCCATCTGCTTTTCAAACAAGAGGCGTTTCTACACGCTTCGGCTGCTTGGGAGAACTACTCCGTTTCAAATCCATACACCGTTTCAAATGCATACACGCATTTTTTATTTTAGTTTTTTTTTAGCCGTAAACAGGTTTTGAAGACAAGATCAAAATCTCGGTGAAATGTTTTGAAGGTGTTGAGATGAAGCGCCTCGCTGCACACGCTATGAGTTTCCTCGGAGTAACTGCTATTGGAGGGATGCACATTGGCTTTTACATCCCAAAAGCAGAACAGGGAAAAAAGGTTGAAGCCGCAAAGGGTTTCTTAGGACAGCGCAGCCGTTTCCCACCTCCATCGGCCGAGGGAACCGGGACCGGCCCAGAAAACGCGGCGGCACGTCAAGGGCTGGGAGCCGCGTCGGGCCCTACAGCCTCCCCAGCCCAAGTACTGGGCATCCAGCCCTTCCTCCGGCCTCGCCAGGAGCGCCGGTGATCACCCACGGGATCCCCCAAGGAATCCGTTCTGGCACCCGGGGAGCGCATCCACGGGATCCCCGGGGAATCCGTTCTGGCACACACCTCGGCACCGCAGACGGAGGCGAGGAAAGGGCCCCAAATGAGCCAGAACGTATTTCGCAAGTGGAAACGCGGAGCCGGCGCTGGGCGGGTTGCGTTCCTGCGCGGAAAGTAATTCCCCGGGAAGGGACCGGATCCTAACGGCTTCACGGCGGGGAACAAATAACTTGAAGCGGGGGAATCCCTTTCGCCTTCCCGTGCGGCCAAAGCAGTGGGAAGCAGAGCGGCGGCGCGGAGATGCTGGGCTGCTCCTCGCCCAAGCTCCTCTGAACGCTTACAACAGCGGAGCATCGCGCCTGATTTGTTAGACAAGCCTGGCTCGATTATTTTTTTAAAAGGGAGATGTTATCTCCTGCCTCCAAAGGAAAGCGGGAGAGGAGAAAGCCACTGATACAGAGCGGGGTAGAGACAGACACAGAACCTCATTATTAAACAAAATAAATAAAATATACCAGCAGAAAACGTGTCTTGGCTTTATTACTATATGCTGTCCTCTAAATATTTCATTGCCAACTAATGCACAAGCCAAATGGAAAATTTCAAGCAAAACTGCGCTACTTAGAATAAGCTTAATTATTGATTCAGCCAGGAGGGAAAAAGAAAAAACCAGAGGGGAAGA
This sequence comes from Phoenicopterus ruber ruber, assembly GCA_009819775.1. Classification (NCBI taxonomy): domain Eukaryota; kingdom Metazoa; phylum Chordata; class Aves; order Phoenicopteriformes; family Phoenicopteridae; genus Phoenicopterus; species Phoenicopterus ruber. The sequence continues at coordinate 7,497,023 of CM020237.1, read as the reverse complement.
AAAGGCACGGAGCCGTCCTCGAGTTCTCCGTCCTGGAGCTGCCGCTTTAAACCTGCGCCGCTTCCCGGGGAAGGCAGCTGCCTGCGGCCCGAGCTCTTCCTCAGGCGCAGGGCGAGGAAGAGGAGGGAGGGAGGAGCGAAGGGGCAATGCCCGCTGCCGCAGCCGGCCCTCGCCGGGCAGGAGCCACGTGCCGAGCCAGGCACGGCTCGGGCGCTCGCGGCGCGTGTCACCGGCGTCACGCCGCAGCGACGCCGGAGCCGGCGGGGTGCTCCCTCGCCCCGTCCCCTCTGCCCTGCCCGGCCAGGTTGGCAACCCGGGTCACAGCCCCGCGCGGAGGGGTCCCGCCTGAGACGCCTCTCCCCAGCCCACCGGCGCGCAGCGAGAGACGCGGGAGCGACTCACCCCGGCCGTCGCCATCCTCATCCTCCTCCTCATCCCGAGAGCCGGCAGCAGCACCGCAGCACCGTCCTGGCTGAGCCGAGGGGAGCTGCTGCTCTGCACCAGGCATTTATAGGAAGCAGGAGCAGCTGGGGCCGGGAGCCGGCGCTGACCCAGCACACCTGCGCTCCCGGCACAGGGCACGGGCGCCGGGAAGGCCACGGCAAGTAAGGCCGGGGAGCGCTGCCGCGGTGGGAGAGGGGGTTTAAGTGTAGGTGAACCGGCTTTACGCACCTAGACGGGGCTGGAGGTCTCCCAGAGAGAGCGGTTTAACCGTGCTGGCACTCACGGGGAGAAAAGCAGAAGCCAGAGGGCATTTGCAAATGGACTCCAGGGACCCAGTTTTCCTCCCCTCCTGGGATAAGCCCAAACCAGCTGTTTTGAAGTTACGGGAATTGCATCGGAAAATCAAAGGGGGAGAGACAGCTGCGGCCGCGGAGGAGCACCGGGAGCCGCCGGGGCCGAGGACGGTCCCCCGGGGCCAGCGGCCCCCCCGGCTCAGGGGTGGCCGGGCGTTTGGGGTTGTCCCCCTCCCAATTTGTGTAAAACTCCTTTTCACTTGGGCTTGGTAATTGTTGGCGAACACCTTGTGGTCGTGAATGACAGCTAAAAACGTGGTCTTGGAAAAAGGGCCAAAAGCCACCGCTACTTCACAGCAAGGCGTCCCCCTCGGAAATGCATTTCGGAGCCTCGCTCCTTACGTGCTTGCCGCTGCCGTCGCCTGTCTCCGTCCTCCATCTCCCGCTCCGGAAAACCACCCGCCTTCCCACGTTCAGATCGGCAACGCCGAACGCGCGCTGCCCCGCAGCCCCGAGGGGGAGCGGCACCCTCGCCACGCGGGCAATTAGGAATCTCACCGAAATTTCCAATTACGGCCCTTTTTATTCTTTTTTCCTGTAAGCGACAGAATTATGCCGTGTTACAGAGAAAGTGACAGGTAATTTGGGACACTGAGGATTTCGCGGGCTCGGTAGTTAATGGGGAGTTTAGCACCAATTCCTCTGTAATTTGCACTTCTGAGAAACCGCGTTATTACAAAGTCAGAAATCTCAAGCACTTTCAACTCCGGGATCTGCCGGGCCGACGATGACCGGGAACCGAGGAGCCCCGAGTCCACAGGTCACCCATTTCCACATCTGAGGCCGGGCGGCTTCCGAAAACGGCCGCTCTGACGGTGGAGCCGAAAATTGGAGGTGACATTCAGAAGTCTCTGAAAATTATAACCCCGACTTCCTCCTTGAAAAGCTTATCTGAATCCTGGCTTATCCTTTGATGAGGTTACGAAAAAGCATTCCGCCCTGAGTACCTGCAAGATAACGGGCGATGTACGCGAGCCGGCGCGCTTCTCCCCGGGGGGAAACGCTGTCGACTGTGCCGAGCGTGGGACGCGAATCAAATGCCCTGAATGACGCCGGACGCTGAGGTCCCGCGGTGGCTTGGCTGGACTCCTCCCGTCCTCGCACGCCCGGAGCAAGCGTGCGCGCTGATGCGGCCGGGCTCCCGGGAGGACAGAAATACTGTCGTATCGGTGGGAAACGGGGAATTCGGCAAGGCTTACCGGGCTGGCAAAGGGGCTACGAGACTTGACCCAGCTCTATTCGCGAGGGAAAATAACGGGGCTTCCTTTACACAGCGGAGGAGCAATCACAGCTCAAAGGGCGGAAAGGAGGAGAGAGAACGCACTGAAATAGAAGCTATTACGGCAAAATCGGTATTAATTGCGGGGAGCCGAAGTTCTGCCCTCGGATCGGCAGCCGCAGCCGCGCTCCCGGGGAGCTGTCACCTTCGAATGCCTTGTGACAAATCCGTGCCGAACGCAGGACGGGGGCAAGGTCTGGAGCGCGCAAACGGTTGGGTGTTAAACGGGAAGCACCTCGCAAGGGGGGGTTGCGCGACCGGCTGCGACGGCTCAATGCCCGGACAAGTATTTGGCGTGGCCGGCGGGCAAGCGCATTCGCCCGGCGCAGGGGCTTGTTCCCAGACAAAGCTGCCCTCCTCTTCCTCCTGGTGCGCTCCTCGGTACCCGCTCCGCCGCGACGCTCCAGCTTGGCCTCTTCGCTGGTGAGCCTGTAGCCCAAAGGGCAGGGAAAAAGAACAGAAGCGTGTTAACGGCACGATTCATTTTAAAGGTAGCTTGTCTCTTAACGCTGCCCCAGCCCCCGGACCGCCGGTAGCTGCCGTCTGGTTCCCTGCCGTATCCCCAGCCAGCGCCTCCGGCGTCAGGCACTGCTGCGCGCGATTAGCGGGGAAGCGTTTTGAGTCCCCCACATCAAAGGCACTGAGAAACTATAAATTTAACAGAACGCATTATGCAGGTGAGGGGGAAAAAAGGCAAGTTCTGGCAGAAAGGACGGCTCGTTTCTCCTCGTTCTGGGCAGGGCTTCAGGCAGCTAATACGGCGCCGGGGAAAAACCCCTATTTAAAGAGATGCCAGCCCAAAAAGCCAAGAGACACCAACGGGCGGGAGAAGCGCCCGGGTTCACCCGGTTTCGCTCGGCGAGGGAAAAGCCGTCGGGGTGGGAAGGCTCGGGCGGCCGGCGCAGGGCCAGGGCAGCAGCCGGGCTTCTGGGGCACCCCTGCGAGCAGCCCCCCGTCTCGCGCCGGGTCCCTTCTCCCCGGGGTGCTGCCTAAATAAAGACGGGAGGAAGAGAACCGAGGAGGAAAAGATGAAGCCAGGAGGAGCGAAGGTCAGGGGAACGTTTTGCGCGTTGCCCGTGAGAAGCTGCCGCCGTCGACACACCCGTGGCCGCCGGCCCCGGCGATCGCCGGCAGCCCGCGCTGGCCGGGACACCAGCGGCGACGGGGGGAAATTCTTCAAAGGGCCCTCGCCTTGAAAACGCCGAGCGTTATTTCCGCGGGCCCTTAAACAGAATAATTCATTAGTCAGCTCAGAACAATCGATACCGCGCTCCGACAATTTATACGCCGCCTCTGTTTACCCAGCAGACCCTCTTTGATAATATTATTTATGATTCTAAATAACTCCATCGGTGTTCAGTAGAGCTGGGAGGTACCTGGGGGACCGGGGCACAATCAAATTATGAAGACATATGGTTTACTCAGCGCTGGAAACGTTCAGCTGCATTTCACTGCTGGTAGTCCTGCCGCAGCACCTTCCCCCGCCGGTTATACAACCTCCTTAACGTCGTCTGCCGGATGGGAACGCCGCTTCGGGCAGAGGGCTCTCGCTCAGCCGGCGGAGAGACGCGGCTGTGAAGGGAATTTCACTGGGGCTATTTCTGCACCGGCGGAGCTGGAGGACACGCCGAGCGGCTCGAGGCGTCCCGGGCCGCCGTGGCAATTCAACCCGGGGATTTGCCCGCGGGCGCTCGGCTCCAGCCCGGAGCTCTCCCGGCGAGGCCGCCCCGGCCGCTCTGTATGCGGCACGGCGCGCTCCCCATCTCTCGGCTGTATTTATGTCGGATGCGTGTGCTGTGTACGTTTTAATAAAGCGCTTCTGATATAGCCACGAACCGGCCAAACGCTGAGTCATTATTATCGACAGAACGTCGCGTAAGTACTCTGCGGAGCTTCCTCTGGGCTTTGAGGGTGTATAAAGCTAACGCTAATGCTATATTGCTCTATAAACTCTAGTCCTCCCTGCAGAGAAGCAATAATTAATCAGACGATGCATGATATGCAACAAATTAAAAAGATAAAACTTCCCAACAAAAATTATGGGACTGGAGAGACGCGGGCTGCGCTTTGCAGCGAGCCGTCCCCGGCATCCCATTTCCCTCGCTCTGCCGGCGCATAACTTACAAGGGCCGGATCCCGCGAGCGCCGCGAGGCAGCCGGCCCCGCAGCCGCCCCGGCTTCGGCGCGTCCTCGGCCGTCGGCCGGGCGTACGGCGGCGGGCAGCCGGCCGGGACGCGAGCGCCGGGGACAGCGTCGGGCTCCCGGTACGCGGGGCAGCTCAGCGCCGGCGCTTTCTGCTTCCGAGCGTGTCCTGGAAGCTCGTCCCGACACCAGTCCTCCTCCTTCCTGGCCTGCAAGGAGCCAAGGCTATAAAATAAAGTGATAACAGTTAGTGCTGCGGAAATATAATCTCTGCGAAAATCCCACTAGGGTAATAATTAAAACAGATACTGAAGACTCTGACGACCCTGGATTCCTTTCCGGGTTTCGGCTATTTCTCCCATGCAATTCCCTTTCGAAAAACCAGCGTCTCCTTTCCACAGCAAACCCGGACATTTCAGGACCCGTTTTTGTTCCCCTTGAAGCAGAATGGAGAAGCGAACAGCGACGATTCCTGTGGAACGGAAAGAAAAGACCTTTTCAACTCAGAAACGTCAGGGGTCTTTCACTTCCACCTTCCCACGCGAACCCGCAGCGCTGACGAAACCCTGGTTTCTCGCGGGAGCGCGTTCCGACGGGAAGCTCCGGGCGGCGTTCGGTGCCTGCCAGCTCCTCTTCGGAAGAGCAGCCCTGCAAGGCCCTCGGGCCAGCCGGAGAGGCCCTTCCCCACCCCTGCGGGCTCCCGCTGGGCTAAGGACACCCCAGCGCACGCGGGAGAGGGGCGAGGGTGGGTTTGCGGGTGCGCGGCGGCCACCTCCCCCCCGCAAAACCACGGGGTGCCCACGCGCCGGGGCTCGGGTCTACGGAGGCTTTTAGGCTGCCTGGATCACGCGGCTTTCCTGCCCTTAAAGGAGATGTTTGGATACCTATATTTAGTCGTCCTCGCTTCCTTTCCTCCTTGACATTTATGAATTTTAGATGGTTTTTTCCACTCCGGGCCTCTGAAGGGCGTCTTGGCGAAACGCAGGGCGGCCGCGGTGCTGCGCTCCGTCTCCCGGTGAAGCCGCGCAAGGGACACCGGAGCGCCGGCGCTCGCCCACCGCGGGGCCGCCGGGTACCGCGGGCACTGCCGTGACGCTCTCCGGCCTTCCGCGGGCGCGGGGGGCTGCCGCTGGCTCTGCGGCTGCCGCAGGGAGGGAGGGAGACGGCTGGGAGCAGCGGAAAAAAACGAGATGACAAGGGATCAGGGAGATGCTGCTAAAGCACGTGGCAACTTGCTGATGAAACAGGCAGCGGGCTCGGGCAGCGGCGCCGCCAGAGAACACGCCTCGCCGAAGCGTGGGTGGGATGGGAGACCCTGCAGACCCCTCCGTCGCTCCTCGCGCCGGCTTGTCGGGACGGGGTCCCGCTCCCGCCCTCCTCACCGGGGCCCGCTTCGGCAGCACGCCGCGTAACGCGCTTCTCCTTCCTCCCGCTTCCTACGGCGCCGAGCCCGTCTGAGCGGTGGATAAACATTAGTTTCACAGCTCACAAAGCAGAACTGCCGGCTACTGCCAGTCTCGGCGTAATGAGCTCCTCCCGGGACCCCGGGGAGCGGTTACAGTGGGCTCTTCTTTACCCAGGCTGCCAGTCAAGCCGGTGCCAGGGGGAAGCAGCGCCGTTAATCTCCTTCCCACCATCCCAGCCAGCGCCGAAATCCCTTCGAGCGTGTAACAGTTTTATTTTCACGCGGCGTCCCGCCGGCACGCGGACGGGAGCGCCGCGGGCTGCCCCCCGCCGCGAGCCCCGGCCGGGGAAGCTTTCCTTGGGGCGAGGTGGGGTGAGCCGACAGGATGAAACGCCCAACGATGGAAAAGCGTTTGCACGTTTTACTCGTCACCCGGGCTGGTGGCGTCACCTCCTCGGGTATCCTTTAATTAACAGCAGAGCGCTGTTCTGCGGAGAGGGACTAATTCAGCGCCCGGAGGAGGAGCGAGGACCGTGTGCTCGGCAGCCGGGCACCAGCGGCCAGGGACGTCTCCCACCGCGTCGCGCTTTCACCGGGACGCGGAATCGCTTCTCAGGAGCTTCGCCCCAACGGCCGGAGCAGACCAGCTAAGGGAGGCGATGCCCCGCGGGCTCTCAGGAGCGCTCCGATGGACCGGCCACGGCTGCTGCCGCTTCCCCGACACCTTGGGTCCTCCTCCAGGCCCCGGGCACGGCGGGGAGCAGGGATGCGGCACGTAGGGATGCGGTGCGTAGGGATGCTGTCCCGCGCCCGCTAACCCACACCCAGCAACAGCAAGCGCCTGGCGCAACGTCCCCCTCCGAGAAACACCGGCTCCCAGAGGAGAGACGAAGAGAATCACGCGTAGGATTCATCGATTTCTCCTCGCCAGACCTCTTCCCGGAACAGGCTGGACATACGAGATGGCAAAGAGGGAAAGAGCCGCTGTCAGGTCTTTTCCAAGAGACGGACGGACTAATTGCCAAACTCTAAATATATCCCTCTCGGCGCGTCAGCCCAGGGCTCCGGCTCCCCCGTCCTCCGCGCCAGCGGAGCGGCGAAAGCGCGAGCGAGCCTCTAATCCGCAGGGACGGGCAGGGAGCCAGCGTGGACTTTTCCATCCCCAGCCTCCGAGGAGACGGACACCTGTGTCTCTCCCCTCTGCCGGGCCGTATTTAGCGGCCGTAATTATACCCTTGCAATCTGCGTATAAATAACTGGAATTCCGGGTAAAACGTTGGGTTGCCTGATTTACATCCCCAGCGAGTCGATAAGGTTGCAACAAGGATAAATCACGGCAGAAGTGCATACTCAGAAGATCCGAGAGGAAGAGAGCGAAACTTCTGCCCCCCCCCCATTACTCATGCTTGTTTATAAAGCGGCCGGGACGCTTTTGGCATTAAATAAACATCGTGCGATTGCCCGAGTGTTCCATCATTGTCCTAAGTGCCCACGGAGAGTTCTGGGAAGGAGGCGCTTGTTTTTCCTGCCGACTTCTGCTTTCAGGCCGCCAAGGACAGAGCCGTGAAGGAGGCCGACAAACGGAGGCTGCTGCCCGTGCCGAGGGTCCCGGTCCCTCGCCCCCGCCTGCCCCCAGCCCCTCAACGGGGCTCAAGCCGCACCACAAATGGGCGCATACAGCGAGCAGCCCGCATCGGGGCAACGCCGCCCGACGAAGCAGCAGCACTGTGCGGCCAGCGCCAGATCGTCCCTCGTCGCGCTCCCTCCCAAGCGTAACGCCGTCCCTGGCGTGGCCGGAGTCGCCAGCATCCGCCGGCTGCAGAGCCGCCCCGGGGAGGGGGCTGCGGGGCTGGGGGTGCCCGCCAGCGTACGCCGGCCTCCCGTGAGGGCAGCGCTGCCGGGCTGCGCTTCGTACAACCGCGCTAGGTCGGCGATGGAAAACGCTTTGAAGCCGCTCCTGCCCGCTCCCCGGGTGCGTCGCGGCCGAAGGCGCGCCCAGCTGCTCCGTCCGCGCCCGCCGGAGCCCGGAGCCGCAGCGTGCCGGGAGGGGGTGCCGGCTCCGGGCTCGGGGCAGGGCGCTGGTTTGGCTCCGGCGCCTCGTTCGATTACGCTGCAGGTTCTCTTCTCCGCCCGCGGAGCGGGGATAGCGATGCTCTCCTCTTCCCCTGCTGTGAGCTTCAATAGATCAAGGCTTGCGAGGCAGTTAATACTATGTAAATGGGAGACAGATCAGCTGTGCCTCAGATAAATGAATTTCACTTAGATTGATGGGTGTGAAGCACTTCCAAAATTAGGCCTATTCTTCTTAAATCAAACAGTTTCCCCAAGCTAGTTCAGCTCCATCGACGTAGAGGAAATCATCAGGCTGCGATTCATCATCGGGCTCAACCGGAGGCCTTCGACACGCTGCCCCACCGCGTGCCTCCTCCTCCTCCTCCTCCTCGGCGCAGGGGCAGCGCGGCCGGACGCCGGCAGGGAGCCCGGAGAATCCCCGGGGATTTAAGGTCATCCTCACGGCGGCTTTCAGCCACGGAACGCCGCTTTGCCCCAAATGTTTGCCTGACCGTCCCTGCCCTCGTAGCCGACGAAGAAACAAAGAAATGGAACTTCAGCGTCTCCGAAATCCCCCCTCGCTCCCGTGGGTCTCTGCCACCCTGCCGCAACCTCCGCTGCGGGACTGGCACCGTTCCTAGGGCTTAGGGGTGGAAAAGCAGCGCAGAGCAACCCGGGAGCCTGCTCCGGTGCTTACGCTGAGCTGCATTTATGCCATTAAATGCTCGATAACGTACAGATAATACCATAAACCTCGTTTCATTCAGTTAGCGAACAGTAAATCCCTCCCACACGTAGCAGCGTCTCCATCGGGCCGCAGCGAGCCGAGTAACGCCGTAGTAAACCCCAGCGAGCCGAGTAACGCCGTAGTAAACCCCAGCGGGCTGTTCACCGCGGCTCAGCGTGGGCACGGCCGCCGCGGGGGCTGCCGGCGGGGAGAGGGGGCCGCGGGCACCCCGCTCCTCCCCGCGGCTGGAACCCCTCCTCCTCCCCCCAAAACCCCCGCGCCTCGCGCCCGCGAGCGCCCGTCTGGTGTTTCCGCGCGGAGGAGCGCGGCGCGCTCCAACTTTTTAACTGCAGATAATCAACAAAGCTGGGCGAATAATTTAGCGCGTGTAATTTATTCTGTGAATTTTGATTCCTTGCCCACAAGCAGCTTGCGCTTCTCGCAAAGGTATCGGTCCTGTGAAATTATGCGGGGGAGCTGCCGCCTCGGCCTCGGCTCGTTCGGCCGGCTGGCCGCCGGCGTGCAACACCCCGAGCATTGCAATGCTGGCCGCTTGCTCGCTTTCGATTAGGCGCCTCGCTCACGGGGTATTTCTGCTCCCGGTAGCCTGGGAGAAAGCTAACCTGGGAGGGCATCTCCTACGGGCAGAGCATCGGCAGGAGAGGATGCCGCAGCCTCGCGCGTAACCGCCGTGCCAGTTACCAGCGTGCCTGAAATCCAGATGTTTAAGCGGCGAGACAAATCGCATCCGCTCTGGGCCGTTTTTCCCGGCGTGACTCGCGTCCTGCCGGCCGTTCCCTGCGCCACGCTGCTCTCCGGCGCGCTCGTCCTCGTGGAAAGCGCGTCCGGGAGCGTCCGCCGGCATCTTCGGGGCTGCAACAGCTGCCGCAACTGTTCGTCAGCGGTTCTCCCGAGGTGGGAGTTAACGTGTTTGTAGCGGGAACGCTGCGTCGGGGCGCGACCGTAAATCATCCTACCGGCCCTGTGCTAATACCTCACTTTTTGCCGTCGCCGGCGGCAGGGCGCTGAAAGGGCCGTCGCTGCCTGGGTGCCCTCCGTCCCCTTTCCTTATCTTCTCAGCGTTGCGATCTTGTCGTCTGCAGGAAGAGCCACGGCCCTTCAAGCTAAATGTGCCTGCCAAGAAAAACGTTGATTTTTTTTTTCCCTCCACCTGCCTTCAGATATCTGATTAATTCAATGCAAGGAGCAAGGAATTAAGCTTGCTTTTTGGGGTTGTTTTTTTGAAGCTGAGTACAGAAACACTGCTGTAGAAAAATACCGTGGCTGTCAGAGCCGTCTGGTGACCAAGACGGCCTCACGACGTGTTTTCGCCTGACTTGGCACGCTAGCTTTTAGGAGCTAAATGGAGAAGCGAACTAATCCCAGGTCTTAATGAATAACGTTCAAATCCGACTTTCATTTTCAAATACGTCCACGCGTTCGAGAATGAGTCACAAGGTGTTTGTTGTGCGGTGGAAGAACAGACGAGCCGGGAAGGGTATTTTTATGTGTTTGTGAATCACTGTATATGATATTTTCCTCCACTGCGCCTCTCTGTCCTGGCGGTTTTCTGCAGCGAAATCCATTCCGCTGTACTGGAAATGGAGGCGCTTTATAGAAAATCTTTAATAGCGCTAGCACAAACGGATGGCTCTTATTTCCCCTCTGCAAAGCGGCGATTTGCAAAACCACTGCCGACAAATATTCACCCCCCTCCCCGAGCCGTTAAACGAAGGCCGACGCGCAGACACGTACGGGGAGACGGGCGACCGCCCGGATCCCTCCCGGCTCTTTCCATCCTGGCTGCCGCGCCTGGTACGCTCCTCTTGCCGGAATTTTTAACGTTTAATGAGCCGAGCCAGCTGCTTCTGCTTTGCAAAGGGCCGTTCGGTTCGGTCCTGCTTTAACCGCGGGTTGCTTTTGTCAGCAGGGCCGAGCGGCGCAGCCCGGACCCCGGGTCCCGCTGCCGCCGTTCCTCTGCCGCACCGGGCTCAGGGGCGCGCCGGCAGCCGCGGTGCCAGCCGAGCCGCCCCGGACTCCAGCCTGGGCTGGGAGAGCAGAGCCGCGATACGTCTCCCCTTCATCCCTCTCGACTGACTTGGAGCCGAGAGCGACCTTACGCTCCGCGGATTATCGTCCCTTGGAAACGGGATGAAAACCAGAGGACTCGCCGAGCAGAAGAAAGAGATTTCTACCCAGTCGCGGCGGGGCACGGATCCAGCTCCCCTGGCAAGGCGATTCTCGGCGGCTGAAGCATAATCGCCGCCTGTCTGGATGAAAGATGCTGAATTTTTCCCGGCGGTGCTCAAAATCCCCCCTAGGGAAGGGCCACGGGAGAGCTCTCCGGTGAGAGGGGGAGGCGGCATCCCCCCGGGAACCCACCGTCCCACCCGCGGTGGGCAGAGGGGCTGCTCCCCTGCACGCGGGGACAGCCGGAGCCCGTCCCGGGAGAGGTCACCGGGACTGCAAACCTGCAGGTTCGTGAAACCCTTTGGGAAAACCAGAGCGGGACCGAGAGGTCCCTTTTGCAGAGCTGCCAGGTAGGGCTGGCACCGGCTGCGCTTTTGTTAGCGGAGAGGCCAAAGCGGCAGAGCCCGGAGAGGCGGCGTCACGCCGGCACGGGGACGGGTCGTGCGCGACCGGCCCGGCACGAGGAAACGGATGCTGGGAGAGCCCTTCCCATCAGCTCCGCAGCGCGGCGGCTGCTCCGGGCACTGTTTCCCGGGTACGGAAGACAGCCAGAAGCTACGTTTATTTTCAACGGGCGCAGAATAAGCAGGATGAAGTTTGGGATGGGTACCGGGGCGGCAGGTCGTTTGAAGGGCGATGTTGTGCCCCCTCCCCGCAGGCAGCGTCCTTCCTCGCAGCGGAGGCTCTGCCCCTGCCTCCTCCGCAGCGTCCCAGCCCCGAGGCGGCCGATTCACAGCCCCGGCGGAGGTTCGGAGAGAGGGCTGGCCCCATTGTGGGGCTGCCCAGGAGCCCACCGGTGCCGGGGAGCTGGGATTTCAGCCCGATTATCGCTCCCGCTCGCGAGAACGCTTCCGAGGCGCTGGCCGTTGGAAAGGGCAGATCGCCTCAAATGTCAGGCGTCAGCAAAGCCTTTCTGCATCCCTCGGCGGACTCCCCTCTCCAGCTTCGGGCGACACAAAAGCACCCGGCGCGATTCTATTCATGCCAGATGCGATCTCCTACCTTTAAAGCCGAGAGAAGTTTGCCTGAAAAGAGACGCGTGAACTTTTTTCCGATCGTTCTAATCGTCGCTTTTCCCCCCGGGAAATAAATTTTTAATTGTTCTTATTCTTCCCTATCGCCTTTGAAACGGATTTGCTTTTTCACTGCAAGTCCCAGGGAGAAGAACACTCAGAGGTTTTCCATTCGCAGACCCGGGCAAGCCTATCCCTCCCGACACACACAAACAAAGCCCAAACACGTTTAATGAAACAGTTTGGGTTTTCACAACGAACGGGTTTGTTTTGATCAAAGAGCCACTCGTAGCTCCAGTCCCGACGACGTTTTTCCAAACCCCGTTTAATCCGGCTGTGCCAACCCCCCTCGCCGAGAGAGGCGCGACGTGCGCTCGTGTGCCAGCCTGGCTTGGCCTCCCCCTCGTGAGAGCTGCCGGACGCGAGACCCGGGCTTGGGGGGCCACGAGGGCCCGGCCCGGCGGCTCGCGGGAGCGCAGCGCTGATCGCAGCCTCGTCCCCCCGTAAAAGAACAGAAGCGCAGCCCGGCAAGCAGTGTCTAGCAAACGATAACGTGTCTTTTCCCTCCGTTTCCCTCCTCCAGTTCTCGGGGAGCAAAACTTTATCGTTTTCTCCCACGCGTGCCCCAGTCATTGCGTGGCCGACCCCACGCGGGGATTTCGGCCCCGGCCGCACCGCCCGCAGCTGGCACATCTAGCACCAGGCTTCGGTCGACAACCCTTGTCTTTACGAGCTAAAAATTCATTTCTAGCAGGCGCTGACTTCAAAACTGCTGTCCATGCAGTTGTTCCTGCCAGCAAACTCATTAGCAGAGATATTCATTGGGAGCGAACGCGCAGGAGAAATGAACCCAGCCGCCCAGGCGCTACCGACTGCGGCTCCCGGGGCAAAGCAACGCCGCCGCACGCGCTCCTGCCCGCCCAGCGAACCGGCCGGTGGCCGCCTTCCGAGCCCGACACCGACGCAACGCGACGCGACGCGACGCGACGCGACGCGACGCGACGCGACGCGACGCAACGCAACGCAACGCAACGCAACGCAGCCCGCGGTGCTCTGCAACGGGGTACCCGGGTTCGGGAGGGGCTGAGCGCAGGTCGCCCGCAGAGAAGCGGAGCAGAACCAGGTGTTGTTTCTGTACCGGCAAAGCCGCGACCTCTTTGAAGGAGCCAGACGTCGCTCCGCCCGCCCCCCGTTCGTCACCCTCCGGCACGGCCCCAGCGATGGGCGGTCGTCGTCCATCCCAGCTCCTCGCGGGCGGCGCGGTCTCCGTCAAGGTGGTACCCGAGGCTTGGTCGCTGCAGGGCTACGCCTGGTAATAACTCCTCCAGCGCAGTTACGCTTCGATGCGCCTCGCTAAAAGCAGAAAAAAGAGCATTAAAGTCGAGCGGAGACAAAGCTGAGAGGGTTCGGAAGGTCTGACTTATGAGAAGAGATGAAGGGACTTAACACGCAGGCCTGTGAGAGAGGGAAGGGGCAGAGGGGAGACGTGGAGAATGTGAGAAAGCGAGAGAAATAATAGCAATAATAAAAATCGTGTTACTTATAAATTGCTCACTCAAGGGCTCGGAGGGACCCAAGCAGGCAATTAAAGCACGATAATAATAAACAATAATAATTAAAACCTCGTAAAGCACGTCATAGGAGAAGGAAGCAAAATACTCTACAGCTCATGAAATGCTGCAGAGGACATAAAATAAAGGCAAGGGGGAAAACTTCTCCGAGGTCGACCGAACATATGTCACAGGCAGTAACGGGTTTCTGCCGAGGAAGAAGCGGCGGAGAGGAGAGGGGCTTACGCCGGAGGGGAGGAAGACGCCGTCGCGGCGAGCGAGGGCAGCCAGCGGTGCCGGAGCTGCCCGGGGAGGCACCGCAGCGGCAGCAGCCCGTGCTGGGGCGCGAGACGCGCGCTCGGCCGCCGGCGAAAGCACGGCTGCCCGGCCGGGGGCTGCACGGGGCCGGGGGCTGCGGCGGGGCGAGAGGAGCCCCGAACGCCTCTGACAACTTGGTGTAAGTTGTAAATACGCGCGCAGCGACGGGGTCTCTCTGCGTTTTCACATGTATTACGCGTCGGAATCACTCCGAGGGATTTCTGCACGGTGCAATAATGAGCGTGCCCGGTAATAGCCGGCTCTGGGAGAGGACGCAAAGCCGGAGCTACCGCACCTGCGCTTTAATAGTTGCAGAAACCCTTCCCGACCCCGCGGCCGTTAGCTCGGCGCGAGAGCCGATTAGCCCTCTGCCTCCTTATGCACGCTTACAAATGTTACTATTGATCACGAAATTAGGCAGCTCCTCTGCGAAGCAGCCGCGCTTGACTCCCTGACCTCAGGGCGATGCTAATTCTGCGCCTGCCGACGTGCCGGGTGAGGACGCGCGTACCTGCCCGCGCTCGCCCTCCCCGAGCGCTCCCACGCTCTCCCGCTCCGCGCCGGCGAGACAGGCAGCATCTGCCTCTCCTTTTACCCGTCCTCTCCTCGAGTATTGCGGGCAGGTGTCCTCCGCCCCCTCTCCTTGCCCGACCAGAGGTAAGCCACCTCGTCCCCGGGCAAGGCGCGCGTCCCCAGGGAGAGCCGGGAGCGGGAGGCGAGCGGGCCCCGGGGGAGAGCGGGATGGAGATGCATGCGCAGGCGCGGATGGCTCCAGCTGAGCCCGTCTCTCCCAAGGGACACAAACAGGTTGTGCGCCTTCGATACAGAGAGCCTCTGAAGGCTTTGGGAAGCAACCCCAGCGTTTTCTGTAGGCGCGGGGAGATAATGGAATGCTTTCAAAGAGCGCTGGGCGGCAGGGAAAGTTCAATTTCTGCAGCGTGGCGCATCCTGCATTCACCGAGTTCTGTGCTTCGGCATCACCCCCCCCCCCTTTTTTGTTTCCTAGAAGCAGAATCACTCTCTGTTTTCCTGCGCTTCTCTCTGAGGAAGCACTTAGGGGTGAGAAGCAAAACCAGACTAAAAGTCAAGCAAAGCCCTTGCCACGAGACAGACAAATAAATAGATAACTGGAAGCAGGGACCGCTCGGCCTCCTGCAAGAGGGTGAAGTGGGCGCCCACTCCGCGCACGGCGCCGACAGGCAGAAAGTCTCTGCCGAGCTATTTTTAGTCCTAACGTCGCAGCACAAGCAGCAGCTCGAGGCAATTTTCTTTCTCTCCCCGCTCCCCTTCTCCAGTTGATTCGCTCGGAGCCAGAACGGCAGTGGTGGCTCAGGAGGGCTCTGCGTCTCCTTAGCGCTGGCCTGCAGCGCGGTCTCCTGCGCTCGGTACGGCGGGGCAGGCGGTACGGGCAGCGCCGTGTGCTCGCTGGGCTGCCCCCGGGCACGGAGCTGCCCTCGGAGCACGGAGCTGCACCCTGGGGCACGGAGCTGCCCTCGGAGCATGGAGCTGCACCCTGGGACACAGATCTGCACCCCAGGGCACGACACGGAGCTGCCCTCGGAGCACAGAGCTGCACCCCAGGGCATGGAGCTGCACCCCGGAGCCAGGACACGGAGCTGCACCCTGGGGCACGACACGGAGCTGCCCGCAGAGCATAGAGCTGCACCCCAGGACACAGAGCTGCACGCTGGGGCACGACACGGAGCTGCTCTCAGAGCACAGAGCTGCACCCCAGGGCATGGAGCTGCCCTCGGAACATGGAGCTGCACCCCGGGGCATGGAGCTACCCTCAGAGCATAGAGCTGCACCCCAGGGCACAGAGCTGCCCTCGGAGCATGGAGCTGCACCCCAGGGCACGGAGCTGCCCTCGGAGCACGCAGCTGCACCCCGGGGCCGGGACATGGAGCTGCCCCCCAGGACACGGAGCTGCCCCCAGCTGTTGGCACTATCCGAGCTCCCACCATCCCTGCACTGTACCTGGTGCCGTATGGAATCACGGCCTCGTAGCCGAGAAACCGAGACAGGTTTCTCTGCTGGAGCCCAGCAGAGGAGGGCGGTTTCTCCCCGGCCCCTGTTACCGCCGGTCCCTTGGAGGAAGCGGCACGTGGAGGCGTCCGGGTGAAGGCTCCCAGCGGGCCGGGATTTAAACGCAGCCTCCGCCCGAGCACGACCTTCCCCTCTCCGAGCCTCCCCTTGCTCGTGGGGGGACGCAGGAGCTTTGCAGGGGAATTCGGCTTTTGCCTTCACTGCTGGCGACGGTTCCGCGCCAGCTAATTGCATCCAGCTTCTCTCTGGTCCGGAGAAAAGCCTGATCTAAGTCTCCTTTCCGTTGGAAGCGGCATTGCTTATGCACAGCCGCACGCGTACTTCACAGGCTTTGTACCGGCCTCTGAAACGGCAGAGAGGCTTCGGCGTGAAACAAGCCTACACAAAAAATAAATTGTGTCGTATTTAAATATTCCTTAAGTCATTCTAATGTATTTAAGCCTTAATTCATCTTCTCAAAGTTCCTTTTCACTACCCTAATGTGACGTATTTGACAGAAAGATGAATGACATTATTAAAGAGTCTCTCTGGCAAATTTCAGTAATAAAATCTCCCTTCCCCCCGTCCTCCTCTCCTTTTCCAGACACACGGACCTTTCGCTTCCTTCGTCTTCACAGAGCATTCCCGGGTTTCTGGAAGAGGCCCCAGGACGCCTCCCGCAGCCTTCCCGTGCGGATAATTTAACCTCGCGTGCCGGCGCCGGGACGCCGCGGGAGAGGACCCGGCTGAGCGACGCCGCGCGCCCTTGGCGAGAGGAGCCACCGTGCAGGGTCCCGGCGGCAGAGCAGCGCATCGGTAGCCCTGTACCCTCCTCATCCTCGCCGGCAGCAGCCTCAGGCAGCTGACACGAAGGCGTTAGGGCCGCTCATGCCGAGCCTTGCCTTCCTCCGCGCCAGCCCCGCGCGGACACCCTCTGAATTTATGCCCTGCTTCCCCATTCCGCCTTGATTTATCCTTTCCAGCATGCCGGAGAAGTCACGTACATTAATCATCCTGACGTTTAAACCGTCTCCCCTAAATCATCTTTCTCGCTGGGAGCCATTTGCCGCGAGCGCTGGCCGGCCCCTCTCTGCTGGCCGCAGCATCCCGGCCGGGACGAGCGGGCTTGGCCCCGTCCTCTCCGCTCCAGCGGCTCCGACGATATGCAGAGTCCCGGACCCGGGTTTCCAGCTGAGCCGGAGGCCGGGAACAGCAGCGCGTCCTCGGGGTCCTGCCCTGACCCCGGGGCCGGGGCGTCGGAGGGGGACTGCGGATGAGGAGAGGGCAACTGCAGAAGCGGCTCGGTAACGGAGGCACGGGGGGTTCAGGCTGCGGAGGCTGCGGCTGCGAGCTGCCCCGCGAGGGTCTCGGCACCGTGCAGATCCGTACCGGCGGGCCGGCTCCGTGCACGCTGCGGTCACGCCGGGCGAGACCAAGGCAGGAGGTCGGCCTCCCCTGCAGAAGCATCTTGCTTGCAACGAGGAGCTCTCCTGCTCTCTGGCTGTTTAGGCTCTCCAAAGCTTCAGTGATCTCCCTAGATTAGGCCTCAAGAAGCGGAATTTCTGCTCCAGGTAGCGCAGCTGCTCCTCACTGAATAAAACATGCCAGTTCACGCTGCTGCGCCCCGAAGACGAGCTCCGAGAATTCTTTTATTTCTTTTGCTGTTCAGGCACGCGGTTGTTTTTTTGGCAAACGCCTGCAAAGACGGGCACCGCTTGTTGCTCCTCTCGGGTTATTTCGTGCAGGGAACGATGTCGCTGTTTCCATACGCCTCCCGTCGCTTGCCCGGGAGATACGGGATGCTGGCGCCCGCGCCGTGACTAACGCCGCGAGCTCCCCGGAGCCATCGGCGGTCCCTCCTCCTCCGCTCCCCGGAGGCGGCAGCGGGAGGATCTCCGAGGGACGCCCACGGAGCGGCACGGCGACGGCGTCGCCGCTGACCCCGCGTTGCCCCGCTCAAACTGCTGCCGTACGATTTCCGCGGTGTGGGGTGAGCCACCGGCAAAGCCAAGGCCAGACTCGGGCTCGTGTTCTGCCCGCTGCGCGTGGCTCCGTTATGCTCGAGCCAAGGGGTGGCAAACCACTCGGCGGGGACGTTTGTGCATCTCCGGACCGTTTGAAGCGCTATTCGTTTCCGTGGCTGTTGTTACCGTTGAAAAATTATCCACCAGAGAGCCAGAGGAATTTTCCGCCTGTTCTACGTGGTCCAAGCTGTCCGCTCCGAGCCTCCCGGCCCCTGGGCGAACGTCCTCCCCGCGCTCCCAACTCGCCGAGGAGCTCCGCGACCCCGCCGCAGCGCTACGGCGGGCGAGCGGCTTCTCACAAACCCGCGGAGACCCAGCTCCGGCGTCTGCTCCCGTAACGATACGGCAGATCGTTACGGCTCGTGACATCCCGCTATAAACACAAAGCTGTAAAACCCTGTAATTTAGCAAGCTGGATCAGGTACTCCCGTGGTTTGCATAATCCAAGAGATAGCGGGTTTCAGGCTGGGTTTCCCTGCTCTTTTTCCTTTTTTTTTTGCTTGCTTTCCTTGCCTTCCCCTCCGGTTGACATGGTTACAGAATCCCGAGGATGGGGAACAGGACGCGTGCGTTCGGGTAGACTCAGGAATCCGCCTATGCCCCCCGGAAAAGCGCGGAAAGCACGCCGTTAGAGACGACTCAGCTGCTTCGCCTTCCCGCGTCTCTCCCGCTCTTCCTTATTTCCAGAGAGGCACCTGCGCGAAGGCGTCGCGCTCCTTCCCGAAGCTTCCCGCCCGCTGCCGCCCTTTCCCTACCCAAACCCTTAATCCTCTGCTCGTGCCCTCAGCCGGCTCTGCCGCCACCGGCGCTACGGCCGAGGCGATCCGGGCTCGGGGTGGGGACATCGCCGGCGGCGGGAGCAAGCGCTTACAGAGAATAGCTCGACGGAGGCAATATTGTTCCGAAATTGAATGTTTTTCGCAGTTCTTCCGAGCAGCGTCTGCGGTACTTCAGGATTATTCTCTCCCGGGGGGCCTCATAAAAGCTGTAAATACTCGGAATAGCTTTCAAGGCTGGCCTTATGACAGCTCAGTTCTCAGGAAAATATATGCTAATGCGCATCGCCGTCGTTAGCCGGGAGACCTCACCGCAGCCGCTTTTGTGTCTACAAAGAGGAGATCTCTGGTTGCTGGCGTTTTGCTAAAAGGTAAATACATCCAGGCTCTGAAACCCGCTGCGAGCGGTTTGAAGCAGAAATCGCCCGGTAGCGCCTCCCGTCCGCCCTACCCCGGCTCCGGCATTTGTTTAAAGACTACGGATCAAGTTTTCCGAGAGCTCTAAATCCCGCTGGAGGTGGATGGGAACGGGATGTCGTGCCGCACCGCAGCCCCGCGTGCCGGGCGGTTCCAGCCTGCCGGATTTCGGCGCTCGTAGTCACGATCTGTTTTCCCAGGCTTTCTCCTCCCTCTCCGTGGAGCTCGGGCGATGCACCTCCGAGTCTCGCAGACAGCGCCGGAGACAAGTTCGAGAGCGGGTTTCCGTAGAAGGAGGAGCGGGCTCCGCAGCTTGTGCGCGCGTGGCCTCCTCGCTCCGGCTCCCGGGGAGTTTCGTACCTTGTCGTCAGCGCCGACGCGCAACACGACGGAAACAAGGCGTTTTAAAGGTTCCCGCACAGCGTGGTGCTTCAAAGCCCCACGCTTCGGCGCACACGCCAACGGGACTAGGGCCGTGACGCAGGCGCGCGCCAACCTATTCCGCTTACCTGAGGCTGAGCGAAGGGAAGCGGCAAAGCCCCAGCAGATTCACCGCGCCGGCTCCGGCACAAGGTTGCCGGAGGTGGCCCGATGCAGGCCGATGCCGGAGGAGGCACCCACGGGTCATCTTTAACTGGGTGCTCGCGGGCGAGGGAGCCAACAACGGCGGATCCGGAGGGAGGGCCGGGCCGGAGCAGGGGCCGCTCCGGGGGTGTCCCCGGGAGGAAAGGGAGCCCAAGCCCGAGCCCAAAGCTTGGGCCACCTTCCCTTCTGAGATGGGTTTGCAGCTCCCCTTGGTGGAGGGAAGCGGGGGGACAGGGGAGCCTCGGTGCAAGAGCCGGAGGAGGACTTCAGGGTCCGGTGGAAAGAGGAGTCCTCGCCGTCCCGAAAGGCTCCCCAGAAGCGATTATACCCGTCCAGGAGTTCTGGGGCTACTGGTATCGGTCTCGAGTGTGGGATGTTGTATACGGCTGTCTGGGCACAACGGTTTCTGCAGCAAATTCTTTCATCCCAGGGGAAAACGGAGGTGCTGAGCTTGCACGGAACGCCGGTTCCTCCAGGAACCCCCGGCCGGGGTCACCTCTCCGGCACCGTCCTGCTCCGCGGGGACCGGGTCTCTCGCGAGGTCTGAGTTAGCCCTGAAACTCCTCTCTCCCGTTCTTCGGAAGCGTCCTTTGCTTTCAAACTGTGTTTATCGTGCATGATTGATATTTGACATTACGACGTACCGGGAACACTCGCGGCATCGCTCCGCTGGGACGCAACGCTCTTCCCGCAAACACATCCATCAGAGCTGCGAGTGCCACCCCGGCAAGACGGCAACGGAGGAGCCGCGCCGGGGGGGAGATGGAGGCTGGGGTCCCACCAGGGACCTCGCCGCGCTTCCGCGGGCTGGGGGAGCGCAGGGAGAAGCAGGGGGCTCCGGGTTCCCGCTGCTGGGCCCTGCGGAAAGCCCCTCCGGGCATCGCGGCCATCAAGGATGCCGTCCGCACTCCACCGCCCCGGGCTGCGAGCGCCCTTGAAAGGCGGCCGGGAAAGCCTTGACGAGAGCGAGGGAAAGGAGGGCTCCGGCGCCCTTGGCTTTCGCAGCCGAGGGGAAGAGGGAGAGCAGGACGCGCGGAGAGCCAGAAACACCACGGTCTTCGGCGGGCGGAGATAACGGGGAGTATCGATCCCAATGTCCCTTTGCTGTCGTTCGAGAGGCCGCGGCTGGAGGACTGCATCACCCTTCCGATCCGCGCCCGTGCGCCGGGAAGCGATGGGATGTGATCCGTTAAGCAATTCTTCTCACCGTCCCGAGGCACGAGAAGGAAAATGAACTCAGGGAAGTAACCGGAGGGCCTGATGCTCGTGGCCAGACGAGGCCTCCCGGGCCCCGGCGGAGGAAGACTCTCATGGAGGCACAGCTTCGCAGCGCCGTGGGAGGAAGGTGCTGCTGCCGTCCAGGACGCCGTTTGCGTCCCCGGGGCTCTCCTCGAGCCCCCCCAAGCAGCGGGCATGGGCAGGCCAGGCCGGCCGCGCTCCCAGAGCAAACCACCCACGCGCGTTTCTCCGACGTGCCCCGAGTCGCTTGCGGAGAAGTGCCGCGTCTCGTCGGTCGGAGGCGCATCAGCCGAGCCTCGCGACCGGCTCCGCCGGGCCCGCGCGCGAAAAGCGCGGCGCACCGGAACGAGGGGAATTACTCTTGACGCTGGGATTACATCTCTGCCAAAAGCATCAATATTCTATTAAAGATACGTGATAATATAACACTAATTGCCAATTGAGGGGCCGTTAACGGGCGCCTACAAACAGCGGTTCGATCTCACCTTTCAGCTGAAGAACACCACAAAGATTTCCTGCTCCTTGTGCTTTATTTCTGTTTTCTCTGCCCATGTATAATGCAGCAACGCAAATTGCCAGCAAATACCTCGAAGATCGCTGCCTGCACCGGCCCTCCAAGGGTAACGGCTTCCTAAGCCTGGGCCGGGCCAGGAAGGAGATAAGTCACGTCCACGAGCCGAGGACAGGCTAGAGAAAAAGTCCTCTCCCGTCTCCATCTGGCCGCGGGCCCGAGGGCAGCACCGGGACCGGCTGCGATGGCAAGAGGGGAAAGCGCAGGTCGCGGGGGATGAACCGGGACCAGCCCGGCCCCGCAAGCCCTGCGGGGACTCTGCCTTCAGCCTCCGGAAGAATCGCCTTTTCCTCCCGCGCTCCTCCTCCGCTCCCAACGGAACCGCTGGCCCCGGCAGCGCTTGCGCAGGGAGCGGCCGAAAAGCCGCCCGCAGGCACGCTCGGGCCGAAAGCTGCGCCGAGAACGAAAAACGTTTGGTTTTAAAGATAACTCCCCCTCCCCAAGGCTACGGAGGGCACAGAGCATGCGACAGCAGTTGCGAGGTTCACGAAACGGAAACAAGGAGCGTGAACCCCAAAAACCCTCATCCTGCAGCGGTCAAGCCGCGGCGCCCGAAGGTGCGGAACGTTGTGCGGGATGAGGGCCTGGAAGACAAACCCGGAGTCCTGCGGCATCCCCACCGGCACCCGTGCGTGGCAGCGACGCGGCCCCCTCGTGAAGTTCAGTTACTGCGAGAACAACGGGAACGTCGCAGCTGAAGAGGGAGCACCTTTCCGGCAGGGAAAGGGAGGACTTGGCCTCTGCCTCCGGCTCCCGGCTGATGCCAGCGGCAGGATTTGGCCCGGAGCGGTCCTCGCGGAGGGCAGCGCGCGTTCAACGGCGAACAAAGCACAGAGCGCATCCCTGCGGGAGGCCGGGGAGGCGGCGCGGGAGCAGCGGCGGCAGCAGCGAGGAGCCGCACCGGGGCGGCCGCGCCGGCGGGAACTCCCCGAACATTTGTTTCCCCGCGTGCCGCGGCGCCTGCCAGCCATGCGTTATTTTAATGAGACACAATAATATTCTATCAGTTCTACAAGCTATAGATTGAAGCCACAAAGAGAAATCGTCTGAACCTCCACGTGATCAATCTTGTCACAACACGTTCGTTTAATCCCTTACAAATGAAAGGAAGATGTGTTTAAAATGTCATCCTGGGGGTCTGGGAGCCAGGTTCCTATAAATCCGTCAACCCGGGTAAACCGTATTATTTAGGAGCTGTTTGACAGCAGACGCGCCGAAAACATTTTTAAGCTACGCACACAAGGCTTACATCATCTCAGACGTCAAAACGCCACGCGTTTTGGGGGGTTTTTTCTTCCCCCTTTTGCTTTTCCGCGACCAAGCGCCCGCCACGCAGAGGTACACGGGGAGGAGACGGATAGGCGGAGGTCGCACAGGGCCGCGCGGCGAAGCGAACGCGCGGGTAAAACGTGCTCGCCCCGCGGATCCCGCTGCTCACCCCGCGACGCGCGGATCCCGCTGCGCCCCTCCGAGACCCCCCCCCCCCGCCCCGGGGACCCCGCGGCAGGCTGCCCTTTTTCGGGAGAACGCCCACCTGCCCGTTTAGCGGAGAAGATGTTTGACAGCTACGACAACGGACGGGGATCGGCTGGGTTCCTTATTGGTTCTGAAGGGGCCTGTATTTAAAACAATTTGTTAGGCTCCCCGTGATTTACTGCCGCGCTGGAAAATGGGGCCGGGTATTGATTCTTTGCCTTTTCTATTGCAAATGGGTGTAATGTTTTATGGCATGTCAGAATAATAGCGGCGGGCACTTTATCAACGTCAAATGTTAAAAATGATCAGCTATTGTGATGTAGGAGATTAAATATGAAAGCTTGATGGGTATATAAAAGCAAAATGGCAATAATAAAGGGATTTTTATGTTCAACTCGTTGCTCTCCCAAATCTACCTGGGGAGCTATTAGAGCCAATCGTGCTGATCAGTGACATATCACCACGGGTTAAAGGACGGGAAAGTGCTGGGTTTAATTCCCCGGGGGTCTTTGTGCCTTGCTCGGCTGTACGGGGGCTCAGAGTTGAGCCCTGCCCTTCCCTGCCAGGACTCGGCGGAGTTCCGCGTCCCTCCCGAGGACCTTTCCACGAGGATATCTTCCGGGCTAACTAGTCCTTTTGAAACCTGAAGCGCAAGCATCCGTCAAACCAAGCCCTCCGTTCCGCGCCCAGCGGGCTGAGCCGACGTGAACCCGCTGCCGGACGCTAACCGCAGCTGCGGGAGAGCCCGTCGCAGAGAGGCACAAGCTGTTTCCAGAGCAGAGAAGAGCTTCCCGCAGCACGAGCGCAGGGTGGAAGCCTCGAGAGCAGCCCGGGAGAGCCTCACCTCCGTGCCCGACGCCGTGCTCGCCTCCCGCCCGTGCTACATCTCCGCTGCCGGGGCTAGAGAAAGCGCTCCGGGTCCGCCAGCCGGTACCTTGCCGAAGCCCTGTTACCAAACACTGCCAAAAATAATCCTCCCCCCCAGCACACAAACCTCCCCCTCGGCACTCGGAGCCCTCACCGGCCCAGCCCCAGCCCTTTTATAGCCGTGGCAGGCCCTAATTCCCGACAGCCTGTCTGCAAATCCCGGCTCCCAGCCAACAGCTGTGCTCCCGCACCAGCCAAGGCTGCCCTTAACCCCTTCCCCGCCAGCCCCCGCCCGCCGCCGGCGAGCGAAATTAAAGAGGTTTCCCCATTGCAAAGGGGTAGTTTGGCTGGTGGGGGCCGCAACTGTCCGCACCGGGGAAAATGAAGAATTCTACCCGGTGGGAAACCGCCGCGCCGGAGCGGCTCTCCCCGGAGCCACGGGCCGGGCACGGGCAGCCCTTCGACGCCGAGGCGCGACGCGAGCGCAAAGAGGAGGCTGCGGCGTGCGCGGCGGCTGTCCGCGGCAGCGCGGGGGCACGGGGGACGGCGAGGCTCGGGACGCCGGCGCCTGGCGGAGGAGTGACAGGTTTCTGGGCCGGCGGCGAAGGGAGGCTCCTGCCTCCCTGCCCGGGAGGAGCGCCGGGAAGACGCGTCGCTGGCACCGCCGCGGCTGCTGCAGACAAGAGATGCTCCCCGAGCGCATCCTTCCCGGCGCCCCGCGGGGAATCGGCTGCGGCGGCTGCTTTTGATCCGTCCCCCGAGAGCCAGCGCGCGCCCGCTCCCCGCGTCGGAGGAAGCAGCCGGAAAGAGGAGGAGAAACTTTCCGAGCTCCATCAGTAGAGACGACTGCCGCCAGTCACCATTAATGGTCTCACCGAACCTTTAGTCCAAAGGAAGCGTACCAAAAAAAAATAAATAAATAAAGCCCACTAATTCTTGAAGCCTGGACTCCAATTAATATTTTTGAGTTGTCGTAAGCAAGAGGAAAAAAAATGCAGAGGCAGGACAAATGTTCTCCTAATTACCTAAGCACTTTATTAACCAGCGCTAATTAAAGCATTTCTTGGAGTCTGACAAATGTCTGGAATTACTCAATTTAGAAGTTAGTTCTGACTCCGGTAATTTATGCAATGCTGGAAAGTTATGGGGGAAAAAAAAAAATCTTTCAACCGATGTTTTTTTATTGAAGCTGACAGCAATAATTAGTTCGTTGCTACTAACGGGGCGGCCCCTGGAGGGAAATCTGCCGAGATGGATGGCTTGGGCTCGTGCCAGCGGTAATTGGTCTGAGCCTTGGCCGGGCGCCGGCGGGCCGTCCCGAGCCCGTGAGCGGGTCGCTGGGCTCCGGCCCCGGAGACAGAGCTGCTCAAGCCCGGCTTCCGCAGGGACGGCAGCGGCGCGCTCTCCCGGCGAACGGCCGCCGGGAATTTCAGCCGCGGGTTTGCTGGGAGCGCCCGTTTCGCCGGGAGAAGCGCCCCGGCAGGCGGCCGTAGCCCCCTGAGCGACGAGCCGCTCGCTCCGCGCAGAAGTCATCCACGTTAAAAACTCCATTCGTCTTCTCGCGGAGGATAACCGATCGCCTTTTTCAAGGGCCGGCGTGAGAAGCGTTGGGCCTGAATGCAAAACGCCGCCCGGCGAAGAGAAGAGGGGTTTAATGCCCAACACCTACCAGGGGCTTCCGCATCGCCGCTTCTCGCCAGCCCCAGCCGCTGGAGGCTGCCGTCCACAGCTCCTCTGAAAAGTAGGGTTCTGCTTTCCCCAGCCACGGAAAAAGCCCCCAGCGCGGGAAACCGATGAGAAAAATTCAGAAATCAGAATGCAAAATGCAGAGAAAGAGGATCCACGTTTTCTTTTCATCTCATCTTTTGAGCTTGACGCGTAATTTTGGATGCTTGGGTTGGCAATACCTTTTGTTTCTCGTCCTTCCCATAAACTGCAAATGATCCAATTATAGAGCAAAAGGAAGAGGAAAGGGGAAAGCAAGAGAAATGGAATAATCTGGGGGGGGGAGAAAGCAGCCGAGATGAGAAGCTAATGAAACGACACATGCAACACGGCGCGGGCGAATTCAAGGGCGTTTGGCGTTAGACAGAGCGGGGGGGGCAGGCCAAGGGGGACGCCGGGGATTCCGCCCTCGGCCCCCCGCCTCTCCGCCTGGTCCCCGCTCCTTGCCCCAGGCTGATGCCGAGCCCACGCGGGATTGCAGGCGTCACGAAGCGGGGCTGCTCCGGGCATGCGGTTCCGGGGGGCTCAACAGGTCGGCCGTGTTGCAACCCCCCGCCCCGCGCGCAACCAGAGAGACTCTCTGCAGCCTGACGCGCAAAGACCTATTTTCCTCCTCTTTTTTTTCGCGCGCGAGAGAGGAGAACCGTGCCGCAGGCTGCGAAAGGCACTGAAACCGCGCTCGTAGGAGAGGTTAACCGGGAAGCCTCGCCAGCTGTGCTAACGCCCTCCCGCTTCGGCTGCAGGAGCCCCGTTAAAAGGCCTTGCTTAAAGACAGGGCTCGGCGTCTGAGCGGCGTAACGAGGTGTTTCACATCGCCCCGCCTTGTAGGAACGACCGCGGCTTTCCGAACGTTTCGGGTTGCGTCGGCTGCTTGCTCCGGCGTCTGGACGTGCTGCCTTCCCCCTGCGCGTGCCCTCCCGGCACGGGAGCGGCGACGCCGGCTCCGGCGCGAAGAGCCGCGTGGGCTGGTCTCGAGCGATCTCGGTGGCGCGGAAGCTCGGCGCCCGTGCGTTTCAACCCGGCTTGCCCAGCCGCATCCCACGGGAAGCCCGGGAAATATCCCAATGCAACTCCGGCGGAGCGGCAAGAGCACAGCCCAGGCGGGCGACCTTCGGCAAACCCCTGGCGTGGGGTCTTCTCCGGGCCGCGGCCCCCCGGGCACCCCTGCATCCCCCGGGCTCCCCGCGAGAGCCCCTCCCGCCCGCGGAGCCCTGGAAGCACCACGGAGGCAGCTTAGGAGCCGAAAAAGCCGCGTTATTTGAAAGCTTTGAAGGGCGTATTGAGCAGAACGGGCAGGGGGTTTGCTCTTTCTTTTTTCCAAACTCAGGAAAAAAAAGCTTTTAAAATAAACAGCTGACAATGTCTCTTATTTGAGTAATTCCTTGCCGGCAATAAATGTGTCACTCGAACGTGCTTTATTTAGAAAGAAAAAAATGTTTTTCTTTGTGGAGCGCTCCGCATTACATCAAGCCAAGGGCTGGAAGCGAAATTCTCCTCCTCTCGCCGCACGCCCCTCCCTGCTCGAGACATTCATATATTCTCCTATAATCTGATCTAGGTTATAAAAATACCAAAAAAAAAGAAAAGGAGAGAGAGACATCTGGCTCTCCCACACATCTGACATTTTCCTTTATGCCTGGTTTAACTTTTTTATGGCTGCCTGGGTTCGCTTCATTGGAGAATTTCTCCCTTCAAACGAGTTTCCTGTTTGATGTTAGAAATTTTCCTTTAGACAAACCTGGTCATTTTTCAAGTTAAAATGTGTACGGTTTAAGTACTTAGGAAGTTTAAGGATCCGACTGATGGGGACATAAATCTGAGTTTATTCACGCTGGCGTCCCCGCGTCTATCTGATCCTTTCAAAAAAAAAGGGAGAGAGGCAAGGAGGAGCCTGGCGGATTTTTGACTTGGTTTACAGTGGGGAAAAACAACCCCAAAGCGCCGATTCAGCGAGTAATTTCTCACGCCCGCTCGCGCCGGGGCTCGCACCGCCGCGTCCCGTCTCGGCCGCTCCCTGCTGACGGCCAGCTCTCGTAACGCAGGAGCGCGCGAGGAACGAGGGCAGGAGCAGCCCTGTTGTTCCGCAACGAGGAGGAGGGAAAAAAAAGGAGCAAAAAAGGCAGGGACTCAAAAAACCAGAATTATTTCTCAACTAGAGCAGGGGAAAAAAAAAAACCCCAAAGCCCTAGGACTCCTGCAGCCTCCGTTCCGGCGCGGGCTCGGCTTTCGGGTTTTGTCCAAGTGCCTAATTAAATTTGCAGAGAGCTAACTGCTCGGGATCCAACACAAATAGCTGCAGAAGCCAGAGGGGAGGCAGGGAAAGGGGTGGGGGGGAAGGGGGGAGCAACCTAAAATAAATACATTAATTAAACAAATAAACAGGGGGAGAGAGAACAGAGGGAAAATGCAAGGAAGGCACCGGCCGCCCGGGCGCTCATTAGCAGCGGGAGAGGAGGGACGGGAAGCGCCTCGCTGTCTGGGGCTGTCATCCTTCATCCTGACGAGCACTTAGAGAGTCGCGACCCCTTTCAGCGTCTCCGCGCAGACGATCAGCCCCTCGCATCGGTCGCTGCCGCTCGCGCGCCGCATCCCCGCCTCGTCACAGGGATACGCGGCAAGAGGGATATCGCACCGCCGGGAAGCGGGGAGGTGGGGGAGGGCTGCAGCCCACGCGCCCAGGGCGGGCAGGGAAGAGCAAGCGGCCGAGGGAAGAGGTGCCGAGCCTCGTCCCCCGCTCGACGCCCGCGGGGCGGGGAGAGGAGGGGACGCGCCCGTGGCCTGTGGCGATGCAGAGCACGGGACCACCCCGGCCGCGTCGGGACCGCCTGGCCCCCCCTTAGCTACGCTGCCCTCGTCGGGCTTGTGTTCGGGGACCCCCCGCCCGGGCCCTGCGTGGGGCGTCACGGCCGGCGGGGCGGCCACCCCAGGGCCCCCCCCGAGCCCCCCAGGCACCCCGGCTTCGGAGCCGCTGCCGCTACGGTCCGGCTTCTCGGTTTTATTTATTTCTTTCCTAATTTTATTTAGCAGAAATGGCCTCTCTGTTACAGTTTCTTCTGATTCCATAAAGGGATATCAGTTACACTGTAAGTCCAATTTATTCTTCTCTATGTATTCATTAAATCCCAGTTAGTTACCGCATTATTTAATGGAATTGATGATGTAATTAAGCTACGGGCAGACATTAACAACCAGAACCGTCAGGGAGGTTTAGGATCCTTTACTACTCTGTTCCCGGTGTTATACGGCTTCTCATTCCGTAACCATTACCCTAACGGGCTGGTGCGACCCGCGCGCCTCGCGCGTACCGAGCACCCCGAGCCCGGCTCCGGGGCAGCCCTGGGCATCCTCCGCCCAGCCACTTCACAACACAGACCCCTCGAGCGCGTTTTATTTTGGATACAAAACCGCCCCTGCGGGCTCCTGAACGGATCCCGGATTACGCCAAGAGGAGCACGAAGAGCCGCGGCCCCCGTGCGCATCCTTAAGCGGGTGCACGAGCCTCAGCTTCAGGTTTCGTGACGAGGGAACCATTATCTCATTTTATGGCCGGGGGCTGGAATAAGAGGGGAGATTTGGGACAGTTTGCAAATTACTCCGAGGTTCACAGCTGGGGCGACGCGTTATCGTTCTTAAAAGCGCATCAGCTCCGAAGAGCGAACGCCAAGGTCCACGCTCTGCGCGGGCAGCCGCGGGTCCTGCCCGGCTCCCCGAGCTCCGGCACCGGCGCCGCCAGCTTCCCCGGGGCTTTGCAGGGCGGGGGAAGCTGTGGCAATAACTGCCACCGCCTTACGAGATGGCTTCCCGGCGCCTTATCTGCCCAGAGATATCAGCAGCCGGGATCTTAGCACGCTGTAATTACCAGGCCTACATTGGCACTAATTGGCTCTCTGGAGTAAAGTTACCTCCGCTCCGTGCGTTGCGGGTGCTCAGCAGGAGGCCAGGTACAGCCCAGCCGGCTCGGCGGGACGATCCAAGGAGGAGGATCAGCCGCAGCCACCGTCACGGGAGCGAGGGACGTGGGGCTCCCCTCCCGACCCTTGCCAGCGGCGCGCTTGCAAGCTCCCAAGGAAGGCAGCGCTTTGGGGAAAAAACAGGGCTTTTGGGAAAAACCTGCCTGCGGATAAAATCCATGCACAGCCCAGACCCGGAGGACAGAGCAGGGCAGCTCGTGCAGCGGCCGCGCGCCGCAGCCGGGTCCTGCTGGGAGGGCAGGGGGCCGCGCCGCAGCCTCCTCGTCCCGGGGTCCCACCGCCTGGGAGGAAACCCAGCGCCAAACCCCTCGCTCGGGGACCGGGGGGCTGGACGGGGTCTCGGGGGGCACACGCCTGTGCCCCAGCCCCGGGGAAAAGGGCCTTTAACCGCCCGTGGAGCCCTCCAGCTCTTTGCCCTCCCTTGGTGGCCGGTGCCAGCATCGCTCCTGGAGCGATGGAACAGCTCCCCTGATTTCTTCTCGTCCTCCCGCAGCGTGCTCGGAGCGGCCAAACGCCACCTTTTCGGGTCCTTTTCCTCTTTCTCCCACGCTGCACGCTTTGGAGGGCAGGCGTCTCGGGAACACCTTCCCTCGCAGGTCCCCTTTTCCAGCACGCTCTCCCGGGGACGCAGCCGTGTCCTCCGGACAAGGTCGCCTGCGAAAACAGCGTAATAAAATGGATCAGGACGCTCCCGCTAACGGCAGCTTTGCTGGTTTAAGCGCCGCTCCCGAAACGTTTTGCTGGCCCGGTTTCCGCGCTCTGCTTCCCGGCCCTGCCAGAGCAGCAGCGTCAGCAGAAGAGCGCGGAGCAGGACTGCGCTCCCAGCAGCCGCGGGTCGGGCTCGCACCGCGGTGGCCGCGGCGGAGCGGCGGGTGCAGCCGTGATGGAGCGGCGGGTGCATCCCCGCCGCCGACCGAGGGGCCCACCCGGGACCCGGCCCCGTCCGCCCCGCTCTGCGGCGCGGGGAGGTACGCGGCTGCAGGGCACCCCACGGCGCCGCGCGCCGTTTCAGCACGGGAAATTACCGTTCTATTTCATTGCAGTTGCAGCTGAAAAATAGAGAATAAGAAAATCACGCGGAGAAGCCAAGCTACAGATTTTAAAAAAAAAAAAAAAAAAAAAAAATTAAAAATCTGTTTTCTGTACTGAAATGACAACGCCTCAGAAAATCACAGAATCATCATCCGGACGACGGGAGCCGGTAACGCGGAGAGGGGGCCCTTCCCTGGGGCAAGATTTTTAATAACTTCCTAGCTCCGGGAGGCTGTTAGCAAATCTCGGCTGGCAGATTTTTTTTTCACCCAGCTGGATCTCGCAGTCTTGTTACATCATTAACTCACCAAGATAATGTTCGAAGAGGCGGCGGTTTGGTTTCCTTCCCGGCGAACCTTCCAGGTAAATCCTTGAGGATGATGATCCTTGAGGTCCCTTCCAACCTGATATTCTATGATTCAGACTTCGCTAAATTATCGCTGGCAACGACCCTACAGCCACGGGTTCCCCAGGTAATCTCACTGCTGCTCTCGCGTCGGTTCTAAATGAGTTGCCTTTTAATTCCATCACGCGCGCCGCTCTCGGTCTCGCGGCACGGGGAAGGACAAACGTTGCTCCTGCTGCAGGAAACAAAGCGGCTCCGGCTGAGACGATGAGCCGGGGGGGAAGGTCGGTCCGGGCGGGCTGTTCTGGAGGACCCGGGTCCAGAGGGAACGGCTCTTTGGGAGGCCGCTCCCCCGCGCCATCCCGTCTCCGCGACGCATCCTCGGCTGGGAGGGATTGCTGAAGAGCGGCAGGGGAATCTGCTCTCCGTTAAGCCCAAACCATTTGTCACTCCGCGAGGAGCGGTGACAAGGAGGACAATTAGCGCGGCCGGGGAGGCGACGTTTATGATGTACAGCCTTGTCCATTAGTCAAGCGTTTATCGGCGTGGGTGTTTGCCCACCCCCGAAGGGTAATGGGAGAGGTTGGTGGGGTCATCGAAAGGCCTCTCCATCCTTCTCCGCAGCCTCAGCTTTCATTACAAAGATCATAAAAATCAAATAATAAAGCAGCCCTCCGGCTGCCGTTCGCAGCAAAGCACTCCGCAGCGGCGGCTGGTGCCGCTGTCCTGCCGGCGTTTGCAGAGAGCCTGAACCAGCGCTTCCCGGGGCGAAGGGGAGCAGCGCGGGGCGGGCGGGGGATGCCCCACGCCAGGCGTCTGCGGGGGATTCGGTGCATCGCCGTTCAGCGGAGCGGGGAACGAGACTACGCGGACGTGCCTGCTGCAGGGCCGTGGCCCTGGTCCTGCCTTTAATCCTGTAGCAGCGCAGGGAGGAGCGTGACGCCGTTAAGACCAGTTCTGTTCTGCAGAGAGCCACCGCTGGCCTCTTGCGTTTCTTTTTTTCCAGCGGACAGAGGAGTTGCCCACGTTCGGCACACGCAGCCACGCTGCTCAGCACAGAGTTCCCAGCGAGAAACATGGGCTTTCCCGGCCGAGACGTGGGCTTCCCGGGGACGCGGCCCATTTTCTGCCTTCTGCTCCAGCAGCCTGCCAGCATCCCCCTTCTTTGCGAGTGTAACAAACCTCCGCTAAAAAGAAAAGCCATTAATAATAATTACCCACAAAGAAGAAGAAAAAAAACCTCCTCTCTCTCTTTTAATGAGCCCTAAAAAAAATAAGTTTCTTAATTGAAAAGCTTTCTACTTTGGAGACAGCGCCGACACTTCAGAGAAGTCCAGACAGCTCCGACGAGCGCAGATGAAACGAAGGAACGTGTCGGTGCCTTACAGGGGTGCGAGAGACGGACCGCAAAGTCAGGGGTCGCACGAACGCCGTCGCTGGAATTCAAGGAACTATCAACAAGGCACTAATTGGACTGAACGGAGGCGGCAGATGGAAAGACACAAAGCGGGAAAACAGCTTTGGAACAAACAGCGTTAGAAACAAAAGTTTGGGCGAGCAGAGGAGCGAGACCCGGGCCCAGGAGCGCGACCCTGTTGGAGACCCCCTGGTGCCGCCCGTGCCCGGGGCGAGGGGCCAGGGCTTCTCCCCTGGCCTCCGCAGGGGCGGCGGTGGCTCCGTGGGACGGCGATCCACGCGCGGCACGGGAGGCAGGACGGCCGAAAGCCACGAGCCGTCGGCGCGGCACGCCAGGCAGCTTCCCGCTTCCAGTTCGTAACTATTAAGCTAAAGCTTTTTCAGGCAGCAAGACAGACCCCGCTGCTCCGGCGCCTATCGCTCCGAGCGCTTTCCTGAACGGGTCGCTGGGAATTGCAGGGCCGCGCCACCGCCGCGAGCCGCCGAGACTCATTTCCCCGCCGCCCCGTGCCCCGCGGGCCGGCCTGCCTTCCCGCGGCACGGAGACACCTAACC
The DNA here is from genome assembly GCA_009819775.1 of Phoenicopterus ruber ruber. Lineage (NCBI taxonomy): Eukaryota > Metazoa > Chordata > Aves > Phoenicopteriformes > Phoenicopteridae > Phoenicopterus > Phoenicopterus ruber. The sequence goes on along the minus strand of CM020237.1, from coordinate 7,464,525 downwards.
CTGCCCCTCATCTTCGGACAGCCGTCGGCAGCAGGCGGGGGGATGCTCCCCCGTTCCCACGCAGACGCTTCGCCGCCCGCTTCTCCAGGCGCTCTCCGCATTCCTCTCGGGCTCCCCGCGTCCCTCTCCCGCAGCCGTAGCCCTGCGCGCTCGCTTCGGCGGCAGGGCAGGCTTTTCCGCTCGTTCTGCGCTGCGTCGTTACGGCACGGCACACGTATGATTACCAGAAGCCCACGGTATCCGTTTCGTCGCCTTTATGCAGGCAAAGGCTTTTCTCGTCAGGCGCCGCGGCTCGGCCGATGCACCCTCGCTGCGCCGTTCCTTAAAGTCGCTACGCAAATGGGACCTTAATAGCATTCCGATAAACGGTTTAAGGGAGAAAATGGATGCAACAGCCTGTCGCAGAGGTAACGTGGGGCTCTGCCTCCCAAACCGGCTCAGAGAAATTAGCAGGAAGGAAGGAAGGATCAGACGAAATAATAAACCTGCTTACCTGCTCATTAATTTTCTTTTTTCCTCCCCTCTTCTAGCCTTGTGGTTTCTATAACTGTAGAATAACTAGAGAACAGCAAAGTCCTAGATGAAAGGGAGACTAGGTCTGGAAGCACAAAGATTAAAGGAGAGTTTTTCGGATTAGTCTTTGATTACTATGGTTTTTTATCTTGGGTCTGCGGTGATTATTCCTGCTTCTCGCCGAGCAATCCTTCTGGGTGCATCTGGGTGCATCTGGATGTCCCGGAGAAGCGTCCCACGGACAACAGCCGCCCCGGCTCCGCTTTGTGACTTTCAGGGGAGCGCAGCCGGCGAGGCTCGCTCCCAGCTTGTCTTTGCCCAGGTTTGTTTCCCCAATGGTTTTGCGTTTTCAACCGTTCTGCACATCAGCCCCTTTCCTTCCCCTTCCCCACCCTCCCGTCCTCGCGCCGCAGCTGGAAGCGCTCCCTCCACGCAGGTCATTTCGGGGACGGGAGCGTGCAGGCTGTAAGCGGGAAGGCAAAGCAGCTTCTCCGTCACTCGGGCTCCGGGTTCCCGAAAGCGGGACCCGGCTGGGGATGGCAGGAGAGCCCAGCCCCAGGAGGCGGCGGCCCCGAAGCAGGGGGGTCCTCCAGCGCGGGGAGACGGGGGTGGCGGGCGCAGGGCGGACGGGTGTCGCGGGGACGTCTCCCCGCCGCGCTCCTTACCTGCTCCGCGGGCGCAGGCTCCGGTGGGAAGGTCCAGCCCAGCGCAGGAGGAACAGACCCCGGCTCTGCTCGTCTAGAGGACGACAAGAAGAGGCTGCGTTAGATAAACTCCTGCAAGGGATGCGCGCCAGGGCCACGCACGTACGTACGGGATTTTACGGGGAACGGCTTTTTCCTGGGGAAAGGGGCTTTGGAGTCCAGTCTGGAAACCAGGCTGAGCACAAAAAGGAGGGCTCAGGCTCTGGAGCTGACGAACCAAGGCGAGTTGTGGGGCGCGAGCAGCTGCCGGTGGCTGCGGCCGCAGCAGGGAGCGAGGCAGGACGGGGAGGAGAGGCTCCCACCCCAGCCCGCGCAGGCGGGGCGCTGGCTGGGCGAGCCAAGCACCACCAGTTAATTAGCTTTTATTTAGCCAACATCCTTGGAGCGTTTCCAAAGCCAGCGCCAAAACAAATAAATAAAGCAGCAAACCCAAGTGAATTTCCTCGCTAAAAAAACAAACGATTTCCTTGCTAAGAAAACCAACGCAGCGGGGCTGCGCCGGGCTCGGGGGCACCGGACGGGTGCCGGTCCCCGCTCCAGCCCCACGGAGCTGCCTGGCCGGCTGCCATCGCTGCTGCCCGCGCCGTCCCCCGGCTGCTTCGGGCCGGGCCAGGCAGCGGCGTCCCCTCTCCCTTCCCCGGCAAGTCCTCCGCCGTGAGCCCGGGAGCAAGAGGTTCATTTCTCACAGGATTCTACCTCCCCCTCGCTCGTTAAACAGAGGAGGGGGAAGAGCCGGGGAAGACAGGGTTCTTCAATTAATCAGCACAGTTTTCTAACTGATGCCCTTTGTGTTTTACATAATAACATAAAGCTGTATTCGGAGGCAACAGCCTCCTACATCAAAGACCCCTCTCTCCCGTTCTGAACTTCCGAGCCCTTCTCCTTGCAATTAATGCAGAAAGATCTACACAAAGCCACGGAGAGCAGCTTTGCAGATACCCTCTCGAGCGGGGAAGCAGGGCCGGCTCCGCGCGGCAGGCAGAACCACGGAAGCAGCTTTGCTCGCCGTTCCCTGCCCGCAGGGACCCGCGCTGCTTTTCTTCGGCCCCGTGCGCGCCCGGATAAAGGCGAAACCGCTGGAGCAGCCGCAGCGGCCGGGGGTTGCGGTGCTCTGCATCCCACCGAGCCGGCATCGCCGGCAGCTCCGAGGAGGGAGGAGGTTAACGTGATTCTGCAGTCTCAAAGCCTGGAAAGCTTCGCATCGCGCGCTGCGCAAACACGCGGGGCGCCGGAGCCTGCCCCGTATTGACGCTGCTCCCGACCAGGCCCGGCAACGCTTTGGAAGCTCATGGCAGGCTAACGCCTCCGGGCGTACGATCGAGGGCGCCCGCCCCAGCCCCTCGTTAATTAACGTAGTCACGAAGCTTCGCCCTGAAGTCCCACATCTCGCCTCGGAGGAGCGCGCGCGTGACTCGCGGCCGAGGGCTGGGAAAGCGAAGGCGGCAGCGGGCACGGCTGCCCTGCGCGCCCCAGCCCGGCAGCGCCATCCCCACCGTGTCTCCGGCCGAGACGAAGACCCCCGCTCCTTCCCCTCCACCCTCCGCGCGCGTCATCCTCCCGGCCAGCCCCGGCGGCGCGGGGCCGCGGCTTTGGTGAGCTCCCGAGCCCCCTCTGCCTCGCGTCGGGAGCTCTCCCCCACCTCCCGGCAGGCTGAGCTCTCCCGTCGCTATTCCTGGATCTCCGCAAAATGCTAATTGCCGTGCCTGACCTCCCCAGCGTAACGAGGGAAAACCTCCCCTAATTAGCACCGCAGCCTGTGGGTGAGAGAAACCAAATGTTGACTGTGGAGCGGCTGCACTTACTGTAAATTCCAGCATATGCTGTGGAAAAACGCCGCCTAAATAAGGCTTCAGAAGCACGGGGCGTTTAAATAATCATGAATACCCGCCGCTGTTTATTACAGAACAGAAACGTAAGAGGAGGCAAAGCCGGGGCTGCGTTTCCTCCGCCCTGCCGGGACGCCTCGCACGGGCCGGCAGCGGAGGAGCGGCAGGAACGGGAATCCCAGGGACGCGGACCCGCGGCAGCGGGAATCCCGGGTGGGCGTTAGCCAAGGAGGCCGGCCGGCATCCCCGCGGGCTGGGCAGCTCCCGCCGCCCTCGCTCTGCCCACGCCGAGACGGTGCCAAAGGCGCGGAGGGAAAGCTACCTGCCCGCCGCGAGACGCGACGGCGGCTCCGAGCGGCAGTCCGAAGCATATAAAATATTTATCTGCTCCCAATTAAGAGTAATTACCACTTAACCTAGAGAAGGGAGATGTACCCAGCGCGCCCGGCAGCTCACCGCGTTTACTGCCGAGTAGCCTCCGCCGCAGCTCATGAAAAGAGAAGGGCTCCTGGCTGCCCGGCCTCTCGCGGGCTTGCGGGGGAGCGGCCGGGCGCATTTGTTTTGGCGAGGACCTCGCGGAGCCGAGCCGCCGACACTCGCATCCGAGGTCTGCCGACACTCGCATCCGAGGTCTGCCGGCTCCGCTCAAAGGCGCCCGAAAGCAAAGCCGGCCTCGCCTCACCCGTCGTCTCAGCGTGCCGATTCCCTCGCCTGCTCTGCCATCCGGCTCCAGCCCACCACGTCCTTCCCTCGCTCCTTTTCCCGCTCCGAGGAGGAGACGGAGGAGGCTCTGGATGCCGGGCCGGACACGTAAAAAACGGCTTTTCTTCCGAGGCTGTCGCTCCGTCCCATCCGTGCCAAGCCTTGCCCAAGCCCCGGCTCCGAAGGGCCGGCACCGATCCCCCGCGCCGCTCCTTTTTCCACCCCCCCTTTCCCGAGAACGCGGCCCTTCGGGACGAGCCCTCGCGTCGGCTCGCCCCAGGACCAGCTGCTGCTGACAGACAAAGGCTTTCAAACCGTGCCGGCCCCCGATAGCAGCTGTTCCTCCCCGCTCCCGGCCATCGATCACGGCTGACAGCCTTCCCCCCGGGGTCAAGAGTGTGCTTTTCACCTTAACTTCTTAGAAGGGCTCTTTCACCACTTGGAAACTCGGAAATACCACTCTGCAAGCCCAGGTAGGGCTAATGATGGATGGCTGCTCCACGGATATGCCAGAGGCTTCGACCTAATTGTCACCGAAATACTTCCTGATTAACTGATAGATAAAACCCAATTAAAACTTCTGCTCTTCCCCGAGTCCCCGCCGACCGCTTTTTCTCCCCTTCTCAAGCCCGGTTTCACATCGGATGCCGGCTAGCTGGTCCTGCCCCGGGCAGACGGGGATGCTCTGCCCACCCCCAGGCAGACGGGGGATGCTCTGCCCACCCCCCAGGGCGGCCGCGGAGGCGAGGGGTGCCGGGAAGAGGCTTGGGGGTGCCAGGGGACCCAGAGGCCTTTCCCAGCCAGTCCACGGGTGTCAAAGCCCTCCGGAGAGACACTTCACGCTAGAGGGTGGTAGCAGCAGGGAAGGCGCGCTTCGTTCCCGCTATTTTTCCCATTTTCTTCCTCCGCTGAATAGAAGCGCTGCGCAGAAAAGCTGCTTCAGCACATGTGCTTTGATGTGCAATAAGTTAATTACTGTAATAGGTTCGTCCTTCTCCCCCCCCATTGAATCATGCAGAACATCCATATAAATCGTCACGGAGTTCCTCATTTTCACTCAATTTATTCTTTGAACACACCTGGCGAGGGCATTTCTGCAGAAGGCTTCGCTGAAATCCCATTTAACGGGTTATTATTCGCTCTCCCGGTACTCGGCTCGGTCCGCCCTCCGCAGGGAAGGGGCTCACCGATGCCCAGTCTCGCAGCCGCTCGGCTCGGGGAGCGACCCCAGGGAGCGCAGAGCTCCGTAACCCGCCTCGCTCCTGGTCTCGGGGACACGTCTTCCAGCCGCAAAGAAACCTCCGGGTCCCGCTGCTGAGGGCTACGGCGAGTGAGGTGGGGAAATGCCTGTCCCACGGCCGAGCTCCACGCGGCGCAGACGCGCGACGGCGGGTCTCTACCAGAGCCCCCTCTGCCAACGAGCCGGCGGCGAGCGGGGAAGCCGAACGGGGCCGGGGAGGCGAAGCAGAGCTGATCGCATCTATCCGAGGTTACGCGACGTTGCGGCGGCGGCCGCGGGAACGCGACCCCTCCTTCGAGGCCTCCGTCAGTTCGCCTTTGGCACGGCCCCAAAAAGTTATTTAAAAAACTCTCACGTGAGGAGAAAATGATGGAAAACGCGAAGACGAGCCAGTCAGTGCTGCAGAGGAGGGGAGGAAGGGCTCCCCTGGGGAGGACGTTTGCGCCCGGGCGGTAGAGCCGCCCAGCCGCCGGAGCAGAGCCGCGCCGGGCAGCTCCCGGCCCGCGCTGGCACTGCCCCTCGCCGCCGAGGAGCCGGCTCGCCCCAGCGGCACCGCTGCCTGGGGCCGGCTCCGCAGAAGGGGCCATCGAGGCCGTTTGCTGCTGTACACGGGCTATCGTGTGCTGTGTCGCAGCGGGGGACCGCAAATGACTTTATAGTTATTGTTCCTCAAATTGGACACCCCCTTGGAGCTTAGATAATACAAGATGAAACAGCCTGCGGGAGGTTGCAGTCAAGTGGAACAGTGACGGAGGCTTTTTTCCCCCTTCCCGAGCAGCAGCACTCCACCTATGCACTTCTCCTCCTCCTCCTCCTCCTCCTCCTCCTCCCTGTCACCGCTTCGAGCAGAGGCACACCTGGCAGCGGGTGTAATCCCCGAGCTGCCCGAGCCCCGCACGGACGAGTGAATTTCGCACGCCAGGATCTGGAAACGCAGCTTTGACAGCGAGCCCTGGAGAGGAACGGGAAGGCAGAGGGGATGCTGCGGTTCCCCGCTCCGCTCCCCGTGGAACCGGGGTTTGCAAGGGAACGTTATTGCCGGCAAAGCAGGAGCATGTCACGCCGTTCGGCTTCACGGAGCCGGTGTAGCCACACGAGCGCCGAAGCAGAGATGCTGCTGGCGGGAGCGGGAGGGGAGCGGAGGCTTTGAGGCGAGAGAGCAGAGGGAAGAAACAGAAAGAACGAGGGATCCGGGAAGGGGATGCCAGGGCTTGCAGCTGCGCGAAGGGAAGCGGCTCGTTGCGGAGGAGGGGGAGGCGGAGGCCTGGAAAAAGGAAAGAGCATCCGAGCAAAGCAGCCTGTGCGCCGCTGCCGGAGGGAGCGGCCGGCACCGAAGGGACCGGGACGGGGACGCAGCCTGGAGAAGAGCCGCGGAGCGCGGCTGGGCGCAGGCAGGAGCGGGGCAGCAGAGCCCCAAAACCACGGAGCGGAAGGGACAAATGAAATCTAACCGCGGCATTTCCCACGTATCCCGAAACACCGGGAGATGAGGCCGGGCGTTGGAGGCTGGCGGGCAGGGACGCTTTGCCGCAGGGCTGCCGGCTCCGGAGCCGAGGGAAAACTCCCGGCCGCGGGCGAGCGCAGCCGGTCTGTTTGCCTTTCTCCACAGCAGATCCGATGATTTAAATTAGGTCTCGATTCTTGTTTAAATTATAGTTTACTGTTCTGCGCCCCGCTCAGAAGTGAATTACCTTAAGCAGCAGTATTAATAACACGGTTATAATTAAGCTTCATTACTGTAGGCAGTTTGCTGAAACAAATTGCTGCTTCATTATTATTATGGCACCTTTGGTAAAAAGACATTTCCCCAGAATGCGACCTTGATGCTTTATATAGCAAAAGCTGGGAGATGATAGAGATGTAAGGATGAATTAGCATCTTTTACCTTCTATATCAAGCTCATTAAAAGGAAAGCAACTCAAGTCAAAACCAAGCAGCCTTGATGGAAATTTTAATCTGAGCGAAATGGATAATGAATAGGTTTGAACTTTCCCTGACGTTTTCACGGCGGCGCTTTATTTGTATTACGCTTCTGCTAAAACACAAATAAACAGAGCCGGGTCGGGGCTGCGGCTGGGCCGGAGATGGGCCGGCTGCCCCGGCGCGGAGCGAGGAGGAAGGCAAAGCTCCCGGGTTGCCCGACCTCCTCCCGCTCCCCCGCCGCACCGCTTCTGACCGCCCTCGCACAGAACCTCTCCTGCAAACGCTGCTGCCCGGCGCGGCTTGTTCTGAAAGAGCTTCCCCGTCCCTACGGGCCACCTACGAGAGAGGAGCCCCAACAGCCTGCGAGCGAGCGGCAGCTGCGGGGAGAAGGGCTCGGTTTGCAGCGGGTCCAGCCGACGCTCGCGCCCAGGGAGCCCCGAGCCGACGGCCGCCGCAGCCCTCGCGTCTCGCTTTCCCTGCGGCTGCTAAACCCAAGCCAGACATTAATTTCTGCATTGTAAGCGCTCAACGACTGAAACAGGACATTATGGAGGGGATGCTAATAGATATTGAGAGTCTAGCGAGATAAAGGCAAAGCAGTTTTGGAAAAGATGAGATTAGGAGCGCACAGAGAGAGGAAACAACCTGTTCAAGCACTACATCAGAGGGATCGTTACAGGTTGGAGAGGGGGACGCCGCCTCAGCAGAAGCACTTGCGCAGCACATTCAGAGCCAGGCGATTTGCTCAGCTCAGCCAAACCAACAGAGCCGAGAGGACACAAACCGAACCGAAAGAAATAACCTTTCTCTTTTTTCCTGCCCCCAAAAGAGGTCCTGAGCCCCGTGTGCTTGCCTGGCCTAGGGCACCTCCGGCACGTCCCGCTACCGAGCGAGCCTGGAAGCGAGCCTCACAGCCAGCGTCGCTGCCGGGAGCATCGCTAACGTTATCACCACTGTCGCTTTCGCCTACGCCACCGGCAAGTCCTTTGGCCGCTCAGCAGAGCCGCGGCCTCCCTCCCCCTGGGCCGGGGGACCCTTTGACCCGTTGCCACGAGCCTCGCTGGCCGCAGCCCCGCGCCGGGCACGGCCCCGGTCCCCCCAGCCTGCCTGCAGCAGCGCACGCGGGCGCTCGGGGACGGGGACCAGCGCCTACGCGTTCTCCCGGCGCGGGGCTGGAGCGTTGCCACGAACAGCAGCGGCACCAGAAGGATAAACTGCAGTGACTCTTGCGTACGGCACCGGGCTAAAGAGAGCAAAAACACTGCACGTACCTCGTAGCAGCCTCCCGGTTTGCAAACGGGCCTCGAGAGCCACCCCAGGCCCTTCTCCGCTGGAAAGGGCTGAGCCGCGCAGGGAGAGCAGCGGCGAGGGTGCCCCCCACCCTGCGCCTCCAGACCCGGGCGAGCCCTGCAAGCAGGCGCTCCGCTCCTCTCAGCTCGCCGGTCTCCTGCCGAAAGATGGGCTGCCCGGGGCAGCACCACCTTAAAGGCTCCCCGTAACGCGCGGCAGCTGCCGCTCCCCGCCAGGTGCTCCATCCCCTGAGCAACCCGGGAGCCTCCTCCCCACCAGCACCCCACCAGCACCCCGCCAGCACCCCGGGGGAGACGCCTGCGGAGCGGCAGCTTCGCCCTGCGCGCCGCAGCTCCTGCGCTCTGCGCGCAAACCGGCTACTGCGTCGCCAGAACAAGCTCCCTCATCCCACAGCTGAGCAGCCGAAAACCTTTCCGTCCCGCCGCCCTTCCTCCGGCCGCCCTCGCAGCGCTGCATCTGCGCCAGCTCCGGCTTCTGCCTCGGTCGCGGAGGGCGGGATTCCCTCCCGGCCCTGCTCCGGGGCAGCTCCCGCACCGGCGTGCCCAGTCCTGGAGCCGTAGCGGCGCGGGATCCGCTGGCGCGGGTGCCAAGCGCTCCTTAAACACGAGTGTCCTGGGCCGTTCGGCCCCACAAGTGCCCTCCCATAAGCGCTCCCCTTTCCAAACTCGCCCTCGACATCTCTCCCTCCCCGCGCACGCTCGTTAAACAAATGCTAGCTATCAATTTCACTGAGTGCTTATTCTGATAATAGCTGTATTTATCATTTAGCATCTCTGGATGCAGTTCAAGCTTAAAATCTATTATGGGTATTATGATATTTAATAACTGTGTTTTATTTTTAAATGCAATAAAAAATAAAGATAAGGAGGTTTTTTTAAAGCCCCCTCCTGGGCTCTGAATCCATCTCTGTCACTGACACGCTGGGTGACCTTGGAGAGGTCGCTTATTCTCTCCGTGCCGGAGCTTCTGGACGCGTAAGACGGGGATAATCACACGATCTGCTGCCGGGGGGTGTTGTGAAGCCTCATTCTTAAATTAATGCTTATAGAGTGATTTCGTCTCCCTGGACGGAAGGGGCGAGCTCTTGTTGGCGTTTCAGCTGAGGGCAGCCGGACCGCTCCGATGCGGAGCCACAGCCGAGCCGTACGGGATGGGTCACGGTCCCCTGGGAGAAGGGACAAGGGAGCAATGGGGCCCAGGATGGGGCAGGGCTGTGCCGCACCCCCCGATCTCGCCCGGCCCTCGCTCGCTCTTCAGCATCATCGCTAAATCACCTCTTCTGCCGGGCAGAAAGCCCCCCGGCCCGCCTCTCAGCGGCGTGTTTTACGGCGAGGCAGCGGCCGGGTGATGGGAACGGAGGCCGGGAGGCAGGATCAGGGCCGAGACGATAAACAACGGCCTCCCATCGCCAGCCGGCACCCAGGAAGCAGCGGCCGCGCCGTCCATCATCCCGGCAGGGCCGTCGTCCCAAGGACGGGGATGCAGAGGCCAACGTCGCCGTCGCGCGTCCTCGCGCCGGGAGACGGCGGGAGCCAGGACAGAGGAGAGCCCGGCGCTCGGTGCCCACAGCAGCGGCGGGCGGCGATGCCCCGCGGGCTGCCCAGTGCCGCCCCCAGACTGGGAAGACCCCCGAGCCCGGTGTCGGAGGCGCGGCAGGGCGGTGAGCGTTGCTCTCCCGCGCCGTTCATCCGGCTGCGGCTGATCAGCGCTCGGCACGGAGAGGCGGCGAAAGGAGGAGACAATGCCGGAGAACGGGCTGGAGCGACCTTTTCTCCTCAGCGAGCGCTCCTGAAGAGCGAAGCGCAGCGAGCGTGGCTTTGTCTGCATCACCGGGGCGAGCAGCCGCCGTGCCACGGTAACTGCGGCCTCGGGAGCGGGGCGCGCCGGGGCGGCTCGCGGCCTCGGGAAGCACCACGGGCTGCGCCCACCGGCTGCCGTGAGGGAAGGTCCCCGTCTGCTCCGGCTCCCGTCCCCGTTCCAGCCTCGGTGGCATCTCGCAGGGGAGGAGGAGAGCCTCCCGCAAGGGCGGCGGCGGAGCGGGATGCTCGGGAGGGAGGGATGCTCGGGAGGGAGGGGTGCTCGGGAAGGAAGGGGTGCTCGGGAGGGAGGGATGCTCGGGAGGGAGGGATGCTCAGGAGGGAGGGATGCTCGGGAGGGAGGGGTGCTCGGGAGGGAGGGATGCTCGGGAAGGAAGGGGTGCTCGGGAGGGAGGGATGCTCGGGAGGGAGGGATGCTCAGGAGGGAGGGATGCTCGGGAGGGAGGGGTGCTCGGGAGGGAGGGGTGCTCGGAAGGAAGGGGTGCTCGGGAGGAAGGGGTGCTCGGGAGGGAGGGGTGCTCGGGAGGGAGGGATGCTCGGGAGGAAGGGGTGCTCGGGAGGGAGGGGTGCTCGGGAGGGAGGGTGCCACCCCCCAGTCTGCAAGGGGCACCAGGGGCTGCCCAGGGCTCTCCCCAAACTCCTCCCTGCAGGAGCAGCACCGGGGCTGCCCTTCGGGCACCCTCCCCGCTATCGCTCGGCGGACTTGCCCACGGGGAGGTGGGTGCTTTACCCCCGTTTCGGGCACGCAGCACAGGAGGAAGGCGGTTACCTCCCTCCCTGCTCCCGTGCCCCTGTTGTTGTACCGTTAAACCTCAACGCAGGAACGGCAGGCGCTGCCTCTCGCCGCCTTGGCACAGCAAAGGTACCCGCTTGGAGAGATGGGGGATGCCCAGAGGATGCCCAGAAGACGCCCGCTTGGGCATCTTCCACGACGCCACGAGCGACGGCAGCTCCGCCTGGCACGCAGAGCCCCGTGCGCGTCCAGCGAGAAGCACGAGAGCCGCTCCCAGGAGAAGGCACGACGCGCGAGTTCAGAAGCGGGTCGCGATTATTACTTGATTATTGATAATCACCCACTTCTTTCAGAGGCGTCAGGCCTCCCGCCCCCGTTCCCTGCCCTTAAGACTGCACGGTCCAGCGGCCTCACTCCCTTCCAGCGCAGAGTGGACAAACCATTTGCATAACGTAATTAAATTTACAGTAATCTCCACCGAAGTCAGCCTGTAAGGGATGGTGTGTGCACGGTCTTAAAGCAAATCACGGCCAGTGATGAAAGAGCCTATTTCAGTTAAGCAAATTATGAGGAGGCGGGTGATGTCCTCAGTATAATAATTCCGTGTGAATTATTTATACGGAATCTGCAATTACACCGAGCAAAACAGTGTTGTGTGCATAAAGCACACTTAATTATCCAACCACCTGTTCGGAGCGCCGGCGCAGCCGCCGGCAGCCTCCCCCCCGAGCTGCCCCGCTGCCGGCGGCGGAGCCGGGAGCGGCGTCCCGCGGGAAGGACGAGCCCAGGACCCCGCGGCAAGCGCCGGGGCCGGGAGGAGCGCGGCGTCGTGCCCCCGAGCCCCGACCCCGAGCAGCCGGCGCAGAACGGGCAGCAGCGCGAGCGGGTAGGGGCTTTCCCAGCTCCCTTTCGGATCAACTTAAAATGCTTATGTACACCCTGAGAAAGGTCCTGGTTTGGTTTGGTTTTTTAAGCTGCTGCGTAATCATCGTTTCGGTTGGAAGAGTCCGCCAAGAACAGATAGTTTGAAATAGAAAGGATTGCCGGCTCGCATCAGCCCCCGGAGAATTTCACAGGGCAAACCACCCCGCTTCGGCAGAGGTCCGAGGCAGGAGCCAACCCGCCCCCAGGGGAGGAAGAATCCCCTCTCCCCCTGCCCCAGCTCCCCGCTCTGACGGAGGTTCTCCCCGAGACAACCAGACGTTTGCTGTCGAGGCGCTGGCCCGGCGCAGCACGTGCTTTCGGCCCGTCAAAGGACGGACCAGTCCCGAATGTTTAATGGGAAAGAAACGAGGGGTTTTTTCTTTAAAGATTTACCATGTATAAATGTATGAGAGCATTAAAGGCAACAATTAACTTTCTTGGAAACTTTATATTCTCCAGCCTCATTAGAACTGCCAACGAGATCTAGTATTGGTATTACTATGCAGATAACGTAATAAAAAGGGTGTTTAAAGTGGATGGTTTTGCGCTGAAATAAAACAGCTTTGCTATAGCCTCTTCTTTCTGCCTCTCTCCCTCGCGCCCTCCGTCGTGTCGCATCGGAGACCCGGACCGAGACCCGAGGCGTTTGCAATCCCGTACGCCCCGCTGCGGGGACGGGGACTGCAACCGGACCCCGGAGCCCTGCTCCCGTCCCGGCTTTGCCCCTTGAAGATCAAATCGGGCTGTCGGTCTCCGGCCGCGCTGGCCAGGGCCGGGTTTCTTTAAATGATCCCAAATACTCACTAAAACAGCAAGGACGGAACAAAGGACTGGCACGGTTTTGCCAAAGACGACCCGGATAACCCAAAAATAGCGTCCGGGGGCTGCTGGAACCGGAATGATGTAGATTAAGGAAGCGTTCGACGGCGATTGCCTTTCTGCAGCAAACCTGTGAGCTTTTCAGGGGGAAAGACGCGTTTCACCAGCCTATTTATTTAATTAACCCCCCCCGTCCTCTGCAGGGAAAAGCGTCCATGGAAGAATTCCTCCTGCGGGTCCCGCTTCAGAGCAAACAGGTCAGAGCTGGGGGGGCGAGGGGAGGCGGCAGCTTGGCCTCTCCCGCGCCTCCGGGCAAACCCCGGCGGGAGCGGGACGTGCCCGGCCGGGCGCCCCAAAGACACCGGCGGGGCTGGCCGGGAGCGAGAGCCGCTGCCCAAACCCGCAGCCGCCGGCGAAGAGCAGGATTTCAGCCGGCGCCGGTCCCCGAGGCACCGCGGCACGGAGCGAGAGGCGTGCGGGGACCCGGGACGTGGACTCTATCATCGTAAAAAAGAATCTGTTTAATTTGTGGGTTTAAATTTTAAATAACTGTTGGAGCAGAGCTGCTCTCGACCCAGCGCTCAGCCGCGCTATTCACGTTCTGCTCCTGCAAGAGTCCCCGGGGGGGGATTCAAATGCCATTTAAATGAGCTCATTTCTCCTTCCTTTCTTAATATTTCTCCAGCGCAGGGCAGGGGCAGGACAGCTCTGCCTCGGGGCCCGGCTTCTGCTCGCCCCAGGACGCCCGCGGCATCGTTCATCCCTGCGGGACCGAGCCCTGGGGGCACCCCGGGCTCCCCGGGCAGCGGCTGCTGCGCCGGCAGACCCAGGGGGAGCATTTCGCTTCGGAGGGTCTCCCTCTGCCCTCTTGCTGGGAGCCGAGGCTGGACGCGGCGGTGACGGTCGCCGTCCCCGCGTGGCTGCCTCTCCGTGCTTTCCCCGGAGCGGCCCCGGCTCCCCGCCTCGGCACTCTCCATCATGTTTATTACACCCTGCAGTCTAATTAACAGAGAGGAGTCAAAGGACCCGAAAGCAACGATCGTAATAAATAACCGCTGGGCGGCCGCGGAGTTAATATTCCACCAGGGTCTCCTCCCGGCCTGCGGAGGAACCGGCAGCGGGAGAAGGGAAGAGAGCCGAAGCCTTGCAGCGCGACGTGCGGAGCACGGCCCGGGGAAGAGCAGCCCTCCTCCAAAGCCTTCCTGCCCTCTCCTGCTTCGCCGCCTCCCCGGAAACTTCAGGGCAATCGCACAACTTTTTGGGGAGCTCTCGGACGCCGCGTCCAGGGTCCAGGATTCCGGGATGCTCAGGAAACCGAGAAATGCCATAAAAATCGACCTGTGCCAACTCACGTCCTCCGAAGCGATTGTCCCAGCGGGAACGGGACCGGCACAGCCCTGCGCTTCTCGGGCCAGCCCGCAGCCCCCGGCACACCCGGGTCCCGGCCACGCGCCCGCGGAAACCTGCGTCAGCGAGGGGCGAGACGGAGGCAGCGAGCCCCCCTCGTGCCGGGGACTCTTTTCGGTGGGCCTTTCCCGGCTGAGGCTCAAAGCCAGGAATTGCACCAGCCATTTGTATCTCGTTCGAAACGCCTTTGTCTGGAGCCAGGGGAAAAAAAAGATCAACTTTTCCTCCCTGAAACACGGCTGCCGGACGCGAGGGAACGGAGAAGGCAAATAAGCACAGCAAAGCTAAGCTCTCTGCGTAGAGCTGGAGGCTTAGCGGCGCGGATTACAGCCGCAGGTGACGAGCGGCTCCAGGCGCTGCCGTGCAGGCGGCGAGAAATCCCGTTGAACTGCAGAGGCGGTTTAGCCGCAGCTCCCCGGTTCAGAAACGGCTGAGCCGAAATCCCGGGGACCGATGGCCCCCGGGGACCGGGAGCGAGCGTGCTGAGGGCCGAGCCGCGCCGAGGGACGCGCTGGCCTGGGGCCCGTCCTACTCCCCCAGCACCGGCAGGGAGCTGCTCCCGCGCCGTTTCGGCGGTGAGTAACGACGAGCAAATCCGGCAGGACGGAAGCGCGACGGGAAACGGAGCAGGCTAAGGCACGGCACGGGCGAGCGACCGAAACGCAGGAGGAGAAGAGCGTCTTGGGGCACGCTCAAGGAAAGGTCAAGAGCTTTATTTATCGCCTTCAATAATTGATTAAGCGCCCGCCTTCAAAGACGCCGGTGCCGGGCACAAATGCCACGTACGATGGACGGGGGCAGAGGGAGCGGGCGCTGGGAGAGCCGGCCTTCGAAGCCCCCCCTCCGGCCAGCTCCCGCGGCAGCCGCCCCGTCTGCCAGCGAAGGCGACAGATGCCGGGGAAGCTTCTCGGCCATTAGCTGCTAATAAGAAACTAATTAGCTAATTAGCTAATATTTGCTCCTTTGGACTGGATTCCGTGGGCGTCTGCAGATCCAGGCTGACTTCAGCCCGCCTGGGTCCGGCTGCGGGCAGCGCCGCGACCTCCACTGACTTTCGGGGAGGGGGATGGCCATCGCTCCATCCCGGCGGCGAGTGGCTGCAGCTGTGTCCGTCCCCGCACGGTGTCACCCGCACGGTGTCACCCGCACGGGTGCCGCCTGCCCCCAGGACACAGACCTCGGGGGCGGGCGGTCTCAGCGCGGCACCCGCCGCCCCGGCCGCGGCACGCGGCGGCTGCCAGGGCCACAGCCGACGCCGTTTGGCCGGAAAACTCTCGCCGTCATCTCCCCAGACGCGTTTTCTCCTTCCCGCGAAGGGGTGGCTGCGGGGCTTTGCTCTTCTGCGGGAAGGCGAGGAGCCTCCCGGGGCCTTGCAGACCTGCTGCCGCTTCGCCAGGGTTCAAATCCCGAGTCTCCCGGTACCCCACGCAAGGCGAAACGTTCCCAGGCCAGGTGGCACATCCCTGGAGCTCGGCCCAGGCTACGCTTAGACTCGCCGGCCCCTTTCCTGCAGAAGCGAGACAAACGTTTACTCTTTCCTGAAGGAAAACGTGCCGGAGGCTCCAACGGTTGCCCCCCGCGCGGTGGGGCCGGGGGATGCGGCAGCTGCCGGGCCGCGGGGCAGGCTGCAGCCCGTACGGCTCCGGCTGCGCGGGATCGCCGGGCGAGCCTTAGAAAAGCCGGCAATGTTTTCCGGCTTATCCAGCGCGATCCTCCGGGTCCCCGCGAGCTTTGTCCTTCGCTAGGAACTAGAGGCAGGTTTCCAGCGCTTCCCTCCGCCATCTGCCCTGCCTGCAGCTGCAACGCAGCGCTCTGCTCCGGCGATCAGCAGGTAATCTTGTCAGCATCGCTCAGAGGAGCCCGCTCTGCCCTGCCCATCCGATGCTCCGTGCAGCAGAGGGAAAAGCACGGCTCCCTCTTGAAAGGACGGGAGAAATTAAGGTTGACTTTGGCACAGGAAAACAAGCAATCCGGAGATGACAATGTGCCACGGGAGCTTAAAATAAGCATCAACTAATTCAAACAAAAACAAATCTGCATTGGAAACAGGCTCTTCCCCAGACCGCATCCCCACTTTAAAGTGCCTTTGAATTCTCCCCGGTGCATTTAGAACATGCTCTGCCTTCACAGCCTCTCGCTCGCTTTGTTTTGCTGCTCGGTAGCAGGCAAACGAGGGCTGAAGTTTGAAACGATGTTTTCTTATTAGCGCGCATGCAAATGCTAATAAATAGCTCTGCGCGCCGTGCCCGCTCCCGGCGCCGTGTGCTCTGCCCCAGCACCCCTCCCGCAGGCGGGTGGGCAGGCGAGGGCAAACGGGCGTTAAAAAACCCTTTTTCCACATTTTTTGTTCCGAGAGTAAAAAAAATCCAGCCCAGCTTAGGGGCACGACCCGGGCTGTGAGCTGCGGCCGCTTCAGCTCCTTCCCGCCCCGGGCCGCCTCTCCCGGCGCGAGCCGGGGCTGCTGGCGGTGCTGGGACAAGCGGCTTCCCCAGCGCCCGCAGGAAAGGAGCAAACGCACGAAACCAGCTCATCCTCCTCCGGCGGCAGACGACACGCTTGGAAACCACCCCGCCTCCTCCGTACGCGGACGCGTTTGGGCTTCCCGGCGGTTCCGTCCTTAAGGACCGCAGCTCACGAGCCGGCGTCGCCGTTCGCCGGCGCACGGGAGCCGCCCGGCGCTGCGGCATCCTCCCTCCGGCCCCACGTGCGGTGCCGCCCGGCCCGCTCCTCTTCGCCCTCCGCGCAGAGGCCCATTTTGCTCATGAAAAGACGAGCGGGAGAAAGGGAGGAGAAAAGCCCCCCGGGGGGCCGGCCGGCGTCCCCCGCAGCATTCCGGCCCCTCCAGACGCCGCCGAGAGCTCCTCTGCGTGCCACGCGGGAGCCGGCATCGATAATTAATAGATCTCGCAGAAGGGAGCGAAAGAAGCCGTCGGATGCGCAGGCACTGCCGGAATGGATGAGGGTGGAGGCTGAATCGCCGCCCCTAAGGAGCACGTTGCTCTTCGGTGCCGCTCGCCCACGGGGTGAGGGAAGGGACTCGCGACTGAGCCCCGGGCGCCCGGGGCCCGGCCCGTAACCTCGCGTCCCGGTGCCCGAGCCGCCCCGGCCCCGGTCTGGGGTGCGGGGGCACGCGGCAGCAGGACCGGCGGCAGCGGGACCGGCGGCAGCAGCATCCCCGGCCGAAGCGCTGCGCCGGGTGCCCGCGGGCGGCTGCTGGCCGCGTGTTGCGAGGGAGGCTGAGGGCTCCTCCTTGCTGGCTGCCGGTTTGGGGGCAGATTATGGATTGTTTGATATGGAATTTCAAATGATCGCTTAAGTAGCTAATTAGCTCATAGCAACTTCGAGCAACCTGGGTGTAGTGTGTATTTAAGTGTTTAATGCCTTTTTTTCTCTCTCTCTCTTCCTTTCTAATTGGCATTTAATTAAAAGAATAAATAAAAAAAGAAAAGCAGCTTTGCCTGGGCTGCTCGGGTTTAAATATTAAACAGCGTGCTTCTCCCGGAGCAGCGCTGCCGTCCGGGCTGCCGCAGCGAGGCGAGGCAGAGGGGACGGGCGCGGCGGTGCGCAGGGGGCCGCTTCCACGGTGAGGAAGAGCCGGACCCCCGCGCCGGCGCTTTGCAGCCCCCGCCGCCGCCCGGTGCCTTCCTCTCGCCTCGTATCCTCCTTCCTCAGCGCGTTTTCCAGCGGAGACCAGGACTTGGCGAGGCTCCCCTTGGCTTCCCTCTGCGCGAGCCGCCTCCGTGCCCCCGGGGAGCCCGAGAGGCGATGCTCGGGAAGGAAGCGTCCGTTAGCGAAGCACTCCATAACTGCCTCTTCCCGATTTATTGCGTCCCTAATGTCTGGCAATCCCGTGGCGGAGGAGCTCCCGAACAAAGCGGTGCTTTCAAAGGGCCTCTCTCCAGAGGCGCAAGGGGAAGGGGGAGCACGGCTCCCCGCCTGCCGCATCCCGCGGGAGAGGTCCGGGGCCGTCCCTGTTCCCCAGCGGGGCAGACCACGTCCCCTGTCCTCGGGGAGGCCAGGCAGCCCCTCTCGAGGCATCGACGCGCGAGGAGATTAAAAATCCCTGCTGCGCTTGCCCCAGCGGACGACCAACCGCTCGGAAAAGTTGGCGTCCGCAAGTTTAACTTTCCCCGTCTTCATTAGAGCTTGGGCGGATTTGATGCAAAACACAGCAAACGTGCAGGCCTGCGAACACCGAGCATGTTAATAGGTTAAAGTAAATCCAAAGTAACGTTTGAAAGCCGCAAGATGAAAGCAGATCACAGGGCAAAGATCAAACAACCTAGAACCACTTCTAAGCCTTTCAGCGCTGCGGATTATTAGCATTTGAAAGTGAAGAGCATTAGTGAAAGAAGGGGACGGGGAGCGCGAGAAGGAATTTCTGTTGTGCAGATGAAAAGCGAAGTAAGTGACAGTGGAAGCGGAAGAATGAAAATTACCTGGCTTGTTAAGCGCCGCACAGAAAGGCTGCGGCCACGCGAGCGGTGCGCGCCAACGGGGAACCACCGGCTCGCTTTTCGGCGGCGGGCGCGCGCCTCGGGCTGCGTCTCCGCCGGGCCGCGTCCCGGGAGCCCTCCGAGCGGGCAGGGGCCCTTCTGCACGAGCACCGGGAGGAAAACGTCCCCAAAGCAGCAGCAGCAGCAGCGCCGGGGCAGCTGGTGCCAACCGCTCGGAGCTGCCCGGCGTAGAGGCAGGTCTCTGGCAAAGACATTTAACTGTAAAATTAGCTAACGCGCTTTATTCCCCGCGGAAAGCTCCGGGAGGAGCGCCCGGTTCGCGTCCCCGCGCAAAGGCGGTGTGCTGTTCGGCAAAGCCGTGCCGGGCGGGAGCAGGGCAAGCCCAGCTCTCCGTGCTTCCAGCAGGGAGAGGGGAGGAAACGAACAGCCAGAAGGCAGCGGCTGTGCTGAGACGACATCGATGTCTGCGGACAAAGATGTTCGATATCGGGATACGTATGTTTGCAGCCGGCCAGTGACCCTCCCTGGAGCCGCGGCTGGGGGCAAGGAGCCGGAGGGGATGCCCAGCGTTGAGCCCGGGGGCACAGGGGCTCAGCAACCCCCCGGGCACCCGGAGGGCTCGCAGAGGTGCTCGCACACCCCGCGGCACCGGCGATGCTTCCCAGCGCCGGGAGCGGCTGGGCTCCGCGCCCCCGCGCGCTGCGTTTCGGGAGCAGAACCACCTTCTCCCGGCGATGACGCGCAAAGCCGAGACGCGCGTGGCGAGGAAAGCTGACGACGCTGGCAATTAGCAAAGACGACTCGCTTTGTACTCGCGGCCTGAACCAGCCCGCTCCGGAGTCGGTAACGGAGGAGCTTTTACGCCGCCGTCTCTTTACGCGGCACGACTGCCTTTCAACCTCTTTCGGCTAAACGCGAGATGACTCCGGAGGGGACGAAGGCTCAAGTTAGTTCGTGCTGGTTTAACTTACGCCAGCCAGCACGTGTTCCGTTGAATTCCTTGCACTCGTGCGTGCCGGCGGCCAGGCAGCGCCTGCGCTCCCCCCGGCAGCTCGGCGCGGGGAGGGAGCGGGCGCAGGGAGATGGGAGCTCCCCGGCTCGGGCACCGGGACGGGGCGGCCAGGACGCGGCGGCTCCAGCCTTGCCCAGAGCAGGTTTACGTCTGCGCTCGGGGGCTGGCACAGCAACGGCCGGGACGAAGACGGGCCCTCGCCCCCCGCCCTGACTTACAGCTCCTTGGCGGGTAACCTGCAACGTCTCTGCTCCCCTTCTGCCGATTTACGCGGAGCCGCAATTGCTAACAAAGCGCACGGTACCCAGCTCGCATCGCTGCCGAATGCACCTTTTTTCTGTTTAAGGGTTGCCAAACCCTCTCTTAACGCAAGCGTTGCGGGAGTCCGGTCATTAACGTTTGCAAAAGCTGCCCACGATACCGTCCTACGTGCATTCGCTTTGTCACCGGGGCACCGGGATGAAAGCCGCCACCGGGAATGAAACACCGGCCGGCCCCCGAACGAAAGGCGTCGGGCTCCCCGAGGCGGCGTCTCGCCCCGAAACCCCGGCGCTCCGCCTGTCCCGGCTGCTCGGCTGCGGTTCCACGTGGCGAGTCCCGGAGAGGAGAGAGGGAGCGAGCGAATGCCGTAGCTATGATATGCAGCCTTGGCTGTAATAAACAGCGAGGCTGGCTGTTCCCAGAGGGACTTGCTAATATAGGAGATTGATTCACTGCAGTGGAACCCCCCAAGGGCTTTACACACAACTCCGACTAAACTTCCTATAAAATCAATCCAGCCCTTTCGCCGCTTTTGACAGGGTGTTCTAATATTAATCTACTCCCCTTGTCAGTCAGCTCCGCTAACAAAGGCCCTAATGGTCTTTAACCAGGCACAAGAAATACCGCGCAGGTAGGTGGAGGATTCCTGGATCCCTCCAGAAGAACAAATTCCACCCTTTGCACCGGCGAGGGACTTGCATCACTGCCAAAAATAGTCGGGAATCGGGGCGATTTGCGCCAGGTCGGTTCGCTTTGTCGCGCACCTCGGTTTGCAGCAGGAGAGAATACGGGAGAACCGCGGAACCAGACAAACGGCACGTGAAGGGGATTTGTCTCTCCGGCTCCTGCAAAGCCCGGGCGGCTCAGGCCCGCCGTGGGAGAGGGCGTCCTTCCGCACAGTCCCGGCTCCGCGAGTCTCCGAGTCCCGGCTCCGCAAGAGGCGGGGAGCCCCGGCCGCACCAGCCGTCGAAGAGGATCCTTTATTTCTTACCGTTAGAGGAGCCAACTTTTTCCCCCCGCGTTTATCGAGCGCTCGGCGCAGCAACGCCCGTGCCCGACGCTACAGCCGACTGGGACCCCGGGGACGGAGGAGTCCCCGGGCGGGAGAGGTGCCACGAGCGCGTCGCGGCCAGCCCCCCGCCCCGGGACGCCGGGCACGCGCCGTCCGGCGTCCCTCGCTGCCTCGCCTCCTCTCGCGTTCGGCTCCGAGGCAGACGAGGAGCCGTCCCTCCAACGGGGTCCCGAGGAACCCCGTTAATACAACGCTCCTTACCTCCCCGCGCTCGGAAATCGCCGGGCGGGCAGCGCTCCGTAATGGAACTTTTAGCTCCGGTAGCAACGACTTTGACCGTGCAAAATGACACTCTCTTCTGGCCAAATTAACTAGGTAATGCCTCGCATTAGCGGAAAATCCTCCATCAAAGCATGAAGGCTGCCGCTAAAAACGCTCAAGGCCAAAAAAGGGGGGGCAGGCAGGGGGAGTCTGCTGGGCTAGCAGCCCGCGAGGCTCGTTTTCCACCGCCGTGCGCCTCGTGCCGGCCCGCGCACGTGGGCCAAGCGAGGACGAAAACGCAAACGTCCCTGCTCGGGGACGAAATTAAAAATTGCTTGGTCTAATTAGGCCCCTTCTAGTAAGAGAACCGTGCAAAACAAACTCCCTTTCATTATCAACGCCGGCGCAAGTCTCGCGCGCGCTTTCTACGTTTAAGCGAAAACGCGGAAGGTCAATTTGCTATGTGAATTTTCGCAAATTTGGCTAAACTAAAACGATTACCCTAATGTGTGTGCAAATTAGCTTAATTGATAATGACTTCTCTTGGTAACTTTAAAGAAGGGGCGGGGGGAATTATTCCGATTGTGACGATCCTCTAAAAGCGTTTCTTTGCCCAACGAAGAAATGATATCTGGAGAAATTAAAGAGAATATAATGAAATCAGATTAATTAACGCTAAGGCCAATTAGCACATGCAAAGAGAGGGAGAGATTTACAGAAGCAAAATTCGCCAGGGAAGACTACGGGCATTCATCGTTCCACAAAGACGTTCGTATACCTCCGTTTGCGTTGGCGGAACGAGGAGTTCTTTGCCGATACGAGCGGTTTGCTTATAAAAAATAATTTGTATAAAAATAATTACCAGCAACCCCGTACGTAATATCCTTCTGTGTCATCTCTCTCCTGTTGGCAATAAAGCCACCTAACAAATTCACCGCAAGGGAGGGCCCGGGTATTCACCTCGCAGTTAGACCGGGCGGGAAGATGCTCCGTGCGGAATGCGGCGCGGAGGGGTATGAACCAGGGCGCGCCTGCGTGCCGCGGGGTCCCCGCGCGGACGCCGGCAAAGCTCTGCAGAGCGGAAGGGTGCTGGGAAGCAGCACCCGGGGAGCCCCCGGGACCCCCGCAGTGGGAGTCCCCTGGGACCCCTGCATCGGGAGCCCCCTGGGACCCCCACAGTGGGAGTCCCCTGGGACCCCTGCATTGGGAGCCCCCCGGGACCCCTGCATCAGGAGCCCCCTGGGACCCCCGCAGTGGGAGCCCCCAGGACACCTGCAGTGGGAGGCCCCTGGGACCCCCGCAGCGGGAGCCCCCGGGACCCCCACAGTGGGAGTCCCCTGGGACCCCTCCATCGGGAGCCCCCTAGGACCCCCGCATTGGGAGCCCCTGAAGCCGTTGCATTGGGAGCCCCCTGGGACCCCCACAGCGGGAGCCCCTGGACCCCCACAGCGGGAGCCCCTGGGACCCCTGCATCAGCAGTCCCCCAGGACCCCCACAGCAGGAGCCCCTGGAGCCCCTGCATCGGGAGCCCCCTAGGACCCCCGCAGCGGGAGCCCCCAGGACCCCTGCATCGGGAGCCCCCCAGGACCCCCGCAGCGGGCTGCGTTTCCCAGCCCAGCCTGCCGCCATCCCCATCCCACCTCGGGCGCGCGCGGAGCCTGGTTCCCAGCCCCGAGGGTGACACTGTGCCACCGGAGCGGCGAAACGCCTCCGTCTCTAGAAATCGCTCGGCCGCCGCTTCCTGACCGTCCTTTTTTTTTGCCACCCTCTCTTCTCTCTTCCTTTTTGGCATTTTGTCGTCTACAAAGTCCAGCAGCGAGGAGGAGAGAAAAGCTGCGCCTTCAGATCGCCAGCAGAAACCTCTCCGCGTTTTCCTGGGCGATTTGTTAAACTGTGAAACATTAAAGGAAGGACGGGGGGGGGGGTGCGTGTTTTTCCGACTTTGTCTCTCGTTTGTTAATTGTCCTCATCAGTGAAAATCATTCGTGGCAGAGAGAGGGGAGCAAAAAAACCCGAGGAAGGAGCTGATCATGTGCAGGGGAAATAGCTCAGATGTGAAAATACTTCAGCCTGGGAGATTGCACTATTTATTCACACAAGTGTCCTGCTGTGCCTCAGAAATGCAGCGATTTAATGAGCTGCCGCAAAGGTGTTTGTTATCAAGGAATCCTCTCGCTGGTTATTCTCCCCGACGCGATGAGGATGGAGCCCGGCAGAAGTTCCGACTCGGCGCCTTATTAAAGATTTAGAGGCTCTTCCCTCCCGTGCCCGGCTCCGAAGCGCCTTTTGAATCCGTTCCAGAATTAAACACTGTACAAGCTGAGCGGGGGCTCGTTCGATGCCGATGCCGAGCGAGAGTTAAGAAGAAATTAGAAAGGCGTTGGTGTCAACAGATGTTCCTCTCCGCCGCGGAGCCCGGCACAAGGACGCGCGTCCCCGCCGGCGGCCTCATGGAAAGGGCGGACGCCCCCCGGGAGCAAAGCCCCGGCGCCGGCCGCGCGGCTCACCGGAGCCACCCCGGCGTCGGGAACCCACGCAAGCGCTAAGGATGGCGGGGAAGGAACCCCGGCGATTTGGAACCCGCGGCGCGGCGGCTCGGGCCGCTGGGCTGGAGCGGCGCGGTCCTCCTGTCGAGTCGCCGGAGCGCTGCTGCTGCTCCGAGGCTAAGCAGCGCTAATGGAGAACGCCTTCCAAGTTTCATTTTCCTCCGTAATGGAAAACGCGGGAGCGAGATTTCAGTCTGCGAGCGGTTCTCTGAAAAAACAAATATCTTTATTGGCGCTGGACAGCCTGCCAATCAGGCACAAAATCGCTGGCTTCTCTTTCTCCCCTGAAGGAATGCCTCTGCATACAAAGAGAGCAGAAAAACTTCAGGGCCCGGAGGATAAAAGGGCCTTCTCTGCCGTTCGCTGGGCGATTTGCAATGCACCGCTCCAGCGTAATTTCCCATCCCCGCCGCTCGCAAAGGAAGCTCTGCTGCTGTCTGCGGGTTCAATAATTTCTCCTCCCCGCACCTTGCATTCGTAGCGCATCTTCCAGCACCTCGGCTCCTGCTCTCCGGCCGGGCCGCAGCCCTGCCCGAGCCCTCCCTCTCAGAGCTAAGGCGGTAATAAAAACAGCGCCTCAGCATTCAAAAGCCATCTTGAGCCCGGGCCGGAGGAGGGAGGCGGCACGGACGCTGCCGCGACGCGCGCGCCCACGAGCTCTCCGTCCCTCCGTCCCACCCGCAGGTCCCTCTGCGGGGACGGCGTCCGAACGTGGCCTCCGGTACCTCCCAACTCCCCACGGGATGTATTATTCATCCATTTAGCCGGGAATGCAACTATCGAGAGCCCGCGGACATCCAGCACGTGCAAAATTAGCGAGCAGGGCGGCGACGGAGCGGGTTTGCGGCAGGGCGGAGGAGAGCGGCGGCCCCGGCTTCCAGGGCAGCTCCCACCACGGAGGAAGCCGAAGGGAGCGCCGAAAACCGGAGGAGGAACCGCCGGTGCCCCCCGCCCGGTCCCCTGCCCGCCTGCAAGCGGGATGAGAGACCCGTCCCGAGGAGACCCCCAGCCCACGGTGACGCTGCGCCGACCGCAGGGACTCTACTTCTCTGGTTTTGGTACAGATCGGCGCGTAGCACAACTGTACGCGCATAAATAATTCAGACCGCTAAAGACTGCTGCAGAGGCGACTTTCCCGGGGATTTAATGTTCGCATCCCTCGCGTTCCTGCCACAGCGAAAAAAGAGAAATTACAAATTGATCTGCGAGAGCGGGCTCCCCCCTCTCCCGCTCCTCTGCGGCTGCTCCGTCGCTGGCGGCTGAGCCCTCGCCGGGCTGGCCGTACCCCGCGGGGCTGCCGGCAGGGACGGGCAGCTGCGAGGCCGCCGGGACGGCTGGTGCCGGGGCAGCCATGCACGGCGGTGCGGGGTCCGTGCGGCTCCGAGAAGGGCCCAGATGTGCTGGGGAGCGGGGACCCAGCACCGCCGCCCCGAGCATCCCGCCGGGCTCCCGGCTGCCCGGCCGGTCACGCCGGAGGCTGCTCCTCGCTCCCTCCTGCTCCTGGGGCCTCTCAGGCAGTCCTTGACATTTTCTTTCTCGAGGGGCAAGTCCCTGGTGCATCCTCACGGAGTAATTGTGAAATTATTATGGTTGGTGATTTTAATTTAAATTGGATGGAGAAACGTTGTACCGCGGCTGACTCATTTGCTATGGATTTTCACTTAACCAAATTGATTAGTCAACCAACTAGACTTAACTTGAAAGTTGTAATTATTCATTATTAGATCTAATTTTCCCGTCACTCCCAGACCACGTTCAGAAACTGAACTGCAAAGACTGTAACGAAGTTAGGGCGGAGCGCCTGACAAACTTTGGGCCGCGGCGGCCGGTGCCACCCCGCCGCCGGCCGCCTGGTCGGGGCACGACCGCCAGTGCCAGCGCCGGCGTCCCCTTCCCGGGCTGCCGGAGCAGCAGCCGGGCCGCCGGGGAATCGCCGTGACATCCAGCACCAAACACGTCCCTCCCGCGGCTTCCGATGCAAATTCCACCGTGAAAGGTAGGGAACCCGTGAGAAATCCTCGGTTTCGACAAAACCGCGGCGCCTGACGCTAAAATTCTCCGGCTCGCCTCAGGTCCCGCTCGCTGGGTGCTTCCAGCACGGGCTCGGGGCAGAGAGGAGACCGAGGGGCCGGGTCCAGCCCCAGCTACGCCCTCGCTCCGGTGCCCCTGCCCCTTCGCGGGGCTCGCGGCACCAGCATCCGTCCTCCCCGGGGACCGAAGTCCCTTGCCCGAACGTGTCGCCCGCTCCGCTCTCCCCGCCCAGCTTTGAGAACAGCTCCGAGTACCTCTAATTACTGCCAGGCACCGCGGAGGCCACCGCCTCTCCACACGAGCGGGCTGCCTGCCAATTAATACCTTTAATTAAGAGGAAGGACTCGCTGGAGGGCCTGGGACTCGCTCTCCCGCATGGGCTCTCTGCCCGTCGGTCTGGACGGCGAGGCTCTGCCGGGCCCCGCTGCCGAACCGCTTGCCGTTCCCTGCCCGTTACATCGACCGCAAGGGAGGAGATACCTCGGGCTGGACAGACGGACGCTGCCCCCCTCACTGCCGCGGCGGCGGGTGCAGGAGCCGGCCGGAGGGAGATCTTTATTCAAAGCGACGTATGTTAACGTCTCCCAAAGCTTTTAACGGAGCCCATTATTCCCACCCCGAGAATCGATGCATTTTAATTCCCTCCGAGCTACTTGTTTGGCTTCGCTTCTGTTTTTCAAAGGCGCGAGCCGCGTTTAACAAAACAAGGGGGCCCTGCAAGAGAGCGAGCGCGTTGCGTTTTCCCTCGAAACTACTGGAAGTTCATTTTCAAAGCAGGGCGGTTTTCTCGGAATCAATGCGTATCAACCCGAATCGATCGCTGCTTCACGCAGACGGGCTGAGACGCCTAAGCGACAGCGCTCCACGCCGTCGCTGCCCACATCTGCGTGGTTTCTCAACAAGCCAACGCAGCTAAGCAGCTACTACCGTCTTTTCACTTAAAAACAACCCGTTTGCAGACGGGCCGGTCCCATCCACGGAGCCCGGTAACGCCCCCGAGGCTTCGGGGACCGCCACAGCCCCCCGCCGCAGGCAGCCCGGCCGGGCAGCGCCGTGCCGAGCCCCCGAGCGCGGCAAATCCAAACCAATCCCGCGTTTAGCCGCGACTCCCGGGACGCAAACCTCCGCCGAAGAGGCGCGCCAGCTCCTGACCGCTTCCCTTTCCGCTGACGGCTCGGAAGCTTTTTCGTCTGGCTCCGCTCTTCAGGGGCGCGATCGCCGGCGCGCCCCGGTGCGCCGGCACGAAAGGCGGAACGTAAGCGTCTCTTTGCAGGACGGAGACGCTCGATTTAGCTGAAAGGCTCTGCCAAGCGCAGTTCCCTGAGGAGAGGGAGCTGCGAGTCCCGCTCGGCCCAGGTACCGGGGAGAACTCCAGGCAGGGAGAGCGGCCAGGGCCGGCGGCTGCCACCAAACGCCTCTGTGATGTTCAGAGACAGGCATTTTCCGCGGCTTTTTTCCCCTTCCTTTTGCTGTATGCAAATCACCGCGCTCTGCGAGGTACGAGATAACAAAGGGCTGTTTTCTCTGCAGAGGCTTGCTTGTCTCCGAACCCTGGCAGAAGGATAATTAAGGAACGCCGGAGGAAGCCGCGCGGAGCACCGCTTTCGCCCCTTCCCCAGCAGTCTCCGGGAGGAAACCGCAACAGGTTCCCCCCGTCCGGAACGCGGCCGGGTTTGGGGGGAGCAGAGGACAGCGCGGGCCCGGGTCAGCCGTCCCCACGCCCCCCCTCCGCCGGCGGGCCCTGGGATGCTCACCCCGAGCCCTTTCTTTAGACCAAAGCCAGGCGCCCGGCCCCGATCCGCGTCCCGGCAGAGGACGGCGCGAGCGGGTTGTGCCCCGGGCCGCTGCGGCTGTGCAGCCCCTTCCCTTCCGCCGAAGCCCCCCTTGCCGGCGCCGCCCGGTGCCCCTCTGGCAGAGCATCCTTGCGGGCCGCATCCCGCCCGCGTTGCCATGGAGAAGGTTTCTGTGCCACCGGCGACACAAAGGAAACGGCGCTTTCCCGCGCTCGCCTGGGATGCAGCGGTAACGAGGAGGAGGAGAGCGGGAAGAGGGCTTGCTTTCTGCCTTCCTTGCTGGCAGGAACCGCAGGAGAAGACACTAAACCCCCCAAAGAGCGCTGGAGGGGGGCTCAGCCCTCGCCCGGGCAGAGGGAGCATCTCCAGCCGAGCAGCGCCGGTACCGTACCGGTACGGTGGCACAGCAAAGGCTGCGTGGCCCCACCGACCCCTTCTCCCTGCCCTCTCCCCAGCGAGCCGCTGCAGCCCTGCAGCGCGGCTGCTCTTCCGCCTCCTCGTTTCTGCCTCTGCCGATGCCCGTGAAAACCAAGGCCAGCCGAACCCCATCGGATGGGCCATGCAAGCGCGGACAGGCCCCGCAGCTCGTCCCTTTTCCCCGCTCCCGCCACGCCTTCACGCCGGCCCCGGGGCGCAGGGGCTGAACCGGCAGCACCGGGGCATCGCATCGCGGCCCCCGCCGTCACCGCAGCCCGGTCAGGTTCATAAATCCTCATTTGCTCTATACCATTTGATTTTTGAGCATCTCCCAGACACTTCCTCACTTTACTACAATTGATGGGATCATGTGTAATTTGTAAATGATATTAAGTGAGCTAATAACACTCTGGGAACCGAGTGAAAATCATAAATTATTAAAAATTACTGCACTGAAATGTTACTACTTTGCTTTTGTACCTGACTGATGGCTCGCATGCTGTCTTCTCTGCCCCCGAGACCTTCAAACCCGCTCTTCTCCATCCATTACACCTCCACGGAAACCCGCCGGGCGAAGCGCGGGGTGAGCCAGAGTTGCAGCTTAGCCAGCACTTTCCTCTCCGCCTGAACTTAGGAAACCGCGCTAGAAAACTCTCACGTCTTTCCCGAGACCCGCACGGGGAACGGCACGGCCGTGCCGCCGCCGCGTTAAAAAATCCTCTCTCTGCAGCGTGCCCCTCATCTTTTCCCGTCGCTAGAGCTCTGACTGTATTTCCAGTAAGGGCGTCGCACCGGCTGCCCCGTCCCCAATTCCCTCTCGTTCCAGCCGGTCCAAGAAGGGGGGCGGCACCTCCTGCTCGACGCCCGTCGTGGTCAAGCACCAGAGACCCCTAGAGCGGCTGCTGAGATGCACGACAGCCGTGATTCAGGAACGGCAACGGCAACGCCACGGCGGCATCGCATCCCGGCGCCCCGCCGCTCGGGGACCGCGGCACCGGGCCGGCCAGCTGCGCTCCTCGGCACCCCGGGCGGGCTGGATGGCCGCGGCAGTGCCGGGGCGTCAGGGGACGGTTGGATTTTCCTGGGTGAGGCTGCGGTAAGCTCCGCGCAGCGGCCGGAGGCAATCCGGGGACAACGCCACGGGCGGCCATCACAGCCTCGCCGACGCGAGGGGAAGGCGGACCGGGGGGCACTGGGAGAGGAGAAGCCGGCACTGGGGCAGCCGCGGCGTCCCGGCAGCGCGGCTCCATCCTCACCCCTCGCCCGGCTGCAAAAGCATCCTCACCCCGAAACCACCGCGCAGCGCGAGGGACGGCGGGGGAAGAGGCCGCTTCCCTGCTGGCAGCGAGACAGAAGGGAGGTTCCTATAGAAATGTTTTGTCAGAACTTCTTTTCTCCTACGGAAAACAAGGTTTTCAATCAAACCCTTTCTGGCTGAAAGCAATCTGCTTCCTTCGAACAGCTTTCCAGACCCGGCAGTTTGGGCCAAAAACTTGCCGCTTTTCAGCCAGCTCTTTTCTCATCTGTCAGCAGATGAGTTTTCACTTTCAACAAAGTCATAAACCATCCCCTGCCTGCCATCAGACAGGCTACAAGCGCGTAGCCGCCCCAAACGTTATGTTCCGTGAAGAAGCTATTCGAGATATCCCCCCTGCGTGTGCCTCGCAGCCCGGCGACGTCTCCCCGCGGGGCCGGGCGAGGAGCATCCCGCACTGCGCACGGAGGCGCGAGAACCCAGGGCGGCGAGACTGTGGCGGCAGCCGAAGAGCCGCGAGACCCCCGTCGGAGGGGTCGGGGGGGCTGCGGCCGGCCTCTTCTCAGCCGAGGCCGTCGGATCGGTGCAGCAGCTCGTAAGCTGTCAAATCGCATTTTTGGGAGCAAATTGCTTTTGTAATTAATTTAATTATTATTACAGCGCCGAGCGCGTGTATCGGCTTAATAAACGTAATCGGGTTTTGCCCTCGGTCTCCTTCCCTGCTCCTTCTACTTCCTTTCACGAGCTGGGCAATTCGGGGAGGGGAGAAACCCGGGCGCAGGCTGCGTAATCAAAGTTCCGACTGCTGTCGTTCGTTAAACGGTACACGTTTTAATTATCCCGCGAGCCTGCCCGTGCACCCGCGTCCCCGTGGCCGCGGAGGAGAAGCCGCCCCACGCAGAAGCAGAAAGGCTCCTGGCCAGGGCTGCCCCCCCCCGCCCCGGGAGGGATGCGGGGTTGCCATGGAAACCGGCGGATGGGGCACCTCACCATCTCGCCGCTGCGGTCGGAGGAGCCGCAACCCGCCCCGGCACCCCCAAACCGCCGGCGAGCCCCGCAGCGAGGCGACGCCGGGAAGGAGAGCAGGGACCGCGGGGACCCCGCGCCGTGACCCCCGGTACCAGGCGGGCTCCGGGACCCCCCGGGCCGAGTCGGGGTGCGCAGCGGCACATCTGGCAGGGAAAGGCTCAGCCTCGAGCCGGCAACGTGCCGTGAGCGGGACGCAGCCGGGGGAGCCGCTCCGCTGCTTAACCGCCCTCGTGGCATCCTCTTCCTCACCCGGAGAGGGGGTGCCGGCAGAGGCCCTCACCCGCGAAGCTGCCGCCTTTCGGGCTGCGAGGGAGACCGATCGCTCAGCTCAGCCCGCTTTTAACCCCGCTCGCGGCCCGTGCTGCCTTTCGGCTGCCGATCCCAGCGCTTCGGAGCGCCGACCCCACCGCCTCGCGAGCCGAAGCGCGCTACGGCAGCGCTACCGCCTCTATCGAGCAAACTCGGAGTCTAATCAGAAACGTATCAACGTAGTTTGACAAGATCTATTTTCCACGCGCCTGCGTTGATTGGCATTTATTGTATTACCTCCTTTAATTTTTTATTAATGAGGTCCCGTATCAGCTTTTCCATTATATTGTCCGGGATTGATGTCAGCCTGACAGGCCCATAATTACCCGCATTATCCCATTGACTCGCTGGAGACGCTGGCACGGCGCTCGGTTTCCTACAGCCCCCGGAGCCGCCCCGGCCGGGGCAGCCGGCGAGCAGCGCGCCCGCTCCCGGGGCCGCCGCGCCGGCACAGCCCGTCCCCCGCCGGCAGCTCTCCGCCAGACGCAGCTAGCAGGGCTCTCTGTCCTGTCGTCTTATTAATTCCTAATTTCCAATTTGCAGGAGGAGAGAACCTTAGCCCTCCATCACGCTAGCCCAGCAATCACAGCGATGAGCCAAGTATCTCTGGACAGTCTTTAATTTATTTCCCGGCGCACACGGACACTGCTGAGAGACTTGATGGCACCAGCTTAAACATAATAAATTACTCAAGTACCAGAGATTAGTTAATAAAGTGTCAAGCGCCCGTAAAGTGCTGCTTTGTCAAAGATACAAAATATTCCTCTGTTTCGCCCAAGACAAATAGCTCCCGCGGAGGGAGGAGCGCCCCGACTCCCACGGCGCCGCTGCCTCGCGAGCGGGTGCTCCCCGCGCAGCACCCCTGCCCCGGCACCGCGGCGCGGGGCCGGCCGCATCCCGCGCACGGGGCGCCCGGGCCGGCAACGCGGCTCTCCCCGCCGCTCCCCATCCTCCTCGCCGGCTCCGGCGCCAGCGCGGCCACCGCCGACCCGAAAGGGCACGCGACGCGAGCCCTGCCCGAACTGCCGGCGTGCCCCGGTGTCGCGCGGGGAACCTTCTGCTGCCTCCAGACGAAGCCAAATCACCGTCCAGGCTGAAAATTCCCTCTGACTGGACGCCGTTTGGAGGATGTCCCAGGCAAACAGAGCGTAACCCGGGCCAGCCGCTCGTGGCACGGGCCGCTCGGAGCTGCCAGCCCGCACGCCGTGGCGAGGGGCACAGCACCGAGACCCCGGTCCTGCCCTTCGGCTTCGCGCTCGGATGCTCCCACCGATCCCAGAGATGCTGGGGGAGCCCTCGGGCAGAGCCAGCGCCCCGCTCCCGGGGTCGGCATCCCCTCCATCCCCTCCCCGAGGGCCGCGTCCTGGGCAGCGGCTCCCGGCGGCCCCGAGAGGTCAGAAACCGGAGAGATTAAACAGTCCGTTCCCAACGAGCGGCGTTCGAGGCCGCGCACGCAAACAGAGCGAGTGCAGCTCCGAGGGGCCGGCGTAACGCCAGAGCGGAGCTCGCCGGGGCAGCCCTGCACTTCTGCTGCCTGATTGCATTACGAGACAAGGGAAAATGCGGCTAGAGAAGGGTAATTACAGAGCGAGGTGAGATTATTTGGGGGTAAAAATACAAAAAAAATTCCGCAGGGAGCTGGCGGGAGCCACGGGGGATCCCCACCGCTGCCCAGGGCAGCCCTGCGGTGCCACGGGGGGGCTGGGGGTGCTGCCGGGGGCACCGCTGGCTCCTGCTCTCCCTCGCCTCATTGCACGGCAACAGCAGCACCAGGAGGAGATAAGATATTCGACGCGGCTTTCAGGTCTCTCGCGTCGTGCCCGAGTGTCTGCAGGTTGTCTTTTAGCTTTTTCATTACCGAGGAGCTCCATGTTTAATCAAAACGTAAGAGCGATTTCATACCGCCTGAAAGGTGAACCCGCGCCCGCCTGCCTCCCCTCGCCCCGCCGCAAATCACGCCGGCTCTCGGCCGCGCCGAGACAGCTCTTTCTCTCCCGTCTCCCTTCGAGAGCGACAGCGCCGAATTTCCCTCATCAAAGCGGCTGTATTTATCCCGTCGGTGCCTATCGCAACGCCGCCGCCGCCCGACTCGCGCGCCCGCAGATCCGTTCTGCTCCTGCGAAATAACTAACGAGAGGCAGGGTTGCGAGGGAAGTTTCCTTGACGGGCCGGGCGCGGTTCTCCTCTCGCCCCTCGGCTGCTGGCCCCGCGGCGGCGCCGAGCCCCGCTCCCTTCCCGGCTCCGAGCTCCCTCCCTTTGGATCAATTGGAGTATTGACACGGCCGCGCTGCAGATCAAAACTGCCACCCCCTGTTTACACGGTGTGTGACTCCCAGTCGATAATCCTTGTCGGAAAGATCGGCTGTATTTGCTCGATACAACCTTTGGGGCCGGGGAAACCACCAGGGCTTGAAAAAAAAAAAACCCATTTTAAACAGGATTTCCTTATTTAAGCCTTTGCACAATAACAGAGTCATTTTCCTGCTGGCGTTTCCCCCCTCGCGCAGGGGGAGCGTCCCGTTCCTCGGCAGCGTTCACACGCAGTTAAGGAGCAACGCCTGGGGAAAAGGGATGACGCGGGAGCCGGGCACGCAGTGGCCCCACGCGTAAAACCAGCGGGCGGCGAGCGCACGACCGCTGCTCCCGCGCTCTTTGCACGACGTTACGACTGCGAGTCGACGACGCGGGCGCAGCCGGGATCCCGATACCCGCGATGGGTCCCGTGGGACGGGTGCTCCCGCCATGGGTGCGATGGGTCCCGTGGGATGGGGCGCTCCCGCCGCAGGTGCGATGGGTCCCATGGGATGGGGCGCTCCCGCCACGGGTGCGATGGGTCCCACGGGAGCGGGGAGCGCTGCCCCACGGCGCCCCGGGAGAAGAGCCTCACCCAGGAGCCCCGGGGGCCGCCCGTCTCGGGGGAATCGGCACCGAACGTTGCGTGCGCACAGCATCTGCAGGGAAAGGCAGATTAGGGAGGAGCCGAAGAAACGTTCCCTTGCTGCTCGGATGCTCTTGGGAAAATCTGGTCCAACGTACGCAGGCAATTAATATTATGTCAGAAAAGAACCAAATAAACAACAATAACCAAGAAAACTGCCCCCAAACCAACCCCAAAGACACAACAGAGCCCCAACTGCCACCATCGGCGTTAGGCTCGGGGGAGCGCAAGTGCTGCTGAGAGAAGTGCCGTGGTGATTCCGAGTTTTCCGCCGCGACGCCGCAAGGAGAGCGGTGCCGGAGCCAGCCGTCGGGCTATTTTGGGTGGAAATCTCTCTCTTCCCAGGCGGTCCTGAGCAGGGGCCTTGGGAAACGCTAGATTAGGATTGCTTCTTAAAGCAAGAGTCCCGCTCAGATCAGCAAACCCCCGGGTCACATTAGCGCCCAGACAGCCTGCCGTGACGTCTGGAGAATTCCAATCGCATTTTTGGGTAAACTCCAACCGGTTACGCAAGAACCTGTAATTCCCTTGTGTACATCTTTGCATGCTTCAGTGGGGTCTGCGGAGTCTATTTACCACATCTAAGACCAATTTCCTTCCCTTCAGTTGCTTTGAAGATAATTGAAGGCCCTTGCATTGTCTGCTTTCGAACGTAAAAGCCGGCTAATGCCAAAATCGATGCCTCCCAGTTAATGCTGCCTCTCCGGCGGCATCGAGCGGCGTGTAACGCAGCCCCGGGCAGCTGGATCAGCAGATCTTTGCCGGCCAGGTACTTTGTTAATCGGAGCAGGCTGGGAGCGAGCCCCGGACCCTCAGACAGCACCGGCCGTATCGAGTCGCTAACTCCGAATTAAACATTTAACAGCGAACTTTGCAGCGCCGTACCGCGGGGCAATCCCTCTCGGAGGCGTGCCGCGGAGCCCCGGCTCTCCCTGCCCGGTCGCGGCATCGCGCCCGGCGTCCTGCCCCGGGGACGCTGCGGGACACGGGTTAGTGCTGCGGGCAACACGGGTTAGTGCTGCAGCACCCGCCCGCCGTCCCCGGGTCCCGCGAGCACCCGAAGTCGGGTTTTCCCAAGCCCAGGCAGACTTTCACGCGAAGGATTGGTTTTCCACGTCGAGCCGCAAGCACCAGCCTTTCTTTGTTTCCAGACAATGAAGATACATATAAAACGCGGTTACCGCTGTTATCATCAGTATTAGAGCCTGAGGGCTCTCACCGACGTCCGTGCTGGGCATCGCGCAGAGATGGAGCGAGAAACGGAGACCGCTGCGGAGAGCTCGGGAAGCAAGCCGTGGGGAGGCCAGCGGCCCCCAGGCAGCGCGCACCGGCCGCCGGAGAGCTCGGATCTCCAGGAAACAAATCCTCTGGAGGTTTTGAATGGCAGCGGCAAAAAAAAAAACCACCAACCCCTTTGGGGAGCTGAGCTGCCGTAAAAGAAAAGCTTTGAGAGGGAGGAAGGACCAGAAATGTCAGGCTGGGAACGGATTGAGCGGTGCCACAGTCAATAAAACAAGTGACCCTCGTGTGAAGCTGTAATGGGGCGGCGGTTTCGGTATTTAATTCCCAGACTCTCTCCCTCAACGCGTGCCCATCCCCTCCGCTCCCGGTACCCGCGCCTCGGGCCGGATCGCGCCGAGCCCTCCCGCCTCCCCGGCCGGGATGGAAACGCTGCTCCCGGCCCGTTACCGCCGTTCTCGTCGTCGTTCGCTCGCCGGGCGCCCGGAGCGGCCCCCGCGCCCCCCTCCGCGCTTTTCCAGGTGCCTGCCTGCGTCGGCACAGAGCTTCGTTCCTTTATACCTTCCATAAAGTTTATTGCGCGGCAATGAAAACTCATTATTTCACCTGAGCCTGCTGGATCGTAACGATCCGTCGGGCGCTTTTACGAGGGCGCTCGGCCGGCCCGTGACGAGCGGCTCCCTTTTATCGAGTTACCGGCCGAAGGAACGCACGCGTAACCCCGTGCCGGACCGGCCGCCGGCATCCCTGCATCCTCCCTCCCTCCGAGGCAAAGCCGCACCGCTCCTCGCCTTCTCTTTCCCCCGGAGAACAAGGGCCGCGGCCCGGGGAGCCCTTCAGCGGCGCGTTAGCTGCTCAGAGGTGCCGTTAATGACGCGGAGGAGGGTGTAGGCTCTGGGAAACGCTCCCAGCCGCCTAAGGGCTCTCCCATCCAGCCAGCTTTTCTCCCCACGTGCCGGGGAACGGGGCTCGTGAGGGCACGGCGCGGCTACCGCTGGTCCAGGGGGCCAGGTCGCCTTTGCGTGGTCCCCCGCCTAGAAACCTGTCGCTCTTCCAGGAGCCGCTCGGAGGGCGTTCGGAATGCCGGGAACCCGCCCGTTCCTATTTCCGGGCAGCGACCCGCGGGGCGACGGAAGGCGGCTGCTCCCGCCTCGCCTGCGGCACGGAAGCACGGCGGCTGCTCCAGCGCGGCGGGGAAAGGTCTGCGCGGCCGAGCGGGCAGCCCCTTCCCCGCACCCCGCGATGGCATTTGCAGTCGCGCGCGAAGACAGACGTAACGCGCGGGAAAGCGCTCCGACACGGGGCGTACAATTTTAATTACGACCGAGTCTGACCCAGATCCTTTCGCGTCTGTACGTACCTGTTCCCGGCAGTAACACCCTTGTCCTTGTATGACTAAATTAAAAGGTTTCGAAAGTACAAAAAGCGGTGCGGAAGCTAATTGTATTCCTAAAAGACACTCAGAATAAGAAGATGAGTTCAGCTTCCTTTTAATTATGCAGAGAAACCCGCCGGAGCTGCCGGAGCTCCCTGGAAGCCGTGAATGTTTTAACAGGAGCCGGGCGGAGGGGGGAAACCAGGTCTGGCGTGCCCACCGTCCTCGGAAGGGCTGCCGGAGCCCTGCCGCGGGGGTCTGCCGCCGCCGCCGCACGCCGCAACTCCTCCACGAGCGCGGCGAGCGTCGCGCACCTTCGCTACTTATAACCCCGGGACGCAGAGCGTGTCGATATTCCACCGCTCGGTATTTATGAAGGGCCGACTGAAGCCTGCTATAAGCCCCGGCGGCGGAGGGGCTCGTGGCTGGGGAGCAGCCGGGGGGTCCCTCGCTCCCGGCTCAGGGTGCCCACGGGATGGGCTGCCTCGGGGCTTGCGTGCCTCCGGAACCACAAAAGCATTTTGAACCTCCATCTTCTGCTCCTTGGGCCAGCAACCGGCTGTTTAACAAAATGGATCTGCACAGAGCGATAACCTCGCTGCGTTACTTAATACAGCTCTCGGCTAAAGATATAATTGAGTTGGTTAACTAATCAATCGCTCCGTAAGCATAGATTGCATTTTGGTGCCCGTTTACAAGAAAAAATAATAAGCGTAGAAAGCCAGCGAGCTAAAAAGCGGTACTGACAGGGCCTGGGGGTGCCGGAGCGACCAAGGTCCGAGCCTTTCCTGGAAAGGCGCTCCGAGAAACCAAAGGGGTGGGACGCAGCTCCGGGCAGCAAGCCGCGGCGCTCGCTTCCCAGGGGATGCTGCTTGGCACGGCCGGCACGGCGAGCTGCCGTTATCTGGCTTTATCCGGGCAACCGCCCTTTCCCGGGACGTACGGTTCCCGGGCTGGGGCAGGTCCCGGCCCGCTTGCCGCGGCTCCGCGCGTCCGCCTCTTCCCCTTCCGACGGCACCCGCCGCTCCCCCGCCGACGCTCCGAGGGCGAGCAAAGCGCGCGGGGCCGAGACGGCCCTTGCCGCCGCCTCCCGGGGGGCCCGAAGCGCCGGGGGCTCCGGGACCCGCCTGTCGCACGCTGACCCGGCGGATCTGTTCGCAAAAGCCCTGCCAGAGCCGTTGTTAAAAGCTTCCAAAAATAACCCCCCGAAGCATCTCTGACTCAAGCCATCTAATTCGGGCGAAGGATTGATCCTCCTCCAACTGTTGTTTCACGGTGTTAAAAGCAAGATTGATTGTAAATTTATGTTGTAAAAGTGCATCATTATTTCAGCACATTAATGCAGCGCCTTTCTGTGCAAATTGATGTTATTTTTATGATGTTGTTTATGGGGTTGAATAATCAGATTGATTCTTAATTTCTAAGGCACTGTTGGGAACGCGAGAGGAGACTCCGAAGCCAGGCTCCGTCCCGGCACCTCCACGCAGGTCTGCGGAGGGAGGGAGGGGAAGGACGGGGACCCGGGACGGCAGCGCCTCTCCACCGCGGTGCCCCGCTGCGGGGACCGAGCCGGCACCCCAAACCGAGCACCGCCGCCTTTTGGGCACCGGCAGCCCCGGCGATGCCTCTGCCGCGCTCCGGGCACTGAAGCAGTGCCAAGCTGGGAAAGATGGACATCCCCGTCACGTCCCCGCGGAAGCTGGCGGCTCCCTGAACAAAGCCATGGTGGGGAGTCACCTCATCTGGGACAGACAACAGGATCAAGGTCAGCGCTTCACCACCGTGGCCACCACCGGCACCATCTCGGCAGCTCGTCCCTCCCCATCCCTGCGCCAGCGGGGCCGGGGCTCCCCGAGACGCGCGGCCGCTCCTTCGGTCGGCGCCGGGGATGCTGGACCGCAGCACCGCGGTTGCCACGGCGAGCCCATCGCTTGGGGCCAACGTGCAGCTGCCGAGCGGGCGGGGTGCGGAGCATCCTCGGGGACGGGCTCCTCCTCCCACCGGTTTGGGCTCGCTTTGGCCGGGGCAGCTTGGGGATTGCTCCCGGGGGACTCGGCGGCGCGGGAGAGGGGGAGCAGCAAACAGCTGGAGGCAGTGACGGCTTCAAAAGGCGCAGCTGTTCGCAGAGCCGGCACCCGCCTGCGGCCAACAATCCCAGCCTGCAAATATTCCTGAATGTTCTGGCGCTGGCGAGGCTCCTCCTGCCCGCGGGTCCCCCGGCCGGCTCCGGAGGGAGGGAGCGCGCCGCGGCCTCCCCTGCCTGCGCCCGTCCCCCCTCGAGAGCTCCGGAGGAAGGGACGGGGGGGTCACCGCAGCACGCCCTCGCGAGAGCCGGCCCCTCCTTTTAACGGATTTCCAGACGTACAAGCAGATCCCGCCGAAGCGCCGGCCGTGAATAATGAATTCCCGCGTACCCGCGCCCAGATCTCCTCGCCGGGGGGCTGTTCCCCTCCGTTGCCCGTCGCGTTTCTCCTCCGCTGCCTCTTCTAGCCGAGACGTGACAGACACGGAGGGCGAGAAGCGGCTGCTTCTGCGGAAGAACTTTGTTACGAGGCCGTTTAAATCATTCTAATTACTCCAGAAACACACCATTAACTTTTCCAATGAGGTCTGCAGAGGGGAGCAAGGGAAAATATATATATACACATCTAATGTATTTTACGCAGCTTACAGGAATAATGCAGAGGAATAAGACAAGGGCAGAGAGAAAATAAACAGGCACTGTAATGTCCTGACATTAGGAATTCAGAATTCATTAGAAAAGCATTGATTGCCGCAGACTGATTTAGCACAGAGCGTGATTCTCAGGAATACAGTAGAGCCCGCAGAAACGCATTGTAATTCAGAATTACTTTTAAAAAGTAACAAGAAATAGCAGTACTGCAGGGAGGCATCGGGAGCACTGCTCCTGCTCCCTTCTCCCCCCCGGCAGGACGTCGCCCTGCTCGGAGGCACGAGCTTTCCGAACGGTTCAGGCGCAAGTTTCCCTATTAAAATCCCCGTCAGAGCATCCCCCGGTCGGTGCTGCCTGGTTCCAGGGTGCCGGCAGAGCCTGCCCGTACCGCGCCGAGCCACCTCCCGGCACGCTGCGACTGAGTCCGGCGGGGCCAAAACGCGCCTCGCTTCTCCACGTCCCGTTTTCCGACCAGGATCGTGGGGTGCGCCGAGGCGGGGAGGGAGATGCTGGGGCTCCCCAGGCAGAACCCCGGGGAGCAGCGCGAGGGAAGGGCAGCGAGGTCGCGGCTCGTCCCCCGAGGCTTCCCGGGGCCCACCTCTCCATCCGCCCGCGGAGCAGTCGGAGCCCGGTCAAGGTCAAACCGCCAGGTCTGGAGACACCGCGCGCAAAAGCCGTTAGGTGATTAGCGTTAAACGTGTCGCTCCTACGATTAATTCTGTGACTTCAATCAGGAAAAAGACAAATCGCCAGGGTTTTTAAAAGCGATAGAACAACGGAGTTGTTAAAATAATATTTTTCGGTTGCGCGAGATCTGTTCCTTTTTAACGAGGGCGTAACCGAGCCCCCCCCGACGGCTGCAGGAGCCGGGGCGGGGATGGGTGGCCCCGGGGGACGGGCAGTGTCCGTCCCCGCGGACCCCGGCCCCCCCACTCCCACCCCTCGCCGGGCTGAACGAGCCAGGCTCCCGCTAAACGGAAAAACGGGAGATCTTGGATGCGGAGAGAGACACTTATTTATCCTTTTACCAGACGGTCTAATGAATAATTTCATGTTTGCAAAAGCTCATTTTGAAATTTGAAGACAAGAGATATATTGCCAAGACGGCTGGGAGACTGCGACATTAATTTTGTGCTGAAAGATTTACTTAAAAATTAGATTTTACAATTTTAATGCCTCCATTCTTTTCTTTAAATAAGCTGTGAAATGCAGTTAATTAGACTTAAACCCTAGAAGCTTAGACATTTGGGCTGCAGCGTAAGCTACAAAAGAAAACGATCTTTTTCACTTGCAAATTAAATCTAAATTCATTACGAAGCCTCCCTTTGCCCGTACGCCAGCCCAAAAGCTGCTGGGCTGGGGGGGCCGGGAGCAGGGCGGGGGGGCCCACCCCACTACAACCCACGGGGTCCCCCAGGGTGTGCGGGGAAGGGGAAAAGAGCGGGTTTGCCTCGGGAGCCGGGCGCTAACGCCCAGGCGGGGAGCCCAGGGAAGGGCGACGGGGGTTCTAGGGACGGATTCCTCCGGGAGAGGAGGCAGGTTCCGCGGGGACAGGGGCTGCCGGCAGCCCCGCAGTGGCCGAGCCAGGGAGCGGGGGTCCCCTGGGGCACCCCACCGTCGAGGCGCTCGGCCCGAGAGCGACCGGTCTGTTCGCTGCTGCTGCTGCTGCAGCTCCCCCGGGACGTGCCTCCTGCCTTCCTGTCGCGGCTTTCCGTGCCACGGACGCTAATTAATTTTCCAGGAAATCGGGTAACGGCAAAGACCTCAACAAATTCAGCCCTGGCAGTTCAAAAACAAGCGGGAAGGGAGAGGCGCCCGCTCCCAGGAGGGAGGGCCGGCGCAGGAGCGGCAGCCCCGGACCAGACGTGCCCACGGGTCCCACCCCGGGGTGGGACAAGCCCCATTCCAGGGAAAATTCCTTTGCAGGGAAAGGCGCTGCCAGCGTCAGCGCCAAAGCCCCGCTCCTACCTCCAGAGAGCTTCACCTTTGCTCTCGGCTGGGCTGCATCAGCTCCAGCTCGTCGTTTGAATCGTTTGGAAACACTTCGTTATTCTCATCTTTCCCATTCTTCGCTGTGACGAGATTCGTGTTTTTACACGAAACGACCCTCGTGAATAGGAAAAAAAGGAAAAGGTCTACCTTGACCAAAAAAACCTGACTTCAGAACTACGACGGAGAAGAAAACCAAAGCAGAAGCCCCGCGGGACCCGTCCCTCGGCGTCCCCCGCTAGCGGCTCGCACCCGCTCCCCGTCCCGCTCCGGGGAGCCGCGTTCCCGGCCGAGCAGCCCCGCAACAAACTCGCTCCTTTTGCGACGCCTTTCCTTCCCCGCAGCCGCGTCCGCTCCCGCGCCCCGTCTCGCCGAGGCTGCGGACAGCGCGTTCTCCGGCGGCAGCACCCACGAGGGCGGCAGGCGAGGCGCGGGGCGGAGCGGCCACGGAGCGCGGATACGGGATCGCAGCACCGTAAAGTGAGCAAGACTCCCTATATGTATATATACACACACACACACACGGGAGAGCCTGGGTGCAGGGGCCTGGGCGGCAGGCACCGGTGAATTCCCGCCGGCGCGGCAGCGCAAAGGTCTCGGCAAGGAAACGGGAGGACGGGGCCGGGGAGCCGACGCGACACGTGTCTTGGCAGCTTCTGTTGCCGCAGCCAGGTCAGCCCTGCACGTGTTGAACCCGGAGCCAGCTCGAGGGGCGCAGCGGGCGGCTGGGCGAGCCTCAAACCAAAAAGGCGTCCCGGGGGAAACGTGGTAAAACACGAAATTACGAACGAAGACAAAACGACGTCTCTGGATGCTGAATTCACAGTAAACAGCAAGCTCTCCCCGCGGCTGCCGTTGCATTTGTTAATACTACTTGAGCACATCGCAGAGCCCGCGTATTCAAACGGGCTTCCGACAGCAGCGATAAATCTTGTCCGGGTGCCTCGCGGAGGAGGCTGCTGAAGCGCCGAGGGCTCCCGCCGCGACGCGGAGGCTGAGGGGCGACCCCTCCTCGCGCCCTGCCCTGGGCAGGGGGCCCTGCGGTCCCAGCGCCTCCCGCCAGCCCTTCCTCTCCCCGAGATGCCGAAACGCGCACAGCGACGAGCCCGTCGCTCCGGGCGCGCCCCGGCCGCGTGTCAGCGGCGGTTTGCGCTACCGGCGGCAGAAGGATCTCAAGATAATAGGAGCCTCTTCATCTTCGATGGAGCTGGATGGGAGCGATTGAACGCCTGCGGAAGATTACAAGCGGTTATGGATATTGCTTGTCCTGCTGCCGTCAGCAGCCGCCTCGTTCAATTGACCGGGCGCAGCGTTTTCGGAACGGGTAGTGCCAGAAATATTTACCGCGGCCGGCACGAGGCGGCCGTGGCCCTCGGGAAGGGCAGGGCGGAGGATGCCCGGCCCAGGCGCCCCAAGCGCCGCCCCGAAGCCCCCCAGACAGCCCGCCTCGAGGACGGGCCGCGTAAATTATCCGCAAAGCCGCTTGCCCACGCGCAGGGACCGTTAACCAATTAACGCCTTTGGTTACGAGCCAGATAGCAACTGGTTAATTACCGCGCCGGCGTCGCCGCGATGTTAGGAGGTAAACACGGGGTTATGTGCCATCTGTCTCCCAAACCCAAATGGTTAACCAGGAATATTCATTTTGTTCCTATTAAGTATAATTACCCGCCAATCTGTAGGAGCCTTTTATTTCTATATAATTACAGGATATTTAACAAATAAGCCGGAGAAGGGCGGAATCGGCGGGGGGACGGGGCTGGGTGCTGCGTTGCTGCTGTTTGTGCTGACGGGCGAGCTGGGACAGGGGGGATGCCAGCGACACGGGGAGGGGACGCCGGCGACACGGGGACCCGCGTCCCCGCGGCAGAGCCGGGGCCAGGCGTACCCGCCCGAGGGAGACGGGGTTGGCAGGCACAGCGTAAGGTCCCGGAGAGGAAGGAGGCAGATATATCCCAGTGGAAACTTGGGAAGAGGCCCCGCTGGCTCGCGCCGTGGCACGAGCCGTCAGCCAGGACCGCAGCCTCGGCCGGCGGAGGGGGCCCACGGCGCGCACCGCTTCCTGCCCCCCGTCTCCGACCGGCTGCCGCCCCACTCTCCGGGGGGCTGCGGCAAAGCCGCGGCATCGCCCTCGTGGTACCCGGGCCTCCTTGCTCAAGATGCCACCGCGCATCCCCTGCTCGCGGGGCATTCGCCCGTCCTGTCGCTCCCCCGAGCGAGGGGATCCCCGTCACCCCGTACCAGT
The DNA here is from genome assembly GCA_009819775.1 of Phoenicopterus ruber ruber. Taxonomy (NCBI): domain Eukaryota; kingdom Metazoa; phylum Chordata; class Aves; order Phoenicopteriformes; family Phoenicopteridae; genus Phoenicopterus; species Phoenicopterus ruber. The sequence goes on along the minus strand of CM020237.1, from coordinate 7,421,763 downwards.
CTAACCGCTTCAATCACAAGTCTTGAATTACCCAAAGGAAGAGAAGAGGCAGCAGTTTCCACGCACCCCCAGCCTCGCAGCGTCACACGCGGGTCCCGGCGAACCCAGCCTCGATTGGGAGCGACGACGCCGCTGTCGGCAGAGCCGCTGCCCCGCCTGCGCCGCGGCCGGCACGGGGAGCTGCGCCGCTCGCTATACCCGCACCGCGGCTGTTACACGCAACTGAAGCACCTTCAGCCAATTGGTGTTTTACAGGAAAAAAAATTCAAGGGGATAATTGCTTAATTTAAAGTGATTTATTCCATTAAGTAACTCTTTACCATAGGCCTTTTTTAGATGTTCAAGTGTATTTTTCATTAGCGCTGCATAATAAAATAATTGCAGACATGAGACAGAATTTGTCGTCTTTTTCAGCAAACGGCGCTACGGAGGAGCGCAGGTATTTTCCGCCGCGAGCCGGAGGCTGGCCGGGAGCGACAAGGGAGACGGTTCAGCGTCCCTGCAAGACGGGGACCTTCCTTTGCCCCGGGGCGAGGCCCCCTCGCCCCCAGCCGTGCCCCCCCAGGTCTCGCCTAGCAAGAAGGGCGAAGGGGCGACGCGGGAGGCCTCGGCGAGGATGAGGATGCTACGGCGGGTGCCGGGCAGGTGGCCCGGCTGCGGGAGCAGCGCCCGCTCGCCCGGGCACACGCCCGGCGATGCTGCGGGTGCCCCGGGTCCGCACCGCGAACCGGAGGCCCCGGCGGGGACGGAGAGGCTCCGGGAGCCGGGCCGGGAGGGCTCCGCGCCCCGCCGCCTTCCCTCCAGCCCGGCCCGGCCGCTCCCGGAGCCGCGGGCTCGGCCGGAGCCGTGGCCCGAGCTCCCCCTCACGGCTCCGCAGCAGCAGTGCGGGCGGGAGGCGGCGGGGGGACCCCCCCGGGGGATGCGGCAGGGCTGGGAGGCGGGCGGGGGGACCCCCCGGGGGATGCGGCGGCGGGGCCAGGATGCAGGTGGGGACCCCCCGCGGGATGCGGCGGGGCCGGGATGCGGGCGGGGGGACCCCCCGGGGGATGCGGCGGGGCCAGGATGCGGGCGGGGGGACCCCCCGGGGGATGCGGTGGCGGGGCCGGGATGCAGGTGGGGACCCCCCGGGGGATGCGGCAGGGCCGAGCCTGGGCACTCGCCCCTGGCCGAGCGGAAAAAAGCCTCGAGCAGCACCGAAACACAACCCCCGGGCGTGGGATTCTCCGGGCGATTTGAGCGCAGCAGGGAGCAAGAGGCGAGCGAGAAGCTCGAAAGGAGAGGGGCTTTTCCCAGTGCTGCGGAGGATGCGGGAGCGGTAGCCCAGCAGCTCCCGTGGGAGAGATGCGCCCGCAGGACAGCCGGGCCAGGGCTTGCAGTGCAGCACTGCATTGGTGGGTTTCCCACGCTGGCACCAGTCCCAGCCCGTCCCACCCCACGACCGTCCCTGTCCGTCCATCCCTCCCCAGGTGTCGGGACCACAGGATCCCGCTGGGGCAGCGTCGGAACCGAAAGGCAGGCTTATTCTGGAAACGCTGAAGCGTTTGGTGCTTTTGATCATCTTTCCCTCCACGTTATCTTGGCCAAAGCCGTTTGCCCAATTCAGCCTCGGCCGCTTCGCAGCGCTGGCCCTTCCCAGCGTCAGCGGGGAGCTAATCTGCCAGGTGCCGGGAAAAGCACCCCGTCTCCTACCTTCAGGCACCGGCTGCTCTCAAGAGCACGGCTCATCCCTGCCCCTGGTTTCTCGTCATTTCTGCTGGGAAAAGCTGCCCAGCTGCCTCTCCAGCCAATTTCTGCAGAAGGACAGCAAGTCCGAGGTGGGCATCCCACAGAAAAAACCCGCGGCTCTGATTTTTCCCGTACAGACGAAGAGGAGGAGCAGGCAGGCGCTGCGCGGAGACAGGCTCTCGGAGCGGTCCCCACATCCATAGAGCTGCTTGTTTCCCAGGTACAGCCTGGGCCGGTGTCAGGCGGCACTGGAGGGACTGGTGTCGAGCCTGACCCAGCAAACCTCTCCTTGGTCGTCAGCCCCGCGCTCGTTCCCATCAACTAATTAGGGGAAACGAGCGATCCCGCCAGAAGGGTGCGAGTGGGGAGGGACGGAGTCCCAGCGGAGCGCAGCCGCCGGCGACCCGAGACATCGTTCCTGCTTTGGCAAACGGCAGCGCCGGGCGGGCAGCGAGCATCCCGGGCAGGCGAGCATCCCGGGCAGCACCGCCGCAGGGAAAGCCGAGATCTCGCTGGCGTCTCGAGAAAGGAGCAACCTCCCCGCGTCCCCTTCGCCTCCCTCATTCATCACTGTCGCATCCCGAGAGGGTTTGTACTTAACCACCACTTTACGTCCAATTGGACTAATCCCGGGCTGGAGCATCTCGCACAGACTCGCCGAAGGTGCCGGGGCTGTGGCGAGACTGACGAGCCACGCCGGATAACATCAACTCCCACCAAAGTACGTCGGGCAAGCGAGATCCTGGAGGGAGACGCAGGCCGCTGAAATACGCAAGCGGCCGCAGTAAACATCCCTCCTCCTCCTCCCCACGGCCACCGCCGGGGCCTTTGAGCGGTTTAAATTTATATATTCGCCTTCCGGATTGTCCCGTCTCACCTTGGGAAGGCAACAAAAGCCTTCAGAAACAATTTATAGGGAGGTAACGCGGAGGGGCTGGCAGGGAGGGGGGCGGAGGCGGGGAGCCGTATTTCTCGGGGAGCGGCTCCCAGCGCCGCGGTAGCGTACCCTTGCCGGTAAGGTCACGTTGCAGCCGTAGACGTACTCTGGAACAACAATTACTCTAGATAAGAAAAAAAAATCTAACGGGATAAAGAGACAGCTAATCAGGAGACTACAAGCCCCCGAATTGCTCAAGGAATCCATATTGATCCGAACAAGATATCAAATGCGAAATAAAGGATTTTGCTAACTCCACAGGCTGCTTCAGCCCCTGCAGCCTGGCACCGGCCCAGCAAGCAGAGGAGCCGGCGCTCCGCAGCTCCTCTCCCGCAGGATGAAGCCTCGCCTGCCCCTTCCCAGCCAGAAGCTGCTTTTTCGGCTTTTGCTCATGAAAGGCGCCTCCCGATCCCCCTCTCTCCGTAAGCCCCGAAATGGGGCGAGAGAAACGGCTCCCGCAGAGGGTCCTGCTGCGCTCTCCGCGGAGGGGAGCCCAGCGCGGGGCTGCTCCGTCCGGAGCAGGGGCAGCCCCGGGCTCTGTCCGGCCAGCCGCGAGCCAGCGCCCTTTGGGGACGGGAGGGGACGCCGGGCCCCCCCCGCTCCCGAGCATCTCCCGGCAGACGCACCCTCGGGATCCCACCCCGGCCCACCACGACAGAGGCAAACCCCTCCATCCTCGCACGCCTGCAGTTCCTTTCGGCAGGCGCGTCCTGCAGAGACGCTGGGTTTAAACGCTCCCGCTGGAAAGCGGAGCCCCGGCACCGGCAGCAGCCGTGCCGCACCCCACAGAACACGTCTCCTTTCATCCCTCGCCCTCCGGCCCCGTAAATCACAAGACCGATTCTCCCTCTGTCTTTCTACCCACTTCCCCGTCGCCTTAGTTATTTAAAGAGCTCTGGCGACTGATCGCCTCCCTGCTCTTTTCATGCTCGCTCTCTACCTCGAGCCGCGAGCGCTTTGATAGATGGATGGAGAGCTTTGCCTGCCTTCAACGGCTCTCCTGTACGCACCGAGGAAATACGAGGCTGTAATTCCTCCCACCGCGGCAGATATACTCCCTCCAGCGAGGGCATCCGTCCCCCCCGCCCCAAACCGGAATATAGACGTGGGAAGGGCTGGCGTCCTGCCCCACGCCGGCGTAGATCAGGAACCGGCGTGCCGGCATCAATACAGAAACACCAACGCAAGCGAGAGGAGACTCGGGCCGGAACAGCCGCTATTAACGCACCGTCAGAGCCCAGCAGGCTCCGCGGAGCAGAGCCGCTCTCACCCCGCAGCCCCACGGGAGGCCGAGACCCCCGCACCGGGGCTGGGGGCCGCGCGGCGAGACGGCCCCGACTGCTTCCCGGGGGACGCTCCGCTGGCCCAGGTGACGCCCCGTGCCCCACGCGAGGCGTCCGTCTGTGCCCGGGTCGGCGTCCCCGGCGGTCCCCGCTGGTTTCGGGGGGTCGGTCACCGCCTCGCACTGGCGGGGACGTGTTCACAGCCCGGGGAGCCTCTCCCAGACCCGCGCTGCAGCCACCCCGCACCCCCAGCGCCGGGAGCCGCGGGGACGGTGGCCGGCCCTGCCCCGCGGCTCCGGAGGAGGACGGCGGAGACGGATGCCCTCCCCAGCCCTGCGGAGACCGCGCCAGGCAGCCCCTGAGTTATGTCTCTGAACCACACGCCGCGCTCTGCTCCCGCATCGATTGAGCGGGGGAGTTGGTTTATGCTAAACAAACACTGCTTGATTATTAAAAGCATATTTATCGAGGCTTAGCAGCTCTGGTAGAGAGACGTGGCTGGAGCTAGTGCCAGCGAGGCGAGTGCTCCTCGCTTCAGAGCTGCCCAGCGGCAGTGGGGAGGTGCCGGTGGTGGTGCCGGGGAGCGGCTCGCGTCCCTCCGGAGCAGCTCGCATCCCTCCGGAGCGGCGCACGGAGCCACCAACGCCAGTGAGCTGCGGCTTGAGCAGCGCAGAAAACCCGGCGTTTGCTTCTTGCCACGCGCTGCGTGCGCCCAGCCGTCGGCTGGCACCCAGAAAGGAGGCGGCGAGGGACGGCGGTGCCCCGAGGAGGGGCACGGGGCCGAGGGGCGGCTGAGCTGAGCAGCCAGCACCCTCCGACGGGGACGGGAGCGAGCGCCACGCATCTGGCTGTGCAGGGAGTCGTCTTTGTCAGGAGTGTTTCTGCAGCAAGACAGGGCTCGATGGCGGCTGGAAGAGCTCCTTCCTTTGCCATTTAAGCCCAGCTTTCCTTCCCGCAAGGCTCTGCTCGGCCTCTGCCTTCTCCTGGTGTGGGTTGAGCGAGCGCAGGGAGGAGGCGCGGGAAGCCCCCCGGGCGGGCAGCCGGGCTCCTGGCTCTACAGGAAGGCATCTCTCTCCCACTTGTGTTTTGATGTTGCCATGGCGATTGCCGAGCGATAAATCTTGATTATTATTGCCCGGCGCTTCCAGCCGCAAGCAAAGGCAACCTTTTCCCGAGCCGCTGGGGTGCCTTTGTTTCCCCTCCCCACCCGCTCCCGGCTTCTCTGCGCAAAGCCCCGCAGCCCCGGGCGGGTGATGCCTCCATCCTCAGCCGGGCGCCGGCCCCTACTCCCGGGAGGCTTCGTTCTGCCGCCCTCGCACCGTTTCCCAGCCAGCTCTAGCTCCCAGCACCGGCAAATCTTCCCGCACCCGCGGACGCGCACAAGCATCCCCCAGCCCTCAATGGGAGCGCCGAGAGGAGCCGGGGGGCCTATCGGGCAAGGCAGCGGCTCTCCGGCCATACCCGCGCATAGGCGATGCCCAGCCTGCGCCTCCAGCCTCCGAAGCAGCGCTGGAAACCCGGGCTTCGGACCCCCAGCGCGCACACGCCCCCGTTTCGAGCGAGCTGCGCCGTCCCTCCTGGACGGATGTCATTTGCAATGTATATTCCGGGCTGCGCTTTCATCTCGGTCCCTTTCGTATTTTGCCAGAATATTTCTCTGTGTAATTTCACCCAGGGGGAAACGGGCGTCTGAAACTCTGCTTTTAAAATTCCCTTTCCTCTGCATGCCCAGCTCTCTCCCATGCTGGCTCTCTGCTCGGCGCCGGCACAGCCGCAACTGGCGGCAAATCTATCAGCCAGCTCCCTTCCCCTTTGAAGTGCAACCGGCGCCGCTTGGATTCCCTGACTTTTTGCTCCTTTTATCTTCCCTCCCGTTTCACTTGTGGATATTCAGATCCACAGATTACATTTGTCTTCCAAAATTGCTTCCTCAGTCGGTAGCTCCTTCCCCAGCTCGTTCGTCTGCTCCTGCAAACCTTTCTGTTCCTGCTGGCTCCGTGGTGCGGCGACACCGAAGCCCTGGGCGAGCCCGCGTGCTCCCCGGGGACCAGACCCCCACCGCCGAGCCGGGCGAGAGGGCAGGAGAGCCCGGGGCCGCCCCGGGACCGCTCTCCCCATCCTTTTGCCTTCCAGCAGCGCCCGTCGGGCAGCGTTTGGGGGGGTAAGACACTAACGGGGCGATGCAGCCGAGGAAACCTGGATGGATCCGGCCCTGGGCGCCAACATCAAAGGGCTCCGCGCCGCTTCCAAGGAAGCGGGTGCTGCGGGTGCTGCGGCAGATGCTTTCTTCTGCCCGCGCCCCCCCCTCGCCCCTCCAGCTCCCTTTCATCTGCAAAATCAGCAACGGAATTCACTCTCCGGCGGGGACGCCGGGACAGGCTCGCCTCGCCTGCCGGGCACCGTGCCGTGGCGGGCAGAGCTCGGGATGAGCCCCGGCGCAGGAGGAAGAGGCCGGAGGAAGAGCGATGCTCGGCCGTGGGGTGGCAACGACTCGGTCCTGCCAAGGGGACGGCCACCTCCCGCCCCGTCCGCGAAGACCCAGGGACCCCATCCCGCGTCCCCGCTGTGCCGGGGCCGGCTCTGCCGGGTCAGACCGCACAGGGAAGCCGCAGCGACAGCCAGCCCAACGTCTCCATCCATTCGTCAAAGCTCCAGCAGTTCCTCTTTCAGGGTGAGCAAAACAATAAAACACATCGAGCATAGAAAGCGGCATCCAGAACGCTGTATTAAACGCAGGGAAAAAAAATAAAGTAGAGACCTGTTGGCTCATGCCATCTCTCGTTCTATATCAAACGCCTCGGTCCCAGACTAATGGTGTTATGTAGACTGTTATATTGGTTCTCTGCTTTACGGCACTGTACATCCACCCCGAACGCCGGAGATTTATTCTCCTCTGCTCAGCAATTACTTGCCATATCGTCCTCGAGCGCCGCTCGCTGCGTCGCGCCGCCGTGCCCGCTGCCGGCCCCGCTGGGGCTCGCCGCGCTGCTGCCCGGGCACCGACCTCCGGGAAACGGCTCCCGCCGAGCCGCCTCGCGCCCGCCGTCCCCCGGCCTCCTCACGGGCGAAACCCTCCTTCGCAAAGCGAGGGAGAAGCCCCACGCCGGCGCCAAGCGTCCCCCTGCCCGGGGGGCCCGGGTCTGACGCAGCAGGGGGGAGACTGGAAGGGGGGAACCCGCCCTTGAGAACCCACCAAAAACCAGTCCCCGAACGCATCTGCGTGCGGTCCCGACACGGGAATTCGAGTCCGGCACCGGCGCGCCCGCTGCTCCGTCCCCTCCGGCGCCCGGCGCTGCTGCAGCGGAGCGGAGCGACGCTCGCCCGGGCACCGGGCTCTGTCATCTGCAGGATGATCAGCAGCTGCGCCGGGATGTTTTGCTACAGAAGGATAAATCAGTTCCTTCCTCAACACCTGACTCGTCTGAACGCCTCATTGAAGCGCTTATCACGGGGCACGGCGCGCGATCTTCCTTACAAACTGAGGCGTTGCGTGGCGCCGGGTGAGCTGACACACCGCAGATAGCGCCGGGAGCGTCTCGTCACCCTGATATTTCACACCGCGCTTGTGTCGCGCTTGCGGCTGCTGTTTGTTCGGGAGCTGTAACGATCCTTTTTAAACAGCGCTACTGTAATTAAAGTTTGATATAAACCTTCCTAAAGAAGGGGAAGGGGGAGAGCCGCCTTTGAAACCTGCTTACAAAGGGCTGTCAGAGGGAGAAGGAGAAACGTCGACGCGCGCAGCAGTCCCCGCCGCGCTGCCGGGCTTCCCCGCGGCGCGGGAGGCTTCGCCTGCCACCGCACGGGCGGCAGCATCCCCTGCCCGCGCCCTGCCTCCCCCTCCCGTAGCCGTTCCCCTGCCCCAAGCTCCCCGCAGCCGCAACGGGGGGTTTTCTGAGCACCCTCGCGAAAAGCTGCTCTTTCGGCGTGTGTTTTACTGAGGCTGGAAATATCAGAAGCACGAAGATTAAATTGCAGATCTGCGGGACGGTGCTGGCTGGCGCCTCGGGCAATATGTTTGGATGTTTTGCTGGATTAGCTGAAGCTCTTGAAATTGCAGAGCCTGAGCCAAAAGCTCCTCTCGGCGTGCGGCACGCTCCGGTGCCGCACACCGGGCTCAGCGGGGAGCGCTCGGGCGGCGAGAGCTGCCAGGTAAAAGCGGGGGGGCTGAACCCCGCTTTGCACGGGGAAGGGCTGCCAAGGGAGGGGAGCCGATTCGGGCAGCCCCTCCGCTTTGACGGCGAGTGAGGCGCGGGCAGGCTCCGTACTGGCGGGATGTGGCCAGAGACGGGCGGTTTGGAAGGCGGCCGTGCCGCGGCGCGTGTCCTCGTCCTCCGCGGAACGCCGAGAGGGAGGGAGAGGAGGGAGCAGCCCTTTTCCCAGGCCTGCTGGCAGGATCCAGCTCCAGCTAGAAAGGGCTGCGGGCAGACGCTTCCCGGCGCAGGCGGCACCTCGCCTCCGCCTGCCCGGCCGGTATTGACAAACCTCCCCGGGAGGGCACACGCCGCTGCCCGGGGCGGAGCAGAAATGACAGGCTCGGAAGCGCGGGAGGAGGGATTTACGATCCGGCGCTATTAGCATTTGGCACAACTTCCCCGCAGCACATCACTCGGGCACCGAGGCTCGAAAGATTTATGGGAGGTCAGGGTTGGGGGGGGGGGGGCACGCGTAATCCTTAACAGCGTCGCACTAATTCTCCGCAGGCAGAAAGGGCTGCGACAGCGCGATGGGCTCGAAGATAAGCAGATTATCTTGTCCTGCCTCGCAGAGGAGCGCCGACCCCAAGATTAAGGCTGAATTAACCTCCGAGAAGGGGGTTTCGTGGCGGAGGACGGAGGGTGCTGCGCAGCGGAGCTTCCCCGGCCCCTTCTCACGCGGCGGGACTGGCGCGGGTCCTGCGAGGCCGACGGAGCTTCTCCCGCAGGACCCTTTTGGGGAGGTGCACCGCGTCCACCAGCCCGAGGGGGGACAGAGCGACAATGCAGGCAGATACTCCCTGCCAGCATTCGTGTACAAAACGAACAAATTACAAAAAAATCTAGGCAGGCAGACAAGTGAGGAGGACTCCAAGACCTGTCCTCGAACAAAGAAAGTCAGCCCCCTCGGTCCGAGAGTGCCGAATTACGTGCGGTAACACCCGCTCCGCTCCAGGCAGCCTCCGACTCGTTCGGAGCGATACATCATTATCAACCCAGGGAGGCAGAGCCACCCGGAGCAGCGAGATGGAAGAGGCGACAAAAACGCGGCGCAAGTTGCCGCCGCCCCTACTCGGGTTGTAAAGCCCGCGACAATGAAGTCATCCTCAAAGGGCGACTTCCAGCCCCCCCGGATCGTTCTTTTTTCCCTTTCCCTTTGCCTCCCATCATTCACAAAAGACCGTGGATAAAAGTCTGCGGGAAGACGACTGAGCACCGCAGCGAGGGGGAGCGGAGCCCTGACTCTGCGCCCCTCGATCCCGCGCTGGGTCCCCCCCAGCCCATCACCCCCTCGGAGGCTTCGGGCCGTTCTGGTCAATAATCCAGGGAAGCCCGTTGCCTTCCCGATCGGCCCCCGCTGCCCAGAGCTCCCCTATCCCCTTCCCAAGCCCCCGCCTCGCCAAGGGGCTTCATTTGCTTTCGCTCCTGCCTCTGCCCGCCTGGGGCTGAGCTGGACGAGGAAAACACCGGGCGGAGAAAGACCCAGGAGGTTTCTCGACCGAGACACAGATATTTATTTATTTAAGCGTGTGACAACCCGAGTCAGCCTTATCTGCCCCAAACACTTTGTTGATCAGCCCGAGAAAAGCATCCCGGGCAGCAGAGCCACCTCGGCGCGGCGCGGAGAAACGCCGGCGGACCCGCCGCGGCGTTCGGGGAGACGCGAAATCACCTTGGAGTTCAAAGGCTGGGGAAGGAGATAGTCACCTTGGAAACCAGAGCCGTGCCAAGCCACTGCCGAGACCCAGCCCGCGCCGGCTGCCCCCGCGCAGGGATGATGCTCCGGGGGATGCTGGCCACGGCCCGGGGGACGCCGGCCGCTCGCCCGGAGGGGGACACCCCAGCGTCCCACCCGAACCGCAGGCGGGGAGCGGGAGGGCGGCGTCTCCCCAGGATGCAAACAGGGTTCCGCAGCCCTCGGCCACCTGCAATCGCGGACCAGGGGGACGGCAAATCCCCCGAGCCGAGCAGCCACGCCGCAGCCCGCCCGCTACATGAGAGCGACCCGGGCCGGGGGAGAAATCAGTGTATCGCTAACGAGAGCGCGGAGCAACTCCCCCCAGCCGCCCAGCGACGTTACGCCGGGGCAACTTTGAGCCGCAACGTTAAAAGTTCTCCTTCTTTCCCGCAGTAGCGGAAAGCGCAACGCAGGGATGAAAGCATTTACAAGCCCGGGAAGAGTCGCCTGCGGAGCCTTGGCAGAGCGTTGCTGGCGACCGAGGAGGCAATAACGCGTCCCTCAAAGCCGGCAGCCCGGCCACCGCTAAGAGGATCAGAGCGGCCCCCGCACGAAAGCCCGGCCGGCCCCGGCTCGCCGCCCCCCGCCAGCACGCCCGCTCCGCCGGCGACGCCGCGGCACCCGGCATCGCCGCAGATAAAAGCGGTCCCTCAAAGTTGGCCGGTTGCTTTTTCCCCGGCGAGGCGAGAGCAGTCGTCGCCCGGCACTGAGCCCGAATGCTGCTGCTTTTCTATGTACACACACACACACACGCGTATTTTTATAAATATATAGATTTATAAAAACCCCAGCTTAGAATTGAGGACGCCTGGTAGGCAGCGGTTTGTCACCTGTGCTTTTATGATTACAGCAACTAAGGGGAAAAAGATGTCCTTTCAGATAGGCACGGAAAGGGGGGAAAAAAGGAGCTTTCAAAGCGTCTTTGTTCTCTTGAAGTGCTCTCGCTCGACGCCGGCGGATTCCTCGGAGGAGGGAGGATTTAAAAACAAAATGCGTCCTCGTTTTCAAACTGTTTCATGTTAGCACTCATCAATGACGGAATTTGCCTTGACTAATGTTTCAGGCCATTGTATCACCCTCCATGTTTCTAATTGGGTCCTAAATTAGGATTAATTCTCAAGGAAAAGGTTCTGAGCTAAACAGGTGATTTCTCTCTCCGGAGCTCCGACGACGTCCTCATCACTAAAGTAATCGTTTGCTTTTTAGCGTTTATACGGAGAGATTAAAGACGCCGAGGCGCCTTTGACGGGTCGCCCCGGGCTGGGTTTTAAGGCCGGGACGTGGCCAGGGGCCGGTGGGGACCCGCAGGTCCCGGCCCGGGGCTGGCCGGGGCCCTTCCCATGCCCGAACCGAGGGGTATCATTAGCGTTTATTAAACACTCGGGGTGTTTCTCAATAGAAATTTCATTAGGAGCGTTAGGTATAGACAGTCACCGGCCCAGAACCTACAAGTAATTATCTTTAATTATTATGCCTGGATGTTTGGAATGACGATAGCTCCCGAGCACCGAGATTAAGGAGCAGAGTCAATCGGAACAGGAGCTGTTTATTTTTTTTTTTGCCTTAACAGTTCCCCCCCTGTTCTTAATTGGTTTTGGCATTTCTCAGCCCCCGGTAAGCGACGCCACGCCGCGTCCAGCCCTGGCAGAGGCCCTTCCCGGAGGGATGTGCTCTCCCAAGCAGGGGACGGCCGGCAGAAGGGGAAGGGAGCGCGTTCCCGGCGCGGGAGGATGCTCACGCGCGGGGCAGGGGCGGGTGGGAGCCCCGAGGGAAGCCCGGCCGGGACTGTGCGCCCGGTGCATCCCACCTCAGCCCCCCGACGCAGCCTCCTCGCGCACCTTTCCTGAACACCCCAAGTACTTCACTCCAGAGCGGCTTTGCGGGCGGTTTACTCGCTCTTCGGAGAGCAGCTTGAGCCCCCCGCCGAGGAGCGGGCACCCAGAAGGGGCCGGTCTCCCCGCCGAGCGAGCTGCCCCCCGCGCGCCCCTTTCCCGCCGCCGAAGGGGATGCTGAGCGGGGCGCCTGCCCAGGGCGCCCGCCTCCCCCCCGCGCCTCCCCAGCTGGGAGCCCGGAGGAATTGGAGCGTTTGGGAAGGAAAACAGAGCTCCAGAGAGACGATGTTGAATGTAAACACCAGTTAAATATGCATTACCATATGCCTGCGCCTTCGCGGTCTGTTAGGAGGCAACGCGAGCCAGGGAGAAGACGCAGGAGCAAAGAGCTGGAGGTTCAGAAGAGCCCGGCTTCCCCCCTGCCAGCCTGGCACCCCCAGCCCGCACCGGAGCCAGCGCTCCTGGAAAGAAGCGGCTGGGGATCGGCTCTCGCTCTCCTCCCCGAGGAGGGCCGCCGGCCCATCGCCCCGCCGAGGCTGCGGCCGTGGGGCCGGGACAGAGACCTCTCCCACCCACCCACAGCCACGGGCGCCGCCGGCCCGGGCAGAGGAGCTGCCGCGCGGCGCGGGGACCTGCGCGTTCAGGGAGAGCAGGGGACCAGGGTGGGGGTCTGCGCACTCACCATCCCTTCCAGAGGCCAGGGTTAAAAGGGGGAAAAGCACCCAAACGGAACCCTTTAAATCCCAAACCCACCGTTCCCGACCGGCCCACCCGTACAAACACAAACACCCACGGAAACGCTACCGGCATCCCCCTCCTCGCGGCACGTCCCAGCCGTCCGCGCAGCGATAAAAGCCCTTCCCTGCCCGGTTTCCGCGGCAGACGCGGCCCTCTCCGTCCCGGCCGGGGAAGGACGGCCGCCCTCCCCGTCCACCAGCGCCGTTAGGTACGGAGCCGGACCCCACAGCGTCGCCAGCCCCAAACGCAATTATCCGCTTCCTCAAATCCCAGCACATTCTCAAGCGCTTCGGTTAATTGGAAACATATTCAACACGGGTTTATAAAAGTTAAACACGCACTTAAACACTTTGCTGAGCGGCAGCCGCGCCGGGGGCCGAGGCCGTGCGAGCGAAGGGGTAACCAACGCTCATTTAACTTTATTTTGCTCTCCGATTTAGCGGGTGTTTCACCAGGCGGCTCGGCGCGGCGGAGCAGCCGCCTTCGCCGGAGCAGCCTCCCGCGGGATGCAGCCCCCTTGCGCTCGCTCGCGCCAGCCAAGGCCGTAACGGAGGTACCTGTGCCGTGGTTTTGTCATTATTCACGTGTTTTCTTCAGGGAGCTCCTTTTCCGGCGGTAACGCAGCTACAGGGCTTGCAAAACCAGCCCCTGCCAGGTTCTTTTCCCACTGGCTTCGTGTCTGGAAAACTCCAGGGCACTTACTCAGCTTTTCTGCCGCAAAGGCTCCCTTCCAGTTTATTTAATGTTAGGTCTGAAGCCGAGTACCACGAGATGCACGATGAAATCGCCCGACTCGACTGCGGCGGTACAACAGAGCCGGGAACAGGGGCTGCGCTTCCCCTCCCGCCGCCGGCGCTCGGGTCCTGCGCTTGCTCTGCGAGGATGCCCGCGGAAGCTGGGACGGGCTCCGGGAGAGCCCGTCACCCCACAATCGGGCCGGGGGAAGGGGAGTAGCGAGGACGGACCACCAGCCTCCGAAGCCACGCGTACCCGAAGCGTAGCGCGTTGCGCCGGTGCTGGGGTCGGGCCAAAGGGACGGTGCCGCCGCCAGCCTCGGCGGCTCGTGTCTTTGCAGCGTGAAAACACTTCATCGGGTTGCACAAATAAACCTTTCCTGGCTCAGCCTTGAGTGAAAGGCTTTTAAGAGGTGATGGCGAGCAGGGAGAAAAAACAAACCCACCGCAGATAGACTGCAGCAGCAGCTTCACACCTCTCCCCAGGGAGGGTCATCCTTAGCAAAGCTGCTCCAGGAAAGCAAATTGACACAGGCAATTACCGGGATGTCCAAAGAAGTCGGGTCCAGCGAGTCCCTGCAGCTCAGCAGCCACGAGCAGACGTCTCTACGATACAGACACGTTCACACGGACCACGCTTTGCTGTCCGAAAGCTCGCAGCCCTGGCTCTCGCCGACGCGACAGGCCAGTTCCCTCGGGTCGATATGCGCCTCGAGACGAGAGCCGCCCTGCTCGGTTCTCCCTGAACCGTGAGAGACGTGCTCGAGGGCCTGGGGGGATCGATGGGCAGGGACCCCCGCCACATGCCGGGCAGGGACAGACAACGTACCCCCCTGCGCCCCGCTGTCCTCCTCCCTCCGAAGCCAGTGCCGAGCACGGGGAAGCTGCGCTTGCCTCCGGCAGGGTGGGGGGGCACAGCCGTTAGCGGGCTCCCGGAGCCCCCCGCGGGAGCGGCAGAGCCCCCAGCCCACGCCGGCGCCGGGTGCAGGCACAGCGGGCAGGGAGGGGCCGGCCCGGGCAGCGTTTCTGGGCGAGAAACCAGGCTTTTCCGGCTGGAGCGCGCCGCAGCGTTTGCCCTCGCTTTGTTCTGCTTCTCTTTGCAACTCTCGGCGGTTTTTGGCCACTCTCCAGCTTCTCCAGCCATTTTTCAACTCTCCGTTCCAGACGCGGGCTGGGGACAGCCCAGCAGCAGCAGCTCCGCAGTAATAAACCTCGCACGGGGCGCGGGGGGAGCGCCCAGCCCGGGGTGCTGCGCGGGGGGACCGAGGCAGCCCCCCGCGGCAGCGCTCCCGGCAGGCGAGGGGTGCCCGTCCCGCCCCGGCACGCTCTCCTCTCAAATCTTTTGGCAGGGACACAGCCAACTTTAATTGCAATTTCCATCCTGGTGCCCGCGCTCTGCAGGCAAAATAGGTTCTGTCTATATAATGAGTCACTCCTGAATATCAATCTACGCAGGATAAAGCGGAGACAATAGCTGCTTACATGCACAGTGAGTTAATTATGAGCGTCTGCTATTAATCTTGCTATCAGACTGCTAATTGCTCCTTCTCCTCCACAAAGGCTTGCTGGAGGTGAAGCGGCTCAGCCGCCCTTCCCGGAGCCCCGACTCGCTCCCAGGGCAGCCTCGGAGGCGGCCGAGCACGCTGGCTGCAGGGACCGCGCCGCAGGCCACCCGCGGTCCCTCCCCACGGCGGCACGGCACGGCGCGGGACGGGAGCCCCCCAGGGCGCCGGGAAGCTCCCCGGGGCAGGGACCCCGGCCAGGGCCCCGTCAGCGGCCGCTGCGGGAGGTGGAAGCCTTTCGGGGGGAGGCTGGCGCGCGGGAGAGACGTCGAGCCGCGCTCTCGCAGGTGAGGACTTGACACCTCGCGTGTAATGAGGAAAGAAAACGCGTCAGGGGCGTTTGGGGAAGATGACAGCGGATCAGGGACGCCTCCTCCTCCCAGAGGTTTATTTCGTCAAGGCGTCACTCGGGGAAGCGGGAGGAAGGGGCTGTCAGCAGCGAGGGCACTGGCAGCCTGAAGAGCCCAGCCCTTTGATCCGGCAGGCGGCTCAGCAATTGCCTCGGACAAACTCCCGGCGATTGCCTAGCAGGGGAGCAGCCAGCGCTCCCCAATTAGCTGCCTAGCACGGTAAGAGCCCGCGGTGCCTCTCGTTAAGGAGCCGGCCTGCTTCCCCAAAGCGCAGGAACGCGCCCAACTCGGGAGCGATGGGGACCGGCAGACGGGGGGCACTGGCCCCCCGCTCCCCGTCCCACGTCTCCGGTGGCTGGGCAGGGAGCCGGCCAAGGCTGCTTTTAGCCTTTGCAAGGCTCTTCTCTGCCGAGGAAGGGCTTGGGGAAGCTGGAACAGCAGCTCCTGGAAAGGGATGCCGAGGACCTCATCAGCATGTGAATAAAAGGGAGATTAAATCTCAGCCCTGAATATTCGCTGTCGGATGTAGGAAATGTTTGCTCCCGTGTTCTGAAAAGCCTGAGAGGAAAAACAACCCCGAAACAGCTTCCTCCTCCTCGTCCTCATCCCCGCTGCTGCTGGACGGGCACCCTTTGGTGCCCAGCACGGGGTTTGGGCAGCGCCCAACAGCCGAGCCCATGCCCTCGCCAGCCCAGAGCCTCAGACCCCGCCGAAGGAGCCAGGGCACCGGGCTCAAAGTTTTGGCACTGCAGAGCAGAGGCCCGGGTGCCCTCCGGCCCGAGGTAGCCAGGCCGCGGTGCCTGCTCCATCCCTCCCTGCCGGCAGCGCTGCCCACGGCAGCCGTTCCTCCCGCATCCCGCTCCGGGTTGAGCCCCGGGGCCTCACCTCCCTCACCCTGCCGAAGCCAGCAAGCGGCACCACGACAGGGAGGGAACTGGGGTATTTTAAGACACTTTGAAACCTTCCGTACCGCTTTCCCCTTCCCAGGAATTAGATGCAGCGATTACCCTCCGCTACCTCGCTTGGAGCGGAGCTCCCCGGCAGCGTTTACGTCGGGATGCTGACGCAGCCTCATCCGCATGCAGAGCGAACAGCCCGGCTGTACGACCGGAGAAACCTCCCCGAGAATCGGGCGTCAGGATGCGATATACATAATATATAACAAGCATGTTTATCAGACGGGAACGCAGCGCAGCTGCTGTTCAACGAGCGCGCGAGCCTTGAACTGCACGGAAACTTCATGTATTATTTAAAATACTTTCCCGTGAATCCTGTCAAATCGAAAGCAGCTACGGTGCCCACGAGGATCGGGGTACTGCGGTAGTGCCTCTCGATAAGAATGCCCGCCGTGCCACCCGGGCCGGGAGAGCCCCGCGCGCGGCGCTTTGCAGAGGATGGCAAGTCCGCGACGGGAGCCATCCCTAGGGACAGGGCTGCGACGCCGAGCGCCCCGCGGCACCGGCGATGAAACGCAACAGTCGTGAAAAAGGGGATTAAGCCAAACTTCCCCGAAGCCCCTAAAAGCAACGCCCTGCTCGGTAAGGGACCGGAGAAGGAGGTCCCTCGTTCCTGAAGCCCAGACCTTTTGACAGGGGCTCAGGGACAGACTCGGGCGCGAGCCCAGCCGTGCCCACTGCCGTTACCGGGAGGCTTCCCGGGACTCGAGCGAGCCACGAGTGACACGTTGGAGAAGACGGGCTTTAACAGCCACGGGGCCTGGCAAGCGGCCAGGCCGTACGCAACGCCGCGCTCCGCTGCTGGCCAACGCGGCGAGCGTTAGCGTGGCCGCTACGGTACGGGTGCCGGTTCCCAGCGGGAAAGGAGCCTCCGGGGGCCCGAGGAACCCTGCGCCCGACCCACGGGCCACGCTCTGTCCCCGAGAAACCTCAGCCGATTGGTTTGCTTGGGGCAAGCCGACTGTCTGACCCCCTGAAAGATTCTTTCTGCTGATTCAGTTCCTTCTGCCAGGGAACGACGCCAGGTTTGAGACCCTCCAAAGCCTTGAAAGCTTCAAGAACCACCACAGACCCCTTGTAAAAACCCACGCTCTCCACCTCCCTGCACCCCCGTTCGCCTGTCTGCACAAGCACCCCGACACATCCAGCGACACCCCGATGCTCCGCATACGCTCGGCCCCAGCGGCGGCCAAACCGGCCCCGTCTCCCACGCTGCTTCTGCCTCGTCCCCTGGAGGAAAACCCAGCGGTCCCAGCGCGATCCCGGCCCGCAGGCAGGGCGTCCCTCCGCCTGCCTCCGAGAAACGAGGCTGTAGCACCGGCTCCTCCCGCACCGCTGCGGCGGGCACGGCGCGGTATTGATCCCCGCTAGCGCAGGTGGCCGGCGGAACCGTGTTTGCTCCGCCGGTATAATGGGGAGATTATGCTTTAACGAACAGATGATGTATGCTTCAATACACGGAACAAGAAAAGCGATGGAGATTCCAGACGCGTAAATAGAAAGCGTAACTCCCAGCGGACGTTCGCTGGCCCCAGCCCCCCGAGCAGAAGGACGGGCCGCTGCGGAGTCCCAGCGCCCAATTTCGTCCAAGCGGGAGACCCCTCCGGGGGGCTCCGGCCGGGAGATGCCCGGCAGAGCCACGGGACGGGGCGTGTGGCCGCGCCGTCCCTCGAGAGCCGGTGGCCAGACCGACTGCAGGCAGAGACGCCAGGCAAAGGTCCTTCGAGAGCAGCACCCCACGCGGCCAGGGTTAGGAACGCCGATTCGCCCTGAAAAACCGCACCGGGTCGGGAAGACTCTGCCACGGAGGGAAGCAGCTCAAAGGAAAGCGTCTGTCCGCTGCCAGGCAGCTCGGCAGCCCCTTCCCCTCGGGCACTGCCTGCCCGCGCTGGGCTTCTCCCCAGATTTTAGGGCTGGAGCAGCCCTGTACGCTCCAGCTCAGCAGGGGAGCAAAAGACAAATGGTTTAATATGTGCTAAATCCAGGCTCCAGCTTCACCGCCTTTTTTTTTCCTTCTTTCTTCTCAATATTTCATACCGCTCCAGATAAGAATGAATGCAATACTGTTATTAAAGTCTTCCCCTATATTATACGCAGAGGTCAATGCGGTTTGCCCCGCTATCTGCATTTTTAAAGGTATTTCAAATAAAGGCTTCCTTTTTCAAGGGGAAAATAAAATAAACCCGTGAGCCAAGCAGGAATAATCCATCCTCAGCCGCAACTGAGACGGCGGCGGCTGCCAGGGACGGGCAGGAGGGAAGGATCCCTCTTCCAGGCTGCGCCTCTGCTCCCCGCCTTCGCTCTCCCACCCGCAGACAGGAGCGGCCGACGCTCGAGCGCGTCCCCAGCCCTCCCCGCCTGCCCGGTGCTCCTGCGCTCGCTGCGCCAGCATCCGCAGGGCGCTTCGGCGATCCGTCCCGCCGCGCGCGGCACCCGCGGCAGTGCCGGGCACCCACCTCGGAGGCACTCCCCGCAAAACCCTCGTCCCCCGGCACGCCGCTTAAGAGCGGCGGGAGAGGCTGCGAGCACCACGGCTCGTCGTCCCGCCGGTTCGGGATGCAAACGCCCGCTCCGCGCCCGAGCGGGGCTCCCGTCCAGCCCGGCCGCTTGCTTCTTCAGCTCCCACTCAGCCGCCTGCAGGCGGCCTGGGAGAAGCAGCCGAGGGACTTTTCTTTTTGTTTGGGGAAAGAAAAACTGCCATAAATTTATTTACTTAAAGGATTTCTCACCAGAAAACAGCCCCTCGAGACTCCCATTTTCCGAGAGTGAATCTCTCACCTAATCACAAAGTGCTGCTATTTACCGTATCTGCTATCAAGGCAGGCAGTCTCTGTCCCGCCTTTCCTAACATCTATTTACCAAATCCATTTGCAAGTCTAAAATTTAATCAGCCAGGTTTCATCTGAGAGGCATTAACATTCAAATGGGACTCACTCCCAGAGACGGAGCCGGAGTAAGCCGACGATTCGGGGGGAGCCGGCGCATGAATAACGGGCGCCCGCGAGCCGGGCAGCTCTCCAGCTCCCGGGGGAGGTGGGAGCCGGGTCCTCAGGGGGTGCTCCCGAGCAAGCCCCCCCGCGCCGAGCCCGGGGCGGCGACAAGGGCAGGACCACCGCGTCCCGATGGGCAACGCGGGCGGGTGACAGGATCGTCCCGAGGCTCCCGCACCGGGACCCCAGCAAGACGTAGATAATTAGAGCCGTGCTCCACGCGCCGTCTTAGTTCCCGTCCTAAAAAACCCCGTTGCTTTGCAATAAACCCCCCAAAACGCCACGGAAACCCGCTCAAGGGGCATAAAAAGGAGCTGTTCCCAAGCAGCTCGCTGCGTAGCGCGTGCCTCACGGGAGGGATTCATTAGCTAATGCTCATAAAGCATGTTTTATGGCCTGCCCTTCTCCTCGAAACGGATGGGAGGTCTGCACTTGACCTCGGTGGGAAGAGGAGACAGCCGATGACAGGAGCCGACAGTATTTTACACAAGCCAGATTAACGGGCCCTGTGAAGCAACCAGGCTGCCCGCAGGACGGACGGAGGCCGTCCTCACTCGGAGGAACGCACAGCTAACGGGAGGCAAAACGGAGCAGCTCCATCAAAACCGGGAGCACCGCGTCTTTTGCGGGATTTCACGGGGTTTCGCTGCGCAGGCAGCCGGCCCCGGCGGGTGCGCCAGCCCGGCCGGGCACGGAGCGATGCTCCGCGCAGCCCTCGTCCCCGCGCGTCCCTCCCCGGTGACGGCAAGGACAAGCAGCCCCTTCCAGGCCAGCTAGACTTTTCCCTCCGACGCCACTGGCTTTCCCGATCCTCGTCTCGCTAATTCCCCAGCTGCTTCCAGGAGAGGAGGGATTTGGCCGGGCGGCTCCGGTGTGCCCCGAGGAATCCGAGATCATTAACGGACATTTCTCCTTCCCCACGCCTGGCCGGGGGCCGCAGCGCGGTAATGAAGCGCCTGCTCCAGCTGATATATCTAGGACATCAGGCATCACCGGGGCTTCTTTCATTATCTTCACCTCCGCTGTCTCCAGCGCTGACAGATTTAAATTATTTGCACCACTTTCTGGCACATTTCATTAGATTTGCTCCGGTGCCTCTCGGCGGCTCCCGCGGCAGGAGCCAGCAGCGCTCGGGACCCGCCGGGGCTGCCAAGCGGTGCCTCCGGCGCTGCCCCACGCCGGGGCCGGCCGGGACGCGGGGAGCCGGCGCGGCGCGGGGCAGCGGCACGCGAGGCTCGCAGAAACGTCAAGCGTGAGCCAGGGCGACGGGATAGTTCAATCTGAGCTCCGGCTCGGACAGGGCGAGCACGTGCCCGGGGCTGCGGCAGGGATGCTCCGGGCACCGGCCCGCAGCCGCTCTCCTCCTGGAAATAACCTTTGCTGTGCTTTATTACGAGCCATAAAAAGAAAGAGAGTGAGTGTGAGTGAAGAAGGGAGAGAGACATTATGTGTCTCACTGTGACAGCCTGCGACGTCTTCGACTCCAATAAATAAATAAAGGAAGAAATATTCCCCCGGGTCCCTCTGACATATCTAATTGATATCACTAGGGATCTTCCATGAAGCAAACAGGAATCTAATCTATCGCCTCGTACAGCCAAATGGAAGCAGCGGGGTGGCTGCCACCGAGCCTCCAGCTCCTGACAGGGACGCGCCTAATGGAAGTGGAAACCGATTACGGGCAGCCTGATATCCAAATAACAAATAGGGGCCTGCAGAGACGGCTGCCGCGCCGGCCTCGGAGGGGAACTCCGCTCATTTTCCCACCCGCTCCCTCCCCACGCCGACGGAACGGGGCGCCGGGCGAAATCCTGCTCGCCCGCAAAAGCGCTTGGCGCCGCGATGCCGACGCACCGGCGCCCGCACGGCGCGTGCCGAGGAGGGCGTCAGCTCCGCGCCCGATTCCCGCCCCGTTTGCGCCGGGGCGGTTCCAGGAGCAAACGCGCCGACGGGCAGGGAGGAGCGGCCGGAGCCCCAGGCCGGCAGCTCTGCCCCGGCTGAGTGCCGCTCACCGGCTTCGATGGCACGAGCGGGGGCCGGGGCCCTGCCAAAAATGCCGTTTTCCAGAGATTCCCCGGGAGAGGGGAAGGAAAAGCGGGGGCTGGAGAGGAGGCGGCGAGGCACCGGAATTTTCCAGCCGCCCCCCTCCCCGGAAAGCACGGGCACCGACGTGCGCAGACGGGCTTTGCCGAAGGCTCGCTCTCGTCTGGCGCGCCGGCCGGCGCCGCGCGGGAGCCGTGCCTCTGCGGAGAGGCCCTCCGCCACGGCGGCTGCCACCTCCCACCTTCCCTGTTTAATTAACTCCCTCCCGATGTAGGCAGCGGAGCTCGGGAGCTCTTAAACAAAGATTTAATCAGCCCAGGCCCTGCGCTCGCAGCAGCTAGCTCCCTTTGTCAGATTGGTGTGAAGCCCAGGGCACGGCTAGCCCGCGACAACATGCTCGCTGTTAATAGCCTCCAGCATCCCGCGTGTCCCTGGACAGCCGGGCACCGAGGCCTCCGGACTCTCTTCTCCGCGCAGCAAAGAGCCGCCCGGGTCATTGGTTTTTTAGCAGCACGCAAATCGAGCCAGCGGGGAGCTGGCAGCTCCAGTGCATTATTATTTAGGATGGATAAACTCTTACCCCGAGTTCCGAGCACCTCGCCGCGACCGAGGGAGGGTTTCTGATTTATCGTGATTGTTTTCGGTCCTGCGGAGGAACCGCGGCGGAAAGCGGAGGGGAGGGGAAGCGGGCAGAACCGCTTCCATCACCAGGCCCTTGCGGAACAAGGGCGCCGCGCAGGAGCCCTGTCCCCGCCACGTCCCCCGCTCCCCCCCAAAGGGCAGGATTTGTGACCTCCATCAGCGGCTTCGCAGGGAACAAAGCAGCCATCAGAGCCGGGCACCAAGGGAACGCCTGACAAACTGCCGCTGCGGCACGTACGGTAGCCACGCAGCCTCGCGACCCCCCCGGTCCTCGCTCCCAGCCGCCCCTCGCCAAGCACCGGCCGGCCCCGGGGCACGCAGATGGCGCCGAGAGTCCCTGCCAGGTCAGCGAGCCGCCTCCTTCGGCGACGGACGACGAACGAGACAGCGATCTATCGGCAGAAAATAGACATCGGAAGCCGCCCCGGACCCCTCTCCTGCCCTGGCCCGCTCTGCCCCCGCCAGCGGCTCCTTCCCGACCCGAAGCGAATTGCAGATAGATGGGCTGCTGGTAAATGGCAATAGCTTTGCAGAATGCCATCTTAATAAGTGCATCTCCCAGCCAGGGGTGAGAAGCAGCAGCTGAAGCGCTGGCGTGGATGTCAAGTTACAAATGAGACATCCAACTGCTTCATTTATTAGAGGGAATCAATTCGACTTTTCATATTCGCCGGGAGTTTCGGGCAGGAAGGACCCCATCAGCTGCCTGCACTCAACCCCTCGCGCTTCAGCTCGATGCGGCGCACGGCGGGGACGAAGGCAAGGAAAAAAATCTCTCGCCGCGCGGCATCGCCGGCAAACACCCGTGCCGTTCCGCAAGCCCGGGAAGGGAAACAAGGAGGGGAGCAACGCTGAACGCGCCGGCCCCGTCCTCCCCGCCAGCCCGGCTCTGCTGGGGCAACTCCGGCAGGCTCCGGGGAACCACAGCCAGAGGATGGGCTGCTTCCGCGGGGCACGGTCAGGCTACGTGCTCCACGCCAGCAAACGGCACGCCAGCAACCGAGACGGCAGCAGCGCGGCCCCCGAATATCGCGAGGGAGCCCGCCAGCCCGTCCCGAGCCCGGGTTCGCCTCTCCGTGTGCCAGCGTCCCTTCCCTGCCACCCAAGCCGGCCAACGCGCGTCCCGGTGCCGCAGCGCGGGGGGCCTCGTCGGGCTAAACGGGGTGAGGCGCCGGCGGCCCGGGCCCCGGGGAGCTTCGGCTCTGCCCTTCAGACGAAGTTAACGGGTTGCGCGTGTGCATGCGGTTTAATCCTCCAAGAGCTGTAATTGCCACTGTACAAAAATATTACAGGTCACTGGAAGCAATTTAATGATAATAAAAATCTAAAAAAACAGGAAATGAAGCAGCTGCCATCCTCGATTTCCAGGCTGCTTTATCATGCAAAAAACTCCTGTTCATTTCCCCACGGACAATTAACGTATCCGCAACTGCAACAAAAAGCCCTCCTCATCCTCCCCTGCACCCCACGGGCGCGGGGACAAGGACCACTGCCGAGCCGCAGGGAGCAGGATGCAACCGCAGCTGCCCCGAGGCGGCGGTCCCAGGGCACCGCACGGCTGCCGCCGGCACCGCAGCACCCACGCTCTGCCCGAAGCGGCACGGCAGAGCCCCCGAGGCACCCCGGTGCCCGCACCTCTCAGCGGTGCCCGTCGGAGCTCCCTGCCCGCCCCGCGCCCCGGCGCTGCCGGCCTCCTCGCCGGCGCTGCAGGCTCAGCCCCGCGCCTACGTAGGCGAATGCCCGCGCTCCCCCGGCCCGGGCTGACCTCGCAGCCGCTTCCCAAGAGGATTCGAGCGGGCAGCTGCGTTTTCTCTGCCACTTGAACCCCTCCCGTGCTCCGAGCACGAGGCCACGGGCAAACCGACTCTCCTTTTCCAAGGCACGCGGTGAATCGAAGCGCCCAACTAAGCACGCCGGTGTTCATAAAGGCGCCTGGAAAGGGGCGCGCCTGTCCCAGCTCCCGGGTTTCCCCCATCGGCGGCGAGGTGGCAAGAGGAGGGACAGCTTTCCCTCTGTCACGCTGCCCAGGGGGGACCCCGGGAGACGCCGAGGGGCTGCTCAGAGCCAAACTTCTCGCTCTCCGTCCAGCTCCAGCTCCCACGCGCCCACCCCGCCGCCTCCCCGAGGGAAACCGTCGCTTCACAGCGCACCTACAACAAAACGCGTAATCATCCGCGTGTCTGTCTGTTAATGAACAAATAAATCAAGCCTGTCGCGCCAATTAAGAGGAGGCAGCAAGCGTGAGGCTCCTTGCAGGCTGCCTTTCCCCGGCCCCGGCAGATCGATGGCGTTTCTCAGCAGAGGCGCGTGGGTGCGTGGGGGGAAGGGCTCCAGCGGCGGCCGCCATCCCCTCTGCCTCCCTACGTGCACCCGGCTCGGGCGCCCCAGAGCTGCTCGAGAGAGACATCTGTAGGCAAGACACCGGGAGAGCCCCGCAGACCCCCGAAACCCACCCGGCGTGGCGCGATGCCGCAAGCACCGCGAGGGAAGGGACGGAGCCGGGGCTCGGGGGCAGCCGCTCCGGGGGCCGGGAGCGCGGCACCGGGAAAGGTCACGCCGCCGCGTCTCGCCCAACGCGCCGGCCATTAGGACGCTGGCGTATCCTCTCCCCGACACCCGTAACGCGAAAGGGGAAGGAAAAACGCAGAGCTAAATGAATCCTGATGACAAAGATAATAACAAGATCAGGAAACGGTGCAAAATGAATCCATTATAATTACGGCGGCAGCACTGCCGGCCCCAAGGTCTTCCTTCCTTCCTGTTGATTTTTAGGACTAAAGACAGCTTTAAAGCACCCCGCAAACCCGTAGCTCAACATCTGCTTCGCCGCTGCGTTTCCACGCCAGACCCCGCTCCCCAAACCCTCCCCCAGCAGCTGCCAAGGCACATCCCACCCCTGGATCCCGCCGAATCCGGGGCGCAGCTCAGCCCGAACCAACGCAGCGCAGCGTTTCGGGATCGCTGCTGGGTTTTCCGGCTCCAGCTCCCCGCGAGGCCGGCGGCGCCGGAGCACGTGCCCGCGGTGGCCGGCGGCGCCGGGTGCGACGCACACGCCTGCCTCGCCGCCGCTGCTTGCCAAAGGGCTAATGGAGAGCGCTGGGCAATCTTTCCCCTCTTTTCGATCTCTTCAAGCGCTAATTAATTAATCTTTGCAACCAGAGCTTGGCCGACTCTGCGGCGCAAACGATCCACCCAGCTCGCTCGGCCCTTCGCTTTGCTCAGCTAAGTGCAACGGGATAGATTTTAGGGAAGTGCTTTGTATTCACGATTGCTCAACGAACCCTCGACGTGAACCTAGCGCGGGCTCCGGGCTGTTCGGAGGCATTTGCTTCGTTTCTCCCCTCCTTCGTTACGCCTCACTAACGGCCCCGGGGCCGGGTCCTCCGGCCGAGCAGCTGCGCTTTGCCTCGCTGCTTGGACAGGGGAAATACAGCAGCCTCCGGACGGAAAGGCGGCTGGAAACCCCTCCGCGCGGCACGCGCGCGAGCCAAGGCTTCCTCCGTTGACTTCTTACGGGCAGGAATAACCCTAAACCGACTCCTAGAGCACAAAACCCAGCGGTCAGCGCTGCCGCCGAAACGCGGCGTGCCTATTCACCCGCCTGCAAGCGCCACGGCCCCGGGAAGGAGGGAGAAGTCAAAGTCATCGGCGAGACAGCAGCGGGGGCTCGCCAGGGAGGGAGGCAGCACCGGACCGGGGGGGCACGGCACGGCACGGCCCCGCGAGCAGCCCAGCGGCCCCCCGGGCAGCGCGCTGCCTCCCTCCGCGTCCCGTCCGGGGCCGAGCGAGCGGGGTCCCGGGGCCCCTTCTCCTCGTGCCGCGCAGGCACTTGTCAGCGCTAGGCACTGGCGACACTGTTATTATACATGGCCTCCAAGCCCATTCAAGGCACTGGAAGATGAATTATGTTTCATTTATATCAAAGAAGCAATCTCAGAGCCCATTTGTGATCAAATTTGCTGTCAGAGAAACTTTGCTTTATCTCATTACATCTGATATCTCTTGGCTTCTTGTCCTTGAGACTATTAAAGTTTAATGTCAAATTCGAGATGAAATGGAATCGTTGCCGTATCATCTCATCAGGACCCGGCGCGCCCCGTCCATCCTCGCGGTCCTGACAACTCATTACGCCGGGGCAGCTGGGGGAGAGGAGGACGAGGGGAGGAAGCCTTCCTCCCCGCGCGCCGGAACGGGGGTCGGCGAAGGAGGGGGAGCCTGGCTCCGTGGCGGGAGTCGGTGCTCGCTCCTTGCCGGGCTCCGCCGGCCCCACGCGGGGCAGGGCGCCAGCCAGCAGCCCTCAGGAGGTTTGCCCTCGCAGCACCTTCAAAAAGCGAGGGGGGCTTGGGGGGCAAGGGGCAGGAGCGAGGGGAAGAGCCGGTGCCGCGCTGCGGCTCCCCGTGCCCAGCCGCGCCGGGGACACCCCAGCTGCGCGGCTGCGTCCTCTCCGTCCCGAAAACCACCCGACGCGCCGTGCTTCGGTCCTGCGGAGACCGAGCTGGGCCCGCAGCACAGCGAGGACTATGAAATCCAGAGCCAGGCTGGAAAACAGACCCCTCTGAGGTGAAACATCCTTTCCGGATCATTTAGTCTTTCCCCAATCCTGTTTCCTGCAAAGACTAAATACCTTTGATGATGGGCTTTAGCGGGCTCCCAAGAGGCTTCCCTGGAGCCAGCGCGCGCAACCTCCCAAATACGCCGTGCAGAAGGGTCTGCTGGGTCTAGATTCAAGTTAGTCCTCCTTGACTGATCCACGAAAGCATTCAAAGCCGAACGCACCGCGGTTTTTCAGCCCTCCAGGAAAATAACTCAGGCACGGGGATGCCGGCTCAGGGGGTGGGACTCAGAAAAGCCAGCGTTTCCCTGGGAAATCCGCTTCCGAGCAGGAGTTATTACCCATCACAGGAGAAAAAAAGGAGGAAACACGACGAGAAACTTTCCGACAGAGACACTAGCACAATCCCTCTGCAGCGTCAAAGCCCTCTGCAGAAGCGGGGGAGCAGCGCAGAGACGTAACGGGGCGAGGTCTCCGGGTACCCTCTCGCTTCCAGGCGCCCAACCTTCGACTCTCTGGCCGCGGTTTTCAAAGCAGCCGAGGGACGCGGAGGCACAATTCCTGCCTCGTCGCAAAAGTCTCGAGGAGTTCAGTCTCTCCAGACGAACAAAGAGAAGGTGACGAGGTGACTTGATCAAAGTCTTTACGTACCCACACAGAGAACAAAAAAAATAGTTAAGAGAGGGCTCTTCAGTCTAACAACAAAGGTGGAAGAACCCAGCGGCTGGAAGCGGGAGCCAGACGCAGAGCGGCCGTCAGGCGCAGGCTTGCCGGCGAGGGTAATGAAACACGGAGGCACTTTGCAACGGGAGTCACCCGGAAAGCTGCGACCCCGCTGGGGCGCTTGGGTAGGAAACCCCCCCGCTGAAGGAAGAGCAGGTCGGGGAACCTCTCCCGCCCACGTTACACGGGACGCGGAGCCAGAGCGGTCGCTCCCCGGCTGCGTCACTTATGGGAAACGCCGCTGCTTTTGAAGCGAGGGAAGCTGGCTGGCTAGGTCCCCGGGGTGAATAAACGTGGGCACCTCTGTCCGCGTAGCTCCGCAGGATGATGGAAGCCACGCGCGAGGGGCCGCCAGGCTGGAAGCGACCCTGGGGCAGCGAATCAGCCCGGAGAGCCCCCACGCGCCCCTCGCTTCTCCAGCCTTCGCGCGGAGCTCGCTGGGGAGATTGGCTCTGTCATCCGTCGCCTTGGGGGTCAAATGGTTCACCACGCGTCCCGCGGGCGATGCCCGGAGTTAAGGGAGGCAGAGGAGCGGTGCGAGACGGGAAGGCGCCGCTGCCCCGCTGCAGCCAGCATCTGGCCAGCCCACGTTCCTGCGGGGCAACCGCGGCCGCGTGCTTGTCGACGTACGTTTACCCGTCACAAACGGCGAGCGAACGCGCGCCGAACGCCGCTGCGCTCCTAAGCGAGGCTTTGCCTCCCAAGAGGCAGCTGGCGCGGAGAGCGCGCGTGGCCCGACTCCGTTGGCCACGGCGATTTCACGGAGACGGTAAGCGACCCAGCCCACGGGAGGCGATTCCCCCGAGGGAAGCGTCACAGCGGCAGCGTCCTACGCCGTCGCTGAAGAGCCGGACCCTGTCGGCGCCCACGGCAGAGCCCACCAAGCCCGGTGCCAGCGGGCCGCCCGCAGAGCCGGCCCGTGCCCCCCCGCCGCCGCCCCGGCTCCCCCGGCATTACCGCAGGCACCGGGGCAGAGCTGCCGGGGATAAACGCAAACTCCTTTCTTCAAAGCATCAAGCGGCTTTTCCGGGCTGGGCTAAACCCCTGGCATCGACAGCCGCTAAACACATCAGCATCCGCGCCGAAAAGAATCGCCAGCAGCCTTCATTAGGGCACCCAGGCAGGGGCCGGGGCTTCGCTTCTGCGCTTCCCTGGTTTTAATGGGTTAGTTATGGCACTTTCAAAATGAATGAACTCCGAGCCCAAAACCCCCAGCTCAATTGTCAGTTATTGCTGGCAGTTTATCAGCATTAACTGATTAGGCTCAGGATGATGGATTCCCCTGCCTGCGACTGGCGGGCGGCGGCGGCAAAACCTCCTTTCCCTCGGTTTGCTCTGTCACCGAGCAGTAATTGCCGGCTCTAATTCCCCCGGCCGCTCCCCCCACCGCAACCCCCAGCCGCAGCTTTTGTTTTCCTCCTCTCGCAATCACAGGGAAATAATAATAATAAAATAAAATTCAAATGAGAGGGAAGCTCAGCCCCAGCAGAATTTAATTGATGATCATTACGCTTCGGAATCTAAACTCTTTTAATTTCATTGTGTTGCGCAGAGATGAATTATGAAATTACGGCTGGCCAATTATAGATGGTGCCTTCGCTTCGCGCGCCTTCCGATGCCTCCCTCCCCGCCAAACACCCATCTCTGTCCTTCGAGGGGAGGATGGATATGAACGGGGAAACGCCGCCCTGTCTGTATGAGCCCTGGAACATCTTCTGCCCACCGGGGAAGGGCAGCGGAGGGGGAAAAGGAGGGCTGGGGCCTTTGGTGCGTTGGCTCCCCGCAGCAGCCTCTCCCAGCCCGGGGACGCCAGCTCCGGCCTCTGCGTCCCCGAAGCGGCTCCGGAGCAGGCACGGCCGGCACCTGGCTCCCGTCTCGCAGGAGCCTTCCGAGGGGCGGCCACAGACGGAGTTGGAGGATCGAGGCCACCATCCGAGCACAGCGCCCTGAGCGCACCCCGTGCCCCGCCTGCGGGGCCACAGCCCTCCCCGAGGGCCGAGACGCCGGGTCCGGGCGGCCTCGCTCGGCTCCAAGCAAGCTCGAAACCCGTCCGACACAGCCCGACGGGCCTCAGGCACATCGCTCCTCTAATCTCATCACGGGAAACTAAGGAAGCCTGTTCCTCAGGGCTCTAATAAAGGTTTCACGCATTAAATCCCTCCTTGTTTTGTTTCATTTGCTGCGAGGGTTTTACTCCAAGCGGAGCTTCGCCTGCTGGGAAAGGGAGAGATTTAGAGACGTCGGTGATGCTACGCGCAGACTCGCAAGCCTCTCCCACGCTGTCTGGTCCGCTTCGGAGTTCACATCTCCTCTCCGGCACCGCTGCCGCCGAGCGGCCCACGAGCGAGCGGGGCGGGTGAGCCCCAGCCCCTGCACCCCCCGGATGGGCTTCAGCACCCACTGGGACGCGCATCGAGCCGGGCAAGCTCATCCCACGCGCCAGCTCTGCCCCCTCGCCGGATGCAAAACGGAGCGTCCCACACCGCGAAAAGCTTGGCGCAACTTAACAGCTGCCTCGGAAAACACAAATAAACAGGGGTCGACCGCTGCTGCAGCGCGACCGGCGTTTGAGGAGCCGGCGGCGCCGGAACCGCACACAAAGTTCTCTCCTGTACCTCCCGGGGGGGTTGTTACAGAGCTGCCTCCCTCTTCTGCTCCGGGTTTTGCTTTCCTAGGGCTGCACGGGAAAATAAAGCCTTTTGCAGAGCGTCACTTGAAGAAAAACACACGCCACCCCCAGAGCCTTGCGAAATAAATAAATAAGGGCAAAGTGATAAATTTTGGCTGTCTTAAAAAGACGGCCCCGCACTGCTTATCAGCCACGACTTGACCAGATAGCCGCTTCAGAAAACAGACACCGGTCTTTCCGTAATAAATGAAAGCAATAAAGCCAAAGCGCCTCCTCGGAGCCGTAATTAAGCGCCGCGGCGCGGGCGGGAGCCGCTCCCCCGCCGAAGGGGCCGCGGTGCGGGGAGCCTCCCGGGGAGGGGGCGCAGCGGGGGGCCGGTGCCGCAGGAACGCCGCCCCACGAAGCCGTGCCCGCCCGCGGAGCCCGCCGCCGCGCGCCTCCCCGACACGCGTCCCCGGAGCGGCGGTTCCTTGAAGAGGTGCCTGTTTAGCACGATTTCCATCGCAAGCGGCTGCTTTGCATTTCTCCCGGCTTTATTAAAAGTGATTTCCTATTTGCGCTGTACAAGCTGCTCTGATTACATTTCCATTTCCCCCCCGAAGAGAAGGGTCTCGCGCTCCTAAGACAAAATGGAGATGAGGCTCGGCCCCCCCCCCCGCATCCCGCTCGAGGGCTCTTGTGCCCGGGGACCGGGGGCGAGGACGGGCTGCCAGAGTCGGAGCGGCGCGCGGCTCTGCTCTGCAGCATCCCGCATCCGTTTCCATGGGGACAGGGAGGCCCGATCCTGCTCTCACCTGTGCAAATACCCGGCAGGGGCCGCTTCAGCGGGGGCCGAGTCCCTCACAGCGCTTCTCTGGTTACGAAGCCACGAGAAGTTCGCGCTTTGGATACAGATTTTTGCATTTGCTTAACGAGGAAGGATCCGTGAACGTCCCTGCGCTCTGCGAGGCTTGGCGGCTTCTCCCCACCTTCCCCTCTCTCTCCGTCACCAACCTGGTGGGAAACCATTCCCAGGAAGACGCTTCGAAGCACCAACTTTATTAAGATTGATTCCGCCTGCCTCCGGTTTTGACAAGTCCAAAGCAAACACACGGGGCCACGGGGAGATTTGGTAATAATTACTACCTTTAATTACTCCTAAAACATCAATTGCTCTTGTTCAATTAGTATCGCAGATCCAGGCACGGCATATTTCGCAGCACAAAATAAGCCGAAAATTGATTTCTGAAGGCCTAACGCCGATCCAGAACCGCTAACCTGATAAGGGGCGCTGGCAGCACGAGCTCACCGGCAGGGAGGGATCGCGGGCCGACGCGACGGCTTCGGCGGAAGATTAATAACTCGTACGCTTACATCCCGTACGTCAAGCAGGAGGCACTCATCAGGGGGAGCACGAGGAAAGGGAGAACACGCTAACAAGCACGGAGGCGACCAGGGAAGAAGCCGCGGGGGAAAGGCTGGCGGCCCACGGGCTCGCGAGCGGTGCCGCGGCCGGCGAGGGGGGCACCGCAGCCCCCCTGCCCGCCGCCGTGATGCCACCCACGACGGCAACGCGCGCTCCGGACCTCCCGCCCGGCCCCGCCGCGGCTCCTGGCCCCCAGGCACAAGCACCCGCTCCCGAGAACAGGGCTGGAAACCCTTGCAGGATCCACGGTCAGAGCCCCCAGTCCCACCGGAGACTTCTCGTTCCCCGGGAAAGAGGGAAGAGGGGCGAGGCGCCTCTCTGCTATCCTCGCGCGTGCTTTTGCGCAGAAAAAGCTCTACCTCTCTACCTTCTGAGAAGCCGTTTTCTTCCTTGAGCCTCCCGAGCACCAGCTCTGCTAGGGAAACGCCGAGATGAAAGCACTGAGTGCCTGCGCAAGCCCACGGGCAGTTGTTCCTAAGAAAGCTTTAAGCGCAGGCTGCTCGTGGACTCTTTATGCAACTTAGAGATAGACTGCCTTCGTGTCAAACCACGAGAAAATGAACTGAGCCAGCCTGACGCGCTCCAGCCTGTCCCAGGCGTGCCCGCAGCCCCGGCGCAGCTGGGGAAGGTGCCCAAACCCCGCAGTGCCCCAGGGCCGCCCTGTCCCGCCGGGCACCCTCGCCCTCCGGGCTGCCGAGGAGCCGACCGGCACTGGCTGGGGCCCGGCACAGCATCGCTAACCAGCTGGTTCCAGCAACACAGCCCTGCAGCAACCATCTCCATGTAGGGTTGGCCAACGTCTTCCCAGACACGGCTCGCGACCCAGCACCTCCCAGCACCCCAGGGAGAAGGTTTTCTCTCTCCAAACCCTTGAGGCAAACAACAGGCAAACGACTGCAAAGACACGCAGAGGGAGCGCTGGCCTATTTGCTCGGTGTGGTTTCTCCTCTCTTTCACCTGCTCTGCCTTCCTTCTTCCCTCCCGCACCGACCCGCGGCTTACAGGGAGAAGCTCAGCCGAGACGCTGAAAGCCAGAACCTCAGCGCGTGCCTTTACCCGTGCCACGGGCGGCTCGAGAGACCTTGTCGGCATCGCCCCGGTCCCACGCAACGCAGCCCTTCTTCTTCCTCCCGCGCTCCCTGGAAACCTCTCGCAGCGCCCAGCCACCGACCGCGCCGGGGTCGGGCGAAGCTTGGCAGCACCGCGCTCCTCGCCAGCGCCCCGAAGGGGTCTCCGCCGCAGCGCGTGCCCACGGGGCGGCGGGGACCCGGGCACGGCTCCCCGCCGCTCCGGACCCCGACACACCGAGGCAGGCGATAGCTGGTGCAGCCGCCGGGCACGCGAGGCTGCTCAACCACAGGGATACGGCGCAGGGGGTTTCTCTGGATCTCACGGAGACTCTTTACAGCATGGAAAACAAGCAGCACCTGCCCAGGGAAGGCCCCTCCTCAGGGCTGCGCCTCCCCACTGCCAAAAAATACACGTTTCTCTTCTCGCACACCCCCCCGCGCGCTGGGACGCGACTTGCCTGGGGTTTCCGCAGCCGGAGAGCGTCTCCTCGCGCGGCCAGCAGCCCCACGCGCCGGTCCCACAGCCCTGGGCCGGGAGGCGGCCGCCCCTATTTGAAGGCTCCCCGTTTGCCCAATTATCCCTGGGTGCTAACGAGCAGCAGGCGGCTCAGGCGGGCAGCAGAGCCCGCTCTCACCTGAGAGCTGCTCCCCACCGCGCCGCACGGGCGAGCTGACGGAAGCGGCACGCACGCACCGAAGTTGGAGAGAGGGCTCCAAACTAATTAGCACATGCACAGCCACTCATTACTATTATTACTATGACATTATTAATTTCCCCACCTCTCCTCTGCAGCTTTTCAGTCGCTTCATTTCAATCTGCTTCAGCATCGGGAGATGGAAATTACACCCAAGCGTTTATCTGGGAGTCACGCAGCCCTTCCGAGGGCTTCCAAGCCCACCAGCGCGCGGGGCAGCAGCCAAGCGGGGAAAACGGATACGGCGGCTGAGGTAGATATATTTGTTGGGAGTCATTAGCTCCTCTCTGCGATCAATCTATTACCATAAACTTAAGCTTCCATATTCTTTCATTTTAAATGAGTTTTCACATCGTATTTCCAAACGAGCTCTGCCTCCAGTCAGCTCCCATTTATCTAATAATGCTATGCAAATATTTTGTTATATTTCAATGAAATATGTCGAAAACTATTACCCGGTGCGTTATCTCAGCATCAGCAGGGAGGCTCCGGTCCCCGCCGCCGGCAGGCTGTCGCCCGTCGCGCCCCGAGCCGAAGGAGCGCGAGGGCCCCCGGCCCGCCGCCGCCCGGCGGGAAGGTCACCGGAGGCAGGCAGCGGGAAAATCGGACGCTCAGGACACAGCTTCACGGACCCAGCTGGATTTACGGATCACCTACCCTACGTGCGCTTGCTAAGATCCGCCACCCTCCCTTTTCCCCGGCCACCGAACCCCCTGTCCCACCGCAGCGGCAGCGCTGTGCGAGGCGTAACTCCGAAGAGCGTTCGCAGAAAGGGCTTTTTCCACCGCAAACACCCGCAAAAGTCCCGGGATGGTGCCGTTAGAGCCCGGCGACCGGCACAGGAGGCTGGCGCGGCTCCCGCCGGCCCCCGCATTCTGCAAACTCGGAGCCTTCCCGAAGGAGCTAGGATGTTTGTCTTCAAAAAGCGTATTTTTTTTCCCCAACAGATTTTTTAGAGCACAGAATTTCCTGGCACGGGTGAATGAGGCGCCTCGTGCCCCCCGCGACCTGCCCGCAGACGAGGCTGCCTCTCCCGGTTCGCAGCACGAGTGCGAGGGAGGAGGAGAAGCAGCGCGGCAACGCGACGCGACGGCTCTCCCGGCAGCGACACCTCCGGCCCGTGCCCACCCCGGCGCCGCGCAGCTCTGGCCGGGGCCCGGGGGTCCGGACCCCAGCCCCGCGCTGCCTGGCGAGCCGCCGCAGCCTCTCCCTGCTCGCGCTCTCCTGCACCGGCACCAAATTAAATAACTGCAACTCCCTTTTTATTTTCCATTTGACAGTAACGTATTGCAAATGCAGCCGGTTTTGACATCCTAATATTCAGGCTTGTATCCCTCGGGATAAACACGTCATCTGTTATCTGAGCAAATGATTTGTACCAGGACAGTAGGGAGCAGGAAAACGGAGCAGACAGGCAGAGCCGGGCAGGAGCGGCGCGGTGCCGAGCGTGCCGCCCGGCCCGTGCCGCACCAGCCCGGCACCGGCCTGCGCCCGCGGTCCTGCCTGGGCAGGCAGAGCACCCCGCGGGCCCCGCCGAGGCCACGTCCTCGCCCCTCGGGGAAGGACGTCCCCGTGCTTCCCTCGGACGGGCACCGACCGGCCCGTCAGTCCCAGACCACTGGGAATTTTAGCTGTGGCTGCTTCTGCCCGTGTTTCTTTTTGAGACCTTAAGGCCAGCTCTATCCGCTCGCCGCTGCATCCCTTGAAAAGGTTCACACGGCTTAGGCTACGTCAAAAAATGCCTTGGTTATTTTGGTGCGTGTTTAAGGTGGAGCTTTAACAGAAATCCTCCGAGCAAGCGAGTCGCGACTGTGGCTCGTGGCCGAGCGCAGAGCAAATGTCGGCTTTTTTATTCTTCTTCCCGACGCTGCTCTCCTGTTCTTGCTCCACCGAGGAAATCGATTGTTGGATGTTACTTAATCAAAGGCAGGAGCCGATTCCCGACTATCCGACCTCCCGCAGAATGACAGCCGGGCTCCCGCCGGCGCTAACCCAGGTAGCCGTGCCGTGCCCCCACCGCCCCGCCAGCCCCCCCTGCTCCGGACCTACGCAGGGATGGGGGAGAGAGGGCGGGTGGGCAAAGGGGTCCGCAGGCGGCTGAACCCGCGCCTGCCGCAGGGAGCGAGGCCCGCTTTGCTCTCCGAAGCGGCTCTTTGCTCCTCCTTTCCCCCGACTCGGAGGGAGCGGACTCGTCACCTCGGACCTTCCCGAGCCGCGTCTCCCAGCCCGGCGAGGCCGAGGCGGCCGGGCGAGGGCTCGCCCCGGCCCGGGACGTGGTGCCCCCGCAGCACCCCGGAGCTGCGAGGCACCCTCACGAGCCCGAGACGATAACCTCGGCCGTTGGGAGGCTTTACGTGGAGACCCGCGAGGCGGGAAGAAAGAGGCTTGGTGCCCAGGAATATTCTGTAGGAGGAGGCGGATTAGCGTCTGAGACGTATCGGAAGGGATTTGCAAGGGAATTATTTATGGTGGTAACAAGTAAGCACTCATTTAGCTTATATTATACATTATACAAACAAGGCGTCGAGCTCTGGAAGTTAAGGCAGTAACGCCGCTCTAAATTAAATTCATCAGTGCCTTAATTAAGATCTATATTTAGTTCTTAATTAAGGGGAGCGGAGCTGAGGGTTCGATGCCGCGCGGGGAGCGCTTCTGCGCGGCGAGGAGCAGGGTCGGGACACCCGCTTCCCGCCATGCCCCGGGGAAGTTTGGGAGCAGAAAGCGAACTGGGCAACAACGGGGCTACGGAAGCAGCCGAGGACGCGGCTTTCTTCTCCTGCCTCCCCCGCACCCGCTCCGTCGGCGGCTACAGCGCGCGGCTTTGATCCCAGAAATCAAACCCCCCGCCTGATGGGTGACTCGGTGCTATGCTAATCCGGGTTGATTGAGCTGAGATAATTACACTTCATCCAGGTTTCCTGGGAGCTTTGAATAAATATTGATGCGCAGCTGTCCCCCCGCTCAGGTACGGACGGCGGAGAGC
Organism: Phoenicopterus ruber ruber; assembly: GCA_009819775.1. NCBI lineage: Eukaryota > Metazoa > Chordata > Aves > Phoenicopteriformes > Phoenicopteridae > Phoenicopterus > Phoenicopterus ruber. The sequence continues at coordinate 7,385,983 of CM020237.1, read as the reverse complement.
TCTTTCCCGGCTCCGGGCTTGCCTTGCGCCGGCGGACGGGCCGGGACCGGGGCCGGCGGCGGGCGGGGGACACCGGTACCCGCTGGTGGCCCTCCTGGGGCAGGAGCCAAGTCCAAGCTCCCCCGTCTTCCCGGGATGCTGCGGGAGAGGCAGCGGCGCCGGGACCCTCCGGTCTGCATCGCCAGGGCTGGCGGGGGGCGGCTGAGCCAACTCGGGAGCAAAAGGGATGCGAGACAACGAGCTAATCAAATTACACATTCCTAAGAAGCGTTTATAAGCTGCGTGCATTCTTTAATCTTAATTAGAAATCTTAGCGGCTCCTGCCGGCTCTGTAATCAACGTTTGAACGCGGCTGACCCCCGTCGCGCTAACCTTGAGAGTCTTGAGCAGGTATTTGATGAGGGAGCTGGGGAGAGCCGCCTTGGCCGCGCTCCGCGTGGCGGGGAAGCCTGGGGGTGCGGAGCCCGAGATCAGAGCGGAGCGACGGGGTAACGACGAGTGTTACGGCTGAGCTCTAATTAAACAGCCTGCGCTGACGATGCCAGGAGCCCCTAATAATCTCGCTCATTCGGCTCGATAACATCCCTATTTGCAAATAAACATCGTTTCCTCGCGCTCCCCGCGAGGGCAGGCGGCCGGGAGCCGCTGCCGGCTGGAGGGCCCTCGGCAAACACCGTCGTCTCCAAAGTTACTAATGGGCAGCGCCCACTGCCTCTTCGTTAGCGCCGAGTATACACAGAAAACCGTTTGCTTACTGCAGATTCCAGCTTGAGCCGAGCAAATTTGGAGAGGGCTAGTCAAACAGGGAGCTGGCTGCCTGGCTAGCTGGGCCCACAGCGGCAAGCGCGGCAAACCCCGCGCCCCGGCGGGTTCCAGCCCGTGCAGGACGCCGGGCTGGGGGCCCGCCACCATCGCCCCTCGCCGAAGCAGAGCCCCCCGCCGAGCCCCGCCGACTCAGCCTTACAGGCTGCTTCATTTTCCCCGCTAAGCCCGTGCAAAGGCTGCGTTGGGCGGGGGGCAGGAGGAGCCGGCAGCGCCCCGGGACGGCGCCCGCAGCCATGGGGGCCGGTCCGATGCCGAGGCGAGGGGGACGGCGCGCCGTGGCAGCTCCGCCGTGCCAGCGCCGGGCCCTGGCTGCCGCCTGGCTTCCCACGACGTCTTTGAAGCTTGGGAGCAAACAAAGCGGCGGCAGTAAACACGAGAAGCGCCATCCCGGGCGTTACTCGTCTCGTTTGCAGTTATTTAATAACCTCTTTGTGACTTTAAGCAAGGCAGCCAAAAATCCGTCCCTCCGAGGGGAAAACTACGGGGCACCGCATCCCGGGTACCGCCACGCGGAACTGCTAATAAGCAATAAAGACAGAGTTCTAGCAATGATTAAAGCTCCCGCCGGCGGACTCCCACGTCCTCGGCGTTAATGACCGCAGCCGCCCGGCGCGGCAGAGGAGAGGAGCGTGCCCACGCCACCGCTCCCGGTGCCAGCGTGCCCGCTGCCGCCGGTGTGCCCGCTGCCACCGGCGTGCCCGCCGCCGCCCGGAGCATGGCCCCCCACGGCACCAGGGGGGCAGCGGCTCCACTTTTGCTGTATGTTACGAAGCGCCTGGAGAAGAAGGAGGCCTCGCAGCTGTAATCCGTGCCATCGACCGGCTCTGTTGGAAACTCAGGGGCTAATTAATTAAGTCACGTCCCTCCCCGCCCGCGGACGAGGAGCGGGGCTCAGCCACGGCCGAAGCGCTGCCGGGGAGGGCGGCAGAGCCGGCCGGGGGTGAGCCGTACCCGGTCCAGGCGGCATCCCCCCCGGTCCCCGCAGGGTGCCCCGGTGCGGGGGGTGCCAAGGGCAGACCCCCGCGGGCACGCCGCACCGCCCCCTGCGCCCGCCAGCCCTGCGAGCGGAGGAGGGTTTGCTGGCATCTTTGCTTCTGGTCACGATAAAAATAAATAAATAAGGGGGGAGAAAAATCCCCGTGAACATGAGTAATGGCCCAGGAATGAGCAACCCGAGATAAAACTGAATAATAACATGTCAAAAACTACACGACGTGGGTTTTTATTCCCCAGCGGAGTTTCCTTCCTGCTAATCCATCACTGTAGAAGATGCAAGATTACTGCTTTCAGAAAAAACTCCGGGAGATAAATGTGAGTAAATTAGGGGTTATTATATTATTTAGGACGATGTAATTTCAAACATTCCTTTATTAAATTATTTATGCCCTCGGCGGTGGCTCGGCTGGGCAGCGGCCCTCCCCGGTCGCGTCCCCCGCGCCGGGTGGCCGCGGCGGCGGCCGAGGCGGGGACGGCAGCGGTGCCAGCCTCGGCTGAGCCGCTGCGTCCCACCAGCGGGGACGTCGGCTCGGGTGGCCCCGCAGGGTCCGCCACGTCCCGCCGGGCTCCCCTGGGGTGGCATCCCCTGGGGCATCGGTGGGGCGGCAGCCCCCCGGGAGCTCCCCCGCCGCCGCTTAACGCGTCCCGCTCCCCTCCCCGCCGGCGCTTAAACAAGGTGTCGGGCGCTTTTCTGCGAATCGCAGCAAAATTACGGTCACGTCAATAACGAAAGGCTTGTCCTCCTGAGGGGAGGCTGGCGGGAACCAGCCGTCCTGCCGCAAGACAAATGCAGCCTGTATTTAAATCCGGCGGCAGAGATGCTCGCTGGTGTACGGCCTTTCTATTAGCGCGGCAGCAAAGCCCGGCGGATAGGTCAGCGCTGTCAGAAAACGAAGGGAGACGCGAGGCCGGGACAAGCGGAGCAGGTAGGGAAAGGTGAACTTTGTCACGGCGGGGAAAAGAGGCTGCTGACAGAAATTTAGCGTGCTTAATGAGCCGCCCGGCTCCTCCGCGTCAGGCCCGACGTCTCTGTTTCCCGAAGCAAGCGGCGTCGCCGGCCGGGACCGCCGCGCATCCCGCGGGAGCCGGGCAGGGCGGCAGCCGCGATGGCTTCGGGCACCCGGCACCCGCCCGGCCGCCTCCGAGGACAGCACCCTGCCGGCGCCGTCACCGGAGCCGAGGTTCCCGCCGAGCGCGGCCGCGTCACGCGCGCCGCCGGGCTCCTTCGCGAAGGCAGCAGCCACGGCATCCCTTCTCGTTAGCCCTGCCCGGCCCCGCACGGCCGGCTAACTAGACCGGAGCTGACAGAGGAGGATTACCCGCTCCCGGGAAGCCGGCGTGATTGTGTTTACTCCAAAACCTGGGCCGATTTACTTGTCGGTGCGCATCATTAATCTTCTTCTACAATCCCTTCCCCATCTGCTCCCACTTTTTAATGAACTGCCACTTGCCACACTCAATAAAATCAGCGCTTCGCAAGGATCGCGGCAAGAGGGGGAAGCGAGAGGCAACGCAGGGAGGGAGGGCGCGGCGGCAAAGACAGGCACTTGGCTTTGGGAAGATGCCGTCTCGCCTACGCGGGCGAAGGAATCGCAGCACCCCTCCTCGAGACGCTCGTGGCCGTCCTGCCCCCGAGCAAGTGACTAATAACCGCATCAGGCCGCGCCGAACGCGAGCCTCGCAACGCGGAACGTCAGCCCGAGTTTGATCCCAGCTACGCTGCTTTACGCAATTATTTTCAGCGCGTGAATACTGCGGGCGGCACCGCGATCGTAGTTTTCCAGCTTGCTGGCAGCTCTGGGGATTCATCCGATATCAGGCTATTACCTTCTGATTACTCTCCTTGGCAGCCAACCCGTTTGGAGCTGGCAAATAAACAACAGGGAAGAGTGCGATGGGGAGCTTAGCTTTCAAATTACACTTTTCAATCATTTGTCACACCAAAGCTATAACGAGTGTTTAATACAAAACTCAAAAGACCGCGGGGCTGGCGGGGGGGGGGCTCGACTCGCGTGGAAGATGGTGAGTTTGGGCGGAGCTCGGAAACTTCGTCCCCGTTTCTCCGGCTTTCTGTTCGGAATGGTGGCCAGCCCAGCCAGGCAGGACCTGCTGGAAAAGCCCCGCGCCAGGGGAAAGAGCCCGAAACGCACCCAGGCTACGGGGACGTCTCCGTCCCCGGCTGGTGCGGGACGCAGAGCCACCCGCCCGCGCTGATCCCTAAGCATTCGTTGCCTCAGTGTTACTCGCGATCAGACTCTCCCATCTTAACGTGGGTCTAATGTCGAAATCCACGTGAGCTCCAGAGTCACTTGGCATTAATTAAGCGCCCGCCATTATATTGCTTGGGCTGCCCCGTGGTTATCGCTCTCTGCGGCGAGCGGGCGAGACGTGCTCGGCCGCTGCCGTGCCTCCGCACAGAGCTCCCGGGGCCGCCTCTCGCCCTGAACAAAGTTTCCCACCGCGGGCTGGGAGGAGGAGATGCTTTCGGAGGCGGGAGGAGGCTGCCTCGGGCTCAGCATCCTTCCCCCAAGGTGTTTCGGTCCTGTCTCGTTATTCAGGCTCGCAGCCTCTCTGCCTACATGTCAGGCGAGAGAGAAGAATAGAAATCACTCCTTAAAGTTCACAACCCGTCACCGCGGCTTTCAGAAATACAAGCAAAAATGGCAAAGCAGTAGGGGGAAAATCCATTTCTCTCGAGATGATCTTTCCCCGGAACATGTCCTGTTGATTTGCAGTCAGGGAAAGGCGAGTGTGTTTGTCTGAGATAGGGGAATCAGATCTGTCTAAACTCTCCTCTGCTCCAAACTCCCCCTTCAAAAGAGCTTTTAAAAATAGAAAAGCCTCGAGAGAGAAATCTCTCCTGTTGGAAGCCCTTTCCTTTGGGACCATGCCCCCCCCAGGGACCAGCCCTTCTGCCCTTCTCCTGTGCCAGCGGCACGGGGGCACGGAGCCGGCGCTTCCCCTGCGAGCGGAGCCGGGACCGGGCTCTTCCCGGCTGGGGCGGTTTGGGGCTGGGTGCTGCGATCCCCAAAGGCACTCGGACCGTGCTCGGGACGGCGGCGACCTGCTGCATCCCGCTGCGTGCCCGGGCCAGGCACCCGGGAGGACGCGGGAGGAGCCTTCATCTCTAAAGGGATAAAAGGGCTTTGCAGGGATGCCTCTTGCTCCCGCAGCTCCCCGGGGACCGGCGCAGCTGCGGGCCACGCAGCCAACCCTGCCCACGCGTGCCATGCTTCCAGCACCCCCGCTGCAGGGAGAGGGGGCCTGGAGCGGCGACCGGGGCCTCCCCACCCCGCCTCGGGCTGCTCTCGGACCCGCGTCTCGCTCCTCGGCGGCCGCGGGGCCACCGGCTGCGTGCGGGGGACGCTGTCGGTCCCGGCCCGTGGGAGCCGGGGCGTGACCCCGGTGCCCGCTGCGACCGTGGCAATCGAGTAGCCCAGGGGTTCTAATTAAGAATAATAATTAATAATCGCAGCGACCTCCGAGCTCGCCACCGCGGCCGGTGCAGGGCGAGCGGCTGCGGCTGGGGACGCGGGGCCCTGCGCCGGTGCAGCACTGCCATCTCCCGTCCACGCCGCCGCGGGGCTCGCCCACCCGCGGCAGCCCCACGCAGCCCCCCTCTGCGAGGGGGTCCCCACCAGGGCCGCGCGTCCCTGCCCCGCCGGCTCCTGCCTGCCGGGGCTCCGCTGCTCCTGCGTTTACGCCGCCCACCCGGGAGCATCCCCGGGGTCCGGCTCCCGCGCCGGGGGCTGCCGGAGCCCTGGCACCAGCGAGGGTTGGCGTGGCCGGTGCTGCTGCCCACGGGGAGCCGCTGCTCTCACCTGGCGCGGAAAGGGGAGATCAGCTCTCAATTCGCAAAATAAACCAGAGAAAAATAAACTCTTCGTCAAAAAGCAAGGGGAAAAAAAAACGCAGAGCGTGACCTATAAACATCTGCTCATGTTCCCCTCCAGTTATTGCAGAGAGAGAAGCCAGAGATATTTCAGGCTTCTCGTACATCTGCAAAGGGGGTTTGGGTTTGTATTGTGTATTTTTTCTCCTCCCCAATGGCTTTTCAGGCTGTAACAACCGAAAGGCCCCACGGAAAGGATTAGAGCGTTCAGTCTGCCCGTCACCGTTTCCAGGCAATGCCCCTAAACCCTCGCCCTGAAGGGTGGGCAGCGGGGAGGGCCGGCAGGGCTCCGCGCCCCGCTCCAGCAGCGGGAAGCATCGCGCCGGCGCGGGGACGGGCAGGAACGCGCTGCAGGGCTCCGGGGAGCCGCCTTGTCTTGGGGCCACGCCGGCTGCGGGGGCTTGCGCCCCGCTGCCAGCCCCGCCGCGGTGACCGCCAGCACACGCCAAATCCTCCGCGTTCATCGTCGCCCTCCTGCTGCCCCCAATCTCTCCCCAGGATGAGCAGCTCCTCGCTTCGCTTCCCCGACGGCAGCCCTTCGGGAGAGCCCCGCTCCCCGCGGGAACCCACGCCGCAGCCTGGGGTCTCCCCGAGAGCCGAGCCCGGCCGCGATGCCGCAGGGGGGTCCCGGCTGCTCAGCCACGAGTGACAGGGGGGACGCGAGGAGAGAGACCGATACAAAGCCCTGCCCTGCCTTTAACCAGGCGCGAGGGACGCTCTCCAAAGGGGGGATGCAGCAGCCAGCCCTCCGCCCACCCGAAAGGCGCGGGAGGACCGCGAAAGGCAACGGGTAACAAGACCCAAACGGCGAGCGGCGCCGGGAGATCCCGCTGGGAGCTCGGGAGAGGAGAGGGAGGCAGTTTGTGTAACCTTGGAGACGGAGAAGGGAGCCCAAAGCGGAGGGAGCGCAGCGCCAGGGCGGCACGGCAGCGGCACGAGCGCCAGGGTGGGCAGCACCGCGGAGGGGCTCGAGCCCCCTCCCAAAGCCGCCCCTCGTCAGGGGGCCCGGGAACGGAGCCCGGGGGGGGCTGGAGGAGCACGAAGCGGTTCTGCGGAGAACCCACGTAGCGGAGGCTTGGGCAGATGAGGCAGCGGCAGAAGAAAGAAGCGAGGGGGGAGAAGAGAGGGAGCGAAGCGGAGGGGAGACGCCGATGCAGGAGAGAGGGAAAAGGATCAGACACGAAACAGGCGAGAGCAAGGATAAGGGCTGTAAAGAGGCTGCACCGGCGCTGCAGCCACCACGACGCAGCCAGAACTCTGTCGCGCGAAGCGCCGTGTCCGCTTTGATAAATCCTAACCGTCCCCGCACACCGTTCCTGCGGCTCCCTTGGAACTCGGGCTGACTCTTCCTTCTCCTACTTTCCACCCACCCTGTCCCACTCACTCGCTCGTCTTTCCCTTCGGCCCGACGCCTTTGCGCAAAGCTCCGGGCTCTCTCCTGCCTGGCCACGTGCGGATGCGCGCCGCTCCCCGGCCGCCACCGCAGAGCGGGTGGGTGCCAGCGCGGGGCCACCGGCTCCCGGGGGGGTCCCCTCCCGCCCCGCGCCCAGGAGCGGGTCTGGGGACGGCCCCGCGTCCCCCCTCAGCTCCGGAGGGAGCCCGCGCCCAGGGAGCCCAGGCGCTCGCCCACCGGCCCCGGCCACGCCACGCTCCGCAAGGGACAACTCGGGAAGCGCAGGGCATCAAAGAGCCCGCAATTAGCTCTTGATCTTAATTACACACGTTACTGATGAGCTCATCAACTCAATCTAATGAGTCTGCAGAGCTCACTTGCCTGTCCCTTTTTCTTAAACGATGCGCTACGTAAGCCTGTTATCCCTTTTGATGAAACCCGTCCGCTTACACGGCCACGCGCACCCGCGGCACCCACGGCACCCGCGGCACCCACCGTCGCCCCCGCGCCCCTCTTGTCCCCGGGGCCGGGGAAGCGGCTTTCCACGCGCGCGCCAGGCTCGGGGGGCTGCTGCTCACCCCCCACACCAGCCCACAGCTCCCCGTCCTCCCCAGGGAGCAGCCCTGCACCCCCAGGGCCGCAGCCGTCGCCTCCCGCGCCGAGTCGGAGCTTCCAGGAACCCGCCCTCGCCCGCTCCCCGAGCAGGAATCGATGAAATCCCCTAAAAGCTCGTAACTCGGAGGTAATTATAAGAAGCATCAATTACCCAGCGACGTGCGTTTCATGAATTCAATTAATTTGCATAGCGATCGATTCAGGCGGGTCCTCTCCGGGTCCCTGGAGAAAGTTAGGACATTGTTCCGCGCGCTATTGATTTTACAATGTAAAACCAAAGCACGCTCCCCTCTTATTCAGGGCTGCTCATTCAGCCATATTAACTTTCAGATCATTTATTTTTGTATGTCTTTCAACTCTGTTTGTTGCTATCACGCAAATGCAGAGTATTACATTGTAGAGAATAATTGAATCAATACAGTCATGGTACTCTGGGTCTCCCAGGCTCGCAGGAGCGCGAGCTGGCAGGAGCCGGCGCGCAGCCCGAGAGGGGGGGGTTTAACCTTCCCAGTTATTGAAACGCTTGTCCGGCTCCGTATTAACTTTGCGCTCCGCGCGGCTGCTATCGCTTCGCCCGCGTCGGAGCGGGAGCCGCCGGCGCTGCCCGCGAGCATCCCCGCGTCCTCCGCGGCGAGCCCGCTGCCCGGCGGCGGGGCTCGTGCCAGCTGCGGGCCCGGCCGGCCCCCCTTCCCCTCTCCGTCCCGCTCCGCCGTGGGCAAACACGGGGCCGGGAGAGAGGGAGAAGCGGCCCCTTGAGCTGAAAAGCCACCGCGTCAAGGAAGAATCCTCCTTCGGATTCAAACGGCTCCGAGAAGAGACGGCTTTTAATTCTGCTTCCCCTCCCGCCGGGATATTAGACAGCTAAATAGCAGCGCGGCTGTTTCCTTCAGATAACCGGTTCCCAATGAGCACCCTAATTGTCCCCGGCCCCTCTCCGGCACCGCGCAGAGCAGGTCATTTACCGCCCGGCGCACGCAGCGAAACGCCAATCCATTTTCCAAGGGAAATTTCTATTCTTATCTGGGCTCTGCCAGAGGGTCGCACGCGGCCCCTGTTAATTGAAGCCTTGACGTTTGTCGGAGGAGGCCTCTAATCAGCTCCGCAAAGGGCTGAGGAGCGGCACCGCGCCTGCACCCACCCGCGCCGGGCGCTGCCGGGACGGCCGTGCCGGGAAGGGCGTCCAAATAAAGCAGCGAGGGCGCACGGAAACCCCGCCTGGGCGGCGAAGGGCGACGAGCCGCGGCGCCCCGCGGGACCCTGCCCTCGGCACCGGGCTGGCGGCCAGGGCACACGCCGACCCGCGGGCCCTTCCCGACGGTAAAGCGTCTTTTAAGCGCTTTGGCTCATCTGCTGCGATATCCTCCAGCAAATCAAGCATCCCCTTCTCGGGATGTTTTCAATCTGTTTTATGTTGATTTTAATTAAAGAATCTGAAACTGAACAAACAGTTCGTAGCAGGTGGCCATACAAGTGTGAAATAAGCAAACTGGTTTATCTGCCGCAAACTCCACCAGTAAATTCCTTCAAATTAATCCCAGCCTCCGAAGGGCTGCTGACTCCGGCTGAAACGCCGCGCGAGTCGGGCTCTGCCGTTCTCCAAATATTTGCCTTCGTCCCGGCGCCAGGAGCGGGGATGCGCGGCGGCCCCGGCACCGGCCCCGGCAGGGCCGCCTGCCTTCGGGCGCACCGCCTCACGCGCTGCCCGCTGCCGCACGCGCCTTCCCGGGGAGGTTTCGGGGTGCACGGCGTTTCCCCCGCTCTGCCGTCCCGCCAGCCTCGGTGGAGGGGAGCGGGCAGAGGCAGGGACCGCTCGCCCGGGCGCCGTGGGAAGCGGGCAGGTCCCGGTCAGCCCGCGCTCCCGGGAGCCTGCGCGCCCGCGCCAGCCGAGCTACCCGGATAATTACAAGATGTTCCGCTTTCCTGGGATTACCGTCCGTGCTGCTTCTCTTCCCCTCGATAAATATGGATGCACAGCTGCTGCCAAAAAAGCATCAATAAAACGGAAAAGGGGCGGGCTGCGAGCCCCCCGCGCTCCCCTCCCAGCGCTGCCTCTGTCCCCCGCTCAGGCGGGTTGGGGGGGGGGTGAATCGGGGGTTACGTCCCCAAACACCCGGCTCGGGTGTCTGGGAAAACAAACGCCTCGGGGAGGACAGGGCGTTCGACAGAAAACGAGGCAGCGCTCCCTCTCCTGCCGCCTCGCCCCGAACTCCGGGAGGAGGCAGCGAGATTAAACACCTTCCGAGAAGGCATCACCAGCGCCCCTCACCCCAACGCTCCTCCTGGCCCTTGAAGGTACGGATATGCTCTACTCCGTATACGAATCTCCCGATCACTAAATTAATTCCCACCTCAGTTACATTCAGAGTCTATTAGTAAATCACGTCGGAGCTGCTTAGCGACTTTTGTTGTAAGACTCCTATTAGATCACGTCTCCACCCGACGGAGATGGAACAGCTATTACCTTACTAAGTTAAACGTTAAAGGCACTACGGCGGAGACGGGGAGCGCTCCCGCAGCCCGCGTCTGCACGCCACAGCAGGGACCCCCGCACCTTTGGGGGAGCCCACCCCACACCCGCCGTCGCTCGCTGCAGACTCCCTCCGCCGCCCGGCCCTCTTCCCCCCGCGCCGCGCCGCACGCCGCCTCCTCCTCTGGCTCGTTGGCGTGAAATTTAATTTGCAGCAATCAGCTGGAGGTGAGGCAGGCGCCGAATTAGCTCGACGCGATGCTCTCGCCTCCTCCCAGACCCCCTCCCCGGGTGCCGGCGGCGGCACGTGCCCCCCCGCCCGTCACCCCGGCCCCGCTGCACCCCAGCCCGGGGGTCACCCCCAGCCGGGGCCGTGCCGGGGCCGCAGGAGCGGTAAGAAGCCGCTGCGCTCCCCCTGGATCGTCACCCGAGCGACGCAAAGGGTGAGTTACGGCGTGGCTGGATGCACGCGTATTCTGATAAGGAAGAATAATAACTTGTCAAAGATACGTATGATATGTGTTTTCTTTCCAGACAGAATATATATTGGGATAATTCATCAACTCGCCTGGCACTGGCCAGAAGAGAGAGAGAAGAGAAGAAGAATCGCAATAAAAAGAAGCCAAGGCAGAAAAGCCCCTTGGCATCGAGTGCCACCTCCCCACCGAGCCGCGCCTGGCAGGGACCCCTGGGCCGCTCCGCTGGATTCGGGGCTGCAGCGGGCACGGGGCGGGCGCTGCCCTCGCCTGCGCCCACGGAGCGGAGCCCCGGGAAGGAGACAGCGGCGGGAGCGCCGGGCAGAGCGGCGCTTGCTGCAGCGGCAGGGCTGCTGAGCGGGCAGAGGCTTTAGCAGCAAGCCGCCGTGTTTATCCACGCAGGCCGCCCGAGACAACAGCGGCTTTACCGTACCAAGCCCTAAATCCAGCCGAAACGCTACGGTGGAGCAGAGCGGCGCTCCCTCCGGCGAGAGAGGAAAAGAGAGCTCCTGCCGAGCCGCCGCCGCCGCCCCCTGCGATGCCCTCCCCGGCCTCCCGCACCCCCAAAGCCGCTCTCTGCCGTGTGATTTCCCGGCCGCAAACCGCGCGGCCCCCGCCGGCGTCTGCTCGGACAGACTGCCGCTTCGGCCAAGGACAGGGCTCCGTCCGTCGGCAGTCACCCGCTCACTGTCTGCCGGCAGCCAGATGGTGCGGCCACGAAGCGCCCGCCACAGACGCACGCGCGCGCCCGCAAAACCGGCCAGATTTCCCTCCCGCGAGCGGAGGGATTAGGAATAAAGCTGTTCGCCAATTAATTAGCCATTACTTTGTCGGAAAGATAAACACGGCGGTAAATAAAAGTCGTTGCAAGGCGGAGCGGCGCCGAGCGGGCGCGGGGAAAGCGGAGGCTGCGTCCCCGGCGGGGGAGAAGGGCTGTCACCCATCGGGTGCTGGCGCGAGCCCCGTCCCCTCCCTCGGCGCCTCTTTGCTGACAAAGGGTCCCGGGTCGTGCCATGGCGTGCACGGCTGCCGCGGCCCCGCGGGGATGGCGTGCCGTGAGCGCCGCGGTGTGCCGGAGACAGCCGTTCCCCTGGCCGCGCTATCGCCGCGAAGAGGAATAAAATGCGAGCGACGGAAAGAAACGCTCGTTTGGGCCAGGGAGAAAATACGAACGCCCGAGGGCCCCGGCACCCCGCTGCCCAGCCCTGCTCCGGGCGAGCGCAACAGAGCTCCGAGGAGGAGCGCGGCACAAGCCGCCGAGACGCGGGGCTGAAAGCTGGCGCATCCCGAGCCGGCAAACCCGGGGACCGCAGGAAGCCGCGGAAGGCGTTTGTAAAGCGCTTTGTCAACCGACAAGCAAAAATATACCAGCAATTTAGGACTGTGATTTGCCTTCAACTTTTTAATCCTTGAGCTGTTGTTGAACAGATTAAAGCGTCGGCTCTGATCCATGAGTTTGGATGGCAAAATAAACATCACCGGCACGTTTCCCCCCCACGCCGTCGGCACCCGGCGCGCCGCTGCCCGGCCGTGCCCTCCCCGCCGCACAGACCCCACGCCGGTTGTGCCACCGGGACCGTCCCCACGCGCGGCCCCGCCGCCCCCAGCCATGAGGGACATCGCCCGCTGCCGTGGCACGAGCCAAGCACCTGCTCCTGAAACAAGAAGCAGAGATCAATGTTCTGGGTAATTTTACGACGCAGAAATATGCAGCGTAATTCAATTTTCAGCAAGGGAAACAAATGAATCTCCGCTTGCTCCCCTCTCGTTTTTTCCCCTCCTTCCCATCCCCATTTGATACCGCTCCACGCAGCGACATCAAATGCTCTTTGAATATTTTAGCTCCTGTAAAATATTTATGTTACAACGCGAGGAAGGAAATCGGTCGCTTCCAAGCCATGTAAACACGTGCCTTCTAACAGCTGGATCCCTGGCAGCGCTCGCCAGGCGAGGCAGCGGCGGCGCGGCGGTCGCACGCCCAGGTATTTATAACGCTCGGCAGCCGAGCGTCGCCGGGGACAGGGAGGACCCGCGGCTCTGGCTCTGCGCGGCAGAGATGCTCGGCCAGGCGGCATCGGCAGGGCGGCCCTGCCCGCTCGCCCCGCGGCGGCGGCTGCCTCGGCCCTGCCCTGCCCTGCTCCGCGGAGGGGTGGGCGAAGGGCACGTCCCGAGCCCCCAGGGAGCGAGGGGAGCGCGAGGGCCTGCCCTCCGCCCGGGCAGGGCGGCGCTGCCTCCAGCCGGCTGGAGATTAATTGAGGAGTGCCGTTAAAATGTCACCGAGAAAATTATTAAGTTAAGGTAAACCACTTCCACGCGTCAAAAGCAAAGGCAATCAGTCCCCGGCATGTCCCCCTAGGAAATTACGTGGAGTAATTAATCAAAAAGCTAATGAGAAATGTGTTTTCTTTCCCAGCCTAACACCACATCATATTCTTATTAGCCAAGGTTATTACAATAGTAATCATGCATGCTCCGAGTTCAGATTGGGTTTTTTTGCTCCACTGCCACCAATTTAGAAAGCCATTAGTGGCAAAGATAAACGCCGATACGCAAACCAGCCCTTTGCGTTTATTCACCTGGCGCGCGATAATCGCCACGCGCGACCTGCGCCCCGCCGACATATGTTCGCCGTCGCCCAACTACGGGCCACCCCGGGCCGCCGCGGTGGGCACCGCCAGCCCCGGCCACCCCGCTCTGCGCTTCCCGCCCTTTCCCGGGATGGAAACAGGCACTCGACGCGCACCGAGACAGGCGACCGCGCGGTTTGCGAGCGCTCGGTCCCGGCAGCGGCTCGGCACGCTCGCCGCAGCGGCAAGTCTGGCCCCTTTGCTTAGACGCCTGGAAGCGGGACGCGAGCTGCTCCGTAAATCCGGCTGTAAGTGGGTAATTTGCTGGGTACGACGGGTTCCCCCTCCGCCCACCTCGGAGAGCAGCCGTCTGCCAATCTCGCCAGCCCTAAAGCGCCGAGTCAGCAGCCCGGCGAAGGGAAAACAGCTCTGCTTGATATTAAGCATTAAATAATTCAGCCTCCTACAGAGAGACCGGGGAGAAGAATGAGTCTGACAAAAAATATAAAGATTTCCTCTGCTGTGCTCACAATGCATTGACCTGATTAGCTCGCTGGAGGGCTGCTGAGCCACGGCGGAGCGGAGCAGGGACACCCGGTCTCGCAGTGACAGCGGAGCAGAGGGGAGCTCCGTGGCGCAAATAAAACCCCCCCGCGCGCAGAACCGCCCTCCCCTTTTTCTGTGTTTTCTTGCAAAAAGCTGTTTTTTCTTGCTTGCGCGTACGCGGAGCACGGGAGGTCGCGCCGCAAAAGGGCGCTCCCTCGCGTGGGACCACGCTGCCGCCCCGGGGGACCACGCTGCCGCCGCCGGCAGATGCTCGGCCCCGAGCCTCCCTGCGCAGCTCGCCCCTCTGCCCGCCGCGCCGCTTCGGAAGCCGGCGTGATCTCCCCGGGACGTTCGGCAGCTCCAGCTTTGATGTGCGGATTAACGAGAACCGACGCGCTGGAGCAAAGCCTGCGGAAGCCCAAAGGCAGGGCCTGGGGCAAGACTGGAGGGGGCGGCACGCTCTGCGCGCTCCCTTTGATGGCTCCGTGCCCGGCTTCGCCTCCCGGCGGCGGGGCGAGACGGCGGCGCGGGGCCGGGAGCCGCGGCTTTGCGGGGTGGTGGAGGCGGAAGCCAGGTGGCCCAGGGCTGGCTGGCTCCAGCGGGCGCCGTGGCCTCGCCGAGAGCCCTGGCCGGTCCCGCTGGGCACCGTCCCCGGGGCTGGCTTTGCAACGGCACCCTGGCACGCCAGCCCGCGCCGACAGCAACGCCCTAGCGAGAGGCAGGGCGTGGGGCACCACGAGAGCCACCCGATGCCGCTGCCACGCTCGCGGCTGGCTCCCTCCTCCCCGTGCCAAGCGCGGCGCCGGCGAAGAGCGCGGGTGCTCACCTGCAGCGCTGGAGCCGCGCCGGCTGAGGAAGGGACGCAGCGTCCTCTGCCCGCTCCCCGGGACAGGACTGGAGCCCTCGTGGCACGGCACTCGAGCGGGGCTGGATTCGGCCGACGTCCCGGCACAGCACGCTTGCTCGCTACGCGCAGCGCTGGCCCACGGGGGAGCCGGGGCCGCAGCGCACTGGAGCGCGCCTGGAAAGAAAACAAAACATTGCCATCACAACGCCCCAAAGAGGAGCCGACCAGTAGAATAAACTCCCTCCCAACGTGCTATCGGAATAACCTCCCGGCGTAACGCTCCCTGGCATCTCAACAGGCACGCGAGGAGCGCAGCCAGGGCCGAGAGCTCCGCTCCGCTTACGCCGAGCGGCACGGGGAAGGCTGCGGCGCGCGCAGCAGCCAAAGCCTCTCATCCCCCCCTGAAGCGGGGGTCCCTTCTGCCAGCGCCCGCTCCCCGGGGCTCTCTGCAGCCCCCGGCTGACCTCTTCATCAGAAAGGGGTCCCTCGGGGCCGCGGCAGGGGGTGGGAGCCCCCGCGCCCACCCCCCGAAGCACCGGCACCACGCGAGCGGTGGGCGGGCCAAGCCCTGGGTGCCTGCGGCACGCAGCAGCCGGGGCCCCTCTCCGCGTTAAGCCCTTTGAGAAGAAATCTATTAGCCGGTAATTACAGGCAGGCTAGAACACTACAATTTTATTACGGCTATAAAGCACTCCGCAATTATAATCTGTAATTCCTGCTGCAGGGTGTTTACCGTCGGAGCAACCCCCGATTTACAGCACCGCGCCAGCCTGGCCCCGGGGCCAGAGGTGCCAACCAGAGGGTCCTGCCCACGCGCCGCTCCCGGCCACTGCCACCGGCACCCCTCAGAGCTGCCGAGGCCACCGGGGCCGTGGGCTTCGTGCCGCCCTGGGACCGCAGCCCGGGAGCCAAGGCGGGGGTCCCGAAGCGCGCGGGCGTGCGCACGGGGCACATGCGGCGGGAAGGTGGAAAAGCAGACCCTGGGAGGAGGGGGACGGGCTCTCGCCCCCCACAAGCAACGCTCCAAGGCCGGCCTTGCTCCTCGCGCTCCTGCGGTGCCTGGTCCCCCCAAGCCCCGGCCCCACCGCCGAGGGGACAGGGCGGCCGCGGAGGACACGTCCTCGCCGCCGTCCTCACCTCCTCGCGTGAACGGGAGCCCAGGCTGGAGGGCTGCGGCATCGGGCCGCGGCGTCGGGCCACCTCGGCTGACGGAGCTGTCGTTTCTGAAGTTCCTCCAAAATGAACAGGGATGCACGTCTGCCTCCGCTTCGGCGTAACAAGCTGTTAGAGAGCGTGTTAAATCGCCCCGAAGCCGCGTCCGCCGCTGGCATCCCAACTACCCTGGGCTCGGACCGGCTGTGGCCCGGGGCCGCCGGGAGGTGTTTCATCGCCTGGAAGAAAGAAACGCCGCAGACTTTTAATTTTTCATCAGCATCGCGCAGAGAAAGTCCTCCACGGTCTCCTTTTCCCGGAGAGGACGAGCGGCCGTTCTCCGGGAGGCCGGGCTGCCCCCCAGACTCCGCTCCGCGCACAGGGACACGGCGCTGTCCCCGGGGGTGGCAGCAGCGCTGGGGGCACCGCAGGGAAACTGAGGCACGGGAAACTTCCCACAGCCCGCGAGCGGCGGAGCGGCGCCCAACCCAGGGTCCCGATTACTCGGCGCCTGGCTCTAACCGCCAGATAACACATCTAAAATGTGTTTATTTCCATCCGGGCTGCTTTTTAATTTGATTATTTATCTCCCGTTTAGCCTTTGACAGATCAAAGGCTCGGCAGAGGGGAAGCGGAGCCGGGCCGCGCATGAAAATGAGCCTTGATACATAATTAATTAACACAAAACAGTTTCATTAGGAGATGGTGTTACACGGCTGTTTGTCTTAAATTTTTAAGCCGTGTAAAGAGCGGGAGGGGAAGCGCATGTCCCCGCCGGGGGGGCCGGGGAGCCCCGACCCCGGCAGCGCCCGCGCCCGCCCCGGCTCCCGCATCCTCCCCGGGGAGCGCGGCGACGGGCCGGAGCGCGGCCCCCTCTGCCGTAACCGCGCGCCGCGTCTCCTACCCCCGATTATTAATCTGTTTTTAATTCTATTAAGAGATGGCCAGGAGAAAGAGTATCAATTTTAGATTAACAAGGTTATTAGCACTTAATTATGTGAGGTGTCTTTGTAATTGAAAAGGCAAAGAGGAAGCGCCATAAATATCCCCAGCCCCCGAGCTCCTGGGGGTTTGCGGGTGGCTCTTTATTCACGAGGCTGTGGAACCATAAATATTAAATATCTCCTGAAAAAAATTACCAGGCAGAGAGAGGATGCCCTCCGGATATTCCGGCGCCGAATGTTCTTGCATTTACAAATATTCATTAACTGGGATCTGCGAAGTTATTTCCACCAAGACTCGGCGAACGAGCAAGAGAGAGAGGTTACTTAAAAAAAGAGAGTCTAGAGTAAATATTATTAGTAATTTTTATCTCTGCGTGTCCCTAATTATTCCGTAATTAGGGAAAGTGCACATATGCATATACAATCACTAACCTGTCAGTCTCGGGGATGCTCGTTCCCGGCCCCGCCGCGGGACGGAGCCGCCGGGGAAAGCGCTTTGCCCCGAACCGAAGCGGGGCCGCCCGCGTCCCGGGGCCCCCGCCACGGCACCGTCCCCCAGCGCTCCCCGCTGAAGGCCCGGGCCGGTTCACGCAGCCACCGGGCTCCGCCGAGCGCCCGCTGCCGGTTCGAGAAGAATTGAAGTGACAAATCTCGGGCTCTTTTTAATTAAAAAATAATAGGAGGTCTCAGCGGGAAACCGGCACGAGAACACGTCGCTTGCCGGAACCCGCTTCGCTGGAGCCATCGGAACGCCCAACCGAGCGCCGGGCAGCGGGAGAGGCCCCGTTCGCGCCAGCGGGACGGACAGAGGGCGGCCGAGGCGCAGGCTGAGCCCGCAGCCCCCCGCCATCGCCCCCGAGGGCTGCCCCTCCGGCCCCCGCCCCGGGCAAACCCTCCCACCCCCCGGGTCCCGGGGGGCAGGCGGTGTCACGCCCCCCCGACGCAGCTCTGCGTCTTCACTAAACACATTACCCACGAGCTCATCAACAAAAATCTAATTATGATGTGTGAGGCCAAGCTTAATTGCTTGTCCTCGACATGAATAATGCACCACGTAAGCCTATTAGCCAGGGTAAGCCTATTATTATTATTATTATCGTGCTCCCTGTCAAAAGTATAAAAGTAAAACAGTCGAACGGGGGGGGGAAATAACGTCGTGCAATTAGCAGCCAACCGCCAGGCAAATAAGCTCGTTAATTGTTCGAGGGAGCAAGCTCCGCCAGCCACCAGCAAGTGTCCGTGCGGGGGCCGGTCAGGGCGAAGCCCGTCCCTGCCCGCCCCACGCCGGTGCCGGCACCGGAGGGACAGACAGACGGACAGCGGCACGCAAGGAGCAAACCAGCTCCAGAAGCAGCTTCTCCGCAAAGCGACGGGGCTCGAGGCCGGGAGCCGGGCTCAAAGCTCGGTGCTGGCGGCACCCCTCTGCCCTCCTCCCTCCTCCGGCTCTCGACCTCCCCCCAGCCGCCGCTCGGCTCCTTCGCGCCGGTTGCTAATTAAACCCTGCTAATGAGAAAATCAGTATGCAGGAGCCGGCTGAGCGACGCTGCCTCCTGCGCGCACACTCCTCCCGGACTTATCACTAGTCACAGGATGTTTACAATAATTTTTAATTTGCGCAATTATTAATCATTTTTCTATCTGCCTAATTTGCATAATAATTACTCTGCTCGGTGTTTGCCATGACTGTGAATGACAGTGTTTTAAATTAAATTAAGATTTTAATATTCATTTTTTTTTGCTTAAAGCTAATCAAAGTTGCCGCTCGATGCCAGGACTGGGGCTGCTGCCCTTCCAGAAACACTAATAAAGAGATCCGCTTCCCGGCGTCACTCGCTTTGTCTCCATCGCCCCTCTCGTCCCAGAGGATCCCGCAGCATTTCCCGCCTGCTCTGCTGCCAGAGCAGCTCAAACAGGAGAGAACGGAGGCCAAGGGCACCGGGACAAACCCACCTCCCTGCTCCTGGGCCAGGGGACGCGCCGGGGACGGGGTTGGGGAGAGGCGGGCGAGGGACCGGCGCTCGCTCGGGCCTTGTCCGTGCCCAGGGGACGCGGAGCACAGCCCCGAGACGCCCGCCACGCGTGCCCAGGCCTGGGCAGAGCATGGCAGGGGCACCCCGCCGGCCCCCAGGCCTCCCGACACCGGCACGGCAGCACCCTCCGCCAGCTGCCGCGGCCGGGCGCGGGGAGACGGCACCCGTCCTCACCTCCCTCTTGCTCTCTCCCACGACGCGCGAGCCTTCAGCCAGCTGCAGCTTCGCCTCTCGCCGCCCAGCCCGGAGGTGCTTCGCAGAGCAGGAGCCCAGGAGTCGCGCTTGAAGCGAACGTCCCACGAGGCAGGTCCCAGCATCTCTTACGGGAGATGGGAGCAGCTCCGCTCCGTATGCACCGGCGGCTCCTTTACAGCCGCTCAGAGCTACCGGGGACAAGCATTTCTGCCACTTTACTGTCCCATCCTAACGTTCCGCCAGAGCCGCTTGCCCAGACCGCCGCTCCAGGGCAGGACCGGGCTCTCTGCCTCGCGGGCAGCTGCCACGCAAACCCCTCGGCGGGTTTGCCCGCGCCGAAGCGCCTGCGCTCCCTCCGACAGCCTGGCTCGCAGGCCAAGCCGGAGAGCCCGCGGCCCCTGTACCCACCCCGGCGAGCCCCCGGTTTCTGCGGCAGCCCCGGCTCCGCGGGGAGCCGCGGAAGCGCCTCCGGCGTGGTGGCATCAGCAGGCTCTGGGTGAGGCACCCGCACACGTGCGGGGCCTCCTCAGGCTGACGCTGCTCCCGGTGTTCTGGCAGAGCGGCTCAGCCCAGCAGCAGAGGGAAAGAGGCAGCTCTCCTGTCCCTTCTGAAGCTCAAGTGCCGTTTTAGAGCCCGCATTTTGTTAGTCCAGCTATGCCAGTGCTTGCCCAAGAAGCTGCAAGAGCAGAGCTTTACGCTGGTTTCAGGTACTAAAGAACTTCAGCGTTTAGCAGCAGCGTTACAGCGGCTTCGCCTTCCTAAGCAGCGGCTCGCAACCCCCAGTGCCACGCGAGCGAGCCAGCTGCCCTCTTCCGTTGCTCGGCCAGAAAAACACTCTCGCCCAAGCAGGGTGGGCAGGAAGGCACCAGCACCTCGGCAGGACAACCGCCCTCCACGCAAAGGGGAATTCAGCAATTCCACAGTATTGTTTTTACGTCTCCAGAAGCACTCGGAGAAGCGAGAGCAGAAATGAGAATGTGCCAAATGTAACTCCGCTCTTCAAGGCTGCAGCTGCCTCAAGTTACAAGAAAAATGAAAATAAAATAGGGCCTTGGTGAAGAAGGGGAAAGTACAACTGGAAAATGCGCACACTGAAGAGCGGGCTTTCAGCACGCTGCAGCAAGCGGCTCTGAACTCTTCCTGCTGCCTCACGCTCTCGCCTCGCACCCCCAAACCACCTTCCCGCCTGACAGGCAGAGCCTCCCCCACCCCGCCTTCGTGCCCGCGCGCGGAACGAGACCCGCTCAGGGTGGCTATCAAAGGACTCGCAGCACCGAGCGGCGCCTGGCTCGCCGCTCCCCTCCCGGCCTCGGTCACTGGCTGCCAACAGCGGCGCACAGTTTACGCGCCTGCAAGCGGCGACAGGAGAGCGCCTGTCCCCAAAGCGCGCGGCGAGGCTGAACCAACCGCCCCGTGCGTACGGGCAGGGCGGGCAGCGCCACTAAGTTCCCCCTCATAGCCTGGAGAGTTACCAGCAGGCTTCGAGAAAGTCGTTAGCAAAGCACAATGTGTCCGGCCGCGGCAACCGCAGACTGCGATGGCCGCAGCAGACGTATTCAATCCTTTCACCGGCAGGCTGACAATTATTCACCCTCCTTTTCCCTGCCTTGGAAGAAACACCACCAGGCAAAATCCAGTAAAAAAAGAAAGCTGTTATTTACAAGTGTACACACACAGATTCCAGAACTGCTCGAAACGTAACACAGCGAGTAAAAAACAGGGAAGGAAGCCCCAAGGCTCTCGCGCGCCAGAGAAGGCTTCGTCGTTACACCTCTCGCCCACAGCCCTCCTAGCGCTCGAGAATCGCGGCAAAGAGCGATTCTGACGGCCGGCCCCGGACCGGCACCGAAGACGAGGAATCTCCATGGAAACCGCTGCCTGCATTTAACACAGGCTCCCCGGCACGCCGAGGAGAACACCTGTATTTATTTCCGCGAGCGCTTTCGCGCAAGCGGGGATTAAGGGAAGCGCTCTGCCCGGCCTCCAGCTCCAACCCCGACAAATCTGCTCGCAAGCGAGGGGTTCCGCTTCGCGCCGAGGCGAGCCCCCAGGCAGCAGCGCCAGGGAAGGGCCAACCACCGTCTGGAGAGAAGCCCGGGGGGAGCAATTCGCCAGCCTGCTCCGAAACAACGGTCAGGGAAGGAATCTAAACACCCTCTGTATGTTTATTTCCACAAGGAACGGACCCCCAGGGAGCTGCCGGGGCTCCTGCTGTCAAATACAGCACTGCAGGTTGGTGTCTGAACCCCTCCCAGGGGAGAACCAGTGACCCCAGCAAGCAGGTTCCTGCTCAGCGAGGTTAGGGGCAGCTGAGCTTGACCAGCCTCGCTGCAGGGCGGGGACGCCATGAACTAGGGGCCACGGGAACTAAACTGGGACGGGCACGCTAACTGCATGGGGAAGGACGCGGGGCAGACCCGACGTCGGCCCAGAGGCCCACCAGCTCGCCGTATTAAGCAGTTTTAGGGAGTAGGGGCTCTCCGGAAGAACTCAAACACAACTGAAACTGCAACCGAGCTCTGGAACAGACCGACCTAGGGATGAGGTTAGCTCTCCAGTGACCAAGCGTTCAGCCTACTTTTACCATGAAGAAAAACCTGAGATTTAGGACACCTGAAGACTCGTGAACCACCCTCAGAGGACAAAGCATTTGGCAGAAAACAATTAAGCACATAGTTTCCACAGTTTGTTAGAAGAGAAAGAAATGGACCCAAAAGCAGCGCCTGCAGCACCTCACGGGGCGTGCTGGAGAGCCGAGGCACTCCTGCAGGCAGCGGCCACCGCACCTCTCCTCCACGCTCGGCCACTGCGCTTCTCTGCGCTCGTCCTCTCCGGCTGACAGGAAAATCTTTCGGCAGCTCCCCTCTAAATTCAGCCTTGCCTCTCGGAAGACGGTCCGCTGGGAAGCCGAACGTCGAGGCCAGGGCTTGGTGCAGGCAGCGCGAGCCGTTCCTCACAGCTCTGGCAGCAGGCGAACCTCTGCAGCGTCACTTCAGGGGCGCCGCTTCGCCTGGTTCTTCGTCCCGCCTACATGTCCTCCACGCTCCACTTGTACGCAAGCTCCTGAACTGCCTTCTTGTTGGCGATCCTGGCAAAGCGCTGCTGCTCGAATCCGTTGGACCTACAACGTAACAGCGGGGAGAGCACGGGCTGCGGCGCAGCAGCTCTCCTGAAGCAACGCACCTTTCCAGAGACATCACCGGCTTCCCACTGCTCCTGCTCTGGCTCAGCTTCCCCCTCCGTCTGCGGTTAACAACAGTCCGCAGCCGTGAAGCGCGTTCCGTCGCCTGCATCCCGAGGACGCGCGGGTCTCTCTCCGCCTGCTGCCGGGCGCTCGCCTTGCGGAAGCTGTTCGCAGCCGTGCCGACAGCACCGGCCTCGCTCCCTCCCGTCCCGGACAAGCGCCTCCTCATCACCCACGCATAACTCAACACGTTCAACCTTACTATTGCTAACGATCTCACGCGTCTGGTAACTGGGAATCTTTACGCCGTGAACTCTCTGAAGCCAAAGCTCATTTGTTTTTACTGTTATTCTACCACGTCACTGTTACCAGGAGCACGTACCTGTCCACGCCATCCCAGCGATGCCCGGGCCATATATTGAATCTGTTGAGCGGCGGTGCTGGTCCATTGTACCTCGGTTTTTCTAGAAACAGAAAGAGCAACACAACCGTTTACTACTTCAGCGCGATCACGTCGTCACAAGGTACGTACAGACACAGCGCACGGGCTGCTAACAGCCAGCTACGGCTCACAGAGGAAACTTCCAACGATGCGCTTAATCAAACTGGCGTCTGTTGAGTTTTAAAATCACCAGGTCCTGCTCTCTAAGCTAACAAATTATAGTAACGGCTGGCGGTAAGGAGCCAGTAACAGCAAATGCTGCTGCTACCCTAACTCCAGAGAAGCAGTCCCGTCGGACTCCGCTGCTCTGGCAGCCTTCGGCTACGTATTTAACAGCAGCTGCACTTCGACGGTGCCGGGGCCTTAAACCACACACCGGCGTAACTCGGCATCCACACCTTTCTTTTCCTTGTTCTCTCTCGCCTTCCTTTTTTTGATGAAGTCAGCCATGGGGTCTCCCTCTCTCTCTTGCTCCCGCAGCATTCGATCCAGATCCTGATCATCAATGTAACGCGCCAACGGCTTCTGCATCTCTCTTATCGCGTCTTCCACGTTCTGCTGCTGCTGCCTCCCCTGGGCTAGCCTGAAAACAAACACAAAGTTTCACTCCAACGCCAAGCAATCGTTCACCGCGACTCGCTCGGGTTGCAGGGCTGACAGCAGGCCGGAGCTTCCGCGGCGTGCGCAGCGTTCCCAGCACGCGTCCGGCCACGGAGGGGACAACTGAGGGGGTCTCCAGGACACGCAGAACGCGTGCTCTCTCTCACCGCCACCAGAAGCAGTACCAAAACCGGGCTAAAAAGCAGGGGGCAGAGAGTCCGAAGCTGTGGCACGCGGCAGGGAGCTCTGGAGAGCCTTACCCTTTTCCCCATTTGGCGTACTGCTCGTCCCTCTCGGACTTGGCCTCATCTTTCTGCCTCTGCTCCAGTCGCTCCTGCGCGAGGTCCCTCTTGCGGCCCGACTTGTCTCGGAAGACGGTCTCAGAGTGCCGGGATTCCTCTGGAGGGGCGGATGCCTCAAGTCACTACGCAGTCTCCGGACAATTCAGTGACTAACCGCAACTCACGTCAATGTTTCTTAGCCTCTTAGAGAGCTCATCCGCCAAAGCCCGGCAGGACCGCAGCTCCCCGCTTTTAGCTGCTGCCCCCCACAGCCACGCTCGTACCCTCAGCCCTTTGAATACCAGTCTGCTTCTACAGACTCGCAGCTGGGCCAGACAGACAAAAAACCTCTCACCCTCCCTACGATTTCACCGGCACTGCTTTGACATCACCGTTTAGAAATCTGTTCTTGCGGAGGCTCAGCGACCCTACGCAAGGAACCCACCAGCCGCTGCACAGGGACGCTCTCCACCGGCGCCCCAACACCAGGGCCCGCCACAGCGTCAGGAGCCAGCCGAAAGCCCAGGCAGGGAAAGCGAGCTGCTGCTCCTGCCGCGTTTTTCCACCCCTACCTTCCAAGTGCTTGTTGTTTCTCTCGTGCCTCCTGAGCTCCTGCTGTTCCCTCCGCAGCACATCAGCTGACACCAAGCCAGCTTTGACCCCAGAGAACATCACGTTTGCCTGCAAATCAAGCAAAAGTCGCGTTTACTGCAAGCCGAGAGCTGTCCCGCGATCCAGAGGCAGAACGAGGGGATGGCCCGGAGTCGAGAGAGACGCGTCAGCAGAGACAGCCACGTTACAAAGCCAAAATTTGCAAGTCGTGGGACTCGTACAGTTTTCTATCAGCAGGAAGTAATCTGCGGCTCAAAGGGAAAGAGGAAGCGTTTACCTTCTTGGGAGACCCCTTAGCGTCACGGTGGCGATGAGGCGAGAGCTCAGGGGGACTCCTCGAACCGTGCCGATCCTTTCCGGCTGGCAGAGTCCGTCGCGGAGGAGACAAATCGGAGTCTGAAGACTTGCTCTGACTCTGTTTCAGGGGGCCACGCTTAGGGGAATCGCTGCGCACGCGGCCTGGCCTGTGGTCTGCCTCAGAGGCGTTCCGGGTACCCCTCCGCGGAGACGGAGAGTCTGAGTCGTGCCTCAGGCACCTCTGAGGCGAGGGCACCTGCCGAAGCTTTTTCGTGGCTGGAGAAGCACCTGCGGTAAAGACATATGCTAACTAAAAATCACAGAATTCGACAGAATTAGTCCCATGGAAGGGCTCAACACGGTGGTGCATGAGATTAACTGCTAGAAAAATCAAGACCTTAAGAGAGGACGAGCTGTAGGGAAAGGACAAGTACGCAACAAGAGTTTGAATTCTCTGCGTTCTGAACGTGTACTGCCTGGAGGCAGGGTTCCAGCTTTGTTTGCCTTTTGGACGTCTTTCAGCCGGAGCCAGACAACTCTTAGGCTAATTCTGGTCCAGCTAACGAAGAAATAGGATTACAAGAACTAGCTTTACCAACAGAAACAGCAACCTATCCACTACCGTTCCAGGACTGCAGACTGGATCCCACGCCACTCACCGCTCAGGAGCATGTGAACACGATCGCAGAGCGGGCAGCCAGCAGAGAACAAAACGGAACAAACTCTTACGCACGCTCACCTTTTGTTCTGCTCTGGTTTTTCAGACTAGGCGACCCAGTCCTCTTTCTCCGAGGCGGTGACGAGTCCGGGTCGGAATCGTACCTCTTCTTCCGTGGAGGGGATAGATCCGGAGTGGCCTGACGCTTCTGACGTGACGAGGACTTGTCAGAGACGCCGCGCCTGAGCTGAGATTGCTCTCCTTGGACTCCCCCTGACAGCGACTTGTCTGTGGTTTTGCAACCTCTTTTCCCCAGCGCTGAACTGACTCTCTTTGGAGAGACGTCCAGGGAGTCGTGACGCTGTCGCCTGGGAGGCGACGGGTCCGGGGAGTCGTGACGCTGTCGCCTGGGAGGGGACAGGTCTGGGGAGTCGTGACGCTTCCTTCTTGGCGGGGAGAGGTCTGGGGAGTCGTGACGCTGTCGCCTGGGAGGCGACAGATCCGGGGAGTCGTGACGCTTCCGTCTTGGGGGAGAGAGGTCCGGGGAATCGTGACGCTGTCGCCTGGGAGGCGACAGATCCGGGGAGTCGTGACGCTTCCGTCTTGGGGGAGAGAGGTCCGGGGAGCTGTTGTGCTTCCTTCTTGGTGGCGAGAGGGCCGGGGAGTCACGACGCTGTCGCCTGGGAGGTGACAGATCCGGGGAGTCGTGACGCTGTCGCCTGGGAGGTGACAGATCCGGGGAGTCGTGACGCTTCTGTCTTGGCGGGGAGAGGTCTGGGGAGTCATGGCGCTTCCGTCTTGGGGGAGAGAGGTCTGGGGAGTCGTGGCGCTTCCGTCTTGGGGGAGAGAGGTCTGGGGAGTCGTGGCGCTTCCGTCTTGGCGGGGAGAGGTCTGGGGAGTCGTGGCGTTGTCGCCTGGGAGGCAAAAGGTTGGGGGAACCGTTTCTCTCTCGCCTGGGAGGGGACGGACCCAGGGAGTCGCAGCGCGGTTGCCCTGGAGGCGATTTGTCCGGGGAGTCGTGCCGCAGTCTCCTTGGCGGCGAGCTGTCCGGGGAGTCGTGGCGCTGCCGCCTGGGAGGGCGGGAGAAGGTGAAAATGAGAGTTAGACTTATCTTTGTTTTACTGTCTCCAGACTGGAAACAAAACCCAAGCGGGACCTGTAAAGCTAGCAGTAGGGGTCAAGGACGAAAACAAGTTTCTAAACGCAGATTCATACTTGATTCTGCACCCCCGTGTAGTGACCTGCATCACTGAGCCGCAGACTTCCCAAAGCAGATCCCAGAAAGCCTCCGAGGCAACCTGGGCCACAGGAAAGCTGTAATTTTAAAGTCTCCGGGGACACTTGCGACACTCAGATTCCAAACCCCATTTTGTGCCTCTGTATAATCACCTTCTCACAAGGAAACGCCCCACCGCGCTCCCTCGGGAGGCCTGGACGCTGCGCGACCATGGCACGTCCCACAGGCGCTTTCAGAAAAGAGGCACGTTGTACCAGCACCGACCTCGCCGCCCTCCAGGTCCGCAGAGGAGTCATGGCCCAGGCTTCTCCCACGCTGCCAGAGACGGCGGGACAGCTGCTCGCCTACCGTGCCGCCAGCGTGCTGTCTGCCAGTCCCCCCACCTCAGCAGAGGCGATTCAACGGCAGAAGAGGCACCCCTGCGTACGCTACTTCTCGCGTTTCCCAGCAAAGCGCTTAGAAACCGCGGAATGACACAGACAATACCAGAAAACAAGAGGTAACCAACGTAAGAATTCCTAGTTGGAGCCCCGTACCTCGTGGTAGATTTGGCAGGTACCGAAACATCCGAACTTTGCGAGTCTTCGTTCTGGTCTGAAGAAAAACAATCGGAAAGTCACCGTCGTTAGGGTTCTCCACAGTTCATGATCTCTTCAGCATTTAAAGGACTTTTTTTTTTAAGCTAATTTTATTTTTAAACTTGCAACCTCATTGTTGAGAGCAGTTACACGCTCAGGGAGAGGGTGGAAAGGTCCGGTCTCACCTCCTAAAAGCTTCCATTTAGTGTTCGTTCGGAATTCCTCCATGAGCTTCACCGCATCTGGACGCTCGTCAATAAATTCTGCCACCTGAAGACAAGACACCAGAGTAAACAACAGGGCTCGAAAAAACCAAAAGAAAGGAAGGATTTCTACGCTCTGACATAAATAATGAAGCGTAACGGCACCGGCAGCCACCCGACGCGTGACCATCACCCAGGCGGGTCCCAGAACAGCTCCGAGAAGCCTTTGCCTCCGACGTTTCTCTCTTCGGCGCCGAGGCCCCCAGCCCGCGCCACCAGCCCGGCTGCGGCGGTCAGCAGGCTCCGCCAGCCGCGCGGTTACCTCCTGCCTCGTCTCCAGCGGCTGGTTTAAAGCCGCGAGAACCACCGCGCTGGCCCCACCACGTGCTTTCGGCAGTTGCGAAAACGCAGATACGTAAAGAACAGGCTCTTTGTATCCGCAGGGAGCTAATTCAAGTACCTCGCGTTCCGACCACGACAACGCACCCACCCCTGCCGCAGGACCCACCAGAAGAGGAGGCAGCGAGAAGGGGTTTGGCAAGCGCCTCCCAGAGAGGGGCACGAGGGTGACCGTAAAGAGAATGGGCTTAGTTTGTGAGGCCGCGCTTGACCCAATTCCCCCCTCACCACAGGCATGTCCCCTTCGTCCTCCTCCTCCTCCTTCTCCTGCACAGCGGCAATGCTGTTCCAGCTCACGTCGTCGTCCACGATCCGCATCCTGGGAACGGGGAGAGGGGCCCTGCCGTCAGGCCGCCGGCAAGGAAGGGTGCGGCCCAACGGCTGCCAGCCGGCCCGCAGGCGGGGGGCACGGCGGATTTCTGCCCCCAGAGGAAGGAAGCCCGGCCCCGGAGGAGGGGGGGGGGGGGCCCGGCCCCACGGGACGAGAATAAGGGCCCAGAGGAGGGGACGGCCCGGCCCAGGAGGTGGGGGTCCCGGCCCCGCGGGACGAGGATAGGGGCCTGGAAGTGGGGGGGTCTCGGCCCCGGAGGGGACCCTGGGGAGGGTTCCAGCCCCTCGGGACGAGGACAGGGGCCCGGAGAAGGAGTGGGTCCCGGCCACGCGGGACGAGGACAGAGGCCCGGACAAGGGGTGGGTCCCGGCCACACGGGACGAGAATAAGGGCCCGGGGGGGGCAGCCCCGCGGGACGAAGACGAGGACAGGGGCCCGGAGTGGGGAAGGTCCCGGCCCCGCGGGACGAGAATAGGGGCCCGGAGAGGGGGGTCCCGGCCCCGCGGGACGAGGACAGGGGCCCGGAGAGGGGGGTCCCGGCAGGCGGGGCCCCGGGCAGCTCCCACGCCGAGGCCCACGGCCGGGCGCCGCGGAGGGCCGGGCCGGGCCTGCCGCGAGAGGCCGCGGCTGGCGCAGGCGACGGCGCCCCCTCTCCCCGCAACTCACCCGCCTCTGCCGGCGCCGCCCGGCGCCTTCTTCTTGCGGCGGCGGCGGGGGTGGGCGGGCTCGGCGGCGGCCGGGCCGCTCAGGTACCGCCGCAGGTACTCGGCCTTGGACAGCCCCTGCGCCGCCATCGTGCCGCCGGCCGGAAGCGACGGCGGGCGCGGAGGGACAGGCCGCGGCGGGGGGCGGGGCCGGGGCCGTAGGCGGGGCCGTGGGCGGGGCCAGCAGCAGACGGACACCGCGCCTCCACAGACAGCCTTTATTAGGGGTCGCAGCCCGGAGGGCACCCAGCGCCCCCCCCCCCCCCAGCACCCCCCGCCCCCCATCAGCCTGCGGGGGGCCCCACGCCCATCCCTGCAGGGGCCCCAAACAAGTCCTGGGCCGCAGGACCACCAGGGTGCAGCCGTGCCCCGCTACCGGCCCGGGGCCCCCCGCGACTCGTAGCCCTCCGTCTTCATGTCGTTGAGGCCCAGGTCTTCGTTCTGCTCGAACGTTCGCTCGTAGCGCTCCACCCTCAGCTCGGGGTCCTCCTCCGGGGCGTACACGTTCTGCGGGGAGAGAGGGAGGCCTGCTCGCACCCCTCTTCTCGCGGCCTCGGGCGCCAGCGCCCTCCAGCCAGGGCAGGGGGCTTCGGACAACATCCACCCACCGAGGGGCAAGACGTGGCTGTTGCCCCACGGAGCGCACGACCACCCCATTCCCAACCCCTCATCCCAGGGAGCTGCCACCGCTCCCCTCTTCCTCCCCACAAAGCCGCCAGCGGTTTCCTTCCCCTGGACAGAGCCTGCAGCAACCCACGCGCTGCCAGAGCTCCGAAGGGAACCCTGCCCACCCACGTCAGGGAAATAAAGAAGAAATAAAGAAGAAAATCCCCTCCAACTGCACGGGAGACCTCAAGGAGTTCGCCTCTGAGCGCAGAACACCATACCTGAAGATAGCTGTTGCCTGCAGGGTCATCCATGATGAAGTGAGCCTTCCTCTTTCCCTCTATGATCTGCAGAGAGAGAGCAGGTCCAGGCATTAAGGCTCTTTCTGATCCTTCAGCGCTTCTGGCACCAAGACATTCGCTTTAGACAGTTCTAACATTCTCCTCAGTTAAAAACCAGTATTAGCTCGATAAACCACACGTGGAATGGCCAGAAAAGGCAAGGCAACACGCGCCGAGGAGTTCAGGTGAACACGCTTCGTAGCTGCGGCGACAGTGGTGAAAACCACGTCGCGGAGCACGGGAAATTAAGGGCGCGCTCACCTCGTGCAGCTTCCCAACGAACTCTTGCAGCTTTTCCGTTTTGCTGGGCGCAGAGCTGTCCCCCAGGGTGAAGGGGTTTCTCTCAACCTGCAGAGCAGACCCGCTCGCTCAGCCGCTGCGAGACGCCCAGCCCTGCGGCCAGCCCGAGTGCTACCGCAGAGCGCGGGACCACGCACCAGCTCTCCGATGTCCTTCAGCAGCCCTTCCAGCGTGGTGAATTTCCCCCCCAGCGCTCCCATGCCCAGCTCAAACTCCAGCTCCGGGATCTCCACGCTGCACGTCTCCGACTGCAAGGGCGAGCACCCCGTGAGGCCCAACGGCCGGGCCCCACGCTCCCGCCGCGGGGGGACGGGGCGGGCGTCCGAAGGCACCGTACCTTCAGGATATCCCTCGTCATGTCGGAAGGGTCCGTAATGCGAAGGGTAATCCTGGTGCCTTGCGGTTCGATTGCTCCTCCGGACTTCACCTAGGACCAGGCGGCAGTCAGCTGCGCGGACTCTCGTACTTGAATCGCGAAGCTTTAAGAGGGTTTACCCTGGCAGCTCAGGGGCCGCTCCGAACCTGGGGACAGCGCCTTAACCTGGGGCACTGGAGCAGGCGCGGAGATGGCCGGCTTGCCCCAGACGGAGCTCCTCGAGACCAAGTTCTCGCGTTTAGGGAGGCAAAATCAGACACAGGCTGACCCCGCTGCATGTACCAGCCCTGCGCAGCCCACACACGGTCGGGCCCCCGCCCAGAAGCGAGCAAGGTGGCTCTACTGCACCCAGCGCCCCGTGACACTGCCCGTAAATCCAGCCTCCCTCCCAGCCCGGCTTCCCGACAGCCGCACCGTGAAGCGGAGACCGGGGGCTCTGAGAAACACGCACCCTCGAAAGCACGGGGCAGCACTCCCCCCTCCCCACTGCCCCCCACAAGAGGGTCAGCAGTTTTCCAGCTCACCTCATTTGTCCTGTGCCCGCAGGAGTCGCAGTTTGTGGCCATGATAATCACTTCCTTGAAGTGCGGGATTTCTGGAGCAGGCAGTCAAGGAGACCTCAATGAAAGTCTCGCAGAAGCAGCCTGCGCCCTCTTTACGGCCTCAGCCCTTCCCGAGGCATCGCAGGAGCTCGCTGCGAGCGGCTCCGAGACAGCTTTGCACCCTGACAGGCTCTACTAGAAATACTTTCCTGATGCCTTATGGGCGCAGCAGGAAGAGACCTGCGTCAGCGCACGGAGCGGCTCCGGCCGCCGCGCAGCCCCCCGCTCAAAGGATACGCACTAACTTCATGTTTGTGCTAGCTGGAGCGTTGCACTCGGGGCAGTTGGTGTTGAACTGCAGCACCTGGGTCGCAGGAACGGGAAGGAGAATCGGAGAGTCCCGGCCAGCCCAGAAAGCCCGTCCGGGGTGCCCAGCCCCGGCCGCCACTGCACCCCAAAGCCACTCACCTCATTCCGCAAAGCCACCCACCTCGTTCCTCAGATCCTCCGCAGAATCAGCGGGCTTCTCGTCCAGCTCCTCCCCCTGCAAGCAGGGACACCAGAAGCAGCGTGAACTTCTGTTCCTGAATTCAGGGGCTCCCAGAGAGCAACGGGGCCGATGGGCCCCGCTCCCCCGGGGCTGAGAGGGTGCGTGACAGGCGGGCTGCCAGCGCAGCGGCACCGGCTCCCCGTTACCTCCAGCCCCAGCATGGCAGCCTGCTGGGGAGTCCGCCTGTAGCGGGTGACCACAAGAGCGTCGTCCTTCTGCGGGGCGCGAGGGTTCTCCACAAAGCTGTTCCCTGAAGGATCGTCTATGATCTACGGGAGAACGGAGCCTCAGGAAGCCGCCCTGCGCTTCCCCGCACGGAAAGGGGCTGTGCCCTCCTGCGTACTCACAAAGGTGAAGGAGGAATGCACTTCTTTCAGCTGCTTGAGTTTACCGATGAACTCATCTATTTTACTCGCCACCTCCTCATCCGTCGCCTGCGAAAGAGGACACATTTGAGACCGACGCTGGGAGCAGCCCAGAGCCGAAGGACAGCACTGTCAACAGCACAGAGCAGGGAGCCCGCAACACTCTTCTCGGCAGCAGCGCGCAACGCCAGCAGGCGGGGGATGAACAAAAGCAGCATTTGCCAAGCAGGCGTCCCCGAGGAGCTTCCCCTGCCATGGCATCTTACCCTGCGGACAGGCTGGTCCTGCTCCAGGCCCGCGACGGCTCTGTCAATTATCCCTTCAATGGTGGTGAGAACTTGAGGAGGAAAGAAAACAGAAGCGACGGCTCCATTAAGCGCACCACGGCAGCACTACCGACCCCGCCAGCTCGGGCCGATGCCCAGCAGCCTCCGCGCGTTGGCCACATCAACCTCATTTGACCCGACGGACAGGAGGCCGGGTCCTTAACCGGCGTCTACCGCGCGCCCGCCGGCACGCCGAGGGGCGCGGGCCGCGTACCCACCTCCCTTCTGGGTGAAAGCGGGGATCTCAAAGTCCAGCTCTGGAATTCGAGCCGTGGCGCAGTCGGTCTTCACCACCTCCCTGTTCATGTCCTGCAGACGACAGGTGAGGAGCGGTGTGGGGATCCCCGACGGGGCCAGGAGCTCCCACAGGCTAAGCGCCCGCACCGGGGTACACAGCGCCCGCCGAAGCGGCGGCGTTCGCTCCAGGCCAGCGTTAGCAGCCTCTCCGCTCGCGCAGGAGCGCGCCAGGAATACGCGCATTTGGGGCTTTAAACGGTTACTACCAAACAAATAACGCTATTTCTCAAACGGCACAGAAGATAAAGACTTTACTGCTCAAGCAAGACCGGCCTGCGAGGGACAAAGGTGCGCACGAGGCGCCTGCAAGGCAGCTCCCCGGCGCACGGACAGCAGCCGCCGCGCTGCTGGGGAAGGAGAGGGCAGCCCCCGCTCACCTGCCGGGAAGTGACGGCCAGGGTGTAGCGCACGCCCTGCTCCTGGATCCTGCCCGCAGACTGGATCTCCGTGTTGGACCAGGAGCAGCTGTCGCAGGTGAAGGAGCTGACGATGATCTCTTTGAAGAAGGGGATCCTGGTGAGCAGGAGCCGCGTCACCCCCTGCGGCAGCGAGGGGCCTCGTGGGAACCCGAGTCCTCCGGGCGCCGTTTCCCCCGGGCCCCGTGTTCCTGCCAACACCCCCCCCAGGCAGATCCCCGTCCCCGAGCCCTGTCACCCCCCGAAACGCCCGACCTCCTCTTGCCTCCCAGCAAGCCCTGCCTACCCCCTCCCGCCTCCCGCCTCCCACGGCCCCCCGCCTGCCTCTTGCGCCCCACCCCAGCCCTCCAGATCATACCACCTCCCCCACACCCCCGCTCCGGGACAAGCTGCGGCCCCGGCAGGTCCTTCCCCGGTCCTGCCCCTCACTCGCCCCGCAGGCCCCTGTACCCAGCTCCAGGAGGCCGCTACGGCCCTGGCTCGGGCCGACCCCCCACCCCAGCAGGCCCCTGTCCGTCCCCCCACAGCCTCCCGTACCCGGCCCCTGCAGGCCACTGTCCGTCCCCCCGCAGCCTCCCATGCCCAGCCTCCGGCCCCCGCAGGCTCCTGGCCCCCCGACCCCCGCAGGCCCCTGTACCCGGACCGGACCCCCAGAGGCCACTGTGGCCCTGGCTCGGGCCCATCCCCCCCATCCCGCCCCAGGAGGCCCCAGTCCTGTCCCCCTGCCGGCTCCCGGCCACAGCCCCCGACCCCTGTAGGCCCCAGTCCTGTCCCCCCGCAGGCTCCCGGCCCTGGCCCCCAACCCCCGCAGGCTCCTGGCCCCAGCCCCCGGCCCCCACAGGCCCCAGTCCTGTCTCCCCGCAGACTCCTGGCCCCCGCAGGCTCCAGTCCTGCCCCCCCGCAGGCTCCCAGCCCCCTGGCCCCAGTCCTGCCCCCCTGCAGGCCCCTGTCTGTTCCCCCGCAGGCTCCCAGCCCCCTGGCCCCAGTCCTGCCCCCCTGCAGGCCCCAGTCCTGCCTCCCCGCAGCCTCCTGGCCCCGGCCCCCGCAAGACCCAGTCCTGCCCCCCCGCAGGCTCCCGGCCCCCGCAGGCCCCAGTCCTGTCCCCCCTGCAGGCTCCCGGCCCCCCACAGGCTCCTGTCCATTCCCCCGCAGGCTCCCTGCCCCCCAGCCCCAGTCCTGTCCCCCCGCAGGCTCCCGGCTTCCAGGCCCCGCAGGCCCCAGTCCTGCTCCCCCTCAGCCTCCCGGCCCACGGAGGCCCGTTTCCTGTCCCCCGCAGCCTCCTGGCCCCAGCCCCCCGGCCCCCGCAGGCCCCTGGTCCGTCCCCCCGCAGCCTGCCGTACCCGGCCCCGGCCCCCGCAGGCCCCAGTCCTGCTCCCCCGCAGCCTCCCGCCCACGGAGGCCCCTGTCCTGTCCCCCCGCAGGCCCCCGGCTCCCCGCAGGCCCGTGCGGCGTGGGCCCGGCCCGCAGGCCCCGCCGCCCCCCTCACGTTGCGGAAGCAGTTCATGCACAGAGACTCGATCTCGGCCGGCTGCTGCTCGCCGTCCTCGGCGCTGAGGGGCCGGAACAGGGCCCCCCCCGCCGCCTCCACCGCCCCCAGCGCCGACATGATGCTGCCGCCGCCGCCGCCGCCGCCGCTCCCCGCCGCGCCTGCGCGCTCACGTGCGGCGCGGCGGTCATGTGCGCGGCGGCGGTCACGTGAGGCGCGGCGGTCACGTGAGGCGGCGGCAAGGCCCGGTCCGGCCCGGCCCGCGATGGCGGCGCCTTTATTGCGGTTGACCCCGCCCGGCCCCGGCCCCGCCGCCGCCCCCGCCGCCCCCGCCGCCCCCGGCCGCGCCGTCAGCGCGCCTCGCCGCCCCGCTCGCCCAAGCTGCGCGCCAGGTCTCTCCAGAGCGCGTCGAGGCGGGCGTGCAGGTCCTCGGCGGCGGGCGGGCCGTCCGGGAGGTCCCGCGGGCAGGGGGGCCGCGGGGAGAGCTTCAGTCTCATCTCCTCCGTCTCCCGGTCCAGGGCCCGGGTGAAGGCCTGGATCTGGACGTACGTGTCCCTCCGGAACTCCTCCACCCGCCGCTGCACCTCCCGGGCCAGCCGCTCCGCGTAGCCGTCCGGGGGGGCCGGCGGCTCCCCCAGGCCGCCGGGGTGGAGGCTCAGCTTCGCCTTCAGCTGCTCCAGGTTCCCCTGGATCTTCCGGTGGAGGTCCCTCGCGTTCCGCGTCAGCTTCGCGGAGAGCTCCTCGACATACTGGTTGAGCTTCTCCGGGCTGGCCTGGGTGTGAGGGGCGACGTTTCGGTGCAGCTCCTCCACGTTGCGGTGGATCTCGGTCACCAGCCGGTCCGCGTAGGGGTGGAAGACGTCCTTCGCCTGGTCGGCGTGGAAGGCGACCTTGTCGGCGTAGCGCGCCGTGAACCTCTGCAGCTCGTCCGCGCCCCCCGGGAGCTGAGCCGTCACCTCCCGGCTGGGCATAAGGTGCCGCCGGAGCTCCCGGGCTTTCAGGGACACCTGGTCCAGGAGCTCCTCCGTGAACGGCTGCAGCCGGTAGCGAAGATCTTCCAGGTGCTTGCCGACCTTTTGGTGGACCTCGTCCACGTACGGGGAGAGTTTCACCCTCAGGCTCTCCAGCTCTTTCCTGATGAGCTTCCTCAGGCTGTCCGAGTCGTGGTAGAGCCGGGGCTGGAGGCCTCTGTTGAGGGGCGCCAGCTTCTCCAGGAAGTTTCCCATGTAGCTGGCCCCATCCTGAATGCTTTCCTTCACGTTTCTGCACGAGAGAGCACGTGCAGCTCCTGAGCACCCCTCGCAGACCGCCGCACCTCCGCCGTGCCCCCGCACACCCGCAATAAAAGCTGTTGACGGCCGCGAGGGCTTTTCTGTCCCCGGGGAAAGAGAAGCGGGGCCCAACGCGCGTTGGTGGGGCCTGGGGGAGCTTGCGGGGGACGGCAGGCCGTAGCCCCGGCCGGGCGCTGCGAGGCAAGCCCCCGGCGCGGCGTACTCACGCGATCTCCCTGCCCAGCTTGCTGCTCTGGCCGTGCTCCGGGCCGTCCTTGTCGCTCGTCAGCTGGCTGAGGTACTCCCAGAAGCCGCTCCGCGCCGGCTCGGCCGGCGACACTGCGGGCGGGAGGGCAGCGGTTAGCGGGGCGGCCGTGGCGCTGCCCACCCCCGGCGCTGCCCTCCCGCCTCTGCCCCGTCCCGCTGCCGCCGGCCGCCCCCGAGCGAGCTCCTCCGCTCGGCACCCACCCGGTAAGGTGGCCAGGAGGGTGAGGAGGAGCGCAGCCTTCGGAGGCATGGTCGGCCGGGCCGGCGTGCCGCCGTGCTGCGGGAGGAGAGAGAAGAGGAGCGCGTTAGCTCACACCGCGGCGCAGGTCCGCTCTCCGAGCGCCGGCGGGTCGGTGGTCCCTGCGCTTCGCGCCCCCCTCGCCGCTCTCCGCGGGGCCCTCGCTCCCGGGGTCCCCCGCGAAACGGCGCCGGCTCCTCCGGCCGGGCACAGTCAAAGCAGGCGCGAGGTGCCCCTGCCCGCGCTGGCTCGGCGGGGCTGCCCCCCGCCCCTCACCTGACTCCGCCGCCTCCCGCGTCCCTCCTGCCGGAGCCGGCCCGCGGCTCCCTTTATATGTGCGCGGCGGGAGGCAGGGGAGCGCGGGCGATAAGGCGCATCCGCAGGGTAGGCTTTTTGGACCTCACTCCGTGTAAACACAACGTGGAGGTCCGCAGACATTCCTGAGCGGTGACGTGGGGGCCGGTCACCTGAGCGTCGCCTGCCCCGCGCCGCTCCCGGCCCACCGCCCCGGCCGGCCCGACCTCGCTGCGGCCGCAGGCGGCCTTAACCCCCTCGGGGCTGCGAGGCTGCGCTGCCCTGCCCCTCCTCGCGCCGGAGCTGCCCCAGCGGCGGGCAGACGCCGGCCCGCTGCAGCGGCCCTTGTTCTCCCAGCGATAAGGGAGCCCTCGCTGCTTGCTCTGCAGGTTTCTCGGGCCGGGGCTGACCTCGCAGCCGACCTTTGCATCGCGCAGCGAACGGCGGGTGGGAGCTGCCGGGGTGGCGAGGGGGTGCAGAGCAGCGGGACGGGGACGGGGACCGGCTGCCGCTCGCCGGCCGGCAGCTCGCATGGGGGAAAGGGAGCCCGGAGCCCCGGGACGGAGCCAGGGAGGGAGCGGGAGGATGAGCCCGGCTCCGGCTGTGCCGGGGAGGGGTGCAAGGAGCACAGAGGCCGTGTCCGCAGCCCGGGCGGGAGAGCACGCTGCCGGCTTGCAGACTGCCGGCTGCACGGCCCCGCTTCCCGCCGGGATACCAAACCCGCCGCGCTTTGGCGTGTTGCCTTTGCAAGGTGCCTTTCCGCCGGGAAAAAAACACGGCAGCGCTTTCAGCTCGGGCCTCGCGCCGGCGAAGAGAGCCGGCTGCTGACACCGGGCTTTTCAATTGGGAGAGCGCGGCAGTGTTTGCACGGAAGCGGCCCAGCAAACGGGGACCCACTGGGACCGCTGTGTCCCCGGCGGGGTCGGGGTGCGGGGTCAGGGTGCGGGGTCGGGGTGCGGGCGCCCTGCGGGGGAGGCCAAAGTCCGGCGCACCGCAGGGGCGAAACACGGAGCAGTTGCCAGCGCTCATCTGGCACCAAAGTCCACGCTGCTCCCTCGCCCGTGGGGACGCGCGGGGGTGCCCCCAGCAGCCCTGGCCACGCTCCCGTCCCGCGGCTCCCGCCGCCGCGGCCCACGCGGGAAATCCCTCCGTCTGTGGGAGTGGTCCTGGCGGGGCACCCGCCGGCAGGGTGGCTCGGGGCGCTTGCTGTGGCCGTAGCTCCGGCCCTCTTCTCCCCGAGCTGGGAGGCTCGTGGGGCCGAGGGCCCTCTCCCCGCCAGTCCGAGCCCCGCTGCACGTGGGCACGGTCCCCGCAGGGCCGCGGGGTGGGGGTGAGGCGTCCGTCAGCCGCCCGGCGCAGCCTGCGGGGCCCCGTGCCCCACGACAGCAGCTGGCCCGGCTGCGGCGAGGATGCGCTGGAGCCGCCCGGGCGATGGGCTCGGCTGGCGGCCGCTGCCCCCAGCCCCGCTGCGGCGCCTGCATCCCTGCGCTGGGGACCGAGACCCCCGCCCGCCCGGCCCCCCCTCCGCTCCCTCTCCCCGGTGCCCGAACTGGGGGGTGATGGTGTCCCTTGGTGCCCCGGTTGCCGGTCCCGGGGCGGGACGGCCGGGGGCTGCGGGCGAGGACGGAGACAGACCAGCACGTGCATCACAAGGGGACAGTTTATTTGTGCCGCGGGCAGCGCGGGGGTACGGCGGGGGGTCTCAGTTCTCCGGCGGCTGGACGGTGCTGAGGAAGGCGGCCACCTTCTCCCGCACCTCCTTCTCCAGCAGCTCCAGGTGGTCCTCCACGCCGGCGGCGCCCGAGCCCAGCTTGCCCCGCATCTCCTCCAGCCGCTGCACCACCTGCCGCCCGAAGGCCTCGCCGAAGGGGGCTGCCTGCTGCCGGAAAGCCTCCAGCGTCCGCCCCACGCGCTCGTCCAGCTGCTGGGCCAGGGGGGCCAGGCGCTGCCGCAGGCTCTCGGCGTCGCTGCTGGCCACCTCCCGCAGCTCCTGGGCCAGCGGGCTGAGCTGGGCGCGCAGTTCCTCCGAGCTGGCGGCCAGGCGGGCGCGCAGCTCCTCCGCCACCCGCTCCATCTGCGCCGTCAGGCTGTCCAGCTGCCGGTTGAGGCCGTCCTGCACCTCCCGGGCGTAGGGGCTCATCCCCCGCCGCAGCTCCTCCACGCTCTGCCCCACCTGCGCCTTCAGCTCGTCGGCCAGGGGGGCCAGCCGCTCCTTCAGGCTCTCCACCCCACCGTCGATCTGCCGCTGCAGCCGGTCGGCGTAGGGGCTGAGGGAGGCCTGGACGCTCTCGGCGTTCTCCTGCAGCCGGTCCCGCAGCTCGGCGGCGTAGGGCTCCAGCGCCCGCCGCAGCTCCCCGGCCCCGCGGTCCACCTGGGAGCGCAGCTCCTCGGCGTAGGGGCTCATCTTGGCTTGCAGCTGGCGGATGTTGGTGCCGATCTGCTGGTGCACCTCGTCGGCGTAGGGCGCCAGCTTGGCCTGCAGCTCCGCCAGCTCCCGCCGGATCTGCTCCTTCAGCCGCTGCGAGTCCTGCACCAGCTGCGCCTGCAGCTCCGTGGCGAAGGGCACCAGCCGCTGCTGCAGGTCCTTGGCGTACGAGTTGAGGCTCTTCAGGTTGCTCTCCAGCAGCGTGCTGGGGAGAGGGGGGACGTCAGCGCCCGGCGTGCCCGCGGCCCCCTCCCCTGCCCGCCACCTCCCGGCCGCCGCCGAGGCCCCCCCGGCGCCGCAGCCTGCGGCCCCGCTCACTTGAGCTGCTTGGTGATCTCGGCTTGCTGCAGCTGGTCCACCGTCTCCTTGGCATTGCTGCCCAGCTCCGTGAAGTACTTCCAGAGCACGGTGGCCACCTCGTCCGGGTTGACGTCAGCCCGTGCCCCTGCAAGCGGATGGCGGGATCAGCGCCGGCGCAGCCCCGCTCGGCAGCTCGCCCGGGGCAGCAGGTCGCCGCCGCGGGGCGGGACCACCCCCCCGGCATCGGGGCCCCCCACGCCACCTCACCTGAGACCGCGAGGAGCACCAGGACAAGGGCGGCCGCCTTCGGAGCCATGCTGAGCGCCGGGGATGCCTGCGGAGCACAGAGCGGAGCTGAAGGCAGCCCTGGCAGCCCCCAGCCCCCGCCGCCTCCCCCCGGGGCCGGCGACGCGGCTCTGCCCACCCCTCCCCGCAGCCGCTCACCTGCCTGCCGCCGGGTGCGGGTACCTGCTGGGCCGGGAGCGCCCGGCCGCTATTTATGCAGCCTGAGCGCCCTTGGCGGCTTCCACGCAGGCCTGTGACACGGGCCCCGGGCTTGGACTTTAGCAAGGTCGCGACGTGGAAGCGCCTGACGTGCGCGCAACTCTGACATCACCCGCGGCCCTGCCAGCTCCCGGCGGGGTGCCAGGGCCCGGGGCGGGGACGGGGGTCCGCACGGGCACCCCAGGGCCGAGCCCCTCCGTGGGCAGGGACCCTGAGGCGGGGGGGCAGCGCGCCGCGGGGGGCAGCCCCCAGCTCCCCACGGCCGGGGGACGCGGCGATGGCCGCGGGGTACCCGGGACGCGCGGTGCGACAGGGCCCGGGGCCCGGGGGGATGCTGCGGTGGGTGCCTGCGGTGGAAAGCACCGCTCCCCCCGAGCGCGGGCTCCCGGAGGAAGCCCTGCCACGGGGAACGGCCGGGCCCCTGCGGCTGCGGGACGCTGCACCCAGGCGGTGCCGGTGCGCCCTGGCTGGAGCTGGGACCCCCACGTGTGCCCTGGCCGGAGCTGGGACCCCTGCGTGTCCCTGGCCGTGGGCATTGGGCTCTCGGCAGGCGCCCCGGGGAGGCCGCCCCCGGTTCAGCCCACCCGCGCCCCGGGGACGCGCTCCGGGCTGCCGCCCGGCGGTGATGTGTCACGGCTGGGGCGAAGGGCAGTGCTGGCGGGGCAGCAGGCGGCCGGTGACGGCGATGCCACCGGCCAAAGAGCCCTCGCGGTGCCCCGGGGCCGGCGGGCGCAGCCTGGGCCCCCACCGCCTGCCTGGGCCCCCCCGGGCAGCGGCCACCCCACCGAGGCGGCCGCACGGGGCCCCCGGCAGAGCCAGCCCGGTGGCATCGCGCCCGGGGCCGGGGCCGCTGGATGTCACCCTCGTCCCGCGTGTGCCCGCGCCGGCCCCGGGGCCTGGCCCCACGGCTGCCCTCGCCGCGGTGCGCCCTGCAGCGGGCACCGGGCGGGCTGCGGGCACAGCAGCGGGCACACGCGCGGGCACACGCGTGCAGGGCCCCCGGCAGCCTCGATCCTTGGGGATTTCCCAACTCCTGGCCGGGAGGAGGCCTCTCTGCAGCAAACCCGGCAGCGGGAACGGGCTCTGGAGACGCGCCCCCTCCCCGGCCAGCCCCACCGCCCCTGACCTTTGCACAAACACCCCCGAGGCGGCTGCGGGGAGGGTATAAAGTGGGAGCCCGGGGCCGCCCCCGCGGAGCAGAGCCCGGCGCAGGTGAGCGCGGAAGCCCCCGGCGAGGGTCACGCTGGGGGGGGGGGGGCCGGGGCCGGGACCCCCGCGGGCGCGTGGGCCCCCGCCGGCCGCCCCGCGCCACGTGCTCTGCTCTCTCCTCAGCCATGAAGGCGTCGCTCCTGCTCGCGCTGGTCTGCACGGCCGTCCTGGCGGCGGGAGCACGTAAGGGGCGGGCGAGGGCCGCGGCAGCAGGGGGGCACGGGGCTCAGGGTGCTGGGGTGCACGCACGGGCACGGGGGGGGGGCGCGGCCCCGCGGCCCCGTCCCCCCGCGCCCCCGAGGCTTGTGCTTGCAGGGGCCGACGCGCCCGAGGAGCCGGAGGCGCTGGTGAGGAAGGTGCAGGAGTACGCCCAGAAGGCCACAACCATGGCCAAGTCCGCCCTCCGCATGGTGCAGGAGTCGGAGGCGGTTCAGCAGGCCAGGTGCCCCCGCGCCCCCCGCCAGCCCGGGCCCCCGGCCCCGCCGCCCCGCTGCCCGCGGGGGAGCCCGGCCGGCGCCCCGCTCTGAGCCCCCTCCCCTCGCAGGCGGTGGCTGGCGGACAACGCCGACCTGGCGAAGCAGCGGCTGGCCTGGCTGAAGGAGCAGCTGGCGGAGCTCTGGAAGCGGACGCCGGCCGCGTAGCCCCGCCGGGGGCCGGCCGGGGGCCGGCCGGGCTGGGGTCCCCCCGGCCCCCCGCCCACGGTCGCGGTCCTTGCAATAAAGCGGCGCTGAAGCAGACGGCTCTGGCGGCATCACTGGGGGGGTGGCGAGGAGGAGTGTGTACCACGGGGCGAGGAAGGGCTGGGACAGACGCCGGGGGGCTGCGCCCTCCCACCGGCGCCGGGGCCGCACGCGGCTGTGCCGGGGTGCCAGGACCCCTCGCCGTGGGGCGAGCGCCGGGCACCACCGCCCCACGCACACGTGCCCAGGGTGGCAGGAGCCGGGCGCCGCTCTCGCAAGCCGGGGGGATCCGGCTCCTGCAAGACCAGCCCCTGCCGCGCTCCGGCACCCGGCAGAGCCCGCGGTGCGGGGAGAGCCGTGCGCAGGGCCGAGCCCGGCTGCGCCCCGGGCAGAGCTGGGCTCGGCAGCGGGGAGAGCCCGGGGCACCCAGCCTGCCGGCTGCCCGCCCC
This sequence comes from Phoenicopterus ruber ruber, assembly GCA_009819775.1. NCBI lineage: Eukaryota > Metazoa > Chordata > Aves > Phoenicopteriformes > Phoenicopteridae > Phoenicopterus > Phoenicopterus ruber. The sequence continues at coordinate 7,344,270 of CM020237.1, read as the reverse complement.
CCCGCTCCCGCTGGGCCCCCCCGGCACCCCGAGCCCCCCGCGCTGCGCGCAGGCTGCCCCCCTCCAGCATCCACTGCAAAGACTGAGCGAGCTCCAATAACTTAAGTCACGTTTATTTGACAAAAGGAAGGCAAAGCTGAGACCGACGCCGGTTCGGGGAGGGGAGGCGGCGGGAGGGGAGCAGGGGGGTCCCCAGGGAGGACGCCCCGGGGCTGGCCTGGCCCGGGGCTCCCGCGGCCCGTCCCCAGAGCCCCCCCCGGGGGGAAGCAGCCCCGGCAGGGCAGGGAGCGGCCCCGGGGCGGCTGCAGGAGCGGGGCCGGGGTCAGTCCCTGGCCGCGCCGGCCGGCGGCTCAGGCCATGCTCTTCTGGAAGTCGTCCAGGAGGGCGATGAAGCGGGTCTTGAGGTTCTCGGCGTAGGGGGTGAGGCGCTCCTTGAAGTCCTGCACCAGGGGCGTCATCCTCTCGCGCAGCTTGGTGAGCTGCTCCACCACCTTGGCCTGGTACTCGGCAGCCTGGGGGATGCCCTTCTCCCGGATCTCCTCCAGCTTCTGGCTCAGCTTCTGCCGCAGCTCGTCGCTGTAGGGCGCCAGGTTCTTGCGCAGCTCCTCCACGTGCTCGCGCAGGCGGTCCCGCGCCTCCTCGGCCACCGGGGTCAGCTTCTGCTGCATCAGGTCCACCTTCTGCTTGGTGAGCTCCTTCAGCTCCTGGGCCACGGGCGCCAGGCGCTGGCGGTACTGCTCCAGCTCCTCCGTCCACTTGGCGGAGAACTGGTCCAGGAAGGGCCGGATCTTCTCCTTCACCTCCTCCAGGTCCTTGCTCAGCTCCTGGCGCAGGGCCTCCGTGTCCTTCAGCCACATCTCCCGCACCTCCTTGTAGTAGGGGGCCATGTCCTCCCGCAGCTTGGCGGCGGCTGCGCCCAGCGCATCCAGGTTGTCGGCCAGCTTCAGGCTGCGGGGAGCGGAGGGAGGTCACGCACGGCGCCCGGGGACCCCCCGCCGGCCCCCCGCCACGCGCCCCCCCACTCACTCCAGCTGTTTGCCCACGGCGGAGGACTCGAACTGGGCGATGGCATCCTTGCCGCTGGCCTTCACCGTCTCCAGGTACACCTCCACCATGTCCTTGAGGCGGTCCAGGGGCGCCTGGGGCTCATCGTGCTGCCAGAAGTAGCGGGCCTGGGTGCCTGCGGGGAGAGCCCGGCGCGGTCAGGACAGGCTGCCCGGCGGGACGGCGGCGGGGACGGCTCCAGCCCCGCCGCCCTGCCCGTCGCCGCCCCGGGGACCGGCCCGGCTCGGGAGGGGACCGGCGAGCCGCCTGGCTGCAGCCCGACTCGCAAAGCGCTTTGGAAGCCGGGCGCTTCCAGCAGCGCTCGCGTCGGGCTCGGCTGCCCCGTCCGGCTCCGTCCCGCGGGGCTCTGCGGCTGCTGCCGCCCCGGCCCCGGCCCCGTTTAGGACCTACCCGTCAGGCAGAGCAGGGCGAGGGCCACCACCACGGCTCTCATCTTCGCGCTGAACCTGGGGGCAGAGCAAGAGAGTTGGGTGCAGGGAGCCCCGGGCAAAGCCAGCCCCGGCGGGAACCGAGCCCCCCACCCCGGCACGAGGGGTCCCCGCTGGCGTGGGACCGCGGGTCGGGCGCCGGCGCTGCCTCCCTGCCCGCGCCGCCGCGTCCCGGGAGCGGCGGAACTCCGGCCCCTGCGGCACCGCGGGGGCTCGGGAGCCCCTGGAGCAGCCCGGGCTCTTACCAGCTCTCTCCTGCCGCTGCCGTGCTGCCGGTCGTCCCGTCTGAGCCGGCCGCCTCCCCGCCGCCGCTATTTATGCAGGAGGGGGCAGTTCCCGCCGGAGATAAGCCAGCGCTGCAGCCCAAGAAATCGCTCCCCGGCGCGGGCCATGTGGCGCGTAGAGTTCAAGGATCGTGCGCGCGGGCCAGCGCCGAGGAGCGCTGGCTTGGCAGGGGCGGCGAGCAAACAGGAGCTCCCCGCGGGACGCGCCTCGCCGGCCAAGGAGCCTGTTTACGCTCCCGGTGACCCAGATTCCTGCTCGCCGCTGCGGCTTCGCCGGGGCCTCCAGGCAGCCCCCGGGGATTGGCCGGCAGCCCGGGGACAGGGCTTACGCCCGCAGGGATTTGGCCTGCCGTACCCAGACCCCTCGCCCTCCGCTCGCCACCACTGCGGGGCTCTGCCCCGTCCCACGCTGCTCGCATCACCCCCTTTTCCCGGCGCTGCGCCCCCACGCACGCTCGCGCCAGCCCTCCCCGGGGACGTGGGCAGCAGAGCAAAGGCCCAGCCCGGAGCAGACACCGGCCTGGCCGCAGCACCCCGGCACGGCCACCCCAAACCCCCCGCAGCCCGACGCCGCTCTGCAGCCCAACCGAGGTGCCGCCCCATCCCGCTGCCACCAGCCCGGGGAGCCGTGGGAACCCAGCGCGCAGGGCTGAGCCCGGGGGACAGGGGAGCGAGGGGGCGCGTCCCCCCCAGAAAAGTGGGCAGGCGGGAGCAGGTTAACACCGCGGGGAAGCTGCCCGCTGCTGGAGGAGCAACGCTCCCTGCCTCAGAGCGGCGCCGGCTCTGCGGCCCCGAGCCCGGGCTGCTTCGCCGGGCACTGCATCGCATCCCCGTCCCCGCGGTGCTGCACGCTGGAGGCACCGCTCCCTCGCCTCCGCAGCCGCCAGCGTCCCCCCCGAGCTGCCCCGCTCTGGGAAAGCCCCGGCTTCGGAAGGACACGCTCAACCGGACGGGCTGAGTCGGCAACACGGGATTCCCCGGGGAAGGGCGCAGCCGAGGCGGCTGCTCCAACGCTGCATCCTCCCGCGGGGAGAGAGCGGGGCAGGCCGGGCGCCGGGCAGCGCAGCCGGGGGCTCGGGGAAGCCCTGGGGAAGGGGGCGGCGGGGGCGGCAGGGACGGGGACGGACCGAGGCCGCGGCCATTGGGGAGCGGGCCGGGAGCGAGCGCGGCCGCGCTGCCGCACCTTGAGCTTTCGCCCCGGCCGCCCCGAGGCCGCGCCGCCTCCGCAGCGGGCGTTGAGCAACAAGGCAAACAGGAGCCCGGGGAAGATCATAATCATGGTTTTATTTGTCATGATCCCACTGTCCAACTAATTGACTAGTTGCAAGTGACCCACAAAAAATGGACTGCAGATTTACCGAAACTTTTTTAGTCCAACATAAATGAGGAAGAAAAAAAATACTTCTGACATTTCCAAAAAACAGAAATAATAGCAAAGTATATTAATATACATTCAACATATACTGCGCGTATTGATTACTACAATACAAAGCAATGATAAAAAAAGTGTGATACTGCGAAATGGCACGGTTAAGCGAGTCCCTGCTGTTTCGGATGCTTGCTGTAGGGCGGCCGTCGACTCTCCCAGAAATACAGTGTCATGTAAACAAAAGGAAAACGAACCAAAGGGACAGAGCGCAAGGCTCTCCGCGCTTCCCGCTCCGGCCCCGCCCGGCTCCCCGCGGCGTTCCTCTCCTCCCCGGGGCCGGGGCCGGGAGACAGGGAGGCCGGGGCGAGGCCGGCGAAGTCACCTCTGCCGTGCTGGTTTCACACTTCCTTCTGTGCAAATTCAGGAGGGCTGGGTCGGGTTTTCCTTTTTTTAAAAACTATTCCAGAAAAGTGTCAATAAGAAGAATTTGAGCTGTAGCTTGTCAAGTCCCAAAGGCAACGATGACACCAAGTGCTCCCGCGCCCCGGCTGGGGGGCTTCGCGCTCTGTCGTCGAGGAAGGGATGGAAAGGAGAACAAGGAAGAGATCTACGCACGTCTGAACTGTATAGAGGAGATACCACTGTCGCCACTGGCACGAGAGAGAAAACCAGTCACAAGTACAATGTCGTTAAAAGAAATAAAATACTTTGAACAAAAGGTGCAAGTCACAATTCATATAGAACAGAATCTAGTTAAAAATTTCTCTCAAACAGAAATTCCTTTTGCCTTTTATTAATAACAATAATAATAAAACAACATTTACCAAAAAACAATTCCTACATGATCGGGAGGAGAAGCTAAGAAAACAAAGAAAAATCCGTCTTCCCTACGTTAAGCCAGGAAAAAGAAACAAACCCCAAGGCGGATGCGGATCGGAAAAGAAGAGGCTAGAGGGGGGCGGGGAAGAGGCGATCCTTTCGGCACACCGACAACGGGAGGGGGAACAAAAGCGGACAGAGATGAGACAAGCAGCGTATTGCACCGGGCGGGCGCTCCCCGCCGGCCGCGCGGCCGGAGCCCGGGCTGGGACGCGCGATGCGCTGCCGGGCGGGCGCCGTCCTCGCCCCCGCCGGGGCGCGGAGGGGAAGGGCGGCGTGGCCCCCCGCTCCCGGGAGCGGCTGCGGATCCCCTCGGAGCCCCGCTCCGCGCCCGCCTGCTCCTTCCCCGGCCCGGGCAGGCGCCGCTCCCACCCGCTCGCCGCGCGAGAGCCGGAGGCCGGCGCGGCCCCGGGCGCCCGCCTGGCCCCGCTCAGTGAAAGCCCTCCAAACCAGACTCAGTGCTCGGGCTCCGTGAATCCTCCGCCGACGTGCAGGACTCAGGTTCTCCGGTTATTTCGGTGATAGCTGGAGTTACAGGCAAATATGGCGAAAATTAAAGAAACCAAAGGAACGACACACTGGATGAACTGATTATGAGGAAAGGGGCCATGGTATTCCAGTTAGTCAGAAATACTACGGCAATTTGGCGCAATGCTGCTAGATACTGTTGGTTTAAAATGGACCTTTTCGTTTCAAAGCTGTACATAAAACCTGCAAGAGAGAGAGAAGAAGCGGAGATGTTAGGAGGCACCAGAGAACGGCAATTCTGCTTCCCCAGCCCTCCACCGCCTTCCCGGGCCAGACCCGCAAGCGACGCCCCAGGAGGAGACCCGGCCCTCGCGACGGGGCTGCGGAAGAGCGGGAAGGGCCGGACGGAGCGGCGCTGTCCCCGAGCGATCGGGGCGCCGGCGGCGCGGGAGCTCGGGGCTGACGGTCTCTCCCCCAGCCTCGCATCGAGGCGCGGGGAAGGAGACCCGCGGAAGTCGAGCCCGCGAGCCTTGGGTCTGCCATCGGGGCAAGCCCGGGCGCGCGGCTGGAAGGAGAGGGCCCCGGAATACTCACCCCCTCCTGGTTACACCCCCGCCTGCTCCATCCCAAAGGGCACCTCGGGGTGCTTGTAGCTCAGCAGGACGTCTGTAATACACGTCGACGGGTAACAGGAGGTGTTGAGATGCTGGTTGCCATCGCCCAGGTTGGGATGCTCTTGACCTTCCAAACTCTCCCCGCACTCTGCAAGGCCAAAGAACGGCACCGGGGTTTCACAAGGTGAAACCTCGCTCCATCGTGGGGATCGGGCCAGCAGGCTGCCGCGCCCGCAGGGCCGCGGCGCAGGCAAAGCTGCCCCGTGCTCCTGACCAGGCCCGGAGCGGCATCCCCCGCCCTCCGCGCCACGTCGCCGCGGCTCGGCGAGCCCTTACCCTCGCTCTCCCTGTCGCGCAGCTGCTGACTGGCCATCAGCGAGGACTGGCTGAGGACGGCATCAGACATCCGAGCAGAGCTTAGTGCTTTTCCTGCCATTAAACTCATTCCAGGCAAGTTATCTAACTGCACCTGCGGAGACAGCAGGACACCAGTCAAGGGGGCTCGGGGCGAGGCACCCCGCCGCTCCCCCAGCTCTGCGCAGGCTGCCGGGGAGCTTCGGCAAGCCTTCGACGGGGGTCTCCAAGTACAAGGCAGAGGCGTACATCGGGTACAGCTTAGGCGCAGCCGGTGGCCCCTCAACACAGGAACAGAGCGGACAGTCCAAGCCTTTCCAGACCTACACTGAGCTAACTAGGGAAGAGCCCTTCTTATTTACAGCAGAAGGGAGCTGCAGCAAAGAACGCATCCAGATTCGGGCAGGACAGTTCCCAGCAGCCCAAAACATAGGGGAAGCGGAGCAGGCGCGCTCTGCTCTCGGTCAAGGCCTGGGCTGCCGCGTCCAGCTCATTTAGCAGCACCGCAGAACCGAAAGCTGGGCTCTACGTGTCGGCAAAGCCCTCTGCAGCCAGAGCCAGGCCTGCGCCAGCCCAGGCGGTTTCATGGGAAACACCCTGGGGGAAAAAGAGGAGATGCCACAGCTGCGGCAGCCGGCCCTGGGGCAAGCCACGAGCAACGGAGGAGCACCTCCACGTCGGTCTCGGCTAAAACGTTTTCGGTATTAAGCAAACCGGGCGCACTAACTGCGGCGTCCCGTGGCTTTTCATTCCCAGCGGCCCCGCAGAGCGGGGCGCTGCCTTTCCTCTACGACACCTCGCACGCAACCCACCCACGCACGCCAAGGAAGCCCTGCGCTGCCCGAAGCCCTGCCAGGCAGAGGCCTCTTCAAACCTACGTAGGCATCATCACTGTTCTGAATGGTGTGATGTCTCTGCAGGGTCCTGGGCCGCGAGTGCTCGCTGGAGGCGGGTCGCGCAGGGTAGCCCAGTCCGTTGTGGTCAGGCACCTGCATCGCTTGGCCGGGGGAGCTCCTGTCCATACAGTTCCCTACGATGGACTCTTGAAGATGAGACAAGACAGAAAAACGACAGATTAGTAGGAGGGACCGCGGCGCTGAGCGACGCGCGCCACCGCAAGCCTGTGGGTCCGAGATGTGACGGCACGAACGCCCGTGCTGCTGGCCGGGCGGAAAGGGACGCCCGGCTGCTCTCCTTGAAGGGATGCAGCACCCGGGCAGGCTTCTCCCTCCAGCACCGAGATCCCCAAGATCCCAACAGCCCTCAAGGCTAGCTGCCTCCGACCGGGTCGGCAGACGCAGCCTAACGTTGGAGGGACAGGGGCACCAGAGCACAGGAACCAGACCCTTTGACCGCCCCCCGGCGCTGCCGCCTTCGCCGCGAGCCCGAGCTCTCCCTCCTCCCCGCGCTGCCCACATCGTTACACAAGAGCGGAGGAGAGAAGCATCTCCCCAGCCTCCAACACAGGATGTTCTAGCAGGGCCCCTTGGCAATTGTAAGCAACATAATCCTGCTGGAAGAGTTGGCCAGGATGTTCGCTTTTATCAGATGACTTCTCCCTGCCCTCCTACAATCTGGCTGTAGGAGTACATGAGTGTTCTGCCTGGCAAAGTCCATCTGCACTGCAAGCTCTTATGACCGAGGGTAAAGGCTACATTCCTATCAAGCGAAACCTCTCGTCATCAAGTACACGATGTTTTGAATAAAGTCCTGAGGTATGGGGCAGCCTATCGCCGGGCCCGATGCACGTAAACAGCTCGCTCGCAGCGAGTAGCCCTGCGGAGCACAAACACGCGGACGTGGCCACGAGCACTGGGGAGCTGCCCTGAAGTGACACAGCTGCAGGTAGATGCCCCGGCCAGAGCTATCGGCTTCCGCGGGGCTTCGGCCAGCGGGAAGCAATCTCCTGCGGTGCCGGGGCACCGCACCTCCTGGCTGGGACGGCACCTGGCAGATGCCGGAAAGATGCTCCCAAAGAGGCCTGTCTGTAAAGCTGGCAGGCTCCCAAGGAGACCCTGCCCCAGGCAGAGTCTGCTGCCTCAGCTCTCCGTGCCGCTCACGGGCACGCGAGCACGGCTAGCGCGCCGCTCCCAGTGCCCTTCCTCCCTCGGAGACGCGGCAGTCCTGCAGGAACCCCGTCCCGGGGCAGTCGGAGACGCGGCCGGCCTCCCCCTTCCTTTGCACAACCGTGGGGTTACGTGCGGTTAACAGTCAGCTTTCCCGGAAAAGCGAGAAGGAAAACATGAGGTAACAGATGTTGGCGGAGCAGTGCCACCCACACACTGCTCGGGACGCCGCTCCAACTGTGGGAACGGTCGTTTGGGCCGGCAGCCTGCTTCTCCAGCTCCACGAGCAGCCCCGGTGCAGAAGTGCTCCCGCAGGCAGGCCCAGCAGCGAGCCCTGGCACCGGCCCCTGCGCTGCGGGTGACCGGGCACAGCGGGACGAGCGTCCCCGGCCTGGAATAGCCCAGACCCAAAAGACAACCGCGCGCTTCCCGTCGCCAGCACGGCGCCTCTGGGGATGCAGCTCGGGCTGAGGGGCAGGACGGCCTCAACTCGTGCCCCTTTCCTTGCCCCCCTTTCCTCGCCCCCGCCCGCAGCAGGAGAGCCTCTCATCCCCACATCCAGAGGGGACGGGGCTCCTGCGCCAGGCCGCCTTTGTGTCGGCGCGGCATGTGACACCGGCACCGCGGGCAGGGCCGCCGCCGCCAGCTCAGCTCCTCCAGGGCCGAGGCGAGGCAGGTTTCCCACGGGCAGCATTCCCAGCCCTGTGACGGCTAGGCTGGAGCAAAACTGGAGCAGAGCCGCTCAAAGGCGGTTTAGTCACATCCTAAACACAGAGCTGGGCGACTCTCCCGCGGTCTCCGGCTACCTTCTCCGGCAGATGCTCAACAGACAAGCCAGGGCTTTTTGATGAGGGTCAACAGGCTCCCTCAGAAGGCACAAATACTCCCGAGCCACCGCAAAGTGACACTCCGCTCTAGGGAAAGCACGCTTGGCGAGCTGGGGCAGAAGAGACAAGCCCGGCTGTCAGCACCGGCGCTCAGGGAGCAGAGCCACGCTTGGCCGGGGCAAGTCTCTCCGGTCACCCCTCAGCGCCCATGCACGGCGCGCTTGGGAACGCCGGGGCCGCGCTACGCGCGAGCAAAGCGCCAGCGCCACGTGCACCGAGGTTTTGTAGGATTTAATTGTAGGTAAGGGTACCTAGGCTGCTTAGATGTCCACTCCGCCTGGAACCGAAGCGGCGCAGGCCGGATTCCAAGTGGGTTATTGAAGCCAGGAGAAAAGCAGTGCGAGCGGTTGCATCTCAGGACATAGTTTACTACGTGAGCCCTCCAAATAGCCCTGTCAGAAGGGCTTACACAATACTATTTGTAAACATTTACTTGCTTTTACTCATTTACGAAGTCTTGTAGTCTAAAGTCCTTTTCCCTTGTGTAACCGGTTCTAGCACCATCAGTACGGGGACAGAAATTGAGCTTCTGACTTCAGCAAATCCTGCTGTTTGCCTAACGGTCTACGGTATTAAGATGCAAACTCATGATTTGGTACAGCACACACCTCCAGAGCTTCCAACCTCCGCTTAACCCGGGGCCGCTCTTCCCTCTCCTGCTTCAAGCACCACGGGGAACTTGAGGTCTGAGAGCAAACACGTCGGTAACCCCAAATTTAAGACGACTTCAGAAAAGCCGTGCCTCGTCCCTACCCCCCGCCCACGCTCTGGGGGGGCCAGGGCTTGGCGTGCCCGCTCTGCCCTCCGAGCCGGTCTGTTCCAACCCAGTACTTTCCCAACAAACCCGTGCTGTGTCCCCAAACAAAGCCCTGCCTCCTGTGCCCGGGACACTGCTCCTCCGCAACAGGGCTCTCTGTGCCAAGGGCAAGCTGATGGCTTCAGACCAGCACGACTCAGTCCCGCGGTGAATACCGATCCGCCCGGCTCAGCCTGGAAGCCTCTCTTCAAAGCCCTCTTAGCAAGGGGCTCGGATGGTGTTTTTCATGCACAGAGAAGGCCTGTAATTACAGCTCAGGCAGGAATTTCTCCTGCAGCGCACCGCTGCCAACGCAGCCACCGAGGAGCAAAGGCGCGACTGCTTCCAACTAGCAGGAAAAGTCTTCGGACGCTAACAGCAAGTTTAAACTCGCTTCCTTCAGAAGCAACCCCTCCTAGTTCGAGCAGGGCTCGAGTCTCGCTGCTGCTTCCCAAAGCGCCAGAGGAGCTGCTGCAAGGCAGCCTCGGCCGCGAGAGATTTACCACCGCTCTTACCGGGCGCGTTTGTGGAAGCTTTAGCCACGCCTGGACTCGAGGGTCTGTTTCTAAGAGGAGGAGTGCGCTGCTACAGTTAGGGGCACGCTAGCAACCTCGCTGTTTCTAGCCCGCCGTTCACACGGGATGGGGAACGTCACCAACAAGGGTAAGGGAGTCAACAGCACACAGCGTCCCTGAAAGATGGCAGTGCTCTGGGACCCGGTCTTTACCTGCCTGCAGAAGTAGGTCAAACTCCAAAGAGAAGCAGCCGGTCGGGTTCCCTTCTTATTTAAGGCTGTTTATTAGAGAGACTATGCCTGCAATTTACTTAAGGCCACAAAAGCCAAAAAGAATCTAGGTAATGCCGTGCTATGCAAAACATGTCACGAAAGCCCTGCCGCGCTGGGTAGAGACGGCGTCCTCCGGCAGGAAGGCAGGCGGCACGCAGCCGGCACGGAAGAGCGTTTCGTCTACGCGAGCAGCAGGAAGCCTTACCTCTGCTGGGCACCTTATTCCTACTGAATCCAGCAGCGGGCTGATGTCTGTACTGATGCGTCCCCAGGTCCTGCGCGTGATTCGCAGTTCCTAGCAAAGATTCTGGGTCCCCGTGCCCTCCTGCGTTTACAAGCAGAGGGGTCTCGTGGCAACCTTTGGTCAATGTGTTTGAACTCTTACTGTCTGGAAAGCTGTCCCTGGCACCCTCGCACGCGCAGTCCTCCTCCATGCTCTCCGAATGGAACAGGGCTGGCTGGTGTACGTATCCGTGCGGCGGCACTGACGCGGGTACCTGCTGGATACATTCTTGCGCCCTGATTTTTAAGAGATGCTGGGGGCTGTTCTGGGGGTGGTACGTGTCAGCACTCTGATAAGGCAAAGACAACGACTGGCGCTCCGAGAGGTTCTGTCCCACGCTGGTACCCATGTTCCCAGCATCCCCTTGACTCATATGCCTGAACAACTCTTGGAATTCTTGCTGCTGCTGCTGCTGCTGCTGCCGCCGTTTGATGAGCTGTGCAAATTCTGCCTGGGGCAGCCGCATGTCCGTGTGCCCCGTGAGCGAGTGCCGGGGAGAAAGCAGTCCCTGGAGGATGTGCGGTACCTGCTGGTGTCGGCTGTAGTCGGGAGGCGTCGGGGACAACAGTGCCTGCTGTAGTGCCGATGCGGTGTAGTGCTGCTGTTGCTGATGTGCATTTTGAGGGAAACTGGGATACTGGTCAAGCTGCGGGACTTTCAGAGCTTGCTGAGCCGGAGGGAACCCAACTCCTCCCGACGGGCTGTAGTTGCTGGGGGAAACGCGAGGCTGCTCCGGGAACAGGTGGGGGTGTAAGTGCACCTGGTCGTAGTTGGCGGGGGGATACCTGTTCACGTTCAGACTGCAAAGGACAGAAAAGAACAAGTGACTGCACTGCGGCGGCGCCGGCTCGGCGAGGCATGCCAGGCTGTCTCCTCTGGCCGGGAGGCAGACAGGGCCGCTCCTGGGCAGGAGGTGCCTCCTAAGGCACGCGATACAGCCGCCTCGCAGGCTCCCAGCGCGCTGGCCTGGCTCGGGAACCGCCGCCCGGGGCGGGGAGACAGCTCGCTCCCCGAAACCAGTGCGGCACAGCCCCGGGCTGGCGAGGAAACCACCTCTCGGCCTGACAGATCCGCCCCCTCCTCTTCCTCCCTGCTCCCAGCTCGGGGAAGCGGCGCAGAGGCGGCCGGCGGCCTTACCTGTGCGACTCGGCGCTGTCGGCGCTGAGCTGCTTGGACAGCTGCCTGTGGCCATAGGTGAGGGAGGCCATCAGGTTGGCGCGGTGCTGCATCTGGATCTGGTTGGCGCTGGGGCTGATGGGCATGGCCCGCGCGTGGGAGGACATGCCCTGCCCGCCCACGGAGGCCCCTTGCAGGAGGTTGTTGCTGACCATGTCGCCGGGCTCCTGCACTTGGATAGTGACCTGCTGAGGCTGCGACTGCTGCTGCAAGCCCAGGCACGTCAGCCCCATGTTTGGGGGAGGGGAACAGTTACCGGACTGCGGGAAGATTGTGTTGTGGGACGGCATCCCTTGGAACTGGGACTGGGAGGCGGCACCTACAAGGAACAAAGACCCTCAGCACCCTGCGGCAAGGCTCGGGAGCGAGATCTGCCCCGCGCGGGAGCTGCCGCTCTCCTGGGCCGCGCTGGGGGAGCCCCGGAACGTGTCTGGGGGCGGCGAGAGGAGCGCTGCTCCCGAGCGGCTCCATCGCGCTGCGCCAGCGTGCAAAGGTCACAGCTGGAGCCCCTTGCGCAGAAAGGGAAACAAAGCGGAGCTGACAGCCATTTGCATAAACCCGAGAATATCAGCCCTTCCTCCCCACCCCCGGGAGCGATAAGTAAGGATCTCATGACAAGAAACCCAACAGCACATTCCAGCTGGCAGCTCCTCGCAAGCTCTCGATAACACCAGCCCTTGCTGCCAGATGGAGAATCTTTTACATCATCAGCAAACCGCCCAAGGACTGGGACAGGGGCGAACCGAAGCCCCCGGCACCCCCCTCCCCGTTTTCCCTGGAGGTTTGATAGGCCCATACGGTCCTGCCAAGCGGGCTCTGCCCAGAGGCGCGCAGATGGCTCAGCGAAGCGCCGGCGCTTACCGTGGGGCTGGAGCACGCTGCTGCTCACGGGAGGTGGGCTGCTGTTTGGCTGCCTGAAGAGATGGTTATTGGGGTGGTTCGGGGGAGGGCTGGACGGCTGAATCCGTAACCTACGCAGGGAAACAAGCACCTTCTCGTCACGCCTGCTCCTCATTAAGATGCCTTTTCAACTGAGAGAGCTAACGCCAAATGCTGCGCTTCTCTTGTTTTAAATAAACACCACAGAGCCCTTGTTTGGGATCCCAATACACCTTGGCTTCTCTTCCGAGAGCCACCCGACCTGCCCAGGCCCCAGAGGCGGTGAGCTTAACCCGGTGGCTACAGGAGAAACCCGGGGGCAAGGACAGCGCAGGCTCGCCTCCTGACTCCCTGCGGCCGGTGAGAAACCTACAGGTCAGCCTGCCTCCTCTACGAGTCGGGGTGCTGAAGCCAAGGGTGGTCACCTAACCAAAGGCCTGAAAAGCGTGAGAAGTCCAGCAGCCGCTCCGAGTAGAAAGCATGAGAGAAACCGGCTACTGGAGGGGACGCATTTTCAAGGCAGTCAAAAGGCAGAACAGTCAATCATCTGTTCAAAGCAGATTTGTGCCTTTGAATCGTGTTTCTCTGCTTCTAAAAGTCCTTCAGACAGAATCCAGCTAGAAGGACCAGGCACATCCACCTGGGAACTGGCTCTGCCGTTCTACCTTCATACACTTCCAACCCGGCCCTGCACTCTAAGTGCATTAGCTCATCCCTGGGCTTGAGGAAAAGCAAAACCCATTCCCCAGAGCTTTATGGAAGCAATTTCTTTACCTCTGAAGCTGGTGAGTGAGCAGAGCTGGCTGGTTTTCACATGGAGCTTGCAAGGGTGGAGATGGCTGGGGGGGCCGGATACAGTCCTGAACCAGGCACCAGAAAACAAGGAGTGTTGGCGATCAATAACATCTCAACTAGCAGATTTAGACATGCTGATTGGTGAGGTAGGACGTATCCAGATTCACCAAATACTCAACCCCCGACTGCAGCTCTGGCTATCGCAGCAGCTGTGTAAACATCACCGCTGAAGTCCTCCAGGCTCGCTTCTTGTTACAGCAAGCCGAGCCACCCGCCCCCTCAATCCCGCCGGGCCCCGCTCGGTAGCTGTGTCCGCAGCAATGCGGGAAAACACAGCTAAGACCTCCGAAGGTCTGGCTCCGGCCCCAGTACCTGGATCTGCTGATGAAGAATCTGATGGTGCTGCTCCTGCTGGTACAACATGTGCTGCTGCTGCGTCTTCTCCAGCGTCCTCTCGTCCATGTGCCCACCATACATCTTCTGAAGCTGCTCGCACTCCTGTAACGGACCCAACACACCCTCTAAGTGACCTTTTTGTGCACGGCACAGCTGCTGCGCAAAAAGGCGCTCTCTGCAGCCTACCCCTCTGAGAAAGCCACCAAAGAAAGCCTAATCCATTTCATCTGACAGAATCGGGTGTGTAGTAACACGGCTAGCTCAAGCCTTAGACAACAGAAAAGAAGCGGATGGACACGACACCGAGCTGGTACCATCGAGTTCTCTTCGAAACGCAAGCACGGAGCTCTAGTAATGACAACTTCAAGGTGAAAAGAGCATCTCGTGTTTCTACCGTGTTGTGAGCTGAAAGCCCTGTCCTGGGGCCAAATCCCGCTCGAGCCGTCGCCAAGACGTGCGCTGGCTGCGTAGGGAATAGCACGCAATAGGCTCTGAACTCTGGCGGTAGGAACTGCCCTTTTCCTGGGACACCCGGGAACAGCCCCAGAACTTTGCTGCCACAGGGAAGGCGGGAGAGCAGCAGCCACAGTCTAACAGGGCTGAGGAGACCCGCGAGGGCAGGCAGCACAGCCCACACGTGGGCACAGCGCGTGGTTTGCTCCCCAGAAAAGAAGGGGGGAAGCCCCCGAGGTTCCCAGCTCGCAGGTGAACAGCGCGTACGTGTAGAGGACGTTCAGCAGGGTTGCTGCGGACGTGCAGGATGGCAACAGCTCCTCGGCTGGAAAGCCGCTGCGTGCCCTCAGCCATTAGCGGTAAGGACTCCACCTTGTGCTTCCCGAAGCAGCGAGGCTCAGATGATAAAAGGCCCTTGCAGAGGCTCTTTCGAGGACCCCCACCCCAATCTTTTACCTGCTGAAGCTGTTTGATGCTACTGTTATTGCCCATCTTCTCCAGGTGGGCTTTGAAAGCCTGGATGCTGGCAGCACCATCTGAGAAGCGCCGAACCGGGGAGAAGCGTTCGGTGGGGAGGTGCAGAGTATTTGAGTCCTTGTAAATAGAACTGAACACATGGGGAAGTGGGTTAGTGATGCCAGCTAAAAAACAAACTCCGGTACAGAGACATTTGATTTACACCAGCCATGCCAAGTTCTACCTACCCACTCACCCAGAATAAACCATGTTTTCGATCAAGAAATAAAGTGCCATCATCACCGTGAACAGGAAACGGGATTACCGAGTATCCTCGGTGCCTGGACAGACAAGCGTGCTTTAAGGTTGGAGACGACTCAGCCACAAACCACATCCCAGATGGGCAGCAACTCATTGTCTATCCATACAGATGCATCTATCCCTCAACGGAAAAGGTTTACAGAAACCATGCAGCATCCTAAAAAAATCTAAAATTCACCTCTTCAGTGGCCCCTTCCTAAGCCTTCCAGCTCCCCAGGGCCCCTGACTACAGGAGGGGCACACAGAGAAAGGAGCCTGACGTGCTCTGCAGCCTCTGAGGAGGAAGGGGGGCTGGCATCCATGCTTAGAGATGCACTGAATTAAAAAAAGAGGGCAGGAACGTAACTCTGCACAGTAGGGGAAATCTTTCTAGCGCATTAGCCAAGCTGTCACTTCACATGCAGAGTCTCCCAGTTGCCTGGATGCCTGGCACCGGGCAAGCAGACATCGCCAGTATCGAGGCAACTGCGCCCGAGGCATCACAAGCACTTTCCCTTCACAATGAGGTTTCTTCTTCACCATCAGAGGGAGCCAGATTTTTTTCAGGAGCTCTTCACTGCCAAAGTTGGGGCTCCCCATTATCAAAGTCAAGCACTACGCTCCTGCCCTGCCATGAGGTGCAACCTGGGTTCTCGTTAGCGAAGCTAACTTTCCATACGCATGTCACCATGTGCCTTATGGCAAACAGGATCGGGTTTCTCTGCCTGTCCTAATGGTTTCTGCGCAAACGCAATCTATAAAACCCAGCAAACAATAGTTAACGGTACAGGCTCCCACAGCAGCCTTTGCCTGTGAGAAGGCGATGGAGACGTGGTCTTCGCAGCCCCTCTGACATCCTGGCACTAAACCCAACAGGAGCCCACCCGGCCGCACGCTGCTGTGGTCCCAAGCCACATCACTGCCGTGGCTGCTCTGAACACGGCTCTGCGCCGAAGCCTGTGCCACAAAGTGAAACCGTTTCTCCCGGAGAGGCTCCCCCTTATCAGGAGGTGACTGATGCTGGCCCATTTCCAGCAGGCTGGGTTCAGTTCTTGTCACTTGGTCTGCCTTAGCAGGACGTAGTTCAGTTTCTACAGATGACAACTTCCTTCCAAGGACAGAGCTGTGCCCCTGCCTTTTGATGCCACTCCATCCGTTAGCCTGACCCATTTGATCTCCTGTTGTGTTGATGGAAAGCAGAAGCTACAGATAAAACTACGCTGAGGTTCCCAAACCCACGTGGCCAAGGCAGAACAATTGTACCGCCTCGTACAATTGTTGTACTTCAATTCTGCTTTCAGATATTAAGTTATCGTGACCAAAACCGGGCGCTACATAAGAAAATGGCTTGAAATATGTTAAGTGCCAAAATAAAACCCACCTGCCATTCAGTAACTGAGGTCTATTTATGTGATGACACAAGCCTGCTAATGGTTTGTGCGCCATTTGTGTCTCGGACACGACACGTGGCAATCTGTTTAGGCCACGGTCAGATGAAGCTTCCGTGATTTCACAGGTAAAACATGAGCAGGCTCACAGCGCGTTATGACACCGAGGGTGGAACGAGCAGATACCACCCTGCTCATGATGCAACAAAACAGCCTCAGGACTCCAAAGCCAAGAGGCAGAGGTGACACCAACATATTTACAGGGCGAGTGTGTTTTAACAGCCTTGTAAAAAATCAATTCCTGCCGTGCTGAGTGACCCAGCTTACCTTTACGATTTGAGGCAGTCCTTAAAGCAGGACACAGCACATTCTGGTGGTTTTGCAAGCTGCGCTCCTCTTCCTATCAAGCTTTCCTGTGACCCTAGAAATCTTTCCCCTCCCGCTCTTCCCATCCCCCGAGCACCTCTGGGAGGGAGTAACTTCAGGGTAGAGGTGCTTATCTTGGTTTTCTGGAGTTCCAGCGTGGCACTAGCACTGTCTCAGTCTGCTCAGAGTTCACCTGTCTCTGCTGATTACATCAGTGCTCAGCTCAGCAGGTATCTGGCCACAATAAAAAGCGCTTTGTCAAGCTCGCCAGCGTGAGGTGGCTGAAAGACTGAGCACGAGCACCAATCCAGCCCGGTAGGCGACTGCTTTCTCAACAGCCGAGACCAACGGGCAGCAAACTCTGCCGTTTGCAGCTGCTTTGCGCCCTCAGCGCCGAGAGGTTCAGCGCACAGGTTCTAAGCTGCCTCTGCGGCATTAGCGTCTCCGGTTTGCTGCTGCGCCAAGGACTCCGTGGCAAATTAACACCTCTTGCTGTCAGGAGTGCCCCACCCACGCACTTTGAGCGTGTTTAGATCCCATCTGCATCGGTTCCCTCCTTCCCAGACATTGCGATTTTCTTCCCACCCCAGCTTCCTTCCCCCACATCGCTCCCATCAGGGGTTCGGATCAGAAATGAAATGACTCTTGAGGAGCTTTGCAAAGAGACTTTGCAGTCAAAACACACAACTCTGGTGCAGAACAGTGAGGTTTTTAAGCTCTGGTGTAGATGATTCTCGGTGCAGTCTTTTGCCTGCATCTGCCTCCAAAAATGTTCTGTAGAAAATCTGCTCTCTACTGCTAGCTTGACACCTACCATTACAACAGAGAAAAGCTTTCCTCTAAAACGAACAGCTCATTCCCAACCCTTACGTGACGGCAGCCGTTCTGGCAAATCATCTCCAGCCGCAAAAACGGGACCGGAGGGGAAGAGCCAGACGATTCCTGCCCCTGCGCTGCCTGTATCTGCGGGCACGCAGCCCGTGCCAGCGCAGAACTGCAGCGTCCCCAGCGCGGTCAGACACCCTCTGCTCTGTGGGTCTGCTCTTTGTACTCGCTCCTCCTCCTCGCCCCTCCCTGCCAAGCGGGATGTCCTCAGTGCTCCATTCCAGACGACATCTCAGCAGGTTTCCTGGCGCAAAGCTGCCCGAACGGCCGGTGCCATTACTCACCGGTGCTGATCGGGTACCAGGTGTGGAGCCCAAGCCCGGGGTCGGAAGGACTGCTGTCCTAGCTGCCTCTGCAAGTCTGGAGGGATTTCAGCTGTAGGGTTGGTCATTGCCAGAGTGTGCCTTTTTGACCTATTTGCCAAGTATCTGCAACAAGCAGGAGCACATTTTATAAGAGACTGATGGGAGTACTCCAAAAACAGGGAGCGTTAGATAATCCAGAGTAAACGGGAAGGAAGAACGCTTGCTGCGGTGCTCAGAACCAACCGGGGAGAAGCGCGCCACGGACACGCTGCCCGTGCCCGTCACATCACTGGGTCTTCACTGCTTAGGGGACAAGCGTGGTTTCGGCGGCTTGCGTGCTACTGCCAGCCTCAGAAGGCAAGAGCACCTATTTGCTCTTCCCAGCGGGAAAGCCACGTTTCATCTCGAGGGGACTGCTGGTATATCCCTTTGGGAATACGCAGGTGACTGCCTGCCCTCAACGTGGATTCGCTCCGCTACAGCAGGTCTGCCTCCCTCTCCCAAGGCCCCACTGAGCCACGGGGAAGCCTGCTGCGTGCACAGAGCCAAGAGACTAGTCACAGATAATCTTAGCAAGAGCCGGCCAGAGAAGGGGTGCGGGATGGCCTTTGCACTTCAGACCTGCCCTGGGACGCCCCGGGCCTAGCCGCGAGCAGTGGGCAGCTTGTCACAGCAGGGGAAGGGTGCACGAGGGCCACCCCACCTGAGATTACGGGTGGGCAGAGCCTCCGGCTGCCTGAGGAAGGGCGCTGGGCTGAGGAAGGGCTGGTGTCCAGCCCGGTCCGAGTGCGCCATCTAGTCCCGGCTCCACTCTCCGGGGAGTCGGAAATGGCCCAGCGATGCACAGGGCGAAGGCAGCCAGGGAAACCCAGCAGCGAGAGGGCCCCTTCCTCCGGAGCCACAGCCCCCGCGCCAAGGCTGGGCTTGCCTCTTACACCAGAGCCCGGGGGCAGCAGCCCAAGCTGAAGCACCCTCCGCACTGGAGCCACGAGGCTTCAGTTCTTTTGCAAACCCCCTAAGACTCGGGGAGCGCGCAGGGCAGACCTCGGAGCCTCTGCTTTGGCAAGGATGTGAGGAAGGCCCGCGCAGCTCAGAGCTGCTGCCCTGGACTGCCAGTTACTGGCTGCAGCGATGCTCGGAGCAGCTGGGGGCACGGGGCCAGAAGAGATAACGAACAAAGCGCCTACCCCAGATGCCCTGGCCTGTGACAAGCGGCGGGGCTAGCACTTTACCCACTCAAGGCCAGGCGGGATGAACGCCCGCTTACAAACTCAACTATTTCTACTCTTGCGAACCAGCAGCAACGAGGCAGCTGTGGTAACCGTGACAAAGATCGCTTGGCCAGCGACACCGGGGATACTAACGGGGAATTCTCACCTTCGCTCTTCTCCCCCGCTACGGCTCCCTGCAACATCAACGGGGGAAGCGCAGAAGAGCAGCAAGCAGTGAAGCTGTTGCCTTCTCCAAACCCAGGCTCTCTTTGCTAGCTACTGAAGCCACTTAAGCAGAAGACAGCAAGTTAACAGAATGAAGAGTGCTTAGCGTTGTGGTAACTTGCCAAAGTCTGTGCCATTAGCTGTTTAAGAATCATTTGATGCAGACGGGGAAAGGTTCCCAAAGAGCTTCACAGTTGTGGTTTGCTAAGATCATTTTATTTCAGATCTCCAGGGAACAATCCAATCACGAGCTATAACAGCGTTTCGGGTGGAAGAAAGTTCCCCAAAGCTCAACGGAGATGTGACTGTTCCCTGGAGCAGAGCAAAGACTAGGCTCTGTTTTCAAGGTCAGATTAAGAAGGGCAAAAACTGCTCACCGGTGGCTGCATACAGCGTGTTCGGAGCAGTGTTCTGAGAAGCTAAATATTTGCATCTGCCCCCGACGTTAATGCTATTTACCCTTCTCCTCTGATGACTACTGACACATTGCAACATAAGGGGGTGGAGAGCAAGTTAACACACAACCTGGACGGGGCTTCTTCTGGGCCATCTGGTGGAAGAACAACACGCGGTACTACGAAAGGACTAAGGGCAGCCCTGCCGAGAGCAGTGAAGTGACCTACGGGTCCAAGGAGACTTGCCTTTCAGTGGGATCTGAACGTTTCAGTGGCTTGCAGCCTACAAAATACCGCGTGGGGGTTTCAAAATGTCTCCAGCTGAGCTAATGCTTGAGGTTAAAGACTCAACTGAAAGCTTCGGTTTTAGAATAGGAGAGGTGAAAATCTGCCCAGGTAAGATGTCCAGGCACCTCCTTGCCAAGAATCGGATTTATCCGATTTGCACGGTCAGAAGGACCGTCTGCCATCTGAGGAGCTGTCAGCAGACACTACGGGCCCTAAGCGACAGCTTTCAGTAGCTCTAGGCCGCGCAGCGGCGCATAGAGTCCGCGCTCCTGAGCCCTGCTAGGGAGGACAGCGCGCCGTCAGGGTACAGCAGCTCGGCAGGGGCCCGAGGCAGCCTACAGCGCCCGGAGGCGCACGCCCTTCATCGGCTCGATACTGCGACTTGGCCGCATCGCTTCCGTGGCGCTGCCTTGCAGCCGGGGCAGGCGGCGAGCACGTGCCTTGCCTCTACCGTGGCTCGCTGGGTGAACAGCGGCTCGTGAAGCTGGAAAACACTGAGAGCGAGCACAAAGACGAGGGCGGTGAGGAACTGGAGTATAAGGCTACACAGAAAACACAGGATGTGCTCTGTGTCGACTCTAAGGAAGGGCTGGAAGCGAGTTCTTTCACGTGCACCAGCTTTGGCTTTCTTCTAAGCTCAGGCAGGAAAAAGGAGCCTCAGCGCACACTCTGCACAATCTGTCACTGCACACACCCACCGTTCAAATCCCCCCTTCGCTCTGGAGCACTGAAAGGAGAAGAGCTGGCAAAGGCTCTGGCCTAGGGCCTCCACCCACCCCAGCGCTTCCCTGTCTGCAACCAACCCCCAGTTTGAATCCTTCTCCCGAGCGCAGCCCCTGAGGAAACGCTACCTTACTGGAGGTGGCCGCCTCTACAAACTGGGGGGGAATCCAGAAAGATTTTCAACTTTGAGGTAAGAAGCAGGAGCACTCCGCAACCACACCCGCCACGTGTAGTGCACCAGCTGGTTAGCAGAGAAGAAACTACGCAAAAGCTACTACGAAAATGTTAGCAAGGACATGGTTAGTGTTTTCACGGATTGAGAAAGTACAAGCATATTCTACCCACTTCCCAGTACGTGTCTGGAGCAGACAAAGAGAACAGAAGTTTCCAGCCTGATATCTAACAATCCTTCCCTTATTGGAGCAGACTATTTTAAGGCCTCCTGCTAAAATTAGAAGCTAGAGGTACCCACATTTCCAGCAAGCTCACTTTGTTTAAGGCATCAGAGTTGGATGTTTACTGCATGTCTTGATACAAAAGCTGCATTGACACCCAAGGCCACAGATGAGATCTTCCTACCTCCATCACTCAGCAGGGAGGGGTGAATCACTTAGCACTCATTTTGCAGGTTAGTGTGGATTGCATGCTGGTGCACACTAAGCAAAGGAATTTAGCAGTTCCAGAGTTTCTAGAGAACCTACTGTTCAAATAGCTAACCATTGCAGGGGGAATCCGGCTTTGTAAGCGCCTAGTAGTGTCAGAGGAGTAATTGCCGACAGTAATCAACGCCCGCAAGAACTAGAGAAGTGTTGAGCCTTCGCTGTAACCAACGCTGCTGCCTGTGATGAGGTTGCTCGTGCTTTAATTCAGCTGTGGAACACCACAGGGTGAGCCTCTTGGAGGGTACTAAGGGCAAACGTTAACAGACTGGGGGTTACCTCTGCACGGCTTCCTGATCTGGCTCCCCATCGGAGCTCTCCTCGTCCACAGGGGTGACGGCTGGGACAGCCTGCAGAGAGAAGAGAAGCCATGGGTTCCAGAAAGCGGCTGGCGCGGTCCCGTCCGCACAGCGGACACCCGACCTCCCCGCACAAGCTTTCACAAGGATGTACGTCGGCTCCTCTGCAGCACCGAGGACACTCGGCCAAGAACCCCTTCTGACATTACCTCCCCAATCAAAACTGCCTGTACGAGGCTGCTGCTTCTTTTGGCGCTACCAGGAAAATGCATCGATACAGATGCACCAAAGAAGAAAGAACATGCATTAACGCCCAAGACAGGCATTTTAGTTTCCCCTATTAGATCAGCAAAGGAGAAGAAAAGCAACTGTAAAGAGAGTTTGCAAACACTCTGTCAGTTCCAGAGAGGAATATCATCTCGGGGGCTGGCTACAGGAGAGCACAGCAACTCTCCCACAAGGGGACAGAGCATCCCGCCGCTCCGGAGCGGGGGAGCCTTCGGAAGCAAGCGGGCACGCTCCCTGCAGTCTCTGCCACGACCTGGAGGCAGTCACCTCTGCCTGCGGGAGAAGATATTTATGAGCACGCCACCAATTCTCCTCTTTCCTTGTGCTACTTACTGGCGTCATGGTGACGAGCGGAGAGGGACCTCGAGGCCGTTTGAGCAGCTGCTGTGCGTGCAGCTGGATGTTAGCGCCGCCGTCCGACGCCCTCCGCCCCAGCGGGCCCATGCCGTTCAGCAGCTGCAGGGTGGGGGGCTGCAGCAGGGACTGCTCCTGGGAAGCACACACAGTGCCGTCACCAACCCCGCTCCGCGTCCTTCGGGTACCCAAACCCCAGGGTCAAACACCCGGAGGCTGCCACGAGAAGAGACAAGCCTTCCGGGCTTCAGGAGAGATGAAGGAATATCACCAGCATCTCGGAGCTGACGCGGGGCAGAGAGAGGCAGGGCCAGTGGAAAAGCAGTGTTTAACTCTCCGTTTCCCCGCACTCTGCTTTAGTTGCCAGGCAGGCTGCAACCTGCAGCTCCAGAGCCAGGCAGCGCAGTCCTATTTCCCCCCAGCCCATTAATTAATTTCATATTGCAGCGTTCTTTTGTTCGTCAGCTTTTTAAGAAACCAACCAGAATCATACCTAAGAGACAGCAAGAGGGTAAATCTGGGAGCTTGTGGAGCCCAGGGAACTGGCCACAGAGAGAGCAAGCGCGAGCACCCCCCCACGCACACACGCTTGGTGGGGCACAGACGGCGGCAGGGGCGCGCGCGTCGCTCAGTACCTTGTACTCCAGCTGACCCGTGGGCTGCAGGTTCTGCCTAGGCAGCACGTTGTGCATGAAGTTCACGTTCGGGGTCACCTGCAGGAACGGAGCCTGAGGAGTGACACGGGGGAAGCCAGGCAGGAGCTTCTGCAGATCTTCCATGACTTCCGTCCTGCGCAATCACATTTACAGGCAGGTGAATTAGCACCGATGTGAAGAGAACCACCCGTGGGCCCAGCGCACTCAGCCTCCCTTCACAAACAGGTTTCTTATCGCTCTGGAAAACGGTCAGAGAGTAGCCAAGCCACTCTCGGTTTTTATTTGTCCCTTTTTCCCCTCCAAGTTGAGATTTGCCAAAACTAGCTCTTTGCATTAACCTCGATCCCATTTATCACAAAAACTTCACCTAGGGCGTGACAGCAGTGCAGCTTAGGTGAGAAACTGGCTTGCACACCAGTGGCCACCACTATAGCTCCCACAGAGCTACTCAGGAAGACGAGGAGGACATCTCGTCCTCAGCTGAAATACTAACCAAGTTGTGCAACGGGACTAGGACGTTTAAAAACACTTTTGCTAAAGAGACACCTGGAATCTCTTTCTCCATCTAGCAAACATCAAGTCTGCAGAAATAACTCCAAGCCACTCACGGCAGGAGCAGGAAACCAAAGGTTTGATACCAGCTACGATACAGATACACGCACTCCTCACCGCCTGGCCTGGCTAGAGCGAAGCGGAGACCTGGGACCGAGGGCCACGCTGTGAAGCGTATTTGCCAGCCCAGAAACTGGAGACCAGTGCCAGTCCGAAAGGTATCATCAACCCTTACAGACCACAGAGCCCAGAAGTCCCCTTAAGGCCTCTCGTCTGTCACTGTAGCACATGACTAAACCGGTGACATCTCAGAAGGACCCAACTCACGTGCTAGGAGTAAACCTTCAGGTTCCCTTAACCCTCCCTCAGGGAGTTAGAGTCCAGTACTAACCGTGGGTCAGCTACTCCAACTGTGTGCCTTCTCATTGAGAGGTAACGGACCAGAGCTTCGGGTGACGGCTCTTCCCCTTCGTCACTGTCCAAGTTCATTGTTCCGTCAGTCTGGGCGGGCAAAACATGGGAGATGTTGAAATACAAAGCGAGGACCAAGCGAAAGGCTTCGATGCGAGCCCGGGAAAAGAACTTGCAGGGGTCATCAAGGGGTGCACCTCACCTCCACAATTTGGTTTTCAGGGTTGATGAGCTGGACTTGTGGCACATTGATGCTCATGGTATTGCCCGTCTGTTCCGTCTGCTGAGCAGAGAGATCAAAAGCAGAAGACATGAAGCTGGCATCTCTTACAACCCCTCTACAAACACTGCTGGATTAACACCAGTGCACAGACCTAAGCATTCGGGAAAAGGGAGGTTACCCTGGAGCCAGTGAAGATCCATTTATTCTTAATTTTCAAGCGGTTGCCTCATTTCCCCCTCTCCCTTCTGCTCAGGCAGGGTCAGCATCTATTTTGCTTCCCTTATGACCTGGCCTCTCTCAAAGTAAATCTTCATTTCTTGGAGAGCAGCACAAATTGAGGAAGAGGCATCGCACAGCGGTGCTGGTCTGTAAACTCCAGCTCCCAGCCAGTAACCCTCCCATTGCCATCTCCTCCGTCACTAAGCTCACACGAGACTCTGTCTGAAGGGTGTTCACTAAACCCACAGCCTCTGAACAAAGCGTTCCTAACCTCAGGATTACGGCACCCTAAACACACACAACATTCTCAGACGAGGAACGTTTTGACGCTCCTGCCAGGGTGAGGACGCCCACAAGCAAGTCTGAGTTTAGCAGGGAAGGGCCTGGCTGTGCCAGCAGGATCTACCTGGATGTTAGCAGAGGTGGGGAAGGTCATGGTCCGTGGTATACTTGGAGATGCTGCAATGCGCAGATTCTTGTGTCTCTTCAGACGGTCGCAGAGCAGGCTGTAGATTGCACTGTAGTGATCATAGGCATCGGCTCGCAATGACTAAAAGAGGAAAAGGAAAAAGCAGTCAGTTCTTTTTGTCAAGCAATAAAACACGCTCCCTACTGTGCTGAGGTTGCTCAGTTACCAGAGGTGATGAGCAACGAACACGGCCGTTTGATCCCCAGTGGGAACAGGCAGGACACGACTGCCGGCTGCGGCGCCTCACCTGAATTGTGCGCTCCTTGTCCAGCCCCATGTCCGCCATTGCCAGCAACACGTCCTCGTTCAGCGGCTCCATCTGCCTCTCAGTCTTCAGGTGCTGACACTCCGCTATCAGCTGTAAGAGCACAGACACAGGCTTCAGCGCTGACGCTCCGAAAGGCACGCCGATGAGTCACGGCGCTCTGGAGAACCAAGGCACCAGGCTCCGGCTGCAAGCTGGCACGAGCTTTGAAGGCTGATGGCACACCAATTCAAAATCTAGTGCCTTAGGCCCGCAGCGCCAAGGGGAAAGACGCAAAAATATATGCAGATGAGGAGCAATGTGGAAAGCAAGACCAGGAGACACAGAAAGCAGAAAGGCAGCACACCCGCGCTTGGAACAGGAGTTCTCAGACGGCCGAAACGGGCGTTGCAGCACTACGTGCCCGGAGCCCGTCTGCAGCCCGGCTGGCACCGAGCAGACCCCCCTCACGCACCAGCTCGCTTCTGCTTCTCACCCTGTCAAACTCCGCATCAGCCTCCCCAAGCTTCATCCACTTGTGTTTGCAGATCTGCTCCATGGAGAGCCGCTTGCTCGGGTCCAAGACCAGCATGTGGCGGATCAGGTGTTCACATTCTGCGAGGGAAGAGAGAGGCTGAGGAACCCGCAGGGAAGGACACGGCTTCTGCAGGAGGCAGCCTTGCGCTGCCAGGGCAAAAGCGCCTTTTGCTTTCAAAGCGACGCAGCACTTGGCCGTAGGAAGCCACGCATAGCCAAGAAACTGCTTCTCCTTCTGCACTTCGTCCCCGTTCAGTCCCCTGCGTGCCACTTTGCTGCACACGTTTGCTTCCCTCACGCTAGGGGGGAAGGAAGCCAGCCAGGCCAGCGGGCCCCTGTGCTGTTTGCCGGAGCCCCTAGGTGGCACGCTGTCACCCTGTCCCTCCCCGCCGCGCCGGCACTGGCCGGGGGACACGACTGCCTTTTGGGGGCTGAAGGGCAAAGCACCCTCTGAACATTCCCCACTCAGCAACAGCTCACGGGGAACGATTTCTCCATCGCATGACGCGTGTGCTGTCACCGTGGGGGACTGCTGAGGCTCTCCCCCGTTTGGGGTGGGATCTAAGCTTGCTTTAAAAGCACCACATGCTTTAGCAAGCATTTTCTGCATGAAGGGAACCTCTTCCCCGAGCAAGGCGGCAGGCCAGGAAGCTTTCAGCTGGGCAACTCCACACAGCCCATGCAACATTATTCCTCAATCTGAGAGCGGGCAACCAAAAAACTACGTATAGAGTCATAGAATTGTTTAGGAGGGAAGAGACCTTTAAGATCATCGAGTCCAACTCGTTCTTAAGTTTTATTGGAGAATTAATCACACTTCTCAAAACCAAGATTGATTACTGAAGTGTTCAGAAGCGTTTTTGCAGAAGCAGGACATAGACATTGGTCTCTGATGGGGCTACTGCTGGAAATTCACGTGCTCTAATGCTGTAAAAAGCTTCTTGTCCAAAACAGGTATAGCGAAAGCCTCTGTATTCCTAAGTCACTAGTCCATTTTTAGCTTTCACATTTCCCAAAATTTAGAAAGAGTGTATCTTTGCTAACATTTCGCTATAGATTGCATAGTTATACACATGAAAGCTGAGATTTTAAAGAAGAGTATTTTGGTTTCTAAATCCTAGATTCAGAACTCATTTTAGCTTACGTTACAAACCACCATCCAGCGGCTAAGCTTCCCGGCATACCACTTGGCTGGCATATAAATCAACCGGTATACTATAATTTAAGTGCTCCAAAGAATCCGTAAGCAGAGACGCGACCAGCGCCTGCTCAGCGCCACGGGCACGCACCCCTTACCTGTGGACATGAAAAATGGAATGCGAAATTTCCCGCTGAGCACCCTCGCCCGCAGGTTCTGCAGCGTGCTCCCGTCGAAGGGCAGAGCGCCGCAGACCAGCACGTACAGCACCACGCCGAGACTCTGCGTCCAAAACAAAGCTCGCGTCAGCAACGTCAGAGGGAGAGACTGGGACACTGCAGTTAATTGCAATAAACGTTGTTTAAATAGAATAGAATAAAGAAGAAAAAGCAAATCCCATTGGAACGGGCCTTGTTGACATCTCAGTCCTATTTTTTGGAAACTAAATTAAAACACATTTCTGGGCAACTAATATTTTTGGCACCACGCCTCCCAGTAAAGAAAACGTGCGACACAGTAGCCAGAATAAAATTTTATAGGCATTTCTTCAAAAAACATTTTCTGCCGTATCGGGGGCTTTTCTCTGAGACACGTACAAAGTATTCAGGAAGCAAAGCCAAACAAACAGAGCAAAAATGAGACCAAAGTAAGAGCGGAAGAGGTTCATGGCATACCCAAATGTCAACCTTTGGCCCATCGTATTCCTTTCCTTCAAAGAGCTCTGGAGCAGCATAGGGAGGACTCCCGCACCAGGTTTTAAGCAGCTGGCCGGGTGTGAAGATGTTACTGAACCCGAAATCTGAAAGAACAAAGAGAACTGATTAGAGGAGGAAGGCTGCTGCGAGTCAGGCGGGCGGTTGGGAACCAGGCTTCCACCTTGTATTCAAGAAACCCCCCAGAAATCTCTCGTGCCGATTTCCAACCTCCAGCTTCTCCGACGTCAAGTTTCACAACTTCATTAAGACCAGGGCAGCTGCCCGCAAACGCAGACAAAGGGCAAGAGAGCAGGAAATTTTGATTTTCCAGACAGCACTACACGAGCTGGAAACTTTGGTTATGGCGGGCAGCTCTACACACCAAGTCAAATCATTCACCAACAGCAAATAATAAATCCCGAAAGAGAAATTAAAAGAAAGGTCTTAACCTTACGGGTAGCCAAGCATCAGCTTACGTGGGCACTAATGGCATTCTCCACTAATTAACCTGCCACCCCCTGGGACTTGTATTGGGAAGAGGGTAAAGAAATCGAAGCCTGGATTCGAGAAAAGTGAGCTTTTTCTCATAAAAAGAAGGAATCCTCATTAATCATTTCCTTCTTTTTTGCCTCAATGGAAAAAAGCAAACACGCAGTAAGAGAGAGGCGTCTCCGCGTGGCACGAAGGGGGTGCCCTCAGCAGCAGCCCGCTCGGAAGGAGCGGTGCCGCAAAGGCGATCCGCAAACCGCTTTGCCTGCGTTTCTGCTAGAAGCGTGCCAGCAGGAGGGCGAGCGGCATTAATGCACGTGGACGGGGACGCACGGCATCAAGGACGTTTTTCACGGCATTTGCACCTCCTCGCGGCAGGCTGGCGCGAGAAGTGCTGGAAAAACCAAGGAGGGCCAGAGGTCCTCAGTGTGCAAATTCGGATTAAACCAAAAAGCATCGCGGCAAGAACAGACAGTACAGCTGCAGAAAGCAGAAATCTCTTGTAAAGAGCTTAAGGTTATTTTTGACTCCGTCACTGGTCAGAACCGCAGCGTATAATGCGCAGCTGACTGCCTACCTGTCAGCAAAACACAATGTTGTGGAAGGAGAATCTGACTGAAAATGCATGTTTTAATATGAGTGTACAAATGGTAAAGAATATTTGAGATCCAAAGGCACAAAAGTGTTTTTCCCATTTCTTGAAATAAATACACATTCGTCTTGAAAATTCATCTTTGTTTTTATCTGCTTATTTCTCCGTGCAGCCCTTTATCCATGCTTTAAAAGATAAGGACTTTGGCACGCATTCTTCAGCTGTCGAGAAAGGTTTGTTTTCCTAAATCACATAAAACTCCGGGTTTGCCCTAACACGTTCAACGTTACCCTGCCGAAAGGGAAACGGTTGTCGTCTTTTAGACGAAAGCCCCTTTACCCCAGCGCCCAGAGTTTCAGGGGAACTTCCAGGAGCGAGCCACCGGCGAGGCCAGCGCCTCCGTGCAGGAGGCAGAGGAAACCCACTAACAGGCGAGCCCGTGCTCCTGCTGGCGATCGCCGCGTTCCTTACAGGATTTTCCATGACCTCATTTCAGGTGACTCTCCTCGCCTCCTTCAAACGGCTTCTGCAAAACTCAGCAGACCACCGAGCGCAGCCCGGCACAGCTCCTGCCAGCTCCGCTCCAGGAGGGCGCAGCCACCTTTCCCTTCTTCCCACCCCTTCGCAGGGGCAGAATTCTCGACGCGGAGATGGTGTTCCTGCGGAAATACCTGGAGTACAGGCGACGCTGCTCAAACCCTACCTCAAACAGGGCACAGAGACGGTAAGTTTTCTTTAAAAGCATCACGGTATCAACACAAGGCAGTTAAACGCCCTTTGGGTTTTTACTGTTGGAAATGAAGTCATCTAAACTTCCAAAACACAGGAGCAGTCAGCCTTTGGAGGACTATTTCAGGGAAACAGTACACAGCTGCGCAATTGTCTTTTCCACCTCTGTGAGCTTTTGAGCTGTTCTGTCTCACGTTTAAAGTAGGATGTGTAACGAGCGCCTGAATTACGGCTACCAGAGAAAGCAGTAAACACTACAGCACTGAACGTATTTCCAACTCCTAACAACAAAGGACTTGTAGTCAAGTTTAGATGTAAACTCTTTCCGACTGTGCAAGAACACGCTGGAATTTTGGTTCTTCGTATATTTTGAGCATATTATTCTGGTTTAGTTATTTTTGTTTGTCCTTGTACGTACTCAGGTGGGCTTTGCAGCATTTTGGGAACCAGCCGTGTTTCCGAAGCGGTGAGTATCGCCCCGCGCAGCCCGGCGCCAGCTCCAGCTCTGCACGGGACGGAGGAACCGGGTGCTCCGTGCGCTGCCGCGCCACCCACACGACGCCGATGAGCCCCGCCGGACGGCAGCAGGGCAAGCGAGCAGCGCGCGTTCTGCAGCCAGGGCAGAGCTGCGCCGTGCCAGCTGGCGGAGCCGCTGAACAGACACGCAACAGCTGCCTCCTGCAACCTTCTCTGCCTCCCAAGAGCTGCAGGAGATTGGCTGCCTTTGAAACGTTACCCCTCTTTCACAGGGGGCTGGAATTAGCCCACGGGTGCACAACTCCGGCAGCGGAGAGCAGGTGGGCAGAGGGAGCAACCCCGCAGTCTCTCCTTCGAGAACCGGACTAGGAGGGCAGAGATGCCACGAGCGTGTCGGTGTTCACCCAGCAGGTCCTGCAGCTCCTGCGGTCACCCACGGCAGCCCCGGATTTCAGGATGAAAAGCCTCCCCCTCTGGAGAGCTGCTGCTCTACCCAGCACTTTCCGGGCTCCGGGTGAGTCACGCTGCTCATCTCTGCGGGGAGCTGGAGCCAGACGGCTCCGTCTTGCACGACACGCTGCTCAAAGGCTGGAAACAGCTCCCAGAACCCACCTGTGCCGCATGAACCGAGGTCAAGCCTGGTGAAAACAGCAGGCTTTTAAAAGTTAAGGGGGAGGATTTGAAAACCCCAAAGCAACAAACAACAAAACAAAATCTAAACCCAACAGAAAAACAAACTACAACTTAAATAAACTTTCTTACAAACCATGGCAAGTCACCCCAGGCCGAGGAGACGCACAAATCCAAATCCCCAGGGAGCAACCAGGTCTCATTCCACACTCAGATGCAGAGGGAAAGGGGCATTTTTAAGGAGCAAGGTAAAAGTCACGACGCTGTGATACAGGGAAAATATTTAAAAGAACCATCTCTGTGCTACAGAACAAGTGGGCCCAGCGCCTCACGTTTCCTCAGAGCAGAGCTTCGGGGAGCTGGCTTTAGTGTCTGCACAACAGGGACTCATCCTCAGAAGGCGAAAGAGCGAGCAGACGCTTGCAAACGAATGCAAAGCAATGCATAGATCGGATTCCTCTCTGAAACCATACCCCGGGAAGGCCTGGGTATTTAGCAATAATCTCAACTCCTGGCTGAACTCTCTACTGGGAGCACAAGTGAACGTAGTGCCAGAAGCTACTGACTCAGACTTTGAGAAGGTACACTGGAGAAAAAGCATCCATGGGAAAAATGAGAGCGAGGGTAACAGCGTTCGGACCTTACTGTTTATGGAAAAATAGTATAGTTGCCATCAATCAAAAAACGCCAAACCCAAAAAGCACACTTGTAGTCGCCATCGAGTGAGAACAGCGGCGTCAACCCATTTCGAGACCGCTACGCTATCTTGCCAAGCGTCAAGGACTTCGCTAACGCTGAGCAAGGGATGCAAAGCTGCAAATGGAGGTCAGTTGTGACGCGCTAGAAAAGCTGCGCTGCCGGGAACGCGAAAGGTCTGAAAAAGTCCAAAAGCTGATGGACTTATGCACACGACTAAAGGCTGCGCGTGTGGGTATCAGAGGAACCGCAGAGCTGCGGTCCCGGTCTCAGGTCTGGGCGTTTGAGACGACACACGGGCTCGCTGCAGCCTTCAGCCCATCTGCGTTGCTGCTACTCAGCAGATAAAAAGCGATCAGACCTACCAAGCGGAGCCTTCAGAAGACACTCGAGATGTATCTATAGCTTACATCGGCTGAACGCTAAACGCATTATTGAAGAGGTTTGAGTTAGACACGGTTAACGGGTTTGGCAGCGGAGGTTTAGCTGATCCTCCTCCCTGCGTAACAGGGCTTTGTGCATTTCCGTAGTATTTGTTCTGGGAGGTCTGGTGTGAAAGAGATCGGCTGCTATCGCTTCTTTTTTTGCTCTTGAAACAATGGAAGAACTGGTGTCAAGTTGTAATTGATGAGTTATAGGGACAAAACTTAATACTTGGAAAATCCTATACCATAAATCAGCTTTTCCAGGCTACTTTTCAAATCACTACTACGTCCTCCTGCCAAGCAAAACACTACCACCACCGGGGTGGGAACTATCTTCTAGAGTCCATTCTGGGAGCAGAGATTTGGAAGGGAAATAGTTTCCAACTCCCTTAGATTAAAAAAAAGTTTCCGTAATTTTCAGACATCCAGAGAGCTTGTCAGCGTGCTCGTGGGGACGTTTCTGTAGGAAATCCAGCTGTATTCCAGTTCCCACCCGGGGCAGTTTTGAAGTTTTTTCTTTCTTTCTTTTTGTTTGCTAGGCACCCTCCCCCCTACACACAGATTAGATTTTACCCCATGAACACAAGATGGCCTCAAACCACTAGCGCATCCGCGTGCGTAAGACGGAAGGCAGAAAGCGCTGCTTAAAGACCTCCCGAGCAGCCTTCCTCGCAGGAGCCCCATCCCTGCCACCAGCTCCTTCCGCTGCCCAGCGCGGCGGCTACCGGCGGGCGCTTGCTGCTGCCCTCCTCCAGTGCAGAGGCTCTTACCCACTGTAGGAAGCGAGTCTGACCGGCAGAACCAAGCCATTTTCCCCAAATTGTCGGTGTTTCTCTGAGTGACGGCACACAGCGGAGCGCTGGCGTTCAGCTGCCCAAGGAACGCTGTTCAGCAGAAGGCAGCACGCGTTCACCTGACACACAGGACACGCTACAGACCACTCACGCTTCGTCAGCGAGGTCTCTCTTACTCATCCTCTGCTCCCAGAACAGGTCAGCGCCCTCGCACCAAAGCGAAGCGAGACATGGTTTATACTATTAAGTGTCCAGAGGAAGTGTCACAGAAGTCCTTCACTCCTTTCTACTCCTTCCCGGTTCCCTCCTCACAAAGCGAGGAGGAGGGAAACCTGAGAAGTTACTAATCATTTTACTACAAATCAAATGTTAAACTCTAACACCTACGGATGATACATAGGAGAAAAGTAACACGACAAACAAGACTCTTTCCTCTCTCCAAGATGCTATCAAGCAGAAGAGTATCCCCAACTCCCAGTATTAAAATCACTCCCAGACTGAAAAGTTTTGTAGCCTTAAGCATTTTTTTTTTTTTTTTAAATCAAGTTGTAAAAGCCAACAGGATCTCCAAGGAAGCCTATTAAAGGGGGGGCAAAGTGCTTTCCAAAAACGCTCTGCTATGCATCAGGCTCTAGCAGAATTAAATGGTAAGTATGAGCTCTTCCAATGCAAAAGCCCACGAAATGAGACGACCGGGGCGGTATTAAATCCTCTTGTTTCCATCGGTTGCCACATAATCCCACAGAGCTAAATAAAGTCAGTCTAGCCAGTGCATCACGGAGCTCAGCAGCCAGGGCTCAATCCCATGCACAAGAGGATCGCAGACACGCAGCCCTGTGCGAGGTCAGTCTAGAAACTGCCCAAGGCGCAGGCTCTCGAGAAGGGCCGTCATTAGCGAAAACCCCCACCGCCCAGTAAAACACTGGGAACAGACTGGTAGGGCCTCTCGCTTTAGTAACTTCAGCTTCTCTCCCCGCAACGAATGAAATGCCCAAAGCACCGGGGCTATCCTCCTGCTCTGTCAGACAGCAAAGTGAAAGGATTCCGAGAGTCATGTTTCCCCTTCACTGCTCTACCGCAAACATCGTCATCCCTACTTTTCCATTCTCTCTCTCTCACCCAGTCTGACCTGCTTCGAAGAAGCCCTAAACCGGCAGCGGGTCTCAAAACAAGGTCAATTTTTTAATACTAGTCTCGCCCATTATCCAGCGTATTGGAACACCGCAGTATCTATAGCCGTCTATCTGCCTAGGAAACCAAGCCTGCTTTTTTCCCTCCTCCTTTTATTTTGCACTACTTGAAGGGAGATATAAATCTCCTGGCTACAACCTGGCAGTTCCAGCTCTGGGCAGCAGGCCACACAGAAATCCAAAGCTTCCTTTAGCTGCACTGCGCTTCCTTCTTGCTGAATACCTGGAAGCAGCCAATGCCTACATTTATTAACTTCTGAGAGCAGCTGCCTTCCTCCCACACCGCTAGTCTTAGCTCACCTGCTATTTTGATGTTAAGGTTAGCATCCAGAAGTAGATTTTCTGCCTTCAGATCTCTGTGGACTATATTACGACAGTGACAGAAGTTGACAGCAGCCACTATTTGCTTGAACTTTCTCCGGGCTTCCTTCTCCGCCATGCGTCCGTGGGCCACCAAGTGATCTGTAAGGGACGAAGCGAAGAACAGAGCGGTTATTCGCACAGGGAGCGCAACCCAGACAGGGGCTCCCCGCACACTTGCGGCGAGCGATGCAGAGGATGGAGACGGGGAGCGACGCGGGCACCGGCGTGTTTTCCAGGTTCCGACACCAGCCGGGGTCACGGCTGAAGCTAGACGGGAAGGGACTCGGGCACACCGCTGCCACACCAGCCCTCGCCTGTCTCCAAGTGAAAGGCTTTAAAATCATAAACCTTCCTCTATTTAGAGGATGGCTGACGGGGCTGGGTGGAAAATCAGAACTGTCTTGTGAAAAGTGTAAAGGTTTAAAAATCTTTTTCTGTATCAAAATAAGACTTTTTCAACTTTTTCCTTCAACCAAATACCAAGCCTCATACCATATTACCTCGGCGGTGAGAGCGCAGGTTCGTGGCCACGTGCCATCCCTCCTTCCCTCTGGTTTTTCACAGGCAATTTGTCTTTGGTCTAACAAGCCTCACCGAAGATAACGCCTGCCGAACCCAGCGAAGTCCCGGCCAGTTACACAGCCGGCCAGCTCCTCAGCCTCAGCTTTCTAGCTAAAAACCTACCAGCCGCAGAAAGCGTTTCACATCATCCCTCCGCAGCGGGAAAGCCACTCGCGACCGGACCGGAGCGAAGCCGCGCCGCGCTCGGCGGTTCACGCCGGCTCCGCTCCCGCGCGCCGCCCGGCTGCCGCTGACCCACGCTCCCCTCGCTTCTGGCGCACACGGGGCGCTCCGCGAGGTACGCCTTGGCCGAGAGCCAGCCCAAACGCTCCGAAAGCACACGAGCTCCCCTTACAAATCCTGCAGCTCAGTACAAAAGCGCAGCTTCGGGAACGGCTTTACTTCTGCAGCGCAACAAAAGAAAGTCATCGCACGCACTTCAAAACACGTGCGGGGGTTTCCTGACGCTCATAACCAGTCTCTGGGTACTTGCTACTGTTTTGGTGCAAAACCACACTTGCAATAGTCGACAATGCGTTTCATTGTAAAAATGGAGCTTGCCTCTGCTACGGAAATCTGATTACTCTGGAATATTTTGTTGAAAATCTATACCCTCACTCAAAGGTAGTATTTGTTGCCAGCTCGGCTTTCCTTGGAAGCTAGCACTGCACACACGGAGAGGAAAGGTCTCTCCGAGATCACAAAGGCAGGCATACAGCAGCAACCCAACTTGCATCAATCTCCTCAAAACCTGGAAGCACCACGCTTACGGAAGCCACTCACATACTATCCTGCGAGCGGGGATGGACAGGCAGGAGACAGGCAGCAGAAACGGCAGAGAACGGAGGAGAAAAAGCATCCCCCTCCCCTGAAGCATCAGCACAACAGGCAACAAAACTCTGCCACGAAAAGCGTAAAAGTCAAAGCGAGCAGCAGTCGAATTATGAAATGCAATTATTACCCTTTCCTAATCTCTCCACCCTACCAGCAAGCCTAGCTAAAACTGACGCGGCACCGTAAGACGCAAGGGTAGGAACAGCAGTTTGCAAGATTGTGGAGTTGGGGACAGTGCTGCAGAAATCCAGGAGGAGCCTGAGCAGCATCCTGGAGAGCCCCAGTAACCGCACGCCCCGACCCACACGCGGGGCCAGGAGGGCTCCCGAGTTTCCCCAGCTCACGGGAAAGGCTTCGGAGAGGTTTGCGCGAGCCCTCTCCCCTCCAGCACAGGCCACAGAGCGCGTTAGCAGAGGCACTAGCAAGCCAAACCCCGGGGGCTTCTTATCTCCTTGCCCATTTCAAGAGGCTACGACTTCTCAGCTGGGCCATCGAGTCGACCTCAAAAGACTTCTGGCCAAAAATAGGCTGAAGTGGTTCATTTCGCTCCATAAACTCCGTGAAACTGGAGGGCTCGATAGAGCTATCTGTTCTTGAAAACAATAGAAATAAATCACTTCTGAAGGTTTCTCATCAGGTGGTTGTATTTTTCCCAGTCACCCATTAATTAAAATACCTGCGACATAATTGACTTGCAGTAAATACTAATTACCAAGATCCATCAAAGCAGCTCTGCTGGCTTCTGACTGCACGGCAACCTACTTCCCTACCTTTGACAACTCATGTTGTGCCACACAGTGAAGTTGTTTTTCGGAGAACGTGTCAATTATGTTTTAGTCGTCGGATAAACTTATTCCACGAGCAAATCTGAACCCGGGCTGGGGAAGGAAATCCATCACCAATTCCAATAAGACCCTCAACTGACTTGCTAGGCAAAGCCAGGTTTACTGTCTCAAATAGCCCCACGGTGTTGCATGAAGTCATTCACGTGGTCCTACATTTTGTACTCTACAGAGCCGGGACACCGACCAGCAGAGGTAAGCAAGGGCCTGCTCCAGTTTAAGCATTACCCCCGATCAACAGGCAGTAGCTCAGCCCCTGAACAAGTCAAGGTCATTCACATCTCTCACTCCGTTCGAATCTGGGGGCACAGCCTGACGATACAGCAAGCGCTCTTAAAACGAAGTGCAAGACGCTGATCTCTCAACATTTTAAAACACATTTGAGAGATTCTCCTCAGGTAAGAAGCGAAACCCAGCACTGCAGCAGGCGCGTTTCTACAAGGCTCTCCGAAGCGCGCTTCTGCCAAACCAGGTTGGCCCGTCCCCCGTGGGGAGGGTGACACACGCCGTTTGGTCGCGTGCGCTCCGCAGAGTCTCGCTCTCAGCGGCTGCCCTGCCAGGCGCCCGCTCACGCAGAGAACTCTGCGGCCCCTTTCATTAGTCAGTCCTGCTTAGGCTGCAAAAGGGAAAAAAAAAAAAAAAAATCTTTTTTAGGTTAGGCGTGAAATTTCACTTTTCATGAAGAAATGCGAGTGGAGGCCGGTCCCCGAGCTCCGCACGTAGGCACAGCGCTTGGAGACCGCTGACATTTCTGCACAAGCTCCAGAGGAAGGACAGAAACAATGAAGCTACAGAATACTTCACATACCACCAAGGGCAACTGTATGCCAAAATTAACCATTGCAAGCTTAGTCTGCATAAACCTCTCATGCGACGGAGGTTACAGAGATGACCCGAGCGTTCAGCTGGGAGCCAGCACGCCGATCTCGAGCGCGCCCCGTCCAGAAGCACAGACTCGCCGCTGGGCCGTACACGCAGCGGCGCGCTCTTCGGGAGCTGAAGAGGTGTACGGCGTTGCTCCTTTGAGGGTTTTCCAGAGGGGAAGGAATGCATGATTTCATTTCACAACCCTTAAAAACATCAGTTGCTGTTCTCTGCGCTTCTAGGAAGCACCTGATGCTGCTCTCGGCATTAAAAAACACGGTAAAATCCTACAGGGAAGAAAAAGCATCTTCTGGTTAAGAGACAGGACCGATACACAAGTTTGCACTTCTCGCCTCTAGACAGGCTCCTGGTGCTTTTGAGTTGCTTTCTGTCCGGAAAGCAAACGCTGCTCCAGCTTCAGACCTCCTCCGTGCGGTGGATTCAGTTACGTTTCCAGCGTGCTCGGTGACCTTGCCATCTCAGAAGCAGCCTGACCATCTAGAGACTAGCACCACGTCGTTCGAGGCGCCTGTCCGGTTCACGCTCAGAAAGCTTAGGACGAGCAGGAGGAGTCTGAGCGAAGGGGCAGAGATGGCAGACGTGCTAACCACATTAACCAGACGGTAATTTTGTCAGGTTTTCTGAGAGTTTTTGTTAATCAGCCCGGATTGTTGTCAATGCGGACTGCAGATTATTACAGTGTTCATAGGGAACAGCTGAAATCTAACCAGACTTTTAGACTGTATTCTGCTTGACCTCAAAAAAAGGAGACTCGAGGGACCTCGAACAAAGAGCACCCTATGTTTAAAAGGAGACATTCATTTGTTCGTAATGTCAAACCAGCAACCCAACCACATGCAAAACATGCATAGGGACAAAAATAACAATTTACATTTTGCTGCTTAAGCCCACAGCAAGAGCAAGTCTTCTCCCCGATCCCCGCGCACCGCTATGCAAACAAAGTGAATTATCAAAACGTTTCCAGTAACGGATGAATCAAAGACACTTACGGCACAGCTTGGCCACTGAAGGAGCTATCGGCCCCCTTACAGGAAACGCGGATAAACAGGTTGTAAAGCTCTCCTAGGTGCTAACCCAGTAAGGCCTGCAGAGCTCAGACCGACAAGGCACAAGGAAGGCAAGCGTCCAACGCTGGCTGGCCGACTCAAACCGTGGCCATTTAGAGAAACTACCATTCCTTCAGCTAAAAATTCCATCCTATATTACCGCCTATGTAACATTTACAGTTGTACGGTACAGCTTAAGCCTTTGAAAGCCTTTTTAAAGCATCAAGGGAAACACCTTAGATTTCCTTCTAACAAAACCTTGCAGCTCACAGAAGCGTCACGCTGTAACGCAGATTACGAGGCGCTCGGCCTTACACTGCACGTTTAGCACCCAGAAAACCATGGTGGTCAGCCCCCCCTCCTCCTGCAGCTCAGCACTACACTTTCACTTTGAAACCTAGGTCATGCAGATGTTGAGACTATCAAGACAAGGAGATCCAAGACTCAGCACGAGCACGTCCAATACGGAGGATGGCCCAGTGCCCGGTAACAGAGACGGTGACAGCGACTGCGCCGTCCCTCGCGCCCAGCAGCTACCCCTGCAGCACGTCTGTTCCCGACGAGCCTACCACAAAAGGGACGGACGGCATCGAAGCAACGCGCAGGCAACGTTTCATCCTTACTAACAGGCAAGCCCCAGCTGCCGCCCGCTGCACGACACTACGGACGAGCCGGAGCGGGTGCGACGCCAGCCCGCGCTGCGATACTTTCTCTCAGCAGCACGAGGACGTGAGATTCTTCGGTACTGGAGATGCTAACGACTGCAAGGAAACCTCTCCAAAATGGGTTGCTGTTTCCTCCCCGTAAATTGCTTCCGCTGTTAGAACAAAGTCTTAATGGCTCCTCAGGAAACTCCGGTTACAAAAAGCCGAGACTCGAGTTTCCCCCTGTGCTGCAACGCCGAGGGCGCAGGGCCTCGTGCCGTGCCTGAAAACGCTCAAGCCGGGCTAGCGGGAGCACAACCTGCCGGCTTCGCCCTGGGAAAACGTCAGGGCTGTCACCTAACTGCCCGCTCCCAGCTACCGGCGAGGATAGAACGCCGGGCAGTGCAATGGAAATTAGCCATGCTAATGAGCTGAATTTACTACAGCATAAAATATTTCAGAAAGCAATTAGATTTTCACTTCGACTCATGCAGAAGGCTATTTTTGTAACCAAGAGACTTCATTCCAAGTTTGTATATGAGCTTGCACATAGTTCTAGATTTAAAAAAAGAAGAGCCCGTCTCTGCCAAATTGAACGGAAGAGGGAGAAAAAGTAAAAAGTGATTTATACTTTTCCGTGGTGATCCACGCACAAGCAAACTCTAGTACGCGTTCAAGTGATTTGGCGCAGTTACAGCCTGCTGCGCAAGGCAAGACGAATTCCACAAGCCTTCGGAAGCGTTGCACGTCTAGCACCACGATTCGCGTTTGAGGAAACAACTGGAAGACTCAGGTGGACGATGTCAGGCTTTTCACCAGGCGATCCACACTTCCCAAACATCAGCCACTACTCGCTTCTTCCTTCAGCTGCCGCCTTCTCAGAGGAGAAATCCGAAGGACACGGGCCACGTCGAGGAGGCGGCATGACAGCCATCTACAACGGTACTGAGGAACCGGTATGAGATCACATTCACTGGAAACCAGCATTTGTCAGCTCAAGTTGTCTTATTTTCCTTAATTTGGGGCTCCTCTTGCTTCACTAAGAGCTTCATCTTTTATTACAACTCAGCCTCAGTTCCAGCGGAGCGAGGAGGCTCTGACATCGAGAGTGAGTCTTCCGCACTGACTTCACAGGACAAGGAGGAGAGTATGTCCATGTAGCCGACAGACCACGTCTGACTGTCCTCACAAGGACACTACTGCCTGGAAGCAGATTTCAGCCCGCTCGCTTCAAGCACGAAGGATTTTGCCCCTTTTGAGGCTCACGTTGGCTAAGCTAGTAAAGACCGATCTTGCAAAATTCTGACTCTGTCACCTGGCACAAGATTCCCGTGCGTAAGTAAATTTCTATTTCCACAGGTTTTGTTATTGGTCACGGCAATAAAACAAACAAATTAATAAATCAGTCAACAGTTCTTGGAATTGTGCTGCACAGATACTTTTTTCCTTTAAAGAATTAGCTCCTGTGGTCAAGAAAGCTCAGCCAAAACATTGTTAGCAGACAATGGAGTTTAAAGTGGATGTAACTAATACACGCTAAGATAACATCAGATATCAAAACGATAAGAAAATACATGGGTTTGAGAACAAAGCACTACAGAACCCCAGGACTGCCTGTTTCTTTGAAAGCTACTAACAAACACCAACATTTCCTCCATCGTCAACAACTTTCATATAACTTGCTGGGAAGCAAAGCATTAGGCAACACTTTAAAACGCAACTGGACGACTATTTCCAACCTCTTTAATCCCAAAGTCAGCATAAAAGAGGAGCAGCACCACCTGCCCGTGAAACCCAAAGAAGAAACAGAGGTTATGGGAGTTATTTTTCCATCAAGTTGGTATCAGTTATTTCTTTACCCCTCTTGTCAATGGAAAGTTTGCAGGCTGAAGGGCATCTCTCAACTGAAACAAGAGAGCGTGGCAGCTATTTTCAGTTTACTGTAGTTGACCAAGTGCATTATCTGATTAAAGAATGCAATAAATGTACTTACCAAATATTTCCCCTCCACTGGCATACTCTGTCACTAGATAAATCATCCTCTCCGTCTCCATAACCTGGACGCAAGGACAGAAAAGTGACAGATAAGGAGACTGCCGTGTGCAAAGAGAAACGTAACTAACTGAAAATTTGTATTCCTTCTCTAACACAGGTAACCGCTTCCATCAAATCAAAATCATTCCTTCCCCACGCCTTACAGAGCCATGCAAAGGAACGGACAGAAACCGGGGAAAGACTCAAGCAGCAAGCTTTAAACACGAAATCTGCAACTAAACACAGCACCTCACCTGCACCTTCCTCCTCCTCTATTTCCCCTCCCTTTAGCGTTTGCTCCCCGGTCTGGTCTCGCTCCAGCAGCCTGGGAGACTTGTCAGGGTTGCTGCAACCGAACTAGTTCACCTTTCTCATTAATCAGTCCATTGCAGGCACTAAAATAACCAACACAGTTTTGCCAAAGGGGGGAATATTCGCTGAATCAATAAGCGGCTTACAAATGAGTCAAGACCTATTAGAAATAACCCAGAGCTCGGGCTTTGCTTTAGGGAGCCTGCACGTTTCAGCCAGGTGACACACCATTTCAATGGTTTTTAACACACGTTTTTAAGAGAGCATTAGGATTTTGGGGCCATAGCAGTCCAACACACCAAGGCCAGCGGTTTATTAGATGGGATTTCTTTAAAGGGCCGGGCACGGTGCAGACAAAGGCAGCGAGGGGCGGACGAGAGCGATGCCACGCTCGGCACAGCAGCGGGGCCGCTGAACAGGGCTCCGGGGCGCGCGACTCATTTCTGGGCGCAGCTCTACCACCCTTGGCGAAGCCTGCGCTCCAAAGCGACCTCAGAGTCCCGAGCAACTTCTAGGAAAGTCCCTGTCAGGATGCAGAAGAGAAGCGAAGCATAGGGCAAGGCGCTAGATGCTAAAGACAGGCCTCAACTGCATTTTTGGTGCTGAACAGACAGTGGGTGAGGGCGTACGACCACACTGAGCACAGGGAAAGCAGCAAACGCTGCCTTCCCGCCTGCACACGTGGCAAGGGTGGCTCCGAGGGCCGTTTTGTGACCAAATTATGTTTGTGACCCGCCTTCGGGCAAGTACACACTCGGGGCGTTTTTCAAAACCTGATGCTATTTATTTAGCAGGCTTCACAGCTTTGTCAACGGAGAACGTTGTCGCTTCCAGGCCCGCAGCGCCGAACCGCTGGCGGTGGGCACGACAGGTCAATTTTGATACGTGCGGTGTTTAGAAAAGGCCTGGAAACATGAGTTTGGTTTGGCTTTTCTGTTTCAAAGACAAGTGAAAGTTCAGCTTTTGACACGCAATGGACTATTAGCCCAACAGAGGAGTACCTGGAGCCCAACACTGCTCGTTCTTACCAAGAATTAGGGCTCATACAGGTAGACTTCGTATTTTAAAAAAATACATGCCTGATCCAGACAACGGCAGCTGCTTAAACAGCTGGATTGCTATCATTCTGAATGTTAAAAGAGGAGTAGAACAAAGATGAACCTCACTTCTGGTCCATTGTCTTCCACTCAATGGTGACACGACACATCCAGAAAACCCTTGGGTAAATATTTTTAAGCGCATTTCAGTTTCCAGACAGAATCTCTTATAGGCTACTACCATTATAGATGCTTTCTCCTTTTTCAATTACACCTTTGAAGTTTTATAAGCTCAAGGAAATGTGGTTTTTAAACTCGGACTCCTGATGAAAAGCTGTGAAAGAGTCCGAATTCCCAACTCCAGGTTTTAGTAGTTTTATCTAAAACCAAATGCCACTGGGAGGACCCAGAAAGAAGGGCCAGATGAAACACGCTCCGCAGTTGGTACTCTTTTCTCACCTTAGCAAAGCCGAGCCACAAGCGTCACCTGTTCAGTTTCATATCAAGAGCTTTAGATGGAATACAACAGGTTGAAAAACGGGGTTTTGGCTCAAAAAAGCTTTAAGGAGTCAGTTTGCAGAGAAGCATTCCCTAAGTACCTTAAAAATGCGGCAATTCTGCAGCGTCTGCTGTAAGCATCTCACACTTGGCAGTTTGGCCAAAATAGCTAAACATTAACCTCTGTCTCTTCCACTCAGTTTTAACTCTTTGGAGCCCAAATAATTACTCCTATCTATCAGGCACAGACGAGAGGCAGACTGGGCTTGAACAGACAAGAGTTGGTTCTAGGGAACGACAACTTCTATTGAGGGTTACCACAACTTCTCCCTTAAAACGCACACACGAACGTTACATTAAGAAAGGAAATAACCCCAGCACATTTCCCCCAGGATTCCAACTTTTCAGCGTTCCGATGCCTGCCATCCGAGTCAGGCAGCCGCAAACAGGAGATCGCCTGCCCTAGTTAGTCTCTTGCACCTGAACGCTTCCCCACAAAGAGCTGACTTTCCATCCACAGCTTGGATGGAAGCCCCCTCCGTTCCCAGAACGGCCCGTGACGGCGAGCCCTCTGGCCAGCGCGCCGCCGCAGCAAGGGGCAGGCAGCTCTGCGTGAACCTGGCAGTCAGGGGCCAGCTCCGGCAGCGTCCTGGGAAGGAGCCTCCGTCCCACAGCTTCCCAGAACCGGGACCGCGAGCAGAGGAGAGTTTGCAGAGAGCTTTATAGCACTCTTTGGTTGTAAGTCGCTGCTTGAGCCCTTGTATCAGGAAGACCCAGGGAGGGAGTCTTTCATCTGTCCAACAGCGTCCAAAAGAGCACTTAACATTTCACCCAGGTGTCGCTCTCCTTTATTCCTCTGCTCCCATCACTCCGCTGTCTGCTTATCTCCGGCCTGTTGCAACTTCCCTGCTGCTCTATTTGATCGTGCAGCCGGAGGGGCACGACCGAATACGTGCGTAAAAGGCAACACACGTGGATTCTGTCTCTGGTGGTTTTGTTTGCAGACTGAAAATGCCAAACAAGCTGGAGAAAAAGTCTGCAAACAATATTCAAAGCGGGTCTGCCGCTGCTATCGATCACCTTCCAGGAAAGCACCGAGCAGTTCAGCAAGTCCTCGGGGCCACAGGGCAACTGGGCAGGGGGAGGAGAGCAGGGGAGCCGCACGCTTTCAGTCCTGCTAGCGGATGAGACTTACTCTCTCCCTTAAATTGAGAAGGGGAGCCCGCATCCGGTTTCAACTGGGAAACTGAAAAGCACACAATAGCCATAAACAAATGGCAAGAGGCCAGCCCACAGCGGAAGCGTGATCTCCCAGAAAAGAGAAGGATTGGCCACACTTCTCCCCCCCCGGCCCCTCTAATCAAAGTACTCCGAGACCTTGAAAACACAAAGGACTTTCCCAGTGTTTCAC
Source organism: Phoenicopterus ruber ruber (assembly GCA_009819775.1). Lineage (NCBI taxonomy): Eukaryota > Metazoa > Chordata > Aves > Phoenicopteriformes > Phoenicopteridae > Phoenicopterus > Phoenicopterus ruber. The sequence continues at coordinate 7,300,516 of CM020237.1, read as the reverse complement.
CTAGGAGAAACGGAGGGATAACCCTAGAGAAAGCACTACTACAGAGTGTACAGCTATAGCGCAGAGGGATGGAAAACCCACCGCAGAGTGCTCCTACCTGGTATAACCTGATGATGTGTGGGTGGCAAAGCATCTTCATGATCTGAACTTCTCGAAATATCTTCTTCAGGTTCTCTTCATCCAGCTGTGTCTTATCAATTATCTTGATAGCAACCTAGCAGAAGGGGAAACAAGAGAGGTTACGGACCCAATCGCGTATGAGGAAAAGCATTTTTAAAAGCAAATACCGCACCAAAGCTTCTGCCTGCCTGACTTAGGGCAAGCTGGCTGGATTCTGGGAGCCTGCTCGGAGATCCCAGGCTCTCCGAGGCAGGGATGACGTAGTCTGGTTCCGTACAGTGTTCAGCACAGCACTTGAAATCCCAACGCAAGCGGAACGGACTCTACGGCACTATCCACACGACATCGCACTATCGCAGGGCTGATAAACGCGAGCAGGGATGGAAATGGGGGCGTTCAGGCTTCTAACAATTGAGGTATTTATCTATTTTAAAACAGAAGTGCTCTAGAGCGCTACACTAACATAGTTTAAACAAGCCTAAGTGCTTCCAGTCAGCTGCTCTCCAGCCTCAAAGCCTTCCTCGCTTCTCTTCCCTCCACGTTCCCCGGCGCTGGCGGCTCCCAGCTCTTTTGGGCACGGACAGTAAAGCCATCACACCCCAAACGGGGAGACGCTTCTCTGCTAAAAAGTACCTCCCCTCAAGTCCACCGCAAGAAAGTAATTTGTTTCATCCACGCACATATAATAAGAAAGGAACCTCTCCCAGAAGGCCTGATTTAGCAGGGGAGAAAAGGCAGCGCTCTCGGCCAGTGCGACACCTTCCCGCAGCAAACAGCCGAGAAGAGGCTGCTCTTACTGGCAGAGGAACACTTGCACTGCTTCTTCTAAATCAAATTTCAGCCTTGAGTTAATAAGTACCTTCCTCCCCACCAAGAAACATCAGTGCGAGCAAGCAGCTATAGTATGTGCCAGCCTAACTCCACATTCGTGGGCTGAATTAACATCATCCAGCAAGTTTTCTCGCTTAGAGATGGCACTTCCCGGGGGAAAAGAACCGCTTTTACAAATCTCCCCCTGGTTGCTCTGCTAAAGCGTAATTTACAAAACTTCTGTCAAGGAAGACTGCAGAATCATGCAAAGACATGGGGAAGGGCATGAAAAGCAGCACTGCGGTAAAAAACGCTGATGATGCACAACCAGAAAGATTTGAGACAGGAGCCCAAAGCCCAATTACAGAAATGCTTAGCTCGTAACAGACTCCAGCGTTCGCCAGGGACGAGGACAAGTGCTGCGCGTACAGAGGCGTGCCATGTCCACAGACAAAAAAACCACAGCGGCACACGATCCGAAACACATGTACTTCTCCTCTAGTGCCAAACCCCAAGCGCAATGCTAAATGATGCTCTAACGGGCATGGTGCTGTTTGGGGAGAAACAAACACACAAACAAAGGATCTTTAAGGGAACAAGCCGAAGCACACAAAAGTTAAGCTTAATATTTTATGACAAAATCCTTGCCAGGGGTATAACTGCCCTCGTGTAAGCAGAACACAGCAGAATCCCGAAAAGGCACCAAGTACAATAAGCTGTTTCTTTCATTTGAAACCTTTAATTCAGAGTACAGGAACGATTCCAGACTTCTAAGTCACCGAGCATGCTTCCTACAACAAGGAGAGAAGCTGAAAGGCAGCCAGGTCTGGCACTCGGCGCTAGAAGCTGCTGGCAGGAACGGGGTTAGAGCCGAGCAAGGTGAAACGGCAGAACCGGACCCCGCTCGGCGACGCTGCCAAGCGCTAACCGGCAGTGATTAACAGGGTGACGAGCCGCCGCTGTCCTGTGCTAGGCTGGCAGCGTTCCGGGCTGCGGCTCATCCTCTGCCGAGCAGCAGATAGGCGAGAAGCGCACGTTTCATTAGCTGTGGTTCTGGTAGATCTGCACCCTGGCGTTTCAAGGACACCGCTCCGGAGCGGACTGGGAAAGCTGAGAGCCAGAGGGGGACTGGAAAGCACTCGCTACATGCTTTTCACCAAGGATTTTCCCTGCAAGAACGAGCTTTTGTAAAGCTTAAACCAATATACATAAAAAACTAAGAGCAGCTTCCTCAAAGAGCGAAGCCAAGATGTCTACCGAGAGACATGAGTCATTTTCAGGCACAAATACATAAATGAAAATCCACAGATCTGGAGTATTCCAAAGCTCCTCGCTCATTTCCCAGCTCTGTATTTGCTCTAAGGAAGTCTCATTTCCCAGCTTAATTATACGGCTTGAGTTGACACCCTTGGCCAAGTTCAAGGTATGTAGAGCATTTGGTTGAACACAGCTTGGTCAGCAGGGCCAGACAAAACAGGAGAACTGAATGACCCCGTTTCTCTCCGGTAACATGGGGCAGGGAGAACCGGGCTGCCGCCTCGCCTGCCTGCTTGTCTCCGTGCTACGCTGTGTGCTTTACACGTGGTGCCCCGAAACTCCACGCCCGCAAGACACACAATACCTGAACGGGTAGCAACGGAACACGAACACCAACCAGGAGGTGTCTTCTCGTCAAGGATCTTATTCCGAGTTCGGCCAAACGGGTGGCCCTTGAGCAAACCTAAACCCACCCTCCAAAGCAAAGAGCAACCTGGCATTTCTGAAGGGGTTTCTTCAGAATGTTTTCGTTCCCTTCAAATGCCTCCAGCAACTGATGTAACATAAAAGGTAAGAGTCTCCTGAAAAAGCCTGGGGAAACCACCTTGCGCTCCGGTTTCAGGAAATTCAGAGCTTCCTCATGAACGTGCGAGGGTGGAAGTAGGAAATCCCCTCCGCGCTCGCCGCAGAAGGGAAAGCGCAGGGAATTTCAGGGGTGGGGGGCTTGCTTTTCACCTGGGGCTTTGCGGAGGGACTCTGCTTGGTTTGTTTCAGAGGACTGCTTTCCTTCCAGCGGGAAGGAGTGGTTTAAAGGCTTTCCAGAACAGACCAAGTTGGTTTCTCCATTCCTGCATTTCCCAGCTGGCTAATATTCTCCTTCCCTTGAAGGATGATTCAGGATTTCAACAGAAAAAAAGACTGGCTGAAGTCCTCTGGTCACGCCAGCCAGACTGACTTCATCTAAAACTCGGTCGCGGGGAAACAGCCACAATGGATTCTGCTCCGCTAAGCGCACGCTTTCCTTCCTTTGGGAAAGCCCGCCCTGCCCAAGCCTCCCGACCAGGAAAGAGCCCCGGCAACTGCACACCCTCCTCCTCCTCCTCCTCCTGGGTTTTGCTCCATCCTCCGAGCCGCCGATGCAGGGCACGCACACAAGCTGGCAGCTTTCGGTTGCAGTTCTTCCTGCTAGCAAGTCACGAAACCATCTCGCCCCAGGAGAAAGCATCAAGAAAGTACAGGCAAAGAGGCTTCCCGCTCCGGCCGAAGGGAACGCCAACATTTACGGCACCACCAGAACTAGCGCTCCGTAGTGTCATTTATGCAAAAAGAATCAGTTTCAGGTAGTCTCATGGAACGCTAAAAAAAGCTCCAAACCCAAAATCGAGTGCATTCCTCTCTATTTTGTGTGGTATTGGTAAGCATGAGGGAAAGAGCAAGACTAAATGTCGTTAAATAAAGCCCAGATTCGGGTACAAGTAGAAGTGGAAGAAAACCGTGATCTAATTTCTTAAACAATGAAATACTATAAAAAAAGGAGTCTGAAAAAATCAACTATTCTTTTATCAAAAGTTAATGAAGCTTACAGGCAGCAGGATATGCGCCAAGTCTGGAGCATACATGCTGCTACCAATTAACAAAATGTTCCCTCCATTTCTAAACACTTCATTTCTTCCTTCTTGCATCCAAGCAAAACTTGCACTAGTAATTCGAGGAAGAAATTGTTATTTGGAAGAACTGTTGAGTTGCTAAAAACAACAGTCGGTCGAGAAAAGGCAAGGTGTTCAAACGGACCCCTGCAAGTTGCTGCGGAGGTCTTGGTCCTCGGAGCCAGGCGGCTTCTCCGTCTCATTTCCAGATTTTCCTTTTCCTGGTGCACTCCAGCCAAACACCGCTCTGTATTTTTGGATTCTAAAGCTGTGCCGAGTACGTGTGCGTGCCAGGCAAAAGCCCTGGGAGAAGCACTGGAAATTTCAACCACGGATTAGCATGAAAGCAAAAGGGTGGTTGAGGAACTGCAGGAGAGGTACCGAAACTCTAGAAGGCCGAAAGGGCACAAGCAGTTATCAGCGATACCAACACGTCCCCCTGCATCACACGGGAAGTCAAGAGGGACAGAAACTGCAGTTCAGGCCAAGACAGCAAGTTGCTTTCACTGCACCCCAAAATCTCAAGTTCCTATTTCGCACTGAGAGACGAGACTTTAAGATCCGGCAGCCGCCAGAGCTAGATCGTCATGCCAAGGGTGAGAGTCTCCTAAACGAGGCACGAGTCTTGCTATAGGAGAGAACACCTACGTGCAGGAATTAAAATGTATAGAGACATCCTGTTTATCAGCTAAGCGTGGCTAATATTTGTACAGACTTCCTTGAATCAATACTGCCCTGCCAACAAGACGGGAAGTAACCTGCCGGGTGCCCGGGCGGACGGGCAGGAGGAGGACGGGGGCAGGAAAGGACAGCCACCGTGCTCCTAACTGCTCCAACTTCTTGGAAAGTATAAGAGAGGGGAAAAAGTAGGAGCACACAGTGTTTTCAGTGGAAAGCAGCCACGAAACAGCGAACATTTCCTTTTTCTTCTGTGCAGTGAACAAAGGAAAAAGCTAAAGACCCTGTCCTGGGCTAACATTTATTACTTCATGCCACACATTTGCTTAGATTCAATTACAACTATAATTAAACTACAATTAAAGTTTCCCGCGTGGATGACCATTCCATAAAGAAACCACCTTTTCCATTTCAGTTCAGTCGTTTCTATAGCAGCCTACGTTAAGAATCAGGAAAAAACCCCATTCTTTCGGAACGTGACCATGTCACCAGTCTAATCAGTAATCGCTACAAAAGTATAATTACGCCAGTAAGCGTTCCCATAAGCCAGCAGCCGATCCCCTCCACGCAACAACAGCCAACAGATGGCACCGACAAATTGACTGCATTGAAACAAATCAACATGTTTATTTAGGAGAAACACATTTCCTAGAATTGTTCCGAGGAGTCCTCCTGCTCCGAATTCCTCCTGGAAAACCCTCAACCACCATTCACTGGATGCGTTCTGCTGTAGGTTAACACGTCCGCGCGACGTGGTTCCCGCGTTACCCCGCGAGGGCGCGTGGCAGAGCGCAGCCGAATGAAAAGCTGTCGCCGGCGCGGGTCTCTGCGCCGGTAAATGAGCGAGCCCGGAGAAGGCCCATCTAAACGCAAGGCCAGGCACCTGCGTTCCTTCTACACGTGCAAGTTGTGTCAGCTAAGAAGCCCTCTCCTTTCCAACTGCCAGAGCTAGAGCCTCACGGGGCTGGCGCGAGCTGTCAGAGGGGCTGACAGAGAGGAACTTCTCCTTCCAGCTGCTCCTGCCTGCCAGAAACACTTGGGAAGCTCGGGAACATGGCCTGTTTGGATTAAGCAGCTGCTGGAAGGGTAAAAATCACTCCGGTAAGCAGATACCGAAGCTGCACAGGACCTTCAGGAGAACTCCAGTAGCAGACCAGCATTAAGACAGAGCTGGGGGGGGGGAGAGGGAAAAAAAAAAAAAGAAAAAGAGACAGAAAAACCTGACATCAGCAGCAGCTTTGCAAACTGCAAAGCGCAGCAGTCCCAGCCCGGCGCTGACGGCACAGCATACCTCAGGAAGCCTCCAGCGTACGGTCGTACGTAGACGTTACACGCAGCATCCCCCGTACCTTCTCTTTGCGGCAAGCAGGATGGGGAGCATTAAGCTGCTGCAACGCCCCTCCCCAGGGGCTGAAGCGCGACCCTCGACTCTCTCCAGCCGCCTTGCCCCACGCTACACCCTCCGGAGCCGCCACGTAGCCCGTGTGGTAGGTCAGGCTCTGCCATCGCCTTTGTCCCACGTTAGAGCTGTCTAGTCAGAAGAGCTCTGCAGACCAGGCAGGCAAGCAAGTACATTCAGAAGACGATACGCAGACGAGCTGCACGTAGAGGCACTTCGCTGGCATATGGACACACGTCTGTGACAAAAACACAACTTGAACTCTAGGCTCCCGTAGGTCGCGTCCCTTTTCGGGAGCTCAGTTTGATAGATGTCACTCTGCAGCGACGCCGCGCTTCCGTACGGACAGTCGGATGGCAGAGGCACATGTTTTTCAGGCAAGCTGTCATCACAAGTCTGCTTGTGTGTTTAGGGTCACTAACAGTGATCTCTAGATTTAAATAGGCGATATTTGTACCATTTTTAGTCATAAGAAAACGCTCGACAAAAAAGATGCACTATGACATTCTAGATACCCAGACAACAGCTTGTTACTGAACCGCCGAGGCTTCTCTTGACAAGCTCAGGGGCAAAACAGAGGCATCTCCTCCTCGGAACTAACAGAATCCCCCTAACCAAGAGTGATGTAGCAGATAAAACTAGGCCGTTCTGCAGCAAACGCGGTGGCTTTTGGAGGTGGCACAAACGCAAATATTGGCAGCAACTGAAAGCAGGAAACTGTGGACCAAGATGCATATAGAAAAGTTGCATTTGCTCAGGAAGGAAGTTATCGCCTCGTCCACATCCCTCTTCAGAATCAATGCAGCGACTTGTGTCTTGCAGAGGTGAAGAAAATACTGACGGCGCTTTGAGAAAAGTCAATACGTCCAGATCCTCTCGGCCTGCTGCAATGTTAATACCCTGCTTGTGCGAAGGCTGTACTCTGCTGCGACCTTCCCTCGTCCCCAGGGGAACGGAACCGGGATCTCAATGACCGAAGCACAAACCCCACATTCACATCTACAGCGCCGCATACCAGCTAGACCCAGTTAAGAAATCCCATCGTTTCAGTGCAAGCCCAACAGCCTACGAACATGGCTGGAACTGTCGCAGCCGGAGGAAACTCCTCTACGACGGCATCTAGGAGCCCAGCCTTCCCCCGTGCTGACAACCAAAACCCCAATTCCTCCTTTCCCAGTCTCGTACTAACGCTACACTGGCGGCTGCAGCTTCTCTTTTTGAAAAGGAACTACCGCACACATACAAGAGGTGAATGCCCCCGCCTGAAACACACCGCTTCACAGCGTGAGCCTCAAACGGTGCCTTCATCCCAAATGCAAATTCTTCTTTTCCCTCTTCTGAAAGGTTTCCAGGGGTGGCAGGTATACTCTGGCACATTCAGCCACAGCAAGGGAGAAATAATGGTCTGCAAGCAACGAGCAAGCTCCATCCCATCGCTAAAAGCGGCTTCCAGGAATTGTACTCCCCTCCGCTTGTCACGGTTTCCTTGCGCCACAGGTCAGCAACGGTGCGGTTCTGCAGAGCTTTTCCTAATTATTCCATCACCTGGGGTAACAGTAGGAAACAACAAAGATCCCAAGTTACCTTCACTGGCTGCCGAACACGCTAATGTCAGCTACATCATAGGCTCGTTGAACAGCATTAAGGGCGTCAAGATCGCAGAGAAATCAAGGGAAACGCAAGCGGAGATACCAATTAGGTAAACAAACCGTTTCAGTGCATGAAGAACCTCCTTTTGCACATCGGAGGTGCTGCAAGGGGAGGTTCCTTGGCTTGCAGCAGGGACGCGCCACGAAGCACCACCTCAGACTGCAACGCAAGACTGGAAGAGCCAGCACGGAGGGAGAGGCGGCAGCACTCTGCACAGAACCGCGGCAGCCAGCCGCTGCTGCCTTGCTGCGAAGAGGCGTTACGAGGTCGTGCGGCATCACTACAGAGCCCTACGAAACCCGATGGCTGCTCCGTGAGTTACCCGGGCTTCAGGCTGACCAAACTTCACCACAGGACCAAACCGCGGCCGAGGAGGTCAGCCTCCTGCAGCTTAAGCGCAGGAATCCCTTAAGCCACGCTGCATCTACCTCCCGTCTTTATCCTTCTTAGAAAAGATTCTGGAAATCTTGCCTTTAAGTCCTGGTCAGACGAGCATCTCCTGGTCCCAGCCACCACGGCCCTTTCTTCCTCTGCTACAGCACGAGACTCCGCTGGATTGCGGCGAAGGCAGAGCAAGTCTGAGCAAACCAGAGGCTAGCTAGCCACACCTCACCAAGTCAAACACAAGCAAGTATGGGATACTCACACAACTCCTGTCTCTTCTAAATTCCACCAGGCTTACATTGTACCGTGTTTACATTACAGCCGACCTCTTCGTCTTTTTATTTAGCACTCTGTTACAAGAGGAGGAAAACCCTCCAGCTCCACAACTGACATTTGCGCCAATAATTTGTTTTTAGTTCAGAAGCCTTATAAAATTACTATAATGCTTAACAGATGCGAGTTCGAGAACGTCACAGGAGTCAGAACCATGAATTAGAGGTGGCATGGAGAACTATTTATTTCTCCTACTTGAGAAAAAAACCAAACCACACCCACAAATGCCAGTCTACAGCGATGGCCGGTATTACTACACTTAAATACGTCCACACGTCCATCCTCGGAGAGCAGGCACAAAAAACTGAACGCCTGGTTACGTGATTTAATTGAACTCCTTCATACCTTGACTGTAAATGCAGAATTATCTAAGAACCGGTATTAAAAGCTGGCTTAAGCCTAAGGAAAAAAAGCTTAGGTAAAAGCCAAGTAAAGGCCCCTCTCCCCACCACCGGCTCTTCCTTGACTTCTTTACGTCTTGTTTCCACCCCAGGAGCTTTGATCTAACGAGAGTCTTTCTACGGCAGAGATTGAGATCTCCCAAAGCAGCGCACGCTTTAATCAGTTCACAAAACCAAAGCTGCAAATTAGGCCACTATCTGGTCGAATCTAACCTGAGTTGCAGGTGTAAAACACATCATACAGAGATTTAATGGGAAAGCAGCTTTTGCTTGTTGCGTTAGCAGCGGCCCTACGTTAATTATAGGGGGATCTACCGAGGCAATGCAAGTACTGTGTGGGTTTGCTGGAGCGAAAGGAAGGAAAATTCAGCAATGAACACTGCTGTGGTTCAGCCCTACGATCTGCTGACAGTCTGCAGCGCTACCTCCATGGGTTCTATGCAAATTAAAAGCAATCTTGGCACCTACTACACAAAGACTGCGCTTGCTAATTAAAACCGGTTTTTGAATGAGCTTAGTTAGACGAGTGCAGAACCTTATGGAGGTACATTTAAATTGATGCAAACCGGTTAACTAGCCAAATGCAACATGAAAAAGCAGATCTTGGTCACGTAAGCTCGACTACTCCGTCGGCTGAGATCCTCCGGAGGCTGAGATCCAGTCGCTCTGGCCAGCAGATGCGAGCGCAGCATTTCTGCTCGGGCCCCACCAGGCTCCTGCTCGTGCCACAGCTCGGGCTGCCGGCAGCCAGCGCGCAAGAAAAGCCAAGAAGGGAATCGCTGTCTGGGAGGACGCTCGCCCACCTTGGTCCGGTTTCAATACAGGTCATCCTCCATCTCAGGGCACCGCGTTCAAACTGTCATCTTAATCGCCCTCCACCCATAAAGTAATTAAGCAGCTGCACTTTTGTCCAATAGCACGTAACGAGCAAGGTCGAGCCATGCCTGCGCAACGCCGGCCATCAGGACGTGGCGCTGCCCTCATTTCGAATCAAGGGGAATGGAGGAAAGGTCCGGGCAAGCGAGATGACAACACAGGATGTGCTTGCCTTTATCTGCCGTATTTCCCACACACGTAGAGCAGCGCACATCGCGCTGCACGTAGGAGGGGAAGCACAAAGCAGCTCGTATGTGCTCCGCTCCTCGGCAGCGGTGGAAAGAGCCGAGCATCGGAGGGGGAGAGCCGCAGGACGTCACGGGGCAGGGGTCCTGCGGGAGGCCGGGTTGCCTGGAGACAGAGCCGGCAAGAAGAGGAGGAAAAGCCAGTGCCGAGAAGAGAGTCGAGAGGCCTTTCACAAGCAGAGTTCAATCCCGTGCCCCGGCACACGGTCACCGAGGGGAGTTTAATCAGAAGGGACACGGTCATCATCCAACGCTGCCGCAGTTGTTCCCGGTTCCTTCCGAAAACCGCATTCGTGACTCTGCCAAAGCGTTTCACGTTGTTATTTGTATTTCATGTAAAGTTTTTAGCAAACTCAAATGTACGTTAGATTTCCCCTCCCCCATATTTCACAGCTTCTAACAACGTAAAGAAATCCCGGTGCTGCGTTTCAGCTCAGCACACGGCACAGTCCCCCGGACCCCTACAAAATGCCTGACTGTACCCAGGTGAGACCAAAACCACGGCAGTTAACCTCAAAGGGCATTTACGCACCGGGTTTGCCACAGTTCTTTTGTTTGCGAAGACAGGAGAGGGGAGGAGACGATAGTGAATTCATTTACAGTATGACACGTGCATCGGACACCCGCAGTGCTACCCAACGCAATGCAGCAGGACGGAAGAATATCGGGACAATCGGACCGCTTCTGAGAAAAGCTTGCTGTCACTAAGTGCTGGGGTCTCCCCGAGTCACAGGAATGACACCCAGAAGGATGCCAACTGCCACTGGGTTGATGACACGACCCGCTGTCTTCCACTCAATGCTGGTACAGCCTTTTTTCAAACATGGAGCTCTTTAATTTGTCCCTACCTCGCAATCTCTCTGAAAAGCCCTGTGAAGGAATAAGAAAATAAAATCCCTATGGAGAAGTGTGTTGGATCATCTACGACTAAAAGGCCATCAGCTTTTTCTTTTGGACACTTGCACAGGCGAACGCCTTCCATGGTCAGCCCTTCCCTGCCCTCCAGCCCCTCTGCTCCCAGCCCTCGCCCGCGGGCAGATGAGGACGGAGCCCAGCCGGTCGGCTCCAAGGCTGCACTGCAGCCTAAGCACGCAATAGGAACAAGGCTTGGTTTACCAGCACCTTTAATACCCGTTTGCCAGTATTATGACAGGAGACGGTAGCTGTACATCGTAACTGACCACCATGCAGACATTTCACTCCTAACATCTCGCGAGATTGCCATTTTAAGATTTGAAGTGGCTGCCAAAGAGCTGGCATTGCTAAAACTAAAAAGCCCATCAGGGTCCAATCAGCGAAGCTGTATTAACACATATCACACCGAAGTAAGAGCATCCTGCAAGAGCCCAAGTGCAAACTCTGAAGTTGCAAACGATTTATTGTTGCTTTGCCCAGAACCAAGCGACAGTCGAAGCAGCACGCGCACCAACTAATATACTCAGCTCATCGCGGCGGCCAGAGTCAAGACCTGCCTGCGAGATCACCTGTACTCCTATACGAGCCTGCTCCTCACATCGCTAATGCTCTCGCCTGCAGCCCGCAGAGCTGGAGGAAGCCATACGAGACTCTCGCTCGCTGGCGCTGCGTTAGAGCAACGCTAGACTCTTGGACCGAGTTGCTTAGCAGCAGAGTTTTGGAAATGTAGTCGCACGCAGGAAGAAATCTGTCACAGCAGGCTACGCATCAAGAATGCTGCACGGCAGCGGCCGCGGGTGCGCCTGCTGCGAAACCAAGCTGCGCTTGCTGCAACGCAGAGACCTCGTTTCAGAGCAGAGGAGGAACGAGACACACAGCCTACCTTCCAGGTTTTTAGGGAAAGACCCGCCTCAAATATCAATAGGAAGTCTTGACAAAGCTGCTAGGCTAGAGCAAGCCGGTTTTAAAAGCGTTATTGAAAGTTCCCCTGGACTGTCATTTTGCTCTAATTGAGTCACGACCTGAAAATGCAAGTGACAAGGAAAGGGAGCACATGTCAGCACACACCTTCAAGTTAGACTCGGGTCTGAATGCAAGGGCGTTGGAGCATTAAAAAAGAAAAGCTCAGAAGTAGGGAAAGCTAGTCGATGGTGTGCATGAAGCGACGTGTTAAAAAACGTACTGTGCCTTCAGGTTTAGATATTTTTTAAGCAATACTTACAATGTGAAGATCACTACTCAGACGGAGAAGATCACTCCAACGAGAAGAGGGAATACGTTAATCTCACTCGTGTCAGAAACCTGGACTGAGCAGCCAGCACTGGTGCACAGCAGCAGGTCTCTCAACAAATAAAGAGTAGCTGGCTACTTTTTAATGACAAGAGCAACGCGCACGCAGCAAGAGCATCTCCGGTTTGGCTCACCAGCCTTCCACGCAACACAAGAAATCCTACTGCCCTAAATTGCCATCAGGACAAACAACTGGCACTGTACCAGATGCGCAGCAGAGCCACAGGGAGCCTTTGCACCGGCTCCCAATTTATTTCCTGAGGCTCCTTAAGGGTTAAAGCAGAGGACTTCTGGAAGATATTAAGCACTGATGTCTTGGCTTCCCTTCTGCAAACAGCAACAACCTCCAGAGGAATCTGTCATCCCGTATAACAATCCCTTTCACTCAGCCTCAGCAGCCCGCTCCCTTTGCCTTGCCACAGCCTGAGCGGCGGAGGCTCCGTGCTGAGCCATTACACCGAATTATGCCCACATTCCAGGGAGGAGGCCAGGTTCCGCAGCAACGCCAGCGTACGCAGTATTTTTAATAGGGAGTTAAATTATGTGCAGTTATATTCAGAAGCGTAATAGCTCCTGGCTAAAAAAAAAGGCTGTAAGAATGTTAAATATCACATTGGGATCACAGCAGTATCGGAGAGAATCTAAAGCGACAGATAAGATGGAACGAATCACTATTGCGCTTCATATGCCATCAAGTCCATTTGGGAATATGGTATTCTGGGCTCCGAAACGCAAACTTGCACAGATATTTTCCTAAGCCTGTAAGCGTTAGGTCTTTTCTATACCAAACTGAATCTGCTTGGATATTCAAAACAAAGCAAAAGCAATAGCCAACGCTACAGCACGCACTTGCGGAAAAGGGAGTCACGCTCTAATACCGCTACAACTGAGTGACCGCTGAGCACTAAAACCTCGTGCCCAGGGTACCCCCGGCGAATCACGAGCCCTTCTCAGCGGGTCTGCAGCGAGCTCTGCTCCCGTGGCGCCAGGGAGAACGCCGAACGCTCCACTCCGAGGAACCGGCACCTACCAATTGTCAGCTTCCTCCACGAGTACAAATACCCGTTTACAAAGGCTGCCAAAGGACCAGAAAGACAACGAAATCACAGCTATGAAAAGTCTCATCCAACAGGCAAAGTCTCGAGGCAGCTGTTAGCTCTCAGCACGCCGCGGTTCTGCACATGATCCATAGAAGTTGAAGGTTTTGGGTGCGTGAAAGGTCCCCGCGTGCATCAGCAGGCTGCTGCTAGCAGGGCCCTACCGCACCCCAGCCGCGAGCGACGGCGCGCTGGGGAGCACCGGGCATCGCAGGCCGGCCCCGCCGCACAGCGCGCCCGGCAGCACCGCACCCGGGCTCCGGCAGAGCCAAAGGCACTGTCAGGGGACGAGCTTGTGCCCCATTCAGCTTCCGTGCTTAAGGAACCACTGCTGCTTCACCCAGTACATTTAAGATCACAATTAGAAGGTGATAGTATTGCCTTTATTTCTGGGATTAGTTTTAAAGGCGCCAAATGCATTAATGCTATGGGATCTGGAGTACGCCAAGCGGGAAGGGACCAAGATTTTGACAGGAAAGCCAAGGATAAAGCAAAATGCCAGATCTAGATGATGTATTCAGAAATTTTTAGACACTGCGTTTCCAGCAACAGCCTTCGTACAGTTTGCCATGATGAGATGGCAGTTTCTATGGGAACAAATAAGCAGCGGCCCCGTCACAAGATGTCTTGTAAACGGCACTTTCTTACGGCTTAGCACGAACGCACCATCCACTCGGCGCATCGATAGATGGAGGCTCCCAGGCTCCTCAGCGCGAGCCTGTTTTAAATGCTGAGGGCAGCCCGCGTCTGAATTTACGATGAATATCCACTGCTTTGCAAGACTGAACTACCCGGCGGGATTAACGTATTCTCAGTGGCAGCCAACCCATTCGACATCTGCTTTAATTTGGGCGACTTCTCCTGCCCATACAAGCGTTCCTTCTGAGAGCGGTCCTCCTCTTTGTGAAAAAGGCAGGCGGTAGCGGAGTGCCAGTGCCACAACCAAACTAGCACAGGCAGCTGAGAGGACGCCCACCTCTGGGAAAGGTACAGCAATTTGAAGATAAGAAGCACCGTGAAGGCTAAGCATTTCTTACCTTCTGCGCCAGATGTTAGATCTCATTTTTGCTCCGGACCACGCATCCTCTTCCCACCCTAAAACATCCCCAAACATCTACAGGCTGAACTTTAACAACTGGTGAGGCACCTGAGCCAGTTAAAGCCTGAATCTCGGAAAGATTTCTCATGTTGCAGCGTAGCCTAGCAAAGGTGCTCCGGATCAGGTTATCAGCTCGTGAGGCAGAATTTTAACGGGTACGCCCAAAGTATTTTCAGGACAAAGCCAATGTAGCGGGTAGCTCAAAAGGGTCCGGTACTTGTGCGCACATAAGGGACCAACACCTATGGTATCAAATCACGAACGCTGGTTCCAAATCCCCGGGCGGTGCCAGACGCGCACACCTCCGGAGCGGAGACCCAAGCAACAGCAAACCTCGGCTCGTGCCAAGCGAGCCTGTGCATCGGGCCTGGAGCCAGCAGCGAGAGGCGGACACCCGCAGCATCTCTGCTGCAGGCTCACTCCCTCCTCAGTTCCACCACGGCCCGCTCGGAACACTTCTTGAAAGGCTGTAGTTTATCTCTCAGATGTCTCCATCAATAATATGTTTACTACGTGCCTGCAAAACCTTGTAACTTTAGTCTGCATTTGGCTCAAAAAAAGAATAGAAACAATCAAACCAACGCAACACCATTTTTTAGCCCTAAAATGATAGATTTTTCATTGCAGTTGCAAGAATACAGAAGAAAGCTGTTTTATTCTCAAAACTATTGCCTGTACTTACTATCTCCTCTCCTTCAGCTAATTAAAAACCCTGCAATTAGCTGATTTAGGGAGGTTTAACGTTATTGTCAGGAAGATCTGTTCCACGCTCCCCTGGGCCTGAAAACAACCGTGGCTGCCTCCGACCCCTGATTACACAAAAGAACATTTTCAGACTCAAAGGTTCCAGAGTATCACCACCCCTCACTCCAAAACTGTTATGAAATGAAGTGGAAATTTTTAGGAAGAGAAGCCAAAAGTGAAACTGTAAGGAATGCAGCCTTCAACACGTTAACCCTCAGCAACCAAGGAAAACAAAATCCAAGCACCGGGTAGCCCCTTCCTTGCCCTAATCTCGCACGTGCTTTGCAGCGGAAGCCAACCGAGTCGTGCCAGTGTTAGTACCACAAATTTCAGGAAAGCTGCCTCCCCCATGCCCCCGCCCCATCTATTTCTCACTATTTGCACTGACTCAGAAAGACATTTACTACATCTATTAGAAGGAGTGACCTTAAAACCTCAACCCGGTCACAGCAGCTTCTCTGCAGGAAAGCGCGGCGGCAGCACTGCGGTTCAGCTGTCCGTAAACCAGCACGCCCAGCCCGGCCGGGACTTGGCTCCGCCGCTACCATCGGTCGCCCTGCCCCGCGAGGGACCTCCTCGGGGACACCGCTGAAAACAAGAGCCTCTCCGGGCACAACAGGAGCGGCAGAGTCAAAGCTCAGCTTGTCTGTCGCTTGCAACCCGTTGATCTTCCCCGGACTCCTCCAAACCCCCCGTTAGGTGGGAGAACCACCGCCTGCCTCCACCCTTCTGCTTCCAGCAGAGTTTACAAAAGCACAAAGGAAGACGCTCAGTTGGCAACTCATCTTTGATCATAGTATTTGGCTTAAAATAAACCAACGTTCTGCCGTGGAAGATTAAGGGGAATACCTAAGTCCAGTCAGAAGTGTCCTCACTCGTAACAAGCGAGACGCTCGTAGCTTGCTGAGGACAAAGCCACCCTCGCAGTTACTTCCACGGATGGTCACCAGTGACGTCAGAACACAGCTCCTGCCTCCCGTAGCTTTAGGAAGCTTGCTTCTCCCCCCAGAAAACCACAAACAAAAAGATGAGCTTAAAATTTAAACTGGTTTCATAACAAAAGCAAGCTTGACAGAAGATCCTTCCACAGCAGCAACTGCACGGACCAGCTTTTTAAAGGATCGCCTTTCACTTTGGTATAGAACTGAATTACAACACTAGAGGAGCCTACAAGCCACTTCCAACAACAGCATCTGATTTCCCTTATCAGCAGAAACGATTAAACCCACAGATAACACACTCAGGAGTTGAAAACCTACTTCAAAGCCAAAACATGACACAGCAACGGCCTCTCTGGGAAGCACGGTCCATCACGGTCCGAGCAGAACGGCACCCAGACGGACAACAAGGAAAGACTGCCAACGGCACCCGGGGGACCTGGCTCACACGTGGGTGGGCCCGCTTCCACCCGTGCCAGATGTTGATCGCTACTTCACCGCAGAGGGAAGAGCCTTGGAGACGAAGGGCACTGCTGCAAATCTCCCGTCCTCAAGGACCCCGCGGTTCTACAAGACACGATACCTCCTCACGGCGCGCACACAGCGAGCGGAGCACTTCAGATGCATGTTTTCCCCTTCTGAAGGTGGACAAGCTGAGGAGTCCCCCCACCAGCTCAACAAGCAAAGGAGGGAAGCATTCGTCTGCAAAGAGGAAAGAGCCCTGACCAAGGGTTATCGTAAGGGACGGAGTGGAGATGTTATTTCCAGCTTTACTGGCAAAGCCTGGACAACATCACCCGTACTCTCGTAAAAGAGAGCCAAACCCTCACAGCAACCGGCAAGTCAGACCTCGTGTTCGTCACTCACCTCTTTGCACAAGCTGAAGCATAACACAGCTCCTCAGAGGAGTTAATTCCGGCGAGGACAGGACAATTCCAGAGCTTCACACTGAACACCCAAGCAACCCTCCGCTTTCCAAGTGTCACCCACAGCCATTAACCGCAGGTTGGCGACAGTATGCGGCACAGGGCCAAAAAAATCACAAGCAGCGATGGATGTCACGGTCTTATCTTATCACCTATGCAAATCAAACGCGTCACTATCCCAACAAGCCAGCAGCTCCGGCTGGCAAAGCGGGCGACGGGCAGCAGCCAAGGGCTCGGGTGTCCGGGGAGCTCTGAGGGGGGTTTCTGCCCTCAGCACCAACGCAGTCCTCACGTGCCCGACAACCCACCATCGCTGCCCCCCAGCTCTAAAACTGAAAGCAGGGGACAATGGAGTATTTTTGGAGCACGGAGACACTGCTATTTTGAAAGCAGACTTCAGCGCTGTAGTACCGAAATTCTAATTGTGGCTGCCGCGTTGCTTTGCCACCGTAAATCCTGTTCTGAGGGAGTAAGACAGCAGCCAATACACGAGCGTAGGCATTGCACAACTGGGCTTCTACAAGCACTTGGTGTGAAGAATAATGTTCTTAAAAGATTTAATTTCTAGGGAATGTTTAAATACCGAAGAGTAAACACTGACTCAGAGACCTGCACTAAATACAGGTAAATGCAGCAGGGGCACGTGGAAGCAAAGCCGCAGCCTGGAATTCACTCAATGCCTCTCCTTGTACATGTGAAATTCAGGGCCCTCCGAGGACAAAGCCTCTTTCATACGTGCAGAAACTGCAAGAAAACAAAAACCAAATAAATAAAGCCAATCTACAGATCCGCTCGGGGGTCTTAAAACAAGTCTGCAATACTCAGCTTCACGTGTCTGAATTTTCAGCATTTGAGCTTTTTGTTACGTACAATGCACAACGGTCAGACAGCAAGTACTTACAACTCAAGAAATCATCAAGCGGGACAGCAATACAGGGGAAGAGGCGGGTCGACGATCATTGCACACGTCTAGGAAAGTACTGTGCATCGTTGGGGAGGTGACTCCGTCCAGCAAGCATTGCCCCCTTCCACGCGTTAAGCTTAACAATCTAAATGTTCGGTGGTTTTCCCATTTCACTGTATTTCCTATTTCTTACAGCAAACAGGTCAGTAGTAATTGCACCAGGAAGCTGACAACACATCTTGGTTTTTCTTTCAGTAGACTGAAAATATTTACTTTCACAAGAACAAACTGATGCAGCTATTGAATTATTTGTCTTATCCCGGATCTTGTAGTACACAAGACACAGGTAAAAGCAGAAGAATTATGTACTGAGGTAACTCCCCAGTTCAAGCAGCCACAAAGCACAGAGGCGTGCGTACTTTCTAAATTCTTGTTGTCCGTCCACCACGCAGATGCCAGGCATTTTCTGTTACCCAACCACCCTTCCTAAGGCGCACCACCAGGAAATAAAGCCCTGCTTGACAGTATCCAGTGCCAACCAGAAGCGCCCAGCTTCCCCCTGCAGAACACATCCTAGCACGTAATGGCATTTGTTAACACCCTGACGCGGCTAAACTACTGTTTCAAAACAAACTCGACAAGCCATGACAAAAGCGGAGGGCACAGCTGGAAGCTCACAGAATCTCCGCGGCTTCAGAAGCCCAGACGGAGCGGGTGAGCTCGGCACACCCACCCAGGGCTCTCCCCGCCTGCTCGCGGGCCGGCTACCTCGGGCTGCCCGGTGGCCCAACGCTCACTGTCCCCCGCCCTTGCTTTGTGTCCCAGCACATCTCCAGCTGCTCTTGGCCGAGGGATTTTTGCCTCCTCAGAAGGGGACGGGGACCACGGAAGGTTCTCTGCAAACTTGGCAGCCCATGTGGGAACCGATACAGCCAGGGTGGGCAAGCCGGAGCCAGGAGAACAGTTTTGGCTCCTAAACTAGAAGCCTGAAAAATTGGAAGTGGCACTCCATTTGTTTAAATTACCTTCTGAAACCATGCTCCATATGTGGGAATAAACAGTCACTCTGGTAGCCCTAAACACAACCAGGAGTAAATTGTTCCAAGATGCACATCTGCATTTACCAAAGATTAGACAGACAGGCTGCCAAGGCAGGATCTGATTTTCCTTACAAGACTTTTTTTTTTTAAAGAACTCTTAACCGAAAATGGCAGCACAGAAAGGTACTATATATGGAACAGGAACAGATCGCCATCACCCCCACCTCGTTCCAATAAAGGTCTCAGTCTGCCCTGCTGCCTTCCGCAAGCAAGGACCACCGAACAGAGCACACCCTGTTTGTCCCTCTCACGATGTCCTTACATAGCCCACGTCACCCCGGACTCCCAGAGAAAACCTCTCCCTCACCAGCCTGCAGAAAGAGCGGCTTCGGGAATTCAGTTTCACATTTTAAGCATCATGCCCACGTCGGCGTTAAAAAAAAGCAGCTTTTGCATTTAACCTGTGAGGCAGCAGAGCCTCCGTACCCTGACGTAGGCCAGCTCCCAGGAAAGACGGCTAACCTTTCCGTGGACATTTTTAGTGCTGCCGCGGAAGAGAGGCACTGAAGTCCCGGCCACAGCCAGGAGAGCAGATGACATCGAGGAGGCAACGTCTGGTTTTGGGGGTAATTTCAAAAAGCGCAGCAGGCTGAGGGAAGCGAAGCCTTGGTCTAAGGCGGTACAGCTACTCCTGCGGTTTGGACTGGACCTCACCTAATAAAGGGCCAACGCAGAAAGCAGATTAGCGATTAGCTCGCGTTGATCCGTTTTAGAAGTGCAGCAACTGTTGATTCTAAGCACACCGGAGGGGCTCGGGGGCATACGAATTCTCTTCTGCACATATGATGCTATCGATTGAGACTGGAGGGCAGCTACGTGGATTCCGGGACAGCGACGGCATTGGGCAACAGCACTCCAGCGACAAGGAGCAACTGTCTTATTTTGCACACGTGCTGGGGGATCTAGAAAGGACAAATGCTCAGTATCACACCCCAAAACTTTGGTGTGAGCCATGTAAACTGCAGAACCAACGTCTCCCACAGGTGGAAATGTTCTAGAAGATCTGGGCAAGCGCACGTGGCTACGGCTTCGTCAGCTATCTTCCAGGGAAGAAAAAAACTTTTCCTACACAGGCCAGTTCTACCCAAGTTCTTTATTCATCACTATGCCACTTAGCAGTTTTTTTGGTATTCCTGCACATCCGTAAAACACGGCAAAATGAAGAGTACAGATCCAAGCTTTGAAGGGATTCTTTCTTATCGCAGGGACTACCAGAGTCCCGGCTGGAGGGCAAGATCTCCATTCTGGAGCAAGCCCGCTCCATCCTGACAGAAACAAGGCCAGCATACCGGCCGTTTTCCACGCGCTACCTAACCCTCGAGCTCTAACGTTTTAAAGCACTCGTCCCCTCTGCGCTGTACAGTCGGAGGGGATTTTAGCGAGGAGCTCATACTGTATGGCTATCGAATGACACGTCCAGTAAAACAAGCCGCTTGCCTTCTAAACCTGGAACATCACAAGACCGCTACATAAATGTCAAGAACGGCAGCGCCCGCTGAACAGCCGCGAGCTCGCTTGCTGCTCGCTGGCTAACATTAGGACACGATTCCCAAACAACTGCGTTTGCGGCAAAGCACGCGCAGTACCCTGAATATTTAAGACTAAGCACCGCTCAGTTGCTCAGGTAACCTAAACACAGTATATGCCCGTAAGGCCTGCAAATAATTAAGCACATACCGCCAGCGCTACCTGGTCTGGGCAGCCATCGGGATCATTGCGAGGCACCTCTTCCCAAAAAGAATCTCCGAAATTCTCTTTTTCCAGCGCTCTAACCGACTTGGAAAGCTTTAGCTCAATCGCAAAGAACCGTGAGCAAATACCAGGTCCGGTTTTAAGAAACTTTTGACTTGACGCAGTTAGAGTTAGATCTGGCTTTATTTCCAAAGCCACGTTCTACAGCTAAGCAACATTCTTCTGCATCGAGTCTTAGCTTTGTAATTCTGCTGCTTTGGCAATACGCACGTTGGTCAAGGCATTTCTAAAACGCAGCCCTGTTTCTGAAGTGCAGGATCAAAAAAAGTAGGAAGTTGATTTAACAAGCAATTTGCCAGTCTTGGGCAACATATTTATGGCAGCCGTACAAGAAAGCGTGGAAAAAGCGTAGCAATCCAAACACAGTGTCTTGCTTATTCACACTTGCTATCAACATTTTACCCAAATATTGACTACTTGGCCTCAGGTAGCTAATTTACAAGCTGGGTTCTTCCGCTCTTCAGCATTTGTAACCTGGCACGCGCTGAAAGTCCAGGATGCCCGAAACAGCTGCAACACCAGAGAAAACGGTGATATTAAGGGGAGAAAAAAGAACTCCGGAGCTGCATAAAGGTTCCATAATACGAGATCTTTCCACGCGGCTGCAGAGCCGTACAGAAGCGCTATGTAGCTCTCTGCTGAGCACATACTGAACCAATTACACAGGAGCCTCACAAGACCCACACCACCTCAGGAGCTATCACATTATAGATCCTTATGTAAGGCACAATGACGTAAATACAGTCTCCCTTGACACATGGAGGGTGCAAGACGAGCGAGCCTGCAGGAATTTCAGATCACATTTCCGATCTGCCTTATTCATTCATTTGTATCATTTGCGATGACCTTGCTCTCTAGGGACATATATTACCAGAAGCAGATAAATGAGATTTCTATTAACTTAAACTATAGCAGCAAGAAAATAAAGGCACTGTCTCACAAGGCCCATTATAATGTTTTCCTCTCTTTAAACGCAGATAAAAAAAGCTTATTTACCGCCTGCAAGACCGGTAACACTAACAATCATCGCTGTCCTCAATGCTAGAAACCAGATAACCCAGAGAGTTTGCATTTCAGCTACAGTATCTCTTCTCGGGAAGAGAGAGAACATCACGAGAAACATCCAGGCCAGTGAAGAAGCCTCCAAGGCAACGTGCTGTTCCTCCCTCCGCCCCCGAGTCCTCCTCCTCCTCTGCCCCCTACCTCCACAAATCCCAACAAATTTATTTCCATGCAGACTAATCTCTTATCCTCTAGACATGTTCAAGTCAATTTAAAACCGCACATCAAAATCCTAACCAGCCAAGGTCAAAAGACAGCGCTAAAACAGACCTCGGTCTCAGCTCAGTTCAGTCCCAGCACCACGCAGCCTCGCAGCAGGATGCGGGAAGATGTCAAGCCACTGGAAGAAACAGAACACCCTGCGTGCCCAAATATTACTTTTTACCTTGTTTCAGAGTATGCAACGGCAATGCGCAGGCTGCTCTCAGCCGCCTCATCCGTGCACGCTTGCATCAGACGCGGAGTCTTGTTTCTGCTCGGGCCAAGCGGGTGCGAGGGGGAGCCGCTCCTGCCAGCACAGCAAGTGCCATCATCTTTCCAGGAAAGTCTCTTTCAGCACAGGCATTTTTCCTGGGTGTCTGCCTCGGAGCTTAAGGGTATTTCAAACCGTGATATTCAGCAGAAATGCAGCTTCCCCTTCCTCACCAAGTCAACCACGCCAGCTTTTCTTTCAAAGGCCCAAGGTTTAGAAGCGTCCATTTCAAGGGGTTACTGGCACTTTTAAACAGGCTAAGAGTGTGAAAAGTGACATTTACGGTCCTTACCACGAGTCACTCCGTCTCCACCAAGGCCAAAGGGACTCGGGAGCAGCCGTGAAAAACTCAAGAAACCTTTTCCCAAGCAGGAGGTTACCCAACCCTACTGCTACCGAATCGAAGCGCAGGCAGGCGGCACGCAGCTAGCCATTCACTGAGCTGCTAGTTCAGAGCACGTAAACCAGATGCATGAGCGTACACTAACCACTTTCAAACCAGGCAGCAAAACCACCCGTGCCCCTGTCCTGCGTGAAAGGCACCTTACAGCGACTCCTGCGAGCAGGCAGAAAGCCTCAGAAAGCCCCTGCAACCGGCAAAGAGAAAGGCAAGCCTCACGGAATCGCACCTCGATCAGAGGGGCTTTCCCGGTTTGCCAGTCACAATTTCGCCAGCGTTGGGGTAGTGAAGAGAGGAATGAGTCGAGCGGAGCTGGCACAGCCGCAGAGATTTGTGTGGTGCAGAACTTTCTGTCCGTCTCTCCAGAAACGAGCTTCAGTCGCATTAGCTTGACTTTCTATGATTCAGGTACAGAATGAAAAATGAGTTTCTATTCTAGCACGTACCAAAAATTCCTTAAATGCAACAGCTGCCTCAGGGAGAACAAGAACTTTTCCCTGGTTACGGAATGTGGTAGAGTCTTAAGAGAATAAATAACAGTGACATCTGAAATAACTCTAACGGGCTAGGGCCAGTACGCGCACCTCCTAAAGAAACCACTAGCCTGCTAGGGAGTAAGTCACTCCCATCAGCAAGGCTCTACAAAAACGTGTTTCTTACAAGCTACAGCTTCCACTAGTTACGCGTCACATTCCTCTTCTCATACCCAGACACAACCGTCGGGCTCGGAGGTCAAACTATAAAACCTGACTGTAATTAGCTGCACCATCGCATCGCACAAACGGCCTGCGTATCCCAGGGAGTTGCAAAAGAAAGAGCTATCATTCCAGCAGGAGTAACAACTTGGAAATGCCCAAAATTTAGGAATCGCATTAAGAGGAGTTAAAGTTTAAACAATACAGTTTCACCTCCTAACGCAGGTGACTCGCTTCAGGGTCAGCTGCCAGGAGCGACGTAGCCAAACAGCATTCGACCGCAATAGCCACGGCAGCGGCCGGAGCCGGGGGAGCCAGCGGTATTAAATGTCATCAGAAGAGCAGAATCCGAGCTGTGCTCGTCACCGCACACACAACACCCGCTACGGGCTGGGAAGTTCAAAGCTACCCATGGGCACAGGGTATTTAAACACTGCCAAGCTGAAACCATTTCCCAGCTTACTGTTCAGGAACAACTAGTCCGTGGACCGCAGCTCACCAGGGCACAGATCACGATGGCGAGAGACAATGGGCGCCCGTAAAACCAACTGCAAAGCAGACGGTGAGCTAGCGCAGCGCTCCGTGAGCGGGAAGGTGCAGCTGCTGACCAGCAAGGCAGGCAAGCAACTCTAAGAAGATACGGTGTGCATCGAGTGGAGTTTTACAACCACCAAGAAAAAACAACAAGACTTGAAGAACAGCCTGGGATTATCTTCCCACAAGCCTTCGATCTATCGCAATCACGCTGCTGCCACACAGGCTCTGCCCCTGGCAGCTGTAAGACCGAGCTGTGCTGCTAGTACAGAACACGTCTCATTTCTGGGTAGCGTGTTTTGCAAGCCGCAACGCTGTCCAAAGAACAGTTGTCAAGGGCCAAAGCCAAGCTGCAATAAGTGGTGCTCGATCACAAATGCAAAACCGGCCCACGTGCTTAGCGCGGCCCACGGAAACCCAGACAGAGAGCTGACAGAATAGCTGTCGGAGCAAAATGAACGGCAGCACAGCACCTCGTAAGGTGAGGATCAAACATCACGGCTTCCACGCTGAGCCTCTCTGGTCACGCTCTCCTCTCCTCCCCTCTTCACGTTCATCTCGCTGCACTTGAGAACTCTTGCTTTCGTCTGTCCGAGGGGAAGCTGGCTAGCAGAGGGTAAACAGTTCTGCTTAGTCCCTCGGGGGAAAGAGAAAGAAAAAAGCTTTCCAACGTCACTGAAATGGAATGCAAGGGAACTAAGTGCACTTGGGTAGGGGAAGAAAGGACAGCCTCACACTCCAACCTGTTTGTACGCAGCACTCGGCTGCGGAAAACACAAACCGAGCGTTCAACAATGCATCCGGGCTTGTGCTTAGGATCCCTTTTGCTCCGAGGGTCTGAAGAGATATTTTGGTTCTTAGAAAAGTTATGTTAATCAAATGAATCATTTGATAGGAATGTACAGTCATCCCAATGCAATGGAAAATCTAGAGATTAAAATGTTCAATCTACGCATCCAGCATAAAAGGTTAGAGGAACACTTCTTAAAAAGCATTACTCATCCCTGCTTCAGCTGTACATCACTGCAGAGGTGTGGAGAAAGGAGGATGAGCAGCATCAATAACTTAGCAGCTGCGGTACAAAACAACCAGGTAAGAGTCATAAAAAGCACAAAGCAAGACCTAAAACCCCGCAAACGTAAGAGTCTTTGTGCGGTAGGGCCACCTCCTAGTCACTGAACCTTGAAGTGGATGGTATTTGAGACAGGTTTGCAGCTCTATCCCAACTCTTACTGTATCCGAAGACACGCATAGCACGGTGGTAGACTCGCACACTTCTGCAAGCATTACAAGAAATTCCCTGTCTCAAAGAGCTGACAGAGGGTTTGCTGAAGTGCTGTCACTATTTACCTAAGGAGGAAAAAAGAAAACAATGCAAGTCTTGGTTGAAGACGGCACGAACTTTGCATTACACGCATGCTTTCCTAGGCTTCTACAGCTATACCCGAGAAAGGCAGATATCCAGATCGGTTTTTGCAGGGGCTGTTTAAGGAAATTACTCATTAACAAAGATTAAGCACCACAGCAATCCTACGCACGGCCCGTTCTTTACTAGGGGTTACACCATGAGTTTGAGTTACCCATTCCAACTTGCTTTTACGATCCCATGACATTTTATGATGTAAAAGGTAACAGCGCACAAGCAGATCCCTTCCTTACACAGGCCAAGCCCTCTGCATCACCGTTCTGCAGGGAGTCTGGAAGACAGGCAGCGAGCTCACCCCGACTGGGGGTAAGCTGGAATCTCTCCCATGCAACACAGACGCCCTCCCAAAACCCCTCCTCAGTTGCATTCAGGTCTGTTGAAAAGTAATGCAGCAGAGTGAGCATATGCATAGATCCAAAGATGCTCTGATTCATTACTGAATGCCAGCAGACATATCGCTGTAATTAGCCTCTAGCTCAGTCACAAAATTTGTGTCTGAAAAGTCTTTCAGCCAACAGACCTGGTTATGTAAAGCTCAGACCCTTCCTCCTTCGCATGAGCTGATAGTCTTCTCGATGGGTGACTGGTGTTTGGTAGTAAAACACTCATCCCTCCACAGACGAGGACGATGCAGCTACTCAAAACAGCCTCCCTGTCCAACCGTCCGTGAGTGGCCTATCCAAAGCTGGCGTTGCCAGCTAATGCCCAGTTACAGAATATCTGCCAAAGATCAGAGCCTCCAGCAGAAGAGGTCTTGCCATGAAGAAGAAGGACCAACGAGCCTGGCGAGCAGCCAGCGCCGGGGACCGACGGTTCTGCACGAGAAAGCCTGCTGCACCCTCGCTTCCACGCAGAGCCTACGTCTCGAAGCGAGCCAGCACAACAACATTTTGGAAGCAAAGCTCATTTACCCCAAGCCCATAGACATGTTCCTCTACTGCGATACATCCTGCTGCCGTGAGGGGAAGGCACCGTTCTTCGCCTTAGCACACCTCACCGACTGAACTGGCTGACCAGGCAGCCGAGCAGAAAAGGTTCATTAAGTTACCGACCGCTTTTAAATAACTGCAGGTTACTGCTGAACGTTCTTTATATCTTTTATCTAAACAAAATGTTACAGGACTAGGCTTGTTTTATGCAACAACGCCCTTGTAGCTTCTACTCCTGATAGCAAGCAAGCAGTTATTTCTGTACACCTCACCGAGTGATGAACTGGCTTACCTTTTTCCACCTTTTACAAAGCAATGCCCCCAAAAAATGAAAAGAGATTCTGCCTTCTGAGCTATGCCTCCCCTTTTCGGTTTCTTTACTAATAAATACATAGCAGGATTCCCCCTCCCCTCCGAGATTCTGATAAACTCCTTGCGGTTTAAGGTTTACTGGAAACCGTGCTTCCTACCTTGCTAGTTTTTCATATTACTCTCCCTGCTCTCTCATTCAGCAATTTAGATACCCAAGTAGTAAGTTAAAAGTGAAAGGAAGGTTCTTAATCATGAGATCTAAACAAAACCGGTCCTTCGGCAGCTCGTAGCTCCCAACGACTACCTCATCTTCTGGTAAAAGTTGTCTAACACACTACATTATCTTTACACCTCCGGTTGTCTGAAGGACGGCAAACAAACGTGTACTTTCCTTGCAGAAGACCGCTAGTACTCCTGCGGTTGGTTAACACTTGCAGTTGAGATGTATTAATTCACTGAGCTATAGTAACTCAGCAGGTTGCAGTCACCTGTAGACAACCAAGGTCCCTGTCCTAAAAGCGATAGTCTGAAGAGACAAGTCAAGTGCAGCAAGCCACAATGGCGGCAAAACACAGTTAGCCATCCCAGCACGCCCTCCAACTACTCCTCAGAAACTCGCTGGCTTCTCGGCGAGACTGCAGCTCTAGATGTGCTTTATCCAGCAATTCTCAACACAAAATACATAAACAGTCCCTGGAGCACAGATGGAAACCGATGCCTATCCCCTCCCAGGGGAGTTCCCTCATCACTCGGCTACAAAATCATGTTCCCTCTTGCTTTCAGTCTTTGATGATACAAATCTTGCATTCCTTCCTACACAGTACCCCGGTTTGAAGAGGAGAGGTAGAGCATCCCCTCCCTTATTAGCCTGTAGCTTAGCGATTAGGGCCCTCTCAGGAGCTGGAGTCACGGCTGCCCCAAGGCTCAAAGAGATGGCTCGTCTCTGGTATCGCAGCAAACGCAGTTCCCCGTCTCCCTTCCACTCACCTACGGGGTACCGGTGTTCACCCGCGACCGATGACCTCCGGCGCAGCTAAGGAACCCCACGCCAGCCCCGAGGTGCAAGACGCCCCAGAAGCACGCTCACGTGCGCTGCGTATGGACTGGCTCTTCCCTTCAGAGCAGGATGCTGAAGAAAAGGGTCAAACTCTTTAAGAGCAGAAGTAATTCGGTTTTTCTCCTCGCAGCAAATCAAAGCCATGCAACAGCATTTTGCTTAAGGAGACTTGAGAAAGGAGAGGAAACCCTTAAAAGTCAGCTTTTAAATAAATAAACAAGGAGAAAAAACAGGTACATTGAGAAGTACTGGCTGATGTATGAAGTTTTAAGACTTAAGCCAAAACATTTGGAGCAAGATGAAACTCCGTCTGCCTAGCACCACCAGTTACATCTCTCTCCAATACAAGCATCTCAACACAAACCAGGGATCCGTGTCCAACAAGCAGGCAGGTATTGCTCAGGTTTCCGCTGTCAAGCACCTACTTCCTCCGCACGTCCTGCAGCTCAATCATTTGGTGAACAGTCAGCTACTTTTCTATTTTTAAGGCAAGTTTCTTATCTTCAGTGCTTCAAACAACTTCTGAAATGCTGACTTTGCCCTCTAAAAATCTGGAAGTCAAAGAAATCCCTTACTTTTTCTGCCCTTGCAGTTACTAACACTCCTATGCGATGAGATCCTACGCAGCCGCTTTGCTGTCTCCCCCAGTGCCAAAAGCACGGCAGAATATTTCACCAGTTCCTTTTCCAGTCCAAGCACAACGGACCCAGAGGTGCTGCCTCGACAGCTTCAGCCCAGGCAATACCCTGGGTTTTCAGAGCATCTCACCGATGAGCACCCAAAAATGAGGTTTACAAGCTACAGGGGACCATTCCAGTGGCTGACAAAATCTGGAACTACTCAGGTCTCCATTCACTTTGGAGAAAGCCACTAATCAGAGTTAAGCGTGCAGCGTGCCGTCAGCACTCGAAGCTACCGCGACGCAAATTTCCCCATGGCTACCACTTTAATGAAATTATCTGCCGAGCCGGCCACCAGATTTATTCATTCTGTCAGGCTGAGATACTTCTTCAGCGCATTTCCTTCAGCCTAGTTCAAGAGGGAGGAAATGAAGATAAAATCAGCAAGATGAGTACAACAAAAAGCTCGGGGATTTAGGAGCTTACTAAACAGTAGTTTTCCCTCTCAAAGTTTTCAAGTCTCTAGCTCCGCGACCTACGGAAACTTTAATAATACATTATAATATAATACATAACACATTAGAGACCAAAGAAGCCTAACTGAAGTAAGTCATTAGGTAGCCACAAAGAGAAAGGGCTGATCAACAGCAACTCAACATGCCCTCGTATTCAGGCGGGACCAGAAGAACACCAGCAGATGCCCAGACCCTCGCTGCGCAGGGTCCCTCCCGTCCCCCTCCTCCCACTGTCAGGGCAACACCGTGGTCCAAAACATTACAACAAAGCAGAGCCACCTCACTAACAATGTTTTTTCCTGGCCAGCCTCGACAGCTGAGCTCCTCAGACGTAGCGCCTACGCAAGCACATCATTTCCCATGCAACAGCACGTTCTCGGGATCATCTGAGGCTCTCTGGAAACATCAAGCACAAAGCTCATCAGCTTGGACACCTACCGCTACGGGCCACTGCCTTTATAAAATATTTATCACCGCAATAAGCATCTTCCCAGCCGCCGTGTTGAATCGTCTCCCTCGCGGCCACTGCACAGCCCGGTATGGGACGCAGCATCGCTGCCTTACAGCATCACCGGCACGTCACCCACTAACACCTTCATCGCGCAGCGCAGGTCTCACAGAGCACGCACGGAGAGGACGGTACAGGCACAAGCAAGGCTGCCTATTGTCGGAAATCAGCCCTTTCAACTCAGAGCTTACAAGATTTCAGTTACAGACCAGAAATTAACATCAGTTCCCAGACCTTAAAGCTAACCAGCCTTGACACCACCGCCCTAGAGCTCGCCTTACCTACGCGTTCTGTCCATGTGAAAAAGATTCATAACCTTCAGGAGGAGTCAAACTGTCGCACTGAACTCATCTCACTCCAAGTACACTTAGAAGCTGCACACTGAAAATTCTTTCCCCTTACAACACACCTGCTTGACACCAAACCTCTGGAAAACATAACTCCTGTCGTTCAAGTCCTTTGAAACAGAAGCAAGTTTGACACCACACAAGGAATCTTGACTTTCAAAGGAAGATGAAAATGAAGCAGTGCTGGGAGGATAGGCTAGCTTTAAGCCCCAAAATACATAAGTTTTAGAGGTTTGGAATTAATTCAGGCTTTAGCATTTTTACTACCATACCTTACTACCAAAGGTAGGGAAGAAAAGAAGGGTGATCAAAAAGGAAATCAGTGTTTTCTGAACGAAGTTCATCTTGAAGGAGTAATGCAACGCTTCCATGCGATTATTGGACCTTGCCGGTTGGCGGTTTGCAGATACAGACAACCCAAAGCCATTGCAGCGCTCCGAAGTGCCCCCAGTCCAGTCCAGCAGTGCCCTACAGCCGTTCCAAGAGCTACAGCAGAACACGCTGCCACGGCCGAGCGCGGCTCGGAGCGGCTACCTGCGTACAAAGCTTCCCGTCATCTCAGCTGCTGACCCATCCTTTGCATCGCTCACAGTAACGATTCGCTATAGAAAACGTGCTCCACAGACGTGTGAAACAAAGGACAGTTTTCCAAAACTACGGTAGCAGTTTCGGAATATTTCCCCAATGACTTCTAATTAGACTTCTGACTTCTAATTTGCTTTTTATCAAACGTGGATCTAGAGTGCATCACAGGTGCACAAGGCAGCTTGCCGAACGATGAAATTCCAACCTACGTGAATTCATAAGCACATGTATCACAGCTGCAGAGCGAGCAAGGGCTTACAGGAACTTCAACTATAATTCTTGCTAAAAGGAAATCTCAGGCCGAGACTCTCAACGTGTCCTGTGGTCGCACGTGCAGCCCCAGACAGCCAAAAACCTCCGACTCCAAAGGCACTGGGAAGCGTCCATCGTGGAGTCAGCGAATCAACGGCTGACTTGCGTCCGTGCCAACAAACAAGTTCACTCTTACATTAGGCACCTTCTTCTAAGGAGTTACTCAAAAGCTGGCAGCTAACCGCCTCCTAGAAAACAAACTGCTGACGTCTGAAGTTATCTTGTTGGTCGCTAGTACTCACGCTAACATCGTGAGAGCCTACGAGGTTCTGCACCGCTCCAAACTTCTTCCACTCTGTCAGCCAGCAGTGACCCCACGGCTGACGACTCGTGTGTACAGCTACTGTCTTCCCAATCGTGTTTCCTGGGGCTGAGCTGTCTTCAGCAGCTCCCTTTTCTTCATCCTCACACACCTCAAACTCCAAAGAAAACTGGAAAAGCTAGGCTGATCTTGCAATTCCTATGTCACTTCCACCATTCCCACGCCTTTATTGCCGAGGTCTCTATTAACAAACTCTTCCTCCCGGCTTGTTTGCGCGGCACTGATCAGAAGCCTGTGCTGACCGGCCTGCAGCCTGTGAAGGGACCAAAGCACGTCCCCTCCTGCAAGCTCAGCCGAGCAGAGAACACGGGCGATGATCCCACCGAACCCTCTGCAGCCCACTAAGAAAATTATAAGCGAAGAGGAAACAAAAGCGGCCCTGGCACACAGAAGGGGGAGCCTTCTGCGCTCTCGGGAAGGCAGCAGGTTTTGCTTGCCATAGCTAGTCCCTTCTCAGGGCCCCAGCTGCTCGTTGACCTCTGCGCGGCTGGTACACACGGACCACCTCATCCGCACCTTCCCGGTCACGCGCCGGGACATGCCGAGGGGGAAGATGTGCCATCCAGAGCGGGAGGGAAACAAACGCCACCCTTGCTGCCGGCAAGGCCCCAGGGCCAGTCAGGGGCCCTGAGGAAAGGCAGAGGAAGAGCCAAAGGCTGGAGGACAAGCGTGCCCGCAGAGTTAAACGCAACTATCCTGATCCTCCCTTGCCCTGCTGCGCAGCCGGTCCAGCGTCCCACGAACGAGGACACGGAATCCCCATGCCAGGTACGAGCGAAGTGCACGCAGTTCACACGCCCCGGGTTGCAGAAGCAGCGGATCTAGTAGCTTGAATTATACTTTTAAAAAAATCCAATTGAAATTCAGGCGCTCTCCCAGCCTTGTGCTGCAGCTTCACATAGTCCTTCAGCCATTTGTTCTCTCCAGGGAAGACAGATAGGTTGCCAACCAAGAACTGCACTGGGGGATTAGCCGATGTTTATGAAGCGCTTTAAAGATTAGAAGCGTCACCTATGTGCTAAATATTTCTCCGGCACTATCAGCCTGAACAGCCACCAAGTATCTCGTATCTACTCCCGCTGATCTTGAGCTGGTTGCCAACGGCGTCAGTCAACGCGACTTCCAACCACTGCGTTTGGCATTAATTCTAGGGGCATTTTGAGACACATCGCGGGACAGGACAGAATCGGGAAACTACTGAAACTAACTCCTAAAAACTACGAGCAGAGCAATGACAGTAATATCACCAGAAGAGGCTTAGGGATTTACTTTTTTGAAACATTCTCATAGGTGTGCACGGGACTGGAATCCTCTGGAATGAAGCCAACCGTGCCAAGAGAGGCCCTCACCATTGTTCACCCAGGCAGAACTGGCTTGGCGATGTTATGAAAAGGTACTTTGTGCACATCAGCTCGATAGGAGCTAAATGGATCCCAGAGTCCTTCGTTCCCCAGAAAGCTTTTTGCAACACTCCCGCAACATCTGAATTAAGAAACCAAGACACGAGCCCGAGCGCCCTTCATTCCGTACAGTCTGCGTTACGGCATGCACAGACCAAACAGCAAGGATATACTTATTCCCGTTCCTTTCTTCCTCTTGTTCCCGTATCACCTAAATTTCTCTTCCAGGTAGAATATAAGCAGAGCCTGTCTTGGTGTCAAGACCTTCCCACCGTCAGCACTATCACCCGCTGAGCCAAGCTGAAAGTGTTCAGCTTGAGATCTCGGAGTTTCCCATTCACTGGCCTTCTGTCACCCGCATTCCATCCATCCTCAGAGGACTTACACCGCATACAGGTTTAGAGATGTTTAAAATACACAGAGTTCAGTCTTCCCTTCGGCCCGTGGGTTTGAACCAACCGCAACAGAATCCAACGACCATTATCAAGCAGTTGGAAAATGAGAAATTCAGTTCCAAGAGTTTACTCTGCACTGGAGAGAGAGGAAAAACAGAGCTGGAAACCCCTTGCTTTATAAACACCAGCTACTCCGAAAGCACTGTAAATAGGAAGTTGTTGCACTAAACTCTGTACACATTTGGCTCACGATTTGCCAACAACGAGGGAAATCTAGCTCCACAGAAGGATTCCCATAACATGAGCTCAAAGTCGAAACTGGAGAGGTCACACCACAAATTCAAGGGGGAACATCCCCTGTAACGGATGCTGCATTGCAGAGGGGCAGTTTTCACCGCGGCGGCCCAGCCTGCGTCCAGGCGCGCTCGCTCCGACTTCCCAGCAGCACGGTTCCCAGTCAAACGCGGAGCAGGCCCTCGCTCACGGGCTGCGAGCAGCCGGACCCGACGGTGCCGAGGGCGGGCGGTCACCGACACCAGGGCTCTGCCGTCAGGGGCAGAGCAGCAGGACCTCGCCAGCAAGAGTTTATCCGCACCCTTGCGTAAGAGCAGGGCCGAATTCTCTTCTCGGCCTCTCACCAGCTGTACAATCTTCTATCGGCCACGTAACCACGTAGCGCCCGTGGCCCAGGGGCCCCAGGCAGCACCAGCACCCACACGCTCTGTGCCGGCAGCGTGCGACAGCGACGAAGCGGCCGCCCGCTTGACCTTGAGTTTTCGGAGCGGCTCTAGACAGACCCAACAAGGTATGGCAGCCCCGTGCTTGGGCCGCACCTGCCCTAGTGCTGTGTCTGCCCTCCGGCCACCAAGGTGAACGCTCCGATAGCCAGAGACGCAGACGCACGAGGCCCAAGGACAGAGGAGCCCATTACAAAGAAAAACATTATCCAAAGCCAAAACAGTGTCACCACAGTGCTTTCCACTCGGCGGTGGAGCCAGAGGCCAGGCGGCTTGTTAACACTTACTCACTCAACGCAGAAACAACAGCAAGAGAACCAAAAAGCAGTGGTTGTCAGTCAGTCAGACAGTTTCTCTGCAGCCCAGGAGGGCATTTTGGGGAGGAATCATGTAAAAGACGACAGGGTAAGACAGGCAGCGGCATGACAGCGGCAGGAGGCAGACCACAGCTGAGACGATAGTGCTTTTCCCGCAGAGGTTTAAGGGTGTTCGGTGGAACAAAGACGCGCACGGAGCGGAGCCCCAGCCAGGCGCTCGACGGCGGTGCCCCGGCTCGGGATGTCCACAGCGGGTGCACTGCGCACCGGCTTCCGCACGGCGTCGGAACGGGCGCGGGTCGGTGTGGCTGACGGCTGCCTCCGACTTCGTCCCAGGTGACTCGCTGAAGTCACACATCATAAACCGTTCTTGCTCAAGCCATGAATTAGTTGCGCAGGAGCGTCTGAAGACTCCAAACCGAAGGCAAAGCTCAGGACAAGGAAGCCTCCTCACAACACGTGCCGTTCCTGCAGAGCCGCTTGCACCCTTTCAGTTGGCTTTGCACAGAAAACCAAAGGATCAAAACAAACAGAAGACTGGAATTGCCGTTCAAGATCTTGAAACACATTTAACAGGAGAAAAAAAAGCCTAGCAAAAAATAAAAAGCAATCTTAATCATCATTTTAATTGAGAGCTGATCTTCCTATTCTAATAAACAACTGGCACATCCTAGGCACTGAATTTCAGCCCTCTCCAGTAACTCAGACGCACAGCTGAGGTTCCCACCTCTGAGATGGACGAGGCACCACGGGAGGCTTTCTGCCGAGCAGCCTTTGTTCGGGGACCCGGCAAGGAAAATACGTCCCCCCAGCCCGAACCGCTTTTCCCTCCAACTTGGCAGGATCGGAATTCGGAGGACAGGAGGCAAGCTTTGTTTCAGGCAGCAAGAAAGGCGGTCTGATCGCATGGACTCACGCGTAAGGTTGGAGTTTGGAGACCTACATGTGGTGAAACAACAAGCATTTTGCCGTTTACCTCAGAGACACGTAACTTGCTTTAAAATAGCCTGCTCGGGTGCCTCTGCAGAGCTCCTCTTGTTTGGACAAGCACGTTTGCTCTGGTGACTATTTGAATGATGACTCACTGGAACAAGCCAGGGCACCCTACCACACAAACCCCCAAACTGCTGACTTAGGGCTTGGGATGCAAATCCGCCAGGAAGCAGCGTTTCCCCGCCGAGGGCCGAGACGCCCAGACCCGGTCACCGCTGCACGTCGCAACAGGGCATGCCACTGCAGCCGGGCTGCTCCGGGCACAGCAGCGTGCCACGCGCAGCCCAAGCCAGCGCCGAGAGCAGCTTTCTGTCGAGTATATGCATATATAATTGTTAAATGCAACCGTAAACGATGTTTGGGGAAAGACTGGTATCTACAATGAAACAGTTAAGTCAATTCTAATGCTATGAGACTGAAAAGTAGAAAATGTAAAGCAGACTGGTACAATGCAGCGCTATAAAGAGAAAAACCCCATTTCAGCTGCAGTTCTTGCCTTGAGGACAAATTCAAAGAGAAGACGACAGGAATAAGCAAATTTTGTAAAATATTCTTGCTCTCATTGCACTTCTAAAGTTGCTACTTTTACCTTTTAGTACCTGTGCTCTGCAAAAGCGACACCCCGACTGCAATTTCTCTGTTCGCCCTCCGAAGGGCTCGCGACAGGCGGGCGCAGGGGTGCCTGCCCGGCACCTCGCCCCCTGCCCGCGCCCGGCTGCCGCTCCTCCGCAGCCACGCAGCGCCCGGCTCAGCCGCGGGCCCGCGCCCGCCTCGCCGGTGGCACTCCTCCAGCGACTTCCACTTTTGTCTCACGAAGCATGTGAGAGTCACAACCCGTGACGAGCCCGGCAGTAATTGCCGTATCAATTTCGACGCTCCTCCGGCCAGAGCAACGCCTGTAACTGTAAACCATAAACCTTTTAATACCCGGCTCGATTCTGAGGAAAACAACCCTCTGAGGAGCAGCACCGTGGGCGGCAGCACCGGCCAGGGCCCGCCCCACGGGGAGCACGCGCCATGTATTCCACCAAGGCGTAGGACCTGGTCAGGGATGGCCAAACCACGCGGGGAGAAGTTGAGAGACCCTGTCGGGGGGACAAAAGCAGAGACAGCTCTTCCACGCATCACTGATGATGTCAGTGCTGCTCAACCATTTTCTTGCTGACCTCCCTGAAGAGCTCGAAACGCTGGAATGCAGGGAATGAGAAGACAGATGAACAAACTGATGGCGTGCCATCGGAACGTGATCTGGTGCTACTGCAACCCGTGGACTGTTTACAAATCCAAGAGAAAGAGCCTAAGAATTAAGCAACTAAATTGGGCGCTGTCATACAACGTAGTCCTACAACCGCGCTCTTATTTACAAACAATTAGCAAGGGAAGGTAAACAATCGGAATGACTGTCTGGAGTTTATAAAACATTCCCATCCACTGTAGCCTTTCAAAAGCAAGTCAGATGCTTTGCTGAAGCAAGAACGAGATCGGCAGAACTCGCTTCCGATCCCCGACGCCACATCCTCAAGTTCTTCGTCGCCTTACCAGCCCCTTCCATCGAGGGCGGCTTTTCTCGCCCGGCATCGAGGGGCAGGGCTCGGAGCCGTGGAGGCACGCCGCCTCGAGAAGGCTCCCACCTCGCTCGCGCAGACCTGACCCGCTTTTGTCTCGCCGCGCTGCGAGCTGGGGTTTGTTGCCATGGTGAAAGCTCTGACACATTTAGTTTTCCCACTGATTTCCTGCTGCACTACGAACCACCGATGCTTTGCACCTCGCTGCTGCTCAGCACGGCGACAAGGAAGCCCACCGCCACCCACACAAACGAAGAACGGATTCGGCCACGTGCTGTCCTTGCCTGGCTGCTCCGCCAACAGCATTTTCAAGGCAGCTTTAGTTACACCTCTATTAAATAAAATCTCTCTTGCCTCATCTATATTAGGATGGCTTAGGTACTCCATTCGCGTTTTCTCAGGACATGCAAGATCTGACATGCTTTTGAAGAGTTTATCTTGCATCCTAACCCCATCTGCCTTTAAATTAAGCCCTGCAAGAGTTCAAGAAATTTGATCATCCCCCCAAAATGCTGCTCTAGAAGCCAAATATGCACGCCTGTCCTGATTTTGTCTGCAACAACTGACAATCCCAGTCTTAGGACAACCTGCCAGCCACGCTTGGAGCGCCGAGTCCCTACTGCCACACGTGCTCTCACATCAGCTTCCACTCCCGCGCCGACTGGCAAGATGCAAGAGCTCCGATGGCTGAAACGACGCAGGATTTTTGTAAACCTTCATCTGCAACACAGAACATGCAGTTCTGCTCGCAGAGGAAAGCACGCTGACATCCTCAAACCAAACGTGAATTTTAGGCCTGTCACTTCCCACAACATGTTTTAGAAGGAAATACTAACAGCCGCTTCCCTATCCTCCAGGAGACACTGAAGCACAGTCAGTAAGTCCCTCACACTCCACAGTCTCTTGCAAGAGTCACCCACTAACCTCGTGTCCTGAGAAAACACAAACCGTATTTGCACACAAAGGACGATGAGTTTCCGTACGTCCTCAAGCAGCTCTAGGATGCTCAGCTGAAGTTTTCCCAAAGACAATACCTGGTACGAACCCAATGTTGTTCCCTGGGCTCTACCAGCACGTCTTCAGAAACATTTTTTCAGAACTGCTTGTCTTGCTGTCATCGGATTCAGAGCAGAGCACACAAGAGTGGCCAGTGCCACCAGAAAAGACGGACTAAAGGAAGCTCAGCACCTGGGACCACACGCAGCTCTTCCAGGTCTCTGAAAAGCTATCAAAAGGAACTGGACAATGTAATCACCCTCATAATTAGAGGCTGCATCCCATCCTTGTCTTAAAAACAGGTGGTACGGTCTCAAATCCCATACTGCAATTCCTGAACCACCATGTTTTCCTTTGAGCTCACGTGAAGCAACTACCTTCATACCCGACTGTCTCAACGGTCAGCGAAAACAACGATCCAGTTCTGCCTGCGGAACCAAACCGGGACCAACAGCACGCACACACAAACAACGGAAAGTAGAGATTAAGGCCCACATGTCTAGTAAATGACTCAGAAACTGCAGAAGCGCCTACTGAGTGGGAAAATACCTATAGTCAGTCTTCGCTTGTCTTCTTACTGTGTAATGGGAGTCTCAACTTGGCTGAAAAAACATTAATATTTTGTTCTGACTAAGCATAGGTTTCCCCGTGTACCTCAGCTGCTGTGGGAAAGGCACATCCCCTGCAACTCTGCCAGGGCAGCGGGCACACAACACCCACGCACCAGCAAACTCCGGGAGGTAGCTACCGTGATTTCCTTCTCCTCCACCAACTTTGTATTTTGTTTCTAATAATATAAAACAGCTGAACTAACCAGCAGAAAGGAAAAGTCTTTGGTTTGTTGGTTTTTGTTTTTTTTTAATCTTACACTTCCCAAAGCAGCTCAGGTGAAAAACAACCTCCGCAGAAGCCAAATATTAAAATCCCCACATACAGAATGAATCAGAATCATTTTTATTGGTTTCCAATGAGATTGTGCTTGAAAACAAACAGTTGCTGTATAACTGACAACCGTCTCACTGTGTCAAAACGCTCGAGACGCAAGAACATAGATGGGCTTTGTACAGCTAAGAACATATTCCTTCACGGCTACTGGGTAACGATTCTGGTTTTTAATGGTACGTGTACATGTGCAAAAAAAGTAGCAGTACGAGTGAAGCTATATAATAATCAGCCTTCTTGGGGGGAGCGGAGGGAAGGCCTACGACCTCAAAACCTGCTGCAACCAGCGACAGCTGCTACCAGCCTCGGGGATGCAGAAGATACCAGACAGAATAGGAACTTCCCGCAAAAGAACACTATTGTCTTCTGGCCACCCGGTAACGAGAAAACCCACCGTAAATCCAGCGGCACATAAATTATCCCCGCCACGTTCCTGGGCAGGGGAGAGGCCAGCACAATTCCCTGCAGCGGCCGGGGGGGCTCCGGCGAGCTGCACGGCCGGCGTGAGCCGGCAGCGTCCGCGTTGGCCAAAGCCAGGGGCGGCCTCGGCCGGGAGATGCCGCGCAGGCTGCCAGGAGCCCTATCTGTCAGTGGCACTCCAGTCTAGCTGATAACCTTGACAGAGCCACTTGCAAGATTACAGCCCAAGGATTTCCTACAAGCACATCTAGAGAGGAAAGACTAAGTACAAAGACCAATACTTTTCATCTTCGGTTGCTGCCACTGCTACTGAGCTTAAACTAGAATTTAGGAAGCACAGAAATGTGGTCATGCTGTGACAGTAACTGGCCAAAAGGCAAACACTTTCCTATAGCGCTAATCATTTCAGCGCAAAGGTAACTACGGACAAGGCTGGCGATCAGTGCCTCTTTCGATCCAGGTAGCACACAAACCAGAGAGCAGACATTTCAAGATTTAAGCAGCCAACAGACCAGCTGGTAACGTAGCTCAGCAGTCTAGCTGGTAACTGCCTGAACTGTTTCACCTACAAGGCAGTAGCAATCCCAGGCCTCGAGGCAAAGGTAAGCATAAAACCTTTCCTGAAGAGACGGCAAAGAGGAGCAGCGAACAAACACGCAATGGGAAGAGGCACCGATAGCTAAAGGAAAGCACAAACATCTTTGCAAGAGTTTAGACACACAGAGGATGAGAGGCGTTTTTTCATCTCATGTCTTCGCTTTCATTTTATATCCCAGCCCATATCCCAGAGGACCTACACAGCTAAGCCCCCGCACGCTGCCCTGGCCAGGGTAACCCGCGCGCCAGCACTGCTCCAGGCTCCTGCGAGCCCTCAACAGCAGCACGGTACCTGACAGACCGTATCCTTCCATCCCGGAGACGGGAACCGCTCCAAATGAGGATCACCGCTGCAATTCAGCATGTTATCTGATCAGACTTCACACACAATTACATACCGCTTGTCAACTTATTCCTGCGAAGTTCATTAAAAAGACTTAGATGTTGTGAAATGCTACAATTAGTTTTCAGGTGAAGCCTCATCAGCTTCAATTCAGCTGCCTTTGCCCGTCAGCAAGAAGCCTTAGGGCTGGAAAGACGCTGTCCCCTGAGAGGGACCAGGAACACGCCTGGAACTGCCTGATGGGCCTGAGCGCAGGAGAAAATTCAGAAACACTGCAGGCTGAACAGCAGTAGATCCCTAAGCCTTAAAGAAAAAAACATGCCTGCGCTCACAGCGCGACGGCCACGGTTCTTTCCCAGGCGCATTACTGTTACACCTCTGTACCCGTTACGTACGTATTTCTGCACGTAGCACTCCACGCATGGGAAGAGGCTATCGGGAAGCAACACAGCTGAAACTCCAGTCAGCCAAAGAGCGAGCACAAGCCAAGAGAGACTTGGTTAGGTAAGGAAAAACCTTAAGAAAACTCATTCCACGTTCTGTTGCGGAAACCCACGTGTACTTTCTCAGCCCTGAAAGCACTTCACTGGGTCCGTCTCGTTCAAAACGACTTCCAATAGGACTAACCATATTTTAAAAGTTATTGGAAGGAGACACGAAACATCCATCTGTTTGCTGAAAGGCAGCAGACATACGCAGCCTCCAAATCCAGACTTTAATTGCAATACTTTAATCTGCTGCCGCAGCCCCACATTCTCTTTTATTCCCAGTAGCACCAAGGCGTGCGTTCTCCTAATGGAGCTCTGACAGTCGTCCTGTGCCTGGCTCTCTGTCAAACCACTCTAGCCTCCAGCTCCGGGCCCACAGTCGCATGCTGATACCCTACAGAGACTCCTTTTCTTCTAAACGATCTTCAAAACTCGATAATTAATGTACTATAACTGCATCGGATACTTTAAGGCAGAGCTTCCAACTGTCAAACCATACACCAAAGTAGCAAACACCAAGCGGATACTGAGCTATAATGAAAACATTAAATTGGACTGTCAATAACCCAGGCATCTTCTGCATTACACAATACCAAAATTTAGGCCAGTCACTTCATCCATCTGCAAATCAAGACAGTAACTTCATGCACACAGACTGCTTCTGTGAGCAGGCCCTATGGGGACAGCCCAGGCAGGGTTCGGCTGCCTTGCTTTGGGAAGTCGGGCATGCCGGGCTCCCACAATTCGGCTACCTTGCTTTGGGAAGTCGGTCATGCCGGGCTCCCACAATTCGGCTGCCTTGCTTTGGGAAGTCGGGCACACCGGGCTCCCACAATTCGGCTGCCTTGCTTGGGGAAGTCGGGCACGCTGGGCTCCCACTCCACTCCCTGGAAAGCAAGGGGCAATTTCACTCAGCTGGCCTATTTTAGGGTGTGCTGAATCACCCTCCAGACAAGCCCCCTCCTCCCACCAGCATTCATAGCCAAAACCAGGTGAAACCAAACAGCCAAAACACTCCTAGGAGGAGTACCTAGGCATGCCCACCACCTGCGTACTATAACTGAGTTGTATCAATAATCAAAGCTACCATGGCCACAGACTACAGACTTCCATCTGCTTCCCCATGGCAAAGCTCTGCAGCTCACACGGAGGGACGCTGGAGTCACTCCGAACACACCTGCACCATGCAAGGACAAGGCTTTTCCACAGATCCCAATGTTGTGAGAGCCCCCCACCCAGACCGCAGCTGCCCGGGCTGGTAACTGTCCCCAGCACTGGATGCAGAGGCCGCTGGGATAACCAGAAGCAACGGCAACGGTTCAGTGCCATCAGGACACGTGCCGTATAAGAATGAAACGCTTCAGAATGACATTCAGCAAGGTGTGCCACCGAACATCACGGGAAAGCCGACGGGCTCCCAGCACGATCCACCTCGGCAGCAGATGCTCAGGCTGCCCCAGGATCTCCTGCCCACCTCGGCGGCAGATGCTCAGGCTGCCCCAGGATCTCCTGCCCACCCTCTGAACGCTGCCGACGAGCGGAGCGGCACGGAGCGGAGCAAAGCTCGGCTCGGCTCCCCCCGCGCACGCAGGCAAACGCTGTGCTATTTCTGAGCGCAATGTGTCAGTTCCACCGGGTGTGGGAGTTTGTTTGTGTGGGTTAGTATGATTCGACTACTTTGAAACTTGGCTGAAGCCACATAATTCCCTTTTTATGGAACCCCTTTGATGGCCATTTAACAGAGAGGGTGAGGCTTAGCCTCAACTATAGAGACTTGGGGTTACAGTTACTAGAAAAAGACATATAATGACTAATAATGAATCAGCCTTCAGTGGTTTCTTCATTTAAGTGTTAACGCAGCATATTAAACCCCTGGACTGGGATCAGCAGAAAGGCCCCGTCTGTAACAAATGAGTACAATAGCTTAACTAGAGAAGTTCCAAATTGCTCTACTTAAACCCGCGCAAGCTCCAAAGGGAGACACTTGAGTCGGTTTAACCCTTGCTCGCGTACGTTCTGCCGAAGGCAGCCTCTTCCTCGTGCCGTGCAGACGCCGGTGGGACTGACAGACGACAGCACCCACCACGCTCACAAGGGGAAGTCACA
This sequence comes from Phoenicopterus ruber ruber, assembly GCA_009819775.1. Lineage (NCBI taxonomy): Eukaryota > Metazoa > Chordata > Aves > Phoenicopteriformes > Phoenicopteridae > Phoenicopterus > Phoenicopterus ruber. The sequence goes on along the minus strand of CM020237.1, from coordinate 7,258,557 downwards.
ATTCACACAAGAATCTCTTCGGCCAGGGAGAACTTCCACCACAAACTGTAACTTCTACTCTGCCGGCAACGCTGGAGCAACTTCCTAAAGCTTTCCTTTCATGGGGAAAAACATACAGTCATTACACAATCCCCCTGGCAAGAGCAAAAGGGGTGAGCTGCTCAGGCCAGCGGATTTCTATAGCAATTGCACAAGGCTGATACACGACCCAGCAAGAGTACATGTGGGAAAAGGAGTTTAGCTGCTGCTTCTATGAAAACGTCTAATACCCAAGGAGGCCAGTCTCCCAGCAACATACTGCTATTTCCTTATTTCCTTCTAACGCGATTCCTCCTTCAAACACAAAGGAGAATGCAGGCTCTAGAAACCCTAATTAGGCCTCCACTGCATCCACAAAACCTTTGCAAGATATCGAGCAAGAAAAGAGACACCACCCCTTTTTGTGTCACAGCCATTCCTCTTCCCGCTCCCGTCAGCGGGAACTACTCTTCCTCACGGGGCGATTTCTGTACCGGCCCAAAGACACCACCCCCCGTTGACCGGCGTTTGTTCTGCTCCCCCAGCTTCGCCTTGCCTCCTGCCGCGGCAGCCCCAACGCTCCAGCACACCCACCGTTTGGGAGGAAGGGACACCGGACAGGAGGTGGGAGACACCCAGGTGGAAGAGCTACAAAAGACACACCCGCCTCACCCCCCAATTAAGCTAATAACAGCAAAGCTGAGAAGTAGGTACTAATTATCTTGGCTCTTTCAGACTACTCCCCCTGCCCAAAAAGCACAGGACAGGAGCCACAGTCCCACTCATTCACCCTGCCCCTGTGGGAACATTACCACTGTCAGCCGGCTCTCCTGGCCCCGGTTCTAAGCGCTCGCACTGTTAGACTCATCAAGAAGCCTGGTCTCAAATTTAATTGTGCGCTTGCATTAATCTCTTGGTAATCGTATGTTGTTTCATACAGCAAGAAAAATGCTGTAATGAAACATGTCATGTTAGTACTTCAGCCCACAGCTGATACAGTTAATGCCTCTGAAGTTGAAGAAATATTCCCTCTTACCCCCACTGTGGCAACCACGCTTAGCCAAAGTCCGCTTCTACCTTTTCGGCTTTTACTGAATCTCCCCGCCAAATGAGAACTAAAATACAACTCTTCTGCAGCACGCAAATGATGAGAACAAAGGCCCTGTGAGCCGCAGTAGAACAGATGCCTGAGGGATTAGCGATCCACAACTATCAGCCTTTCTTACGGCCAACAGAAATAAGCAGCAGGACAGGTGAAGCACCAAACACTGAAAAAGAAAGGAAAACGATTAAAAAGAGGTGACCACGCGAGGCCCTCACGTGGCTCATTACAACACGGGCAGCACCAGTACTGAACAGCTTCCATTCGACGTGAGGACGATGAATCATGGCATACCAGCAGGCAGCCGACTCGGAGACGATCGCGCTCGGCGCGCCGACTGGAGGAAGCGATCTGTGGTCATCCCGTAGCCACGTGCCTCGTTGCCGCGTGTCGGAGGCAGGGAAGAGCAGGACAGAGCAGCCGCCAAGACTTTTCCGCCCGGCACTGAGGGAGCTTCGCATTTGAGGGGAGAGAAACCCAGGCAAGTCGTCATGGCTTCTCGAGCCTCCCGCAGTCAGCGACCAAAGCGTGCCAAACCGAGCCAGATCCCTTCCAGAGCAGCAAAGCCTAATTACCAATAAAGTCTACCGGCTGGATTTTTAACCTGGTTGTAAGTGCCACAGTGCCCGCTCCAAGAATTCCAGTGCAAAATTTGTTCTGCTGCTGACTCCAACTCACCCGAAGACAAACCACAAACTAAGGCAGTTCTCCCACAGGAGGGAACACCCTCACCCAGTCAAAGTGGAGATGCCTCCCGCTCCCCAGAAAAGGCTCAGCTCCTTAAAAACCTAGAAAAAAAATAATATCAGCTTCGTTCTAGCCTTTCTCCAGTTGTGATGCTTGCGATGGTGGAAGAAGGGCTGTGTTCTGCCAAGGATTAAAGCATCCCGATTTTGGGTTACTACCCAATAAAACAACTCCAGGTAGCCCCGTAAACAGGATGCCATTACGCACAACTAGTCAAACTTGTTCCTAGCTTTGTCCATTACCTAGCTATTATTTAAAACGCTCAGGAACTCAAAAATAGGTAGACGACCAGCCTGGAAGAAGTTAAGCAGGAAGATCACTGGACTCGGGAGGTAGCCATGTTCTTCCAGGACCGAATTCTTAGCTCCACTTCAAGAGAAAAATGGAGGCAGAAATTAATACTCATTTCCCAGTGAAACGCTCGATACCTGCAGTGCCGCGGCTTGAGCTCACAGAATAAGGGAAGGCTTAACGTCGACAGTAACGTATCACTCGCAACACACCATCAGAGGGGCAGTTCCACCGCGGCAGGCACACTCCGCAGCCTGGCTAGGCCTCCAGCCGTGCCGCAGCCGGCAGAAGGGAAGGAACACGGACAGCAGAGAGCATTCAGCATTGCACAGCGGCCACGGAGGTCCCTCTCCTCCCTCCTCATCCCCACAGCTCCTGACGACTGAAACGCAACATCCAAAGAGCACGGGAACATAAAGTACGCGCTCCACGGCGCGCTCACGAAATCCCCTCTGTTAACGCACCCCGATCGACCCTTATGAAAAAATGTGGCATTAAAACCAACTCCAGTGTCTGAACAGAGCTGGAATTCTAATGAAGTCACTTGGATGATTTATAAATGGAAATTGTGTGGAAAACAATTCATTCAGTAGGTCCCTCGGAAGATTTCTAGAACAGAAACAAGAAAGGGTTTCTTGTGAAAGATGAGAAGAGACAAAGGAAAGGGGGACAGAAGGCAGGAAACAGAAAAGGCGAGATGCAGCAGCGAGATATCCTGCAGGTGCCCAATTAATCCCAGTCAGAGCAGCGCTCCAGTTCCTGTCCAGCCGTCAGAATAGCGCTCTCTTACAGAGCGCGAGATTCCAACTTTGCATAACCAGGGACTGAATGTAAATTGCCAGCTTGGTTAAAACATAAACTGTCGACTGTTCCCTTCTATTTCATCAGTTCCAGCAGAGACAATCATGAATACAGGCCTCCTGCCCTTTAGGATGATTAACATTCCCTTTCGTTAGTGTCCCCAGCGCTGCTGACCCACATTCAACTCGTGAAATTCAGTTATACGTAAACGGCAACGTTCTGTGTCAGCAATATGTGCCGGACCATCAGAGCCAGGCGCGCACAGCACGCGCTCTCCTCCTCTCTGTAAATAAACGCAGTCCTCAATTTCAAAGCGGCTAGAAAAAGCCCGCTCCTTTAATACGAGAACAGGCACTGAAATCCTCTCTGCTTTTCTTTTTTAGGGAAAAGGGGCCGCAAGCCAGGAACGCTCAAGCTGTTATCTTCAGATGTCATGTCAAAGTCCGCTTGACCTGGTAAACGTCCGTAGGAAAGGAAAACAGACTCCAGAGCCTCATCAATAGACCACCTTTAAATTCACGCGCAGCAATGAACACAAGCCTTCGGAGTTACTCATTTCACCTTCTCGAAAAGGTCTAAAAACGCAGGGCAGAGTGTATTTGCAAGCTTACGCAGACGTTCGTGCTGGAATTCCTTTTGAGACATCGGGCGAGCACGGTTCCCGAGGAGGGGCCGTGACGAGCAAACCAGCTTTTCTCTAAGAGAATGTGACACGGGGTCAAGTTTGTGCAGGGATTTGGTGGCTATATTTGAACGCTGCCCGATTCTTCTATGCAGCTACTACTGGAAGAGATCACCTCTGGAAAGGGCTGCCAGCACGCTCAGCAATTGAGCTACGTTTGCGTTTCGTGATCAAAGAATTCTTTCAGATCGCTAAATGGGACCATTTTGCCAAGGCTTTACTTTCTTCTAAGTCATTTCCACTAAGCCAAACTATTGAAAGTATTATCGTGATGAAAACGAGCTCTCAGCAGCCTTATTTTGTATTCCTGCTGCCATTCAAAAAAGCCTTCCCATACAGATTTGCCCTTTCCAACGCATTTTTACACCGACACCTCAAACCTCAGGAGTCCCAGAGCTCGAAACAAGTAGCTCCTCTCTCCGTCCCCGCTCCTCTCCCAGAGTCAGCGGCGACGGCCCCCGCAGCGGGGGAGAAGCACCCAAACACCAGCACTCGAGGTCCGCGGGCAAAAAACCCAACCCATTTGCTCGCACTCCTCTTCACGGGCTGGGATTTGAGAGGAAACCTGACCTCCGAGTTGAGAAAGCTCCCAGGTCAAGTTTCAGCTCCAAGCTATCCCAGCTCAGCCTTCCAGGCACCGGCACAGCCGAGCAGATGGGGCTGCCCCAGCACAGGTATCCCCAGTCTCGGGGAGCTCCGAGCTCAGAGGGCTCGCATCTCCTCCCCGCAGCAGCACGGGGAACGCGCGAGCGCACCAAAACCCACCGCTGCAGCAGCTCGCACGCTCCGCTGGCCTCAGCGGCAGCGGCGACCGCTAAATCCACCGCCCCACCGGGACGGAGCTGTGCTGCCTCCCCAAGCCAGCCGACTACCCCCAGTCACTTCATGGCAGTAGAAAGGAGCGTAAGCTCCTGTTTAGCACAGCATGAGATTTTCAAGCTTAGCGTCCTCTTCCATCCTCCATAAACAACGCGTAAAATCCAGCCTCAGCCCTATCGACGTTGAACGGGATTTCCAGACGAAACCTGCGTGCATTTTGCCGTTCTTCAGAAAAATCAGCTATTCCCACGCAAAAGACGGCCTCCGCTTCGCTACTGTGCAAACTTCAGAGTCCGCACCACGCAAAAGAAACCTTGACTCAAGGCGGAAGGCCGAAAACAGGAGCACAAGTTGTAGCTCCAGGAGCGATCTCTACTCAAGGGGATCGCTCTCCTGCACTTGAAGCGCCTGAACTTACCGCCCCTGCTTCTACCAAAGTTCAGCTTGCTCGTGGGGAAAGCAACGGCCCGGCCCCGCACAAGAGCACCGCAGCTGAAGCGCAGGCTAAACTGTAGCATCTAGCACTCGAAGGCACAGACACAGACGCCAGTTCGTACAAGGTGGGCAAATATAACCCGATTCCAAGAAGAACTGTCCAGGAGGCGTTAAGTAACCGATTTTTAAATAGCCCCTGAAATTAATTTTACTTAGTTATCTGGGCAAAAAGCCAGAGTTTCCACAAATGAAAGTAACTGTGGATTTATCCTAACGCTTCGATGTAACGTTAACTCTTGGAATTTACAGGCGGACGACTGAAGCACACAAGCCAACACGGCCTTCGCGGCCTCCGTCTGCCGCGCTTCCAAGGTGCTACCGCGGTAGCCAAGCGCGGGGCCGTCACACGGGCGAGCGGGACGTAGTCAAGGCCCGTCCGCTCCCGCTGCCTTCCCGTCCCCATCCCCGCTTCCATCGCAATTTCCACCCCGCAACAGTTTCTGGAGGAGACTCCGATATTGCCACCAGCGGCCTGCGCCGGCACGCGCCGCGAGGCAAGCCCTGGTGAAGGGCAGGGCACAACAGCCGAAGCGGCGACCGCTGCGGGGGTACGCGTGCCCCTCGCAGCTCGCCCGCCGCGTTGCGAGGGCTAGCGGAGCCGCCGCGGCCGCTGACCCGGGAGCGAAGCCCGCACCTGGAGACACCTGCGCCTGGAACCGCTCCCGCAGCGGCTCCCTTTCGCACGTCGCCGTTCGCTGCGTGGCCCCGGCCGGCGCAAACCCAACGGCTCGGTAAAGCCCTCCTCAAGCTGCGGCTCGCGGCACTGCCCTTTGCGTCAGATGCCATCCCTGCGTTCGCAGAGCGCCCGGTTGTTCCACCTCCATGTTTGCCCAGGTAAAATTAGGCAAACGGAGGCCAAATTAACCGCAGGACCACCCGCAACAGGAACACGCTGCGGGAGGCGGTGAGTTTCGCTCGCCACGGTGCCACCGAGCCCGTGGCCGGGGCGAAGGGCCCGGTGACAGCTGCCCCGGCTCTGCCCCCACTCGCGGCTGCGCTCAGACCCACGCTAACGCGAGACGCCGACCCGGCGGCGGCTCGTCACCCGCATCGGCGGCGGGCAGACCGGCAGGCCACGGGGCGCTCCGGCGGGCCGCGGCCGAGGCACCCGCGGGCACGGAGCCGGCCCCACGCACGGCGGGGCGGGCAGCGCTCCCGTCCGCGCCGCCCGCCCCGACAGCCCGAGCCGCGGGGCCGCGGGCCCGGCGCCGTCCCCGGCCGGGCTGAGCCGCTGCCCCCGCCGCGGGCGGGACGAGGCCCGCGGGCAGCCCGCCGCCCCACGCGTGCCGGGCCGCGGCGGGCCCCTCACCTTGGCCCGGGTCACCAGGTGCGTGGCCAGCTTCACGACGGCGAAGTTGCCCTTGCCGATGGTCCGCTCGATCTCGTAATAGCCGATACGGGCGGGCCCGGGGGGCCGCGGGGGCGGCGGGGCCGGGGGCAGCCGCGGGGCCGGAGGGGGCCCCCCCGCGCCGCTCGCCGCCGCCGCTGCAGCCGCCGCCGCCATCTTGTTGCGAGGAGCAAACCCCCCCCCTCGGGGCTGCGGCACCGCGTGAGCTCATCCGCGGGGGGGGGGGGGGGGCGGGGAGGGCGGGCGGCTGCCATGGCAACCCCGGGGGGCGGGCCCAGTGACGCCAGCGCCGCCGTGACGCGCCCGCGCGTCACCGCCCGCCGCCGCTCCGCATTGGCGGCGGGGCGGGGCCGGGCAGGGCGCCCCCGCGTGGCGGGCGGGAGGCGCGAAGCTCCGCGGCCTCGAGACTGAGCCGACGAGGAAACGCAAACGGGGAGCGAGCGACCCCCCCCCCGTTCCGCTCGTCACCGGCCACGGCGCGGTGGCGTCACGCCTCGCCCCGGGCGCCCTTCTGGGCCCGCCGGGCGTCACCTGGCAGCGCCCTCCGGCCATCGGGACCCCCCACCCCCGAGGTTTGCGGGGGACGGGACAGGCCTCCCAGACCAGGCCCCGAGGCACCCACCCCGCCCCGGGCACGCCTCACCTCGTCTCGCCGACGGGAGAGTGACGCCGGCGACGTCACGGCCGGGAGAATGACGTCATCGCGAGGACGCCGCGGCCGGGCGCCGCCTAGGGGCCAGGCCGGCCGGAGCGCCGGGCGGGACTTCCGGCAGCGCGGCCGGAAGCGGCGCGGGGGGCGAGCGGCGGTTGGCGGGCGGCGGCGGCGGAAGCGGAAGCGGCGGCGGCGCAGGCGCGGTGGGAGCCCGGGCCGAGGGGAGGGAGGCGCCCGCCCGAGAGCGCCATGGAGTCGCGGGGGGAGCCGCAGCCGCCGTGAGTGCGCGGGGCCGGGGCCGGGCGCGGCGCGGGGGCCGGCCGGCCCAGCCCCGCCGGGGCCGCCGCCAGCCCGCCCCGCCGCGCTCCTCTGCCAGCCCCGCCGGGGGCGGAGCGGGGAGGCCCGGGCCGGGCCGCGCCCCGTGGCGGAGCTGGCGCGGGGCTGCGGGGGGGCCCCTCCCCGCCGGAGGGCTCCTCCGCCCGATCGCTGGGAGGGCCGGCCGCGGGGGGCCGGGGAGGAGGCAGCCGGCTCGCCGCTGGCGGGACCCCCGCCCGGAGCGGCAGCCTCGCCGTGCCGCCGGCGGCGGAGGAGCTGCCCGGGGGAGCGGGGCGCGGCGGGAAGCCGGCTTTATATCCCTGCCCCGCCCTGATGGCCACCTGGCTGCCGGCGCTGCGCCCAGCTGGGGCCGGCGAGCAGCGCCCGCGGGGGGTCGGCCCCTCGCCCCCGGCCTCCCGTCTGCACCTCGGGAGGGAGGGCTGGCGTTGGTCGCCGCGGGGCGGCCGCTGGCAGCCTCAGCCCGCCGTCCCGGGCCCTTCCCGGTTTGGATCCCGCGGGATCAGTAGCGCTGTCACACCCTGTCCCCTGAAGCCAGATAATCCACCTGAGCTGCGGCGCTCAGTAGTCATAAGCTGGATGTCTCGATACTAAGAGGGGCTGATCTGCAGCCTCTTAGCGTTTATGATTACGTTACTAAAGCCTGGCCTAGCTGGGGCCTGCTTCTGCGGAGCGTCCTCTGAAATGAGCTTCGCTTTGGCTTTTGTAACGTCGTATCTGCGGGCCCAAGCGTTCAGTCGGTAGCTGGCACCAGGAGGACTGTCTGCAGAGCCCGCCTGGCAGTCGTGCCTGGAATAAAACCTATTTTGTTGCCAGCCAGAAGTCAACACGCGTAGGAATAGGCGTGAATTGTCCATTGTGAATGTCAGGAAGCGCAGCGGTTGCCGGCCAGCTGGCCTTTTCCCCCAGCGCTAGCACGCTGCGGTAGCCGCTGGAAGCGCCTCGTCTAACACGTTCTTTCCTCAGGAACAGAATGAGCCAGGGAGACTCAAATCCAGCCGCAGTTCCACATGCCGCTGAAGATATTCAGGGAGATGACAGGTGGATGTCGCAGGTAAGGCTGGGAGGGGCGGCGGTCGCCGGAGGTTGGGTCCTCTTGGCTGGGGGGCTGTCGGGCGAGTGCTGCGCGGGCCCCGTCTGGCCGCAGTTCCCATTCCGAGGCCGTGGCAGCTCTGCCGCCCCAAAGCTGGCGGCCGTGGGTACGTCTCCGTCTTGTCACGATGAATCGAGGCAAAAAGCAGCGTTGTTGCGTGACCTGAAACCGTCTCACAAAATCCTCCGGCTGGCCCATTAGCTGGGAGAAATTGCCAGGGCTTTTGTTAAACAAAGTGCAAAGCAGCGCTTTCCAGCGTGCGTCTCCGCGAGGGAGTGACGGAGCTGGAAATAGCAGAGGCGAGGTGCCCTTGCTGCGCACTCCCTCCTAGGCGGGGAGGAACAGCCGGAGGATACCGGCTGCAGTGACTAACCGTTAACTGCTCCATTCCCTAATTGTTGAGGGCAATGGGCGTCTGACAGGCTCGCGGCCTGCGGCGCGTAGGCGCTGCTCTTCCCGGGGTCTGGGCAGCCGCGAGGAGTGTCCAGCGGCTCACGGGTTAACGCCGAGAAGGGTGTCGGAGCGAACAGCAGGAGAAACTGGTTGGGCGACTGTCCCTTTCTGTCCTGCAGCAGAGGTGCCCATGAGGAAGGATGGGTTGGAGCTGACCTTGCTGCTTTCTTTTAACAGCACAACAGATTTGTCTTGGACTGCAAAGACAAGGAGCCCGACGTGCTCTTCGTGGGCGACTCCATGGTGCAGTTGCTACAGCAGTATGAGGTATTGTTAAAGAAAGGGGGGTGGGGGGCTGTAGGGATTAGGGTGTTTCTAATCCAGTAACCGATGGTCACGTGTAGTGCTGACGATTTCTTCTGTGCCGCTGCGATTTTACTGCCGTCCCTTCAGGTTTATTCTGCCCTGCTTCCTGAACTGCCCGGTGCTTGTAGAAAGCCGTGCCGGTTTATCTCTGCGAGCCATTTGCAGTCTCTCTCTGAGCCGTTACTGGCTGCCTCCGTTTTGGCGCACGTGCGCAACCCCTTGCTAGCTCCTTGGATCTCAGATTCCGCACTCCCCAGGGCACGCCCTCACAATCTCTGTAGGTGTATCCTGCGTGGCCAGAACACGTTTAACCCTCGAGCGCTTGGGGTGCCGTAGGCATTGGCACGCTGGCTTTTCTCTAAAACTCTGTGGGGGCGAAGAAGAGTGCTGCTGCTCCGCCGTGGTGGCAGCTGAGCAGCTTTGTTCTGCAACAGCTGCTTCCGTTGTACCTAGTTTTGTCACCCGGCAACGAAAAGGATTCCTTCAGGTCATAGATAGCTTCTTGGGAAGCCCTGTGCTTAGGGGAGCCAGGGGCAGGGTGGCCTGCGGCAGTCCCAGGCTCTGTGTCTCTGACAGGTTGGGCGGGCAGCTGCTCGAGAGCGCTTCCCCTTCCCTTGTGCCGGGACGGAGTGCTTGAGCATCAGCGACTCCACCTCTTCTGGACCCCTGAGCAAAGCCTCGTCCCCTGTTTAAACGCCCTTCATGGACGCGAGTTTTCGGAGGACGTCTCGCGGCTGCTTTCGTTGTCCTTGAAGACGTCGCTTGTCTGTGTAGTATCTTCCAGGGTCAGGATGCTGCTCTGAAACAGCACATTGGTTTCTGATTGCAGATCTGGCGAGAGCTCTTCTCACCGCTCCACGCACTGAATTTTGGGATCGGTGGAGACACCACGGGACACGTTCTATGGAGACTGAAGAACGGCGAACTGGAGAACATTAAACCGAAGGTATTAAACCAAACCAGGCAGCCCTGTGCTGACTGAGACGAGACATCAGTGCCTGAGCGGTGCAGAGCTGAGCGAGCCGTTACTCTTAGCAGAACTTTCTGTTTGAGCGGCCGTTGGCACTGAGCCTGCGTCAGGTACCGAAACGCGCGTGGCTAAACCAGAAGCGTTTGGGAGCAGAGCTGTACGTCCCATACCCGGGGTTTACGCTGCTGAACGTGCCAGTCGGGAGGTGTCACCAATAAATAGAGGTGGCCGCCTAGTCCGAGCAAAAACGTCGACCAGGCCTGTGATTTACTGTAGCTAGGAGTAGCTTGGAGTCGCAGTGTGTCCCTCGGGCCTGAGGTGCGTCCTCGGCCTCTACGAAGGGATGGTGAAATATCTGGTAAAGAGTGAGCAGAGGTGTTGGGGATGCGCGGTGAAGAGCAGCTTCCTCGTCTGCACCTTTTAAAGGAAGAAGCAGAGCCGTACAGTCGTCCCTGCCCCTAAGGAGCTGACGCTGTACTGTCAAAATACACGTTACCCTCTTTTTGACCAATGTGGGCTCCTGCAAGCGTGTTGGCCAGGAGGCGCCGAAACGGGGTGGGCTCAGGCATCCCTTAGGCTGTCCAGAAAAGCTTCAGTAGCAGCAGTTCCTCGTCCGTACCGAGGGCCGAGAGAAGCTCGTGAGGGGCTTTTCAGAAGCCGGCATCGCGGACAGCCAGAGACCTCTCGCAGCCTGGGTTCAGCCTTACGCCTGACTCTCCGCGTAGCTCGCCGCTCGCGGATGATGTTTACCCAGGGTTTTCAGGGTCAGCGAGCCTGTTACGACTCGTCCTGCGAAAGTTGCAACGGTTTTTTTTTTCTCCTTGTAGGTCATTGTTGTTTGGGTTGGAACAAATAATCATGAAAACACAGCAGAAGAAGTAGCAGGTGGAATCGAGGCTATCGTGCGCCTGATAAACACCCAGCAGCCACAGGCCAAAGTTATTGTGCTGGTAGGTCTCCTGCAGCGCCGCGAAAACAAGCTGCCCCGAGGAAGCCCCGCGCTCTCTGCACCGGGCCTCCGCGGCGCTGGGAGTTACCGATCGTCCCGGGGGAGGGCATTCGCTCTGCTTATCTCCTGCTTTGTGCGTGCCTCCCCGCGTTCCCTTGGCTTTGCGGAAGCCGTCCGTGCGGCCCCTCCAGCGACGGGTGTAATCGTCGCTGTCCCACTTAGACACGTTGTTGAAGGAGTCCCGCAAGGGGAAAAAGGTGCCCAGATGAGAGCTGGGACTGGAAATCCCGGTTGGCTTCCTTGTCTCGGCAGGCTAGCCGATGCCTCTCCCGTTGCGGCGCTGGGCGACGGCATTCGGTGCGCTGCTGGAAGCTCGTACGACGAGCACAACTGATAGATTAAGCGGGGCGGGGGGGAAGCAAGCGGGTGCTGTGCCCGTTGTGCTCGTAGCCCACCTGGCTCCCTCAGTTGCGTTTCAAATTAGGCCTGAACGGCAAAGCTCGATTCAAGGGATGAGTTCCTCTTGTCGCAGACGCCTCAAACCTTGAAAGGCAGCCCGAACTGGAAGGGAAAGCCGGCATCGTTACGCCGTCAGAGTGGTATGAAGCTCTTTTTTGCCTCCTTCTCGTGCCAGGGCTTGCTACCTCGTGGAGAGAAGCCAAACCCGCTGCGGCAGAAGAATGCCAAGGTGAACCATCTGCTAAAAGCCTCGCTCCCCAAACTGCCCAACGTCCAGCTTCTGGACGTGGACGTCGGCTTCGTGCACTCGGATGGCACCATCTCGTACCACGACATGTTTGATTTCCTGCACCTGACGGGAGGGGGCTACGCCAAGATCTGCAAACCCCTCCACGAACTGATCATGCAGCTGCTGGAGGAGACCCCCGAGGAGAAACGAGCTGCCCTGGCCTGAGCAGCCGACGTCGGCGTTAACAGCATCATCCAGCCCATCAGATCAGTTCTGTCACTGGCACTACAGAATCCTTCTTTCTTAAAGCACTTTCCATTGTAGAATGTTACCGGATGTTCGTACGTAGTGTTTTGAGGGGGAAGGCTCACGTTCAACTGGTCTTGTACATACGAGGGCCGGCTTGGTTGGTTTTATTGCAGGAGGAAATTAGCTGAAGAAGAGTTTTACTTTTAAACCATTCCTCATTTAAACCGAGAACAGGACTGTCACTCTGTGCCCCTCTCATGTCTCGTTGCTCTGTGGTTGTCCTAGAACCCTCGTAGCCTGTCTCTGACGGCCCGCGCGCAGCTCCTGGCTCACCGCCCCTGGCTGTAGGGATCGTGCTCTGTGTATTAGCCTGTGAACAAGAATCACATTCCACTCGCAAAAGCCAGAACAGATGCATTTTTCCAAACTCGGTCCCACCTTTTAAAGTTTTCTTGGTTGGTTTTTTTTTTGTTTTCTGGGGGGTTTTAAGTGACACGTGTCGCTTTCTCACTCCTCCTTTCTGAGGCAGTGTGAAACTGGAATTCAGAAAGGTAAAGAAACAAGCGGTTAACCGAACTCGCGTAACGCTCCCAGGTGCTTGCTCTTGCGCGCGTTTCCCCGGGCCTGCTAGCCGGGGCGCCTTTCCTCCCACGCAGCTTTCCCCACGGCGGGCTCGTTCGGTGCTGCTGGCCGTCCTGTTCTCCGCTCCTGTCCCTGCGTGGTGTCGCTGGCTTTTAACGGTTGCTCGCTGTAGGATTTTAATGATCCAGCAAACACCGCGCAAGGCAGTCGCTTCCTGGCTGCTCTAGAACCGACACTTCGTTCCTCCGCGACGCCTGTGACACAGGGCTCCTTGCAGTGCTCTTGGTTGCTCTTTCGGGGTTTTTTTTTAAGTATGACTGTTACATCCTTTTTTTCTAAAGGAAACCCGTATGAATAGCCCCTGTCTGCGAGGCCTAAATCAGTCTGAAGCTTTACGGATCCCGAGGTGTATATTTCTTTATCGCTTCTGTTTTACTCGTATGAACATTTTAGTCGAGCAACTGCAGCCTCTTACAGTAAAACTGAAGTGGAGGTGTAGCTTTTCCTGCCCTGGGCGCTGCTCCTGGCCCCGGGAGCGGGAGGGGCGGGTGCCCTGCTACGGGGGGCTGCGACTAGCTGGGATTTTGCTTTGGGATTTTGGTTAGGAGGGCTGGTCGTAGCCTACTAACGGTCGTGTGAAAACAGCCGTTCACTTGGAAGTGAAAGGTTCTCTTGTTCAGAAAGGACCTGGTTTGGAGCCGAGAGGCAGAGCCCTAGACGAATAGATAACTAGACTTGCAAATAAACCGATTTTAAACAAAGCCTGTTCCTCCTCGGCTTACCTGCCAGAGCTGGAGCGAGCTCGGGGCGCCCTGCGGACCTCGCCGTGGTCTCCGCGCTTCTCCCCACCTCGGCGGGAGCTGCGGCCGCGCGCGCCCGTCTCGGCAGGTAAACCGGAGAGGAACGGAGAGCTTTTTAGCGGGCACGTCGTGCCGTGCTCGGGAGGAGGGGTGTTCGGGTGTCCAGGTTGCTTGCTGTGCCCTGCTGCAATGAAGTACGTAGGTACTGTATATAGTCTGTCTGCCCTTCTTTGTAACAAAGGGTGCTGGTGTTACTGCAGTCTATAACCTAGCGATAAGGAATACTGTATGTCCCCGCTACCTTCCCCTCTCCCCGTAGATTTGAGCGTAGCAGGATTTCTGCCTGGATTGCATGCGTAGTGTGTGTTTTGTTTCCAGTGTATGATGTGATCTACACACAGATGAAGGAAAGACGAAGCGTTCCGCTTGCCAGGACCAGAAGTAGGAAGTTTCCGAGTGCCGCAGCAGAGGAGGGATTTCGGTCCTACCCCCACGAACCGGCACAGGGACGCGCTGCTCCCCGGGGCTCCGCTGCCTTGCGGGACGGGCTTTAGGGCAACGTTGCTCACGCTCCCGACTAGATGCGCGCTGGAGAAGCTGGGGCAAGGGAGAGTGGAAAATCAAATGTTAAAAGTACGCTGCAGCGGAGGGTTCCTGGGGAAAGGACCCATCCCACCCCCCACGCGCCCCTTAGGGAGACGGGATGAAGCACCTGCTGCTCCCCGCGAGCTTTTCGGGTTTCTAGGCTCGTGCGAAAGGGCGGTGTGCTCGTTTCATCTGTGCATCCCTGCTTCCCTCCCCGCTGTCGCTGCGTTTGGCTAAAGAGATGCTACCCAGGAATGTGCTCTCCAGTAAAAAGCTCGGGCTGCCCGGCTCGGCACCGCCGGGGCTGCGCTCGTCTGTGAGTCAGCCCCTCTTGGCGGGGTGCCGAGTGGCCCGGGAGGTTTGGCAGCCTGACGGAGGACGGCTCTGCCGGCTCTGCTCAGGCCTGGCCGGCTTGGGTGCCACGCGCTGCGCCTGCTTCGGTGCTCACGGCCCTCCTCTGCGCCCCTAACCATCGCCCGGGCTGCTGGCCCTGCCCAAAGAAAGCGGGGGCGGCTTCCTCTCCGCTCAGGCTCCAGCTCTGCTTGTCGCGGCCTAGTCAGAAACTGTCCCGCTCGCAGCTGCGGGGCTTTGTGGGAGGGCAAGGAGGGCTTCTCCCTCGCCCCAGTACGAAAAACCGAGCGCCTCGTCGCAAGACGCGCAGCAAAGCGACGTCCCTTGGCGCCGGGGCTGGGCTCCCCTGCCTGGCCACGGGAGCCGCGTCATTGCCGAGGGTTGGCTGGGAGAGAGTCGGCCCCGCGCGGCTGCTCCCCTCCCGAAGCGACCGGCTGCATTCAACAGCTCTGTGCCGGAGCCCGCTACCGCGTGCGCGCTGCCAGTTTGGCATCTATTGCGGCAGCGAGAAAAACAAAACAAAAGATGCGAAAGGACAGAACGAGTCTCTTGTACCTCGCCGGGGGGACGGGAGGATGACGCAGGACGGGGCCTGCGAGGAGCAGAGCCCGTAGCCGGTGGGAGAGGAGCCGCAGCCCCCCTCTGCGCTGCCCTCCCTGCCCGCGGGCGCTGCCCGCTCGCGCTCACCGCCCCGAACCTTCCCCGGGACAACAGCTTGTGATTCTGCTTTGGCAAAAATGCATCGGCTGGTAGCGCTCACTCTGTTAGTGCATATTGCGATATAAATGTCAATGTTTCACCCCACCGTGTTGCGGCGTGTGTGTGTGTGTGCTTGGGCGCCCGCGTCTTCCCTTCCCTCCGTCTTGGTGACCCGTTTGTTTCGTTTCTGCGGGGCCGGGGAGGCGGCTGGGGGTGCTGCCCCGCGCAGAGCTGCCACGCCAGCCTCCCGCCGGTGCACACGCGGCGTTCCCTCCCGGGGGGCTCCGCGCCGTGCTCGGCTGGCCCCCCGCTCCTCGGGGAACGCCGCTTCCCTTCCCCGCGCCGTTGCGGGGCTTTTGCTTTGTTCGCCTCTCCTTTCGCCACGCAGAGCCGCGTCCTGCACCCAAAGCCGAGGGCGAGGTTCTGCGGGTAAAGGGGTTCTGGCCGCAGCGGGACGGCGGCTTGTATTTGACCGCTTGGTGATTTGGCTTTGAGTGGTCAAACTCGCCGACTTACGGTCATCCCCGCGGAGGCGACACTCGAGTTCGAAGAGCGGCTCGGGAGGCGGCGGGAGTTCTGCTCCGAGCTCCTGCGTGGGCGTCCGTCTGTCCGCCTGCTGTCAGCGTCACCACCCGTCACCTGGAAACAACGTGCAGACTCTGAAAAGTGCTTTGGGATCCTCGGTGAGAGGGCCTGTAGAAATAAAGTGCACAATAGCAGCAGCGCTCTTGTCTCTTGACGTTTGTCCTGCAGAGAGTAGGGGGAGCGGGCGGCAGAGGTTTGGCTGGCAGTCCGAGCCCGGAAAACGGCTCTCTGCGAGATTACGCGGGGCTGAGCTGCTGCAGTGGGGGGTTGAAGCCCAAAAAACCCAGTCACAGACACACAAAACGTGACGGAGCAGCCACAAAGCCCTTGGACGGAGGACTGTGAGTGGGAAGCTCGTCGGCAGCTGGGACGGGGCTGTTTGAGGGAGACACCACTCCCGCTTCCCCCGTGAACGGAGCCATGGAAAAACTTCAAATTACTTCGGCCTCAGTGATGAAGGGTGCTGCAAACGGGGGGGAGGCCGCGGGAGCCCCGGTGCACCGTCGCGGTGCCGTACCACACCTGCGTTGCGGTACTGGACCCGGCGGCCGCAGCGACCCGTCCCAGCGCGGTGCTGGGAGCAGGGGGTGGCAGCAGGTCGGGCCGCTGGTGGCCGGCAGCCGCTGCCACGTGTCGGTGCGTGCCAACCCCGTGAACGAGGCCGCCGGGGCAGTAAACACCTCCCGCCGGTGCCGGCCGTGGTGCTGGGGCTGGGGGGGCCTCGCTCGCCCCCGGCCCCCACCCCAGGCTGGGGGCTCGGCGGGCGGGACGGGCCCTTGTCCCGTCGGAGCGGGGGACAAGCGCCTGTGGGACCTGAGGGCTGCTCGGGGTGGGGGGCGGCTGGCCCTGCCCGGCCCCTGGGGCTGGACGCTGCCCTGCGGGGTGGGGGCTCCCCTGTGGGACGGGGCCTCCTCTGGGGGGTCCCGTATGGGGCAGGGGCTCCCTTGTGGGGTCCTGTATGGGGCAGGGGCGCCCCTGTGGGACGGGGCTTCCCCTGTGGGGTCCTATGTAGGGCAGGGGCTCCCCTATATAGGGCAGGAGCTCCCCTGTGGGGTCCCGTATGGGGCAGGGGCTCCCCTGCGGGACGGGGCTTCCCCTGTGGGGTCCTATATAGGGCAGGGGCTCCCCTACGGGGCAGGGGCTCCCCTGTGGGGCAGGGCTTCCCCTCCGGGTCCCCCTAGGGCAGGGGTGCCCCACGGAGCGGGGGTTCCCCCGCGGGACGAGGCTGCCGAGGGGGCCGGTCCCCCCGGGCAGGGGACGCGCGCGCCCCGGCGCCGCCCGCCGCCGCGTCACTTCCCCGGCCTGGCCCTTTAACGTGTGACGGCGCGTGACGTCACCGCCGGCCCATGTTTACAGCTGCCTGCGGACCGGGGAGATAAAAAGTACCGGCACCGAAACCGGGCACGGGCACCGGCACCGGCAGCACCGCTGGGATCCAGCACCGGGCCCCGGCGGCGGAACCGGCTACCGGGTACCAGGTACCGCCCGCGGGCATCGGCACCGGCACCGGCACCCGCGCCGCCCCCGGGCTCTGCCCGCAGCGCCCGCCCGCACCGGCACCGGCACCGGGAACGGCACCGGCGGCGGGATCGGCACCGGCACCGGCACCGGCAGCGGCAGCGGCACCGGCGGGGCTCGCCATGGGGCAGGGTGCCCGGGCGCGCCCCGGCTGATCGTCCCGTCCCGTCCCGTCCGTTCCGGTCCCATCCCGTCCGTCCGGCCCGTCCGTCCGTCCGTCCGTCCCGCCCCGGCGGACCTTGGCCGGCCGGGGCGCGGCGGGCGCGGCCGGGGATGCTGGCGGGATGCCGGGCGCCGGGGCGGCCGCGCTGGCCTGGGCGCTGCTGGCCGGGGCGCTGCTGGCCCTGCCGCCCACCCTGCCCCAGCCCCGGCCCCAGCCCCACGGCCCCCGGCGGGTGGCGGAGAAGGAGGCCCTCTTCGACACCACCTACGCCGATTGGGTGGACGCCGACCTGCTCAACATCTACGCCTTCAACCACAGCGTCCGGAGGAACAGGGTGAGCCGGCGGGGCGGCCGGCCCGGCCGCTGCCCGCTTCCCCCGCGGGCCCCCTTCCCCGGGGTCCCCCCGAGCCGGGGCGCCGGCGCGCGCGGAGGGGACGGCGGCGCCCCGCGGGCCCCGCGGCGAGGACGCAACCTCTGCCACGAGGGCCAAGCAAAGTCCACCCGCCGGGGACGAGCCCGCCGCGGCCGCTCCTGCCCGGCCAACGCCTCGCTCTCCCCGCAGACGGAGGGGGTGCGGGTGTCGGTGAACGTCCTCTCCGACCACAAGGACCTGCCCGTCCTCTTCGTGGTGAGGCAGAAGGAGGCGGTGGTCTCCTTCCAGGTGCCGCTCATCCTCCGGGGCCTGTGAGTAGCGGCGGGGCGGGCGCTGCCCCCCTGCCCGGCCGCGCGGCGAGGGCCGGCGGGCGGGCGGGCGGGGGTCCCGGCGGGCAGGGCTCGGGGGCCGCGGGCACGGCGCAGCTCGGCGGGCGCTCTGCCTTGCCCAGGTACCAGCGGAAGTACGCGTACCAGGAGGTGAGCCGCACGCTCTGCCAGCCCCAGACCAAGGCGGAGGTGGAGACCCAGCACTTCTACGTGGACGTCTCCACGCTCTCCCTCAACGCCTCCTACCAGCTGCGCGTCACCCGCGTGGAGAACTTCGTGCTGCGGTGAGGGCAGCCCCGTGCCCCGGTCCCCGTCCCCGCCGGGGCCGCCTGCCGGGGCCGCGGGCTGCCCTCTCCGCCCGTCATCCCTTCCCGTGCTCTCTGCAGGACCAACGAAAGGTTCAGCTTCAACGCCACGGCCGCCCAGCCGCAGGTGAGGAGGGGCCGGCGTGGGAGGGGGTGCGCGCCCGGGGCCAGCCCGGGGAGGGGAGCACGGCCACCGCGGCAGTGACGGGCCCTTCCCCCCCCAGTACTTCAAGTACGAGTTCCCCGAGGGAGTGGACTCGGTGATCGTGAAGGTGACCTCGGCCATGGCCTTCCCCTGCTCCGTCATCTCCATCCAGGACATCCTGGTAGGTCTGGGCGGCGGGGCCTCCTGTCACCCCCCGGGGCGATGCCCGGTGGGGCTGACGGCCCCTCCGCCCCCGCAGTGCCCCGTCTACGACCTGGACAACAACGTGGCCTTCATCGGGATGTACCAGACCATGACGAAGAAGGCGGCCATCACCGTGCAGGTGGGCGCGGGGCGGCGGCGCGGGGCCGTGGCGCGGGCGGGTGGCCCTGGTTAGCAGACCTTGCAGAGGTTGTCACTCCGGGGTGGCCCTGAGCCCCCCAGGGAGCCCCGGCTGCGGGGGGCGGCGCGGGAGACCCCCGGCTGGGCTCCGCTGACCCCCGTCTCTCGCCCCCTGCGCCGGCCGCCGCAGAAGAAGGATTTCCCCAGCAACAGCTTCTACGTGGTGGTGGTGGTGAAGACGGAGGACGAGGCGTGCGGGGGGGCTCTGCCCTACTACCCCCTCTCCAAAGACGCCTCCCCAGGTACGCCCGGGGGGCCGGGGACGCGCCCGCCCGCCAGCACGTCCCTGCCGCCGCGGGGACGCGCCGGGGACGGGCTGAGGGGCGGCATCCGCAGAGGCCCCTGCCTTCTTCCAGATGAGCCCGTGGATCAGCACAACCGGCAGAAGATGCTGGAGGTGATGGTGTCGCCCGCCATAACCTGTGAGCCTGGGAGGGAGGGGCCGCTGGGGGCTGGGGGTGCCGGGCGCCGCAGGGGCCCCGCGGCGGCTCCCCGGGGCTGCCGCTCCCCCTGAGGGCTCGTCCCGGCTCTGCGCAGCGGAGGCCTACGTGAGCAGCATGCTCTTCTGCCTGGGCATCTTCCTCTCCTTCTACGTCCTCACGCTGGTCATCGCCTGCTGGGAGAGCTGCCGGTGAGGGCCCGGGCATCGCCCTGTCCCCTCCGGGTGCTGAGCCCGGGCGTGCCGTGCCGTGCCGTGCCGTCCTGCCCGGGCCCCGGCCCGGGGCCGCGGCGCGGCGGGGGCCCTCGGGCGTGCTGTGCCCCCTCGGCGCGGCTGCCGGCACGGCGCGGCTCACGGCCGCTTCCCTCGGCAGGCAGCAGAAGAGGAAGGGGCTCCTGGCAGCCATGGACTCGCCCAGCCTGGACACGGGTGAGGGGCTGGAGGCAGCAGCCGGCGGCAGCGGCGCGCGGGGGGGTCTGCCCCGGGGATTCCCGGTTATCTCGCCCTCTCGAGCCCGTGGCGAAGCCCCCGGTTCTGCAGGGGCTCCTCGCTCTCCCCCGAGCCCCGCTTGTCCCCCGGCTCCCTGGGGACAAAGCCCGATGTCCGGGGGACAGGGACGTCCCGGGGCTCGGGCGTCTCACCGAGTCTGTCTCTTTCTTTCCACGGCTTTCCGGGGACTCCCAGCGTCTCTCCTGGGTAGGTGCCAGCGTCTGCTCCGACCTCGGCCGGGAGCTCGCTCCCGTGCCGGGGCAGGGGCGCGGGGCGCTGCTCTGTGCCAAACGGCCGCGTGGGCCGGGGGTGCCGGCGGCGGGTGCCGCCGGCTGACGGGGACCCTCCTGTCTCGCAGGGCACGGCCGCAGCATCCCCGACTCCTTCCTGGGCCATGCCCCCTACGACAGCTACGGTTACGGCTCCTTCGGTGAGTGCCGCGCCCCTTCCCTCGCCCCGCCGCCTGCGGGCAGGCGGCCGTGCCCACCCCGGCTGGCCGTCCTCGCAGGGAACGGCTCCTCCAGCAGCGCCGAGGGCGTCACGGACAGCGTGGGCTCCACCGACGTCCCCTACGGCTACGCGGGTGAGTGCCGGGCAGCGGTGCGGTGCCTGGCACGGCCGCGGCCCTGCGGAGCCGGCGTGCCTCGGCAGTGCCGGGCTGCCCCGACGGCGCTGCGATGCCGGCAGCGTCTTGGCTCTGCCCCTCTCCGTCTCCCGGGACCCCGGGTTGCCAGCCCCTCCGTGCAAGCCCGCAGCGGGGTCTCCGTCGGCGCCGGCGGGACGGACCCACGCCGGGGAGCCGCCGCGGGGCTCGGCCCGGTCCTGCTCCAATAACTCTCGCTTTCCTTTGAAGGCCAGGAGCAGTTCAAGCGGCGCACGTCCTCCGCCCCGATGAGGCCGCTGAGCATTGCCATGGGTAGATGCTGGTACCGGGCAGGGACGGGCCAATCAAGCCAAAATCCGCCCTGCCCCAAGCTTGCGCCCGGGGCACCGAGCGGCTCTGCGCCCTCCTGCCTCCCCCGGAGCGAGGGCGGCTGCCCGGCAGCCCCCTCCCTCGCCCGCGCCAGCACAGCCAGCGCCTGTCCCGGGGCCGGGGCCGTGCAGGGGCCCGCGCGCAGCTGGAGCCTGTCCCCGGCACCAGTTGGCAGGGAGGCGGCCGAGCGGTTAATTGGGGGTGATTGGGGTGTCGCGGGGCGGGCGCCGCGGCGGGCTCGGCCGGGGGCTCCGCTGACGGCCCCGGCTCGGCCGCAGGGGAGCGGTCGCTGGACAACGTGGCCGGCCGGCCGCGCCTGGACTCGCTCAGCTCCGTCGAGGAGGATGACTACGACACGCTGGCCGACATCGACTACGACAAGAACGTCATCCGCACCAAGGTGCGTCCCGCCCCGCGCCCCCCGCGCCCCCGCCGGCCGCTCCCCGCCGGCCAGGGCGAGCCCCTCCGCCTGCCTCTCCTTCCAGCAATACCTCTGTGTGGCCGACCTGGCCCGCAAGGACAAGCGGGTGCTGCGGAAGAAGTACCAGATCTACTTCTGGTGAGCCTGGGGCAGCGGGGTTGGGGGGCACGGAGCAGCATCCCGACCCGGGGCGCGTGGCGGGGACCCCCTGACGCCCCCCTGCCTCTCCCAGGAACATCGCCACCATCGCCGTCTTCTACGCCCTCCCCGTCATCCAGCTCGTCATCACCTACCAGACGGTAAGCGGGGCCGTGGCGGCGGCACGTGGGGCTCCGGGGGGCTGCGGCGCCCAGCCGTGCCCCCCAGCCGCCACGGGGACGTCCCCGGGCACCCCCCGTCCCGCCGCCGCCCGCTCTCACCGTGCCGCGCGCGCAGGTGGTGAACGTCACCGGCAACCAGGACATCTGCTACTACAACTTTCTGTGCGCCCACCCGCTGGGGAACCTCAGGTGGGTTCGGGGGACGGTGGGCGGCCGGGGGCCCCCCACGCCCCGGGGAGGGAGAGGGGTCCGCAGGACCCACGTGCGGCCTGTCCCCTCGCAGCGCCTTCAACAACATCCTCAGCAACCTGGGCTACATCCTGCTGGGCTTGCTCTTCCTCCTCATCATCCTGCAGCGGGAGATCAACTACAACCGGGCGCTCATGCGCAACGACGCCCACGCCCTGGTGAGGGACGGGCGGCCGCCGCGCTGCGTGCCCGGGGGGGTCTCGGCCGCCGGGGACCCCCGCTTCCCCTCCCTCCCCTCCCGCCCCCAGGAGTGCGGCATCCCCAAGCACTTCGGGCTCTTCTACGCCATGGGCACCGCGCTCATGATGGAGGGGCTGCTCAGCGCCTGCTACCACGTCTGCCCCAACTACACCAACTTCCAGTTCGGTGAGTGCCCCCCGGTCCCCCGCCGCCCGCGCCGGGGCCGCCCCCGCCCCGCTCACCGCTGCCGCCCCGCAGACACCTCCTTCATGTACATGATCGCGGGGCTCTGCATGCTGAAGCTCTACCAGAAGCGCCACCCGGACATCAACGCCAGCGCCTACAGCGCCTACGCCTGCCTGGCCCTCGTCATCTTCTTCTCCGTCGTCGGCGTGGTGAGTGCGCCGGGCGCCGGAGGAGGGGGCAGCCGGTCGCCCCCGCAGCCCGCTGCCTACCGCCCCGCTCGCCGCCCCGCAGGTCTTCGGCAAGGGGAACACGGCCTTCTGGATCGTCTTCTCCGTCATCCACATCGTGGCCACGCTGCTGCTGAGCACCCAGCTCTACTACATGGGCCGCTGGAAGCTGGGTGAGGCGGGGGGCACGGCCGCGGGCGGGGCGGGCGGGGGGCGGCGCGGCGGCTGCCCCCCCGGCACGACCCCTCCTCTCCCCGCAGACTCGGGCATCCCGCGCAGGATCCTGCACGTGCTGTACACGGACTGCGTCCGGCAGTGCAGCGGGCCCATGTACGTGGTGAGTGCTGGCGCCGCGGCCCGCGGCACGGGGGTCCCCGCGGAGCCCCCGCCGGGCAGCCCCCCCTCCCCGAAGCGGCGGCCGCCTGCCCCTCACGGCCCCCCTCGCCCTTCGCAGGATCGAATGGTGCTCTTGGTCATGGGAAACATCGTCAACTGGTCGCTGTAAGTGCGGAGCCGGGCGCACGCAGACCCCGCGGCGCTCCTCCCGGCCCGGCGCTCCCCGGCCCCGCTGCCGCCCCCGCCCCGCTCCCGCGGCACGGCCCCCTTGGCTGCAGTCCCCTCCGCTGGGGCTGGGCTGAGGACAGCCAGCTCGTGACAGCTGCGAGCCGAGCACGGCAGGTCCCCGCCGGAGCTGCAGCAGCCCCGGGGTCCCCGCGCGCTGCCCGACCTCCCAGGGGCTGCCGGCGCGTCTAGGGGAAAGCGGGGTGCACGGGTGCGGCGGGCGGGGGGACACCCCAGGCTGCGCTCACCCCGCTGCCCGTCCCTGCCTCCCAGCGCTGCCTACGGCCTCATTGTCCGCCCCAATGACTTCGCTTCCTACCTGCTGGCCATCGGCATCTGCAACCTCCTCCTCTACTTCGCCTTCTACATCATCATGAAGGTGCGAGCCGAGCCCCCGGCCCTGGCCCGGCTGTGCCCGGCGGGGGGCCAGGGCAGGGACGGGCACCCCTGCCCGTGCCTGCCCGCGCGCTGACCCTGGCCTCTCCCGCAGCTCCGCAGCGGCGAGCGCATCAAGCTCATCCCCTTGCTCTGCATCGTCAGCACCTCGGTGGTCTGGGGCTTCGCCCTCTTCTTCTTCTTCCAGGGGCTCAGCACCTGGCAGGTGAGCGGGAGGGCGGCGTGGCGCGGCGCGGCGCGGCGGGTGGGGCGGCCGGCGCGGTGACGGCTGGCCCGGTCCCCGACAGAAAACGCCGGCCGAGTCCCGGGAGCACAACCGCGACTGCATCCTGCTCGACTTCTTTGACGACCACGACATCTGGCACTTCCTCTCCTCCATCGCCATGTTCGGCTCCTTCCTGGTAGGTGCTGGCTGCCGCCGGCACGGCTCCCCGCGGCCCCCGGCCGCCCCGGCTCACGCCGCCCCGCTCCCCTCGCTCCGCAGGTGCTGCTGACGCTGGACGATGACCTGGACTGCGTCCAGCGGGACAAGATCTACGTCTTCTAGGGGCCCTCAGCCGCCCGCTGCCCTGGGACCGTGCCAAACGCCCGGCCGCAGCCCCCCCCGGGGAGGGATGCCCGTGCTGCGGGTCCCGCCGGCCGCTCCGTCCCCCTCCCCGCGCAGCCTGGGGGTCCCGGTGCGCCTCGTCCCCGCTGGCCGGGTCCCTCCCTGGCGCCGAGAGCCCCTTCCCGGGCTCATCGTAGGCGAAAACGGGGCCGGGGGGCCGCCGGGGCGCCCATCCTCGGTGGCAAGTGACACTGGAAAAGGTGCTGCTGCTGCTGCTCGGTGTCCGTGCGCCCGCGGTGCGGGGGGCCGGGGCGAGCGCCGTGCCAGCAGCCCCGCGGCCCCCCGAGTGCGCGGGTCTCTCCTCAGTGCCTGAGTCGTACGGGTGGGCGGTGGGGGTGCGTGTGTCCGTGGGGGCCGCGGCGGGGGCAGGAGAGGCCCCGTCGCGGCTCCTCCAGCGTCCCAGGAGGGGGGCGGCCGCTGTGTGCCCCCCGTCGCCGCTCCCCACCACGGCTGCCGCGTGTTCTCCGCGCGGGTCTGCCGGGAAGGGACTCGCATTAAAGTGTCTGCACTTTGCCCACGCCTGCCGCCTCCTGCCTGGGCAGCGGGAGCCGGGGGTCCCCGGGGGGCCCTGGGGGTCCCCGGGGGGCGGCGGGCTCTGCCCTGCGGGGCTGCCGCCGGGTGTCAGCCACGCTCTGCTGCGGCGCCGGCTCCTCGTTCCCACCGGGACTTCGGGAGAGGGCAGATGCCGCAGGGGCTGGGGAGCTGCTGCCCTCCTGCCCCGGAGACCCCCTGTGCGGCACGGGGGCTGCTGGGGGGAGGTCTGGGGGGCGCGGGGGGGCTGGCAGCCCCAGGGCGGTTGGGATGCCCAGGGAGGTCCCACTTCACGGGCAGCGAGGGTCCTGGGGCTCCCCGTGGCATCCCAGCCCGGCGCCGGGGCTGCTGCGCGCCTCGCTGCGCCCTGGCCCGCTCGAGCGAGTCCCGCTCTGGGGATGCCCAGGCTCGATGCCCGCAGGCCGCCCGCAGCCTCGCCGCTCTGCCCCGGCCAGCCCCGAGCAGGGTGGGCCGTGGGTGCCGCCCGGGCGGCCGTGCCCCCGCAGCAGCCCCGCTCGGCCGCCCCGGCGGTGAGCGCACGGGGAAACCAGCCATGAAGTCAGGGCAGAAACCCTCGGCGGCTGCCGCGGCCGGGCGAGCGCCTGGCTATAAAAGGACTTACTCCATCAGCCCCCGGCCCCGCTTCCTCCCTGCCCCCGAACGCGTTGGGGCGGAGGCACGCGGGGAATGCTCGGGCACGGGCCTCGCTCGCTGGTTTTCGGAGTCTTTCCCCAAATATGGTGCCTGGGCCGGAGTCATGGTGCGCCGCGGGGCTGGCGTGCCCCGGGAGGGAGGGCTGGGGGGGGCTGGCCCCCGGGCCGCGCTGACATCACTGCCCCGGCGCCGGCCTTTTAGCGCAGGGTCGGCCTCCTAACTGTGCAGTGTGCTGGCTCCCGCGCAGAGCATCGCCCCTCGCCTCCGTGAGCAGCCGCTTGTGAGTCCCGCTGCGGGGGGGGCGGCGGGGAGGGTGCCCGGGGTGGGGACGCCAGCCCCCGGCCCCGGGGTGCTGCTCCCCGGGGTGGGGACCCCGTGCCTGGGATGGCGATGCCGCTCCCGGGACTGCGCTCCTGCTCCCTGGATGGGGAATCCTGCTGCTCCGATTGGGATGCCGCTCCCCGGGATTGGGATGCTGCTCCCCGGGACTGGGATGCCGCTCCCGGGACTGGGATGCCGCTCCCCGGATGGGGATGCTGCTCCTTGGATTACAACGCTGCTCCCCGGCTGAGGGTCGGGCCCCCCGGGAGGGGACGCTGCCCGTTGGGCTGGGGACGCTGCCCGGACCGCGGTGCCGTCGGGGCTGCGCGGCTGCGGGTCGGCCGGGCTCAGCCCCGCGGTGGCCGGAGGGGCCGCGCCGGGCTCAGCGCGGGGCTCGGGGCGGCGCGGAGGCTCCAGCCCCTGCTTGCGCGTTCCTGCCCTGTGCCTCGGCGGGGACAGGAGACGGGCACGGGGCCGGGGCAGCTGGTGGCCAGCGGGCACTGCCGCGTGGCCGAGGGAGCCGCGGCCGGCTGCGTGCGGTGCCCCTGTGCCGGGGCACGGGGTGCTGGGCGGCCGGGGCACGGAGCGGAGGTGGCTGTGGCATTGCTGGATGCGCCGGGCGGTGCTCAGGACCCGGGCACGGGCCGCTGCGGGGCTCAGGGGGTACCCCTGCATAAACCGCGGGGCTCGGGGGCACCCCTGCATCGCCGGCAGCAAGCAGGGTCAGCGTCCTCCGCTGCGCCGAGCTGTGCCAGGTCTCAGAGCCCATCCTGCAGAAGCCAGGCGTGTCCGGGGCAGGACACGGATGCGGGGACCGGGCACGCGGCTCCTTGACGGCACAGCCCCGGCACTCGGTGGCTTAATGCCAAGCAGGCAGCTGTGCGGCGAGGAGCGAGGCCAGCTCTGCCGAGGGCTTGGCCGCAGGCTCCCACCGCCTCTCCCTCCTGGCAGCCTCGCTGGCATCCTCCGGCCCTGCCGCGGCCAGCTACCTGCCATCTCTGCCCGCAGCATGCCCTTACAAGGGCACGGGCACGGCTCCCGCCGCGGTCCTGCCTCGCCCGCGCTCCTCCCCGGCACCGCGGCCACCCTGCCCCAGCACGCCGTGGCCGCCCCGCTGTGCCATGGCCACCGTGCCGTGCCACAGCCACCCAGCCCCGCCGTGGCACCCTGCCACCCGGACCCCTCTGCTCTGCGGCCCCCGCGGGCCAGCACGGCTGCTCCGGCCGGAGGGCACGGCCACGCCAGGGACGTTCGTGCCAGCCGAGAGCCGGTGGGCAGCTGAGCGGGCAGGGCACCGGGATGAGGCTGCTCTCCCACGCAGCCCCAGCCGGGGAGCGGGGACAAGGCACCTCTGCGGGGACAGGAACCGTCTGTCCAGGCAGGCTGGGGGGGTCCCGGCCACGCACTCGCCTCCAAATGTGCCCGGATGGAGCTGAAGGGCCGTTGCGTGGCAAGGGGAGAGCCGGGCGGAGGGCAAGTCCCCGCCGCACCAAGGTGGGAGGTGGATGCCACGGGGTGCTGGGTGGCCGCGGGGTCCCCGGGCAGGGGGACAGCGTCTCCGCAGCCTGACGGTCCCCGTCCCGCCGCCAGGTCTCCCACCCGCCGCAGACATGGCGAACAAGGGCCCGGCCTACGGCATGAGCAGGGACGTCCAGTCCAAGATCGAGAAGAAGTACGACGACGAGCTGGAGGACCGGCTGGTGGAGTGGATCGTGGCGCAGTGCGGGGCCGCGGTGGGTCGTCCCGAGCGGGGCCGCCTGGGCTTCCAGGTCTGGCTGAAGAACGGCATCGTAAGTGGGGGGCCGGGCGCCCGCCGTGCCCGCCGGCCCCGGGGCTGGGTGGGCAGCCAGCGGGAGCTGTGCAGCCGGCGGCGTGCGGCGCGGCGAGCCCGGCCTCTCCTCTGCCGGCAGGTCCTCAGCAGGCTGGTGAACAGCCTCTACCCCGACGGCTCCAAGCCCGTCAAGATCCCCGACACCCCCCCCACCATGGTCTTCAAGCAGATGGAGCAGATCGCCCAGTTCCTCAAGGCGGCCGAGGACTACGGCGTGGTCAAGACGGACGTGTTCCAGACCGTCGACCTCTTTGAAGGTGCGGGCGGGCGGGCGGGGGGCAGCCGGGGCGGGGGGCCGGGGCTGCCGCACCGCGCCCGTCCTCACGCCCCTCCGTTCCTCGGCAGCCAAGGACATGGCGGCGGTGCAGAGGACGCTGATGGCCCTGGGGAGCCTGGCGGTCACCAAGAACGACGGGAACTACCACGGGGACCCCAACTGGTTCATGAAGTAAGTCGGGTGGCGTGGCCCCGGGTGCGGGGACCCCCTGCCCCGCGCCTGCCCGGAGCGGGCTCTTCCCGCTGCCTGGCGGCGCCCCGGAGCGCACGGCCGCGGGATGCCGAGCTTTCGGCTGGGGAGGGAGGGGGGCTGTGGCACCCCCGGGGCCGAGGCCCCGGCCGCCCGGGGTGCGGGTGCCGCATGGGCTCCCCCTCCGCCCCGCAGGAAAGCGCAGGAGCACAAGCGGGACTTCACCGAGAGCCAGCTGAAGGAGGGCAAGAACGTCATCGGCCTACAGATGGGGAGCAACAAGGGGGCGTCACAGGCGGGGATGAGCTACGGCAGGCCCCGGCAGATCATCAGCTAGGCAGCCCCCCTCGCCGCCCCCAGCCCTCCCGCCGCCGGGAGAGCCGCCCCAGCCGGGACCTCCGTCTTCGCTCCCCCCGGCCCAGCGCGCCGCAGCCGCCGGAGCGCCGGCGGCCGCCACCGCCCCTCACCGATTGGTATTTATTGGAAAGAAAACGCCAGCCAGCCCAAGCGCCCCTTCCGCGCAAGCAACGGCAGCACGCGCCCAGCCGCGGCCACGCAGCCAGCCTCGGGGACGCCGGGGCAGCCGCGCCGCGCTCGCGCCGCGCCCCGGCCGGCCTCTGCCCTGGCCTCGCACGCCCCCGCCGCACCCTCGCCGCCAGCCGGTCCTGCCCCCGCCGCGCCGCGCTCGCCGGCACCCGCGGGCGCCCCGCCGCCCTCCCGGGGACGGTGGGCGGGAAGGGCGCGCGCCCCGGCCCCCGGAGCCACCCCGCCTGCCCGCAGCCCCGCACGAGCCCCGCGCCACCGCCGCAGAGATCCTTGCGTACGGGGAGAAAAGAAAATTGGCCTCGGTTTTGTACTTTGTTTTTGTCAAAATTAAAAGGTTATTCATCTAGCGCGGCCTGACGAGGTTTCCTCCTGCCCGCCCCGTCGCGCCCGGCTGGCGGTGCCGGGAAAGCCGAAGCCACCCGCCGTAAAAGCGGCTCGGGGCGCCTGGGCCGCGCCTGCTCCTTCTTCCAGCTCCGAGCCTGGGAAAACCGGCTTCCCCGGCCCAGTTCGCACAGCTCCGCGGGGTGGCTCTGCCTCTCCCGCCCGAGCTGCGGCGCCGACCTTCCTCCTCGCTCCAACCGCTCCGGCCCCTGGCCCAGCAGCCCCGGTTCTCCCGGCTCGCAGGGAGCAGGGCACGGAGGGCAGCGAGCAGAGCCAGCGCCACGTCCCCAGGGGCCGGGGCCGGGAGGTGCTGGGTGACTCACGTTTCCCCAGCGCGGACGTGCGGGGAGGGCAGAGGAGGGAGGGAGGGGGGAGAGAAGGGTTTTTAAGACTTTATTTGGAAAGCTACACAAAAGGGCTTTGCTGATTAAAAAACAAACCCCAGCTTTAAAAAAATAAACCGACGAACCCAAAGACACACGAAGAAGCCAACCCTGCTCGCCGATGAGCCGCTGCCAGAGCAACTCAACCTCCCCTGCCCGGTCCGAAGCCGGCATTGCCCGCGGCCTCGGCCCTCCCGGGCACCAGGCACGAAGCGCGGCCCCGGCCCGCGGCGGGGAGGCACGCGGGGACGCGGCGGCCACCTTGCGCTGCCACGACACCCGCAGCCAGAGGGGCTGCTGCGCCCGCCGCCGCAGGGACAGCCCCGTCCTGCCCCCCCAGCCCCGCTGCCTGCCGCCTCCCCAGCCGCTCGCGGGCCTGCAGGAGACGAGGAGGAGGTGGCAGGGTCAGAGCACAGGGGGCAGGGAGCAAGCGCTGCTGGAGACGGGCAAAATGACTCCCTGCTTCGCAGTCGGGCGTCGCTGGTGGGTACCGGCCAGCTCCGAGCCCAGCGGCGCAGGCAAGTGACAGCGCTGCGGGGTCCCTGCCTGCAGAGGCAGCTGCCAGGGGCCCTGCCGCATTTTCCAGGCTCACTCTGCAGAAACCAGGGACGAAGCGACACTTCTTCCCCGTGCTGCAAGGCCGGGGGGCCATGGCGTGCAGGGGACACTGAGCGTGGCTCCGCCACGCGCCCAGGAGGCATCGGCGTGGGGCCTTGCTTCACGCACCCAGGGAAGCCCCGAGCGTCGCCGCAGGGCAGGCTCCGTTAGGAATGGGTTTAAGGCTTGCTTTGTTTTCCAGAGCGAGGGAAAGGGAAGCTCCCCTTCCGCTGCCAACGCTCTTTCTCCTCGTTTCTGAGTCGCTTCCAACCCCACCTTCCGCAGGGCACATGGGCAACGGTCCCCGGCGGCTCAGGAAGCCTCTGGTGCCCGTGCTCGGGAAGGACGTACCGAGCGGGAGGGACGCAGCCCCAGGCCCCAGCCCCAGCTAGCACGTCTGGCGCTCCCTGTCCTCCGAGAGCAGCTCGGCCGTCTCCTCCTGGGCACGGTACCCTGCTCCGGCGGGGGCCGCCTCGCGGAAGCTGGCGGCTCTGCCGCTGCTGGGAAGTTTGGGGTGGGTGGGGGTCCAGGACCCCTCCTCCCCCTCGTCCTCCCGGGCAGGCTCTGGGAGCTCGCACTCCATCTCGACGTCCTCCACGTCCTTCTCGCGGTAGAGCGGCACAGACTCCATCTCCAGGCCGCTCTCCAGGGCGCGGTGCTTCCCTCCCTGCCGGTACCATTTGCAGACGGCGGAGCCGTTGCAGGTCAGGTCAAGCCCCACGTTGTTCCTGGTCAGGCAAACCTCCAGCATGTAGTAGAAAGTCCAGAACACGGCAAAGCATCCCAACAGCAGGAGGGTCTGCGGAGGAGGAAGCCCCTTAAGAAACAAAGCCCTCGGCCGCCCCAGAGCCCTGCCCCGTCGCCCCGCGGAGAGGGGACGGCGCCAGGAGGATCAGCGACGCGGGCTCCCACCCCTCCGGGCCCTCCTGCAGCGGACGGGGTCCCCCCGGCCCGCAGGCGGGCTCACCTTGAGGGTGTTGGCTGTGATGGTGTAGTGCTGCTCCTCGGGGATCTCCAGCCCCGGAGGGCAGGGCAGGGAGAAGTCGCTGCTCAGGTACCGCCCGCTCATGGCTTCCTCCAGCAGCCTGGGGGACAGAGGCACCCCGTGAGGGTCCCGCGGGCAGGGCTGCGCCAGGCAGGGTCCCAAAGGCCCACCAAGGGTCCGGAGTGCCTCTTCCACCACAGAGGGTTCCCTCCTGCGTCAGACCCAGCCCGCGGCTCCCCGGGCAGCGTACGGAGGCAGCCCCAGCACCGGCGGCCAGGCTGCAGCCCCACCCTACCGAGCAGCACCTCCGAGACTTCTGGTCACGTCCCTCAGCCCTCCACCTCCCGTGGCCCCGCCGAGATGGGGCCGTGGCGCCCTACCTCTGCCGTTCCTTCATCTCTGCCGGGGACCAGGAGGAGCCGTACAGGGTCAGCTGCCACTGCTTCAGGGTCCCGGGCCTCAGGCTCTCATCTCCTGGGGAAGAAACAGGCTGGGCGAGCGGGGAACCCTCCCGCTGGGCTGGGTGGCACCGCACGGAGCTAACCCGCGGCCGCGCCGGTGCTGAGCTGGCAGCTCCCCGGGACACGGCTGCTGCCGCTGCCCCACGCGGGACCTCTGGACGGCAGGACTCACCGATGTCCCTGACGACCAGTCTGTATGTGCCCTGGGCTTCCTCGCCCCAGCACCGGACCGTGGAGAAGGTCCAGTCAGCAAAGCCATTGGGGTCCCTGCCAAAGGGTGAGGAGAAACGACCCGTGAGAGGGTAACGCAGCCCGAGCCCCGAGGCCAGACATGGGCTCTGGCTCTCCCGCTCGGGGCCGGCTGGGCTGGGTGTCCTGCCCTCGCCCCCGCCCGCCTCGGTGCTTACGAGTCCATGCTCCTGGTGGTCCCTATCAGGGACATCATGCCGCTGGGGCAGAAGAGCCGGATCTCCAGGTTGCCGCGGCGGGGGTGGGTTATGGTGACGGTGACTGCTACGTGCTCCAGGGTTCTCATGCCGGAGAGCTCCAGGTCGGCGGTGGTGACTGGGAAAGGGAAGGCGGGGTTTGCCGAGGCCGCTGGCCGGGATGGAGTCCCCACTTCCAGCCGGCCCTAAGGGGCTGCCGTGCCACGCAGCAGGACACCCGCGCTCGCTCTGCCTCCTGCCAGCCGCCCCCGTGCACCTCTGCCCCCGGAGCGAGGGGCAGGGGCCAGGGCCGCCCCACCCCGCGCGGGGAGGCTCTGCCAAGCGCCCGGCAGCAACGCTCGGAGGCCCGGCCCTGGCCCACGCTCGGCGAGGGGCCTCCTTGTCTGCCGAGCCGAGCCACCCCCCGCCGCCCCGGCCTGCGCACGTAAAGGTGTCCCGGCACGCTTCCTCCCGGGCACCCCGCGTCGTGCCCGGCTGCTCGACGTGGGCCAGGAGAAGTCGGGTCCTCCCGGACCAGAGGCGCGGGAGACGCCTGGTGCTGGCTGCCTGCCCGCAGCCTCTGTTCCCTCCCCGGGTCCAGGCAGGAGCAGGCAGGACGGATGGGATGGCGAGAAAGGGGTGAGGAGGAGGAGGAGGAGGTGGTGAGGAAAGGCAACAGCAGCACCAGCAGTGGGAAAGCCGACTCCCGGGCATCTCCCAGCACGTCCCAGAGCAGGAAGACGACGCAAACCCACGCTTTCCTCTGCTCGCAAGCGGGGCCCAGGCACGCCTCCCTGCCCTCTCGGGTACCAGCGGCCTCTCGCCTGCAGCCGAATCCTCGTTTCGCAAGTGGGGCCCAGCTGCCGCCTACACGCCTTGTGCCGCTGCCCCGCGGGCTCCCCGACACCCAGCTCCGCCCCGGCTTGCGGGTTCAGGAGCCCACCCAGACGGCTTTGGCCACTGCAATGAAATAATACCTCGTCCTTCACCAAATCCTTCCTGCCCTGGACCTGTGCCAGCTGTTGGCAGCCCCGGAGGCTGCTCTGAGCCCACAGTTACACAGGAGCCAGGTTTGGGAAGAGGACTGGGATGAGAAGCCCGGTGTCCACCTCAAACCGTTCGCAGCTCCACGGGCACTCACAGCCCCAGAGCTGCTAATTATAGCGCAGGAAACCCTGGCACGCCTCCGAGCGGATTCCAGCCTGTGGCTCGGGATCCTCCCGGCAGCCCCGGCCGAGCGGCAGGTGGGTGCTCCCCAACATCTTCCAAGCGGGGAGGCGGGCGCACCCCAGAAGCGGGCAGCCTGCCGGCAGCGGCCGGCCAGCGCGCTCCCTGGGGAAAGGGTTAACTCCGAGCCAGCCTGTGGCACCTGGGGGACAGCAGTGCCCCCGGCCACCCGTTCCTCTGCACATACTTCTCCAAAGCGGCTCTTTTCCGCCTCTCCCAAAGCCTGCTGGCTGCCCAGCTTTCGGCTCACCACTCCTTTTAGGGCAGAAGGAGCTGCGTGACCCCCAACCCTCTCCGCGGAGGCAGAGCGGGGCTAACCCCGCCGCCAGCCCCAGGAGCAGGGTGTCACCTCTGTGTCCCTCTGTCCCGCGGCAGGGAGCGGCCCAGGAGAGAGTGGGAGCGTGTGCCCAGCGCCTGCCCAGCATCTCCTCAGCCTGCAGCAAGGCGGGGAGGGGCAGCACCGCCTGCGAGGGGTGTGCCAGCCTGCTGAGCCCCAAACTCTTTCCCTCTATCTTGGGGAAGAGCCTCCGGGCACTGCCGACCCCGGCACCTCTGCCAGGAGCTGCAGCGGGGCAGCGAGGGGCGCAGGGCCAGGCCTCCTGGGACGGCGTCTCCGGTGGGGCAGGGAGGGGGCTGGTGGCCCGGCCAGAGAGCCAGGCCCTGCTGGGGAGCCGGGAAGGGCTTGGGGCCGAGCTCTCCTTCCCACTGGTAGCAGCCCGAGCAGCGCCTTGTTTATGTGGACAGAGACTGGCCAAGTCGGGAGCTGGAGCATTACCTAAAATGGTCAAAGCCAGAGGAGCAGGTCTGGCTGCTGCCCAGCCTGGCCGTGCTCGCTAATGCCTGTCTGGCTCCTCGAAGACATCAATCTATGGGATGGAGTTATGGGGAGGGGACCACATCAACAGGCACAGATCCCCTGGGAAGGGCAGCGGAAGGAGAGGGGAAAAAGCCCAGGCAGCCCAACACTTAACCCCTTCACGGCCTCACGCAGGCCGGGGCTGGCCCTGCCGGGCTGTCGGCACGCCCGGCTGCACCCCACGCCAGCGGGAACGGGCTGGATCCCCGGCCTCGGTGCGAACGAGCACGTGCTCTCACGTGGCACACCTGCTCTTACCGTTCCAGGCAACCTCCAGCTCCTGCGGGAGCAACGGGATGCTCCTGCCCTCCTTCAGCGCAGGGCTCACGTACGAGGCGAGGTATGGGACGGACTCCCAGACCTGTCAGGGGAAAAGCGAGAGGCTTCGGCACGAGGTTGCACCCTCCCTGCACATCCATCTCTCAACCTCCCACCACTCTTGCAGGCTGCTCCTGTCCGTAGCACGCCTAACGCGCGTGGACGCGGGCCCAGCTCGGGCCTCTCCCGACGCCGCTCCGGGGCACGTGAAGCCGGGCAGCACGCACGGGCTGCGGCGAGTGCCGCAGGGCTGGGGGGGAGCGCCCGCACGCCTGGGGGAGGAAGGAAAGCGACTGCCTGCGGGCTGGAGGGGCTGATCGAGACTCTGCGTTTGGCTCCGCCACCGCCCGAGTGGCTTTGAGCGGTTACGCGAGGCCATTCCGTTTGGAGCCCAGGCGCGGCGGGGCAGGACACCTAGCAGGACCCAAAGGCCTGCGGGAAGAGAGCGCAGCCTGGAAGTCCCTGTGGGAGAGGGGGCATTGCCAGCAAGCGGCAGTGACCCGGCACAGCCGCGCAGTGCTCTGTGCACGAGTGAGGACCAAGTGCCAAAGGGATGCGACCGGAGGCCCAGGGAGGACGAGATGGGGATGCCCCTGCCTGCTCTGACCACACTGCTCCCCCAGCAGCCCCCGGGATGCGGAGCCCGGAGCTGCCAGCTGAGAACGCCCCGTTTCCTCGGGGCACGACGCCCTCCCCGGAGCCAGCTGCGCAGGGAGGAAGGTGCCGGGGCTGCTGACGAAACCCCCCAGCCATGAATCAGAGCTGTCGTCTCCCACCAGCGAAGGCGCTCGCCCATGGCTATATATAGTGCTGAGAGAGCAGCAGCTCGGGGCAGGTTTCAGGCGTTGCCGAAAGCCTCATTACTTCATACCAAAAGCAGCCTTATAGCGAGGGCCGGCAGGCCGACGGCCAAAGCGCCGGCCCTGAACGGCAGCGGTGTCACCCCACGGCGCTGCCAGTGCGGGACCTGTCCCCGCTGTGTCCGCTCCACGTGCCTCGGGGCACGCCTGGGCCTGCGAGGGGAATTACCTTGGCAGCGTTCACCAGCCGCCAGGCGTTCAGCAAGCCGAAGCCGTGCTGGTGGCTGTGGCTGAAGCCGGCCTGGTTGACGTCCCACTTGGCGTGACGATCCTCGTACTGAAAAGAAAGGCAGGGCACTCCTGTTACCTTGGGGGACGCCCTGCAAACCCAGAGCGAAGGGAGCCAGGCCTGAAGGGAAGGAGGCGCAGAAACGCCCCGCAGCAGCGGGGAAGCAAACCCACATGGCCTTATTAGAAAGAAACAGGTCGACCTTTGTTTGAAACAAGTCCCAGGACAAACAGGCCTC
The DNA here is from genome assembly GCA_009819775.1 of Phoenicopterus ruber ruber. Classification (NCBI taxonomy): domain Eukaryota; kingdom Metazoa; phylum Chordata; class Aves; order Phoenicopteriformes; family Phoenicopteridae; genus Phoenicopterus; species Phoenicopterus ruber. Next base: position 7,223,367 of record CM020237.1, on the reverse strand, counting down.
CCGGCTCCTCAGAAAGGAAATCAAGCAGCACGAAAGGGCACAAATGCCTCTGCTCTGAAACATCCCAGCTGCTCCCTGCCGCCCAAGCCGCAGCCTGCGGGACAGCAGAAGCCTTGGGGAGAGGGAACCAAGTCCTTTAAATCAACAAGAGCTGGGCCAGGACAGATCTGGGTCCCGTCACTTATCAGGTTGTAGTACTCCGGCAATGCTGGCCTGCAGTTGTGGAAAACGCTGCCCTGTGCCAAAGCAAGTACAGCATCAGCTGGACACGGATTCCTGCTCCCCAGAGGGGTGCGGAAGAAGCCCCATCCCTAAGCCCAATCAGGCTGCTCCAGTCCGTTCCCACTCCTGCCTCCTGCAGCGAAGCTGTGCCGGAGTCGGGGCCGAGCGAAGGGAAGGGCCGTGTTTGCCGCCGAGCTCTCTGTTATGTCTGTTGCCAAGAGCCCGACTCTCTGGGGAGCCCGAGGAAAGGGCAGAGCAGGGCAGAGCTCCTCGCTTTCCCACCGCGCGGACTGCGGGGTGGCGTTGCAGAGGTGCGCGCCGGCCCTTCGGCCGGGCCAGCCGCGCCGCCCCGCAGGCGCACGCTCCCGGCGGCTGTGGAGGCACGGGGAGCCCCTGGAAGACCTGCACGCTGGCAGACGGAGGCATTCCTGGAGCAAATACCCCATTAATTATCATGACAGAGGAAAATGCCTCAGCCGCATTCCTGGGAGGAACAAGGGGCGAGGGGAAAACGCAATCCCTTTGCTGGGAGCCAGACAACCGTGAGATTTATAGAGGGACGGGCAGACATAAACAAGGATGTGCACAGCAGGACCTCGGCCATCCCGCAGCATCCCCGAAGGGCCGCAGGAGGGAGGGCGGGCCACTCACCTTGGTGGCCGTGAAGACGATGATGTGCTGGACGTCTCGCCAGGTGAGACACGGCCGCACCTGCAGCATCAGCGCGATCATCCCGGCCGCGAGGGGAGCGGCGGCCGACGTCCCCGTGTGGCCCTCCGTGCAGCCCGTGCCCTTCTGCAAATCCCAGTCTGTTGTCACCTGCCGAGAAAGAGGAGAGATGCCTGCTGTCAGGCCGCTCTGCGCCACGCCGGGTGGCTGGGATAGGTACTCGAGCACGGAGTCCCGGCCCCGAGCCGTGCCCTCGCCCCACAGCTCCACCGGCAGCCCGCGCTCAGCCCGTGACACAAGTGCCGGGGACACAGGCCGGCGGCTTGGCTGCTCCAGCGGGACACCCAGAGCAGAGCGCTGCCCCCCACACTGCGCGAACGGCACGAGAGATGGGGGCTCTGGGGCTCCCCACCCAGACACAGCTAAGAAACGAGCACTGCCCAAGCACAAGAGGCAGAAACAGGGCCAGCAGCCGCGCTCCCGGCAGAGACAAGGCCGACGGCGGAGAGCGTGCGAGCGAGGGCAGCCCGGGTGCCCTGCGCGGAGGCCGGGGCCCTCGCGTCCTCCCCGAGCACCCCAACAGCGCGCAGGGTGCTGCACGAGCTGGGGGGTGTCACTGGCAGCCCTGCAGCGCGGCTCTGCTGCCCGCACGCTTCCGTCAGCAATGCGCACGTACTTGCTATCGCTCTACCACAGGCCTGATGGGGAGGAAGAGATCCCCCTGGGCAGGCTGCACACACGAAGGGGAGGCTTGGAAAACCGGGAGCGAGAGGGGAGAGGAGATGGAGCCAGCAGCTCTCCTGCCCGGCCGGCCCTCTCCCCCGGCACCAAGGGCCCTCTGGGGCTCACACAGCACCCAAGAGATTTGCTGCGTCAGAAGGAAAAGCGGCTGAGCGCCCGCGGTCCCTCGCGCAGGGACACCTCCTGCCCCTCTGCGACCGCACGGAAACACGGACAGGGAAAGGTGAGCTGGGCGGCGGGGCAGCGCCCAGTGCGAACACAGCACGCCGAGGCCAGCATCCCAAGCCTGACCCCCTCTGTACAAGGCTTTCAGGCAAAATAAGAAAGACCTCTGGGTGCCCAAGGATCCCCCCTCCAGAGCAAAGACACGGGGAGGTGGTCCTAAACCCCCTGCCTGCACCAACCACATCTAATCTGTCCGTCTCGCGGCCCTCTCTTCTGCCCGGGCAGCTTCCCCCCGGACGGGAGGGAGGAATTCGCAGCACACGAGCTTGCTTTCTCTCTGCGGTTGCTGAGATCAGGCTGGGAGACGGGAGGGGCAGCCAGAGATCCCGTCATCCTCCCTCAGCCAAGAGCAGAGCAACAACAAGAGCAGGGCAGCAGCAGGGGGAGAGGGGCAGGGATTAGCGCTGAAAAGCCTGGAAATGTTTCCCAGGCAGTTCCTGGCCAGGACACGGGCACACAGCAAAAACGAGGACAAGGTGGGAAGGAGAGCACACAGCTGCCCGGCCGAGGGATACTGCCCGGTGCCGGGAGCCGGGATGCAAACATCCCAGCGCGGGGCTGAGCAGAGCAGCCCGGGCAGCTTCCCCCCAGCACCAGTTCAGGGAGAGGCAGACCCCCCGAACTCGAACCCCGCGGATGTTCTGCGGGGTGCTCTGGGCACAGATCCTTGCTGCCCTAGGACCAAAATACCCACTCACACGAGCTGCTGCTGCTGAAGGCAGCCGCGACTCACAGGGACCTCAAGCTCACCATAAAGAGTCCTGGGACAACGCCGCTTCAGGGACAACGCGTCCCAGTTGAGAAGCGATGGATGCAGAGAGTTTTCTTTGCACAGAGAGAGAGAGGAACCAGGCCTGAACTAAGCAACTTCAGGGGAAACTCAAGGCAGTTACGGTTTGGGACCTTCCTCATCTTTGCTGCTGACCACAGCGTCGCTCCAGCACAACCGGGCCTCTGCAGAGGGATCCTACGGGGCTGTGCAGAGCGCACAGAGCCTCAAGAGGCACCGGGAGGCTCCCAGGCTGTGCCACCTCACCGCAAACCGAACGCGTCCGTCTCCCTGTGCTCCCCATGGGGAGACAGCCTGCGCTGCCAAAAGCTGTAGGTTTTGTTGCCATCTATGCTCGGCTCCGTACCATTCTGCCAGCTGTTAACAACTTCAGCCTGAGCTCGGACGCCGCACGTCCTACAGAGAACACCCTGAGCAGCATAAACTTTCAGTAGGAAATGCAGCTAGCGCCAGAAGCCGTATTAAATTCTTCCCATTAAGGAAACCACACAAAGTTTATAGTCTGGTAAAAGAAAAAAAACCCAGCAGCTGGCTGCTGAGAAGTTAACTCCGACATCGCTGAAGCACAGTTAAAGGGCGTTTAGGAGCAGACTATCCCACGGAAAAAGGGGCGCATAAGTTTTAACATGGCATGGGCTCACTAACAGGGCGACGGCGGTACCGCGCAGAAACAAGGCGGCTCCCTGGCACATGCCGTGCCTGGCTACGCGTGGCACCTCGTCCTGGCTCCCCCGTGGAACACCAGCTCCCGCGTCAGCGCCCCAGAAGGCCGGTATGCGAAATGAAGGGGCGCCTGAGACCTTCGACGCGCTCTCACCAGCGGCAGGCTTGGGGGAAGCTGGATGTAAACCCCAAACTGCGTAACTCCTGATGAAAGTGCAGCAGAGCCCTTGCCTGGCTGCCGTCTCCTTTTTTCCTAGCGTCAGTAGTTTCCAAACCAGCTTGGGACAACTGAAGTTAGTTCTGAAAGGAAAAATTAGCTCCGTTCTGGGTTTTACTTTCCCTGCCGCGTGAGCCGAGCTGTTGCCTCAGGCAGATCGCGCCGGATTCCCGCCCTGGCTCGGGACTGCAAGAGGAGCTTGCCGAGTCCCAACCAGGCGGCTGAGGAACCCAGGCTCTCCCTGTTCCCCCGGTTTACCCAGCACGCGGGGAAGCCTGTTTGACAAGCCTGGATTCGGCTCCTCTCCGGCGGGCACGGAGCCACAGCTGCGTGTCCCTGCTCGCAGGAGCACCCTAGGCACCGTCCCTCGTCCATCAGGCCCCCCGAGACCCCCGAGCACACACTGCGGATGCTGTTCCAGCACCGGGACGTCGCTGCCTCATCGGCTTTGCTGGGAAAGCACCTTTGGGCTCCCTGTCCTGACAGGAGATCCTCTCGGTGCCTGACAACCCAGCCCCGAACAGCCTGGGAGCCAGCGACGCTTACCCCGAGCTGCAGGACAGGAGCGGGTCACAGCCGTCCAGGCTGGTTGTCCTGACAGCCCTGAGCGCACCAGCACCAAGGGAGCAACGCGCTGGGTCAGGCCTGGGGCTGGTGAAAACAGGCCCGGCTGCTTGGCTCGGGCAAAAAGGACATTTTGTTGACAAGAAGTCATTTTTTGGCAAAAAAAGGAAAAGCTGATAAAAATATTCTGAAAAATTCAGCTGGGAGAGGCACACGTGCCAGAACAGGGAAGGAGCTGGGGCCAAGTAGTTTAAAGAGCCCGATGCTGCTCCCAGCCCTCCGTGCTTGTCCGTGCTCCCGCATCCCTTCGGAGCAGAAGCAAGGGGGTGGCTGGGCAGGGTGTGCCGCAGCTCCCGCACCCATTTCTAAAAAGGAAGATCCTCCTAGAAGCTGTGCTGAGGCACAGGGAGGACAGGGAGGTGCCTGGAGACAGCCAGCACGGCTTCACCGAGGGCAAGTCCTGCCTGCCCAGCCTAGCGGCCTTCTACGATGGAGCGACTACGTCAGCGGACAAGGGAAGAGCTCCTGGGACCGGTGCTGTTTAGTATCTTCATCAGTGACAGGCAGCGGGATCGAGGGCCCCCTCAGCAAGTCTGCGGACGACACCAAGCTGAGCGGGGCGGTGGACACGCCGGAGGGACGGGATGCCATCCCGAGGGACCCAGACAAGCTCGAGAGGTGGGCCTGGGCGAACCTCGTGAGGTTCAACAAGGCCAAGTGCAGGGTCCTACACCTGGGTCGGGGCAGCCCCCGGTACCGATACAGGCTGGGGGATGAAGGGATGGAGAGCAGGACGAAGGGATGGAGAGCAGCCCTGCCGAGAAGGGCTTGGGGGTGCTGGGGGATGAGAAGCTCAGCGTGACCCGGCAACGTACACTCATAGCCCAGAAAGCCACCTGTGCCCTGGGCTGCATCCCCAGCAGCGTGGGCAGCAGGGCGAGGGAGGGGATTCTGCCCCTCTGCTCCGCTCTGGGGAGACCCCCCTGCAGTGCTGCCTCCAGCGCTGGGGCCCCAGCACAAGAAGGACATGGACCTGCTGGAGCGGGGCCAGAGCGGGCCACGGAGATGATCCGAGGGCTGGAGCCCCTCTGATACGGAGACAAGCTGAGAGAGTTGGGGTTGTTCAGCCTGGAGAAGAGAAGGCTCCGGGGAGACCTTATTGCGGCTTTTCAGTACCTAAAGGGGCTTATAGGAAGGATGGGGACAGACTTTCTAGCAGGACTTGCTGTGACAGGACAAGGGATAATGGCTTTTAACTAAAAGAGGGGAGATTCAGACTAGATATAAGGAAGAAGTTTTTCACAGTGAGGGTGGTGAGGCCGTAGCACAGGTTGCCCAGAGAGGTGGGAGATGCCCCATCCCTGGAAACATTCCAGGTCAGGCTGGACAGGGCTCTGGGCAACCTGATCTGGTTGGGGATGTCCCTGCTCATGGCAGGGGGTTGGACTAGATGGCCTTTACAGGTCCGTCCCCCCCCAATCTTTCTGTGATTCCATGTGCCTTGCATGGTACTCACAATGCTCCTCATCATCTTGTCCCCGCCGCTGAAGGTCACCGCTAACATGGAGGCACATTCCTCGGCGTAGAACGGCATGGAGCCCGTCTCGTCCACTGCGCCTGGGAGACAGTGAAAGGCATTGACCGTACGAAGCCTCTTTCATTTGAGCTGCTGAAGCTGCAAGGTGACGAGCGCCTGAGGACCTGTCCTGCTAGCTCTGCCTCCTCACAGGCTGGGAGCTGCGCAGGGAAACCGGACCCAAGCCTGTATTTTTCATGGCTGAAAGACCTACAGGAAAGGCAGCCACAATAAATAGCCCTTCGCTGTGCTTAGTATTACACACATCTTCTACCCCTCACGTAGCTTCTGCCCTCGAGAAAACGGACGAGACGTTTCTTTCCCAACGCACGTGATGGGAATGCTGCATCTCAGGCCACTCCCTCAACGTGGCAGTGTGTCTGCCACAGCCCCAGCGACGGAGGCCTGAACGCAGGCAGGAATTTCTTTGGCCTCCTCTTGCTCTGTAGGTCAAAAAAACCCCCGTAGACTCGGGGGCTGAAGCCCAGCACCTCTACACACTGCCACGTTCATTCCCAGAGGACAGACACTTTCCCACAGATTCCCACTATCCAGCCAGCTCCCAGCCGGGCAGGTTTGTGCTTTTGGGATGATCCCCTTTTTCCACGCTGAGAAGGAACGAGACAGAAGACACACGCACTCACCTATCGTGACAGTGTAGATGGAGTTGGCATAACCATCGTAGTTGCAGTTGTCGCTGTGCTGCCCGCCGTTGCCACTGGCCACGACGAAAATGCTCCCAAAGCCCCTGCGACCCGCTATCACGCCGTGCTGCAGGGCGGCCTGCGGAGAAGGAACCGTCGCTGGTCAGGGCATGTCGGCGCTGCCCCCCGAGGGTTTCTGCCAGCCCAGGTGGCACGTGGGGCCGCGAGCCGGGGGGGGGAGCCGGGCTCTCCCGGCGCACCTCGCTGCTAGCCCGGGCGCAGCCGGACGCGTGCGCCTCTCCCGAGCTGCCTGCGCCGGGGCAGCGCGCGCCCTGCGGACTGCTCGCAGGCACACGACGTGCTGGAAAGCTCTGTCCCGGCACCTCCATCATCCAGCAACCAAAATCCACGCTCTGAGATTTCATTAACCAGCCTCGCCACGTACTGGGGGTGCTCGCAGGGCCAGCCACAACCCCTCCGGGCCGTATTTCACCCAGCTAGCAGAGTCAGGGAGTTGGGTCCCTTACAGCCCCGACCAGACACCGAGATTCCAGCGCGAGCGTGCTACAAAGGCAGAGATGCGGCCAACGTCTGGGAACAGCCCATCTACAGCTTACTATGAGTTTAAGCGGGTTCTGCATTAAAAATAAAAAGACGAAACGGAAAAGCAACCGTCCAGGCAATCCCTGCACAAAGGCTGACCAGCATTTGAACTCCAGAGGAAAGACGGCAGCCCTGGCCCTCCCAGCTTCAGCGGGGCTCGCTCTGGAGCTGACTCTTCCGGAGCATCAGGGCTTTCCTGCCGACAGACTGCCCGCACGTGGCCGCTGCCCTTCTGCAAGGCCCACAGACCCTCGGGCTTCGCTGAGAAACACAGCTACACCAGCCCCGCCTGGGAAGCACCTTTCCAGGCCGACACCTTGCACAGAAGCCGTTCCCGCCTGGAAAAAGGCTATGTGTCTGATGGACAAGGAAGAAAGCAATCCCGCGGGAAAGCACCCCTCCTCCTCCGCCCTCCCTTCGGCAGGCGAAGGCACACGCCGCATCGGCCAGAAAGCCGCCCGGACGCTCTGCTGTGGCAAAGCGAGCTTTGCTTGCGCTCTGTGTCCCGGAGCTTGTTACAGCCGTCTCCGCACGCAGGAAGGGAATAAATTAACTTGCAGGACTGGAAACCATTTGTCATCGTGACCCGATAGCTCAGTTGTCAGCGTTGCTCCGAGCAGCGCAGCAACGGCTATATTGCGGTTAGAGAAGTACAGCAAAAGGCTGCCAAGCAAAAGAGAAACGAAGCGGAACCGCATCCCAGGAGCAAGGCAGGGCCAGTTTTGGGGCCCCCGTGGTGACCCCTCGCTGCGGTACCTGGGCAGCGGGAGCCGGGTGCAGGCAGGCGGGTGCATTTTGCAGCGGTTCTGCACCACGGGCGCCGCGAGAACAGCCCAGGAAGGAGCAGCTTCAGCTCCGACGCTCCCCCCCACCGCAGTCCCGCTGAGAGCGAACGCAGCCACCGCCCCAGCCCCTTCTTTACTGCCAGCATTCGAACGCTCCCTGCCTCGAGAACCACCCTTAGCGCTGGGAACGCTCGGTCTCCTGAGTGGAGAGCGTCCCTTGGGTTGCAAAAGTTGTCGGGATAATACCACGGGTTGCGAAAGAGCATTTTCCTGCTGGAACCAGCCTCCTCTTGGAAAGCTCATCTAATCCTGCCTGAACGCTGCCCTCCCACAGCGACGTCACCTCTCCCCACCGCACGGTAACATGCAACACCTCCGCTGGCAGCGATGGAAGCAAACAAACGTGCGCTGCGCCACAGCAACACCCCTCCTCGCCTGTTCGGGCAGGCAAGAAGCCACAAGCGCCGGAGGGCCAGCCCAGGGGTGACCCGTGCTGCTGGGACTGTTTTTTACCTTTCCCAGTTGATGGGGGCCATCCACGGTTTTCCCATCGTCATCTGGGCCCCAGCTGCAAAGAGAGACACCATGAAGCGACCGCCCCAGGAGGCGCAGAGAGCACCTCTTCCTCCTGTTCCAGTTTGCCGTTACGGCGAGCTACGAGCAGCCGCCAGCTACTCCCAGCACCACGACTGGGATCGGAGGGCTGTCCTTTTCCATCCCTCAGGTCGGCCCCTCGCTGCTGGGATATCGCCATTGCGTTTGCACTGCGCCCCTGGGTCAGATTCCAGCGCACGAAACGTTTGATTTTTTTTTTTAACAACCAGCTTCTCACGCGCTCCAGTCCCCGTCACGCGGCTCAGCCGGGGCTCCCCGACCACAGCGGGGGGCACAGTGCCCCTCCAGCTCCGCCAGCCCGCGGGACGCGCTGCAGCGGCGCGCAGAAGGCGGCCCCGCAACCGTGGGTGCCGCACACGGCCCGGGCCCGCTCTCCCGTAACAGCGGTACTGACATTACCCTTAACAGCAGTAACAGAGGGCACCGTCTTACGGGCCCGGCTGCAGACCCCCTCTCGATTCTGATTTCGGTGCCTCGAGGCTAGCTGGAGCCGCAGGAGGAGGGGAGCTGGCGTGAGCATTCGCGCACGAGCTGCGGCCCCGTCCCCGGGCAGAGCGAGGCCCGCGGCCCTTCGCCGGGTGCCGGCATGGCCCGGCTCAGCGTCCCCTCGGGGCTCACCTGCAGCTGTAGATGTCGTTGATCTGATAGTGCTTGTTGAAGGCGATGGCCTCCATGCTGTCGGTGAGGGGCCCGTCCAGCACTCGGATGCCTGCAGGAGAAAGGACGACACACGTGAACGAAGCGGATCAAAGTAAGCGACGTAAACAGCGCAAGCAAATTCCTTGGCAGGTTCACCCCGGGGACGCTCACTCTCCCACAGCCTGCCCGAACCAGACCTCCCGGAGCTGTAGCCCTGCAGATCAGTCCGCAGGGGCTAGACGTGTGCGGGGGTCTGGGACCGTCGCTGCGCCCTCACACACAGCCCCGCGTCCTCTGCTGCACGTGGCTTTTCCGCCCAGCACGTCCTCCAGGCCCGCTGCCTGGGGACGGGGACAGCACAGCCGAACACCGGCTGGGCTCGCCCCCGGGCGCCCCTGAGCCCCCTACCCAGAGCGCTGCTCCCCAGGGCCTTCTTCCCATCCCGCCCTCGGCCATCCCGCTGCTTTTCGGGGCTAGCCCCTGCCTGGAGTCACTGCTTCCCCTTCCAAGCTGCCGAACAGCCAGGCAGCGCTTTGGGGTGGCCGGCACGCTCGGCTGCTGAGGGAAGGGCTCGGGAGGCGCAGGACACCCCAGCTACTGCGCTCGGGGCACCGCTCCAACAAAGCCAAAGAAGGCTCGCTCCTGTGTTGCCAGTGACCCAAACCACTGAAAATTACCGTTTCGCATCGCAGTTCAGGCTGACAAAGGATGTTACGAATGGAAACGCAGCACGCGTCTCCATTAAGCCTATTTATAAACAGCGCGACCGCCCACCCATCCCGGCTCCTGCCTGACACAGCACACGCGGCTTTTTGCTGTCGCATCCGAGCCGCCCCCGCGGAGGAGCGGAGCGGCTCGGCTAGGGACGCGCTGGCTCTGCCCGCCCCGGCTGGCACCGTGCTGGCTCCGGCACTTCCACGCTGCCAGGGCGGCTTCCCCGTCCCCGCAGAGCTCGAGGCCACCCCGCTGCACCCACCCGGTGAGGCCGGGCACTGCTTTGGAGAGCTGAGGCCCGAAGAAGCGCCAGGTCCCGCCTGAGCGACCCAGGGTTAAACCCTCCCCATTCCCCGCGCTGCGGTTAAACGATGAGCTCATCTTTCCCTCTGCCAGCTGGGCTTTGCTCGCAGCGGCTGGAGCCCCGGGACCCTGCCGTGCCGCCATCGGGGCGGCTGCTCAGGGAGCGCCCCATCGGGGCGAGGCAGGGAGGGAGCTGAGTGCCGGGCAGGGGCGCGGAGCCACCTGCAGAGCCCCCGGGTGAGCTCCCGCCCCCCAGCACCCACTGGCACCCCGGGGCCCACCCGCTCCCCAGCCCTGCTGCCACAGCCAGGGGACGTGGCACCATCTGCCGGGTATGGGGAGAATCACGTCCCGGGCGGCGGCGCAGCAGCACCATCCTCTGCTCTGCCAGGGACGCATCCTGCCCGGCACAGAGGTCTCGCCTCCCTCTGTGAAGGGGTGCGAGAGCTCCGGAGGCAGTCGAGGCCGCGCATTCCCCGGCTCTGCGGAGGAGAGACGCGCAGCCAGACCTTCGCGCCCCGTCCATCCACACGAGGCAGACCCGAGACCCAGGGCTAGGGGAGCGCGGGGGTCGCAAACGTTTGCTCCCCGAGTCCCTCCAGTACAGCCTGCAGCGCTGCACTGGAGCGGGCACATCGTCGCGCGTTCGCCTGGCTTCGGCGGCGCGGGATGGATGCGCGTCTGCCAAAAGCTCGGTGGCCGGGCAGGCGGTGTGCCAGGAGCGCTCTGGCAAAGCTGCCCCAGCACACGCCTGTCCCGCTCTACCAGGAGCGGCCTCCTCCGGAGAGGAGCTCGGGCAGAGGCCGGTGCCTTCCTCCGACAGCAACCAGCCTGAGCACGGCACCGGCTGACTCAGAGCCGCCTCGGCCAAGCCGCCCCTCCCACGGAGCCGTGCCCCGGCCCCACCGAGGCGGAGGCGGGACGAGCCAGGCACGAGCACGGCACGCCGGGGTGCCGCGGCGTGCACGTACCTGCGATGCGGCTCCCGTAGGCGACTCCCACCGTGCAGAAGCTGTTGTTGGGCACGGCAGCGATCTCCCCGGCGCAGCGGGTCCCGTGGTGGTTGCCGTTCTCCTCGTCAGGGTGAGGCATAGGGTCGGGGTCGTTGGAGTTCAAGTCATAGCTGCCTTCTGGGCTCTGAAAACAGACCCACGGTCACGACTTGGGGCTCTGCTCTCCTCGGGAAAAGCAGGACTACGTGGGCTGAAACACAGCCTGGAAGTCACGGGAACCCAGCGGCCGCTTCCGCACAGGGCTGCGGCTCGAGGCTGCTTGCCGCTGGCCAGGCTCCGCCGGCCGCCGAGCACCGGCACGCTCCCGCCGCGCTGCCCAGCCCACCCGAGGCCCGCGCCAGCCTCGCCCGGCCTCCCGCCGGCCCTCGCGCCCTCCCGCTGCGGAGCCGGCACTCACGTAATTGGGCTGTATGTCTTTGATGGTGTGCTCCACGCCGTCGTCCACCACCACCACCGTCACGCCGCGCCCCGTCACGTTCCGCTCCCAGACGCCCGTGACGTTGATGTCCTTCCCGGGGCTCTTGCGGTTGTTCTGAGCGGCAGAAAGGAGAGGAACAGCGGAGCAGCGGGTCAGCTCTGAGGAAAGGAGCTCCCAGATCTTTCAGGCACGCAGGCTACGACGTGCGGGGCCGGGCAGCGAGGAGTCACAGGACAGTCACGGGAGATTTGCTTGACGCGGACAGCGAGCAACAGGGCCACGAAGTGGAGCGCCCGGTGCCGCAGGGCCGACACCGCGCTCCAGCCTGCTAACCCTACAGCGTGCTCCGGCCGAATCCCCCCTGCCCACCCCTGCGGGGCCAGCCGCGGGAGCCACCGCCTCCCGTTACCGCGGCGAGCAGGGCGAGCTCCTCCTTGACGCAAGGACAGAAAGCGGCTGTTTTGCCTGCCGCATGACGGCTCGCTTGCGGCCACGCTAACGGCCCGAGCCTGCCGGCACGACGGGACCCAGCAAAGCACTCACCAGATGCCACTGCTGGGGGTATTTGGGATCGTTAAAGTGCAGGCTGCGTTTGGAGCGTTTCAGAAGCTTCTGTTCCGAGTGCCACCGCACGCTGTCGTGCTGTGCAAACAAAGTGTCCACCGACCTCCTTATTGCTTCGGGTTCGCTCGCGGCGTGGCCGTCGGGCTGGTAGGCGAAGAGGTAATGGCCCTTGAGCTCCCCGACGCGGCCCATGTTCACCAGCCCCGCAGTCCGGGCCAGCTCCTCCGCCTGCTGCTCCAGCTCCTCCTCGGGCGCGTCCAGGCTGACGGCCCACGTCAGCTCGCCGTGCCGGGCGTCAGTGCCGGGAGCGCGAGCCCCGCCGCCGGCCAGTCCGTCTGGCGACGCGAGGGGGATCCAGGCTGCGCTCAGCCAAAGGCACGTGTGGATGCAGAGTGCGGCCTCCATCCCTGCGCTCCATAGCGGCACCCTCCGCTCCCAATGCGGCATCAGACAGGCGGGCTGCGAGCAGCAGAAAGTAAAACCGGTGAGAACCTCTTCTGGCCCGGGACAGGGCGGCCACGGCCTCGCCTGAAGGCCCCGCGGAGCCCCAGGGCCGCTGGCGGGCGACGCCGGCGCCCGGGCTTGCCACCAAGGCGCCGGCAGAGCGGAGAGCCCCTGCCGGGGAAGCCCAGCCCAGGCAGCTCCCTCCGGGCGCGCAGCACTGCCGGGCCGCACCCAAGCAGGGCAGGGACCGATCCTCTCCGCCCGCCCTGCCCGCCGGGGCGGCAGCCCGGGGCAGGGCACGCCACGCTGCTGACTGGCAGGAGGGGAGCCACTTCCTTCTCTCGCCCTGGCCCTGCGCCGCGGAAAGCTGGCAAGAAACCACCGACGCGTAGTTCCCCAGAAACGCCGCGCTCCACGGGCGCCCGCAGCCGAGTGCCGGCTCCTCTTCTGGGGGAGCCCTGCTGAGCTCGTTTCTCACCTGCTGCGTGGCCGGAGGAACCCGCTCTCACCTGGCACGGGTGGAAACCACCGCCGAGCCCCGTTCAACCCCCGTTCCCTGAGCCACGGCACCGCACGGCGGGAGGTGCCTCCTGAGATCCCGCTCCCTCGCCATGGACATGCCCTCATGCTGCCCGGCGCTCGACGCCCCGGGCCGGTTTGCCGCTCGCGGCCGCCCCAGCCGTTCCCTGCTCCCCAGCGCCGCCTGAGCCCGCGCTGCAGCTCACCGGTTCCTGTCGGACACCGGGGCCCACGTCTCCCTCCCTAAGCGAGGGGCTTTAGCCGCCCGTCGCTGCCTCTGTGCTCCCCGGGGAGCGGCTGCCCCCGCCGGAGCCCTGCGGTGAGCCGGGGCAGGGCCGGCGCTCCCCGCTCTGCCGGGCAGACGGCGCCAAGGCCGCCGGGAGCACGGACGCGCTCGGGCGCTGGGCAGGAGCCCGAGCCCGGAGGCCACAGCTCGGGGACGGCTCGGGCCAGCCGCCGCCGGGCAGCGCCGCGGGGCGGGCCGCTCCCCCAGCCCCCGGGGGCAGGGCAGGCCAGGCGCCCGCCGCGCCCCGTCCCGTCCCGTCCCCTGGGCCGGGCAGGCCGGGTCCGCGAGTCAGCGACGGTGACCCCTGCCCGGGCGAGGGGCGGGCAGGGCGGCAGGGCCGCGGGGCTGCCGGCCGCCCCGTCCCGCCACCCCGGGAGCCCCCCGCCCGGCCCCACCAGGTCCCGGGAACCCCCCACCCGTCCGCCCCCCCGCCCCGCCGGGCGCTCACCGGGCATGGGCCGGCGCCGCTGCCGGATGCCCGCGGCCGCTGACAGCTGCGTCATATCCGCTCGCGGCGGCGCGGCCTCCCCTCCGGCAGGGGGCGCCGGCGGGCGGGGCGGGGCACGGCGCCGCCGCTGCCGGCGCCGGAAGGGGCGGGGCGGCGGGGGCGCGGGCCGTGCCGCTCCGCTCCGCTCCGGGCCGCGCCGCGCCGCGCCCCGCCGGGCCCGGGCCCAGCCCCCGCCCCAGCCCCCGCCCCCGCGCCGCACCGAGCCCCATGGCGCTGGAGCAGGCGCAGGCCGACGGCCCCGCCGCCGCCCCGCCCCCGCCGCGCCTCTGCGAGCCCGGCCCCGCCGCGCCGCCCGGCAGGTAGGTAGGCCCGGCGGGCCGGGGCCGGGGCCGGGGCCGCGGCCGCGGGCGGGCGGGCGGAGCGAGTGACCGATCGGCCTGTTTGTTTCGCACAGCGGGAGCGGCCTCTCCGCCCCGGAGAGCCCCAGCGAGGCGGCGCCGGCCGGCCCCGGCGGAGAGGCGGAGCCCGCGGCCGCCCCCGGGCAGGCCCCGGCGCCGCTGGCGGCGGCGGCGCCCGGAGGCGAGGGCGAGCCCGGGCCCGGCGGCGCGGAGGCCGCGGGGCAGAGCGGCGGGGCGGCGGAGGAGCCCGATCCGGAGGCGGCCCCCGCCAGGCCCTCGCAGAACATCGCGGTGCAGGTGGGTGTCGGCCCCGCGGCGCTGCCGCCGGCCCGGCGAGCGGCGGGGGCGGGCGGGGGCAGAGCGGCGGCTGCTGCCGGGCCCGCGGGGGGCTGCGCAGCGAGGCTCCCGCGAAGGGAGCTGGGAGCCCGGCTGCTTTCGGGGAGGGCGGCTGCGGCGCACAGAAGAAGCCGAGGCGGGATGGCGACGCGTGTCCGTGCCTCCCGCCGCCGCTTCGGCCGGTCCTTGCGGAAAAGGACGAAGCGAGGGCTGGCCGAGAGCGGCCAGTCTGGACGTGGCGCGGGTCGCGCTGCCGGCGCTTCCCCCGAGCGGGCCGAGGACGCGGGTCTGGCCCCTGGGTGAAGCTGCAGGGGTGGGTCTGACAGCGCTCCTCTCCCTCTGCAGACTGACTTCAAGACGGCCGATATGGATGTGAACACGGATCAGGATATCGAGAAGAACTTGGTGGGTACCAGAGCCCTGCCCTGGGGTCCAGGCTCTGCCGCTAGCGCTGCCCTTCCCCGGGGAAAGGAGCTGGAGCGCCGCTCTTCCCCCCGGCCTCTTTTCCGTTTAAATACCATTTAAATTGAAATTTCGGGCCCCTGTCTGCGCTCTCTTTAGCAGAAGGGAAGGGGAGGGCTCTCCCTGAGTTTCCGCTCTCCCTTGCAGGACAAGATGATGTCCGAGAGGGCGTTGTTGAAGGAGCGTTACCAGGAGGTGCTGGACAAACAGAGGCAAGTGGAGAATCAGCTGCAGGTACAGCTTAAGCAGCTCCAGCAGCGGAGGGAAGAGGAGATGAAGAACCACCAGGTATTTGGCGAAGTCCTCTCTGCTGCTCCTGCCGGCGATCTTGCACTGTCTCTGCCCCAAGCACAGCGTGTTTTCCCAAATGAAAGCGGGTGTGAAGGGGGGAGAACTAGCTCCGCGTGATTATTGAGATCTCTGTGGCCGCTGCTCAGGGACCCTTGGGTTAAATGAGCGGTTCACAACGGGCCCTGCGGTAGCTCTCCGTAAGACAGAAGGAACTGTCAGTGGCCCATGGGCTAGATTTAAAACAGAACAGAAGTCGCTGCCCCTTAAAAGCCTTCTAAAGAGGCAGGAGAACCTGCGGTGCAGCAACCATCTGTCTGTCTGTCTGTCTCCTGGGTTTCCTCATGATCCCCGCTATACATCTTGTCTGGATCTACTAAAAAGAAAGATGTTGCTGATGCATGTAATCTCATAATCTCTCTTCAATTAATCTAAAATAACAACGGATTGAAAACCGAAACCGTTCCTTGGGAACGTTGCTCTTGAATTGCGTGATGCTTGTTTTACTCCAGGAGATCCTGAAAGCCATTCAGGACGTCACGATCAAGCGAGAAGAGACAAAGAAGAAGATGGAGAAAGAAAAGAAGGAATTCTTGCAGAAAGAGCAGGACCTGAAAGCAGAAATCGAGAAACTCTGTGAGAAAGGCAGAAGGTATTAGTATGGAGAAGAGTCCAAGCGCTCGGCCCCTGCTTTCGCCCTGAGCGAACGGCTGCGAAGGCGCGTGTTGTCGGAGCGGCGCAGCTCCCTGCACTGGGGTCTGGTTCCGCGCCGCGGGCTTTGCGCAGCGTCACGGTACAGCAGAATTGTTGCCCTGGGGGACGTGAGCGGCCGCTTTCAAACGCCGATCGAACGGCGCGGCCTTGGGAGCGCGGCGCCGGGCGCGCAGCCGTGCCAGCGTGGCAGCGGAACGGGCACCGGCAGCGTTGGCGGCCGGGCAATGCCACCTTCGCAGCGGGTGACGCCGTCTCTCCTTTTACTCTTGTGCAGGTTGCTGAAAGAGCAGGAGGAGAAGGAGAACAAGATCGCTTCTCTGATTGCGGAGCAGTCCGACGAAAAGTAAGGCTCTTCTCTGTCGCCGGGTTAACGCTGTCGAGCGCTCCCTTCCTTCCAGTCGCTTTGCCCGGGAGTGAATCTGCTGCTGCCCCCGGAGAGCGCGGTCTAACGGCGCTGTCCGGTTACGCGCCCTAAAGGTTTTCTCTCCTCGCCTGCAGGCCGGTGCCCCCGGTCTCTGGATTAAATCCCCCTCGATCCTGGTCGCAAGCAGGCTCGTAGCTACTTGCGACAGAACGATCCCATAAGATTAGGGTTTACGCTCCGTGGATTGACTCGGCTTGTAACTGCTACCTCTGACTGAATTTCAGCTCCCCAGAATTGGGGCAAACCCATTTCTCTGTCTGTTCCGTTCCCTCCAGCTGCTCTGAGCTCTGGCACGCTCAGGTATTTTAAAGCTGGGCAGAGGAGCTCCAGATGCAGGCGTAGGTGCTCACGTAACAGAGGCGGAAAGGGCCAGCTTTAAACTTCTCCAGGATCAGAACGGCTTCGTTCTGCGTGCTGGCCGAGGCGGCTTCCTGGTTCGGACCTGTGCGCCTTTCCCTGGAGCTGGGCTGCATTTTGCCGAGGGGAATTCCCCTCTCCTCGTCTCGCCCAGCGCGTTTGCGGGCGGGTCGCCTGCGTGCTCTGGAACGGCTCGCTCTCGGGACGGTGACTCACGCGGCCTTGGGAACCGCGGCTGGCGTCGCGCTCTGGAAGCTGTCGATCTTCCACGGTTCCACCCCATCCCGAGCCACCGGGATCGGTGGGTTCGGGGGAGCTTGTCAGCTCTCCGGTTCCACGAAGCCTAAGCGGAGGCGTTCTGTTTCCGTCTGCAGGCAGCTATGGGAGATGGAGCTAGATAAGCTGAAGAACCAGCACAACGAAATCAACAGGAACATTCTCGAGGAGACGGAACGGGCCTGGAAAGCAGAGGTTAGTAGGTGACTTCTTGCCTGCAAAGCAGTTCTCGCAGAGAGTCTTTTTAAGATTCCAGGTCGTAAGGAACGACGATGGGACATTGGGAGCAGTCGAGGATGAGGCCAAGTCCCCTTCTCTGTGGCACAAGAGAAGGGATGAGCAAATATCCGTGCAGGAAACGTTAGTCGGGACTAACTAGCGTAGCACGGTGCTTAGTGAAGAGATTACAGTTGCAGTTGGCAGCAAGAAACGGGAGTACAACAACTGCTCTTCACATGGGGCCTCTCTCTGCTAGATCCTGTCCCTGGAGAGCCGAAAGGAGCTGCTGGTCTTGAAACTAGAAGAAGCAGAAAAAGAAGCAGAGCTGCACCTCACCTACCTCAAGTAAGTCCCAGAAACGGCAGGGTAACTCCCGCGTCCCTACATACCCATCTCCTCTTCCTCCACTTACGCTCGAGGCCTGACTGAAGTAGTTCAAGGTTTCCTGTGGCTTTCTTACGAAAATATCGTGATTTGGTCACGTCGCAAAACAAGGGTACGTGGGCCCGTGCTTATTCCCCGTTACTGCCCGTCTGCTGAACGTGCGCCGTGCTCTAGACCGAGCGCAGCCGGCACGGCCTCGACTGTGGCGTCCGCGTCTCTGTCTGCCGGATCAGTCGGCGCGTGTGGCGCCCCGCGCTCTCCTCCTGCGGGGCGCGGGGTTCCTCGCCTGGGTCTGAGCCCTTCTCCCAGCCCCGACGGGGGAAGGCAGGAGCGGGCAGGGAGTCGGTTGCTTCCGCTTTGCTGCCAGTGAGAGTGCAGTTGCAAGTGGGAAAGTTTAGTTGTGCTTACAGGTCCGCGCCGCCCACGCTGGAGACGATGAGGCCGAAGCAGGAGTGGGAGATGAGGCTGAACAGGATACGAATGACCAAGGAAAGCGTCCGAGTAAGTTCCCGCCGGACGGCTCCCAGCCGAACAGCGAGCGGTTCTTCCTTCGCATCGACGCTGCTTTGCGCGCTTAGTTTCAGCCCTCTTTGGGAGGGGACCGAGCCCCAGGAAAAGCTGTGCGCCCAAAAGCACGGCGCGGTCGGGCTGCCTTTGCGAGCAGCTGCAGAGATCTTCCGCCAGCCTCTTCAGGTTCACGCGTGCGGATCAGCCACGTGGAAATGAAAGCAGTGCGTTGGGTCAGTCGCAGAGGCGGCTGCTCTGTTTCTCCCTCCGCGTCCTTTTTTGTTCTCTCAACTTCCGTGGAACCAAACGGTGTCCGCTTCAGGGCCTGCAGCCGTTCCAGGGCTGAGAACGCTCTGCCCAGGCAGGGGAACCTGCCTGTTGTAGGCACGCAGTGCCCAAAGCTCCCTCAGGCAGAGGCTTTGCTAAATGCCTCTCTTTTCCTTCCCCTCTGCTAGGATCAGTTCAACGACCACATTCAGATGGTGAGAAACGGAACAAAGCTGAGCAGCCTCCCACAGATCCCGACGCCGACGCTGCCGCCTCCGCCCTCAGAAGTGAGTGCCTCTCCAGCCCGAGTACGAGCTCCCGCTGCCGGGGAGCTGCTGCGCGGCCCTGGGACGGCCTGCCCGCTGGCGCTGCCCGTGCCAAGCGCGGGGGGGTCGCGTTTTCTGGCGTCCCACGCTTGTCCCTGGCCTGTTTGGGCTCTCCCGCTCTCCCTGGCGACGAGCACGGCTGCGGGTACCTGTGGTTCAGCCCGCCTCCTCTCTGCCCCGGGAGGAAGGCGCTCCGCTCCGCTTTCAGACGGGCTGATTCTAACCAGCCTTTTCTGCTCCCCCCGTTTTTCTTTCTCAGACAGATTTCATGCTGACGGCATTCCAGCCCAACCCCTCCCTTACTCCCAGGCTCCCGTTTCCCATCGGACCCGTTCCCGTTCCCATGGTCATGCCGAGTGCCGACCCTCGGGCGCTCTCCTTTCCTCTCCTGAACCCTGCGATCTCCAGGCCCAACCAGCCTTCCCCGCCGCTGCCTGCTTCCCAGGAAAGAAACAGCCCTGTCGTGGCATCGCTTATTGGCACGCACGGCCCTCACATGACTCCCGCTGCCGCCATCCCTCCTCCGCCGGGCCTGGGAGGAGTTAACGTCACTCCAGAGTTCCACAGGCTGCAGCCGGCCGATAAGCTGGAAAAGCTGCTGGAGAAGTTGTTGACTCGGTTTCCGCAGTGCAACAAGTAAGGGTCTCGCGTCGCCCTTCCCTGAGAGCGAAGACTCGCGTGGGGCGTGAGCTGGGGGAAGGGGGAGCGGAGCTCCTCTGGGCGCCTCCGGGTCTGGGGGAGGCGAGGAGCGGAGGCAGGGTGCTCTCTCTCAGGTTTGCCGGAGCACTGGGGACGAGAAACAGGGTTGGAGCTTTATCTAAAGGACGACGGCGATACCTGAGCAGAGCCGAGAGCCTCGGGCGAGTCCTGCAGCCTCCGTGGTGCTGCATCCTGGCTGCACGATGGGCAGGCGCTCACTCTCGCTCCAGCTGGGCCTTCCCGCTCCTTCCCCAGCGCGTTGGGGACAGAAGCTCGCTCGGCGCGTGATTCACCTCCTTTAGCCGGTCGAGAGCGCTCCCCCCGTTGCCGTGATGGGGCTGGGGTGGCGGCTCGCCTGGAGCGGCGCCGCGGGGCTTTGGCGGAGGGGCCGCGGCGGCGGGGGCCGCTCAGTGGGCTGCTCCGAGCCGGCTGCTGTCCCTGCAGGGCCCAGCTCACCAACATACTGCAGCAGATCAAGACGGCGCGGAGGACCATGGCGGGGCTGACCGTGGAGGAGCTGAACCAGCTGGTGGCGGCCAAGCTGGCGGAGCAGCAGGAGCGGGCGGCGGCCGGGGCTCAGGTGGGAGAGCGGCAGGGGCTGCCGGGACGGGGAGCCCGGGTTGTGGTGCGAAGCCGCGTCTGCTCCCCGCTTCCCTGCGGACTGAGCCGCGCAGAGCTCGGGCTCGGGCTGCGCGTCAGGGCTGTCCCCTGGGCTCCCCTTTCCGCTGGCTGCGGCAGAACTCTCGGGAGCAGCAGTTTTCCCCGAGGTGACTTGGGGTAACTCGGCTGCGCTTACCTTCCGGGCTTTTCTGAGGTGCCGCCTTTGCCTTGCTGCAGCCTCTCAGTCGAATCCGGGCCCCCCTGTTCTCTGCTCCACTGCCTCAGATCAGCACGCCCATGTTCCTGCCCCCGGCCCAGGTGGCTTACCCTGGAACAGCGTCACACGTAAGACCCTCTGGCTTCCCTGGAGCGCTCCCCTGTCCCCAGGGAAAGCGGAGGGAGGGAGCCCTTTGAGAGGCGGCTGAAAGGATGAGCCGGTGAAGCTGGGACCTCTCTCCTTCCGCAGCTGCGGGGGCTGGCGAGGGAGGAGGGAAGGGCTAGGGGCACAGATCCTTTGTGCTTCACGTTGGGGAAGACGGGAACGGCCGCAAGAGAGGTGCTGGAGGCTCTGACGGCGCGCAGGGGCTGCGTGCAGAGGGAGGAATGGGGCGAACTGTGGCCGCCGGCTGCAGCTGGCAGTCCGAGTCGCTGGAACGCGGAATACGTGCTCTGAGCGGGGGGGTCTGACTTGCGTGCCTCTCCCCCTTCTGTTCCCTCGCTGCCTGTCCCAGGCCCCGGCTGCCTGTAAGCTGTGCCTGATGTGCCAGAAGCTGGTGCAGCCCGGTGACCTTCACCCCATGGCCTGCTCGCACGTGCTGCACAAGGAGGTGAGTGTGCTCCGCGCTGCCTGCCGCTCCGGGGTTCCTCCCCACAGTTCCTCGTGCCCATTCCCTTCCGGGCGCGTGCAGCGAGTCCGCGTCGTCCCGAGACCGTGCCAGGAGAAGGGTGCGATCAGTAAGCAGCTTCCCTGCATTCTGCTGCCTGCCTTTCCGTGCTCCTAGCTGGGCCACCCTGCGTGGCCAGGCGGTGGTGGTGTTGGAACGGGCTGTGCGCGCTGCTCGGAGGGTTAGATCCCGGCCCTTTGCCTTCCTGGAGCAGGAGAGGCTGGGAGGCTGCAGAACACGGGGCGCTGGAGATTGCTGCTGCCGTCACCCAGGTGTCTGGGCACTGGGGGTCTGTGCCCAGGAGCGCATGGGAAGAGGAGGAGACCTTCCTGGTGCTCCAGCAGCTGCCGAGGAAAGGGAAAACCGTGTCTTGAGCTGCTGATCCCGCTGGGTTGAAGAGGGCTCCCTCCCCCTGGCCCCCTTTTGATGGAGGCTGTCTCGCAGGAGTGAAAGACCCTCCCTTAGAACGAGTGCCCTCGCCAGCACCGTTCTGGAAAAGCCATGCCCCGCTGTTCACGGCGCCTCTGAGTTGCGCCAGCGGCTCTCGACTAATTCTCTCTCTTCCAGTGCATCAAATTCTGGGCACAGACCAACACGAACGACACTTGCCCCTTTTGTCCAAGTCTCAAATGACGGCTACTCGAACAAAGCGGTCCCACGGGAGGAGTTGCTGTGAATAGACAGGATCAGTTCTAAGATTTCTACAGTTCTATATTTATACGACCATGTATACACATGTACATTTTTATTATATAGGTAATGTGTGTATAGAAAGTCTGTATACATACCAATTCATAAATAAAGTGTGTATATTATGCAGTGACTTGGTGCTGCTCTTCAGTCCGTGGCCGCGCCGGCTCCCTTTCGAAGGGGCGTTAAAGCATAAGCCACCGCCTCCCCCTGCCGCGTCCCTCCGCTGCGGTGGGCGCTCACCCCCGAGCTCCCCTCTCGGCAAGGAACGGGGCGCAGAGGAAGAGCGTTTTTTGTGGTCTTTTTTTAATGTAATAATAATTTACCGTGTTAACATTCATTGTTCTTACATAGACAATAGGTTACAGAGTACTGGAGCCTGCAGCGACAGCCCGCGGTCCCCGGCCCGGCCCCCTCCCGCGGGGCAGGGGGCCGCGCTTGCTCTTACCCGCCGTTCCCCGCTGACATTCCGGCCCCGGGGAGGGAGCACGCGGGATAACCGACCTCTCGCAGTTCCTAGTTTCCCCTCTCCTGTACCTTCTCCTAGAGCGCGGGCTGCCGCCCCGACCCTTTCTCCATGAATTACGGTGGGATTACGAGGTGCTCAGCACCACTTGAAATCTCGCGCTGACGCTGCGGAATTTTTCTCCCCCTTGTTTGCGGTCCGTGGCACGAACTCGGCGCTGCCAGAGGCGCCTCCGCCTCGGGGTCGGGCAGGGCGCAGCACGCCGGAGCTCGGCCGCGGTCCCCATCGTTACACGCACGCGCACGCTTGCCAGCGTGTTTTAAGGCAGTGGTCCACAACAGTCTCCGGGATGCCGGGGGGTCCTGGGCAGGCACGAGGGCGCGGAGGGCTGCGCGCGCTCCGCAGCCGCGGAACGTGGCCCCCTTGCGCCGGAGCGGAACGGCCGGCCGCTCGCAGGGCCGCAGCGAGGCGCGGGAACGGGATGCTACTTGCAAGCGCGCTAGTAGTGAAGTGGGACAGCTCAGGGGCGCGTGGAACGGGCTGTCGTGGCTGGCTCGCCTCCCCGGCATCGCGGGCCTGTCCTCCTCCTGCCGCGCTGCCTTTCCAAAGGAATACCGGACTGCAAGATTTAGTTAACCAGCTTCACGCTCAACCATTCCTGCGGAGCTCCAGCCCCTCGCTGCAGGTAGCCCCGGCTTTTGCTCCTTGCCTTTCCATTACCCAATCTTAGCGTTTAAAACAAAGCACTTGCCTGTCCAAGCTGGAGGCGGAGAAGCAAGGAAACGCAGCGTTATCAACTGCCTGCAAGGTCAAGGGCGCCTGCCCCGGGGAAGGGAGAAGGTGAGCCCGCGGCAGCCCCCTCTCCCTGGGGCAGGGCGGGTGGGGAGAAGGGGAGGGTTGTCCTCACAGGTTGGAACGTCCTCCCTTTGCTGTGCCAAGAGGAGGAGGAGGAGGACGCGAGTGGCTCCTGCGCTCCCCATCCTTCAGGCCCGTGAGCCGCTGCTGTGCGCGCTCCAGCCCTGGCCTCCTCCGCCGCTGTCGCTGCCTCCTCAAAACCAAGCGACCCACCTCCCCTCCGTAAAGTGCTTCCACCGAGCACGCCGCTGCTGAGCGGGCCCTGGCCCTGGGCGGTGGCCCGGGCCCTAGGACTGAGCAGAGGGCTGAAAATATTTAAAAAAAACCCCAAAACAAAACGGGACCAAACCCCCTAACGTTGGGTTCAGAACAGTGGCTTTCAGCGCTAGAATTAAAAATATAGATATATGTATATATTGTACAGGTGAGAAGCGACCGTTATTTGTACACCCGTCTGTGGTGTGGGACCTGCTATATACACGCTCCGATTCGGCACAGCTGCACTACCAGTGACTCGCATCGTAAAAAAAATGAAATAAATACAACCATGTGTTTAAAAAATAACGAACGCTGCAGGCCCCGCAGCCCCCGCCCGTCCCCAAGCTGCCAGGGTGTCTCACGCTGCGGGAGCGGGGCCCGGACACACGGAGCAAGCGGAGGAACCGCTGTGCCCTGCGCCGAGGGATGCGCCGGCGGCGAGGCAGGGCAGGGGCTGCGGGCGGGGGCCAGCCGAGCCCGGTGCTGGCCCCCCTATGGCTTTCGAACGGGCGGGTGGGCTGGGGAGCCGGGTACTTGGCTCTCTCCCGGCGCGCCCCGTGCTCACGGGGGATGCCGCTCCCTTCCCGCCCCGCACAGCCCGAGCTGGGAGGCTGCTTTCCCCGGGGCGGGAGGGCAGCAGCCACCGGCTGCTCCGTGGCAGGCGCCGCTGATGCTGGAAGGGAGGCGAGGACGGGACGCGGCGAGCGAAAGCAGAGCGGGGAGAGGATGGGCGCCTGCTCCTGCCTGTCCCGGGAGGGCAGGGTGGGCACAGGGAGTCCTGGGGCTGGCGGCAGCAGGACAACAGTTTGGGAGGGCAGGGAAAACGCCACGGTAAATGCTAGAGCGAGCAGCATACGGGGGAGCAGGATGGGAGGGAAAGCCCTGCCTCTGGCCGCCCCAGGCTGGCTGTGTGGCTGCCTCCTGCAAGCCCGGGGCCGGGAGGCTCCGGAGATGTGAACTCGGGAGTCCGGCTCAGGCAGGCGTCCCGGGCAGGGAGCCGCACGGGGAAGGCACGGCCACGGCACACGTGCACAGCTGCCCCACGGACAGCCTGGCCGGCAGCTTCCCGGCAGGGCGGGCTGCGAGAAGGGCGGCTGCACGGGGACAGAGGGAGATGGAGGGCGGGCAGGGGATGGCTCCTCAGCATGACTCCGTCAGGCCTGGCAGGGCTGGGCAGGACGGCTTGGGACAGCCCGGCCCATCCTGGCGCCGGAGCAGAGAAGCTGCCCCCAGCCCCCGGGACAGGGCTGCTGCGCTCTCACCCCCCTCCCCCAGCTGCCACACTCTTTCTGTAGGTCCCAGACGAACACAGCCCAGGCCTGGGGCTCCCACGGCCGCTCCCGACGGGCACTGAGTCCCCCAGGGCCAGGAGGGCCTGGGCTGAGGGTCTGAGCTCCCCACGCTGCTGCCCTGCCTCTGCGCTCCAGCCCCCGGAGAAAGGCCCTACCTCTCCCCGCCCCGCTGCCTCACCTGCGGCCCCCGGGCTGCCCCCATGCTCCGCTGTCACTTCAGCAAGGATATGTCATCGGCAAAGTCGTCGTGGTCCCGCCGCAGGCAGTGGAAGCAGCGCCACTGGAACACCATGAGGCAGAGGGGCAGCATGAAGAGGGCGCAGATGGCTGCCATGACGTAGGCGATGGTCATCAGGGTGGACTCGTCTGTCTGCGGGATGTTGTAGCCGCAGTCCTCCATGTTGGAGTGCAGGTAGGGTCCCTCCACCGCAGCCGTCCGAAACTCGTCGTGCACTGCGGGCAGGAGAAGGCAGGGCTCCGGCCACCACGCTACCGCTGCGTGCCCACGTCCCCCCCGCCTCTCCCTCCCTCCGGACCCAGCTCTCACCGTGGCAGGCACTGACAGCAAAGCCGATGCGCTTGCGGGCACGGTCAAAGACCACATAGAAGCCCTCCATGATAACGGCGCCCATGACGGTGCCCGTGGAGGACTGGGAGATGGCGAACTTGTAGCAGTCGTCCTGAGAGGTGGCCACGTCCTCCACGGGGCGCAGGTATTGCTGCGGGCAGAGAGGCGCCGTCAGGAAAGGAGACGAGGCAGAGCTCCCAGGGCGGGCAGCAGCGCCCACCCAGCACGTCCTGCCCGCGGGACCAGCTCCAGCCTGCTCTCCAGCTCGGCACCGGGCAGGGTCTGGCCGGCCAGCGCTCACCTGGGGCAGGATGGTGATCCGGAAGGACTGGTTGGTGGCCTCCCCCATCAGGTAGAGGGACAGGACCGGGAAGATGTGCCAGGGGGTGGTGCCGACCTGCCAGCAAACCAGCTGCTCCCCCAGCCAGAAGCCATCCGGGAACTTCTCCGTCTGCCAGAGGGGAAGGGGAGGTGAGCGGGGCCACTCCAGGCAGGCAGCAGAGGTGCTCAGGCTGGTGACGGGCAGTCGCGCTGCCCGCAGCCCCGCGCAGGCCCTGGGGACGTGCCCACGGCGGGAGGGATGGGTTTCACTGACCGAAGAAGCTGTTTTGATGGATTTCACCGCAGCCTCAAACACCTTCTTCGGCAGCCTGAGGTTGGTGGTCCCGCTGTCCACTATACTCTTGTCGTAGTTGTACTGGGGGCAGAAGAGGAGGAGTGACGCGGGCGCGAGACCCCATCCCCGCTCCCCCTCCGACCGAAGGCGGACGCCTCCGGCAGCGGCGGCAGAGCAGTGCCCGTAGGGCAGGCGCCCCCGCCGCCCCCTCACCTCTTTGCAGTCCATGTTGAGGTCCTGCCCGTTGACCTCCAGCTTGACGATGATGACCTCGTAGTACCACTCCTTCCGGATGGGCGTGTACCAGATGTCACCCACGTACAGCGAGCGGTCGACGCCACCGATGATCTGCAGCAGAGACAGAACGGCGCTGCCACCACGTGCTGCCGCCTCCGGCCGCGGCACGTCCCCCGCAGGCAGCCCCACCGGCCCCCCCGGCCCGCCCGCAGAGCGCTCACCATGCTGCCGCCCACTGACGCCAGGGCCTCCGTCTCGTTGGGCGAGAAGCCTGCCCCGCAAAGCTGGAGGGAGAAGATGTTGGGCACCCGGGTCTGCTTCACCAGGGAGTCAAAGAAGGGCTCCAGGCTGTCATCGGGCTGGTGGGAGGAGAAAGCAGAGGCAGGACAGCAACGTGTCAGCGCTATCCCTTCTCCGGGGGCTCCCCGTGCCCAGGGGAGCTCCCCTCGCCGGGACCGCTGTGCCCCCAGGGATCCCGGCTCCGCGTGCTGTTGGAGACGGGTTCAAGGTGACCAGCACAGCTGCCAGTCGGGCCCAGGGGACCGAGTGGAGGCAGGGGAAGAGGCAATCCAAACCCCGCTGGGACAGGGTGCCCACGGCTGCCGGCAGGGCCAGGCAGAGCTGGGGCCTGGCCGGCCGCGAGCCAGGACTCACCCGGGCGATCTCGGCGTACGCCAGCCCCAGGATCCCTTCCCAGTTGGAGCCGTTGATGAAGAATTTGTCCGACTCCGTGATGGCAGCGATGTTGGCTCTGACGGTGACGTTGGGGCCGTGGGGGATGGTGACAAGGTCGGTGCCCAGTTCCCCTTCCCACTTGCCCTGGGTGTAGGGCACATACACACCCTTCCGCAGGTCGCGGTAGGTGCTGGACCTGCAACAGCAAAGAGCCAGAGTAAGACCGGTGTGGAGGAGGAGCGGGCACCCGCACGCTGGGCGACGGTGGGAGTGCACGCACGCACGGTCGAGCATTTGCCAGCGTAGAGGCGCGCCTGCCCTGCAGAGCGGCGCGGCTGGGCGAGGAGTGTTACTCCGCATGTGTGGCCTTTGGGGAGCCCCACCGCGGGTCAGTGAAGCACCAGGACGGCCCCTCGCAGCCTGGGCCAAGGCTGCCACGGGGCGTGCAGGGGACAAGCCTGGCTGTTGTTTGCCGTGCACAATGGCCAGTGGCCCAGACACCGTCTTAAATGTTGGGGGAGGGCGAGCAGGCGGCCGAGGGGTCCCTCCTTCTCCGGGTGCAGAAGGGGCCGTGGGGACCCAGCCGGCCCCCAGCGAGAAGGGACAGCAGGCCTCCACGGGGCCGGGGCTGCGTCACAGGCACCAGGAGCGGTGGCTGTGCTCCCCGTGTCCCCCCCAGCGTACTCACAGCTGCCGCTGGTAGTATCTCCGGAGGAAGGGGTGAGGCGCAGCTCCCACCGCGAAGTTACTGCTCCCTGTGTCCACCAGGATATTCAGCTGGAGAAGGAAGAGAGACAAGGACTCTCTGGGTGCCCAGCGAGCCTGGCGCTGCCCTCCCGAGCGGGGCCAGGGCATGGCCCGCTCGCCCCTGCCCGGCAGCCGGGCTCTCTGCCAGCCCCACTGCTGGCTGCGGGCAAGCGCGGGCTCCCCGGCACAGCACACGCAGCTGTGCCCCAGCCGCCCCCGGCCCCACGCGCTGCTGCCCACCCTACGGGCACAACGGGGCAAGCAGCAGCGGAGGGACAGGCAGAGGCAGGGCAGGGAGGCTGCCTGGTGCCTGCTGCGTCCGGGGGGCCCCAGGAGGCAGGAGGGATGCTGTGCAGCAGCACAGAGCCCCGAGCGGAGCAAGCGCCCTGTTTTGCCGTGGCCGGGGACAGCTCAGAGATGCTGCGCGAGAGGACTTGGTGGCAGAGCAGGAGTCGGCGACATCAGCGTGTTGCACAAAAAGCAAACATTGTTCGGCACCGTGCAAACAGAGCGTGAGCGCTCCTCTCGGCACAGCCCGGCCTTGGCCCCTGCGCCCGGTGCCTGAATCCGCAGGCAGGATCCGGCACGCACCCGGCAGGGCGGCGTGGGGCTGCAGAGAGCAGCCGCAAGATGGGGTGCCCGGGCTCCCCTTGCCAGGAAACCCAGTTTGCTCGCAAAGCTGGTCGGAAGGACTGACAGCACACGAGCTGCCACGGATTGTTGGGTCCGCTAATCGGCCACCCATATGCTGAGCTCTGCTCCCGATTCAGTTCTGCCTGTGCCCTGGATTACCAGCTCACAGGCAGGGTTTGGCAAACGTCCCGGCAGGGCTGGGAACGGGCTCGCCAGATCCTGCCCCCAGCTGAACCCTGCCTGCGGCCCCCTCTGCCCTGCGAGGGCCGGGGCAGGCGGGAGGGATTGCTGGGGTGGGAGCGGGGCTCCGCAGGGCTCCCGGCCGCGCTGGGCAGCAGGGCTGCAGGGCGAGCTCTCACCCCAGCCCGGGGGGGCTGCTTTGCCAGCACCACCCCAGCCAGCAGCGCCCCAGGGCTTCGGTCCTTAATCTGTGGCGTCCGAGGGGAGAGGAAGGAGGCTAATGCGCTTGTGCTAATCGCAAAGGCGCTGGGCCACAGCTGCCCGAGTTTTCTCCACAGCCCGCTGACAGGGGCTGGCTGCAGGTGGCACGTCCTGGGCGCCCCTCGCCCAGCCCTGCCACCCTGCCCACGGCCCCGTGCTGCGCGGGGGGACAGGTCTCCCCCGACCCCAGCCCGGCTTCTTGCCTAGGGGAACGTTTCAGGCCCCGGGTGAAGATCAGAGCGGCACGTTCGCCCCTCCAACATCCCCCTCGGGGGAGCGCCGAGAGCTGCCAGGCCAGCTCAGCGCCTGCTGCGCAGCCCGACCTTGCCTGGCAACCTGCAGCCTCCGCTGCGCTGGGCCGTTCCCAGGGCGGTTCTGTTTGATCGCTCACCGGGGGCCATCTGCTCCACACGGCTCATCTTTGCCGATCCCCACAGTTCCCAGAGGAGTTGGGTTCCCCTGGAGAAAGACCTGCTGAGCTGATGCTGCAAGGAGAGGATGCAGGCAGCAGGGAGGGTCTTTGCTCTCGCCCAGCTACCTGGACCAGCACGCAACCCCTCGGCGGCCAGACAGCCCCGGCCCGGCCGATCCCTGCCGGGCTGGTGGGTGCTACGCGTGTAAGCGACAGTGGGATCGGCGGCAGGGACCCACACCCCGCAGGCCCCGTCCTGCTGACGGGCATCACGCAGAGGGCCCACGTCCTCGAGACTCAGCCCGGACGTCGATTCAGGCCAGGACACGACACGTGAACCGGGGAGGCCAGGACATGTGTGGCAGGGACACTGTCTGAAAGCCATCTGCTGCTCCCTGGAAGTGACAGCCCCTCCGGGCACCACGGCAGAAGCGGCGGCTCTGCGCGGCGTGTGCCGCTCCTGGGGCGGCGAGCCTCGACCGGCTCTCAGAGGCACCAAGCCTTTGCCATCTGTCCCGAAGCACCAGCTCCCGATGCTCGGCTCCCGCCCCCTTGCCCGTGTATTTATGAATCAGCCGGTCCCGGGGAGCCCGGCACAAGCGCGCAGCGTTACGCACGTGCTAAGGGACAGGGAGCGTAAGAGCAATTAGCTGCTGACGGCGACTTCGCAGCACAGCACAGCTCAGAACCAGAAGCAACTCACAACAGAATAAAGAAACTTCCTTGCCAGCACCAGGAAGGGGAAGGGAAAGGTGAGGAGGGAGATGCGCCGGAGGGGGAGAACGACGTGCCCGGCCGCTCGTGTGCCTTTGGGAAGGACGCACACATCCCCACAGAGCAATACCTTCCCCGCTCCCCGATTTCCTGCACAACGCAGCCATGCTCTTCCATGCGAATCTTTTAATTCCATTACAACGCCCGGAGGGATTTTGCTCCAGCACACACACGCACCACGTTCGCAGTTGGAAGGAGTCCAAGGGTGGAAGATGCTGCCCAAAAGGGCGACTGGCTCAGAAACGCGCGAGCCCCTAGAAACAGGTGGTTCGCACGGAAATTATCTGGCAGCTGCGACACGTGGCAGGTCCCAGGCAAAAGCTCCAGCGGGGCCGGATGACGAAATCCCATTTAAAGCTAGATTTTAGAAATAATCTCCTCCCTTTTTCCCTAAACATACCCTGCCAGAGCAGAGAATAAATCCCAGGCAACAGGAAAGCACTCCAAGAGACCTGATTTCTCCGACGGTGGTATTACTGCCCTGCCCACGGTTCACGTCTCGCTTGTGTTGCTCTCTCCTACCGTGCGCGAGAGCCGTGCCAGGCACCCGGGACGGGGCCAGCTCGCGGGGAAAAGCCAGCCTTTATTTCAGAGCCTACGTGGGCGCCGGGAGCTCTGGCAGCGGCAGCCTCCGCGGTGAGCGGCAGGCACGTGGGAGTCCGGCCCCATGCTGGGAGGAACGCGGACCCTCGAGCACCGAGCTGGCCCCTGCGACCCTGCGGGCCAGACTCGCTGCTGCCGGCGGCAGGTACGAGGGTACGGGCGCAGAAGGATTCGGCAGCGGCAACCTCCACAATCTCACCCGTAAAAGAGAGGGGGAGCTGGTCCACCCCACGGCCCTCAGCGCCCAGCTTGTGCCCAGCGCGGCAGCTCCCAGGCCACGGGGGACACCGACAGAAAGAGGGAGCGGGAGCAGAGCCTGACGGCGCACCGGCTCCTGCTCTGCCTGCCCCGCGGGCTCCCTCCCCAGCGAGGCCAGCCCCGCTCCCGCACGGTGCCTCCTGCGCAGCCACGACCTGCGCCAGAGCCCCAAGAAAGGCAAGCTCTGGCGAACCTGCCCCGGTGAGGAGCGGCACACGGAGCCGGGCGGGCAGCAGCTGCGCCCAGCGCTGCACCGGGAGGAACGTGCCAAGCGCGGCTTCGGCTTGGCGGGCGCTCCCTCCACGCCCGCACACGCCGGCTCCAGGCGGGCCCACGGCCGCGCACGCCACATCGCCAGCCCCCACGCCGCGCCAGCTCCTGCGTGGCGGCATCCCTGGGCAGGGCAGGGCAGGAGGGATGCAGCCTGGCCCGCTCCGCTCGGCGAACCGCCCCCCCACCGCCCGGGCGAGGCGGGGGTCACCCCCGGCGGGCGCCCGCAGCCGGCCTTCAGCAAAGGCCCCACAACGAGCAGCCCCCGAGCGTCCCAGGACGGGAACGCCGCCCGAGCCGGGCGGCCAGCGCGGCACGACGGCGCTCAGCCATGGCGGCACCCGCCGAGCGAACACCGGCCCCGGTAAAGGACG
Source organism: Phoenicopterus ruber ruber (assembly GCA_009819775.1). Classification (NCBI taxonomy): domain Eukaryota; kingdom Metazoa; phylum Chordata; class Aves; order Phoenicopteriformes; family Phoenicopteridae; genus Phoenicopterus; species Phoenicopterus ruber. Next base: position 7,192,395 of record CM020237.1, on the reverse strand, counting down.
GGCGGCGGGAGCCCCCGCCCCGTCTCCCCCCTGCACCCCCGGGCCGAAGCCGCGGGCGGGCCGGAGCGGGACCCGCTGCAGGCCCGGCCCAGGCCGGCGGCCTCTCCGCGCCGAGGGGCCCTACCTTCTGCGGGGGGCTGCCCACCGTCATCTCCACGTAGTAGCCCTGCCCGGACTTGCCGCGCAGGTTGTCGATCATCTCCACGAAGCTGCCGCCGCGCTCGGCCTCCTCCGGCGCCCGGCGCGCCCGGGGGCCCGGCGGCAGGGCCGCGCCGCCCCGCAGCGGCAGCCGGATGCGCGGCGGGGCCGGGAGGGCGCGCAGGGCGGCCGCCCCCAGCCACAGCAGCAGCCAGGGCCAGGCGGGAGCCATCGCCGCAGCCCTGCCCGCGCCCTCCGCCGCACCGGCGGCTCCCCGCCCCGGAAAGCCCTCCTCCCCGCGGCGGGCGGGCGGGGGACGGCGCCTAGCGGGCCCGCAGCGCCCCGCGCCTCGGCCGGGCGGCCGCGCCGGGGCGGGCAGGCGGCGCGGCGGGGCCGAGCGGGGCGGCGGGCATGGCGGCGCGGCGCTCCCCGCCCCGGAAAATCGGCCCGCCCCCGCCCGCCGGCGGAAGCACTTATGGCCGCGGCCCGGCCCGGCCCATCCCGCCGCGGCTCCCGCCCCGCCCCGCCCCAGCTGCGGCCCGGCCCGGCGGCGGGGGCGCGGCGAGGCCGGGGCGCCGGGCCGGGCCGGGCCGCGGGCCCCGCCGACGCGTCGCCATGGCAACGCGCGGCGGCACCCGCCCCGTCCGGACTACAGCCCCCGGCAGGCGCCGCCGACGTCACGCGGCCCGGCCCTCCCGCCGGCCAATCCGGCGCCGCGCGAACCGCCGCTGTCCAATGGCGTGTGGCCGGGGGTGGGCCGTGCCCGTTGCCGGGGGTGCCCGAACCCGGAAGCAGTGGCGGCGGCGCGGCCCCGGGCAACCCGCGCGCGTCCGTGGCAGTGGCGAGCGGGCGGCGGGTCCCCCCGCGGGCCCCGCCCCCGCCCCGGCCCCGGCGCGGCGATCGCGGCCGGTGAGCGGGGCGAGGGCCGGTGCCACCGCCGCCAGGGCCCGGGCGCGGCACGGGGTGAGCGTGCGGGGTTGGGGCAGGGGCCGGGGGCGGCAAACAGCCCCGGTCCGTGGGAACGCGCACGGGAGGCCTCGGCCACGCTGCCCCCACCCAGGCCCTGTCCCCGGGTGCGTTTGGGAGGGAGCAGAGCGAGGCCTGCGACGCCGTTTGGGGTTGGCGCGCGCTGAGGCTGGCTTTGCCCGTTGCCCCCCGCAGCGCCGGTGCCGCGTGTCCTGCGGGGCCCTGCCACGCGCTGCGCGGCGAGGAGGCTTCGCGGCTGCCCGGGCGCCTCGGCGCGTCGCGATCCCGGCGCCGCCCGGCGCGGGGAGCCATGGCGGGAGGGCTGGTGCGCATCGGCGACCAGCTCATCCTGGAGGAGGATTACGACGAGACGTACATCCCCAGCGAGCGAGGTCAGTGGTGCCTGTCCTCCCCGGACCCGCGATAACGGGTTCAACGCGCGAGCCGCTTCCAGGTGTATTGAGAAAGCAGGAATCTGGAGAGCGCGGGTGGAGAGAGTAGGATAAATGGGATTTCACGGAACGCGGAGCCGAAAAATTAGCTTTTTGGTTGCAAAGATAAATGCCGTTTCGCGGCCCGTCTCCCTGCTTTACCAGCCTGGGTGGCAGCTTGGAGCAGCTTCATTTCAGGCTCGGGGTGTCCCGGTGTGCCCGTCGCTTTAGCTGAGGAGACTGGCTTTGTCGCGTCGTGCCTGGTGTAGACTGTCCACAGGTTCCTCTTCTGTTTCCCTAGAAATCCAGGATTTTGCCCGGGAGATCGGGATTGACCCCGAGAAGGAGCCAGAGCTGATATGGCTGGCCAGGGAAGGCATCGTGGCCCCGTTACCCCCCGAGTGGAAGCCCTGGTGAGAGCTCTGTCAGCGGCTGTCGTCCCCTGCCCACGTTTGCCGGCAGAGCGGGCTACCGGCCGGTGAGGGGGGTCATGCCGCGACAGATGCATGTCCTGCGGGCGGGGATGTGCTCTTTTCACTTCTCGCGCTGCTTTTTCCCCCGCAGCCAGGATATCACCGGTGATATCTACTACTTCAACTTTGCGAACGGCCAGTCCACGTGGGACCACCCCTGTGACGATCACTACAGAGAGCTTGTCGTTCAGGAGCGAGAGAAGCTGCTGGCGCGTGGCAGCCTGAAAAAGAAGGAGAAGAAGAAGAAGAAAGAAAAGAAAGAGAAGAAAGACAAGAAGGAGAAGCAGTCGGTGAAGCGACCCACCGTGAGTAGGCTCTGCTGTTTGCAGCGCTTCTGGGGAAGAGCAAGCGGGCTGGGCGGAGGATGAACGGGGGGCTGTGAATCAGAGGGTGATCCCATGCTGTTGCTGCTTTGGGATCGGAACAGTGAGCCCCTGACGAGGGATCCTGTCCAGCAGGGTTGTGAGTTTGATGAAACTCCACCAGAAGTGGGGTCCCAAACCTGCAGAAGTCGGGAAGCTGTGGGGTAGAAGGACACACCTGGAGCGGGGGTGTCACAGCCCTGGGGTGCTGTTGCTGAGAAGGATATGGCGGTACCAGCCGAGGCTGCTGGTGCTGTTCTTAGCAGCGGATATTCGGAGTGCTGGAAAGATTTCCTTCCTTGGAGAGGCCCACAAATGGTGCTTATGCGGTGTCCACGCGTGTGTTGCTGTGGCAATCCAGGCATTGAACACGTGTGAGGGTAGTCTGCTTTGCTGTTGATATCTGCGAGCGTAACCAAATTCCCTTTATATCCCAAGCGGTAGCAAATCATCCCTGCCTTCCGTTTGCCAGTAACGAGATCGATCTCCTTGGGGAAAGATGGGGCCTTGTGTTGTCGCTCAGGCATAGACCTCTTCAACTCAGAAAGCCTCAAGCCTTCAATTTGAGCACTTTCTTTTATACGTATACACGGAATTTCAAGCGCTCAAAATTTTACACGCCTATTTGTATATAAATCGTGTACCAGATAAGGATATATCTCTACTTTAGATAGATAAGGGTATATATAGCGATACGGATACGTGTTAGTTATTTGCTAATGTTTATCTACTTAGGAAATGCAGCCAGGGATCCTTCCTTCAACGCCCCCTTGTCAAATGCCCTCTGCCGTCCTGCCCCCCGGGCAGGAGAGTCCCGAGCCAGACCCAGATAGCCAGAGTAGAGATGAAGGCTGCCTCGACGAAGGCAAAGGGAGACCATCAGGCGTAGGAGATTCGAGGAGACTGTTTGCAGGCACGTGGCCAAACAAACTGCATCGCCTGCTTGTTTCAAAGTTCAGCAGGCCATGCCGGACCTCACCTGACGCGGAGATAATGTTACAAAAAGGCCCCTCTTTTAGCAGCTTTGATATAGACGTCCACCGGGACCAATATGCACCTTTAGAAATGCGAGAAAAGCTTTGTCTCCACTCCTCTGACTCGCGGTCTGACAATTTAGAGGTGAGGCCGCCAGTGCAACCTTTGCGTGCGTCAAAGAAATCCCATTCGCAAGACTCTGAGAATGTCAAAGCTCTACTAGAGGCCCCCGAAGACAAAATCCTACTCTTTGAGGATGAAGAGCTGAAAGACAAGTGGGAGATGGAAGACGTGATGGGTGAGTGTGTCCGTAAGCCTGATCGTCACTTCTCCGTCAGAGGGAAGTCTACAGGACCGGATGGGGACGTGGAAAGAAGTCCAGGCATATCGCAAGCCAGAGAAGAAGAAAGCTTGTACCGCAGGAACAATGCAATGACTCTTTTCGATGCCAGCCTCACAGATGACTGGAGGTTGCAGGAGGCAGTCGATGCTCCGTATGCTTGGGAAGAGCCGAGATCCCACAGCGAGGTATCTGAGAGTAGGAGTCAGAGAGAAGTTCGAGGTGAGGCTTTGGGTCAAGCCACCAGTGTATACAAGAGCGATGAGACCATCAGCAGACCTGAGAGAAAGGGTTTAAAGCAGGTGGCGCTGATGGAAGTAGGAGCAGATACGGAAGCAGACAGTAGCGACGGCGTGCTGGAGCGCCGCTCTGCAGTCCCTCTCGAGATCACAGATGTCCTAGCCTGCTTCCAGGGGGTAGATGCAAATAGAGGCATTGATGTGGATCTTCGTTCTGCAGTGGGTCCTACATCAAAACGTGTTTTTTCATCCGCTAAAGATAGGTGGAGAAACGACGAAGGGAGTGGTTTGATGTCGGAGTGCGATAGCAGCGATTCAGCCGGCTCTCGTGACGATAACGCGCCCCGGGTCCTGGGAGCGAGCCATCGCTTCTCTCCGTGCCACGAGCCCGGGAGACAGAAGGATGTGCATTCCGTTGCGGAAGAGCCCCTCCTGCCTCATCCCCTCCTGGGGTCGTCCTCGGCTCGGACACTGGGCCCTGCCCAGAAGTCAGAGAGGGAGCATGGCTCCGAGGACACGGGCTGGTGCCGCAGGCCGGAACCCGAAGACGTTACTCTTATGGTGGATCTTTGTGGGAAAGGCACTGCCCAGAAGTCTAAGGGTGCTGGAGCGCAAAGAGAAGCGAAGAGAGGGAACGGAAGGCCGGATCAAGCTCCCGGAGCGTGGGGGCAGAAATTGCAGGTTGAGTGCCAGGGGAGCAACAGTCTCTGTCAGCACGTGAAAGCGGAGATGACCCAAGCCAGAGAAACTGCGGGGAGCTGCAGCAAAACAGATGTTGGTGCAGGAGCGGGCAGGAATGAGGTAGGACTAAGTGCTTTGTGATGGCCCTTCCGTTGCAAACGTTTCTGGAGAACTGGGAGTGTGAAATTTTGCTTCTAAGCTAATTTTCAGGAGAAAGGAGCGAAAACATCCTGGTGGAGATCACATAAGCAGCTGTGGCCTCAGTTGTAGTGGTGTTCTTAAAGCTCAGAGGTAGCTTGAGAAAGCCTTTGTCTGTGGTCTTCCTTGCATGGCAAACACCGCACAATTCACACCTTGTTTTAGCTTTGCAAGGACGCAAAGTGCCTTCTGACCTGAAAAACAGGCGATGGGCAGTAAATCAAGCGGCGTGGCAACATCGAATACAAAATCATCTTTAATTTTGGCTCTAAGACTCTTTGTAGTAAGCACGCTACAAAGTCAGTCTTTTCCCTGGAGATCCCACGATCTAAACTGAGGGGCAATAACTTATTCAGCTATTTTTAGCTTAATTTTGCTTGCTGAATCTCAAGTCCCAGAGCGATTGAGTTGATTAAGACGATAGGGAAACCGTAAGTCACAGCCAGCTCTCCAGTACCTTGAGAAACGGACGCTCTTCCCGCTTCAGTGAAAGAAAACGAGGAAAAAGTTTGAGTGAATTAGCTTTCTCAAACAAGAGGAGGATTATTCCCACTGGTTACAGACCGTTGTTTTGCGGGCGGGCGCAGCACTGACTTGTCTGAGCGCGATTGAGTCCCTGGACCGCTGTGGTCTCAGGAGACCGAGGTATCTTCGAGGTGTGATGGGCCCTTCTATAAGTGTAACTTTCTCCTCCCTCCTCTGGGAACAGCTGGAGCATTTTGCTCCGTTTTGCCCAGACTTTTTCCCTCCGTTGCCTGTAGCGGGATCCCGCCCTTCACTGGGAAGAACGTTCTAGCTGTGTTTGTCTTTGTCCGTAAGTAATTGCCTCGATTTAACAAGAACTCACCAAATCTCCTGTTCTGAAGCAAAAAAATGAGCCGCAGGGTCACCGTGTGTAATGTTAATGAATTGCTTCGCTCTGCGGTTGCTGGTACCCGCTGCGGCTCCGCTAAATCGCTGGCTCAGGCTTCTAATGACCAGCACGTGGCAGTGCTCCGTTAGCCGATAAGAACTGTGACTATAAATATCAGATAAACTGCAGATTATCCCGAAAGTTTTAATTAGCCCGGCAGAAGTGAGTTTATCTTTGCTGAAGGACGGCTAACATCCTCTGCTCCATACATGTAGTTAATGGCCGCCCTAGAAAATAATTAGTTAAGCCCAGAACGCGTGATTTATTCTGTTGCCATTGCTGTGGCAGCGGCTTGGTGGAAGAAGGATCGGTGGATATTCATCTCCTTCTCCCCATCCCTCAGCGCGCGAGTGAATTAACTCTGTTCTCGGTCTGTGATCCTGTACGGACACAGAGCGCGGGAACTGTGATTTCTGAACACGCGCGTGCTCTGCTGGAGCAACGGCGCTTGGCTGTACCGGCACGTCCCAGGAGCTTGTTAGGGGCGTACTGCTGCACGGCTGCTTTCCGCTGCCTGTAACGTGGCCACTGGCGTAAGGTGAGGAAACAGCCTGGATTTCGGTCTAAAAAGAGGTGGGAACGGCAGCTTGTGGAGAGTAGGAGGCTCCTTGCCATCGGAGCGGTTTCTGCTTCGGTCGGAGTAGCAGGCAAACGGAGGCGAAGCTGCCTGGTGCGGGGTAAGAGCCTCTCCTAGAGGGTGCTGGGGGGGTACGTGCGGATGCGTGAGCTGGCGCGGCCGCTGTTGTTCCCTCGCTTCCGTTCTGGGGTGATGCCCGCTTATTTTCTGAATCACCTCACTGCCGTCAGGTAAATCGCCGTGTTCAGATGGGTCTTTGGAGGACAAAACGCGCGAGTAAATCAAGCTGCTGTTCCTCACGTGGCTCACGTGGCGGCGGTTGCTGGGTGTGGGGTCTCGCCAGCGGTTTTTCAGCCGGTGTCTGCGCAGGGGAGCGCTTCCTCCCTTCCCGAGACGAGGAGCGGAGGCTGCGCGCCCGTGCCCTCCCGTCAGCCAGTCCCTTCTGCACGCTCCAGTCCGCAGGCACGCTGCTAGCACCCGTCCAGGCGCCCCCGGGGAACCTCGCGCCGCTGCGTGGCCTCGCGGCCTCTCCGCCCGCCGTCCTGCGTGGGTCGCTGCACTCGGACGTGGGCAGCTCGGTGGACTCCAGCCTCGTGGCCAGAGGAGGAACGCAGGTAAGGCTCGTCTCCTCGGGGAACACGCCCTGGAAAGCACGCCCTGCAAAAGGCCGCGGGCATGGTGGCACCTAGGAGCTTGACTGACAGTATTTGTGCTCTCTCGTCAGTTTTGAAATACTTTTGCCTGTGAAAAAAACACCCCCCTACTCTCTCTTTCTCTGTATTTCTAATTTAGCACTGGGAGGCCAGTGCTAAATTTGTGGTGAGCTTTCTTCTGCTACGTTTAGTAGATTGAAAGCGAGAATTGTTTCAATTACTGTTGGGGAAAAAAGTCTGTTAAAAGTTCCTTTTACTAGAACTTTAATTTTTGTGTCCAAATGAAGCGTGACATACAGTACAGATAACGTAATCTAATAAATAATATTTTCGCTCAACTATTTGCTGGGAATAAAAAACCTAAAAGAATCTGGATGGATGCAAGATTTACAATCGCGGGGAATGATTATTTATAAAATACGACCTTTGGGTCAACAAAACAAACATGTGAAGTGGTAACAAATTGATCTTTTAAAGGAAAACAAAACCTTAGATGTGCAAAACATAATGGAAATTGACACCCTCACTGAAGGTTTTCTTCTTGCGGAGTTAAGTCTTGCCGCTGGGGATTTCAAACAGCTCGCTTTATTGTGGTCCCTACTGAGCCGGCGTTTTGAGGCGCGGGCAGGTTCTGCAGACGTGCCTCTGTCGGCCAGGAGCCTCTTTGGTGCAAGGGAAAGCGGGGCCTCGGAAAGAACGTGTCATCTCCCGGCTGGACGTGGCTCCAGCAGAACCAGGGTAGCGGCCTGATCCCGAGCACCTTCTCGGAGCTCAGCAGCTTCCCTGCTGCTGGCCGGTGTCCCGGTGGGTTTGTATCTCCCCTTTCTCTTCGGCTGTCCTCTCACTCCCCTTTCTTTTTGACTTCCCAGCCTGCAGAGACCTGTAAGCCCACCAGCCAGACCAAGAAGCTGCTGGGCTTGGTCTGCGAAGAGAAGAGTTCCTCAAACACAGCGGGTCCAGATAAAGGGAGAAACGAAGAGGACGAAAGCGAGAATGAGGTAGTTTGTGTGCCTCGGCCCTTAGCGCGTGTCGGTAACCGGAGCGTGGGGAGCCTCAAGGAATGGAAAACTGATGCTCCCCGGTAACAGCTGCTTGACCGTGGTTGTTCCATTTGACCCTGGGCCTTAATTTGCGCTGCATTTCCTCTGTGTGTTGTTTGGTCTCCAAACGGCGTCTACTCCTGTGTTCTCATGGCGCTCCCTATAAATGCACGTCTGCCACGATGCGTTTCCAAAACGAATTGGCTGTAGGCGTTTGCCTTGGCGCGTCGCTGTGGCTCTGCTGCCTTAGTTCACCGGTCAGGAACCCCCAGTTCCTCCTCGTGGCCTCTGAGATCGCAGAGGTCAGAACTCACTTTTGGCTGTCTCCTCTGTTCATACCTTTAGAGTCTCCGCGGGACAGCGAGACTGTTCAAAAACCTGCACATGGATGTCAGCGCCCTGGGAGGCAGCTTTGACTCTGAGGTAAGAACGCGGGTGACGTGAGACGGGCAGGAGAAACTGCCCGGGCAGGAGAGGGGCTGTGGCCCTGCCCAGCTGGCGCCTGGGCTGGGGAGCGAGAGCGCAGGAGCGGGGCCGGAGGGACGAGTGCCGTGTCTCACTCACGAGCAGGAACAACCGGGAGCAGACTGATGGAGGGGAAGGCACAGCAGCGGGGCTGGGGAGAGTGTGAGGAGCCAGGTGCAGTCCGCAGGGGACAGCGCTGTGGGTATCGAAGGCAGGTTTGTGCTCGAAGGATTGCGCCTGCGCTTTGGTCGATGGGATCTGAGGAGACACCATCTTTGCAGAGGATAGAGCTTTGTTTCATTCTGAATGAAGAAAGAGAGAAGCTTAGAGCCACGTAGGTGCGATGGGCGAGCTGGAAATCAGCTCTTCCAAGGAACAGCGGAAAGGAGAGGGTCCCAGATCGGAGAGGGGCCACCGTGCTTGCTGTGGGAGGAAGGCTTGTTGAGGAAGAGGCACGGTTTGCTTCCTCATTGCTTTTTTCGGTGCGTGTAGAAAGAAGGCTCATCCTCAGCTGAAGCTGCAACGGTGTCACTGGGGACAGGAGAGGGGAGCGTACTCTGGCAACGCCATTCTTGCACCGCCACTCGGTTCCACAAGAACCTTAGAAACTTCCACGTGGCCGCTTTCCTGTGGCAACCTACAACCCGTTTTCTTCTTGCGCTGCCGATAAATTCCGTGGCTCAGACACAGAGCGTCAGCAACGAGTTCGGTACACGCGCGGCCTCGCGCAGACATTTTGCTTTCCCTGCGGGTCTGCGCTCGCTGCCTGCGCTTTCTTAGCGGTGATCAGGCTTAAGATGACAAGGGCACAATGGGAAGTGCGTTGCAAGCAGCTCTGCCGATTCGGCCCGACTCTTTGCGCTGACGTTAATCCTTTCTCACCGCTTGGAAAATTCTGTTCCAGGATCTGAAAGGCAAATTAATTTCTTTTAAAGTGTTTTGCAGTATTTCCCTTATCCTTTTCACAGCGTACGAAAATTAAGCTGTAAAGTACTTTGCTGGAGAAGCCATTCACAGTGCTGGGCAGAAACTGCAAAGGCTTATGCTAAAGCGGAGGTGAAAAAGAAAGGCCCGACTCTCTCGTCTCCAAACAACAAGCAGCCCGTCGCGGCCCAATTCGTCACTGAAATGTTAACGCGTCCAGGAACAAAGAGCCGTCTTGGCATTTCAGTGCCGCGGCAGGGCTTCGGGACTCTACTATGAAATGGCAATTGCCGCCCAACAGCCAGGCCCTGTTAACCCAGAGGGGTGATATCTTAGTCCTGGTAAGACATTAGTGCCCCACTGGAAAATATAATTCACTCGTAGTTCCATGAGATGGCAGCAGCACGGCACGCCTATGAAGGAGCCTCAGCCCGCAGCCTGAGCCCTGCGCCGGCTTCCTTCCCAACACAGAGGAGGAAAGGACTCCTGTAGCAAGCCCTGCAGGGGGCAAATCTGAGCAGTAACGGGGTGAAGGGATGGAAAAACTGGTTTCGTGTAGCCTGTGGAGCAGGGTTGAATACCTGTGTTCGAAGGAGATAAGCGTGTGGTTTTAATGACGCGAGGACGTTGGGTGAGAGCGGAGGCTGCGTCGAAGATGGCACGAGCGGCCGGGAGAGAGGGAGGAGAGAGAAGGAAACGCAGCCCCCTTCAGCGGGCTTTTCTGGAGCAAGGAGTAAGCGAACTGGGGAAAAGGCGCTGCAAACGAAACCCAGGTCAGACGCTGGAGAACTTGAGGTGTGAGGTTTAGGGGTAGTAGTTAGAAGGTACTCTTGGAAAGAGGGCCTCTCCTAGGCGGCTTGGTTTGCTTGGCAGCTCGCGGGGTTAGCTGCCGCCTGAGCCCAGCTTGCTTGCCTCCTGCATTCCTCCGATGGAACAGTTGCTGCAGACGTGTGAGGCTCTGCTCTGAAGTACAAAAGGGCCTTGGGATACTTCTGGAAGGGGCAGAGGAGGACAAGGCCTGGAAGCATCTCTGGGTGCCTGGGGAGAGGGCCCCACGGCAGCAGAAGTGATCCCCTGATGCAGCGCTTGCCGCTCGGGAGGTTGAGCGCTCTGCCTTCTGTACGGGTCGATCTCGGGGTAAACACTGGGAGTCAAGGGGGTCCTTTATGTGGTGGGAAATTACCGCGCTAGGCTCCTTTACCAGATGGAGATGTGTGAAAGGGAGCCGTCTCTGTAAATAAACATTGCGCAATACAGCTTGCGCCTCGCTGCAGAGATGTGTGCGCGGGAAGCCGTGCTGCGGGTTCCCAGGAAACTAAGCGGTAAAGTACCAGCGCATGGCCCGACCGGCTCGGAGCGGTGGCCTGAGGACGTTCGCTAGCGGATGTGTCCCCTCACCTGCTAGGAGAACAGCAAAGCGGAGGAGGAAGACTGCGGCAGCCGGTTAGCTGATGTCGCTGAAGCTGATCTCCAGCACCAAAGGAGTCCCGCAGAGGAAGCTGGCAGCCTGAGAGAGGTGATGAGTGGCTCTGACATCACGGTCCTGCTCGCATGATGTCACTGAAGCATTGCATGCAGTAGGCAGCTTCTAGTGTTGTGGTGTGCATCCGATAGTCGCTTGGTTTGTTTCTTTTGCTGGTGTTACATGCGTGGAGAGAGGTGTAAGCTTCGAAAGCAAGGGCAGGTGCTCCCCGGCTGAGGTCTGGCAAACCTACCCCTCGCTCCGTACTTCTGTGCCTGAGAACAGCCTGAGGTCGGGGAGCAAGGGGGGAGCACGTCCAGCTTCCAAAGGCATTCTGGAGGCGCTAGGAGATTCTTCCTTTTGTCTTCTTTTTAGAGGTAGAAAGAACATGAAATTGTTTGTTGTAAGCTCTCACGTTCAACCCGTTAAGGCCCAAAGAGGTGGCACAGTCATCCCGTTTCCTAAGATGAGTGGGGTTCAGTTTTGGTGGCTGCTGTTCGTACTGACTGTTCATCCCTGGACCAGATGCATTTCCAAAACCTGGTCCCGTCGGGATCGACGTGCTTTTCTCCAGACTCATGCCCATCACTGGAAGTAATGTATTAGTGTCGGTTAGTGTCGCTCAGCGACAGAAATATCTGTGTACTGTTTTGGAGCATAAGAATCCCGACTGGTCTCGTTTGGCGTATCTCCTCTCGGGCACTGTCAGATGTCCTGGAGAGAGGTCCTCAGGAGAACTCTAGGAGAAGCCTGTCCAAAAGGGAGCACGGCTTCCCAGACGCCCTAATCCCCAGGTGAAAGGAAGCATAATGAGAACTTCTCCACCGGAGTAACACTAAAGATTTGCCACTTGCACATGGTTTTCTGGGTTCTGGAATAGAGACGTTATCAAGGCCTCTGCGGAGCCTCGCGTGGCTGGCTACTGCTTGAGCGGTGTGTCTGTGAGCCTCTGCTAACCGGGCACCGAACGGGAGAGGGGCCATAAGCTTTCATTTATTACTCAGTGAATTGCAGGTGAGGCTCTGAACGGCAGTTTTTTGGAAAGTACCCAGCGATTTGATTTCTCCGTCCTCCTCTCTAGTTTGATGGATGGCTCTCGCAGCCCTGAGGAGGTCTCTCAGACAAATGATGTGCTGGAAGACGTTCTTTCAGTTTGCCGCAGCTCCGGGTGTAAAGCTGACAGCGTTCCAGTTGCACTTTGATAAAAATACATCGTTAAAATATGCGGTCTGTGTATGGTACACGCTGTACGCGGGATGCGGCTAATGTTTGACAAGACACCACGGCATTAATAAAACAGTGAGAAAGTGGGACGTGCTAGTAGTTTCGTTTGCATACTAATGAGGGAACCTTTCCTGCTTCCTCCTGGCTATCCCACTTCTTATTGTGAGTTTTGCGGGCCTCCCCACTGCTGGGAGAGGCAGGCGAAGCTTCGGGTGACGGAGCTTTAATTCGGGATTGGTTTTGCCCAAGGCCGGCGGGTTCTGCCATTTCTTGGTCCAGTATGGTAGCTAGTCACGGTCTCGTTCTGAGCTGGAACGAGACTCTCTTACCCTCTGAGACCCAGGGAATCAAAAAGCAACAGATTAAACAAAAGTCTGAGCCCAAGAAACGAGTGTACTTACCTTAATGAAGTCCCCTGTCTTTGAAAGGGACTGTGTGAAAAGAAATCAAGCTGGTCTCGAAGTCACCCGAAGCTTTGCGATCGTGCTTTTGGCTGTAGGAGAACCCATGCTATTTCTGACCCCTGCATCCTCCCAGAGAGGGGGTAAAGAATGTTGTAGCTGTAACTGTGTTTGACTTGCTGCCTAGAAGGAGTCTTTAAAATCAAGACCCGCTGAAGAAGGGCGAGAGTCTTCCTTGGATTCTGACGCTGCGTGCCCCCCGACTCCAGTTCAAGTCCTTCCCGGAGACGCCGACAGTAGCCTGTCTGGCCAGAACAAGGCGTCCGATGGGAAACTCGCTGGGAATGAGCTACCGGGCAAGAAAGATGCTGAGGTGGAAGGTAACATCTCTGGAGCTGCCGAGCTGCCGCAGTCTCTGGGGGAAAGGAGCGCAGCAGGGACAGACGTGCCCAGCGGTCCCGGGCAGCCTAGAGTTGCATCTCCAGCTGCTGAAGCTGCTGAGGCGGATCGGCTGGCGAGCCTGGCTGCCACTGTCGACACCGGGTCTGTTGATGAAAAGATAGTGGATGAAATGGGGGAAGAAGCGGCAGCTGATCTGAAAACAGACAGCAGGCTGGATGCTGGCAAAGTAAGAGAGCTGCCCGCACGGGTTGGGTTTGGCGTGGAAGCTGCTGTGGCTGTTGCTGTTGCTTTGCAAGGCCCCCATTCAGGAAAGCTCTTCGAGCACTTGCTCGTGTTCTGTTAAGTCAGCGGAAGCGCTTTCCTGATCGGGAGGGTGTTCCTGGGGGGGCACGAGCGCTCTGAATTCCCAAATCGGCATCTTGAGCTAGGAAATCATTCTTTGCGCGTACACAAAGTGCTGTCCAAAGCAACTGACAGGCAAAAACCCTGAACTGTGACGCATGTTTTGAGTCTTGGAGGAGAAATAAGTCTCAGCTTTCAGTGCTGCCATCTGTACCAAGCAAGCAGGTTTTATAATGAAGTTCACACCAAGCCCAGCTGTCCGTGCCGCTTTGTTTCTCTCCTTCTGTTGTTTCTCTCAGCTTATGCAGAGACGGGGCAAAAGCGTAAAGTGAGCTGCCAGCTGCGACACTCGCAGCTCTGCGGAAGGATGCGCCGGGGAGGCGCGAGGTCAGAGCGGGGAAGGACGGGACCTGGGGGCTGGCCCCGGAGCCGTAGCTCGAGGCCGCCGAGCGCGGTCCCTTCCAGCCTGCCCGCCGCCGTTCTCGCGCTCTGGGAGGAGAACCGGCGACCGCTGACTGCGGCCAGCTGAACCGGGGGTTTTCGATTGTGCCGTCTCTGGCAGGAGAAGAACCGTTAAGTGTCGCGAGGTGCAGGTGGGTTCGTGGCCCCTGCAACTGGGGTGCCAGACAGACGCACGCCGTTCGCTCTTGTTCGGCGTCTGCCAGAAACAGTAGAATGGGAGAGCTGAGAAACTCGCTCTTTCCAATCTAGCTTCCTTCCTGCCATTTTGATGATTTTTCTAGCTCCGTTGGTGTGTAATGTCTTTAAGAAATGATAAGCTATGAAACTGAGCCTGGAAAACACGCTCTGTCCCGAAGAGCCTGAAGTTGAAAGCTTTGCTTTCACAAACGCTTACCTGCATGCTTGCTTTATGTGCCTGGGTAGTTCTGCTGAAGTCAGCAGGGCTACGCGGGCGTTCACGTTGAACAGCTACGTATCGTTTCCTGATGGCTGGGAACGTAGGAGTCCTCCCTGCAATTAGGTAGGCACGGCAAGGTGTACTTTTAAAGCCCGTTTAAGATCACGGTCCCGGTCTGTGTGGCTTTACCCATTTGCGTGGTGGGCTGGGGAGGTCTCGGAGCTGCAGAGGTCCTTGCAGAAGGAACAGAGGACAGTAAGCAAGAGCCCTTTATCAGGGATATTTGAAGAGCGCTTCTCTGCCCTCCCCAGTCCCACCTCCTACCCCCGCCCTCCTCCCCCAGTCCTTGGTCTCTGTGAAGCGGTGTTTTGTGCTCGTCTTGTGGGTCACGCCTTTAGTGTCTCTCCCGTGATGTTCAGTCGCCTTTTCTTCCCTATGTTATAGAGAGGCCAGATTTGCCTTCCCAGTATCCGTTGTCATCTTGTTGGAAACGCCTAGGTGAAGCTGCGGGGCCCTGCAGCTCTAACGTACAGGCTGTAATGCGTATCTCCTCTCAGCTTTCAAAGGCATCCGAGACCAGCGACTGTGGGGAGGACTTGCAAGTCTCTAACCGCTCGGACCGTGAGCTGATTCGGCCCGTGGTGAGTCACTAAACGCTCCTTGTCCCTTGGGTGTGGGCTTCGCGTTCCTCTGGGAAGGTGCAGCCGGTCAATGCTATGCCCACCTCTTGCAGTCCAACTGCCCGACTCCTGAACCGCTAAGCAATGACCTTAGAGCCGTGGCACAGGCCAGCAGCGTCGTCCTGCGCTTAGCAGGTGCTGTCTGTGGGTGAGGTAATGTCCCTGGAAAAGTAGGTCACTTAGAGCTGGCACTGTACGCAGATAATTGCAAAAAAGGAAAACAATGAGCAGTGTAAAAATCACGCTTTAAGGGACTCGGCAGCTTTTCCTGAGGGGAGTCTGTGTGGCTGAGACCTGGCTCCTGAAGGTCCCCGAGGGAGCACGTGCAGGAGGGTAGCCCTGAGATGGGGGGAGATGCCCGTCAGCATCTCTTCATCTCCGCAGGAAACCGCCGTTGCCATCTGCCAGTGGGAGCAGAGGCAGCGCGGCCAGCAAATGGCTGAGAATATCATTATTTATCGGTGGTGGTGCGAGCCTGTGTGTTGGCAAGTGGCTGCCGCCTCAGACAATACCTTTTGTAGTGCTCGCTTGTGGGCATATGCGCACAGACAGGCCCACGCTCCCTGCGTGCAGCCGAGTGCAGGCACCCCCAGGGACTCTGCCAGGGGGGAGAGTTATCATCTCGGAGAGTGAATAGCTGGTGGGCAACTTACAGGAGCTGACTTCTGGGAGAAATCTCAGGAGATCCGCAGCGGTACGAGAAATGAGAGCAGTAGAGGCTGGGGGAAGACCTGCTCTTGCTGCGGACGTACCCCGCGTCACCCCTGCCTGCTGCGGTCGGTGGCGTGGCAGCGTGCACCGGGGCGTGTCGGAGCTCACCGCCCTGCGATCCCGTGGTCTCCCCCCGGTGTGGCACTGCAGTCCCCCGGCCTCACAGGGAGAGCCTCCTCGGGACCATCCGTGCCGCACGCTCCCAGTGGCTGAGCCCGGAGGGAATCCCCATTTACCGAGGGCCCCTGGCTGCCGCCGTCCCGGCAGGTAGCTCTGCACAAACCACCTTGCCTGCCTGTGCCTCTGCAGCTTGGGGAAGAGCAAACCCGCCTCGCTGCTGGTCAGGCTGCTGACAGAGCCGTCTGTCTGTCTGTCTGCAGTACGGATAGGACCTATGCTTGGGTGCAGGCCACAGTCTTGGGGTAGCCTCTCCTATGTCCCGTAAACCTTTCTAATTGTTCAAATATCTAGTGCTACAAAAGGCTTGCTGTCAGTGGGCTGGTGAGCGGGATTCCAGGCTGCTTTGGGGTTTTGGTCTAATCTCAGGATCTCTGGCAATACGTGCGCATGCCCATCAGACACTGATCCCTTTCTGCTCTTTTCTTTAGGACTTGGGTTTCCCGACTTGGCTTTCTGAGCAGGTGCTGGACGTGGGGGTTCTGTCTCCTGTTCTGGACAACCCCACGTGCAAGGTAAGTGCTTCGTATGCGATGAGGGACCCGTCTGTGAATAGGCAGGGTAAAGTACTGCGTTGGGGTGCGCTGACCACAGGACGACGCTATCGGCATAAAGGCTTTGCAGAGGCGAGCAGAAGTGACGTGATAAGTGTCAGGGATTAGAGCAGCGCACTGTTTTTTCTGCAGAGATGAGATGCGGGTAGCTACACAAAGAGCGTAAACTTTGAGTAGAGGTGGCTTGTGAGGGGCGCGTGCCTGCAAGCTCACACGGGTGCTTTCCCTGCCCCAACGCAAGCGTCTGTAAATATCTTTCCTGGGGAATGGTGGGAAGCAGAGTCTATTTTCCTTTTTTCTTTTGTGAGTGTATATTTGTCCTTTTCTTTCTCTTCAGCAGATGGAAAGGATTTGTGTAACAGAACACAATAGCATAAATGGGAAGAAAAGGAGGTTAACTCCTTCTGACAGATTTTCGTACAGGGAAGCTTATTTTTAAGCATTTGGTTGTCTTGCCTGCTTTCCTGTAGGGGGAAAAATAGGCTCCTTTCAGTGAGTCGGGCATGCGAAGGAGCGTACGTATGCACGCACGCCTCTGTGCTTCCTGTATCGCGTTAGCCCGGGATGTAGCTGTGATCGGGCGGTTCTGACCGAAGAAGATTGCTGCGCATCTTGAGGTTTTATCCTTGTCTTCTCGGCGTGCTACCGAGTTGCCTTCCTCAGCCCCACGTTCCTACCGAGCCCTCTCCCGCGCCATCTCAGCTCGTCAGCGTGGCGGCTGGAAGAGCGTGCCGCACAGCGCGGCGGAGGGTCAGGCTCCAGCTGGGGTTACTCAGCCTTGCTCTGATTGTAAGTGAGTTGATCAGCCGCGCTGGAGGAGACCTCGAGTGGCAAACTCGCCACCTGTCCAGCAGAGAGGAGCAATCCAGTTTGTAAGGTTGCGTCTGGAGAATACACCTGTCCTCTTGTGCCTAATAATGAGCATAATCAGATGTGAAGGGAAAACAAACCATATGCCTGCTGCGTTCCCCCCCTCTCCCTTTCGCGGCAGCACAGTCACTGTGCATACAAATGTCTCGTCGGAGCAGCCACGTTCCGAGCTTATTACAGCCCTGCCTTGAGGAGAGGGGTGGATTTGAAACGGTGCCCCTGCGGAACTGCAGCTGCTCTTTTGTGTCGGTACACAGAGGCTGGTCTGAAAGGAGACTCTGGCTTGTAGGAACGCGTTTACTTCCACGCCGTGCGCTTCCCTTGCTTTGAATATATTGGCAAAATACTCCGTTTTAAAAAAAAAAAGACCCCTCTGCCAGCTACATGAGCACAGTATTGGAGGCTTTGGGTTGGCGTGTTTTGGCAGGAGCCGTGGTAGCTTGCAGAGGCCGGGTGGGCCGCTTCCTGCGAGACCTGGCTTCTCTGCTGGCAGTGGGGAGGCTGCTCCTTTCACCCTTCGCTTAGCAGGCGTTTAGAGCGCTGGCATCCTGCTTTGCTGGCACCGCTGCTGCACGGAGGGCGACGGTGGTGAGGAGCTGGAAGCAGGCATGCGATCTAAGCCGATGCGTGCTGCAGCCCGCGGAGATCCTCCTGCTGAGGCCCCTTGGGAACTGTGCTGTGCGGAGGGAGGAGACGGCCTGTCTGTCATCCCGCTGTCCTGTGGCCACAAGACTGCCTTTGTATCGTCGGCGTGTGAGATCTCCTCTGTGGGACGCAGCCTGGCATTTAAGCAGGGCAGAAAACGGAGCTGCTCACAGTGCCGTGGCTGCTGGGGATGCTGAGGCAGCAGGAGGGGCCGGGCTCTCTGGTGATTTCACAGACAAGGCTTAAAATCAGCCCTTGTTCCCCGCAGGCAGGTGCTGTCTTCACCTCCTCAAATGTGTCCAGAGGTTCCCGCAGCCCGTGGCTTCTGGGGAGGGACTGCCCTCCCGGGAAGGCGCGCTGGGCAGGAGCGCAGCAGTGGCCCCGTGCGTGGGCTCAGCAGCGTTACTCCGTGACCGGTTATCCCTATTCCCGGGAAGATCCCATTCTCCGCTTGTCTGGCTGCTTCCCTTTCACAGGCAGCACGGACAGAGCCCGTTTTGAGCCAGGAAACATTTGCTGAGCTCCTCGGTTCTCGGGAATTGAAGTCATTATTGACACCGGGGCAGGAGGGGGGCTGGGAGGGGGGGCTGCCGGGGAGAGCTCTGACCAGGCTGATGCGATGGAAGGTGACAGCACTTGCAGGGAATCCTTCTGCTGTTTGCTCCGCGGAACATTTGCATAAATTACTGCTGGTTTAATTCCGCGTTATTTTGGCCCTGCTCCACAGTACACTCCCACGTGGCAAGGGCTGAGCTCACCTGCTGTTTCCGCGGTCCCCAAGAATTTCCGAATGGGCGGCTCTTCTGGGGACCAGAAACCTCAGCAGGGAGGATGAGCCCGTACTGCTTTGTCATGGAGGGCTGACAGCTTGGAGGGGGAATTCTTCCCCTCCCCAGGAGAACTGCACAGAGCGTGTTTGTGCGTGCCCGCTGCAGGGACAGAGGCGCCTGGTAGCTGGGAAAGGAGCAGCTGACTCCTTCATATTCAAATATTTGCTATTCGTATTCCCAATATTGACCGTGTCATAAATAAGCCAACTGAAGTTGCTCAGACCGTGCTTCCGAGGGGGCTGGCTGCCTTCGCAGCACCCGAAGCGATGCGTTCTGGAGCGAGTAGTCAGAAATCCCTGGGCAGGTGCCACGGCGTGTGCGCTGCCCATCTCCACCTGCCCGAGAACCAGGACGCGAGGCCGGACTGAGTCCTGTTGCGATTCCGGTCACAGCCAATATAGCAATTTGCTTTATGGCCACAGCACACGATTTCACTTTTGTGTGCGTGACACTCCTGTTTGTTTTAGGAGATTTTTCTGTCCTGCGCTTTTCAGGGAGGTTAGCATTACCTGGATATCCAAAATAACCTTCAGGACCAAACCCCCAGTCCGTGTCCAAAGTGCTGAGTGCTGGCAGGGAGTTAATATCTTCTGTACTGAAAAAGCAACCCCCAGACCCTAACCTTAGCAGAACCTGGAGAGCTGAGCTCCCAGGCCTCTCGGTTGTGCTGCTGGAACTGTTCCCGCAAGGCGTTCCCGTGGTGTTCTGAGAGCCTCGGTTCCCTGCGGAGAGGAGGCTGGCACATTCAGCGGGGCGTTCTGCGGCAGCCTGGGGATGCTCTGTGGTCCTTGGGCTCAGCGCTGCTGCGCTGGACCAGAGCGGCGCTGCCCTTCAGCAGAACCCCTGTGAGGTCCGGAGCGGCTTTGGTGGGGAAGGAGCCAGCAAACTCCACACTGTTTGCTTTTACCTGCAGGCCCAGGAGCTGGGAGAAGAGGAAAAAGACCAAAGCAAAGCCAGTGTAGAGGAAGAGCAGAGCAAAAGAACAAAAGCTGCCGAGAGGTATGGTACAAACAGTCAGAGCAACACAGGAGGCGTGGACAGCTCTAGCTCCAGATGACTTTCCTGTCTTGTCTGCCCCTGCTCTGCTCTGGTCGCTGTAACCCGTACAGGTGTCCCCTGTAGAACACCCTGAGATGCTGCAGCTTCTCACAGGGTCCTTCCCGCTAAACCTCTCACTTCTCCTGCCACCTCCTTAGTACTGTCTCAGCAGATTTCAGCTTTGTTTCGGCTTCTGGCTCGGTCGGCAGCAAAACTGCCTGTCTTTCCTTTCCTTGTGACTGCCCCAGACGTGGAGCTGGCTTCTGTTTCCCTCACAGCTATCTGACCTTAGGGCTGCGAAAGGCACGCTCTTGCCAAGGTGGTCTGAACCCGTCCACATTGTGTGTTGCGCCCTACGGCGTTTAACCGCGGGGGACTTGGCCGCTGGCCGTTGCCCCGTGACAGACCTTTCTGGTTCCGAGGCAGCCCCCAGTCTGGGTCGGCGCTGGTCCTGCTGGGCTGCCAGCTCGTCGCTGGGCAGAGCCGGTAGCTGAAGGCTCCCAGGGCCAGCCCAGCGCCTGGCGCTGGTGGCAGGAGAGCCCAGCTCCGATGAGAACAGTTCTCTTCCACTTCCTTCCGTAGGGGTGGCCTAGAGCAAGTCACTGGTTGACCAGGTGTAAGCATTAAGCTATTTTATGTCCTGGTGTGTGGACGACTCGCTCTCGAGTGCACCAGCTGCTACCCCAAGAGCAGTGCTGGCTTCCAGACCCTTAGTTACTGCGAGGACTAGGCTGTTAGGGGAGCTATTTTCGGCCTGTTTGTGGCGACTTGTTTGAAACCGTTGAAATGCTGTGCTGAGCAGAGAGCTCCATGCTCTCTCGAGCCCCCCCCCTCCGCCTTTGAGAGCTGCAGCATGTGGCATTTATAGATGAATCGTGTCAAAACCCTTAGCCTCCGCACAGAGTTACATACACTCTGGGGCACTGGGAACCAAGAAGCTGTTGCCGGTGCCAGGAAACCTTGCGAAGAGAAGCAGCTGCAGTCCATCTTAATGACTGGCTGCGTGCACTTGGGATTTGCAGCCTTGTTCTTAGCGGAGCTGTTCGTGGGAAGGCCCCTGAAAACGTGTTCTGCCCGCAGGAATTGTCTCCTTATCACTCGGTACCTGCTTCCCAGCTGTGCAGCCTCTCTTTCCCTCTGCCTCTAAAGCTAGCTCGTGCTTGCCTTGTCTCTCTTCTCTGTACTTCCAAGATGAAGTAGGAGTGTAGACGTAGACATGCCTGCCAATATTTCCACCTGTAATTTGGACAACGGTGTGAGTATTGCTAATAGGGCTGACTTATCTTGGGGAAATTCTCTAAGGACGTGGAAGGAGAGGGGGATAATCCAGGGAAGGGATTCAGCGTTTTGAGACTGACACCCATCAGATCCGCAGCTGCCTGGTCGCCTGGCAGGGCGTGAGGTGGTGGGAAGGGTTTGGAGCTTTGCCGTGCCCGTGGCAGCCCCATGTGGGCCAAACGGGTCCCGTTGGCAGGCATGGCTTGGTGCCCGTCTATGTCAGCTGCGCACCCCGTCTTCCCTCTGTCTTGTCTACCTGCAGCAGCCGCCAGAGTCTAACCTCTGCTAATCTGGTCTTCTGTTACCTTTTTTGTGCCGCAAAGTGAGGGGGATCAAAGTGCTTGCGAGCCGCCAGAAGAGAAGTGTTTTGCTTTAGAAAATCCCAGTCGGGAGGAGGCCGCGGCCCGGGAGCCGGAGGAGGGATCGCTGGATAGCCTAATCAATCTGGAGGAGCTTGCTGCCCCGCAGAAAGCGTAAGGGCTTCGTTTAAGTCCCCGGTGTTGTAAGCGTAACGGCTTTTGTCCTTTTGTTCCCCTTTGCGGTGTTTGAAGTTAGCGTGTGAAGTCAGCACACCAGGAGGCACGGTTTGGTGGGCACAGCGGCGCTCGAACATCTCCGTATGCAAAGCCAAGCAGCTGTTTCGCTGGCAAGAGTGCCAAGTGAACAGCCTGTACTGGGGAGAGTGGGAACAGCAGCTCAGCCCTTGGGCTCTGTGGCACAGGACGCCGTGGTACGGAGAAAGAGCTGTTTGCTTTGTACGTGGAAAAGCCTCCTTCTTCCCAGTGTCGCTAACAAGGCTGGAAGCATTCGCTCTCCTTCGATAAACGCTTTCACGCAGACTCCCGAGCTCGCTTGCCGAGTGGTGCTGAGATTGGGGGGGAACGACAAAAACCCAACACATCACCCCGTTTTTACAGTCACTGGGAACACTGGTTGCTTTGCTGGTAAGCTCGGAGCACAGGACGGTAGCGCTCGGGCTCCCCGCAAAAGCCAGTGGTCTGTTGCCGTACTGAATCGACGGTCTTCGCAGCTACGTACCCGCAGTTCCCCTGCGACAGAAGGTCTCGGTAAAAGTGATTGTGCTGGCTTTGCTTTCCGTGTCAAATGACAGATCGGCAGATGCAAGTGGAAAAAATAAGCAGGGCGTCTCTCAGGACAGCGTAGTGGAGAAGCAATCTTTGATGCGGAGGCCAGCACAGTAGCTCCCTTTTCCTCTTAGTTGTGTTGAGCTGTGCAAACGCACGCGTGGCCGGATCCCTTTTTAAGCAAGAACTGGGGCAAAAGGAAGAACGCGCTAAGAGGGTGGAAGAGGCTGAATTGCCTGGCAGAGCAGCCTTAGATGGCACCTTCTGCAGGGCTCGCTGCTGGCCCAGCGCAAGTAGCGTTATGGGGGAGCGCTGGCGAGGCGGGATTTTTCCAGAACGCAGCTACTCTTTCCTCTGTCTTGTTCTTTTTGCTAACGGCTGCGTAAGTGACCTTTTCTCTTTGACTCAAGGCTATGGTACTGGGACTGTTATTTCCCTGATTCCTGGCAAAACAGAAGTCCCTCCGCCTTACGCTAGCAGTCTCGGAGCACGATGACACCTTGCTGCTCCGGCTTTCGCTAGCAAAGAATAAACATTTTGTTCCCAGACTGATCTTCATTTTCCCCTCCTTCCCCTTCAGCCTCTCTCAGACCTTATAATTTTGCTGCTCTCTGTCTGAAAAAACTTAATTAGAAACAGATTGGTTTTGAATTTTTGGAGCACTTAGGGCTTTCTCTTGCCTGGAGCTGGCAAACTCCCAG
This sequence comes from Phoenicopterus ruber ruber, assembly GCA_009819775.1. NCBI lineage: Eukaryota > Metazoa > Chordata > Aves > Phoenicopteriformes > Phoenicopteridae > Phoenicopterus > Phoenicopterus ruber. Next base: position 7,169,761 of record CM020237.1, on the reverse strand, counting down.
CACGCTTTAGGTTGCAACTGCGGAAAAATACCTGGCCCGTCAGAAGCGCGCTGCCAAGCCCTGGGCTGACTGCATCTGCTTTTATGCCGGGCAGCCCTAGCCGGGGTTCCCTACCTATTAGATCCTTCATGAAGCGGGGCTGCGTCGCCTTCGCAAGGTGAGCTGTAGCCGGCCAGAGTAAGAGTCGTTCGGGACCCGAGCGCTGCTAGGGCTGGGTTTGATAACGGACCAGTCAGAGCTTCTCCGGGAGTCAACGAGAGGGCCCACCAGCGGCGCGTGGGAGCGTCCCCAGGCTGTTTCCCGAGATAAGGTGCTGCTCAAAACCTCGAGCGTGTGCTGCCTGTTCCCCGACAGCCTCGTAAAGAGTGCTTTCCCGTAGCGAGCTTGTCTTCTGCCTCTGTGCCCTCTACACCACTGCTCCTTACCGCTCCTGAGCCAAGCGGCAAGGGCTCCACAGCAGCCCGCAAGCGGCTGCAGTCTGCTGGGGATTCTGCGCATCGTTTCCCTTCCTCGGCAGCGGAGCTTATAGAGTAGGCGGCTTTGAGATGTTTAGTTGGGAGTCGATACTGTTTGGGGGATGTCGCCGTTCCTTTTGCGTTACTCAGTTCTCTGTCACCCTTTGGCCAAAGGAGCTTTGTCTTTTTGGTAGGCAACCTGAGAAGGAAAACAAACACGAGCAGCCCTTGAACCAGCCTAGTGAAGAATCCCTGGAGGGAATAGCCAAGGAGCTGGCGACGGAGCTCGAGCTAGAGAAAATGCATTTATTGCAAGCAAAGAAGGAGAAAATTCAGCAATTCCAGGAGGAGATGAGGCAGCAGGAGGAGGAGGAAGCTCAGAAGCTTCATCAGCAAAAAGAAAAATCCCTCAGGTACTTTCCTCTTTTACTCCATCTCCCCCGTTTCTCCTTCTGAGCCTTTCCTAGCTGCGATTTCATTGCCGGTGGCCGCAGGCTTGTGCTGTTCTAGGCCGCCTTGGAAGCGGCGCTGCTTTGCAGAGGTGTGGGCGAAGGAGGAGAGAGCAAGGCTTTTGGGGAGGAGGAGTCTGGGGCTCTGCCTGGCACAGACGGTCCTGTGCGTGAGGATCTGCGCGTCTTGACGTGGAGAGCGGTCTGCTGCCCGTGCAGTAAACGCTCAGAGCGTGTGCGGAGAGCGCAGTCTGCCTCAGGAAGGCGCTCTCCGACGCAGACAAGGGAGCATCTTCCCGTGTCCCCCAAGACGAGCTCTGTATTCGATACGCCTGCGGCTTTCAGAGCTCCGAACCTCTTACGGTTAACCTGGGAAGAGTTTCCAGTTGGGCGCGTGGAGCTTTACCGCCTGGCAGGCGTTCAAATCCTGGGCCAAATGGTAGTAACAGGACTGGAAATTGGAGCATTAGAGGAGATGAGGTTAGCCCAGAGGAGCTATTTGAAGCTCTGGTGCTGTATGTTTTACAGACGGACTTCCAAACAAGACTTTAAGGAATAGGACACGGATGTCTGTGTGAAACCCAGCCGGTGCATGCGGATCTAATAGCAATCCAGGGAGCGGAACAGCACCGGGAGCTGTGTCCTCTCTCTGGGGGGACTCTTCTCTCGAGGCTTGTATTTTATTTCAGGTGGCCTTGGTACTTGTGTTCTTAGCACGCTGAGCCAGCCAGCAGCAGTATCTTGGCATGAAATGACGTGGGAATGCTGGCTTGGGTGCGAAGGGAGACAGAGAAATCGCACCCGAAGGGAAAAATGTCTGTGCAGTAACAAAGCGGGAGCAGAAGGGGTGTCCTATGTAAATATGAAGCGTACAGGTGCGCTAATGGGTCCAGGTACCTTGGCTGGGAGCCTGCTTTCGGTGAATAGGAGGTGATGTCATTTCCCGGGGAAGAAGCCCCAAGCGCCACCTGTGATGATATAGTGCACTTTAAAAATGCACCGCAGAAGTTTGCTGCTCGGGGGCTGCGTCTCCTGCGCCAGCAGCCAGGTTCGGAAGGTGCGGAGGAGACTTAACGGTCGGGAGCCCGGGGAATGCATCGCTCGGGCAGGCACAGCTAGTGGGAGCGGCAGCTGATCTATAGGCCTTGGGGAGGTGGTCTGAAGATATTAAAGCCTCCTGAACCTTTTTTCTTTTTTTTTTTTTCCTGGCTGCTCGTCTCCCAGGACTCTAAAAGAAGATTTGGCGAAGGTTTCTGAGGAGGAAGAGTTGCGTGTCAGAAAGGAGGAAACTGAGAGACTCTCAAAGCTGCGAGCCAAAATCACCTCGGAGACCGAGGCAGAGAAGGAGAAGATGAGGTGAAAAGTTTTGCTGCCGTCCTCGGGGCCGTACACTCTGCTGGTTTGGGCGGGAAGCATCTTGCGTGCCACCGGCCACCGGCCGCCACTCGCAGGGGAGGTACTGGCCCTCCTGAGCCTCCCATAGCTGGTCCCCGCCTTGGGAGCCGACACGAGGCGCTGACTAGGGGAGCTGCGTGCGGGCAGAAGGCAGAACCGCCGGACCCTAACGGTAACGGCTCTGCCGCCTTGGAGCTCGTCAAGTTTTGCTAAAGAGACACAGAGTACCTAAGCGTCCTGAGGAGAGGTGTTGCTGTAACGTTGGACCAGGCGCAGCTCTGGGGCACGTAAATGAGAGAAATGGCATCTACGAGGCTCGCGCGCTCGGCAGCGTAGCTTGGTTTGAGTGGATGTCTCTGTCTAACTTACACTTTGTTATTTCGTTCTCACTTAGTTGACAGGCAGGTCTCCACCTGACGGCTTTGCCGTTTATTTCCAAGGCCTCGGTTGATGCACTTGTGAATCTGTGCGCTGTGGGTCTCAGTTTCTTCTGGCTTGCACGTCCTATCCTGTAGCAGCATCTTCTCTCGGCTCTGGCTCCTAAATGGAGTCCAGTGGTAAAGTACCGAATTCTGACTCGCTTCTGCCTGTGTTCTTGTTGCAAACCTACCAGGGCAGAGCAAGAGGTCACGCTGCAGAAACTGAGAGAGGAGTGGGAATCCCAGCAGGTCGTGGAGAAGGAGAGCCTGGAGAGGAAGCAGCAGCTTGTTTTGGAGAAAATGAAGCTGGAAATGGAGGAAGCTCAGCAGAAAGAGATGACTGAGCTGGAACAAGAGAAGGAACAATTCCTGAGTGAGCTCAAGGAGAGATTAGACAGGGAAAAGAAGAAGGTGAGATCTTTATTGCCAGCTAGGGTCAGACCCGTGCCGTTCACGCTGACCTGGCTTGCATTGCCATGCGGAAGCGTTGAGATTACCTAACACCTGCATGTGCTTTCGTAATAACTGCCTTAAAACGTAAAGGAAAGATGCCAGGCATGCTGTTGGAGGCATGATTGAGGGGGGAGCAGTGCTTCCCCAACTCTTCTTACGACCGCGATTAAATAACAGTAATTTAAATGGCCACATTGCACGTGAAGAAAAGAGAAGGATCGCTGCGTGTGGCTGCCAAGCTGAAGCAAGCCATTTTATCGGGTCAGAATACCTCTTTGGCTGCTGCTTGAGTCCTCCGGAGAGCCTGGGGAGTTCTTGAATGGAGGCAGTTCGTAGTCCTTCCAGCACAGCGTGACTGAGATCCCTTGGGATCTCCTGGGAGGACAAGCACATAGAGAGTAAAGGCACCTTTTATGTAATCCGGTTCGGAAGGGGTTTACCGTCGTGCTTTTTTGATGCTTATGGATAGATGTTAATTGCAAACGCAGCTTGTACAGCATGTCCCCACACACAGAGGTTTTCCAGCAGAGTGTCTTGCTCATGTTCCTGTAGGCAGCAGAAGAGCTAGAGAAACAGTTTGCAACTGAACTCCAGCAGCTGAAATCGGCAGCAGAGGAGAAGCATCATAAGGTAAAAGATGGTGTCCTTAGAATGTAAATCGTTTTTTTCCCCGCACAGTCACCAAAGGTGGCCAGGGAGGGTGGCATTCATTTTCTTCCGCTTCCTAAGTGTGGTTCTGGTCTGGCTCAGCATTTGGACGTGCTCCAAGTAGGGGGTGGTGAGACTGCACACGCTGGTCTCCGCCACGCTGCTCGCTCTCTGTAGGAGGGCACTAAAGGGATCTCGTCAGAAGGGTGACAAGTCTCTGTGGGTGGCTTTCATGGCAGGTCATTTCCAGCCTGCAAACCCAGATAGCAGAGGCACGGAGGAGCGAGGAGGCTCGGCTGCGTGACGACTTGCAGAGAGCAGAGCAGAAAGTGCAGCAAAAAGCGTATCGAGTAACGGAATACGAACGCGAGGCAAGTATTCACCTTGGATTGCTGAAGGCTCTTCACCCTCTCTCCTTGGCTGCGCGGCGAGGTCTGAGAGGCCACGTCCCCTGCCCAGGGGGGACAGCGGTGCCTTAGGGGACAGGACACCCCTGCAGCCTCTCACCTCACCAGGGCGCTCGCCTTGTACTTGCGAGGTACTCTGAGCTTCAGTCCTGCCGCTCGTGTGAGGGGTTGCTCTCCTGGGGGGCCGCTGCAGCGCAACGCTGGAGTTCAGAGGAACGTCCTTCCGTCTCGTCCCTGCAGCTCAGCGAGCTTATGAGAGAGAAACGCCAGGAAGTGGAAAAAGACCACGAGAGGAAAATGGAGAGGATGAAAGAGGAGCACCAGGAGGTCCTAGCACGGATTCAGGATCAGTATGAGGAGGAGGTACGGCTGGGGGAGAGCGGTGAACCTGGGAGGTGGCTGTAGCGGCTCGCTCAGTTGGGCCGCACCGGGGCTGGCACTGCTGCTTGCCAGACCTGCCTATCGCAGCCACTCCTGGCGTCGGAAGTCGCCTTTCCTCCAGGAGAACTTGTTGCCAGGATGGAAAGTCAATTCAGGCTGGGGTTATGAGGATAAGCTGTCAAAATATCCGCTGTGCAGGCAACTTCCACGTGCATTTGTGGACTTCTGTGCGAGAGAGGATTGTTCGTGTTTTTGCAGGTGCCTCTTCTGGAAAGCCTTCTGCCTCCCATTTTTGACTATACAGTCGGCAGCGTGTGACAAAACCTTAGTTTCACGGGCCGTTTCTTCTTTCTTGGGCCGTTCCCTTAACAGTGTTGTCCCTGTCAGCAAGAGGTTTTAATCTGCTGAATTTGGTGTTTGCTCAGGAGCTGCTGTACCATGGGCTGGCTTTCCGGAGGGCGTGTCCTGGGTCTTCAGGTTGGCTTGCTGGAGAACCCCGCGCTTCACGCAGCCCCTTTTCTTGTTTGTGGTTTGCAACAAACAGGAGAGAAAGCAAAGAGCAGAGCTGTTGGAAGGCCTGCGAAGCGAGATGGCGCGCCTCCGGCAGCTTCACGAAGCGGAGGTGAAAGCTCTGCGGGCAGAGCTGGATGAGCGGCTCACCGCGCTGCAGCACGGGCACAGGGAGAAGGTGAGGAGAACACTTTGCCCAGCAGGCCCTTGTGACTTGGCTGCTCGGGCACGGCCCGGGTACCGTGGCACCTCGGTGCGCCTGCCACCCTCTGCAGCCCAGGGTGACACGAGTGGCAGGTCACGCTTTCCCGGTTTTTGTTGTTCCTCCCGGTGCCAGAGCTCTGCCTGGTGAGTGAGGAACTTGTGCCGTTCTCTCTGTAACTCAGCATCTCTGTGCAGGAAAGAAAACTCCAGGATTTGGAAAACGAGCTTGAAATGCGCACGAGGAACGTCAAAGCCAGATCGGTGCAGCTCCTTAGCCAGGTGAGTCAGCGCTGTTGGGCTCGCAGAGGTTTCCTCGCCTGTGCTGCTCCTCTGGCTGCTTCCTCGTGGGGGACTTCTCAGAGGTGCTCGGCCAGGGCTTCTGCTGCCGTCCAAGTCACAGCTAAAAGGTCTCCGAGGCGGAGCAGGGCTAAGCATTCCTAGTGGTACAGCCTCACGGCTGATGTTTGCAGTGAAAGTCAGTGCTCTGGGTTTGCTCAGTGCTTTGGGAGACAGCAAGGGGCTGTAAGAGTGACAGAGGGATCATAAAATCCTTTCAAGCAGCACGTCCTGCTCAGCATCACTTTGGATTTCAGTCAGTCCCCTCCTGACTTACCTCCTCTTCTCCCTGCTGCTGTGGAAAGGGAACGAGCGTCTCTGGATCTCGGGCAGCAGAATGGGAGAGGGAAGCGCTCCAAACGCTAGAGCTGGCAAAAATCACCAGCTGATGCTCTTGCCTGCCAGATCTCTTAAGTCCTGGCCTGTGCCCAGGGCTGTAGGTACCCTTGCCTCTGTCAGCCCTTCCTTTCCGAGCAGCGCTGAGTGAGGTGGTACAACAGCGGAGAAATGCTGGAGGCCACCAGCGGCTTCACGAGAGCAAGATCCGGCAGGAACGGCCGCGTGCCTTGAATACTCGCGCAGCTGAGCGGGAAGGGCTGTTCTTCCCACAGGAGTGCAAACGTTCCCACCTTCTCACTTGAAGCCAAATAAAGGGAGGGGAACTTGAGTGTGTGTGTGAGGGGAATAAAGCAAACCTGACAACAATCCTCAGGTATTCTGAAGTGGTCTTGAGACTTAGGCCTGACCTCTGTGCTTCAAGCGCTGCTCGGCATCAGCAGTCTCCTCGCTCTGACGCTCACCTACTTTCTCGTCTGTATATAGGAGGAGTCTCTGAGAAAGAAAAGGCAGCAGCTGCTGGATGAAGACAGACGGACTGAGCTAGAAAGAGATGTACGTATGCCTTGGCTGTGGCGAGGTGCTGTGCTGCCTTTGGGGGCGAGGGGAGCACGCTAGAACTAGGGATTTAAAAAAAGCAAACTGTTGCTTCTAAATTGTGAGTGTGAAGATGCCTCCCTGCCTCAGCCTGGGGTGCCATCCTGCTGGGAGTGTGGTTAGCTCTGAGCTGTTTCCCCAGAAGAAGAGACAGTCCTGTTCTTCCAGGATTGGCGTGTGCGTTTGTAGCTCTGGGACCTCCTGTGAACTGTGCGGGGCAAGTCTCTTGTAGGTTGTGCGCTTTCATTTTGGCGTTGGGGAAATTACTGTGAGGGGGTTTTTTTGTTCTTCTTCTAGGAAGCTGCTTTAGCTTCTCAGCTCCGCCTAGAGGAGAACAGGAAGGAGCATGCCAGCCTCCTCGAGTCCATCTGGCAGCTGCGTCGCTCTCTTGAAGAGCTCCAGGACCAGAAAGCTGAGCTGGAGGCCCAGGTGGACTTGTTGCAGGCCCGCAGCCAGAGGCTGCAGAAACGCATCGGGTGTGTGAATGAGACATTTTCTCTAATGCAAAAAAAATCACCCTGTGCCCCTAGCCGAAATCTCTCTAACCTAACCTGGACCTCTCCCGTACCTTTGAGCCGCTTGCGTGTTGGGCCGTATTCCTTCAGAATCCTAATGGTGGTTCTACTGCATGTCGAGGGCAGGGAGGTCCCGGGTTCTGTTTCCAGATCTAGTAATACCTCGCTGTGAAAATTTGTCCCTTCGCCTCTGCTTGTCAGGTTCGCTTCTTTGCCTTCCCCGCATCTGTCTCGTGAGGTTAATAAGATGCTTTGAGAGGGGCAGTAAAACGCAAAGAAAAGATTTTGCTAAGATAGCCGAGCCTCTGGGTAAGCGCTTGCTCAACGCGGGTGTGAAGCAATGTTTCCCTGCCCAGCCAGGGGTTACGTTTGACATCACACCGCAGAGCCGATACCGGCCTTGTCTTGCACGTCCGTGGCCCTTCCCTCCTGGAAACTGATCCGATACCGGCCTTGTCTTGCACATCCGTGGCCCTTCCCTCCTGGAACCCGGGGGTCGCTTCGGACACGATTGCAGACAGGTTACTGGGTAACAGACCTGCAGCCTGATCGAGTCCCGCCACGGTCGCCTTTTGTTGTGGCAGGGAGCTGGAGGCAGCTGTCAGGAGCAAACAGGAGACTTTGAAAGAACTGGAGGCAGAAGAAAGTGTGGACTCTCTAAGAAGGAAAGCTGAGCTCCATGCCGAAGACCTGAGAGAAACCATTCCAGCTGTGAGTAAAGCCGACTGTAAAAGTGTTTGCCTTGTGAGATCTGAGGCTGTAACTCCCTTGAAAATCCCAGCTTTGGCTCCTTCTGCGTGAACCCGTTTGAGATGCAGTGATGCATTTTTCTTTGCTGGAGGACATGGGTATGTTTTGTAATCTTCGTTGATTTCTGGTTATTGTTACTGGGAGGAAAGGAGCGTGGGATACTTGAGTGCCCTTGGAGTCAAAAGCAGGGCTTCAGGCAGGGAGAGAGATGCCTTTTACTTTTTAAAAGGTCACGTACAGAACATCCCTGGCGCTGGGCTTGGATCTGGGCAATACCACGGTGATGTCATTCCAAGTTTTTGCTCCTAGTTGGATTCTTATGGGGCCCTGGGGCTCTGTTTCCCATACGTATGTCTTAGTTCCTGAAATGTTTCTACTCCTCAGCGCTCGTCCAGAGAGCCTGCTTCCCCACCCTCTCGAAGCCCTGAGGACAGCAACTTCCAATTTGATGAGTGAGTACCTGTATGCCAGCCACTTCTGGAAGGCGATTGTGCTTCGGTTTTACAGGCGGGTGGTTTTGGTTGGGTTCACGTGCATTACGCTGACGGTCCGTTTTGGGGAGGGTGCTGCGCGAGGCTCGCAGGATGGCGCGGCCAGCGCAGAGCCAGGAGCATGCCTGTCTCTTTCGCGTAGCATCAGGAGCATCATCTCCGCAGAAGGGATCTCCATCAGGAACGCCAAGGAGTTCCTGGTGCGCCAGACCCGCTCCATGAGGAAGAGGCACACGGCACTGAAAGCTGCAAAGCAGCAGTGGCGCCAAGATATGCAGAAAGCGCAGGAGGTGGTGCAGGACCCTGACAGCTCCCAGCTCCTGGAGGGTGTGCGCAAGAACCTGGAAGAGGTGAGCCCCTGAGCGCTGCCTCTGTGCAGAGGGTGGGCGTCGTGGCTGCGCAAATGGGTCCGCAGCCCTGGGATGGATTCCTGGCTCTGCAGCTGCACTGGCAGGCAGCTGTGCGTGTTCAGTCCTCCGGGAAATCGGATCTCGCGTGTCTTTTGTGATCGATACGCAGCGTTCACCCCTGCTTGTATCTTCCCCATCATAACACAAGGGTTAGAGTCCTTCTTCCCCTCTCAGACCGCCTGTAGAGATTACCTCGGGAAGGCCAAGAGAGCTGTTCAGGCATACGGTGCAAATGCAGCGTCCGAGGAACGGGCGTAATGAGACCCTAACTTAGGCCCTGGGTCACAGCGGTGTTACCGTGCGTCAGATGAGCGACCGAGTGCCTGTGCGTGCATGCACAGCCCACAGCTAACCGAGCGTTGCACGGCAGAGTAGTTCCAGTTCTCTTCCGCTGTGTGTGCTTTGGTCCAGGAAGGATCTCTGAAGCAGTCGCTGCAGCGAGGCTAGCGCTCAGTAGCTTGCTAGATTGCAGGAGCTTCATCGTGACTTGGAGCTCTTGGACCTTAAAAATGGAGACAGCGTTTGGTAGGGGGAAAGGGAGTCCCGTGTCGTGCAGATCCCGTAACGCTTTCTCCTCATAGCAAAGGAAGTGACAGGTGTCCATCCCATCGGCAGGGACAGGTTTGTGGTTGTAGCTCTACAGCGATTTCACTCTTGCTTGGAAAGGGGTTCTCGGGTACTTGCCAGCTCTGCCGATACGCCAACCAAAGGCAGGGAAGGTCCTAATTTCCTTCGCTGATGCTGGAGAGCAGTCACGTTTGCAGAACCAAAGCTGTTGACCCTGTTGGATGCAGGGTTTGGAAGTGAAACCTCCTTTTCCTTGGGGTGAGCTTGCTTTGAAGCGTGTGCTCTGCCCTCTGTGCGCTCTGCTTCCCGTGCTCTCGAAGACTTGGGAGCAGTTCTCCTCCAGCAGCATGCTTTCCTGTGCTGAGTAGAAGCGAGGTAATGAAAGCCACCGTTATTTCCTGTCGCTCTTGTTTATTTTTCCTCCTTGGCTTGGCTGTTGATCCACTGCAGGAAGCAAAGCAGTTGGACAAGATGAAGTCGGCTCTGCGGAAAGGACAGGTGCTGCTGAAGAAGAAAGAAGAGAAACTAAGCCAGCTGGAGTCCTCGCTGCTGGAGGAGGTAACCACCAGCGTCACTGTTGCTTGTGCCGGCCCAGCTGCACTCCCACCCTGCCCAGAGCTCTTGGCCTCCTGCCCCAGGCTGGAGTCTCTGCAGGGCTTTCGGTCCCCGCGAGGGCTGTTTAGCTGGTGGCCAAAGGCTGGCGTTTGCCAGCAGAGCTGGATCTTAGAAACGCGTTCTCTGAGAGCAGAATGGTGTGGCTGGCTGAGCGTGGTGGGAGAGGCGGCTAGTCACAAAGAAGTCGGAGAGAAGGACAAACCTAGTTGGACTACGGCCCCCGTGATTCGCTCGGTCTGCAGCCAACAGCACAAACGTGGGCCGGGCTTTGGAGGGCGACTTTCTTCCGTGGTGGCAGCTTGCCAGGCAGGGCTGAGCGCGCTGGCTTGACAGGCTTGCTTGTTAGGTCAGAAACAAGCCCACGTTAACACCGATACGCTGAAGTATCCCGTGATATAAACTAAAACCTGACATCAGAACGGTTAGATGTCTTATCAACTGTCTGTGTCTTGGCCAAGGTGGCAGATGCTGTGCCTTCCCTCTGCTGATGACGTCCGGGCTCGCTGTTAAGCGTGTGGCTGCAGAGTGGATACAGAAAGCAGCCGCAAAAGCCGCACGGTTTGAGCGTAGAGAAAACGAGGGCAGGTCACCTCGTGTGAGCTAGGATTGAGTCGGCTTTCCTGACCTAGGCAAGCCTTGGAATCTGCCCAGCTCTGCCTGCGACCGCGTGGCCTTAGGCAGGGCAGCAGCAGATGCGAGCACACGAGGCCTGCGGTCAAACGCTTGGCCTTGGTGCCAAGAGAGAGCCCGGTCCATGCAAGAGTTCTGAGGCTTATTGAAAGCACAAACCGCTTCGACTTCTGCCTGGAAGGGCCCACGCACACGGCTGTCAGATCTGGCCTCCAGCGCACGCAGGTGCTTCTTCCAGAGACCAGGCAGTCTCTTGGCTCTCAGATCTTGCTGTCAGGGACTGCAGATGAGTCTGCCTTCGCTTGGCCTACGCCTGACCGTGCCGTCCAGCCTGCGTAGACTAGCCGTAGGCGGTATTCCAGTGGCTGTTATGTTTCGGGGACGGAACAGCAGGGTTTATTTGCATTGTTTTCCTTCTTTTGACCAGCTTTCAGATGAAGATACGCTGAAGAGCGGCGCATGCAAGAAGATGGTGACTTTTGATCTCAGCAGCTCTGAGGACACAAACAGCACATCCAGTATAAATCTACGTCAGCCTAAATGTAAGTGCCTGACGGGCTCGATATGCTGTAGCGGCAGATGAAAGGGATGGAACCTGTGCGTGAACTTGCCTTTTCAATCTCTACCTTTGTTTTTAGAGTGGATTACAAAATCTGGCTTCAGCTCTTCCCTCTCTGCTGTTGCAGAGCTGTATTGCTCTTCTGCAGGTGTCTGGGCTTCCTCCTCCTCGCATCCCTGGCAGGAGAGGCTGCTGCAGTTCCCTCTGTCTGCTGCCTGTGCTTTTCTGTTGCCTTCGCTTGCCTGTAACTGGAGGTGTGCAGGTGGGAAGAAGGGCTCCCCGCAAAGAGCCAGGAAGGCAGGAGGGTTGCGTTGCTTGCAGAAAGGCTGGCGAGGCTGAAGCTTAAAGAAAATTTGGAAAACTTGCCTATGGCAAGTCCAGTCTGGGATCCTCTCTCTGACCCCGATCAGTAAATCCTCTGCAGGCACATGTGAAACTTAGGGGTTTTCTCTCACCGTAAGGTGAGTCCTTGTATCAGCGCAGGACTCTTGGTCCTACCTCCAGCCTGGCTGGTGGCCGTTGCTTTTTGTGAGCGTGTAAGGTGCAACCGGTCCATTCTGCCTCCTGCTCAGTTTGTGTGCGGTGAGGCCGGCGAAACGCACGCACTAATGAGTATCCAGGCTGGTCCTGCAGGCCCCGTTCTTGCAGCATCTTGTCCTTGCTATCACGGTTCTCCTCCAGTTTGTGCCTAAGCAGCTTCCAAGGCACAAGTCCTCGTTGTCAGTCTGGATCTCCTCTGTGGGCTGCAGAGCCAGGTTTCTGCCTCCATATCTCACTTAGCACACACTGACCAAACTCAGCTCGGAGCGTAACGCGCAGTGGAAAGCGAGTCTCCTGCCGGGGAGGCGGCATCTCCCTTGCTTTCCCAGTGACCCCTTTTTTCCTCTCTCTTCTGCCAGTCGACTTGAGAACTGATTTACGGCCTGCCCCACAACAGGACAAGATCCAGCACTTGGCACTCTCTCTGCAGCATATCACTAGTGAACTGGACGGGGTCCTCGGCACCTTGGGCTCTCTGAACCATCGCCAGTCTCCGCTCTTCACCTCGACGCCCTGTGACGGCGTCCCTCTTTCCGCGTATGCCTCCTTGGCAGGACTTCGGGCAGGTGGCTCCCTGGTGCCGCCCGCCGGGGTGTCTCTGGTAGACCCGTGGGCCTGGAGCACCGGCCTGAGCTCTGGTCGCCCTTCCGCAGCTGGACAGTCAGTGGACAGCATCCTGGCAGAGAAATGGCACAAGTATTTCCCAGGTGAGTCTCCTATCTGTAATCCACCTGCTCGCTTGCCCACGACTTTGGGCCTGCTTCACTGGAAGCCTCCTGTGAATCGCAGCTGGGGCTCACCGTCTCAGTTCCCGTAGCACCGCTGTGTCCTCAGCAGGCGGCTCAGCTTGTAGGGACAGCGCGTCCGCAGTACAAGAAAGCAAACGCATCCAGATGTAAAGACTGTTGATCTTGAGGGGCCTGTGCTTGATGCTTGTTTTCCAGGTGGGCTCCCGTCGCTCAGTGGAAGTTCCAAGCCTCTGGACAACAAGCTGGGATACGTACCTGCAGAGTAAGGCTCGTCTTCCTTGAGTTGTTCTTTCATTGTGCTTTTGTTGCTCTTCCGTTGCTTTTATTTCTCTGGAATGACGTATAGGTCACGCTTCATAGAACAAGTAAGTAACACGAGCCTAAGTTAGATATCGTTAAGCGGGCAAGTTCGATACTGTTAGTTATTCAGTGCCACGTGCTCGGCCCTGCCTGGCAGCTTCTGCAGTAAAACCGCCCTCCCAGTCGTGCCGATAACCCTCGCGCCGGGGCCAGGGGCCGAGGGGGCCGGCACTGGGCCGCGCTGGCCCTGCCGTGGCAGGCGGTGCTGCCTGGGTGCACGGAGGGGGGGCTGCCAGCCCAACCTTTCAGATGCTCTGCGGACGGAAAGGAGAACAGCAGCCTGGTCGCGGGGGGCTGCGCGGCTCTTCTCCCCGGTGTGGTCGGGCAGAGGACTCTGAGCCAAGACGAGGTTGCTTTTTGTTAACCGCGGCGCTCTCGGTAGCAGCCCGTCATTTTCTTTCTCATCTCTGGGGTCGTTTCTGCCTAGACCTCTCTTTCCCACTTGCGCCCTCTCTTTCTCTCTCACGTGCAACAGTGAGCAAATACGGCTGTTCCAGCACTCCCAGTTCCCGAGCCGTGAGTCAGACAAGATGAGCATTCAAGGAATGATTGAGGCCAACAAGAAATGGCTAGAAGACTTCAAGAGGGATTCAAAAGTGTATCCTTTGCCTGGGTCCGGTCTTTAATTGCACTCCAGCTTCCTGCAGCAGGTAGGAGGAGACAGCAGGAGGTGAGTGAATCAGGAGCACTAAAGCACTGAACAGCAATTGCGAAGCCTTACCCTCCATTTCAGCGTCCGGCTGCACAAAGGAATATGGTGTTTAGCTGTTAGAGCACGGGCGACCTGTTTGTTCCCCTTGGAGCTGTACTTGACCGAGAAGGTCTCTTCCCTTCCCCAGTCGTGCTGCGATGCTCTTTAGCGCCGCTGCTCTGCCGCGAGACGCAGCCGTTGGAGCTGGTGATGTGAGAATTTAAAAAAATTAACCAGGGAAGCAGGGGGCCTAGTCTCCTCGGCCTGCTTTCGGTGCCACGGACAGAGCCCCAGCCGCGCCGGGGACTTTGCTGCGGGCGGTGCCGGCTGAGCAGCCCGGAACGAGGGAGCAGCGGCTCTGTGAGGCGAGGGTGCCCGGAGACGCGTGGACCTGGCGCGTGGGGCGGCCGTGGGGCTGGGCAGGGAGGCCGGGGCTCCCCGGCGGAGCTCTCCCGCCAGCTCGGTTTCGAGGCAGGCTGTAGCGTGCGGTTGGATCAAAGGAGCGAGACCTCTCGGCGCTCTTAGCAGGGACGTTGCCAGGTTTGTGTTGTAACAGCATTAGGCTGGGCTGTCAGTACCTCCTCTGCAGCGTACGCTGATATTAGCAGCAAATCCCTCGGGCCTCCGCTAGCGCACGCTGTCCTGAGCCCGGTGCTCCTTTGGATTCCCTAATCCCCCTTTAATTCCGTTTGGCTTGGACGCAGCAGGCTGAAGAGAGCACGTGTGCGCGAGGCTGGCTCCTGCCCCTCGGTACCTGTCCCGTCTGCTGGCTGTGCTCCTGCGCGCTAAGCCCTCCTGTAAGCCAGGCTTTTCCTTCACCCAGCTGCCAGACCTCTCTTCCCAGGTGCACGGAGGCCCCCTGCCAGCGGCCCCAGCCTGCTTCAGCTAGGACTGGATGAAAACAGGCAAATCAAAGTGTACCATTACTGAAAGGTGGGACTTGGCTCTGGAGCGGTGGTGGCGGGGGCCCGTGCCGCCTCCCTGACGATACACTGGGTTTCGGCGATGCCCAGCCGTCTCCGCCGTGTCTCTGTGCTGTGCACTTGAAATAAAGTCCCTTTCCAAGGGAGCGGAGGAAGGAGGAAGTGAACTTCCCAGGTGGATTCTTCTAATCCCGTAATGTGTCCAAATATACTTTATAGACTGTTTAATCCAGCGGTGAAATATCAGGGCTTCAATAAATCAACAGTTCCCTCATTAGTATTCCTGCGATCGTGAGCCAGAGCCGTGAATCACGGAGGACTTTGAGTAACTGGTCAAGGGGGAGGATGCGGATCCAGCTGAGACTTTGCTGGAGGAAACGTCTCAGGAAATGATGCCCAGCAAATGCTTAACTGCAGGTGGGCCAAGCCATCCGGCCTCCGGCACGCGTGCGAGCAGGGCAGAAGGGACAGCGAGACGGCTGTGGAGTCTGGGGACAGAAGCGGGGCATGGCAGGTTCCGAGTCTGGGGAAGCGTTCCTCTCTTTTGGCGTGGAAGCACTAGGAACTGAACCGGGAGAGGCTTTTCATGGCAGATCTGGAAAAGCGCTCCCTGCTCCCTCTTTCTGCCCCCCCGGCCAGAGCCGCGCAGCAGAGCTGCGCTTCGGGAGCTCTTCTCCTGTGCTACGAGCGTGCCGACGGCAACGCGGAGCGGGGATGGCGAGAGCGCGCGGGGCGGCGGCCGCCGTGAAGGAAGGTGGCCTGGTGAGAATGCCGAGACGCAGCCCCACCTGCGTCCTTCCGCGCCCCGGGGAGAGGGACCTGGAGCTCCGCGCGGCAGGGCCGGGGAGGCGCGCCGTGTTCCTCCGGAGGGGCTGCATCCAGGCGGGACCACCACCGCCCCGCGGGCACGCACCGGCTGGGAGCGGGCAGAAGGTGCCGCTCCGGCCAACCGGGAGGGAGACGCGGGGCTCGGCTTTCGTACCGCGGGGTGGGAAACGGGGTGTTTGGTTGTCTTCGTCAGTATTTCCTCCGAGCTGACTTTAAATATTTCAAGCGTTAAAAAATGCTGAACCGCTTGCCGTTTTGGCTGATGAAGAAGTCTGCATTTCCAGGGATCCCATCTGTGAGAAATCATCTTCAAAGCCCTTCTCCCTAGAGCCGGCTGATGCAGGGAGGGTGGTAAAGCTGCTGCTCCGCACCCTTCCGTGCTGGTTGTGTTCCTCAGCGTGGCTAACGATGTGCAGCGGAGTAAAGCAGAACCCCCTCCTGCTCTGCTTCCCGGGTGTTCCGTACCGGCTCACCGCCGCAGCAGCTCACGCCGTGAGCGTGGCAGGGGCATGTTTACATGCAAATAGAAATATATTTTTGATGACTGTAGTTTTAAAACTCTTAAGAACGTCTGTAAGCATTTTTTGCTGATTTTTCTTAGGATTTTTTTTAATGACTTGGCCAGCCTTTGTCCTAGGAAGCTTGATCCTCTGGTCAGGTCCGTGCTCTCCCGCCTTCTGGTTGCTAAGGAAGCACAGGGTAGTCCTCGTGCAGGCACCGCCAGGAGAGAAGGTCCCGCTGGCGTCCTCGCTGAGGAAACCCTCGCCAGCTCTGGCTGCGTGGGGAGACCTCCGATGCCCGCAGGGAATGGCGGCGGCCCAGGGGAGCTCCTCTGGAGCAAGGGATGGATCAAAACGCAGGTTTCCTGCAGGCACACCCCGTGCCTGTCCGTAGGGATTTTGCGTTTCGTTTCCCGGCTGCTGGTGGGAGACCGGGCAGTCCTTCCAGGTAGGTGCTTTGGAAGGGAGCCCACGGTTCTGGGTTTCTGTAGCGGGGGGCGGCTGTCAGCCTGGTGGGTGCTGTGCCCAAGGCCGCATCGCCGGGTCCGGTCCGTGTGTTCGGAGAAGCATGTATCAGTCGTGCGGAGAAACGCCTCTTTTCTTAGCAACAACTGGGTTTGGAACGCGTTCCTTTTTCCTGTTAAAACCTGCGAGAGCAGCTGTATCTGGTTTTGTACGCAAATTAAATCAACGTGAGCCTGCTTTGTACGATGATGTTTGTAGCTCTGGTTTTTTCTTGTCGAGATGTTCTGCTGTAGCCCTAGATATCCAGCTTGTGCTTACCTTTCACAGCTTCCCCTCGCTTGTCTCCAGGCTGCTTCACGTTTTGTCTCGTCAAGGTCATTTCTGGCGATTTCCAAGACCACTTCAGCTCACCGTGGCTTTATTACCATTATTCTCTTAAGGATCTGGCCACGGTAGCAAACGCAGGGGCAGACAGAACGCTAAAAACCGAAACTACAAAAGCAGTTCTTCACGGGGCTTTCAGCCAGCAGGGCAGCTTTTCACGGGCTCCTGTCCTGCCCTTTTCGTACAACCGTCGCCCAGGCTCGCTACAAGGGTTGTCTCGCTCCGGAGCTTTATGTCAAGGTTGGAGGACGGGCTGTGCGCAGGAACGGCCCAAGGCCGGCCCGGGGACGGGCGCCGGCGCTCGGGTCTCTGCCGGAGCAGGGGCAGTTCTCCCCGGGAAAGGGGGCTCGCTCCGGGGCTGCTCTCTGGCAACTTGGGATGCGCTAAAATTGGCCAACGCTGCAGATGGGCTGTTGCTGCCGATTCCTCCGTTCTTTGGGAGCAGCCGCGCGGTGTTGTGGGCGCTGCTGCTGCGGCAGCGTGCTTGCTGGAGTCCCGCCGGCGGGATGCCAGAAATCAGGCAGGATGGGTGATGCGCCGTTCCAGCAGCCCCTCCAGGCTGTGCGTGTTTGCTCCTTTGGGATTTTTCCCTTGAAGGGAGTCTCTCATGAAAGACTGGGCTGGCCCTGCGTCCCCCCACACTGCAGCGAAGGCTGCCTCTCCCCAAACGGGGAATTCCCCGCACGTGTCCCGGCCGGGGACCCTGTGCAAAGAGCACAGGGCGGCTCCGGGAAATCCCGAGTCCCGTCTGAGCCGTGGGTGCCTTCTGGTGCGGGAGGCTTGGCTGCGATCCCGCCGAGAAGCGGTCCTGAGCAGAGGCGGTCTGCCCCGGCTCTTGGGCCCGAGGCGGGGGGGTGCGCATGACGTGCGTGCGCGCCGGCCTGCCTGCGTACGTGGAGAAGAGGATTTGCTTTTCCTGGAATGCCAGTACCGTATACGTTGGAGAACCTCGGCGATTAGGAGAGCAAAAGGACAGCGCGCGATTACCCTGCCAAGACGAACGCGAGCCGTAAGCTCCTTAAGGGGCTTGGAGTCTGCCCGCCGGAGAAGGGGCGTTTCAGTCGCCGGCCGTTCGCAGGCCGCTGCGCGTCGCTCCCAGAGCGCGGACCTCCCGGACCGGAGGGAGCCCCTCGGAGCCCCCAGCCATGCTGGCGACCCTGATGACAGCACTGTTTTTTGTGGTGAGAGCGTTTGGACAGGTGAGTCTGGACCAGCCTGGCAGTGGGTAGGATTTAACCGTTTCCACCTCGTTTCTAGCAGCGCGGGGGTTATCTTAGCGGAGAAGGCGGCGAGCAGCGGGACCGTGGGCTCGGCCGTTCCTGCGGGCTGGGGACGCCCCAGGCTCCTGCTCCAGCACGGCTGTGGCTGTGCCCCGGACCCCTGCAGCCCGGCGGCTCTGCTCCCCTCAGCAAGCTGCCCGCGGCGCCGGCTCGGGGGCACATGGGAGCGTTTGTCACCGTAGCGCTGGCCCCGCTGAGCGCGCCGCTGGCTCTCGCCCTGCCTCTCCTGCTGCCCTCTCTAGAGCGGCTCCTGCCCGCTGCAGTTCCCTGTCCCCAGAAATACCCCGGGGGGCACGGCCGCCCGCGCCTCCCTAAACCAGGCCACCCCGGGCGGGAGGTCTGGGCCACCCGGGCCTCGTGCGGAGCCGCCTGGCCTCAGCCTTACCCACCGGCTCCGCGGCCCCGTTACCTCGCGCTGCGCATCGCTCCTCGGCGCGGTGCCGGGAAGGCGTGCTGGGCGTCACCACAGCTGGCAGGGCCACCGCGGGTTGCGACCACCGGCCATGCGTGTGCAGGAGCGGCTCTTGCTGCGGCTCCTCCGCTCCTCGCCTGTCCTCTTACCCGCTGCAAATCCTTTCCGTGTCCAGCTGGGGACCAGCCTGTTCCACGAGGAGCCCCTGCCGTACCTCGTGTACCAGCCCCTGCCCTGGCAGATCCAGTGCGTGACGCAGAGCCGCCGCAGCAGCCGGGACAGCGAGGTGAGTGCTGGCTTCTGGCTGAGGAGCGGGTCCCAAAGGGAACGGACAGCGGAAAGCTTGGTGAAGTGAGCCCCGTTCCTTCAGAGCTTCCCGGCTGGCCTGCAAGGGACTGTTCTCGCCGCCTCTGCCCGAGATACAACTCACTCTGTTGTGGTTTTGTTCTCTACCTTTCTAGAAAGGCAGGAGCTCTCGGCACAACAGCATCTACTCGATTTCCGGAGAGAAAGGTGAGTGTGGAGCAGGCGGGGAGACAGCCCTGCCCGAGTACTGGGGGAAACTCACGGCTGTGAGCGTGGGACGCAGCAGAAGAGCAGGCGTTGCAGTACCTGCACCCTTCTTGGCCTCCCTCTTCTTCCATCGAATCCGTCTCTGCGACATAAAGAGGCGTTTTGGAAGAGCGCGCTGGTGAATCACACGGGTCGCTGTTTCCCCGCACGCCGCCCCTTCCTCTTCTCCTTGGCCACCCGGAATTTGTCCCCCGCGCCTCCTCCTGCTCTCGTCTCTGAGACTCTGCCCCTCTGCTGAAGTCAGGCGCTCAGCAAAGAGGATTTGGGCGCTTCTATTCTCAGCGCAGCTCGGGCGGCGAGCGGATAAAGGCAGCAAAGCGGGTGCCGAGCCGCGGCGTCCCTCCTCCGGGGATCGGAGGCTCTGCCAGCCCGGTCGGCGCTTCAGGGGTTTCGCTGCCCCGTGGGAGGGTGGAGGTCCCCAGGCAGGGCCCGGGCCGAGCTCCTTCGGCGGGTGTCCTTCTCGTCGGCAGCCCCCGCGGCCGGGGGCTCGTTCCTGCAGACGGACGGCAGTACGTGCCCCGGTGGCTCCCCAGCCTCTGGCGTGGGATTTTCGCGGCGGGCAGGATTGGTGGCTGCCGGTGTATCTTGTTAAGCGGGGCAGGAGGGAGCCGTTCCCAGCGCGGACTCTCTTTCTGCATCGTTTTACTTTGCAGTTTCTTTTAGGGTGTGAATAGAAGTGGGTTGAGGTGACAGCGGCGAGTTTATACAGCAGCATCTGGCACCGGGATTTCTGATCGCTGCTCGGGGGGTGCTTAGCAGTGACACACTCGCTTAAAGGAGCGCTGCTGAGCGCCTTTGATTCAGCTCCTGTTGAATTTCACAATACTTCCCTAATGCCACATTAAGCGTGGGGTGGGGAGGGCTCCCATTTGTCAGCGTGAGAGCTTTATTGCCGTACAGGGCCGGGCTTTTTTTCTAATCTTATTTGTGTGCGTGAAAGTAAGTGAGTCTCATACTTGGTGATTAAACGCGGGGAAGCTGAGGTCTTTGGGGAGCAAAGCTGTGTAAATAGAGGGCTTAGCGCTGCCGGCGAGGCTGGGCTTTTCTACGCCTCCTGTTCCCGCTCCGTCTCCCTCTGCCCCGGAGACGCGCCCCGGGAGCCGGCGGAGTCGCGGCTTCGCGCCGCGCGCCCTCCAGCCCCTTCCACCGCCGCGGGCGAGCTGCGGGGAGCCCAGCCTGACCCCGCCGAGGGGCGATGCCAGAGCCCTGCCCTGCTCGGTGGGGCCCGTCCGGGGCCACCGGCACCGCCCGTACTCACTGCGACGCTCCGTTCTCATCCCAGGCAGCGTGACCTCCGGCGCCAGCAGCGAGAGCAAGTTCTTCAGCGATCCTTCCGAGCAGGCGGCCGTCACCATCCAGACCCACTTCAGGAGATACCAGCAGCAGAAGCAGGAGAAGAAGTAGCCGTGCCAGCCACCCGTGCCCTGCGCCGTCCCTCCGTCCGTCTGTCCTGTACCCCGGAGAGGCGCGTGGCCGTGGCGACCGCGAACCCGCTCCCCGACACGTAGCTTCTGGCGCGCGCGCAGCTGTAGATGCTCTGCCGTTGGCGTCGGTCGCTGCCGCAAAGCCGAGCAGAGACCTGCTCCCAGCCTGGCAGGGACAGGACCCCGAGGTGCTCGCGGGGTTCAGCGCCGCTTTTCGCGTGCCGGCTTTCAGAGGGTGCGCAGATGTTGAAAGCGCCGGGCTCCGGGCCACGGGAGAAAGAGGCGGCGGTTTGCTGCGAGCAGGGAGGGTGGGAGAGGTCGGTGAGGTGCTGTGGCGCGGTGGGGGCTCTGCGGGAAGGAGCAGGGCGCGGGGGAGACGCTGGCTGCCGACAGCGCTGCTCTGACCGCCCGGGCGTGCTCGCCGCCGCCTCTTTGCTGGGTCTGGCGCTGGGTTTTCCGTGCAGAGCTGCTGAGCCGTGCCCGCAGAGCCCGGAGCGCTCCCGGGCTGCCCTTCCTGTCCTCAGCCCTTCTTCCAAGGGCTCCGACCCCCAGCTGCCCCTCCTCACCTTCGGCTTGCAAGCGCTGGCGTTCCGCGTCTGGCTTCTGCGTGTGCTGGGGTGCTGCCTGCCGGCTGCGCGGGCGCCCAGGGCTGCCGGCGGCTCTTCTCCGGCGGCGCTCGGCGAGCCGGGCTGGCGCTGGCTGGTGCCGCGGGCAGGGCTCCTGGGCTGAGCTGGCCGAGCCCGGGAGCCGGGCGTTGCGTGCAGCGTGGCGGCCGGGGGCTCGCAGCTCGGAAAGCAGACCCAAACCCCACCCGGCTCGCTGCGTTTCTGAGCTTGACGGGGGTTTTGCCGGCGTCCTGCTGAAGGCAGGGTTTGGCTCGCGTGGCGTGGCTTGGCTGCCCTCCGGCAGCTCCCGCTCGGTCGCTGCGTGCAGCGACGCGGGGAGACCCCGCGCCACGGCGAGGGCAGGGGCTCGCTGGGCGCGGGGGGCTCGCGGCCCAGCGCTGGGAACGCGCGCCGGCCTCGCGAACTCTGCGGAGGCAGGGCTGGGCGCTGCCGGGGGGAGAAGCCTGGCGAAGACGGAGGAGGAAATCTGTACTAGCCAATTACAATAAAGATGTATTAATCGGTGTTAATCTCCTCTTCTTTTTATCTTGCTAATCCGCTTACTCTCGCGGCTGAGAACACACTTGCCTTTTCTCGTCTCTCCTTTCTAAAGGCTGGGACGGGCGTTTCTGAGGCGCCGCACGGTTGCCCGGCTGTGGCACTGCTTCGGGATGCGTCGACGCGGGCCGGGGCGCGCAGCCACGGCTGCGCGGAGCCGCGGGTCCCCCGGAGCGGCGAGGGGGGGCAGCCCGTCGGCGAGGGGACGCGCAGCCGGGAGGCTCCCAGGGCTCGGGGCAGCACGCGGAAGGCTGGGGACCGCTCGCCGCGCGTCCCCCGGCCTCGCCGGCCCCTCGACGGCTGCCTCGAAGAGCTGGCTCAGCTTACCTCACCGGCTCGAAGAGACTCCGAGAGCTGCGTCACGTCATCTTCGGCATTCAGCGGCCTTGCTCACGTTCCACGTACAAACGCCGTACAAAACCGATGCGCTCCTTGCGTGCTAACTCGGAAACTCACCACGGTTTTGTCTCCAAAACCCAGGTAAAATCGATTCGTCGCCACAACCGATGACAAACGGGCACAAGAAACTGGCAAAGCCGCTTGTTTCTCGAGCCCCGAGAGTCAAGAGCCGCCGGGCGTTGCCAAGGCGCTTTCAGCTGTACCAGACCCGAGGAGAGAGTTGTCTTTGTTAGCTACAGTCAAGCGCTAGAGACTTAAAAAACCCTTTTTTAATACCTCTCCTAGATGTTTTTTGAATGAGCCACCCAGTGATGCGCAAATCAAGCGACTGGTGTTACCGGTGCCGCTACCTGCACTTTCCCTTTCCAGCTTGCGGCCCCCTTACCTGCTTGCGTTGCCACGCGGGCCAGCGGATCCTCTCCCTCCTTGGCCACCTGCTTCTTCCTAACTCATTGAGGCGTTAAACTAGCAGTTGTGACACCTACGCCGAGATTTTTACCACGCGCGGTTTTTCCTTCTTGAAAGAAGTGCTGGTTTTAAGGTAAAATAGGGGCTTTTCCGTTTGTTGTAAGGAAAGAAGCGGCGGAACCGGTGGGTGGGAGGCGCGGACGGAGAAGGGATGAAACCAGGAGCTTATAAATTACGGGAAAGAAGGAAACGAAAGTGCAGTTCGTTAATTAGACCTGAAACAGCACCAGAACCTCCTCGGGAAGGTGAAGTTCTAGTTCAGGTGAGTAAACCAACTGTTGAGAGCAGCCTTAGCTGCTTTTCTCTTTCGGGGCGGGCAGGAGCGGTACGGACGGCTGCCGGGCCGGGGCTGCTGGCCTTGGCCACACGTGCTCGTGGGAAAGGGGACGGTGCAACCCGCATCGCTTTGGTGGTGAATTGCTACGGCCGGTGGCAAAAACCAAGAGGAAAATAAGAACCAACCAAGGTGGGGTGCTGTGCCGGGCTTTGCCGCAGCGCGCCGTGACCGGTGGAGCTGTGCCGTGGTGCGCCACGATACCCCCATGTCCTGGGGGAGCTGCGCGGCCTTTTGCTGTCCTGTGCCACGATTCACCACCGTGGGAGGCAGCGACGCCAGGATTGACGGCACCGTGCTGGATGCACCGGGCTTCACACGGGGCCACGCTTCACCGTGATGCACCGCGCTTCGCTGCTCCGCCGCAGTGCATCGCGCACGACTGCGCCGCGCTTCGCCTCCGGCTGCCCAGCAGTGCCGCGTCGGGGAACCAGAGCCCTGCCGCGAGCGAGCCGCCGTGCTTCGCCGGATTCGCGCGCGGTGCTGGAGCTGCACTTACCCTGCGCTGCCGGAGCCGTGCCACGCTGTGCCGGAGCCGTGCAGCGGTTCGCCCCTCCGGCGGAGCTGGCCCGGGGCTCGCTGGCCCGTGCCGCGGCGTGTCCCGCTGGGCTGGAGCCAGCCGGTGGCCGGGCGGGACTTACCGGTGAGCGGGTGCCACGTACGTGGGGCCGAGGGTGCTGTGGCAGGAGCTGGCAGCTGCCGGGGCATCCCGCGTGGCGGTACCGTTCCTGGGACCCTGCTCCCGTCCCTGCCCTCCTCCTGCCCCGGGGCTCCGGGGGTCGGCGCAGCTCCGGCAGGGAAGCGGGCAGCGCCTGGCGCCGCGCGGCCCCGGGCTTCCGCCGCGGCAGGGGCTCGCGCTCCTGGAGGGATTCGGGGTGCCCCGGCTGCCCCTCTCCGTCCTCCCGCGATGTCCGGCCCGGGCTGCCACCCCGCTCACGTAACAACCGCCCACGTACAAACATAACCTTTATTGCACACAGCGCTGGGTTTTTTTTCATAGAAAAAGGTATTAACACATAAGCATTTGCAAATCGAAGCAACTCCTGTTGTTTTCAGAACAGCAAAACGGCATGCAACGTCTTTGAGATGTTCCTTTTTAAAACCACCGACAAGATCAGGGGGGGAGAAAAAAAAACAAGTCGCTGAGTCTTTCCTTGTGCCCCTTTCAAAATGATGTGAAATATATATATATGTTTACATATATATTATATTTTTAAATCTGTAACATCAAATTCTTTGTGCCCTGGTTTCTTTTTCTGTTCGGAGAAGAAGAAAATAGCTTCATTTATACAAAAGAGTTCGTTATGTACAAGTTCGTTAATTAAATAGAAACGGCGGGGGGGGAAGGAGCGGCGTCCGTGGCGGGCGGTGCGCGGCGGGCGCCCTACACCAGCGTGTAGGACTTGGAGTAGGCTCCGGCCCCCTGTTTCTGAGACCTGCCCACGCCCGACGTGCTCATCTCTAGGAGCGAGTCCCTGGAGCCCCCCACCTTGGAGGGCGCGGGCACCCGCGCCTCGGTGGCGGCGGTGGCAGCGGCGGGGGGCTCAGCGGCGGGGGGCGCCGGGGCGGCGGCGGCAGCGGGCGCGGCGGCGCTCGTCGTGCCGGGCATGGGCAGAGTCCTCTGAGGTAAGGTGGTTGCGGCGGAGGCCGGGGGAGGCAGGCCCAGGGGCTTGCTGCCGGGCTCCAGCGTCATGTGCCGGGCCTGCGCGTGGTACGCCCGGGCGAGGTTGCGGATGGAGGCTTCCCGCGGCGGCACCACCGGGCAGGGCTCGTGGGCGTCCGGCTTGCGGAAGAAGGCCTCCGACTTGACGTAGAGCGGCAGGTTGCAGTAGTCGCCTGCGAGGGGGAGCGGAGGCAGGTGAGGCACGACCCTCTCGCCCCGCGGAACGGCCGCCCTGGGAGCCAGTGGCGCGACGTGCCGAGCGCGCCGGGCCGTCGGCGTCGTACGGGACGCGCTCTATAAGCCGCCGAGCGCCGTAGCGCGTAACGCTAAGCATACGCTGCTACGAAGCTATTCTGCGACGCTATAAAAGTTTCCCGGTACGTTTAAAGGAAACGCACAACGAAAAGAGACGAGCCCGAGAGCTCAGCGCTGTGGAAGAGCCAGAGGCTTCTCCCACCTCCTCTCCTCCCCTCCCAGGACCCGTCCCCTTCGGTACCTTCGGTTCCGCGCGTCCCGCTGCGTAACGCAGGGAAACGGGCGAACGCGAGGCAAAGCGCGCGGGTACGTACTCTTGCTGGCGCGGTGCGGGATGGGTACGGCCACGCTCTTGCCCCGCTCGCTGTCCTGGGGCTTGGGCGGGGAGGCCGTGAAGCGACAGATGCCGGGCTCGGACGGGGTGCTCATGGAGGTCATGCTGTCGGCGTTGTCGGTGGTGCCGGTGGTCATCTGGTCGGAGGAGCTGTCGGAGATGAAGCACTCCGTGATCTCGAACTTGGCGTGCTGCAGCTGCTCCTCCAGCTTCGCGTGCTCGTAGGCGCGGGCCAGCTCCTCGTAGGTGGAGGAGGCACTCTCCGTCGACACCATGCTGTTCCGGCCCTTGTCTGCGGAGGAGAGCACGCGTCACGTACCCGGCAACGTTCCCTAGCCTGGGAACGCCGCTTTCCGCGTGGCTGTCGTTGCGGGAAGGCCCAGGCTGTCCCCGCTGAGATGCACCCAGCCCGGTACCCCCCGGAGCCGGGCACAAGCCCTGCTGCTCCGGAGCCGGCGCAGAGCTGCCGGAGGGGACCGGCGAGGAGGGCAGAGCTCCCCCCGCACCGTCACCGGGAGCGCGGCCGCTCCGAGCGGAGCCGGGAGCGCAGGGCAGGGGCCGCCTCCACCAGAACTCGCGGCGAGCGCGAGACCTGGCACCAGCGCCAAGGGCCGCCACCGGCGTCGGTCCGATCTACGGTGCTACCCGCGATCTTTACGAGAAATGGGAGTCGGCGTTCCGACGCCGCTGCTGTCGGTCAGCAGCAAGCGGCTCTTGCCGTGGAAGCCACGGTTTAACGATCCCACTGACAGTGAATTCCGCTTCTGCAGTCACCCCGAAAGGGCCTGAGGTGGCCACCAACGAGCCCCTGTACCCCGAACTGGCAGATCCCGCTAGCGACGGCCCCGGGAGCCCCGGGGATACCTGTGTCCTGGGAGAGGCTGGCGCTGTAGCTGTCGCTCTCGGTGACGGTGATGCCGTGCTGGGAGCCCACTGTCCTCCAGTCAGAGGTGAGGGTCCGCGCAGGGGTGGACGCCTGGCACTTGGTGAGGGTCCACTGGCTGGAGTACCGGTTGCGGGTGCTGTGCGCAGACTTCACGCTCTTCCTCGACACGGGGTCTAAGGCGCAAAGGCGGCAGAGTCGCAGCGGGTCGCTCCCGGGGACGGCCAGGACGCTGTCCCGTCTCCTTGGAGCGCTCCCTGCTCCTTCTGCCTTACCGCCGGCTGCTTTTGGGCACGGCCAGCGCTGGGGGACAGGGCCTGCGCCCAGCACCCTGCTGCGGGGTGCACAGGAGCACCCCTCCGGAAGGGGACGTGCCGGGACCGGCCGCGGTGCCCCTGCGCTGCCGGAGGGCGCTCGGGGGGCTGCGGGCAGCGCCCGGCTCGCCCACACCCGCCTTACGGCCGTGTCTGCGAGCCCCCCGCGCGGCTCCCAGCAAAGCCAGCCCAGCCCCGCACGACCGCAGCCGCTTACTGGTGCCGGGGCGGATGTCGGACATGTCGATGAGGGGCCCCGTGTTCTGGATCAGAGCGGGGTGGTGCAGCGAGACGCCCGTGCAGAAGCTCTGGGGGTTCACCGCCTGACTGAACTCCGTGTCGGTCACCGGGATCGTGGCTTTGTCGTCCCCTGCGGGAAGAAGCGGGAGCTCAGCCCCCTTTCTCTAGCCCGGAGCTCGCCGTAGGCGCCTGCCAGCCCACGCTCAGCACGGCCCCGGGATCCCCTGGCTTCCCGGCTGCGGGGAGCCCCACCGGCGCTCCGGGACACGCGGACGGGAGATTTGCCCGGCTGCTCTCCAGCCGGGGCAGCGGTGCCGCAGCAACCCCCGCCGAGGAGACCGCCGCGGTGCTGCCGGCACAGCCAGCAGCGACGCAAGGGGAGCGGGACCCGAGAGCACAGCCCTGCGCCCTGCTCCGCCGCAGGGTAGGAAGGGGACAGCCCGGGATGCCGCGGGATTCCCGGGGCCCGCGCCGCAGGGAGAGCGCGGAGCTTACCCAGCTGCTTGATGCCTTCCTTGTCCTCGATGAGGAGCTGCACGCGAGGGATGTCTATGTGCAGCCGGGGGCCCTGCGGAGGGCCCTTCACCGGCGTGTCAAAGCTGCGGTTGTTCTTGCTGCAGGGCGAGAGGGGACGCAGAGCCGGCGATTACGGGAGAGCGCCGCGGCGGCACAGGCCTAGCGGGGGCTGGGGCTTGCGCCGGGGAGCCCACCCGGGGCTCGGCTCTCCCCCGGGCACGCTCCAGCACGGGTGCCGGGACCCGGCCCCGGCCGGCACGAGCAGCCAGGAGCTCCGGGCTGCTGTGCCGGAGACGCCGACGCAACCCCCGCGGGTCTGAGCCCCAGAAGGTCCGAACCCAGGCTTAACTGCGTCCAGGACCCCCCCCCACGCACATTCCCAGCTTCCCCGCCAACCCCCTGCGGCTCCGAGACCCACCTGATCAGCATTTCGGCCAAGCTCTTGGCATCTGTGCAAGAGACACGAAAAACGAGGAGGCAGTTTCGTTAAGGGAGCCGTTTCGGGCGCAACGAGCCGGCGCGGGACAGCACGGCCCCGCGGCGCGGTCCCGCGCCTCCGAGCCCCGTCTCACCTCGCAGCCTCTTCAGCCGCTTCTCCTTCCTCTTCTTGCGGATGATGAAGAGCAGGGCCACCCCCAGCGTGGCCAGGATCACGGGGCAGGCGATGGTGAAGAGCTTCTTCACGTCGTCGCCCTCCCCTTGGGCAGACTTGATAGGGGGGATGGTGCCTAGGGCAGAGCGCGGGCGGGTGGGCGGGCGGCGCTCCCGGGGGGCCCCCTGCCTCGGGGGCACGGCCCCCGCCCCGTGTCCCCCACTCACTGCCGTCGTAGTCCAGCGTGGCGAACTGCGTGGTCTCGTTGCCGCAGCCGGCGCTGTTGCAGGCCTTCATGCGGAGCTCGTACCAGGTGGCCTCGCGCAGCTCCGTGAGGAAGACCTCGCCGGAGCTGTTGGTGCGGAGGCTCTGCCAGACCCAGTTGCCCTTGGGGCGGTACTCCAGGACGATGGCGGTGATGGGGCAGCCCCCGCTGCTCCAGCCCTGCAGGTTCAGCCTGGCGTGCGTGGAGTTGATGTGAGTGAAGAGGTGCTGGTCCTTGCTGAAGGAGGGCTCTGCGGGAAAGGAGCCGTCAGGAGGGCCGCCGCGGAGAGGGGACCGCCGCAGAGAGGGGACCGCGGCGTCCCCCCGCGACGCCGGGGCGGGCTCACCTCTGCCGTGGGTCTTGGCTTCGATGATCTCACTGATGCGGCCAGCCCCCACGCTGTTCTTGGCCGCCAGCTTCACCTTGTACCAGGTGCCGCACTTGAGGCTCTCCAGCTTGAAGGAGCGCTCGGAGGAGCTGATGAACACGTCCTTCCACTCCTCGCTGTTGTCCACCGAGTACTGGAGCACGAAGCCTGGGGGAGCGAGGACGGGGCGGTCGCCTCCGGGCGCACGGGCTGCCGAGGGGAGGGGAGCCGTGCCCGGGCAGGGCAGAGCCCGCGGGGTACCCCGCGCCCGCCTCGGGGACGTCCCGTGGCCGAGCCCAATGCGGCCTTGCAGCACCGGGGCACCCGCTACGCACCGATTCCTGCCCAACGGCACGCGGGTGAACGGCGATGGAAGCGCAGCCCTCTGCGCCCATACGACCGACCCGGGCTACAGGTAGCTCCAAACCGTTAGCAAGAGCGAGCTGCCCACAACGCGGGCAGGAGCCCCGGGGCCAGAGGCAGGCGGGCTCCCCCGGCAGCCAGCCCCCTCCCGAGGGCCGTGCCAGGGCCCCGGCCGCTCCCCCGCATCTATCTGCCCCCCTGTCCGCAACCGCCCGCCTCCGGCCCCACCGCCTGGCTCCGCACGGAGCGCGAAACGGGATTGATTGCTGCGAGGCTATAAAGGGAAAGCCAGAATTAACTAGCTCCCTTGGGAAGCTGCTAGGAAGTCGCTTCTGTCATCGAACGCCGCCTCCTCTCCCGTGATTAAGAGTATTAGGAAGCACACCGTGTCCTAGATGAACGAACCTGTTACGCTGTCGTCAGCGAGACGCCTGAAGACGGCTCGCCAGGCTTTCCCGGGAGCGCAGAGCTTTGGGGTGCCCCCGGGCCAGCGCCTCTCTGCTGCCCCGACCTTTTCGGCTACGCAAAATCCCAAACCTTCACGGTGCATTGACAGATTTGGCTATTTTTGCAGGCTCTTTTGCCAATTCTCAAACAAAAAGAACAGAGAAGAGCAGGCTTTCTCCCTTTGCGCGCGTCAAGAGCTGCGCGGCGCTTGCAGGACCGCTCGCCCGATGCTCTCCGGGGGCCGATGCCGAAGGACCCAGGCGCGTGCCTCGCGCCAGCAATGCCGACGCCCAGCTCCAGCTCGGGCAGAGCAGCGCCGAGGGGGTACCAGGACCTCCCCGGGGCGGCGCGGGTCTGCCCGCCGGCACACGCTCCCCCGGCCGTGTCGGAGCCAGCCCCGGCACCCCCCACGGTGCCGGGCACCCCGCTGCCTGCCACCCGTTATTTATTTATTTTGTACGTGCAGCATGTTTTTAATATTTCTAATCCAATTATAACCAAATTTATCAACAGAGTCCGCTGGAGTGAAAGGCTGCTGGCTGGGGAGATTCGCTTGTAATTACTTTCATGCTTTTAATTAATTGTAAGCGAGGTCTCCTTCCCTGCTCCCCCCTCCGTGTGCAGCTGTTTCAACGTATAATTCACGAGATGAATCAGAGCAGAAAGCAGGCTCTGGAAAGCAGGGATGCTCCTGGAGCCCTCCCGAAGCCCCCAGGGACGGGGACAAATCCTGCGCCGTCGCGTTCAGAGTCACGGCGACGCCGGGAGACACGGAGCAGCCGCTACGGCTGGCCCTGGCCACCACATCTGAGCGCTTAACGACACGCTCTTCGTTAGCTACTTCGGTTGCTGCATCTTGTCCCGAGCACCCTCCAAGCCCCCTCATCAGGACCCGCAGCCCTCCTGCAACCTCGGAAGCATCGGCCTCACCCCGGAGCGTTTCCGAGGCGTTTCAGAGAGGGGGAAACTGAGGCGCAGAGACAGAAGAGCGCGTGCAGCGTGCGGGGGCGTGCCTGGAAACGCGCGCCACGAGCCTCGTCCCCCAGGAGCCAGGCTCCCTCGCGCGGCTCTGGGATGGGGACGGTGCCGTGGCACCGGTGCCACCCCGCCGCGGCCGTACCTCGGATGGAGCTGCCCCCGTTGTCCCCGGGAATCCAGGCCAGCGTGATAGACGATGCCGAGGTCTTGGAGACGGTCAAGCGGGGCTGGTCCGGGGGCACTAGGGAGGAGGGAAAAGCCCGTGAGCACCTCGCACGCGCCGGCTGCAAGTGCCCCCCAAAAGGGGCAGTGCCAGCGAGACCTGCCGCTCAGCCCTGCGCCAGCGAGAGCCCCTCGCGCAGGGGAGACCCCGCGGTGCTTCGCCCCGCCGAGAGCAGCCCCCAGGCGAGAGCGCAGGCTCGCCGAGATGGAGCACGTCCACGCAGGGCGCTTGCTCCCGGGCGCGGGCACGGGACCGCGCGCTGCTCCCGCGCCAGCGCCTCACCTTGCACCAGCAGGTTGACGATGATGGTGTCGAAGCCCCAGGTGTTGGTGGCGGTGCAGGTGTAGTAGCCGGAGTCCTCGGCTTTCACCGAGCGCAGCACCAGCGTGCCGTTGGCCTGGATCAGGCGATGGCCGTCCACCGTCACGGGGATGGCAGAGTCCTCGCTGCCGGGAGGGGAGAGGGCGCATCAGCCGTGTGCGACACGGCGAGGGCGATGCAGCCGGCACCGGCCCCCGGCGCGGCTGGCGGCCCCCTCGGTACCTGTCCTTGGTCCACTTGACGGCAGGGACCGGCTCCCCAACAGAGTTGCACGGCAGCCTCACGTCCTTCATCCACGGCGTGGTGACGGTGCCTCCGAAGGAGATGATCTTGGCAGGGGCTTGGGGGCGAGGAGGAGGTCAGCCCGGCGGGCAGGCCCCGTGCGCGGACCCCCCCGGCTCGTAGCGAGAGCCGAGACCCCCTGTGCCGTCCCTGCCGTGCCCCGGGCACGAGGCACCCCAGCCGTGCCGTGCTGCAGGCCGGCAGGCAGCGGGCAGAGCAAGCCCAGCGCGCGTCCCCCCGCGAGCCGGCGGCCCCCGCCGTACCTTTGCCGGCAGGCTCGATGGTGACTTTCTCGCTGATGTTGCCGCGGCCGGCGGAGGTGACGGCGGCCACCCACAGCATGTACTGCTGCCCGCGGTTCAGGTGGGCGATGCGGTAGAAGAGCTGGTCGGGGCTGGTCTCGTACTCGCTGGGGGCCTGCGGAGGGCAACGGGGGAAGGTACAGCCTCCGCGAGACCACCCCGGTATCCCCCACCCGCAGCACCCCCACCGTCCCGCCGCCAGCGGGCTCCTGCCCTCGCTCCCGTCCCTGGCCGGCCGGGAAAGGAGGTCCGCGGGTCCCGGACCAATCCCCGGGGAGCCCCCTTCGCTCTCCAAGGGCCGCGGCCACCCTCCTCGAGGTGCCGCGGGTTTGCTCCCCGGCAGCGGTGCGGCTCTGCTCGGCGTTTCTCGATGCCAGCGCAAACCGGCTGGTGTCGTCATTTCTCCAGGGAGCCCGGGCCGGAGCCCGAGGAACAGATGGCTGCGACGGCACGATCCGTTCCCAGGGAAGGACGCTTCCCCGGCCGCCCGCCGAGCCGCAGCGGGGGCCGGGCGCGGAGGCGAGCCCCGGCCAGGGTGCCGAAACCCCGCCGCGGTCGCAGGGAGCCCCGAAACCCCGCCCGGCCTCGCCGCCCACATCGCCCGCAGCCGCCCTCCCGGCCCCGCGGGCGCTCCTCGGAGAGCTCTGGCTCGCAGCGAGGCCGAGCCCGAAGCCGGGGCGCGGGGAAGGGCCGCGCCGCCCGGCCGGGGCTGCCCCGCCGGAGAGGGGCCGCAGCTCAGCGACCCCCCGCGCACGGGGCGGCCGGGGCATTTCCGCGTGCGAACGCGCGACTGTGCCCAGGCGTCTGCGCAGTCGCCGCCTTCAAACGCGCGCCCTTGCGGGGCCCGCAGATGGAAACGCGCCCCACAAGCAGACACCTATATGAATATTGTATAGTATACATAATTTTTTTTTTCCCCAAATGACAGTTTTGACAAGATGCCAAGAAAACAATATCGGATCCCAGCGGTTTTACCAGTTGCTTTGATGAAAAGATTAC
Source organism: Phoenicopterus ruber ruber (assembly GCA_009819775.1). Lineage (NCBI taxonomy): Eukaryota > Metazoa > Chordata > Aves > Phoenicopteriformes > Phoenicopteridae > Phoenicopterus > Phoenicopterus ruber. The sequence continues at coordinate 7,137,797 of CM020237.1, read as the reverse complement.
GTTGCCCTGGAAACCAGAGGCTCAGATAGTGAAATGAGTTTGAGAAGGAGCTTTTGATAAGCACTAGTCTGCAGACCTCCCATCAACCTCCCCCTCGTGAAGCGGGGACGGGGCCTCATTTCGGGCAGCTGCTGGCATCCTTCCCCCCCCGGAGTGAGCGCCGAGCGGGGCGATGCCGGAGGAAGGGAGCGGACAGGCGGCGGGGCTACGGCCCGGCGCAGGGCGCCCACGGGTGCCCTCGCAGCTCTGCGGCGCGCGGTCCTGGCCCGAGGGCCCTTCGGCGCCGCGGCCGCCTGGCACCAGCCCTCCCGCCCGGCCCCGCTCGGCCAGCCCAGCGCTCCCGCGGCACACGCCGGCGACTGCCCAGCCTCGCCCCGCTCCCCGTCCCCGTCCCGGTCCCGTACCGGCTGCCCCGAGCCGGGGCTGGAGCAGAAGATGGTGTATTTCCGGATGATGCCGTTGGGCTTGGCCGGCGGCAGCCAGGACACCACCACGCTGCTGGCGGAAGACGGGACAGCCTTGATGCCGGCCGGGGGGCCTGGAACTGAAGGAGGGAGAGCGTGGCAGAGCCGGCGCCGGGAGGCCTCTGCCCAGCCCGGCGAGGTGGCAGCGCCCCGCCGCAGCCCTGGCATCCCGACCGCGCGCCGGGGAGGAGCTGCCGCGGCGTTTCCACGCCGGCATCGGGCCGGCGCAAGCGGGGACGGGTCCGCAGGCGAGCGGCCACCCCGCCGGCACCCCGCGGCCTGCAGGACGCCTCTCCCCGGGTGGCTCCGGTCCCCTGCCGAGCCGGAGGCAGGGGAGTTAATTGCAGCTCAGGCTCCGGCGTAGAAGCCGTGATTGGCTTTTAATGGCCATCTCCGTGATCTGCCGCGCGGCCGAGCCTTCCCCTGCCCAGCTGCGCCTCGCCGGCATCTGCCGCTTCCCAGGACGGGCAGGCGGCGACGCCAGCCCACGGGCCCAGGAAACGCTCCCCTACCAGTGCACGGCAGTAAAGTAGGGCAGGCAGGGGCGTAAATATTTAAATATCCCCACTTAAGGAAAAGAAAAAAAAGAGAGAGGGAAACGCCCTGCCCGTGGCTGTACACGGGGGGTTTCCCCTGCGCCCCCGCAGCCGCTCCAGCCCTTCCCTCGCCAGCGCGGCAGCACGCCGCGCTCCGGCACGAGCGAGCGCTCCCGTCTCCCGGCATCAGCTGCCCACGGCACGCTGCAACCCGAAACGCCGGCAGCAAGGCCCGAGCGGGCCGGGGCTGCGTGGGGGGCCGGGGCTGCGCGGGGGGGACCGGCTCGGGCTCTGCTACCAGGGAGCAGCAGGCGAGGACCGTGGCAGGGCAGCGCCGGGTGCCTTCCTCCCGTCCTGGCCAGGTGCGGCTCAGGCGCACGCCGGGGCACGGGACCTGCCCAGGGGTTTGGCAAACCGAGCGGGAAGGAAAGGAAAGGGAAGGGAAGGGAAGGGAAGGAGAAGCCCTGGCCGGCCCTGCCTGCCCGCCGCGGGGGCTGCACAGCCACCTTTATTCACTGCGAAGGGCTCCTACTCGACGCTCCATCTTCTCAGCCCTACCTGCCGCGCGCTGCCGCGGTTTATCAGCCAAAATAAGAGGAGAGCGCGCCCACGCGCAGCCCCACTCACTGTCCTCCTTGGTCTGGATGTAGAGCACGCTGCTGCGGACGCCGTCGCCGGCCTGGGTGTACGCCAGCACCTGCACGCTGTAGTTGGTGAACTTCTCCATGCCCCGCAGCTCCACGCGCTCCCGCGTGGTCGTGATGTTCTGCATCTCGCCCCACTCTGCGGGGAGACGGGGGCCCGTCAGCCCCCTGCCGCCGCCCGGCCGGGTCCCCCGCGTCCCCCGCTCTCGGCCAGCGCTCACCTCCGTCCATGTAGAGGGACCAGAAGATGACGCGGTATCCCTTGAGCACCCCGTTGAGGGTGCTGCGCGGGGGCTCCGACCAGGAGATCACGGCCACGTCCGACGTGATGGAGATGGCCCGCACGTTCTCGGGGGGCTGGCTGGGAACTGGGGAGGGGACGGACGGGGGACGATCAGCAGGAGGATGGAGAGGCGGGTGCCAGGCTGAAGGAGCTGCGTCCCGCGGGTCAGCCGCCCCGACCGCACCCGCGTGGGAGCCCGCCGCGCCGCAGCCCCCTCTCCCCGGCGGCTCGAGCCCCGGAGCCCGTCCTGCCCAGCGCGTGGGCACCGGGCGACCGCGGCGGTCTGCCTCCGACGCGCGGCTCCGCTCGTCCCGGGCCGCCGAGGCGGGCGCGACCCCCGCGCTCCCGGGGCCGGGGAGGCCGCCGGGACACGCTGCGCTTCCCAGCAAGGGGAGAGCGGGAGAGCTGGTTGGATGTGAGGTAATGAGATCCCGTTGCCCCCTAAGAGGGAACTCTAATTTTTATGAGCGTTTAAATGATAATACATCACCGTAACGATCCTCTTTGAAAATGATTATTGTTTCATATTACTTAGGTGCAAAAATATAAGCACCGCGTAATTAGGGACAGAGTATAATAAACTAATACAGATAGTCCGTTTGAACAAAATGAAGGTAATATAATTATGGAAAAGACACTATTGCTAAAACAGGGGCCCTTGAATACCCCAGGAGGAGCGCTAATGTAGCCAGGAAACGATCGTGGTTTGACAGGCTAACGAGAACCTTAATTAAGTATGAAAAACTGCTGAGCCAACGCGCCGCAAAACTTTTTTCTCCTTGTTTTTAAAAGGACCGAGGCCACCAGCGATCCCTCCCGGACGGAAACCTTCAGCGAGGCGCAAATCCACCTCGACGCCCTTCGAATGGCGCCAGAAACCCGGTGCCGTGGCCGTGCCGGCATCCTCGCGCGCGCGCAGCCGAGCCCGACGCCGCCGGCGGGCACCAACCGCCCCGAGAGGCGCCGGGGCCGCGGCCGAGCGCTGGGAGCCCCGGCCCCGGGGGGAGCAGCCCCGGCGGGGGCCGGGGCGGCCTTACCGTCCTCCAGCGTGGTGGCGTTGATCTCGCTGGACGACGGCCCCGTCCCCGCGCGGTTGAAGGCCTGCACCACCACGCCGTACTGGGCAAACTTCTTGAGGTTGTCCAGCGTGTAGACCTCGCTGTCCCCCGTGGCCTTCATCTCCACGATGCTGTACTGCCCGTTGCTGCCCGGGCTGTTCTCCCGGTACCCGATCTGGTAGCCGCGGATCACCCCGTTCTGCAGCTCCTTCTTCGGGGCCTGCGGAAGCGGGGTGGGAGACGGAGCGGCGTCACGCAGGGCTGCGTCCCCGGAGGCCGCCAGAGGGGACGGGGCCGGCCGGGCAGAGGGACGTGCTCGGCCAGCGCCGCTCCCCGCCCGGGGCGGCTCAACGAGGGGAGGGAAAAACCCCGAGTCCGACGGCCTTAAAAACGCGCGAGGCCAGGCCGAGATCAATCTTAACGATATTTCTCCGAAGCGTTAAGAAATCAATAGGGTTGATTGCAAATTTATGTTCCAAAGCCAGGTTGATCCATCTCACCGAAACGCTCCTAAAACAAAGTGACTTATCTTTGGAGGGAATCTTTTTTTCCATTAATCTGTTTTTCAGCGCTCCAGGGGAGGGAGGAGGAGAGGCTGGAACCCTAAATCTATTGACTTACCAGTTCATTCCCAAGCCCTAACTCTATAATCAATTTTATTTTTCATTATGTGCCTTTGGAAAAATAAATCCGATTCTAAGTTTTATCGATCTCTGCTCCGACGCTTTACAACCTGGCGTCTCAGTTTTTACGTATTTATCCTCCCTCTCCCCGTGGCCCCCCACGGCCAGCCTGCGAGATAACGGGCTTGTTATAAAACACGACTAATAAGGGCCCCGTGCAACGCAGCCTCCAGCCTTTCACAGCGCCCGGGAAATCCTTCCCGGCCCTCGCTCCGCTGACGCGACGCCGGGTCCCAGGACGAGCAGCTGCCGCGGAGGCTCGGGAGGGCGTTCGGCGCCGCCCGAGCCCCCGCGGCCAGGGGAAGCCGCGCGCCGCCCCGGCCCCGCTCACCTTCCAGGTGACCTGGATGCTCTGGGACGTCATCGGCTGCAAGGTGACGTCCATGGGAGGCCCGTCGGGAGCTGCGGACAGACCGACCCGAAAGAGCGGGTTGGGAACCAGCAGGGAAAGGACCCCCTCGTCAGGAAAAGGCTCGGCTTCGAGAGCGCTCTGCCACGGACGGCGTCGCCCAAGGCGGCCGCCCCTGCCCGCCGGCCCCTGCCCGCGCCGGGAGCGGCACCTGCTTCCTCCGTGCTGATGGTGAGCTCCTTGCTCGGCTCGCTGCGCCCGATCTTGTTGAAGGAGTACATGCGGATGCTGTACACGGAGGCCGGGTGGAGGTCCACGATGTTCGCCTGGTTGATGGTCGGGGAGATGTTGCGCGTGGACTGCTTGAAATCCCAGGAATCTGGAAAAGCGGTGGCGTGGGGCAGGAGGAGGGTCGGCACCCGAATCCCGCGGTCCCGGGGGGCCGCGCTCCCCAGGCGCCCGCGGCTTCCATCCCTGGCCCCGCGGAGAGGGCTGCCTCCCCCTCCTCGCTGTTGCGCAGCCCGGGTTTGGCTTTTCGCAAATATTGTCTCTTTTAATACTCCCTTTCAAACGCTCCCGACCAACAGAAATTACCATATTTCATTAACGCTGCTCTCTCCTTCCTTCATCAAAGGAAGCGGGATGCAGAACGCTCCCCTCGGAGGCGCCGGCGGGGCAGCCCCGCACCTGCCCGTGCAGCCTGGCCCCGGGACGCGGCAGCGCCGGGAGGGGAGGGGAGGCAGGGGGAGGTCAGCCGCCACCTACCCGACTTGTTCTTGTACTCGATATCGAAGCCGGTGATGATGCTGTTGCCGTCAAACCGCTGCGTCCATCGCAAATTCATGCTCCGGGCTTTCACCTCGCGGATCTCCAGCTCCGGCGGGTCGGGGGGCTCTTGGGGACACAGGGGCGGGTTAGGGGCGACCGGGAGAGAAGCCCCCCGGGAGCGGGGGGACCCTCGCGGTGAAGCTTCGCACGCCGGGGAGCGAGTACCTTGGACGGTGAGCTGGATCAAGCCCCTGTCCTCGCCGTAGGAGTTGATAGCGTGACAGGAGAAGAAGACCGAGTCCCCGCGGTCAGCTGGTTTCAGCTACGGAGGTTTCGGGGAGAGAAGAGGGGCCGCTTCAGCCCGGGCTGCCCCGAGCACCGCGCCCCTGCCGCCCCGGCATCGCAGCCGGCTCCTGCCACGGGTGCTGGGAGGCAGGTCGCCCTCCAACCCCCCAGCCCCCAGCCCCACCGACACCCCCCGGGCACCCCCTGTGCCGCCTGCCCCCCCCCGCCCCAGCACCCGGGCGAGGCGGGCGCAGGACCCCCGGCCCTCACCTTGAGGGTGGAGATGACCTCGTCGCCGTTGTCCTTGGTGGCGATGGCGTAGCGCACGTTGCGGTCGGGGTCGATGACGGTGTCGCCCTTCTCCCAGCGGATGATGATGGGCCGCTCGCCCCGGGCGGTGCAGTTCAGCTCCTTGGTCTGGCCCTTGATGGCGATGGTGGTGTTGGGGTGGGAGGTGATCATGGCCGGGACTGCGGGGAGGCAGGGGGTCACCCGCGCGCCCCGGGACGGCTCGCCGCCACCTGCGGCCGCGTCTCACCGAGGGGCCAGGCAGCCCCAAGCGGAATCGTCTGGCTGCGTTACACAGCCCAGGATCGTAAAATAATGAAGCAGATAAATTTTATAATGCATAGCATTACACCGGGGTAGACAATAAAACGTGAAAGACAAATAACCGAGCGCACACTATAATGAAGAGAAAGCCTCCAGTCTGAGACGTGCGCGTATGAATTATTGACTAAGGTTTTACACTCCCGAGGATGAGAGGAAGAATGTTTTCCATCACGGATTTGCATAATTCACTCGTATAAACCTGGGCAGAATATAGAGTGCGACTGCACATCAGCAAGGCCTCCTTTGCATTGCGGGTGCCAGAGAGAGATTGGGTTTCCCCCCACAGCCACCCCAATTCGAGACGAGGACGGCGGGGAGGCCCCGCGCGGGCACATCCCAGCGCTGCCCGACCAGCGGCTGCAGCACGGTCCGGCACGGCCCTGGGGACGGTGCGGCCCGTCCCTCTCGCTGCCGGCGAGCGCCCGCAGCCCTGGCACGAGCCGGGGAGCCGGCCCGGCTGCAGCCTCTGCCGAAAGCGCTTCTCCTGGCTGCGAGGGACCGCTGCAGCGAGCCCCGGCCGGGCGCCTTCCCCCGCAGCCTCGCCGCTCTAAGAGCCGAGCCCTCGCGCCGCCCCGGTGCCGGTGCCGCTCGCCGTCGGGAGAGGAGCCGGGCTCTCGGGAGCCACGCGGCGATTTTCCCGGTGTGCGCCGCGCAGGAGAAACGGGCCGGGGGGGGGCGAGGGCAGCCTGGGTAAGCAGAAAAAAATGTAATTCATAAACAAACAGCACTGCCGAGTCCCGCAGTAATATATGATAATGACAAGCCGCAAAGGCAACACACACTGTTATAATGGGACACAAGAGGCTCTAATGAGCTACGACTCCTCGGCTTTCTGTGGCAATGTAATTCAATTAACAGCCAAGGAAACCTTTCCTCCCGAGCTGCCGGTGTTTGCGGGGTGCGGGACGGGCGCCCACGCGGCTGGGACGGAGCGGTGCCCGGCCTGGCGCCCGCCGGCAGCGCCCCGCGGCAATCCCGCCCCGAGGGGAGCGCGGCCGCCCGCGAGCCGGCGCGGGGACGGCAAAGAGCAGGGGCGTCGCGGCAGCGCTCGGACCCGCGGCGCGGGGCGGGGGAAACCAAGAGCTCCAAGAAACAGAGCGAGACTTCTCCTAGCTCTGCCCCGTCCCGTCCCCGACGCCTCTGCGCGCCGGCAGCCCGACGCCGGGGAGAGGGGCGGGCGTGGGAAGGGCTGGCCGAGTCCCAGACTCCCACGCCGCGCCGGGGCGAAGGCAGAGCACGGGCACGGCCGCGGGCTCTCGCACCGACCCCGGACCCGGGGCCGACTGCCGCTCTGGCTCCGAGCGGGCGCAGCGCAGCGTAAGGGCACAGCCAGGGCAGGGTCTCGGCAGCCGGTTTTGGCACTACGGCGGGTCCTTGGCGGGCTCCTGCCTGCCGTCCCCGGGTCCTGCCACCGAGGCCACCCTGCAGCTTGGCAGCGGGGGCTGCTCCCCTGCATTCAGCCTTCCGTTAGCCCGGCTGGAGGCCGGTGCGCGGCCTCAGGGGCCCGACAGCCCCGCAGGGCTGCGGCCGCCGCGGAGGCAGCGGCCCCGGGAGAGGAGCTCCGTTTCAGGCTCCGCTTCGCTGAAATGCACTTATTGATGTTTGATTAAAAGCAGCTCCTTGGATGTAAACATCTCAACTTCTCTCAATTGCCGGGGTCCCGGGAGAGCAGCACGCAGTCCAGAGCCGGGGAAGCAGCCAAACACACCGAAAGCGAACCCCAACCAGCCGCGCAAACGGCACGGACCGGGGCGCGGAGGCGGCACCTCTTGCACGCCGGTACCCGCCGCCCACCCTGGAGCGGCTCTGCCGCCTGCGGAGGGACGGCATCGCCCGGGACTGGCCGCAGGACCCTCCGAGGGCTGCTGGGGGCCGCTCCCGGCCGGCCCACGGCCCCTCCCCGGGCGCAGGGCCAGCAGCAACGCCAGAGCGTCGGGAGAGCTCGCCGCCGAGGCTTTCCGCGCCCGCGCGTCCCCCCGCGCCTTGTTAACAAGGCCCCGACAAGAGGCTCGTCCCGCTGGCTGGGCAGAGATAAGGCTGGCTACAAAGGGAGGCGTCAGCCCCCGGCACGCTCCGCCGTCCCGCGCCGGGCTGGGGCACGCGCCGTTCAACCCGCTGGTGACAACTGAATGGGGACGGTGACAACGGCGACAAGGGCTGTGCCGGCCTCCCTCGCCCCCCTCTGTCTTGTTTGGAGCCGGCGCTCTGATGTTAATTTGATTGCACCCATTTCGGCTTCCTTTCTACGCTGATTAGCCGAGTTTCACCTGAAGCATGAGATTAATTCAGACTGCATGGAAGCAATCAGTTAAGCTCGCGCCGTACGGCAGCCAGCTTCCCAACGCACCCGTCCCTGCGCCCGCGGCCGCCCCTCTCCCAGCCCCACGGCGAGGCCGGACCCAGGGCCCCCCTCGTCGCCGTGCCAGGAGGACCGAGCAGCGGAGCCCCCCCTCCCAGCGCTGCGGCAGCCCCGGCACAGCCCGCGGGGCCCCCCCGAGGCCGCGACCCTCTCCGTCCCTCACGCTCTGCTCCCGACACCCGGCGAGGCGCGCAGCCGTGTGCTAAATGGCATTTATCACGCGCTGGCGGTCTCCTCACCTGCGCTCGGCCCGGCGAGCCGTCCCCCCGGGCGCACCCTCCCGTCCTCCGGCATTCGCCGCCTTTCGCTCGGCGACACGCTCGGCCGGACGCTGCCGGGCTTCTTTCGGAAGCGGGGAAGGACAGGCTGCCGCGGCAGGGCGGCGAGCCGCTGCCTGCATCCAGGGGGCCGAGCGGGGCAGCGCGGCGTGGGCACCCCGGGACGGGAAAGCCCCAGCCCCGAGCCCATCGCCGCGGCGTCGGGAAGGGGCCGTGGGGACGCGGGCTGGCTGCCGCTCCCCTCTCCCCTGCTGACCGCCAGCGCGCTTTGTTTGGGCTCTGATTAACTTCCATTTAACCCCGTCCGCAGCGGCTTGACTTTCAAGGAAAGCCAGCGCTGATCTCGCTTTAATTGGCCTGACATTTCACTAAACAAACAAAAATCCAAACCCGAAGCAAAACAAAGAGCCCCCTGTAACGCTTAATTGGCTGCGGCGCTTCGTCTCCCTCCTCATCCCACCCTTTTCAAAGGCTGCGAGGTCTCCGGGAAACGTAGCAGCACGCGCATAATAAGGTTACGTGCTATTCAAGTCGGCGAGCAACCTGTCCTGGGACGCAATTACAGCGGAGAGCAGGGACAAGGCAACAGTTCGGGCTCCGGGACTCCTGCGCGCGCGCTCGCTCGGGATTAATCGCCTCGGCTTTGTACCTGCGCCTCATTGCAGTGCGTCGTTTGAAGTCGCTCGCTTCGACTCATCCGTCGGCGGGATAAATTAAACAGCTGGCGCGGGGGGAGCAGAAACCCGGGAAAGCGGAGGCCGGACGGGGAGGGGAGAAGCCCCGAGAGAAACGCCTGCCGACGCCGAGGGACCCTCCGCGCAGAGCCCCCGCTGACCAGCGCCCACCCCGCAGCCGCCCGGGAGCGCGTCCCCGGCCCCGCGGCACGGCCCTGGCTACTCACTCTTCACGGTGAGAAACATGGACTTGCTGATGTCCGTGCCCACGCCGTTGCTGGCCTGGCAGAGGTAGTAGCCGATGTCCTCCTCCAGCACGTGGCGGATGAGCAGGGAGCTGTTGGGCAGGATCTGGATGCGGCCCGTGAGGGGGATGGGGTGGTACTGCTGGGGGTTGCCGCTTCCTAGGAGGGGAGGCAGGGCTGAGCCGAGGCAGAGGAGCGCTGGCGAGGCAAGGCGCCGGGGCGGCCGCGCCGAAAGGGGACTCTCCCCCGCCGCTGCCGTGTCTCGCCCCTACCTTTCGCGTGTTTCCACATGACTTTCGGCGGGGGGTACCCGTCGACGGAGCAATTCAGCACCCCAGCTTTGCCGTAAATGCCGTCTTGGTTGTTGGGTTGGACCACAAAACGAGGAGGCACTGAGTAATTTGAGAGAAAAGACGGACGCTATGGCAAAAGCCCCATCGGTTTCTCGCAGCCCCTCCCCGCCCGCGGGTGCGCGGCTGCTCTGGCTCAGCCCGGCTCCTCGCCCTCCCCGCCTGCTTCCGCACCGCTCCCGCAACCGGAGAGCGGCGTCGCCTCCCGCCAGCCTCGCCGCTTCTCTCCGCTCCCGGCCGCGTCACCCCGCCGCCACCGCGCACCCCCGCGAGCCCGACGCGGCGGCGGCGGCGGCGGGGACCGCCTGGGCACGGCGCTCACCCCGCACGATGAGCTGCCGCTCCCGGCTGACCGTGGCGGCGGCGTTGCTGGCGATGCAGGTGTAGTTGCCGTTGTGCTTGAGGGAGACGCTGGAGATCTGCAGGGAGCTCATGAACTCCTTGCTCTCGATGGTGACCCCAGAGCCGGAGAGGATGACGTGCCCGTCCTTCCTCCAGGTGATGTGGATGGGCATGTCCCCGGAGGAGACCACGCAGGGGATGTAGAGGAGCTGCCCGATGGAGGCTGGCGGGAACTCGAAGGGCTGGATCAGCGGCGGGACTGTGAGGGGAGAGGCAGAGCACGCTGGAGAGCCCGTCGGGAAAGCCTTCCTCCAGCGGGGACGGGCCGCAGCGGCGCTGGGGGAGACGCCGCCCCGACTCGCCGCCCGCAAACCGGGGCCAGCTTCGGCTTCCACCAGGAACGCGGCCAGCGGGGAGCGGAAGGTGCCGGCGAGCCGAGGAGAGCGGGAAGACGTCTCCCACCTGGCAGGGCCACCACGCTAAGAGCCGGACGGAGAAGCGCCGACCTCCCGAGCAGAGCAGGCCCCGCTCGGGGGAAAGCCCCGGCCGCCCCCCCACGCGCCAGCCGAAATTCCGCCTCGGCGCTTATCCGCTCGCAGAAAAGCAATTATTAGATGGATGCTTTTCTTAAAGGCACCAGATTCAGAACCAGCCATTATCTTTCTGATAACTTAATTAGGCAACCGCAGCATCTCTGGCAATGCGGGAGGGGGGAGAAGGCAGAGAAAGGGAGACAATTAGCTTAACAAGGCTCAGCACCTGCTAGATGAGCTCCTCTTTCCGCAGTCTCCGTAATTAAATTAGCGGGCTGCCGATTGTCCCCTCGGCAGAAATAAGCTGCCCCCTCCTACGGGCGCTCCCTGCACCCCCGCGCACGTCCCGGGGCTCCCATCTCCACCCCGTGCCCAGCCCGGCGCACGGCAAAGGTCTCTGTGCCGGCCCCGGCCCAGCCGCGCAGCTCTGCAGAGCGGCGGGCAAGCGGGGGGCTGCAAGCCGCCCCCCCGGGCTGCAAGCCGCTGCCGGCAGGCAGGCAGGCAGGCAGGCAGGCAGGGCTGGCCTGCCCCCGCGCCGGCTACAGCGACGTGGCTCGAGCTGCCGGAGCCATGGAGCCAGCGCTGCCTGTTTTCCATAATTAATGAATAATTAATTGGGAATGCACTGCAGTCTATTGCAGAGCAGGGCCGGGCTCGGGGATCCGCGCCTCTCCAAGCACGCCCCACCGGCCGCTCCCGAGCCGCCGGGAAAAGGGCAGGCTCCCTCCGCAGAAGAGCTCGAGCTCCCCGCAGCCGCAGCCTGCAACCGCCTCTGCTCCCCAGCTCGTGTCCTCCTGCAGCCCCCCTTTCCCCGGGGCTTCCCGGGCTCTGCCGCGCATCCCCGCGGGAACGACGCCGGAGGGGAGCCGTAAAGCTTTGACTACCGCGGGCTCGGAAAGACCCGCATAACTCACTCGTGGCACTTAAGGCGGTCGCCAGGCACTTGTGGCAATAAAAGCTTTACGGCGCTCCACGCCATCCCGCGCTCCTCGCGGTTGTATTTATTCACTCGGCTCGGCGGAGCTAGCTCCGCTGCCTTCGAGCGCCTTCGCAATTCTCTTCCACGGGCCTTTTATCTGACGGCCAGAGCGCGCAAGGAAGGCAGCGAGCGGGGCCGGGTGTAAATCTCCGGCAGCCGGAATGAAGACATCTGGCCACGGCCGAGCGGCGTGCCGCCGGCCCGCGCCGGCTTCCACCCGCTCGCCTTCCTCAGCCTGTCGCCGGCCACCAACCAAGGCAGTAAATTCAGGCTCGGAAGGGTTCGCTACCAGCGGCGTCCCAGAACACGCGGTCCTCGGCTGAACTTCAGCATCCCGCAGCCGCGGGCGGCAGCTCCCCGCCGCTGACAAAGAGCGCGCCCCGTTCTTGAGCTTGGCCCTTACGCAGGTTACCCGCAGCCTGCTCGCCCCTTCGCAAAGCCTCGGAGAGGAGCCTTCGCTGATCGAGGGGCAGCAGCTGTAATCAGCCTGACGCGCTCCCTCGCTAACCTGACTCCTAATAAGAAAATGGTGGAGGGGAGGGGAGGGGAGGGGGATCAGAGCAAAACCCACTCCACGAATACCCCACTGGGGGAGACAGACGGCCGGCCGGCTCCGTCCCCAGCGCGGCTGCGTTTGTCTAAATGATTTACCGCCAACACCGAGCCGGCGACGGGCAGAGACGACCCGACAACTCTGAGGACGGGAGATAGGGGAGCGCCGCGCGCTCCCGGCGCGATCTCAGCGAGTGGCTGGGAGGGAATGCGTCCGGCTCAATTCATTAGGACTGATAGCTCCCTCAATGGGGCTGAATAATTGATGGCCTGGAGAAGCTTTTAAGATGTTCTGCGCGCTCGGAAGACCGAGAGCAGTATTTTTTTAAAAGCTAACACACAGAGAAAAACATCGGCGAAGGTGATCCGAGCAAAGGTTAGATGCTTTAATACGTTATGTTTACACCGTAAACCCTTGCTCCGCCGCTTGTAAGGGGAAACGGATACGGCGCGGCTCGGGGCAGCCGCTCCGGCGGGAGCCGAGCCAGCTCCCGGGGGCTCCGCGGCGGGAGCCGAGCTCCCCTCGGCACAGCGCCTGCAGAGCACGGCCGGCGCCTGGCCGCGGCGTCCCGCGGCAGAGCCGTCCCCGACGCGCCCCGGGCGGCCTCTCCGCCCGGGCCAGGGAAAGCCCCTCGGCCCGCTTACCTTTCACCGTGACGTGGACGCTCTGGCTGATGGAGAGCTGGGGCTGGATGAGCACGCTGCACAGATACTCGCCCTCGTCCATGCCTTTCTGGACGTCCATCAGCTTCAGAGTCCCGTTCTCAAAGACCACTTGGCGGTGGTTATCGGGCAGCAGCAGAGAGTCCTTGTACCACTTGATGGAGTAATACGGGTACCCGATCACCCTGCAGTTGATGAAAGCGTCCCTACCCGCTACCGCTGTTATGTTCTTCATCGCTCGGATGCTCGGGGGACCTACGTACGCGGGAGGAAGGAAGAGGCAGGCTAGGTTAATTCCGAAGGGCGGTTTGGTCGCGTGCGGGTCTGCTGCTACGTCAGAGCGAGCTTCCCAGGCAACGGAGGCCACCGGAACAGCGGGGAGCCAGCCCGGTTTTGGGCGCGGAGCAGGCACGGGCTCCTCTCTGCGGGGAAAGCCGCTCACCGGCTCCCACCTCCAGCTAGAGCTGCTCGCCCAGCCCCGCCAACGGGGGCTGCGCTCCCGGGTCACGGCCGCGCTTCGGCAAACCCCACCCCGGTCCCGCGGGCGCAGCTTCGGCGCCGGGGAAGCCGAGCCCGCAGGTACCGCTGCCGCTCCTCGGAGGAGGGCGGGCGGCGTCGGGAAGCGCGGTGGGATCCTGCAACGGGAACCGTGGCCGGCCAGCGCCCCTCCAGCCGCGGCTCCTCTGGCCACGGAACCGCGGGAGGGACGGGGATCGCTCCCCACCGTCACGGCCGCTCTCTGCCTCTCTCGGAACGAAGCTGCCCGCGTTGTGCCGAACGTCCTCGGCGAGAGCTGCTGCGGGAGCCTGACCTCCGTCGGCAAACGCGTTTCACCTCCGCTAAGCTACGCCTTCCCGAGCCTCCCGCCGGCAGCCCGAGGGTTGCCGAAAAGCCGGCCGGGCACCGGTTCCTGGCTGGCTCCGGCGCCGGCTCAAGGGCTGGGAGAACGCCGCAGGTGAGTATTTCAACAAGAGGTTTCACGCATCAATAATGACATTGTTCTCCCGGCCACTGCGTAAACCAGCAAACTAATCTAAAGATTAACCCCGCCTTGACTCCTCGTCCTAAGGGCGTAGCAGGGTCACAGCTTAAGGGCCGCTCGGGAGGAGCCGACGGACGGCCTTCCTCATCCCGGCACGCGTTTCGAAAAGGAGCAGGAAAAAAGAAATCCGCATCTGGCCCTGCAACCGTCTCTGCAAGCCTGTCGGAGGGACTTGCTCCGTTCCAGGGCAAAAAAAGCCCGAATCTTCTCTAGCGACAGCCTGCCAAGAGCCGAGGGAGGGCAAAAAGGGAGGCGAGGGAACGTCCCCGCTGAAAAGGCTGCTCTGGCTCCTCGTGGCTGAGGGGTGAACTTGCTCCAAATTTAGCGGCAAACGGCAGCAAAATTCAGACTCTCCTGGGACCCCAGCCAAAAAGCCACCAGATCCATTGCAAACCTGCGACCCAGACGAACGCAGCCCTTCAACCCTCCTTCTCAGCAGACACATAAACGCTGCCTTGTCCCTGCCGCGCTCCCACCTGTAAGCCTGGAGGCTTTAATCGGCGATTGTTAACGGGCAGGGGCTTACGCCACACCCTGTGCCTGAGCGCGCTCCCTGCAACGCACCGAGCGGCGCGCTCCAGCCGTAACAACACGGCGATTAACGCGGCCATGCCTTTTAGCAGACAAAGAAAATACAGGCACGACAAATCAAAGCTCATTTTCCACGATTTCACGTGCCGCCTCGTCATCGTTTGTCACGTAGATCCCTGCGCCGGCGGGCGCATTCGCTGCCAGGGAGCCGGGCTCCAGCCGGGACCGGGGGGCGGCTGGGAGAGCACGGGGGGCCCCGGGACGCTCCGGTGCCCGCCACCACCTCCCCCGGGCGCGGGGTCCCTCGGGGAGGCGTTTGCGGGGCGAGAGCAGACCCCCACGGGGACAGCGCTGCTCTTTTGCCCCCGCGAAGCCAAGCTCCGGCTCTCCCAGGCTACAGGACTGCTCTGCGCCGCGTCAAACTCCCCGCTTTTAGCGGCGGGGAAGCTCAACCCCGCGGGCGGGCGCGGGAGCGAGCGGGGCAGGAGCGGGGAGCTCGGGGAAGGGGGTCAGGGCGGCCGGGGAGACCCGCGGGGCTGGGAAAAGGAGGGGGAGCGATCGGCCGGGGAACAGAACAAAACCAAAAGCCCAGTAAAAGTCCTATTCTGATATTTAAAAGTAGACAGGCACCTCTTACGTTTATTCGCGCTTGGTATTCGGCGCTGCCCACCGAGTTCCGCGCGGTGCACCGGTACACGCCGCCGTCCTTGATCTGCGGGCTCGTCACGTTCATGTGGCTGACCGTGGTGCCGTCCGACATGGTGTACTGGTTGGTGCGGTGCCCGCTGTCCCGCGGGATGGGCTCGTCGTCCAGCGCCCAGGTGACGGTCGGCGGGGGGGCCCCCTTGGCGGCACACATCAGGGAGAACTGCTCCCCGGGGTTGACCACCTTCTCGCTGAAGGAGGAGACGATGCGGGGGGTCCCATCTGGGGGGCACCCAGGGGGAGGGGGGTCAGGGAGCGGCAGCCACAGGCAGCAGCAGTCACCCGCCGGCGGGACGGCTTTGAGCCCCGGCCTGGGGCGGGAGCCCCGGCTCAGCCGGGAGAGGAGCCCTCGTCGGCAACACGTGCACGGCCGTGCCCCCGCGGCGGCGAGACGGCGAGGGCCGCGCCGGTCGATACGGACGCCGGCGCGAGGGGACGCCCAGCTTGGCGGTGCCCGTCCCTTGTCCGAACACCCCGCGGCGCGCGTCTCTGCCTGCTCGCGGGGAGGAGGTGCCCGGTGAAAGGCAGCACCTCAGCCCAGGGGCCAGGGACAGGCAAGTCAACCCCGATTTTGGTCCCTCCCCCCGTCCCAGCCCTGCTCGCCGACGGCACGCACGGCCCGGGAAGCGGGGTGGGAGCGCTCTGGCCCCGGGAGCCCCCAACCCCGGGGGGTCTCGCCGCCCTCCGGCCGCGCACAAAGCATCCCGGCGCGCCCCGGGGACGCGGCAGCTCAGAGAGGGGCAGAGGAAAGCCCCCGCGCCGAGGAAGGCAGCTCACCCTCCAGCGTGATGATGGCGAAGTCCTGTGCCGTCTGGGACTTGCGGGTGGCGAAGCACTGGTAGGCCCCGGAGTGGCTCTTCTGCGCGGCCGTGATGAGGAGGGTCTCGTTGCTGATCCCCCGGATGGAGATGTAGTCATCCGCCGCCACCAGGTCCGTGTTGCGGTACCAGCGGATGACGTACTCGGGGGACCCGCTGAGGGCACAAGAGAGGATGACGGTGCTGCCGATGCCCGTTTTGAGCTTCTTTGGTGTGAGGGTCACACGCAGAGGGTCTGTGCGAGAAAGGGCGAGAGCGGGCGAGACGTTGGCGGTGCCGGGCAGCGCAGCGGGAGGGGTCTCACCGTTACCGTGCTCTCTCTGCCCTGGAAGCGCCGGCCCGACTACGCGTAAAACGTCACCGCGCAATGAGGCGGGCGGCCCCCCCCGTCCTCCCTGCCGACAGCCCTGCTTTTACACCAGCCCCCCCGCTCCTCCCCGCCGGCTCTCACCTATGACCGTGAGGGTCCCCGTGACCTCTGCGGACCCGAAGGTGTTGGTCACCTCGCAGATGTAGGTCCCGCTGTCCTCCACGCGCAGGTCGCCGATGGTCAGGCCCGTGATGCGCTTGGTCCAGCGGCTGTCGGCGGGGAGCGGGCGCCCGTCCTTGATCCACCGCACGGCCGGGTTGGGGTAGCCCGAGGCGATGCAGGGCAGCTCCGCCGGCCGGCCCGCCTTCACCTCCCTGGACTGGAAGCTGTCTAGCATCGTGGGGACGGACTCCGCCGGGTCTGGGATCGGAAAGGAAACGGGCTCACCCGGCGAAGAGGCTTCTCCCCGCAGGGACCCCGGGAGAACCCCTGACACCGGTACCACCGTGCCCCCTCGGCACCGGCCGGGAGAGAGCGGCTCTCCCCGTCCCCGTGAGCCGGCGGCTCTGCCGGGCGGGAGCGCGGGATGCCGGCCGCCTCCTCCGCCGGGCACGGGGCCAGGGCGGGCAGGGGGTGGCCTGTCCCACCCGGGACGGCCGGGGCAGCAGGCTCGCTGGGAGGAGGGAGGGAAAGGCGTCTTACTAGCTGATGGGACGAATAAACTCAGCACCAGAGGAATTACTCAAGGTGACACCTAATTGGTGCAAAATACACAAATTCTGTGGCACATTTCAAAATTTACAAGCAAAGGGGCCCATCAGGCAGCTGGGAAAGGAGAAAATTAATCACCAAGTCTCAGGCGTGAAATTAAATTCCAGGGGAAAGAAACCTCCTTCATTACTCCCAAGCAGAAGTAAAACGCCGTGACGTGTAAATAATGACAGCGACCAGGAGGGGACCGGGCCAGATCGAACGCGCAGGGAGAGGGGCCGACGCACCCGGCGGCTGCCCGCGCGCCGCGGGTGGGACCGGGACCCTCCGGCCTCCACGCGGCCGGGGCACGGCCAGGCCAGCCCCGGCCCGGCTGTCCCGCGCCCCTTCCCTACCCTCTGCGGGGTTAATTCCCGGAACTAGCGTGGGAGCCACGGCCCCGCACCCCAGGGTGGAAAAAGCACGTGGCAGAGAGTGGGCGCGCCGCAGCCGAGCGGCGACGTGGCTGCGAGTCGGGCGAACTCCCTCCCGAGCGGAGTAATTTGGGCAGTCGGCGGAGCCGGGAGCGCCCCGAGACACCCGGCACTACGGACTGCGCTGCCCGCGCCGCAGTATCGCTTGCACGTTCGTCGCATCGCGCCGGGCTGCTCACATCGCGGGCTGTCGCATCGCATCGCGCCGCGCCCCATCGCCTCTCGCTCGGGGTGCCGCGTGGCGCTGCCGCTCGCCGTGGCCGGCACCGGGGGGCTGCGCGCATGGGGGCACGCGCGAGGCAGCACGAACCCCCTGCGCAGCCCCCGCGGGACCCCCTGACCCCCACCCGGGGCGTCCTCTCGCCGCGGGGACGGGACGTAGCGATGCCAGCGCTTCCTCCCACCCCCGGGAAGACAGGCACCCCCGCGGGCGCAGGAGCCGGGCGCTGCGGGGCGGGGGTCCCCCTTGCCGGCGCCGCCGGCAGCCGCGTGCTCACCTGAGACCGAGAGCCTGGCTCCGTTGCTCTGCCGCGTCTCCCCGCTGTACTTGTGCTTGGTGATACACCTGTAGGTGGACAAGGCATCTTCCTTCTGCACGTCCGATATGTACAAACCTCCGTAAGAAGTAATAAAAAACCTATTTTCTGGAGACACAAAGGGAGGAGAAGGGTGAGCGAGCCGGCCCCGACCCAGCACCTCGTCTCCCAGGCTCTCGGCACCCGGGTCAGGCAGAGCCCCCGCACTCGGGGCCGGCACCGGCGCCGCGGGCAGGAGCCGGGCAGGCAAAGCGGGTCCTTCCTGCGCCTCCCCGCACCCCGGTGCGGTCTCGGGCTTCACCTTCAGGGGCTGAAGTTTCCGGCAGGCCGGCAAAGTCGGGCCAGAACGGGTGAGCAGCAGCACTCGCCGTAGCAGCCTCGCGTGTGCGACGGCAGCCCCCGTGCCGGTGGGCGCAGCCTGCCTCCCTCCGGCACTCATCCCGCGGCAAACACACCCGCCCGGGCGCAAAGACGGGCTCGGGGCGTCCCGACGTGCACCCGTGCTCCTGCGGCTCGGATCCGGGGGATTTGGGCAGCCCGGCGCGATGAGCTCCGGCCGCGGAGTCGCAGCGATGCCGGGGCTGCGGAGGGCGAGGAGAGTGCGCGGCACGACACTCCGCCGGCACGACGCTCCACGCCGCGTAGCAACACGGCAATTAAAAGTGAATCCGTCCCGCTGAGTTAATAATTAGCTTAACTTACTAGGAAGCATGTGAAAACAAATAAGGGCTCGGAGCTGATATTTGAGCCCCGGCAGGAGGGTGGCAGGAGAGCGGGCAGGGCAGCACAGCCCCGGCAGCGCTGCCGGAGCAGCCCCCCGCGGACCCCGGTCTCTGTGGGGCCTTCGGGGTTTATTCCAGCACCACGTTAATTTTTCATCTCCCATCAAACCAGTCAGCAAGGAACATTGGCTGCACCGGAATTTGAGACGGGGGGGCCGGTTTCTGCGGTAGCGGGGGCTGTATTTTGCAAAGGGCTCGGCAGCCCCAGAGAAAGACAGAACATCTGCAGGTTTTAGTATCCATCTCCAGCGCGCAGCGACGGGCGGCATCCGCCCCCTCGCAAGCCACGGCTTTAAAGACGCCGTGACATTAAACGCAAGGTCTGCGTGTCCTGGCAGCGCAGCCGCCTCCTTCTTCCCCCCGGAAAGGGACAAGTAACTCCACCGAGGAGCGTTACAGCGGTTCAGGGGAGAGATGCAGGACGATAATTGATGTAACCGGCTCTGACGGAGGCCTCACTGAAGTGACTTATCGCCGAGTTTGCCAGCGAGATTAACGTCGAAGGTCGCCGAATAAAATCAGATCTTTCCGCCTGCCAGGAGGTGGAAAAGCTTTACGGGAAGCAGAGGATTAAGTGCATCCGTGGCCAGGCTGGAGCGATGGGCCTCTAATAACTCTTCCAGCCAGAGCCGAGCCGCCGCCTTTGGGAAGGGCTCGCCGAAGCAGAGAGGAGCCGGGCAGCCGAGAGCCCCGCCGGCCCCGGGGCTCGCCCCCCGGCCAGGGAAAGCAGGGGGGCTCGGGGGGCTCTCCTGCGCGGCACACGTCAGGAGGACCTCTCGCCGCGTGTGCGTGCGCACACATGCACAGAGGCACCCGTTCGCTGTTACCGAAATCCTCTCCCGCATCCGGCTGCCTCTGGCGGCCACGGAACTCCGGCATCGCTCCCAAGGGCCTTCCAATTTCGAGAGAAAAATGACAGTCGATACAGGTTACCCGCTACCGCTCCATCCAATATAGATTGATAAAAACAACGGGGTCAGGGCTTCGGGAGAGAGCGCGTTTTATAGTTCATAAGACTAATGAGATAACTCTCCCTCGGCACTCCGGGGCCAATATTTCCTTACGCGGTCTGTTTTAACTGCCGGAGAATCAATAGGTGCCAGCGTTTATGAATTAGCCATACTTTGAGCATACGCATCCCAAGGCATCCCGGACAAATCCGATAACCGTTCGGTGCTATTTCTGGCCACGTTCACAGCGACAAACGCCTCCCCGGGGGGAAGGCGAGGAGGGGGAAGCCCCGAAGAACAAAGCCCGTGATTTTCCGCCGCCGCTGGAACGGCGCTTTGCTGCTGCGGCGGCCGTTCCGGGGGGCCGTTTGCCCGGCGTGGGGCTCGCCCGGGGCCCAGGAGCCCCCCCGGGGCGGGCCAGCAAACGCAGCCGGCGGGGAAACTCCTGCCCACCGCCGCGGCACGGCGCGGCGCGGCACGGCTCACCCCGTTTCTCCGCCGGCTGCCGGCGGGGGACGCGGGGCAGAGGAGCGGGCTGGCAGGCGGCGGCCGCGCGCCGGAGCGGCCGTGCATCGCGGCAGGCTGACCCAGCTCCGTGCTGCAGCAAACGCCGAGAGCAGAGGGGCCTGGGCCGGGCGCCCGGATTAAAGACCTGCCCGTCCATCCCAGAGAAGGTAAATAGGAACCGCGACTCGAGCTCGATGCAAATTTAATAGGAGCGGCACGATATCTGACAGATTTATTCACGTGTTTGCCTGCAGTCGGGGCCCCGGGGGAGGCGTAAGGCAGGCACCGCTCCCCAGCCCCTTCAAAGGCGGCACGTCCCTCCCGCGCAGCCGGGCCGGCAGAGCCGCCGCTCGCCCAGCCGCACGCTCCCACCTCCAGGTTTCGGGGCCGTCCGTGACCCAAGCGACGCCAGCCGAGCGAGCGGGGCCGGCTTTGCGCCAAAGGGCTCCCTCTCTCCTCCTCCCCGGGCCGGGAGAGCGGCCCTTTGCCCGAAGAGAGCACCGTGCCCCAGAAACCTCGTCCCCAGAACGCGGTAGCCGCGTCCGCCGCAGCCCGGGCCGCGTCCTGGGGAGGGCACGGCGCGGGCAGCTGCCTGTCCCCGGGAGCCGCCTGCTCCTGCAGGCTTTGCCGGGAGCCTCCCCGGCAGACGTAGGGACGCAGAAGCGGGCGCAGCCCCGACGCGAGCCCGGGCAGGCAGAGGCGGGCAGGGCGGCCGCCGGAGAGGGGGCAACGGCAGAGGAGGGGTGGCAGTCGGGGAGCCGTGACGGGCTTTCCGCCTCCCCTCCTTAATCTCCTTTATAAGCGCGGCTCCGTCTCCTCCCGTTACAGGATTAACACCCATCTCTCATTCTCCTCTTGCGACAAGATTTTATTTCTAATTACGCTGTAATAAAACCGGGCGCGCTCCCAGGGCTTCTTCCAAATGACTTGTCGACACTCGGCGAGATTGGATCCTACTCGGGCCCGTTGCCGGCGCCTCTGCCTGACGTTCATTAGGCATGCATGAGGGAGAGGTTTTAAGAATGGAATTGCATTTAAATGGCTTTTCTGAGAGGAAGAGATGAAACAAAAAAGAGAGAGAGAGAGAGAAGCAAAAAGCAGGCAAGGTTTAAAATGAGGATGTCATTGTCACCTCCCTGTCACGCTGCTGCCCGGTGCCAGGTCCCCGCTCCCGGGCGGCCCAGGACGAGCCCCCTGCCCCCGGGGACCCGCTCGCTCCCCCCGGCAGAGCCCACCCCGCGCACAGCGGAGCTGCCGCTCGGCAGCGGATCCTTCTCCGGTGAAGGGGAGCGAAAGTCGGTGAACAAATCGCTGCCCTCACAAGGAATCTGCCGGGCGGGAATCACCTCGCAAAGCTCCCCCACGCAGAGCCCCTGCTCTCCTGCCCCGAAGCACGCGCTGCCTCCCGAAGCCTTACAGTCCACGGAACAATTCGCGTCCCCGTCACTTGGCTCTCGGTGCAACGGCTCTACCGCCTGCGTTTCGCTCCCTCTGGGCACCGGAGGCGTAAGAGAAGCCCCGATTTGGCGCACGGGAAGCTTTTTGGACGGGAAAGCAAAAGGCTGCGGCTTAGAGCTGCGGACGCCATCCAGGCCGGTGCGTAAGGAAATGGCAAAGGTCGCTGTCGCTTCGCCCGAGCGAATGAACGAACGCTGCCGTTACCGTGCCGGTTCGTACGCGTCCCGTTTCCAGACGCTCTCCTTCCCACCCGCCTCACGCGCAGCGCGCTGTTGCCGCTACCTGGCCGCGGCTCCCCAGGCGCGGGCTCGCGCGTCGGCAAACAGACGCCAAGGAAGATCTCTTCCCGTTAACTCCCTCGGAAGCGAGGGATCCTGCAGGGCTGGCAGGAGTTATTAAATCAAGAGTAATTGTTTACCAAAGGGCCAGCCTGGCGGCTCCTTTTCCGAGGCGTAAACCCGGGATTACGCTGCCCGCGGAACCGGATTCACACGGGCACAAGTGAGAGCGGAGTTGGGCAGGGAAAAGGAGGAGTGTTCGGGGACGCTTGCGCTTGTTTGCCTGCGTTCCTTTGGAAATGACGCGCTTGCACCGCAACAAACCCAGGAGGCATTTCCCGGGGGACGCACAGCTCCGCAGAGCAGCCCCGGCACCGCCTGCCCCCCCCGGCACCGCCTGCCCCCCCGGCGCTATCAAAGAAGGAGGAATTAATCTCCCGAGGTGGTCCGGAGCCGTCTAATACCAGCAGAAAACTACAGAACAGGATGAAGAGCGTTACAAAATGGATAGGAGGGGACTAGAGATTTCCGTGGCTAATCCTGTTAACGAGACAGTTTGATAAGAAACTCATTAGGCGCCAGAAAGCGGAGGGGAGGGAGGGGCAGGGGAGGGGGAGGAAAGGCGCGGGCCGGCAAAAGGCAGCCCCGGCGCGCCCGGACCGGGGCCAGCAGCAGCGCGCCGCGTCTCCCCGCGCGGCGCTTCAGCCAGAACCGCGTTCCTATTTCCACGGAGAGCTAAGTACCGCTAGAGTGGCATTTACCACAAACCAGTGCTGTCTGCCTCAGATGCGTCACCAGTCCTCTCCCAGCGCCGAGCTGCGGCGGGTAGGGATTACGGCAGGCGTAAAAAAAGTGTAAAATCCAGAGAGATAACACTCCTTTCAAAAAAATGATTTTTCTACCGCGTTTGTTTTTTTTTTTTTTAACCTCCTACAACGACGAGCCTTGTTTTCCGGGAGGGAGCAACGCCGATGCCCATCTCCCGCTCGGCCAGGCAAGAGCAAAGCAGAGCAGCCGGGCACGGCAACGGCGGCTGCCGGCAGGGCTCGGCGGGTCCTGGACGGCGACGGCGCGTTCCCCGCCGGCCCCTCCACCTTCTGCCCCCCCAGCCGCGGGGGCTTTACTGCCGCTTTGCGCGCAGGGTCTGATTTGGGTTGTTTTTTTTTTTAATTTGCTATTTAAAAACCCGCGGAACTAGCCAGATTTCGTGCTAATGAAAAGAGAATCTGGATCGCGGACTGTGCAAAAATTTGCATCTCAAAGGGGAAAAGAGGAAGTCACTAAGAAAGGCGAATCCACGCCGAGGGAGCGCACGGCCAGAATTAGGGTAATGCCGCTTCGGTCAGCTCGGTTCCGAAGGCATTTGCTCGTCAAACTCCATCCCGAACGCCGAGAACGACGGAAATGGAAAACGCCTAATGAAAACAAAGGGGGAAACAACAGGTCCTTCAGTCCTCTGCCATCCATCAACCACCGCGGGTTATCAAAAACACGGGAGGGGAAAAAATCCCCGCAGCTGCAAGCGCGTCTCGAGAAATCTCGAGGAGACAAACACCCGCATAGGAGGAAATTCTTTGCCCCCACTTCAGTCTGCAGGAGTTTCGCCGTAATTAGAATGAGAGGAAGGCTGCTGGATAACACGGGAATTATTTTCCCCGCTTACGCTGTCAAATGATCATTTTGCCCTGCAGTGAAATCTCAATAATTATAACGCCGAAGCGCGAAAGAACAAAGAAATAAAAAAAGGGGTGTTTTCTCCCAGGGAGCGGGGGGAGGGGGGGCAGCCGCCATCGCAGGGCTGGAAGCTCGTCCTTTCCCTGATTATCTTTCCGGGGGCCGCGCGTGCCCGAGCCGAGCGGCAAGCAGCCCCCCGCCGCCTTTCCCGGGGCGAGCCCCCCCGCCGACCCCGTCAGACGGGAGCGGGCACCTCCGCGCCCAGCGCGGCCGAGTCCCGAGGCTCAGGAGCCGCGGCCCCCCCGGCGTCGCCCGCCGGCCCCCCGGCGTCGCCGGCTGCGGCGCAAGCCGAGCCTTCGCACCCGTCCCGACGGCGACCGCCCGGCGCAGGGGAAGGCGAGGGGAAACGAGAGCGAGAGGGGACGGAAAAGGGGGGGGGGGGGGGCGGATAAAGGAGGCGAGCAAGAAAAACAAGACAGAACGCTTGCTCCACAGCCCTCGGCTAAATTACAAACCAGTTTACTGAGGTGGAAAGCTGCAGTGAGCTGAGGAGGAATATGTGGAAACCATCTGCAGATTTAAAAATAATCTATTTTACGATCACCCCCGAACATATTCTTTTGCAGAAACCAAATAGGATTTGTTGTTGTTGTTTTGTGCAAACTGTTAGGGAAAAATTACTAGAAACACGCAGGGGGTTTTGCCTTCTTGAGTACTGAGAGGCTAAATATGCCCTTCCTTATGTTTAGAATAGTAACAGTCATCTTAAAATTAACTCGGGCTGCATCAGAGCTTACAAACAGTTGCAATTCCGAGCCTGCAGAAAGCAGGACAAACCTGCACCGGGATATCTAGCGCTTCTAGCTGACAGATGTCTTCCTACGTACAGTAAATATAGGTCGTCTCTGCCTACCCAGAGAACCGTAGCTCTTAATTAAGCAGGCCGCCAGCAGCATATGTAATGATTTTGCGCAGCTTGCTGAGCGAGCCGCCCCTTGATTAGGCGGGGGGGGGGGGAAGGCGCGCGCGCGAGGGAGCCGTCTCCCCCCGACCCGACGTCCCCGCCGCGGCTCCGGTCGTTACCTCGCGCCCCGAAATCCGCCTAACGAGCTCAGAAGGGTGCGGAGTCGCGCATCGCCCTCGCCGCCCGCCGCAGCCCACGGCCTCGCCCCGGCCCAGCCCGAAGCCCGGCTTCGCCGACGGCAGCCAGAGGGGGTCATTAAGCTTTGCAGGCTAAACCTCGCTCCTCCTTGTAAAGCCACTTCTGGATTAAATTATCTCCAGGCTCCGGGAGCCAGAGACAAACGAGCTAATGAAATTCATGCTGCATTATGATAAAGTCGCGCCGAGCCCTCGGCGGAGGGGCAGCCGGCGCTGGGGTGGGCGAGGGCAGGCGGCAGCGCCCGCCGCTCCCGGGGTCCCTAGGAGAAGGCGGCGGCGCAGCCGCGAGGAGGAGGGCGAGAGCTGGGCCAAGCTTCGCGGCCAGCAGCCGCGCACCACCCGAACACCCGTTTGCGCGTAGAGGATGCTCCGAATCCGACAGCCGGTCTTTAAAGCCCCGCGCGTTAGAGGGGAGGGAGAGCGGAGCCCAAGCACGCGGCCCGGAGCCCCTCGCAGGCTATTTCTGCGGCCAGAAATACACTCGGCAGGGCGAGAACAGCACAAACGCGTCTATTCGCAAAGGCCAAAACGCTGATGCTGGCGACGCTCTGGCTCTCCAGAAGAGAGAGCGAGAAGCTTCCGAGAGCCCGCGGGGAAAAGCCTCGAGGCCAGAGAGCTCCCTCTGCGACGCAGAAATCTGCGAGCGCGCTGCACGCCCCTGCCCCGCGCCGGGCTTAAACGAACCCCGCTAAAGCCAAGGCCTTGTTCCGATCTGACGGGAGAACCCCGAAGCCTCACAAGGGGAACTCCTGCTGCCTAAAACTCGGGAGCCACGCGGAGCGACCCCCGTTCGCCGCCCCGGCCCCGCGCGCACGCGCAGAGACGCGCGGCGCAGCCCCTCCTCCCCTCCCCACCGCTCACCCGGGGAAAAAACCTGAAGGCGACTCGAACAAAGAGCAGAACTTCCTCCCTGCTCATTAGCGCTGGAAAAGCAACGGAAGAAAAAAATCCCCAGGACGTAACCGCCTCTCCAGCGCCGAAGCCTGAACGGCTCGGAGAGGGTGGTTGGGTCGACGCTTTGCCTTTCGCCTTGTTCGAAGCGCTGGTCCGCACGTTTCCACCGAGGCGGCGCAGAGGGGAGCCCCTGCCAGCGAGGGCACCCCCAAACCCGGCTGGCCCGCGTGTCTCCGCAGCCCCCGAAGCCGCCCGCGCTTTGCCACGAGCCCTCCTCCGTTCACCCCCGTTCCCGCGCTGAAGAGGCTGGGGAGCAACTGGGGAGCCGCGGGCTTTCGCCGGGGGAAACGACCCTCGCTCGCGTCAGCGCCGCTCCCCCCGACGGGGGCACGGCACAAATTCGCTACGGAGCCTCTTTGCCGCACGCGGGGGCCGCGGCGACGGCAGCGCGGCCGGGAGGAGGAGGAGGAGGAGGAGAAGCAGCCCCCTTCCCGCACGGCAACACCATCCGCCGCATCTTATCAATAATTATTAAGACAAGGCGAATGTACGTTGACCTAGTTAGAGGTCCACGAACAAAACCAGCGACGGCAGCTTTGTTTAACGGCCCGGCAGCTCTGACGGAGACAGGCCTGTCTGGCTGCTGTGGGAGCCTCATGGCGAGCATCCGCACCCCGCAAGGCCCAGCGGCACCCGAAACGTGCAGCGGGGCTCACAGGGAGAGGGGTCTGCACGCCAGCGGCTGGAGGCCGCCTGCTCCCGCTCCCTGCCAGCGCAGACCCTCTTCTCCGGGAAGAAGGGCAGGCCACCGCCCGTTCTGCGGCCACGCCGCGCGGGGCCGGCGACCGGGACGCTGAGGAGGGAGCCCAGGGGCCGGGCGCGCGCCAGGACCACGTTGCCCTTTGGCAGAGGAGGAAGGGCGGGCTCCGGCAGCCGGGGCAGGAGGAGCTGGGGTGCCCGGCTCCGGGGCCACGCTGGCTGCACACCCCCCAACTTCGGTCGCCTTCCTCCTGCCGCCGCTCTCCAGGACTGAGCCGAGTCTGGCTGGAAGCGGCGACGTGCCCGCCAAGTCTCGGCCCAGTGCTGTTGGCGCTTCATCAACCCTCTAGACACCTCTTGAAATCCTCGCTGACAGATCTTGCCGGGTAGCACGGAGACTTACGGCAAGCAATGACGAGGGCAGGACAGCGCTGCCACGGTCCCAGCCGCTTGCCAACACCGGCACACTCTGCCGCGAGGCACTTGATTCGGGGGGCTCGTGAGGAGGCCAGCGGGCCCTCGGAAGGAAAGCAGTACCTCCAGGATTGGGGACCTCAACCGGAAAACCAACGATGGAGAGAGTCACGGAAAGGTCTGGGGAGGAAGGGACCTGTCAAGGCCATCTAGTCCAACCCCCTGCCATGAGCAGGGACATCCCCAACCAGATCAGGTTGCCCAGAGCCCCGTCCAGCCTGACCTGGAATGTTTCCAGGGATGGGGCATCTCCCACCTCTCTGGGCAACCTGTGCCAGGGCCTCACCACCCTCACCGTGAAAAAAAAATTCTTCCTCTTATCTAATCTAAATCCCCCTCTTGTAGTTTAAAACCATCACCCCTTGTCCTATTCACAGCAGGCCCTGCTAAAAAGTCTGTCCCCATCTTTCCTATAAACCCCCTTTAAGTACTGAAAAGCCGCAATAAGGTCTCCCCGGAGCCTTCTCTTCTCCAGGCTGAACAACCCCAACTCTCTCAGCCTGTCTCCGTAGCAGAGGGGCTCCAGCCCTCGGATCATCTCCGTGGCCCGCTCTGGCCCCACTCCAGCAGGTCCATGTCCTTCTTGTGCTGGGGCCCCAGCGCTGGAGGCAGCACTGCGGGGGGGTCTCCCCAGAGCGGAGCAGAGGGGCAGAATCCCCTCCCTCGCCCTGCTGCCCACGCTGCTGGGGATGCAGCCCAGGGCACGGGTGGCTTTCTGGGCTGCGAGCGCACAGTGCCGGGTCACGCTGAGCTTCTCATCCCCCAGCACCCCCAAGCCCTTCTCGGCAGGGCTGCTCTCCATCCCTTCATCCCCCAGCCTGTATCGGTACCGGGGGCTGCCCCGACCCAGGCGCAGGACCTTGCACTTGGCCTTGTTGAACCTCACGAGGTTCGCCCAGGCCCACCTCTCGAGCTTGTCCGGGTCCCTCGGGATGGCATCCCGTCCCTCCGGCGTGTCCACCGCCCCGCTCAGCTTGGTGTCGTCCGCAGACTTGCTGAGGGGGCCCTCGATCCCGCTGCCTGTCACTGATGAAGATACTAAACAGCACCGGTCCCAGTACGGACCCCCGAGGGAGGGCCCGTGAGCACGGCCATTCCTGCAGTCCGCTTCCCTCCCGCGGAAGGAAAAAACGTTCACAAAAACGACTCAGGGCTGGAAGAATGAGCCAGGTGTTGCGGGACGCAGCACAATCCCTGGGCCCATCCGCGAGCGGGGCCTCGGTCACCGCAGACACGGAGAAGAGAGATCCCGTGTCCTGACAGCGGCGCAACAGTATCCCCGGCCCGGGAGCTCAACTTAGGCAAATTCCGTCTTGAAATGAGATGCAATTTCCTAGCAAGGAGTAACGCGATGCCGGGGCAGCTAACCGGGAGAGCGAGCAGGCTCCACGTGGCGCCAAGTCTTTCAACGCGATGAGGTTTTGTTACGACGTACTTTCGTCCCCCTCCCGAGTGCCCGGGGCGGAAGGGGGCTGGGTGACGCCCCGGCCCCGACACAGCTCTCGGCGTTGGGCTTTCGCCTGGGGGAAGCGGGGAGCGGCGCACGAGGGCCTGGCGCCCCCGGGCATCGCCGCTGGGTTGCCCGTTGTTTTCGGAAAGCACGCTCCCTCGGGAGGGGAGCGGCTGTTTGTCACCACAGCGGCACGGAGACGCACGACAGCCCCCCGCGCCCACGCTGGGCTCCGCTCGGTCCGGGGTGTTCGGTTCCTGGGACCCGGGACCCCGCAATTCGCCAGAGACTCGGGTGCGACCTACCGCGTCTCGCTCGCCCGCGGCACGCGTGCGCGCACACACGGCTTTATCCGAGACCTGAGCTCCTTCTGTCCCGCTCCTGCCTCCGGTTTGCTTCCCCGCAGTGACATTTGGGATGAATCCCTTCACCTCCGGGAAACGTGAGAGGCTCTCGAGAGGTGCCCGTCCCCACCCCCGCCAGGCCGAGCATCGCTTGGGGCAAGGGACGCGAGGACAGCGCGGGCGCTGTCGTCACCGGCCCGGGGGGACACCTCCTCGGCCGCTGGCCTTCTGCCCACGGCTCTGCACGGTTCAGCGGTGCCTTTATAGCATTCGCTGTGCCAGGAGAGCCCGAGGCCCCAGCGCCAGCTCCAGCAGTCCCGGCTGCCGCGGAGAGGCAGCGGCCCGCGCCGGGCAGCCACCACGGCTGGCTCACCCCAGGAGCGCAGGCGCAGGAGGGAGCCGCGGACGCGGGGCTGCCCCGGGGCAGCCCGGAGCGAGCCTCCATCCAGGCTCGCCGCGCAGCACCCAGCCTCGCGTCTCCAGCTCCGAAGGCGACGGACCACGGGCGCTCCCCCCCGAAGGGCTTGGCGACAGGCTCCCGCTACAGGACCCCCCCGAACGCAGCCCTTCCGTCTAGGGCAGGGACCCAGATCCCCGTCCCTCCCCAGCCAGGGAACGCTCGCGCTTTGCTCCCAGCCCCGGTCCGGCCCCCGCGGCGCTGCAGCCAGATCTCGCCTCCAAAAAGCCTTTCAGAGCTGACGGGATACAAATGATTCATCCCTTTCAGCTGCTATTCAAGCCTTGCTGGCCACCGTCCTCGGCAGCCGCTGGCTCGCACGCGCGCCTCCGAGGCTGCGCTGGAAGGGCGGGCGAAGGGCGGCGGGGCGGTTTTGGGAGCAAGGAGGGGCAAGCGCAGCGCCCGCACGCAGCCACGGAGGAGGCTCCTCATCCCCGAGCGCCAAGGAAGGCGACGCGGGCGCAGACCGCGCACGCAGGGGAGCGGAGAGCCGTGCCGCCGGCGGGCAGGGCGAGCGCGCTTTCGCTGCGGAAAGCTGAGCTGCCAAACGCCGAGCTCTCCCAGGGAAGGCGGCGGGGAGGGCAGCACGGGACGGGGTAGCGACGCTCCTCGCTGACACGCGTCAGCGGGCGCGCAAGCTGAAGCGGCGGGGCCAATACCCAGCCGGTTCGCAATCGTTTTATTCATAAAAACACTGCAAACTTCACGCGCGCTCGCTAATTACTCAACCCGCTCCTCTGTCGGGTGAATAATGAGGGGAAAAATAATCAGCAATTTGTTCAAAACCACACGGAGAAGTCCACAGATTGAGTTACTGCAGCGCTCCGCTCTGCACGCTGAAGCTCGGAGCCGACGTCTCCCGCGCAGCCGTGCCGTTGCGCGTATAAAAACCCCCGGCGCGCACAAAAGAGCAGCCCACGCGCAACCAGTGCCCGCCACCCGGCAGCGTTTTCGGCCCACGCACGCGCCCGCTCCTGCCGGCCGGTTCAGGCCCCGCTGAGACGCAGCCCCCAGCCCTTCCTTGCAGAGATGCTTCTTGCAGCCCGGTCTGCAGTCCGGTTCAGAGCAACCGGACCCGAGGGGCCGGAGGCGGATGGGCCAGGGCGGGCCACGGCGCTCGGACCCCAGGAGCAGGGGCCGCAGCTCCCGCCGACCCTCGCAAGCCCGCTTTTGAGCGAGACGCGCCGAGAGCCCCGCTCTCCTCTGCTCCTTCGGGTTTCTTTTTCCGCCGCGCTCGCTCCGAAGCACCAAGAGCAGCACGGCCGGACAAGCTGCCGTAACCCACCTCCTTTGGAGCCGAGCCCTGCCCTAACGCCGGCTGCACGCGCTCGCTCCCCCGGCCGCTCGCTGCTCAGGGCCACGCTGGGAGCCGCACGCAGCACCCCGAACCCCATCCCACGCGGCCGGAGGCCGTTTCCAAGGGCTCCGGGGCTGAGCCGGGCCTGGCACGGCTATACCTTGGAGGAGAAATGTCCTTAAAGAGCGGCAAGGAGCCTCCTCGGGGGATGCCGCTCGTCAGCACACGCCCAAAGCGGGAACGAAGGAGCGAGGGAAAACCAGCCGGCAGCGAGAGGGCTGGGCGGGAGATCTCAGGACTTTTGGCTGGAGAGGCACTGGAAGGCCGGCAGGTCTGCTCCCGAGGGGCCGCTTCGGCCGGGGGGTCATTGCCTTCGCACGCTAATCGTTTTAAAAGAAAACCGTCCACTAAAAGAGCGCGAAAAAGCATCGCAGGCCGTTAGCGCTGGAGGCCCCCGCCTCATGCGCCCAAACACCCCGACGCGGCGTCGCCCTGTTGGTCCGTGGGGAAGGAGGTGGGGGTCAGGACAAGGCCACCGAGAGCCCCGGGGCCACCGCGAGCCCCGGGGCCACCGCGCAGGTCTGGCCAGCACCGCGTTTCAGACACAGGCTCTCCAACTCCAGCAAAGTTGCGGACAAGCGTTAGCGTCTCCGTAGCGGCAAACGGGAGCGCGCGCCTTCCAGAGCGTAATCACGGAGAGGCGAGGGGAGGATGGAAACAAAAGGCAGCAATAAATCACTTCCCTGCTGCTACCCGAGGAGATATAATTAAGCTTATGCCTCGAGCGGCGACGCTGACAGCAGTCCTGGAACGAGATAAGCGTAACGCGCGAGGTGAGGCCGCGGCGCCGCAACCGCGGAGTGGCAGGGGACGCGTGTGCTCGGCAGCGGTCCTCGGTCAGGGCGCCGCGTCCCGCTCGCGCTTAAGCACAGCCTTAACTGCGAGCCCGTGAAAGGCCCGCTGAGCTCCAGAGGCTCCTTTGCGGGCTCCGCAGGCGCGGGGTGGGCTGCGGGCTGCTCGGCGTCGCTCCCCAGGGACGGAAGCGGCGAGAAACCCCACGAGCGGGGGGACTCGCAAGGGCCCCAGCCGGCCTGCTCGGCACGGGCGCCGAGGCTTGAAGCCGAGCTGCTCAAAGCCCCCTTACAAAGGCCAAGAACGCCGGGGGCGGCGCAAACCACCTCCTCCTCGGACACATCTGCACTATCTCAAATGCTTTCCTTGACTCTCTTAAAAATTCAGCCACCCTGTATTAATTCTCGCTTATTCAGAAGAAGTTAGCGTGGGTTTTTTTGTAGCACGCAATCGTTGAAGACGATCCCAAACCAGGAGCAAATTTTCAAAGTGTCTCATCCTGCGATATTTTTCAAACCTTCTTATTTTAAAGTGTCCGTAGGAGCCTCGTTCTGCCCTTGCCCGCAGCACCGTAAAGTTTGCGGGCGGCGTTCTGACGAACGCGCTCCTGCGGAAAGCTCCGCGGCTCCGCCGATGCCGGCCCAGGCGCTATTACCCGCCGCCGCCCCCGCCGAGGGGTCAGACCCGGCTTTGGGCGCCCGGGCCAGAGCAGGGTACCCCAAAGGCACCCGAGCCCGGGCGGCGTTTCCCCAGCGAGGGCCTCTCCCTGCCCGCCCGCGCCGGTGCCCGGCACCGCGCCACGCGGCCGCCGGCGTCCCACCTCCTCCCCGGCCGGGAGGAGCCTCCGAAGCACAGAGCAGGGCCCGGCTCCGCCGAGAGCGCCCAGCTGCCATCTGGACGGATAACAGGATTTTTTTTTTTCCATGCGTATATGAAAGAGGGGGTGGGGGATGGCTGAGGAGAAACGAGGCTGCAAAATGAATTCAGCATCAATTATTCTAAAATATGCGTGTTAATACGGGAAGGGCTCCGCGGCCGCATCCGTCTCCGCTTCTGTTCACCGCGAGCATCAAAACGTGACCCGGGAAGACGACAGCATCTCGCGTCTCACTTACACAAACACGAGCCGGGAAAGGGGGGATATTAAAAAGGGAGACAATGCCGCATATTAAAATGCCACAGATGGAGCTTTCCGCAGCCTTTGCGGGCTGCCTCGGAGATTATTGCTGGGCCATATTGTATTAAAAATGGGGGGTGGGTGTGTTATTTATTTAATTTTTGAACAAATTCCGTCTCCTACTCACGCGGGATGGATAAAGCGAGCTCCTGAGCTGCAGCCAGCTTTTCCAGCAAACCCACGTGAAAAAAAGCATTTTCATTAATACAAACTGTTTGCAGTAGGTAAATTAATTCGGGAAATGGTTTTCATACATGGCAAATTATACGTTCAGCGAAAACACCAGACGACACTCTGCAGCCATAACACAAGCCCTGCGTTTGCTCTAACGAAGCAGGATTGCCAGGTAAAGGCAGGTAGCCGCGACGATTAAACAAACAAGTCGAGAGGCGAGTAAACGCCGGGGAGGGCCGGCGGTGCCGGGAGGCTGTCAGACTCCCGCAGCCATCCCAGGAGCCGGCCCCGCGGGCTCGAGCTCCCCGGCGAGGGGCAGGAGGGAGCGGAGGAGCCCGTGCCCCTTCCCGTCGCTGCGGCGCGAGGCCGGAGGGTCCCGTCGCGCCAAGGCGCGAGGGGACGCGAGGTCCGAGAGCAGAGCGGCGAAGAGCGCGGCGCGGCTGGCCGAGGAGCCACCGAAGGCCAACCCTCCGCCATCGCCAGCCGAGAAACGAGCCCAAATATCACGCTCCTCCTCGCAAGTTTCTCTCTGGCTCTCAAACCTCGTTACGTCTCCTTTAGCGGTCCCGCTCCCCAGCGCCTGCTTACGGCGAGGGAAGCGATATATAATTGATGAAATGCCGATGCGCTTCGGCCCCAGTCCCAGCCAGAAGACATCTGTTCTGCACGTAGACTCGCTCAGGTGCTGTCACGCCGCATTTACCGCAGCGTATCGGAGCCCGACCGCGTACGCTCGCGTCGGGCCAACCCAGAGCTGTACTACCGCACGGCTCGGGGTGTCGGGAGCTAGCGAGAGATCGCTGGAGGTAGTTATGCCTCTCCGCTGCGACCGTCCTGCCTTCGCTGCCCTGCGTCTCAGGCTCATTTCCAGAAATCGCCTTCAGCTTCCTTCCCCCCATCGCTCGGTGCCAGCGGCCGCACCGAGCCTGCGACCCAGGCTGCCGGGCGTCTGGGGCGCCGGCGCCGCTGCGCCCTTCCCTCTCCTCCACGGTCGCGACCGCTGAAGACGATGGCTGAACGGAAGGCAGGTACGCCGCCTTGGAAGCGGAGGAGCCATCTCGGCGACTTGAGGAGCAGAGCAAATCTCGATCCCCGCATTTGTCACGGGGAATTGAGAGCCACGGAAGGAGGGGGCAGCGTTTCATAACAGCCTGCCGCATCAGAAAACAAAGAATGATAAAGAATCTTTTAGTCACCTCTTAATTACATATTCCGGGCGCATTAAGAAAGGAGAAATGCATCTCGGGTCACTGCCTGTCACCGCGACAAAGGCCCGTGATGAGTTCTGTATTCAAAATATTTGCGCTAATTATCAGCACGGTTCCCCTTTGCAAGCGCTCGGAGGGAAGGATGGCGTTTCACCCGAGGGAATCGGCTCGCAGCCCGCACTCCTTTCTCTGCACTACAGATAAATATACTCGTGCGCGTGTATATTTTTACCAACGTGCCCGTGTGTGTATCCATGGAGAAAAACCTATAAATGCCTAACGCTCATCTTGGGGGGCTGGGGAGCGGGCGCAGCGGAAGAGGGGCTCTCTTCCTCTCTCCTGCAGCTGCCGGCAACGATCCGGGCCGAGACGCGACGGCCTCCGCTGGATTTCCGAAGGTGGGAGCGGGTACTCTAACCCCGGGGCGACCGCCGCAGCCACGGCTTGGTCCAACGGAGAACATCCCTCTGCCGGTGCAACCGCCCAGGGAAGGAGAGAAATGCGCTGAACGCAAACGGCGACTGACCTTTAATTAGCGCATAAGTAGGCACGAGGGGGAAAACCCCCCAGAACTTCCCGAGGCACCTTCCCTTTCTCAAGGGCAGCAGGAACCACAGCGTCGCCACGTCGGTGACTCTGATTTTCCCGGCGGGGGCTCCCACAAAGCATCCTCAGCCTCTCTGCCGGCGCTGCCGCTGAGCCCACCTCCCCAGACGGCCAAGAGGAGGGCGAGGGATGGGCAACGCAGTTGCCAGGCTCCCCCCACGGTGCTGGCAGGGCCTTATCCTAAGGGAGGCAAGAGAAGGGCCAAAGGCACGCGGTCCCTGCTGCTTGGCCCCGGATCGCTCCTGCCACCTGGCAGGACACAGGGCAGAACTCCTGCCCGGGGACATCCTCCTCGTTTGCCGCAAACCAACCCGTGCCAAAAGCCGAGCAGAGCAATCCCCGCGAGCCCTGGTGCTGCCTGGGGCCACCAAGACAGCACGCTGGCCCACGCCTTGGCGCCCACGCCTTGGCGTCCGGCTCGTGGGACTCCGCGTTATTTCCCCTATTTGGTGCCAGCCAATAACCCGCGCCGCCTTCCCGATGTACCGAATCTAACCCGTCCTCGCACCACGGAGCAGCCCCTTTTCCTCAGCAGGCATTTAATCCGCCTGGAGAGGAGCAAAACCATGTCTCTGTAAACGGGGCGAGGAGAACATAGCGTGCTTTGGGTTCCTCAGGAAAGCACGTGGAACCGGGAGACTTATTAATAAATTCTTCTTTGTTCTGTATTGTCGGTGATAAATAGCCGCACTCAGCATCAATAACTGCAAACATCCTTGGGAAAGAGAGACACGCAGAAACCCATCACGCCGCTGAAAGCGGAGAATGGATTCAATTTCAGTTTTGAAGGCAAATTTCACAGTCCTAAACAAAATTATCTGAGGGGGCTGCTGTGGCCACACATGCAATAAACGTAAGGTTATGGCTGCTAAACCAGGAGAACGGCTCCCAGGAGCTGTAATATCTTAAGCTAAAGGACAAGGAAGAATAGCCCCGTTCAGGATGACGCCTTTGGAAAAATAACATTTACGGTTCCAAATAAAAAATGTTTTTATTAAGGGAACACAGCACTTCTGGAATGTTGCGGCCCTGGAGATTACTCAAACTCCCGCCCCTTCGCTGGCATCCGAAAGTAAATTTCCATGAGATTTTAAACACTGCTGAGACCTCAATAATTTGGGGGTAGGAGGGAAAAGAGAGCAGTAGCTAGAGACATTCCTAATGGCGAAGACATGAAAAACGCAGCTTTATTTTTTGATGATCGCATTAGATTTTTTATCACAGAGATGAAAAATGAGCAGCTACCACCTCCTAATTCACTGCCTGGGGACTGGATTCCTCTCCGCTGCTCCGCGAGGAGAGGCGCTGAAAGCACCGAGTTATATTTAAGAAGAGCCCGCTCCATCGTGGAAAAATGGGAAGCTAGTGCAAAGCGCACGTACCGAGGGGACGAGAAAGCCCAGTCCCACGCTCAGCACGCGCGGCAAACTCTAGGTTTCCAGGTGAACGGCTTTAAAGGCCATACAAATAAAGACGAGAAAGGGTAGAAACTGGAAACCGTGACACCTGGCGTTGCCCGGCTCACTCGGCAGCCCAGCTGGCACCCCCCAGCAGTCGGGGAAGGCAGGCAGCACAGGGTCGTGGGGCGGGGGGGGGGACGACACGAGCCGCCCGTTCTGCCAACGCAGCGCAATTAACACTCCGCGGGGTCGCACGTAACGACACAACCCTGCCGGAACCCCGCCGCGGGTGGGGTGTCGCGCAAACCCCCGCGGGCCACCGCCCAGCTCCGAGCCCCCGCGGGCCGCTGGGCCCCGAGGCCGGTCAGCACCGCGGACAGCGACGGGGGGGGGGGGGGGGGTGGTTCAGCACCACGGACAGCGACGGGGGTTTGGTTCAGCACCGGGGACAGTGGTGGTTCAGCACCACGGACAGCGCCGCGGCCCGGACGGGGCCCCCCCGCTCCCCCGCCCGAGGGACCCCCCACCCCGCTCCCCCACCCGCGGGACCCCCCCACCCCGCCCCCCTGCCCGCTGGAGACGCGGGTCCGGCTCCTCCATCGCGGCGTGCGGGCACAGGAAGGGGCGCTTTCCGGCCCGGGTACGCGAGAGGCGCGCCCTGCTCCGGGGGCTCCGAGCGCCGACGCGGCGGAGGAAGAACTCGGCTTCTCGTGCCTTCTTGCCTGCAAAAACCTCGCAGCTGCCAGCGTGTGTTTCCACCTACAGACGTAGTGGCTTCCCTGGGAAGCTCCGAGGTGTAGGAAGTGCCATCCAAGATGGGCTGAGGAAGCGGTACAACCACCCAGCACACGCACCGCGGATGCGAGGAGACACGGTGGATAGAGTTTTCGTTTCCCTGAACAGTTTCTCCCCTGAGATACCACCTGGATACACGCAAAAGTCCGCCAGCGGCCACAAGCCCCAGGCCGGCTTTGCACCCGCAGGCACAGAAGAGCTCTCCTCCTGCCACTGGGCTGCGGGGCCGGATGAGTTTGCGCGCGCACCCGGGCTTATTGGCCAAAGCCGGCCGTAGCAGCGCTTTTCCGACAGCATTAAAAGCTCAGCACCGCTGCTAACGCTCCCTTTGGGCGACACGAGCAAGTTTCAGACGGGTGTCACAAAAGCGACCGTGTCTTGCTGGAGTTTAACCTGGCTGAAAGGCGCAAGTGCTAAAGGAAGCTATTTGCGCAGCAGCCTCGCGACAGGGCATCCCCCTTTTCTTTCTTGGTAATCCTCTGCTCTGTAACCACTTTTTTCCTCACGCTTTAACTTGGAGCACCACGAGTTTGAAAGGATAAAGTGCATTAAGAGTTTTAATGCTGAGGAAGGTACCAGCCTGACATTTTAATAACGCTAACGCTCTGGAATTTGCCGAGTTATCGCTGTAATGCGTATCCCAACACCAGCCCCTCCGCTGTGACTACTACAAGCTCTATACCACGTTAAACACCACGGGCTTTCCTGTTGCTCGGGGTAAAGAAATCGGCCCCTTCTACGGTGTCCGGGACAGCCGCCCATCTTCCAGCGCCACGTGCAGAGACGTCCGAGGGATTACCACCTTCTCTCCCATCAGGTCAGAGACCTTCCTCACCCTCTCCCTCCTGAAGAGCTCAGCTGTAGCGACGACTAAAGCGACGGCGTAAAGAGACGAAGGCTGCTTCTAACGGGCTTTTTTGTCTCGGCACAGAACCGAGCACTCTCGAACGCCAGTTTCCCAGTCTGCCTCTTGCAGAATCATTCCCGAGCCATTGCTTATACATCCTGCGGCTCAATTTAACGTTACTCCAATTACTTGGTCCTTTGCCTCTGTCAAGCCTGAAATTCATCCTAAGCCAGCGCATGTAAATCAGCAAGGATAGGATGCAGTTTAGATGACGCAGTAAGGGACAGACGAATAGGAGGGACTCTCTTAAAAACAAAGAGGACCGTTCCTGTCCACAGAAACGGGGTGGGAAGAGACGGACGTCAACGAGCTCTGCTGCGACAGCCACTCGAGCATCCCCCACGGCTGCACGACAGGCCCCGCTTAGCCGCAAGCCCTGACAGCCGGGACGGCTGCAGGAGATTTGGGGAGCTCCGGGAACGGCAGCAGCTGCCCCATCCCCGCGCGCAGGGGAGCTACGCGAGCCGCCAGCACCCACAGCCTCACCTGCCCCCTGCCCCGCTCCCCCACCTCGCGTCCAGCCACAGCAGCCGCTAAAACCGTATAGATACGGAGGCCGAGACAAGCAGTGAAGGGAACCCCCCGGGTTCAGCACTGAAAGGTGCCCCCGCCTGCGTCTTCTGGTGTCTCTGCTCCCAGACACCAGCAAAGTTCCGGCCACGAAGCACCCGCTCAAGCCCCTGGTTCTGCTTCCGCAGAGGAAGCCAAGTCCTCGCGCTCTCTGGCCCCCCTTCCCTCACGTCCGAGTAAAAAACCCTAAATGGGCTAAGAGCATCAATCCAATTCGATCTAAAAACGGAGAGGTATCAAAAAGTTATAAGCCCACACATCTACACAAGATACAGCTAAAATGCAGCCAAACGCAAGGTGTTTTGGAAAGTTAAGGCCCGGTGACGGGAGGGAAGAAATTGCCTCCCCTTCCGTCTCCGAAACACACACAGGCTGCTCTGCAAAGCCTAACGGCAACGGGCACCAGGGCACGTCTTGGGCTTCCAGACCCCTCTCCTGTGCGTGCAGCCCACGCGCTGTGACCGGGCTTACTGAGCAAGAATTTGAAAGCTGAGTTCAACGGAGGCTTAAAATGAGCTTAAGTTTCGCACGCAAAGTCAAACGCAAAAGCAAGTAAGCGGCAGGAAGCCCGAAGAGTAAATGACACCGTTACATCTTGTGTCTAATGAGTGACACCAGGTAACGCTGGCAAATTGCTCACCTAGAGACGGCGTCTCTGAATCGCTGATGGATGAACAAGCCTTTTTTTTCCCCTCATCAGCACACATCACCGGGAATGATGGAGCACGTTTTTCTGACGGCGCTGGAGACTGTCACAATCGTTTGCCGAATCCAGTCCTGCTAGCCATATTTTGGTAGAAAACCAAGCGGCGCTAAGTCAAATCCTCGGCTGACAGAAGCTGGAAAAGCTCCCCGAGGGTCAGCTAAAACCAGCTGCGCGCCTCCCACCCTCGCCTTCTCGCAGACGCGATCCTGACTAATCAACGTGCGCAAGACGGGGAGACGGCGCGTTTGGGACGAAGCTAACGGGCAATATTAAAAGCACCCAAGTAGCACACAGAGAGACGGTTTAGTACACGAGAACAAGCAGGTCGTGGCCGATGCGCGGCCCGAGTTGCGTAAAAAGCCGCCCCAACGCGGAGCGCGCGCGCGGCCGGCCCCGAAGGCGCCGTCGCGCCCGACGGCGGCGGCTGCCCCTGGCCCGGGCCAGGCAGCGAGCGCGGCCCGTCACATGGGGAAGCCTCGCGGCTGAGCTGCGATGCGTAAAAGGATTTACAGATGTAAAGCCACGTCTCGATAGCGCTCGGAACAAATCCCTGACATCCTTCACACAGCTCTGCACTAACAGGTTAGGCTCTAGCAGAGTGGAAACGGCAGCTCCCCGCTATCTCCGCGTCTCCGCTCCCGTTAACCGTTTGAAGCCTTCCTGCCTCGGCGGCAAGGTGGGGCTGGATCGGCGGAGGCAGGACGCTCCGCGCTGACAATTATTCTCCGCTCAGGACTAGCCATTTGCATGCAGTTCATTTGCGATGCAGAAAAGCTTGAACCTGTCATTACTGCTTGGCATCAGTACAGCACTGTGAAAAGACACCGCTCGGAACATGCGCACAGCGCTGCACCCTATTTTCTTTAATCTAGGCTAAAACGACAATGAGAGAAAGCAGGAGGGAGGGAGAGGGCGACGGGGAAAGCGTCTTCTCCGTAAACAAGAGTTTGATTCTCCGAGGAGGCAGGCGCGAGTGTTCTGCTCGGCGCTGCGAAGGCCGGCGCGGGGACGATCGGGGACAGGCTGGAAGCGAGGGCTCTTCGCAGCGCAGATGGGCAGCGCGTGCAGATGACATTGGACTGGTCCCCTCCGCGCAGCTGGAATTCGCTCAACAGCGTTATCCCCTGGAAAGGGCTCCAGGAGCCGCCATTTGGCTGTCGGCGCGCCGTCCGGCCAAGCGGGAGATGCCCAGAGGTCCGCCCCGACACGGGCACGCGCTCGGCACCTCCCGCCCTCCCCGAGCACGACGCGCTGGGGCTGGCAGCGAAGTCAGGGGAGCAGGCGGAAAGCAAAAGCCCCGCAAAGCTCCGCTCCCCGTGGCTGTTTTCTGCCTCCTCCTCCCCACGGGCGGGCATCACCAACGCCTCCTCGCCCAGGGCGGGCGGCTGCAGCGCGCGGGGAGGCGGTGGTGCCCTCCTCGGCCGAGGCGAGGGCTGCCGGGGAGCGCGACTCTCCTCTGCAGCACCTCCGGTCACGTCAACACCCAGTTGCTTTTGGCTAATAACGACCTCCGCGACTGCTTGCGGCAACGTACTCCAGATCCTGACCACGAGCGGCGTGGAAAAGCCCTTCCCAGTGCCAGCGCTGGCCCCGAAAGCCTTGGGCCCACGCCGAGCGCCGTGCCGGCTCCCCGAAGGCGGCAGAGCCCGGACGCGGCAGCACAGACCTCGCCGTCACCGTGCCCGTGGGGCCTCCAGCCTCGGGAAGAGCAGCGCCGCGACGCGCAGGTGATTTAGGAGCCCGGATCCCATCACGATTCAGTGCCAGCAGGGAACCTAACTCCCTCGTTACCTTTCAAATGAGCAGAGCTACACATGAATATTAAACGCCAGCTCGTTCTAGTCCCAGGGAAAGAAGCCGGTCTTTGAGACTCGCTCATTAAGATGCGCCGGACGCCTTGCGCAGGGAGCCCGAGAGCCAATTAAGCAGGACTGTAACAACCCCAAGCCGAAGCCGCGCGCCCAGCCGGGCTCCCAGCCGCCGGCGGGGCTGGCGCGGGGGGCTCCCCGCCGTGCCCGAGCCCCGGCCGCTCCCAGCCCCTCGCCCCGGCCATCCCCGCTCCCGCGCCGCGCTACGCCGCGCCGTTGCCGCTAGCGGAGCGAGGGGCTCCTGGGCAGGAGCCGCCTGAGGCCTCCCCAGCAGGGACGGGCCTCTTCCCAAACCCGTCCCTCCCCGCCAGCCCCTCCCCAAGCAGGGCGACGCGCAAGGATCGGCCGCTTCCAGCGCGGAAAAGGAAAGGACCTTCAGCAAAGTTTATTTGCTGACTTTCAAGCGCCATTATTTCCACGCTGGATCGCGGGTAATGCGATCAGACAAGCCTGACGTTCCTCCTGACTTTGGAAGGACTCTCTTCTCGTTCCGCGGCGCAGCCTCATCCTACCCGCCGCTATCCAACCCCTCCCTCTGGTGCCAGCAGCCCCTGCTTCAAAATCAATTCCTGTATTTCAGACACAAGGGTTGTTTTGCTTGAAAAATGAAGCCGCCCTTCGCAGAGGTAATAGAGAGATCAATACCAGTTACATCGAGTTTCCCGGTGAAAAGGGGGAACCGCCGCGTTTTGATCCCGCTGACCCACGCGCCGGGGCCGTGGCTGCGCCCGGCCGGAGAGCCCCGGCCCTCGCGGGACCTCGGGAGCGGCTCCGCACCCTCCCCTCTCCCTGCCAGCGACAGGAGGGGGCGGCGGGAAAGGCGAGAGAAAATTGTGGCTGCGATTCATAATGCCTCATTAATTTGACAAATGCCGCTTCGTGCGTGCTCCCCGTCAGCCCGGCACTGTCCCAGAAGCCGCTGTATCGCCAGCTACCTCAGATGGAAAATCTACCTGCAAAATCCTGCTGTTTCAAGGGCGGATTAATCGCCGCCGATTCCCACGTCGGCTGCTCCAGCCGCCGCGGCCGGTGGCCGCCGCTCCTGCCCCGGCGGCTGCGCGGGGGAGAGCGGCTCCGGCGAGGGACGCGAACAGAGAGGGAGCGGGCAGGTATCGCAAACAGCTCTCGGAGAAAGCATTCGACCAGCCGCAGCCGCTTCTGACCAGGGCTTGCGTACAGAAGCGATCCCACGGGAAACGCTTCTTCGCTAAAACGAAGCTTTTGCGGACATTTCTCATTTCGGTCACGAACTGAACTCAATTTTGTCTTCATTCCAGAGGAAGTTTCCTTTCTCCCTCCTCCGGACCGTTCGTTTTCCTACGGGAAAAGCAGCGAGACGGACGGGAAGAAGGCACCCCGGAACGGGGGCAGAAGCGCCGGGAGCAGCCCCTGCCCAGCACCCCCTTCCGCTCCCGCCGCTCCCCGTCAGCTCCCGCCCGAGCGCGCTTCGGCAGAGCCAACGGGCGCCTGGGAAGGGAAACGGCCAAGCCTGCCAAAGCCGGGCGGCTCCACCCAAAACCCCGGCTGAGGCCGTGTCCGCGCTCACCGGCACCCGTAAGGAAAAGGAGAGGAGGCGGCCGGAGAAGATGTATGTGCCTAAGGCAGCGTTAGCACAACTCTGCTCGCTGTGCGTTAAATAACTCTTCCAGGGCGCGAGTTAAACGGCAGCGCAGAGCAATCGGGGGACAATAAATCCCCGGTTATAAATTCCGGCGCTAGACTGAGATGATAACCATCGTCCCCGGCCCCAGCGCGGGCAGCGGGGGGACGCGGGGCGAGCCCCGGAGGGAGGAACGCCGGCGCGGGCCCTCTCCCGCCACCGACAACCTCCCAGCCCCGCTCTTCTCCCCCGGAGCGCTCTGTTGGGTCCGGGCCCCGCTTCAGGGACCCCCCAACGCCAGCGGGTGCTCCCCGGGGCCGCTCCAGCGCACACGGGGAGCGCGGATCCCGCCTGGGGCCGTAGCAAAGCGCCGGAGGCCGCTTCCCAAAGCGCGGAGCGTCTCTCGGGGTCCCGGCGGCCCCCGCCTTCCGCTCACACCCCCCCCAAAAACGGAGCCCGGGGCAGGAACCGCCTCCCGAGCTGGGGAGCCAACGCATTTCCAGAGCCTGGCTAGGAGAGAGGAGAAGAGAGGGAGGAATACAAGGTGCCACCCAGCTACCTCGCTGCGCTTCAGCTCTGCCTGCTCGAGCTGTTATTTCCTGCAAATATACTGCACTGTGGGATGCCTGCGATATTTTATAAAGTTAATAACTTTTTTTTAATTGGAGGAGTTTATAGAATCGTGTGAGCAATTAACAATAATTACGTTTAAGACACTTAAATTCCAGGATGCACCACAAACACTGGAATATTAAGCTATAAAAACCCTCGATTGTACATTCAAATTACATTAAGGGTCTGTTGGAAGGAACACGCTCTCGGTTTCAAGAGCCCTGCTCTGCTCTCTTTATACAAGGAGGTTCCATCAGACGAGAAGATCTTGCAGCGGCAGCAGCCCCGGCCCCATCCCGTTCAGCGCTCGGGCTCGGCTAAGCCTGCCCGGCAGCCCCGAGGGAGGCGGCGAGCCCCCCCGGGGCACGCGTGCCGGGCCAGCGCGCCGGCGAAGGCATCGCGGCGGGTTTCCCGGCCACCGCAGCGCCGGTGCCGTTCCGGCGAAGGGAGCTGGGCCAGTGCTTATTTCATTTTAATCACCAGGTGCCAAACTAAATTATTGATGTAGGTTCTCAGTGACAGGTAAGGCATTTTATCACGGCGTCTTTAATAATGCAA
Source organism: Phoenicopterus ruber ruber (assembly GCA_009819775.1). Lineage (NCBI taxonomy): Eukaryota > Metazoa > Chordata > Aves > Phoenicopteriformes > Phoenicopteridae > Phoenicopterus > Phoenicopterus ruber. The sequence continues at coordinate 7,094,496 of CM020237.1, read as the reverse complement.
GAGTCATGATCCTCCACGCTAAAATGTCAAGAATTCTCAGGTTCCCCTCGCCGCGCAGAGAACTCGCGCCCCGTCCCACCCTTCCCCGCCGGCGCCGCGGGCTCCCGCCAGCGCCCACCCCCTCCGCGGCCGACGGCGCAGGCAGCGCCGCGGGGCAGCACCCCGAGCGCGGGCACGCTGCCTTCCCCGCGGGACCCCTCCGGCCCCACGCAGCACCCGGGCCGGGAGCCCGGCCGGCAGGCGTTGGAGCAGGGGGAAGAGCAGGGACAACCAGGGCTTCCAGGACCTTGGCGAACTGACCCCAGCCGCCCCCCGTGCCACGTCCGCGCCGGCGCGCTGCTGCCCGTCCGTCCCGGGCTTCAGCTGCGCCCGAGCGTCCTCAACGGGACCGGAGCCACCAAACGTTTCCTTCGAGCGCGGGGCTGCTCTTCTCCGCTTCCACGTGGGGAAACGCAAGCGGACGTCGCCGTCACGGCTGAAGCGCGCGCCGTCATTCCCCCGCGTGGGGCCTTTTCCCCGCAAAGCCCCGCATCGGGAGCAATTGCGGAAGGCGAACACCCGCCGAGGGGGGTGCAGGGGCCGGGCGCCGCGCTCCCCGTGCAGCACGCTGGAAACGCGCTGCTTACGGACCCCTTTCGTACGCCCCGGCCGCAGAAAAGGACGGGTTTAGAGCCACGGAGGCTTCAGGCTGAGGAACAATAGCAGGCTACCGTCTCCATTTTGAGGCGCGCGCGCCTCCGGCGGGGAAGGGGCCTCTGCCGAGCCGGTGCGGGCTGCACCGCGGAGCTCCGGGGAAAGCAGGCCGTGCTCGTTCAGCGTAACGGGGCGATCTGAACACCTCCGGCAGCCCAGAGGGAGACGAGCGCTGCTTGGCAGGGGTGGCCCGGGGCCACGAGCCCCAGGACGGGCAAGCCCACCCGAGACAGGCTCCGCCAGGGCCGGGGAGCGAGTCCCCGCGAAGCAGCAGAGCCAGTGGGTGACGCGGAGCGAGGGGGACGGTGGGAGCCAGCCTTCCCCAGCGCCGGGCACGAAGGAGCGCTGCCGGGCACGGGCAGGACCTGCAAGGGCCGGTCCCCGGCGCCCCGGGGCGGCCAGCGCCCTGCCCTGCCTCCGGACCCTCGCCGCACCCGGCACGGGGTTCGCTCCAGCCTTTGCATTCCAACGGCACCGCCTGACATTTATAGGGGGAAGTTTTATTCCTGCTGTAAATAACCTCTAATAGTGTAGGTCATTACACTAATTACAGAAGATAATTAATTTTCTGATTCTTGTTAGGCTGCTGCATATTCCAAGAAGAGCGCAGTTCATTATTTTCCCGTGCAATTATGACCTCCCTTCTCCTTCTCCTGCCAGCCCCGCCTTCGGGATTCTAACACTCCGTCAAGTTGTTTATCGCGCAGCCGCGGAGCTGCTGCGAAGCCGAGGAGGCGCGGGGGCCGCTCTCCTCCTCCCGCCCCGCGCACGCAGACCCCGCGTGCCGCGGGAGCCGCCCCTCTGCCTCGCACACCCTCCGCGGGAGCCCCCTGCGCCGCGGCGGGACCGGGCGCCCTCCCGCACCGCCCCGGCCACGAGCCGCGCCGAGCGGCATCGCCGCCGCCGCCCGGGTGACTATTAACGCGCAGCAGACTGACGACGGTTCTCTCGACGCGACGCTCGTTACCAAACCCAGCCTGCGAGCGGGAACATCTGCAGGATCCCATCCCGGCGCGGGGCCGAGCGTAGGCATCCACCGCCTCCCACGCGCGGACGGTGGGACAACGACGACCTGGCGCCCGGCAGCTCTCAGCTTCCTCGTCCTCGCCCCGGCCACGACCGTAAACCACTGCGGTAAAACGCTTTGCTGCCCCGCTCGCCCCGGAGCCGCGGCCCTGCGTCCCAGCCGGCAGCAGGACACGCCAGGGGCGCGCGGGCGAGGGAAGCGCGGAGGGAAGAGCGGCTCGGAAGCGCCAAGCGGCGGCACCGGCACGGCCGGGAGGCAGCGGGCAGCTCCCGAGCCACTTCTTGCCTCTTGCGTTTACCTGCTCTCCTTGGCCAAACGCCTCGGAGAGACGGCTCCGGCTGGGAGAGCGTGCCAGGTCCTGGCTGCTCGGGGCTGGAGACCGCCTGGCTCTCCAGCCACGCTGCAAATCCGGGCATCAGACGGGTTTTAGCGATAATCGATTGCAGTAAGGAACACGTATCCCTTGACCGGATAAGTGGAATATTGCGCCTTAAGTCCAGCTGCCATTAGCAGGGGCAGATGGACGGGGGCTAAGGCAGCACCACGGGCCTTTTCCCATCCCACAAGGCAGCGCTTGGTGCCGGGCGCCCACGACCGCCTTTCCACTTGCCCCCGCCAGCCTCCCCACTGAAAACCCCTGGACGGCGCGACCCGGCCGCCCCACCGCCCCGCCGGGGAAAGGCATTTAAAGCCCCAGAAGAGGGAGGCTGCCTTCGCCCAGCGCGCCGGGGACCCGCGGAACTCGCTGCGGCAGGGCGCTCACCGCGTCCGAGAGCGCGGCCGGGCGGCGGCGAGGCCCGGGCACGGCAGCTGATAACGCACACACCTGCCGTTAGAGCAGAGAGGATGAATTTTTAAAAGGCACGTAAACCCCTGATGCTTCGAGGCATCAGCTGAGCGCTAAGGAGGATTAGGAGGAAATATCTCCTGTGGAAAGCTTATTCCACATGAATTCCACTGAAGGGATCCTTTCATCTCTCCCTGGAGCATCTCTTCCCCTGGCCTGATGCGCCTTGGCACTCGCCGAGCTCCCGTAATCTATTTGCAGGCGGCGACGCGCCCGCAAAGGTTGACAGCTGTCTCCGCTGCGATGCCGCCTCCCGACTGACGGCGCTCTGACAGCGGACAGCCACCCGGCCCCGGCGGGACGCGCAGCCCGGCACGCGGGGGCTGTGAGCCGCGCGGTCAGCGGCCGCGGTTCAACGCGCGGCCGTCGATGCAGCCCCGGGACCGGGGGCTCCCCCGGGCTCCCCCTTCCCCGCCACCGTGCCTCGGAGCTGGCAACGGCCCCGGGGAATAAAAACCGGTCACGGGCTTCCCCGCGGGAGCCTTTTCTGCCCAGCGCCTCTCGGAGCGCTCGCCCCGTGCCGCCGCTCCCGCGGGAAAGCGGCACCTCGGAGTCAGAGGAAGGGCCGGGGTTAAAAGGAATGCCATCTCCCCTCTCCTTCGCCTCGGAAAGGAGAGGCGCTGAGCGCGTTAAAAACTGGGTTACAAACGGCTCTGCTCTACCTATCTTATCTTCTTTGTACTAAAAGCCCTCAAAGAGCGGCAGGTTTTCACGCGGAATTTTCCCGTCTAATCCCCTTTTGTCAGCTCCGATACCGGCACTGCAATACCAACCTCGTCCGGGCGATTTAGGAGGGATTACACGCCCTCAATCCTACAGCACGCGGGAGAAAAACGTTTCCTCAAATCAAATTTTACACGAACCGGTATTTGAAAACAATCAAAGCGCAAATCCCCGCTGCGGGGATTTCTGGAGGGAGGCGAGCGGGGGGCGGGAAGCGGCAGGCGCCGGCGCACCCAGCCCAGGGCCCCCCCGGCCCCGGCCCAGAGCGACGCCAGCTCCGAGCGCACCCAAAACCAACCCACGCCGGAGCCCCGGCCCGGGGTCCCGCGGCTGGGGGACAGGAGGAGACGCGGAGCAAAGGGGCGGCCGGGGGGAGCTGCTCCTCACCCCCTTCCCGTGCCGTGCCGGCTGCAACGGGGCTCGGAAAACCAGCGCGGCTACCGCCAATCCATAACTCCTGCCTTTTGCACGGCCACGTGCGCTCTACGGGGCTCCGCACGCGCGTGTCTGGCTCGGCTTTCCCCGTGAAATATTGCTGGTGCCGCTCCCGTAATATATATGTCACAGACGCAACCTCGTTTTATCGATCTCTCCTAGCTGCCGGGATATCCATAGTGGAATTAATACGTCTGTATCGCCGCAAAAAAAGAAAAAGGTAAAGCCCATCTGACAGTTTCAATTAAGGAAGCGTGAAAAGCGATTTGCGTAAGAGACTCGGGCTTCGCAGGGGAGAGGAGGGCAGCCCGCGGGCAGCGCGTCTGTACGCTCGCATCTGGGTAAGCGAAGCGATTTCCTACAGGAAGCGACGGAGGCCAGAGCGAAGCCGGGGCCGCGGCCGTCTCCGCCTGACGAGCCCCCCGGCCTGCCCCGCGCCGAGCACCGGAGCACCCGACCCGGCAGCGGGGCCGCGGCGAGGGGCAAAGCGCCCGGGGAGACGCCTGCGGCGCCGCCCGGGGTCCCAGCGGGAATTTGCGGGGGCCCGACCTGCCCAGCCGAACTCCTTCCCCCCGCTGCACGGGCGCCCGCAAACAGCCCGAGCGTCAGCCCCTCCGCCGGGCACCGGGCACAGCCCGGCGCGGCGCTGGGGGATGCCAGGCACCCGCTCACCCCCGCCCGGGGGCCCTGGCTCGCCCTGCCTTTCGGGAAGGGGCAGCGGGAGGCCCCAGGAGCGTGGCGCCTGTCAAGCAGAATTATAACCACATCCATCCGCTCCCGCCAGGCCCGCGGAGAGCTCTGAAATATTCATGCTTTCTGCCACTCACAGGCGAAGGTCTCCTCGGCGCTTCCCCTCCGCTTTGGAGCGGAATCAGGGAGGGAACGCCGCCGACTCCGTGCCCCTCGCACCCGTGGCACAGGCATCCCGGTCCGCGGACGCCCAAGCACCCACCCATGGACGTGCCCGGGAGGGGCAGGGTGGGAGCCCAGCTTTGGGGGAGTCCCCGTCGTACGCAGTCCCGTCGGAGCCCAGACCCCCGATCTACGGACGTGGAGACGCCGCATCATCTCTTTTCTTTTCTTTCCCCTCATCTGGGGCAACGCTCTTAACTCCACCATAAAATTAAAAGTCCTGCGTCCAGATAAATCAATTAAGATCCTGTTTGCAACACCTACGGATAAATCCCACCCAATCCAGGGCCCGGCCAGCTGTCTCGACATTTGGCTTATTCTCAGCAGGACGCACAACGCCACAGGAGCGCTTAAAAGCGCTCAGCCAGGAGAGAAGTCAAGCCCCTTCCTAAGCCACCCCCCGCGCCGAACACGGGGCCGCGGGGCGGTCCGCAAAGCCCCCAGGAGAGCGGAGGACAGCCTGCTCCCTGCCCCGGCCCGCCAAGAGGAGGAGGAGGAGGAGGAGTGCGGGAGCGCCTCTGCAACCCCCAGTTCCCCCCGGCTGCTCCGAGCATCCTTCCCCCTGCACCAACTCCAGCCAGCTCCGGCTCGACAGCACCTCCGGCCCGCGGTGCCCGGGGTTGCTCGTCGCCGCTGGCGCACGACGAGAAGCTAAAACCCGGGTGGAACTTGGGCACAGCGAATAAAGTCCCCTCCGGTTTCCTCGGGCTCGTGCAGCGGCCCCCGCAGCCGCGGGACGCGCGAGCCCGTGCTGACCCGCAGCTGGGCCTTCTGGCTCCAGCCACAGAACGTTACCAGGCCCCGCTACGCACTGTCTCCTTCTTGGGGGCCGTTACCTTTAAGCGCATGTACTCCAGCCGAGCTCGCGCCACTCGGATGCCTTTTGCTTCCACATCCCAGAAGGGCCGACAGGTCATGCGCCTCGTTCCCCTGGGCCATCCTTTCCAATATTCTCCCTCATTAACGCTTTTGGGTTGCGTTAAAGCGGAACAAAAAGCCCCGGAATTAAACGGCGTCAGGTGCGGCCTCTCGCCCGTGCCAGCTGCCCGCGGCCGGCTCCACGGGTGGGCACTGCGCGTGCCGGGGTCTCGCACGTGCCAGCTCGCGGAGGCAGCCTCAAAGCCTTGACTTCAACGCACCCCGTGGGCTCACAAGCTCCAGCGCTGCTCCCTCCCCTCCTTCCTTAAACCCCGTGATTAAAAAACAGCTCTGCGGTTTTAACACTTCCAGAGAGCGAAGCCGACACCCGCCGCGGCCCTTCCCTGCGCCCGGGCGCATTCCGCAGGGAGCCCAGGCGCTCCAGCCCCCCCGGGGCGCTCCCCCGCGCCACCCCGGCAGCCGCTCCGGCCCTCCAAGCCACTCCACGACCACCGACGCAACAGGCACCGGGAAGCTCTGCAGAGCCGGGGGGACCTCCTGCAAGGAAGGGGCTCCGGGCACCCGCACGCCCCCGGGGCGCGGCCGAAACGGGCTGGGTGGCAGCTCCCGGGGAGCTCCCATTTCCGAAGGAGCGCGGAGACAGACCGCCTACAGGCTCTCGGGGTTTGGCAGCATTTATGGCAAAGGCCGACCTTGGCTCGATGGCCAGCAGAAACGAGGATGCCGCAGCGTCAAGGCGGAGCACCCCGGGGCACCCCTTCACACGCGGATGCAGGACTCGCCGCCCCGGGATGCTGACGGTGCCGAGCAGGGCAGGCTCTGGGGCCGCAGCCCGGCTTTTGGCCCCGCCGCCCCTCCCTGCCCCGGCTGCATCCCGTCGGGAGGAGAGGAGACCCCAGGCGCTGCCCCTGGGCTTCCCTCGGCTCCAGCCCTCCGGCCCTAACTGGGCTCCTCCTCTCTCCGGCCGCAGGCGATGCGAAGAACCGCTTGCTGAAGGCCAGACCAAAGGGCCCCCGGGGCTCTGGAAGGCCGCTCCTGTCCACGGGGAAGCGTCGCTGCCGGTTTCGCAGCGCTGCAAAATATACCGACGCGAATTGATTTACTTAGTTTCAACAGTTTAATCTTCTCCTTCCCTCGCAGCGGGGCTGCCTTCCCTCAGGTCCCCCGGGTGAAGCTTTCCGTGTCGGACTCAAGAAAAAAAAAAGGGGGGGGAAAAAGGTAAAACACAAGCACAAAACCCCCCACAACACAACAAACCACATACCTTCTGGCAAAACCCAGAGCACCACTTACACAACATCTTTACTCGCTCCATTATTTATAGCGCAACTGAAACATTTATTCCTACACGGAACTACCCAGAGCGCCGGCGTTCCGGCGAGCCGGAGCAAGCGCTGCCGCCAATCCCCAGCAGCAACCAGTGCCCGGCCGCTCGGCCCCGCCGATCCCGGACCCTCCACGGGCGCACGGGCACGGCTCGGAGCTGATTCGCAGCCCAAGACCCTTCCCCCTCGGCAGCTCAACCCTTCCCGAAGACCGCAAGCCAGCCGGCGCAGCCCGGCCCTGCCGCGGCGCGAGCCCCGGCTCCGCTCCGCCGGACGCAAACCCCGCGCCGCGGCCACAGCTCTGCCCCAAAAGCCTCGAACCAGCGGGTGCCGCGCGGCCCCAGCCCCCTCCCGGCTGCAGTTGTGTGCAAACAACTGCTGAGCGACGGCGGGGAGCGGCCGGCGGCTCCCCGGCAAAGTCCGGCCGCACCGCCGCGGTCTGGTCAATAGAGACAGCTGGTTGCACGCCCAGCCCCACAAACGTCTTTTCATGGCAACCGATCTCGCGGCGGGACCAAGTAATTACCGGCGGATTACGGGCAGGCTGAATCCCGACCGTCTCAAAGCCACGTAAGGCTAATCAATAGCGGCTCATCAATAGACCGATCAATCATCTCCGCCAGGAAATACATTTCAAGGAGGCCCAAATCCCATTACGCCTATCTTTGGTCAAAAACCCGGCGCCGGGTCCCCGAACGCGCAGCCGGATTAAGGGCGGCGTAATCTGCTATTCGGAGCACACAACACGCGAGCCTCGTGCCAAAGCTCGCAGCTGGGGCCGCCCTGCGCGCGAGGAGGGAGAGTTAAAAACGAAATTAAATTAATACCGGCCAGGAGCCAGCTCGGTGCGGGCTCGGGGAGGATGCTTTATGCGAGGGACGTGCGGAATGACGCGCCCGCAAGAGACGGCAGCTCTCGCCCCGAAGGACACGGGGCTCTGCCGCGGGACCGGAGCCGTGTGCCCTCGAGGGAGAGTCCTCGCCGCGCTCCCGGACAAGGGCAAAGGCATCCTCACGCCCGCGAGCCGCGCGGCCAGCGCCCTCCTCCCGCTCCGTGCCGGGAGCCGGCGATGGCCAGCATCCCAGGAGCAGCAGGACACGCCGTGCTGGAGGTCTCCCCTCCTTTAATAGGATCTGTCGTCTGGCAATCTAATTTGATCGGGGAAAACTAATGAAAACAGGCCCTGCTCTGCAGCAGGGATGAGCCCAATCAGCCCAGAGCGGCTACTGCGCTGTTCCGCTCCCCGGCAGCGGCTGCGCGCGTGCCGGCAGCCCCAGAGCCGCGGGGCCGCCCGCCGGCAGCCCCCCCGTTGCCAGCTCTGCCGCCAGCCCAGCGCCGGGGCCGGGGCTCGGTCGGGCCCGGGCAAACAAACATCTCAGAAACACGGGGGCGGTCTACGCTAACGCGCCCTTCGTTAGCTTTAAGGGACAGCTCTGGGTTAAAGCCAAATCCCGTTAGCGCCGGCTGTCGGCACCCTTAAGGCCCGGCGGTATTAATGGGGCGGCTTTTCCGTGACAATGCTCAGTCGTTCCCTTCAGAGCCAGCCGGGTCCCCTGGCCCGGGAGGGACGGAGGAGCACGGCCCGGGAGGGACGGAGGAGCACGGCCCGGGAGGGGACGGAGGAGCACGGCCCAGGAGGGGACGGAGGAGCACGGCCCAGGCGCTCGGCTCTGGGCAGCCCGGGCACACAGGACCCCCACTCAGCAAAGCCCAAGCCCAGGGAAAGCTTCGCAGCTCTGCGACATGTGAGGCGCAGGCCCTCGCTCGGCCCGGCAGGCAGGGAGGCAGAGGGAAGCCAAACACGGTGGGTAAAGACCTGTATCAGCAGGGATTATCTCCTCCTGCCTGCAAATATTTGCTCACCGGAGCAGATACGGCAGATGCGAGTCAGACGCTCAGCCTTACACATGCGATCGCACGCGCCCTGGCAGCTTCGTAAATCGCGCAGTGACCAAAGGTTGTAGGATCTGTTTACGGCTTAATCGCGCGGGCTCTGCCATCAAACGGGCGCCGCGCGCCGGGACCACCCGGCCGAGCCCCGTTTCACGCGCGCGGCTGGGAACGCCGCTGGCACCGCGGGGGCTTCCCCGGGGCAGGGCAGCCCCTGGGGACGTTCCTCTGGCCGTGGCACCGCGGGGCAGCCCTGGCACTGCCACCTCCGAGACCGGGCGATGGGACCGGGGCGAGACCCCCGGCGAGGGCCGGACGTGCTGGCAGCGCTCCCGTGGGTTTCTCGGCCTCCACCCAGCCCCGGGTGGGTCCTCTCCCCACACGCGAGACGAAAACCCGGGACAGCGAAGGGGTGCGAGGGTTTAGATGACATGGAGGAACCTCCCCGGAAAAGCTGCTGGCAAAGAACGGCGAAGCTTTAGAATTACAGCCCTGAGCCGCCTGGGACGCGTGCATATTGACTTAGACCCGAGCCTTTAATAGGGCAGCTAACAGCATTGCTTCTCCGTTCATCCCGGTTACAAGCTGAACACGCCCAGCACGAGTTAACGTTCCAGCTCCAGCACTCGCCGGGCTCAACGGAGGGATTACCCAGCCTTGTAACTACAGCTCGCCTCTCTCCCCCTTTCCTCCCTGTCTCTGTTCTTCCTCGGCGTCAGGTCAAAGCAGCTCTTCCCTCCCCGCGTTTCGCTTTGTGCGCCGCTCGCAGATCACGCAGGCGCCTCGGGGTCCCTCCTCCGCTCCAGGCTCGCCGGAGCGAGGCGAGGTGCCTCCTGCCCTCTCCTTTTGTAGCTGCGAGGAGCGGGCACCGCAGCGCTGCTTTCCTCCGGTCGTTTTAAAGGATTCACCTGAACGTCCTCATCGCTGGCGGACGGGTCTGGAAAGCTCTCCGAAATTCACACGCCACCCGCCCGCATCCGCGTCCCGGGGCCTCTCGCGCCGACTGCTGCGAGCGCAGCTCAGCGGATTAACGTCGCAGGCGCACCGCACCAACGGCCGGCGTCGGAGAAGTGACGGCAAAGGGCGGGAGGAGACTTAGCACGGACATCAACGGAGCCTGGAGTACGTTAATATTATCGACATGCTGCCGGTTAAGCTAAAGAGGCTCCTCCATCCCCAAGGGGGGATCCGGGCAGCCGCCAGCGGGCTGGCTCGGACCTGCTCCGCGTGCGCTGCGCCCATCTCCGGGCTCCCCGGCAGCGCGCTGGCCGGCACCCTGAGCGCGGCAGGAGCCGTGCCGCGCACGCACGGGGCACGCGTGACAGCGCGCGGGGACCCGCGGCAGCACCGGCACCGGCTCCGGCCGCGGCCGCCCCGGCTTCGGGCGACGGCTTCTGCGCCAGCGGCAGAGCCCGGCCTCGCAATCCTACGGCTGCGCTGAAATACAGCGGTGGGAAGTCCCCTACCGTTCCCTCTGTAGCATTTTATCTTAATAACATTTTATCTTGGATGACAAGCCTGTGTAATGCGGTTTAAAAGCCACGGCTGCGCTGACACCGTAACGGGGGAAAGGAAAAAAAAAGCTCTTTTCTCCCGTCTAATACATTTGCTAAGGTCACAACTTTAAAACCTCTCGCTGTATCTCGCTCGCCAAGCTGGGAGGCTGCTTTGTGGAGCAGCTCAGAGACCGGCAGGGAGCTCAAGCCCCGCTCCTCCCTCCCGTTCAGGGTTCCGGCAATAAAGGCTCCAGCTCTCGCCTCTCCTTTGCGGATTTTGCTGGGGGAGGTCTTTTCTTCTCCCCCTGCTTCGTGCAGTAAGTGCCGGAGGCTTTGAAGGGGTAACTGCGAGGCTTTGCTGCGTCCCAAGGCTGGCAGGAGGCCGAGCCCCGCGGCAGCCTCGCTCGGAGGAGCGGGTAAGCCGCCCGCACCGGCGGCACAGCCCGCGCACCGGCTGCCGGAGCCCCGGCCCATCCCGGCTGCCACCGTCTCCACGGAGGGCGGCCCACGGCCACGCAGCGCCCACGCAGCTTCTGCAAAGGGCGAGGCAGAGCCGGGCTGCGCCGCCTGCCCTGGGGCCGTCGGGGGAGATGAAACCGCCCGCCGAAGCCCGCAGCACCCCAACTTCTGCTGCAGTAAGCACTGCAGCGATATTGCACAATACGTTATCGTTAGGGAGACAGCTATTCCGGTCTAATTGCCAGCGCTCACAGAAAACGCGGCAGCCTCTGCCTGCTCGGAACAGAACCGACCCCGGGTAACCACCCTGAAGACAAAGGATGCCCAAAGAAGGAAGAAAAACAGGTATTAAAACAGAGAGGGGAACATAAGCACGCTGCCGGGTTGACTCGAGCAGGGAGGAGACGCCGACCCGGGAACGGAGCAACGAGGGTTAAGCTCTTCTCGTGAGAGCTAATTTAAGGTCAGGCAAATCCTGCTGACAGGTTATTTTTCACTGAAAACGTCCAGATCGGTGGCTCGGCCGCCGCAGCCCGGCAGGACCCGGCACGCAGCTGGAGGAGCTGCTGGCAGCCCCCCGGCCCGCGTGGCACAACGGGGCAGCCCTGCCCAAGCCCAGGACCGCGGGGAGCGGGCAGGAGCCCTGCCCGACGCCGGCCCCCCGGCACGCCGGCAGCGGCCGCAGGCAGCCCAGCAGCCTCGCCGAGGCGCAGGCGAGAGCCCGCCCTGTGCGCCCCACTTTCCGGGGTGCCCCGGGAGCGACGGGCGTCTCCCCCCGCCCCAGCCTGTCGCTCCGTCGCCTCTGCTTGGCTGTGACGGACAGACAAGCCCCAGCTCGCGGGACCATCAATTATTTACAGGCGCTATCCCTGAATATTGATGTTAACAGCAAGCTCCCGGCTTGCCCCTCGCCCGCGCTCCAAAGGAGGTTTTCGCGCCGCAAGGACCCACGTTCGCGCGGAGCCGTCGGGGAAGGAGGGACCCCCGCTGCCGGCAGCGGGTCCGGGCTGCGCCGGTCGGGGTCGGGAGGAGAAGCCGCCCCACGCGCCTCGGGCGGCCGGGGCGGGGGGCATCCCCTCCCGCACGCCCCATCGCACCCGCCCGCTCCCGAGGGATCGGCCCGCCGGCACGGGGGAAGGCTCGCGGAATGAAAGGAGGCGTCTAACGGAGACAAAAGGAGCTCGCTCTCCCCCTCGCTTTTTCACAGGAAAATATTTGTAAATAAACATTTCCCGCTTCTGTTTATCCAACTTTAAAAGACTTGAAATGGAAGCCTGCTCCCCACACTCTATCATTACCCTTCATTATTGCAATTTTCCGGAGTTTAGGTGGCTGGAGAAGGAAAACAGAGGATAATGCACCACTCTGAAAGCTGCACAAAGAAAACCAGGGAGAGCAGCGAGCCCAACTTCCAGCCTCCTGGCCAAAGCATTTCAACAATCCCAACGTCTGATTTCCACCTCTCGGCGCCCTGGCAAGCGCCTGCAGCTCGCCGGACCCCCCAGAAGGGCACCGGCAGCGCGGTGCCTCTCCGCTTTGCCTGCAGCCGGCCGGCTTTGCACCGGCCCTCGACAGCGCTCGCCCGGGAGCGCCGAGCCGGGCTCCAGCGCGCGCCCAGAGCCGCGCCGGGAGGGCTGGAGGGAGGGCAGCGGCACGCTCCCCAGCGCAGGCTGCGGCCCCGCGGGGCACCCAGGCCCCGCCAGCGGGACAAGCCCACCAGCGCGAGGGCTGCGCCGCACCGGGGCCGCCGAGCCCGAGCGGCGCTGCCCACCCGACCCCGCGCCGGCGGCCACGGCGGGCGCTGGCTGCGCAGCTCCGGCGCGGCAATCGGGGTCCGCGCTCGTAAGCGAACAAGGAGGATGTCAGCACATTTCTAATGTGCTTGCAACCGCCGCTGGGCAAATTAAGCCATTTCCAGCTCGGTCAACCTTCTCAGCGGCACAGGGAGCCCCGTAAAGCAGACAGAGAGATCCCTGCGGGCTGGGGCTCGGCCGAGCCCCCCCTGCGAGCGCACGGCAGCGGGCAGAGCGGCGCGCGCCCGACGAGCCGGCACCCACCGCCGCGCTCCCGTGCCGGCACCGCAGGTCCCGTGGGGAGGCGGCGCCGGACGCGCGGCGCCCGCTCGCCCCCACATCCCCCCGCGCGGCTGCCGGAGGCAGGCGGCCCCGTCGCAGCACCCGCAGCCGGGTCAGAGAGCTCCTGCTGATCTGCAGAGCACCGAGACAGAGCTCAGCGAGGAAGGGTAAAGCCGATAACGAGGAGTTTCGTAGCGACGGTTTATTTAGCAACCGCAAACGACCCTCTGGAGGGACTAAACCAGCCCTGTTACGCAGCAAGGACAAGTTACCGTGTTGGGATTCGGAGAAAGAGCAATTCCGACCCTACGCACCAAGAACGAAGAGGAAAGTACCGCAGCCACGTGGCACCTCGACGGAGAGGGGACGCCCGGCCCAAAATGCCGGGGTGCTCCTGCACCCGCTGGCCCCCCCTGGGCTGGGCACACCTCGCGACCCCCAGCCCCCTCGCCCTGCCCGCGGGCAGCAACGCGGGCGGGGAAGGAGCCGCACGCACCCAAACCCGGGTCCTGGACCAGCCGTCCTTACTCAACGGGCTTCTTCCCTCAGCTAAGGTTTTGTTGACGCGCTTTTCGTCGTCGCTAGATGCCGGAACAAAGAACGGTGGTGCCGTGACCGCTGCAAACCCAACAAATCCTTAAAAACGCGGCGACTGTATTAGCCAAGATGTCGCTGACGGGCAGCTGACAAACGCCCGCGAGTAGGGACCGCGCTTGGGGCAACAGGGAAGGGCTCCAAAAGGAAACCTCATTTGTAGATCACCGCTTTGATATCTCGGGCATTTTTTTATTTCGCATTTCTGTTTTATGCAGCCTTGTTTATTGCACTGATATTTCATCCTGCAGATTCCTCTCGGATCAGCGTTAAGGTTCCTCCCCAGCTTGCGGAGATGCCTCTGCTTATCATAAAAAATCTATGTTGAAATTTCAGATTAATTAAAAGCTGTAAATTGCAAAGCCAGATGCGATAACTCACATCTTTGCCCTTCCGAAAAAAAATAAAAGGACGACGAGGAGAACACGAAGGCCTCTCGTTTCATAGCACGGCTCGTTCCCTCAAGATGTCGCGTTCGGCCCGGAGCCACGCCGCTCCGTCCTCGCCGCGACCCCGCCGGCGCTCGCGACCTGAGCGTCGCTGCCTTGGAGGGCCCCGAGAGACAACTCGCACGTGCCAGGCGTCGCGCTCAACCCCCCCGAAGCAGCGTTACTCTCCTTTCCCAGGAACGCCGAGGCGGCCCCGTCCCCGGGGAGGAGAGGAGCCTTGGAGCCGCCCAAGCCCGTCTCACCGAGCTCTGCTTTCTCCGAGAGCCGGGGCAAGGCCGGCGGGAGCAGATCCCACCCGGCCGCCCGGGCACCGAAAGGGGACCGACAGGACGCGCTCCCCGGGGTCGGGGCCGCTGCTTGCTGTGCCCGAGGGCAGTCACGCAGCCGCGACCGCCATCTGCTCGCCGGCAGAGCGCAAGCCAGCTCGGGCTCCAGCGCAACCGCAGCGCCTCGAGTCCACGCGGGCAGGAGGGTCGCGTTAGCCGCAGTCCCACCCCACGTGAGACCTTCCCAGCACCCCGCTTCCGCCCCTCGAGAGGACCCTGCTTAGGAGGAAGAGGCGTTATTCGGTTCCTCCAGTTCCCCCCAGTTCCCCGCGCCGCTGCCCACAGGTCTCCCTCCTCCTCCAGGCACACCACCCCATTTCACTGCTGCTCCCTTCCCGTCGCCTCACGGGCAGCCCGACGCAAGCATCACGGGCAGCATCCCTCAGTTCCTGAGCTCCTACTTGCCGCAGATCTCTTAATGCGTTTCTTGGCCAAGGGTGAGGAGATTAACCGCTCCACGGAAGGCGAGCTGACACAAGCTGACAGACCTGAAGCTTCTGCACACGCATAAGTGCCAGCCCTCATCACAAGGATGCTTATTTGCCAGCCTCGTACCTACCACTTTGGCCGGGAGTCAATCTAAATAAAGCCAATTCACTCGTTCCGATGGGGAGAGGGAGTCGCCGGGCTGCCGTAAGGTTGAACTCAGCTGGCGTGGTTTTAAAGCGGGAGGTGCTGCAGAACCCCGAAGGACAGCGTTCCCAGCCTCCCCGCAGCGAGGGGCAGGCAGCTTTGCCTCGCTTCACAGCGAGCGCGCCGGGAGAGCGCGGCCAGCCCCAGCCCCGCGCCTGCCCGCCCTGCTCCCCGTCGCCTCCTCCGCAGGGGCGGGAGGGACCCCAGCCGCTCCGCACAGACGCCGCGGACCGCCGGCGAGGACCGCCTTGCGCTGCTGCCTGCGGGGGCCCAGCCTCTCCCACCCCATCCCATCCCATCCCATCCCGCCGGCAAGCAGGGAGCGCTGCCTCACGCACGCCTCGCCTCGCCTGAGCCAGGACTGCCCAATTCCCAACACCACCTCGCTCCGCGCGGCCCAGCCTCCCTCCCCTCTCCTTCCCCCCCCCAGCACTTGGCTGCAAGGAGTAAGGCTCGTTTCAGATGAAGTTTTCCTTATTTTCTGCTCTCCTCCTTTATTCCCAAACTCATTTGCATTACAAAAAAATTAAACAAAAGCTGCTTTTTGAATCTCCCCTCATTACTCCCATTACATTTGTTAACATCATTATCTTCAGCTGAAGATGGCAACTATTATCAAATGTTGCAGAGCTTTTGTAGACCTCTTGCTATATTACACTGGAAAATTGCTTTAATGCTTATGCTTTTAGTGGTTTTAAAAACCAGCTATAGCATTAGAAGCCATAAAGAAGATAAAAAAGCGCATCATTTGATAACATGCGCGGTTTTCCCCTTTACGCCGAAATATAAATACCCGGTGGTAAGGCAGGACGCAAAAGCTTTTCCTCCGCCACAGCGCTCCAGTGTGGCTCCTCCGATTTGACCCCCAGATTCACCAGCCTCTCTCCTCGGCAGCTCCTCCCTTCCCTAGACCGTCATTCTTTGGGAAAAAGTATTGCAGCAAAAGCTGGGATCAAAAGGAACACCTTCCAAATACGGCACCGCTTGGTTTTCCCAGATTTCAGCAAAACAGATTTGGGTTGGAAAAGGAGAGACGCGGCCAACGGCTCACGCCGTAGGTGCCGAATCCCCACTTTTGGGGGGAAGAAGAGCACCGATGGAGCCGCTCGGGGAACGGCGCGGTCTGAAACGGCTCTGGCAGGGGGAGGGTGGGAAAAGGGGCTCAGCTCCCGGCTTCAGAAGCCACGGAGAGCGCGGGAGCAGGGCGGGAGTCCCCCGGGACTCCGCCAGGGAGGACGCTCCAAGCGTTGGTAGTCTTTAGACAGGAGGGATCAGTGCTGGAACAGGAGAGGTTTTGCCTGATTTTAAACACAGACTACGGAATTGGAATTTTCATTATAATTAAACGCAAACCCCCGTAACTCGGAGCTCGAGCTGCCACCTCGGGGACGCAGCAGCTCTCCAAACGTGACACGGTGGGTTTCCGTGGGACCTCTTCAAAGCCGAGGAAACGGGATAGCAGAAGCTGCTCCCGGCGAGGCGCGCGCCCGTCCCGGCTGCTTCCCCCCGTCTCCCCGCGCGGCACCCGGGGACGGAGGGCACCGCCGCCCCCGGAGCCAGGGCGCGAGACCTTGCCGAAGGCGCGGCAGGTTTCCAGGAGGAGACACGGCATCGCGCCGCGGTACCCAGCAGCGCTGGCTCTCCCACGGCCCGCGGGGCGATCCAGGAGAGGGATCCAGGAGAGCCCCGTTATCCTTCTGGGTGCATCTCTCCTCCCTGCTCACAGTCCAGCGGGTTCAAGTACAGGGGACCGGTCCCAAAGCCTCTCGCTTTCAACTGGAGACCGCCACAGATAACCTTCAGAGCGCGGACAGCTGAGCCAAGCCGAGCAGAGATGTTATCCGGAGGGGTGTTTTAAAAAAGAAAAGGAGGAAAAAAAGGAGCGAGCGAGACAGAAGCACGGGGAAGCCGGAGATGCAAGATCTGGCAGGGCAAACGGGAAGCGGGGCGGGGGCGTCCGAACCTCCCTTCCAAGGAAAGGCCGCGTCTCCAGGGTCGCCTCGAAAACAAAGGCTCCCAGAGGCAATTGCTCGGGAGCAGAAGGGGCAGAGGCGAAGAACGGGGAGAGGCGGAGGGGGAACGGCGAGAAGGTGGGGGCGAAGGATTCCCGGCGAAAGGTGGAAGCTGCTCGCACGCCCCAGCGCAAGCCGAGGGGCTTCAAACGCCTGCCTAAGCGGGCACAGGCAGGGATGCGGGATGCGGGACGCAGAGGCCGAGCTCAGGAGACGGAGGAAAACGAAAGCCGGGGCCGGGACAGTGCTGCCGCTTGCGGGGGCTCCGTTTCCAGCCCCGAGAGGCGCGACCGCGCAGCCGGCAGCCAGGGCCGTGCCCAAGCCCCGCTCCCCGCACGCCCGGGCGTGCTCGAAGGGCGGCACGCGAAGCGCGACACCAAAAACGATCTCCTTTAGCCGCGCGCGAACGCGGAAATCGTACGAGCCTACGAAACGTGCTCACGCTTGGCCACGCAGCCCACGAGACCCGCAGAGAGATGTAAATTATCGCTTTGTTTTCCATCAGGCTTTTGGTGTTGATTTAAGCTGCCCAAACAAATAATTACGGTCTTATCTCCATCACGCAGCAGGATTAGCTGCAATTCGTCACTTTTAGCTTCTTTGTTTCATACGTTGTGTATCTATGTATTAATGAAGAAGAAATTCAGCCATTCACATCTCCTAGGACACTGGCACCGCAAGATGCTCTCGCCAACACGGTGGAGAGACACATCTGGTTAAATCTGGTCTCGACTCCAACAAAAATACAATCCCCAAAGCGCTCTTCCCTGCGGGAAAGAGAAACGCGTGTGCATTTCTAACAGCTTCTGGGAATGAGACTATCGGACCCGCAGTGCTGGGGGTACAGAAGCGAAGCTCGCCGAGAGACCGCGCTGACGCGGAAAGGCCTGCCCCAACCTCACGCTGAAACACCCCTAAAGCAGGCGGAGGAGCCAGCCCGGAGGGAGCCGAGCCAGAGCTCCCGGGGCCCCGCGCCGGCCGGCAAAGGCTCCCTGGCAGCACCAGCACTGCCAATTACAGCGGCCAGGCCTTTGCCACGAGCTCCTTACCCGCACGCCCTTCCTACAGCCGCCCGCTTTAATACCTTCCCTCCGTCAAGGAAACAAAACCCCAAAGCCCAAGCAACCCTCTCCCAGCAGGGAGCCACAGGCTGAGAGACCGACACGACAGCGAGTGCCACGCGGTGCCGGGCTGCCAACCCGGCGGGGAGCCCTGCGGGACCCCCTCCCGCCGGGAGCCTTCCTGGCAATCGGAACAAGCGCCGTTACCCAGCAGGGTGGATGCCAAGCCCCATCCTCCCGGGAAGACAAGTGTGAACGGCTCCTCCTGAGCTCCCCCCGGCTTTTCCCACCACGTGCGTGGGAACGACGCTCGGAGGAGCTGCGGAAGGCTGCGACGCCTGTGCTAAGCGGCTCCCTTCGTAGGCGAAGATCTGCTTCGTCCTGTCCTTGGGCGGCGGGGGAGCCGACGCAAAGGGGCAAACCCGGCTCTGGGGCGCGCGCTTCGGCTCCTTCCCTTCCCCAGCCCTCAGGCAGGGGATCCCACGCCGAGTTCCACGCAGCCGCAACCTGGAGCCGGTGCCCTCAGCGCCCAGAGCCCCGGAGGAGCCAAGCGGGTGCTCCAGGCCCTGCCGGGCGGCAGGGAGGAATCCCGACACAGGCATTATAAAACCTCGCCCGCCATCCATCTTACGCAGAGAGCCAGGACAGGGGTAACTATAACTCACAGGCAATCGCTAGATAAGACGCGACAGGTTATGCCAGAGCTCTGCCAAGAAAGATCACGGAGACGATTATGAAGTTAATTCTTGACACCGTCACGCGCGTGTTGTACATACATCGTACGCAATAGCCACAGCTCCTGTTTAAACAGCGGGACGTGCCAGGATGTCTGACGGATTATACAATAGCTCGGGGAGCAGCGCTAAGTACGTGGAAGCGCGCCAAGAGGCAGAGTGACTTCACCTGGAGAAGCCAGCAATCATCTCCCTGGAAGGAGCCGCGCGTCTCGCACCCCGACCGGCGCCGGCGGCGGGGGGAGCGCCAGGCTGGGCGCCGTGCCGCCGGGCCATCACCGGCCCTCGCCCAGGGGCGCGGGGACGGCGAGCGCGTGGCGGCAGGGACCGTGCCCCGCTGCCGGGGGGGACCCGAGCTCGCGAGGGAGCCGCTCGTCGCACCTGCCGGGGAGCGGGGCCGGGGAGCGGGGCCGGCCCGCAGCCCCAGAGCGCAGCCCCGGGCCCGGCAGCCGTGGCCCAGGCTGCCCCGCGTGCCGGACCGGCACCGCTGGCGCGAGCGGCCGCCGGGCTCTGCCCCCTCCCAGCTCCCCCGGCTTCTCCTGAGCACTCGCGTCTTCGTGCGGCTTCTGTACTGGGATACTACAAGCGTGGAAAACAGTATGTAGAAACGTTAACGCTTCTACGTGCTCGGGAAGCGCTTCTGAAGCGGCAGCGTTAGACAAGGCACCGCAACTCCAGCACCCATCGAGCGCACGATACCGTTACGTTCGTAGCACAACACCGCAGACAAAACGCAAGAGACGCAAGTCAAACGGGCGTTAAATGACACACAAGGAGCAATCTCCAGCGGTGCCACCAGCTTTCATCGCCTGCAGCACGCTGTTCCTCCAAGATGCAAATGAGATCTGGTTTGCAGGGAGAAGCAGCTACAAGTAATCAGTCAGGGTCTGGCAAAGGCAGAGCGATAACGAGCACGAAGCGTCTCGTTTCGGCTGCGATCAGGACTCCCCCGCGACGGGGAAACAAAGACCCGCGCTTCCCCTCGACCGACGCACGGAAGGTCTCGGCGCTGCCAGCCCTGGTCGGGCCGGTTCAGTTTGCCGGCTTCCCCGGGACGCGACGGCTGCGCGAGGGGTTGATGCCTCGAGACCCCGACTTCCAGCACAACGAGAGGCTCCGACCGTTCTTCCAGGCAGCCACGAGCCCGTTCAACCCGGCGCCCGCGCGCTTGGGGAGCCCGTGGCCACCCGGGGAAGGCAGTGCCTGGCGCCAGGCCGGCTCGGGCAAGGGCAACGGCTCCTCCGCGAGCCCGAGCCGCACGCGGCCCGTGGTGGGTGCCCCGTGCCGGGGACGCCGGGCAGGGAGCGGAAAGGGGGCGCAGGGAGAGGCTGGCAAACAACAGGTACGGCTCGGCCACGACGCTCTGTAGGTTCGGAGCTGCTTTCGGTGGAAAGACCCAGAACGAGCAAGGGAGGCTCTGGAAAGGAATATTAAACACTGCAGAAATAAAAGGTATTGCTCAAGAGAAAACATAACAAGGCTGAAACCCAGCGTGGTGCAGCCTTCAGATGAAACGGAGATGAGCTGCGAATGAATTGCTCCCTCTTAAGGGAATTTCTGGCTTTTTAAGGAGGGCCGGCACACCCGTCCTTCCCGGCCTCACCGAAGGGCCGGGGCCGGCGGGCGCCTGGCAGGGTGGGACGCGCTCCAGGGCCGCTCTCCGGCGTGCGGGAGCGCTCTGTCCGACGGCACCACGGACTACGGCACCCACGCCGCCCCGCACCCCACCAGGAGAGCCCCGCTCGGCCCCATTGCCCCCAGGGACGCCAGGCGAGGAGCCCGAGCGGGGCAGAAGGGCGTCAAGCCGGAGGACGGGAGTCGGGGCAGAGGCGGGAGCCCCCAGGAGCGCGGCGAGCCGGAGGGACCCCCCGCCTCTCCCCCCAGCCGGGCACGGGGTCCCGCCGTACCCAGCCTTTTCGCACGCCCCGTTTCTTGGTGCCGTGTGGTTATACGGGAATCTCAGTTTCCAGTTAAAAATAACACCGGTTTCCAGCCCTTGAAGGTGCAGAAGAATGTGACCTCTAAAAATTCAGCAACTGAAAGGCAAAGCAAATGAGTCCCAAATTTGTCTACGCTATAAACGTCAATTTCTTTTTGAGAGAAATGAATGTTTTTGATGAATGTTTTCCTGAATGCCTGCTTTTGGCAGTGCTGCCATCTGTGAAAAATCTCTGCCACGCTCGCTATTAAGATTTCATTTCCAAGAAGAGTTCACGGCCGCTTTAATGAAGGGTGAAGAGATTGCCGGGAGTCCGAGGGGCCGCAGCTCCTTTCCCACAAGCGGCTCCCGCCACCGAGTGAAGCACCTTTGACGGATAAGCTCGCAGCCCGCCGGACCGCACGCGGCTCCCTCCGCAACCCTCTAACGAGCGGCGCTTGCAGCACCGCTTCGGCGACGCCGGCCACTTCGGCACCTCATCCCTACCGACTCGGAACGCGATTTATATTCCCGAACGGCTAGCTCACTCGTGGAAGAGGTCCCCGGGTCGCTTGGAGCCTCCCCAGGGTTCTCACCTCGCCTTTTAAACACCTTTCATCGCCAAACAGCACAGCCTCTCGCCCCGGCCCAGCGCAGGCTCTCGGGTCTGCAGCAGCGGCCCCCGGGGCCACCGAAAGCCGCGCGAGGGGCCGCGGAGAGGTCCGAGGGCGGGCCGTGCCCCCCAGCCCGGTCCTCGGGAGGTGCAGAGCCCCCGCAGACGGGCCCGGGGCGGGGGGGGAAGCAGCCCGCTCTCCTCAAGGCCGCGCAGCCCGCGCTTCGGCGCGCGCCCGCGGCACGGCGAAGGCCGGCGACCGGCGGAGCCCTCCTTCGGTGCGTCGGCACCGAGGCTTCGCGGCTCACGAAATGGAGTCCTGAAATGGCTGGTGTATTTGTAGATCTTGTGCGTGACTAAATCAAGAGGAACAATAAGATCTTTTTCCAGATTCGGCAAACATCAGTATAATAAAAAAAATTAATTATATGCTTGAACACATGCACCAGAGCAATGCCCTGTATTTTCTCCTAATTGTTCTCCAAGCCTTACAGAGCCAGATTTAAATAAAAATGAAGCAGTTATTTAAACCGCAATTAAAGACGGAGCAATTTATTTTTAAAGCAGAACTCTCCTCGGCAGAGCGGGAGGGGAGGGAGGGAGGGAGGGGAGCCGTGCGGGGCAGACGCCGCAGCCCCGGGGCCGGGCGCCGCGCGAAGGCGCAGGTGGCAACGGCGGCGGCGCAGACGGCGACCGCGGCACCCCGCCGCCCTCCGCTCGCCCCGACCCGCAGAGCCCAGGGCCTCGGCGCGGTCGCACGAAGGAAGAGGATTTGGGTTGCGAGCCCGTGCAAAGGCGGAGTAGCCCTCGCTCCGCCAGCGCAGATCAGCTCCTCCCCGGCAAACGCGCGGCCTCTGTCGCGTCTCGGAGCGCGCCGGGGCCAGGCACCGCGGACGCGTTTCAGGGCGGCACCTGCGCCGCCACGCGCGTTTCCTTCTCGCCAGGCGCCCGCCGCCACAACCCCAGGGTCTGCACCCCGACCCGACCCGGCCCGGCCAGCCCCCGGGACGTCCCCCGGGAGCTCAGCCCTCCCTGCCCAGCGCGGCGGCCATCGGGCCGCGGCCCGCGCCGGGAGCGGGGAGCGTCCTCCGCGGAAAAA
This sequence comes from Phoenicopterus ruber ruber, assembly GCA_009819775.1. Taxonomy (NCBI): domain Eukaryota; kingdom Metazoa; phylum Chordata; class Aves; order Phoenicopteriformes; family Phoenicopteridae; genus Phoenicopterus; species Phoenicopterus ruber. The sequence continues at coordinate 7,072,296 of CM020237.1, read as the reverse complement.
GGCTGCCGCTGCGCCGCCGGGAGGGGGCTGGGGAGGGAGGAAGAGAAGCAACCACAACAAAAACCCACCCTCTCTTTTCATAAGGCAGCAGAATTTATCAGCCCGCAGCCCTTCACATCTGTCTCCTCATACAAAATGAAAGAGGCTTTGAAAAACAGAGGAGATGAAATAAAGCCGTCTGTGTTGGGAAGCTGGCATCTCTGCCACTGTCACTGTCACCACGGTAGGAATAATGACCGCGATTGTTTCCGCATCTGTGCGTGCGTGCGCGCGGGGAGGAGGGGGAGGAGGGCGCGCGCCCGCACCGCCACGGCCGCCCTCCCCGCGGGCAAGCGCCCCGGCCCTGCTCCCGCCCGCGCGGCATGAGCTGGCCACGCACGTGCGAGCCTCCCCGGCGGGCACGGCGGCGGCGACGGCACGACGCGGCGATGACCTCAGCTCTGCTGCACGCAGCGCCGGTCCTCTCCCTCCGCAAACCCAGGGGCAGGTGGCTCAAGCTCATGAAAACACACGGTTGGAAAAGTAGTTTTGACCCGGACGGTTTTTCACATCGCTTGGCTTTGCTGCGGCGATTACTGCCGCGCCGCCCTGGTAGGCGCCGCTCCCTGGGGAGACCTTGGGGTAGCAGCACCGGAGCCAGCACCGTCTCCGCTCCGTTAGATGACAATTAAAAAGGAGGTATAAACGGAAAAGGATTTGGGCAGGGTGAAGAACCTGAACGTGCCAGCAAACAGCTGGGGAAGCGAACCCTCTCCTCCCTCCAACCCATTTCTCAGAGCTGGCTCGGGCATCTTCAAAGGGATTTGGGCGCTTTCCGAGCCCACCAAGCCCGCAGCAGCCCCGCACGGCGCTGCAGGCAGAGGGTGGCTCCCAAGGACCCCGGAGGGAAGGTGGCCCTGGCTGAGCACGGGCCGCAGCCCCGGCCCGGACCCCCCGCGCCCGGCGTGCCCGCCGTCACGCCTGGCACACAGAGCGGCGATGCAGCGGGAGCCGCTCCGGTGCCTTACAGAAACTCGTACCCCGGAGGATTTCAGCCCTCCTTCAGCAGGCAGGTCTTTAAAATGCACCAAAGCCTTACAATTTAGCGAACACCGCCTGAACAGGGAGACAAGACCGTAGCCCTCGTAGCCCAGCGAGGACCCGCACCCTCCGAGCTCGGCTACGCGGGCGGCGAGGAGCAGCAGCAGCAGGCTCAGCGAGGCGCAGAAGGCACGCACAGCACCGGATTTCAGTACACAGCTCAGCCCCGCCGCGAGCGCGGCCCCGTAACCGTTGTTCTCAGCAGAGAAGCCTCTCGCGAGGATACGGGGCGCACGGTGCAGGGGTCTCCGAGCTCCAGACAAGCCCGGCCAACTCGTCAGGTAGAGAACACGCGTCACCACGGGCGGTGAAGCAGCCCCCGGCTGCACCTCCGAAGCCCTCCTGCCCAGGTCGCTCCCCCTCCCCGCACGCCACCGGAGGGGTGCTCCAGAGGACTCTCCTCTCGTCCTGACTTCTCCGCAAGTTCCTGCAAAATCGCCATTTGCCATTCGAAGCGTAACCGGAACAATCGACCCCGGCGCACAGAGTCACCCCGGCACTGGGGAGAGTCCACGCGACGCGTCCTGCCGGCTGCCACGAGCAGACCGTCCCTCCGCGCGTCTCCTTCCCCATCTCTTCCTCCTCCTCCTGCTCTCGGCGCACCAGTGACTTCTTTCACAGAAATCACCTCAATCCTCGTGCCAGAGTCGTCGCTGAAGGTTTGCGCCCGGCGGGTACCGCGGCCGTTGTCTCCAGAAAGGCACCCTCCTCCTCGGGTGGGTCCCCCGCAAGCGGAGCACGCGGGGGACGCTCACCGCCCTTCGCTCTCCCGCTTCCCGGGGGCCCGTGCGCCTTCCCCTCCTCGGCTGGGACGGTCTCTGCGCCGAGCTCGGGCAGCGCTGATTTCCCGCGGGATTGCGGCAAGGCCCCCCTGGCGCTCGCCACCCCCTCGCCGGGGAGCTCCCCGGGGATCCTAAGCCCTCGGCAGCTCAGGCGGACGCGGGGCCGGCGGCGCAACGTAGGAAACGCATCTCTCGCTGGGTCCGGGTTAGGCGGCAGGCAGAGATTTACAGCCCGCCTGCCTCTGCTCCAAAGCCTCAGCCATCCATCCCACCCTCCACGCGCCGTTTCTCCCTTCCCTACGGCACAGCCGCTCCTCGGGGCGGCCAAAGATTTACGCTTGCAGGTACGCAAAGCGGTGGCAGCTCCAAGGAGGGCCGCCCCTCTGTATTTCACGTCTTGGACAGGGCTCCCGGGGTCCGAGGGCCCGCTCCGGGGCTGCCGGTGAGCACCTCCGCAGCCGCCTCCCGCGCACAGACGAGGGCCAGCCGGAGCAGCCGGAGCACGCGGCAGCCGGGAAGCGCCCGACGGCGGCGGCGCGCGGAGCGGGGCGGCCGGGCCTCGTGCTTCGCGGGCATTTTATTTGCTCGCTGCGGTCCCTTCTTTCGGGGCGCGTGCCTGCGCGCGCGAGATCGTCGCCAACGTGACTCTGCATTATCAGGGCTATAATGAGTCCTTGTTAAAGTGGATTTGATGGAATAATTATATTCCAAAAAAACCTGCAGGAAAGCTCTCTCCCCTCTTAAAGGGCAGGATCATCAAACGTTCTCGCCACATTATTTGCAGTCACACCTTCTGCTGCATCTGCTCCTTTTAAAATCTCTAACTCCAATCTGATCTGAATATATAAATCTGAATTATCACAGCAAAAGGAGATGTGCTCACACCTTTTTTTATCTGTTGCCATGGCGATTAGATAAAATTCACGCCAAGTCTCTGGGGAAGGATGAAATGATTTCAGACAGAATCTCACCCCACTTGGTGAGAATAACGCCTGGAGCTACTTCCCTCTGTAACAGGTCTGGGCACATGTCGCAGCCAGAGAGGGTGGCGAGGGGTGGGGGAGAAGCCAGGACACCTTTGGAGAGCGCGGGTGCACCAGGGGAAAAGGTTCCGCAGCACCCCTAGATAGGGCAGGGTAGGACAACGCTCGCTCGAATCACATCAGCCCGCTCCACGCCGCGAGTCCGCTCGTCCCAGGCAGAAGCTACAAAATTTAACTGAAAAGGCCAATCCTTCGCCTGCCTTTCGCCCCGCGGCCACGGCTTTCGTCTCGGAGCCGCCCGCGCGGCTCGCTCCGTGCGCGCGCCGGGAGGGAGCGGGCAGGAGGCGGCGGCCGCCCGCGCTCCCTCCTCGCCGGGGGAAGCGGCGGGTCCCGGCCGCCGGCCCCGCGCCAGGCTCCCAGGCCCCTCGCCTGAATCCGGCCGGGGCTATGCCGCATTCCGGCGAAACCAAATAAAAATGCTAACAGGCGGTAACGATCCTCAGTAACTGTCCCCAAACCGTCTCCACGAAGACAAACACATAAACAAGGGCGCCTTTCGCCTCGCCGTGTTTATTCCGGCCCAGCTTCCAGCTTTTCTCCAGTAACACGAGACTGATGTCCCTCAGAACGGGCCTATTGACATGAGGACAATGCGGAATTATCCGGGTCCTGGCTCCTCTGCCCCTCGGGTCGTCCCTCCGTGCCCCCCGGCCGCGCTCCGCAGCCCGGCGGGGAGGGAACGCCGCACCCATAAACCCTCGCCGGGGGTGGAATTGCCGGCAGCCTCACGCCGCGTCCCCGGGCTCGCTACGCCTCGAGACGGACGGCGGCGGCATTTGTGCGCGCCTACGCTTCCAATATTTCAGAGAAAAACGGAGCGGGCGGCAGACGTGGCAAGGCACGGCAGAGGAGAGCGTACGTCTTCGGGTGAACGGCCACGTTTCACCGCGAGGAAGCTGCCGCAGTTTTCTCTCCCACGTCACTGAACGGTCGCTGCGATGAGTTTAAGAACCGCGTCAGCAGCCTTGGGCAGCGCCGAGGAGGGGACCGAAAGGGCTGCGCGGGTCAGGTGAAGCTCATACCTGAGCCACCGCAAACAGACTAGCTTGGGTATTTCCAAAGCTCCCGAAAGGCTACTGTTCAATCGAGAATATACCCCAAAACGTATCTAAAACTTCACAGAACTCGGGTTTTTTTCAGCTCCGTCCTTCCGGCAAGCTTTACGTTTCGCTTTCCAGAGGACGGGCTTCGTGGCTACCCAGTGACTAACTACGCACATCCGAGCATCTGCAGCCCTCGAAGGAGGGGTCGGTCACCGCCTTGAGTTCTTAAACCCGCTTGTAGCGGGAGTTTCTCCCTCTTTCCCTACGGAACAGGGAGCGGGGTCTGTGAAGCGTTCTGCTCAGCTGCAGTCCTCCCATCCTCCCCCCCAAACACGCATCAAGATTCCTCAATAGCAACAGAGTTTGAAATCACAGCCTGGGTGTGAAGCGCGAGCTCGTACGCAGCCCCGGATTCCGTCGGCGCTGCTTTACTCCCGGTAAGCACCAGCCTACGTTAAACGCCACAGTCCCGCGAGCGGTGCCGCATGCTTGCGGCGGGGCTGCAAACGAAAGGCAAGATTGATTTTGATGTGAGCACCAGCAAAGCAAATGGGTTTTTGAAAACCCTATAATTTCTCCGCAACCCTTGACTTCACTAAACACACATTTTTAGACTGCAGCACAGTTAGGTAGGCATTAAACAAAAATGAGCTGCACTAATGATGATTTATGTGCGGGATAACCTTCCATAAAGGATTTATCTTTGATTTCAGGGTAAGTTACAGCGTTGCCAAGTTAACCAAGTAACGCAACCCGCCACCCAAACCCCCTGCCGCAGCGGGGCCACCCAGGCGCGGAGCGCTGCCCTGCACCCGCTCCGGCGCCTTCCAACGCAGCCCCGGTCGGTGCTCCCGAAATGCCGCGCTGGCCAGGGACTCGGAGGGAAGGACACCCGGCAGGGGCGCCCGCGGCAAGCGGCGGGACGGCCCGGGACCCCGCGGGGCCGGAGGGTTTCGCCCAGGCACCCCACGGCACGGCCGACGGCTCTCCGGCGGGGCTTGCTGCCGGCGCGGCCCCGCCGAGGTCCTTCACCCACCAGCAAAGCGCCATCAAAAGAGCAGCAAGGCTTGTCTGAAAAGACGCGTCTCAAAGGCCCAGCAGCAGAGGGTGGGAGCCCGGTAATCCCAATTAAGCATGAAAAGAACCCGGGGAAGCTGACAAAAGGGCCACCCGGCCCACGTGCGGAGCCGGCGCTCCGAGCTCGCGAGAACAGCAGCCCCGGGGGACACGCTCGCTCCCTCTGTCGCTGAGCCACCAAATACTGCGGTTCGGCGGCGGGGGAACCAGGGGAAAACAGTCACTGAGAGAGAGTTTTCTGCCCCAGAGCGGTCTGGATGGAGAGCCTTCCCACGCTGGGCGTTAGGGCTCTCGATCCCCCGCCGCACCAGGAGTTTCCGGGAAGACGCACAGGCCCCCCGGGAAGCGCGAGAGGAGAGTCCCAGCTTGGCACGGCGAAGCTGGGAAAGAACGGCACGCCGTACGGCCGGCTGGAAACGCGGCCCGGACGCGCCTCCAAGAGCCGCGGCGCTTCCGCGCGCCTCTTCTCCCCGGGCTGGCGGGAGGAGAGCTGCGCAGTGCCGCGCCTGCGCAACCGCTTGATCTTACGATTCCGAAAGCGCATCCGCGGCTGGAGGGAGCTATTAGGCCTCAGCACCACGTTCCAGCTGTTCTCAGCCTTCGCGCCGCTCACCACGAGCGGCAGGGACCCCCTCCGCCGCTCCTCCTCTTCCTCGCCAAGAATTAGGACGGAAGCAGAAGGTTCACCAACGGTCAAGACCGCGGTTTTGGGAACAGCAAAGCCACTTTTAGCTCTAACACAAGAGCGATAAACAACCGAGCTTCAGGGAGATACCGTATTTGTAATCCAACGGCAAAATATGTTTGCTTGTGTTGACTCTGCACTGTAACACAATTTATATGTTCTGTCTTTAGGGTAATTATTGCTTTAGAATCTTAAAATCGTTCCACCCTAATTAAATCATCATATTAAAAAAATACACCGCCACAGCAAACTTGCGAACAAGTCTGGTTAAGACCACGCGGGCGCACGGATGCTCGGTTGGCGAACTTGCTGCCGAGCAAACCTGCCGCGCTCCGCCAACGAGGAGCGCGGGCCCCGCTCCGCTCCGTCCCGCGCAGCCCCGAGCGGCCACGGCACAGACACCCGCCCCGCGTTCGCTCCTCCACGCGGACGCGGCCCTTTCGAGGCAAAAGGCTGCTGCGGACGCGGGCCGGCTGCCGATCGCCGCAAGCTCGTCGCTCCGAACGCCCGTCCGGGGAAGACCACGCTCCTGAGGCGGGGAGTTTCACCTCGTATTTCATCTCGAGAGCGTCAGAAAGGGGTCGGCGCTGGGGAGGAGAGGGTCTGCAGACTCGGTCCTGACCGCGGGAAGGCAGCTGGCTCCCGGCCCCGGCGCCGCAAGCCGTGACAGGCTCCGCGCCAGCAAGGGCACGGCAAGGGCCGGCACGAGCCCCAGAGCCCTGCATCCCTCTGCCCGCCTCCGAGCGCACGGGCTGCGCCGAGTCAGCGGGTCAGCTGCCCTCGGGAGCCACCGGCCACCGGCAAGAGCCACCACGGCCCTCGGGAGAGCTGCTCACCCCCCTCCAGGTGCAGCACTCGGCTCCTTAAGCCCCCTAAGAAAGGGCCATCCCTGCAAGAGGGATTAGAGCAGATGGCCTCTCGCGCTCGGTCAGCGGCCGGCGCCCGGTGGCATCCGCCCTCCTGCCTCTGCTCCCCACGGCGCTGCCAGCGAGGCAACACCGAGCCCTGGAGGAGCATCGGGACTTGCTGACCTGTGAGCAAACATCAAGCGCAGAGCATTCACTTTGGGCAAAATCCTTTAATTCTCTCTGGATCCCCCGGGGGAAAGCAGTATTGATTGCTTTACTACTAGCTTACACACGCTGTGCCGGGCAGCCAGCGCTGCCATCAATACCGGCTCCGAGGAGGGAGCCAAAAGGTCACCCCGGCACACGGGGACGCGGGGCCGGCCCCACGCTGCGCCCAGCACCTGCCCGCAGCCCCCGCGCTGCTTCAAAGCCTGCGACAAGCCCGGCGGGAGCACCGGAGCCAGAGCCCGCAGCGCCGGCACGGCTCAGCGAGCGGTTTGCCCGGCTCCTCTCCCCTCCCGCCGAGCCGCACCGAGGTACCCGGGAGGTCGTGTCCCAGCAGTACGCCGGCCCCTCTCCTCCCCGCTCCCCAGGGGACCGGCTGGGGAAAGGCCCTGGTTTCAGAGGCTCCTCGCTCCCACGGGAGCCCAGGGTGCTCCGCACCTGCCAAAAAGTCCTGGGGAACTACCCCGACGCTCAGAGCTGCAAAGCCCCTGCACGGAGTCGGGCGCTGCTGTCCCCCCGCGGGCCCCTTCCCCCCCAGGTCAGAGCCAGCGCTGAGCGGGACACGTCCCGGGCTACGAGGCGGGCACACGGGACGGGGAGGCCGAGCAGCCTCCAGGTGCCAGCACGGGGAAGAGGCGCGCGGCGCCATTTCTACCGAGTTCCTACCCCATGGCTGAAACAGCTGTGACAACTTGCGAGAGAAGCTGGAGCGTTTACTTGCGCATCATCCTGGTAACACGAAAACCAGCTCCGAGCGCAGGAGTCGGGACACGGACGGCACGGACAGGCCCTTTTCCTGTTGCCCAAACCCCAGGTGCCACGTACCCAAAGCGAGCCGGCTCGCAGGCCCGGGGGGAAGCCAGGACAGGGCACGCACGCTGTCACGCTTACGCCAAACATCCGTGAGCCCAGAAACACGCAAAGCGCCAACCACGGCACCGAGGAGACCCCGAACACGACACGGCTGCGTTTTCCCGTACGAAGCCGCAAGATGGTCGGCAGTAAAAGCCCTTGCTGGGGCAGCACCGGCACGGACGATAAGCCAAAAAAAGACCCTCCGTGACGGCGAGTTCACGCATGGCAAAGCAGGTCAGATTTTCCAACAGAACAGCGGCTCCTCTCTTACCTGGGACGATAGAAACAGTGTCTTTCTCCCAGGACACAACACTAACGTATTCCTGCACTGAAGAGGGGATGAGGCACTTGAAAACAGCCACGTTTCCACGCATCGACCTTTGGTCCTCCACCCGAACGGTGTACGGTTCCCTGAAAACTGTAGAGAAAAGCAGATGGTTGGTAGCATGACAGTGCTGGGAGAACACACGCTTCCTCTTGCTTTAATCCCACGTTTCCCCAACAAACCAACCCACCCAGCAACAAACTGCTTCCATCCAAAACACCGGGCCCACCTTCCCGGGGAGGGCAGCGGCTCTCCTTCGCAGGCTGCAGCTCGGCGTGCCGAGGGGACGCCTGGCCCGGCTCCCGCGGCTGGGACCCTGCGACGGCCGCCAGCGTCACCCCAGCTTGCCGCCGAGGCAAGCTGCTGGCTTTGCGGTCGCCGAGGCCGCCGAGGCAGAGGTCTGCAGCACCCAGATTTCGGTACAGGGACCGAGGGCGTTCAGGAGCTGTAAGGTTCAACCTCCCGCCGCGAAGGTAATCGTTTGGCCGCTGGACGCGCGCTGAAAACGCGGCCGTGAGGCACCCGGGAGACAGAGCTGGCACCCTCCTAAACCCACCGGGGGAACATTCAGGGACGCGGATGAGTTTGCCGAGCCACGCCGCAGCGGGAGCCACGAGCTGTCCCCACCACGCGCCCTGTTCCTCAGGGACGCGCACGTCCCTTTGCCAGCTGCTCCCCGGACCAGGGACAAGGAACGCTCCAGCAGCGCTCGCCAGGTGAGCTGCATCCGCCCCGGCCTCTTCAGAACGACAACAAGACGTCACCGTGCCCAGCACCACGTGCAGACACCATGAACTCCTCAAGTACAAAGCGCAGCGAGTGCAAGTGCCTCCTTACTGCGACAGTAATCGTGCCCTGTAGGACGCGGGCACCCGGGCATCGCTATCGCGAGACAGACACGCGTTCCCCTCGTCATTTAACGACACCCCTTGGCCAGAACAAGAGCAGCTCAACAAATCCCCCGAGACAGAACTCCTTAGCAGCCCCGAAAGGAAGGCGTTTTCCCCGAGCAGCCGGCAACGCGCCGCGTCCCTCGCACAAACAAGCGAGCAGCGAGGGTGACGGTATCTCCACCTCGACGCCCCAGGCTTCCAGGGCACCCTGCTCTGCCGCAAGAGCCGGGAGAGAAGCAGGGGCACGCGGCAGGCCCTGCCCGGGGCGCTCGGTGGCACGTCCCGCCGGCTCCGCGCGGGAAGGGACCAGCCGCCGCCGCCGGACGGAAAGCTCCAGGCTGCAGGGGCCGCCCCTCCTGCGCCCGCAGCTCAGCCGCCCTCCCGCGGGCAGAGACCCCTGCCCAGGCCACAGCGGGGAAGAGGGTTCCGAGCGGCCTCCGGCTCGCTCCCGTTATTTACCCGGCGCCCCGGCAGGGCGGACGAGGGCCGGCGCCGCGAGGACACGGGGAGAAGCCTCCCACGGAAAGGGACTCTGGAGCCAAAGCAGAGTAGCGAGCAACGGCCTCCCTAATCGCATGCAGCAGGTTTATTCACGGGCTTGAAAGGCCAGCGGGGACCACGAGGAGCATCCAGCCCGGCCTCCTGCGCGCTCACCACCACCGCCACCGCCCCAGCCCGGAGTGGACCTCCGCACGGGCACCTACGCTTGCCCCCGCGCCGGGCACTGCCCCGGCCCTGAACCGCGCCAGCCGCTGCAGCCGGGGCTTCTGCCTTTCCCCGCCACCGGGAACAGCCCCGAGGGCAACCTACAGCCACAACCAGCACACTTAAAACTTCCCGGTGGCTAGCGAGATTTGCTCCACGAGCCAGCCGGGCACCGCGGGACATGGCCACGCCACCCCGCGCCACGGGGCCGCTCGCCCCGCTGCGCCCCGGGGTGCCGGCGGGCCCCGGCTGGCCGCAGCCCCCGCCACCGCCCCCCGGGAAGCCCGGCCCGCGGTCCCGGCACGGGGAGGGCAAGGGGTGTGCTGCACACCCGCACCGCTGCGCCCGTCTGCTGCCGTCCCGCCCTCACCCAGCTGGGGTTTATAGGTAACCCGACAGTGCCGGTAAATAATTCACTCCGCGGAAGGGGGTTAATACCAATTTACTCTGCAGTACAAGGTACTAAAATAAAAAACCCTGTAGTCACTTCTGTCGCGTTCCCTCTGCTAGCCCCACTTTTAATAGGTTACATAATGAAGCCATTCCTGGGCTATTAGCCCTCCTCAGCCTGGTCAATAATTTACTATAATGGCTTTTGGAATCAGCTCTTTGCCATATTCCTCCTTTTTTCTTTGCTTAATAAGCCTTGGCACGCTGGGGCTGGATGCTACAGTGGGAACAGCCAGGCCTGAGGAGGGCTGCGGGACACAGCGGGGGTCTCCCCACCACCGACCGACGTGGTCCGGCTCCTCCCGCCGCCGTGAAAAGCCCCCGTGCGCGGTGGGGCGCGACACCACCGCTTCAAAGGGAGAGGACCCCTCCTGCCGCGAGGCTGCAGCCGCCCCACGGCCTCCAGGCGCTCGCCGGAGACCCCCACGCTGCGCGTCCCTTCCCTGCCGGTCGCCCCAGCCCCCTCCCAGCCAGTAACGGGCCCGAGGTCGAGCTGGCTCTTGCTGCGGCAGGACGGCGTTTTGCAAACGCGTGTTGGCAGGCCCCGCTCTCTGTCCGCACAGCGTCCATCGATGCCAACACAGCAGCCCTGGCTCCGCGCCCCGGGCGGGCAGCGGCAGCGCCTCGCGGCAGGGCTGCCAGCGCGGCCCAGGGTGCAGGCAGAGCGGCTCGGTGCAGGCAGAGCGCGGCTCGGTGCCGCTGCTCCGCATAGGACGGCAGCAGGACCGCCTGCTCCCATCCCCATTCAAAACAGCCCGGCTCCGCGGGTCGGAGAGCAGCGCTGCCGTGCCGGCGCCAGCACGCTGCCGCTCAGCGGCGTTCCCGGCCCGCGCCGGGGGGACAGAGGCGAGCGGGGTGCGCTCCACGGGCCGAGCGGCACGCCACGGGGGAGACCGGAGAAAAGCCAGCACCTCGCCCAAACCCCAGCGCCCGCAGAGCTCCTACCTGCTTTAACACGGATATTCGGGCTCCTGATTTTGCCAGCCGAGTTCTCCGCGGTGCAGAAGTAGTCGTTGTCGTGGATAAAGCTATTGAAGGCTGATGGCGAGAAGGGGTAGAGCTGCAAAGTCCCGTTGGCATGGACATGCCGGATGTGGGGCACATCGTAGATGTCGTCGCCCGTGGCCAGGTACCACCGAAGGACGGCGCTGGGTGACCCTGCTGCCGGGCAGGGGATCACCACCCCCACTGTGCTGGAGAAGGTGACCTGCTGGATGGAGTCGTTCACAAAGTAGAGGCTGGTTCCAACATCTTCAGCGTGTGCTGCGGAGAAAGCAGAGGCCACAACGGCGGGGGGTTACCGCAGAAATCGCCAGTCCCCGCGGGCACAGAGCACCCCCCAGCGCAGCTGCCCCGAGCCTGGCACCCGCACGCAGCGGAGCGGGGGAGCGGAAAAGCATCGGTGCATGGGCTGGAAGCATAAAGGCCACCTTCACAGGCCAGCGCTCTTGCTGGCAGCACGGATCAGGGATCACAGGCACCCAACCAGGACAACTAGGGGCAGCGCAAGCAAGGAAGGGTACCCGGGGTACCCCCCGAGGCTTCCCCAGGCGGCCGAAGGCACCCAGGCGGCTCTGAGCGCGCGGTCCGACCGCGCCTCAGCACCCGCGGGCCTGAGGACACCCACGTGCAACAACGACGACAAACCAAGCACGACAAACCACCACCGTCGCTCCTGCAAACCCCGCCGCCCGCCAGCCCGGAGCAGCAGTCAGCCAGCACCTCCTCGGCTCCCCAGCGCAGCCCCCGCCAGCCGGCGGCCGCGGATGCCCGTCGGCAACGCCGGCACGTCCAGCGCGAGCCTCCCCCGAGCAGGGCAGCGATCTTACCCGCTACCCCACCGCCGCCTCCAAGCGCTGCAGCAGCCCCAGGAGAGGGGCAGGAACACCGGGTTCAGCGCGGCTCCCTCTCCCCGAGGCAGAGGGAGGGGAAGCCCCGTCCCGCCCTGCCCTAAGCCGAGCCGCAGCTGGCACCAGGCATCCCCGCATCGCCCAAGCGAAGACCGGGACGCGCAGGGTTCAAGGGCAGAGTCCGGGGCAGAGCCCGTGGCTGCCCGGGAGCAGCTCTCCAGGGCACCGCGAGCGCTGCAGAAAAGCCCTTCCCTCCCTCAAAGGGAGGGAAAGGACCTCTGCACCCAACTCCTCCAGTCTCTCCTTCCCACTCTCCAGGACCACGAGCTCCCCCTTCTCAACCAAAGCAAGACTGGCTATAAATAAGGATGAGGAGGCCCCCAGTCACTTAGATCCGTTTTCTTTTTTTAGTCGCGCTCTTTCCAAGTGGGCGGAAGGACAGGGATCTAGAAAGCGGCCCTCGGCGGGTGTATTAATAGCTCGGGCTGAGAACACCGCTCGTGGTGCCGCAGAGCCAATAAGCGGATCACTACCGTGCCGCCGGTTCAGAGAGAGTCACGGGGGACCCTCCGTGACCTCGATTTCCTAACTTGGGGAGGAGGGGACGGGAGCAGGGGGGAGAAGGGAAGGCTCATCCGTACGGATAGCCTCGCCTCGGCTCCGAGGGCGAGCGCAGCGCGGCTGCCCGCCTGAGGAAAGGCTGGCTGAGCATCACCGGCCACAGCCACTCGCGTCTCCCCGCGAAGCTTGCCCCAGCGCCCGGCGAGCACGTGCCTCTCCTGGCTCCGTGTCGCGCCCCCAGCCAGGCCAAGACGGGACACCCCCAAACACCTCACCCCTGCCCAGAGCAGGGTCCTCTCCATCCTTCTCCCAGCTGGACGTACAACCTCGTCCCTCTTTCGGAGCCCGTGAAATGGGAGGCGAGAGCATCTGGTTCTCGCTCTCTGCGCGCTCCGCACCGAATCGTCACCTAAGAGGACGAGGTTTCCTCCTTCGCCCGCTCGGAGCCCTGCTGTCCCACGCCGGGGGCGGCGCGCCGCCGGGCCGCCCAGCCAAGCCGCCCACGGAACGGATTAGCCGACGAGCAAGGCCCAGCGCCGCCACCCCACGAGGCAACAGGTTTACGGGTCAAGAAAGCGCCTCCGTGTCTCCCCACGCAGCGGCTCCCCGCGTCCGTGCGCAGGCAGAAGGAGGCAAAGCCATTTATTTCCTCCTCCGCCCCGGATCCCAGACTGTGGCTGGAGAAGGCTCCCGCCGTAACAAAGACCGGAGAGCACCCGCAGCCTGACAGGGCAATATCGTCTTCCCAGGCAGCGCCAGGGGGGTCGAGAGGTGGACGGGTGGGGGGCCGGGGCGAAGAGTGGAAAAATACCTCATAAACAGAGAAATTCAGATTACCCGCAAAGCTTTTTCAGGTCAAAGGGGGAAACGGATTTTTAATAGAAAATGGAAGTTATGGGATTGGCAATAGTTATGTGACAGACGCACGGAGTTAAATCCATATAATCTCCTTTACCATTTAGCATTGAGCACCATCCTAATGCCATGTTTCATAAAACCGTCTCCAAATCACCGAGAGAGATTAAACATTTAGAAATAGCACCGCAATATTTTTAAACCAGCAATCACTGCTCACATCTGGTCAGATGTGCTGACCCTAACCTAAATATCGAGGGCATTCATTCACACGAGCCTGAACAGAGGCAGCTAGCGGAGCCAAAACGGGCGAGTTTCTGCCGGGGAAAACGCAGCGACACGGGCGCGCAGCACCGACCCCGAGACCAGCCCGCCGGTACCTGGAAGCCACGCGAAGCCCGGCGCGGCGCCGGACACTGTCTAGCTTGCTCTCAGGGGCAGGTATTTTAAGTTATCAGAGTGCAATCTTCTTAAATTGCAGTAAATTGCAACCTAGAGGTGTTGAAATATTAATATCTGTGTCTGGGCTGGGAAAAGCAAGTCATTTTGCTATGGGGCCCAGCAACGCAACCCCTCCTCTCCTCCAAGCCTCCCGGGGACGAGCCCGTCCTTTGCTACGAAGCGGACTGAGGATGCTCTCAGACAGCGACCAGCTTCGCGCCAGCGCAACGAGAGCCGTTCCTCCCGAGCTAAGGAGCTTTTTCTGCCCGCGACGCACACACGTCCGCGTCAGCAAGCTCAGGACCCCACAGCCCGTCCCGTGCCCGCCCAACCCCAGCAGGTTTCTCAAGGCTGAGCGAGGTCTCCTGCACATCAGTAACCGGGTGGAAACCCGACGGACACGGGGAAAAGGCTAAACGAGTCGCGTTTCAAGGGTGGTCATGCCATCCCCTGGGCACGGGCAACCCAGCCCGGGCTGACGGCGTTCCTCGGGGGCGGCAGGGGTCCGTGACTGCCCGAGTACTTCTTGGCAAGAGCGGCCGCTCGAGGCTTCACTATCCGCCAGGATGAAGCTGCTGGCATTCAAGGGGAGGTCCGCAGCGCCTCAGAAAGCGCGGGCGCTGGACTCGAGTTCACGTCACCCCGCTGGCAGGGCCTTTCCCAAGACCCCCCTCTTGGGCTTGGCGCTCCGGGCGCCCGCCCCAGCCTCCCTCCGAGGCCGGGCGAGACGCTGCCGAGGCACCTCCGCAGCAGAGCCCACCCGCAGGGGACTGCGGGAGCCAGCGGGGCTCCTCCAGCCACAGCCTGCACCGGGCTGCGGGGATGCCGCGAAGAACAGCAGGCTAATCGCCACCTCGCCGCTCATTTATTATCCTCGTTAAGGGTGCTTGACACCTGCCCTGTTCAAGGAGAAAGCGAACCGAAGCTTGGCACGCTTTGTGGGGTGGGAATTACAGGTAGGTGGCACGTCCTAATCTTTCCTCTCCACCGCGCGAAGGTACGGCAGTAATTCCATCACATACTGCCTGCGCTTTGGTACTGCCGGAGCAGTCTCCGGCCCTCCCTGGAACGAGCTTCCGTCGAGCCCTCATCTTCAGGAGGCTTTTAATAGCCTTTCTCCTAACGAAGGGAGTGACCTTGGAGCTGCGAGAGCGAGAAGCGGCATCTCCGAGCATCACGGAAGGGACGGGGAGAGGAGCGGCTGCGACGAGGTGAGGAACCAGAGGCCGGTGCCCTCTCAAGCAGCACCCAAGAGGTGGGATGCCGCCCCGCCGGCCCGGGGGCTTGAAGCCGTGACCCCGGCCGAGCGGCCTCCCCACGCCGTGCCCCTCGGGGACCAGTCTCCAGGCGGCGGGAGCTGTGCCACCAAGCGCCGAGCAGGGCCTGGGGCGTTCAGCCGGTGCCCGGCACAGCGCAGCGATGGCAGGCACCTGCCCCGGCGCTGCATTTCGGCCGCCGCAGGAGTCCCCCCCCCGTGCGGCACGGCCCCTCTGGCCTGAGTGCCGCGGTCGTTCCCGACCCGCAGCCGCCGTCACCGTGCACCAAAGCGGGAGCGAAGGAGAACGCTGCCTCTGGTCCGCTGCGGGTGAGGGCACGGCTCAAACAGGCCTGGAGCGCGAGCCGCCTGCTCCTTAATGCATCCGCATGGAAATTAGGGCCTGAACCACCTCCAGCTATTACGACAGCACCCAGGCTGAGGCTGTAACCCTTGCCTGGAAAAAAAAAGCTCTCCCCGCTGATTTGCCTGGCCCCTGAACCTCCCCCATCGGCTTCCCGGAGGTACCAGTCTCACCCCCCATCCGCACAGGACCCCGAGCCAGCCATCCCCCAGCTCCGCACGGCCTCCCGAGCCCCCCAACCTGCCCGAGCCCCCCCCAGGGGCCCGCTGCTCCGGGGGGTGAGGAACGAGCCCGGGGACCACAGGCGACGGCCTCTCCCTCCCCTTCGGCAGCCCACCTCCGCGTCTCAGCCACGCTGAGCGCAGAGCCCGAGGAGCCGCAGCCGAGTCCCAGGGGGACAGCTGGTGACGTTACCGAGCCAGGGTGACAGCAAGGTCCCCCCCGGGGAGGCCGGGGCTGAGCCGATACGAGGGGACGCACCAGAGGCCGCGCACGCCTGCCGCCGGGCTTCCTCCGGAGCCGCCGGCCCGTGCCGCCCGGCACGCCGCAGCCCGCCCGCTCGCTCGCTCGACAAGGCGGAGACGAGGATTCTCGCCACGCGGCCGACAGGTACGAGGAACGAGGGGAACGGATCAACAGAGCCAGCTCTGAAACCTCGCTCACCTCCGCCTTTGCCCCTCTAAGCTGTGCTCGCTCCCTCCTCTCACGGAGCGGAGCCGCCGCAGCCCTTTCCAAGAGGCAGCAGCTGGGGCAGGCAGCAAGCGTTAGCGCGAGCTGGGAAACGCATTTCCTAAATATTTGGTACAGCTCGGCTGGCAGATGATGGCGGCAATATGCAGATTGCACGCGGCGGGGTTTATTCCTTAAGGATCGGCAAGCAGCAAAAGGGTAGCTCACAAAAATCACGGTTATGTAAAACTACGCGGCTGGCTCTAATCTGGATTTCGGAGACGAGCAGCACTCTGCACCCAGCCCCGCCGCTGCACGAGCCTCCCGGCCGAGCCCGCGTCGCAACGACTGCAGCGGCCGCACGCCTTCCTCCCGCGTGCCCTCCTAGGACGTCGCCCTCGTTAGCAGCCCGCTTATTTGGCGGCGAGATGACTTCACGTTATCCGAGGCACAGCTCGGAACTCGCGTGCTGCCATGTCGGGAGAATTCCTGCCGCAAAGAGCGGCTTCCAGTCTCGGCCCCACGAAGGGAGGACAGAGCGCTGCCCGTCCCTCCGCCCCGGGGCCACGCGGGCAGAGACCGGGCACGGCAGCAGGGACGCGCCTGTGCCGCGGCTGCCCGAAGCCAAGCCGCCGGCTCCCAAGCAGCCCCCGGCTCCGGGAAGGGCTGCTCGGTAGCACGTCCCCGGCACTCGCCCCTCGCGCGAGGCACGGCCCGTTCCTCCGGAGAGCAAACGCGCCGGGAAACATTAGGGTTGCCTACGCGGATGTTCTCGGCCGAAGGCGGGAGCAGCCCTAAGCCCGCGCCAGGTGCGGGTAAGGGCTCTGGGCAAGTCGCCACGGCGGCTCCTCGCGCTGGGGAATTTTGGCTATCCGCAGGATAAACAAACGCCGGGCACGGCGAGGAGGTCGGCACCGCAGGCTTCTCCTCCGTGCGTTTAATGAGGTTTCCATGTTTCGTTTCAGAGACAAACGAGCGCCGTGCCACGCTGGGGGGCCGAGATGGGGAGAGATTAAAGAAACGCAAGCTGCATAGTCCGCTGCACCCAATACAGGAACATAACGTAAATATAATGCCAATATAAATCAGGCGGCAGAGACACCCAGCCAGAGCAGGCAGGGAGACGCCGTCCCCGCTCCAAGCCTCTCCATTTGGAGCAGCGTGCTCTTCATCGCCCCTCGCCCCCCCCCCCCCGCCTGGCCGCTCTCCCGCGCGCTGCCAGACCCTTTCTGCTCGGCTCCCCCCCCTCGCTCTGCCGCCAACCACCTATTTGTGTTTATTTCGTAAGCGGGGGAGAAATAAGCGGCTACAGCCCATCGAGGGATTTCTAAACTTCAACGGTCCCCCGGATCAAATGCTCATTTGCTTTCAGTTTCTACTCGGGCTCTTGTTCTACAGCAGGAACACGTTAAAAGGATGTGCTTCGATGCCCAGAAATATTAAGTATCTGAAAGGTTTATCAGGCATTAAGCAATTCTTCTTTTTTTCATCCTATTATTATAATGAAACTTCCATTGTATTGCTGTCCTCTCTCTGGAACCGTTTCACTTTAACGCTTTCCGTCACCAGGACCGTTCAACGCTGAAGATACGTTTTATTTCTTAAAAAAAAAAGAGAAAATGAGGCCACGAGGAGTTGTGCTAATGGAGGCTTTTAATTTGCTCTTCTCAGAAGAGAGAGCTCTGTGGGAAGAGATCCCTTTTCCAAGAAGCTGGGGCTGAAAACACGCAAAAGCCATAAACCCAGCACAGCTCCTTATTATTTTGACTACTGGGGGGAAGAAATCGTAGCATCCTCGACGGTTATTTCTTTTCGGGTTTGTTTTTTCCTTTTCGCACGGTAAAAAATGCAAATGTAAGCAAAGCAGACGCTGGCACGTTCAGCTCGGCAGCTCCGAAACACAATAGCGATTTTGGGTAAAGCTCCCAATGGCGGCTTCGCTCCGGCTCGAATGAAGCAGCTATCCCATAATTAAGACTGGATGGAATAATTGATCGCCACCGCACAACCGGACAGGACACCCCGGTAAACCTGGGTAAATATTTTGCCTTGGCTTAACGTTCAGATAACCAGGTAACGTACCAGGCAGCAGGAGAAGTCTCGCGCAAGGAGGCAGCTCCGGCCCCTTTCTTTCGCTTTCCTCATTTCCCAAAATCTCCCCCTTGCCGGTCTCAAACGCCAAAAAGATACCGAGGGCAAACGCCGCTTCCCATCTCCAAGCAGCCAGTTTTCCGAAAGGTGGGCGCTTCCATCACCGCATCCGCGGGCTGGCTCATGTGCAAAGGGGTAATTTATCACAGAAGCGCGATTAAAAATTCCCGCAGCTTCCGACACGGGCGATTCCTTTATGTAACACCGATTGATCGTCGTAACGAACGCACGGCGATTTAACCGCCCGCGTTACGTGCCGCTCCTCGGCTTGCTTTTTTAACTGCGCCTACAGCGGGGACCCGGTTTAGAGCATTACCTCTGTGGATGCGGGCAGCGTTCACCTAGTCTCCAACTTCAATTTAATCTCTAATCTTTAGGTGCGCGTCTCCTGGACGCGCTTGTTTCACGATTCCCCCCCCACCCGAGTCCCATCGAGCCGCGGGGTGACACGCACCGAATGCGGCAGCACCCCCGGAGGGAGGGACGGGGTTTTCGGAGCATCGCCGGCTCGGGGCTGGCTTGCGGCGAGCGGGACGCGGAGCCCGGCTCCTCGCCCCCACGCAGCGCCGGCACCCGCGGGGGCTCCGCCGAGGCGCGGCGCCGCGATCGCTCCGCGCCCGCTGCCGCCGGCCCGGCCCGCCCCGACGGTCCCCTCGGCGGCCGCCCGGGAGGGCGCGCCCGGGCGCTCCGGAGGGACGCGCCGCCAGCCCCGGAGCCCCCCGGAGGGACGCGCCGCCAGCCCCGGAGCCCGCTCCCGGGGGAGCCCGGCGCCCCCCGGCCGGTGCCCGGCGCCCCCCGGCCGCCCCCGCCCCGACGTACCTTTCCGCAAAGAGTACAGCAGGAAAAAAGTTACCAGCCACATGCCATAAAGAGCACCTACGGCCCGGGGCTGCGGCGCAATTGCGGACGGTGCGGTGCGGTGCCCCCGGCGTGCCGCTCGCTGCCGCCGCGCTGCCAGCCAGGGTGAGGTGCCCAGCGCCGAGCTCGCAGCCGCTCCTCCTCCCCTCTCCCGGCGAGTGGCGTCGGGAGGGTGGGCCGGGCTCCCGCCCACTCCCCGCCCCCGCCCCGCTCCCCGCCGCGGCCGCCGAGGGCCGGGAGGGCGGCAGCCCCCGCCGGGCAGGGCCGCCCCGCCGAGCGGGAGCGCCCGGCTCCCCCTTCCTCCTCCTCCTCCTCCTCCTCCGCCGGCGGCCCCGGGGCGAGCAGGGGGTGCCCACGAACAGCCTCTGCCCCGGCCCGGCGGGGCCCCGCCCGCGGGTGCACCCACGGGGGTTAGTGACGGCGGGGCCGCGCCGGCCCACGGCGAGCGCTCCGCGGCGGCCCCGGGAGGCCGGGGCACGGCTGCGCTCTCCAGCCCCTGCAAGCCCGCAGCAGGGCGGCTGTTCCGTGGGGCGAGCCGCGTCCCGGGCAGCGCTGGCCGGGGGCACGGCGGCGTGGCTGGACCACCGAGGCTTGCGGCCGGCAGCGCTCCTCCTCCCCGGGCACTCCATAGCCGCCCGAGGACAGAAATGGGGTTTTCGCGACGCAAACGGCACCGGCCCGTGCTGCTCCCGCGGCTGGGGACACGAGCAAGGTAGGGCCTAGCAGACCTCGTTACACATTCAGCCCTCCAGCCAGCAAATAACAAATAAATACTAGTTAATGCTTTACTTTGGGGTGTATTTGTCTAAGGCTTACTTCAAGCCCAGGATCTTACTCCCCAAGACTTAGGCGCACCAAAGCCAATTTGCCTGGGCCGCTAGAGCGGTTCCGAACGCCTTTTCCTGAAGTGATTACAGCAGGTTTTCTTTGCTTTCCAAAACAGCCTTTCCAGGCCCCAGTTGTTGGAAAATAAACAGAACGCAAGATCGAAGCGTTCTGATTTCAAACAAAACGACGAGCAGAAAACACACGATGTGCCCATTTTTAAAAAAGCCCTGGTCGGATTTAGCTGGCAACCTAACCGTCGTCACCCAGCAGAAAACCGCCAACAGCGGCGGCGCCTCGGCCGTTTCCAAGGCGCACCGGTTCACCGCAACCCTTCGCGCTCGGGACCCCCTGGGAGGAGCCAGAGCTCGCCCTCTCCGAGGATGCGCTTCCCCTGCCCCGATGCTGCCAAGCTCCGCGGCTCCGTCACCACCCCCTTCTCGGCCCGCTCCCAGGCCACCTCAGCAGCTCTGTCACGCTGCACGGGCGTCCCCGGCACCCAGCCCTCCCACGCGTGCGCGTGCTCCTCCCCGGCCCCGCGCCGCTCGCTGCTGGCTCGCTCGTACCCCGGCCGTGCCACCGCCGTCCCGAGAGGCGACGAAGCAGCAGCTGATGCACACCCGGTGCCCACGCGTCCCTCTAGGAACCGAGGTGCGTTTCCATCGCCACCTACATCCGCATGCAGATGTTAGCTGATACTCGGCACGGAAATTGGTATGCAGGCCCATACCCAAGGCAACAAGCGCATCCCGGGCTCTGGGGAGCCCCGGCCACGTGCCAGGCATCTGCCCCCTTCCCTCCCCGGCAGCTGCTGCAGGATGGCAGCACGGGCCAGCCTGCTAACAGGAATCTTCCAGCCGCTAAAACCGCTACAGCATCTTGCTATCCGGCGCGCAACGTGTTGGACTCAGGTGCGGTTTCTACCCTCCTACGCTCAGGAGTGAATGAAACGGGGGCGCGTGGGCCGGCAGGGCGCTCGCTGGCACAGCACCCGCACAGCCTCACAGATCTCCCTTTGAGGCACGTGTGCAGGGGGAGTAAACGCTACTCACCGGTTCATTTTTAGCTCCCTCGGCTGTTCAGCATCTCCAGCGAGTTCCCGCATCATCCCTAGCTCGGAGAATCAGCCTCTACCGAGCGCCCCAACCTCCCCCTGCCACAAGCTCCTTCCTCCAGCGCAGGACAGCGTCTGCTGGCAAGACGGGAAGCAGCACAAGAAGAGAGAGCGAGTAAAGGCCGA
Source organism: Phoenicopterus ruber ruber (assembly GCA_009819775.1). Classification (NCBI taxonomy): domain Eukaryota; kingdom Metazoa; phylum Chordata; class Aves; order Phoenicopteriformes; family Phoenicopteridae; genus Phoenicopterus; species Phoenicopterus ruber. The sequence continues at coordinate 7,051,216 of CM020237.1, read as the reverse complement.
CCGGGTGAACGACCAGCCCCGGCGAGTCCTTCAGCTGCCCGTGCCGGTCCTTACGGCCCCGTTTGCTCCTGCGCTGATTGCCCAGCCCAGGCCGTCCCTCGGCCTCCGGAGCCCAGACGCGCGTGCGGGCCTGGCAGCGGAGGGCAGGCAGCCAGGCGCTCCCTGGAGCTGGCTCCTGCGAGCCCACACCTGGGACTCGGCTCCTGCCCGCAGCTCCCGCATTTGAATATGCGCAGGAAGCATTTGTGCATCGCCTTTGCATGAGCGTTCAGCCCGGAACGCTGGTAGCCTGCTAACATCCACCCCGGCAGCAGGCTGGAACGGCGCAGCGTGCTTCAGGCAGCTGCGACCGGGAAGGGCTGAAAATCATCACGTTAATGATTCGGGCAGCGCTGACCTGCGCCGTGGCAGCGCGCAGGAGGCTCCCAGGAAGCGAGGCCAGCACTAACACGCCGGGAGAAGCGCGTCTCACGCTCCCTGCGGCCACCGACCCGCGAGCAGGGAGCGAGCGACCTGCCAGAGCCAGCAGCAAGCCCAGCCGCACAGCTAGCGAAAAGGCGAAGCTCGTGCTAAGGAATTATTTCCCTGGCCCAAACGCCACACAGGACACAGGAGAAATTACAGCAACGCGTGCCCACGTGCGGTTCTGAGCCCCGCCGGCTTGCCCCTTCGGGACAGGGGGCCCTCTGCACTTCACCGCCGCAGAGCGGGTACCGCAGGGGCTCTCCCCGCTGCCACAACCGCTCTGACCCCCCCCAGCCTCCCCTACCCCCCTCCCCGGCACTTGTTCTGCCTCCAGGCAGCATTTCCACGCAGCTCCAGGAGCCCCCGGAGCCCTGGGGGCTGCAGGGCTGCCCCGTACCCTGTTAGCCAGCCAGGGGCTTGCCCCCAAGGAGGGGGCTTCCACTAATACGCCAAAATCCGCCCTCCGTATAAGCACGCAGAGGGGCGCCGGGGAAAAGAGCCAAAAGGAGGGTGCTGCCGGGCCCCCCCCAGCTACCGGGGCAGCTGCAGCCCGAGGCTTTGCCCCGGGCCGGGGCAGAGGGGCTGCGGAGGGGCACGCGGCGCTGCGGGGAGCATCCCTCGCCCCAGCATCCCTCCGGCCACCTCCCACCCGTCCCCAGGCCCGCGCCCTCAGCGTCCCTCCCAGACAAATCCCCGGAGGAAGCAGTCATTAAAACAACAGGGCTACTTACCCGGCGCTAGCCCACTTCCACCAAGCGCTTCCCACGCGGTCGCCAACTTGGCCTCGCAGCACCTCCCCGGCGAGCAGAGCCGGCCCGCCGTGACCCCTCGCCGGCCACCCCTTGCCAGCCCAGTCCCACCAGTGACCCCGCAGAAAGAGCGAGCGCCGTCGGGGCGGAGGGGGAAAAAGGCTTCGGGGTGATGCAGGACGAGCTGCAGCTGGGCTAAGTGCTGGGCGCACCTGGAGGGGACAGGGCCGGGCTTCGCGGCAGCTCTGCCCGGCCACGGCCCCCCGGCACCGCCGGTCCTGGGCCCCCGCGCCCCTCCTCAGCCCGCGCGGGGGCAGCGGCCCCTCACCCCCGGGGCTGGCCCCCCACCTTGCAGCGGCCGTGTTGCAGCCCCGCTCCGTGCCTCAGTTTCCCCGGCGGCAGAGGGGGGCGAGCGGCTGCCGCTTGGGGCGGTGGGAGGAGAAACGCCCCGGAGGCGGCGAGGGGCTCGTACCCGGGTACAGGGGGCTGGCAAGCCCGTGGCCACGAGGTGCCAGCAGCTCAACGTGCCCGAAAGCGGGGTCCTGCTTGAGCCCCTTGGGCCGCTCGCACCGCAGAGCCGGGGGGGGCCGTGCCCAGCGCCGGGGGCTGCTGCGGGCCGGGCCGGCGGGGGGGTCGGGGACCGGCCGGCGCTCCCGCTTCCCGGGGCAGGCTCTTCCCGGGGCAGGCTCTTCCCGGGGAAGGCGAGCGCCTTGCTCTCTGGTTCCCCCTAGTGTCGCAGCCTCCCGGCGCGGAGCGGGGCCGGGCCGCGGCCCGCGGGCGCCCCCGCCCCGGCCCCCGGGCTGCGCGGCCCCGCTCCCGGCGGCGGGCACGGCCCGGCGGGGGCTCCCCGGCGCCCAGGGACCGCGGAGCAGGGGGCGGGCGAGGGCGCGGGGTGGGCCCGGGCCTGGCGGGAGCCCCGCAAAGGGAGGCAGCTCCAGGGCAAGCCGGCCGTCACCCGCGAAGTTTTAGCGGGGCCGAGGCACGGTCCTGGGACACGCGGGCTGCCTTCACCGGGACCCTTCTTTGCTTCCCGGCTTCAGCCCACGGCGAAACCGGCCGCGCGGAGCCAGCGCGTCAATCCCCGGGCTCGCGCTGCCGAGGCCGAGCTGCGGGGCTGCGCTCGTGCAGCATCGCTGCTGCGGGGCTGTGCTCATCCAGCATCGCTACTGCGGGGCTGCTCTCGCGCAGCATCGCTGCTGCAGGGCTGCGCTCACGCAGCATCGCTGCTGTGGGGCTGCTCTTGTACAGCATCGCTGCTGTGGGGCTGCACTCGTGCAGCATCGCTGCTGCGGGGCTGCTCTCGCGCAGCATCGCTGCTGCGGGGCTGCTCCGCGGGCCCGGCTCCGGGGCAGCCGTCCATCTCAGCGCGAGCGCTTATTTCCTAATAACCACCGCTGTGGGGCACGTGCAAGATGGAAATGAGGGCTGAAATGTTATTTACTTTGGTTGGGAGGATAATTTAAGACCGTGGAGCGCTGCTGTTTTGGCAGACACGTTGCTGTTGATGGATGCGCTGCCTTTTCGGGAGCCGAACAAAGGGAGAACGAGGCGTGTGGCTGGCTCCCCGCCAGCCCGGCCCCATCTCTCCGCGTCGTCAAGTGTTCCTCTTTGGCTCCGTTAGTCACCATTTGCTGCTCTCCTGTTTTAACTAACGAGGAGACATTTTGCGTTCACGTTTCCTCGCGGGCCAAACGCGTCCCTGGCATCGTGGAGATGGCGGAGCAGTGCTGGCGGGCTCCAGGCTGGGCGAGCTGAGCAGCCGGGCTCCCTGGCTGCTGCTCCTCCTGTTCCTGCCCCGGTGCCTCATCGCCTCACGTTCCGTCGGGGATTAAGCACAAGAGCTGGCCAAGCCCCAGCCGGCCCGAGCCCCTCTCCCTCGTACCTGTCCGTCCGGAGACTGGCGAAGCAAACAGGGAATAGCCAGTGCCAAGGGGAAGCTGTTCGGGGCTGGAAGTCTTCCCAGAGGAAAAGGACACTCCAGTTGTCCACTGTATTATTTACCCAATCCCCTTTGTGTCACAGAAAAGATTTACTTTGAGAAGATTAATGGCTCAAGGGCCTGCGAGAGAAATCCGCCAAGATTGCCTGGTTCAGGGGAGAAGACGGACGCCTCCTCGCTGAGGCCGCAGCTCCCGGCTGACCCGCGGGGCTGCGGGCGCAGGGAAAGGGCTGCGGGGCTGGGGCCTGTCCCGCGGGGCACCCTCCCACGGGGACCACGACACCCCCTGCCCGGGCGCGGGGAGAGCAGGAGCCTCTCGCCGGGGCAGCGGCAGGAGAAAGGCAGCCGAGCGGAGACACGGTGGCCTTTCCCCGTGGTCTTCCCGTAGCTCCCGGGCTCCGCGTCCAAAGCGAAGGACTGCGGAGGCGTGGCGCGGAGCAGAGAGCCCTGCCTCGGAGGCGGCTCGCGCCCGTGTGCCGGCCCGGCGAGCGCGGGCTGACGGCAGCACCCCTGCCCCCGGCACAGGGAGGCCGCATTTGCCGTGCCTCGTATAATTTGCTTACGCCTTTCCGCTGCTCCCGGTTCCCCGGCTGCCCGGCTCCGCGCTGGAGGGGGCCGTAGCTCGGCTGCTCGCAGTTCCGCGCCGGTAACAGCCTGGCCTGCACGCGTAGCCCCCAGCGCAAGCCTTCGGGCACCGGCAGCGCGTCCCGCTGTGCCGCCGCACCCCTGCCAGCGCCCCCGGCCCCCTGCCAGCGCCCCCGGCCCGTGGCGCAGCCCCCAGCCCCAGCCAGGGCGCGAAGGGCCGTGCGAGCGTGCGTGCACCCGCGGGTGTCCGCGAGCCGCGCGGAATAATGCTATTAATGCCATCTGGTGCCGAGACAGAGATCCCCCCGTGCGGGGAGCCAGACGCGGCTTTTCGCTCCCCTTAATCTCTTCCCTTCGAGCGGCAGGGGCTCTGTCGGGGGGGTCTCCGGGGGGCTGGGGCCAGGGGACGCGCACCCTGAAGGGCATGCCCGTGCCCCGAGCCCTGGCACGGGCGGGCGCTGGGGAACACGGGGAGCCTCAGGGGTGCGAGACCCTGCCGAGGACGGGCTCGTTGCGTACGTTTCCCGGCTGCGGTGCCCTTTAGCTCCTTCTTTGGGGGACACAACCACGGCGCGCTCCCCGCCGGCGAGGACCGGGGGTCGGAGCGGGGAGCGGGCAGGCGCAGCCCCGCTGCGAGCAAACCCGTCAGCTCGTTTGTGCTGTTGAACAGGCACTTTTCTCCCTCCGCCGAAGGACGCTGGTTCCTGTTCGAGCTGTGCAAAGCTGCAATGAGTCTGTATTAGTGGGTCAGCGTCCAGTCAAAATTATATTTCAAAATAATCTCCTTACTGTGTTAAATAAGCACCTCAGATTAGACAAATTGCACGGATTTTGTCTAATAACCTTCCCCCAGCTAATCCTGTTTTCCTGTCAACACCTGACCTCAATCGAGGCCCAAACGGAGCAGGTGAGCCGGGCCGGCCGGACCGGCGGAGCACCGAGCGGGGTGCATCCGAGCCCCGGGCTGCGCACCCGGCGGGGCTGCGGACCACCGGAGGGAACGCCCGGAGCCGGGCAGGAGCCCCTCTTGCCCCCCGCTCCCGGGCAGCGCGGCCGTGGGCGCGGCGGGCGGCAGCAGGAGCCGTGACCATGACCGTGACCGTGGCCGTGACCGTGGCCGGGGCTCCTGTGGGCCGCCTGCTGCCGGGGAACCGCTCCGCAGGCAGGGCCGTGGGCAGGGAGGGGTGGTCCGAGGCAGGCCCCCAGCGCACAGCCCGCAGGGGAAGGGCAGGGGGCGGCGGTGGGGGGGGCAGCGCTTGCTGCGGGGGGCAGAGCCGGCGGCGGAGCTCCCTCCCCGTCCGTAGGGGTCTGTGCCGCCCCGGCCCACCCGCGCACGGGCACCCCCGGGCCACCCTCCCGCCTCGCTCACCGCCCACGGGCGGGGGAGTTTTGTGGGCTGCGTGGGTTTGTTTGAAAGAGACATATTCCCGTCTCGATCCAAAGCCGAGCGGGGCCGTGAAACCGAGGAGCTGGACGTGCCATCCCAGCCCCGCTCCTGCACCCCAAGATCAAGCTCCCCAAGCACGCCAGCACACGAACAGCCCCCGGGTGCGTCTGACCAGCCCCGCGGCCTGCACGGCGCCCGGCAGCGCTCCAAACCCCTCGCTCTGCGTCCCAGGGGACGGCACGTGCCGCGGGAGTCGGGCACCCGCAGCCAGCGCTCGCGCTGGGCGAGAGGGGTGCTTCTCCGAAGCAGCCGGGGCGGCCGGGAGCAGGAGCGTCCCTCCCTCCCTCCCCAGGCCCCGGTGCAAGCCCGGGGTGGAGGCGGCCGGCTGCTCCGTGCCGCGGGCGTGCGGAGGAGCCAGCGGAAACCTTTCCTGGGTCTGTGTTGGAAGATGTCTGCAGGGCAGAAAAGTCATTGGTGCCGGGCCAGGAGCGTGGGCGATTCAGATGCCTCGGGCACAAAGTTTAACCTCGCTCAGCTTGACCTTTATTAGCCGAGGAACTGTTGCTGGATCTAACAGAGGGGAAAGCACGAGGGCAATTTGCATTCTGGCCTCGCCTGGGGTGAGCGGGGTAGTGGATCCACCGGAGCGGGGTAAGGGGTGGCCCTTGGCAAGGACTTCTCTGCTTCGGATGAAGCTCAGCACGGCGGCTCTGAAAGCAGACAGAGCGGGAGGCTTACGCGGCCAGCGCGTCCTCGCTCCTCTGCCCCCAGACAAACCCCACGGGGGTACCCCCACGTAGGCACGTCCCTGAAGCACGGGTGCCTCGAAGCGTCGCTGCCCGGCGCAGGCAGCCCCTGGGAGCCTGGCTGCCAGCTGGGCGCATCCTCCTGCAACCTACCTGCAGCTACAGCTCTTCCTCGTTGCCTTGTCTGCGGAGCGAAAAGCAAGGGGAGACGTGTTACGCGGGACAACGTGGCTGAGACGAGAGGGAGCGTGGGCCGAGAATCCCGCCCTTTCAGCTGGCAGGACTGGGACGGGGAGGAGAGACGAGGCTGCCTTAGAACCGTGCAATACCCACCTCCTCTTCTTCTTCCCGCCGCAGTGGAACCGCTGGCCTGGGGGCAATAGGAGCGACTGAGCCTCCCGTGGCTGGAGCCTCCCCCCCGCCCCGTCTCCTGCGCCCCTCTCGGCTCCGACGAAGCAGCCCTGCGCGCGGGCTCGTCCCCTCAGCACGGCCCGCCGGGTTTGGCTCCCGCGGGAAGCCCGAGCCCCCCTGCCTCCGCGCTGGGGCTGGGAGACACTGACCCCGCGTGCTGCCTCCCGGCGCCCCGCTCGGCTGCGCCGCCTGGCCAGCCCCCCTGCACCACCCCGGCCCCCAAAGCTGCAGCCCCCGGCGCTGCCCAGCAAAGCGCCGGCCACCAGAGCCCGCTCGGACGTCAGTCTGTCTCCCGAAGCGGCCCCCGCGATCGCACGTGCAGGCGGTTTTCTCTTCGTCCCTAAAACCGCTGTGCAACGCCCCTGCGCGCAGCTGCGACGCCGCAGCCGCCCGCAGCCCCGCGGAGCGAGGCGGGCAGGGCCCGTACGCAGGGGCAGGGGCGCGGCGTGCCCCGCGCGCTCGGCACCGGGTCTCTCTGGGAGCTGCCGAGGTCCGAGGGCTCTGGGAAAGCTGGGTTCTCGCTCTGGAAATGTCAGAGTTTTCTCTGCTATTTTTAATTAGTGACCTTCCCTCTGAAGCCTTGACGCTGGCAGGGAAACGCTAAATATTTACGTGCTCTCCTTCCCAACTCGCTTTCTGTTGGGAGCTCGCCTCGATGGCAGTTTCCCAGGCAGCCCCGGCCGTGGGCAATGCCCACCCCTCGCACGGCGGGGCAGGGTCGGCAGCCCCCCACCCGCCACCCACCCGGCACCCGGCCGGGGCGAGGAGGGGGGCGAGCGGAGAAGGGGCCACGCGCAGGGGAACAGAGCCCAGGGGGGCGTCCCCCCCACCCCACCCACTTACTGAGGATGATGAGGAGCCCGACGACAAAAGCCACGACGGCGAAGATCAGCCCCCCGTTGCGGACGGTCTCATAGTCTGGGGAGGAGGAGAGCCGAGCGGGCGTCAGCCCGGGCTCTGCGCGGCGCCGAGCCCGCGGCGCAGAGCCCACGGGCAGGCGTGGGAGCGGCTGCCCGTCCCGCTGCCCGCAGCCCCGGGCTGCGCCGGGCACGCACTCACCGTAGCTGAACCTGTCCAGGCCCTGCTCGGGCGCTTGCTCTGCAAAAGAGGAGAAACCCAAGTGAGAGCCAGGGCCTGGGCTCGCGGCGGGCGCCCGGACAGGGAGGTGGCGTGGGAAAGACCAGGAACGAGGGCTGCAGGCAAGAGCGCTCCGATTTCCTTAAGACGCAGCCGAGCCAGTGAAGGATTCCCAAATTCCTGTTTTTCACACCAGGAAGTTTAACGTTCCCAGTGCATTGCAGGACGCATTTGTGGGGTGCGTGGGAGTCTCTGGAGCTGCAGGTGAAGCTGCAGCGGGGACCCGGCTGGACCGGCTGCAGCAGCTGGCCGCGGTTTGCTAAGGCTGCGCCGCGGGCAGAGCAGCCGTCACGGTGCCCTCGGGAAGCGCCGCTGCCCGCAAGGCTCAGCACGGCAGCGATGGCTCTGCTCCGGCGGCGCAGAGCACCGCACACCCCCTCGAGCTGACCCCTCGCGCCGGGGTGCGTCCCGGCAGCCCCCCGCCGCAGCGGCAGGTCATCCGTCTGACGGCTGCGTGGCGCCGCTCGAGCCGCCTTACCTGACTGCACGTCCCTCTGCCGGGAGCCGTTCGGAAGGGGCAACCCCCCGAGAAGCCGAACACCCGCTGGCTGCAGAGCTCTGGGGGCTCATCCCCCCGTCTCCCCCGAATCCTCGGCGAGAGCTTCCCCCCTGCAGGCTCCTGCGTGGGGAGGGACCAGCCCCGCGCCTCCCCCCGAGATGCCCCCGGGAAGGCGTCTGCCCCCCAGGGAAGCCCCTTTCGGGTGGGCCGAGCAGGGTGCTGGCTGCGGGTGCCTGCCCCCCGCCCCGCTCCCCGGAGCGCCCTTACCGTCACCCATCGCGTCGGCGTGTCGTCCGGCGGGCGTCTCGCTCTGGGAGCGGGCGCCCACGGGAAAGCACATTAATTGGGAGACAAACCTCATTAAACATTAACGGCCTCGGTGTAATGTTTATCGCAGTCACGAGGGGAGGCGCAGGGCTCCCGCCCGCCTTCGGGAAGGAGGCCCGGGAGGGGAGGGCAGGGTGCGCACCCACCGTGCCGGCTGGCGGGGGGGCTGGGGTGTCCCTGTCCCGGCCGGGAGGGGAGCGGCACGCCCTCCCTCGCTTTCCAAACCTCGGGGAGCCGGGCGTCACCTCCCGCTGCGGAGGCGAGCCCGAGGCGGGGGGCCGAGGGATGGGCTCGGGTACGGGCTGCGACCGCCTGTTGCTGGAGCGAAGCGGGCAGCACGCCCTGTCCCCGCAGCGGCTGGGTCGGCTCCTCCCAGCCCAGCGCCAAGCCGTCCCGGGGGGACCCTGCGGCGGCCCGGCCCGGCGGTGCCCGCGGCGCATCCCGGCCCGGCGGCGGGTACCGGGATGCTGCGCCCCGCGGGGCTGTGCCGCCCCGGCCCCAGGCGGCGAGGCCAGGGCGATCCAGCGGGCTCTAATCTTGCAGTCAGCGAGCGGGAGTCACGCGCCCACGCCCGTCGGCCCGGCCGAGGAGCCCACGCGCCCGGAGCCTGCGGCGCGGGGCCATCCTGCTGTCACGGAGCCGAGGCGGTGCTCAGCGTCCCCCTCGATGGATCGGCGCGCCAGCAGCCGCCACGCAGAAGCTCCCGCAGGGCCGAGGGACAAGGGGGCTCTGTGCCCACGGCCCTCGGGGCGGTGCAGCCGGGCTCGCCGCTCCCTTCACACGGTCTCCGGCTATTGTTGAAACTGCTGCTGGCTGCAGAAAAGAGCGCGGCAGGGAGGGGGCTCGGCGGGCCCGCCGCTGCCAGCACAAAGCCCGTCTGTGCTGCCCGGGGGGGGGCACGCTGCCACTGCTCCCCTCCGCCCCAGCCCGGCTGCCAGCGCTGCCCGGCGCAGAGGGCCAGCGTGGGAAGGCGCCCGGCCAGCCTCCCCGGCAGAGCTGGAGCCCTCGGCCCCTGTCCCGCTCCCCACAGCCTTTCCCCCGAGCCCTGGAAGCACCACGGCCCTCGAGACGACGCAGCCAGGCACCGATAGAAACGACATTTTCGTCTTTCCCCCCTTCGGTCACAGCACAGAACACACCAGCGCTTTACCACAGCAGCACACTCGCCTATTTAAAAGGAAACACAACAGCTCAGTTTATTTGACAACGGTCGGGATTTTGCCATTTGCACGGAGCACAGGGATGGCTTTGTTTCGCGCTAACACCGATGGCACACTACAGACACCACGGGCACTGCGACGCGGGACGCACACAGCTGGCGCTCGGGGGCTGGGCTGCGCGGGGGCTGCTCTGCCCGGCGCTGCGGAACAGCGCGGAGGCGAGCGGAGCTCTCTGCAACGGCCACGAGGAAGGGAAGGGACGGGGTTCCGGAGACACGGTCCCTCTGCCTCGCGCAGATGGGACGGAGCGCGCCTCCCAGTGCCGCGGGATGCCGAGCACACAGGGACGCAGCCCACGCTGGAGGCAGGGCCGCCGCAGTGGGGTGGGCACAGCAGAAACCCCTCTCGAAACCATCCCGGAGGACAAGAACCTCTTCCCAGCGTGCGGACGGCGCTCTGGCGTGTTTCAGCGCAGCCCTAGGGATCCCCCGCTGCTGCCCCTGCCTCGGCAAGCGCCCACGCAGGCCCCAGCCCAGCTGAGGCCACGGTTTTGCACGCCCCCGGGCTTGGGGAAGGGGCCAGACTCACAGCTTTGCCTCCGACCCACGAGCGGACACAAGGTGACGATGGACACTGGGCTCAGCCCCCCTGGAGTGGGCGCGTCGCCACGGTGCAAGCTCAGGCGGGCAAAGCCCCCGAGCATCGCTCGCTGCTGCCCCGCGGGAGAAGGGGCAGGTGGCATCGGGGGGCTGATGACACGGGACGACACGCAGCACTGACGCGGGTGGCCGTGTCCCGGACCACGGCCCGGGGAGCGACAAGGCATGAGGAAGGGCAGGGAGCAGCAGGAGGAAAGGCCGCTGCCCCTTCCCTGCCGAGACAAGGACAGGATCTTTATTTCAGTCCGCGTTTCTCTTTAGCCCTCGGAGACCGTTTAGCCTGCCCACCTCCGTCTCGCGGGCAGGCAGAGCATGGGCGAGGAGCCGCTTTGTGCCGGTTAGCGGGGTCACCGCTGCGCAGCCCTCCTCTTTCACAGTGTCGCCGTGCTGGGGGATTTCACGGGCTTCTCTGCCACCACAGCATTTCCTCCCATTGAAAACAGCATCCCACACCGACGGCTTGGTTTTAGCCAGGGACACAAACGGGGAGCGCCGAGCAGGCGAGAAAGGGGAGCTCCCTGCAGCCGTAAATCCGGCACCGAGGCACCGCCAGCCCGGGCAGCCGAGCCGCGGGACGGCCCCGCCGGACTCGCCCCCCTCCGCGGCTGCCTTTGGGCCGGGGGCGCGCGGGAGGATTATTGCTGAAACGGCGACGTGCGGTCCAGTCGCGCCGGGCAGCCCCCCGAAACGCCGCGGGCCCTGCCCAAAGCCAGGCGGGGTGGGCCACGAGCCCCCGGCGCCGGGGGGCAGCGCCTGCCAGTCGTACACAGCCGGAATCACACGCACAGCACGAGAAAGGTGAAGAGAAAGTCACTATTACAACATCAGCAACGACTAGCCCTAGAGGTAACGGTCATCTCACATCAACGTTACACACCACTGGAGGCGGAGAGGGCGGTGAGCGGAGTTTAGTCGGATTAGTAAACGGAGAACCGGTGCTGAAGTACAGAGGGTAACACAGACACAGCAGCTTCGCATCTCCTCAGAGGGACCTGGTGCTGCGATTTCAGTTTCCTCGCAGTCCGCCGGCATCTGCGGTCCGAGCGTCCGTCCGCGGGTCTCCGGGTCTGCGCGGGAAGGAGAGCGGCGAGTCAGGCGGGGAGCCGCGCCGCCGCCTTTCCCTGCGCGGGGCTCGCCCACCAGCAGCGCAAACCGCGCTCCCGCCGCCACGGGCGCCGGCCTCGCCCCCCCCCCCGAAAGCGGGCCACAGCCCCGGGGGAGCTCTGACCGCAGGCGAGGAGCGAGACGCCCCAGGGGACTCGCGCTCGGCTCTCTAGAGGCCCTAAAAATAAAACCTCTTTGGGGTGGAGGAGCACAAGGAAAGGAAACGTAATGCAAGGGAAAATCCGGGCAGGTGTTTCCTTTTCCTGCTGGGCTGCCTGGGGCTCGCTGAGCACGGGAAACCCGGGACCTTGCCAGCGCTGCGTGTTTCCCTGCCGCGGCCCCTGCCAGCGCTCGCCCCTGCGCCGTGCCGGGGACGCAGAGCTGCCCGGTCCCAGCCGACCGGTCTACTGGGAGCCCCGCGGTCGCCCCCTTACGCAGCCCCGGCTGCCCCCCCTTCCTTCCCAGCACTGAGGCTGCGACAGGGACTCTGCCCTGGGACTCACCGCATGGCTCTTGTTCAGTTCTCTGCTTTCTGGGCTCCCGTCGCTGCGAAGGGAAGAGCGGAGCGGTTTGCGGCGCCTGCCCAGGGCCGCGTGCTCCGCGGGCAGGCGAGCGCAAGGCAGAAGCGGCGGCAGAGCGCGCGCGGCGCGGGACGGGCCACCTTACCGTTTGAGGTGATGAGGTTCTCGGCCTGAGCCTCCTCGTCCCCCGGAGCTCTGCAAGGAGAGGCGCGCAGTGAGAGCGCCCGCGCCCCGCGCCCCCTCCCAGGGGTGGGCCGCCCGGCGGCGCAGGGGCACGCCGAGGAAGGCGCCCCGGGAGCGGGCGCAGCTGCTTTGCCACCCAGGAGCTCTGCAGCAGAGCACCCCCCTGCTTTGGGCACCCCCCAGAGGGATGCTCGGAGGGCGCAGCCACTGTGCCAGCTGCGGGAGGGAGCCCGGGGAGAGCTGAGCACGGGGCAGAGCGGCTCTCCGAGGGAGAGGCTGGCCTCACTCACCTGGGCTTCTGGTTGAAACTGCACCTGCACCTCCTGCCTGCAAGGGGACAGAAACACCACGAGCGTGGCCAAAGCGGGAACGGGCCACGGCCTTTCCCGACGGCCGCCCCCCGCGAGAACGGCCCCCACGCCCAGCACCCACCCGCTCCCCAACTTACTGAGTATAAGGAGAATGCCGACGGTGAACAGGACCACGGCGAACACCAGCCCCCCGATCCTCAGGCTCTGGTAATCTGGGGGGAGGAGACACAGGGGCTCGTTCCTGCTGGGCCCAGGGAAGGGGGCAGCCTCTTCCGCTCCCCACCGCCCACGCACGCGCGTCCCCGCCAGCACGCCCGTCCCCGTGCGCGGCGACGCTCACCGTAGTTAAAGGGGTCCTCCTCCTTCTCCTGGGTGGCCACTGGAAATAAGCAGAGGGGGGGGCGAGGTGAGCAAGCCTCCCGGCCGAGCCCCTGCAGCCCCCCACCGCCCCGCTGCCGGCGCGGGCACCCCGCCGGGGCCGCTGCCCCACGCCCCGCTCCAGCCCCCTCGGGTCGGAGGGGCGGCTGTCCTCCGGGCCCCGCAGCCTTTTCCCACCTCCCCGCGTGCGGGAAGCGCTCGGCACCTACCGTCTGCCAGGGCCGCCGGCACCAGCAGGGAGCACAGGAAGATGAGCGCTGCCTCCATGGCCGCTGCGAGAGAGGGGAGAAGCGGGCTCAGCACCGGGGCGGCGATGGAGGGCGCCGCGACGGGGCTGGGGTGCGCAGGCAGCCCGTGCCCGACTGTGCACCCGTGCCCGAGAGCAGCCCACGCCGGGGGAAGGAGCCAGGCCGGCCCTGGGAAACACCCGGGCTCCGGCCACCGGATCTGTACCATAGCTGCGCCCAGCCCGACGGGGACACGGCGGCTCACAGGCGCAAAGGAGGGGAAGGGTTTGAGCAGACAGACAGACTTTTTGTGGGCTTCTGGGGTGTATTTTCAGCCACCCCTGCACCGCTGGCTCTGCGCCTGGCGCGGATCTCGGCGCAGTCTCACGGTTGCACTGCAGGCAATGGGGCCAGCACAAGGGCTGTGATCTCTCCATCAAGGTCAATACCGTGCCCTTCACCCAGAGCATACTTTAATTTGTCCCAATTAGCATAGCAATTACAGCGCATTCCTACAATGAGGCCAATGGCCCTGGTGGGACACGAGCTCGTGGCCGCGCTTGCCCCTCCCAGCTCCCCACGCTCACCTGCGGCAGCGAGGAGAGACCATAAATACCCCTCGGTGCCCCTCACAGCTGCGCCTGCCCCTGCCCCTTCACCAGCTCCGACCCAGTGCCCTGGCGCGGGGGCGCCCGGCCGGGGCACGGACCCTTCCCACGGGATGCCAGCCCGGGTGCAACAACGCTGCGGCCGGGCTGCGACACTCCCTGCCGGCTCGGGCAGGGGCTGCGCGTCTCCATGCCCCGAGCCGCTGCCGCACCCGTTCGGGACGGGCATCCTTGCCAACACCGGGCACCGCTGCCCTGCAAAGGGAGGGCCCTGCCAGCACGCACGGTACCTGTTAACCGGCCCCGAGCGCAGCGCGGGGGCTCGGGAGCGAGCCAGGGGCTCGGGAGCGCGCCGGGGGCTCGGGAGCGCAGAGGCGGGCTGGCGCCGGCTCCCTGGCCGCCCGCAGCTCGCCCGCGCGCAGGGCCCCGCTTGTTTGTGTTTTGCTGCTGCGAGGCAGCCACCAAGCGCCCCGAGGACGGGGCTCGGTGGCCATACATGGTGCGGGAGCCGAAGAGGGCTCGCTGCAGGAAGGGGGGTTATCGGGCGTCCTGCACGGCACTGATAGCACCCAGCGCTACGGAGCTGCTGCAGCTGCTGCGCTGGATTAGTGCCGATAAGAAAGGGGCCCTCGACAGAGCAGGAATTCGGCAGCTGACGGATGCAGATCCCCAGCGTGGTGCTATTCAGCCCCTCCAGAGCCTGACCTGAATCAGATGCAACCTCCGTCCCGGCCCACCCCGGCTGCCAGCGCCGGGGGGAGGCAGCTCAGCTGCCCCAGGCCGGCTCCTCGGGGCACCAGGGTCCCCCGGATCCTGCCGCGGCCCCGTGCCCCCGTTTGTGCTGTGAAGGTGCCCAGGAACGGCACGCGTGGAGTGGGCTCGGCCGTGCCCGCCAGCCTGCCAACGCCGGCCCCAGCAGCGTTTCGCTCCGCGGCCGGTCCCCGGCGCTGCCCGGCTCCCATCGTGCCGGCGGAGGAACCGGCCTCCGGCACCGCGCTCGGCGCCGCGAACGCGGGGAGCGCGTTTCCAGAACCCCATTTATTCATCACAACGAGTTGCGTCCCGTGATAATTCACGTCCTTCCCTCCCCTTCCACGTCTTGTCATTTTGAAGCAAACGCGTTTTATCTGAACGCTGGAGGGTTTAATTTCCCTCGCCTGCAGCTGCCGCTGCCATTGTGCGGCGCGGGGCTGCGCTGCCACGCCGCGCTGGAGCGTGCCGCTGCCTCCCTGCGCCCAGACAAGCCCCCTCGTTTGCTGAGGCGCGTAATTCTGGATAATTACCAGGTCTTAGAAACACGTACAAAGAACCCAACAGCTGGCGATACAGTAACTCCTAGTTGCACATTTTCCTACGTCCTTTATCTGGCGTCCTTTATCTGTTTACCGCCGGAGCTGCCAGCACAAAATCAGTGTCAGGTGCTGTACGCGCGCGAGGAGATGCAATACGGCACACGCCGCTGCTAGATGAACAGTATTAATTGGCTTTTGTAGCGTAGCAATGATGCCTTCTGTTTTTGAACAAATCACTCATCAGACTTTTACCGTTTCTTTCGCCGTTATTTGACCGCTATTGCAGCGGCGGCTCGGTGACAGCCCCCGGGGCGCACGCTGGGGAATTTGGCATCGTTCACAACCGTCCCTGCCCCTCCCTGAGCCCCGCCACCCCGGCCGAGGCGTGGGGACCCCCTCCCGGGGCCGAGCCTTCCCGCAGCCCCGGCACCTCCTGAAGGCAGCCTTCCTCACCCCGCGTCGCTCGCCGCGTGCGAGCCGTCCACCCCCACGCCTCTGCTGTTTCGGGGTGCGCCCGCTGACACCCGGAAAGGCGCGTTACAGCACGGGGCAGCCCTGCCTGCAACGCGACGAGGGTCCGACACGGGCCCGAGTTCCCGGAGCCGGTTCCCGGCTTCCGAAACACACGCGCCGTGTTGCTGCCCGCGCTGACGGGAGGGAACGTCTCCCAGCGCCGGCCCCCGCCGAAGGCTTCGCCCCCCGCTCTCCCGCAGCCGCCCGGGGAAGCGGGCCAGCGCCGGGGCCCGGCTCGGCCGCAGACGGCGGCTCCAGTCCTCTGCTCGGCTCTTGGCTCCTTGCGTTTGGTGCAGCGGAGTTCGCTGCTTTGCCAAGCCAAGCACGCAGCACACATATGTTCTTTGTTTTTCTAACTCAACTCCCCAAATTCACACACTTCCGCACGCTCAAACTTCTCTCCGCACGAGTTAACCACCCGGATTGGCGGTGGCCTCGCTAGGAAAACAAACACAGCATTCTGGCGTGCAAACGAGCCCGGTTCTCCTCCAAGGAAGCATATGCTTTGCGAAGTGCCACAGGTTTTCTGGGTTGTTTCAAGCTGGCCCACCCACTTTTTCGTGAAGCTGAAATAAAGCGCGAAGAGCAAACATTGCAAAGGCTTCACCGTTTTCCCCGCTCGCGCCTTCCGACCGCAGCGTTCAAGGCGCGGAGGCGCCGCTCCCTGCCCTCCCTTCACGCCGAATCCAGCCGAGCCTTCGCACAAAGGCAGCGGAAAAACAACAGCTGCCCGAGGAGCGGCGGAGGCCCGTGCCCGCTCCTCACCCGCGCCGCGCCGCTGGGCAGAACCCTCCCCGTTTGCTCCCCGCCAGCGACACAAAGCCTGCCGTCACCGAGCCGAGCAGCACGCACCCGTGCGAACCACGAGGGACGGGCAGCACAGCGCGCTTCGCCTGCCACTTGAATCAAAACATGTTTTTATCCTGTTAAAACGGCAAGACCTGCCTCAACGCGGAGCGAGGCAGAGCGGCAGAGGAAGCGGGCGGTGCTGCCCAGGGCTCTCCTTCCCTCTCACCTCGGCCCAATCTGCAGGTTTAAGAGGGCAAAGCCCGGCGGAGCCCGCAGCACCAGAGCTGCCCAGATGCTCCACTGCCCTGCTGCCTCCCCGCCAAGCTCGCAGCCAAGATGCTTCACCCCGTGCGAGGCACGGGCGCGGGCACGGCGCTTCCCTCAGCCTCCTGCATCTGGATAATCCCTCCTTGCAATTCTGCCTGTCACTGGGGCAGCGTGCGTGCGTGCGTGCGTGCGTGCGGCGTGCGCGTGCGATAGAGGAGCGAGGGGAAATCTGGGCAGGCAGACCCGGTCCCTCCTGCCCACTGGTCAGCTCTCCCTAACACGGCAAATCAGGCCAGAGCAAGGCAGGTAAATTTGTAACGGCGTTGAATCTTCAAGTCCCGTTTTCCCTTTCATTGTTTTGCATAGATCAGCCCTGTCGAGTCTCGGCCATCACAGCATAACGCCGGGCAGCCTCCTCCTCCCGTCAGGAGTCCTCAGGGCATCTCCCGAAGATCAGACCTAGTTAAAATCTCGAGTTTCTGTGCAAAGCCCCCAAGACCGTGACAGCAGCGCTCGGTTGCCTGGAGCATTTAAGAGCGTGCATGTGTGAATGGACATTTCCAGCTACGCATAGATGTGCTCTTCTGCCATTTCACGTCAGCATCAATCTGGCTATTAACCTGCCTGTTGTTGTGCCTCGCGTTCCCAAATGAGAGAGAAGGAGAGATTTCCAGCCCTCGCCACTCTGATACGGACGGCCCTTCCCAAATCTGGTGCCGATTCAAAGGCTGATCGCATAGAAGAGCAGGTTTGGGGTCGCTCCCCAAAGCGGAGGATATTCAAAGGAAACCCTGTCCAGGAGCCCCAGGAACCCAAACGTCAGCCCTGCTCCCGCTGAACGAGACTCACGCGCGGACCCCCACGGACCGGCCCTGACCGGGTCGATGCTTGCAAGAACACGCGACCACGGGGGATCGCTGGACACGGCTCAGCGAGGCTCTGAGCGCGCCCCGTGCTGCGTCCCTCGCCTGTGCCCCAGCGTGAACCTTGCCTCCTGCAGGGCTTCAGCCAGCCTCAGGCAACTGGCCCTACACCGTCAAGGAGCCGCAGCCGAAGCTGCCCGGCCGCACCCGGCCCGCGCGCAGTCCCCGACCCGCCCCGGCGATCCGCGGTCCCCCAAACGAGAAGCGGGGGGCGGGAAGCAGCGAGGCTGGCCCTTCATTTGAGGCAAGGCTCCAGCACAGCGACTGCCGAGCTAATGGCTGCCCGGCAGCGCCGGCTTCGGGAGAGCAGGCAGAGGGCCCAGCCCTCGGCTCCCGGGAAGCAGTAAACACCACCGCCACCACCTCCTCCTCCTGCCAGGAGCCTGCCGCTCCTGTTCTCTCCTCGTTTGCTTAGCAGATAATCGGGTGCTGTAAACCTAAACAGGGCACCTGCTCCAGCCGTCCCGTCCTCCGCCACGCCCAGCGCTCCCCAGCCCTCGCCGCGCGCCGGCTAAACCCCGGGGGCTGAGCGGGGCACGGCCGGGCATCGGCACGACGGGAGTCACCAGGTCAGCCAAAGCAGAGGCTACCTGGCAGGTCCTGGTGGCGAGAGAAATCCCCATCACCAGAAAACACCGAAACAGCAGCCTAAGAGACGCCGTTTCAAGCTCCCGTCTGTCCCGGGGTACCACGACACCGCCTCGCGCAGCAGAGCATCGAAGAGCCGACATTTTCTCCGTTCTCTCCCTTGCTGTTGCCAGCGGTCACGACCGCCGCCGAGCACGAGGCAAACAGAGGCCCCCACCACCTTTGGGAGCGCACAGCCAGCCCGAAAGGCAACCACAGGGGAAGGACCAGACGCAGAGCTGCCGGCTCGCTGGGCCGGGGAGTTGCCCTCAGCACCGAAGTCTAAACTCCTGGCAGACCCACGGCTCTCCGCGACGCGTTACCTGAACGGGTAATTGCACGGGGGCAGCTAAGATTCCGAGGCGAGCGTGGCACAGGAGCCCGGCAGAGAAGGCGCAGCCGGCGCCACGCCTCGGGGGCACGGGGTGCTCTGCGGCGGGCCCGCGAGCGGGCTCTAACAGGTGGCCCGGCTCTGCAGCGCCTGCACTTCACGCTGGCAGCTTTCCCTCGCGCGCTCCCCGTCTCTCCACCTCGGAGCCACGCTCCTGCCGCGCGCGGGCACGGGCTCTCTGGGCTTGTCTTCATTTCAAACCGGGAGTGACACCGCTCAGCGGGACCAAAATTCCCAGCGGGACCCAAGAGCACCTCGGGCTTGCCGAAACGGGTGCAGGGGACCGCTTCAAGTCCTAATCCACGCGCAGCTTTTCCGAGGGGCCGCTCTTTCATGCTGCAAAGCTTATTCACATCCACACAAACCACCTGTCACTTTCCCTCCCACAGAAATATTCCTGCGAGATCCGAGTTCCACCACATGGACTCCGATAGCTGTTTCTTCAGGAAGCATTAATTACACACCCTGAGAGACACGCTCTTCCTCTCCTCCGGTACGCCTTCCCGGGATAAAGCACTTGGCTGTTTACGTATTGCTACGGCGTTACTAAAATATTTAACAACACGCGCCAGAACGCTGCCAACTCCTCGGGGAGCAGGGCTACCCCGCCGCTCCCCGCGAGCCCCGCCGGCCCGGGCGGCACCAGGCCGTGCCCGGGGGCTGCCCGCGGTGCTCCCCGCCGGGGACGCCTGGCCCGCCGGGGCCCCCTGCCCAGCGCGGGGGGCCGGTAGCCAGGCAACGGCGGGATGAGGGAAACCATGGTGCCCGGCGTTGCCATGGCAGCCGCCGGGGCCGGGGATGCGGGCGGCCCGAGGCGCGGGGCGATGCCCCGGGGCACCGCTCCGGCCCGGGCACGGCGGGGCGGGGGCCGGCCCGGGCCCCGGCGGCCTCCCCGGCGGAACCGGGCTGCGGCACGGCGGGACGCCGCCGGCACACGGGCCCCCGAGCCGGGCGGGACAGCCGGAGCCGGAGCCGGTGCCGTGCCGGTGCCGGTGCCGGGCAGCCCGCCCCGCCGCCCCCTCCCCAGCCAGCCCCGCCGGAGGCACCGCGTCGGCCGGACCCACCTGAGCTCGCCGGAGCGGAGCGGAGCGGGCCGGGCTGGGCTGTCGCGCCCCGCTGCTCCGGGCGCTGCCGGCGGGAGCGGAGGGGAGCGGAGCGGAGCGGCGCGGAGCGGAGCGGGGCGGGCGGCGTGTGCGCGGAGCGGGGCTGCCGCACAAAGGGGGGCGGGCGGGGCGCGGCGGGGGCGGCGCCTGCCGCGGGGGGGCGCGGGCAGCGCCCGGGGAGCGCGGCTGGCCCGGCCCGGCCCGGCCCGGCGCCGCGGCGACGCCCGGGGCGGGGGCGGGCGAAGCCGGGGCCGCCCCCGCCAGCCCAGTGGCGCCCGCCGGGAGCCGCCCACGAAGCGCCGGGACAGCGCCTGGGACCGGCGGGCGGGGCGGGCCGGGCCGGGAGCCGGGGCACCGGCCCCCCCCCCCGCTGCCGGCCCGGGCACCGGCCCCCCCCCCCCCCGCTGCCGGCCCGGGCGGGTTCGGCCGGCTCTGCCCCGCCGGCCCGGCTGCAGCCGGGTGCGAGCGTGTGCGCGCTCCCCGGGGAGGTGGCGAGGCGTGGTGTGCTCCGCAGCAGGGCTCCGAGCACCCCGCGGCAGGGCTCCAAGCACCCCCACAGTGGGGGTCCGAGCACCCCGCAGCAGGGGCTCCCAGCTCCCCCGCAGCAGGTCACGCTGCGCCCAGGGGGTCGCTTGCACCAGGCTTTGAGCCGTCCCTTCCCGCAGCTGAGAGCGGGCGCTGCCCCGCGTCGTGCGCTGGGCGCGGAGGCAGTGGGGGACGCGGCGAGCAAGCGACAGCCTGCCGGAGCTCCCCTGAGCCTAGCACAAACCCCACATAGGTCGGTAAACGCGGCGCGGAGGCTCTTCTCTCTTGCTCGCTGCCTCCCGAGAGCAGAAAGGAGGTGTAGCTGGGAAAGGGGATGCCGCGCTGCCAGGCCGGGTGACCCACTTCACAGGGCTTCAGTCACGTCGCTCGGGCCGACCTCGAGGGCCAGCCGGGTCGGGCCAGCCGGGGAACGGGCAGCGGAGACGCTTCCAGCCTGGCCTGGCTCAGCGGCGGCAGCGCCTGGTTTGGTTTCGGGCGTGCTCAGGACCCGCATCCTGCGTTGACTCCCCGAGATCCGCCAGCATCTAGCACCTGCGGAAAAACAGGCCCTTTGGGGTTCACCCAGGGCAGGTCAGAAACCGGCACGTGCTTCAGACGGGGAAAAACGCTGTCGAACAGAAGGAGAAGGGCTGGACCCGCTGCTGCGGCTGCGAACAGACGCCCTGTCACAGAGCTCTGTGGCAGCCAACCAGTTTATTCCCATTGCACGGCTGGGCGTGTTGGGAGGAGCGAGATCCGGGAGGGAGATACGTGTTTAATACGGCATGGCACAGTCTCCGGAGGGAACGCCTGTGCCTGGCGAGCTGCTCCTGGCCGGGGAGCAGCCTGGTCGCGGCCACAGCGGGGCGGGAGGCTTTGGTGCTGGCTGTGCCGGGAGCCGCCGAGGTGCCCGCGGGCTCTGGCCAGGGCCACCGCCCCGTGGCCGCGGGCACCTGCAGCAGGAGGCAGCGAGCTGGGGCCTGCCCCGAGCCCCCGAGGGCTGCGCAAACCCAGCACCAAAACTGCTCGGTGGTACCCACGCAAACCCCGAGCCTCCCGTGGGCCGGGCACAGCCTCCGATGGGCCACGGGGCACGGCTCCCTGCGGGCCGGGCTGGCACAGCCGCGTCTGCCTGGCTCCTGCTGCCGCCCTGCAGAGCCGCTGCTTCTCGGAAAAACACCGTAGCAATGCTGTCACCACTGAGCTGGTCCATCCCCCAAGAGCTCAAATGCATCTTAGATAGAAATCAGCCTCAGGGACAATAATGGCACGTAGTGCATTGCACATTCATTTCCCCGTTTCCAGTAAAATATAAAAAGAAAATAAACCGGCACTGGCATTTCAAGGCGATTATTCAGAAGGGTCAAGAGATACAGACCAACACGGAGGAGCTGGACAACGTCAAGGCTCTTTAATGCGTAGGGATAACACGATAAGGCCGGCGGTTACCCCGCAGTGAGCGAGGCAGGGATCAAGCAGTTACCATCAAGTCTCGGGCTTCTCTGGCCTTACCCGCTCCTCAGCTGTCATTATCCGCTGCGCACAAATATCCCGATGCCGCGATCGTGCCCCGGGGAGCGCGGTGGGTCTCTGCGGAGGCACAGAGCCCCCGCGCCGGCAGCGCCCGGGTCGCGCGGCGGGCCGCGGCTGGATGTGCTACGTGCTCCCCTTCCTTTAGGGCTTGCTTTACGGATTCGCAAGGCGCTGCCCAAAGCAAGCGGAGTCCAACAAATCGGCACCGTGGCCTTTTTTCTGGACAACCTGGGGTAAAATAGAGACGCCGGTGTGAGCGTAGGAAGTGAAGGGTGGGCTGCGCCGCTCCCACGGAGGGAAAGCGGCTCCGGCCCTCGCTAATGGCAAACATCTGCTCCGCGGAGCCGCGCTGCCGGAGAGAACCGGAGCAACCCTTTCTTCTCTGGCAAAACTGGGCCAAACCTTTTGCTGGCGTAACGCGGGCTAGCGGCGCGGAGGCCGGGCAGGCGATGGTGATTTCTGCTAATGCAGGGGCCGGGCTGGTCTCCTCATGCTGCGTGAGTCAGTAGGAGCATTGCCAGGAGCTTCAACAAGGGCACGATTTCATCTCGGCCTGTGGCGTCTTACGCTGGAGCAGGCGCGGAGCGGGCGTCTCCTCCCCGGGCTCTCGGGGCGGCGAGGCCTGGCCGGGAGCCGCTTGCTCTCCGGAACCTCCCCCTCCAATTTCAAGGGCTTTCCCTTCGCTGTAACGCCGAGCTCGCAAACGTTTGCAAACTGCCCCTTCGGTGGCACCGCAGCCCTCGGCACGGTCAGGGGCACGGGAGAACCGAGCGGCGACAGAAGTCGGGCGTAGCCGTATGGCTGCGTTTAACCCAATAACGTCCTCTTGCATGAGGCCCGAGTCATTCCTCGTGCTCAGAATTCCCCTGGGAGCAACGACAACGCAGCAGACTGCCTGGAGCTGCCGGGGACCGCATTCGCGAGTCGAGCGCGGCCAGCGTGCGTATTGCACACGCTGAAGTTCAGCGACTCCGTGCCAAGGGATGATGTTACCGACTGCGGAAGGGAACCAATCCGAAAGGCTGGGAAAAACATTTTTGTAGAGAAACGTCATCTCGGAAGCCATATAAACAGAAGAAAGAGCTATAAAAGGAGAGTTTGGGAAAAACACCGCTGATGGGCGGTAATTCACATGGTGCCTACCAGACTGTACTTCTGTAATTTGTGTTCCTTGGGGACGCTGGCCTATGATTTCCAAAGCCCCGAGGAACAGGGAAACAGCCCGGCCAGACGCGGGGCCCCGCTCAGCACCCCGCGGCTCGGAAGATGCTCCGGCGCAGGACGCCGCGGAGCGAGCAGGGGACAGCCTGCCTGCCGGGGCGTTTGCCCACCGCGGGCTGTCCCCCCCAGACCGGACCCGCCGAGAACACGCGCGAGGGCCAGCGGCACCGCAGGAAGGCACCGGCAAACTGAACTGCGTTAACCCAAACCCCGACGTGATCTCCTCCCTCGGCTCCCGGCCAGCTGGACGCAGGGGAAAGGCGGTTCCGCTTCGTCTGCACGGCCTCGTCTTCGGGAACAGCGGAGCACAGCAGCCGCGGCCAGGCAGCTCCACGAGAACCTGATCGCTTCTAATCTGGTTAGAAAACTTCAGTCCTCGGGAAAACCCAGCATGCCTTTCTTGGGGCTGGAAGGAGGGACCACCGGATGGCAGGTTTAGAAGAAATAAATTAGATTTGTATTAGGGGCTGAAATCGCTTCTCTGCTTCGAGAGGCTACTTCAGGGAGCAGAAGAGCAATAACCTCTGAGGAGGTGAAGTCACAGCAGAGGAGCAGGTCCTGCGTGCGCTGAAATGGCACCGTTACCGGGAACGCAGTTCCAGCAAGATCAGCTCTCGTTAGGTTCCAATTTTTGTTTTATTCCTTCTCAAAAGCCCTCTTTCTCCAGCAGGCCATCTCAGACAGCAACAGAACGCGAGGAGCTGCTGCTCTGTGGCGCGCGCTACGACTTACAGCCGCCACCGTTCCTCTGCTGCCTCCACGCAGGACGCGCGAGCAGGCGGCACGGAGCAACGCCACCGCGGTGCCCCAGCCCGGCGCCAGCACGCGGCACGCTGCCCAGGGCGGGAACGCCCTCGCGCCGGCGCCGCCGCTTCCGAGGCGAGCGCCGCACGGCCGCTGCCGGGGGCTCACGGAACGGGGAGGCCGACGGCTTTTTGCGGCCAGCCGCAGGCGAGGCACCAGCCTCCCCAGGTCACCCGCCCTCCCCAAGAGCCCCGTCGGCAGGAGGCCCCCGAGCAGCCCGCGCGGGGAGGATGCCCGGGGCGCGCGGGGGAAGCGCCGCAGCCCCGCGGGAGCGGGCGAGCGGGGCGGCTGAGCCCGCGCGGGCAGCAGCGCCTGCCCGCCGCTGCCGGCGCGGCAGCCCCACCTCGCACGCCCCAACCGCGCTGCTGCCGGGGCAGGTTTGCCCCGGGCCCTTTTCACACTTCCATTTTTAGCCACGGTTTTCCGTGTTATTCTCGCAGCGCCAGCTGTGTCAGTACCCCGCAACGCTGCTGCGCTGGCTCTGCCCTGCCCCAGCTGAGCAGCACCCCGAGCCCGTCCCCTGCCCAGCCGGCCCCCTCCCTCGCACAGGGGGCTGAGCCAGCCCGGCCGGGCCCCCCGCTTCGGGCTTCCCCCCGAGCCGGGGCACAGCTGCAGGGCAGCGTCTGCACCCCTGCACGGCTCTCCGGCTGCGGTGCACGGCGGAGCTCAGCACGTTCCCCTCCCCACGCCCACGGGCTCTGCTCGCTCTCCCGCTGCCCCGTTAACGCTGCAGCGCTGCGCTTTCTAGCGGGTCGTTGCCCCGTTACGAGGGGAGCCGGAGCAGGCCGGGTTTGCAGCGCAGCTACGGAGGCGCCGTCCCTCTGGGGCCCGAGCGCCGGGCAGCCTGCCAGCAGCAGGTTATTCCCCCCCGCGCTCACCGAGCAGCAAAGACGTTGTGAAGTAAAGCGAAAACAGTCCCTTGGCCTCTGCCCACCCCCTTCACAGGAGGCTGGCGTGTGCTGCGGAAGGTTTCTGGGTTGCTTCTTTGAAAAGCTAGTTGAGGTCAGGCTGACTCAGTGTTTCCCAAAAGGCAACAACTCTTATTGTTTCAGTGCAGGTCTAGAGCAGCCCCGAGCACGGCCCTGCACGCTGGGGCTCGCGCCGAGGCCCAGGGAGAGGTAGGTGCTTTCTGCACACATAGAGCCAGACTAGATCTGCTATCCCAAAATTCAAATGCAAACCGCAGGCTCTGCCTGCAGATAACCTTTTCCACAGGAGGCGGCCAGTTCTGGGAACCCGGGGGATGCTCCCAGGAGGTGAGGAAGGGACGTGTCTGCAGCAGCCCACGCACCCCGAGAATTTCTCATCTTCGCTTCGCAGGTAGCTGCCGCAGCTCCAGAGCCTGCGCGCGGTCGGAGACGGCCGTCTCCAGCACGCTGTGGGACACGCGTCTTCCCGGTCCGCCAAGAGCCAGGCGGCCCCGCTGCAAGCGATGCGGGTCGGGAACCAGGCTGCCCAGCCCCCGCGACGTCCCGCCATCACAGCATTTGGGGAACCGATGTTTCCAGCTCCTCCGCGGGACACGCTGGACGCCACAGCCCTGAGCCCTCTGCTCGGGGTTTGCCCTCTGCTCGGGGTTTGCCCTCCCGTGCCGCCCCCCCCTCCTTCCGACGGAGGGAGAGGCAGGCTGCAGCGGGTGGCCGTCGCGCTCCTGCGCTGGGCAGGAGAGGCCGCCGTGGCCGGGGCTAGCAGAGACAGACTCGAGGCAGCTTCAGACTGTTTCAAAGAGAGCGGGAGTGAGCTCTCCGAAGCACCGGTCCCTCCTTTAATGTTCCCAGCTGCAAGAAGATGGGTTACTGAGACCCAGTTGCAAGTGACCTTTCCTCCTCCCAAGGAAAATTCAAGGCTAAGTGCTCATTGCCGCCATTTCTCTAACGTGGGGCAAGTGCAGTGGCTGTGCAGCCTTCTCAGGAAAGCGTTTTATTCCGGTCCGCAGCGTTCACAAGGTGAATTCCGAAAGGGCTCGCCCCTGGGCTCACGCCCACGGATCCCCCCCCGGAGGCTTTACCCCCGCAGGGTTCCAGCCCTACGTTACATCCGTACCCAAGCACCCACTGCCAAGCCCCCCGACACCGAAACCACCCCCTTTCTCCCAGTCATGAGCAGTCACCGAGAGGGTGGAGGGCAAGAAGGGCTTTTGCAGAAAGCCGCTCCATCACACGCACCCGCACGAACGGCAACGGCCACAGAGTGGGTGCTGCATGGGGACAGCCCCCCCGCTCGCTGCACACCGGTCCCGTGGGCCCACCGTGGCATGCGTGGCCTTTCCCGTGACGGGGGGCAGCCCTGGAGCACCCCGGCGCAGTTTAGGGCCAGGGCCCAGCGCAGAGCCCAGGGGTGGGCAGAGCTCTCCCCGCTCCCCGGGGCTTCCTCAGTACCTGGGTGCGGGGGCTCGCCAGCTTCTTTTCGAACCTGTCCAAAAGAGCCATCTCCACGCGGAGCACTACCGAAACGTTTATTGAGAAGAGCGGCGGGGGGCCAGGCTCCCCAGGCCCCCTCTGCAGCCGAGCACGCGTCTGGGGAGAGGAGCGCAGCCTCGGCAAAGGGGCAGCCAGCCCCTGCCCACCCGACGGGCACTCGCCCTGCCAACCTGGGGCTCGCCCGTAGCACCTCGTGTGCCCCAAAGCATCCCCGGGGAGATGCGGGCAGTTGTTCCCTTGGGGGAAACGTGTTCCCGCGCTGGCGTAGCCAGGGAGGTAAGGCTGGCCCCGCGATCCCTGCGCGCGCAGCGGCCGGAGGGAGGAGGAAGCGATCCGGCACCGGTCGCTGCACAAACAGCTGTGAGATCCGGGGGCTGGCTCACGCTGGCGCTGAGCTCACGCCTGCTCTCCATCCCGCTCCACCTTGGCCTCTGGCTGCTGCTGGCTCTGGCGCACCTCCTGCAGCCACGCCGGCGAGCAGCCCTGCCCCACGCCGCTGCCGGAATCCTCGTGGGAGCAGGCGGGGGAACCGGGACCAGCTGCGCACAGTCCTGGGAGCGAGTGCTTGCTCTGACCACGTCCACAGCATGGAAAAATAAACAAATTGGTCTCTCTCTCACGGGGAGGAACATCGTTTAAAAGGCACTTTTCCCAAACCTATCTGCAAACGTGAGAGCAACTGCTGCCCCTCCCAGAGGGTGGTGTAGCTGCACCTCGGGGCTCCCCTTCGCTCAGCGCTCCCTGGAGAAAACGGGGAGCCTGGCCTCGCGGGTGGGGGCAGCTGCCGCCCGCCGGGCCAGCGCAGCACACGGCCGCACCGCGCCGGCTCGGCCCCGTCCCGCGCCCCGAGGCGGCACAGCTGCGGCCTGGCAGCAGCGTGCCGAGGGGAGGGCCCCCTCGCCTTGGGCGCCCCACGGCTTCCCTGCTCCTCGCTTCCATCCGCGCCCTCCTCCGGACGGACGGGCAGCGCTAGCCGCCCCTCGCCCGCCGCGTGTGCTGCGGTCCTGCCAGGAAGCACTCGCGACACCCCTGTCCGAACACGTCTATTTACACGAGAAGAACCAGAGACACAGGGCAAGGAGGCGGCTCCCAGCCGGCACGGCCAGCCGGCGGCACAGGCCGCTGCCCCCGGCGCGCTGCCGGCCGGGGTGGCTGGGTGCTCTGCCCAGCCGCCCCCAGGCCCCCTCCCTTGCACCGGGCCAGGGCAGGGTCCCTTCACAGGCGCCGTATTTTCAGAGGCTGGGGGCAGCGACAGGTCCCTGGCTGCGTGGACAGTCCAGAGACAGGTGAGGGATTCCGATGGGAGCGTCGTGCCCTGGCAGCAACGCAGGGCAGGGGCCCGCGCCGGCCGGAGAGGCACGGCCCAGGGCAAGTGTCCGTCCCGGTCTTAGTCGTTCTCGCTCTGCAAGGGAGAGAGGGGAGAGCAAGGGTGAGGGGCTGGGCTGGGGGGACACGGCCCCTCGCAGCGCGCCCAGGGCCTCCCTGCCCGAGCACAGCCCCGCCACGCCACCTCACCTCCATTTTGCTGTATATCCAGCTGAGGAGCTTTGTCACACGGGTGTAAACACCGGGCTTGTTCTTCTGGCCACATCCTGTCCCCCAGCTCGTCACCCCGGCCACGTACCAGCGGCCGTTGTCCTCACAGACCAGGGGCCCCCCGCTGTCACCCTGGCACAGAGGGGCAGAACGGTGAGGAGAGAAGACAGGAGACGCCCCTCTGCCCATTCCCATCCAGGGGACACCGGCGCGCGGGAAAAGCGGGCAGCCCTGCCGGTCCCGCAGCACCTTGCCTGGCGGGGACCGCGTGCCCCCGGCTCACCTGGCACGCATCTTTCCCTCCCTGCAGGTACCCGGCGCACATCATCCGTGGGGTCAGGTAGCCCTCGTACACCTTGTCGCTGTTGCAGATCTTGTAGTCAATCAGCTTCACCTCGGCCTCCCGCAGCTTCGGGGACGTGTTATCTGCAAGGCAGGAGGAGCTTGGGGCAGGGTGGGTCTCGTCCCCCCGCCGCCCCTGGGCCGCTCCGCAGCACCGGGTGTTTCTGTGGCAGTGAAGGAGGAAGCCGGTATTTCTTGCAGGCCTTATTTCTGCGGAGCCGCGCAGCCGGGAGGGCAACCGGTGCGAGCCACCCCTGCGGGATCGGCCCTCGAGTACGGCGGCAGAGCCGCGCTCGCTCCTCTCGCACGCCGCGTTCGCAGGTCGGGCTGCGGCGCACAGGAGCTGCGTGCGGAGAGCCAGCGTCCGCCCTCACCTTCGTTCTCCCTGGTCTTCCCAAAGCCGGTGATGAAGCAGGACCTGCCGGTCTGGAATCGCTGGCCGTACGTGGGGAGGCAGGCTGGGCGAACCTGAGCTGGAGGGTGACATGATGAAAACCAGGCAAGGAGAGCGATGAGTCACCCGGGAGCAAAATAGCCGCCGTAGTCACCAGCCCTGCGGCTGGGGAGGAGCGGGGTGCGCAGGAAGCGCTCCCCTCTGCGCCCCCCCGGGCAGGGTCTCGGCCAGCCCCCCGCCGCGCTGCCCGCGTGCGGCACAGCCGAGCCCCTGTGCCAGGGGAGGACGGGCCGGGTCCCGACGGCGCGACAGGCAGGGGAAAGCAGCGCAGCCACCGCAGAGCGGGATGCTCCAGCTGGCAGCAGCCCCGCGCAGCCCCGGTGGCGGCTCCGAGGGGACCCGAGCTGCCTCTTGCCCCTGCCCGTCCCCAGGCTCCCTCTGTCCCCCGAACGCCAGCCCCCGCCAAGCCCAGCCCTACGGCACAGCAAGCTGCGAGGCCTCACCGGAGAGCGTCAGCGGCCTGGAGAGCTTCATGAGAGCGATGTCGTAGTCGTCGTGATCGTCGCTGTAGTTGGAGTTGATGATGACCTGGGAGACGGGGATGCCCTCCGCGTGCTGCTTCAGGTCCGAGACCCCGCCGTACACCTTCCAGTCCTCGAGGATCTTCATGCTGTTCCTGGGCAGGGAGAGGCGGGGGCAGCAGGGAGTGAGACGCCGGGCGCGGGGCTGGGCTGAGCGCCCGCGCCAGGGCCGCCGGCCGCAGCCGGTGCCCGGGCTGCACAGCAGCGCTGCGGGCAGCTGCCCGCGGCAGCACTCACATGAAGAAGCAGTGGGCTGCGGTGAGGACCCACTGCGCATCGATGACGGTGCCGCCGCAGATGTGGATCGGCCCGTACTGCACGCTGACCTGCCAGGGCCATTTGCTCACGGAGGTTTCCTTTCCTCCGATGATCCGGCCAGAAATCCGCTGCCCACAGGCTGGAGGGGAGAGCAGGGCCGAGAGAAGGGCTCAGAGAGGGGGCCAGCCTGGGGGGGACGCACCCCCCCCCCACCCGCAGGCCCCAGCGCTGCTCAGTACTTCATAGGGGCCAGCGGAGACCGGGGGAACGCAATCTCCTGCTAGCCAGAAAGCTGGCTGGGAAACGCCCTGTTTGCCCAACCCCGGGCAAAGAAAGGAGGGAAGCGCGCCCAAGCACGCGTCCGGCCTCGCCCGCCCTCGGGCACGCGCCCCGCCAGCCAGCCCCCTTACTTGTGCATCGGAGGGAGACGTACTTTCCCGTGAGACACTGCGAGCTGCGGGAGAGAAGAGGGAGACGCAGCCTCAGCCCCGGCCCTGCGGCACCAGGGCAGGGGCAGGGCCAGGAGGTGCCGCTGCCTGGTACCTGTTGAGGCTCTGCTGGATGGTCTTTCGCTCCTCCGTCACGGTGAGGCTCTTGCCGGAGACGTGCAGGGGAACGTATTCGGTCTGTGATGCACTGGGAGGGAAGAGGAGAGCGGCAGTGAGGGTCCCTCCTCGCCGGGACCGCCCGCCCAGTCCCTGCCTTCTCCAAGAGGCTCTGCAGGCTAAACCCAGGGGGGACGGACCGAAACGCCCAGCGCAGCGCCGGACACGCAGCCTTCCAGCGGGAAAGCACGATGCTGGGGGAAAGAGCACAGCAGACCGTGCACCCGGCCAGGGCAGGAGGGCCAGAGCATCGCCCAGGGGGCTGGCAGGGCCCCAGCGCCTGAGCAGGACGGCCTGTCCCCAGGGACTTACTTCTGAAATCCCAGTTGCCGGCAGGTCTTTCTGGAGAAGTTGTCGTCCCAGGCGCTGCTGCACACTGGCAGCCACTGGCCCTCGGTGCTGGAGTAGACGTGGAGCAAGGACTCGTTGGACACGAAGCGCACTGCGGGGATGGAGCAGGCGGTCAGTGGTACCCAGCGCCCCGGGGGCTCCCCTCGCTCCCACCGCCCCCGGCTCCCGGTGCCTCACCGCAGCCCAGCTCGTCGCTCCTCCGGGAGCAGTCGACGATGCCGTCGCAGCGCACGGGGCTGTCCTTGCAGTTCTCGGCGGGCTCCTTGTACACGATGCCCGTCTGCGACCGCCAGAACATAACTGGAAGCAAGCGCGCGTGGCGGTGAGGCCGGGGCCGGCGGCAGGGGCTCGCTGCGGGCGAGGGCGCGGTGACCCACCCGGCCGGGAGGCCGGAGGACGTCTGCTACGTGCCGCGGCGCTCCCAAGCACCGGGCCTGAGCCGCAGGGCTGCTGCCCGGGCCAAGGCTGGAGAGGTGCAGGGCGCAGGGCTGGAGGCGGCCGGGCCGGCGCTGAGCCCCCCCCAGGCCAGCCCGGCGGCGCGCGGCTCAGCCTGCGAGCCTCTCTCGCTGAGCCCACCGCTAGCTTGCTCCCGCCGAAAGGCGCGTGCAGCCCGCCCAACGCTCCCAGGCCACCAGCCACAGCAGCCGGAGAACCGGCAGCTGGATGTCAGGAGGATGAAAGCGATTCCCCCGGTTTCCGTGCCGGTTCTGCCTATGGACTGCGCTTCGACGGGTGCTGCCTGCTAAGCCCGCGCCCCAGGGGTGCTGCTGGGGGTGCCCCGTCGAAGCAAGCCCGAGAGAAGGTGCAGCCCCCCCGGGACCGCAGGGAGCCCAAGCGGCGGCTCTCCCTTCCCCGGCAATCCTGCTCCTGCGTGTCCACCAGATGTCAGGAACACTCAGGAAATGGGAAGTGCACATCTCGGCTCGCCTCCCGGCCCGGGGCTTTCCCTGCAGCACTTCCCAGCCTCTGCTGACCCCCAGCCACCCTGAGGCCTCCTCCCCAGGGAGCCCCGAGCCGCCCCAGGCTGGGACCCCACTCACACAGCAGGATGAGGGCGACGAGCAGCGCGATGAGGACGGAGATGCAGAAGATGAGCGCAAGCCGTCGCTGGCTCATGCAGGAAGCTCTTAACATGGAGGATCCTGGCGGCAGGGCAGAGGCAGGGTCAGGGTCAGGGGGAGCGGCTGCCTCCCCGGGGTGCCCGGACCCTGCTGCCCACCAGCACGTGCCAGGAGCTCCCTGGCTCCCCACCGACCCACAAGACGTGGGGGAGCAGGGCCACGCACACCCCACACCTCCCTCTCCCTTGCCCCCGGCACCCCTCATGCCCCCGGGGAAGCACCAGCCTGTGGCCGAGGCTCGTGCCGGCAGCGGGCAGAGGGGCGCGTTCCCTGCCTCGCTCCCTCCCTCCCTCCCCACCCTAGGTGGGACGGGGGCCAGGGTGGCCGGAGACCGCCCTCGGCACCATCCGCTTACGTGGGCTCTCACAGGTCGCGCAGGGGGCCGGGGCCGGGCTGCACTCCAGGCTGTAGGGCTTGAAGCTGATGCCGAGGACGGTTTCTCGAGGCTTCAGCGGTCGGGCACCGAAGATGCTGCTGACCGTGGAGGCATGGAGGCTGGGAGGGACGCTGCTGGGCGATGCCGTGGTCTGCGAGCAGAGGAGCCTGTCACCGGCAAGGGCCGTTGCCCCCTGGAGCGTCCCCGCGGCTGCCACCCTGCCGCCCGGGCGGCCGCGTAGGCAAAGGCGGCACGGTGCCGAGCTCCCCGGCACGGCGCCGAGCTCCCCGGCACGGGCAGCCGTGGCCGCTGGTGGCTATCGCTCCGCAGTGCCATGAACCGCGTGGCAAGTCCCCCCTGCAGCACCTCTTTCTGTACCACGAAGCCCGAGCCGTATCCCATCCGGGAGGCCTGAAAGCCCCTTTGCTGCGGAGCTTTCCCCCTTTGGGCGGCTGCTGGCCAGATTTCCCAAACCGATTGCTTTGATCAGAGCGATCAGCTGGTTATTTGGCATCGGGTCAGTCACGCTGTGGCCCAGTTCCACGGGGCTAGTGCCCCAATTTATGCATCTATCCTTAATTAGCCATTTGAAAAATACAGTGCAATTTCCAGCTGTTATTTAGTAATACTTAATAATCAGTGTTTTCCAAGCCCTGAAACGTCCCGCACCCTGGAATGCTGTTCTGCAGTTGTGTCACCCCTGATCCATGAATTTGCAAAAGGTTATGTATTCGTTTCCTTTTCTCAAGATACACTCTTCCGAGCGCTCCATCGCTTCCATCAGCCACGTAAGCAAGAGCCTCTCATTTTCCTTCCGAGAGGGCCTGTGTACAAAGCCCCCAACAGACCCCGTTTCCTCTGCCACTGTAACGTCATTTGCAAAATCTCAGATACACCTTTGGCAAGAAGAAAGGACCGTGTGCCTTACGGAAGCTGCAAGGGCAGCGCCAGCCAGCACCCGGCAGCGCCAGCCCGGCCCGGGCTTCGTTCTCGGCAGGCGCGTACCACGCTGCCTCGCTCCTCCGGCCCGCCGTCTCCCGGCGCCACGCAGCCACGACCGCCCGCGTTTGCGCCGGTCAAACTGTTGCCAGTCAAATTTAGACTACGTCTGTCCCTACAGGCAGCGTCGCTCCCGTCCCGCAGAAGGGGCACCCGGGGGAGAAGCGGAGCTGCCGGAGCGCAGCCGGCTCGGGCACCCGCACCCAGCCCACCGCCCGGGGGAGCGCTTACCGGCCGGGAGGGGGGCTCCAGCACGCCCCTCTGGAAGCCGCGCTCTGATTTTTGGCCCTGCGGCTGCTAGCGATCACAGTTCCCCATAACCAGAAAACATCCTCTTCCTTGCCAAGCCAGCAAGCAGCACGTGGGCCGGTGCGCGGCTCCGGGGACGGGGCGTTGGGCAGAGCAGGAGCGGCGGCAGGAGCTGCCGCCGAGTCGCCCCCTTCCAGCTGGATTTTCTCTGCCCTCGTGTTTCCTGCTGGGAATCGAGGGCCCTAATGAGCACGTCGGGAGCCTGCTCAGGCTCATGCTTTGTAAATACGGCTGTGCCCTTTCTTGCAATGCGGTGGTGTAACTTCCTGGGCATTATCCCGTGAGTCACGCACCCCGGCGTGGCCACGCGCGCTCCCCACGCAGGGTCTGCCTCGGCCCCCAGCTGAACGTCGCGGGGGACGCGCCGCCTCTCGGGAACCGCTCGCAGCCCGGGCGCGTCGGCCGCGGAGCCGGCAGGCACAGCACCCCGGGCTCCCAGGGAGCCTGCCTGGCCGCCCGCCCCGGCCAGCAGCGGGGCGCGCGGGGCCGCCCCCCGGCACAGACCTCCTCCCGCCGCCCGCGGGGCCCTCGGCACAGGCACCGCTAACGTCTCCCGGCCATCCAGAGCCACCTCCTCGCTCACGCCAGGGGACGGGAACTGAGCGAGCAGCTCCCAGGCCTCCCGCGTGCGGGGGGAGGAGGCGAGGCAGTTTCTGTTTCACAGCATCACCCACCCCTTCGCACCCCTCGCCTGGCCGGCAGCGACAACACGCCTGCATTTGCTCAGCCCGCAGCCGAAGGCCAGTTCTCCCTGCGCCCCAATGTGACAGCAATGCGTGGGAAGCCCGGGACGGCCGTGCTGCAGCCTTGCCTTCTCGTGGGCTCTCCCAAAGGTGCCGGGGAGCCCGGGAGAGCCCCTCGGTGCGCTCTGCGGGGCTGGGCTGGGCTGGATTGAAGCCCTCGCAGCAAGTATCGCACGCCTGCACCCTGAAACATCCCTGGGTACCCTTAGCGCCCGTCGTTGGAAAGCGTACGTGACCAGCAAGAGCGCCCGGGCTGCGACGGCCCCGCGCCGCTGCTCTGCAGAAACACAGCAGCCAGCAGATGCCAGCAGCCCTTCCTAGGAACAGATTTCTCCTGCCTCTGCATAAATGAGGTTTTTGTAAATACCCAGACAGTATCATGTACGGTGGCATTTCTACGCTGTCTCCACGTGTCTGACGCTTCACACACCTCATCCTGCAGCACGATCCTTCGGTTACCAGATCAGCAGAACGACAACGCTGTTAAGGACAAACCTCTCCGCTGTACCAGAAAACACAGCCCGGCTTCGCCAGCAAGCCAGCGATGCTGGATGCTAAAGCATTTCTACCTCCAGCGTACAAATATTTCAAATTAGCACGTCTGTTTACTATAGCTTAAATGGCTCTTATTATTCCTTAGCAGGAAACACATGCCCTTTCTTACACGTGGGTGAAGTATTAGCTACTTATTTCCTTAAAAGTCTAAAGTCCAAGTGGGTTTTTTTCAGGTCTATCGCAGAAGCTAACACAACTTTTACTCCAGGCTCCCGGTAACCAGCGTAACTGGGTGCTGTTGTACAGCCACCGGAGCAGAGAACAACCAGCAGCAGCTTCACAAAGATATTTCTGTTAAGGAACGTGCATTGCCCCGGCGCGCGAGCTGCGACTTCTGCCCACAAAACCTTTACTCATCCTTTGCTGGCTTTTGAGTAAAAGTCAGACCCGGAGCCATGCCTATCTCACACGCGTGGCTGCGGTTTGAGCTCTTGTTCTGACGTCCTCTCTGCGACCGTTGCAGCAGCCGCGAGAGCGCGAGGTGCTGCTGCGGGCTGGCGCCTGAGCATCAGGCGTGGGGGGGGGAGCGCAGCCGGCTCCCGGCCGCGGCAGGGCCGCCTTTTGGGCGGCGGGGAGGAGGGATCCCGGGGACCCCTGGCCGGCTCCGCTCGCCTCGCACCCGGCCCAGCCCGCCCGCAGGACGAGCCAACAGCGCGGGTGTGCAGCGGGGGCCCTGCGCTGAACGTGCCGTGAGCACAGCCGCCACCTCGCTCCCTCTTCATCTGCGCCGGGGCTCGGAGCTGGGAGAAGCCCCTAAACGCCAGACAGCAGCTCCCGAGAAGCCCTTTGCACCGCGAGCTGCCATGTGCACTGACCTCCAGCCGCCAAATCCATGCCGGCGCAGGGCAATCACCAGGGGAAAGGCGGTCGGGGCCGGGCTCGAGATCCACGCGTGACGGGGAGGGAAGGCAGGGAAACCAGCCAGCAGTCGCCCGCAGTTTCGGAGTGGGAGGGAGAGCGGAAGAAGCCAGGCAACGCGCGGGATGTTGCAACTGGAGCCAGGGCCCAGCCGGGTCTCAGAGGAGCAGAAGGGCACAGCAGGCACCCAAACTCCAGAGCATCAAGAGGGAAGAGAGGCAGCCTGGCTTAAATAAGCTGGAAGGAGCTGCCTAAATAGGCGATCATCTTTCCCAGCTGAGCCCGGCAGCCCGCCCCTCGCCATCGCTCTCTGCTGCTCACGGCCCCTCGTTCGGGGCAGGGAACCGGCTCCTTCACCTGGTTGTGGAGCGCTGATTGTCCGGGCAGATTAGCTCAGCAAGCGCACAACAGCGACATTGTCCTGGCGCTCACCGGGGACAAAACCCTCCCCAGCCTGCGAAAGGCCCCGCTCCCTCCCGGTGACGCCCGTCCCGCGCGAGAGCGGCAGCTGAGCCTCGGCGGTGCCTCCCTGGGAGCGGGCAAAGCCCCGTCCCGGGGACAAACCGGGCAGGAGCTGCGGGAGGACGCTGCCGAGAGCCGGATGCTGGCAAGGGGCAGCGCACGGGGCAGTGAAATCCCACGGCACGCGAGGGCCATTTTGCAAGCGCAGATGACGAGCCGTGTCGATTGAGTCAGCCCGATCTGGCCAGGGACAGGTTGCCCTGCGCCAGTGTGAGCAGCGCTTCGGGCAGAGATCAGAAAATGTTCTGGGGCGTGAGTAATCGCTGCTCACCCCATTCCATGGATGGGCAAACCGAGGCACGGAAAGAAGCAGCGACTCTCCTGCAGTTGCAGAGCCGAGGGTGGCACCCGGGACTCCTAATAGCCGTTTAATCCAAGCGACAAAGCCAAGGTGGCCCAGGGGGGATGCCCAATATTGGGCAATTGTCTCCATACGTGGGCATCCCCGTTCCTGCCCCGCTCTCCCCAAGACGCGGTGCTCCTGCCCGCTTTCGGGGCCACCTAGAGCCGGGATCGCACTGCAAAGCTGGGGGCAGCCTGCCCCTCCCTCGGGACGCGGCCAGGCTCTGGCAGGAGCCCACCCTGCCCCTGCCCCTGCCCGCCTCCGAGGCACCCTCACGCCAAGGGGCAGGAAGAGGGTGGCTTTTGCTGCCGGCCCTGCCTCCCCTCGAGCCCCAGCCACCCCGTCGCTGCCGGCTTTGCACGTTCCGGACGTCGCTGGCACAGCCGGCAGCGCTCGGCGCGGTAATTACCCGCTGCCTCGCCCGGGCGGGCTGAGCCCAGTGCCCAGCCGGGGATGGATGTTTTCCTCATGACAGGATGCTCGGCGAGGCCCCACGGCTCAGCCCCAGCAGGCCCTGGTCAAGCCGGCGCGAAGGGAGCGGGTGAGGGAGAGCAGCAGGGCCGGGACCACCAGCGTCGTGCTGGCGGGACGTGCCGGAGGGCTCAGGAACCTGCAGCCCCATGGGTGCCAAGCGGCACCGGCTCCCATCGGCAGCACCCGCCCACCCCACCAGCCGGACCCCCCGGTTCGCGAATCCGCTCCGGCATGGAAAAGCAGCGGTGCCGGGGGCCCCGCCACCTCCTCTGCCGGCACGGGGCCCACACCAGGGATGCCGGCGGCGGCTCTCCTCCCTCCGAGTGCCGAGGGGGGGCCGGAGGCAGCGGCCCCACAGGCAGCTCGCCCCGGGCCCTTCTCCCCGCCGGCGGCAACAGGCTGCTGCGAAGGCAACACCCCAGAGAGCGGGAGGGAGAAACCGGGCCCTGCACCAAACCCCAAGGGAGGCAGGGCCGTACGGCCGCAGAGCAGCCCCCGGGACTCCGAGCCGGGTGGGAGCTGGAGGAGCTGCCCGCGCCTTACCGGAGAGGTTTTCCCGTCCATCGGCCGCTGCAGGGCTGGGCTGGGATCACAGCTCCGGCACAGCCATCCTTCGCTGCGCAGCGCGGTGCCGAGCAGAGTCAGGTCCGCAGGGACGGGGCAGAATCTGTTTGGCGAGCGGGCTCGTACGTCAGTGCCAGCGCCGGGCGCGGAGGGAAACCAGTCCAACCTGCCGCCCGGCTCCACTGCTGCCTGTTTCCCAACCGCTCCAGGCACAGCATGCAAAATACCTGCCTCCGCTGCCGGCGGCCCCGGCCAGGCGCTGCGGAACGCGTGGCAGGGGCGGCAGGGGCCTTGGCTGCGGCCAAACCGCCTGGGAATCCGGGGGCAGGCGAGGTCTGGCCCTGGGGGAGAGCAGCATCCCGGGCACCTCACCGCTCTCCTGGCTGCCCGCCCGCCCCCGGCCCCCTTCTCCGCTGCGTGCCCGCCGCGCTCGCCCGCACCTCCCCTGCCCCGGCCAAGGGCTGCGAGCACCGGCTGAGCATGGCGGGGGGGGGGTGCGCAGCCGTGTCCAACCCCAGCAAAAACCCTCTCACGCGCCCCAGGTGACCGAGAAGTCCAGAATGCCGCGTTTTGATGGAAATGAAATGCCGACTCCCTCTAGTTTCTCTAGAGGCTTTTTCACTCCTTTGCTTTCGCGTTGTGCGAGGAGAACGCAGCGGTCTCCCGCTTCCTCTGCGGGCGTGAGCTAGGAGATGCTTTGCTTAACCCAGAACTCACATTCGGGAGAAACAGGGAAAAATAGCCAGATTAAAAGGGAAAAAGCCCAGCTCCGTTGCGTGCTTTCTGACGCCTCGACCCCGGACCCGCGTCCCCCAGAGCCACGCGCCCCGTGGAGGAGCGGCTGCGGGGCGGATGAACGAGGCCGGCGGGGAGGCTGTGCCGGCGCTCCTCGCCGGCCGGGGCTGCACCGCCGTCCCTGCTCTGCGCCGCGCGGCAGAGAGGCAGGATGGCTTCCCAGACACGCAGCCGGTGCCTCGGGTGACCCAGGCCCGGTCCCGGGAGGCTCTCCGGCGGCGTGGTGCCTCCTGCGAGCCCCATCCCGACGCTCTGTTTTCCAGGCACATTTCTCCCAGCATTATTCATAGCGTAAGTCCCTTATTCATCCGGCTCCCCACCCACACCTGCTCATCGGTACGGCAGGAGACAAGCAGGGCCATCCAAGCTTGGAGGAAACCTGCTCCAAAGGCCCCTTGATTTCAAAGCCGAAAGGCCCGGGATGGATCCCGCCGTCCCCTCCACCCTGCCCCGGGGCTGCCCGTCTGTCCCTTCCCAGAGGGGCCAATTCCTGCCCTTCTCCGGCGCCCAGCCTGGGGCCAAACGCAGCCAGCCAGGGAGTGGGCTCGGGGAGCTTGGAGGGGGAGACCCACACCTGAGCCCTCCCGATCTTGGCATTTACCCCTGTTTTCTTCTGGCGAGGCCATTGACAAGCCCTTTCCCTGCCTCTCTCCGACGTGCCCGCCCAGGGCCTCGCTGCACAGGGCAAACGCTTCCCGCGGCGGTGGCCACGAGCCGGGCCACCCGCTCCGGGCATCTGCTGGGCCAGCCCTCGCGCTGCAGCACGCTCCTCTCGGCTGTCGCACGCGGGACTGACGGCGTTCTGCTTGCTTTCCGCAGCCAGCCCGCGCCTCCGAGGGCTCTGCCCCGCTGGGGTGCGGGCGCGGAGGGCGGCAGGGGCTGGCCAAGCGGCGAGCTGCGTCCCCCGACGGCCCTGCGCCGGCCTTGCCCGCCAGCCTGTGCCAGCTGCCACCTCCTCTTCTGCAAAGGGGTTCTCGGAAAGCAGCTCCAGGAACGATTGCCTGCTGGTGTTTCTACAAAGCCACCTACGGAAAGCAAGTTCCAGAGAACCGTGTATCTGGGCTTGACCCCGGCAACCTGATGTTAAATGTCAGGTGAGCGCAACACCTCCCGGGCGCAGGCCTCGCGCTTCGCTGCCGGTAACCGCTCCCGTGAGCCCTGCTGCACCCTCCTGCTGGCAAACGAGGTGCAGGCACCCCCGGAGCCGGCACCGCTGGCCCGGGAGAGCCCGCCAGCTCCTCCCTTCTCTGCTCCGACCTCCGGGCGCGAGGGAATGAGGAAGGGAAGAGGATAACCGCTCTTCCAGGCAGAGTGCCTTGTCCTGCGGCAGGGCTGCGCCCGTGCGGAACCAGCCCTCCGGCCCCGGCCCGAGCCCCACGCCGCACGGCGCAGCGGCGCTGCCCGAGCCTGCCCCTCCGGGGCCGTGCCCCCCTGCCACCCCAGGAAGACTCCCCGAGGTCTGCGGCGGTGAAGGGCAGGGCAAAGCGGAGACCAGCTCTGCCAGGCGTTCTCCGGGCTGGGCTTCTCGGCGGCGGCGGCACCCTGCCCAGCCGACGTAGCGGCCCGTGAGGGGCTATTTCGGGGTCGGCCGCACGACCCGCGGGGCTCAGGGGCGGCAGGGCATCCCAGCCCCGCTCCATCCCTGCCCGTGCCGAAGCTGCCGGCGGTGCTGAGGCTGTGGCAACCTCAGCCCCGGCCGCAGACCGGCAGCTCCAGGATGTGGGTGCCGCGCGAGGGAGCAGCAGCCGGGCGGGGGGAGGACGGAGCCGAGGACGTGCTTTGCCCTGCAGCCTGCCCCGCGGACAAGGGCAGCCCCTTCGGCGAGCGGGTGCCCGGGGCTAGCAGGAGGGTCCCGGTGGGAGCCGGGCACAGGGCCGGGACCGGGACCGGGGTGGCTGCGGCTCCCAGCCCTCGCTGCACCCGAGAGGAGCTGCAGAGGTTCTGGAGAAAGACCTGCCGCGCCGTTCTGACTCAGGTGATTTCCAGGTTATTAAAAACACGGCTATTCCTATTCAAAGATTAGTCAAGCATTTTGAAGATGAAAAGGAAACTCAGCAGCGTTCTCGAGGGCTGGTTTGACCTATGAACGCAAAACCTCTCCTGCCGACACCGAAAACGTGGGGCTGCTCTTTTCTGTGCTGCTTTGGTGTTAATGCGGTGCTTCG
The DNA here is from genome assembly GCA_009819775.1 of Phoenicopterus ruber ruber. Taxonomy (NCBI): domain Eukaryota; kingdom Metazoa; phylum Chordata; class Aves; order Phoenicopteriformes; family Phoenicopteridae; genus Phoenicopterus; species Phoenicopterus ruber. The sequence continues at coordinate 7,011,521 of CM020237.1, read as the reverse complement.
GGTGGTCAGCAAGACCAGACTCAAAGCTCGTGTGTGGTTACGGCTGCGTCCCCTGCGTGTGCTGGGGCTGCAGGGGCTGAGGGGGCCTCCGCAGAGCGCACGGCCGTGGGACGGGGCTGCGCGCCGGGCAGGGAAGGCAGCTCTGCCCTCCTTTCCCTGGGAGACAGCACCTCCCTCCCGGGCCCCGCGCGGCAGAGCCGGGCAGCAAAGGTAGCACGGAGACGTGACTTCTGCAGCCTCGAGGATGCCAAGCGGCGTCTCGCGGAGGATGAGGGGAAAGCACTGCCAAGACAGGGATCCTGGGCAGCGTCTGCACCGCGAGCCGTGGCGCGGGCAGCGCGCGGGCACAGCTGGCGGCGCCTGCACCCGTGCAGCAGCTGAGGCGCCTGCTCGAGCACCGCGGGGTGGCCGCGCTGCCCACGGTCTGAGCGTTCAGCAGAACCGTCATTTCTCCCCAGCCTGTTTCATTTTCCCCTAAATCGCCAACCGTTTCTCCCAAGCCTCTGAACTGCCTCACCCACAGGATCAGCCCCGCGGTGTCTTTTCCACAAGGCTCCCTCCTTCCTCATTTTTGGCCCCATGGTTTTTGATTTTCATTCCTTTGCATGAAACATGAGCTGTGGCTTTGTGTGGGATGCGCTGTGCTTCATCTCAGGACTCCTAAATTCAGTGGCTGCCAGATCTGACTCACGAGCCGACAGCAGAGTGACAGGACATCAGCTGGTCTCCCAAAGAGGGGAGAACAAAGCCGAGCTGAGGGAAGCCGAGGAGGGGATCTGCTGCCGGAGCCGTCCTCCCCCACCTGTCCTTATGGCTGGCCCTCAGCAGGGGAACGGCCGTCGGCGAGGGAGAGCCTCTGCCCGCTGCCGGGCACCCGGCACCACCACCCTGCGCCCGTACGCGCCGTGGCCGTGCCGGAGCGGAGCCGAAGCCTGCGTGGCCCTGGGTGCGGCGAGAGCCGGGCACGCTGCCGTGCCCGAGGTCCCGCCGCCAGGCGTCGGCGGACGGCTCGGCGGCACGGCTGGACCCGCCCTGCAGCTGACAGCTTTGCCGGAGCCCTGGCATGGCCGTGAGTTCGTGGAAGCCCGTGGCCTTTAGCAGGAAGGATGAGTCAGGGGACGGACTCTGTTCAGAGTCGGGGGAAAAAGTGGAAATCTCCCACTTTAAGCATTTAATATGGCTCTTTGAGGAGCCGCTTTGCCGCGGCAAAGGGACCCGAGATCCTGCACCTCCGTGCCCGCCGACCAAGGGACCGCTCTGAAGGTTTTTGAGGCTGTCCAGAGCACTCTCAGTTTCTCTTGCGCTTTTTATCTGTGTCCTTTCTACTAAATCCCCAGTGGGAAATTCCTCTTCTTGAAACCAATCGCTCTCCATCACGTGAGGGCCCCTGGGTTTGCACAGGCCCCAGGAAAGCCCTCAAACAAGCTCTGTTGTAATTCAGCCCGCCAGAAGGCGAAGCAGAGGACGCGCAGTCCGCTTGGCAGTAATTCAGGCCCTGGCACCCGAGGCCGGCGCCACGAGCCGGGCAGGAGGCGGCTGTGGGGCCAGAGCCCCGCAGCCCCCTGCATCACGGCCGTGGCTGCCGGCTGCCAGAGCCCCGGGGGCAGCTTGGGGCCCCCCCGCCGCCCCCGGGTCCCGGGCCTGCCGTGCCGCCCGTGCGCGTAGGTGGCTGCAGGACACGCGACAGCCCCGAGGCCGGCACTCGGCCCCGGAAACGGGGAACGGCCAACTGGAGGCTGAAGCAGGAGGGCACGGGGGGGCCCAAAGGAAGGGCGAGCGAGAACCCCCTCCTGGGGCTCCAGGGCTGGCTACGACCTGGCCGGCTTTAGCCGCTGGCAGGAGAAGGCATTAGCCCAAGGGGACACGGCTGGGCGGGTGCTGTGCTGGGTAAAATCCCTGTGACAGGTCGCCCTGGGTGCTAACGCTCACCCCCGTGCCGGGCTTTTAACACCTCCTTTAATAACAAGGTGGCAAAGGCAGCCACATGACCTGCTCCTATTTTCCCTTTCTCAGCAACGTGCCGTTTTGTTCAGAAAAGCCCCCAGAGCTCTTCCTTTACGGCTGCTTGTAGGAAATGCCCAGCCTGCACCGAGAGATTAGCTGTGGGGGAGCGGCTGGACAGCAACGAAAAGTGGAAGTCGCTACACAGCTACTTTCCTCCCACTGCGCTAACGCCTCCGAGACGTCACCGAGCCAGCCTCCAGGGGAAAAACAAGCGCTCAGCAGCCCGCCAGAGCACAGCTCGGCACCCCGCTCGCCCAGCCCGCCGCCCGCAGAGGATGCTGAGCCAGCATGGCCCCCTCCGCCGCAGCCCTGGCACTGTGCGTGGCACTGCTCCTCGCCCCGCGGACGGACGGTGAGTCTCTCTCGCCCACAGCGCGCCGGTCTTCGGCTCCCCGCTCGCCGTGTCCGAGCCCCGCGGCTCCCGGCAGGCTGCTCTGCTCCCCTCCGCGCCCGAGATCCCGGCCCCGGGCCGGGGACCGAGACGGGGGAGGGCGCGCAGGACAGGCGGCGAGCGGAGCCGCCGCGGGTCGGAGCCGCAGCTTGGGCACCTTCGCTGCCTGCTCAGGGCTCAGGCTGGCGGCGCCCGCAGGCTCCTGCCTGCTCGGAGGGGGACACGGCCGGGGCCCGCCCCTCGCCTTTCTTCGCTGGTGGGAAGCCTAAAGGTTGCGTTGGTCCTCAGGCACCAGCCTTGCTTATCTCCACCAGCACGCCTTACATTGCGGTGAGGGGCTCCGGCTAGCGCGGTGCTCTGCCGCCAGCCCTCCTCCCGGGCCGCGGCGCGCTTTGTGTTTGCGAGCAGACGGCGGCTGCTGAGGAAGCCAGCGCAGAAAGGGTGACAGATGTTATCTAGCAGTGTTTTGCTACCAGGTGGCAATACCGAAATTCAGGCAGGAGGTGTGAAAAAGGCTGTTCCTTCCAGCCAGCAGATAAGCAAAACAGGAAAGCCGAATCCAACGAGAGCTGCCAGCAAACGGCAGGGGCGCTCGGGGATGCAAATACAGCAGGCTCCTTTCCTGCGCCAGAAAAGCACCGAGACCTTCGTGGCTGAGCTGGGTTCTCCCCACAAGAGAGAGGAAGGGAAAGAGGGGGATGAGCAAACGCCGAGACTTGGAAGTGGGACAGGCCTGGGGAAATCCTTGAGCCAGGGCTGAGCCTGCAGCTTGTTTGGGTGGGTAGTCCTGCTGAACAGACGGGGTGAAGCTCCAGGCGAGCCACCGAGGAGGCAATCACAAGGAGCTCTGCCCAGCTCCTGCGGTCACCAGCGGGACGGGACGGGACGCCCCGCAGCCTCGCCTAACGCTCGCCTTGGGTCCCGCAGGTGAGGAGCTGGCGAGCCCCACGCGCGTGCGCTTTGCTGCGGAGATAGGGCATCATCTGCTGCGCTGGGAGCCGGGACACGGCCCCCCCAGCGACGTCCGCTACCAAGTGGAGTACACAATGTGAGTACAGCGATGGGGCGCAAGGGGGGTCGGCCCCTGCCCGCGAGCCGATACTGACAGCGGTGACAACCGAGTGCCTGGCGCCCGCCTGCACCGCTCTCACTCCGGGCGCTTCTCCCTGCAGCTACGGCACCAATTCCTCCTGGACAGCCATCCCAAACTGCGCGAAGATCTCGGGGCACTCCTGCGACCTCACGTACTACACCCTGGATCCCGCCCTGCGCTACTATGCACGAGTCAGGGCCGTGTCTGGAAACCACACGTCCAGGTGGCGAAGGACCAACGGTTTCTCTGTGACAGAAGGTAGGTCGCGTGTCTGCCTCCGTCCCGCGGCCGGGGGCAGGAGGCTGCGAGGATGGCAGAGGTGCCAAACCGCTGGGGGAGAACTTTGGGACAGATGAGAGCAGGGATGTCTCTCTCTTCGTACCTTCCTGGAGGGCAGCCGGGCTGCGGGAGGGGATGGGACGACCCTGGGACAGGCAGCACCGGCTGCGAGGAACAGTCGCAGCTCAGGCCGCTGCTGCTGCAAAGGCTCTCGTTGCTGCAAAGGCTCTCGTTGCTGCAAAGGCTCTCGTTGCTGCAAACCGGGGAAAAGCCTAACGCGCTCTTCCAACTGCCTCGTTTCCAGCCAGCCTGTGCCTGTCGGGCCAGAGCCTCTCCGTGACGGGCAACACCATCCACGTGCAGCTGCAGCTGCTCCTCAGGGCGGGGAACCTCACCGTGCAATATGACGACGTACAGAAGCACGCGAGGCGATACCGGGTGTACATCAGGAGGGTGCAGGACAATCGGACGGTGAGATGAGTTGCTGGTCCTGTGCTGTCCCCGTCTGTCACACGCAGTGCTGCTCAAGTTGAAAACCACGTTCTTAAAGCACAGTCTTCTGTAAAACTTAATATTGAGCTTTCTCACAGCCGCAACATCGCAGAGAGATTTCTTTGCGCGTCTTATTGCGGTAGGTTCCCCAGCTCTTGTTGGGACGTCGGGTCTAGCTGCCGTCAGCCGTATTGCTAAGCGGAAAGTCCCCAGGGCACAGTGGAGGAGGAGGAGGGAGGAAAGCACGGGGCGCAGCACTCCCGCGGGGGCTGGGGGCTCTCAGGTATCAGCCCGCACTCTGGTCGTTGCAGTACGACGTGCTGGAGACCACCGCGGAGTTCAGCATCAACAACCTCTTCTGGGACACGGAGTACTGCATCAGCGTGGAGCCCGACGTGGCGAGCCGGCAGATCCGCGCCACGCGCACCGCCGAGCAGTGCGTCGCTATCGGTGAGAGAGACAGTAAGTGGTGGGGCAGCCGGGGAAGGGGGGGCCTTGCAGGCCGCGGGACCTCCTCAGCCTCCTGGCCGCGCACCGGGGCAGCCGCTCCGCGCCTCGGCCGCAGGGCCTTCGTGCCATGCGCGCCGAGGCCTCCGCCTCTCCCCTCTCACCTGGGCGCGTCCTCTCTTGCAGGGAGCGCAGAGCTCGTCCCCAGCATCGTCGGCTCCTCCTTCATCACCCTGTTGCTCCTGGGCCTCCTGGGGGCTCTGCTGGTGTGCACCTACGTAAAGAAACCCGTGAGGCCGCCGTCCGTCCTGGTAAGGCAGCCGGGCACGCTGGCGCGAGGGTGCCGGTTTGGGTAGCTGTTGGGAGGGGCAGACAGCAAGCAGGGGCGAAGCACGGCTCACTCCCCTCTTTCCTCTCCTTCCCAGAAGTCTTTCATAAAGCAGAGCTCGCTCTGGGTGGAGCAGGAGTCCTCATCCTCGGGCAGCGTGGACGCGGACCCCGTCCAGCAGCTGTTCCTGTGCCAGAAGGAGCCCCAGCAGGGCAGCGGCCCCGACGGCAGCACCCAGCTGCCCCCGGAGAAGGGCTGGAGGCTCCCAGCAGGGCCTGAGGACCAGCTGTGCCTGCTGGGGCCGGGGGCCGTGGGGAGCAGAGACAGCAGCTGCACCAGCACCGACAGCGGCATTTGCCTGCACACCTTCTCCTCCTCCTCCGAACTGAGCTGCTCCGCAGGCCCTGAGCCCGAGGGCTACAAGCGGCAGCTGCCCACTGGCGACGACAGCGGCGTGGGCTTGGAGAGCACCTGCCCTTGCCCCCCGTGCTCCTCCGGCAGCGGGACCGCCGGCCCCGCAGAGGCCAGGCAGCCCTGTGGAGGGGAGCTCGGCCTCGCGCCCGCCGCCGGCCAGGACAGCCAGCAAGACGTGGAGTTCCGGGGGTACCTGCAGCAGTCCAAGGGCACGGTGGAGCCGAGGCAGGACCCGGCCCAGGGGGTGCCCTTCTCGGGCCACGCAGGATCCCCCCAGGGCCCGGGCAGCACTGACGTCGTGCTGGATATAGAGTGCTCCGAGCTGGCAGTGGCCAAAGGGTATTTGAAGCAGTCCTCTCCCGAGCATCCCCGCAGCCACACGCAGGACCTTGCTCTACCGGGGGCCCCTTGGGAGCCCCCCGCTTGGGACTTTTCCCGCCAGCTGGGGCCCCAAGCCCCCACTCTGCTGAGCTACGGGGCTCCAGGTGCTCCCTTGGCCTCCAAAGCTGACCCCGAGCTCCTGAAAGCTCCCTTCGACCCGAGCATCTTCAACACTGACCTCCTGGGGACGCTGCCCCTCATCTCCAGCCTCAGCACCAACGAGTGGCTCACGCTGCAAATCAACCCCCTGAGCCTGCTCAACGGGGACAGCAAGGACAGCCGCCTGTGAGGCGTCCCCGTGCCGGGGAGCGGGGGCCCGCCAGCCCCGCGCACTCACCCAACTACCTCTTCTAGCCACTGCCCGTGGGGGGAGCAGCTACTCCGATAAGCTACCGCCGACCGCCGAATGTCAATGCATCGAGCCGAGTGGTGCCCCGGCCGAGACTCGCCTGGGAGGCACCAGCTTAGCTACCCCTGGGGCCCCGGGACCGCTGCGGCCAGCCCCCGGCGTGCCTCGCGCCTTCCCTCCAGCCCGTCTCCGGTGTAAAGCTAAGGAGACACGAGGACGGGCTGCGCTGGAGGGGCTCAGCCCCTGCTCCACTGACCGCCAAGCCCGAGGATACGCACCAGGGGGTTTCCAAGGGCGATCCTGCCCTGCCTGCCCTCCCCAGCAGCCCAGCGCCGGGCTCCTCCAGCTGACATCTGCGCCGCCGGTGCCGTCCAAACCTTTCACAACACAGACCCCAAAGCAAAGAGCAGCCTGACGTCAGCCGTCCCGCTCCTAGGGGCGCAGGAGCTCCCGCCCCGGCTGACCTCGCTTGGAGGGAGCAAGGCCGTTCCCGACCCTACAGAGACCTTGCAGCAGCTATGGCAGAGACGCGGGGCGCTGGCTGCCTCCGCCGGGGTGCAGGACGTCTGCAGCCGCTGCCGTACGAGCCCAGCGTGAGCCAGGGCAGCCCTGCCCACACTATGGTCCGTGCTCTGCCGCTATTGCGTACAGACGTTATTTATTCTATTTAATTTGTAAATACAGAAAGGATGTGGTGGTGTTTATTTGGTCCGTTCAGCTGTACGTCCTCTTCAAAGGTCAAGATGCGCTTTCCGTTTTCGGACACGGGCTTTCCCCTGTAGCAAAGGGCAACGTGCCTTTGCCTCACATGGGGAAGAGTGTTTCCACATCACAATGGGAAAAAAAGGGAGAACAAAGGCAGCCCACCGAGCGCTTCACGCTCAGCCCCGGACCAGGCCGGTCATCCCAGGTGAGTGCCGTGCTGCGGGAGCACGCACCGGAGGAGAGCAGGGAGGAGGACCCGGGCGGCTTGCGGTGCCCTCACGGGGCCGCGCTGGGCGTGCGGCCTCAGGGACTCGCACAGGGAAGGACGGGAGCACCCCAGGGCAGAGCCCGACGAGGCGGAACCGGGGGGGGGGAACAGTTTCCATCAGAAGGGAAACACGCATGAGATGGGAACGACTTACTGTGGGCTACGTTTGACTGCCGCCAGCTCACTGGAGAGTTTTTCCAAGAGTCACTTAGTTTCCAAGAAACTTCACGGAGGGATAGTCCCATTAAAACTGTTGGTGGAAACCCAGCTCGGGAAGTACTTTTTTCAGGTGAAAGCATGAATCACTGCAGTCGGGAGAAGGGTTGCTGATGCAGTGACATTTCCTTCCGTTACGTCTGACGTTGCACCGCTCGCGCTCCAGATACGCTCCCCGCGTCACGCAGGGGGCCCTGCCGCAGGCCCCGGGGGACACCGCGCTGCAGCGGCGCCGCCGATGCCAGCCACGTGCCTGCCGCCGGGCAGCCTCCTGCCCTTCCACTTCCACCATCTCGTCTGCCTCTGGCTATTTTGGGGCTTGGAGGTTTTTTGCTTTCTTTTTTTCAGCTTCCTCTGAAAAACGGAGTCATCAAAACTAAGCGTGACTTTTTTTTTTTTTTTAAAAACGCTCCTGACGTCAGGCTCTGCGGCTGGATCTCGCGCAGCGCTGGGCGCTGCCGGTTCCTGCCCGCTGCGAAAGGCTCCGGCCGGCAGCGTCCAGAGGCAGCGCCCGGGGCCGAGCGAGGCGGCGTTTCCCCCGCCTCCGCTGGCAGCCAGGTCTCTGCTTTCAGCGAAACCCAGATGAGCCTGCCAGAAAGCCACAGACCACGCGCCTCGGCTTCGATAACGGAGAGCACGGACAGTCCCTCCGACTCTCTGGAAATCCCGGATGCTCACATTTTCCTGAATTAAGTCACAGCCTAACGCATGGAGGACGTTCGGCGCCGAGTCCTCCTGCAAGCCGCTCTTCCTCCGCTCCTCCTCGCAGCGGGGAGCGCCGTACCTCGGCCGCCCCAGCGAGGGGCTGCACCCCTGCGAACACCCTTCCTCCCCCGGGACCAGCCTACGCAAGCGTTCCCAACACGTTTCCAGCAGCGGGGCCGCAGAGCCCCCAGCTCTGCACAGAGCAGCACGGGGAATGGGAAGGGGAAGGGAGGGGGCTTGTGGCCGGCCACCAGCTCCTGGCAAGCCAGGGCGCAGACTGGGGCTCCGCTCCATCCTCGCCCGCTTCCCTACGCGCAGCTGCGCGGTCTCACAAGTTTCTCTTCCTTCTGAGAGAAAACAGCTTGCAAAGAAACAGCCCCGAGCCCCTGCACCTCGCCAGCCTCTCCAAGGGCCGCAGCCGCTCTGCCAGGGCTGCTCTCGCGCCCCAAGCACTTCCAGCGCCGGTTGCCCCGCCGGGGTTGAGGGCGGCTGGCACAAGAAAGCCATGAGAAAGCGCACAGGGGCTTTCTGAGGTGTTTGCTTGCACTGTCAGTGGGGAGGACAAATTTCCACATTGGTCCACATATTTAGCCGCGGAGGGAAGTCTGAAGCAGTCTCATTTCCTTACGGCATTTTCCCCTATTGCACAAAACTGGCCACCCAGTCCCGCGGCTCATTGCCATCCTTTTCAGCTGGTTCCCTGCACGCCCACCGCCGTGTTCGCCCACAGCCTGGCCCAAGGTCTCGGCACGCAGCCAGCCGGTCCCCAGCGCTGGGGGGTCGCTGAGCGGGGGGATCCGCGGGGAAGGCAGCTTTTCTCTCCAGGGCGCGTGCTGAGGAAGCCTGGAACGAGGCAGCTCCATCGCAAGCGAGGGGCGGCTGAGCCAGGGCAGCGGGGACGGCAGTGGGGATGGCAGCCGGCCCGGGCACCTTCCAGTGCTGCCCGAGGCCAGGGAGGGCCGGCGAGAGAAACGCAGCTGCGGGGAGCAGATGGAGAAGCTCTTTTGAAAACCAGAAACGGCACCGTTCCATTTTCAGTAGAAATCCAGCATATTCAGGGGCTGTTTTTTGAAGAAGCAAACAGAGGAGTTCCCCTATTGCTGGTTTTGGTTGCTCTTTCCGTCGCTGCTGGAAGGCGGGAGCGAGGCAGCGCGGGGAGCGGCGTGCGGAGCACCCGGGCTCCAGCCCCAGCCCTGAGCTGCCTTCGTGCCCGGCCACGGCCACGGGCCTGGGCCCAGGCCAAGGACAGCGGGGCACGGGGAAGGAAACGCAAACCAACGCCCACGCGGGGGGAACTAAAACCGGAGCCCAGGGAAAGCCCCTGATGCCCCACAGGCGTGGGGAGGACTTTTGCAGGAAAAACCTTGGGACTATCCTAGGGAAAGCTGCGATGACCAGGGCCTACGAGGAGGGACGGAGGCTCTGGGGCACCGCACTCTCGCCCATCGCCTGGGCTCCCCGCAGAGGCACCCGCTGCTGCGGCCGCCCCGAGCGCTGGCTGCTCCCGGGCACCGGGGGCAGCCGCAGGGCGCCGCTCCCGTGGGCCGTGCTGGGGGACGCGCGCGGCCAGGGACACGCTCGCCCATCGCCGGGCAGGGAGGAGCAGGGCCGGGTCCTACCTGCGCGCCAGCCCGGCGCCCGCCTCATGGCGCCCGGTCGCGGAAAGGCACGTAGCCGCTCCCCAGCGAGCCGCTGATGCTGAACGGCGGCACCAGCTCCACCGCCACCGGCCGCAGCCCGCTGCGGGGAAGGCAGAGATGTCAGCAGAGATGTCAGCGAGCCGCCTGCCCCCCTCCAGCCTCTGAGATCCCGCGGGACGGGGGCTGTCCCCGGACAGCCGGGGCTCCCCGGGGCATCTGTGCTGGGGAGGCAGCACCCGCAACAGCAGAGCGCGGCGCGCTCGGGACCGGCGAGGGTCTGCGACACCTCGGCACCGCGCGAAGGGAGCGCCCAGCCCGCCCCAGGTCCCCGCGCAGCCTCACTCACCAGGTGTGGTAGAGGTTGAAGACGAAGTCGGGCCCTGGGGAGGCGGGAAGGAGAGGCGTCAGAGCTGCGTGGTGCCGAGAGCTCGCCTTCGCTTTGCTGCGACCCTGTGCGGCGGCACGGGGATGGGCAGCGCAGCCGGCTGCCCCGGGACATCACTGTGCGTCCCCCTGCTCGGCCTCTGCACGCCCCAGCTTGCCCCAGAGCCACCCCGCACGTGGCTCTCCCCAGCCCCCGGGGACCAGCAAATGTCAGGCGTGCTCCCCACATCCTGGGCTCTGCAGCCCTCGGCTTTTGAGCCCTCCCTGCCCTGCTGCTGCCCGTCCCCCTGCTCTGCCCGTACTCACGGCGCCAGCACCGGCCCCTCTGGTAGCACCGGACGAAGGCGTAGCCAAAAAGCACCAGGATCAGCAAGGCCAGCCCGACACCCAAGACGAGCCCGAGCACGTTGATGGGCTCTTGCCCTGTAAAGCAGAGGGAGAAGGGGCTCTGCAGATGCCTCCGGGAGGCTGAGGGTTCTGCTCGTTCCCTGCGCGGACAGGACTGCTGTGGGGCTGGGCTCCATCCCTCCACCCTGTGCTGTCCTACGGCACGGAGGGACTGCGCTCCACGAGGCTGTCGAGTGTTGTGGCACAGAGATTTTTGCTACCCCCAAAGCCCCGTGCTGGAGACCTGCGATCCTGGTCACACAGCCACCGCCTCTGCCGTCCCCAGGCAAGCTGGCGGGCGGGATGGTGGCCTGGGACGGGAGCCAGAGGGGAGCGTGGGTGACCCGCTGCCCTCAGCCTAAACAGGAAGGGAACAGCTATAAACAGGAGCCCACGTTGCCTGTCAGCAGGATCCCTGGCTATTCCCGCTCCTGGCCCCGCCGGGAGCTCACCCAGACCCCGAGCAGCTTTTGGCCGTGCCTGGGACTCATCATGTGCCGGGGGAGAGGGGCGGGAGGTGGCCGCCCCGACGATGCCTGTAGCCCCACTCCCGGTCCCACGCACGCTCTTCTGGGGCGAAGCGCCATTCTCGGCTGCACGGGGAGCTGTTGGCCATCAGCAGGGTTTAGCCATGCAATTTAGCTGTCATTTCGGCAGCAAAAGCGCAGGCAGGGCAGGGAGGCAGCAGAGCAGGGCTGATGCCCGGGAGACGCTCGCTGGCTCTCAGCTCCCGCAGCCGGCGTGTCCTGCAGCTCCGGTGCCTCTTGCCGGCCGTGCCCCGGCAGCGCCCGGCTGAGCGGGGAAGAGCCAGAAGAGCAGCGAGGTGCCACGGCCGGGGCACTGGTGCTGGCCGTCCCAGCGCTCCCGCAGCCGCGCAGTGCCGCACCCCGGTCCGTCCCCGCAGCCGTCCCTGCGCAGCCGCGCAGACCCATTTCTGGACAGGCAGTTCCCTCTAGAGGAGGCATTTGTCAGGGCGAGCAGCTTCCTGCTGCCGGAGCCAGGCTGGGACGGGGCGATGCCGGGGCGCGCAGGACCTCCGCGCCAGCGCTGCACCCCCTCCATCCCTCCCGTCCGCACCGCAGGGTCTGGCTGAGCCCAGCGCCAGCAACGCTCCCGGCATTGTCAAGGGGCCGCCCAGGCACAGCACAGCCGGCGAGCAGCCGTTTCTCTGCCGACAACAGAGCGAGTCCCAGCGACGTACAGCCCAGGGCTGCGAATCGCACCTCTCCGGCTGCTACCAGCTCCTGCTCTCCCAAACGCCATCCCGGACCCTCCTCCGCTGGCACAGCGGGCTCCAGCGTGAGCCCACCTCACGGGCAGCACGGCCTCGCGCACACCCGCCTGCGCCCCAGCATCCCCCCAGGGCCTCCCTCACCAGTAAGCTGCCCAGTCAGCCCCAGTGTGGCCCATTAGCAAAATGCGGGCAGGGCGGTGGCGGGCACAGCTCTGGGGGGTGCTGCGGCCGCTGCGCCCGGGAGGGGACAGCAGGGTTTGGCCGCCGCCCCGGCGCACGGTCGGCCCCGCGGCGCTCCCCTGCCCGCGCGAGGGCTTGGGGCGAGCGGCCGGCACAGAGGCAGGGCGCTGTGCCTCGCAGCACCAGGAGCGAGGAGGCAGTGGAAAAAGATGACCTAACAGCAGCTAAATTTAGACAGATGCCAGCGGAGTGAGAACATTTCCCCTGTGGTCGCACTGTTTACATAGTGAGCAAGGTCCCGGGTCATCCTGCAACCCGCAGCACTTGCTCTACCTGATGGGATCTGGCAAACACCCGGGAGCCGCAGCGTCGCACCGCCGGCTCTCGCGTTGCGCAGCAGCCGAGCAGGACCAGCCGCCCTGCCCTTCTGCTGGGCCCTCGCGGCAGGGCTCCGGAGGCCAGGACACGGGGGCAGCCGCCGCACCCTGCTCCTGCTGGGCCAGGGGGAGCCGGGAGCCCCAGAGCCCAGGCCCTGGCACAGGCCGGCGTGAGCGAGGTCAGGGAGGCTGCTGCCGGAGTGACTCACGCGGGAGCTGCGGGGCAGGAGCAGCGTGGCGCAACAGCCGCCCTGAATCAGCCGGCTGCCGAAACTGCCCTCTCCCCACGCCCACCGCTGGTGGGAGGATGACGGCCGCGTGCCCGGCTCCTGCCCCGCGCCGCGCGTGGGAGGCGCTCCCTGCCCCGACACCCTCGGGAGCCGACCTCCTCGCGTCCCAGCGAGACGGCTCCAAGCGGCACCGCGCGAGGCAGAGCCAGGCCTGCAGCCGAGCCCCAGCTCCGCAGACAGCAGGAGGGGACGGCTACCGAGCCACTACCCGTGCCATAAAACATCCCCGCCTCTGCTCCGTACGGGGAGAAAAAGGCCACCTACTCACCTGCCCGGGGGTCCATGTCCCGGCGACCAGCGCCGTGCCGCAGGAGCTGCTCACGGCTGGCCCAGGCTGGGAGCTCTCGCAGCAGAGCCTGGTGCGCGCTGGAGCCTGGCGCGTCCTGCCTGTCCCCTCCTCTCCCGGTGACACAGCCGCCTCGGCGCCCGTGCCGCGGTGGGGCCAGGCACCGCTCCTCGCCCGCCGGTTCGACTGGTTCCCTGGGGAGAAAGCAGAGGCGCTCGGGCAGACATCACTCCTCACGCGATGGACGGACGGCTCATCGCCTGCGCCCCAGCCCAGCCTCCCCACCCGCACAGGGCAGGCGCGATGCCTGCCCGTGCCGGCAGCTCTGCCTCCCGCTGCTGGCAGGGACCTGGCTGAACGGGGAGCCCAAAGGGCAGGGACACCTCGGGCACAGGGGTGTCCGGCCCTGGCAAGGTGCCCGAGGGGCTGTGGCCTCCGACTGCCACCTCCTGGCAAAGAGCAGCACCCGGGAGGGGAGCAGGGTCCCACAAAGAGCCCGGGCTTGGGCGTTTGGGGATGCCCACAAAGGTTATGGCTCTGTGCAGGACCCCAGGGTGACAGGGCATCCCCCCCCCGCTGCCCCCAGCCCCAGACACCTCCCGCTGCGATGCACTTACGGCTCTATTCGATGATCTTCTCAGAGCCCGGAGCCACGGGGTTAGGTGGCAATCACCGCCTGCTTGCAGAAGGAGGGAGAAACCATCTCCCGCGGCTGCAGGTAGAAGGTAGCACACAGAGATAACCATTAACAGCCTGGAAACCGGGCAGCCAGGGGCAAAATCCCTCCCCTCCTTGAAAGCTCTTTGCCAGGCAGTGTCTCCGGCTACGCCATGCCCCAACGCAAGCGGCCAGGGCAGGAGCCCAGCCGCCGAGCAGCCCTGCCCGGGAGCAAGCATCTCGGCACCAAGGCGCAGGGCGATGCCTGGGACCCGTGGGGATGCTGGCCGGGATGCAGAGGGGACGATGTGCGTTGCAGACCCCAAGGCCCCGGCAGCGCCCGGCTCAGACAGAGAGGCTGGGACTGCTCCTCGCCGGGCAGTGGAAAGGGACAGGGTGCGTGTCCAAGCGGCTCGGGGAGGCCGGTGGCTGCGCAGAGCCCTGGGCCAGCCCTGCCTGGCCTCTGCCTGACCTCAGACGGAGCTGGGGTGCCTGGAAGCCTGCGTCACGCCAGGGCTCGGCGCAGAAGAGGCCAGGGAAGGGTGACGGGCTGGAAACGCAGCCGCACTCCAGGAAGCAAAGCCCCGAAGGCGCGCGGAGCCGTGACATAACATCTGCAAACCTCAGCTGCTTCCTCAAAGCCTTCGCTTAACCTCAAAGGAGGAAGAGCCGCTCCCCGTCGTGCCACCTCCCAGCCCGCGGATGCTCCCGGGCTGCTCTCCCTTGCACGGCAGCAGGGCCCGGCCGTGGGGCACGTGGGGCTGGCACTGGGATGCTCTGGGAAGGCAGCCCACGCCTCGAGGGGGTCTCTGGGCACGCGCGGGGCTGCAGCTGCGCAGGCGGTGCTGGACGCGTGGGACTGAGCTCGCTCCAGAGCCTCTGCCCAATCCCTGCTGGCCCGGCAGCACCCACCTCTTGAGCTGCTTTTGCTTTTAAGCCACACTTTGTTCCCTGACAAGGGACAGGCATGCCCAGACTGGACAGGAGAGCTTGCTCCAATACGCCGCAGTTCCCGCTGCATCGGGGGCCCACAGAGCCGTCGCCTGTGCTGCGCCAGGCAGGGCCCACGGCGGCACGCCAGGGACACGAGCGCTCTGCCCGGCTCCCCGCGGCTGCGCGCGGCCCCTTAAACCCGTTTGCAAGCCGTAAGCTCCCGCAGTGCCGCAGGGCACCCTCCCGCACAAAGCGCGCGGCTGGACCTGCCGGCTGCCGCTGCCCACGCTCCATCCCACGGTCTCTGGGCATCACGTGGACCACGCAGGCAGGAGCCGAGACCGCAGCCTGCCGCGGTCCCCACACCTCCCGAGGGGGCTGGATCCTCACCGGGGAGCGTGGGGAAGCGCCCCTTACCTGCAGAGCCACGTGCAGATGCCAGGATCCCTGGTCAGGCTACCGCGTTCTGCTGCCCGCTCTCCCCGGAGCGGGCAGGGTCCGTGGTGCGGCAGGGGCGAGCTGGCGCGGCGACGGCACGGCTGCCCGGCCAAGGAGCTGCAGGTCCGGGACGCTCCGCAGCCTCCCCGCTGGCACACCTGGCAGCGGCAGCGCTCCCGGACCGTTGGGAAAGCTTGATTACAAAAGAGGGAGAGGGTAATTAGCTGCTCGGCAAATCCTGCACACCCACCACTTCCAGCGTGAGTCTGCACGAGGCCGGGCTTCCCGGCCGGTTGCCCGCGGGGCCGACCGCGGCCCGCAGACTCCCTGACCCCAGCCCGCTCCCTGCGCCGGCCTTCGCCCAGCTGGAGCGAGTGGCTCCTGCACACCTAAACCTGAACGCCCACCCTGCCGGCAGCGCTGCCAGCAGCGGGCTAAAGCACGCCGCTCTTCCTCCCGGAGCGATTATTCCCGGACGCGTAGCCCAGCTTTGCATCGGAGACACGCACAGCTCCTCGGCAGCCTCAGCACCTGCCTACAGGCACAGCACATTCCCGAAACAGGGCTCGGGGGCTGCAAGAGCCCCTCTCCCCACCCACGCCTGCCAGCCCCATCCTGTGAACACCAAGGAGCTCAACCTTCGCAGGGCAGCTGCTCTGCAAAGGGACAGGGGGTGCGGGAGAAGGGCACGGCCATCCCTGAGCTCGCACCGCGGTCCCCCACTTGCAGACCCGGCCTCGGCACCGAGCCCAGCGCATCCCCGTGGATGCCCTCCCTAAGCCTCCATAAACGGCCCAGGAGCGTTCCAGCGGGGTAGGAACTGGGAGTCAGCATGCCTGCGGGACCAAAGCCTGGGAGAAAGAGGGAGGGTTCTCCCAGAGGGCAGGTAAGGGAGTCTGGAGGGGCCAGGCTCAAACCTCTGCCCTGCCCAGCTTGCCGGGGTGCCCGCCGTTACAATTGCTGGGCAGGGGGCGGGCACCCCGCTCCCACCCGGGAGCAACGACTCCAGGCAGCCTGCCCAGGACACGCTACTCCCGCGCAGCCGGACAGCTGCCTGCGCCCGCCGAGCCGCTGCCCGCGCCCCCAGCCCGCACGGCAAGCCCAGAGGGAGCCTGCCACGGGCACCCGCTCGCCTCCCTCCTCGCTTCGCTCCGGGGCTGCCGGGGCGCCGGCCAGCCGCGACCTGGGGCCGCGCAGGGACACGCAGCCCGAGTGACCCGAGAGACGGGAGCGTACGATGGCCTGGTAACCTCACGGGTAAACTCTTCTCCTTTCCTCCTCCACCTACTACAATCTCTGTTTAAAAACAACCCGGCGCAACGCGGAAGAGACGGACAAAGAGCGGGATGGCTGTGGTTCCTCTTACCATCCGGAGAGGAGCAGGAAAAACCCTGCTCTGTCAGTCAGCTCGCTCCTGATAAGTTATTCTGTGACAGCAGCTCTGCAGGTGAGTCACTCGCCAGTGGCAGATGCTCAGGAGATTATTGCAGGTGATGGTGCTGCTGATAGGCCGGTGTTATATTACAATACAAATCATAATTCCTGTTTCACAACTCCCGTTGTGGGTTTTAGGGAGTGCTTGGGCGGTCCTGCCCCAGTGTTAGTACAGCGCGGGCAAAGCAGCAGAGGCACAGGGGCGGCGGAGCATCGCTGGCCCGGGCTCCCTGGGCATCGGGGCACCCACAGCCTCCCCGTGTCCCGGACCGGGGGATACTTGCCAGGTTTCCGGAGGCAGAAGACCACATCGGAGCTGGACGAACATGGTGAGTTACCGACGGCTTCGCCCACCGCTCTGCCCCCTCCCAGCCTCCCTGCACGTCAGCCCCTCGCCCCAGGTTGGGCAGCCGGCACCCCGCGGCTGCCTGCACCTGCAGCCCGGCTCTGCCAGGGGTGGTTTGCTGGCGGTGAGGCAGCCCAGGCTCAAAAGAGCTGCTGCTCCCTGGCCCTAGCCCCGCGCAGCATCCAGGCAGGGAACGACCTTACCCGCCTCTCTCAACACCCCGCCGAGGATACGGCGCTTGGCTGTCCCCACGAGCTCTCGCTCCCAACATTTCTCTGTGGCTTGCTTTGGCCCTCTCCCAGGCCGGGAAGCAGACAAGTAAGGGAGCGTGCCTCGGGAGTCTGCTTGCCAAGGGGAACGTGCCCTTCTGGAACATCTTATCCCCCCCGAGAAGTGGCCGGTTCTTGGGCAATGCCTGGGCCGGAGCCCGGCGCCCCTGTCCCCGGCGCAGCTCCCGCTGCGGGACTGCCGGTCCCTCTGCTCAGCGCAAGGGACGCGCTCGGCTTCCTGCAGCGCCTTTGGCAAGCGAAGCCATGGCCACCAAGCCCCAGCCTGGCATGCAGTCCCTCCCTAGGCAGAAAAGGCTTCCTTAACAGAGGGCAGCCACGTACAGCCCAGCTCGCTGGGCGCCGTAAAACCCCCCACCAGCAACACACTGGGACATCACCCCCCCCAGGGTGGGGAACTCGCCCCCCTGCACGGCAGCAACAGCTACGCGCACCCGTGGGTTAAATCCCCCGCAGCGAGGTGTCAGCCCCGGCTCCGGGCACCCTGCCCGCTCCGAAGCTGGGTTTCCCACAGGAACGTCCCACCTTCCCTCATTCGGGAGCAGCCGGCGCAGCTCGGCGCACCACAGCGGCTTTCAGCCACGCGCTGCGGAGGGCGAACGGCGGGAGTCCGGCTGCGCCCCGCCTGCCCAAGCCTGCTCAGATGGCACGGGTGCACAACTTCATCGCGAGCCCGCGGCTCGTGAGCTGGCATTTGCACGGCTGGAGTGCAGACCGGCCATAGCGGCATTAACGTGCTTCCACCGCATACAGCAAGGGAGCTCAATTAGTTACGGTAGCCTTGAGTTCTCAAGGAAATCATGTGCTTCCACTCCACGCAGGAGCTGGCACAGCTCTTGCCCTGCTTGAAATTTAACCAGTGCAGCTCTTCCTTGTAGTGTGGCTTTGAGAGCAAGTGGGCAGTCACGGAGAGGCAGCCCCTGGGGCAGCTCCGAGCTCTTTATCTGTTTGAAACTGAGGAGGTCTGTGGAGTGAAGAAAATGCAAAAAAAACCCCCAAACCAACAACATCAGGCAATACCCTCTCGATGCGGGAAGGTGGCCAGCACCACAGCATCATCCCTCGCCCCTGCACCCGCACCGGACCTGCGCGGGGCTGTCAGAAAGGAGCCCGGCACCAGACGACGTGACGGGCACGAGCGCAGGCAACCGGGCGCGGTGCTCGCCCATCCCAAAGGGCCCGTGGGCAGGCAGGGGCAGCTGCGCCGCTGCGGTGCCCCTCAGCCGCAGAGCCCCGGCCGTGCCGCGCAGCCCCGAGGAGCCTCGGCGGCCAGGGCCCCGGGGCCGTTCCCGCAGGGAACCGTTAGGATCCCATTATCCGGGTCATGCCCGGCCCAGGCCCACGGTGACACAAGAGGTCAGCATGAGGAAGGACCGGCCCCACGCGCCTTTGGCTGGCTGCGCTGGAGCACGTAGGCGGCATTTGGGAGCCAGCCCGGCTGGCGTTACAAAACCCCCAGGGCTCCTGCAGGCACCCGGCGCCACAGAGAAGCGGCTCGGGAAGGGCAGCCGCGATGGGACGTCCGGGAGACGCGCTCCCCTTCCCACCCCGCGCCCCTGCTCCCAGCAGCTCCCCGGCTCCCTGCCACCAGGAGCCGGGCTGCGTGCCCCCCGGGACCTGGGGTGCCCTGGCAGCACCGCAGTGCCCTCACGGGAGCCAACAGACCCGAGGGGCTGCGCAGAGCCCATCCAGGGGCCGGGCGCCCGGCACGACTCGCCCGCGCTCGGCACCGGTGCCAGGCGAGCCCGGCGGTTTGGAGAAAGGCCCCTGGCGTTTCCTCAAAAGAGCCAGACGGGTGCGTGCTGGGGCACAGCCACCTGCCCACGGCCCCGCCAGCACCGGGCAGGGTCCGGCCCTCCCCTGCGCAGGGCACTTCTTGTTCCCGGGCGGGGGAGCAGCCGAAACCGGCAGCCCAAGCCACGCGGCAGGGCCGTGGTGGGAAGGCAACGTTCCCTGGCCGGGTGAAGGGCAGCAACGGCTGAGCTAGCAGCGCGTTAAATCCAAGCTATCTTTGTGTGTTAACCCACAAATAATCACTTGGCACTGGCCTGTAAAATCCTGCTGGTAGAGTCTTTGTGCGTGGCTGGACATGCCCAAACACGGTGACCCAGAGAGGGAGGGCTCCACCACTCCCTCCTACCAGCCTCGGGCTGGAGCACGGCCCCTCCACAGCTTTACCAGGAGCATCCCTGGTCTCACCGCACTGCACCAAGCCCCAAACTCCGAGCCCCGAGACTGCGCAGGGGCCTCTGCTCTCGTCGAGGCGAGGAATGAGATCCTCTCCAGCCCGGTGCTGCTCCCGCAGCTCAGCAGCCAAAGGAGCAAAGGCTTCCAACCCCCAAGCTCTCCTGAACCGTGCTCCTGGCTCTCTGGGTTTACCGCAGTGTCTCCCATCTCCCTTACCTCTGTTCCTGCTGGGTACGGGCCCTGCAAAAAAGCTCAAGTCTTACCTGTCGTGGTAGAGTCCAGAAGCAAGAGCGAAGGAAAAGAGCTCGCTCGGGGCTGGAAGGGCACTGGAGGGAAAAGCGAGCGCGCTGCTTCCCACAGCTTCGGAGCGCGCTTTGGAACCGCAAGCTGCCAGGGTGCGGCTCTCAACAGCGTGGCACCAGCACGGCTGCAAACCGGGGCAACGGCAACGCACAGCGCCCGCCCGAAGCGTCCCCGAAGGGGCTCCGATCTTGGCCCAGCACCAGCCCGCCCGCCGGGGACACGGGCAGCTCCCTCGGCAGCACCCGGCTGGGGCAGCTCGCGGGACCTTTCCTGCTGCGGCCGGGCATCTCTCGCGTGAGCAGCTATTACAGGGAAAGAATTGTGGAGATATCAAGAGGGATCAATGCCTTATTCATCACTTGCCCCAGCGCCGAGTGCTGCCGGGGCTGTGTTTACTGCGTGTCCTAGCAGCGGCACAGCCCGCCCTCCCCGCCCTGGGAGCACTTGTTCCCACGGGCCGGGCTGGTTTCTCCAGCAGCTCCCCCGGTCCGTCGGGGAGCATTTGGGCTGTGCCGCTCGGTTTCTGACCCTGAAGAATATAACCCCCATCGTGACATGGCTGAATGCCACAGCCCTGCAGGCGCATGTATTTCGACTCAGGGTTTCCTGGCTCATCAGAAAGTGCCTCTTTCGTAACGCCGATGACTTTTTAAGCCTCTGGTGCATTAACGACATTAAATCTAGAACATTAATAGCCAGCTACGGGAATTGCGCAAGCGGCGTCCACGGGAACACCACAGCCCGTGAGCCCAGGGGACAGCAGGGCCAAGCGTTGTCCCACCAGGACGTGCCACCCCCCCGCTGCCGCCTCCATCCCCAGCAGCTCTAAAGCAGCCTCAGATGTAGGTTGGGGCAGTTTCCCTGCCGACCCTCCCGGTGGGCCTTGAGCAAGCCCAAGCCGCAGCAGCCTCCGTGCCTGCCCAGGCTTAGCTGATCGTCCGCTTTCCCCGGGCCGCCCTCCCCGGGGTGGCTGACGACAGCGGCGCGCTTGACGTGGGAATCGCCACGGGGCCGGCTAGCCCCGCCGCTACAGACCCTGCCCCCTGCCCACTGCTTCTCGGCTGGAGTTTCAGCTCGGTGACTGGTTTTCCCCTCTGGTTGCAGGATTTAGCCTCCGAGCGGCTGAATGGCAGAGGTAATTCCTGTGGGAGCTGGGGCTGCGAGTGCTGCCAGGCTGGCCCTGGCGACGCCGGGCCACGCTCCTCTGTGTTGCAGGTCCCAGCCCGAGACACAAAACCTCCACGGCGCTGGAGTCCTTCAAGCGGATCGGCATCCCCGTCCTGGCAGCGGTGCTCAGCCTCGCCTGCCTGGTTACGGTGGGGTTCCTGGGTACGGCTCCCGCTCTCCTCTCCCCGCTCCTTTTGCGCGGCCGCCGCTCGGCAAACGCGGCTCTGGAGCCGGGGCTCAGCCGGGACCGGCTCCGCCGCCTTCTTGCGGAGCCCCCGAGCACAAGGCCTGAGCCTGCCCAGCAGCGCGAGCTCGGCGCTGAGCTCTCCCTTTCCCTCCAGTCAAGGTTTACCTGGACTACCACTACTTCTTCTGCAAACAGCCCCTGAAGCTGGTGCCGCTGCAGCAGGTGTGTGACGGGCAGCTGGACTGTCTGCAGGGCGAGGACGAGGCCAACTGCCCCCAGTGGGTCCCCGAGGGGCCACCGGCTGGGGGTGAGTCCGGGACACCCTGCTCGAGCCCCGGAGGGGCTGGGCTGCCGCGGCAAGCCTCCGCCTGCGAAAGCCACCCGTCACAAAGCCGACTTTGTGTCTGTCTCCAGCCCGTGTTTCCAAAGACAGATCCATCCTGCAGGTGCTTAACAGAAACACCGGAGCGTGGTCCTGTGTCTGCCACGACCACTTCAACCTCGTGCTGGCGAAAGCAGCCTGCGAGCAAATGGGCTACAGGAGGTACGCGGCTGCTTTCTCCACGCCTCTCTCGCTTGCCTTATCTATCCCTCTCCCATAAAGGCTCTGTTTGATTGGGCTCCGTTCACTTACAAAGCACTCAGAGCTCTGCACTAATGGTTTCGGTCCATCCCCGCCACGCAGAGCGCTCTGCGCATCCCTAGGAGCTGCTGGTCTCCGTGCTGGAAGCCCTGGCAGCTTCCCACGTAAGCACAGGACTGTGCCCTGCGTCCCCTGCTCCGTCCCCAGCCCACGAGCACCCTGCCCCGCTCCCACCCCTCACCTCCTCGCGGCAGGGCTGCCCTGCAGCCCCCAGCAGCGCACACTCACCTCCCGGGGCACGTGCTGAGCTCCCCCGGGGTTCTCGCTGCCGATGGAGCTCAGCTGGGGAGGGGCAGAGGGCACCGCGCTCCCCTTTTGAAGCCCCAGGAGAGCAGCAGTTGGCCGGGGGAGCGGTGTGGGGCGGGGGGCGGGGGTGCTGCACAGCTGCGGGCAGGGCTGGGTCCCCGCAGCTGCCGCGAAGCTCCGTGCCACCCACCTGTGTCCGCCTCGCGCGCCGCCCTCAGCTCGCGGCGAGTTCGGAGCGCTGCGTTCGCCGACGGCTGGGTGAA
The DNA here is from genome assembly GCA_009819775.1 of Phoenicopterus ruber ruber. NCBI lineage: Eukaryota > Metazoa > Chordata > Aves > Phoenicopteriformes > Phoenicopteridae > Phoenicopterus > Phoenicopterus ruber. Next base: position 6,989,580 of record CM020237.1, on the reverse strand, counting down.
GCCGAGGCTTGGGGCAGCAGCGCGCTAGCCCTGCGTGTTTGGTGTCAGCCCTGCATTACGGGAGAGGCCGAGTTAAGCCAGGGCTATGCCAGGGAGAGGATGGGTCCTGGTGTTTGAGCCCCTCTAGGAGCCTAGACTGAGCCCAAGGCGGTATTTCCCAGCTCTAAAACGTCAGGGATTGCGGCTTTGAGCACAGACCCCACGTGTCGCAGCAGCAGGGACACCTCTGAGGTCCCCTGGGAGCTGCCTGCCCACACCTCCCTCAGTGGTGGGGAGCAGTCTCCCTTCCTTCAGTGCGCTCCTGTCCCCGAGCTCGGTGGCCAGTCCCCGGCCTGCCCCCGGCCCTTCGGGGCTGTGGCTCTTCCCTCTTTCGGCATCCCTGTGTCCCGGTCCCAAGGAAGCCCCTTTTTCTGTGGGGCCTTTCTCTCGCTCACTGGCGCGGGGTCCACGTTCCCTTCCTACGCTCCTGCTTCCTCCCTGTCTCGCCAGCTCTTTGCTGGGGCCACGGGCGAACGTTTAGGACCTGTATTTGTAAAGCTTCAGTCCCTAAAGCTTTGGAACTGGGCTGTACCCTCTTGGGCTCAGGCTGAGCCACAACCGCCGAGCTTCCAGGCTCCCGGAGGTGCTCAGGCGCCGGTGCCCGTCCTCTCCGTGCCCCACTGGTAGCGTGCCTGGGACCGTGCGCCCCAGGGCGTGCTTGCTGACCCGTGCCCCCCGTGTCTTTCAGCACCCCCACTTTCCGGGCCGTGGAGGGGGGCGCGGGGCAGCCCCTGCCTCCCCGCGAGGTCGTGCTGAGCAACGGCAGCCTCCAGATGCCCGAGCCGGGCAGGTGAGTGGTGGGGGTCGGCAGGAGGCGGCCGCCGTGCCCCTCGCCCGGCGCGGGAGCCTGCCCTGCCCGGCCGCGGAGCCCAGCCCAGCCTTTCCCTCCCTCTTCCAGGAAATGCTTCTCCGGATCGGTCGTTTCGCTCTTTTGTTCCAGTAAGTATCGTGATGCCGCTTGCGCCTTGCGGGCTCGCGGGGCCTCGTGCCGCTCCAGGTCCTCGTTCCTGGCACGGCCCCGCGTGCTGCATTGCAGCCGCGAGAGCTCGGCCCCGGCCCAAGCCCTGGCCCTCCCCGCTTCCCGCACTGTTTGCATGAGAAACGTCGGATTTCATTCCTGCTAACCTTCTTGTTAAGCCAGCACAAATCTCCCAGAAACGAAACACCTAAGAGAGGCTTAACCGGCTGCCTGGATGGGTTTACTTTTGCTGCTGAACTGCCCTGATTAAACTAATCCGCCCGGTGGGCTGGAGAAGGAAAGGAATGGATGAGCCCATTTCAGCAAGCCCGGGGATGATGTGCAAACAGAGAACAAAGGGGGGTGTGCCAAGTGTCCCGCGAAGGGGTGACAGGCGGTGTCACGGGGGGGGGGGGTGAGGCACCCGGGCCACGCTCCCCTCCCTGGGAGGCGTGGGAGCCTCCGGCCCCGCTCACCCCCGGGGCCGGAGCAGGGCAGAGCGGGGGCCCTTTCCCTCCCCGCCGCCACGGCTAACGTGTTGCTTTGTCGCTGCCCCGCCGCCGGGGAGAAGAGTGCGGGGAGAGCGTAAGGACGCCGCGCGTGCTGGGCGGGAGCGCGGCCGGCATCGAGGCCTGGCCGTGGCAGGTCAGCCTGCAGTACCGCAAGGAGCACATCTGCGGGGGCAGCATCATCGACCCCAGCTGGGTCCTGACGGCAGCGCACTGCTTCAAGTGAGTCGGCGGCCTCCCCGCCGCGGCGCGCCCGGCACCGACGCGCAGGGCTGGGGCCCTCTGGGTTTCAGCCCCGTGGTGCCTAAACGTCCCGTAATCAACACATCCGCGCCGGGCTTTGCGCCCCTTGGTCCGATGCGGCCGACTGACGCTGAGCCGGGCGGCGCGCGGGCAGGGCTCTGCTGCCCGTCCCCGCAGCAGAGTCGTGGAGGAGCAAGAGGGGAGCAGTAACAGACGTGTCCACGCACAGGAACAACCCCGTCGTCCAGAGCTGGCGCGTGAAGGCCGGCTCCAACCTCCTCTCGGGCCCCGCCACCCTCGCCGTGGAGAAGGTCTTCCTGGCTGAGGCGAAGACCGCGTCTCCCAAGGACAACGACATCGCGCTGGTGAAGCTGCGGACCCCCCTGCGCGTCTCAGGTGAGACGCGGCCCGCGCCTCCTCGGAGCAAGAGCTCGCGAGGGCAAAGCTCGCCACGGGCGAGCAGCGCCGTCCCCAGAGCGCGGCAGGGAGCCGCGTGCCCGGCCGGCGCGTGGCCCCAGCCGGGCTGGGCAGGGGCACCTTCCCCGGGAGCCTGCCCACGCGTCGCCGCCTCACCTCTCCCTCCCAGACAGCAGCAAGCCCATCTGCCTGCCCTATTTCGACGAGGAGCTGGTGCCGGGCACGTCGCTGTGGGTGACAGGCTGGGGCTACACGGAGGAGCACGGTGAGCGGGACGGCGCGGGGGCGAGCGCGGTGCCCGTCCGCGGCGGGGGCGAGGGCAGAGCCCCCCCAGCACCGCTCGCAGGAGAGACGGGGCCGGCGGGCTCCCTGCTCGCCCGGGGCCGCTGGGGGCCCCTCTGAGCGGCCCCGCTGCGCGCAGGCCAACTGTCGGAGACGCTGCAGCAGGCGGAGGTGGAACTCATAGACAAGGAGAGCTGCAACCTGGACGCCTACCACGGGGAGGTCACCGAGAAGATGCTGTGCGCCGGCCTGCCCCAAGGCGGGGTGGACACCTGCCAGGTGGGGGGGGCCCGGTCCACAAAGGGGGGGGTTGGTCAGCACCTGTCAATGCCACAGCCCCTCGCAGGGAAGAGCTGGCCTCCTGGGAACGGGCTGCAAGCCGCAGCTGTGAGCGCCGGCCCCCGCCGTGCTGGGGGACACGGGGCTCCTCAGCCCCCGCTCAGGCGGTTTGTCCTCCGCAGGGGGACAGCGGCGGGCCCTTGCTGTACCTGGGCGGGCACTGGCAGGTGGTGGGCATCGTCAGCTGGGGCCAGGGCTGCGGGACCCCCAGCACGCCCGGCGTCTACACCAGCGTCCGTGCCTACCTCAACTGGATCTACGCCGTCCGGAGGGTCAGTGCCGTACCGCCGACACCGCTGCAGCAACACGCGCGGCTGCTCTATCACCCGGGTTTCGGGGGGCAGCGGGGAAGGGTCAGGGCCCCCTCGGCGGCTCTGCACAGAGGGAACCGGACCGGTGGAGTGCAGTGTCGCTGTGGGACTGGGGCTGTGGGGCTGGGGCTGCAGCCAGCCCCCTGCGGCTCTGCGCGGGACCTGAGCCCGCTCCTTAAGGATGTGACTCTTTTTCTCCTGGTTTCGGCTGCCCTTCAAGGCTTGCAATTTCTTGTCTCCTTCTCTCTCCTTCCAGTCGGAGCTCTGAGACCTGCCGGGACAGGTCTCTCCCCTCTCCCCAAGCCTCCCTCCCGGTCCCTACGTGCCCCGGCAGCAGCTGGGAATGGATCTCAAGGCACGGCAGGTGAGCGGTGCCTCCCGAGCCCTCGCTGGCAGGCTGCGATTTAGCGCGCCAGAGGCCAGCCAAGGAGGCAAAGGGCGGCTCGGAGCGACGGCCACCGACACCCTGAAGGAATCTGACCGACCCAAGCTCCCTTCCGGAGAGAGATTAATTTATTGCCCTGTGCCGACCCTGCTGTGGGAGGAAGGCTCCCGTGGGGCTAAGCTCCTGTTTGCTCACTACTCTTACACGCAGAGAAAGGATGTTTGTGCTGCCGAGTATCCCCATTAAAAGCAAGTATTTGTTTTTTCACGCAGCCGCTGAAGGCTTTGTCCCTCTTGCTTGCAGGGGTATTTTTCGCAATGGGGGCACACGGCAAGCCTGAACAGACACCCACAGCGACCCAAACGAGAGCGAGTGTCTCTAGTAAACATAAACTTTATTTCATTCAAGGCAAAGCTAACTAAACCTCTACAGTGCAAAAATGTGCTGTAAGTCATCACACGGCATGTCGCACGCACCCTGTGTTTATTCGCAGGTATCTCCTACGCGTATTTATATATGCGTGTACACGCGCGTGTCTGTCGCGGCACGCGCCTTCTCCCCCGCGCGCCCCGGACAGCCTCTGCCGGCCCCCAAAGCCCTTGGGAGCCGCAGGAGCCGGCACGAGCTCCCACGCCAGCCCGCTCCCCGGAGCCCCCCGCGCTGCGCGCAGCACCCGCACGCGTACGCACGTAGAGTTACATTCCCAAAACTGGTTATGGTGACTTTTTCCATCAAGCCAGAGGAGTAATCCATGCATAGTACAGCATTGCATATCCTGTGGTAAGTGGAGCTGTGTCCAGATACCGTCTAAAAAAGGCCAACAGGTTAGGACAGCTAAAAATAGTTCTTTAAAAAAATCCCTTCCTGCCCTCACTGCGCTCTCCCCCGGGAGGTCTCCTCCGAGGACGGGCCGGGGGGGCTCCTGGGGCCCCCGGGAGGTCTCACGCCTTCCCGCCCAGTCCCTCGCGCGCGACGATGGTAGGTTAGCAATACCTGGCACTTACAGCGTGCCTTTCGCCCCAGGACCTGGGGCACTGGGCAAAGCGATGCAGGGAGCCTCACACCTCCTGTGAGGTAGCTCAGACCTACTGTCCCCATTTTACGGACGGGGAAACCGAAGCACAGAGAAGTCAAGAGATTTGCCCGAGGGTCCCAGGGATCCTCGGAGAGGGGGCCGGGACCCCGGGGACCTGACTCCCCCTCGCCCGTCTAACCAGCAGCCAAGGAGACCGGCCTGGGGCCCGGTGCCCGTACCCGCCTCCTGTCCCAGACGCGGGGCCCCGCTCCGGGGGGTGCCCCTGCGCCCGGCCGGCCGTGCGCAGGCTGCAGGGTGCTCCGTACCACCGCCCCGCAAGCGGGCAGCTGGGGGCCGACCTCTCCCGCACGTCTCCAGAGGTCGCACCTCACCTTTCCTCGCTTGCCATGCCCACCACGTCCTCGCTTACCTTCCACTCTGGCACCTCTGTCGGGGTGCAAGCCCCCGCAGCCGGGGACGTCACGGCTCAGCTTTGATTCCCAATTTCGAGTGGGGACGGGGGAGCTGCCTGCCCTGCAGCTTCACCGACAGATACCCGCAAATGAAGGAGAAATAGGGAACAAATCGCATTGTAAAGGACGTCGTCAACTTCAGTTGTAGGATCAGCTCATTCCCCTCGCGGCTCGCGTCCTGCTCCGGCCCGTGGGAAGGGGGCTGGTTTGCCCAGACCCCCGCTGCGGGGATCCTTCGCAAAGACCCTCTGGCTTTCTGCGGCACCCCTCGTCCGAGGGTCTCAAAGCACCCTACAAACGTTAGCCAAGGAAGCCTCACAACAACCCCTGTGAGGTAGAGCAGTATTATTGTCCCCATTTTACAGATGGGGAAACTGAGGCACGGAGCGGCAGAGCGACTTGCCCAAGGTCACCCAGCGGGCCAGCGGCAGGCCCGGGAGCAGGCTGGCGCAGCCCTAGCCCGGCTCCCCTGGCAGGGCTCGACCCTGCTCCCTCCCTGCATCGCGGATGGAGTGCCACAGTTTTCCTCGGGTGAAAGGGAAACGCAATCAGCCGTTTTCCCACGGGAGTCTAATATAAAAAATATCCGCGTAACGCGTTAAGCCTTGGCGAGCCAGCATCGAAAGCACCGCCGCTCTGCGTGCCGAGCTGTACAAAGAGGGGAGGAGGAGTAAGAGCAGCAGCAGCGCAAGCCCAGGGAGCACCCCCCGAGAAGGCTGGCCGGGGGAGAAGCCCCCCGCCGCTCCCGGGGGACGGCCCCGCGCAGCGGCAAAGCGAGCGCGAAATGCGGAGCTTCGCCCCGCCTGGCCCCGCCGCTGGCCCGCGGGGACCCCGGGACATGGCCAGCCCCGGCCACCGGTACCCCCAGCCCTGCCCAGGGGGAACCGGGGCGCCCAGCCCCCGCCGGGAAGGGAAGGGGTGCCAGCCCTGGCGGCGACGAGCCTTCCGCTGATTTGGTTCTCAAGCGTGCTAAACAGGAGAGCCGAAGCCAAGCCCCGCCGCAACAGCCCCGCTCCCTCCCTTCCTCCCGTGCCGGACCCGTGAGAAGCGCAGCGAAGGCAGGAGCCTCTCTCCCTCTCTACGGCGAGCTTCGTGCATCCTCGCTCTGCCGCAGAAACCTTCCGCACGAGGCAGGCTTCCCTCCTGCCCGCCCCAGCTCCCCGCAGCCTCTACGCCCCAGGCGCGCCGGGACCCCGGCCGCCCCCCGCCCCGCACCCCGGGGAGCGCGGCGCGTGCGGCACAGCACCCGCCGGGCTGCAGACCAGGCTGCTCCGGCACCCGGCCCCTGCCTTGCCCGCCCGGCCCCCTCTTGCCTTCGCTGAGAGCCGAGCGGGCGGCTCGCTCTGTCCTGGCAGCGTCCCAGCCCGAGTCCGCAAGAAGCTCCCAGTCCCCCCGGCAGCCGAAGTCTCTTCCGAGAAGCAGTGCAGGTTGCAGGCACGTGTGTAATAGAAACGTGTCTCAAGCGTTGGCAGTTTGGAAGGAAAACAAAAGGGAAAGGCTTGTCCCTGTGCCCGCCGTCCCCGCGGCCGGGCGGGCCGGGGCTCGGGGCGCCGCTGCTTCACGCCTTCGGTGGTGCTTTTTGTTCCACCTTGGAGCCGGCCAGGCCGTTCTCGGTGTTGTCGTTCCCCGACGAGCTCACGAGACACTCCTTCCTGGGGGAGAGCACGTGGCCAGCTGGCAGCCCCCGGCCCCCCCCAGCCCCTCTCGCCGCCACCCCGGCCCCGTGCAGCCCTGCCCCGCGGCAGCACCCGCCAAAGGGTGCCGGGACCGGCCCCCGCACTCACTTCCCGTCCTGGGTCTTCTTGATGATGAACAGGACAACCCTCTTGATGAGCATGAAGAGGATGAGGAGGCCGATGAGCCCCCCCACGACGCCCACGATGATGAGCGTCAGCGTGTTGTCCGTCTCCACCACTGCAGGAGAGAAGGTGCTGAGGGGCCTCAGGAGGGGAGCAGGGAGCTCCCAGCAGCACGGCCCCCCCGAGAAGCCGCGAGCCCCTCCGCCAGCCGCCGGCCCGCAGCACAGAGGGGCACGAGGCCGAGCCTTGCCCTTCGGGGATGCCAACTGCCTCCAAGCAGCCGGGACGCCCCGTGCACCGCCTCCACAGCGAGCCAAGGCGGGGCGAGCCCGGGTTTGCATCCCCGCCGCCCCGGTGCCGCTCGCAGGGCACGGGACCCGCAGCCGGCACTTACTCTTCTGGACCACCGTGAGGAAGATGGTGGCGTTGTGCTGCGCGTTCTTCTCCTTGGGGTTCCTGACGTGGCAGGTGTATCTCCCAGCATCGCTGAACTCCACGTCCTTCAGGACGATGGAGATGTTGTTCTCCTTCCCGGTCGTCGAGCCGACGAACTCGACCCGTGGGTTGCGGCCCACGAGGAAGGGCTCCGAGGCTTTGCTCTTTATCTTGCCGTGGTAAATCTGCAGAGGCGGGATGGAGGACGCGGGGTCGGCCGGGCTCCCGACCACCCCAGGGGAGGGAAAGGCTCGAGCTGTCCCGCCAGCGCCCTGCCCCAGCTCTGCACGCACGGATACGCGTACGGCCGAGCGTCCCGGCGCACGCCGCTAAAGCGGGAACGGCCGTGGGGGGACCTGCCGGGGAAGCGGCCGAGCAACGGGACCTGCCCTCCAGCAACGCTACAGACCGCGCAAAAGGTGGGAGAACCCCAGGGCAGAGAGAGTCCCTTTGCTCTAGGGCCACCCAGGGCTGGCCAGCCTGCGAGGACAGACCTGCGCTAAACCAGCCCTCCTGCTGTGGAGCTGAAGAGCAGAATATTCCCAGCAGGTAGCAAATCTATACCTCTAGTATTTCAGAGCAAGCGCAGGAGGAGAAAATTAACTATATTTTGCCCAAAGCGCAGCCTTGCAGCTGAGCAGCCAATTTATGACCAATTTATGACAAGCAACGAGCCCGTGGGCAGCAGCAAATCCAGAGCAGCTTTGTGCCAAAAGCACGGACGTGCCAGGGTGTCGGAGTCACCCTGTTTGCACAGCCCCACCCCCCCAGAGCTGGAGACACTCGGAGGGAGGACGTCCTGCAAGAGGAGAAAGGGAACTCCGTGGGAACCGCAGTGCTGCTCTGCACTGGGGAAGCACAGAAGGACCTGCCAGGAAAACAGAGGCGAAGCCCGGAGAGCCACCCACCATCTCTGTTGAGTTGAAATACCATGTGAAGACCAGGTCCTGAAAGCCTATGCAGGTGGTGAAGGTGCAGGGCAGCAGGACGTTGGAGTTATTCAGCGCCATCACAGTGTTGGTCTTCCCCACCGACACCTCCAAGGCGACGGCGACGGCGAAGACGTGCAAACCTGGCAGGGAGAGGGGAGCAGAGATTGAGGACCCGGCACCGGCGCGCAGCCCGGCCTGCTGCATCCCCGTCCTTCCCGGGGCCAGGATGCGGCCCAGCCTGCTGCCGGGCTCTGCTGCCCACTGCACCCCGGGGCAGACGGGGCAGGGAGCAGAAAGGCGCACGGCAGGGGCGGCTTCGCCCTCCTTGCAGCCCGGCCTCCGGCTGGAGCATCAGCCGCAGTGGGGATCCCCTCCCAGGGAGCACGTGGGGGGCAGCGGGACTCAGCCATCGCCCCCCCGGGTCCTGCTCCCGGCTCCGCCGGGGACCCACGGCATCCTCCTCCTCCCCGCAGCCTCAGCGCGGGGGGCATGAGCCCAGCTCTGCTCCCCTCCCAGAGCCCAGGGCAGCAGTTCTTGGAACGCAGCAGGGACGGGTTTGGTACCCCTCGACCCTTGGGCACGGCAGGCAGCCCCGGCAGCGTGGCAGGAGCAATCCGCCCGGCCCCGGCCCCAGGACAGCTCGGCAGAGATAGGAGACCTGCTCCTGGAGGAGACGCAGGGGCTGGCTCGCACCCCGGAGACAGCGCGGATTCAAAGGGAACCATATCACCACCACAAATAAAGTCTGCAAATGAAAGCCCTGATTTGCATGTTATCCACAAGGCCTTCAGCTAAACCTTAAAGGGGGGGAAAAAAAGCCCAAAGCAAAGCAGAGCGCTCTGTTCTTCAAGCGGCGAGCTGGAGCAGGAATTAGCAGGGCCCTCGCAGGCAGCCAGCGCAGCAGGCTCCTCGCCGCGCCCCGGCCGGCCTCCGGAGCGGCACCCCCTCGCGCCGCCCGCCGTAGCTGAGAGGTGACCTTCAAACCGCAGAACGCGGCTCTCCCGCTCCTCTCCTCCCCGTTAGCGGGGAGAAAGGCATCGAGGAGCGGGTACGAGCCCAGCTGCACGAGCCGAGGGCACGCCCGAAAGCTCCCGGGGTCCCACGCAGGGGACCGGCACCGCACCCCTGTGCGCTAGGCTGGGCCAGCGGCGTCCCCACGAACCTTTCCGAGGGGCACGGGGACGCTGTGCTCCGGGCCGGGGGCGCAGCCCCGCTCCCCATCCCACCGCGGCCCTGTTCGGCTTGCGTGACGTGGTACGGCCAAGACGCGACACAGCCCGGCAAAGCGTTGTCCTCCCTGGTCCCAGACCTCGGCCACCAAAGGGACCCAGCCGTGCCCACAGAGCTTTCCCCGGGCGCTCGACAACCGAAACAAGGGGACAGAGCTCTTCCCACAGCCGCAAGCCGGTCCCCAGCTCCACCGACACCTTAACTCGGATACACTGCCCTCAGCTTCACATTCGCGTCTCTCCGCAGCCGCTTCAGCTGCTGATTTATTCTCCCACACATGCCTGTGCTAACGACTCCCCAGCCCCGCCGCAGCCCGAGCCAAGCCCAAGAGCCCTGCATCCTGGGCTTGGAGCCCTGCTGCAGTGCTGCATTGCAAGCGCTGCAGGGAAGGAGTTGTTTAACTTTGCAAAGAACCACTTTCCATTTTGCTTGAGAGGCTCGAGCTCACGTCAGGGAGTGGTCCCCACCAGACGGAGGGCTCCTGCGCTTGCCAGGCTCAAAGACCAGCCCCGGGGATGCTACGGGGGGGACTCCAGAGCCAGGAGCGTCCCGAGGGAATCATGCTGCTACCTGGAGTAAGGCTTAGCAGAGGGACGCCTGGCTCTGCAGGTATGCCTGAGCAGGCAGGAGGCCGCAAGGGGACGGTTATTTACAGGAAAGACGATTCCTCGCAGCTTGTAACACTTTTAATCCTGTCTGCCACCGTTACGTCATGAACGTAATCTGAATTCAACGCGTGGGGTAAACGGAGGCTGATCTTGCTCCTGTCACGCTGTGGTCTCAGGAAGAGAGAAGTGCTGTGTTACCACTAAATAAAGCACAGAGGCAAGCGCGTTGGGAGGCTGGGAGATTACTGAGCGAGCCTGCCACGCCAGCTGCACCGTTACTTTTCCGTACGCCCAAAGCTGCTGCACTTTGCACCGCCAGAGCCCAACCTCCAGCGCGCAGGGAAAGGCCCTCGGGGGCTCCGGGCCGCCTCCCCCGCCTGCAGGCACAAGCTGTCCCCCCGAGGCAGGGGAGGGGACCGGGGGGCAGCCCATCAGGAACGCGGTCTGAGAACCGCTGCCCCCATGGAAAAGGCACACGGGATCCACCTGAAAAGCCACGGGACGCCTCCCCCATCTGTGAGAAAGCTGCTCCGTAAAAACTTTCACTGCCCAGAACAACGAATGTGACCTCCCGGCACAGACGGCAAGCCGTGCCTCCTCTCCGCCGAGGTCCCAGGGGAGCTCCCAGGCCACCCCGAGCCCAGGCACGACGTGCTCTGGGACAGGACACCCGGGCCTTGCCCTTCCTGCGGGCACCGATGGAAGACGCCGTGCCGTGGCTGCCTGGCACAGCCGGGAGCCCGCGGCCACTCCCTGGAGAGCACGGCATCCCCGAAACACACAGACACGGCGAGACCTGCCCAGAAACTCTGCCCTTCCCCCCTCCCCCTCAGGCTGCCAGCCCACCTGAGCGACCCGGGGGACGAGGCTCCCACCCCACGCCCCGGCCCCCAGCCCCCCAAGCGCCCTGGTCTCCAGCGTCTGCGAGTCTCTCCTACCGCCCCGCTGCCAGCCCCGTGCCGGAGGCGGTTTGCACTGCGTCTATCTGAGGAGGGACCAGCACCCAAATCCTGCAGGGAGTCAGGTACTTACACGTCTTTTCGTGTCTCCAGCTCATTTAAAGCAAACTTAAGAACTATGCCCTCTAAAACGCCTCTCAAGGGAGCTTCCCAAGCCCTCGGCTTCAGGCTCTCTGTGCCCGCCGCCACAAGGATGACCCACGCGAGCAGAAGCGCAGCCGGTGCGCGAGGGCTGACGCAGGTGGCTCGGAACCAGCCCCGAGGGCCGCAGCGAGGAGGGGACGGCCGCAAACTCCTGCAGCTGGGGATCTCGGGCATCCCCGGCCACAGGTCTGGGCATCGTGCTCCAAGCGGCGGCCCTGCAGTACGGGTTCGTCCCCGCGCCGGGGAGAAGCGCATGCGAATGGTTGTTTCACAAAATGAACTGTAAAAAGAATGACCTGTCGGCGGGCGCGCTGGCGGCTGCGTTGAAGCAGTGCATTGCTTCCCTACGGCTACGTCCCCGGTTCCCGTTAGCAGGAAGGCAGCAGCGGTGCCCGCTCGCAGAGCGGCGGAGCGGAGCAGGGCAAAGCGGGATGCAGCCGCAGTGCTCGCAGGAGAAAGCTCTGGCGACGTTAGCGCCCGGCGCGGGCAGGGCAGGGGGCTGGAGCCAGGACTTCAGAGTCCGCTCTCGGACTCGGCTGCGAAGTCACCTTGGACAAGTCACTTATCCTCAGCGCCTCGGACTCTCCGGCTGCAGAGCAGAGACCGCCGCCTTAGCGGAAAGTCACCCGAGCAGCAGCGTCCCATCCGTTCCGTGCGGGGCCGGCGGGCCAGACGCGAAGCCGCCGAGCGCGAAGGGAGGGCGGCTCGCCGAGGGTCACCCCGCCGCGGGAAGCCGAGGGGGCGGCTGGAAGCCGGGGGCGGCCCGCGGGGCCACCCCCCACGGCTGCCGGAGGTGCCGCCGGGTCCCCAGGCGCACCCCGGGGCAGGGTCCCCCCCGGAGAGCCGGGGCGCCGGCCGTGCCCGCTCCGCTCCCGGAGGGGGGGGGGGCGGCGGGGGGCCGGCGGCCCCCGGGGAGGAGCGGGCCCCGCAGCCCCCCGCAGCCCCCCGGCCCCGCGCCCCTTACCCAGCAGCGCTGCCAGCAGGCGCGGCGCGGCGCGGCGGCGGGCGGCGGGCGAGCGCGGGGCCATGGCTGCGGCGCGGTCCGTGCTGGCCCGCAGCCGCCCGGCTCTGGCCGCCCCCGCGGAGGGCGAGCGGCGGCGGGCGGGGCCGCGCCGGGCGGGGCTGCGCTGCGCCCTCCTCCGCGCTGCTCCGCGCCCCCCGCCTCCTCCGCGCCCCCCCGCGCCGCTCCGCGCCCCCCGCCTCCTCCGCGCCCCTCCGCGCCGCTCCGCGCCCCCCCGCGCCGCTCCGCTCCGCGCCCCTCCGCGCCCCCCCGCGCTGCTCCGCGCCCCCCGCCTCCTCCGTGCTGCTCCGCTCCGCCCCCCCGCCCTCCTCCGCGCCCCCCCCCGCGCATCCTCCCGCCGCGGGGGCTTGGCCCGGGCGGCCCCGCCGCGCCCCCTGCGCAGCCCGGCCTGTCCCCCCCGCCCTCGGGCCGTGCCCTCGCACGCCCCCCGGCCAGCCCCGCTCCCAGCCCCGCAGGTTGCCCCCGTTCCTGCCCTCCCGCGGGGTTTGGCCCCGGCATCCACGCGGGGTTTGGCCCCGGCATCCATCCGTTGGCTCCGAGCGAGGCGCTGGGCTGAGCCGCGGCGGGGTGGCAGCGGGGACCCCCGGGAACGGTGGGCTGGTGCTGCCCTGGGGCCACCTCGCAGGGGGGCAAAGCGCCGCTAAGGCTGGCGGCGTTCCCTGCCGCTGCCGGGAGGTCAACAAAACGGGCTGAGGCCGGGGCCCGGCTCTCGTCCGCTGCCCCTCGGTGGGGTGGCACTGCCGGTGTCCCCACCCCGGTCCCCCTGTGGCTGCCAGCACCCCTCTAGCCCCCAGGCAGACACCAGACAGCTCTGCAGCCGCAGACGGGACACAGAGCCTGACGCCGGCGGGCAAGGCTGCAGCGGGAATCCGCCCGGCGCCGAAGGGAACATTCTGAAAACTTCTTTTTCTCCCCGTGAGCTTGTTCCAGGATAATTGGCTGCCCGTAAGTTCGCGCCTCCACAACCTTTTCCTCACCGTCACATCCATTAGACCTAACCTTCAGCAGACCACATCCAAAAAGGCGGCGGTAGGGGCCCTCCTAATGGAGGCCTCCGACGCCGCAGCGTGCAAAGATAGAGCTGTACCTTTGCGCCCAGGCCCATTAGAGAACCAGACCCCCGCGCAGAGCGGCAGCTCGCTGGGGGTGACGCATCCGGAGAACAGGCATGGCGGGAAGCGGGAGGAGGTGCTGCCGCGCTCACCGTGCAGGAACAGCACCGGCCGCTTTCCGGGCTGTAGTCCTTGCTGGCACAAGGCACGTGTCCCGGCAAAGCTCGCCCCAGGGGCCGTACCTTGCCAGGTACGGCGCTACCGCATGGCTTCCCTGGCCAGGATTGCTTCTGGTCGGGTGTGAGAGCAGCTCGCCCACAGGGGTGCTGCCTGGGGCCCTGCCTGCGCGTCCGGGGTGCCACGGCCACTTTGAGAGACTCCTCCAGCCCCCTTTGCCGCTTCCTCTCCCTCCCACCCGGCCAGGAGCACGAAGCGGGAGGGAAGAGGGAAAGCAGGAGGCTTCGCAGGGCACAGGGGCATCCCGGGGCACCCCGAGAGGATGCCAGCAGCGCCTGTGGGGTGAGGAGTTAGGGCTGCAGAGCTGGCAATGGAGGCAGGAAAAGTACAGGCAGAGCGGGCCGGGCAGCGCTGGCAGCCGGCACTGCGGGAGCGGCGTGGAGAGTCCTGCTGATGCAACAGAAGGTGTCTCGGCGGGCAGCTGTGATGGAGACGGCTTGGTGATGGAGACGGCTAGGCGATGGAGACAGCTAGGCGATGGAGACAGCTAGGTGATGGAGACAGCTAGGTGATGGAGACAGCTTGGTGATGGAGACAGCTAGGTGATGGAGACGGCTTGGTGAGCGGAGCCGCAGGTGCTGGCAGTCGGGCAAGCGGTGTGCTGAGGCAGGAGGAGGAGCGCCGCATCTGCTGGAGCCTTGCTAATTGTGAGGGGGGGGCACACCTCCGAGGAGCAGCTCGGCAGAGAGGTGCGAAGGGGTGGAGGGACGCCAAGGCAGCACTCACGGGTGCTGAAGCCGCGGGGCAGGTGAGGCTGAGGCTGGACCCTCCGGCATCCAGCGAGCAGGACCGCGGAGACCTGCAGCGTTGGGGACCTGAAACAGTAACCCCCGTAGCCTGGTGCAGGGAAAGGCCGTTACGTGTGGAGGACTCCTTCCTGGGATGCTCCGGGGTCTGCCAAGTTTGCTTCCAACAGGGTGGGTAAAGCTGGGATGGGTTTGGCCAAGCTGCCGTTGTGAGTCCCCCCAGGGGAGCCCCAAATCCTTTTGCAGGCAGGGAGGCTGGGAATAGCGGCACCGCCCGGCCGGGAGGGTCGGCCAGCGAATGCAAAGGGGCTCCTGCGGGCGCTGGCACAACCTGGGTGTGCTGGGCAGGCGGGTACCCAGCTCCTTCCACGACGACGTGCCCCTGCGGCCGCCATCTCCCCGCTGAGCATCTCTGCGGAGGCCGGGCTGCGCGGGCCCTGCCGGGGAGAGGCGGCGAGCGTGGCGCCGTGCCGCCCGCTCCCGTGCGTGCCCCGGGCCAGCCGTGCCCTCCTGGCCACGCGACCCCGGGGCTCAGAGCGGGATGCTGCCTGTCACAGGAGCCTGATGGAGCTGTCACACTTGGCAGCTCTGGCTGGTCTCCTCGGCCGACTGATCTCGTGAGACATCTGCTGCTGCCGCGGGCCTGGGAAAGCTCTGCTCTCCCGCAGCCCGGCCTCGGTGAGCGGTGTGTGCCCTGGCCAGGAAGGGCACTCACGGCAGCCGGCCCTGGGATTTTGGCACGACGCTGAGCTGTCCGGCATGGGGCACGGGCATCCTGCGGCTCAGCGGAAACTCGTCTTGCTGAGCCCAGCACAAGGCTGCTGTGTCTGGTTTCAGGGAAGGTGAGCACCCCTGCTCGGCCACTGTCACCTCCCTGGGGGACAGGAAGGAGGGCTCAGGGGTCCTGCCAGCTGGCTCGCAGCCTGTGGGGCGGTCACAGTGCCTGCCAGGCCCCTGCGCCCCCCTCGCTCCCTCCCACCTGGCACTAATGGAGCGGGGAGGGTTAACGTGCCAGGCTGCTCCCCGAGGAGGGCTCCTGCTTCCCTCCACGTGGGTACGGAGCAGGGTAGGGCTGAGCAGAGCAGCTGGGCTGCAGCCTCCCAGCTCAATGCAGCAGGCGCTGCGCTGGCCCCGGCTGCCCCGGAGCGTCCCGCCGCGGGTAGCCCTGGCCCCGCTCCCGGCAGCGGCGCGGGGACGGCCCCGGCCCCCTCCCGAGCCTCCCGCAGCCAGGGGAGGCTGAGCTCCCGGACCAGGAGCGGGCAGAGCCCTCCTGCCGATGGAGGAGGTGGCGACGCTGGAACAGAGCTTCCCGTCAGCACCTTATATTTACTGCAAGGTCCTCTGGCTGTGACCTTTAAAAGACAAGGCGGCCTGGCAGCCGGGGCGCTGGCAGCGGGCAGGAGGCACTCGCAGCGATCGGACGCTCTGCAGGACCGTCCCGGCTGGGCCAGGCACGCCGGGCTGGAGCTGAGCGAGAGGTCCGGGGCACACGGACTGCGGGTGAGTGCTTGGCTGCCTTTGTCATTCTCAGCGCTCCCTTGCCTGCAGCTCTCCCTCAGCACAACGCTTTCCCCTCTCCCTGCCTCCCTGCCTGCGCAGAGCCGTCCTGCCCGATGCCTCCTCGGCACCCGCCGGCAGAGCTGGCTGCCCTCCTGGGCGGGTGGGCTCCTCGCCCCCTTTCACGGGACCTTTAATCCAAGCAGGGAAAGAGGAGCAGTGTCCCCAGGCAGCCACTGCAGAGGCGTCTGCAAGAAGCACTGAGGCAACTGCCCTGTGTCCCAGGAGAAAGTTTCTTTCTGAGCCGGCACAGCCTGAGGCCACCTCCGCCAGACCCTCCCCAGCCCTGGCTCGGGCTCTCCCGTGCTGCCCTTCACACCCCGCAGCTCCCCGAGTTCCCTGCCCCAGGCTGTCCCCTCTTCCAGGTGCCCCCTCGTTACCTCCCGGCCCCACGAGCGGGGCGGCATCACGGGGACCGCGGCTCTGGGCTCCCGCCGAGGCACCCCAGCAGTACCCCGGGGCTCTCTGCGCGGCACCGAGCAGAGGTCCCCGCCGTCTCCCCACCTGCTCTCTTGCTCTTCAACGCCTCTAATCCCACCCGGTCCAAGGAGATGTGTGACGTGGGCTGTACAGGTGACTGTCCCCGGTTCTGGAGGATCTGGGAAGCCCCGGCACCGGGGGGGTTGCAGTCTCTGCCCTCAGTCCATCGCGGTGATGAAAACTCATCAGCGTAGGTGCGCAGGGCCGTGTGCTGGCCAGACCTCGCTTGTGCGCGGGTTTGGGACGCGCAGGCATTCCGCGGCCCCGGTTGAAGGGCAGCTGGGAGAGGCACGACTGAGGGCGGCTGTGGGCGCTCACCCTCGCGTCTCCACAGTGGGTAAATTGATGGATGTGCCTAGTAACTGTGCCCCAGTTGTGCCGCGCTGCTCTGGCGCGTCCGCGCGGCGTTGCTGGATCGCTAAGGCGGAAAGCAGCCCGGTTCCGGGTGTCGATCACCCGGTGCGTGCCCTGGGCTCCGCTGGAGCCTGCTGAGCCTTACCTGCCATGCCCCGAGTAGCTCCCTGCCGTGCCCGGCTCTCTGCGGAGCAGAGGTGGGGAAGTCGGCAGGGCACAGCTCCCTGCAGCGGAGCTGGAGCCCCCGCAGCGCGTGCGCAGCACCCTTGAGATCTCGGTGCGTGAAGCACCGGCCCCTCTCCCGCCCCCGCACTGCCCTGCCTGCCCCCGGCTCTGCAGCAGCTCCCGGGGACTGAGCTGCGGAAGCGCAGGCTGCCCTGGGCTCCCTCGGCACCCGAAGCAAACCCGCTGCCCCAGCGGGACCGAGCTCCGGGCTCGCGGGAGCCTCCTCGTCCCCCTGGACAGAGGCACAGGCAGAGCAGGGACGAGGGACCCTGTCCTGCCCCTCCAGCAGGCAGCAGCACAAAAGCATCCAGGGCAAAGTTTGCGTTTTGTTGTTCTTTCGTTCCTTTAACTGTGCAAAGAGCAATAAAAACATCCTACACTCAGCAGAGCGTTTGGCAGCAGAAACCCATGAGAAGGCGCAAACCCAAAACTAGAGTGACGACCGCTACCAGCGCCTCCTGTGTGGATATATATATTTGTAGAGATTCTCTCTGTTGTGTACAGCTATGTACATACAGATGCATTGGCAAGTTGCAATCCAAGGATAGTGCATGAACGAAATGAAAGGCAGATGCGAGACTGGTCATGTGCACCAGTCGGAGGCCTTCGGCCGCGAAGTTGCCAGCTCAGTCCGGCGCGGAGCCGCTCGCGGCCTGGCTTCGAGCAGCAGGCGGTCCCGGGGAACCAGCCTCGCGGCCGGCTCCCCACCGGCACCACACGGGGAAAGCCATCCGGCGCGGGGGTGCGCGGGGGCAGGCAGCCTCAGCCCGGCCCTCCCCGGGCAGGAAAGCCCGCGGGAGAGGGGGAAGCCACACGGCGAGACACGGCGCATTCCTGCTGCAGACGGGAAGGGGAGCGGGGCAGAGCCCAGCGAGGTCTAGCGGGGTGGAGAGGGCGCGCGGGGCCGGGACAGAAAGCGATGGGGGGCAGAGCAGGGAGCGCACGGCCGTCCCTTCATCCCGGGGCCCGACAGCATTGCCCGCGGCGCTGCCGGGACGGCACCCGCGCAGGGACGCGGCAGCACTGGGTGGCGGGTGGTGTGGCGAAGGTGTCCCCTCTCCCCTGGCAGCGCTGCTCACGGCTGACAGGGGACCTCCGTCACCAGGCCCTGGGCAGCGTCCCCCGGGGCTCCGTGCGCCGCTCCTCTCCTGCCCCATGTCCCGCCCGCCATGGGAGAAGAAAGGCCCGGGCACGGTGCAGCAGGGGACACTTCCCCGGGCCGTTGTCCCCCTCTGACCCGCAAGAGGCCCCAGGGCGAGCTCCCCGCACGCTCCGGCCAGCACAGCTCACCCGCCAGCTCTGGCACAGGAGGCGAGGGGCTTGCCCACGGCCAGGCGGGGAGCCCGAGGCAGGCGGGACCGCCGGTTCCCGACCCTGGGGCTCACCGCATCCCCCTGCGCTGCAGCGGGGTGGCACCAGCGGGGATCACCGCTCGCCCTTGCCGCCCGCCGAGCTGCCCGGGCCACTGCTCACGAGGAACCGCAGAGCACGCAGGGCAGCTCCCGGGGCGTGCCGAGGGAGCTGCCGCAAGCGGGGCAGGCGCTGGGCCGTGGCCAGGGCTGAGGCGGGCGCAGCCGGCACCGCGGGGCCTGCGGCTGGGCGGGCTGGCAGTGCATCGCCGTGGCAGTTACGGATTGTGCGGTGCTCTGCAGGGAGGCTGGAGGAGGCACTCTCAGCGGCGCGGGGCTGCTCGGCGGTGACAGAGCTGTCCTGCCTCTGGGCCCGCGGTTGAGCCCGGTCCTTCCCAGCAAGTGCCCCAAACCTGCTCTTCCTCCCAGCAGCTCTTCATCCCTAGCAGCCGCACCCCGCTGCTCCCCGCCACCTCGGTTTGGCACATCAGCAGAACATTTTCCATTAGAATTACCCTCCCAAAGAAGGAAATGAGCACAAAAAAGTCAGCCCGGCACCTTTGGCTGAGATGCTCAGGCCCAAAAATAGCGCGAGAGGCAGAAGGGTACATCCGTTACACACCAGGAGCCATTAGCAGCTCCAAAAACCAGCGGAGCTCAGAGACAGCGCGTGGGCTAATGGCGATTACCCGGCCATCGGCTTCTGAACAGGCTGGGACAGTCCCCAAGGAGCACGAGCTTCTTGTCGCAGCACCCTCGGCACCGGCACAGGGGACGTGCGAGGAGGAGACGGGCAGCTGTCGGGGCTCCCTCGGGGACGGGTACGCCAGTGCCCACGCCCCGGGCTCAGCTTGAGCGCCTCGGGGGCGAGACGTGGCCCCGAGGGCAAACAGCTGCTGGCCCCCGCTCTCCTCTTCTAGGGGGACAGGGCGCAGACGTGTGGGCACAGGGCTGCCCGGCCCCCCTCTGCCCCTCCTGGCACCCCCTGCTCCAGCCCCTCCGAGCGTGGGGAGCGCGCTCTTCCCCCTCTCCCGCGCCCCCTCGTCCCCACGCCTCCCCACGGCCCCGTGCAGCGCTCTGGCACGCAGAGCGTGCCCAGCGGGACACGCCGGTCCCCGCTCAGCCTCAGGGGCAGCCTCGATGTGCTTCAGCCACCCTCCCCAGCCCCGCCGCTGCGGCCAGGCTCCGGGGGCCTTCTCCTCTCCGCGCCCTGCTCCAGGCTGGGTAGGGTATTTAGATGGAAGGAGGGATGCTCTGGGGAGACAGAAATCCTTGCTCTGGGAAGCACATCAAGAGGGTCACGCTGTACAGGGGTGAAGAGGGAGGGGCGGGCAGGGGGGCGTTACTTGGTGCCCTCCTCCGGGTTGCCTTCGCCGTCTGTCTTCCCTTCCTCCTCCGTCTTCTGGTCGTCGGTGTTGAGCCTCTGCTGCTTTTTCCGGCGCACGCATTTCACCACCATCAGCACCAGGATCACCACGGCCAGGAAGCCGCCTACAGAGGCGCCCACGATGACAGCCACTGTCGAGTCGTGCTTTGGGGGCTCTGGGGAGACAGGACACGGGCTCAGGGCACGCAGCCCCCGGCTGCCGGAGCCACAGGGCACAGGCAGGGCTCGCTCCCACCGCCGAGGAGGAAACCCTGCCCATGCAACGCAGGGTGAGGGCAGGGCACGAGGCGGAGCAGAGAGCCGGCCTAGCACCCATGGGTGCCCGACAGCAGAGGGGACCGCTCTACCACTGACCTTTGGTGAGCACCTTCAGGCTGATGCTGGCGTGGCCCCGCTGCCGGTCCGGGGGGTTCAGGACGTAGCAATTGTAGGTGCCCTCGTCCTCCAGCTGCACGTTTTTGAGGGTGAAGGACACGTCGTACTTGGTGGGGTTCCCGGTGAACTCCACCCGGTTCCCAAAGCGGTCCAGCTGCTTGTTCATGATCTTCATCCGGAACTGCAGGAACTGGGCAGCCCGCGTGGGAGAGGAGGTGAGACCGCGTTTGGCACCCCACGCGCTCGCCCTCCCCGGCCGGGCATCCCCCTCCCCGCACGCACCGCCGCGGGCACGTGCCCACGCTGTGTGCTGGCCCCCGAGCGGGGCAGCGCCCGCTCAGCTCCACGGCCCCGCTCTGCTCCGGCCGCCGCAGCGGCCGGGGACAGGGGCTCCTCGCGGCACCTCTCCCCACTCACGCCTGCCTGTCCCGCCACATCAGGGCAGCTGCCCCGGCCCCTGGCTCTTTCCGCAGTCGGTTGCTAGTTTTCCCTGTGGCGGAGGAGGGCCGGATAGCAGGAGCACACGTAAGGAGAAGGCTTGGGACCCCAAGGACGCACGTGTCTACTTCAAGCTGGTCCTGGGACCTCTCAGCAGATCCCCGGCCCCAGCGAGACTCACCAGCTCCTCAGAGCAGTTCCCGCACTCCTGGTACGTCCAGTTGAGGGAGAATTGCTTGTTCTCCACCTTGTAGCAGGAGTTGAAGGTGCAGGAGAGCTTCACAGAAGAGCCATTCAAGGCATTGATGGTGGCGGGAGCCATGACCTCCATGCCCGATCCCGTGGGTGCTGCCGCAGGCACAGAGAGCAAGAGCAGAGACGCAGAGGAGTTAGAAAGGGGGCACAAGCAGCCATCCCGCTGGCCGAGCCGGCCTGCCCATCCCTCCCGGCGCGCCGGCTGGCTGCACAGAGCTCGCCGTGGGGCCTGGGGCTGCCTGTCAGGCACATCCCCGCGCAGACCACGCCGTGGCCGGCCGGGACCAGGGCTCCCCTGCGCAGCAGTCACAGAGGACGAGAGGGGAGCGGATCCGGCCCCGGCACCACCCCTTGCCTGGACAGAAAGAGCATCAGCCCTGCTCTGCAAGCGCTGATGACCCCTCTCTGCCATGCCTGGCCTGACTGTGCCCGGTGCTAAATTCTGCTGACTCCAGGCAAGCCCTGCTCCTTGCCACTTAAACGAGGCTTTCCTGCTGCAGAATCGATAACGCTATGCAAAGGCTGAATGCAGCATCAGCACGCAGGGCTCAGCGCCACATCCACTGAGAAATTTATGGCTGTGCTCATCAGATTTCGGTCCCAGCAGGACGAACCACAGCGGCGAGGGCTGGGATCTGCCAGGGCCAGCCCCGGGGGCTGCAGGGGGGCTGCAGATGCTCCCCCCTCCCAGCGGTGCTCACGCAAGGGTTCTCCAGCTGGGAGTGACCGGGTCAGGATCTCAGTGACTCCTGGGGGACAATGCCAGTCCCTGCCCCCTGGCCTCGCTGCGGTAGAGAAACGGGGGCACTGCCCGGTGCAGCTCACAGGGCAGGACGGCTCACTCGGGGCACGGGCAGTGATGGAGGGTCTGTGCCCCGATCCCTCTTCCACTCCCTGCAGCTCCCCTAGTCTGCTGGCTGCCCCAGCAGCACCCGAAACCCAGGGCCTGCATCCAGCACGTTCTCCCCGGCCTGCAGAGGGGAGGGCGCGCACGACGACAGGCTCCTGCGCAGCCGGCTAGCTGCAGACTCCGAGGCTAAGCTCCGTGAAGCACGGGGACGGCGTGCCCTGGAAGGACTGCTAGGAGGCTGTAAAGGGGGGCTGTGGCACCCCGCAGGGTAGGGACAGTGACACTGGCAGCAGGTGCTTTTCTAATCACCTCACCTCTCCCCTTTGGCTGCTGCTCTTTGCTCTCAAACCTTCTTCCAGAGGTGCTTCTGAGTCCAGCCCTGTGGCCAAGCTGGGTGCATGTCAAGGCTGCTCCGCTGGCTAATCCGCTCCGTCTGCAAGCAGGGCAGGAAAGGGGCCAGGTTCTGCAGCCAGGGAAAAGAGGCTTTTCCAAGTTGCAGATGCGGCTGTTTGCAGCCACGGGTCTCGCTGCGAGGCGCGAACCAGCAGCACCCTGAAGCCAGCTCTCCGGGGGCCGAGGAGCGCCTTCCAGGTATGGCCAAGCCCCTGGAGACGGCTCCCTGCTCGTGCCGGCAGCCGGGCAGCCGCGGTGAGCGCCCTCCGTCCAGCCCCAGCGCAGGGAGGGCTCCCCGCAGGGCGCTGGGACGCGCAGGGATGGGGAGAGCCGGCACAGGAGGATGAGTCCCAGCACCCAAGGAAAGAAGAAGTGTCCAGGCCCGAGCCGGTGAGCCAGCCTTGCTGCCCCATTGCAGCCCACTCCCTTAAGCGCTTTCGAGAAAACCCTGCAGGGGTGGGAGAGAAGAGCCGGGAGCCTGCCTGTGCCAGGCGGCCCCTTCGCAGACCCAGCCCAGCAGGCCTGGCTGGGGAGGTCCCTGCAGAGAGGCCCTTGCCGCGTGTGCCTGCGCTGGGTGGCTTCGTGCTGCGTCCTCGGGGCGCCCCAGGGCTCTGCAGAGGGCTGCGATGCCACCAGGAGCTCTCCCAGGCCCTGCCACCTGGTAGGACAGGAGCCTACCGCAGGCAGCGGGTCCTCGCAGGCAGCCAGCACCCGACAGGCACGCGCCCTGCGAGCACCTACGTGCGCGGGTCCAAACTCTGCCGCTGCCCGGGCGCCCAGCACCGGGGCACAGCAGAGGTGGGGAAAGAAGCCGTTAAAATCCCTGGGATCCAGGCTGCGTCCTTTGGCGCTGCGCACGCTCCCAAACGCTCTGTCACGCTACACCCTGCACCCCCGGGCTCGGAGGTAAAATTAGACGCAGCCTCTAAAGGAGACCCTGCCGGGCTTTTTATCTTCCGTTTCCCAGCCTCTCTCCTCAGGCAAAGGCAGCCCTCCAGGAGCCCCGGGACGGTGCGAACAGCGCTTCAAAAAGCGGATGCCTTCCTGCTCCCGATCAATACGGACCCAAACCTGCTGACACACGCTGCTGGCTCCAGGGCAGGGCAGAAACGCGGAGACCACGGTTCCCCCACCCGCGCAGCGCCGCCGGCCCAGAGCCCGCCGCCCCGGCAGCCGGCCGCAAGCCAAAGGGCAGCCGCAAGCGGCCCGCAGCCCACCGGCCACCGCCTTCCCGGCGAGGCGAAGCCAGAGCCCGCTGCCGCCCGCGGCCCTGCGCGGCGCGCAAAGCCTCCAGCACCGGCTCGTTTAAGAGGCGATGCGGTCGCAACGCACCCCCGCGCTGCCTACGAGCAGGCGGCCCCGGCCGGCGGGCTGCAGCGGGGCGCCTGTCGGCCCACCTCCGTCCCCGTGCCTGCGGCCCGGCACCGCTGGCTGGCTCGCTGCTCGGGGGGCTGCTCGGGGCTGGGCCGGGGGGGTCTCCCCAGCCCGGCTGCTCTCCCCCGGCGGCCGCGGGCGTGCGAGGGGGCGAGGCGGCACTTACCCAGCCAGAGGAGCAAGCTGAGGCCAGTGAGGAGCAAGGCGGGCTGCGGGGGCCGAGCGTCCGGGCCCATTTGGAAGGACTTTAGCGTAGGGAGAGGCCCGGGTGTTGGTGCGGACTGTGGTGGTGGGCTGGTGCTTTCGAACGCCCGGGTTACCGGCGGGTGACACCCACCATTAGCGCCGCGGTAGCCCCACAGCCCAATATGGCTGGCGGGAGCCGTGCGGGACCGGGAGAGGCGGTAAATGCTATGGTTGGTGGATTTCGGCAGGGGAAGTGGGAGGGCGGAAAAATTTTCCCCTGAACAGCCGGCGACGGCTCCCGCGCTGCCGCTCCGTGCTGGGGGTCGGGTCGCGGGCTGGGCCGCAGAGCGTCTCCCGCGGCGTGCGAGCCCAGGGCGGCAGGAGCGGGTTTCTGCCGGGGATCCCTCCGGCCGTGCGGGCTTGCCCTTGGAACGAGCAGCGCTCAGGGGTCCTCTTCCCCCGGGAGCCCGGGACTCGGGCAGTGCCCCAGCGCGCAGGCCGGACCCTGAGCGTTCCCACGGCCCCTGCGGCCCCCTGGTTTCAGTGGGGCCGTGCAGACGTGTCACCTCTGCCCTGCCGGGGGCTGGCGACCGGCCCTGCTCACGCCATTCACAGCAGCAGTTCCCACCCTCGACAGCCCAGCTGGGCCCAGCAACATCAGAAGTGCCCTCCCGAAGCCAGGCAGGGAGCAGAGGGACTGACGTGGCCTGGGAAGAGCAGAGGGTCCCAAGGAGGCAGCCTGCACAGCAGCCCGGCCAGCGTGCCCAGGTGGAGGCACGGCCACGGGCAAGGGGCCTGCAGCGGGTAGAAGCGCTCCCAGTGCGCCTGCCGGCTCTTATGCTGGTGTGAGGGCAGCCCCCTTGCCTCCCAGGGGTGCCAGACTCTGCTGGCACCTTCCCTCTTCTCCAGCAGCGGGCTATCCCAGGGCAACGCCCTCTCCTCATCCAGCCCTCAGGATGGGGAGGCTCTGCCCAGCAGTAACAGGGCTGGAGAAGGTCTTTGGTCCCCTTCACACCTTTGGGCCACGGGCTCCAAGCCTGGGTTCAGGCTGCAGAGACCGGTGCAGGAAGGTGACGACGTGGGACCTCATGGAGACCAGAAAGGCAGTGACAGCAGCTGCTCAGCCACCTCGTTCTCGTGCCCCGGGGCGCAGGATGGCGGGGTTTGCTGCAGCAGCATCAGTGAGGAGAAAGGCGAGGGCTGCCCTGGAGCCAGAGCACATCTCGGTTCCTGTGCACCAGAGCCCTGGGAGGAAGGGATGGGGCAATGGGGAGGCAGGAGGGATGCAGAGGTGCTCTGCGCCCTGACCAGCTCCAGGAGGGGAAAGGGGGCAGCTGGGGGAGAAGGCATCAGAGAAGTGCCAGGGTGAACACAGGCAACCCGCTCAGCAAACACCCTCACTGTGCACACAGCACCGTTTCCCAACCATGCTGGGCAGGCAGAGCCCGCTCTGCTCTGCTGGAGCGGGTCCCACGGCCCCGCAAAGGCAGCGGAGATCATACGGAACCCCCCGGCCACCCCGAAACCAGCTCCGGTTGCCGGCTCCCCCATAATCCCGTTACTCGGCTTCATCCAGGAAAAGAGAGGAGGGTGTCAACGAGAAACCAAGGACTGCAGCGCGGCGCAGGCTGCGCTGCGGTCGCCCATCCAGCAGCGCCGGGGGGGCCCGGCCGCCCCCGCCCCGCACCTGGCGGTGTCAAACGCGTATGTTTAGGGCGGGAGGGGAGCCGGCCCCCGCCGAGACGCTGCCCCGGAGGCCCGCGAGGGGTTGCTGGGCTCCCCCCGGCCGGCGCAGCGCGTGCGGGGGGCGCGGGGAGGCGCCCACCCACAGCGAGCGCCCGGTGCGTGGGACACGCGTGTAAGCACACGCGCGGAGGGGACCGCACGGCCCGTGGGGCCGGCCCGCTGCCCTCCGTGCCCCGCAGAGCCAGGGCAGGGCCCCTCCCGCCGCAGAGGGGCCCCTCCGCGGCCCGTTGGGCGCTGCGGCTCCCGGAGCCAGCGGGGCCGGCGCCTGTGCGAGGCCGCACACGGGTGCCGGGGCTCCCGGCCCGGGGCCGGGCAGGTCGCGGCACGCTTGGACATCACACGCTGAAGCAGGCGGTAGAAGGAAGCCGGGAACAGGGCAGCCTCCCCGAGTTTTATTCTCTCCCGAAGATAGCATTGGCACGTCTGCGCGGCTCCCGCTGCGGCTCCCCCTTCCCCTCCCTGCCAGGCGCTCCTCGGAGAGCGGCGTCTCCGGCCCCGGGGCTGCAGGGACCGGGATCAAAGCTAGAGCGCGGAGGCTGCGCGCGCTGTGCCCCCGCCGGAGACGGGAGACGAGGGCCAGAGAGACGTCGCCCCTGGTCCCCGGCCGGGAGCGGGGCTGGGACGTGCCCCAGCGGTGGCTGCGGCCCGGAGCACGCGGGGAAGTGGCATCGCTGCTTGGAGAAGGGCTGACGGCAGCAGGACGCCGGCCTGCCCGAGGGAACAAAGATGTCCTGCACACACCTGCTGGCTAAGGGGCTCGCGGCCCCCAGCGCGCCTATTTCTCCCCCTGTGGAGCCCAGGGAAGCGCCGTCTCCGGTCCGCTGTAGGGTTCTCCGCTTTGTCCGTCACCCTGTCTCCCCTCTCCCATCCATTCCGCTGGGATCGCCCTCTTGGCCAGCTCCACGTAGACGCCGTTCTCCCGGTAGGGAGAGGGGTGCTGCAAGGAGCAAGGGACAGGGCGTGAGTCTCACCGCAGGTACCGGGGCCCATTTGGAGTGGGCAGGAGGCAGGGAATGCTGCTGTCTGGCATGGGGAGCGAGGGATCGGGCCCTGGCTGCCGTCGCCCCGGGCCGGGGGATGTAGGGGGTCACACCGGCCCCATAGCTGTGGGAAGGCCACAGCTCGGGGCGGCTGCTTGCCTCCTCACCATGGTTATGTAGGTCTCCTCGGCCCTCCTCTTCTTCCTCGCGTCCTGTTCAGCCTTGGGTACCTCAGCTCCAGGGACTGAGCAGTAAAGCGCTTCCTACGAGGGGGAGAGCAGGATACTTGGAACCAAGCAGTCCCCAAATACACGATGTGTATCCCCTTCTTACCCCAGTCACGGGACTAGCACCGAGAGCCACGGCTGTGGCTGGCCAGCAAACAGCACCTCGCGCTTGGCCACTGTGGGATCCCCTCCCTCAGCATCCCCAGCCCTGTGCCCCACACACCCCATGTCAGCGATCCCTCCGTGTCTCAAGGACACACAGCCCTAGCTAGTGATGAGACAGCAACCATCCTGTGCGAGGATGACCCTGGCTTCGGCCTCGGGGGGAGGCTGCGGCCCGGCAGCCCTCTCCCCCTGCCAAGCCTCTCGGCTCCCAGGCGTCCGGCTGCCGTGGGAGCGTTTGCTCCATCAGCGCCGCCTCTTAACTGCAAGCCAAACGAAACGGCCGGACCGCGGGCTCGCTCCAGCCGCCGCCCACGCCCGCAGCCGGCGGCACAGCAAGGAGCCCGCAGGTCTCCCGGCCGCGCCGCGTCCCTCGCTGGGGGTGGCTGGCCACGCAAGGGCACGGCCCGGCGTGCGCACCGGCGCGGGCGCTCTGCGCCTGCCGTGCAGCCCTGCGTGCCCCATCCCTCCCCTTCGCCCGCCTCTTCTCCCTCTCCTCGGTTCCCGCGGGTTGTGGCGATGTCCCAGGGCAGGGCAGGGCAGGCACACGCTCCCCTCCACGCAGCTCAGCCTCAGCTCTCACCTCTGCTTTGTTCTTGCTGCTGCTATTCCCAGTCCTCTCCAGGGCCGTGTTGGCTGCAGACCTTGAGGGAAGGCAACGGCGGTGTCATCTCCGGCAAGAAACATTGCCTGCTCCTCCTGTCCCTGCCCTCCCTCTCCTGGGACGCAGGAATGCCTTTGCACGTGCCCCGGCCAGGCCGTCCCTGCTGCTGGCGCGCCGGGAGCCCAGGAGGTTTGGGAGCAAAGGGGGACCGGCCAGGGCAGCGTGACAGTAGAGGGCAGCAGGAGTCTGCACCCCGCTGCGGGCAGCGGCGTTACCGGGGATGATGAACCCTCCGGCCCCCGCAGCTCCGGCCCTGCTAGAGGCAGGTCAGGCTGGCGCCTGGCCAGGGAGAACAGCGCAGGAAGGCTGCGAGGAGGTGCTTTGCTCTGCCCCGTAAACCCAAAGCTAGCGTTGGTACCTCTTCCTCAGGCTGAGTCCGGCCAGGAAAGCCAGCACAACGGCCACACAGCCAAAGCCCGCGGTCACAGGCCAAAACTCAGCCCCTCCTGGGGCCACAGCGTTCTGGGCGCCTGCTGCTCCTTGTCCTGCTGGGGAGACACCGAGGCAGGGGATGGTACACACAGGGACCCCGGCCCTGCTGCAGAACCACCGTGGTGGCAGGTCTGGGAGCCCCTGCAGCCCCTCTGCGTGGGGCCGAACAGGGCGAGAGGAGAGGGGAGCAGTCATAGGGCACGTACCTCTCTGTTCCGCGGGGCTGACGTGCAGCACCGTGTAGTTCTTGAAGATGCTGCTGTGCTGGAACAGCCGGATCTCACACACGTACGTGCCGCTGTCGTTCACCTGTACGTCCTGCAGCCGGATAGAGCCATCCCAGCGGGAGACGTCCCCTTGCCACTGTGCCCGGCCCCAGAAACGGCCCGCAGGGCTGCTATAGTTGCTGTAGTAATAAAACACCACCTCCTCCTGCCAGGGCACAGACAGCACCGGTGAAAGGAGCCCAGCGGAAGGGCGCTGCCCTGCGTGTTCCCTGCTCGAGAGCCCTCAGCTCCGCTGTTTCGCCCTCTCCCCGTGGAGCGTGCACCGCGCACGAGCCCGGCTCACTCCCACGCTCTCTTGGAAAGCCCCGGGACGCAGCACCCGGCGCTGTGGTTCCCCTGCGGTGCGGGGCCATGGGGAGTGGTGGAGGTGCCTGCTACCACACGGGGGAACCTTCCTCCTCTTGTGGCCTGTGCCAGGCGGACGGGCTTCCCCGCTGCCTCTCGAGAGCAGCAAGGCTGCCTCGCTCGCCCTCCCTTGCCGCCCGCGCCCTGCCCCGCCGCCCACCCCCTGGTCCCGACCCACCTTCTGCGTGCCGGCACCTGCCACGCGCAGCCAGTCCACTTTGGCCATCGTCCAGCCCTTGGCCACCGGGTCTAGGAAGAGGCACTGCAGCAGGACAGAGTCCCCGGCGCTGGCTCGAAGCCGAGGCTCCGTGAACACCCAGCCAGCCGACCCGCTGCATCGCTCTGCCAGGGACAAGGACAGCAGGATGAGTCCACGGAGGACGGCCAGATGCAGCCTGCCTGTCCCCATAGATATCTCCTCTCCAGAGGCGCCTGGGGCTATCGGCACTGACCAGTCCAGAGCGCAACGGGGAGGCCCTGCTCCCTGGGCGGGCAAAGCCTCTCCCCGACCCCTGCGTTTGGCGTGCCTGGGATGCGGGGCAGCACATCCTCCCGGCCGCCAGACCGAGGGCTGCTGCGCTCGCTGAACAAGCCACGCCGAAGGGAAGCGGGGAAGCACAACCCCAGCCCTCCGCGTGCCCGAGCCCAAGGCTGCAGCTCCCGCAGGGCTGCTCCTGTGACTCACTGGCTGGGAGAACCTGTGCCACTCATCTACACCAGGCCAGGGGCAACTCGACCGCTTCACACGCCTTTCAGTTCCTCTTGCACAACCTGCCCATTTGGCTTCCTTCCCCCTTGCTCACAGGCTCCTGACCTGGGCTTGGACTCATCTGGCCAGATAACTACCGCTTAGGGTTTCTAGAGAAGCCGGACAGCGGGGAAAAAACAAGCCAGAGGAACATCAAAGAGCACAGAGCTGACATAACCGGCACGAAACGAAGCAGCTGCCGACACGGCAGGCTGCAGAGCGTGCGGCAGGAAGGGGAAACAAGCGGGGCAGAAAATGCCACCGGAGCTCTTCAAGAGAAACCCGGCATGCCCCAGAGTCTGCGCTGGCAAAAGCTAGCAGGGAGAGCGGCTGCGGCTCTGGCGCTCGTTTGTCAAGAACTAGGTGAGCTGATTCAGCAGGGAGCTGCTCCGACAGGTAGACTTCTCCCGGTGGCTCAGCCACTCTGCTCGCTCTGTCCACAAGCCACTGAGGGCTGGGCCCTGGCGAGGCACCAAGTACTTGTCTGGTGCCCTGTAAATAATAAATGCAAAGCGCTACGGCTTCCCAAACAGGTTTCTTTTGGTCTTGACCAGCTGTGGAGCTGAAAATGACAAATATTTGCCAGCGGAGAAGACCAAGGGAGCCAGTTGCCTCGAGCAGAGCCCAAATCAATACCTTGGAAACCTTTCCCTGTATTTAGGCTTGGCAAAGCAGTTCTACTTCTTTCAAAGCCCTGGAGTCTGGCAGAATAAGTACAGGACTCCATCCAGGCACGCCAGGCAATCCGAAGCCTATATATACGCGAGCTCTGCAGGAAGGGAATAGGCAGCAGCCAGAGAGCAGGGAAATCGCCGGTGCCCAGGAGCCCACTGGCTGCCGCCAGCCCCGCGCGCCTGCGAAACCACACGGGATTCTCACCGCAGGAGCAGAGGAACCCGTGGAACCCCCTTTCAGCAAAGGCAGCGGGGAAAGCAGGCAAGGAAAATAGAACCCCCGGAATGACGTACGGCTTACCCAGCCATGTCAGCACCAGAGTCAGGCTCAGCAGCACCTTCATCTTATTCTGAAAAGAACGGCAGAGGTGACGCGTGCATCAGTTTCCCCCGGGGCAGGACGCCAACAACTTGCAACCGAACTGAACCCCAAGGTCAAAAGACTTTCTTCAGGTCTTCGGGGAGGGGCCCGATCTTCGCTGCCTGGATGTTCAGCCTCGCGAGTTAGCCACTGTCCCAGCTGGGAGCCCGAAGCTCAGCGAAGCGCAGATGTCAGATGCGTCTCTGGTTTGAGACTGCTCTGAGCCCTGGAAAGGAAGAGAGAGAGTCAGGGGAGGGCGCAGCATGAAACACCTTTGCATTTTCCCCTAAGCGATGAATCTTTCCTGTGGTTTGGGGGTCGAGTCTCTAGCATTTGAACCGAGATGTTCGTAGATGTTAACTCTGTGCAGAAAGCAGCGGGACGTTTTTTCTACTAGGTACTCAGAGAAGTTTGGACACAGGTCCTAAAAACACAGACCCCTTACTCCAGAAGTAACCCCCTCGCTCCAGGGTGCTGCACGTGCTGAGAACTTCTGTTGGAACCCTTCGGGGTCTGCTCAGGCAGTGCCACGTTTGGTCACTGTCTTCAGTTTGACCTGCTGCCCATCTCTCAGCATAAAACCCATGGCTCCTTTCTGCGCGTTGCAGACACAGCCTGCAGCCCAAGGACGGACTGGCTGTCATCATCAGGAATACGCCAGCCAGCGTTCACGCGTGGATCACGGGGAGGCAAAAGCCAGCACCCTGCTCGCTGCGTCTCTGCTCCGTGACTCAAAGCTATGCCAAAACTGATAAACGTATTTAAGGGCAAAAAGTTACTGGGAGAAGCCCTCCCGCTTGGAGAGCCTGCACATTACGGTTGAATTTGAGGCTGCCGTTACCAGCACATGCTTTCCGATACAGGCATTTTTGCTGCAGAGAGACAACAAGAGCCGGATCGTCTCTGAAATCTTGCTAGCTTCTCTCATTTTCCCTCGATTGTGCAAGCCAGAGGGTCTCTAGACCAGCTTCAGTAAGGCTTGGAATGGGAAAAGGTCCCAGCTATTTCTCCCCAATACACAGCCATGAAAGGAGTTAGAGTAAATATGTAGGATAAACATCTGCCATTACTCCTGTCGCTCTCGGAGATCCACCGCTCCCTTCGGTGCTGCGGAGCAGAAAGCCGCAGCGACAGATGCGTGATCCCGGGATGCCGAGTGTCCCGGGGCAGCGCCCACGTCCTTGGCACTCCAGGCAGAACCGACGGTGACAATAACGCCAGGCGCGAAGGGACGGCGCGGGCAGCGGGGAGGTGACGGGGACGTGCCAGCTCCGTGCGTGCACGGCGGAGCGGCAGGAACGGCTTCCGCAGCTCCGCAGAGCGCGAGCGGGGAGCGGGGATGGCCTCTCCCCGCCACTGCTCGTCCCCTAAGAAAGCTCCCATCTCTTTGCACGTCCAGACACGTTTGCTCATTCCTTTTTCTTTCCAAATGCATTTTTCTCAGCGAAGGAAGCTCAGAGACATGCCGAGACAGGCTCAGACAGGGATTACAGGCCCAGAACGAGCTGCTGGGGGACCCACGGGTCTCTTCTAGGCTGAGAAACAGCTGCTACGGCTTTCCAGTCAGGGCACGGTGTTCTTGCCTGCAGTCAATGACACAAAACCACCTCTGCCCTTCATCGCTCTCCCTTTTCCACCAACAAAATCCTGGAAGTGGCAGCAAGCCTTCTGGAATTCTCTCAAATCTGCCTTTCAAAAAGCACGACCTGTCTGGGGGCTGGGTTTTGTGGAGGTGGAGGTGGAGGGGAGAGCTGTGCGGTTTGACTGCGCCGTTTGCAGCTCTGGCGTGACACGGTTTGCTGCACAGCCCGCGCTTGTGCACACACGACCTACAAACAGCAAAATTCATGCTCAGCTCCAAAGCTCTCAGCTGGTGCAGCATAGCTCAGTGCAGCAGGCCGAGGCGTCCTCCTTTCCAGCTATGCTGCCGAAAGCCGTAGAGCTCAAGCAGAGCTACAGCCTCCCAGGACCACCCCCGCGCAGGACCCAAAATACGAGCCAGCTTAAAAAAAAGGCCTCAGCACACAGAGGCCTCCGTACGGGGATATCTGCGCTCCCCACTTCCAAAGTTCTCTGTAGCTGAGCTACTGAGGCTCTGGTGCCTCTTTGCCATCAGATCCTTCCTGGACTTATTACCCTATTTCTCAGAATAAATTCTGGTCCTGTCTTGCAGGGTCTCCCTCTGCGACACGCACCAGCAAGTGGGTGCTGTGCACGCACCAGCTGAAGGCAGCACCCACTCGCCCAGGCTGTTACGTGCGTTACGGCGCTGACATATCCAAATCCTTCTGCAGGATGATTGCCTTTACTAAACAGATTGGGAAGAAAATACACAGATATCACACTGCCTTCACATTTTCCTATTTTTGCACGTGGCATCTGAATCCTCAGCACTTGTACGTTTCCTTAGTTCTCTCTTCAGGAAAACAAACAAACAAAAAGTAAATATTATGGCAAAAAACACTCACCTAGTGCGGCTTGGGACAGTCAAATAGTCTCTTGCACAAAGGCCTCCTCGGTGACTCATTTGAAGTATCTGAAAGAATCAGTTGCTAAACCATCTTGAGGTTGTACGTGCAAGACATTTGTCTTACTTACCAGTCTTTGGTTTCAAGTCTCTTACTTCACGTTCGGCTTGGTGGTCACTTTCAAGTTGCAAGAGGAAGCTAAGAGCTAGATTGAGGTACTGACAAATGAGAATGCAGAAGGGACTGTTACGGAGAGGTGAGAACAACTATAGACGGGTACGCGCAAGACGACGCGTACGTGGCTTCCAGGAGAAGAGACATCACAGGTACAAGACGTGGCTCAGTCCCAGTCCCTCCATCGCGGCAGACCGACCTGATCGGCCACTGTGCTTGGCGAGCAACCCTTTTGCGGCCCGCGCTCCCTCCTGGTTTGTTTTTGGGGATCGGAGCCGGTTAGGGAACCACCCCTCCTGTGGACTGGGTCTCGTCCTGCTGAGGCGTGGGCAGCAAGCGACGCCGAGTAACTTTGCCCAGCCTCACTAGGGGTGCTCCCGGGGGCCCACGTTAGCAGGCGTCTTACGGGCAAAAGGGCCGCTGTCACAGGCTTTCACAGCGCGGCCAGCGTCTCCCTTTTGAGACGCGTACGAGATGCGCAGCACGGGCTGCTTTCAGCTGGCATTTCCCCCTGCCCCCCGTCATTTTGAAAGTGTGCTTTCATCCTTCCCCTTCCTCTGGAGTACCACAGCAATCGCTGTTCTCTACCCCGGTATCAGTGGTTTTAATGGTACCGACGGCAACTTCCACACAGCGAGCAAAGGAAGAGAAAGTTAAGTCTTACTCATGCTCAACACCACTCCCAATCCAGAGTGCTGTTAGCTTCCAGGTGGCAATTCAGCTTTGCACCAGAAAGAGATCGGCGCAGGATCTAGCAAAGGGTTGCAGTCGAAGGCAAACGTTTTGCAGAAAACGAGTCTCATTCATTTCCACAAAGAACTTGAGTGATGTATTATCGCTGAAAGTGGAACAACAAAGCCACTTCCTCTAGGCTGCGTATCTCGCCAACATCCTTTCTCAGGAAAGTTTTGGTTGGGAGAGACATTGTGTCATCAGGAAGCACAAGCTTTTTAAATATTACTTTATAGCAGACAGGACAAAAATCTATTTCTTTGTCTGGAGACACAGATCGCCAGCTAAGCTGCTTTGCAGTCAGGAACCTCAACATACCTGTAACTGGCAGCTGCTAAAGGGGGACTCGGTCCGCGCTGCCTTTTGAGTTCCATCTGTTCCCTAAACACCTTTTCCCATTGCCATATGACAATTTCTGTAGCTAAGCAGCAACTCGGGATGGCAGTTTTACGAGTTCAACTATATTTAGCCATATTTAGCCAAATAAAGAAAACCACAGCCCAGAATGAAACAAAGCAATTTATTGTTAATGGCACATCAAAGTCAACAGTAAACTTGCAACGCACGTAGAAGGAGACGATGTGACCGGTGCCGCATACAGAAAGGGAGCGGAAAACAGCAGCTTCGGGTCTGGAGCAGACACGCATTCCACCGCGCGCTGCCACCCATTATTGGACAAGGCTGGTGAAAGAGAAGGTGCTCTTTTTCACCGGGCAGTCATGATGCATGTTTAGCTGTTTCCCTAAAATGGTACCCCCGAGAGAGGAGGAACACGACTGGTGTTCTGGGCACGGAACACTCCTTTGGGCACTGCTCGAGTCACAGGTTGAGGTAGATGGGGTTATGTTTCCCCAGAGACAGAGTCCCCATTTGCATTTCCAATTTAAACAAAGTAGTTTTAGGCGAACTGTGTTTCACTTCTACAAGTAGAAGGAGATGTACCTAGTAATGCAGCTGTTGGAGAAATAATTAAAAAAAGAAAAAGGAAAGATAAAACTCAACAATGTAAGGTTAACTCTACTGTGCAGTAGGCGACTTAAAAATAGAATCAGAAAACAGTCGGAACAAAATGGTGATCCTGTAATTAAATGGCAGATTAAACCAAGAAACAGTTAAAAAGCAGTAGGTTCTCTTCGCTCCAAGACAAAGGATGCCATATACCAACTTAATCAAACTGTCTTAAGTCTTTAGCAAATACATTCCATAAAAATTGAGAAGAAAATGTTGTCAATGCCCAACGATGATCACCTCAGAGAGCTGACGTCACTCTGGAGTAGGCTGTGCTTCAGGCACTTTGAATTCAGGGGCACAGGAAAGGAGGGCTGTCACCAATAATAAAGGAAACGAATTTGCAAGTAAACTAAGAAACATGCATTGTCAGACTGCTGGTAGGAAACAGGCTGTACAGCTGCAGGCACGGAGGTTTCCATAGGCACTGGAGAACTGAGGTTAAGAGATTCCCCCCCCCCAATAAATTAGAAAGATTTCAAAAATCATTATTTTGTGCTTAAATAGAAGTGAATTATCCCATCGGCATTATTCTTCCAATCTACCAAGATTAGAGCAGGTCCTTCAATCTGCACTGGTTGTCCAGCAGCCCTCAGATCTATCTAGCCGTGATTTTCAGTGCTGTAACTTTGTTCTTGATCCACAGCTTTGGTCTTTCATCAGTACAGGTCTTCCTCGTCCGTGTCCTAACCAGGGAGCATGGAGAGAGAAATGGAGACTATGTATGAAGACATGAATCAAGTTAAGAGTTCAACAAAATTTTGCGTCTGCTAGTCCTGACAAGAGCTTAAATGCTTTCCAAAACGCCGCTGTGCTTGAATAAGCCGTAGGACTTGTAGTCGCCTAAGCACTTGCGGCTAAATCTGTTTGACTTATCACAGATACACAGACGAATTGCCACCGTATAGCCAACACGTGAAGTGTGCTTTAAGAGAAGTAGCAGCTAAAGCTCAAGCAAAAGACGAACCATAAAGCGCAGACAGCCATCTTCTTAAAAAGCACCACCAATCCCTGCAGAGAAGGTCCAGAGCAGCACAAGTTGCTGTTTTTCAGCTACAACCAACCGCACACTTTCAAATCCCCATTGTTTTAACCACAGTAATCATTTGATGGCATCCTCACAATCCAGCTCTGCAGCTCTCAACTCGAAAGAAACTCAAACGTGACAGCTCTATAAGGGAAATCGCACTAACTTTCCAGCCATTTTAAGTCCAAGCAGATTGTCACTGGGTTTGCAATTTTAACTATTTAGTGACATAGTAAGCATGAAAAAGTGCAGTACCGAAACCTCAAAAATGCAGAATCATTAAAGTGAGTGAGACAGGATGTTCAGAGACTTGGTAAGCTAAATGTTTTGATACCAGAGAGCAAAGTACCAAACAGATGACAAAATACTCAATATGAAAGCAGTAGGATTATAGCATTCAAATTTGCCTTCTCTCAAAGGACGCGAAGACATTTTTCCATTTTTAAAATCTCCAACTGTCTGACGGCATTTTCCTCACCGAATTCGGGCACCCATCCTTTCCCATCTCTCCACCTGCAGTAAAGCAATGACGCCTCCCCAGCCTGTCACCAACGACAGCCTTTCCATCTCCCATGGCAACCCCTCCTTTTGCATAGAGCATTTTCTACTCTCCGCACCTCTCAAAACTCTTGTTCCCGATACCGCTGCATTGCAACTGCCGTGTCTTATGTAGAACTGTAAATATTTCATATGTAACTTGCGTAATTGCTCGTTTTTCATTCTGTATCTAATAAAGCGTAGAAACCATCAGCACACGCTTGTCTGAAGGCTCATGCATTTAGTACATTTTAAATCACTGGCATTACGATAATGAATCAAGCAACACATATTTAAATCCTCCTTAACATACATCCTGACCGTGTATAAAAGATGTAAAGGTGCGTCTGAGGTAAGCCTGCTCCGTAGGACATCGGGGGAAAAAAATGAACACACTCTCAAATTAGGCATATTAGGGAGCTGACTCTGGAATGTGCCACACTTACGGCTGTGGCTGCTAATGCCAGCGCACAGAACTTAGAGGCACATTTTACAGAACAAGTACAGCAGGTGGCAAAAACATTCAGTAGTTCCAGCACAACACATCTCATTAACAGAAGCTCGCTGGTAGGGTAGCAAGTGAACAAGCAGAATTAGAAGACAACCACCACTTCACAAAACAAAACAAACAGAAAGCCAGAAACAAACAAACCACAAGAGCTGAGCAGGATTCTGTTGTGACGAAAACAACGCGAGTAGGAAGATCTCCAGAAAAGAGGCAAGGCTGCACAGGACCATCTTTGCAAGAAAGGCAGTGGATTGAGGTATCACTGCCGCCATTCCCCACCATGGCACTGTCAACCCCCAAATTGGCTTTGCAGAGCCTTTAAAGAAACTACACGGCACAGCAGCGAGCAATTAAAATTCTGAACTTTCATCTTAAAACGTCAGCTTTGATTTCAATAAAGTCAAACGCAAAATCACCTTGGTGGATCTCAAGACAACGTCCCCTACCAGTAATGCAGCGTGACCAGCCGTTCTCACCCCCTACAGCCCATATGTGGAGAACACCAAGGAGCAGAAGCCCAGCCATTGGGGATGCTTCTTTGACAACCAGAGGTGTTATGAGAAGCTCTACCTGCTGCTCTTAGCACCTCCTCTGAGAACCAAAGGTGACAAAACCGCTTAGAAAAACACCAGCTTTCACTTACCACACAGTTCAGACACCAGTCTCTGAGTTTTCCCAAGCAGTTGTCTCTCTCTGTGTGTTCAGGCCTGCAGAAAGAGACCAGGATTAGGTTGGACTTTTCCCCAACACGCATACTAATACCTCCTATGGACTGTGAATTCTAGTTCTACCACACTGAATTGAAGACTTTTCATCGTGATGAAAAGCCTTTGATTCTGCACAGCAAAACCAAAAAGAATGAAGACTCTCAGGTCCCTTATTCTGAAGGCAGACATTTCACTTAAGTGCCATGAAGAATACAACAAGAGTTGCTATTTGGCTGGCGAATCTTACAACGCTGATCAGAACATTGTATCAAAAACCCATTCTGCAAGAACTTGCAGTACTGAATTCATTGCAAAACCAGGTGTCGCTCCAGCAGTAGCAGTGTTACCTTATTGTTCTCACTACTGAACCTTTCCAGAACAGAATCCTCTCCAGTTCGGAAGGGAATTCAGTCTCCAAGGCTCATTCAGTACCTGGCATCTCTGCTCAGGCCATCACAGGGGAACCCGTTAGCATTATTCAGTTTGTTTTGTGGTTATGGATACTTCATACCAAAATGCAACACATAAAGCCCACGTAAGCAAAATATCTTGCTGATTTAGGCTGAAAGAAATCTGATTACAGAAGTGAAAGACTGGCTAACTTTAAACCGCTTCAGTTCCGTGGCCTCACACGAATGACAGAAAAAGGGGATGTACAGAACTTGGTCTATGTTCCAACGTGGGGATTTTCCAAAGCTTTCTGAGCGCTGGCTAAATTATGCTCATGGAGAAATAGATTTCAGTGATTGAGCTGCAGACGCTGAGAGCTATGAAATGAAGGACGGTGGAGAAACTGTCCTTTGGCCTGTGTCGACAGGCCAAAGTAGAAATACAGGCTTTCGGTTCCAGCCAGAACTTACTCATCAGACACTTCGATGGAGGATTTCTTACAGCCAGATTTTTTTTTCTCCTTTAGCACTCCAGATTTCCTTCCCATCCTTACCAACAGCAGAACGACCACAATGATGGAAGGGAGAAATACTAAAATGGACAGCAGCACCGCTGAAGTTAGCTGGAAGGAAAGGCCTGCAGGGAAGACAAAGAGCAGCCCAGCTGTACCAGTAGCAAAATACGGCTTTCTTAAGTCTCTGTGACAGATGTTCATCCAGGACACAGGTCGCTAGCCTTTTCGTATAAAGCACAGAGCTGGCAGATTTGAAACAGCTTGTCACTGAATCCGTAGGACTCCTGTCACATATCCAACACAGTAAGGCGCTTTATATACAAAAAACTACAAAGGAAGGCAGGTCATGACACAGTTCTATCCCCGTGTCTAAGCTGCAAATTTGGGACAGGTCTCACATGCAGGGCAGATGAGGAAATTAAGAATTACCAAGAATTGGCGCTTGTGATGTGACAGTTACTTTCAGACCAGTATTTCCTAAACGTTTCGCTTGTTCTACTGCCGCAATATGTAGAGACCGGAACTCCTGAACAAATGCACACTTTTGATTACTGTTATCATCACAGCTTCCTCTGTCCCTTCCTGCCCTCGGTAAATTCAATAGTTCTCGATGTACTTAGCTCACAAAGAAGGGCTGAGGTAACTCTTGCTGAAATTCTAACGCGGAACTCCAGGGAACCCATTTTACATGTGATGCTCAGAGTTCTAAGATTCTGAAAGAGCTGCAATGCAGCTGTATCACATAGGTGAGGACATTCAACGGTTGGACTCGATGATCTCGGAGGTCTCTTCCAACCAAAACGATTCTATGCTATTGAAACGGAGGCTTACCTCTCTCCGTAACTACCAGCATTGTCTGGGGAATGTTATGGTACACGTCCGGAGGATTCTTCACGCTGCAGATGAACGTCCCGTTGTCACTCATCACTGGATTTTGGATAGCGATGGAAGCATCACCCTTGGCAGCATTCCCAACCCAGGATATCCTGTCTTTGAACTTTCCCACTGTTGTTGGGTATGGAACGGACTGATAATGAAAAACCTAAAAGGAGGCAGAGACAATAATTGCGCCAATAAAACACTCGTCCAAGAAAGCAAACTAAACTACTGTTGGATTGTAAACGTAAAGGAATACGCATTAAGAAGTCAGAAAGAATACTTCTTATACAGGAGACCTTTTCAAGTTCCTATTTGATACTTCTGAGTCAGTCCCATTTCATTAGATTGCCCACGCATTTATCTACCAGCCTCAGCTCTCAGATGTCACCATCACCATTCTGACCAACTTGTTCCCTTCTGCAGATCTTCAGTTGAGAAGCAGAGCAGGCTTCCTGTCTCGTGCAAGGCAGAACACTGCAGTTCTTCAGCTTCTGCTTCTTGCACCTTTGCTCTTGCTGTCCTACGAGTAGAGACTTAGCAGACCTCACTTCATACAAGCAGCACCCTTTTGTTCCAGATACAAGGACACCCCTAAGAGTTCAAACTCTTCAGGCAGCAGAAGTCACTGATAACCTGTAAAGACGTGCATTTTCTGTTTTCACGTTGAAGGAGAGATTTCCAGTGGGCTTTCAGACTTCTGTATTTATGCTTCGATTTCAAAATGCTGCCAACAACACAGCAAGTAGCAGCCCATAAACCTCTGAGGCTGTCACCATCACTGTCTTCAGCCTGTCACGCACCCATATTCTTACCACTCCAGGTTATATCAGCAGTAGGCTGCACGACAGAACTACTCGGGTACAGCTGCCTTCAAGCAAGCTACCAATCAAATGCTTTGCAGCCATTCTATACATAGCTACAGCGTACAATGCAGCACTCGTGTCAAACCCCAAAGTTTATCTGCTTTATCATCATTATGCTATTATGCACTTACGGAGAGTATTTGTTGCCCAAGGAACACTAAAGCAATTTCACAGGGGAAAGAAGGCGACGATTAGAGTCCCAAATCCCAAAGGGATGAAGAAGCACAGAGCAAGGCAATCAGAAAAAATATCATCAGATTTTCAGCACGCACAGAGTTCTGGTCAGTCTGCACTAGAAAAAGACTCCCTGTTCCACTTACTGTCTCCATCTGACCACCTGTGAGGGGCTGGTATGTCCAGTCTACCGTCAGGCTCTCGGTGATGGGAGAACTGGATGTGAATGTGCATTTCAGCGATACTTGTTCACCGATGAAAGCTCGCACTTTAGGACTGGCTTTAATTTCCAGGGAAAGAGCATTGCAGACACCTGATGGAACAAGCATAAAAGACGAGGATTAGATTCTTGTTATCTGTGAGGCGCAGGAGTGATGATGTCCCAAAGGTATCGATGCATGTACAGCTCAAACACAGTCCAAAGACCGAAGCACAGCAGTGACTACCTCCCCTATAATGAAATTTAAAGAAAAGCAGACAACTTCCCTAACCTATTCTCGGTGGGATTGGAACTAGCCCCAATTAAAGTATTTATCTGGAAAATACCACCAAGAGCCTACAGACATTTAGATATGGAGATAAAGAGCTGAGAAACCGAATCAGCTGGCTCTTTGATGAGTTGCAAAGTGCCAGCTTTAGACTACTTCACGGCAGTTCCAGCTCTGTGTGTCTTGCCCCAGAGCGATATAGCCAGTGACTTGCACACGCACCGGGTCGGGAGTCACCCTGCAGCACCAAGTGCTCTTCTTGTTTTCAGTGTGTGCAACGACTTCTGCCTCATCTGCCTACCGTGATGCTCCAGCCAGGGATGAGGTCAGCCTGCCCAGCTTTCAGCAGGAGTATCCTTCGAATCCTCCCTTTCACAAACCTCCTGCTCCTGGCTTATGAAGATTTCTTATGGTGATACTCTGCATGAAGTTCTGCTCTAATTGTCACAGCGGACTCCTCTGCCGTGCAGGCTCAGAAGGAGCAGGCACAGATTTCTATTCCCATTTGCCAGTTCCCGTGCAAGTTTCTGGCGTTGCCCACCTGTTTCGCAGCTACCAATACAAAACGTAGGGCTCTGGACAACACGCTCCTTTTGCTACCAGCTGAGAGCCTGGAAGTCTCGGGCGCAGCTAGCCGGGCCTTGGCAAGGCAAGCAGAGATGGGACAAAGGCGCCCGCGGCTGAGTGCGGGCGGCCGGCAGAGCGCCGGCTGCCGAAACCAACGCTGCCGGCCGCCCACCGTCCCTGCTGCCGGGGCTGCGTTCACCCCACGGCCCGCCGCCAGCTCTCCTGCCCTTTCCAGCGCTCCCCGCGCACGGGCCCGCGCCGCACAGCGAAGCCGGAGCCCGGAGCGGCCCGCGGCCGGCCGCCCCCCCCGCTCCGGAACGGCCCTTCCCAGACGCTCCGAGCCCACCACCGCCCCGCGGACCATCCTCGCCGCGGAGGCCGCCGCCCCCGGAGCCGCCTGCCGGGCGCCCGCAGCCCGGCTCCCGTTAGGGACTCCCAGCCAGGCTCCACCGCGAACACAGCCGAGCAAAGCCGGGCCGGGCCGGGCCGGTCCCGGCCGGTCCCCGTCCCACCCCGCCGCTCCCCTGCCCGCCGCGGCAGCCGCCGGAGACGGGAGGCCCCGCACCCGGCGCGCCCCTCGTTACCGAGCAGAAGCAGGATCCCCCGCGGAAGGAGGAGGAGGCCGCCGCCGCCGGCCGCCGCCTCGCCGCACCGCATCCCGGCGCCGCTCAGGGCCGCAACATGGCGGCTCACCTGCGGGCAGCGCAGGTGAGGGCGGGGGCAGCCCCAAGATGGCCGCCCCGCGTCGCCATGGCGACGGGTCGCCTCGCACCTGGGGCGGCCGCGCAGGCCCCGGCGGTGCGCGCCCCTCGCCGCCGGGAGCGGAGGTGCCCGGCGCCGCCACGGGGGACGGGGGCACCGGCCCTGCTGGGCTCCGGGCTCTCTGCCCCCGCGGGGAGCAGCGGGCCCGGCCTTCCTGGCGGCCGGCGGCGCGCCCGAACTCCCCGGGCCGTCCGTTTCTGGGTTGGCCGGTGGGCTGTGTTGAGGTACCTTTCAGAGCAGCAAACCCACGCGTGTGAGGGACTGCGCGTCTCCCGTGTCGCAGCGCTCGCGTAACACCGTCACTGCTCTCCGCAAGGCCCTTTATTTATGACACGCAGGATTGAAAATGGAAACATACAAACAGACAATATGGCCAGCAGATTACAGGCGGCGTTGTAAAGTCATAAAGATGCTCTTTAAACAAACGG
The DNA here is from genome assembly GCA_009819775.1 of Phoenicopterus ruber ruber. Taxonomy (NCBI): domain Eukaryota; kingdom Metazoa; phylum Chordata; class Aves; order Phoenicopteriformes; family Phoenicopteridae; genus Phoenicopterus; species Phoenicopterus ruber. Next base: position 6,947,371 of record CM020237.1, on the reverse strand, counting down.
GCTGATGTTTTGATTTGGTGCTGGTTAAATACTGTAACAGCTTTGTGGTTTCAATCATTTGGGGCTTCATTTGCCTTAGAGAGATTAAGCCTATGGAAGTACAGGGTACGTGCTAAGTGAGCCCATCAAACGCTGGGGCGAGACGCGCTGGTGTTTGCCCGGGCGATGAACGGCACCCGGCGAAAGCGGGGTGTTGCTGCTGCTGTCGTCGGAAGCCTGGCACCGTGCTCGCAGCCACTGCCGCTGCTACCGCACCGGACCGCGCACCACCAGAGCATCCCTCGCTCGGGGCAGTCTCTGAGCTCGAGCCGCAGCAGCCGCTGCCAGCCAAAGGTTCGGGGCACCTGCTCCCTCAGCGGGAAGGAGGGGAGCAGGGCTGGAGGGCCGAGGGGAGAGGAGGTCAGCGTTGGGATGAGCCGGCAGAGCGGGAGTGGGAAAAGGAGGGGAGGTGCTGGGGCGCGTGGCCACGCGCTGCACGGCAGAAGGCAGCGTCCGCAGCTGCCGTAGCTACAAAGCCTCCTGAAGCTGCAAGAGATCAATAAGAAAAACACACCCGCTGGTAAACGTTATCCCTAGTAAGAAACAGCATACATTCCCGAGCTGTAATACTTCCCATTTAAAGTAGCAAAGAGATTTTAAGGACGTTGTAGCGACTGGCTGCTCCTCTGATCCCTCACGCAGTCGGTCTTCCTTTTCGTGACATCAAAGAGGATTTTGAGGGAGGAAAAATAGGGCAACACAAATGCACCGTGCGATTTTTAAGGTGCAAGAGTGCGTCTGCTCAGACACTTTGAAAATCTCTGGTCAGTCTGCTATCTTGGCATTTTGTTCAAATCTTTTGGCATTTTTTCATCTTCAGGGCAGCTTTCTTCACATTCCGCAGGTGTGAAGATTAAGGCAAGTTCCTTGTTCATGGGGCAAGTTCCTCCTGCTTTGCTTCAATGCAGGAAATGTACGACTTATGTCAATGCCATCCTCTTTCCTCGCAAGAATTTCAGGTTGAGCAGGGATACCACACTCGCAGCATGAGGCGTCTGTAATTCAGCTTTGTTCTAACAAACATCCGAAATTACAAGCTTTTCACCACCTGCTTTAGAAGTACCTAAGAAGAAGAAGAAAACCAAAACAGATTCATTACTCAGGGTTATTGCTGAAAGCAAAAATAGTAGAGGCAACTGCTGACCTCAGAAATTGAGTGGGTAAAAATTACGCTGAAATGTTTCAGCAAAGCCAGCAAATCTGGAAACAGTTTCAGTCTTCCTGTAGCAATTTTAAAACAATAAAGATTAAATGAATCAAAAAGCAGACTCAAAACTGGTGAAAGGAAATGAATTCATTCCTCTTTATCCACAAAGCAGGCATGTCACGGAAAGCAGCGACAACGGCTTTCCTACAAATGATCCTCAACGCTAGGGTGGAGAAATCTCTTCTACGGTTAAGCAGCGGTTCTGTCTCCCCTGCCTGTGCAGTGGTCAGTCTCTCTCCGAAGCTCCTCAAGAGCAAAGCGTGACTGTGGTCCCAGTTGTTTCTGCTTATGGCCATCACGGCCTGTTGACTGTGAACAGAACTGAAACAGCTAAGTAAAGCTGTCTCAGAAAGTCTGCAGTAACACCGAGACATTAATTCGAGAACGTTTGAACGGATACCTGCATTGTACATACCATCGAAGACCTCTAGTCTTCTAATGGACTGGCTTCCTTTTCCTCCGTAACCTTCAGATTCTCCTTTTCCTCCGTAACCTTCAGATTCTCCTTTTCTTTACTGTTACAAAAAAAGGGGAGGGAAACAAGAAAAAAAAGCCCAAATCGGCATCAGATATCCTGAGCAGTAGAGGAGTCATGTTCTGAGTTGCACGTAACATACATAACATATAACAAGAAGTTACATGCTAAGATAATAAGCGTGCTACGGGCACGGTGCCCACAGTGTCGGGTTCACGGCGGAAAGAACAGAGTGATCATCTGCCGACTACCTCCACAACAGCTGGGTCCTTCTCTGAGCGAGGAGCCCCCGTGAAGGGCAAGAGCAAAACGAGGACGCCAAAGCTCGTTCATGCTGGGGCTCTGTTGGTTATTGCAAGCAGCCAGTTATTGCTAATTGTGCCGGCAGTTTCGCGTTGTAGACGCTTAGTGTAGGGTCCCGGCCAATGGTTCGGAATAGCTACAAAGATACATTCGACAAGCTTTCCCAGAAGCCTTTCTCTCTCTCACCCGTCCTTACAGTTCAACGGCTGCCACCTCGATCCTCTTCTCTCGCGCTTTCTTCCGATGGTGCTGACAGGCAATCACAACCGTCACCACGATGATCATCAGAACGCAAGCAGACCCGATGGCCATGGCCAGGTAGTGGATCTCCGAGAAATGCACTGCGTGGAGAGAAACAGATAAATGAACAAGAGGGACACGCAGGGGGCTCTTGCTGTGAGGCTGGGAACCTGGATCCGTGAACGCAACCTTTCCCCAGGCTCCTTTTTTCCTTGTATCCATTAACCACCCTCATGCTTTCTCTTTATAGTCCCGCCTCTTCCATACATTTTCCCAAATGTGGAGGAAGACCTGCCGATGCTTCGCACCGGCTCGATCCGCATGCCCTCTGGTGGGGTTCTTGGCCTCTCACCTTTCTGCACGACCCTGAGTCGCACTTCACCAACTGTGCCACCAACGTCCGGCGGGTTCTTCACCTGGCAGGTGAATGTCCCGTTGTCGGTGGGCTGCAAATTCCAGATAATGATGGAAACATCGTAACGCTCAATATTCCCATCCCAGGTGACTCGCTCCTTAAACCGCCCAGTAGACAGCTTGTAGGGCTCCTTCAGGTAATAAAATATCTACAAGAAAGAGAGGAAGCCGTCATTCCTACGCGCCGTGCAGTGTTTGTGATGGAAGCAGCGTGTGAAAGTGGAGCGGCACCGGCTGAGGCTGTGTTGGAGAGCTGCGTTGGCCCAGTCGCTCTCAGAGGAACTCAGGCCGCTTCAAAAGACAGCGCCTTGTGCGTTTCAGCTGCGCTTGCCCGTACCCACGCCTGGAATTTCTGCAGTCGCTGGGCTTACCCAGTGCCGGGCCTTGGGACTGGTTTGCTGGGGCAAGTGCGCATCCATGAAATGGAGCGTAAGGGTCTCACTCACCGGCTCGTGAGAGCTCAGGTCCTCGGGCTGGAAGTTCCAGGTCGCTGACAGGCGCTGGCTAATAGGGCTGCTGCTGGAAAAGGTGCATTTTAACCGCAGGTTAGTGCCGTTCACAGCATCCACCTCCTTGGAAGTGTGAACTTCCACGGCTGCCGCAGGCCACAGTGCTGCAGGGAAAACAGCGAGGGTTAGAGGTAAAGAAAACTGCTGTGTAGGAGTAACCTCATCACTTTTCCTTATCTGCATTTAGTCTATGCAGGAGCCTGCCTTATCTGTCCCTGTCAATGTTTGACCTGACACGCAGATGTAATTACTGAGGCGGGTGATCCTGCGTATGCAGAACCCAAGAGATCCCCCGTGCCTCGTGGATTTTGTCGGTTGATACGCAAGCTGCGCAGTGGCGGTTTCAAGGGAGTCTGCACGCGGCTGAACTGCCAGTGCAGGGCTTGCTTTGTAGTTTTGTGGCTGCACAGTGAAACGCTTACAGGTCTGATAACTGGTTGAGAGAGGACCACTGAGAAGGACGTGCCTACAGGCACAACAGGCTTTGTTTTGGGGGGAAACGTCTCTCTTCAGGCATGAGCAAACTTGACATCTAGGAAGGGCGACGCTGTTGTAAATGCCGCCCCTCCTTAAATACGCACTGGCTCCTGACCGGCACTAAAGATACCATACAACTTTTCATGTGCTTGTCCTCGTCACATGTTCACAAGCGATTACACTCTACTGCACTCAAGTCCCCGAGGAGATTTCTTCAGAAAAGCGGTCCTGCCCTTCCGAGTAGGACGGCCGAGCCCCAAGAAGCAATTTCTGTTTCCCATGCTAGAGCTTTCCTTTACACACGTCGTATCGTCAGCCTGAGTGGCATACACACCGTGGTGGAAACCGCTCTGACTGATGTGCCAAGTGCCTGTTAGAAGATTGATAGCCCAGCTGGACAACTATAGTCAAATACAGTCAGGCTGAGGAACTCTACAGGAAATCCTCACGGTGAATCAGGAAGCATTTGTCTGTCAAAGAAACATCCTCCGTTAACCAAACCACCGCAGCCGCCGCTTTAAAGATAAGGTAGCATCGAGTTAGACTATCCCGAAAGAGAAACACTCGACAAGAGAGAGAGCATGGAGGCACAGAAGGAAGACAAATGAAAAGTAGGAAAGCCAAAGGGTTGCTGGTGAAGATGCCTCTCACGCCCGAGCCCTAGGTGTGCTCTGCCTTGCCCTGCCGTTCCAGACAGAGTTCGCTCGCTCTGGCAGATGGGTGCTACCGAAACGGTGGTGCTGCAAGTTCTCGCTTTTCTCCCTGCCGTCGCTGTGTTGCTTGCCTGTCCGCGGTACCTCCCCGAGTTACTGGGTTAGTTTCCACCAAACAGCAGTGCCGAGCTAAAAATCTTGCTGCTGCTGGAAGGGACAGTCCTCCCTGCTCCTGGTCATGAGCTCCCATTAGTTTCCTTTTGCTCACTGCTCAAACTAGCCCAGCAGAAAAAGAAAATATTAATAATATCCCGTCACTTTAGGAAGATGAGTTAACTCGCCCCAGTGTGATTCAAGAAAAAAAAAAGCTTATCTGGGGTTGTAAAACATGGCTTCATAATAAAGATGATCGACACAATTCTTGTATTTGAAAATAATTTATAACCAAAGACTGCCTTGCCAAATAGTGTTTTTTCTCAAAGGAGAAAACATTTGAAATGCCAAAACATTGAAGACGTTCACATTTGAAAATCTTCATTGGCAGAGATCGTGTTTCTCATCCAAAGTTTCGGTGTCAAATCTTTTCATTTTAAACTCCTGTGGGAACAACTGTGGGAAATAAGCGTAAAAGACTTTCTTCAAGACAGATTGCCAAGTGTATCTGTGTGCTGATGCATTTGAGGAAGGAGGACATGGTGGTCTTACATTCCAGCTATATTGATATAAACCACTGAAAAGTCAAGCGAGTTTATTGTCGGTCTGGAAGCGTTGCTGTGTAAAGGATCTAAACCCAGTGCTGCTTAATAATCTCTGGGTGTCTAGTAACTAAGATACCAAAAAAACTTCTAGGATTAAAGTCCAGATTCCTGGTATAGGAGAAAAAAAGCTGTGTAAGAGAGCTCAGAATGAGATCAGTGTTCTTCTTCCGCTTGAACACACCTAAACCTGTTTGTCAAAGAAACTCAATCGCTTCGTGTCACTTGCAGTGAAGCCCGGACCGAAAGAATCGCAGCAATTGTCCACAATCTGAGACTCCTATGGAGTCGCTGCCTTAATGAGCGTGACAATTAAGGGATCAGAAGAGGAAAGTCAAGATGGGTTGGACTCGATGACCTTAAAGGCCTTTTCCAACCCAAACGACTCTGATTCTACGGCGCCCGGGGCTGGAGAGTGCCAGGTTTCCTTACCTCGGAGCTGCACCTCGAGGAAGAGCACAGCACCCAGCCAGCTGGGGCCATGCATCGGGAAGGCAAGCCTGTACGCCGCGGGTTGAGCAGTGCCGGAACGAGGAATTCGTTTCAGGTTCTCAATAACCGGGTGAAAGATGAGTTTCTCAAAGCCTTCCCCGCACAGGAGAGCAGATTCCTTTCTCCGCGCTCGGCCTGCGAGGCAACGCGGGTGCTCCTTCCTGCCTGAGTCAGCGCGCGCTCCCTGCCCTTGCGCTGCAAGGCAAGGTGCGGCCGGCGCAGCTCCCTGCTGTGCGCAAACCAGGGAGGTTTTCAAGGTAAGATTAACTTCTCCTGCCTCCCATATTCCTTTGCTCTTCTGTGTTGCAATCAGCTGTCCTCCCAGCTTCCTCCCGAAACCACTCCCCTCTCGTGGGAGGCAATTTGGCTCCCGAAAGAAAAGTTGCCTGAAGGTGTTCATAGGTAGCCTGAAGGAATGAGGGCCATTTGCTTGGCAAACACCCGCAAAGAATCCAAAAAAAGCAGCCCAAGCCAGACAGTCTGTGGCAGCAGTGTGGGCGCACACCCAGAGGATGGCAATCTCCTCCTGAAACACAGACACCCACGGTAAAATCAAGTGATCGTTATAACGTCACCTGGTTGCAGCCATCCCGCAGAAGAACTGCATGAACCGGTGCTCCCAAAGTTCTTGGAAGAGCCAAACGACGTGAGCCCAGGCCGGTGGTAGTGCGGGCACTGCCGGGGAAACCCCGCTGCGCTCGCCAAGCGGCGCAGGGTACTGGAGACGCTCCGTGCGACGCAAAATATTTTCCTGGTGGCACGTGGCAGTTGTGAGAGCGTGAAACCGAGTTGCGCACGTGTGTTGGCAAAACAAGGATGTTTGCGTTCGAAGCCCGTAAATCTCTTCAAGAGCAGAGCCTGCTGCTGGCTGTGGCTGCGTTTGTGTCTGGTCCACGGTCTAGTCCCAAGAAGTCATCGCAGGCTGTGAGCGTGCGTCGTGACCGGTGCTAGTTCTCCTCGCAGTGGTGCCAAGGCAGGGACGGGGAGGATGCCCTAATCTCTGGATGTTTTGAAGGGCTGCCTTCATCTCGGAGCTGGGGAGCAGAGGGAGGGCAGAGCTGCTGTGCAGCAGCGTGGGCTCCGATTGGGACCTTTCGGATTGCCTGGGACACGCTGAGAGGATGCCAGAACTGGCCAGAACAAGGTTTTGGTGGAAAGAGGACAGCAGCAGGACTCTCAGACTTTCCGCTAACGAGCAACCATGTGGACACCTCTCCTCCCACTTGCTGTTGTAACATCCTTGCGGCAGTTTCTGAATTTGGTTTTAACTTTGAAACTTCACGCTACAAATTTGGCAACGCAGAAAAGCACCGAGGCCACCAGGCTCACGGTTTGTCCACAGAACAGCACGGTGAATCTCATCGCTGCTAATAGCTCGGAGATACCGGGTATCTCTATTTTCACAGGAATAATTTGGCCACGTGTTACCCCTGCCCCACTGCATCTCCCCAGATTTCCACTCAGTTACTATTCCAAAACATCATCTCCGTTTCCTTCATTGCCATTATAAATATTTGTAAGGCTGGGGGGTTTGTTTGTTTGTTTTGCAAACCGGACACTTTTGCCTTTTCAGATCTTGTTCCGAGTCTCTGCGGGGCAGTGCTCGGCCGTCCATTTGCTGCCACCTCCTCAGATCCTCTCTCTGCACAGCAGCAACTTCTTGCCCCCGGGCAGCCCGTGCAGAGCCCGGCGGGACACGCGTGTCTCTCGCTGTCACGCCGGCCACGCAGCACCGCCGCTGGCTCCCACTTGAGACCACGTTTGTGTAACACACAGGCCTGGGAAGAGGGTCCGGTTCTACTTGCAGGCTTTTACTAACCTTCAACATCTTGTTTCAAAACGTGCTGCCTCCAACTGTTGAGAGAGGACCGTGTCCCTGGCACCCTTGCTGTAACCTAAGTTCCCCGACGTTTCATTTTCAAACAGAAATAAGCAAAAGGAAGATCTGACAGCTAAAGAGAGCACCTCAAGAAATGAAACGGGGCCCGCAGCATTATGACGTTGAACGGTGAGCTCTTGGGAAGGAGCAAGAAGCCGGCTCATCCATCCCGGCACCTGGGAAGGCGTCCCTTGGGACGTGCGGCAGACGGAGGAACGCGGTGCGTCCTTGCGGAAGGAGGGAGCCTCGGCTGGCTTTGCGGCGCCCGCTTCGGACGCGGGCCCCCGAATCCCCGCCATTCCCACAGCCGTGGGAGCAGCTCTGCCGCCTCTGGAGGCTTCAAGCGGAGGGCACAGGCAAGACGGCTCCTTCCCGCTCCCTCCGTGCCAGCATCCCTGCTGGAAGCAGGGCTCGGAACGGCCGCTGCCCCGCTCCCACGGACGGGGGGGCTTTGGGAAGCGGGCGCTCGCTGCCCGCGGGCTCCCCGGAGCGGCCGGCGTGGGCGAGCGCTGGCGGGGCAGGAGCCCCCCCTAGCGGAACCCGCCGCGGCCACGCGCGGTGCGCGCTGCGTGGGACCCTCGCGGGGCAGCGCGGAGGCGTGCGGGCGCGGGGCGCGGCTGGAAGGGCGGCAGCTGGCGAGACAGAGGCTTCCTCCGCCCGGCCAGCCTTCCCCCCGCGTGTGCCGTTCGTGGGGGCTGCCGGACCGGCGCGGAGACAGCCACGAGCGCGACGTAAAGAAATCAAGCTGATGTTATTGTAGGCGCAATTCGTAACATGAGTGCGAGCGCTGCGTGAAAATGTAGAATCGCTTTTGCAGTCTCACGTTGAAACCGAAGAGCACCACAGACGAGCGAGTTCGCTCCCAACGGGAGAGCGTGTGGCCGAGGCGCTGTGGGGAGCAGGGCCTGAGCCTCAGGTCGGCGGCTGGCAGCAGGGCTTGCTGTGCCCGGCCACCGCTCTCGCCGCGCTCCTCGCCGCGCTCCTCGCTGTCACGCCGTGTGCGGAGCGGGGTCTGGACGAGGGGCTGGCAAACGCCACTCTCGAAGAGGCGGCAGGAATAAATGGGTTGTGTCAGAGCAAAATAACAAAAGTAGAGTCTAGATTGCATCGTCAGTGACTAAACCCCCCGGGTTTTACAGCCTGGCACTTAGAGGCTCATTTCTGCTGGCCGTACAGTGTCTCGGGTGCTGAGCTTCTTGTAGCGTTTCTGGTTCCTTTGTTTATTCCCTCCTACGTTAAGTTGCTTGCAGTAGTTGGAATTTCAGAAACACTCGCTTTGAAAAGTTGTTCGGAAGGTCCTGACGGCAAATCTAATCCAGGCTCGTTTCTCTCTCCGGCTGCTCCCAGGGCAGTTACGACAGGTCTGAGACGTGAACTGGGCTGGTGCAGAGCAGCCACCCCTCACTGTCAGTGACGTTCCGTGCAGACATTTTGAGCCTCTGCACTTCCTGACACGGGCTTATTTTATCATACGTGTTCCGTGTCTTTCTTGGCCGCTTGCAGGTTTCGCTGGAAACGGTGAGTCTCCCCAGCACTGCTCAGTTCGTTGCCGTACACAATTCTGGGAAAAAATCTTGGGCCTCTTTCTTGTAAGCGAGAACTTGAAAAGCCAACGTGTTCGTTCTTCCCTCGCAGCGCGCCTCAGTGATGCCAATCTGATGCGGTAGAGAAGAACACGAGAAGGAGGAACGCGAGGATGAGGCCGGAGCGGTCCTTGCCTCTCCTGGGACTCCTGCTCTGCGTGGGTGAGTAGAGCCGGCCGGGAATCCGCGGGGGGGGCGGCCGGGGGGCCGCAGAGGAGAAGGCACCGGGGCGTGCGGGCGGTGTTGCGAAGGACCCACAGCCACATGTCCTGCAAGTGGCGCGTAGAGTGGCTGCGGAGCTGCTGCCGCTCTCCCGAGCGAGCGTTCCCTCCGGGCGCAGGTTGCAGGGGCAGAGAAGCGGGAATGCAACCCTCTCCGGCTCGAGGAAAGAACCGAAGGTCCCCAGTGAATTCTTGCTTACTAGCTGATTCACCTGGTCTCCAAACTTGACGCAGCAGGGTTGGAGCTAGACGCACTGCTTTCTGCAGCAGCGTGAGCTAGAAGGTTCTGCGGTTTTAATTTTATTTCTACGCTTTATTCGTGCACTTTTCTTAAACCGTTTTGGGATCGTGAGTGCGTAACTTCAGTTCAGATTGACTGGGATATCATGGGAGGGGCAGCAATTTCCATGTTGCCGGTTTGAACTGACCAGCGTTTAGAAAGCTGCTTTAGGACGAAGTGCAGAGTATCTGTAAAGACTATAAAGCAGCTGGTAACTATGAGAGATAAGTTTGAAAGATAATGGAAAGACGATACAGTAAGACTACAGCTACTCTGCCTACGTGCTGCAAATACCAACCGCTATTCTTTGAGAAGACTGAAAACATGCGGTTTAGCGACGGCCTGTTCATTTTTTCAAACGTAAATTCATCTTATATAAAGAAAAAAAGCGTCAGAGCACCTTCTCTCCCGCCAAGTCCTATGCCCGTGGCATTTCAAATCTGTAATTTTGTTACAAGTAACCCCTGTTGTAAAGCGAGCATTACCCGGGATGAGACAACAGCGCTGAACACGTGAATACAGGTCATTCCTTTACTTATGTTATTTGCTGTCGACAAATGTCTTTAAAGCAAATCACAAGGCTGATCCTGACCTCCTAAAAACTGTTTCTGTAATACTCCAGCTCCAGAGACTTCGATGGAGCTACTTGTTTCCTACCAAGAGAGAAAAATCACATAGGTAAACTGCTTTACAGCGTTAAATCAAGCCTCAGGGTCCAATCCTCCAGTGAGTACGCTCTTGCAGAGGACGGTGGTTCTTACTGCAGAAACCAGGCGTGATTTTCCAGCGGTCTTTGGTCCGTGATAATACAGCAAAATTGCTTGGTGTACAGCTTGCAATAACCCTTTTTCTAAACCGCGTCGGCAAATTATTCAGATTTCCATTCTGCATTGGTCTGTGTTAAAAATGGCTTCCAAAGGAAAAGACTTCGTCTCAAAACCGCATCCTGTCTCAGCTAACAGAACGCTTCTGGTGCCTGTAGCACAGATACAGGAGCATAAACATCTCTTTCAAGCAGCTGAGTTCAGAAAGGATACCCTTGAAGTAGGAATGGTGTGCGAAATCAGTAGCTAAATTACTTAACGCTTATTATTCTTTCTTTTGTAGTTGGCACCGCAGCTCAGCAGGGTAAGTGTCTTTTACCAGCATCCTTAACTATTCAGTGTGATAAAAAGAACAACTATGCCTCACAAGTGAGGACTAAAAGTCAAACAGAAATATTTGAATTTTGCAAATATCGTGGACAGGAAAAATTCCTCGTTCTTTAATTGTTACTGATCTCACTGATTGGAAAAATTGGCTGCCGTGAATTATCCCTGATTATTGCTAGTGATCCAACAGCAACAAGCAGTAAGGTAATAGCGGGCTGACTTGTTAACGCTTACTATTCTCTCCTTTACAGACGATACCGAAGAACAGGAGGGTAAGTGTATTTTACCAGCATTCTTAACTCTTTAGCGTGACATAAAGACTGGAGGTGCCTCACGGGTGAGGAGTAAAAGGCAGATAGAAATATTTGAGTTCAAACAGTATTTTAGGAGGAAAAAAATTCCTGTTTGTTAGTTGCTGCTGTCGTCACCGAACAGAAAAATCAGCTCTAACGAGTTGCCTCTAATTACTGCCAGCGGTCTCCAAGCAGGGTTGGCCACTTGCAGAGACCAGCAAGCGTGGGGATGAACAGAACGACGAATGGCAGGTGCACGGCCTCTCTGACGTGAACACTCTGTGATGGTATTTTGCTACTGTTTAGCGTTGCAAAGAATCAGTGTAAAAAATTACAGGAAAACATGCGTGCAGAGGACACGTACACAGGGAATTTACATTACACCATGAAATCAAAGGCAGTTTGCGAGCAAACTGTAGTGGTGGGCGCAAGGGTGGGCGGGGAAGCCTGCTCAGAAGCCGTTTGTAATGCTGGTTTCCCTTCTCGTTGGCCCGTCTCCCAACAAAGAATTCCTGGTGGAGATTTCCGGAACCACGGTGACAATCACGTGTCCCGTGAACAAAGACACCGTCACCTGGGAGGTAAATGGGGAAAAAAAAACACACTTGAAGGAGAGGAAGTACGTTATAGACAACCATGACAGCTCTACTCTCAACGTGAGTTGCTCGGCGGAAGACAAGCGGTATGAATTGTACCTGAATGCCAGAGGTGAGTGAAAAAGCACTCAGTCTACGGGCTAAGATAAAGTTACGCACTTCGGTGACCGACATTAGGAGCTGAGACCTGATTTTCAGCGTGGCCGGGCTGGGTGAATGCGATTCTGCTGAGGCCCTTCCCGCTCTGCGTGGGCAGTAAAAGAGTCCCAGCGCACATTTTTGGCAAAAGGAATCTCCCGCCTCTCTATGCCTTTCCCTTCCGCTGTCCTCGAGCTGGTCGCGCGTCAATGGTTCCCGCATATACACCGCGCGATCTTTTTTGTACAGCTTCTGCCGCGCTACGAGGCAAGAGTAACGTCTGTCACAAAGGCCAGAGGCATTTGCTGTCTTGCGGAGTGGAGAACTCCCATCTGGAGCACACAGCCTGGTTTCTGTGAGCCATCAGCCGGGGGGAGTTCACCTCCACCCCGACAGAGTGATTCACGGCTCGGAGCCATTTGAAATTTGGGCAGCTGCTCTGCACGCAGGACTTGGAGGCCAGCACAGGCAGAGGGGCGCTGGTCCGGGGGACGGTTTGCGCTCTCCGGCTCGGGCCATGCAAACAGCAGAGCGTCGCGGAGGAGCTCGCACACACCGGCCTTCGGTCTGCGTCTCTTTGCAGACCGAGGTGGCGGGGCGGACTGAGTAGCCTGTGCTGTCCCCCTTCCCTTCTGCTTGCTCTTTTCTCCCCCCGCCCAGAACTGTACCTTTTCTAAGCACTAAGCAGATGAGCGAGGCCTGGACTTTCCTTGCTGGAAAGGAAGGGCGCCCGACTCTGAGCACCTTCATCCCTCCTCCTGGCAGTGTGCGCAAATTGCGAGGAGCTGGATGCCTTGGCAGTGACAGGGATCATCACCGCGGATCTTCTCATCACCTTCGGGGTGCTGATTCTGGTCTATTACTTCAGCAAAGACAGGAAGGGGAGAGCAAGCGCTACTGCTGGCGGTCAGCCACGAGGTAAGAGCCATTTCAGGCATCTCTGCTCTCCGTGATGTCCGCTAAGCCCTAAATTAAGCACTTGCCCCTGCTGAGTGACGGAGCATCCTCTCTTCCCCCTAAGCCTCCGAGACCTCGCCAAACAATGCTCCTGCTTGCCACGTCTGTTGCTCCGGGCTGCCTTCTTATATGGGATGGGCGCGACTGCCGTGTTGTGTCAAAGGCTTCCTGCCCGCTTCGGAGGCGGCTGTGCAGCAGCACCGAGCCCGTGCTGAAGCGAACCCTCTACGGCGGATGCTCGGCTTGCAAGCGTAGCTGCAAACCCGCCCTGGCCCTGGCCCACGCAGCTGCTGTCTCAGGCAGCCAAAGACCAAGAATCGGGCCTGCACACAGAACACGTGATTAGAAATCGTAGTGTTATTAAAACCATAAATCTGAATTTCTGGCTTCTGAGGCCATGGGTTGGTGACCCAGTGGGTCCAGCAGCAGGGCTCATGGGTTGTAAATGCCGGGGTAAAGTGACGCAGGGTGGTGACCTCACGATGGTGGTTCAGATTTGTTCAAGAAGTGTTGACAGTGAGGATTGTACCGAGAGATTGCCTGTCAGACGGCTACCGTGGGTGCTCACCATGGTATGCGTTACCCTGGCGTCCTCTCCGTGAAAGTCCCTCGTGCCGCGTTATAGGAACCATCACCAAGGATGGCCTCTCTCTGCCTCTGTTGCAGGTCAGAAGATGCAGCGTCCTCCCCCCGTTCCAAACCCGGACTATGAGGTATGGAGAACCTGCTTTTCTTCCATCTCTCTTTGCCGGTTGGGGAGGGCTGGGAATCTGTAGTTATCCTTTTTGCTCCTTTGAAGACGCATCCGCTCAACCTGCAAGCTTTCCCGGGAGCGGAGGAAAAAGGTGGGGAGGGTGGAGCCTCTTCTGGCGCTGACACAGGGAGCCGGGAGCAGAACCGCAGCTTCTGGTGCATGCTACCAGAGCAGCGCCACGCCTGCGCTCTCTGTTGTAGTTTTCTCCACGTATTGTGTGGACCAAGACCCTGGCATTGTTTGTGTTAAGAAGGATTCCCAAACTAACACCTTCTGCCGTTCCCACAGCCCATCCGGAAAGGCCAGCGGGAAGTGTATGCGGGCCTGGAATCCAGGGGCTTCTGAAATTCCCACGGATGACAGGCTGGAAGACAGCGGCAGAGGGGCTAAGCGCTTCTGCCCCGCGCGGTACCGATTCTCTGCAGGCTTGCTGAAGCCTAGGCGTTTTGGGGTAAGCCAGGCAGCTACGCAGGACAGGCGCCCTGCTGCCTCGCCTGTCCCACCCTGACGTGTTCCTCCGGCCTCCAGTTTGGCATTAGGGAAAAGAAACAAATGAGCATATCGGCAAGAGAAGTTTTCCTTCTCATTAAAGGATTGCAGCCTCACTTGTGGTTCCTGGCTCCTTTCTCTTCCCACTTCTCTCTCTCTGCTCCACTTGCGTGCTCTGGTTTTCCCTCCCATTTAATTTCTGCCCCGAGTGCCTCCACTTGCTCCCCGTGCCTCCCTGGGCAGCTAGCGGGCAAAGAGCGGGTCCTTCTCAGAGGGACCGGCCTCTCACCTTGTCCCGCTCTCACGTTCGTAGCCTATCTTGGCTTTGCTGCCCAGGATTGTAACAAAAGGAATAGAGGCAGGCAGTATATTAAAAACAAAATGGTACGTCTTTATAGAAAAGCCGCTGCTTTGAATGAAAATATTTCAATCAAAAAGAACAATTTTCCTTTTAAAAATCCGAGAAGCACTTCTACCAGTACGCGTGGACCGACCTGTTCATCCTCCGGCCCTTCTTCTGTAGGAAATGAGTGGGGCTGAGTACCACTTTGCATCCCGCGACCTTCGTGTTTCCGACCTCCAGCAGAACATCCTCATAGGGTCACGTGGGGATTTGCCGCCTTCCCGAGCCACCCGGAAGCCTCCTATTAGGAAATACAAGCGCTTGGCTGAGTGTTACCTCTTTGTTACTATTAAGTAGCGGGGCTCTTGGATATTTCAGCTAAGGTTTGAACCCGCACTTAGCAGTGACTATCAGCTTTGCAGTCTGGCTGAGAGAGCGCACCAGGGATTTTCGTGTTTCCCACATTGGAGCTGAGACCCTTTGGCTCAGCCCCCGGACTAGCACTCTGCTCTGAGACAGCTTGTTCCCCGGAATTGAAACGAATGCATTGGGGCCACAGAGGTAAAGCCCGGGACCTACAAAATCCAAGAGAGCGTCAAACCCTTTTGCTAGGCTGTCCTTCTCATCCCAGAGACTTCATGGACTCCATCCGTGCTGACATTCTATAGCGTAGTCTAGGATAAACACGTTACTTGGAGTGCGTTGTACCCCAAAGGATGTACGTTTGCTGGCGGAGTTTCATTTTCCAGAGCTATCGCTCTTCGAGATTCTTGTGACCTGTCCTTTGCTGCTGCCCTTTCTCTCCCCTTTTCAGCTCTGTAACTCGAGTTCTGCCTGGGTTCTGTTAGAAAGACGGCAGGCTGCTTTGCCGTTGGTAAAGATCCGTTGTAACTTCTTTACATACATTTGAAACCTGTCATGTACTAATAAAACGGGAGACAGCACCCCCAGGTATGCATTGGGAAAGCCTTCCCCTGTGTTTTTGTCTCTGTCGAACAGTTTTTGTTAAGGGGAGTTCCCAGGTCAGGAGTCGTCTAAGACCGTGAGAGCTTCGGCGGGTCTGCGTGGTCTCACCTTGCAGCAGCCTACGAGGGGTCTGGGAGCAGGCCGCGCCGGGATGGGGGAACACAACTACACGCGCAAAAACGCACGCCGTGCCTAGGAGAGCGGGGCCTGAGAGCTGGGCAGGGGCCAACGGGAGCTGGGGAGCGGGGCTGGGGCTGCTGCCTGGGGGCACGCGAACAGCTGAGGTCCCACGCGCTCAGCACACGGACTTCAGATCCGCCTGACGGTAACAGCTGCGGTTTCCAAAGCAGCGGCAACGCGACAGGCGGGAACTTAAGGAGAAGGGCCCAAGAGATGCTGCGATGCCTGGGAACGTTTCTGCTCTAACACTGGCTGAGCGAGCCACGTTTCTGTTGCTCTGCAGAGTAACAGTTCTGAAGAAAGGAAACAGCAGCAGTGATGGGGGCTGGGGGTGGTTTAACCCTTGAGTTTCAGCACGGGGAGACGAACACCCAGCGAGTTTCATTGCTCTGCTTACCCTGCAGGATGTGGTTTTAAAGGCAGCACAGCTGGGTTTACCGTACAGGGCCCTAAACATCTCGGAGGAAGATTGCAAGATACAAAGAGCACTAACCCCCAGCAGCTCTAAAACCACTCCGGGCCACGTTCTCAGCTTCTGCAAAACATCACTGCGCCAGGGACGCCCGCTCAGCCCGGCCGTACAGCCCGTTGCCACGAATGGGACGTGAGAAGCCGGGACCACTCTGGGTGTACAAGGCCTAAAGCTTGCTTTAAGCTACACCCCAGTGCTTCTGCCACCGTTGATGGGGCTGCATGTTTGCCCAGCGTTTGCCCCAACCAGCGCCATCCCACGCCCTCCCTATCTCGGTGGGATCAGCGCCCATCCAGTGACAACATCTCTCTGCCTCTGCGCTTACCTGCGCTAGAGAAACACTTGTTTGTCCTCCCAAGGGTGAGGTGCTGAGCAGCCTCTCACAAATAGGCAAATAGTCGTAAACGTTGTCCCTGCTGGCTCTTTGATTTGTGCGGGGCACACCCGCCCGCTCTGCCCCGCGCTTCTCCTGCTCTTTGGGTGGGGTTAGCCCCCTTTGCTCAGCGCTTTGAGGTCTGACGGTGACGAAAGCGCCACGAACGAGGCAGTCTGCTGGTCGCTGGTTTTGTAAGGCTCTACCCAGATGGCTTCGCAGACCAAAGGCGGGCATCGGCATATTCTACCTGCAATGGCCGTATCAGGCGTACTCTTCCCTGGAGCAGGTTAGAGCAGAAAAGCCGCTAAGACATTATTCTGCTCCCGCGAAGAGCAAAATGTTGTCGCGTAAAGAGCCGATTGTGGCCAATTTTTATTAGGCGTTAACTCTTTTGGTGCTTACTTTATACCACTGAGTTACAAGTCAATTCACAGCCTGGTGCTCTCTGATGCCCGTCACCCAGATTCTTAGAAAAGCAGGAAAACACAACCTACAGGTGTGTGCAACTGGCACCCGGAGGCTGACCTGGTTTCCGAGGTTTCTAACTGCTCGCTGATCCCGTCTGTTATCTGCCTCCCGTTTTGGCCGTAGTCAGGCCACGTTAGCTGTTTCTGCTCAGAGCTGGGGAGCGGGGACCTTGCCAGGAGGAGCTGGGCTGGTGTGGGGAGACCCACTGCCGCTCAGTGTCTGGAAAGGTGGTTGAGCTGGGAAAGGCTCGGAAAGTTCGCTCGACTGCATCCTGTACGCAGCACCCTGGGATGGCTAGCGAGCCCGAAAGAGGGGCTGCGAATGCCCCCCGAAAGATCCCTGGCCTGGGCACAAAGGTGGGTCGCTCTCCCGTGGGCTGCAGAGGCAGGGGCTGGAGGAGCCTCCCAAGAACGTGAGGTGCGGGGAGCGTGGGCTGCCTCCGGCCTGCGCTGCCTGGCCAGCTCCGCCGCCACGTTTTGCACGGTCTCTGCGGCAAGTTTTTGTCCTCTCTGCTGTTTCCATTTCCTTCGGGCCCGGCCCCGGCGAGCTTTTCTGGGGAGCCACCACGGCTTGCTGCTTTGCTCACGCTTCACTCCCCGAAGCACTGAGGCGACTTGCAGACTCTTCTCGGTGTGAAGGACCTGGCAAGCCTCTGCGGTTTGGAGACTGCGATTAGATGCCAAGCCCTGCACGCGCGGAGGAAACGTGCTCCTGACCTCCCTTCTGCCAGCCCCCCAGCTCTCTCCCGGGGACTGAGGCACGCAGGGGTGACGCAGACCCTGCTGAGTGTCGCTGTGCTCCCGGTGTCCCCGCTCCCCATTCTGGAAGGGGAGTTAAATGAGACAAAGCCTCTGCTACGGGCAGGGGCGGTAACCCTCTCCCCTCACAAGGTCCGCCATCCCCAGCTTCAGCAACGGACCGGAATGCCATTTGGATCCTGGCACACAGAGGTGGCACAGCCGCGGGGACCTGCCTGCACTGGGACGGGCAGGAGCCTTACGGCTCTGCAGGGATCCAGGCAGATCGCATCCAGCGTGCCCCTTCCCCAGCAACTGCGCAGCTCCCCAGGCCTCGACACAACCGAGGGAGCAGGGAGGCTATGGGACAAGCTCATCTTTAATGAGAGGGATACAGAAGCGCAAGGGGTCGTGGAAAGAGCAGAGTGCTACAAGCAGCCCATCCTGGCAAGGAGCCGGAGGGCTCTCTAGGCAAAAACCCGCACTGTCTTCTGCCAGCAGCGAGCCCGCGAAGGCAGTGCCGGGGCAGGGTACCGGTGCTCTTCGGCACTGGCGGCGGCTTTGCTGTAATATCGCTCCCGGTGTGAAGGAGTCACAGGCCCCAGCGTCTTCCCACCTCACTTGCGGGCCTTGGCAGGTGCCAGCCGGCTGTACTGTCCATCGTCCCGCTCGCCAAGTGGCTAGGAGGAAAAAGAGGCGCGACAAGCTACAACCGTCTGTCCAGCCCTGGGAGGGAGGGTGCAGGGGGAGCTGGCCCAGCCCTCCCTGAGACGACCTTTTGGCAAGCTTTGCCCCCCGCACGCAGAGCTTAACAACCCCAGAGAGTAAGAGGCAGGGGGCAGCTGAGCTTGCCCCATCCTCCAGGTCACCCAGGGGGAGGTGGCTGCGACCGCCCCAGCGAAGAGCAACCTCCAGCGCGGCCCGGCGCCTCGAGGCACCGAGCATCCCCCAGCAGCCGTGCCGTCACGGCCGCGCAGCCCCGCGCCACACAGAGGTGCTGAAGCCCACGCACACGCACGCGTGTACGCCCACGCTTACCTGGTAGAGCTGCTCGTTGGCAATCAGGTTCTGCCTGTCAGAAGCTAAACGAAGAAAGAAGGTGGTCAAGGATCAGGACGTCACGGGCAGCGTGATAAACGTTTGCAAACAAACCCAAGTGGCCGGCTGCTTTCAGCCCTAAGGTTTTACTTCCTCCGGGAGGCTCGGTGGAAAGCCCCCGCAAGGCCTCAGATGCTCCTGTGCCACCGGCTGCCGTCCCTGGGATGGCGTTTTGGTGAACCTTGTGCGTGCCGATGGCTTCTCCTGGGAAGCTGGGCTAGGGGCAGGAAGGGTACGCGGAGTGCTCACGTGGATCCCTACCCTAGGCACGCCGTGTGCCGGCTGCTGCCTGCGGCCGGCAGCGACTGGGCTCTGTGGGCAGCGACGGAAAGTCCCGAGGTACCACGCAGCTCCTAGAGACGCCCAGGCACCTCCCGCCCCCACCCGCGGGCAGCCAGCGGGGCTCTCCCCTCACCTCGCAACATGCGGCCCTTGTCGTGGCCAGTGATGCAATACATAGCGACCGCCAGGA
Source organism: Phoenicopterus ruber ruber (assembly GCA_009819775.1). Taxonomy (NCBI): domain Eukaryota; kingdom Metazoa; phylum Chordata; class Aves; order Phoenicopteriformes; family Phoenicopteridae; genus Phoenicopterus; species Phoenicopterus ruber. The sequence goes on along the minus strand of CM020237.1, from coordinate 6,928,354 downwards.
AGACGGTGGCGACGACGTCTGCGACCACAATCCCCGAGATGGTGGGAGCATCCACTTCGATGCAGTTCTGGCACACTGGAAGCCCGAAAGGACAGAAACGCTGAAAGCAGGGCCATGACCAGGACCCTGCCCCTTGGCCACCTCCGCCCTGCCGCCGGGGCCAGTCCGAGCCCAAAGGGCTCAGCCAGCTCTGCCAGTCCAGGCAGGCTCCAGTCCCAGGGCGCGAGAGGCCGGGGATTAAGTTTGGCTTGCTGCGTGAGCCAAGGCGGTGGCACGAGCTGCCACGTGTCCCCAGCACTCAGGGCAGGCCGCAGCGAGCGGCTAGCAACGCGGCAGCGTGAGTGCCGGGTAACGGCACTAAACGAGGCTGTAGAGCTCTCACGGGGACGCCGCAGGCGGGGGAACGCGCAGCCTGGCTGTTCCCAAGGGCAACCTAGGAGGAGCTGTCAGGACTTCCGCAAACTGGTGGAACCACCCTCAGACCCCGGGAAATCAGCAGTTCCCTCAAAAATTTGCCTGGGTGAAAACTCCAAGCAGTTCTGGCTGTAGAAACCAGGTTTGTGACACTTACTTCGATAGTGCACCTGGAAGCGGGACTTTTTATTTCCGCCTTCTACTTCACACACGTAGGAGCCTCTGGGATCATCGTAAATTGCGCCCAACTCCAGCCTTGTTGAGTTTCCTCTGTCTTCCCCACCTTTCAGCCACGTGATTGGACTCTGAGGGTCCGTGCATTCCAGGAACACCTTCCCACTGATTTCTTTCACGGTTACTTTCTGTCCTGTAAAAAACAGAAGGAGAGCAGAGAGATTCACAGCTGAGCTCTCAACCCTCGCAGTGGTGCAGAGCTCGGCCGTTCACGGAGACGGCTAGTGCAGAGAGCATCACGTTACGCTGTCCCCTGAGCAGCAGAAAGGCCACTGCAAACAAAAAACTCCGGAAAAAGCAGACTACCCAGCGGGAAAGTAGTCCAGTGTTCAACTGGTGGTTACGTTGGTGCAGCTCTGCGTAGTGTAGAGATCCAAATTCCCTTAGAGCGAGAACTAACCGGAATTGGGCATCTCCCTGGACTCCATTCAGAGCGTATGTGCGCGACCCTCGTCCTGCACACAGATTGCATTGGAATCGAAGCGCAACTGCAGCGAGAGACATTTCAACAGAAAGTGAAATGTTTCCACCAGCCGGGACAGGAGCCGAGCCCAAACGGGGAGGCAAAAACCCATTTGGGTTTTTATCCAAGAGTAAAAAACATTTTTAGTGAAAAGCATGCAAAAACACACACAGAATTGCTTCCTTGGCCCAAAGGCATCACCTTCAGAGTCTGCAAATGGCGAGTAAATTCCCTGTCTCGCTTGCTGAGCGCTGGAGCAGAGTACAGAACACAGCCTCTCCTGCTTGCATGTTTGTGCCGGCGCAAAGCCCCTGGCTCCTTTGGTCTAACGCCACGGTACTACCAAGTCCGACTTTACACGCTCTGTCGTTGCAAGGCAGGTCTGAGCCGTTACAGACAGCCGGGGAGTGACGCACCCGGCTCCAGACTGTCACGGCAATGGTCCAGGGCAGGCGGAGCTGTCAGAGCGATCCCGTCCTCGCGAACCATTGCACCGACCCGCTCCCTTTTCCCCACTGACGTTTACGAACCCCGGGTCTAGGTGCCCCGACGGAAAACCCCGGCAAGCCGCGGGGGCCAGCTTCCCAGCCACCCTCCCATCACCGCAGAGACGCCGGCGGCGTAAGCAGCGCGGGCGGCAGCCTCCAGGGACCACGGCGAGCGCCCAAGGGGCACGGCTGCCGACCCGCAGCAGCGCGCGGGACGAGCCCCGGCCTCGCCGTCTGCGCGGGGTCCCTCAGGCGCACTACGCCGGGGGTCTCCACGCACCGCGGCGGTCTGCGCGCCGCCGCCCCCGTTTCGGCCGTGGGGCACAGCGCTGCGGCAGCCCGTGGGCAGCGGCTGATGCCCGGGGACTTACCTCGGACGCCCCAGCTGGCCACGGCCAGGCTGGCGAGGAGTGCCCAGGCGCCCAGGACCCTTCCCCTCCTCATGGCACAAAGCGGTGGTGGCTCTTTTCTCCGCTCAGAGAAGAGGACGTGGAGAGAGCTCCTCGCCACGACGCGCCACAGGTACCGGATGGCGGGGGCTGGAGCCTGCCTCCCTCCCTCCCCCAGCAGCTGGGGGCTGTCTGCGGTGCCCTGGGCCTGCCTCCCAGCCCCAGCCGTGATACCCGCGGAAAGGCAGGAGAAGACAGCTGGGCCTGAGGTGGCAGGTCCCCCACAGCCGGGGAACCCCCCAGCAGCCATGGAGCCCCCAGCAGCCACGGTTTCCCCAGAAGCCATGGAACCCCCCCAGCAGCTATAGACGCCCAGCAATCACAGGTCCCCCAGCAGCCGTAGTTTCCCTGGAAGCCATAGAACCCCCCAGCAGCTGTGGACCCCCAGCAATCACAGGTCCCCCAGCAGCCAGGGAACCCCCAGCAGCCACGGGTCTCCCTGCAGCCAGGGAGCCCTCAGCAGCCAGGGAACCCCCAGCAGCCACGGGTCCCCCAGCAGCCATGGACCCCCAGCAGCCAGGAAGCCCCCAGCAGCTACATGTCCCCCAGCAGCCATGGACCTCCTAGCAGCCGGGGAGCCTCCCAGCATCCACAGGTCACCCCACAGCCAGGGAGCCCCCCAGCAGCCACGGGTCCCCCAGCAGCCAAGGAGCCCCCAGCAGCTGGGGAGACCCCAGCATCCACAGGTCACCCCACAGCCGGGGAGCCCCCAGCAGCCACGGGTCCCCCAGCAGCTGGGGAGCCCCCAGCAGCCATGGAAGCCCCCGGGAGCCGGGGAACCCCCCGCAGCCATGGAACCCCCCAGCAGCCACGGGTCCCCCAGCAGCCGGGGAGCCCCCAGCAGCCCGGGAGCCCCCCAGCAGCCACGGGTCCCCCAGGAGCCATGGAAGCCCCCAGGAGCCGGGGAGCCCCCCGCAGCCATGGAACCCCCCAGCAGCCACGGGTCCCCCAGCAGCCGGGGAGCCCCCCCGCAGCCGCTGACCCCCCCGCGGGCGCGGGGGACGCCCCGAGCAAGTCTGTCCCAGACCGGCCGCCGTAGCAGCGGCGGCGGCGCCGTCCCGTGGTGCTGCGCGGCGCGGGCGGCTGCCGGGGCCGGAGCGGAGCCATGGCGGCGCCGGCGGGCTCGCTGGTGGCGGCCGTGCTGGCGCACTCGGGCCGTCTCGACAAGGAGGACCTGGGCACCCGCATCGGGCGGCTCTCCCGCCGCGTGGAGGAGCTGAAGGCAGGGCCGGGAGCGGGGCGGGGTGCGGGGGGCAAGCGGAGCTTCGGGGAGGGCCGGGGGGGCGGCGGCCCGGAGCTGCCCGGCTGGTGGCGGGGCCGGCGCTGCTGCGGGCTGCCTCCGCCGCGGCCTGCGCGGAGCGTCTGCCCCGGGCCGTCCCTTGCCGCGGTGTTGGGGCCCACGGGGCGGGGGGCAGCGCCCGGCGAAGAGCGGCTGCCGGCCCGGCCGCGCAGCCGGCTCGGAGCGGGGCGCCCCGCGCCGCGGAAGGGCCTCTCACCGCGGCTCCGGCAGGCCCGCCCGGGAGCGACGGCGTCCAACGCTCCCTCTGCTGCAGGGAGAAGTCTGCAACATGATCAACAAGAAGTACAACGAGTTCCTGCCCAGCATGCAGAGCGCTGAGGACTTGGTGTCGCAGGTGGATGGGCTGTCCAGCAACATCGACCTGCTCAGAGCCGGCATCGAAAACGAGGTGAGGGCGTGGGCGGCCGGGGGGCCGAGCCAGGCTCCCTTCCCTCTCATCCCAAAGCTGTCGGGGCCCCCCGTCTGGGGGTGTTGCGAGGGGACGGAGGGAGGAGGACTCCTGACCAAGAACCCTGGATGATATCACCTCTAAAAAATGCCTTTAGGTGACACAGAGGTGTGTGCTGTGTCAGGGGTGTAAGTAGAGAACTGTCATTAAGGGAGCGGCCGCGTTTGCTCTCTGTTGTACAATTGGAAAAGCGTGTCATGCGTCTGTCTGTCCTTCAGCAAGGAGAGGGGGTCAGCCTTGGCTGTTGGGGTAAGGTGTGACACAGCAACGGACCGGCCGAGCGTTGGTCCCACGGTGATTTTGGGCAGAGTGGGAACCTAAGTCGTAGTGTGCACAGTCACTGACGTCTTCAAGGAGAACGTGAGCAGCTCCTGCAGGCCGGGCTGCAGACCCACTCTCTGGTTGTTGCTGCTTTGGTTGATTTTCCAGCATCTGGGGTTCTGTAATGGTGTTAATTGAGAATGAAGTTTGGGCTCAGTTCAGCGTTCCTGCATTTCAAACGGCTGTGTGAAAGGAACACTGAAGTCCCTTTGAGTGCCTGTTGAGACTAAATTTCCTTACAGTGCCTTTAAAAAACCTGTAATGTATTACAAGAGAAACCAGTTTATAAGTGTTTCCAATGCTTATAAGGATCCTCCTAGCAAAGAGTAAAGCAGACGGAGCCTTCTTCCTCCTCACCAACTTATTCTAGTAACAGAAATACTTTAAATCTCATATTGTTACCACTTCTAAGAGGCAATGTGTCTGATAACATTTGCGTGCGGTAAATGAACTGAAAAGTTTGTTATTTCAGGTTCAGCGAGATCTGAATGTCGCTGTTGCCGAATTTACTGAATTGAAGCAGCAGTTGGAGCGAGACACGCTGGTTCTGAGTATTCTGAAAAAGCTACAGGAGGTGAGGCGGGGGAACTTAAGATCATTAAGCGTAGTCATCCTGTCTGGTGCTCAGTCTATGGCGTTGTTCTGGGCTTCTCTTTTGGATAACTGTCTGTGGCGCCCTGTCTCTAGCCGTATTGTTTACAAAATTGTAGTTTAATAGCAGATATACAGTGACACGTGAACCTATTTGATTGTTGCAGTTTGATACGGCTATTAAAGAGTACAATACTGCACTGCTGGAAAAGAAGTATGTTGCAGCAGCTCAACAACTGGAAAAGGTAGTAACAACTTCTTAAGCATACGACAATATTGTTCATATATACTTCCAAGGAATTTCACAAGATGCTTTTCATTAGCGGGGGCAAGAGTTACCCATGTTTTGTGGTTGATCTTTACCACCAGGCACGAAGCAACCTGAAAATGCTGGAATCGCGCAAGGGCTTTGAGCTGAAGATCCTGAAAGCGCTCGGCACAGAGCTCACGGTGCAGACACAGAACATGCTCTATCATCTAGGAGAAGAATGGCAGCAGTTGGCTGTATGGAAGCTTCCTCCTTCAAAAGGTACTCACAGTTCTGGTTTGGTCACTGGTTTTGCCTCGCTATTTGAAACGCCTGTTTCAAGCACCCGCAAGACAGGGAATACAGTGCTACTGTTGAACTACGGTTGGTTTAAGGAGCTCTTTCTGCTGTTTGCATAACCCAGCGAGCGCGACTGATGAGTGCCAGCGTTCTTTGGATATCACTCCACTCTGGGCACGTTTAGGTGCTACCACAAGCAATCCGATGTATTCAGTAGATTTCCAACAGAGTTTTGAAGGCTCATCTGCCTCTTCCGTGGTATTCCCTAGAAAACGTTGAAGCAGAGATCAGAACAGTTACCAGCCTCTGAGTAATTTTTTAGTGAAATACCTGAAAAGGGATGCTCTCTTGCAAAGCTTCTGCTCCTGAGGAAAGCAGCTGGGCCAAAACTTCACGTTCCTTATTACTGAATACTCGATTTGGCGTAGTAGCTGGAAGAGCTTCCTGACATTTTTGTTCAGCCTGAACACGTTTCCCTGCTAGGTTAGTTTTAAGGGTACTGTTACCTTCTCCAATAGGTTTTCGAGCTGCTGCTTTTGTCGCAGGCAACTAATAGCAGGAACCGCTCGAGAGTCTGTACATTGTTGTCTTCATTGAAACACAAACTGTGCCTTTGGAAAAGGAAAAGACCCTTTTCCTTTGGATTTGACTTGAAATGGGGAGAGGAGGGGGAGGAAAGCGATGGTCGCTAAATGTCAGTCAATTGCAAGGCGACTCAAATGCAAATTCTGGATGATTGTAAGAGGCTGATTCTCATTCCAGTGTCCTGCGCTGTAACACGAGAACTCGGTACCCCCTTCTGACACTCTTCTACAGGAACTGTGGTTTGTGGAAATGGGGAGAGGTGGAATATTGCTTTAGCTGCCACCTGAGGAACGCAGTAGCTTCGCAGATCTGCTGTGTCTTAGACCGCACTCAGAGAGATGGTTCTTTTTCTTCTTTAGAAGGCAGCAGCCTGGAGGCAGTGGTGCATTCAGAGCTGCACTTACGTGCGGTGCCGCCGAAAGAGGAGGAGATTGCTGGCCCACCTGTTGCTTCTGTGCTGCAGGCGTTTGCTGTCCTAGGAGAACTGCACAACAAGCTTAAAATTTTTGGTAAGACAGACCGTGGATCCAGATAAACGTAGCCGTAGTATCCCGAGTCGATACGAGTTCAGCCTGGTTTTAAGATGGATATTGAGATCCAGTTCACTTCAGCAGTACACTGGAAGACTTCTTTCTCTCTTGGCTTGTGTTTCCCACTAGGCGTGAGGTGAACGCTCTGGCTCTTATTAGTAAGAAATTATTTATCCTATTACTTACCCAGAATTACTTATCCTTTCCTGTCGATTTCCTCTAGTTATACTGTTTTGATCAGTGGCTATGTGGTTTCATGGTCTGATGTTTAAGGAGTTTTTCCAGTTACAGCCTCCTCATCTACCGAGAGCCAGACTGCTGGTTTCAGGCAGCCTCTGGGTTTCGGCATTCTTGGGTGTTGATAAAAGAAATCAGGAAGTACGGCAGATGCTAGGACGGGATTTCATGCTTCCAGCTGTTGAAGTTGTTTTTCAATTTACTTTAAGTACACTGCTCTTTGTAGGCCTCCATGTGTGTTTTACATGAGTAAAATGGTCTTTAGTGAAACCGAACCCAGCGTTTTACCTCATTAGCCGATACAGCTAATTAAGAGAGTGTTTCTTCCACTTAATGTGAAGAATCTCTACATCCCAAAGAGTCACAGTTGGGCCTCGTCGGGGCAAATTGCCTGCCTCCTGCTGTTGGAAAACATCTTTTTTTTCGTTTCTCAGGCCAGTTGTTGCTGAAATACATCCTCAAGCCGCTGATTTTATACCCGTCTCTTCAGCCATTCACAGAGGAACAGTCAGATGTGTTCATCCTGCGTTTTAAGTCCGAGGAGCCTAACTTGAATCATTCCTCTCCCATGGAGATTTTTGACAAGATCAAGCTGATTTTTGAAGTTCTCCACAAATATCTGCTGAGTAGGTAGTTTCTCCCTTTTAGAATTAGGCTGAGATCAGTACCTTGTTCGTGTAATCGGAGCGGGAGCTTTCTAGAATATCTGGTTGTTAAGCAGCATTGAATTACGCGCGAGGCCTAAGCAGCTTGTAACGTTAACTTGTTACGCTGTGCTCTTGGAGAGCTTGGCACCTTGTCAAACTGGACTTAGCATGACCCAGCATTCACAGAGCTGGGGAAAGGAAGGGGGAAAGTATTTTGGCTCAAAGGGGTCAAGGAATTAAGTTTTTGGTAGATGTTTTTTCTTATGAACCAGTCACTGCGTTGAAGATCTTTGCACGCCGGAGGTCTAAAAGGTGGAAGGCACGATGCAATCCAGGGAGCTCCCTCAGTCCGGCGGGTCACGTGCAGGATCTTCCATGGGCTAGAAACTGGCCTGGGCTTTTCACAAAATAAGCGTGCTGGGAAAGCGGGCCCCGTTTACCCATAAATGCAGTTGTCCTTTGGTCAGGTGGGCAACGGCACAGGCGCAGCACGTGGGCTGGATAAGAATACCTCCGTTACAAGGTTATGGAACAGCTGATGGATGCTGTTCTGGCAGGAGGGACTGAACGAACTGGTGGAGGGCCTGGTCCAGGAAGCAGGTGTATTACAATCCATTTCTGTTCTCTTAATTCAGATGTGCCTCTTGAGCAGCCTGCGGAAGATAAAAAGGAGTGCAGAGTTACACTCGCAGAACTGCTAGGTGACGTGGTATGGGAAGAGTTATCGGACTGCCTCATTCAGAACTGTCTGGTGAATTCCATCCCAACCAACAGCAGCAAACTAGAGCAGTATATAGAGGTAGGTCTCAAAATCTTTCAGATCCACGTGGTGGAAGTGCCGGATGGCCAGCTTGAACAAAAAGCTGTGTTTTGCTCGTCTAGAATCGTGTGTTTCTCTCAGTTAAGCTGTGGCTAGTTTTTCCTGTCACGTAAAGCGTGCAAGGTCTCTGATCTGTTGAACTCGGGCCGTATTTAGCTAAGCCCTGGAGACTTTCAGGGCGTGTGATGTAAGGCACTTGTCTGAGCCTCTGTGAGAGGCCGAAGATGATGATGTGGCCATGCCGCTTGCCCAGCTGGCTTCCTAAGGACTGATTGCTCTATTTGGCTTTGTATTTGTTGTTAACGAGCACAGGGATTTCTTGCATACGCCACATTTTTTTTTTAAATTACATACATAAAACAGAACTTACTGCTAGTGAAGAATGCCAAAAGCTCCTTTTCCGGGAGAGGGGGCTGTTTCAAACAGAAGCAGTCGTAGGATCAGCCTCCCGGTCCCTTTGCCCCAGGTAGTCCAGTGTAACCAAATTTGATCATCCTGCTCCTCTGGTTTTTGAATTAGGTTGCCAGCACAGTCAGGAGGGACAAACCTGCGGTGTAAACACTGTATTATTGTGCGATCATGGCCCCCAGCTGAGTCAGCTTTTTCCAAAAGATTGCTGAAAAGCTGTTGGATGGTTAGTGCCCTCTAAAACCTAGTTACATCCTTTGCTTTCAGCTGAGAGGAAGAGTTTATACCCAACTTTAATTTTGTTCTTCGATTTTCGGAAACTATGTTAACGTAGAATATGTGTCTGCTCTTCGCAGGTGATTAAATCCACAGAGGAATTTGAACAAGCTTTGAAGAACATGCAGTTTTTGAAAGGAGACACGACTGATTTACTGAAATACGCCCGCAATGTCAATTCCCACTTTGCTAACAAGAAGTGCCAGGATGTGATTGTGGCAGCCAGAAACCTGATGACCTCAGAAATACACAATACTGTAAAGGTGACTGTTGATGGAATACGCTGTTTTTCTAGGTGGAAAAATAGCTTAGCTGTTGAAGAAGGGTTGTCTAGAACAGTCAAGTCTTTCTTGTGGAGCACTGAGTACTCTTGATTATTTGGGGTTCTTGGCAAAAGACAGTTTCAAAGCCTTTTTTCATAGTGCTCAAGTGGGTTATTTCACTAACAAGATGTTTCTAACAATACGTGAAGTTTGCACAAGAAAAATTAGAGGATTACTTACAGAGTTGCTTCTAGGCGTGCACCACTGCATAGATTGTTTTGTGCTCTGCTGTGTCGTTCATAAGCCAGGAGACTTCCAGCAGTCTTAGGGGACTTCTGCGGCCTCGTGTTTATTTTGAGTCTTAAATCTCTGTCACTCAACGTTTTGTAGTCTTGCACAGCCTCCTTTCTGTGGGCTCTAAATTACATTATACCTCTCTCTCATTTTCCCTTAGATCACACCCGATTCCGGTGTAGCCCTACCAAGGCTTCCTGATTCTGGGGCGGGAGATCACTTAAAAATGCAAAAAACTTCTAAACTTCTGCATAACGACACGGTGAATTTGGAGAATGGGACTAAACTGAGCCAGTACACGTTTTCTCTGCCCACGTGCCGCATCAGTTCCTCAGTGGAGAAGCTGATGGAGCTGGCTTATCAGACGCTGTTGGAGGCTACAGCCAGCACGGATCAGTGGTAGGAATTATGTATCAGTGGGTAACTCTTGGGTGTCAGATACTTATTGCCTTTGGCAACACCAGGCATCTGTTCGTAGATTAGAACAACTTTAAAAGAACAGAAGGTACTTAACAATTAGAATCAAGCATTAAAGTTACTCTCTGTTTCGGCTGGAGGATGCATCCCCGGGTTTGTGCAGTAGACTGGTCCAGCAGGAACAGCTGCGGACTCTGTTCCCTGCAATACTCGGATTAAGCAGCCTTTTGGACCGGTGTTTTCAGGGAACGTTCAGGAACGTTATTGTAATTTTGCTATTAAAGCAGTGAAAACGTGGTAAACTCCCTAGTGCGCACAGCGTAGTTCACGGCTTCAGCCTTTTAGCTGGGAGAGACGCTACTGCAGTGTTCCCTTCAATGTTTTATTATATGTTAGCTGTCAGTTGCTAGAAAAATCAAAACCATCTCTTTTTTTCAAACCAAATGGTAAGTGGTGGCATCCCTTCTGAGGCGAGTTCTTGCTTGCTTTGTGCTGGGTGAAAGCAAAGAACTCCAGCTCTGCATCTGGCAGGGCTCTTCAGAGACAACAGGTAAACGTTTTGAGGAACCACGTACAGTCTGCTTTAAAAACTGGAGCCCACAACCCCGAAGGAGAGTTGCCTAGGTACTGAACGCCCTCCAGCGTGCCGTGGCAGAGCGAGGGCTGACTATTTACGCACACCTGGTGGGGGAAGGGACACTGTCCCCTTTGTTCCTGGGGTTTCATATATCTCCCCTCTGACATGTGGTCTGAAGCTTGTCTTTTACGCGCTGAACTTACAAGGTCATCACGGCTTTTCTGAGAAGCCTTTGTGAATTTTCCAGAATGTTGCCTTTGGTGACATCGCTGTAATTGATCCTGACAATCTACTCTCTGTGCCAGTGCTTCACTACTAATAAAACCTTCTTTTGGAGAAGGTTGAGGGTCACTTGTGAACAAGACGTTAATTCCACTGACCAACTAACGCGGACCTTATTTTCCTTGTAGCTGTATACAGCTCTTCTACTCTGTGCGGAATATATTCCAGCTGTTCTACGATGTAGTGCCGACATACCACAAGTAAGTGCGCGTATCACCTAGGGCCTGTTTTGGAGAGAGAACGACGCTATTGGAACAGCCCCGCTTGTCCCCAGTTGGTCCACCACAGCCAGAGATTACTACGGGCTTCCTCTAGCAGCAAAAAGCTAGTACTCGTAGTCTATTACTAAACCGTACCTGCTGCAAAATAGGTGCTTGAGAGTTTCTGAGTTGGCAGTCTTACGACCAAGGAGATAGCTGCAGTTCTTGTAACAGGTGCGTTTGAATCCAGCCACGCAGCTTTGACCCCAGGTCCGATGCAGAGATTTTTCACGATGTTTTTCCTGTAAAAAAGAGCAGCGAGGAAGATGGAAAGCATACAAATCTGTCAGAGAACACTGGGGTATCACTGGAAAGGACTTCTCTCTCTTTTCCTCACCATCGTGCTATAACAAAGCATTGTCCTGTTTGCAAGTCCATTGCTAGAAACAATGCGGATATAACACACGGTTCGAAGGCCAAAGTACCATTTTGTTAGCCATGAAACTCCTTTCCTGTAAGTTCTCGTGTGGATGTGACGGGAGGTTAAACGCTTTTATTCCGACGGATGTCTTTATCAGGCATTGCCCACAGTTAGTTACTTGCAACGTCTGTCTGAGACAGACCGTGAGTTTGTCTAGGGTAAGCATGACAATTTTAACAGAACCAAGTCGAAATAAATACATTTCTTCCTTTTCTCTTCCTCCTTCCTGGGACAGAGAGAACCTTCAGAAGTTACCCCAGCTGGCAGCCATTCACCACAACAACTGCATGTATATCGCTCACCACCTGCTCACCCTGGGACACCAGTTCCGATACCGCCTGACTAACATCCTGTGCGACGGAGCGGCTACTTTTGTCGATCTGGTACCTGGTTTTAGGAGACTTGGTAATTGTACCTTTCAGTATTGGATTATATTGATGGATGACGTGGTAATTAATCCTAGCATTTGCCGCTGACTGATTTAATGTAAGCGTGGCTACTGACTCGAGCAGCGGGTGGTTATTTAAGAGTTTGGGACGAGCAGCAAGGATGTTTTCTAGAGTGGGAAGTCTAACAGAGCATGACGACGCTACGCAAGATGGCTGTTCAGGGCTTGACTCTTTTAAACCTGACTCTTCTTGCCCAGCACACAGTTCCAAGAACAGTTCGTTATCCAGCGAGATGTTGTGGCACTTGGATATTTTGGGATCTGCTGCTCAGTCCTTTGATATTTTCTTTAGCTTATTCTACGGAAACAAATTCTGAGATCAGTTTGTATGAGCCTAATAGGAGCCTGTCATCCGTAGTTACTTCTGCTGCTCAGCGCTTTCTCAAAAGCGTGGTAGCAATGCAAGCTGTGCAAGAGCTTACCGAGCGTGTGACTGGGCCTGGTTAAACTGGCTCTGTGAGGCTGTTCAGCGACTGGGAGTTCCTTTAAAAATAAAACATTATAGCAAGTTAATTATTCAGCACTTACAGTCTCTAAATTGGCAGAGCAAATTTAATAATTGCTTAATTGCTTCTCTCTGCTTGTTTTTGCTCCTAAAGGGATGGAGTGTTTTCTGGCCCAGATGCGAGTGCAGAAAGGAGAAATCCTGGAGAGGCTGTCAAGTGCCAGGAATTTTTCTAATATGGATGATGAGGAAAATTACTGTGCAGCAAACAAAGCAATAAGGCAGGTAAGCAAGGCAATCAAAGCCAAATACCCCGTTGTCTGTAGATGCTGTCCCTGGGAAGGTACGGCGTGTAATCTCAGGCCTGAGAACTGCGTAGTGTTTCAGCAGAGTGGAACTTTTCAAAACAATTTTCTGGCATGATTTTTTTTCCCTGGGCTGTGTCTTTTTGCAAAATTGAAGCACGCTGAGTTCAGTTGCTCTTGCTCCAAGTTGAAATGAAAAGCTGCTTAATCTTGAACTTTTGCTTATAGTACATTTATAATGTTTTCTATTTTTTAGGGAAAAGATCTGTCACACTTTTGACGAGCCTTAACGCAAACTGAAAAGGTTGCGTTTTTTCCCAGGAATGTCTGCTCTCTGCGATAGCAGGATACTTCACTGCCTTTTGCTTCTTTCAAGCTGGTTTCTAACCACATGTAGTCACCTTATCATTCGGTGCCCCTCTTAATGTTCCTTTTGATAATGCGTAGATAACGCATGGGTGTTATCTTCCAGGTATTGCATCAGTTGAAAAGACTGGGGAAAGTCTGGCAGGATGTCCTTCCCGTGAACGTATACTGCAAGGCTATGGGGACTTTACTGAACACAGCGCTCTCGGAGATCGTCACTAGGATTGCTGCCCTAGAGGTAAGCGCATGAGAAGGCCACGCCAGGTACAGGGTGGTGTGAACAGGTAGCGTTTGTGACCTCCAGAAGTTCTTTCCAAGATCAGGTCTCGGGAACAGTTACCTTTCGCAGAAATTATCACTGTGGTCCTGTCTATGAGGAATGTTTGAGATACCAGTTGAGACCATATATACCCTTACAGCGATACCGTGACGCTGTAGTCAAGGGGAGAGTCGGGGAAGTGGCTGTGATTTCATCTTAATTGGGATTTAGGTGGGTCACTCCTACTATAAACACTTCTATGAATCGATCTCTTTTTCTTTGTTCAGGGCACAGGAGTTAACTGTTGTCTCACACTCCATCTATTCTGATACATTTTCAATCTGTGCATCTCTAATGAACCTCTCCATCCCATTTAGGCACCAGATGCCCAAATACCTGTGGCATTTCAAACCGAAATTCGCATCTGTTTAAATCTCCATTTGCCTCCCAGTACTGTGTTTAAGCGATTGTCAGGTTACTTGGGTCAATTACAACTCTCCCATTGCACTTCTTAATTAAAAATACGTTTTCACAGCAAACAATAGAAATACGTTAGTGCATCCGTTCGAGTTGTAGTCTACATCCAAAGAGCCCGCCCGCTGTGCATTAGGGCGGTAAGCCCTCTCTTCTCCCGTAGCAGCTACTTTACAGGACACTTGCTCAGGCTGTGCCTGCCAAAGCTTCGCTTTCATCGTTGGGCTGGCAGGGCCCGAGCAATTTCCTTGCAAGCTGTTCAGACCTTCGTCATAACACCTCTGCTTCACAGCGGAACGCGCACGAAGATACGCTCTTCAGAAGCACAACCGTCGTTCCAAGGCAATCGCTGAGAACTTGCCGAAACAGCTATTCGTGAAATAAGTTATACTAGCTTGAGAATGTTAAACGTGATCTAAACCCCTGCTTTCATCTTCACGCGCACAGCCACCTTTTTTTTGCATTTCGCTTACTGCTTGGCACTCCAAAAACGTATCTAACTGCTCCCCTCTTAACGTTTGCTCAATTCTAGGATATCTCTGCAGAAGACGCAGACAGGTTGTACTCCCTCTGTAGGACCATGGTGGAGGAAGGACCCCAAGTTTTCACCCCACTACCCGAAGATGACAAAAATAAGAAATACCAAGAGGAAGTTCCAGTCTACGTACAGAAATGGATGACGTTCAAAGAGCTGATGATCCTCTTGCAAGCCAACCTCCAAGAAATAGTCGATCAGTAGGTGTCTTCCTTTTCAGTTAGTTCCTCCCCCCAGTAACGCGGAGCTGGGAGGTGGTCTGACATCAGCAGGGCGCTGCGCTCAGGGGACTCTGTTCAGACGAAAGGCGATCACCGTTAATAAGGAACAGATACCTGCTCCCGGGGCGGTTTCCTGGCCGTGTGTTTATAGTCCATTTCAAACTTGCTCATATATTCAGCTGCCTCCTGCGAAGGAAAAGGCGATGGTAAAAACCCAAGTGCCGGGGAGAGCCAGCCACAGGGCGATTGTGCCTCCCCCTCGGCTTCTCCAAGTTGGGAAGTATTTCACAGCAGGCAGCCTGGCATTTTGCCTGCTGCTTTTGACGGTAGCTGTGCCTCGCTGCTGCAGTCGTTCCAGACGATTGGCCTCTGCTGTGTAGAAGCCGTTTCTTGCTTCTTTCAACTTGCAAGGAGGATTCATCTGAACTATACGTGAGGATTGGCATAATTACTTCTGTTACTTTAGTTGGCATGAGTTGCCAGAAGCTAGATGTTCCCCGTTCACAGCTGCCTCACACATACGTCTGAGCGGCAAGAAAACATACTGTCCTCAGCAGGCTAAACCGAAAAGGTACCAGCCACGGAGAAAGCACACAGGGAAGGCAGTTCCCCTTCTGTGCCCTGCTCGTTGCTGCTGTTGGAACCGTGTTAGACACCAAAGGTTCCCAACTCTACTTCCACCTGGGCATAAACCACTTCCCCCCCAGTTTGGGACATGAATGGGAATTTTGCAGACAGGCTTTAGGCTTGTTTTGGAGAAGGAAAAGGTACAGTTTGTAACGAGTGCAAGAATCGCCTCACAACCTGTTCCTTTATATACCCAGCTAACCAATTCTGGACTCAAGTCGCGTACAGCTAATAGGCTGCTAACTGGATTCGTTTTGCCTTCAGACTTACTACTGTAACGACTGCTCGGAAGGCTTGTTTTAACGTGACATTTCTCCGCAGTTTGGTTAACCAAAGATCTTTCTCTCCCATGTAGGTGGGCGGATGGGAAGGGGCCTCTTGCAGCTGAATTCTCTGCAGCTGAAGTGAAGAGTCTGATCCGAGCCTTGTTCCAGAACACAGAAAGGAGAGCAGCAGCACTGGCCAAAATTAAGTAACTCTCTGTTTACTCCTACCTGTTGCATCTTCTGATAAAGCAAGAGCAAACCGAGTCTTTCAAATACTTTTTGGATTTGACCCTTCTTATTTGTACTGGTATAAAAAAGCTTAGCATTAGGTAAGTGCTTCCTGGAGGTTTGACTGAGGGGGAAGAAACTTCCTAGCTCAATGTTCGTAGGGCAAAGAGGACGGCTCTAAGTCTGGGACCAGAGAATCAAAGGTGGGTAACGCACGGACACTAACTGCTTATGCTCCATCCGCCAGGCAGACTGGGCTTGGGCTTGAAAACTCAGCCCCCTGCCCCGCTCCCCGGAGGCGTTCTGCCCAGGTGCAGGTCCTCCTTCACGAGCTGCTGGGTCTGCAGTCCTGGGGGGGAAGAGATGCTTTTTGTGACGTTTGCCAGTTTCCATTCTCTAGGATTTCATGTTCCTGTTAAGCCGAGCATAGGGGAATAAATCAAATCTCGTATCCAGCGTCTCTTTGCGAGAACAGGCGCTGCTGTGAGATGGGCCTCTCGTGCACGGCGCTGTATAATGTCGTCTGAAGCTTGCTTGCTTACGGGTCTTGCAGAGGGATTTTTATTTCACGATCGTGAATCTTATCTATGCACAGTTTTACATCAGGGGCACGTAGCCCCTTTGTGTCTTACCTCTTCTGTCCCCGCAAATTACATATGAAAGCCACAGACTTCCGTAGCTTTTGATACCCTCCTAAGAATGCTGAAGTGCCAAATTTTGCTCTTTCCCACCTCAGGTTTCCCTGAAGAGCAGACCTCAAGAGAGGGAGAATTTAGGGGGGGAGGAGGGAAGAGGAGATCCTGTTCTGAGTGAACTGTCTGTCAAGTCACGGGGTTTTGCAGAAGTGGCAAAATTCCTCATGGCTTTATTTCTCACGGAAAATCTCTTAAAACTGACTTGGAATTTTTCAATCTCATTTTGTCAACTGTAGAAGCCAGTTCAGCTTCTTCCTTTACCTTTTTGTTGTGTGTGAACTGGGTAGGTCTGGCATCTGTTGTCTTTCTGCTAGTGAATCTTCTGTCCTTTGAGAATAATGAGAGAAATGTAAATGAATATAAAAAGGGGAATAAAGCGTGCACTCATAGATTATCTTTTAAGTTACAAAAGGCTATGTTTGAGACTGAGAAATACACATTTCTTTTAACTGAAAAACTCCCGAAGAGCATTCATTAAAACATAGCCCAGAGGCCAGGATGTGCCAGTTGCTGCACACACGGAACAAGGTATTTCCTACCACGCAGCGCTTGCACCCTGCTGACAAGAGTTTCGATCGCAGAGCTTAATGTTTTAATCTGTTACCTACTGTTGTATCCTTTTCCTTTGCACTTTTGTCCGACTTCTGCTCACACTTCCAAGCATTTGTGCAGGGCCTGAGTCACGGCTGGCTTTCACGTTGCACCTACATCACTGCAGAACTGAGTGGCCATGCTGCCTGCCGGGTCAGCCGTGGCAGGGGGCGAGGAGCCCCTTCTGGTCCCGGCTTTAACGGGCACGGGGAGGGGGCGAGTGCAAATGGACAGTTACAGCCAGTCCAGCACGTGGGAACGCAGCAAGGCAGGGAGATGCTGAAGCAAAATCTGACTGCCACTCACAACTCTAGCTTTTTCTTTTCTTCCCCTCCAAGTAATTTATCTGAAGGCTGAGAGCGTTCCCATGACACTTGGATCTCACGGGATCCCCTGTCCCGTTACGCATAGCAATCCAAAAAACCGCATATTTTGAAGAACGCTACTTCTCCCATGTGGATTGTTCACAGAAATGTAATTTGCTATTTTCTTTAATAAACTATTTATACTGAGTACGTTTTCCAGTGTTGTCTGGGGATTCTATTAGGGTTATAGTCACACAGTATGAATTAGTCCTGGACCGTTCTCCACTTACCACCTGGAAACGGCCAAGTGTTGCTCTGTAAAGTCTCTCCTTATTTCTAGTAGATCTAGTGGGAAAAAAAAAAAAAAAAGGAAACCAAAAAAAGGAATCAGTACCCTAAAAGAGGTTGTCCCGCGAAGGAAAGAGTTAGAATGGGATTTGTGTATAAACATGCCCGGCTGTAGGTCGGGCTAACGTGCGCCCCTGCTCAGAAGAGGCTGGTTTTCGGCCGTCTCTTAATTGTGGGATCAGACAGTCAGCTCCGCAGATGGGAGAAGAACGCAACAGCGTCACGACAGCATCTTACCTGAGAAATTCAGGGGGACTCGGAGCTTCATCAGAGCAATGTCGTAGTCAAGGCTACTGTCGTTGTAAAGCGGGTGGTAAATTATTTTCTTTACCGATACCCCGGCCTCCTGCTTGATCGAGCCGTGGGTGACAATGCCTGCGAAAACCAGCCAGGCGGAAGCTCGAAGCCGCCTGTAACGGAGCAGAAATACAGCGTGCCTCTTACCATAGGGCAAGGAGCGCCAGGGCCTGGGAGAAGGGCAGATACACAGTGCCTCCGAGGCCGGGCACGGGAGAGCCCGGAGGTACCTGCGCACGCAGTGAGCCGCCGTGACGATCCACTCGCGTGCCAGCACGGAGCCTCCGCAGCGGTGCTGGGCGCCCTGGTACGCGCTGACCTGCCAGGGCCAGCGCCCCGGGGGCACGTCCGTCCCCCCGACCACCCGCGCGGCACCAGGGTGCAGCCCGCACTCTGCAAGGCGGCCGGGGAGCACGTGTTAGGCGAAGCTCCGGGCGCCAGACCCTCGGGCAGGAGGGAAGCGGGTGGAGCGGCAGGGAAGAGACTGCTAGATCCAGGCGGAGATCTCGGGGATGTAGGAGAGGAAAGGAGCACTCACCTGAGCATTTCAGCGCCACAGTTTGACCTGATTCACAGCTGCTCCTGCGCTGGAATAAGCCTCTGGTCAGAAAACACATGAACCAAAATCCCCGGGGCACTAGGGAGCTCCAGGGCAGCTGCAGCAGTCCCCAGAGGGGCTGCTTGCTGCACAAAACCAGGACGGTTTTCTGCGTTCTTAAGCCCGAAAAAAAGGCCTCTCTTTTTCAGGCCCACCAGCAAACTCTGCTTGCCCCAGACCTGCCCTTACCTGACCTGCCACACGTCTTCCAGGCTGCCTCCCTGGCGGGGTCTCACCTGGACGAACTCCTGCGTGTCAGTCACCTCGACGTCCGTCAGGTTCACTCCTTTCTGATGGGTCATTCTGCAGGAGCAACAGGAAATATCCCAGGAAGGGCTGGGGACCTGCCAGGGGATCAGGAATGTAACCCTGCCGTGGGAACAGTGCTGCACAGTCCTGGCAGCCGGGAAGGAACCTCCTTGGCAGGAAGGATCTTCCGCGGCTCCTGGCAGGTCCCCGTGCCAGCCTGAGCCCCGCTTTCCGCCCTGCGTTCACCGGGGAGCTGTGCGATCCGGCACTGCTGCCCCACAAACCTCCCAGCCTCCAGCACTCGCTTTGGCCAAGATGATCCCCCTGGGAAAAGGGCGAGGAGGAGTGGAAGCGGTTGCCTCTGCCGTGCCCACCTGAGATACCCGAGCTGGCGGCAGAGCAGGGTGCCCAGGGCGAGGCTCCAGCGCTCGGGGCACGCCAGGAGCCAGCCGGGCCGGCCAGCCACCCGCGCTTCCAGCAAGGGGTTTGCCGCGTTTATTCTGAAAGACACTAAAGCCGTTCCATTAAAGACATCCTGCAAGTTCCCTTCCTTGCAGCGTTCTATGCGGGGCCAGCATAGCGGAGGGTTACACACGTCTAAAGCACAAAAACCCCCAAACCCCAGAAACAGCCATTTGAAGCAATTAGAAACTATACGCGAACCTGTTCGCACACTCTCCGTGCCTGCATGGCAGCTCTGCTGAGTGACTACACGCAAAGGAATCCTGCAAAAGTTGCCTTTGCTGTAGGATCGCTCCGTGCAATGAAGCCGTAATGCTGGGGAAGGCAGCAGGACTTCAAAGCAAAGCAAAACACTTGCAAAACGCAGCTGAAAGAAGCCAGTGGATCAGCAAGAGATATTTATTATTAAAGAGCATCTTTTCTGTTCTTGCTGGGCTTGGCAGGCACCGTCCTCCACGCTGCTCCCCTCTCCCCACCCTCCGTGGCAGCAAGTAAAGATGTGAACCTCCCTTGGGAGCCCCCCGGACCACGGGGTCCTCCTCTTCACCGTCGCTGCATGCCGGGATCGCCTCTGGCTCCTGCAGTGCGGTGAAGGCCTGGTCTAGCTGAGGCTTCTTCAGGTGTTTCACTTCAGGAAAGAGAGAAGGGGGTGGAGGTGGACTCGCACAGCCTGGGCGGCATCCGAGGATGCCCGATATTGGGAGCAATCCTGCACTGCCTGCTGGAAGAGGCGACGAGCCTCTCAACGGGCACGGCTGCGGCTTGCTGCTGGGGCCACAGCCACCGGAAGCAGCGCTCGCACCAGCCCCGTCGCCCCGTCCCAAGCCCCGGCTCACCGACCAGGGAGCTCCCTCACGGCCAGCTCTGCCGCTGGTGCCCCAGCTCGCTCGCCAGTTTGGCGGCCGGGCTCTGCCCGCAGCGGCAGGGCCGCCCGGAGCAGACGCTGACCTAGGAGCCATGCCCCAGCCGCTGTCCCCGCCACCGGCGCGGCGACCCCGAGCAGCAGGAACAGCCGCCTGACGGCGCGGAGAGTTTTGAGAGACGCATTAGCAGAGTCTTTAGAGAGAGAAGGAGAAAGGATTACTATGGTCTTGCCTGCGTCTCACAGCACTGTCACCCCCTGGTGAAGCCCCTGGGTTGCTACACACCCATTTCTAGGACTCGCCCGATCCTTTGCCCACCACGCCAGGAGGAGGTGAGCTCAGGCCACGGATTCTGCGGGAGGTCACGACTCAGAGCCCCCTCCCCATTCCCAAAGCCCGACATAGCTCACCCGCCGCGTCGCCGGGAGGCCCGTGTCCTCCTTGCTTCCCCCCTCGGCTCTGCTGTCGGGCTCTCGCAGCTTTGCGCGGCGTCCTCGACGCGAGGTGGGTCGTCGGGAACCTGCTCAGGCGAGGCTGGGCTCGAGGGAAAGGAGCGGAGCCCAGGGAGCGGATCAGCAGCAAAGGCCAGGTCTCGCGGAAGGGGACGAGCTTCAGGCGGTGACACCGCTGCCCAGGCTGGCTGCTGCGGGGCGAGGCAGCGCTTCTCACCGTGACAGCGAGGAGCGGGGCAGCTGCTGAGCCACGGGCGCCGAGCGCATGGGCGTCCCACCAACCCGCTCAGGTTTCCCTCTGCACGCTCCCGGCACGCCGCTGCCGGGCACACGCACCACGCTGAAGGGACTCCTTGTTCCAGGCCCCCCCATCCCGCTGACAGGGCCCTTGGGGTGGGTGGGGGCCATCGCTCGGCAGCCGCCCCCCGTTCCCCTGCGCCCAGGAGCGCGCTCTGCTCGGGCTGGGGAGCCCCAGGGCGACCGCGCCAGCCCTCCCCAGTGCCGTCCTGAGCGAGACCAGCAGCTGTTGAGGGGCCTCAGCTCTCACACCCGTCTTGCACCTGCTGCCCCGCCGCCTTCCCCCCCTTCTTTTGCTCAGGTGCCGTACGAGAAACGCCAGGCGGTGCTGAGGGGCAGCAGCGGTCGCCCCCGGGCCACCGGCGCGAGCGGGGGCCGCAGGCTGGCAGCCAGCCCTGCCGGCGGCGGCCCCGAGGCACGGGCAGGTCTCGGCGCGGGCGGCAGGAAAGCTGCCGACCAACCGCCCCGCGTTAGCGGTTGTGTTCGGGGAGACAAGACCTCGGGGAACAAAATGTCCTAAGCTGGGAACAGATCAGGAGGGAGAGCCCGCAGCTGCTCTTCGTCACCCTCACATCTCAAGCCGAGTGCCGGCCAGTTGTGATGTGTAAGGGACGACTTTCCTGCCCGCAAGCTGCGTTAGGGATGTGCTGGCGAGGGCTGGTGGGCCCCCGTCACTCGGCGAGGCTCTTCCCACCCTGCGTGCACAGAAACCCCCAGGGAAACGGCCCCACCTCCCTGGGTGCTGGATTTTCCCTGTGGTCTCTCGGCTGTAGCACACAGAGAGCAATAAAGATCAAACAGCAGCTCTCAGTTCAGCTTCTGGTTTTCCCTGTGATTTCTTGTTGCTGAAAGCTGCCTGGCTGGCGCCCTGCAGAGAGGGAAGGCTTTCTGACCTCTGGCTCGGGGACCGGCTGTCCCACGAGACGCTTTTCTTACCACCGCGGAGCTCTCGTGGCAGAGGTGGAACAGAAATCGCTGGTGCTGCCGCATCCGCTCTTCTTCCTCTGAGCCAGCAGAGGCTGACGAGCGGGCGAGTTCGCAGAAGCTGTCGAATTCCCAACACCCAAACACAAGTTCAAAGGTCGGTATGGAAGTTCGACCCAGGCAGCGAGCTGCGCAGCCGGAGATCATCCCCACCACCAGATCCCGGTGCGGCCGGAGCATCCGGAGTCCCTGGGAAGAGCCCCGGGTTCCCGGTACGCCACGCAGCCTTGTCTGCGCGGGCAGCTCGCCGGCTGTGCCGGCCCTTTCTCCGGCTGACTATACCCCCTCCGGAACCACCAAGACGGCCCTCCCCAGGTAAGCTATTTTGAACCCTAACCTCCCCTCCAGGAGAGGAGAGGCTGGGTGCCGATTGCAGCGTGTCTCAAAACGAACGGTGGCTGAAGCAGACTTAAACAGCTGTCTCATAAAGACAGACTTCTCTTATTTACATACCTCTCCATCCCCGAAAGATACGGCTGATGGCTCGTTGCTCAAAGGATCAATGAATTTTTAATGCTATTTACTCAAGGAAGCGTCTACGAATATTTCACGACAGCCCCGTCTCGCGGGTTCAGGCGAGGTTTCGCGCTGCCGACGAGCGGCGCCGCGTGCGCTGTGCCACAGGTCTCAGCCGCGCGCGCAGGTGGGGCCGTCGGCTCCCGGCGAGCAGACGGACGCGCCAGCACCACGGGAGCCGCCTGCTGCGACGGTGCCGGCTACGGTTCCCTGGGACGCGCTCCTTTTACAGCCTGGCGCCTCGCAACCACTCAGCTGGTGTGAAAACTGCGGGGGGTTGGTTTGGATGGGGTTTTTTCCAGGCCCCTTATCTCGTTTAGCGATCGGGCCAGAAAGCTGAGAGGACACAGACCAGGCTGCAGATAACCCCCAAATGGCAAGCGCGGCTCAGCGGCTGCCCCTTCGCTGGTCCTGCTGGCACCGGCGCATCTCCCCGGTCTCCGGAGGACTGCAGATGGTGCTGGAGGACCGGGGAGCGGCAGCGGGGACCGGAGGCAGCGCGCAGAAACCAGCCTGAGAACCCTTCGCCGAGAGCTGCCCTGCGCTGGGGCAGAGGAGGGGAAGGACTCACCCAGGCCTCTCCTCCCCGCTGCCAAGCACCAGCCCAGGGCCGCGGCAGGACCCACTCGGGTCACCTCCCCGCGAGCATCCCGTGCCCTGGGGCTGTTGGAAAGCCGACCTTTCCAAAGCGAAACGAAGGCGCAGGCCGCGACCGCAGCCGGCAAAACGCAAACACCTTCCCTGCAAGCAACAAAACACAACGAGCAATATCAGTCTCCGCAGGGAAAATGATAAAACTGAGCAAATTCCCAAAAGATACATCAGTAGCAGGTAAAAAATAAGACACATCAATCAGTCTGTAATACCGCACTACTCTGAGTCACGCTCTTTTTTTTCTTTTAAAACTCATTAAGAAGATCAATATTTCTATCAATTCTGCCCGCCTGCAATAAGAAAATAGTGACTAAAAGGAGAGCGCTTGCAAAATTAAACAGTGACACGCAGATGTAAAAGGTAGGAAGGAGAGCAGCGTTCTAGCTTTGTCCTGATAGTTTTCATCATTTTTCTGTGGTTCTTCAGAAAAATGAAACAGAAAAGCAGCAGCAGCGACTGCAGGCATTGACAACCGCTGAAAGGCCCATGCGTTACGTGAATACCTGGCAGGTGGCAGAGATGTTAGGAGGCAAAAGACGTTTCCTTTGTCCTTTTTTCTGCCTCCTTCCCATTGAAACGGGCCTCCCTTTCCCACCCGAGAGTGGGAGCAGGGCACGGCTGCAGAGCAACAAGCCAGACGTTGGCTCAGGTTGCTGCAGCACCAAAGCCGGTAAAGCCTGGCCACGCACAGCGACGTGGAGATCTGGCCTACGCTTTGTCAAAGGACCTGTTTTGAACTCGTGCAATGACAAGCAAAAGCTCTCCCCAGCTGAAACTCAGTCAGTTCTGCTGACGTTAGCAAGAAAGGGTCGTTTATGAGCACGTAAAATCGCACATTGAACACCTGACCCCGACGCGTTCGTCTCCAAACACGAAGTTTTTAAAGCAGCTTTAACGGCCACTTGCTGAGCATCGCTTGTTTTAATTCCTTGTTTTAGCCTGTGCTCAGATTGCTCCATCCTTTCCCATACAAAAGCTGAGTTCTTCCTTGGGGATTTAGCCAGAGGGACCCCAAGCCTCCAAAACAGTGCTGGAAAACAAAATCAGTTTCGCTCGTCAGGATTTAAAGCATCTCTTGTTGAGATGTTCTTGCCTCTTGTCTCACGGAGACGTGGTAAAATCCTTCCTGCAGTTTCCGAGCTCCCCCATTCAGACTGTCGCAGCCGGACAGCCCTGGTAGGAGCAAAACAGCGTTCCAGTTGGAACTAGGGCTGGGGGCTCCCAGCGATATCTGCTGGACTCAAAGCCTCGGACTGCATCCAGGCTGAGGCGTCTGTTGCTTACCAGGCGCCAAGCGAGTCTGCCTTTTGAAAAACAATATGCGAGCTCCTGGTTTGTGCTCCGAGGGAGATCCAGCATTTAAGTTCTTACGCGCGAAGCACTGAAGCGTGAAGCTGCAGACTACCAACGCAAAACCCCAGAAGCCTCAAAAATCTCTGTACTTACCCCAGAGGAACTCGGGAAGCAAAGACCCAATAAAAAGCAGCCAAGTAAACATCAAGCAAGGCAGGATTCATTCGATTTAGGACGAAAGCACATTCAGCCTCGCGCTCCTGGACTGCCAAAGCAAAAAGCTCTGCAATAGCTGGGGGCAGGGGGGCAGTAAATGAGAAACAATCATTTATTTAATCCAGTAGCTGGAGTTCCCAGCGTTTCCTACCTGCTCCGTCTGCTTGGTAGAAACCGCGGCATGACACTGTGCAAAGGGGAGCTGGCGCAGCGACAGACGGGGCGAGGGGAGCCCGGCGCCGGGCAGAGGCGGCTCATCGCTTTCCGAGCGAGTGCCGCCCGTGAGAGGGCCGGCAGAGACGGGCCCCAGCGCAGCGCGACCCGGTACCGGACGGGGAGAGCAGCAGCAGGAGGTTGCGCTCCTACGGATTAACCGAGGAGCGGGAGACAACCATCCGTTGTGAGCGCACGAGGGCAAGAGCCCCCGCGCTGGCACAGCGGGACGTCCCATCCAGCTGCCAGGGTCTGCAGGGGCAGGAGGAGAGCTCAGCCCCCCCGGCTCTGCCAGGCCACCGGCACCAGCCCGGCGCGGTTTGGCACCGGCGGCTCTGAAGAACTCCGAGACGTCCCGAGCTCCGCAGGAGGGAAGGCTTGCCTCCGCCTTGCCCTGCCCGGGGGTGCCGCCGCGCACGGCCCTGCTGCGGCTCGCGCGCGCCTGGCGTTGCTTGGCGGGAGCTGCCAACACCCCCGGGATTGCCCCCGCCCCGGCCTCGGCAGGGCCGTGCTCGAGCTCTCCTGCGAGACGGAACAAGGCAACGTGGCCACTTCAGGACGTCGCTTTGTCCCGGCCTCTTGCCTTCTGTTGGACCATTTCCTTCCTTCCCTCGTTTCTTCTCTTTCTCCCTTCAGTCTCCTGTCTAACAGGAGCGCTTCTCCATGAGATAAAGCAGCTGCTGTGAACCTGTAATGAGAGAAATGGCCAAAAGCAACAGCCTAACCCCTGCCTGATCCTGGTAGCAGTCTGCCAAATCTCATAACGCGTAATGAGTCCTGGACGTCCTGATTGTGTTTTCCCAGCAGTGATGCTGTGGTCAGGAAAAAAAAATTTAGAAAATCCATAATGAACTCCCACCAGCCTTCCAGCCCCGATACCCCCCAAGGATTTCCCAGCCCCTTCTCACCACTCTCTGCCGGTCCCCGTCCCCATTTAGTACCATCTCTAGCAGGACTTCGGTGTCTCTGGACGGAGGGTAAAAGCTTGCCCTAGACCTGCCCTTGCAGCCACGGCAGAGTTTAACCTCGGACTCGCAAAACATCGCGCTCACGTCGCCGTAAGAAACGAGACCTACCAGAGCAGATCCGACGAACCGCCCCTCTCGCCTTGCGCCTTGTCCCCGAGACGGGCCGATATCCCAAACCTCGCAATGGGAAATTATTTGCCAAGACTCCTCTTAACCTCAGGCAGTGGGATGCACCGACACGAAGGCAGATAGTTTATATCCTGTAGGCATTTACCCTGTTAATGGAACCACGTCTTTCCATATTTCATATAACTGTCCAGGCCTACTTGGACGTTTCCACAGAGTACAAAGCTGTTACTCTAAACTTGACACGTTCTCACCGTATTGTTCGTTGTAATGGTTTATTTCATATGCTCTGTCGTTAAAGTGATCGTCCCACAGACAGTGAATAAAGCCCTGTGTAAAATAAGCTGTTAAGAAGCTGGAAAGTGGCCGAGGAAGAGGCTGGTTCACGTGGCGGCTAATGCCCAGAGAGGACGGGAAAGTTGCCTCCGCCAGAGCTGCCGGTTCCCGGTGCCTGCTCTGCACCACCTTGCCTCGTGGTTCGGCTCTGCTCCGAAACCTGGCTCGGAAGCCCAGAGGTGCTGCAGATAAGAGCCTTTCTGGGGGTGCCCTAAAAGCTCCCACAAAAGTCGGGTTTCCCCGTCCCTCCAGAGGTGCGGGCAGACGGCCCTTGCCAGGCGCAGGCTGGCAGCCTCCCGCTTCGCTCTGAACGAAGCGGCCTGGACTTCGTTTGCGGCTATTGGCGAGTACTCACCCGCTTCAGTCTCGCTCCGTTACACCGGGATCAAGCCGATAGGATGCAGCATCGGGGCAGGGACGCGCAGCGTGGGCAGCCTCATCCACTGAGCGCAGGAGAGGGAAGATTTTGGGGAAGCTGCCCCCGGGTGACGCTGCACGCGGAGCCCCCGCGCGCCCTCCCGCCAGCCGCACGCAGCCCCGGCCCAGACCCCCCGGGAGCGGCATCCCGGCTGCGGCGCGCGGGGCCGGGGCACGAGCAGCCCCGTCCGGGGGCGGCTCAGCGCGGGGGCTCGCCCGACGCGTCCGTGCCTGCCTCCCGCCGCGGCGCGGAGGCGCGTGCGGAGCAGAAACCGGCCGCTGCCCTGTTCAGCCTCCTTCCCCAGGCACTTGGCCCTGTAATGATTCTGGAGGTGAGGGAAGGCAATTTCAGGAAAACGAGTTTCTCTGTAGAAGGAATTGAATAGAGGAACTACTATAATAACCCGATACGATCATTTATTTAAAAGGCAGCTGGCAGCACACGAAGCAAACAGAGACAACGTAGAGGCAATTCTCCGCAGAGACTGTGCCACCGTCCCGGGGCTGAGGCACGGGCAGAAGCCGTGCCTCGCACGCTGCAGAGGCCCGAGGCTCTTGCTCCACGTGAGCAAGTGCCAAGACCCGTAAGGGAAAGGGTGACAATGCACAGGTCCTGGGAACGCCCGCCCGCCCTCCCACGTCTCGGGGAACACGAGGTCTCGTGACTCATTTCCTTCAGACACCTCGTGCTTCCTGCGTACGAACAGACGTCCTGCTGGATATAACGTAAAAGGCCAGAGACCGATCAAAATGAAGGCCTGGGAAGGAACGGTACTGTTACAGCACAGAAACGCAACGAGCCAGTCGGTTCTGCAGCCTGTTTTCTCGTCTCCTGCTTCAGAGGAGCAGAGAGAAACGTGTCCCGACTCCACTGGATGCTCCAACCATGAGAAGCGATGGGGAACTCTCAGCGCTAACCTTGAGCGGGGTATTTTCATTTTCTGTACCTTCCAGGTTACGACTGCCATCCTCACAGGTGACTTGTAAGATGCAGCGGTGTTTGATACTCGTGTTTTTGTGCTTCTTCAGAGAACTGACAGTCAGAAGGCGGCCGGGCCCTGGATTCTCATCCATCACCTAATAAATGCCGAATTTAAAGATGTCAGGCATAAAATGGTTTCATTAGCTGTATCATGTTCCAGTGCAAAGATACCCTGAGGGATTTCTTCTCGGAGATGAGTCAAAGAAGAGCAATTGTTAAGGAGCAATTAATATTATGTTCATTCCTTTCCGTTTCCAAACATAGTTCATTTTGTCACTTTGTCGGCGGACTCTTTGCCCTTACCAGCTGCTGAGGACCGACTAAATCCCGGGAAGGGAAAAGGGAAGGACACCTTCCGGAGGCCGGATGGCGTTTCTCCCTCAGCTGTACCCGTACACGCTGCCGTGTCAGCGTGCGGGACGGCGGCTGCGGCACGGGACGGACCCTGCAGCGGCACAACGGCTGCACTGGCCGGCACAGAGCCCAAGGCACAGCAGTCCCGTGCCGGCTCCACGCTGCTGCCCGACACCTTCGCTGTGGAATGGGCTCGCCTGAACCGAGAGCTGCTGCCGGGAGGCCCTGAAGCGCGAGGGCACGGCGGGCGGAAGGCAAACGCGGAGCTTGGCTCTGTTGCCACACGATCGGGCTACGCTGCATTTGTGCAAATACGCAGGAACCGATGCCGGAGGCTGGACCATGGTCTGCCCTCGCTTCCACTCTTTTTTTTGGCCGATTCTTGCCCGATGAACCCGATTTGGCGGCTCGAGGAACACTGCAGGGACCGGGGTGACAGCGCAGCACAGAAAGCCTCGCCAGCAGGAGCCGTGTCCCTCAGACCACGGCCGGAGGAGCCTGTGCTCCGTTCGGCTCGGCTCACCGGGGACACTTTCTTCCAGTCCCCTGCCTTCCCAGGGAGACGCAGCTTGGTCCGCGAGCTGCAGCGCTCGGCTGCCGAAGCTGGCCCGGAGAGAGGACCGAGAGGAGGCGGGGCAGAGCCGAGCTGTGACCCGGGCTGGCCTCGCGTCCCCGCCAGCGGCTGCAGCCTGGCCCAGACAGGCAGCCTGCCACGCGTGCTGTTAAATACGGCGTCCCTTGCTCCCCTCTGGCAGCCCGGATGAAGTCACTCGCTGATGTAATGGTGGCTAAAGGCCTGCTGGGTCTCACCTGCTGCAGCACAGCGTTACTGTCTTGCCTGCAGCAGGGACCTGAACCCGCTCTATCCAGCTCCTTCCCCCATCAGAAAAAAACCACCAACAGAAAACACTCCAACTCTGAAGTTTTCAGCAACTTCGGGGACTGTGACTGGCCTGAGGCACACCAGGGGAAAACGCAAGTAATCCTCGCGTCCTGCCCTGCCCCGGCTGCAGCAGAGGACTGAAGGGGAAACCCCGATGGGTGGAAGTCCCCTCCAGAGCATCTGTCTGAGAGCAATCGAGGCCACTACAGTAGGATCAGAGTTTAGCTAATAAACCCTTTCCTAAGATGGCACCAAGAGCCACGAGGGAGCAGGATGGGGTTGTGCTATTACCCCGTGAGAGGACAGCTAAACAGTCAGATATACTTATCCGGACCCTAAAGACATCCTTAACCATACTGTCTGCAGGGACTAGGATTGCATATTCCCCCCGCTTTTTTCCTGTGCGTGCTGTAACTGAGGCTCCTGGGATCCCGCGGAGGCGGTTCCAGCCGTGGGAACTTGCCTGCACGGCGTGCCTTTCCCCGCGCGACTCGAGAACGGGGGGAACACCGTCGCCCCAAGCGCTCTCCAGCACGTGTCACTACGCCGCTTAGTTGCGCTGACAGGAGCAAGGCTCGTAGAGACTGTCTCCTGGGCTGCAGACGTGCCCGGCGCCGGGACGGAAACCACACACGGGAGCTCTTGAAGCACCTCGCTCGCACCCTGGTCAACACCGGACTTTCTTTCAGCAAGTTTTGCCTGAAAAGCACCTTCCGTACGCTGAGGTGCAGTCCTGCCTTCTCTCTGCTAATCAGCGTATTACCCTCCTCGTGCCTTTATCAAATACCATCTTGCCGTTACTACATTTCCGACTCCCAAGGCTCCGAGTACGCAAGCTGCAGCAGAGCCTTAGACTTCTGGTGGTTCATAACGTCCTAATTTTCTTCTCACGTGCACTTTATACTGGCGTGTACTTGTGCCAGCATAGCTTTTTCCTTCAAGGAGTTTTTCCTCCCTGTGGAATTTGTTCTTCTCCTTCTAAGCGCATTTCTAACCTGCAAACATTTCTCCTCTCAGCCTTCATTTTACTCAGCTAACCAAGCTATACCAGGCTTAGGGGAGACTACTCCCCCCCTTTTCCAGATTGATTCCTTTGTCTTCAGTACGAACGACCCATTATTCCAATGAGGTTTCAAGTCTGTTGACATACTCCGCCTCCCCTGGGACAAGCTTGCTTGATACAACTTTTCACAGCCCATGGCGCTTCTATTCTTACCCACCGAGCGCCCTTCATCTACTGCAAACATTACTCACTAAATATATGAACTTTTCTTTTCTCCAGCCAAAATTATCTCCTGAATGTGATCAGGATTTGTAAATAGCTCAAGTGTCTGGGGAGGTGAGGGAGCATTTAGTATTCGTTTAAATCACTTGTCCTGGCTCTGTTTTCCCTGCTGCTGCTTTAACAGCGGCAGACATGCCCTTCACAGACTTCCAGAGTGCAGTAATCTGAGAAATTTATCCCTGGGCTCTGACACCAGATGTTAAACCTGCTCTGAAAACTCTCCTTTTGGGCCAGATTTGTTCGGTGCAATTACACAACTGCTAATTGTGTTCCTTCGGAGTCCAGCCCTGCCAGCACGCTGATTTTTCCACACTCATTCTCCAGCGTGAATTTCCCCCCTTTTCTTCCCACAGCGAGTCCATCCCGAGCAGCAAAGTCGTGAAATCTAAGCAATTGTAAGGCGGCAAATCCCACAGCAGCAGCAGCTGCCTGCCTCCATTTCCAGTTTCTTCCACGTCACGACTCGACTCTCTACCCTTTTCAGACACCCTACATTCCACGCCTCGATGCTTAAAGACGGACACGAGCACCTGCCAGTACGGGCAGCTCTGGGTTCGGTGCCCGAGCGCAGCCAAGGGGCACGAAGACTCGGTGAATCGGCGGTCGCAGCCGCCCGCTCTCTCAAGCGGGGGATGCCCGCGGGGCCAACTGCGTCGCACATCCGCGGGCTGCGGCTGCCTACACGTCTTTCCCAGTGTAAGAGATGCTGCACCTCAGCGTCATTAGGCTAAAGCTCCCTTTGCCAGTTCACTGGATTTTCATTAACACAACTCATTGCTTCTCCAGTCAATAGCCGTCAGAGATGTAGAATGCCGTACCAGTAAGCAGATTTTAGTCTTCCCAAAGCAATCCCCTCTTGACTGACTCTTCTCATTCTCCCTTTGGTTTTTTTGCTCTGCGAAGAGCACGGCAGTTACGTGCTGGCAGCAACCCCTCTCCCGGCAGTCCTGTTCCCGCACCGAGGCTACGGGCGATGCCTCAGCACCAGAAACAGATGATGTGCCTGTGTTTTCTTTTGTTTGTTCAGCGCAGTTTTGCTAAAGGCTTTTTCTCGCTACCAAGAGCACGTTTACTTTTGCCGTTATTACCTGCGGGCTGAGCGCGAGTTTGGGTTATTCGCTGTGTACTCCACGTGGGGCTGGCTGCTAGTTCCAGCTACAGCGGGTCCAAAGCTCCACAGACTTGCCTTGTTTTGTGAGAAGAGATGCTCCAGTCCTGCCCGCAAGGTGCGCCTTTGTGGCGAGGCCATCACCCCATGAAGCTGCAGGAGCAGGAAGAGCGACTCGAGGACACGGCGAATTGGACATACTGAACGTGATGGAGGGAAAGGCGAGGGCGATGCTCGCGGCGACCAGGCGTCACACACGAGACTCGTTCCTGCAGGCGCTCCCGAAGCAGAGTGCCGGGGGAAGCCCGACTCGGCTGGCTCAGGCCAGGGAGAGCAGCTCAGCTCACGCCACCGCTCGCACGCTCTCGCGGGCAGACGGATACTTCGCAATCTCCGCAGCCTTCGTGCTTTCGCCCTGCAGGGAGCTCCGCAGCCTGAACAGATTGAGCAGCAAGGCATCCAGCCGACCTGCAGAGCCCTCAGCCTTCTGGCACAGAGTCTTCCAGCCCATTAGCTCCTCTTCTCCCCCAGGGGCCTGGGAGAGGCAGGGGTCAGCAGGATCTACTCGGCTGTCAGAGCCCGCGGTTCCAGCAGACGCTTTTGCTGAACCTCTGCCCCTGCTCTCCTGCCCTCATGCTGTTCTGCAGCGGCTGAGCCGGGGATGTTTCTCCCAGGACTTCATCCGGGCTGTGGAACAGTCCACAGCAGTAAAACAGGGGCTGCTTCTGATTTCCTCTGGAAATCGCTCTAACACGGGCTCGCGTGGAACATCAGCATTTCTGAGGAAGACGGTCAGCATGGCCCGTTTGTGGGAGCACAGCTCCCCAAGCCGGGCTGTGCCCTCCTCTCCCTCCGCAGCGTCCACAAAGGCTAAAGGTGCTCCCAGGCGCATCGGCGGGGGACAGCCTTATCTGCAGCTGCCCCCAAATCCTTCTCTGCTCTGCTCCTCAGCTCCCAGAGGGGTCACTGAAGTCCACACCAGGGGCAGCAGCGTTCCCCACTTCTGGTGCTTTCTGAAGGCCAAGGAGAGAAGTGTTGCACTTGCAGAACCTTTTTGCATCGTGTGCTTCCCGGGGGACGCATCCTTGGCAGGGCTTTGGGTCTGCGAGGTATAAAATCTAGTTGCAATCAAGGTCCTGCCAGAAAGTTATCCACCTGCAAAGATATATAGGTCTCTTGGTTCTCATTAGAGCCTGCTAAGCGCCCGATAAAATTAACTCCGCGCACTCAAGGGGAGCTTTCACTTTTTCTGCGTAGTTAGCTTGACAGCATTCCATGTAAATCTGTCATTGTTCAGCTCAGCAGCTTCTCACTCAGCGAGAAAAAGGTGTATCCAGGAGTAGGCGGATATTCCTGCCAGCCTTGCTTTGCAAGATGTTCGAGTTAGAGGCTACTAAAAGCAACTGCCTTCTTAGGAAAAGGGAAAAAAAGTTCCCCCAGCCAGCAGCATCATTTTTCCAGTCCTCACGTCCTGGTTGTGTACTCAGAACGACTTTCTTGCCCTCCACAACAGAGGGACACAAAGTCATGGCCAGTGCCACTAATCGAGACGTCTGCCTTGAAGCTCACTCGTACAGCCTATTTTTCAGTCCGCATTACAGATCCTAATTACATGTTTTAATTAACTGTAATGACAGTCCCTACTTATGTAAATAAAGGTGCCGACTGTAATTACAAAGCTCTGAAAAGCTGTTGTGAAGCATAGATTCAGTTAAGGAGAAAACTGCTTCCGAAAGCTTCTGCCCAGGGGACTAAAATTTTAAAACAGCCTTTCCTTCACCTTTCTTACTTATTTCCTCCCATCAATTCATATGAGGCAGTTACTAAGCACTTTGCTCTAAAGCAGCAGCTTCCATTCCTCCCCAAAGGATCACCTAAAACTCAAACAAAAAGTTTCCCTCGTCTCTTGCTCTTTTCTTTCTGCATGCCAGCAGTTTGGCAAATGCAGGCTTCCTCAGGGCAAGCAGCCTTTCTGCAGCCCAGGAATTAACGGGTTTGCAGAGCGGTGGGTGCCAGCTGGGAAAGGGAAAAAAGAACTGCTACAGTACCTAATTATTAAATCAGATGCATATCATCCCAATTTCCTCTCCTGAAAGAGGAGAGTCGGTTGTTTTACAGAAGAAAAAAATACTCTTCAGAAGTCAGTGCTCTCATTAAGTGCAAGACTTGAAGCAAACGAGGACATTTCTCTACATGATGAAACATCCTTGGCAATTACTACTTCCACGTGCCTTCGCAGTTCCTATTGCTATCTCTCTTTTGCTTGTTAGACATTTTCCATCTTGATGGCTTCCGGACGCAGCGACTCCCTCCGAATTGCCCATTTGTGTGCTCCTAAGCACTCATTTTGCAGCAGGGAATCCGTACTGACGTTTCCCCTTTCCCGAGGCGCCCGCTGGACCCCGCGGCGTTGCCACCGCCTGCCCCGAGGGGCTGTCGCAACCCTGCCCCGCGGCCCCGCGTGTGACGCGGTCTGCTCCGCCGCCTGGCAGGACTGCCTTCGCTCAGGGGCTCGGAAGCGGCCGCGGGACTCCTGCCAAGCTGCCGCTGCTCCAGCGGCGTCCGGCGGGCATCTGCAGCCAGCTCAGCCTCGCGCTCTGGGGGCACAGCCTGGTCCCGCCGCCCCCTTCGCCGACACCCCGCTCGCAGGGCAGTGCCGCACCTTTGCCTGCCTCCTGCGCTGCCAGGCCGCGACTCGCTCAGTAACGGCTTGGGGAGAAAAGCAGGACCCACGTTTTCGCTAGGACCAACCCTGTTTCACATAATAATGCACCTCAATCCTGCAGTCACAGTCACAACCTATATACCCTCTATAGCACAACCTATATCCCCTATGGGAGACGGGTTTTTCCCTTCGCTGCACAGTTAAGAAGGGAAAGGGAAATAGTATCGCATAGCTTTGTTTAATGCAGTTTTAAGACCCTTATCCCAAGTTTCTTGGTCTCATCTACGCCAAGGCGGCTGCTGTTTTATAATCTGCCTTTTCTGTTGCCACAGGTCCCAGAAGGAGTCCATACAAAATACTAGTGACGGAGTTGGACACGCGCAGTAATCCCCTTTCATCTCCTACACTTGCCAAACTGCTGATGTGTAACAAGGGGGGAGCGTTAAAGATTCTGCCTGCAAAGCATCCAGGGAACAGAAAGAGCCGTCAGAGGTAAAAGCGGCACATTGTAGAAAAGGATGAGGAGCTGAACTCTGTCAGCTGGAAACCGTTCACACAACAAACTGGTCTGGAGCTGAAGTACGTAACTCAGATGTGACTAATTGCTCACCCCCGCTCTACCTTAGGCCTGCGGCTGGATCCGATCGCAGCCGAGCCCCTTTATTCCGTGCTGAAACGGGGTTTGTGTTATTAAGCACTACATCTAGGCGAGATAGGAACAGTCAAGGTGCAGATGGCAAATATTAGCAACAAACTACAGCCCTGGATAAACAGCGAGCAACTTTCCCCTTCCCTCCCCGACTCCCCTGCTAACAAACACGTTCATCACTGTCAGAAGCGTCTCGGGGTGGTGGGCAGGTGAAACATCTCCCAGCCCCGCTCAGTCTGCGTCTTGGCTTTATCACCACGAGCCACTGAGCCACCGTTTGTCTTCTTAAACGTCTTTTCCCAACAGCACAACAAGCCCCAGTCCAGACGGTAACACGCCCTCAGCATTTCTCCCAGCTAAGTATAGTTATTGCTGTGACAGAAATAGCGGCAGTGTAGAAAAACGGGCTATTATTTCCACCCTATTTCCAACGTGGCTAATTAGCACGTGTTTCACTCGGCGTAGTTCGGTAACAAAGCTTTGCAGATGGACTGAAGTTAGAGCTGTACTAGTAAGCGGATTTTAAGCGTTTAAGGGCTTCTCGGCAAATGCCCCCTCTGCGGGAGGCTCCTGTGCTGCTGGCTCAGCCCAGGGAATGCCGCTGGATGCGGAAAAGGCGCCCACCCCTTTGCAAAGCCTAGAGCGCAGACAGCAACGCTCCTGGAGCCTGAGCTCTCAGCCGGGGAAGGGCTGTGCAGCAAAAGTAACGGTTCATGCTTAAGTAAATGCGTGAATGTCATACGAAAAATACTTCCCAGCCTTTCCAAGTTCATCCATTTTCCAAGTTCAGTCAAGATTTGAGTTCTGCTTCTTGAAGCCATTTGAGGTCCAACTAGTCAAGACTACGTCGGGCTGACAGAAAGGACAAGCTTTATGCTTTCAATACTACAGCAGTGGCAGCATTCAGTCGGAGGAGCAAAGCGTCCAGGGCTTATTGCATGCACTATAGCACATTATTCCGCAGTAGGTGCTGCAACAGTCAAAAATATACGTACATTTCACTAAGCCCCAATCCAGATGTTTTTAATTTTTGAGCCAAAGAGACAGTTTTAAAATTCAGCATAGCTGTAAAGCCCCTAAGGTGCCACGCTGCTACACGTGTTGTTCACTGGCCTAAGCGCCTTTCTGGAGCGCTGCCGGTCCCCCGGGAGCCACGTTACAGCTAGCCCTGGTACGTCTGCACCGGCCACCAGGTCCAGCCTGGGCACCCCTTCGCGCAGGTCACCTCTCCGCCCGGCCCCAGCATGGACCAGCGCCGAGACATGCGGTGCCCAGCGCGGAGACACGGCCGGGCTGACACCCAGCGTCGGCTTTTCCAGCCCTTTGAGCTCCGCAGCAGCTCAGGGGACGCGACTCAGTAAAACTCACTTCAGTAGCACGCTGCGCCGGCAGCGCCTAATTAAACGCTAAAGAACCGGAGGGCAAAGCCTTCAAAAGCCACCACCGTCAGTCACGGAGCAGGAATATTTTGCCTGCTGTAAACAACACACAGCGGCCCAAGCGCAACATCTTTCTTCGCTACAATATTTATCAGCTATAGTGTTCCTTACCAGAGCTGCCTTTCAGCTGAAGCAAGTACAAAGCTGCCTGAAGGGTACTAAATATTTTGACTGCCTCAGTAACGCAGCTGATGCTCTGCAAAGGACACCGACCGCGCAGGGGAAGGGGCCGTTTCCCAGGCTCCTGCTGCACACCGAGCGTTACTTGCATATTTACCTTACCGGGTAAAGGCGCTAAGTTCCGAAAAGCGGCTTGCCAATAAACCACCCCTAGCAGAACACTGGAACAAATTTGCTGTCATTTCAGCCTAGAGATTGTAATACCGAGGATTCGGTAAGAAAAACAAAGAGACGGTTTGCACATGCAAGAAAACATCATTTTTTCCCAGTGCCAGGGAAAATTTTGCTGTTGTCATCTGTGAGATTATGAGTCAGCCCCACGTTCGCAGGCAAGGAAGAAAAAACTTCTTTACCTGCCCTTACAAATACTTGGGGGAGCTGCTCATTTCCGTGGCAACGCGCGGCACGGAGGCAGCGGCGCAGATGAGCTTCAGACGCCCGCGTCCCTTTGCCCCCACCGCGACCGCTCCAGGGTCAGCTCCCACTTCGCGCTCCGAATGCGCTAAGGGTTCGGCGCCGCAGTCGAGGGCTGCCTCTGCTTGTAAACACGTTTGTCTCCTTCCTTTGCACTCCAGCGAGATTTGTCACTCTTTGTGAAATGAAAGGGAGGCGACGAACAGAGACTTTTGACATTTGTAGTGTTTTCCCCAGGCCGGAGCTGGTTATTGTCCCAAGCGCCTCGGGGAAGGGGGTAGCAGCTGGCGTTACAGGAAGGCTATTATTTTCACCCTTTGAAAAAAGGCACTTCCATAAGGCCAGAAATCGCAGCACATACGACGACACGTTTCTGCAAAGTCAGTTTTGCCTCCCGAGAGGGAAGTAGTCGTCTGCCAATAAGGCGCCTGTCGCCTTTTCTTCCTTTCAGCATTGCTGGAAGCTGTCAGGCACCCTCTCTGCGCCGCGGAGGCTGGCCCCCGGCCCCCGTGGGGCACAGCTCCCGGCCGCAGCGCCGGCCGGCACGGACCTTGCTGGGGCACGGCCGGGCTCCCTCGGAGGAGTCGCGGCCCTCGGCCACGGGACAGCAGGAACGCGAGGGCCGGGGTGGCAGGAGCAGGCGGGAAGCACCCGAGGGGTGGCAGGAGGCCCCATTCCCCCATCCCCGGAAGAAAGAAACGTTTCACACCGAGGGTGCTGAGGCGCTGGCACAGGTTGCCCAGAGAGGTGGTGGATGCCCCATCCCTGGGGACATCCAAGGTCAGGCTGGACGGGGCTCTGAGCAACCTGAGGACATCCCTGCTCATGGCAGGGGGTTGGACTAGATAGCCTTGAAAGGTCCCTTCCCACCCAAACTATTCCGTAATGCCTAGTGACCCCACGCAGCGCCTCGCTGAGGACCAGCGACGGGGCCTCAGCCCCAGCCCAGGGCTGCCCCGCACCCCTCGCCAGGACCCCTCGCCCGCCTCGGCCCTGCAGAGCACACGCCACGGCAGCCGCTGCACTCACCTCTGCCCCCGGCTCGGCCCAGGCCTGCCATGGGGCCCTCCTTCCCCCTCGCCCTTTATAGGGCCCTGGTGCAGCCCCTGCCGCAGGTGGGGGCAATGAGCGTCCCGGCGCCCCGCCACCCGCCGCTCGCTGCTCTCCCACCTGGCTCCCCTTCGGCACTCCAACGTGCTCCGGTGGGTCCTGCCCGTGGCGCGGAGCCCCTGGGCAAGGCGGCGAGCTCTAGGGACCGCTTACCCCCTTCACCTCCCCAAAAGAGCAAAAGCCGTTGACCCTCGCTGTGCAAGGAGAGAGGCTGCGGGATGCTGGCTTTACCCCGCTCTTCCCCGTGCCCCGTAACGTCTCCTCAGGAATGCTGTTATGTCCCGGGTCTCCGGAGCGTATTGCTGTCCTGAGGAAGGATCGGCTCCCCGGCCCGGAGCCCCAGCGCTCGCTCCGAACCCGCGCAACGTCCTGCCGCTGGCTGCTGCGAGGCTTTGCCTGGTGGCAGGCTTCTTACCGCCTGCTGGCAGTTTCAAAGGTGCTCACCTAATGAGTCATTAGAGACAAATAAAAAACAGGAGAAAGAAATTGACTTAGCACTTATTTCCAAAAAATACTGTAACCGGAGAATTTTAAGTAGAGCGAACCAGAGCAATTTTAATAATATTAAGCTTAAATTGACAGCGAAATGAGTGAATACACAAAAGCAACAAAAACCCAAATATATATAAACCATAAGGCATTGTGAAAAGAATATGATTAAGCTTTCAAAGTTACACATTCAAAATTTAGACAGTGCTGGGAATGAGGTCTCTTTCTTCTCCGGTTAAGAAATACCCTACCGTATAATCACATAACAAAGACTATGTAATAATTCATGCGAAGGGAGCTGGTGCTCGCAGGCTTCCCGCTGCTTTCACGCACTCTCCAGGGCCCCGGGAATCGATCCGCACTGCCGCTCGTCGCCCGGGCTCAACACTGCCCTCGCGCCTGCGTCTCCTCGTAACTCATTTCAAAGATGACGACGGAGCGAGAAGGAGGAAGGGGCTGTGACAAATAGCCATGTTTTGCACAGCGAGCGCGAAATAATGAAGCAGGGTCAGTCCCTAAGTGGTCTTTTCACCCTCTGCGCTCGGGGTTTACACTTCAGAGGTCACGGTGATTCTCATCGCTCGCCAAATGCGTCTGGAGAAGGAAAGACTGTTGATGCTCCCATTGGAAAGGACTATTAGGTCAATGCATGCGTAGAAGTAGAGGCTGGACCGCGTGGTAGGGTCTGAGGGGCCAGGAGGGTTTGGCTTGGGCAGAGGCCCAGCTTTGCACGAGAGGCGACGTGCTCCCGCTGGTTCCTTCCCTTTTCCCCTGTTAACGCAGGGAATGCCTTCAGCGAAGACAGGCCTGTCTGGCACAACTGCCGGCTTTCACTTGTCGAAGTTGGGCAGAATAGCGGACC
Organism: Phoenicopterus ruber ruber; assembly: GCA_009819775.1. NCBI lineage: Eukaryota > Metazoa > Chordata > Aves > Phoenicopteriformes > Phoenicopteridae > Phoenicopterus > Phoenicopterus ruber. Next base: position 6,889,608 of record CM020237.1, on the reverse strand, counting down.
ACGTCTTCAGAGCGTCATCACGTCAAAAAGAGCTTTTCAGCCTCTCATTTTAGGGCAGATCGTGGCATGTCTCGCGTATGAATGTAGCCTGCAGTAGCTGGTTGATACCAGCTCCCTCAACAGTTATCAAGGGGTTTTTACGTTTCATTTGTAAACAGCTCTATTGATCGCAGCAGATAATTACTTGTTAATAGCGGCATTCCTGATAAATTGCTCCTACCATGAAATTTTCTGCAGTGGCTTTGTCACTTCTCTATTGGTGAGGTTTGCAAGGCGTGATAAATTGCTGCTTCATGTTTGAAAGCTTAACGGGTTTGCTGCGGGGCCTTTTTTCTTTCTTTTTTGGAAAGGGTAGCGGAGGGAGAAGAAAGCCAGAGTGAGGTTGGAGTGATATTTTCACACAAACCGTGCTCATAGATATTGAATCAGAATTCAACTCTGTTTGGATGACGGGATGCTCTGTTGGGTACATTGCACCGAGAGGCTGCCTGACGCAGGGTGGCAAGAGAGAGACCGAGATGTACGCGATGGTAAATAAATAAGGATATGATTACTACAGTGCTTGTTTTTCCCTGTCACATTAATAATAATAATAATCATCGCACAATATTGCCAGACACCGGGGGATTAAACATCAAATTAATATTTAGCAAGGTTAGGATTAAGCAGAAATAACAGCTTTACGATTGGAGTCTGAAACTGCTGCTAATAGTGACTGATTATGCTCCTGCGGAGGAAGAAATATAAGTACTTAAGGACAAATAACCTTCCAAAAGGTATTAGCAGAGTAAAGCAGAAGAGTACCGAGTAGACCACTAAAGTGTCGGCTGTAATGGGGACGCGTGTTTTGTGGACAGAGAAGTAGGTGAGGGAAGACGTGACGGTGGTTTCCAATAGACAAAACGACAGTCGCTTGCCTCCGTGCCCACCGCTAGCAAAGCTTCAGGGAAAAGTTAAACTGCTGAGCAACAGGGAAACAAAAATCCATCTCGAGTTCCTGCTGCGCAACAGAACAAGGCAGACTCTTCTCTCTGCGTGGGACTTTTATCCCTTGTATGCAGAGACCTTGTTTGTTGGAAATGATTTTAACTGCAACTTGGCAAAGTTTCCTTTCCGCCGGTTTCCAGCTCATTGGCTTTGTCTTGATGAAGTTTGCCACCTCCTCTGGGCTCCTCTCAACAGGCTAGTTCTCGACGTGTTTATTTTCTCCAAAACTGCTATCGCTTGCCAACCTGCAACAAGGCAGAGGCAGCAAAGTTGTTCTGTTGCGTAAAGCTGGAGGCGAAAGAGAGACAATCCCGGGGGGATCCCCGCCGGCTGCTTGCTGCAAGGTAGAGACACGGCGCAACTCGCAGCTCCTGCGGAACGCCGGGGCGGTTGCGATGTTCTCCAGGGCGGCATTTTCTCTGCCACCTGAGGCTTGTCGAGGGGGCCGGTAACCCGGTAGCTGAGGGACCTTCAGGGGAGAATGGGAGCCCTCGGGGACAGGGACTGCCTTTTACAGTACCTGTGTGCCGTGACCGGTCCCCGGCGTGGCCAGGACAGCAATGCCTCCATGGCACAGCTAAATAAACGAAACAGAATTGTCCACCATCCGTCCGTGCTGAGACCGTCTTCTCTGTGTCCGAAGAAAAGCCTTTGCCAGGAAGGACCACTGTTTCCTCAGAGCAGGAGATGGCGAAGGGACACGATTATGGGCTGGGAGCAGCTGCGAGCAAAGAAAGAGATTTAGCGGGGCAGCTCCTGCGACAGGAGCTAGGAGAGACCGATTCTCCTCCACGCGCTGCCTTAGACTGTTTGTGTGACAGAAAAACGTTGTTTATTCCTGCTTATCGCTGCGCTTGCGTGCATCCCTTCTCGGCTTGTCTTTTCCCTGTCTTTCAGGCTGTCTCAAAACGTGTATGTGGGCAGGATCTGCCAAAACAGGGCTCTTGCTCAACGAGAGGTCCTTACGCTGCCGTTATGCAATTATGCACCTCCATCGTACTATCCGGTTACCGCTTCTGTAGGACCTGTAGCAGCTAGATCCACTCAACAAGAAATTCTGTTAGTCAGAGACAAATACATTGCCAGACTCACACAGTAATTGCTGCACTTACGGGAGCACGTCAATTCAGTCGCATATGCAACATACCTGCTGAAAACGCAATGTACCGCTGGACGTGCAGATCCAACCGACAGGTACTCAGATTACTCACAGAAAAGAAAATAAATGTGGGATCCTGACTGCGACGTTTCTCCGCGTAAGTTTGAAATTCATAGTCTTGTTAACGCAGCAAACGTGACTTTCTCTACGTATCTGTATTAGGAGCGTACACTTCTCCCAAAGGTGCGCTCAGGTAGCAGAACACAGCGATACGAAGTGCATTCATGTAATTACGGCACCTAAACACATTTGCTAAAGAAAAATCAAATAAATTTGTGATGCCTGCGTACCACATCCTCTCCACCTCCCCTGCCACGTAACTACCACTTCAAAAGGTTCTCGCTACACGCTCCGGGCAGCGTTGAGCTCAAGCCCCTCGCAAACCCCAGGTAACTCCTCCTGGAAAGGAGGAGCGTGTGCTGCCCACGCCGGGGTCTCAGTGCACGCGTGGAATTGCCTGCGTGTCAGCAGAGCCGCTGTTCCCTGACCGGAGGCGGCGCGAGGCGGCCCCCTCAGCAACGGTATCCTTCACCGGGTGGTGTTGCCCCTGGGCTTCGGTCTCCCGGGGGCGGGACGGGGCTGGGGAGACGCGGTTCCGCGGGGGTCTCTGCTTTAAGTGCCCGGGCTGGAACAACCACGTAGCCAAACCCGCCGCTTTGGAACACGGACAAGCAGCTCTTTGACCGAGTCAACGTCTGGTCACGGTCTGAGCGACCCTCGTGGAACTCCGTCCGCCCCAGCCAGCGTTCGCAGGCTTCACCCGCTTCGGCTGTCTCTTGCAGACAGCCCGATTCTGCCTCAAATAGAAGGTAAAGGGTGCGCAGGGTGGGAAGTGAGAATAGGCTGTTGTAAACACCGTGAATTCTTCTGGTCGCGGTAGGGAGGTGATGTCTGCCAAATACAGCATTTTTCCCCAGCTGTTGCCGTCCAAGAGCTGGGTTTATTTCCTCAGAAGCTGACCAGGAGAGAGGAATACCAGGCAGGAGGAGCGCAGCTAAGCACGTCCCGGGCATCCTTCCCAGGCTCTCGTCGGGTGCTGCAGACACCAGGAGGCACTAGACCCTGAGCACAGCCCATGGGACTGACGTGGGCTCTGCCTTGAATCGTCGGATGCCCAGGTCCATTTTTACAAGCAGCTTTGCACGTCTCTGTGTTTGCCTCGGGAGAAACCACGAACCAAAGGCGTTTTTGTCGAGGCCAGAGCAGATGTTCCCTGCGAGCGGGCGCGTTAAAGCCCCTCTGCGAGCGCAGGGAGGGCTGGCTGGCGCTTGCGGACCAGGGCCCGGGGGTCAGTCTGGCGGGCGGGCAGTCCAGCCGTCGCGTTTCCAGGCCGCCGGGTTTGACATTCCTCCTTTTTATTGCTGCATCTTCTTTCATTTCCCCTTAGCCGGGAAGAATTTCAGATAAACACTGCTTGACATTTTAAATTATGAAGTTTTTTGTTCCCTGTAATTACTCCAAATCTCCAAGAAAGCCTTAGGCAGCTCTCAGCCTGGATTTCTCTTGCCAGCTGGAGTCCCTGCCTTTTCGTCAGGGATGGAGACTCTCTGTGCTCGCTGCCTCTCCCCAGGGTCTGAATTCAGCTGAGGGGTGAAAGGCTCTTCCAGTGAAGGCCCCGCTGCTGATGGGGGACATAAGCAAACGGGCGAAACGGGAGGCAGGAGGGAGTGCCGGGGGGCAAAATGTGCCCAGATCGGGGCTCTCGGTGGCCAGATTTAAATAACCCTGTGGGAAATCTTTCTCCCGGGATGCGTGCCCGGTTCACGCCCTCCACAGCGCAGAGGGGCAGAGAGGTACGGAGAGCCGCGGCGGCTGGTGTTCTAAAGGAGCTGCATGAGGGACGGCGGTGTGGGCACACGGCGCACGTGTGTTTGCAGGCAGCGGACAGAGCTAACCAAGGCGGGCCCCAAATAAACGTTTAGCGCTCACCGGAGTGGACACGCAGGCCAGCACGGCCAGCAGGTTCTGGGCAACGCACACGAGATGGAAGCAGGCGACGTAATGGAAGTGTCCGTGAAGAGTGCCAGCCCCAGGCACGAGACGCAGTCGGGAGCCCGAGCGCGCAGGAAGGCCGTCGAAAGCTGGCGACGTGCCAACGCCTAATCCGTCCAGTTCAGGATTAATAACAAGAGGGAAGCTGATAGTAACTGCTCACGGCATCTTCTCGTGGCCCCTCCATCCGTCTCTAAGCAAACACCAGTAAGATATTTTGTGGGATGTATCAGGCTCTGAAATTAAGATGAGAACAATGAAACCCAGAAGGAAATCAACATAACCTTGCTAACAGAGAGAACGAGCGGCCTATGGCAAAACGGGGAAGGGGAAATTTAAGGGCTTCTGGTATTCACGTCGCGCTGAGTAAAGCCCCGGTTTTGGAAAGCCACGAGCTGCAGGCATTAGTCACGTTTACGGCTTTGCTCTGCTCTCTGATGTCCCAGCTGGGCATCGACTGGGCAAATACTAGCTCAAAGCAGCCATGGGACAGTAGTAAGCCGCAAAAAGAAGTTTTGATCTGCAGCAGTCTGGAAGGGCGAGAGCTGGATGGTGGTGCGGTACCAAGGCAAGAAGAAAAGCTTGACGTTAGGCTGTCAAGTCTGAGGAGAAGGAAGGTCTGTTTCCCCGTCTGCTGCTCACTCACAGGTTTGGGATTATCTAGCTTTCCTGTGAGGCTCTGTGCGAGTACCTTTCATTTTATCGGTTGCTTGCTACCTTTGGTTTATTTACTGTGCCCAAGACTGGCTGGCCAATGAGTTGGGCTCCTTTGGCTCCAGCTGGCTGCTGCCCGTTGGAGAATCGGACCCTTCAGACCTGTTCCTGTCTCCCAACCCTCCCGCCAGAGACATTCCTAAACCCCTGACCTCTCCCACTTTTATTTGAGCTCCTTTTTCTCAGCTTTGTCCAGTCTCGGGGAAGCGATGGAGAATGAGTCGTGCGGCTTGCACGCGGAGGGCTGTAATTGATGGGCTCTGCCTGCAAGACTATTTACTACAACATCATAATTAACCTGACGCGCAACCAGACTGTGGCAGCTGGGAGCTGTGATTCACGGCTGACACGAGGCCTCCAGTAGCACATAAGCAGGGACTTATGCCTCTTCCACTGAGCTAATCAAATGAAAATAGAAGAAATTAAGTCTTCAATTAATCTTCCCCTCCCCCCTGAGGCTTGCCTGTGGTGCTGAACAGATCCTCATCAATTTGCCGGGAGCCAACAGGGAGAGAGAAGCAGGCTGGGAAGAGGCGGCTCCGATATTTTGCCAAAATATCAACCATAAGCCGGAGAGAAAAGTCCAGGTCGTGGTTTAGGCTGGGACTACAAAGCTAATTCTCGGGTGCTCGCTGTAACGTTACTGGGTATCGGGAGCCATTTCGTAAGAACGAAGTTCAGCAAAATGTCTGGCGCTTTCACCGAGGTAAGCGTGTGACCCCAAAACCAAACGCCCGTCTTACAGCGTGGCCAGAGCGAGCGCAGCACGAGCCCGGGCGAGGAGAAGGGAGCTGCGGTGGCCGCGGCAGCGCCGGGGGCCGCCGTGCTGCCCGCTGCAGCCGGAGGGAAACTCCTGGCCGCAGGTTGCAGGCAGGCAACCGCTGCTGCCAGCGCAGGTGAGCGTAAAAACGGGGCGCTACCCCCCTCGTCCAAAATCGCGGGAGTGTGAAGTAGATGTCCTTTACCTCTAGATGGCTTCCCAGTTCAGGGCACTAAACTGGATCTAGTCAGAGACCCAATAATGGCTTTATTCGCAGAAAGCTAAGCAGAGGACTCTTCGTCTGCTTTGCTGGTTGGCCGCCAACGGCAAAAAGAAGTTGTGAGAAATATGGAATTAGCTTCCACCATCCGAATTCACAAAGTCACATAACTATGGATGGCTTTCCCGGGCATTGTTTTCCATATGGATGAAATAGTGCTGCCAGGTTCCGTGGGGAATTAGGCAAGTGGAATTAACCTGAGTGAACAAGACTCATAGTGTCTCCCCATCCAGATTCGATCGCTTTGATCTTTGTGGAGAAGGAGGATCAATTTTACTAAAAACGGTGCATAGCAAAAGCCCTTTTGCTCATTTGCTGGAGGTGTATCCAGCCAGGCCCTGTACGAAAGCAACTCCCAGATCTCTGGGAAGCGCTGCTCGCCTCAAAGTTTGCTTTCGGTATTTGTACTGGGTTTGCCTGAGATCGCCCAAACCCCGTGAACGGCTCTTTTCTTTCCCCACTCCTGGATTACCCATCAAAAATGAAAGGAATGTTTTCAAGCTGAAGAATAAAGCTACCTAGACAAACATCCCTCCGCGAGGCTGAAAGGTGCGCTCTGGCCCCTGAACGACCGCTGTTGCACTCCTTTGAAGATTTGAAGATGCCGGTGGTTAGGCAAGCGGGAGCGTGGCTGCCCGGTACGTGGCGGAGAGGCGGCCGCTTGCGCAAGGCTTCCCCGGGCACCGCCTGCTCCGTTCGGGAGAGCTCCCGCCTTGCTGCCTGCCAAGCGCAGCCCCGCAGGGCGGCTCCGTGGGGGGCTCCATCTCTCCTGCCCATTCTGCCAGCTTATCTAACAATTCGCTTCTAATTTCATTTGAGAAAGAAAAGCAGGGAAGGATATTGCCGTTCGTTAATGAGCCGTATCACAGAGCTCACCCTCCTCTCATTTCTGCCGCGCTCAGCGGTGCCGAACCTCACCCAGACACAGAATTTTAATGTACTTTTTTAATGTCATTCCGATTTTTCTTTTCAGTAGCTGCCAAGTATAGGCCAAGCAAGCGGAAGGACAGGCCTTGCGCTTTTGAGCTGGGAATGAAAAGAAGCCTCCATGAACAGCTTGGCTGCGGCGGGGGAAGAAAAGACTGAAGTCTCCAGCGCTGCCTGGTAGAAATGCGCCAAAGCAGCTGGAAGAGTTCACTCAATTATATCGCAGCTCTTCTGAGAAAAAAACACGTTAGGAGCAAGACACGCGGCAAGAGAGAGATCTCCAGTGCTGTATGTGGCGTTAACGTCCGGATATTAGGCTGATCAGCAGCGGGATGTGCGATTAGCAACGCGCGGGGTGGTGGAGCAGGCACCGCGCTTCCTCGCGTGCCCTCACAGCAGGCACGATAGCCAGGCTCCTGGCACCAGGCGGCATCTCAGAGGGAAGGCGGGTGCTTGCACAGAAAACCAAGCTCTTAAACGCACGAAGCTTAAAGGGCTACCTACAACCACCGGTGATCCCAGGGTGTACATGTTTCTGCTAATCCGGGGAAATACTGACCAAACCAGAAGGATTTAAGTGTTTGCTAAACGCTTTAAAAGTGCACCCATCTCGTGGTATCAGACTGAAAACCAGCTCAGCCCCAAGGCAGAATGAACCTCTTCTCGCCCTGACAGTGCAGATGATGTTCTGAATGGCCCCGTTTCTCTCGCTTTTCTAGTCACCAGTCTTTGGGAAGGTCTCCCCCCGAGTTACCGCAGTTGCCTGTCATCTCCAAACCTTCCCCTTGGGGTAAATCACAAATGACTCCATCTCCCCCTTGCTCTCTGGGTCTGTAAGTCCCCCCTCACGTCACTGACACGCAACTCGAGCCCACGGGCCTGGGGTTTAATACGACTCCGAGGGGTTTGAGGCTGCGCTGTGTGATGCAGGTCGGAGCAGAACGGCTTCATGAAACCAGCTTTGCCCACATCGTGTCTCTGGAGGAAGAAGTAAGAGCGTGTGCGTGTGTGCACGTGTGGGTGACAGAGAGCAGATGGCTTTTACTTCAACGTGCGCCTGGGAAGGGCAATGCCTGTGCGTGTGACGGGACTTAAAGACTGGAAAATTGAATATAAAACCTTAAGGCAAGGTAGCCTGCGATAGCGACTGGAGCGAGAAAGGCCAGTGAATCTGTACTTGAAGTCAGAGGCATGACAAAATAGCTCATGGCCCGAGCAAGGGGATTAGCTAGATGGAGGATGATTCCTGAAGGATAACAACTCCCGTCAGGCTCGAGACTTTTTGCACAAGGCTCTGTGCAAAAAGAGCTTCGGCTTTGGACGGAGGCAGCTCTTAGCAATTCTTTCCCTCCCAAAAGCCAGCACCCAGAAGCAGCTGGGTGAAGAGTTCTCCCTCCTGCCTACACACACAGATAAACGTGGGCTGGCAATTAAAGTCCGGATTTTAAAATATAAATGAGTTTGCGTTTGATTGCTGTGCGTCAGTTGCAGAGCAAATCATGTATATGCATGACTCTGCCTCCAAACCATCCCAATTCACACGAAGCACAGGCTGATCCTCTTCATTTGGAGCCAGAGACACACATCCCGATTCCTGGTCAACGTCCTGACATCCCTTCGTTTGCGTACCTTGCGACAGCTAAAACCAGCCAGTCTCAGCCCTGCACGTAACGGTGAGAGCAGCAGAACCAGCAGAGCACGTTTTCACCCGTGTTACCTCTCCGTGCCTCTCGCTGCCACGGCTCCCCGGCTGTAGGCTGCGGGATCGGTGGGAAAGGAGCCACGCTCTTCCATCCACACCAGCTCTCAGCGTTCTCCCTTTAGAGCGAAGGGTTTCTGAAAACGGTAACTCTGTTACAAGTTCAGCAAGAGGTTTTTGCAAACAAAGTTCAGCAGCCGTAAACATTTCCTTTTGTTTATAAATATGTGGTAGAATAGAAACACGTAGAGTGGCCTAACGCTGGGTTTATTTACCAAGCTAATTTTCTTCCAAAGGCTACTGAAGCAACTGCTCGTGGGAATTATTCCAGGCAGGCATGGGAAATCAGGCCCTAGACTGCCTGGCTTCATGCAGGACGACTACAGTTATGCATTTCATCATTATTTATACAGTTGGCTTCATTTCTTTATGGGCATCTTAGCTCTTTTTTCACGTAAGTGTTTGTACCAAGACCTGAACATACCAATTAAGTCATTGAGTCATTTGCCACCCTAAATCTCCTGGGGGTGGAGAGAGCCGTGCCTTGCTCTGCTATTTTTGCTCTGCTGGTCTTTGCAAACGAAACTCCACCATCATGGGGGCGCAGGCCCGCGCATTAAATCAACGCTCAATGGCTACAAGGGATGAGGACACAAAATCGTCAGTAAGGAGCCTCGCAAGGCGCCGTCGAGTGACGATTAATGTTTGTTTGCCAATGAACTCGGAGAAGAAAGGTATCCCCCCGTTCAGCTTGCCCCAGAGTAGGGAACAGTCAGCGTGCTGCACTAACTCTTACGGCAGGGACCACAGAAGTGCTGCTGGGGGGCAGATGCAGAGAGACGGGCTCCTCTTCCAGGGAACATAAAGCCTGAACGGTCAAGGCAGACCAAAAGGTTGGAGGAGAAGCAGAGAGCAGAAGTGGAGGAGGCCCCACGGCGGGTCTGCGTCGGGCGGGCACCTTCTCCGTCCCGTGGCCTGGGCCCTGCCGCCGGCGCCGGAGAAGGCAGAACGGCACCTTCCACGCCTGCCCGTGCTGACAAAGGTGGTCGCGCGAGAGGGAGCGTGCACGTGGCTGGGGCAGCGGCATCGCAGAGGCAGGTGTTGAAAGCCCTGCACGCACGTCTGGCTGTACGGCTCCTAGAAATGCTACACACCTCCGCGGCAGCTCTTTGGAGCACCGGGTGATATCTATGGATTTCTCCAACTGCAGCTGCAATGTGCCCTTAGAGACCTGCCTAAGACGAACCAGAACACAAGTTCAAGCCTTGACGTGACATAAAATGTTTTGCAGATTCATCCAGGAAAAGAGGAAACGAACTCCCAGGTGAGCAAGCCACGGAACAGCTGAAAATAAAACCAACCTCTCTCTGTGTAAAGCTTTCTGGTAAGAGCTGAGCGCTATTACAGACCGATCCGTACTGCGCTCAGCTGCTTTGGAAACGTTGCTGCTCTCGCAGCGGCAGTGAGATTCTCATTGCCATACTCCAGTGGTTGAAAATGTCTCTGCCTCAAGGGCTATCCCCGGATAGAATAGCACCCTGCAAGGTTTGCTAGGAGTTTTCACAGTTCCCTTATTTCATACAAGTCTTAGAGATCATTTTCAAAACATTTCTGAGCCATGAAAGTCAATATAATGGCTGCCACTGCCACGCTTGCGCTCTGGTCTCGGTACGGGGACGGAACCTGCCCGCTGCGGTGAGGTGGCTGTTCTCGTATCCAGATCTTTCCAAAGGGCGCCTGGGAAGATTTTTTGAGCGCGAGTGTCACCCCTAAATAAATCTGAGTACTGATTTTCACTTTGGGAGGTAGTTGGTCTTTTGCTCGCACGTAGGTGTTAGATAGTCCTGAACAGCTGCACATCACTCGAGAAAGGTCCAGCAGAAAATTCAGACGCTGTTCCGTTGACTTGCTATATTGGGGGGGTGGAGGAACAAAAGACGCGTTTTCTCCTGCAGCCTGCAGGCTTGAATCCTAATCCTTGTTCTTCCAAGACCCACAGAGCTCGTGACAAGGAGGTATCACCCTTCATCCTCAAAACCTAGAGAGAGAGTTATTACTGGCGAGGTTTTTGAACTGTCTGACAACGCCTGGAGAGATTTGGGAAAGTTTTATTACAATGACACAGAGAACCCTCTTCTGGGCTGGGAACATTACGTGAGCACAAAATAAGGTGGATCAGTGGACTGAGAGTCAGTATGGGCAGTCCCAGAAAGTCCTCAAAAAAAATCCCATGCCTTATTTTAATAACACAAAAAATAGTTATAATTTCTGTCATTTGAATTTCAAATCCAACAGAAAGATCTACCTGATGCTTCTATTTTAAAATGCGATTCTTTCTTCTCTTTTCTTTTCAACTCCTTTTCAGAACCAAACATCATGTTTCATCTCCAGGCACTGAGATTAAAAAAAGCCAAAACAATTAGTGGGGAGCTGATGAAGGTGACAGGGTCATAATTAGTGCCGTTCCTCTACAGCATGTGTTTATCATGCTAACAGAAGAAGTTGCTCACAGGGTTAGAGTCATGAGCTGCGGGAGCACACATGCCTTGTGCAGCTGTAACGCTGCTGGGTTCGCTCTGCAGCGAGCAGAAGCACAAGTAAATGTTTTAAAGGCGGGATGCCTTGTTGTGCCAGAAAGCCAACACGAACGGCTTGGCTGCTGTCAGTGGCTCTGTTGCGCCTGACGCTGCGTAGCCCCACGATCGCGCCTCTCTGTTTGGCATTTTGAGGGTGGTCCGTGACAGGAGCAGTCCCGGTGCTCGTTCAGTCCAGACTATGATAATTCACAAGAAAATGGGTTCGTGTTACAGCACCAGAGACGGTGTCGGACACGGCAGCGTCTGGCACCTGCATGACGAGCACAGAGGGCAGGAGATGCTGGAGGCAAATCCTTCAGTAGCCCTTGCCCAGCACCCCAAAATAGCCCCTTTGGCGTGCAAGAGAGAGACAAATTTGACCGGGTACTCGAGACCTGGCGTTAGGGCAGACAAAAGCCGGCTTCAAGCTGTTGCACCGTTTATGCTCCAGGTGCAAGACATACATTTATTGCTGCCGCAGGACAGCGGAGCAGACTCCGGCCCTCTCCCCCGGCACGGTTCTGTGCTCAGCACCACCCAGCCGCAGTCAGACTGGAGGCTGCTCCCCGTGACTCCTGGGTCGCAGTCCCAAAGTTTCTGGTGATGGTGTTTTCTTTCCAGAAGGATCCTCCCCGCCAAGCGGGGAAGAAAGAAACTTGCCCCAAAATGCAACTGCTGAAACCGCTCAGCTGGTTTTTGCATGTTTACCAAAGGACCAGAAAATAGGTCTTGGGAGAGCTGCTACTGGAAATGCATCTATTAGCTACTTAGCGAGTGAGCTTTTCAAGAACCCTTTGCAAATACCTCCTTCTCACCCTCCCCGCTCAAGCCCTGATCAAGTACGGCTCAGCGACTGGGTGCTAGCAGTATTTTGCAAGGACTTGATTAAGCTTCTGAAAACTATTTTGTCTTCCTGCATTCACAGCTGAAAACGAGTAGCAATTACCCGGGGAGGACTTCCCTGCGAGAATCCCTTGCTAATTAGGTCTTGTCAAGTGATTAGTTCCCTTCCCATCCTGCCGTAGATTTTTATCTTCTTCCCTGGTATTGGAAAGCCAATTGGAGAAAAAGAAACAATCGGCAACTATTATTCGACTGTACGTGTCCAGGACGAGCAGCGCGAGTGGGAAATAGGAACTGCCAGAGCTGTGGAATGAACATTACGTGGTGTGTCCAGACGAGCACCGTTTCTTACTCCGAAAATCGATTAAAAAAGTGGATGCTTTAGAAGGGATAGCAACCTCTCTGCTTCAAGATACATCAGTCTTCCACCGGCAGGGCAAGGAAAAACTTTTCCCTGGTGAAATAACCCTGCAGTTGCAGAGGGTTTTGCGCTTTCCTCTGAAATGACCGGACCTGTAGGAAGCCATTCGTGTCGATACGTTCACGTGTAAGCGTCCGTGGTGAAATCTGACGACGTTCCTGCTTCGTTGCTGCGTCAGCCGGCCAGAGCAGCGAGCCGAGCGTGAGCCTGCAGCGGCCTGCAGTGCTGCGTTCCACTCGTAAAAGCGAGAGCCACTCGCTACATCGCAGTTCCAGGGCTCGCTCCTTGCTTTCACTGTGGTTTGGCACGTGTCTGCAGCAAAGCACCCTAAGCAGCCAGTAACGACTTTAAATCAGATGAACGATGTATGCCCTGCTGCAGGATGGCTTCGCATGTCAGCAATTATAATTCAAACTGGTTACAGCGCTGGTTTAACAAGCTGGTGTTTTTTCATCGACGGCCTGCTCGGTATGCTGAGCAGAGCTGGACTGCTACAGGGTTAGTAAAAGCCCCTAGTTTAGAGTCCTCATCCGAGAGGAAAGTACCTTTCTAATTAAGCTCATGGACGCCTGCTACCAGTATTCACGTAGCCAGTTACTTACATTGTTTAATGTTACTGAGATTTCTTTTCCTAATAAATGGGCAAATCTTAATGCAAGGGACACCTGGAAAGGGGAAATAGGGCATCTCATCTCCCAGCAAATGATGGCAGCGCTAAAGCAATTTTCATTCATCTGTGATACTTACCCAGCTGTTACCATAGCATCTCGATGCCTCGCAGCCTTGTCTGTCATCCGCACAGCACTCACTTGCGGCAGGAACAAAGGATCGTCGCTGTCGCTTCACCGACGCAGAACCGAGGGACGGAGTGACAGGGCAGAGAACACAGGAGAAGCCTGTGTCAGAGCAGGGCGCCGGCCCTACTTGACCCAAATCATGGCGCAACGCAGGCTCCTTCTTCCGCGGCGACTCACGACGGCAGCATCGCTAGTCCCTGGTTAAACCAAGAAGCAGCTGAAGCAAAAAGGGCTGCGACCGCGGTTTCAGGAGCGAACCCTGATACCTGACGCCTGCCTAGGGACTACTTGAACCTGCATCTAACGGTGCTGAACGCTTGCAGCTCACGTTTGCCCATCTAGGGTCCCTCAGGGAATAGCGACAGGTCTCCCAACTCCCACAACGCGTCCTACTGCTCCAGCGTAGGACAGCAGGACTGACTGATGCCCCAACGCAGCTTCTTCAGGGAAGCCACGGGAGCTTCAGCCCTTGTTTCTGTGACCTTGCAGCTCCTTTTCCATGAGCTCAAGTAAGGCAGGGCAATATTCACCGTAGTCATTCGCCTGTCTTTCTGTTCCTCTTTTCTGCCTTCAAAAGCGACTTCAAAAGTTACTCTTAATGCCAACAAGGAAAACAATACCTGAGCATTTTGGGATGCAGAGGAGAGATTATCTTGTGCTGACCTTGTGCTAAAAAAAAGCTAGAATCAGGTGATTCCATCGTTGAGATGCAGGGCGCGTACAGACTCTAGGTGGTGAGTCACAGAGGGAAGGATACTGCTTGTGCATACCGTGTCACGGTTTTCCAGACCTGCTTAAATCCTGGCCAGGAACAGGCATGCAGGTAACAGCCTGCTGGCTTTTCTGGTAACGCGCTCTGCAGTTTCTGTGTTGGCCACAGTTCGTTCGTTTGTTCTCTTTCCTTGCCTTCCCACAGAATAACCAGTCTCCCAGGCTAGGTATGCTTTCGGGAAATTGTATCGAAATCAGTATAGACTAATTTGCTCACCGATTCTAGGATCAATAGCGTTTTCTGCCAGCCACAGGCCAGGTGCGGGATGAGAGGACAGAGAGGCAGAGCAGAGACAGAAGGCGGCAGGGAAAGGGGGTTTGGTTTTGGGTTTTTTTAAGTGAGTGAACTGGAGAGGCAGCCCAAGAGGTTACAGACAGGGAGAAATGCTTGGAGATATCCCAGGTGCTGCAAAATGACTTGACAGAATCTCCTGCTTCCCTTATTACACCCCAGCAGCCAGACAGGAACTCTGCCTCCGACGATGAACTGTACTGATGATGAACAAACCGAGCACCAGGGAAGTTTTAACAGAGGAACAGGACTGAAATAAAGGCAGCAGCTTCCCTTGTGGGTAGAGGATGAGTTCCTCACGAAGACAGATGTTTTCTGCACTGTTTACAGATTGTTGCACAACAGCAGCACCCAGGCTCCCAGCTGGAACCGAAGCCTCGTTTTACAGGGCGCTGTGCAGACACACGATGGAAAACGTCCCCGTTTCCTGGAGAGTCTGCAGCCTAAAGCTCCAAACCTTCTACCGTGCTTAAGCGTTGATTCACCTCCAGTGGGATTAGTCCTGCCTCGGTCTCTGTAGGCTCAGGCCCGTGGTGAAGGGCAGAAACATTATTGTCACTGTCTTATTTTAACATTGGGAGCTCAAAGCTTGAAGAGACGCTGCTTTTCCCCAGACCACATGCGAAGTTAGCATCAGAGCCGAGAGCTGACTTTCCAATCAGCTCAGATCTGCTCTCTAATCAGAAGCACCAACTTCTCGATAATAAACGATATGAAATCACCTACCAAAGGGCTCTCTAGCGTGAATATCTCTATCACGTAACGTAGCCGTAAGCTGGCTGGTGTCTTCTGTAAACAGCTGAGTGAGGGAAGATTTTTCAGGGATTAGCAGAAGACGACTTCTTGTGGTACCAGCAGTACACCTAGGAACATCAGGCAGCAGGCAAATATCCTGAGCCTTCACTAGCAGCCCAAGAGCTTCCGCTCGAAGACAGCCCAAACCCACAGAGTCTGAAGGAAGAACAGTTCTTCTGGCATCTGTTCCACCATTCCCAGTCGATAACAACAACGCTAACACCATGGAGAAATAAAGTTGGCTGCAACGAAAAATTGTCAAGCCTGGAAAGGAAGTCCAACGTAGCAAGGAACAGCACTCTCTCTCACGTAGAACATCTGGAGGCTTGCTGAAAATTTTCAGCCAGGTTAATATTTGTCCAGGCCGTACTGACTGCTCACACAGCTTTGCAGCCAGCTCCTAAAGACAGAGTCGTCTTGTTTGTTGGCTGAGTAAAAAGCAGCCTGTTAACATATTTTTCTGCTGATTTAATCTAAATTACACGCGAGATGCACGCTGCAGAATATCTCTGTGCAATTAGCAGTTAAATCCCTCTCTTTTTTTAATAACATAAGTATTCTGATTGCAGCAGCGATACATTCTGCAGACTCGATGGTTAAGCCTGAAATGAATGCAAAATAAAAGGAAGAAAACGTGCGGATAATCTCCAAGCACCAATTTGCCTATTAAAACTGATTTACTAACTCATGAAACAACCTTTTACTAGTAATGGAGGGGGGAGGAATGAGTAAATGGAGACGGTTGGAACGTTCTTGAGAAAATGTTTTTTTCCTAAATATGCTGGGTTTTACAGTTGAACTGTGAGTTTCAACAAAACTTAAGGGAGAGAATAAAAGACAAGCCTGGTCTCTGGGATGTTGGCCTCAAACGCAGGAGACCCAAAGTCAACTCCTGCCTCTTGGGCAAAATCCTGCAAGCCCCAACCTAGCTAATCTGGCGCGCAGCACTGACCTTTACTGGCTTTTATTTAACAAGAATGCGAGTCTCCTAAGGGAGCGAAGCTTGGGCTCATCACGGCAGGTGAGCTCTCTGTAAACAGAGGCGAGTCTCTGACTGAACTTTGCAGAGATTCCCAGCGGAGAAAAAAATGCGCGTGTTAGGGATGAGGATCCGAGCCCTGTAACCCCTTCATGCGTGCCCGGAAAACAAGCATGGGCTGCAGCTTCAACCCCAGCGTGCCTTTCAAACACAAAGGCTGATGATTGTGAGAAGACTTTCTGAGCAGCCCTACCCAGGAACAGTCAAACCCAGCGCCTGGTCACGTTAGCTGCCGCTCTGAGAACGATGCCAAGGAAAAGCTTCCACCAGCCCTGCCACTTTGAGGTTTGTATAAAGGATCCATTGGCACCCAGCAACTCATTCTCCAAAGCACGAATGGAGATACAAGGGTGAAAAGCTCTGTAGACTCTAGGAAAAGACCCAGCCTGTCTTTAAGCGTAACTGCTAGGTCTTTGATTTACTATTGAAGTTAAAGCAAAAGATTAATTTTTTCAGGTCTCCTAGCGTCTTAAAGAAAAGATCTCGGATCTATGTTGCAGATGCTGCTTTTGGAATTGTTCTTCCCCAATATCAGGTTTGGTTTGAGGAGGGAGCTCCTTAGGCCTTGGTAAGATATGTAATAGGAGCCAAACCAAAGGGCTAGCGCAGTGCATGCCCAACCCACGTTACTGCTTTCAGAGTCCCTGTAGCACGTACGAGTTCTCTGGTGTGGCACGCTAGCATCAGACACCAGGGCATCTCTCTTTGCAGAATGATGTTTTTGAAGCAGCAAAATGGTTCTTCCTGGATCTGGATGTGTCTCGTCTACGCCTGGGAAGCTACCGGGCAGCTGCCGCCGACAGGTCCAAACCGCCACGACAATTACAGCTGTATCGTCAGCTACATCATTTCAACCATATCCCAGATGAAGAACTTTACACAGGAAATCTACTATAGAACATATTTTTTCCTCATTGAAACAAGCACCGTTTTTATGTGAGGAGGGCTTAAAAGACATCCTGGTGGTTAGTCTGGGCTGCATCCCGCAGGGAGAAGGGAGAGCTGTGGTCACCCTACTCGGAGGTTTCCCATAGGCCCACCAGAAATCTTTGCTCTCTGCAGCAGCACCTTAAATGGAAAAGCAGCATTGAAAAGGTCAAAGAGGAACTTTTTAGTTTAGCTTCCAAAGCGGCTTAAAGGTAAAACCACAACCCCATTCCTTTTGTTTTCACAAAGCTTCAGAAAGAGGAGCCAAGTGAGGGGGCATTTAGAACAAGAGGTCTCTGCAGGCCAGGCGCTATCTGGAGTGGTCTCGTAAGCAGAACCACAATCCAGCCTAAACTGTATTTAAGACTGGGTTTTTCTTCCACTAACAAAGGTCCTTCAAATATAGATACACGCACAATAAGTAGCTTTTATCTCCTCGGTGATAGAACAGGCTAGGTGGAAAGAAGGCACGGGTTTGTATCCTCTGCTTTGAATTTCCCTCACTCGGAGCATCTCCAGATCCTGGAGATATCTTGCATTTCACAGGCTACGGTAGCACAATAAAATGCTCAATCTATGAGAGCTATCCAAATTGTAAGGCAAAGGCATAACAATAGGAACGCAAACTTGGCACTTAATTTTCTTTGGGTGACAATTCAAAGGCATAATTTCTGTGACAGTTTTTTTCCTCTAATTAGAGGCATAATTAAAAAATTACACTTGAGAGAAGTTTTTTCTCTATTTTCCCATTTAAGGGAACAAAATCCTTTGAAGATCAGGTTAAAAGCAAGATTGCGGGAGAGGGACTACACTGGTAAGTTCTTTGGAAACAGTTCTAGCTGAACGAATGTCATCTTGAACAATCTAAGTAAACTTCTCTTTCAAGGCTAAGTTACCTGTATCTATCTTCCAATCTCTTGAGAAATCATTCTAGGACTTGGCTCAGATGCTTGTGATTTTATCCCTTCAAAAGGAATCCAGAAAGGCACTGCAAATTAATACAGAGCGGGAAGCAATGCATTTAGCGATATATGAGAGGCGTAAGCTACTGCCGTCACAGTCAAGCAATGAGTTTGTCTAACCAAGAGTGCAGGTAGCCCCATCTTTGGCGATGCTACTTAGTTAGGACGTAAACGGAGCCAGTGAAAATGACTTTCGGTTCTGTAAGAACTAATTAATTCTCATGTCACCCTTGGAAGTGTATCAAATATTACTTTGCCTACTTCTCCAATTTGGGTACCAAAATATCGGATAGACATTCACTCCATTTGTTTCAAGAACTACCACTGCTTTCCTTCCTTTTGGTTTTCTCCTCTCTCCCGTTTCCAAGGAAAACGTGATCTGGCTGTCCACGAGCCCACCCACAAAATGGACGCTCGCTCTAGCAATCTCTGACCCCCTTAGCCAACTTCAGACAAACTAGACAGACGGAAAGGGTTCTCAAAGAGAGCGTATTTCTATACATTTCATGAAAATATGAAGCTGAGTAAAGAAAAGCACCCCAAATCAACATCCCAGTAGAAAAAAAGGTACTTCATGAATTCAACGGTGTTGCCGGACATCAGTGCACGCCTCAGGATGCTGCACTCAGTGCACGTAGCCTAGGAAGCCGAGTTTTCATACGTAACGAGAATTACAGCTCCGAAGGTGATACCTAGGAAGTTTCTGATGACTGCTGCTTCACATGCAATGGTCTTACCGACAAACATTTGAAGCAAGAAAGGAAAACTCAGGCTTCGGGCAAATAAGAACACATGAACGCTCACACTTTCACGGGAACAACCCAATTTATGTGATGACAGGGAGAGAGATTCAGAACACTCAGCTAATTACAAGGTGGTGATAATTATTGGTATAAAACCAATGTTAAAGGCAGATGAAAAGTGCTGGTGTCATTTTTTAGGCACAGAGTTACAAGGCTCAGAAATGTCAAGTCAAAATTTCATTTTGAAACACAATTCCAAGCCTTTTATATGTATGTTTTTTACTCTAATGACAAGCTGGAATCCTGCACTCAGGAAAATAGCTTTCTTTTATAAATTGTATCAGGCTTTTCATATCTTCTTTCTTCTCCACAAGAGTAAAATCAGACTACCGCTCTGACACAAGTCCTCTGGTTTAAGGGAGATTTTTTGAGTTCATTGATATCAAAGAAGAAACCTTAGATTAAAACCAAATTTAAAAAACCCTCAAACAAAAAAAATCACCACAGTCTGTGGTCACCATCACTTCTAAAAGTGGGATACCAAAAGACACAAGATAAAATAACAGCTCAGCCAGACAGAAAGGAAGGCTGCCAAACTGCCAGGCCAGAGGTCAATTTATAAAGATGCTCAGACAATATCAGGTCTCTGTAAAAAGGGGAGAGCTAACGCGAGGGCTAAAGGGGACAGAAGAAACTGCTCTGGTAAGCGTACGCAGTGCAGAGAGAACCTGAACACGGGGGAAGGTTGAATTTTGAGTGTTGCATTTCTCTTGCCCAGTACACAGTCAGGGGGCTGTAGGCTGTGTTTGCAAGTACCCAGAATTTCATAGGAGATGGCTCTGAATCAGGAACAGTTCACTGCAGAGGACATCTCTGAAGCTGAAGAGTGTTCGGGAACAGTAGATGCCGTATTATCTCATCATTTCTGTGTGACTCCAGGGACAGCACTCCATGCTGCACTTCACCGTAGCTTTCTGCGAGAACCTTGCAAGCAGTTGCTCTGCGCCTGCAGCAGAGAAAGCTGCAGTCTCACCGGGGCCTTGAGAAACTTCAGGGGTGCAATGTCCCTGTGATATAATCCCCTACATCATCTTTTTCCCATTGCCAACTTATGAAATAGAAGTAAGAGTGTAATTTCCTGCAATTTATGAGTCATCTTTCCAGTTTATTTACTTCAAGGAAGATGCAAATACCCTTTGAAAAAGGGCAACGTGTAGTTCATTAATACATAAGCTCAGTTAAGCTTTGTACAAACCACGAACTGCACCGTGGTTTCTGCAGTGCCGTTGATTTCCTCTGCTGCCTTGCGAGGAAATGAGCCACGCAGTGCAGAGAAGTGAGCTCTTGTACACAGGAAACGCGGGTTACAAGCTTTTGCTGTCTTTACAAATCGCTGCACAGTGCTTGAAAGGAGCGCTGCATAGCAAAAGCAACGGAGCACCAAGGAAAAGGCGTTGCAAGCGATACTTCTGGAATGTGGTGCTCTTTGTGCCCACCGCAGGCAGGGAAGCAGCCCTAAGCGGCAGAGATCCTGCGTAGCGGAAAACATCACAAGGCAGAGACCCAAAGCCACACTGAAAACGCGCAAGAGAACACAGCCCATCTAAAAGCAGCACATGTCAATATTAACGGGGGTTTGTGGCTGGGGCATGTGGCAAGGAACAGGGTGACCCATTTTCTGTTATCTTGACTTCTCAAAGCTTTGCAGACAAGAGCTTTTCCGGTATTTTCTCCCCTTTCACTTCTAGGTATGCTCTACAGCTGTGAAAGTGATGATTGCAACTTGGAAAGCAGTGGTCCCAGCTCTGTATTTGTAAGTCCCCACCCTCGCTACAAACACCTCTGGAGTGCTCTTTTGGATGGGCTCTATCAACCTGCACTAAGAGAGCAGTTACCTGCTTTTTTCTTCCCTACACATAGCCCCAGCAGCCCAATTTCAAATCTAACTGACAAACTCCTAACTACACAGCAGATTGTCCATCAATGAACATACTTCAGAAAATGGACAGAGTAGTAGAAGAGCAGTCAACCCAGCTGCCACCTCTCGCTGGAATGAACTCAGTAGTATGAATGCACCTGCACTACTAGAAGTTACAAAATAAAGTCACAGAAATTCAGGCATAAGATGTTCCAACTACCCACAAAACTAAATATTATAAAAAAGAAGTTTCCAGTAGATAGGAAACACAACAGGTAACCTTATCCAAGAGTCTCAGATGCTAATCTGCACGAACTGGAAATAGAATTGCTTTTGAGAAAAGAGAGAGATTATCTATATATAATAACTAGAAATAGTATTTCTCTGATGCTCTAATATGAGAGCAAATGTTTCCTTTCTCTTACTCAGCATAATAATAAAAAAGGTAACACCACACACCTGGGGCCCTAGCTAATTAGCAGGGAGGTTTCAGAAACAACGTCCACCACTACCAGGGATAAATAAACGCTACAGCACACCAGAAGGCCAGAGGCTGAGACGCTCAGGGCAGGCTGGGGCCTCGGCCACTCTCACAAACCCAGCCCCAATTCGCTCTGCGCGCCAGTCCCGCGGCACAACGCACACAACTGAGGTCCAACAGCTACATGAGAAGACAAACGCCATTGCTCCGGAAGCCCTCCCCCATCCTCCTCCTTCCCGCAGCTTTCACTGCCGCGCCTGACGCCATACAGTACGGAACACCCCTCGGGCCAGCTGTCCCATCCGTGTCCTCCTCCCACAGCTCCTTGCTCAGCCCTAGCCCACGTGCTGGCAGGATAGCCTGAGGACCTGAAAAGGCCTTGATGCTGCGTGAGCCTGTCACGAGTGGATTTTCTCAGAAGTGAGTGACTTCGCACAACTTGATCTGGCAACAAGTAAAATTTATTTACACCTTTACAGCAAATGACAAGATTAGATAGTGATATTTAGTAGAACTCAATCATTAGTCAATTAATAAAGTAATATGACAAAACTCTTTCTAATCAAAGCAGCAACTTAGTTAAAGATTTGAAAAAAGCAAGGCTCACTATTACTGCATGGAAGAAATATACGAGGGGAAAATTACTGCATGGAAGAAATATACGAGGGGAAAATTACTGCATGGAAGAAATATACGAGGGGAAAATCAGGACAGAGTTGACTTAACAAAGTAAAAGGACACAAAGGGTAAGGAAGACCCTCCCGTTGAGTCACGAGCTTCGGAAAGGACCCCCTTGCTTTCTAGACTCCTTCTCAGAGAGGGGCCTAGGTGCGGCTAGATCCAATCCTAGTCCCAGACTTGGTCAACGGTTTATGTCTAAAGGATTATTCAGAGTTTAAGGTGAATCAGCAACATTCAATTAACAACATTCAATTTACAACAATCAATTTTTGACTAGTTCAACATTTGTAAAATGATTAAATCAATTTACACATACATGCACACAGACAAAATATTTATCAGGGACAGAGAGCTGCACAGCTTGTGACACACGCCCCCGCTACAGGGCTGTCACGCTGGCAGGTCGCCAGCAGGACGGGCAGCCACGCAGGCAGAGACCCAGGCCCTGGCTACAGGTGGGTCACGTTGCCCACGCTACTAAGGCTACGCGGCTTCGCTCCGTCCTTCGGGAGAAGGGGCAAGCCCGGACCCTCCCTCCGCTCGCGGGCTCAGAGGGGACCCCCCTGCTGCTGCACAGAGCCCTTCTTTCCCTCCTGGGAGGTTTAAGCTAAACTGCAGCGATTTTAAACAGAGGCCTAAAGGACAAGCTCACTCACTCCCTCACACCAACAAAGACAAGGACAGGGACACACAAACACAACGTCCCAGAAGGGAGAGCGAGCTCTGCGCAGCAGCCACTGTCTGGGGAGCCATCCCTACCCCCGAGCAGGAGAGAAGAGCCTCAGACCTGCCCCCTGGGCTGCATGGAGGCCAGGGGCGCCTCAACATGCCAAGGGGCTTCACGGGTGGCCAAGGGGCAGATGCTGTGACACGCCCCGACTCCAGGGGGTCACGCTGGCCAGGCCACCAGCAGGCAGAAAGCCGCCGGGGCCAGAGGAGGGGGCCGGCGAAAGGGCCCTCCCCTGCTTACAGGGTGGGCTGGGGGTCCAGAGAGCTCCATTTCCCCCTCAGGTGCAGAGACAGCGGCTCTCACCCTCCTTACAGGGTTGCCACTCTCTCTGGGCAGCCAAAGGAGCAAGGCAGCAAAAGGCCAACAACAGCAAAAGCAAAGACCGAGCCCTGGTTACAGGGAGGTCGCCCAGCGCAAAGCCAGCCGGGGCACCCCAAAGGTGCCCGCGATGCTCTTACGTGCCCGCGCCCTGGTGACAACAGGGAGGTGCCTTTGCCCAGAGTGCCTTTCTCGTGTGCCCCCTTCTTCAGCCCGATGCCGCTCCTCTTCTCGCACCACGCTGCTCCTCTTCTTGCTCACTCTTGCCTCACCAGTCCACACGATGCCTCTTCTCTCTTCTCCACCAGCTGCTGCCAAGGAAGGAGGCCACAGTTAGGCCTGAGAAGCACCAACTCCTCCGCCCCCAAATAAACAGGGACCCCTACACCCCCAGAGAGAGCTCCCCAAGGCACCACCCACCTTACCCCCAGAGCCCCCACCTCCACAAACCCCTCCTACTTCAAAAGCTTCTCTCACCAGAGCGACGCACAGCCGAGGTCCCGTCGGGGCTGGAGCTGGGCTCGGAGGCAGGCGCCCTGGGCAAATGGAGCTGGGCATGCAAAGCAGCGGCCAAAGAGGCTGCGCCCCTGCTTACAGGGGGCTCGAGCCACTGCCTGGACTGCAAAGCACCCGGGACTCCAGGGCACTAGCTGGGCCCCGACTTACAGGGCAGCCCTGGTCCCAAAGGCCCACGGAGGCTCCTGCTCTCCGATTCAGGGGCACCCTGACCCACACCCCACTAACAGGGCAGTCAGCCCACACAAGCTGCCACTTGAGCACAAAGGCTCCAAGACCTGGACCCTGATTACAGGCAGGTCGACACCCAGGGAACCACAGAGCTCAGTCTTCCCCCACAGCAACAGGAGCGAGACTCAACAGCCAGGCACGGGAGCTTCACGGCCAAAGGCCGGGGGCCCAGCCCCAACAATAGGGCGGACACACACCCAGTCCCACACCTATGAAAGGCCGGGGCCAGACATACCCGCCTGCTTACAGGGGGTCCCCTCCAAGCACAGGGGGCACACACAGCCCTGCGTACAGGGTGGTCCCTCACAGCTCAGCATACGCTCCCGACAAGACCCAAAGAGCCCGAGGCTCTGACCTACACCCGAGTTACAGGCTGGCCAGCCTAGCTACAGCACACCACCACATCTTCAGGAGCCCAGGGAGCGACCTCGACCCCACCTGCGGGGAGGTCACCCCAGCCAAAAGCCGCGCCAAAGGCAGGCCTGCGCCCCCCAGCACAGCACTTCCTCAACCTGCACCCTCTAAAGGGCGAGGGAGGGCTCGTTCCTGTTGCCTGGCTAAAGCAGCCTCCCCAGCCCTGCTTACAGGGAGGTCGGGCTGCTCCTGGGGACAGAGGGCTCCACGCCTCGTGACACACACCCCCGCTACAGGGCTGTCACACTGGCAGGTCACCAGCAGGACGGGCAGCCACGCAGGCAGAGACCCAGGCCCTGGCTACAGGCAGGTCACGTTGCCCGCGCTACTAAGGCTACGCGGCTTCGCTCCGTCCTTCGGGAGAAGGGGCAAGCCTGGACCCTCCCTCCGCTTGCGGGCTCAGAGGGGACCCCCCTGCTGCTGCACAGAGCCCTTCTTTCCCTCCTGGGAGGTTTAAGCTAAACTGCAGCGATTTTAAACAGAGGCCTAAAGGACAAGCTCACTCACTCCCTCACACCAACAAAGACAAGGACAGGGACACACAAACACAACGTCCCAGAAGGGAGAGCGAGCTCTGCGCAGCAGCCACTGTCTGGGGAGCCATCCCTACCCCCGAGCAGGAGAGAAGAGCCTCAGACCTGCCCCCCTGGGCTGCATGGAGGCTGGGGGGGGCCTCAACATGCCAAGGGGCTTCACGGGTGGCCAAGGGGCAGATGCTGTGACACACCCCGACTCCAGGGGGTCACGCTAGCCAGGCCACCAGCAGGCAGAAAGCCACCAGGGCCAGAGGAGGGGGCCGGCGAAAGGGCCCTCCCCTGCTTACAGGGTGGGCTGGGGGTCCAGAGAGCTCCATTTCCCCCTCGGGTGTGGAGATGGTGGCTCTCACCCTCCTTACAGGGTTGCCCCTCTCTCCGGGCAGCCAAAGGAGCAAGGCAGCAAAAGGCCAACAACAGCAAAAGCAAAGACCGAGCCCTGGTTACAGGGAGGTCGCCCAGCACAAAGCCAGCCGGGACACCCTGAAGGTGCCCACGATGCTCTTACGTGACCGTACCCTGGTGACAACAGGGAGGTATGTGCCTTTGCCCAGAGCGCCTTTCTCATGTGCCGCCTTCTTCAGCCTGATACCGCTCCTCTTCTCGCACCACGCTGCTCCTCTTCTTGCTCACTCTTGCCTCACCAGTCCACACGATGCCTCTTCTCTCTTCTCCACCAGCTGCTGCCAAGGAAGGAGGCCACAGTTAGGCCTGAGAAGCACCAACTCCTCCGCCCCAAGGAAACGGGGACCCCTACCCCCCCGCCCAGACAGAGCTCCCCAAGGCACCACCTGCCTTACCCCCAGAGCCCCCCACCTCCGCAAACCCCTCCTACTTCAGCTTGTCTCACCAGAGCGACGCACAGCCGAGGTCCCGTCGGGGCTGGAGCTGGGCTCGGAGGCGGGCGCCCTGGGCAAACGGAGCTGGGCATGCAAAGCAGCGGCCAAAGAGACTGCGCCCCTGCTTACAGGGGGCTCGAGCCGCTGCCCAGGCTGCAAAGCACCCGGGACTCCAGGGCACTAGCTGGGCCCCGACTTACAGGGCAGCCCTGGTCCCAAAGGCCCACGGAGGCTCCTGCTCTCCGATTCAGGGGCACCCTGACCCACACCCCACTAACAGGGCAGTCAGCCCACACAAGCTGCCACTTGAGCACAAAGGCTCCAAGACCTGGACCCTGATTACAGGCAGGTCGACACCCAGGGAACCACAGAGCTCAGTCTTCTCCCACAGCAACAGGAGCGAGACTCAACAGCCAGGCACGGGAGCTTCACGGCCAAAGGCCGGGGGGCCCAGCCCCAACAATAAGGAGGACACACACCCAGCCCCGCACCTATGAAAGGCCAGGGCCAGACATACCCGCCTGCTTACAGGGGGTCCCTCCAAGCACAGGGGGCACACACAGCCCTGCGTACAGGGCGGGCCCCCTCAGCACAGCATATGCTCCTCACAAGCCCCATAGAGCCCAAGGCTCTGACCTACACCCGAGTTACAGGCTGGCCAGCCTAGCTACAGCACACCACCACATCTTCAGGAGCCCAGGGAGCGACCTCGACCCCACCTGCGGGGAGGTCACCCCAGCCAAAAGCCGCGCCAAAGGCAGGCCTGCGCCCCCCAGCACAGCACTTCCTCAACCTGCACCCTCTAAAGGGCGAGGGAGGGCTCGTTCCTGTTGCCTGGCTAAAGCAGCCTCCCCAGCCCTGCTTACAGGGAGGTCGGGCTGCTCCTGGGGACAGAGGGCTCCACGCCTCGTGACACACACCCCCGCTACAGGGCTGTCACGCTGGCAGGTCGCCAGCAGGACGGGCAGCCACGCAGGCAGAGACCCAGGCCCTGGCTACAGGCGGGTCGCGTTGCCCGCGCTACTAAGGCTAAGCGGCTTCGCTCCGTCCTTCGGGAGAAGGGGCAAGCCCGGACCCTCCCTCCGCTCGTGGGCTCAGAGGGGACCCCCCTGCTGCTGCACAGAGCCCTTCTTTCCCTCCTGGGAGGTTTAAGCTAAGTACACTGCAGTTATTTTAACAGGGGCCTAAACAAGAAACTCTTCCACTCCCTCACTCACACAGACATGGACACAGA
Organism: Phoenicopterus ruber ruber; assembly: GCA_009819775.1. NCBI lineage: Eukaryota > Metazoa > Chordata > Aves > Phoenicopteriformes > Phoenicopteridae > Phoenicopterus > Phoenicopterus ruber. The sequence goes on along the minus strand of CM020237.1, from coordinate 6,863,029 downwards.
CACAAGGAAAAACACAACATCCCAGAAGGGGGAGCGAGCTCTGTGCAGCAGCCACTGTCTGGGGAGCCATCCCTACCCCCGAGCAGGAGAGAAGAGCCTCAGACCTGCCCCCTGGGCTGCATGGAGGCTGGGGGGGGCCTCAACATGCCAAGGGGCTTCACGGGTGGCCAAGGGGCAGATACTGTGACACGCCCCGACTCCAGGGGGTCACGCTGGCCAGGCCGCCAGCAGGCAGAAAGCCGCCGGGGCCAGAGGAGGGGGCTAGGGAAAGGGCCCTCCCCTGCTTACAGGGTGGGCTGGGGGTCCAGAGAGCTCCATTTCCCCCTCGGGTGTGGAGATGGTGGCTCTCACCCTCCTTACAGGGTTGCCCCTCTCTCCGGGCAGCCAAAGGAGCAAGGCAGCAAAAGGCCAACAACAGCAAAAGCAAAGACCGAGCCCTGGTTACAGGGAGGTCGCCCAGCACAAAGCCAGCCGGGACACCCTGAAGGTGCCCACGATGCTCTTACGTGACCATACCCTGGTGACAACAGGGAGGTATGTGCCTTTGCCCAGAGCGCCTTTCTCGTGTGCCCCCTTCTTCAGCCCGATGCCGCTCCTCTTCTCGCACCATGCTGCTCCTCTTCTCACTCCCTCTTGCCTCACCAGTCCACACGATGCTTCTTCTCTCTTCTCCACCAGCTGCTGCCAAGGAAGGAGGCCACAGTTAGGCCTGAGAAGCACCAACTCCTCCGTCCCCAACAAAATGGGGATCCCCTACACCCCCAGAGGAAGCTTCCCAAGGCACCACCCACCTTGCCTGCAGAGCCCCCACCTCCACCACAAATCCCTCCTACTTCAGCTTGTCTCACCAGAGCGATGCACAGCCGAGGTCCCACCAGGGCTGGAGCTGGGCTCAGAGGCGGGCACCCTGGGCAAATAGAGCTGGGCATGCAAAGCAGCGGCCAAAGAGGCTGCGCCCCTGCTTACAGGGGGCTTGAGCCACTGCCTGGGCTGCGAAGGACAGAGGGCTCCACGGCTCATGACACACGCCCCTGCTACAGGGCTGTCACACTGGCAGGTCGCCAGCAGGACGGGCAGCCACGCAGGCAGAGACCCAGGCCCTGGCTACAGGTGGGTCGCGTTGCCTGCGCTACTAAGGCTACACGGCTTCGCTCCGTCCTTCGGGAAAAGGGGCAAGCCCGGACCCTCCCTCCGCTCGCGGGCTCAGAGGGGACCCCCCTGCTGCTGCACAGAGCCCTTCTTTCCCTCCTGGGAGGTTTAAGCTAAGTACGCTGCAGTTATTTTAACAGGGGCCTAAACAAGAAACTCTTCCACTCCCTCACTCACACAGACATGGACACAGACACAAGGAAAAACACAACATCCCAGAAGGGGGAGCGAGCTCTGCGCAGCAGCCACTGTCTGGGGAGCCATCCCTACCCCCGAGCAGGAGAGAAGAGCCTCAGACCTGCCCCCAGGCTGTATGGAGGCCAGGGGGGCCTCAACATGCCAAGGGGCAGATGCTGTGACACACCCCGACTCCAGGGGGTCACACTGGCCAGGCCACAAGCCACCAAGGCCAGAGGAGGGGACTAGGGAAAGGGCCCTCCCCTGCTTACAGGGTGGGCTGGGGGTCCAGAGAGCTCCATTTCCCCCTCAGGTGCAGAGAGGGTGGCTCTCACCCTCTTTACAGGGTTGCCACTCTCTCCGGGCAGCCAAAGGAGCAAGGCAGCAAAAGGCCAACAACAGCAAAAGCAAAGACCGAGCCCTGGTTACAGGGAGGTCGCCCAGCACAAAGCCAGCCGGGGCACCCCAAAGGTGCCCACAATACTCTTATGTGACTATGCCCTGGTGACAACAGGGAGGTGCCTTTGCCCAGAGTGCCTTTCTCGTGTGCCCCCTCTTCAGCCCGACGCCGCTCCTCTTCTCGCTCACTCTTGCCTCACCAGTCCACACGATACCTCTTCTCTCTTCTCCACCAGCTGCTGCCAAGAAAGGAGACCACAGTTATTACTGAGACTATGAAATTCAAAGACTAACTATCACAGAGATTATAACTTTTGGAATATCAGTCTTACACCTAGCAGCAGTAAGATGTTGGGGCTGGGCTACTTTTTTTTTTTTCCTCTTCAGATTTGTCTCCCTACTTCATTCCCACCTTTCTCCAGCACTCTCCTCCCTTTTCCCCACCTGAGCTCTCTATTCCACCTACTCATTAACATCAAAGTCTTTCTCCCCATCTACAGGTGCGAGAAAAAGTCCTTCATATCACATCATACAATTAGGAGGAGGCTTTTCCCCCTCTCCGTAGGCACCGGGAACTCACCTTCACTCCGGGAAGCTACTCTCCCTGCAGCTCGCTGAAACCCGTGAGGCAACACAGCAAACCTCTGGCAGCAAACCCCCCTCACAAGGGCCGCAGTGTGCGCGAGCGCCTCTTAAATCGCGCGCCAGCCGCAGCCCGCCCTCCAGCCAGCCAATGGCGGAGAGGAACGCCGCGCACGAGGCGCCCGCCTCCTGCCGACGTCGCGCGCGGCCGTTGGTGCGGGCGAGGGGAGGGGCCGCTCGCGCCGCCCCCGCCTTCAGGGGCGCCGCTGAGGGGGCGGCAGCACCTGCGTGTCCCCGCAGCACCTGCGTGAGCAGCCCCGCAGCACCTGAGCAGCCCCGCAGCTTGTCTCAATGCCACGCGCGGCAACGCCCTGGGTAAGCTGGCTGTGGGGCGCCGAGCTGTTTGATTTGGGGTTTTTTTCTGTTTGCCCAACACCCTTCAGAACAAAGCCTTCGGGATCGCACTCGAGGAGGTGCCTTTGCTTCAGCTGCGTCTAAGAGAGCAAACGGAAAACGTGCTGTGTGTGTGTTTGTTTGTTCTTCTGGTCTTTGGGGGCACCAAACAAAACGATATCTGAAAGCCTCAGGTTCCCAAATGTTCACTTCAGTCAAGGAAAACATTACGTGTTCTTTCCAATGCAGTAGATGTCCCCAGTATTATTTTTTTAAATAAATTAATTCCTCACAGTAACTTCCAATGTCTCTGTCTCTACAAGGAAAATCCCTTTTGAACCCAGAAATATTATTACAGAAAAAAGGGCAAAAAGACACAATATCAGATAGTCTTACAAACTCTCACCTAGCCGGTTCTTAAAACTCAACACAAAGATTTTTATCTTTGAGCAATTTATTCCCAGAGTTTAATCTGCACTTTTTGACCACTTGACAGGGCCCACAGAAGTGCTGGAACAGCTCAATCAAGGTGAAAACATACAGCTGGGATTTGGTCCACAGCTGTGTATCCTTAAGTTGGGTTGGTTGGTTGTTTTTAGTCTGAAGGAAATGTACTAAAATGCACTTCATTTTACAAAAACATTATGAAAATGAGGGGTTTTTTTAACTCTGTGTTTGTTATGAGAAATACAAATGATTTGAGAAGTTTTCCAAGAGTAATTAGGTGAAGAATGGTAAGTTTAAATAAGAAATACCATTGTGAGTGTCAACAGGCCCAGATCAAAGCACTTGGGTAGTGCAGCCTCACAAATTTAGTGTTATTGCAGTAACCTAATACAGTCTGATGTCATTAATTTTCTTTTCTTGCAACTGAGCAGAATGTGTGGCTTGTGCTGGGGAAGGAGGAGGTCTGAGAGCTTTTTAGAATGTAAGGAAGGGTTTTTGTAACTGGTGGTGTTTGGAACAGATACCCCAAGACCCCTTCTAAACTAAACACCTGCTGTGGAGTTTCTGGGACTGCAGGGAGTTAGTCAAACGAAGCCATCGTAAAAAATATCCACATACGCGCTTTGCCCGTGAATTTCATTCTTTCTGCATTTTGGTCTACCAGCTTTTGACAAAGGTGTTGTTCTAGTTTTCCTTCTCAACTGTATCTGGTGTGGGTATGCAGAGTCCACAGCGGTCACATCCTCAGAGAGTAGATTTCCAGCTTTGTCTCACCTCCACAAATCCTGCCTCTTACAGCCACGGAGGCGGTCAGGACTGCCTCTGAATAGGCCTTTAGCAGGCTGACGGTAAGGCAGGAAGAACTCCGTGTATTCATGTAAATTACACTTAATTAGTAGAAGACAGTAAACTTTTCCTATAGGCGAATAGATACCGAGATTGGATGCAACATGAGCTATAAAAACTAAGGGATCCTACCACACATGGTAGGGCCACCTGCTGACAGCACACCCTGCTCTAAAGACTTTGATGCCTTGATTATGTAAATAGAGGAGATTATTCCATCCTGAAGACTCCAGCAAGATAATTACCAAACAATAAATCACCACAGCTCAAGCAACTGCAAATGAATTTTGAGCTTTATTGCCATAATTGCAATTCTATCGCTGTTATTAACTGAGCAGGATAGAGGACATCAGGCCCCAGAGACACTTACCCACTGGTTATGATTTAAATTGGAATTGTTTGGCGTTACTTAGCCTGCTGGGAGGCTGCAAAGAAAGGGGTTTAGTTTTCAGTAATTTGACTCAGCTTCTCTACAAGTATGATTTTCACTTGCCCGGTGTTCTGGTTTCTGTCTGATTCAGACACTCAAAAGGCCAGATGCAAAGCGAATGGAAGTGCATAGCAGCCTTTCTGCTGATATCAGTAAACTTGAGATCAAGTGCTAAGCCCCCACTTTGTTCAAATTACTGTAATCAGAGCTGAAAAACTCTTTCAGTCCCGCTTGCCTAAACCTGGTCTGGTTGGCACCCTTAACTGGCTGTAGTTCTCTAAGGTCGTGAGCGTGGCTCAACAGAGCACGTGAGCACACGCTTAACTCGTACATAAACGTTGCCTCGGCTTTCTGGGGATCGTGCCCTTACGCAAACACCCGGGAAGTATCACTCTTCCTCGAGGTGGTTTTTAAAACGAGCTCCTTATTACAACCAGGCATATAAGAGAAGGTAAACTCAGATAACATCTTACATTTAAGCAGAGCACAGCTACTACAGGAGCCCGGCAGAGCAGAGAGAAAATCTCAGGGCATGTTTTATTCTAAAGGCCAAAGCACTGTCATTTCTGGCTGCTTCAGGCTGCGTTTTCCTTGGAACAGCCTCGCTCCAAGTAACAAGGGAGCCAGGCCTGGAGCTCCCTGAAGCTGTGCTGCAGCAGGAGTTCTTCATTATGTCGCGTCACAGGTGCCTGTAGTATTTCAACAAATTAGATGATGTTTCTTCCGAGGTTATTTTATATTCAAACATAATCAATTATAGGGATTTAGGACAGACATATGTTGTGAGTTTAGGTGACAACGGATGAGATCTACTATAAATACATTTATAAAGGAGGAAGATGTCTGATGGTTTGGGAAATTGAGAGATATTGAAAGAAGTATTTGACATCTATATTAACTCACATCTATATTAACTCAAAGCCCTAAATGGGCTGGGCTTATTTACATTGCTTCAGTCTTATTACAGGGTGAATTTTACCAGCTGTCTTGCTGAACAGTCATTTAGCCTTAAACTATAGTTAAAACTGTCATGGTTTTAAGCAAATTATATTGCGTAAAGTAATTATTTCCCTAACTGCAAAGAGGATCCAGGTAGCTTGTGAATCTCATTTCTGAAAAAGAGCTAGTGAAGCGCCCTCTGTGTAAGCTACGGGAAAGCGCAGAGTTAAAAGATCTGTACTCCAGAAAAGGGTGGGTAAGCTTGGTTAGTGAGCTGGGTACATTTGGGTATGAAGCAGACAGGAAGGGAATAGGCTTCTGTGAAACCCGTCTGTTAATTAAACAGATTGACCATTGATTCCAAAACATCAAGGCAAAACTTGTTTCCTTCGCAAGGTGCTCCTGCACCAATAAATGTTGATCCTCATGATTAATACGAACTTTATGCTTACTGTGTCTGAGGGGAAGTTGCTGAAGAGGCATTCTGGGGAAATAAACTAGAGGCTAGCCAGGGTAAGGAAGAATATTATTTATGTTTGATCTAGCAGCAATGTGCGGAGCTCTCGGAGAAGCCTAAAAGTACCCTTTGCAGCTAATATTCACTGTGTGTAACAGGAAGCTTCCAGTGTGATTTGCCGAATCTGCTGTGGGGTCTGAAAACCTTCATATATTCAAAGTTTTGGTGGGCTTTGTCTCCCAGCCTATTCGAAACAGACTGTGGCCCCCTGCGAGTATCCATCCTCGGAGTTTTTATTAGTGTTGAACGACTGCAGCTTTTCTGCCTCATTGTGAATATGCCTTTCCTAGGGTTCTCAACCTCCTCAGTTCCGTGTTCCTGAACTGCACCCCCATCCTCCACTCCTGGCTAAGTGTTTAGCTTCTTTTACATACTAGATCATGTGTGTGTGGCACCAAGATGGGCCCATCTGTTCTCCTTCATTCTGCTCTTTTCTAATTCACAGTGAAACAAAGAATTTGAACCCGGAACCCTGCACAGCACTGCCCGGGTTACCCTGTACCTGTTACCAGCCAATTCCACCAACACTTCAATTAAAGCAACAATCACATTTATTAGGGATGCATGAAGCAATAGCTCCCCAGGAGAAATCGATACTTCTTTTTGAGCACAGGCCTGAACCCAGCTTTGGCTTGTGTCTAAACTGCTGGGACACAAACTGTGGGTGAACCCAGCGGTACAGAGCAGGGTAAGACTTGAGCCTGTGCCTCCCTTTTGGGCTTTCTTGAGCTTGCACTACTCACTGTGCCAGAGCTTTAGCTTGAGCTGCTTGCAGTGCCATTGCTGCTGGACACAGCCATGGTCAGGCCTGCCTGGCCGACTCTCTGACCACGTGTAGCTACTTTTCTGCGGGTGGCGTACCACGGCTGATGTCTGGCAGAGAAGCTTGCTAAGCTCCATGCCACATGGATAAAGACCTCTCAGCTACTCAGGCAAATGTGCCTTGTACCACGTATTTACTGGCTGCTCAGTTTGGTTCAGTGCTGTGTCCTTTATTTGTCACTTCTTGCATATCACTGTCTAACCAGTGACTTTCTTTTGTATAGTCAAATTTACCAACTCCTTCATTGCCTGGTACTGGCTGTGGCTCTGGTTTTAATTAGGAAGGAAAAGCTTACTGCGGACGGCTATTTCTTCAGGAGAGTCCCCTTGTGAGGCTGAATTTGGCACTACGTATAGCCTGTCTGGTGGCAATGTAACATGGCCATCAAACATTCATTCTAGCGTCAGAATGGAATTGGCAGCATATTTGTGGGCCTCATTTAAAACGTGTGCTGCCCAAGAATCCAGCAATTAATTCACCCATCAGCAAGAGCTGATGCACTTGCTGTCAGCGGGGCAAAGCACCATTGAAGCACTGCCTCTCTTTACATTGACTGTATTGCAGTCCGCCGAGTAGCCGCTACACCGCCTCATAATGATGCTAAATTAGATATTTTGAGGGCTATTTAGAAATGTTTTTTTTTCCACCAGAAACCAAGACAGGTTGTTTAATGCAGATACTTCTGAAATCATGATGTATTAAAGAGGCACAATGGAGCAAAGTTCCCAGCGAGGTCTGGATCAGAAAAAGGGCATATGTCAGCTTTGGATTTGGTACCTAACTGTGGGATGTGACAGGATTGTCTTTGATCATGTATCAAAGTGTTGTCAGTCTCCTCCTCTGCCTCGGGGAAGAAAACTTGCAGCTGAAGTACTGCTTAGTACCAGAGGCTCTACCATAGATCTGTCACAGCCAGCCACGAAAAGCAGGCATTAAAAACCTTGAGAAAATTGAACTCCGCTGGTTCCTAACGCTATCGTAGTGTACTGTGGCTTGGCTTACACAGCCATTATTTTCCTCAATGCCAGTGCAGCACCTTAGCCTTCTGCCTTTGTCAGGTGCTGACAATGTGGCCTGACTTGATGGTTACGCAAATGGAGACTCCTGGGGGACAAGGGGAGATTGCCCACCTCCCTCTGTGAACAGAGAGAGCAGACAGAGAAGCAGGAGACACCCTCCTGTGCTCAAAGGCAAACACACGGGAGGAGGCTGGCATGGAGCTGTGGTGGCTTGGAGAGCAGAGCGTTCCTTTAGACTTGTCACTCTGAAGCTTGCCCACTCGTGCTCGCAGGCAGCAGCCATATGTGAGCCAGAGGCACCCTGAAGCCACGTCAGTGGGGGGGCTGTTGCATCACCGAGCAATCACAATTAACTTTAATTACATGTCTCCACTGGCTGTTCAGCTTTGGAAAAATAACAAGGAGGTGAAAAAAAAGAAAAGACAGAAAAGAGGCTCTTGCAATCCAGGTGAATTTTTCCAAGCTGATTGCCAACACTCAAGGATCCCAAGGGCCTTTGTTAGCAGAGAAAAAGCACCAGACAAAGATGGAGAGAACAGGAAGACTCTTCTCCTTCTCTCTTTTAAAATAACCTAGTTAGCATTCAAAATCTGGGACTTTTATACACGTGCTCTGCAAGTGTCTCCAACTGAATGGGGGCCATGACAGTCTAACATTTCTCTGCTTCTCTGACGTGAAGCATGTGTGACACAGCTCTGACAGCACCCGCCCAACTCCATCGACACTGGAATATTGCGGTACTGAATTTTCTTAACGTTAATAAAAATTCATAAACTGCACCTAGACAAGTGCTTCTAAATCATCATAGTCTTGTCCTTATCTGTTGTGAAAAATACTGTATTCAGTGAGATGAGGATCCGGCACAAAAGGCACCAACTGGTGAAGAACAATGGCAATGCCATGAAATCTTGGCCTCTTTCATCAGCACATCTTTTATAGTTATCCACAAGAAGGAAATTAACTGAGTTTTTCGTTTCCAAAAAGCCACCCTGAGAGTTAACGAGTGTGTGCTCTGCAACCCCAAGAGCGTCAATATGCATATTTCAATTCTTTATTCACTTACAAATTATTATTGACACTCTGCTTCAACCCTGGCTTTGCTCTCTAGAGAGCTAAGTCTTTTTTTTTTTTGACACAGGTACAGCAAATTTTATTTTATTTGAATGTGCACTGATAGCATTTCCCCAGTTGGGAATTTTGTGGGAATTGAATAGACCGCTTTAGAAGATAAAAGCAACTGTAAGAAATAGTAAATTATTAAAAGAGAAACAACAGAAGTTGTAGAGTGCTCTTCTAGATTCAGGGATATCTTAATAAATAAAAGGGAGTTAGGAAAGTCTTCAGACTGCTCTATGCATTAAAGTAAATGTGTTAGTTTCGTTATTCTCATGCTACAGAAAGGAAATCCATGGTAGAGAGATGAATGGCAATGTGTTCACCATACTTGCACTTACATAGTATGCCAAAGTTTTCAGAGGCCTCACCTTAAGACAGCAGGGTCAAATGTGGCCATCTATGGTTGATTGTGTGAGGCTGCTCAATAATGGCCCGTAGGGCAGTTTAAGTCGTGTTGTCCAGCTCAATTTGGCTGCAAGGAGACAGACTTTATTCACTGAAACAGGGAGAGAATGCAGATTGGGCTGAATCTTGGTTGAGCAAGTGAGATGGTGATGAATGTGGAAACTCCAAGCCCATGGTAATCCAGAAACTTTGTCCTAACTTTAGGCTAAGACAGAGAAAAGGGAAAAACTTGCCCAGTGGCCCACAGTAAATTAGTGGCAGAGGCAGGTCAGAGTTCCCTTTTTCCAATCCTCTCTCTAATATTAGAACGTTCTGGTGCATTGCTTTTGGAAAAAATATTTTGAACTCACTATTGACTCCTTATTCATGGGCAAAACTAGCATTCTCCTAGGCCATCTTTGGAAAAGATAGAAGATGATGAGAATTCATTTCCTTTCCAGAGAGATACCAATATCCATCTTGGCTTCTGAAGAAATTTCACGCCAAAGACTATTGATTTCTTAAACCTGAAATGAACCATTTCGGTCGTTTCCAGTGTTGCGTGACTAGATTGGATCTTGGCTCAAACGCACTGAAAACACAACAGGTATGTAGCGGCCGCACCACTTTGAGGATCACAGCGATCGGGTGCAACATGACATACTACACAGCTGCCTAACCCACGCAGGCTCCACGCCAACAGACTTCAAAGGCGGCCCACTATGGGTACCTCTTTCCGTCGACTCTCGGGGATCCAAAGATGGCAGTTGTCTCCTCTGGAGGGACACAAGTCATATTTGCAGCAATAAAAGAACAAGCCATGCCCATCAGTGACCTGCATTTAATGGGCTGGTAACGTGCTGAGTTGAGTAAGTAATGAGGTATTACCATCAGTTTGCATCATGGGAAAAACTGTGTCTTTCAAGTTACGGCTCCTTTGTATTCCAGTATGTTCTGTTAGATTACAATGAAAAGGAAACACAGAAGGTACTTCAGAAACCATCAGGCCAGACCCTCAGATCATGTCAGGTGAGGTACTTCTGATGCAGCCCATCATTCTCACACCCTATTACTAGCTCGTTGTATTAAAAGTACAGCATATTTGATCGGACACTTCCTGTCGGATTATGACTCTGTGTGGCTGGTTAAAGCGCTATCTACAGCTGTGTCAAGAGCTTGAATTTCCCAGGGATGCTGTTAATATCATGCCATTAAAGGCGAGCCTGTAACAAGTAGTGGGTACTTTCTCTGACAGGACTAACTAGCTTTCAGGCACCAGTGCAAGGCACAGAGCTAAGCGCTTCCCAGGAGCTAATTCTGAGCCTAATAATTCTATGTGCCTCTTCTGCTGATGAAAGTGAAGGCTGCCTCTACACTGGAAGTGAGTACCAGTAAGAGTCTGGTAATGTTACTTGTTTTGGCAGAATAGATGAAAAAATGCAGAGCATTCAAGTTCACAAGGCTCTTTATGACTAATCTGCCTTCCTGAGCTTCAAGTCTTTTATTCAGAAGTCAGGCACAGGTCTACCCTGAGAGAGAGCATCTTCTGCAAAAAATGCTAATGTGCTATTGTATGTATTTATAATAAAGGGGGCACAACATCCAGCCAAATGGCTTTGCGGCACTCCTCTGTGAAGGAAGACTGTGCACATGATGAGAGAGAAGTCCTGCCAACTTCCGTTCGGATTTGCCAAGGGATCCATCTTGACCGTTCTGCAAACAGTCTAGCTGCTAGCTGGTGCTGGTAAGGAGATTAAGAAAGAATGGCAGTCTGAGCTGTGGTTAGGCAGTGCAGGAGGAAGTGGGGCTGGCGTTTTGGCCCTTGACGGGTTTCAGTTGCTAAATCTGGAGTGTAATACTGGCTGCAGGGGTCGGTAAGCGCCATAGAGAAAGGAGTTGCTGGGCTTGAATAGCCCGGCCTTGTTACTGTGTTTCTCTGCCTTTCCTCCTAACCTGCATAGCGCTGACCCTGGAAGAATGGCATTTTTTAGGAGCTTGCAGGACCGGTGTTTTGAACGAGATGCTTAGCACCTCCTGTGAGCTTAGGAGTGCTCCACTCCTGCACTGTAACCGGGAGAGCTCTGCACTACTCTGAGTTAGTCTCTGAGTGACACACTTTATGAGAGATCTGAGCACCGTTTAGAAGTTTATGTCATGTACTTGTATCAATTAATTCATGTTAAGGAATTTTTTTTTTTTTTTTTTACACTTGAGGAAGAACTGTGTACACTGAAGTAGTTGGCTCTGAAAATCTTCCTTATTTTTATATTTCTTGAACGCTGATGCCAGAAAGGCAAAGCCAAAGAGATGGGCCTGACACAGAAGGCAACAAAGTTGTGATAAAGTTGCAGGGAAGCTCATCCCGCAGTTCTGGACTGGACCCTAAGAAACCTCTCTCTTGTCCCCAGTGGAGTCAGAAACATTTCCTCCTCTGCATTTGTGGCCGACTATTCCTTGCCTCAGAGAAATCAAGCTGTCAGTCAAGACCCTATCTTTTTCTTCAAAGCTTTCCACACCAGCAGCATGTGATAGAACAGTAAAATAATAAGCTATCTTGTTGTGAGGATCTCGATGACTGATATTTCACTGCCATTTTACTTTTTCTGTGGCATAGTGCAGTGCAGGAGGCATCTTATCTTATTCGACTTCCAGTGCTGTTCAGATGACCAAGTTCTCTGTTAAAGAACCAAAAAGAGAGAATGCATGTTGAGGAAATACTGCACAACACTCAGGATATTTGCCCCAGGAACTGTGCTCCACTTGTTATATCCCTAAGCTCCAAGAGGAGGTATGTCCTAGGAGCTGCTGTTGAACAACCTCTAACCAAAGAGCTAGTCACAGAGCTTCCTCAGTGAGCAATCACAAACCAGAAATGCACTGAAAAAAAAAGATTTTGCTTCTTATACGAAGGTTATACTTGTGATTTGGAAGTTTCATTTTATTCTGGCTTCAGGTTCTGGGTTGGGGTTTTTTAATGCGTCAGTTTTTCTTGTTATTGTGCTTCCTTCTCTCCCATGATTCATCTAACTCTAGGGCATTTACTGAAATTCTTGATACAAAATTCAAGGGAAATGAATCTCACTTTAAACTTCATCCGGACAGCTACATAGTCCGATTCAAGCCTCTCGCAGTTTTCATCAGCTGGGGATGTAGCTCTTCGCGCTATAGACTAACAGCCTCGGTGCATTTCTAGAGATGTGATACGTTAACACCATCTTCCATCAGACTAGCCGTTGCTTTAATTCATAGTTTTCTGGCAGACAGAATAAAAGCTGTTTTCTTTAGTAGGACTGAAAAAATGTGGTGGCAGCGACACACAGATATGGCTCTTACAAGCAGTTAAACACATCTTCACTGTAAATCAAAAGGCCTGGGCAGATGGCAAAGAGCCAGCGAGACTCAGAGCTCACCCATTAAATAGCTCACCCAGTTATTAATTACTAAATTACTGTTTTCCTGACTTGGAGCGTAGTTGATTTTCTTATAGATGGCTGGATGGAAACCGTACTTGTGACACAGCTGGAAGCCCGAGCAGGCTAGGAGAGGACAAGATTCTTCTTGGTCTCAAAGAAAGCATAAACATCTCAAAGAAGTGTTGTCCATCCATTAAATAAACGTATTTATTTTGAGGCAAGCAAAATGTCATATGTACTCAAACTTTCCCGTCCCGCTTTCAAGGAGAAATCAGTGTTCTGGATATACCAAAACAATAATGTATGATACTTCCTATACTGGCGCTGAGTAACGGCTTAGCACTTCAGGGGAATACTTCCAGGTTACTGCAACGTTACAGCAATTCCTGTGGCTGTTTCTGGGTTTTGTGCTAAAGGTGTCAGCTCTAGTATTCGTTTGGCTACCTTGGCACTGCAAAACTCACAGTGGAACATCACTTGGATAAAAAGGAAACTATTTCAATAACCCTCAGAAAGTTCAAGAGAATTTGGTTTGACTTTAACACTAAAGATGACTCGGAAAGACAAGTGTACGTACATTTCACAGCAATTCGTGTATGCGATATCCTAAAGGGGTCAGTAGCTCTGCCGTAAAATGTTTAGGGTTCTACAGTCAGAAGAGGTTGAAAGCAGTATTCTAGGTCCACTCCTTTGTAGAAAATCCTCCAGAAATTGAATCTTTTCAAAACCTAGCCATAGAGATGGGTTCCATTCCATTTTCTCTGTCTAGTGTTATTTGGAAATACAAAAAATACATTCGGAAAAGAGAATCAAGCCATTTCTGGAAAAAAGAAAAGCTTTCTTAGGAAATGCCCTTCAAATTATGGACTTGTAATGCTTTGAAAGTTAGGTAGTATTAAAGATATTAAACCATAAGAAGATATGAAAATATTGCAACAGCAGCTCCACTTTCATCATCCTTTCAGGAAATGGTTTCTCTTGGTATTTGAATTGCAGAGACATCTATTTACCATTACAGAGAGTGTTTAAACCAGGAGCACTGTTGAGAATTTTAGCCTGGGTGGTTAGCAAATACACAGGGCTGTGCTGGGAGGGGTTTTTTTCTGCTGGGGAAGAATGTGAGTGAGTGATGTCCCTCTCTGGCATTGACCCGTTTCTGTACAAAGAAAAAATGCCAGCTGTTTACAGTGGAAATAACAACTACAGTGAGGTTCCTCACTCAGAAATTTCTGCCTCCCTTCCCTATCCTGTCCCGTCCCGTCCCATCCCATCCCATCCCATCCCATCCTATCCTATCCATACTGGAGGGTCATTCCACATTTTCCCTGCCTTCCCTCTGACACCGACAGCTATGCACAGACCTGGGCATACGCAGGGGCAGCGAGTAACCTTGTAGCCCGGGGGCTGCCCAGCGTTCCCGGCCCCCGCCGGGCGGTCACCGGCGCTCACCCGGGAGCGCGGGCAGAGGCTGCGGGCTGTCCGCCCCGTTGCCACCGGGGGCTGCCCAGCATCCCCAGAGCAGCCGGCAGCCGTGCGCAGCGCAGGGCAGGGCAGGGCAGGGCAGCCGGGCGGGGAAAAGGCTCGTTTCCACCGGGGGTTTCCTCGGGTGGGGGCCGCTGCTGCCTCCTGTCTGCGGGGCTGCGGCGGGAGCGGCTGCCTCCGTGCCAGCACCCCCGGGCGCCCCGGGGCCGCGCTCCGCCCCGCCGCCGCCGCCGCCGCCGCCCGGCTCCCGCGCCCCGCGCCCCGCTCCCGGCGCCGTCCGCTCCCGGCCCCCGCTCCGGCGCTGTCCGGCTCCCGGTGCTGAAGCCGCCGTCCGCGCCCCCGCCCGAGGGCCTCGTCCCGCGGCCCCGGGGCAGAGGAGCCGCCCGTCGCCCCCGGGGAGCGATTTCTCCCCGGCGTGAGTCGGTGGGATTCGGGGGAGGAAACTTTGCCCCCCCAGCAGGCGAGGCAGAAAGGGAAGCGCTGCGGGCAGTCGCACCCCGCGGCCAGCAAAGGGAGCTGTAGTGGAAACAGGTAGTTGGGATCTCGTCGTGGGAGGAAGGGGCGGCTCTGATTAGCAGCTAGCCAAATCTGGGCTCTGGGAAATGGAGACGGAGCTGCTGCTTTTCCACCCAGCGATGTGCTGAAAGAAATGGACAGCGAATTACTGCAGGAGAGCTTTGCTCCGAAATCGCCTCTTCCCAGGAAGCTGATACGCTCCCCGAGCTCTTGAAGTTCTAGCAGTTGCTAGCCCAGCTTGGGGTTAACCACAGCAAGTTTCATCTGCAGGAGTCCCAGTTTGCAGGGATCAAGCAGGTGATTTTTTTTTTTTTCCCTCTCCTCTGCGTGTGCGTGAATACTGACTGCCAAAAAGTCTGCTTGAAAGCCTGGGACAGCTTGAGAAAAGCCACGGTGGAGAGCTGCGGTGTTTTGGATATATTTGACACAAAGTATTGCCACCTCTGCTCGAGAGATTCGTATGGCTTGAAGGTAAGAGATACGTGTTCATGCTTTTCTTCAAGAAATACAGATGATGTGAATATGCCGGTAAGGGAATAGAGAGAACAGTAGCTGCTGTGATCACCACTGCCTAGCAATGTAAATAAAGACAGTACAAAAAGAAAATATTTGTCGTTATACCAAATGATCTATTAAGCTGTTCTCTTGTGAAATAGAGTAGGTGAAAGCGAGTTTTCAAATTTAAAAACGTGGACTGTCTTAATTTTTTCTTCTAAAACACTAAGTGCAAACCAACAAACAATTGTTATTAAATGCTAAAGAAGCCTTTAGATTTGCTAAGAAGCTAGGATCATTTTTAGAAGTTTGATGCTTAACATTGCTCTCACATAGACACAATGGAGAGAGTGACAGGGAAAACTGTAGGAGGAGGATGTGTAGATAGGATATGGTGTAGGTACATTCCATTTCCCCAAAGAATGAGATTGTTCAGTCAAATTGTTTGAGCGAAAACATTATTTTTTCTCCTACGACACTCATTTTTTTACATATGGCAAAACTCGTGTCCCTTAAAATTTCCGTCTCAGCACCACTCTTAATGTAGAACAATCTTTCCCAGTGAAGGACGGGAGATCTGTCACCCTTTCCCGAAGAAGCCCTGGAAGGAAATCTTTTAGAAATACTCCTCTGAACGTTGCAAGTAGATTTTGTGCAAGGTTTACAGTTACCTTTGTGGCATGAAGGAAGTCTGAATTGTTCCTGATTGTGTCTTAATATTTTTCCATTGCCCTTCAGTTATAAGTTTCATCTGCCTTTTCGAAGCCAGTGGAAACCGGGCATTTAGGGCAGGGAACTCTAGGGTTGTGTTGGGTCCTATTCAGTGCTGAAGTATTTTTGTTCAAAGTTGTTGACTGTAGGTGGTTTCTACACAGATAACACATCCTCACATGTTAATTGTCAAGTCCCTCAGCCTGACTTTCCCACATGCAAAGCATGGAGCCGTAGAGCTAACAGCATGTGGAGCATGAATCACTGTTCTTCGAGTAGAGTTCAAAGTCAAAAAGGAAAATAACTCGATTGTTTTATAAATAACCAGCCACAAGTTTCTAATATAACTGGTCAAATAGGTTACACATGCAATTCACTGCAAAATAGCGTGGGTTATATTTCTTCCATGTTCCATGTTTCATGTAATTGTTCTTCTTTAAGCACACAATGGTCTTAAGAAGTCATAATCCTGTGCTCATGGTTTTTTATTTCTTTCGAAGTAGAAGTCCATGAGTTGCTTGTAGCAATCTGGAAAAAACAGTCTGTTGACAATATTGCTAAGTCCATCAAAGAAATGTAAAGAGCACTGTCTCTGTAGTTTTTGTGTATTTTTTTCCATTTAACTTCTTTTTCATACTACAGAAATTCTGCTACATTAGAACCTTTATTCTTTACTTCCCATCCTTCTGAACAGAGTTTTTGTAAAAGTACTGTCCACTGATTTATGTACCGTGTGATGAGCTTGTGCTTACATAGACACTGTAATAGACAGGCATGACGGGCAAATAGGATGGAGAGAGAAAGAAAGAGAAGGGCAGACTTCAAGTCTCCCAACCATTTGAAATGGTAACATCAGGAGGAATAACTATATACCAACAGAATCACAAAGGTGTGAGTTTGGGCCCTGCTTTTTCTCTCAATATTTCTAAAGATAGCTATAGAGCAGCTATCTGATGTGAATTAAGTGAATTGCCTTACATGATGCGTCACGTAGCACAAAATGTCACCCAAATGCATGTCATGCAGTTACATGTACATAAGTCTGTTGTGTAAAATCTGTCGTGCTATTACAGTTGCACATAACTTCCACAGGCACGGACGCGTGGGGATTGCATGTGTGTAAAGAAGGGCTTCAGCTTGGTACACTGTAGCATTTATAAAGCAAAAGTGCATGTTTCAGACTTGAGAGAGAAGCTTGTGAACCCTCGAAAGCCAGGTGAGGCTGGGTTAATGGTTAGTATAGGTTATATGTAGCCAATGTGGATCAGACCCGCAGCCAAACAGCTTCCTTTTTCCTTCACATTTTGCTTCTGTGTGACTTTCACACGCTGCATGAAAGGCTGGGTCATGGTTTAGATTAGACAAGTGGTCACACAGCATCCATCATGGCCATCCTGATACTGCTCCCACAACCCGATCCCAAATCATCATGAAGCCCACTGAAGTGAGCAGGTTACATCCACATAAATCTGCAAAGCAAAGGTGATTTATATACATGCACTCCTCTCACAAGGGCATCACAGCTTGACACCCACTCACTCTGCATGCACTGCTTGCATGCGAGGCAGCAAGCACAAAGATTGCACTTTAATCTTTCCCAGCTTTGCTGAAGTATAAGACACCCGCCTGGGAAAAATACTCAGCTCTTCCTTTAATGGCACTTCATTGTTGGTTCAATGTATTCCTCCTCACGCTCCCTCAGGCTAGCAGACTCAGGCTATTACTACCATTCGCAAGGGCTCAAGGCACTGGTCAGTTGAGAACACAAGTTCCAAACATGCTGGTAAACGCAGCTGGAAGAGAACAGCGGTATTCTGCAGCTAGGCTGAAAGGTCTGGACAAGGGCACAGGCCAGCGAGGGCCTGGCACCAAGACATGCCCTCTCAATGAAGCAGAAAGGCCTAGCACATAAAGGACGATGTCCTGTGTTCTTCTAAAATCCATCCTTTGTATTGAATCAGCAAATCTCCACCCTCCGATCCTCTGTTTACTTAAACTTCGGAATTAAAATGTGAGCTGCTTATGCTTACATTTTGATGCATCTCAAAATGCAACAGAGAATTGCTCTTTCCACGGTACAACTTACTCTCAGAAAGTATAATTACCGGGTATGCCCCTGCGTTCATCACTGGATAAAAAAAAAAATTCACAAGGCATTGCCATATTTTAAAACCCTTGCTGCCGAATGGGTCGTTTTAATCCTACCGGACAGATAAGGGTCCGCGCTATGTAACAGCCAAATTGCCCTGTGACTGTAAAAACCGTGAGGGCCAGGTATGAACTGACTTAGCCCTAGGCTTTCTCATCCTTGGCACCCGAGGTATTATATGGAATTATCTTCTCAAGCTGCCTCTGAAACTGCAGGGAATATTTGGATGGAAACAAAAATCTAAATTCCTCCAGAAGAAAGCAGAATTTCATCTTATTTGGAAAACTTTGGACATTGTTATTTCCACCATGTGAAAGAAGCCGTGGAGTGAACTTCTAAGCCCTATGCGCTATTTCTACAAAGCATTTGCTTGCTTCTCTTTGACACCCTTGTGCTGGACCTACCCTTTTTCTCACTAGCGACGTTCTTTGACAAATATTACATATAAATTCTCTAAAACAAGGAACTTTGAAAAATACTACCTTCAAATGCAGTAGCATAGTCTCTGTAGCTCTTCAGATATGAATAAGATGGATTTGGCTCACGAACCTTACAATACTTTCATAATAACTCTTTTTCAATTTCACCCTCTGTGCGCAAATTTCTTCTGAACACTTAGAAAATCTGGAAATGAGTGTTTGCTTTCTCACATGCAAATAGTTGATATTTCAATGCCAGGAGACGTAGGACAGGGAGTATGTTCACATAACATGTAATTTAGCTGTAAAACTTCTTGCCACAGGATGTCTGGGTGCTAAATGTTCCTAAATGTTGTTGGCCCAGGTCCCAGGGGATACTAGGCAATTTCAATTCCGAGAGAAAGAAGACCCCTGATTGTTAATAAATGCGTAGAAACCACACTGGCTCGGTAAATATCCGAGGTGCAAACGTTTGGATGATGGGAGAGTACTTGCAAAAAATATCACGTATACTTGCTCCGTTCTTACACTCTTGCCCAGGCAATAGCTTTTGAATACCGTTGGAGAAAAGATCCTGGACTGGCTGGACTTTGTCTGACCTCTCAGGGTTATTTTTTAAGGCTACAGGAGAAAATACAGTAGGCTAAATATCAAAACCGATTAAGTTTTGGAATATAGGGAGGAAAGATTTTGAAAGATTTGTTTGGGATCTACCTTCACTGTATTTTACAAATAAAAACTTTTAGTAGGTATATTTGCTTTGGCTAACTCTTTAGGAGCACGCAAGACTGATCCATTCGTGCCAGGGTGCTGCTAACTAGATTCTTTGGGAAAGGGGGAGGCAATTGTTTAAGTCCTGTCAAATGCATCATTCCTTGTGCTATTACAAAACCAACCTATATTCAATCTAAAATGATTGCTAATAAGTATTAACTCCTCTACCAATTGTTCCGCTTCAATCATGTTTTCTCTTGCTGTCCTTCATCTGGGTATTTTTAGCATTATAATTTTTTTAAAGATGTGACTATGTGTTCAGTTGCTGCTTCTCTGTACATCCCTCCCAATTATCTCGGTGGGTATTTTTCTCTCAGCCCCCTAGAACGGGTTTATTTCTGGTTTACTCTTCCCTGTTGGTTTCCATGTGGTTATGTGGGAGGCTGCACATTCTTTATCAAAGCGGAGAGCCATGATTAGTCCATTCAGAAAATGTAAATGCAGCCTTATGTGTTATGTAGCACTGGAGAAGGAGAGATAGACTGTAAGGAGCAATAAAAGCAGTCAATAATAGAACACAGTCTCAAGCCCTGTAGGTAGGCCTGGATGATCACAATGACGTCCACGCTCCAGATTTCTAATGGGGCTAAATAAACACCCTGAACCTGTGTACTGCTGTCTGCGGAAGGCTAATCAGAGCGCAATCCAGTCCTGCTGAAGCAAGTGAAATCCACTGCGATTGTGCAGCCTTTGCAGTTAGCATTCATTTTGATTTGTATCTCCCTTTCTGTACGTGTTCCATTATTTATGCCAAATTTCAGACTCTCTAGCCTCAACTGTTTCTGTCTGAGATGTCCCAGGAGCTGGAAACACACTTATTAGTTGATAAATACATGTATTTGATTTTGCTCACTGCTTCAGGTTGCCAACTGCTAACGCCGGGGATGTATCAGCAAAATCAACACTATTGAGAACGCACTGCGCAATCTGTAGCTTTATAGGAAAATGAACTCTTCACCAACATCTCAGGTTTTTGAATCATGCTCCCCTGATTGCTGCAGCTGAGACAGTGTATCAGAAAAGTTAAATCTATTACCTAATATATTACACCTTGCAAATTACTTGTCTAAACTGAATCCTCGCCCATCTAAACACTATTTAGGTGTCTCGGGCAACTTGGGGTTTTAGCAAATTAAGATTCTGTCTCCAGCGGGCACTCTTCTGACCTCTGGTTACCTCCATGTCTGTGTATTTCAAGCTTTTACATGTTTGTATGACAGTCGAGAAAAATGTGATTACCTATGGGATTACTGAAGTCTGAAGTTAGATTTCTAACCTTTTTATCTGTTTGCTCTGGTGACCACGCCAGGCAAGAATACCTTTGAGTTACAGCCTTATCTACTTGCTTGGGGATCCAGCGCTCTCCCACATCAGAGAGAACAGGGTGCCTCCAGCCTTTAGGCATTTAGACAGAGATTTAGGAGTCTAATTTTAGTCACCCATGCTTGAAAAGCTACAATTGTAAAGATCCTATTAATTCAAAAAGCATTAAAAATAGAAACACCACACCACCCTCCCATATATATCATTAAGCAGCAAGAATCACCCTGGTCCCAGTACATGAATCATATATCATCCCTATGAGGTTACGGATGCTTTAAAGATGCGTTTGTGATTGTACAGGAATACTTTAGCCCACCATGACTCTGAGTGAACAGGCTAGGCATGTGTAAGCTCCTTATTTGCACTTCCTTAATGGCAAACTGACAGTAAGAATTAGAGGGTTTTCATTATCTTACTAACTAGGGAATCAAAAAGTCAACATCAGAATCTCCATGCTAGTTAAGATTCCTCCATGTCCTTATTATTGCTTGGTTTTCATTTACAAAACATGTATTTCAGGCTGGTCGTGATCCATGACTGGGGATTCTAGACCTTCGCCAGCGTAAGAGGAGGTTATGAAAGCATTACAGTTATTATTACTATTTTACAACCGCGCACAAAGGTACCAGTGAACTTCAGGTTTCCCCTGGTCTTTCCTCTCTAGAAAACTAGGCTAAAAGAGCAGTCTTTTCCTCAAATTTTGCAATTGGTTGTAAAGTAGGCTTTACTATTTCCAAGGATCTCACTGGGGCAACTGCTAGAGATAGAGTTGCCAGGTGGAAGGGATCCCCGGTGTGGATTTATTTCCAGACTGAAGACAAGGGCTGAGAGTAAATATCAGCACGTTTGGTCACGTGCAGCCTCCATCCACATCGCTGGCTGTTAGCCTGGCTACAGCTCAAAGTGTCTGCGCTGCACTTCGAAGAAGCGGGGCTTAGAATATCTGTTAATAACTACAGGGCTTCCTTCCTATCTGGTAATGAGTACTGGGCATTGGAGTTCTACCTGTAGATGTTTCTGAGCATGGATCATAGGAGAGCAGGCTAATGCGTGTAAATTCCAAGGCAGGCACACTCCCAGGGACTCCCCAGGGAGCTGGGTCGGGCTCTCAGAGACACGAGACTGCGTATGCAACTAGCGGTACATAGCTCACGGGCTGAAATAAAATAATGTCAGCTTTACACAACTGGGTGCTGCTAAGGGTTGCGTGTTTCAGCCACATGAAGTCTTTCCCAGGCCCGTCCTGGCCCCTCGTGTCCAAAAGAGCCTGTGGCATTGTGCAGTATGTTTCATATGCAAAGCAATCGGAGTCGTGGATGAGTACTTTGCAGAACAAAGTGTCACACTGCGAATCACCGTGACTGCATCATAGCGAGAGCTCAGTTGGCACAGACGTCTTTTGAGCAAGATCTGAGGAAATTGGGGAAGTTTTACTGTCCTTGTTGCAAAAGAAAGTGTGCATGTAGAGCAAATTTGGCGGGAAGAGACAGCGCTCTTTTAAAACATCTTATTCAGATACCCGGGATCACAACATCGGTGCTGGAGAGCTGTCAGAACCAGGGCTAGCTGAAAACTGCAGGGACAAAACTATTTCCATTGAAAGTTGAACTGAATCGGTATTTTGCAGAAAGTAACTGCTTTTCTCACTAGTCTTCTTTCCCTCCCCCCCACCTCTCCCCTTACAAATTCAATAATTTCTTCGCTAACACATTTTGTTCAGCTGCAAAAGTTCTGGCTACAGAGCTTCTGACAGATGTTAATGTGAGAGATCATCTCTGTCACTGGCATTTTACCGTTCTCTTGGTCCACATCACCAGTAAAGTCCAAGTATTCTTTCTAGAGTACAAGCATATGCATTTCCTTTGAAAGATGGTTTACTAATAAAGGGAGAAATCCATGCCATGACGATGTGCAATTATTCATTATGTAGGAGGATGTTTGTCTACATGTGATGTCTATTTCTTTGCAGCTTCCTTTGTCGTCCTTTCCAAGTGTTATTTTTATTTATCTGTCGATTTTTTCTTTCTCAGTGTGAAGGAAGAATCAATTAGGAAATTACAACAGTAACAGAAAATGACAAAAAAGGATAACAATAAAGTTAAGATCCTTTGGGGCTACATTTTGCAATTCAGTTTACTGTTGAATTCCTGATTCAGAAGGCCTCAGAATCATACCCGCAAAACTTTAGCATAAGAGGCATTGTTCGTAGAGTCAATAAACGCACTTCAGAAGGAGAATGAAAAATAAAAGAACATGCAAAGAAAAGTTGAGGTAAAGCAATGACTAAATACGTGCAGGAGGTAGTTCAATAACTTGGGCATTTCTATCAGCATTCAGTGTCTGCCCCAAAGATATTCTTCTGAAGACATCCTTAAGGTGTCAGGTGTGACAACACCTTGACCTCTACGAACCTGTCTGATTTTGACGTGAGTGGAAAATTCAAGTCATAGGCAAGAACAGCAACCCGTGATTACATAGTAAATCGCATCACTGACAGACAGTATTTTTTTTCCCCGGAGAGAACCAGAGGCTCAGGAAGGGGACCCGTGTCTGCAGGATGAGCACATAAGAGAGAACATCTCTCCTCTGCACTGTTACAATGCCCCTCTTTTAGGAAGACAAAGGCCAGTGCCTGCTGGAGGTTTTCCTTGCGCTTCTCTGCTTGCTTCACCTTCAGCAAGCAGGGCACGTGGGTGCAGATCGTGCACATTTTGCTTTTAGTCTTCTGCACCCCCTTATTTATATTGCTGGTGAATTAAACAGCCACTGGAGATGGCACTGGATTTAGTCCTGCCTTCACTTTCGCAACAACTTGTACCTAGCCCTCCATAATTAAAAACATTAGTGGCTCCTTGTAACATTTCACCTGAAAGAGTATCTGCTCCCCGCCAAATAGGGTGAAAATATTCATGACTTTCTGAAGCTCTGTTAATGACTTTGCGGATTAAAGGAATATGAAAACAATACGGAATTCATAGCTAGAGCAGGTCCAGATTACTGGATTTATGGACTGGATTCATTACGGATGTTGTACGCAGTGGCTGCACTTAAAAGCCTCAGACAAAACGAAGTATTCACCGTATTGGGTGCTAGATGTGCAGACTGCAGGAGACGGGTCCTGCCAGCCAGAGCTTGTACTCCTTTACGACTTTCCCAGCGGCAGGCTTTTTTTGACTCTACCTGCCAACTGAGCCCAGGTAAATTCTGTTGGAGGGGCTTGGTGTTCGCACGGGGGGAAGCCGGAGCCCTTCCCGAGGGCTCGGGTATTACTGCAATGCAAACAGCAACAGTGGCAATGTTTCCTTTCTCATCCCCTCTGTTGCTTGTTTTGTGGATTCAGCTTATAAACTTTCCAGGGCAAAAGGGCTGTGTTTTGTATGCTAAAGCCTTCTGTATACTAATGCCTCCCAGCAGGCTGAAAGTTTTGCTGACAGTGCAAAAGTCGACAGGTAAAACTTAGGGGAGCAGCTGGTGAGTGTGTGCAGTGATCCCAGGGCTAAGACAGAGCTAGAGAAACACGGGCAAAAGCCCTGGTTGTCGGCTGCCCTCACCAAAGTGGCTCCACTCCACCGAACACCATGGAATGTGAGCAGTGTTTCACTCATTCCTTGCCTTGAGATTTGCAGCACCCTCCCAGGGCCCCTTCTGTGTTTAAAACTGAATACGGTGTTCATGCAGAATTTACACGGGCTACTAGTCCAAACGTGACCAGCTAGTCTGTGCTGGCCTCTTGTAAGAGGTAGCCAGCGTAGTAAGAACTCCTGGAACCCACTCCCACTTACAACAGCTCTCTCCTCTGACCAAGCAGACTTTTCTGTAATTTTGAAACTGGAATGACTCAAATCATTCGAAAAATTGAACATCTCTTGAGTACTGAAGCTTTGAACAACCTTTTCCCCTGGCTAGGGATTTGTCAGGGATGCTAGCAAGGAGTCATGTGGAGTGCGGGGGGAAAATATCTGCCTTCTCAAGGTTTCTACCAGCTGTCAGATTAACAGGTCCTGCTGCCCCACGGGAGCACCAGCCCCAAGCCATCAGCCGAGCAAGGGATACTCTAGCAACAGGCTGGAGACCTGGGAGACCAGTCTATTCTTAGACTGCGATCCACACGCGTGCTGTAGTTACTGCAGAATGCTAATGAGCTTGCCTGAATTTTAATGAAGGCCTATGGGAGAGGTTCAGTTTAGTGCCTTCTGCCTAGTAAAACCAAGCAAGATAGATAAAATCTTAAACCACTTTTTTAACCTCCTAGCTCAGGATGAGGCAAAATAGGCACACATTCACCTGAAAACAAGTTGTACCACACGCGATGGAAGCAAAACACCTGCTTTCCTGTGGGTTGAATGACCCATACGGAATCTCTGAGGTCTTAGAAGAGACACAACAAATGGCTCTCTTCTCTTTCCACTGTCAAATTTCACAGAATGTGGGAGAACTTAACAAGTAGTGTAAGACCCCTCTGCTCTCAGGGACGTCTGCCTTTAGCTCGGCCGAAAGGCTGGCGGGGAAAGATGCCTGGCTCCTTTTTAGTCTGCTCCCCTGCTGTACGTTCAAACGGGAGTGGCTGTCCTGAGGTGCCCCAGGGAAAAGAGGGGTGCGAGCAAGGCGTCACCGCTCCGTCATCGCAGGAGGACATGCCTGCGAATTTCCCCAGCCTCTGAAACGTGAATGACACCGGGAAGCGGGTCCTAGCAGGGGTTCCAATGGCAAGTTGGTAACCCTCTGCAAGCTCACTCTCTGTAAAATTTACACTCCATTTTTTTTTTTTTAAAATGATTCCCTGGTATTCTCAGGTGAGTTTTATTTGAAACATCGCACGTGGCTCTTTCTCACATGTCTGCTTGAGATCCAAACACATATGCTACCTCTGTTACACAAGCTGAGGGCCAAATCCATTTGAAATCATGACAAAACTCCCATTGGGAAGAACATCATGCCTAGGAGCCATAATCCTTCCAAGAACATGAGCTTTTGTATCACAAGGAGTAACAGGGACAAAGATCTGCTGCACAGTGAGTGTCTGCCTCCGTGGGTAGACTGAATTGAACAAAGAGGGGACACAATGATGCAACAGCATTAGAATGGAAAGACAAACTGGAGAGGAAATCTACATTGCATATAGAAAAGGTAATGAACCCGTTTGCATATCTGGAAGACATTCAAGAAGGTTAGATCAAGCAGTTCAGACAAACACTTGTCATGGAAGGGCCGTGGTGCAGAGCGGGAACCCCAGGACTCCAAGTCCTGGCCAGCACCGTGGCCACAACAACAGACGCCCATTTACAGAAGCTGACGATCCGGCCCAATTCCTCTGTGGCTGAATGTCCGCCCTGTGGGAGGAGAGGTAAAGGACAGGTCCAGAACTAGAGACTCGTCCTCTTCTACTCCCAGTTTGCTTGCAAAGATGACAGAGGTGGGTGCTGGAAGTCAGGATTTAAGCTGAACAGTGCAGCTGATTTGGGTCAGGGATTAAATGATTAGAGATCACTGGGATTTGAAATTTGAGGAGCGCTGGCTGATCTGTATAGGAGGAACGCGCAGAGCCTCCTCGCCTCCCCTCCGCGGGTCGTAGCCTGTGTTTGTACGCGTTCGCCGTGAGGGCCAGGACTAATTCACCTCATGTGTTCTTGACGTTTCAAATACGGGGAAGTGGCACTTAGAGCAAGGAGGAGTCACATGAATGTTGTGCAGATTGACACTTCTTCATCAAATCTTCTACAAAGAATCTATCAAAAGGGACTTCGTGGCAAATATTAGTCAGACACGGCTTGGGGCAAGCACCCACAAAATCTGAGAAAAAGGAGGGAGGGGAGGGGAGGGGAGGGGAGGGGAGGGGAGGGGAGGGGAGGGGAGGGGAGGGGAGGGGAGGGGAGGGAAGGGAAGGGAAGGGAAGGGAAGGGAAGGGAAGGGAAGGGAAGGGAAGGGAGAGCTCTCCTTTCCTCTGGAATTCACTTCTTCTGGCAAACATTTTTGCAAACAAGCTTAGTGAGAGGATTGGCAATGAAAAGAGCAGATGTTAAATGAATGTTAGATGACACAAGTGGAAGGCAAATATTTGATCTCCTCAATCTGAATTATTATTATTTACTTTTAATAAAGTGTGGCTGAAGGACTCGGAGCTAAAATGTCCTTGTGCTAGGTGCTGCATAAACACAGGAAGCCTGACTGGAGGGAAAAAAGGTTTATTCAACTAAGGAATTAACGCAATCTATTTCTGCAAGCAAATTAAGTTATACATCTCCAATGCCAAGCACTGAAATGTACAGTGAACAAGCACTGAAATGTACAGTGAACACTGAACAGAGAAAACCAAATAATTTTTAAAAATCCTTAAATATTTGCCACATTTTAACCAGTACTTAAAAGTAAATATTTTGTTCAAATTTCAGCCGCCTCGCCTCTATACATAACTCCTGGGGGTGGGGATTGAAGAGATTCAGCCTTTTAGATTCCTCAAAAATAATACAATTAGCTCTACTACTGGTTAAGGGTTATTTGCAGACATTGGTGGATGATCTCAAACACATAACAAATTCTAAAAGAAGATGGATCAGCAGTATCATAAGGCTGGGAATTTATTAGATTAGTCAGAGGCTCAGATCTAGTCAGAGAGGTTTGGCACCCGGATACATGTAAAAGAAGAAAAAACTGGGCTTTTGTACAGAACAGGATGTTAGGTCTGTAGTAATGCAACACTAACAAGAACCGATGTCTCTCCAGTCAGAAGATCCGTCGCTGGCAGCGGCCATCTCCACGTGAGAACGCAGGAGTGAAGGGGTAGGCAAGCCCCACGCTATTAATTCACCACCTTACCTGCGGCTGTTACAGCTTTCGTTAGATCGTGCAGTGCAAGAGCTGATTGTTTCCACAATTTGTTTTCAAACGAGCCCGACGTAAGCCTGCGGAATGGGTCTTTGGTTTTAAGAAATAAATTCTTCGTCTTTAAACACTGAAAATCAAGGTCTGCGTAACATTTCTGGTTGAGTGTCCAAAATCAGAAGCACATCCAGTCAGAAACGATTTTAAAGACTCCTTGTCTGCCCGTCCTTTCCACCAAGCTGAGAACTGTTCAAGTGGGCTGTGTTTGGAGCAGCTCCAGCTTGCAAAATTCTTTATCTGCCAAATGCTCGAAAGATTAAAGCTTGCCCTGTACCCACATGTTCTTAAAGAGTAATAGGAATCAGTGGCTCTGCTCC
Source organism: Phoenicopterus ruber ruber (assembly GCA_009819775.1). Classification (NCBI taxonomy): domain Eukaryota; kingdom Metazoa; phylum Chordata; class Aves; order Phoenicopteriformes; family Phoenicopteridae; genus Phoenicopterus; species Phoenicopterus ruber. The sequence goes on along the minus strand of CM020237.1, from coordinate 6,835,330 downwards.
AGCAGCCTGCCAGGCAGGTGCCGAATCTCTTCTGGTGGGTAGAGGGAGCGATGGGGTTTTCTGAAGGAGGCTGTTGCTGGAGGAAACTATTTATACCTGCTTCCATTTTGGAAGGAAACCTAGTGACCTGCGATGTACGCTGCCCTTCTGTGTTCGAGATGCCTCTCTGGGCGTTTGTCAAGCCTCCTTTGAGGAGAGCTCGCAGGGAGACCACGTGCTCTAACGGCTGCTGGCGTGGTTCAAGAGCCCGTGCTGGAAGTCTTGGAAACCTGATCTGAGCGGGAAATGGTTCTGAATTTTCTAAAAATGTTTGCAAAATATATTCCAAACTCGGGTAACCAAAATGGTTTCAGTTAGATCTTTTCAAAGAAAAGGGCATAATTTAACTAAAATTTCAGAGTAGACGGTTATTTCGTTTTTTTTTTTTCTCATTTCAACGTGAGATGTTTTAACAGGTTTGAAATCCTGATAGATCCTAAAAAGCTCGTTTATGAAAAAACCCAACCCACTACAACGTTTCCTTGCAAAAGTTATTAGTTTTGACTGTTCAACATATTGGAATGAGAAAATGTTAAAACTGGAAAATTCCAAGTAATTTCTGATAAAACCCTATGACAAGCTGCAGGTCTTGAACAAAAGGAAGTCCTTTTAAAAATGGGATCTGCTTTTTATGAGCAGAAAGACACGCTGAAGCAAGTTACATGTGCATTTGTCCACCTCTACGGAAGGTATCACTGAATTCTTCCCTTCCATCAGGACTGGCAAAAACCCCTGGCAAGCCTTTAATTAAGGGTGAGGTTTTCAAAGGGCGTGAAAGCAGGAGGCAGTCGGTTCCCAGTGAAATTCAGCCTTAGAACGTCCTTCCGCAAACGGTCCAGACCGACGTGTGCGCTCGTTTTCGGCAGGGCGGGCAGTAGCGCTCTGTTCCCTTTGTGCCGCCTCTGCCCACACCGCAGCAGCCCTGGGACACGTTTTGCTCCATCAGCACGGTACCCAGGGATAACGGGCAAGTGCTCTGGGGAGAAGAAAAACGTCTTCCCTCTCCTCCGGCAATGCCATTTCAAACTCGGGCGGAAATGCTTGGCATCATAGGGAAAGAGGGATGATTAATGCACTAATACCACAACTGGAGAACTGAGAAATCGAGTGACTTCTTGAATTCAAAAGCATCGGAGCATCTGCATTAAAACCGGGAATCAGCCTTGCAGTGCTTGAGTGACAAGGCTATCGCAATAAGATCGTCCTGTTGCTCGCTCCCGCAGGAAGGAAACTCTCCCTGCGTTCCAGAGAGAAGAGCTCAGGCTGCTGTGGTTCTCCTCACCCTCTGTCCCTGCGCTGCTGTTAGGAAGGTGGTGATTCACATGACAGAATTAGTGCAGAGAGCTCTGAACAATGCAATTATTGAGAAGTAAGTGCTTAAGTGCTGTGAACAGAAAATATTGTGGCATCAGCGAGAAGAACGGTTAGAGTCGGTGACTCAATGGCCTGTGTTGCAGGAGCGTATTATATACACACCCCATGCTAACGGCACTTCGGAGCACTTACAGGAGGAAGTGCTGAGATTAGGTGCTTTACAACACGCTCCGGGGGGATGTATGCACGCTTTCTAGTAGGAAGATCCAATTAGAAATTGCGCAAGACCAAGTGAAATGCAGCAATGTTTCTGAATCAGAAATGAGCAGTAACTGTGGTTAAAATGCCTCGCGCTTGTATTTCGAATAACAAAGGATCTGACGAATGGGGAGCCATATGGAAAGGCAGGAGAGGAGGAAGCTTTTCGAGAGGCTTTTGCAAGGAGCTGATGGGAAGAACTGGTGTATTGGGTAGATACGAAGGTTGCACAGTGCTGAAGCTGGAATTCAGCCCCCTAAAAAACCCCAGCCTTGTCAGGATCTTTGTCTCTAATTTCTGCACCCCTAGGCGCAGAGGGAGCTAAGCCTGCTGCACATGCTCGTGTAATCTGCTTATTACTAGCGACTGACTTACCACTAAGAAAATGCAAGGAGCGTAGGAAGTTAAGTTTGCCCATACGGCCTCCTGAAGAGATCCGGTCAGGGCTCCAAACTGCTTCAAACGTGATTACTGCCAGGACCTCCTCAGTCGTGGCTGTCAGATCCCTGCTGGATCCGGAGGTACCACGCAGTGCCTGGGAGAGGCAGGTTTATTTCAAGGCACTAGGACTTTGCTGCTTGTGTTCAGTCTATCAGCTGATCCTGGAGCGCCAGATGCCGAGGCGGGCGGCCGGGATGTTTCATCAGCTTTAGCAGCGGCAGTGGGTACTATGGTTCTCAGGTCAAGGCAGAATTTACAGTATTTTCCGAATTGCTGGCCTTTCCTCCACCTTCTCAAGGTCTGCAGGCACTGTCCCCTGTGTAGAACTGGATGGGAAGAGGTTCTTACTCACTGCTAGCTGCTACACACCTTCCTCGCTCTCCAGTGAACCAGGAGTTCACAGCATAGATTATCAGTTCTGGGCTGACATGCAAGAAACAGTGAAACTACTCCAGGAGCTGCTTTCCTTTGCACAGTGCTCCCGAACAGGGAAACAAAACAGCTCCTCAAACACACTGTCCCCTTCCCTTTCTCTTCCACCACCTCCCTACTCCAAAAGAGCGTGTTCTTTCCTGTGATTGGAATGCCTCAGTCGCGTTCTCAGTGGAGCCCAGTAAGCAGCACCAAGAACATCCTCAGGACAGAAAGGATGCCAGTTTGACAGCTTTCCCGCGGCCCACTGATTCCAACATTTCGGAGGAAAATGACACCATTCAGGGAGGCGCCGTACTGTGCAAATTCCACTTAGACATCGATGTCCGTGAGACGGAAATGCCTTTGGAGCAAAGCTGTCTCTAAACACCTTTCTCACCTAGTCCGAGGCTGGACTTCCCGCAACCTGACGGGTACAGCTGGGCAGCAGCAGTCAGAAGGAAACGGGCAACCGACGAGAACTGCCTGCAAGAAATGCCTTGGGAAAGGGGGCAGAGACTGCTCTGAGGCTGCTGCGGCAACATCTGCCGTCGGGATGTTGTTGCTGGTGGCTTTTGCTGTTGCTTGCCTGTTAGGTCGACCCAGAGTTCAGTCGCTGAGGCAAGCGGGCAATGAGGAGCCCCAAGCCGAGCAGCGCCTGTGTCTGGAGTTCCTGGGAAAGCTTGCGCCCTGAAGGCCTGCTGGGCCGGCGACCTCCCCAGATCACACCAGTGCTGCTAGCTGCCTGTGGCCCCACCACACGCTGCCTGCGGCCCCACCGTGCGCTGCCTGCGGCCCCACCGCGCGCTGCCTGCGGCCCCCACCGCGTGCTGCCTGCAGCCCCCACCGTGTGCTGCCTGCGGCCCCCACCGCGTGCTGCCTGCAGCCCCCACCACACGCTGCCTGCAGCCCCCACCGCGCGCTGCCTGCAGCCCCCACCGCGTGCTGCCTGCAGCCCCCACCGCGCGCTGCCTGCAGCCCCACCGCGTGCTGCCTGCGGCTCCACGACTCGCTGCCTGCAGCCCCACCGTGCGCTGCCTGCCCAGGGCAGGTGCGACTCGGCCATTGCTCAAGCGTCGTGGCAGGGAGCAGGGCGCAGCTCCTCAGCTCCTGCTCCTACCTTTACCAGCCTGCTCCAGGCTGAACTCCAGACTTCATCTTAAATGCACTATGTCTGGGGCAAAACCTTAGGGAATTTCATTCTGCTTTATGAAGAAGCAAAGGCTGACTGCGCGTTTTGGCAGCCAGGCCGAGATTAGCTCCGAAGGCCACAAATCTTTACCAAGCAGAAACCAGATGCTGCAATGAATGACATGCATCGCAGTGTCTGCTAGACACTGACGCTACCTTGGGATCAGGCCTGTGAGTATTTTATGCTGGAGGGTGTTTGCAAGCAGAGTAAAAACCAAAGAGAGTGTTATACCTTTGCTATTTCTGGGAGAAAAGGAGAGGTTTGCACCGAATCAGGGCCTCTCTGACCTAGCACAGAACTAAGCAGCGCAGAGGGCAGTCCCAGGACACGACCCAAACACGGGTGAGCTGTAGGTACGAGTTTCTGCTGGAGCCTTTTACCTTCTGCTTCCCAGGGAGCTGTCTGGTACATCTGTCTCTATATGGCAGAGCAAACTCCGCTTCTCTGCTTAACACAAATTTCGCGTTTCAGATCTTGCCAGAAAGACAAACGGGTTTGTTGCTGCCAGTTGTGAACGTTACACATTTGCCAGGGAGATGTCGTGCTTGTTTGCCACAAATGTAATTAGATGATCAATCACGAGGAGCCGAGGAGAAATACTGGCATTGCAAACAAACATATTTTTCAGTTTGCTCTCTGAAAAGGACGGGGAGTTAACTACAAAGGAGAGGAAAGCCCTGGCGCTGCATTCACAGCCTCTGTTCCCTGTCATTTCCAGCGGGGAGTAGCAGCCAGGCAGCAGGTTTCCTCCAGTTGCTGAAAGACACCTGGAAAGCACGGGAACTTTTGAGAGAGGCTATTTTCCTCCGGATGGCGAACCGCTTCCCAGTTGGGCCGTGCTTGAGCCGGGCACGCGAGGAAGTTAGCGGAAAGGGGGTTAGCGCCGAGGCGGGCGCACGCCTGCTCTGCCGGGAGGGGAAAGCGGCAGCGGTGCTCTGTGCCACGCAGGCACGCTGCTGCCCCGCTGCCAGCAAACGCAAAGCTGCAACCTTGCGGCTCCGTCCCGCCCTTGACCTCTCAGTAAATCCATATCTGGATTAGCTCAGCCATAGTGAAGATCTGGGGGGGCTCCGTGTGGGAATTAAAGCGGCTTTACTGTCGTTAATTCACAAAGGAATTTGTTCCATTTCAGGACTCTACCCACACCCGCATCCACAGTCTCAGCTGAAACTGAGACTCTGCCGCGGGCGTACGGGGACGCTGAAACCCAACAAGGTCCCACCAGGACAGTGCAGAGCGGGTGCCATTCCTGCTCCCTTTTCTCTGCATTCGTGATCCCTTCCCGCTGCCTCCGCATGAAAACGCAGGTGCCCGGACAACCGCAGTAAAAAGCACTCGCTTTTCTAGTCAGCTTTTCTAAGCGCTTCTTTCGTCTCTACTGAGAAACTGTCAGCAGTACAATAAAAACTGCTCCTTAAAGCAGTACTGAAAGACTCACAAGGCACTCTAATGGCCGCCGTAATGCTTCCAAATGATGCCGGTTCTGTGTCTGGGGAAGTGAAGATTATTTTTAGGACTGAAAACTCAAACTCTCAAAAGTTAGGAATTAACAGAGTCGTCCATGTGATTGTAGTTTTGCACCATATGGGTATGTACTAGATGATACAGCCTTTAATTGCACGATCACAAACTACACTGTGTTTTAGTCTCCCTGTTTCATGCAAAATATTTGGAACATTTTTTGTGTTTCATTTTCCCAAATTAAAACTTTTTTTTTTTTTAAATAGAAGCACCAAACCTTTTCATTTGTACCATGTTCAAACATAATCTTTTAACTTTCCTCGTGATGACCAGCTGCATGAAAAGACAAAAATTATTGCTGTAAAAACAGTTCTACTGAAAGAAAAAAAAAACAAAAACCCTTGCAGAAGCTGTAGAAGGAAACGGAACAGAATTTTTGCTCGCTTTATCCAGGGCCTTCTATCTCCTCCTTAGCCCCCGTCAAGTGAACGCGCAATAGAGGGACGGGAGAGATGAGCTGCGTGTGGTTCCTGCGACTCCGCACCGCGTTGCAGTGGCCTGCGAAACGAGCGGGGCTGGAATCGCTGTGTCCGTAACTCACCCTCGTCTCCGGCCTGTTCTCCGTGGAGCACAGCTCTGTTTTCTGAACTGCAGGCAGAGCCCAGAAGGAGCCAGCGTAGGACCAAGGCGCTGATCCTGCACATATCAAATCATTCCACTCCTTTTATACTTCTAAGATACTTTTCTCTGTTCCTGCTTTTTTTTTCACCCTGCATTTTATGCACGCTTCTGCCTTCTCTAGATAGTTTTGCTTTATCAAAGGGCAACGGGAGAAAAGAAAAAACTATTGCTGCATTTAGCATTGATTTTTCCCCTTCACTCTGAGTCACTTAAGCTAACATTTAATTAATTTCTGACACTTTGACAGTTTCTAAGAAGACATTTGTAGAGCTATCAAGTGCCGCTGATAGCACTGTCAGACAGACACTTTTTGAATTATCAGCTATTAAGGACCCATATGCAACAAATTTCCAAGGATTATTATACAAATTGGTCTTTGAATGAGAAAAGCACACAAAAGCTCAGTGAAACATAAAGAAACCATTGTTCCCAGGTGAATTTGATATTTGCAAATGTTTTGCTATTTTGATCACTTACATGGTTTAATAAATCGAATTCACTTTGTCTTTTATTAAGAAAATGAAATGGCCTGTTTGGGGATGTCTGAGCACATGGCCAGATGTTCACATCACAGCGGCCTTCACGGAGACACGGCTTGAGAGAGGCGGAATGCCTGCTTTTAGGAAGTGCTGAGCAGTGAATGAGGTCCCTTCAAGATGTCTCAGACCAGAAGCCCCCAAACCAAAGCAGCCAAAATCTCCAGTTGCTTTTAGACACCTCGTGCCTTTACTCTTTGATCATGCTCTCTGACGTGTCACCGTTTCTTGATGTAGTGGCTACTTCAGGCGCGGGTACAGATCTCGATACTTTGCTTTTAAACGCACAAGCAAGCCCGGGAAGGGGCTGAAATGATCAACATGGATTAATGCCATTCCAGAGACCCTCTGCAGCTGGGGGTGGCAGTTCGGGTACGACAACTCTGGTTTTGCTGGCCTCAGTGTACTCATTTACCAGTTGACAAAGAAGCTCTGTTTCAACAAAGGGGCCAGAGCTGTATTTCACCTCGCTCGATGGCACAGCTACGACCTGATGTTAGCATTTCTCTGCCTCTGCTGTATGCCAGGGCTGTGGTGTTATGACCAGTCCGCTCCACTTGCTTGTCCTTGGAGCATCTGGCATTAGCAGTTCCGGTGAGCTCAGGGAACCTGTTGGCTCATGCAGTGAAATTCAGCTCAGCGCGCCTCTCCTCGTGGCCTTTGTGGCTCTCTGAAAGGCAGACTCAGGTGCACGCCAGTCACATCTGAGCTTGGCCGGTTCTGCCTGTACTCCCGGCTCAGAATGCAGAGGGCAGGGATGATTTGCAGACTGAGGCAATCCTCATTTGGCCCATACTGCTTCAGCAAACACACATCGTGTGGAAATCCCGTCTTTTTCTAAGTGCGTAGAAACTCCAGCAGGACCCAGACACGGTGTGGAAATACCCAGGAGATCGTGGCAGCTGTCACGAGCACCCACTGCACAGATCCTGCCCTGGGAGGTCTTTAGTGAGCCCACCTAAACGAGAGCCAAAAGAGCTTCACCACACAGCCAGGAAAAAGTCTTGCCAGTGTGCCAGAGCCAGTGGCCAAACATACTGCAGTCTCGTTGCAAACGTGGAATTTGTTTTTCATATGCTGGCACCAAAGGCCCCAGCACAGACACCTGCTGCCAAGGTCTGCATGATGTAGCTTAACTTTTAGCCAGCTTCCTACAATGTGGACACGTGTGCAGTTGGATGCCAACGATCTCGGGGTACGCAGGGTCCTGCTATCACTGCATTGCATCACCTGCTGGCATAGCACCCATGTAATCTCATGGACGTTCATGCACCTTCACCAGCCTGCGCCATAGCGAAACGTGACCCGAAAGATATCGGTTCTACTGTAGCGTATCATCAGAGCAGAAACCGCGACCTTCCCTTCACACACCACATCCCACACCAGCTTTGCTTATGCATCTTCCTCAGCAGCGAGCGGCTTTTCGCTGTCTGCGTTTGCAGCCCATAACTCACAAACCTCGATATCCAGACAGCAACAATTCTTTAGAGTATTTTTTCCTCATCTCTGTTCAGTTCATTTTCATTCTTCTGCCCCTTCATCCATAAAAAATGCCTGTAAGCCTGGGACCCGATCCGTAGCCAGCGGAAACCAAAGGAAGGGCTCCCGGTGACAGCCCCCTCGCCGTGTGCCGAAAACGACCCAGCCAAGGAAGCAGAGCGCAGAGGCAGCCCTGCGAGACAGAAAAGGTCCAAAAGACTAAAAGACGCTTGCAGTTGTCTTTGCAATGCCTGGAGAAAACAAACACAACCCCCTAAACAGGTCCAAGGGAACTCTACAGCAAAGCCCATGGGTTGTTTATACGTTACCTTTGAAAGAGCGCACAGCACGTGGCCGTTGGCAGGGAAGAAACGGTGGTTTGCCGTGATGCCACAGATTTCCAAGGAGACCTGTCGTCCCAGTGCCGGGAGCTGCAGAGGCCGGGCTGTGGGGTGGCACCCGGCTTGCCCCCCCACGTTCCCCTGTGCCCTGCAGCCTCACTGGGGAGTGGCAGAAGGCAGGCACAGGCCAGCCCCGACTTCAAAACAGCTACTGTCGAGTTTCGTTACCATCGCAATTCAGTTCATAGGTTTATTTATTGATTTATTTCCCTGCTGGAGGGAAAAATAAGGAAAAGCAAAGGGTGGGGTGGGGGGGGGGGGGAGAACACAGCCCAAAGCCCCATGAATCACATGAAAAATAAACAAAGTGGGTCATGGCGCATCTGCCCTGAACTGTGCACACCTAACAAGGAGCAGTTAGTGGTTGGGGAATGTCGGGGGAGCCGACAGAAAAATCCCAGGCGCTCTGCCTGAATCGGCTGTAACGCAGAGTGACTGATATCCCTGGCCACAGAGATCTGGGGGATGAGCTGGAAATAGAAATTAACTTCTTGAATCCCTGCCTGGGTATCTGACCATCAGTTCAGCCTCCCATCTGGGTCTTCATCGCATTTCCAGTCAGTCAACGGTTTGCACGCAGGAATTCAGGGTAAGGGGAATGGGCTCCAGAGAATCCCAAGAGTGAGGTAGCACATGCGTAATTGTTTTGTTTTTATTTTACGTGTTGGCCTTTGACTGTCTTTTCAACATCTTTGTGTCAGGGTGGAGCTGGAACCTGGCACTTTTCCCTCCATGGATCCCCTAAACCTCTCTTGGTACAACGGTGACATCGGTGACAGGAACTGGAGCAAGCCACTCAACGAGTCCGATGCAGAGCAGAAGCCTCAGTACAACTACTATGCCATGCTGCTCACCCTCCTCATCTTTGTCATTGTTTTTGGCAATGTGCTGGTGTGTATGGCTGTGTCCAGGGAAAAAGCCCTCCAGACGACCACTAATTACCTGATCGTGAGTTTGGCAGTGGCAGATCTCTTGGTAGCAACTCTGGTCATGCCTTGGGTGGTCTATCTGGAGGTAGGTGACCCGCTTTTCTTTTGCAGTACTGAATGTTCCCGGTGAATGGGGGGAGAGAGGGTTCAGCAGCCTGGACATCAGCTGTTTCCAGACCTCCTGAATTTCCCAAAACGAAAGTGTTTTTCATTTCCTAACAGTTGGTTGGACTTTTCCAGGAAATGGATGACAGGCTGACTTAAAAATACACTGTTGTTCAGAGGGCTAAATTACAATTCAATAGCATTGAAAATCTGGCCTTTAAACAGAGGGGACAAGAGCGAAAGGACCCCAGTGTTGTTTTCAAAGCTACATAGACGAACTGGTCATTCCCAAGCATAAGAACGAGTGTGCAACATCATCGTGGGTGTCACACCAATAAACTGCATCAAATAGTAACCAAACCCCCATTTCTGAAGGACTGCAGCAGTAAGAGGAGCGGGCAATTGTAGAAGTAGGATGTAAATCAGAGCTTTTATGCCAAAATGTGTGAGAGAGACAGAATCACAGGCGAGGTGCTTCTCACATGGCTGCCGTTAGCACGTCACTTTGGTACAAAGCGCTTCTGCGTGCAGAGCCGGATTTGAGTGGCACTGTGGTTTGTGAAAGCCAGACTCCCAAGACTGCCACCTGTTTACTTCATAGCAAATGACTCTTGCAACAGCAAGTAGCCTGAAAGAATGCAGTGCATCTCTGGAGGAAAGAGTAAGAGAAGACACGCAGCCCCTCTCCCCGGCACCCTTCGCGGGCATGCCCGTGTCCTTCACTCAGCTGAGAGCTGGCACGCTGGTGGCGATCACAACCACGAGAGAATGAACGGTGGCGAGAAAGCATAAGGCTGAAACTATATGGAGTTTACAATTAATTTTCAGGCACGTGTTTAGGAGAGAAAATGATAAAACAGGGAGGAGAGCAGGGGAAAAAGCCATGATCAATTAGTCCATTAAGTATTAATGCAAAGCAAAACATACTCACTGACGTGACATAGCCTGTTGAGAAACCACAATACTAATTATCACTCTAGTTAATTATTGTTTTCATGGCACTTTAAAAATGTAAAGCATCATGCATCTGCTAAAGCTTATTAACACGACCGCAGGCTGGTTGTGATTGTAGTCAGTGCCTCTGGGACTAGTTACGCTCTTCTGTTATATTCCTCTTTTGCGAGAACCCATTTCAAGCGGAGGCTCATGCTGTGAGAAGCTCCTGCTCTCTTAGGCCCACCTGTAAGAGTCTCTCAGACACGTCTTGTTTTAATGTGGAAGAATAAAGCACAAATGATGTGAGATGCTCTCCCCTTTCTGGGCTCACGTGTACGTGGAGTTGGTCAGGAACCTCAGCTTCCTTAACCCACCCAGTAGGACAATCAGGCCTCTACATCTCAGCAATACTTTTTTTTTTAATTTACTTTTGCCCTTTCTGCTCTTATCCACACTCCGCTAAACCTGCTGCTGGCCTGAAGCAAGAAAAACCGTGACAAATACTTGCTGACAGAGAAGGAGCCATTGGACTGACGTGGGGTAGGCACACCGTGGTCCCTCTCTGGGGCTGCAATCTGAAATCAAAACTGGCCAGAACCCTTTGTCCTGTAAATATCTTCCTTTTTTTTAGGCTTTGTGTCACAAGCTCGGACAAAAACGAATGTCGAAAGGAAATCCTTTTAAAAACCAGCCTTGATGCAAGCAAATCGTCTGCCTCCAAACTTCTGGGGTTTCTCCCACGTAAATGAAAGCACTAAGAGAAAGAACTGCTGGAGTTTACAGCATCTCCCATAAGCTCGAAACTCTGCGTTCAGGGAGCTGATTTTGCAGAGGCTTATATCTGGCTGGAAACCTTTGCCTTTGGGCAAATTCTCCTCAAAGTTACTGATGTAACTGTCTCTTAAGTGCTTTTTTAATCACTGAGTATTCATCTGTCACTCAGGCTTCAATGCAGTCATTCTTTCTTCCTTCTTTATGCTGCCTATGGTTATGTATATCAGAGCAGAAATAACTGAAGAATAGATATCTTATTCATTCTATTTTCAAATGCAGTAGGACTCTATTTTTGTTAGAGGGAAATATACTTTTTTCATCACATGTCAAATACAGCAGTCCTAATAATTGCTATTAAACTTAATTGGCAAAGTTCAGTTTCAATAGCAAGATAAGGGAAGAGAAAAAGGCTACTGGTAACTGGAAGTGTTATCATTAGTTCTTTGTCTTTATCACAACACGTAGTGTGTCGAAGAATTTTCACTCTGAATTAAATTTATTTCGTTCACAAAAAAAAATATGCAAGGAATTTCTACCCTAATTTTTTAAACTAAGAAACGAAGGAAAGCTCCTGCTTCTCTACTGCTGATCTTTGCTGGGTATAACTGCAAAAGAGTGTCTAATAAAAAGCTGTAAGTACAATTAGAGTTGCTCGGGATATAAAATTACTGTATTTCCTTCCTCATCTTCTTTGCAACGCTTCAGAGACCTGTTTGAGCTCCTACATAGTTCACTCTGACTTTGGGGAGACTTGCACTCCCTGATGTCGTTGGAATATGAGCCCAGGTTTGTGCTCGCTGCTTGGGCTGCCCAACTCAATACAGAGTAACAGGATGGAATGAGGAAGGACAAATCACAGCAGCCCTCAGGGTAATGCTCGGGAGAATGGCTTGGATGGAGCGGAGTACTTCCTTTGTGGCCGTGCCATCGTTTGAGGCCTTTAGACTAGACAGGACAAAGTCCTCGAAGGCACTCGATGGCCAACAGTCCTACTCGACACAGCAGGTGACTGATTGCATGGGACCTGATTCCAGCTGGAACTTCTGGAGACAAAATTTTGATCCCTCTTGAACCAGCAGGACTCCAGCTACCAGCAAGAGTCTGTATCTGTGTGCAAAATTCTCCCTTCAGAGCCTCTCAATAGCATAACCTCAGCGAATTCTTTTACCGACCTTCTTCTCTCTCTTTGCAGGTGGTTGGTGAGTGGAGGTTTAGTCGGATCCACTGTGATATCTTTGTAACCCTTGATGTTATGATGTGTACTGCCAGTATCCTCAACCTCTGTGCCATCAGCATCGACAGGTGAGGGCTCCGTGGTAGCAAGTCGTGTCAAACCCACGGTAGCAAGTCACGGCCATCTTTATATGGTCTCATTTTACCTGTGACTCAGAGACTCAACAGTGGTGAGAGCTAGTGTTGTTGACACCTTTTGAAGCGCAATTTAGAAGCCCTAAATGAGGTCTGAGCAGGGATTCCGTCAGAAGCAGGCATAGAAACGCCGGCCTTGAGAACGTAAATGGGAATTGTCTGTCTATGTGCCCGTTAGTTCAGTCCTTCTGTTTATACACTTGAATGGTGGAGCAGACATACAGCGGGAAGGAAGACAAACGCTGTGCTAAGCTGACCCCAGCCTCATGCCTTCCACAACGGGGAACGCAGACGTCTCGGAGACTCGTGAAACCTGACTTGCGCTGTATTCTCGCGCTGGACCGGGCTTTCAGACACAGTAACTGGGTGTAATTTCCCACAGAGTTTGCCAGCACTGGCAGAATACCAATAGACTGGGTTTGTGTCTTCACGCTGCAGGTACACAGCAGTAGCGATGCCAATGCTGTACAACACCCGCTACAGCTCGAAGCGCAGGGTCACGGTCATGATTGGTGTGGTCTGGGTGCTTTCCTTTGCCATTTCCTGCCCGCTCCTCTTTGGCCTCAACAACACAGGTGAGTGTTACGCCACCCGCAGCTGGCTATCGGCATCGCCCCCGTTGACCGAGTCCCCAGGCAGTCTTCTGATACAAGTCAGGAATAAACATGGGCATCAGGGTTTAGGTGTAATGGGATGTATCCACCCCTGCTTCAGGCGTCCTCTCCCGGTGTCATCCCAGACTACTTCTGTCAGCTGCTTCTGGATCTGTTTCACCTCTTGCTGTTCCAGACCAGTGGTTTAGACACGTCAGAACTGAGGTTACGTAGAGGTTTGCACCACACTCGTCAACGTTACATTAGCATTTGTCCACTACAAAATCAAAATCCCTCTTCTATTAAAACGTGTGAAAAGGAAAGTCATGGGACAAATAGTTTCACTGAGACAGGAGAGACAAGAACTGGCTCTTCCACCGTCGGTTTCATAGGAAGACTGGATCGTATACAGCGTGGGATCGGCGGGCTTTTAGTTATAAGGCAAGCAATAGCCAGGGGCTTGGGCCGTAGGTGACTCCCTGTGACCCAAGGGAGCTTGCTGTTCCGGTACCGCTTCCAGCTGACATGGTGGGCCCCCCTAGAACCCGAACCCCTCGCTCTCTGCGTATCTCTGTGCCTTCCGAAAGAGGGAGAGAAGAGGGGGAAGCCAGTGCTAGCTCCAGCAGCAGGGACGCCGAGCCTGAAATTTTTTTGTCTTCCAGATGAGAACGAGTGCATCATTGCCAATCCTGCCTTTGTCGTGTACTCCTCTATCGTCTCCTTCTACGTTCCCTTCATTGTCACCCTGCTGGTGTACGTGCAGATTTACATAGTGCTCCGGAAGCGCAGGAAGCGCGTCAACACCAAGCGCAGCAGCCACGGCCGGGGCTCGGACGCGCAAGCCCCGCTGAAGGTAACCAGACCTCTGCCTCGCTCTCAGCAGTCTCCGTCCCTCCCCTTTCCTGCTCCATTTCATTCCCCAGAGCGCTCCTCCTCTCCCCAAAGGACCCTGGCCGGACTAGGTGAAATACTGGATCACAAAGGTGAATGCTGTGTCCTGTGCCATTTTGGACGCCCGGTTGCAGGCTCTGGAATACCAGGTCACTGGCTGGTGCCTCACAGGCCTCCCTGGATCTCAGGGGATGCTTCAGCAGCAGAGCTGCATTAGGGGATGCTTCATTAACCACACTGCATTTCCTTTGGCTCTGCTGAGTTTGGGTTGGGGTACCCAGGACTACAGGCTATACTGTTTTCTGAGTCAGTCCCGCTGTCGTGACGAAGAAGTTCAGTGGAAACTGTTTGCGTGGCTGGGGTGCAAACTGCGTGGCGGGCAATGATACCTCTGCAGTGAAAACAGCCTCTCAGAGCATGGGATATGTATGCGAGTGGCGTCCAGCTGAGCGTTAGGCGAGAGCCTGCTTGTCAAAACGCTGCTCTCGCAGCACACGCAAAACGACCAGTAGGAATGAATAGTCCCAGAGGCACTGCCTCCAAACCGCATTGCCCCGGAGGCCAGTGCCATGCCAAGCAAAGGAGGCGGCGAGGCAGGCGTAGACCGGAACATAAGCAGATCTTTGCGGTTTCCCTCCTTTGGTGAAAAGCACAAGGGATACTTGCCTCCGTACTGCTTCTTCAGAGTAGTTTTCCATCATCCTTAGCACCTCAGTCACACTGATTACTTTCTGCTTCATGCCCTGTGTTTGTATTTCCCCGTGCCTCCCTTACCAGCTTCCCTTCCCAATTACTATCTGCTTGTGTAACCTCTGAGCTGGTGCTTGCCCCTTAGGACAAATGCACTCATCCAGAAGACGTCAAGCTCTGCAGAGTTATTGTGAAGTCCAATGGGAGTTTCCAAGTTAATAAGCGCAAAGTGGTGAGTGTTAAAGAGAAGGGGCAGCTTTTCAGAGCATTTAGCTTTCCCCTTTTCTCCTCTCAGGACGCAAAAGGAATTTATGTAGGGTGGGAGAAAAATAAACTAAGAACAAAGGTTACCATTCAGTCCCAAAATTTAAATATTCTTCCCATTCCTTAGAGTGAAGCAGGGGGTTTAAGATCATAGAGCTCAAAAAGCCAGACTAAGCTCCCCTAAAGATCAGCTATAAAAGCCATGACATTTTAACATTTTGTGTCTTTGATTTTCTTCTCCTCTCTGTTATTTATTTTAAGTCTTGGACTGCATTGGCTTTGTTGGGTCTTGCTTGTTGATTTCCTTTTTATTTACTTACTTTCTGAAAACCTAAATAAAATCTATGGGGAGTGGAGACAGCGTCTCCCCCGTTTCTTAGCCTCTTTGTGCAATAAAGGAGAGTCACCCACTGCAGTTCTGTCGATCCCATCTGCCCAAAAGTATTCTTCTCTGTAAACACTTCACAGCCCTTTCTCCAAGCATCTACCAAAAATGTAGGGAGGGAGAAGAAGGACTGATTGTTCTTCAACATCATCCAGCTTCACTCTGTAAGGAATGTTCATTGCTCCTCTCTGTATATTTATTTGTCTTTGTGTTGTGGACATTTGATTCTTGTCCAGGAGGCGGAGAGTCACATAGAAGAGATGGAAATGGAGATGGTGTCCAGTACCAGTCCCCCTGAGAAAACCACCATCAAACCAGCGGCACCAAGCAACCACCAGCTGGTTGTGCCAGTTGCTTCTAATCAGGGCAGCAACTCAACCCTGCAGGCACCCTTGGACAGCCCCGGGAAAGTCGAGAAGAACGGACATGCCAAAGAAACACCGCACACAGCCAAGGTCTTTGAGATCCAGTCTATGCCCAATGGCAAGACAAGGACGTCTCTCAAGACTGTGAGCAGGAGGAAACTCTCACAACAGAAGGAAAAGAAAGCCACTCAGATGCTTGCCATTGTACTCGGTGAGAGCGCGCATTGGCTTCCTCTTGTGGTTCTGCAGCAAACCAACAGCTACCCAGGATGAGGGCAGCCAGTCTGGATGTCCGGTGTGGACTGTTTTTGCAGTCCTCCACAGAAAAAATTTCAGTGGATGCATTAGAGGATCGGTAGGCAGGTAGGCAAGAGGCTGCCAATAGGAAGGCGCTCTCCTCCCCAGCTAGGAAGGGTTCACAGTGCTGTACGAAAGGCTCAGAAAGCTGTCCATCTGCGGGGTGTTCGGACTGCCCAGGGCAGCTGGGTGCGGGGACCAGAGAGCTCATGGGCTTTCTGGAACGCGAAAGGCAGCATAGCTCAGCAAGAAACTGGCGCCTCCAAAGGCCAGATTTTATAATGTAACTGGTCTAATTACATCAGCAAAGAAGTTCTTTAGTGCCTGGATACTCAGAATATAGACGATGAGACGTAACAGACAAACAGAAGGCTGATTCCTCAGGGAAACATTTTTCCCTTATACCCAAAAGAACCTTACTGTTCTCATAGTCTCAAGATGTGTCCAGCTTTCAGCAATCAAAATCTGTCTCTTTCCTTTTCCCCCAGGTGTCTTCATCATCTGCTGGCTCCCGTTCTTCATCACTCACATCCTGAACATGCACTGCGACTGCAACATCCCCCCAGCAATGTACAGCGCCTTTACGTGGCTTGGATATGTCAACAGTGCTGTCAACCCAATTATTTACACCACCTTCAACATCGAATTTCGCAAGGCTTTCATGAAGATCCTCCACTGTTAAAAGTAAAAACAGCAACCGCGTTTTTAAGAACGAGAAAAAAGAAACCAACGCCATTCACGCACACAAACGGGCAGCCGTGGAGAGGTCTCGAGCTCTTGTGTTGGGCATGAGGCCTACAGTATTACAACAGTGCCATGCCCATGCACCTCTTGGTGGGGGTGTAACGAGGACCTTCATGTGGGAGGTTCTCTCATCCCTCGAGGTGACCTTTGGACTCTGGGACACCAATCCCAAGGGCACTTTTCAGAGCTACCCTCACACTGTGTTTAAAGCGGAAGCAAAAGTGAAGCCACACTCACTTGATTCCTGCCTGTGGCCATCTAACCTTGAGTGCATTAAACACAGACAGTCGCAGAGCCATGTGGCGGTAGCGACAGGTCACTGCCGCTACCGGCTTGCGTGTTACGTCATCGATACAATTCTCACCAAAGACAAGACCATCTTTTCCGCTTTGCAATAGGAGCCAGACAGAGCTTGCGGAAACTCCATGCAATAGCTTTGCCTTCACCTCGAGCTGACTTACCTAGTATTAAACTGCTGAAGCCTTGAGAAAAAACTTCAAGGGGTCCCCAAGTGGGCTAAGAAGGTTCTGCCACCTACAGATCCAGTCCCTGCAACAACGTGGGCCTACAAGCAACAGGCAGAAGGAAGAAGGGGAGCGTAATCTCACGTGGGACTACTACATTAGTGTAAATAGGAATAAATAGGATGAACTGAACAGAAGCCCAAGCCAAAAAATAGATGGAGAGAAACTAAAGAAGTGATACCTTGTATTGCATGGTATACATTCAGATCAAACAGGACACCAACTGTCATCTCTCTCTTACAAGAGGTTACAACACCAGGGGAGGAGCGTTGGCGTGGCGAATGTAGAAACGTGAAGACAGCGCGCCAGGCGATGCATCTGCAGCCATGTCCGTCTCGGTTGTGAACACGAACGAGTCGGCTAAGTCAGGTCCCGTTCTTCTCACCTAACTTCAGGGCGCCGTGAAGCCGAGGACCACCTCAGATATGATTTGCCTATGTCTCTCAAGAGAGAGTGCAGGATAACATCGTGCCTAATTTAAATTAACAGTAAATGAGATAAAACTGTGTGTTTTGGAAAAAGCCAGAATAAAAGCCCAAGAGAGTCCCTAGCTGGACCTGTTCCTGTGTCCGGGTTGGACTCTGGAAAGGTCTGGATGTTTCCAGCGTCCCTTACCCTCTGATATCTATCTTTCATGGATTAAAACTATTGAAAACCCGCAACAGCATAATTTCACCACGCTGACTCTGGCATTGCCAAATCCACACTGTACTTACTAATTGTACTGAGTTCACAATATATTTTGTAATATCTCTGTAAATAAAATATAGTGAGATTAATAAAACGACATGGAAAGAGGTCTGGCTAGAAACGAATGTAGGATCTGGAGAGCTAGGTGATTACGATAGCCATATGCTGAGGCAGGCTCCCAAGTTCTAGTTACCTGCTGTTTTCTAAAGATGTTGAATCTGGAGAGCAATATAATCCCTTTTCTCTCTATGCAGTTTGTGGAATGTTCACGTAGTTTCTGCTTCAGAACAGGTAAAGACTGCTGCTGGGGGGTTCTTTCATTCTCTGGTTTTCCTGTACTGCTGACGAAGCATTTTCCTGGGGGATGGACTCTGCTGGTAGAATGTGTTCCAGCTGTATATCAAGAAGAGAGTATGTCAAGCAGCTATAACGCGTGCTCTCAGCTGTTTTCTGAAGTCGAAACAGGAGTCCCACCTTGATCCAAAGGTTTCCTTTCTAAACCTTGTATTCCTGGAAGAGGCCGATAACCAGTGTTATTAGTATCTAGCCCGTGGACTTGTATAACATTTGAACATGACTCTTCAAGGTCTGTTCACAGCTATAAATTTAAATAAAGAGTGATCCTACAGATGCCCAAATGTGTCCCAGCTTAGTGAAGGCTTTTAGCGTATACCCTCAGCAGAAGCAGGCCCTACGTATTAACTGAACAGGAGAGTACGTGCTTAGCAGAGCGACGTTTTGCTGACTTACGTGAGCCAGGCGTTACGTGATGCTGTCAGAACAAAACATTATGAACGTAGAAGACGGGGCCAGCCACTCTCCTGTCTTAGCATTGCGATGCACAGCTAGAGAACCTTTGTACATTAATAGGATTATATGCGAGGGAAACAAACAGTTCTTGCAGGAGCACAGGAAACTTTCCAATCCTTTTTAATCACAAAATTGGAGACGCTAACGCGAGAGCTCTCAGGCACACGTTATCTGTTCTTTTCTTTCCAGTTTTAACCAAGCAAGTTCACTCAGCGATGGGAATCAGCTCGGACTGGTCTCAATTAAAAGAGTCAAAGAATAATGTAAAGTCAGTGGTTTTTTTTGGTGGAAAAATAATAACAAGCTACTGCTCAGTTTTCTAACATATTCACAATCACAAAGCAGAAAGGTGCCATTTGACTTAGTGAATTACCAGATGGGGAGCTGAATCAAAATAGAAAATAATATGCATATAGACAAAAACGCTTTAAAGCATTTGGAAGTTGCCATAGGTGATATTTGCCCTGTACTAAAACCTGGCGTGAGCCCTCAAAATAAGTGGAATGTGAATGATGTCTTAACTTTGTGCCATAATTTTATTCTGTGTTCAGTGTTAACCCAGAACAAAATCATCGTCTTCAATACTGTGTACCTTGTTTGGAAATTTTGTTTCTGACTCTAGATGCAGAACCTTATAGCTCTACTGACCTGAACTACTAGAGGAAAAACTCTTCCGAAACGCCCCGGAGGAAAAGAGCTGCTGAAAAGGGCCTACGTCCTTCATATGTTTGCTAACTTGGACCGAAAAAAACACGTGTCATTTCCTAGCGATTAAGTATTTGTTGGGAGAAATTACCTGCAGCCCGTCGTTCCCCCAAATGGCATTTTAAGCCGCTCGTTCCTAATGCTCCAGACTCAAAGGCACCTCGTGCGAATATCTGTATCCCCACTGCCCTGGGAAGGTGGTAGCGCCCTGCCTGTTCATCTCCTCTGCAGCAGGTTTTCCTTTCCCATAAATCACCCACACCTAAAGACAACAAACCAAAGCACTTTCCACCCATGAATCAAGCCTCCATAACTCTTTTCGAGAGAGGACCAAAATGTATCGTCACCTCTGGCTTTGCAGAGAATAAAGCAATGCCGAGAGCAAGGACAGTCTTTGCGGTCTGTCTGTACAGCGCCTGGCGCAATGCCAGCCAGCCCACGCTTGTGACGGAAGGTGCTTGCAGAAACTTCTGGAAATTATGAGGAGTCAGTTGCATCGTACAGGACTCTGAGGCCTCTTGCCCGCAGATCTGAGTCTCGCAAATACAGTCCTCACGTTACCTCCGCTGAAAACATACTGCTTTCCCAAGGACTTCAGACGGCGGGACGTGCTGATGAGGGTAAGGGCACGGATGCGTTTTCAAAAACACCTGGGTGAGAAGATTTCATTTCCTCCTTCCTGAAGAAGAACTGAAGACCCTTGCTACAGTCCCTGCTTTGTGATTCATTATTTGTAATTGAAGCTTTAGTTCTGCTTATTGAGTCTTCCCGTTCTTGCTTTTCTTCCCTGCGATTCACAGCTCGCTGAGGCCCGCGTGGCTCTCCGCACCCCCTGAACAGGCTTTAATTAAGAAGCTAGTGAATTCTGCCTGCACTGTATTTGGCGCTTGCCTGCTTGCTCCCACTACAGTCATGACACCGTTTATCTTCCTGATCGAAGAGAAAACTAACTACAGTAGGTCTAACCAGCTTATTAAATCCTGCGGAAATAAAAAGGAAAACAGGAAAAAAAGGCCACTACCTCTGTGGTGAAAATCTCCAGTGAAAACATGACTCCCTGAAGAGTCAGGAATGTGTAATGCCCATCACAAGTACATGTGACACCAACAAATGTCTTCATCCGGCACTGTAATTAAAGAGAGACTTGCATAAGCTACTCTGATGTTATATGCTTATTTCGTTCTTTTTGCCTGAAGCAGCACCAACGGTGTGTAGCTGTAAGGGGTCAGACTCGAGGCACCTACGGTTATGCTATACATCGTGTAAACACGTACCAGGAAAAGGTGCCTTCAGAGGAGATCTTGCCTTTTTCCTGACTTGCCTTTCAGATCAGTTGCATTTTTTTCTTTTTGTGCCTTATCCCAGCCTATCCTTAAGAAGTCTAGCTTTTGTCTAGACTGAAGCTAGGAGAGTCAGATGTGGGAAAGAAAGGGTGCAGAAAGGCACAGACAGAAAAGAAAATGTTCTTACATTTCTCCATCTCTCTTCTCTTGTAGACAGAGGCAGACTGGGGAGGATTTAGAGGAGGAAGGGATGAAAACCAGATAAGTACCTAGCCAAGAGCAGTCACGCTGGTACTTCTGGCATCACAACAGCTGCCTACATTTACTCTTTGGCACTACTCGGTCACATCTGGTCCGTAGCAGTACAGGTTCAAGATGGGGATTGAAAGCCACTGCTCTCGCTGGCACGCCATCTGTCTACTTGAGCCGTAAACGTTGAGGGAAACAAAAATATACGAGTCAAACATAAGCACCAACCTGTATGAGTTTGGTTGGGAACAACAAACAGTTGGGTGGAATCTACAAACTCACAATCTGTCTGCACGGAGAAAAGAAATAGAAGCTGTCAGACCACTGTGGCACTGCCGACAATTGGTATGATAAGTACGGTATTTGGAACGCTGTATTTTACGCAGAAGTCAATATGCCCCCAAAAAGTAACGATGGACTTCACTTGGCTAAGCACACCTAACGTGAGAATTCACATCGGTGGGAGTGTTTCAGCTGCCCACCTCCACCGCTTGGTCTCGCACAAAAGGTGTCGGTGGAGACGCCGCGTGGGGCTGGCAGCGCAGACGGGACGCTGCAGCTGAGCCCCGTCTAGTAGCTCAGGCCAAGGTTAAGTAACTAGCTACATGGGGGGTTTGTCCTTCTGCGTTGCACTTGACTTTTATGTTGGAGAACTTCATTATCTCATTTAGGAATATTTACATTTATGTCGCACTTACTGTTGCACCGTTTCCTCAAGCTACCCGCTGAAATGGTTGGTATTTATGCAAGAACTAATCTAATAGATGGACGTGAACCTCAGCCAGGCTTAGTCAGCACAACAGTAACACCTCAGTTCAGGCTGCCACACAACTGGGGTTCGTGGATAGTTCTCTCTGAGATTATTTTCTTTATACAAAAAAGAAGAGAAAAAAAAGAAAAAAATAATCCTTCCTACTGCTAGGATAGAAAACTATCTATCTCCAAGAACTAACAAACTGAAATTTGAGTTTAAGGGCATTTTGGATCCTTGGCATGACCCAAAGGTCTCGGTCTACTCAGTTTTGAACCACCACAGAACAGAAAGATAATCCCTGCCCTGGAGTCCGCAGCTTATACAGTAACCAGAATCTCCAAGGCTACTAAGTTCAACTGATGCTTAATTCTCCTTGCTGCGTGATCCAACTCAATGCCACCATGCCTGGCAGAAAATGAGGTGCTCAAGTGACCCCCCTCCCAACAAGACAGAATAAATGATATTCCAAGATGAAACAAGAGGACACACACCGGCTTGTTTTTAGCGTGTCTAGCCCCAGCCTGTCAGGATGAAAGGCCAGCTACCGTGAGGTCCTCCCTTACAGCAACATTTTATTTCTGAGCCTACGGACTCCAAACCAACCCCAGCAGCCGCTGCCAGCAAGCCCTGTTCACACCGTTCAAAAGAAATAAAACAGAACTCATCTGTCCATCTCCTGGGGCATGTGAGCGAGTCCTGTAGTTTCAGGTCAGGCCCGACAGATTAATGGGTATGTTTGCTTCTGCACATCTAGCAAAAAAAGGAGAAAACCAGTTGCACTTGTTAAATTAACTCTCTGTCTTTAATCAAAGCTTCTTTTAATAATTAAAACTGCTCCCCCAACTCCCATCTTTCTGACGATACCAGACTGTCTGCTTCATAAATAGCTTTTGACTCATAAATAACAACTTTCTGCACCAAAGAAAGAGTGATGATGGTGGACTAAATATAATTAAGGTATAATGAATAATTAAGAGACCTAGAAATACATTTAAAGAGCCGAGAAGCAAAGCAAGCCCCTTTCCTTTAGATGAGGAAAAATATTCTGCATTCCCAAGATGCCATGCTGGGCCCGTGAAAAAAAGTGGGATAATGAAAACAAGCGAGCACATTTAACCGAGCTTAGCATTGCTTCCCTGCTGCATGCAATCAACTGTATCCATAGCTTTGATGAGACTGTAAAGATTACATCACTTCACTCTCAGCTGCAGGATTTCATGCCAGACTTACTGAGGGGAAACAAGCAAAGAGCGCAGAGGTTTTGGGCTTGCTCTGCATTAGAAGCCATCACGCCTGGTTTTCATCCAAGCCACTGCAGAGATACTGACACTCTGCTAGAGGAGTTGGTAACACGTACGAGGACTATGACGTGTTGTACGCTAGCAGCAAGTTGTATAAAAGTAAAGCAAACCAGAAGCCACAAATACAGCGAAAGCTGATTAAAACAGGCTCTACAGGGTGATTGCGGATTTCAGCTGCTCTCACTTCACTGGAGAGTCTCCTCAGCGTAGAACAGACGAGGTAAATCGGCCTCTCGGGCTACTGCCCTGTCTCCGACGTGAGAGACTCCTCAGCGCTAAGCGTGAGAAGCCCGGGAGGGCAGGGGGCTGCACGTCTCCTGCCTAACCCAGGAGTCAGTGGTGAGAGGTAGCTACGAAACCGTGGCTCTTCAGCAACGTGCTGGTTTCCCGCTCCAGCGAGCCCTGCGCCCACGCCGCGAGCCTTCTGCCCCCTCTCCTCCGTCGCTTCACGCGCACTCGTTCCAGCAGCGCCTTCCCTGCCGTAGCTGCTCCCCGGCAGGCCCCAGCGGGGCTGCGCCGCCCGGCCCCGCCGCGCCGGCTGCCTTCAGCCCCTTCTCATCCTGCGGCCGGGGACAGACGCCGCATCACCTTGTCACCTGGAGCCTGTCCCACAGAGAGGGGTGGGACAGGGAACATCTTAAGGTGTGACAGATTCCTGACCACAGCGAGTGACGCCGCTTTTCAAAATAAACCGGCCCTAGGCTCTGAGCGAGCAGAGGACCGAGCGCCGTATAAACCTGCGCCTGTGAGCTCAGTATAGCCGGAGGACAGAGGATCCAGGCAATGTCCGGAGCCTTTTTCCTGTGGGACGTATCGCGTGTCATGCAGACAGCGGCGGCAGACTTAGCTGAGGCACGGCCAGGGCCTGAATCCTCACCGGCAGACACCGCCTTCGTGAACCTGGCACGCACAGATGTCCTGTTCAGCGTGAAATCCTGCACCGTTTCTTTCTGCTCGTAAACAGAACAGGCTTCAGCATCACCGGAACAAAAGCAGAGGCTGATATCGTGGGCTTTTAATAGCGACTACTGCACGTGGGGAAAAAAATCAGTAGAAGACAAGTGTCCTCGCAGAGATCTCTGCTTCCCGTCTGTATTCATCTGTGGTTTAACCGCTACATAAACACCTTTCAGTTGTGTGCAGACCAGATGTAAAGGGCTACAAACCTCACTTGGGAGAAATTCGGATCCTAACGTCGGGCTTTGTAACTGCATCAAACATTCCATAAAACCCATTGTTAATATTTACTTAATAACGCAGCCATGAAGCTGATTTTCTTTTCAGACCATGGGAGAAAGCCAGAAAACCCCAAATTAACATTAGCAAGAAATCTAATCTTGTCTCCAAATAATAGCAGCAACACAGGAGCAAACAGCAACAAAGAAAATCTCTGTGCAGATCTCGTGAGCATGAGCTCAAAGAGCCCTGTCAAGCCATAAGCTGGAGAATGTACAAGGCTACAAAGGAAAACCCAGGAGCTGAAAACATGATGGAATGAGACAGGTTATGAGTCGAGAGCTTGTCTGTGTGAAGAAATGGACAGCCAGTGCCAGTCTAAACAAATATGCCTGTACATCTCTCACAATACCTCCCTCCCTTTGGGACAGCTTTAGTCAAAAATAAGAGTGACTTTGATCAGGCATAATTGTTCTAGTTTGCTAGCAAAAAGCGGCAAGATTGCCAAGCAGCTGCTAGGGTTCCTTGAAAGAGACTTGCAGTGTGATGGCAGAGAATGACGTCGCTCGCGGCAGGGGACGGGCAACGCCTGGTCTGAAGCTGACATAAATCCGGTGTCGTGTTCTGGCTAGTAGGTTCAAAACACACTCCTGTGCCCATGTCTGGCCTGGATTAAATCCACGGCACGAGATGATTCAATGGCACACGGAGTCGATATCAAAGAGCTGAACTACTGCTTCTACCTCCCTAGGGTCCGTGGGCTGGGTTCCCCAGCAGGGAGTAGTACAGCTAATGATACAGAATGACAGGGTCTGACCCAAGCCAAAACTGGCGAGATTGGAAACGGGCTACAGAATCTAAATCTAACGAGTAGGCTGGCTGCAAGCAGAGGCATCAGGAAACATGTTTATGCCTTTGTAGCACTGTACACCCACTTTGCGCTCTGGTTTGCTATAAATGACAGTACAAGTGCAGAACAACAGGGAATCGGCTTCTGCAATATATAGGAAGGCTGGCGTCTAGATGCAAAAGTCACACCAAATTAACCCAGGGCTGTAGATTTATGACTGAACTATTGTGGCTTGGCTATTTACTGTGCTACGGTAATGGAGTTTGTGCGTGTTCCCAGCTGGTGGCAGAGGTACAGTAAAACGCTCTCGGTTACATTCCTTCATTATGTTTACATTAACATGCCTACCTCGCACTTGCTGTGAGTTAAGATTATGCAAAGCGCGAGTTACTGCGGCGCAGCTAATGCACGGTAACCTGTTTAGCCGTGGAGATGTGCCTGCGTGTCTGAGCCCACCTATCAAAGGAGATGTTCAGGTCTATCTGGCAGGTCTCGGGGCATCTTGTACGAAACATGTCTGATTGCCTTTTTGATAAGCCAGCTCAGTAAATTACTTCAAAGCTGAAACCAGAATCACTCAAGAAGATTACAGAGAGTGAACTACTAGGAACTGGAATGTGATTCAGAGATATCAGTGAAAGGGAAAATGCCAGTAAATTCTACGTTCTTCTTAATTAAAAAAAGCAAAGGGGAGTTTTCCATGAAGCAGACTGATTTCGAGACGCTCTTCTTTGCCCAGCCAGTCTGACACAGAAAGGCTGTCTGGATAAAGCAAGCTGCTTGGAAACAGATATTTAAACCCAAAAGCCTTGGAGTAAAGCTGTCGCCCTGCAGCAACAATCGCTGCACCTCACCGAAGTGGCGCCAGCAGTGGGGCAGGGCACCCCCATTCCGGGGGGTCCACCCCGGCACGTCCTCATGCTAGACGTGCGAGCAGAGGCCTTAGGAAGGCTATTTACCGCCTGCAAGAGGAGGAGCTGGCTGTGTGCGTGTGCGTATGTGCACAAGCACGCTGACAGGTTAATTCACAAGCAGAAAAGGTATTTTTGCAGTAAGACTTGTCCTCTCGCTGGCTTTTCACCCACGCTACATGTTCCCCAAAAGTATGAAATCCATGCTTATGTTTTAGGCATAACAAAGCGGATTTGCAGTTTTCACCTCTGCCTAGAAACACAGGCCGAGCCACGGCCCGTAAGGGAGACAGCCCCGTGTTGGTGCAGCACCCAGGGCAGGGGAGTCCGTGCCGCAGCGTGGCGAGCCGTGGTACAAAGGTTTCTACTTGTTTCTTTCGGGATCTGTGTCGAAAACATTTTAGGTTTTCTCCCCTTTTTGTTTGGCTTTTAGAAGACTAATAGTGGAAGAAACCGAGAGCCCTGGTCTGGGCAAAACCAAACGCAACCCAGTCCCTCTGCTTATTTAGACCTTTCAGGGAAATCCCTCCTCTTTTGATGTTCCTCAAAGCAGAAAGTCTTCACGTAAATGCTGACAGGGAAGTTTCCACCCTCCAAGGAGCTGCCAGTGAGTGCCTGGCAAAGCAGCGTTGCAGTGACGGAGCTCGGCAGACCTCTGCTCTCTGGCTGGCAGATGCGGTAAGCGAATAGAAGAACCACTGAGGAGAAGAAAGGGAGCTGTGAGTCCTAAATGAAGGAATGGAGAGCTCATCCCCTACGGACGGCGTAGGCACGGTGCCCGCTGAGAGCTCAGCCCAGAGGTCCCGTGAGGAGAGCCGAGAGCACAGCCTGACCGCTTGCAGGACAGGGTGGCACAAAGCAAGGCAGAATGAATGCACAAATGGGCCTCCGCTGAGGGCCAGCGGGCCAGCACAGGGGTGAATTTTAGACATGACTGATGATTAGTGAGCAAAAGGCACACATTGCTGCTGTCTCAAATGGGAGAATGCATTCTGCTCTTCACAGCGTGCAGAAAAGAGCAGACACAGCCTCCTAGGCAAACAGTCTGAAATGACCTGTAACCTCATCTAATCCACTTGCCTGGACCCCCTGCACGCTCCATGCTTTCTGCACGTCACCCAGCACCGCCCAGACACCCCTGTTCTTCACCTCATTCATCAATTCTCTCCAAAAGCTGCCTTAACCCACTGCGGCACCCTTTCCCACACACCGTTTTAAACCTTTTGGTCTCTGCCGAAAACCAAAGATGGGGATCTTTTAGCATGGTGAGTGTGAAGAGGAGATGAGCTGAAACACATGCAATAAAAACACTCATTTGGGAGTCATTTCCCTTCCTCTGTCAGCTTTAGGACCGAAAAATCCCCAGTAAAATGTGAGTAGAAAAGCCGAAGCTATCTAAAGAAGCAGCTGTCTTCCTGAAATCAGAGTGCAGCTCCGGTTCCCAAGGAACTAATCCTTGCTGTTTAGCCCATGCTGCTCATGCTGATACGTCTGGAGCACAGTTCACTTGACATCAAGGTTCAAGCAGCAAACCTGGCAATCTTAAGCATCTGTTCTGTCTGCTTGGTTTAATACCATATTTTCTCCCAGCCTAGATCAATACTGCATAAAAGAGGCAAATTATCAATTGTGCCTAGCTGCCATGGCCCACGAAACCCAATTGGAGCCAAAATAATTAATTACTGCAATTACCCGGTGGTCTATGCTGATGGGCTGCAAGAGTCAACGCTCCAGCACGTGCACCCGCCCGCAGGACAGGCTCGGAGTAGGACTGTGGAACCGGCACCCACAGTGAAGAATTGGAGCAAGTGTCGGTCGCTCTGCCACCTCGGGGTGCTCAGAGCAAGTGTCTGGCAGCTGAATGCCAGCGCTGAAGGTGGAGCTGCAGCAGGAGTGTCAAGGACTCGGTCGATCTTGGCCACGGACCGCTCAAGTCTCATCACTGTGGTGAGCATCCTTCAGACATTAGAGAGGGGGCTGGATATCAAGCAAGAGCACAGTTTGAAGGGGCCAGAACGGTTTCTCCCTGCTACATCGTTCCCTTGAGTGTTCGGCTGTAGGGGAATGGGTGGTGGTGGTAGTTATTGTCTGGCCACATCACAGCCTCACTGTGTTCCTGAATCCAGACTGTCAGTCTCTCCTCTGGGAGTTGGGACCAGCCTTATCCACATGCACCAAGGCCCATCAGAATACGCTGATGTCTTCAAAGCCAATAGCTTTTGCAAAGATTTGGGTTGTGACTAAGTATATTATTTATCAGTGACTAATTATGATGCATGCGTATTGTAACTGCTCTGCTGTGAACATAACCACTGTAGTGATAGTCCAGGAACTTGATGGTGACTTGCAAATATTTGTAGAAGTGTTGACCCAAGTAAAATAAGTGCCTCTAACTTTAACTGTGAATGGCCTTCCTCCTGCCCCAAACCTGGGTCATCATAACAAGGAGCTATTCCAGAGGAAAAAGCAACTTAAATTCCTGCTCTTTGCTCTTAATGCATTGTCTTTCTGCGTCAGGGTAGGAATTGTTCAGACAAAGAATAGCATTGTATGCCACAAAGGCAGAAAGCAAGGACGGGCAGCCATCACCTCAGCTTCTGTAGACCTCAAGGGTGCCTGAAGACAAACTTGGCTGTACTTCAAGACGTCCTCTGGCCAGAACGAAATGAACGATGCAAAAGAGAGGATGCCTGAGAAATCTGTCTGACAGACCCTGCTTGATTTGGGCATCGGTGCCTTTGGAAATGTTTTAAAGGTCTAACTGAAGCCTTTGGATTTAATGTAGAAAATCTGGGTGACTCGGTGTTAAATGAGCTGATCTTACAGCTGCTACTCTAAAATCCTGGAAACCAGTGTGCTCAGCTTCCTCATCCGAGTCCCTCTTCCGCTGAGTAATGGCATTCTCCGGGTCAAACCTCACTTCAAATTGGTGCTCAGATACATGTTTCTCATTCCCATCGCTGTTGAACAGCAAGTCTGTGGTCCTTCTGTAGAAGGGATGCTTGGCTGAGCCAGCTGAACCACAGCGGATGCCGTGTGTTTTCCACTTGGACACGGCTCTATGTCTGGATACGGGGCACGAGCTAAGAGCTGTGCTAACGAGCTGCGTCCCTTCCTTCCTCGCTGTCCTGGCTGGGCCCTGACATGCATCCGAGGAGATGCAGGAGTAAGCGCCGGAGAGCTGTGCTCCAGGAGAACGCAGCGCGTGCCACGCTGAGCGGCTGCAGTACGCAGCAGGCTCTCAAGGGCAGCACGGGGTCACTCGCAACCTTCATTTGGCAAACGGCTCGTGCGAGGTAAAACGGCCAAACAGCTGCATTAAGCTGGGGAGGGAATGTCAACTAATGTTAGCGTGCACAGCCGTTCACTTCTAAATTAGTAACAGCTCCCCTGCTCAGATGCAAAGGCTAAAGTGGGTTTCCACTGTTGCTCCTGTATGGATACGTTTATCCAATTAGGCTTGTGAAATGCCCATTTAACCCAGTCCTTCAGCACCGCGAAGCGTCTTGACGTCCCGAACATCTTGCTAACATGGAAGTGACCTTGAAAGTACGTCTTCTCCAAGAACCTCACCAGATTTTGGCTGAGTTCCACCTATTCTCTGTTTTCATCTGTTTGTTTATTTGATGGTGGTGGTTGTTGTTTTTCTCCCTGTTACTTTTTAAAAATATCTCAGTGGGTTTGTGTCCTGTGACATTTCCCTGCATTCACGGGAGTCCCTAGGGATGAGCCATAAACAGAACACAACTGTGTTCAGTCAAAAGGAGCAACATACTGCCCAGCAAATAGACCTACTCAGCTCTCCTGGGAGAAAGCGCGCTGGGCGTCAGGCAACAAATATTTCTTCAAAATAAAGGCAAGTCGCTCTCAGCAAAACCTTCTGGCAGACTGGAGTCTTTTCCAACAAGACAAATTAATTCCCTGAACTCCTTATAAGGATTCTATTTTCCTGCTTGGAGCAGACAGAGAAGTTTGTCCAAAGACCAGCAACACGATCTTCATGGTGACGAGGAGAACACTCCTCTGCCTTAGTAAGGAATAAGCTTGTACTGAGGAGCAGTACAAGTGCCACGGAATGACTCCACATATGCCCCAAACTTACATTCTGTCAACGCTAAATTCTATCAGTATCCATGTTTCTCTTTTTCTAAAGTAATGGCACTGTACTACAGGATTAACAGCAGCGAACAAAGGCTCATTTTATCCTCTATTGCAGCTAATTACAGCCCCTCTTTATTGTTGGCCCTGGCCTAATCTTCCTCTCTATAATTGCTCCAGATGGAGATGGAATCTTTAATGTGATATTTTCTAACTGCTAAGGTTGGGGTTTTTTTTGGTTGTGTTTTGTTGTTGGTGTTTTGGGGGGTTTTGTTTTGCTTTTTAATTTGGAAGCACCGTTATCACGTATCTCTAGGATGGAGAGTTACGTCATGTTCTGTGGGGGCTGGCTAAGCTTTCTGTCCATTGGATGATTCTGATCTTTTCTCTTCTTGATTTTTCATTTTTCAAACCACATTTTTTTTTAAACAGAAGAAGCACTTACTCATTAAATAAATGGTAGTTCATTACAGCTGCATGTTAGTTATGTGATTCACAAATTGCCTCTGTTAACTGAATTATACTCATGCAACTCAGTATATCATAAAGGAGTGTTCGTATTCTAGAGACATTGCAGGCAACAGAGCAAAACAGCTTGAGGATATTTGTTCCAGGAGTTCGCACATGTCCCCCTTAACGAGCGGCATTAGACAGAAGGGAGTTGTAAAAAAATATTAAGCTCTTCACACTCATCCCTTGTGGAAATGGGTTAACTTAAGCTAAGCAGAAATACAGGTTAATTCATGAAATGGTTGCACATTTGCAGGTTTGGGACCCAAACCCCCAGTCTGGTGACCCATGTCCATAAATTCCAACTCCATTGGGTAAATCTGAGGAGAGACTCGCTTAAAGAAAAGCTACTGCGTCGTGTCCTTGCAGAAGCAGAGCAATTTGTTAAACGCAGCAGTACTTAGTGACTCACAAACGCATCAGCAGTCTTTCCTGCTAACCAAACAGAACGCAGCTTTTCAACACGGATACCACGAGCACCTGCCTCGCTACATCATTATGTGCTTAATTCTATTCTCGTGGGATTGTATTCTATTTGTACACCACCTCTGCAAGAGAGTTTGGCCCGTGATCCAGGGCCCGGTAACATAAAAGTGATAATGTTTTGTATACTTCTATAAGGGACTGACTTATTTTTGGGTGCAACTGTTTACATCCTTATTTCAACCACAGCGAGGAAGATACAGATTAAACTCTAGGTCATTTTTTTTTAAAAAACTGTAACAGTAGGGCAGTGGAATGAATTGCCCTTGGAAGTGATCTCTGTAACTGATAGTTTTTAAGGACAAGTTAGAGAAATGTGTTTCGGGGGTGGGTTTATATGTGGACAAGATACCATCCTCAGGGTTCCTTCCAGCTGTATTCAAAACACTGCTCTTGGCAGCACCGATCATCGCCAGAAAAAGAGCTATTTACTTTGAGTAAAGACATCATCCTTGATTTCTCCTGGTTCTGAGTCAGCTAACCTGCTGGGCTAGCAGTACTCTAAAGAGGGGAGAATCATTATGGCTTGAATCCACAGGAGAAGGTTT
Source organism: Phoenicopterus ruber ruber (assembly GCA_009819775.1). Taxonomy (NCBI): domain Eukaryota; kingdom Metazoa; phylum Chordata; class Aves; order Phoenicopteriformes; family Phoenicopteridae; genus Phoenicopterus; species Phoenicopterus ruber. The sequence goes on along the minus strand of CM020237.1, from coordinate 6,803,884 downwards.
GTAAGGGATGGCTAAGTCTGCTTCTTCCATTATTTATGAAACCTGCTTACTCTGAAGGCAGAAGACGACACGTGTCCAAACTGAGGGACACGAGTCCTCTTTCTCCAAAATCCCAATATCAAGTCAGATGTGTTGTGGGATTTTGTTTGGGGTTTTCTTGGTCCCTTCCTCCCTTTTCTTTTCCTTTCCTCTGCTTCAGCAAGTGTGTTTTAGGCCAGAATTTGGCATAAACAACAAGCAGGGTTTGCTGGGCCGGGAGAGGCCGCAACCCAGACATGAGAGAAAAGAGCTGCGAGTTTTTGCTGAATGAAGTGGAAGATCTGCAGTACTCTGCCTGGAAGCAGTGCTGCAATTGCATCAGCCTTTTGGGTTCAGGCCAAGAGAGGCAATCTCTTTCTCTCAGTTTAATACTCCCAGCTCCTCCAGCCATTAACTCCAGTTCTCTCATGAGTCTTCTTGGCTCTCACCCTGGCCTTCATTTTTACTGAACCAGGTGGCAGCTGCACCCTCTTACCATGCCTCCTGCCAAGAGGTAACAGTAGCCAGGTTAGGCCATCACCTCAAATTCTTTTGGCAAGTGCAGCGGTCCTATTGCAAGAAAGAGCACAGACGCTTCTCTGGCTTCATTCACATGAGGCAACTCTTGTGCTAAGCAGGCTTTCTCACGGTCTCTCTAATGGGAGCGTTCCTCTGGTGTTTCAGCATCTCTGGGATTGTGCCGCAGCCCCAGCCAGAGGTGCGAAAGAAGCTGTTTTCTGCAGATGAGGCAGGCTAGGCCCGCGGGCTTCTCTTGCACAGGGTCCTTGCCCTGCATGTGGCGAACGCCCAAGCACGGCTCCATCGGCTGCTGACCACCTCCAACACAAGGCAGCTTCCGCTGGGGAGCAGCTTTGTGGTTCTGAACCCCTGAGGAAGCCTATGTCGCTTATTATAATAGGGATATAAATCTCTGAATTGCCAAAGCAAGAGTCTGAACCATGGTATCTCCTCACCAGACTGCCTCCATGCTGTGGAACTCAGGCCTCTCTGGGCCTATAACAATGCAACGTATTGTCAAGCTTTAAAAACAATCATTGTTGGGTCGTGGCTTGTTTTTTTTTTTTTTTTTTCCAAAATAAGAGAAAGAGGGGTTGTAACTAGGCCAGTAGCAAATTGCAGAAGAGAAGGGTTTCATGCTGTGCTCTAAGCCAGAATAAAGGAAAGTAGCAGCTGATGAAAGGATCAAAAGATGTTAAACTTGCTGGGGATGAAATGCCCGGTAGGAGAAAACAGCAAGCGCTCCTTGATACCCAGTCAGGCACCTTTTTCCATTACTCTAATGGAAGTTAGCTCACACCTGCATGCAATGCTAGAACTGGGTGGAGAGCTGCTTTTTGAAATGATACATGGTTTTATTTCAAAGGAAGAGGATGAAAATACTCCCTAAAGCTGGGGAGTAGCACAGGTAAGTGCCACCTCCTTGTAATAAAAAGAAACACATAGAATTCACTATTACTTCTTACATTAATATCACCCCCTCCTACATTCACATCATTGCTGTCAGTAACATCTTGATTCTCCACACCTAAGGGGCCATGGAAAAAAAACAAGCATTTCAGCTAAAACCAGACTTTTTTCCAAGCTGTATTTGTTCAGATCTATTTCCTCCAAAAAGTAGGATTATTTTAGCTTAGTTGCATATCTACAATATCTCCGTAATTCCAGTACTGCCAAACAAACCAACTGTAGTGGCTGGGAAGCAGGACCTTTCCCCCCTCAGAGTTCCCGCTGCTGACAGAAGGCCACTTCGAGAAGCAAACGCTGGAAACACACCCAGAAGAAAGCAGGGACTTCAAAAGGTTTCTGCTCTGAGGTCCACTGCTTTAGAAAACTTTAAGCAAACCAGGAGAACTGCCTGTAGAGTTGAACACTGCTTAATCTGAAGCTGCCCGGGTAGAAGCACAAGGCAGCATCACACACACAGAGACTTTGAAGATCCATTGATGTGATAAAGTATGTCAAGCAATTTGGAGACAGCAGGGATTGAAACGGTCACGGTTCAGACACACTGGCATCAGCTGAAAGATCTGAGGTCTCACCCCAGGGTGGAGACAGGACAAAAATTAAAGAGTCTGAGTTTTAATGAAGGTAATTTTTAAAAGCAAGAAAAGAGCAACAGGTACAACAGAGAAGAAAAGCAGGGTGCATTTACAAGCAGACACGTGGGATCCCAGGCAGGAGGTGCCATTTGAATGATGCTGTGCTATGCCCATGTGATCTTATGACCAGATTCATACCGATAGAAGAGATCATTCTGCAAGCGAGATGGGACTGGGCACGCAGGTAATACCAGGGATGGATTCATGCAGAGAAAGAACTAGAACTCTTTGATTCCTTCCTGGAGCATGACATCCACCTGCCAACATTGAATTAATGCAGATATCCGTTATTGGGGGAAAGATTTTTCTTTCCCTGACCCTCTCCCACTCTGGACCATCCTCCTACCAGGCTATGTGGTAAAACTGAATGATCTGAAGGGCAAGAGACAGCCGAAGAGAAGTACCTTCTTCATACGAGCAATTTCTCCTCCTGGCAGGAACAACTGATCTTCCCTTCTCCCGTACTTTTGCCGTGTTGTCTGTTTAGACCAAAGTTGCCTCCGGGCAAGAAGTACTGCTACTCGCTGTGCAGGTGCCCAGCGCCGTTCAGCATCAGCACAACGGGGCTTCAGCATCTAGTCTCCACCGTGGAGGTTAATCCCTCACAAGCATCAATAACAAAAACAGTAAGAGAAATTCCAAAGGCCAGCAGAAGATGAACAGATGTCTGCTGCAGTGAGATCTATTGGGAATTTTCTTCCCCAGAAAGACTGTGTTTCTCTGTATTCAAGACGGTCCTTTTTCTTTTAATGCTATTTCCCAAAGAGCCATTTTGATCCGTGAATTAGGAGGGATAAATTGCAGAACTGCTGGAGAACCATAAAGCATGTACTTGTGAGCGATGGTAGTCCTTAGTTTGGGGAACAATCTCTTACGTGAATTTTTTTTCCAGTTTTGGAGAGGGGACGAGATAATAGCAATGACTTTCCAATCCTTTCCTCTAATCCTGTTCCTAGGAGGATCACGAGACTTGTCTCTTGGTGCATGCTAGTCAGAAATTAAAGTTAACCCTCCTCAAGCCAGATGCTTTCTACAGCTCTCTTCCGGGAGAAATTCAAATATCGCAAGGATGCAGCACCAGCGAGAGACAAGTCTGTTCCGGGGATCCCTCTTCATAATGATGCACCGCTTCCTTTTCTCCCAGAATAAGCCTTAGCACCAATCCTGCTGTCCCACAAGATGCATAGCTGCCCTACGGCACTTGTGTCAAAAAGGCCTCAGAGCCAGTTCTGGCCAGCCAGAAGAAATCCCAGTTGTGATATTTGCTTTCACTTCAGATCAGAAAAATGCCAGAGCACTGTCAATTTACATTGAGCATTATTTTGAATCCAACAGTATTGAAACAAAAGTATTTGATGTTTGATCAATGCAAAACATAAATGCAAACTGAAAGATTTCATTTCAGAAGATTTTACTGTAAAGAGCTCCCCACAAAAAACCTAAACCTTTTACTAAAATGTCCACGAAGCATTTTGATCATGACAAAACCATCTCTCCTGCAAACACATCCTTCATCAGCAATTTCGTCGCTCCGTGCTACGCGTGACAAATCCCCACTTGCTCACTTTCTGCTGGGGTGTAAATTTCTCAAGTGAAAAATTGTTTCTGGTCAGATACGGCACTAAAAAAGCAGACAGCACTTAAGAAATCAATAACAGCCCTAGCTTCCACCCCTCTGGTAGGAGCGTGAGATGTGGCAAGATCATTCCTTGGTTCTGTTGATATATTTACTCTTTACTGAATTTATTTTTGCGGTGTTTGTCGAGAACCGTATGAGTTAAAAGTGACACCCTGGCCATTTCTCCGTGGATCTCTTGGACAGGAGCAGTGGAAGTGGAATGCAGACAGCTGGTTTGGTATGCCCAAATTACACGACAGTGAATTAACAGAGCATGGGGTGGCCTCAGAAAGAACTCCCAGGAATCACATCAGTGGTGTCTGCAACCCAATGCAAAGGGCAGTAGTAAAGCAACGTGAAAAAAAACATGTATCATACTGGTTGTGTATATTTTTTTTTAAAGTTAGTAAAAGTTGCTATGATTTAGTCTCCTAACCAGATCCATAAAGAAATATCCTAAGAGCGTTCCCCTCCCCATATGTCAGCAGCAAGGGTGTCCTTAACTAGAGGCATCTGAAATTGCCTGAGAACCCGGTCACCTCTAGAACTGACTCTCCATCATCTTCTACCGTGCATAGCGCTGAGTAACTGAAACCCACCACGAAATCAAATCGGTAATGAATTACACCAATTACACATGCGCGTCTGTAACTCCGCAGGACGCCAGATGACAGAGATTCCATCTGTCTAGCTCTAAGTCGGTTTTCAGTTTCAAAAGTACAAACCACAGAACCCCCGGGTTTCAGCTATGTTAAAGCCTTTTTGTACCATGCACAGAACCAGTGTAAGCTGAACATTGCTCCTTTGCACTGTAAGATGTTTCATTTCCAGAAGGATTTGAGCAACAAAGAAAGTGAAGGTTTTGAAGAGCAATTGATGTGAAACCATCCCGGTGGTTCACGCTGGCTGGAACTGCTACATGACGCAGAGATGTTCAGGGCAGCGCTCCTGAGGCATCCCAGCAGGAGGCAAGAAGCAAACACTCCGTAGAATTCCCTGACATGAAATGCCTGTCACCGAAGGAAGCTGCTCGGGGTTATTTTTCACAGCCAAATACAAGCGAAGTATTTAGCAAATTCTCTGCTCATGTGCCCGTGGACTTTGCCTACAGGCTTACTGCGTAATCCAGGGCTGTTCAGCAGCAGGCACAGAGCGTCTCCCTTCCCTTTTTCAGGCTTCACCCAAACGGGAAGGTTGTAGCACTACATTATTCTGCCAGCTAGAGCCCTGGATCCAAATGCATCTAAGCATGAGGCTGCTTGAAATTTGTCCTCCCGATCAACCGTGACTGGTAGGGAAAAGTAACAGCTCTGTCATAAAAGCCTCACCCACACCATGCCCAAATCAAACTGAAACTCTAGCGAACTAGCCTCAAGTCTGAGAGCAAGAGGCAGATATTGCTTTGGAGTCAGGTCTGTTATGACAAACAATGACATCGTGGGGGGCCCTGCCATTTCAGGCGATTGACAGATGCGTGCTGCACAGCACTGTTTGCCAACGGTGCTTTTCAGATCGAGAAGAGAAACTTCTTCTGATCCAAGACCACGGGTCCAAAGACAGCCAGGGTAAGTTTGGCCTACATAGGGCTGGTGCAGAGTAAAACCTGGCACTTCCTTTCTGCTTTCCATCTACAGATCTCAGTGCCTTTTACAAACATTAGTAGACCGGTGACCTTCCCAACCCTATCGCAGAAATCACCTTTTTTCCAGATATTGGGAAAGCCTCATCTACTTCCCCCTGCCCCGCCTGTAAGCAATAGAAGAAATAACACTGCAGAAAAGTAGACGTGCAACAAGGAGATTAATGTGAAATTTTATGTTGTTTTTACATGTAAGCTTGGAGTGCTGAGAAGCCACTGCTGAAGGTGCGGTACAAATGTCCCAAAGGCGGCAAGCAAGGCCCCACAGCATGCGTGGCTGCCTTTCACCCTGAGGTCGGGGTGCCGCAGGCAATGCTCAGAGCTAGCCCTGCAGTTCAAGGCTACAGGCAGTCCTTCCAGTCCACTCGACTCACCAGAGAGACATTGCAAACGCTAAAGAGAGCGGAAACATCTCGTGCTCGAGAAGCACTTGCACTTGCCTGCCCAAACAAGGTCAGTGGCAAAGCGAGGAACGCTACTCTGTTCACCCACGCAGCTCTGGAGACCTTAAAGACATGATTTTCGTGAGGCCTAAGGGTCAACGATTTTGGTCTTTCGAAGAGTCTAACCAGTGCACTCAAAACCCAAGCTGCTTAGAAGATTTCTGTCCCGTTACTGCTCCCTTCAAAAGACACTGCTGACATGTGCTGCCTTGGCTGTCAGCGTTGGCAGTGCTTGGTTAAGAACATGATATAATCATCAGTATATTTATCAGCAGGGACAAAAGACTAGAATGTATTTGAACAAGGGAAAAAGGGGGGGATGGAGACCTACGATTAATTTTAGAAATAACAAGCTGCAAGTTGCACAGTCACAAAGTGGAGGCTGGAATGCAGTTTTCCAGAGTTTGTAAAGACTCATTTAATTTCTATAGAAACTGAGCAGCAAACAGGTAATTTTCTCTGCAAATTGCTTCTATCACCTCTGTAATGCTCTGCAAGAGGAATGTATTTCCCTTGTGTCTTCTTAATCCCCTGTTATTTTCATTATAAATTTAATTAAGCTCTTCTAGAGAACTTTCTATGACATATGAGCCGAGTTTTGTTTTTCTGCCAGAGCAATGACAGAAATGAGCTACTGAAGTATGTGGCAATTGGATTTCTTTTTTCTGTGTAAATATTTCGAACGATATCAGGCAGTGGAGACATTCACTTGCCCCAGCTGAATCAATACAGCTGCAGTTAAGGGCAGGAGCGGTACGGAAGAGGTCCAAGTGGCTGCAGCAGGCCTTCCGGCCAGTCCTTTCCGCCTCTGGACGATGCGCGCAGCCGCCATTTTGCGGAACGTCTCAAAAGCAGATTATCTCTGTGCAAATCAGGTAAACGCAAGCAGCTCTAGGACCAACGCGTCAAACGCAGCAATCTGCCCCGCAGAAATGAATCCGGAGGAATATCCCACTCTTTGTTGTGAAATTGGCATTTACGAATCCTCCCTAGATTAGAGCACAGCTGAACCGCTTCCTTGTGATAGCTTTTGCTTTCTGTGCTGGCCCTCGTTGCAGGATATTATTATTCCCAGGAGGACTCTTCTGAGTGTCCTCTTTGTTTTACTTCAGCCTGGTTTCCAAGCAACGCATGCTGTATTATCGATGTTCCAATAGAACGTAACTTGAATGGGACACTTCTTGCTTTGGTTTGCTCGTTGCAAATTTGAAAAAGAAGATTTGTTCTAGGCTAATTCCCTGTTTCTAACATCCTGCTCACTTCATACAGTTAGTTGAGACTATTGGATAAAATTTAGCAAATCAGAAGATTACAGCATCGCGAGCTACACAAATTATGTCTGAAGACAGATATTTTCATAATTACCATTTACATTACCATGCCGAGGTCCTCAAAACAGGACCTAGGCTACCTTGTGTGAAAAGCAAATCCGTGCTCACCTCCCTCCCCGTTTCCCATTTTAACTGAGTAACAGTTGAGAACATCTGCCTTGTTCCTGTCTGACAAGCAGCCGGTGGAGTCCGTGGCACAGCAAAGCCAGAAGTTTTGCAAAAGCTCAGCACTCACAGCTGAATCCGGGTTTCTGAAGACCCATACAACCTGCTCTCTATATTCCAGCTGCAGGATTTTCAGAGCTGGACGTAAACATCAAGACTAAAACCCAAACCATCCTTACTGAATAATTAAACCTTTAATGCCTGTCGTTGCTCAGCATTTGAGGGTTTCTGGTATCCGAAACCTTTTGACTTCGCTTCCCAAGAAGAAGGGGAAGCAAGAAAAGATCACATGACATTAGCTGATGTCAAGGTCGAATATGTAAAACACCTACTGATACTTAAAAAAAAAAATTAAAAGTCCTTCATTCTCCATATCACATTAGCATGTTCCCCACCCGCGTTTCTGCTATTCCCCTCATCTATCACAAATGCCATCACATGCAGGAATACACAGAGATCAGCCGAGAAGCGCATACATATGGATAAGGCATGGGGAAGCGAACCATGCTGCTTTTAATTCTCATGTCTCTACAACTCGGTGAAAGCAACAATTGTGATCAACGCAGCCGAGCTGGGAAACATGACTGTGCACAGCAGGCAGAAGTCGGTCCTCCACGCCTCGCTTCCCCCCGCCCCTCCCGTCTGCTCCCTGGGGAGGAAAGGGAGTAGAAGGAACACCAGCGGTTCCTATCACAAATTTAAGCCCTTGAGAGTACGCATTTAAAACACAACAAAACAAAAATACCCAAACCACAAAACCCCTCCCTGGACTTACTTCAGTTACCGCTGAGGTTTTGGGTTGCTATTTGGGCTGTTGGATTTTTTTTCCTTTTTTTAAGACATTACTAGTACAGGGAGACCAGTACTCCTGCTGCCAGTCACATCCATCATCTTGCAGAATTTCAAGCATCACTGATAAGAAAAACATCTTCAAAGTGATATCGGAGTAAAAATGTCACACCAAGGGAGAGCTATCTGTCTATGCCTCATACTTCTTTAATGTTATGCCTTTGACAGCTTAACAACAGCTAAACAGCTTAGGTCTCAGCAAGAGATTTCCAGGCTGTTTGAGTATGAGAAGTATGACATTTTAATTAGCGGCGAAGCTTCCGATCTGCTACAAACACCCCTCTGTTTGAGGCTAAGCATGAGGAGCGCTGTTTCTGCAGCGCAGCACGTGGCACGAGCGGCGGCTGCACGGGTTTGAGTCCTGCTCTTCCCAGCGGAGCCCCGGGCACGGCTGCGGTCAGCGCTACTGGTGCTAACGGAGCCTTTCCACAGGGAAGCCGCCTGTCCTCTCCGCCCCACACAGCGGCCACCGCCAGCAGCAGGTCAAGTCTAGCATCATCTTAATTTTTAACAGAAACGCGAAGCAAAACAGGCCTCACGCTAACTTTTTCAGCAGCTTCTTCCTTCTCTCTCTCCTGCTTGAACCCAGGTCTGTGGTTTCTCCTGTCTACCACGTTCTGCGAGCCTCCCAGCGGACACCGAATAGCTACGAGGCCGGCTGGGCCACCAGTCTCCCAGGCTCCCCGGTGTTGGGAACTGAAGAGAAAGGATGCTCGCTGTGCCACCCCGAGCACCTCTGGAGAGCTCTGGAGACAGCTCACTGCTGCCCAATTGCAGTTAAGCAAAGAAAAAATGTACTTGCTTCAAAAAACTCCTGTTAAATAATGAAGCTAGGGCACCTCATGGGACTGTCTGAATGCGAGGTGTTGAAGGACACCCTTATGGGAGCAAAGTTTAACTATTTCCATTGCAAGCCTTACTGTGAAGGAATCCTCCCCCAGCACGTGCGCGTGGGGGTGTCAGCCAGACATCCGTTCCCAATTTTGCCATTGTTGATGACAGGTAATGCAATTTGCCTTCGGCATGCCACAGAATCCAAGAAGGTAACTAAACATCAGCAAGACGTGCACAAAGGTATTGTCTTTTTCATTCTTCTGTGACACAAACCCATCAGAAATAGAAGATACTAGCCACGGTCCTGCTATCTGCAGGATACAAGTAATGAAACCATCCTGAATGTCAAGCTCATCTCAAGGCACTGAGAAGCACAGAGAGCAGACAGAACAAGAGCTGTATCACTTCAGAGCTCAACAATTGTGACTAGTTTCAGCACATTAAATTGCAGGCTTTCCCCGATTCATGGGAAACGGATAACCCCACCCAGGCATCGCTGCGTGTGAAAGGTCCATCGGAGGAGGGCGGCATTCTGAGAGTCACCTGGGCCCTTGGCATTTAGGCTTCAATTAGCTGCCTTCTCTCGATTCCTTGGGCACTGACTTCATGCAAAAGATGTCATTATCCTTCCTCTCTTCCACTTCAACTGATGAGTAAGAAAAAGCACTAGCAGCAGAACAGCCTCTTTCAAAACCCTGCCCGTGTCCGTGCCCCGGACTGAAGACAGGGCACATTTAGCAGCCAACGCTGGGAAACAGCTCTGGATTTCAGAGCTAGGCTTCAAAGCGAAACAGATGGCTTTAGCTCTTTGGCAGGGAAATACTATAATGGCTAAAAAAAGAATGGGGACCATATTGAGCAAGTGATGCTCCCCCGTCATCTGAAGGGCAATTCTGCAGATGCTCTCTCTGTGCATAGTGCTCCACTCTTACAAAAGTGAACAACATCCATGAACACGGACTAAACTGGGACTCGTCTGAAATAATCTGGCTTGCGCGTATGCAATCTTTACATCACACAAGGTGTCCCTTGGGGAGGTAAAACTGGGGAAAGAAAGGAAGAAAACTAAGGAGATATTAGCACAGGTGATGGAAAGTTCACTCCGTATGGTGTGATGGGCACAAGCTACACAGTTCCTTCGTCTCAATTACAGCAGCCGCTAATCCCACTCTGTACGTCCCCTTTCCTCCTCCATCCCTTTGAAAACTTGCATCACAAGATGACTCTGGAAGGTAGACAGAATGAGGAGGTAGGCAAATACTATTTCCATTCTCAAGGAATTTCTGAATAGCTCGAGCTTGGGTTTGCACATTGCAAAAGAAGGTACATTTTTAAGCTCCCTGCAAAATAAAACATCACCAGCATTTCAATTCATAACCCGCACAGCTCTTTGCTTCACCTATGGCAAATGCTAAAAGTGAATCATTTTAATATAACCCATTTTAAAATTATATCTAAAGGTTCTGCTTTGCTGTCAAAGCATCATGAAAAACAGAGTTCAACTATATTATACATTAATATTTTAAGTTAATGTAAAAATGAAAATGAAATTAGTAGAGGTCTGGCTTTTTAACCTTCTCAAGATTTGGATGTTATCAGGCAGCACTTAATGAATCACTTCACTTTTTCCATAAGTAACATCATCCAGTTCCCCACAGAAAATGGTTAAATTGAAAACACCACCAACTGTATCCCTTCATAATGTAATAAAGTTAGCTCTTGTGCACAGCCAGAAGAAAACCTTTTTTGGCATACAAGAAATTTGGAAGGTTTCCTTCAAGATCTGAAGGCAGCTCATTGCAAGGCCATACTGCACAGATGCTGATTGTGTTCCCACTGTGCAAGGCAGGGTACTGGACCCCCCGCTCAAGCAGGAGCCAAGCCTGGGAGCCTAAGACTTCTATGCCCTGCAATAGGAGGGGAGAGTAAACCGGGCAGCTTCCCGCCTTCGTGGTTCAGGAAAGCACCTTGCTCCCGCATCTGCTGCTCTCCAGAGTCGTGGCTGATCCGGCCTCTCCCACAGAAAAGCAGCCCATAGCCTGCCCTCTGGGACGCAGGCTGCCCCTTGTCTCTGCTCGGTTTGTAGTCGTGTCCTCGTGACACGTTCAACTGGTCAAATGTCAAAAGGAAAATAAATGCATGAGAAGCGACTAAGAGATTTTTAATAGCAGGCACTGTCATTACAGTCATCCCTCCTGATCTTTTATTTAGCGTAGTCCAGAGAGCTTCAGCGGGTTAAAGCTAGTCTAAGGAAAAGCATGCTGTATTAAACAATGAAGTATAGTTCTGACTCACACATCACAATATAGCTTAGTTCTCATAGAGCATTTTAAACGTGGTGTTCTGCTCCGTCCTGATCAAACCACTGCCAGCTTTTCCTGGACAGTAAGCATTTCTCAGACACACCAAGCCTAAAAGAAGCCACTGAACAGAACCTCCCTGTACTAGAGCAATTCTAGCGGTTAGCCAGAGCTGACAAGGAACCCCCTTTCACATGGCATTCATCCTCGTTCACACGAGGTAAAGAACCAGGACAACACTTCCGAATGGCTGAAGCGCTAAAGACGACACTGGAATACCAGCAGAGCAAACAAGAGCAATTACTGGTGTTCAGCTAGAGGGGACAGTCTCCAGCACAGTTGTACTTCTTGTCAGCCCGAGCACAGCTACTGGAGCTTTAACAGCTGTCTGTTCAGACCTCGTAAGCCTATTTGTCTGGAGCCCACCATTCGCTCACTGTAGGAAGCAAATTACATGTTTGCATTATTGCTTTGCCTTGCTCGCTGGGACCTGGAGTGCGCTGCACACACAAATAGACCTCTCTATTTTCCATCTATAAAGGATAAAAAGCACCACTTGCTGAAGTAATGACTCCCAGCTAACAATGTCCATCAGGAAAGACGCATCTTCGCCCCTGCAGAGGTGTGGATTATTTGTTTACATTGCAGCATTTCCAGCTAAGATGATGAAAGAAAGCCATCATCCCAGGCACGTTTTGGGAGTGCTTAGCACATCACGGTAGGATTGCCACAAGCTGCACAAAAGTGCTACTTACTGTGACAAAAGAATCAAGTCCATGAAGACTGTACATTCTCCAGAGAAGTAATCAAGCTCCAGAACAACTTCCTGATGGAGATCAAGAATTATTTCTCAGCAGAGACACGACTTAAACCTCGACCTGAAAATAGCCTGTTCTCTTGTGTATCAACTGTTAAGTGACAACTTCTTCTCTGGGGCTAGAAAGTCTCCTTTGCTCTCCAGCCAGCATACCGAGTGACCTACAGTGCTACCTGAGCTACTGTTGAGCAATTTCCCTGATCTTTCACCTCTAAACACAACCCCCACAAATAGGACCAGACATAGCAATAGGACGCATTTCTCATAAAGCCTGTTCTACTCATCCACAGAAACATACACAGAAGCATCTTTTCAGCAGAAAAGATTGAATCTAGGCACTTGAATTCAACACCTCAAGCGCTGCTTTCCAGAAGATCCCATCTCCTTGAAGGCTAAGGTTCTTAGAGACTAGGCTTTTAAGCTAATACCTACAGCTGACTGTTATAAGCCCCAGCTGTCCATTTCCACAGAGTAAGTACCTAACTTTCCCAGCTGCTCGGTGCTCTTAAAAAAAAAAAAAAAATGCTATGAGAATTTGGGGTCACCCAAATTAGATACTGCTTTTCTAAGTAGGAGCTCTTTCAACCAGCCTATGAAATTCCCCCAGCAGCATTCTGTAGTTAAGACCAATTATTGGTAGCCCTCGTGGCAGGGAACAGGATTCAGAGCTGCACCCACTTTTTGGCATATCCTCTAAGGATTTTCTATCTGCCGTCTTTCTAATGACAGCCTCAGTGTTTAAAGTCTGAAGTGTGGAGGCAGTCAATAAGTAATTTGAATGCTTAGGAAAAAAGCTCTTGGCTCTTTTTTTCTGAAGGGATGGAGTGGAATTATCCTGGAATTTCTTTTCTCTGTGTTGCATGCATTTAAATACTTTCTACTAGTGATTTTTCTTCCTTCCTCGTTTTATTTTATTCTTGTTACAAAAATGAGATGTCAGAAAATCTGACACATTGCTATACCATATGCTTAGTGTCTATTTCCAGCGGCAGGTGAGAATCTCTTGATTCAGTTCCCACCTGTGCCAAGGCCATTTTACACCAATCTGCTCTGTAGGAAAACATGGAATAAAAGCAACAACATTTGTGGAAGACATGTGTATATGGGTTGCTGTGCACAGTTTCAGCATTGCCAGTATGAAAAGGGAGTCCATATATCCATTTCCATCCCCGCACAGTGAGTATTAAAACAAGAAAGCGTTGCCTAAAGGCAGTATCACCAAGCCAAAATGTTCTACAAGCTTAGTCAGACTCTGGAAAATAACTTGTCGGCTTCCTCCTTCTGCAGCTCCATTTTCTTTTACTCTTTCAGTGTTCATGCTTAGAAACTTCCATTAAAAAAAAAAAAAAAAAAAAGTATTTTCCTGTAATCACCAGGTGACAGGATATGGTGGTTTAAGGCATAGCACCTGATATCGGAAAACTCGAGTCATAAATGCCAGACTTGATGAATCTACAAGTCTGTCCTTCCTGGAACAAATCTGGGTCTTGAAATCTTAGCGTCATTCACCAGAGTCCTACGCCCCGACTTATTCATCAATGAGTCCTTGCCTTGAAGCAGCGTAATGATGTTTTCTCTCTGATGTCTAATTGCCAACTGGAGGGCTGTACAGCCAGTGATATCTTCCACGTCAAGCAGAGCACCAGCCTTAATCAAGGTCTTTATAATGGCCATGTTGCCCTTGAGGACAGCAAGATGCAAGGGTGTCCAGCCCACTTTGTTCTTAGCATTGACATCTGCCTTGCACTCCAGAAGATTGATGACAGTCAAAAAGGAGCCCCGCTGGACTGCAAAATGGAGGGGGGCCCACTCTGACTTCTCAGCGAGGTTGGGATCTGCCCCACATCTCAATAGCTCACAGACTACCGGCTCATCGCTGTAGCGAGTAGCCAAGTGAAGTGGTGTCCAGTCCATGCTTCCTTTGGCATTCACTTTGGCATGGCTATCTTTTAGCAGGTGGATGATTTCAATGTGTCCTTTGAAAGAAGCCAGGTGCAGGGGAGTCCAACCTTTGTCCGTCCTCAGCTCCACATTGGCTCCGTATTTGATGAGTTTCTCGCAGATGAGATACTTCCCCCTCACCACAGCCAGGTGCAGGGCGCTGTAATGATTTTGATCCAGGCTGTTGACAGACGTCCCGTTCTTCAGCAAATAATGGACTACCCTGAACTTCCCCCTCTCCACAGCAACATGAAGTGGGGTTCTATGGTTCTTCTGCTTTTTCTCCAGGTCTGCTCCTTGACTGGCAAGCAGTTTCACCAAGCTGACATGTCCAAAGCAAGCTGCCACATGGAGGGCAGTTTTCCCATCAGCCTCCTGGGTGTTGGAGTCAGCCTGGCGAGATAGCAGTACTCGGGCCACATTCTCAAAGTTGTTCTGCGATGCCAAGTGCAGAGGGGTCCACCCGTCGCGCTCTTGAGCATTTACCTGTGCCTGGTGGTCCAGCAAGAGGCGTACAATTCTGTCGTCCCCGTTCTGAGCAGCGAAGTGAAGAGGTGTCCAACCATCATCATCAGGCATATTGATGTCCGCATCATGCTCTATCAGAACCGAGCAGATCTCTGGCGACCTCTTCTGAACAGCCATAATGAGTGGGGTGTAGCCACAGACTACCTGGCTGTTCACATTGGCTCTACAGCTCAGGAGAAGCTTCACCTTTTCCACATTTCCCTGGATCACCATGAGGTGAAGCAATGTGAGGCCGTTTTCCTGGACTCTACAGATTTCCTCAGACAGGATGTCCTCTGGACTTTCTGCCTCACTGTAAGAAGGTGGGATACGAACCTCCTGATTATCAGTTTCTAAAGGCAGGAGAAACAAAATCGGAGAAAGAGAGTAAGACCAAGTGAAATAGCTTGGCGTGCACAAGATGGGAGGGAGAACACGTGAATCCTCATAGTATGAAATGAAATAAAAGACATTTTAGAGATAGGGAATATGAAATGAGGCAAGATGGCTACAGGCAGTCTCTTAGAAAGCAGTGAGACATTTGGCCTCTCCCTCACGGGAACTGCATCTGCTATTCCCTATATAGTTCATTTTCCTTAACTTAAAAAGAAAAGTCATCCACATGGAAAACTTTCTTGAGCCATATCCTTATCACTGGAGAGTGAGGAAACAGGCTATTTTTCTAGGTTTCCCCTTCTTTATTTTTGAATTATAACGAAAGTCCCCTACTTACCACCACTTCTGGCATCTCGGGGGAAGGTGAACTCTTCTTTGTCACTCTCATTTTCAGGAAGGGGAAAAGAAAAAGCCGTAAGACAAAGTTGCTTATTTGCATTCTATAATGTTTGCACAGAGTAGTTCTTTGCTACTGCTCTAGAATTTTGCGTTATCGTTCGAGTGTTTTTTCTCCAATCCTGTTATTGCATCCAAAACTCAGCAGAGCAAATCATGACGCTAACAGGAATGCAGGAGCCTGAAAACGATCTCTGGATATCGATGAGGTTTTCCTCCTGTTACTCATTGGCTCCCAAACATACTTATGTTCTACTTCCTTGTTGCAGCACGTGCCCATGGCAGCATCCCAGCTAGTCATTTTCATTGTTGTATAAGGAACGCAAAGACCCCCACCTCCTCAATCCTCTGTGCTCAGGCGTCTTGTTTCTTGCTGACTGCCCAACTAGGCAAAACCTCAAACCAGCAATAGTTCTCAGCTGCTACTTCTCCCTGTATGAAGCTGACTTCTAGGCACAATTACACTCCAGTAGCTGGGCTAAAATTGTGACTATCCTGAAACCTGATTTTTTCTTAGTCAGAGAAACACAGGGATTTAAAACTTTTTTTTTTGTTCTATGAGAGTTGTTTGAACTGGAATGTCCTCAGTTCCATGGAGCTGGGAAAATGGTCATCTGAGCACATATGCCAGTGCCATGAGCAGAACCCTGGTGATTCTGTGTCTGCTTGAGCTTCTTTTGATGTCTGAGGCCTACATGATAAACCCACTTCATGTGAGCAGGTAGAAAGAAGGGTCTTCCTCTCAGACTGTCTATCATTTAGCACACTGGCCAGCTTGCTACATTTATTTGCAAGTTTCCTATCCCCATAAATAAATTACAGATGTACAGCCTAGTACAGATGTACAGCCTATGCAAACACACTGTGCAAAGGTAGTTGAAGTGCCCTTATTGTCTGATGATAAACAGCAATGAGAGAGGAAACACATTCTCAGGAGCTGGTAAGAACAGGGAAAGGACTCAGTGGGATTTCCTGAGTGGTACTGGGAAGCCTTCCTCACCTGCTGGTTCCCAGAGATGGCAGGCTTGTGGGACATCTTCCTAACCAGGCGCTCGTTCTCTGGATCTACTACAAGGCTTTGTATCAGTGACAGCAGCATGTCTGTTTCTACAGGGATATCTACCAGAGCAAAAAGACTGTTAGCTGTGCAGACTACCCAGATGTTCAGAACTCAGTCAGTACCCAAGGCTGTGGAAGTCTTCCACGTATCCTCCACGTGGAGAGGAAGGAAAGACAGAGAAAGAGGATGTGTCGACAGCAAATGGGTACCAAGCATGTCCAAGGCAACAGGCGATTTAACTGGCAAAGAGTTATACACAAGCTTATCCCCCACTTGTTAATCCATGCAGCGGACCCTTGGCTAATCTGTATCACAATCAGCTACCCCACCTGTAAAGCTTGGCCTTTGCTTAGGGTCTTGATCCCAGCATCTCTTCATCAAGTCAACCATCTGCTGGCATTCCCCTGGCCAGTCATCGCTGATGGGTTCTAGGCAGGGCCTCTTTCCTGCTGCAACCTTGACTATAATGGCCATCATGTTGGCTCCTGAAAAACAGCACCATGCACTGGGCTTTTTCTCTGTGCAGACAGCTGTAATAAACATTTAATAAGTGCAGAGCATGTAAGAAGTGTTCATATGTACCTGCATAAGGTTTCTTCTGCATAAGTACCTCCCAAATGACAATTCCAAAGCTGCAGGCAAAGAGAGATCATGAGCAATCACACCCATATGTACACAAACATAAAATTCACTTACAGCTTTCATCTTCTTGAGAAATGGGAAAATCAGGAAAGAAGTTCTTCAGGATGGAAGGACAAGATCTTATGAGTCATCACATACATCTGGGATGCCTCAGCTAAAGGGCTGGTGTAGTGAATGAGTGCCTTAGAGCATTTCCTGTGAAAGTCAGGCGCTCAGTGCCTTTTTTTCCCACTTTATTCACATTGGGTTTTAGAGCCCTTGACTACTACAAGTTCATGTGGCCGTGCAAATCCTCCTTTGCTTCTTGTCTTAGGTTACTGTGTAGCGTAGCGGCTAAGGAGCTGACAAATTTCCAGACCGTATATGTGTAGCTTGCGTAAGTGGGCTGCAAAGCGCTTTGGCCAAAAGGAAAAAAGTGAAGTTGAAATCTTTTCTCCACCTGTTACTAACCAAAATGAAGCTAAATACTGAAGTATACGAGCAATATTACAGTTGTTTTAAAATCAAAATAAATGTAAGCAGCGACTACTATGGAAGAGCAGACAGCATCTGTTCTGTGCTCTAATCTTACTCCTTTTCTATAATAACTTCTAGCAACCTAACAGGGTATGATGGAACCTAAGGCAATACGGTCTGCAGCTCATATGGGTTCAGTGCTGCACAGAGGTGCATCCGGTAAGAGACAGATGATTATCCACGGATAATCCCACACCCCCTCACTCTCCACCACTGAGGCTGGGGTACCACATGTCAGTCCCAGTGTGTTCCCCACCAAGGACGTTACGCAAGGTAGCGAGCCAGAATATAAACAAGGTGAGGCAACGTGCCGGTCTCTCTTGCTCTGTGTAAGAGCTAGGTGGCAAGCCTGTGTGACCTCTGAACAGAAAGGCATCCCTTACCTGTACACATCATATTTGATTCCTGGGGGCTTGCTGTTCTGGAGAAACATTTCTGGGGGGATGTAGCTCAAAGTGCCTCTCAAAGCAGAGCTTTCAATATATTGCATTCGGCTAGACTGCTCCATCCATTTTGATAGCCCAAAGTCTGAGATCTGCAAGCAGAAAAAATGAGAGCCTCCCCTGTAATGCTCACAATCTCACCCCTCCTTATATTAGCTGGGAGACACCTCTATCCTTCATGATCAGGGATACGAGGAGGTGCCTAGCAGCTGAAAGTTGATAAAACCCTGGTAAAATCGTAGTCGGTGCTTTTCACCGAGTCCAGCAGATCAGCATTTCCTCCTAAGTTGGAGCCATAAGCTCCCAGTTCCGGCACAGATTGCCTGTATGATCTTGAAAATACCACGTAATTTGTTTACCGGCTGCTTCTTATAAGCCCCACTGGTCAATCCTTCATTGAGTGTTCCTGAAGAACCTAACTTAATAGGATTCTGGACTCATTTGGCAAAAATAACCTTTCTCTTATTTGAGAAATAACCTGTCCCTACAAACACAGCATTAAGGTCATACCTTGACATGCATATTCCCATCTAGGAGAACGTTCCCTGGTTTTAGATCTAAGTGCAGCAAAGGAGGCGTCATGCTATGCAGGAAATTCATAGCCAAACCCATCTCGTGGATAACCCGGAATTTGAGCTGCCATGACATTTTGTGAGTGGGAAGAATTTTCTCCAAGGACCCTCTCGCCATATATTCCATCACTATCCCCAAAGGGCTGTTGCAGACCCCATAGATAGTGACGATGTGCTGGAATTTGATTTTCTCCATCTTGGTTGCCTCTTCCATTAGACAGTTCATACTGGTCCTGGAAAAATAAAAAAAAGGAAAAAAAAAAGGAAATGGTATCAGTTGATTCAGAGTCTAAGTTACCGTGTAGTAGCTTAGCGATATCCAGCCTTTCCAAGCAGCCCTGCCTACCCCAAAAAGATTCATTCCAATTTGCCCCTTGAATTAGTGATAATGCAACCACATCATGAACTTTTCCAGACTAAAATCTAACATACAAGGTGGTATGACTTTCCAAAATAAGCCAAGGATTGTTTGGGCAAATTCAGCCACTAGGCTCTGAGAGAAAGAGATCAAAACTTCCGTCTTAGTCCAGCTCTTCGAAGCCCTTCAGTGACCACAGAAGGCCTCGTCCATGTGCTTGTTGATGCTTCCCTGAAAGCGTGCTGCCAGGAGCAGGCGCAGCGTGGCGAACCATGCGTTTTCCATCCACCACATGTCCACAGGGTAGCCTCAGTGATGGCCTGCACGCTGCTTGCGGGCAGCCAGTGTCCAGCGACACACTAACCTGCTGAGCTTGAGTATACAGAGGCTTGCACGGCCAGAGGGCATGCCTTGGCCATACCTACACCTGTGCCTCTGCCTGCAGCTTTCCGTCCATGAGCATGGCGAATCTGGTGCCAAAGGGAGTCTAGACATGTCTGTCCATTGTTGCCAGTTTTGGCAGACCTGTTTCACTAAATCTTTCCATTTCCCAACCTGCTGAACGAGTTGGGGTGCCCAGAGCATGCTGACAGCAGCCAAGCAGTAAAGTGCCAAAACTGCATTTAAAAAGCACGCCCTAGGAATGAATCTGAGCTTGCACCAATATTATGCCAGGCCACTAATAGAGCTAAACATAGTTCAGCTAAGCAAATCCTTCTGCCAGACTTCCTCTAGTAGGCTCCCCACAGTAAAACGTACCTCTGAATTGAGGAATCTCAGATATTGTCTTTCCCACCGTGGAAGAAAGGCTTAACACAGGAAGAGAGTTGCAACCTGCAGCATAGAGGCTTGCAGATTGATTCTTCCAACCTACAGACAGCACAGAGGCTTGCAGATTGATTCTTCCCCCTCCCAGGAAAAGGATGGGCATGGAGAAAGCAGTGACTACTGTGATTTCTGGTTCCCTTCCTGGGACAGAATGACTGGGCACAGCCCTGTCTGCCTCCCTCCCAGGCAGCCCAGGGGCTGGTGAGGGCTGCCCTGCACAGAAGGTTAGGCTGGATCTGTGGCGCACCAGCGTTGTGGGGAGTAGCAGAGGGAGTGAGGTTAGCCCAGGAGGAGGCATTTGCACCATTAGCAGATACGTGAGAAGGTACAGCAAGAAGGTGGATGTTGGACAAGCAGAAAGAGCCCTGAGAAATGAGGGAGAAAAGCAAGAGCCCCAAAGCAATTCCCATATAAGAATCTGAATGTTTCAGCCCTCTGGGAAATACTGTGACTGCGTCTGTGGCTGTGTTTTCTTTTTCTGTGGGTTCCCTGTGATTTTTTTTCTCTCCTCGGCCTCAACAGACCTGCGAACTACGAGCCTTTGCAGCTGACAGAAGCTGAGGCAAGAGCCTTCTTCCAGCCACTCTCTTTCTTTCTCTCAGGTGATACACAGATTCCGTGGCATTCACTGAGCACCTGCCCTCCTTGCTTCCATGTGCCCACAGGGATGTCCTCCATTGTCCCCCCAAATCCATCTCCTCTTTTCTCCTGACAAGCAAAACCATCCAAGGTTAATAAACTTGCTCTCCATTTGCCCCATCATTTTGAATGAACAGTGCGAAGCAGTTGGTTATGCGTCAAGAACGTGAGCAGATGGAAGTCACCATACCGCTGTCTTCATTCATAGCTGCTGACGAGAAACATTGTTTTTACAAGCCCACAGACAGGAGTTCTAAGGACTTTTAAAAGCTTCTCTGAAACTTCTGCCTCCTTTGCCTCCCTTACCAGACAACTGTGCTGCCGTGCATTTTTCAAACCACTGAGTGGCCTGGAAGCTTTCAGCTTTGCATTTGGGGCTTGTTCTTAGAGCTGACAGATAAACCGGGCCCATTTCATAATACACGAGAAGGCTCATGACAGGTTCATGTGTGTGGAAGCCTTCTAAAGCAAGTAGAAATAGCCATTGAACAATATCCCCCAGAGGCACAGGGCTACAGGACCGATGCTGGCCCTTCTTACAGCCCCCCTGGAAAGGAAGGGGTTTTGGCACAGCCACAGTGCCGGACAGCACGGTCTCGCCTTGTAATCCAGAACTCACGGGGGTTACTGAAAAGTATAATATAAGTCAGAGCAGCCTCAAGGCTGTTTGACATATGTAAGGGGTAGAAAAGCCTTTTATAACGTTACATCGGAGTGCAAAGTTGTTTTAACGACAAAACAGTATAACTTCAGTCCTTAGGAGATCAGTACAGTAACTACTAATGGCACATGTACTGTTAGGTATTTTTCCCCAAACTCAGATTTTCAGATTTAGTTTTTCAAATCCTGGTGATTGCAGAAATAGTTTCATTTTTAAAAATCAATTAACATTTCTGTTCACATTCAACTGGTCTTCTGGAGTGTACACTAGGAGTTGAGATAATCCATGCAAGCCATATGATTAAATTTACTAGAATTCATATACACAGAAGTAAAACTGATTAACTGATATTTTTTTTCCCAAAAGAGAATGAAATGCAAACGTAACATCTGAAGAGCATAAGCAGTGCCAACAAAAGAGGACAGTCACTGCTCAAATGGAAGCATCTCAATTGTTATCAGTAACATGACAAGAAAAGTCATACGAGAATGTGATTCTTAACCAGGCAGGATCCTTCCAACTTGAATGGAATAAAATTTTAGAATAAATAACTTCATTGACTCAGTTCTTTTTTCATCAGGACTGCCTATATCGTAGCTGGTATCGGCAGTGGTTGCGATTCCCTGGCTTTGTGCTATCTCCAGACCCAAGGTAGTCGGCAGAAGAGTCTCTGCGGGTGAGAGAGCAAAAAGCAAACCGAAGGTGCAGGTGCACCATCGAGAGAAAAGAGGATGTCTGAAGGGTAAGGCAAGTGAGGGAGCAGAGCGCTTGGCGAGCCCAGCAAAACCAGCTGGAAATTCTCTGTCCCTCAGCTTTAAACCTGGTGATTTTAATGACTAATTTAGTTTAATAGTCCCAACATCCAGTGAAAGCTGCAAATAAGTAATCGGGCTGCTTGTATCCGCATGCCCATGTTTAGTTTAAGATGCCTTCTTCAGCTTCCAGATTTCAACACTACTTGTTCTGAATAAGCGTTCCTTTCCCACTTGCACATGCACGTACACACATAAAAAGAAAGACAGACAGACAGACAGACAGACCTCCAGATCAGTAGTGTGTTTTCCACTCCCTTTGGGTACCAAAAACTTGACTTCCCAAGGAGAAGCCGCCACGTGAACATTTCCTTCAGAGTTTTAGCACCAAATCACCATAGATGGCTCTAATTGACAGTCTGAACTGCTGAGCTAGAAGAGACGGCACAGTTACCTCTCCACGCTGGAGTCCTGCAGCAGGTACGGAGAGCATTTCACCGCATAAACTGTTCTCCACCTCTTGTGCTTGACTTGGTACACATGCCCAAAGCCTCCGCTGGCCACTTTAATCCAGTCTTCTTCAAAATCCTCCTTACTAAAGACAGTTAAGCTGCCCAGTTGCCGGTCTCTCTCTGAAGTCATGACAGAAAAGGCAGCCTGGCCGTCTGCCTCCTGCTCAGGCGGTATCAGAGAAGAATAAAGCAGCTCTTCCTACTTCTGACTTGCGTAGGGAGGCAGGGAGTTACGCGAGATGAGCCATGTTACTTACTGCCAAGAGGTGGATCCTAAGTGTCACTCTCATTTGGTATGCAGAGGAGCTGCATTACTTAATTCCAGGCACTCATGCCAGGCTGCTGTGCAGAGCTCGGCCAGGCCGGGTATATGCCTACATCTCCATAAGGCTGCCCTTCTCTCTCATATCGAGCACTGGGTGGGCAAATGCTGAAAAATACAAGAGGAAAACGGTGCAATGCAACAATCCTTCAGCGACTGCACTGGGCTGAAGACGGGACTCCTCACCCGAGGCACCACTGTACGCTGGGCGAAAGGGAGGCAGACTGATACGTAAAGGGAAGGGAGGCCTTACACAGAGAGAAGGCCACAAGGCTCCTGCGCAGCATCGCATATGTGAGCTGGACGAAGAAGAAAAGTGGAAAACACTCCAGAAAGACAAAGAACAGAGAAGACCCCAGAACTAGCATGTGGCGAACGTGACTGTGGGACCCTGAGAAAATACTTACACAGAAATGCTACAGACACGGTGAGCCAGAGCGGCTGCCTCGGGGATAAAGTATGCCGCCGAATGCCTGCAAGGCATTCACAGAAAAACGAGCATACTGAAGAGCTGGTCCGAGCAGTTTAACCTTTACCGTGTGAGCACCAGTAACAGCATGCATGCTTTTACTTGCTTTATGCCTTGACTCCCCAGCTGTAAAAAGGGTTTAACGACACTCCTCTGGGTCTTGTGCATACGTGTCTTTAATGCCTTAGCACAGGGACTATCTCTGTAGGTAAGTCAATGTCAAATACAACGTGGCGCCCATTTCCTCAGCGCTACTGCAATACAAATAATAATTAGTACTTCTGAAGGGTAATTGTCACTGAGTCTTCATCTGGAATTTTTAGCTACATATCAGAGCTAAAGAAATTCTTGGAGAAAGACTGCTCCAGGTGGACATGCAAGCTACTCCTCCGTTGCATTTGACACAAGGTGCTCTAGCAACGGCCCATCACTCCCAACTGCAAGGCTTTAGCGAAAGAAGGAAACAAAAAAGGAAAAAACCCGCCAGGCTCTGCAGCTTTTTAGGGGAAAAAAAGCATTAGAGCCTGACGTGATGGTTGCTGATTCCCTGCTGCTCCCTAAGAGCTGCCCACTAAGTGTGATGCTTCTGGCCCAGGTACCAACCCTGGCCACCTCCACTCCCACTTGCCCGCACTCACCTGCCAAGACAAATTCAGAGCTGAGGACAAGCACGATGGGGCTCCATTCCCTCGTGTTCAGGCACAGGCAGGACAAACCCCTACTGAACTGCTTCTAGTTTTATTACAGAAAGTTCAGGAGAAGGTGAGGGAGCGGAGGAAAACACTCCATGATTGCAGAGCGGCAACTGCTGCTGCTTCACTTCCTCCACAGAGCTTACAGGTGGGCTGCATTTCTTGGCAATTAGCTCAGGCATGTTCCAGGCCCTGTCTCAACTTTAATGGCTTTAAAAGAAGAGGTTAAGAAGTCAGGCAGTCATGTTGATCGTTTACACCTTTTTTGACAACAGCAACTTACATTTCTTGAAATGAACCTTTCCCGCTTTTGCCCCAAACTGGGGAGCAATTTTACCCCAGAGCACTCCAAAGAACAGCTTAACTGTGGAAATGGCGCTCAAACTCGGCAGTTCGCAATTGTCACCCTTTTGAATTTCCTGAGGCACAAGCTTGCGGTGCTTCTCTGAAGAGAATGGGAACACTGCCGTTATCAACGGCCCTCCTCAGCCTCGCGATGCACGAGGATGGAGGCTGAGATGCTCAGGGAGGGCTGGGGCCTCGGCCGCTCGCACAACGCCGCCCCGACTCGCTCTGCACGCCGCTCCCACTGCACAACACACGTTGCAACGGCGACTCTGCCCCTCACGGCTCACACATCCGTCCCCTCACCCTGAACTACTGCCCCGCCAGCTACAGCTCAGTCCAAAGATGAACCCCCACAAATCACTCCTACAGCAACACCCCCCCGCCACCAAACTCGTCTCTGGAAACTGCCACCCGATCGCCCTCAGATCCCCCTTGCAGCCAGCCAGGGCCGACACATGCAGCAAAAGCTCCAACGGTTGCTGAAGGTTAAAATCCCACGTGCGGTGCAATTTTGCTGGCATCAGTTAAAGCACGCTTAGGCGAGAAAGGAGCTAGATGGGGAACGCACAGCTGGAGAAAGCATTTTATTGGGCACTCCCAGCGCTGAATAGCTGGGAAAGGGCAGCAACAGAAGCTGGTTCGGGACAGAGAGGAGAAACGTGGTCTTCCAGAGGCTGAGGTCCACCGGCTTCCTCCCCCGTGCAGGTGCTGAAAGAGAAGCGTTCAGAACAGGGGAAACCACCTCAAAATCCCTGCTCTTGAGTACTCGTCCCCCGGCGTGCACCCAGCCTCAAAGGACACTTCGGGGGTCTGCAGAGCCCTTGCACTCCCCGCAGCTGGTGCAGCAACATCAAAAAGTAGTTTTGAGACAACTTTGGGAAGTCCTGACATCTTAACGCAGAATCGGAGCAGCTTCTAAAAATCCCGGGAACTGCAACGAGCCGCGTAGCTGCTCCAGAGGCACAGAAAACATCCCCCAAAGGCCAGGGATGCTTTAGGTGACTGCAGCCCCGAAAACAGGGAGATCCCCTTCCTAGGAGTGCCTTTCTCTTGCCCCTTCTTCAGCCCACTGCCGCTCCTCCTCTCGCTTGCTCTTACCTCGCACCTCGTGGTTCCTTCCACACGCACACGTGATGGATGCCTCTTCTTTCTTCTCCACCGGCAGCTGCCGTAAAGGTAGGAGGATGTGGTCAGGACCAAGAAGCCCCAGCTCCTGCACCTGGGGGACAGAGGGACGCCGGGCCGGCCCCCGGAGGGAGCTCTCCACAGCGCCACCCGACCCCCTGACATCCATCCATATCCTTCCCCACGCCCCCACCCCCAGCAGAAACCTCGCAGATCGGCTTTCCTTACCGTATTGGCGCTCCAGTGCTCCCCCGGGCGCCACCGCTGCCGCCTGCGGAGCTCCCGCCGGGGCTGGAGCTGGGCTCGGAGGCAGGCGCCCTGGGCAAATGGAGCTGGGCATGCAAAGCAGCGGCCAAAGAGACTGCGCCCCTGCTTACAGGGGGCTCGAGCTGCTGCCCAGGCTGCAAAGCGCCCGGGACTCCAGGGCACTGGCCGGGCCCCGACTTACAGGGCAGCCCTGGTCCCAAAGGCCCACGGAGGCTCCTGCTCCCCGATTCAGGGGCACCCCGACCTGCACCCCGCTAATGGGGTGGTCAGCCCACACAAGCTGCCAGCTGAGCACTATCAAGAGTGCTAGGCCCTTTCTGCCCTGGAGGCAGGTGAGTCGGCAGTGGTGGCTGGAGACTTTGGCAAGGGCTTTTCCTGGGAGGTTCTGGGGGCTTGGGCAGAAGAACTTCCCGAGGTGGGTTCCTCATCCCTTGGGAGAAGCTGCCGCTTCAGTGTGGAGCAGCTGGTTGGAAAGTGGCTGGTGTTTGGGGCCTGCAAGTGGTGCTTGCTCCCCTACATCTGCTGCCCTGCCCTGCCCTGGCCCTGCCCTGCCTGGCCCTGCCCTGCTCTGCTCTTCTCTGCTCTGCCCTGCCTGGCCCTGCCCTGCTCTGCTCTTCTCTGCTCTGCCCTGCCTGGCCCTGCCCTGCCCTGCCGTGCCGTAGCCCCCTTTCCCTCTGCTCTCAGCCCCAGGAGCAGCTGGGGAGCAAGAGAAGCACAGGGAAAGGCTGGGGGGAAAGGGCCCGTTCCGGGCATCGGAAACATACCTGCAAGCGGGGCCCGGGTCCTGCCCAGGCAGCCCTGGCACCGGGAAGCCCTTTATTGTGTTGAGCTGGGCCACCACCCCAGAAGCAGGGCTGTGGCCTCTGCTCTTTAAGCCTCCAGGCTGCTGGGCACCACACGGAGAGAAAAGCGGGTCTAAGATGGCTGAGCCCGGGGGGGCAGAAGGGGGAAGGACGGCCGGGGGTCAGAGAGCGCTGCGGGGAGGTCCCTCCGGGGGTCGGCACCCCTCTTGTCCTCCGGGCAGAGGAGCTGGTGCTTGACTGCGCCCTCCTTCCTTGGCAGCAGCTCCCGGAGAAGAAAGAAAGAAGAGGCATCCATCGTGTGCGGAACTACGAGGCAAGAGCGAGGGAGAGGAGGAGCAGCGGGCTGAAGAGGAAAGAGAAAGGCGCTCTGGGCAACCTCCCTGTCACCAGGGCTGCAGTCGCACAAGAGCAACCTTGGCGCTTTTGGGACGGTTTTTATGACTCTGGGGGAGGTACTTGGCTCAGTGCCGTTCCCTGGATTTTTAGAAGCCATTCCAATTCCGTGTTAAGAAGACACAGCTTCCAAAATTTTGCCCCTGAAAGGCCGGGGCCAGGGACACCCGCCTGCTTACAGGGGGTCCCTCCCAGCACTTCCCGCCGAGCACAGGGGACACGCACAGCCCTCCGTACAGGGCGGGCCCCCTCGGCTCGGCACTCCCAACAAGCCCCGTGGAGCCCGAGGCTCCGACCTGCGCCCGAGTTACAGGCTGGCCGGCCTGGCTGCAGCCCAACACCACTCTCCGTCACTTCAGGAGCCCAGGGAGCGACCTCGACCCCACCTGCGGGGAGGTCACCCCAGCCAAAAGCCGCACCAAAGGCAGGCCTGCGCCCCCCGGCACAGCACTTCCTCAACCTGCACCCTCTAAAGGGCGAGGGAGGGCTCGTTCCTGTTGCCTGGCTAAAGCAGCCTCCCCAGCCCTGCTTACAGGGAGGTCCGGCTGCTCCTGGGGACAGAGGGCTCCACGCCTCGTGACACACACCCCCGCTACAGGGCTGTCACGCTGGCAGGTCGCCAGCAGGACGGGCGGCCACGCAGGCAGAGACCCAGGCCCTGGCTACAGGTGGGTCACGTTGCCCGCGCTACTAAGGCTACGCGGCTTCGCTCCGTCCTTCGGGAGAAGGGGCAAGCCCGGACCCTCCCTCCGCTCGCGGGCTCAGAGGGGACCCCCCTGCTGCTGCACAGAGCCCTTCTTTCCCTCCTGGGAGGTTTAAGCTAAGTACGCTGCAGTTATTTTAACAGGGACCTAAACAAGAAACTCATTCACTCGCTCGCTCACACGGACACGGACATGGACACGGACACAGTCAGACACAGGGAAAAACACAACGTCCTAGAAGGGAGAGCAAGCTCTGCACAGCAGCCACTGTCTGGGGAGCCATCCCTACCCCCGAGCAGGAGAGAAGAGCCTCAGACCTGCCCCCCTGGGCTGCATGGAGGCTGGGGGGGGCCTCAACATGCCAAGGGGCTTCACGGGTGGCCAAGGGGCAGATGCTGTGACACGCCCCGACTCCAGGGGGTCACGCTGGCCAGGCCACCAGCAGGCAGAAAGCCGCCGGGGCCAGAGGAGGGGGCTAGGGAAAGGGCCCTCCCCTGCTTACAGGGTGGGCTGGGGGTCCAGAGAGCTCCATTTCCCCCCCGGGTGCGGAGACAGCGGCTCTCACCCTCCTTACAGGGTTGCCCCTCTCTCCGGGCAGCCTAACCCTGGGGCAACATGGCAAAAGGCCAAAGACCTGAGCCCTGCTTACAGGGAGGTCGCACAGCGCAGAGCCAGCCAGGGCACCAAAGGTGCCGGCAATGCTTTTGTGTAACCACAGCCCCGGTGACGGGGTGGTCCCTTTGCCCAGAGCACCCTTCTCTTTCCCCCTCTTCAGCCCACCGCTCCTCCTCTCCGTCGCTCTTGCCTCGCAGTTCCGCAGGATGCGTTGTCTTTCTTGTCCAGGAGCCAAGACGCTACCAAGGAAGGAGGGCACAGTCAAGCACCAGCTCCCCCACCCGGAGGAGAGAGGGATGCCGGCCCCCGGAGGGAGGTCCCCACAGAGCTCCCCGCCCCCCAGCCACCCTTCCCCCCTCCAACCCTCTCCCCCCCCGGGCTCAGCCACCTCCCTCACCGCCATGGTGCCCCGCAGCCCGGAGGGAGGCAAAAAAACAGAGGCCCCAGCCCTGCTGCTGGGGCAATGGCCCAGCTCAAGGGCATAAAAGGGCTTCCCAGTGCCAGGGCTGCCCGAGCAGGACCCGGGCCCCACTTGCCGGCACGACCCAATGCCCAATACCCGGAGGGGGCCCTTCCCCCGTGGTTCTCTTTCTCCCAAGCTGCTTCCAGGGCTGAGAGCAGAGAGAAAGAGGGCTAGGGCAGGGCTCGCCCAGCCCCACACATCTCAGCCCCACGCCTCTGAAAGGCCGGGGCCAGGGCCACCCACCTGCTTACAGGGGGTCCCTCCCAGCACCTCCCGCTGAGTGCAGGGGATGCGCATAGCCCTACACACAGGGCGGTCCCCCTCGGCTCCACATGCTCAGCAAGCCCCGTGGAGCCCGAGGCTCTGACCGGTGCCCGAGTTACGGGCCGGCCGGCCTGGCTGCAGCCCGACACCACGTCTTCAGGAGCTCCACTTCCCCCCCGGGTGCGGAGATGGTGGCTCTCACCCTCCTTACAGGGTTGCCCCTCTCTCCGGGCAGCCTAACCCTGGGGCAACATGGCAAAAGGCCAACAAAAGCAAAGACCAAAGCCCTGCTTACAGGGAGGTCGCCCAGCGCAAAGCCAGCCAGGGCACCAAAGGTGCCGGCGACAGCCTTGTGTGACCACAGCCCCGGTGACAGGGCGGTCCCTTTGCCCAGAGCGCCTTTCTCTTTCCTCCACTCCAGTCTCCCGGGCTTCCGCCGCTCCTCTTCTCGCTCGCTCTTGCCTCGCAGTGCCACACGACGGATGCCTCCTCTGCCTGCTCCACCAGCTGCTGCAAAGGCGCCGTCAGGACCGCCAGGGACGCCGGCCCCCGGAGGGAGCTCTCCACAGCACCACCCGGCCCCCGGAGGGAGCTCTCCACAGCACCACCCGACCCCCGGAGGGAGCTCTCCACAGCACCACCCGACCCCTGGCCGTCCTCCCGCCCCTGGCCGTCCTCCCGCCCCTACCCCCAACCGCCCACGCCATACCCCCTACTCCCCCCCCTCCCCCCCCCCCCCAAAACCCTCGCAGATCGGCTTTTCTCACCGAATTGGTGCTCCGGTGCTCCGTGCAGGCACGAGTGTGAAGGGCCCTCGGCTGCTCCGGGCTCCTGGCCGCTGACGGCGGGGGCTGGAGCCTCCGCACTCCCTGCGCCGAGGGCTGACCGCGCCTCCGCGGGACGGCGCCTGAGCCCCAGCCCTCCTCACGGCGCTCACAGACCCCCCGAAGGCGATAGTCGACCCCCGCCCGCCCGCCCGCCCCGAGGCGATCGTGGACCCTTCCCCCGGCGGCGCCGGCTCCCGCCCGCCC
Organism: Phoenicopterus ruber ruber; assembly: GCA_009819775.1. Lineage (NCBI taxonomy): Eukaryota > Metazoa > Chordata > Aves > Phoenicopteriformes > Phoenicopteridae > Phoenicopterus > Phoenicopterus ruber. The sequence continues at coordinate 6,774,031 of CM020237.1, read as the reverse complement.
CGAGGCGATCGCGGACCCTCCCCACGACGGCGATAGCCGACCCCCGCCCGCCCCGAGGCGATCGCGGACCCTCCCCACGAAGGCGATAGCCGACGCCCTCCCCGAGGCGATCGCGGACCCTCCCCAGGCGGCGCCGACCCCCGCCCGCCCCTTCCCCAGGCGGGTCCGCTCCCCTTCCCCTCAGGCGCCCGCTCTCCCCCTCACACACGCGCGCGACCGTTGCCGACCCCTGCGCGCGACGGCTGCTCCCGCCCGCCCGCGCGCCGCCCGCCCCCCCCTCAGGCGCCCGCTCTCCCCCTCACACACGCGCGCGACCGTTGCCGACCCCTGCGCGCGACGGCTGCTCCCGCCCGCCCGCGCCCCTGCCCCCGCGAGACGCCCGCGCGCCGCCCCCCCCGCCCCTCAGGCGCCCGCTCTCCCCCTCACACACGCGCGCGACCGTTGCCGACCCCTGCGCGCGACGGCTGCTCCCGCCCGCCCGCGCCCCTGCCCCCGCGAGACGCCCGCGCGCCGCCCGGGGGAGGGGGAAGGGGGCACGCGCCCCGCGCCCGCCGCAGCCCGCGCGCCTCGTTGCCCGCCCCGCAGCGGGGACCGTCTGCGCGGCGCCGGCCTCGGCCACTCGCACAAACCCACCCCGACTCGCTCTGCACGCCGGTCCCCTTGCACAACACACGTTGCAACCGCAACGCAACACAACGCGACACCCCGCGGGGCGGCAGGGGACGGCGGGCTCCCACGGCTGCGGCGGGGCTGACTCGGCTCCCTGGGATGCAGCACCGGGGGCAGATGCAGCAGAGTCAGTTGGCAACCGGCGGGATCAGTCAGCATCTGACAGATCCTCCTTCTGCTCCACCAGACTCTTGCACGTCCTCCTAGGAGATTTTTATTTCATTCCCAAAGACTTGGGGGGGCTCCATTGTTAGAACTGAGGAGTAGATTTTCCAGCTGTATAATTGCTCACTGGCAGAAGAGTCTAACAGAACTACCTGGTAGTACTTCTTAGTGTCTGCGGCAGCCAGGAATTGCCTAGCGCGATCTGGGAGTCGCTGTACTGTCAGCAATGACCTCAGGCCTTACGGTCTTCAACATTTGTTAAAAGAAGGACCTATTAGTATCGGCCCTGCCATTGATACCTTTCCCCAGTGTAATCCTACAGATTCCAGCAGCTCGGTCTGTTCCTGGAGGTCTCTGACAGCAGTTACATCTGCTGAAGCTATTAACGCACTACCGCTGGCACAGCTATCTTTTAGGATCAGTTAGTATCCTTTGGAACCTAGTCATGGAATTACCATTTGTGATTACTGCCTGTATTAGCTGCTCAGAAAGTAGTCGGCTGGGGCCCCACCGGCTGCTCCCCTGGCACTGGCCACCCAGCACACACCATCCTCCCATAGGGACTGAGCCCCTGCGCAGAGAGTTTTCAGTGCTCAAACTGTACACAACCCTTTGGAAATAGTAATATCCTCCTTCTCTCGGTGTACTCGGTACAATCGCCACCAGTACAAGGCACTGGGCAAACACAGGCAAGAATAGGAAAGGTGAATTGGCAGCAGCAGGGAGATCAAGTCCAGTCTCACAGGACCATAGCAAAGAAAGGCTCCACTTTTTAAAATGAGGTTTCGTTACACACACGCAGAACAGCTCTACCAAAGAGTTACACGCAAGCATTGGTTTATTTCCTTCCGAAAGAGCAGCTGCATCTCTGCCACCTCCCGGCGGCTCAGTGCCTTGTCACAGGACTGAAAGGTCAGCCTGTAGCAGAGGCTCCTCCGTCCCGTCTCTGACTGCTGGAAACTGTCAATTAACTGGATGGATACAACCATTTCACCTGACACCAGCCTAGCAACAGTGTGAAAAGCAACTTCATCAAATTGTTCCCCATCAGGAACCCCAAAGCTGACATCATGCACATAGGACGGTGGGCAAAGAGAAAACCCTTGAAAAGCCACACGGCAGTTCCCTGTAGTCTGTACGTTGGCGGCCCTGGACAGTCTGGGCGCTGAAAGAATGAGCATCACTCAAGACAACCCTGGCTCTTGCTGCCACGGCCGACCACGTGCCGGCAGGTGTGCTGAGGTGTCCCACCCCAGCCACTGCAGAGCTGGAAGGAAAGCCAACGGTAAGGAAAATTCTGCTGGGATGCTCAAAAGCTTTATAGTGCCAACAAAACATCTGCGGAGTGGTAGAAAGCCGTATCACAGCAGCTGGCATAGCACTCTCTCTGGTTTATTCACCAAAAAAAAAGAGGGCAAAATGCTGCTGCTGACCAGCCTCTGGGGTGGTTGCTCACCACCCCTGCCCCGACGACTCTGAACTCCCTCACCCTGAGATGCTTGTGTCCCCCCCACCGCAAGATGAATGCTAAACACTCCTTCCCTGAGGTGCTTGATTACTGTCCCCCAAAAGGCAGCATCCCCTTTCCTGCCTGCATTCTGGCAACAACAGTAACGAAACTGGACCTAGAAGCCGAATGTGGTGACTTCTTTTTACGTGCGCTCAAATTCAGCCTTACGGGCAACACTTTTGCATTCTTACCTTTCTCCCACTAGGTGGATTTTACCAACAGGCAGTTAGTGGAAACTTGCTTCCACTGAAAGCGAGAAAACAGTAACATGACATGAGTAAAGCAAAAGGATAAAGGCACTCAGCTCCTTAGACGTGAGAAAAGCTGTAAAGCTGAATGGCTGGATCTCTGGAGCTCTTGGGTCCTGTCCACATTCCCAATAAATAAACTTGGGTTTCGTCATTTTTCCTATCAATCTGTTCTCCTTGATGGCATGGCTCTAGTCGACGGTGCTTTATTTTACATGGCTCTTCTGCACCCTGATTTCCTGTCTGCTGTCCCGTTTCTGTGAACAGACTGTGTGCTGGTGCTCGCACATACTGCATTTTAAGCTCTGCTCTCCCTTATAGCTGGACCCACTACCACAATTCTTTCTCTACTCTGCAGTTTGTGGACTCGCTCATGCAGAAGGAAAAAAGGAGGGAGAGACATACTTAAAGCAGAGATTGGGTATCTTGCTCCCTGGGTCAGCAGAAGCTCTACAAAAGCAATACAGTGTGCAAAGCAAAATCGATTGCTTTTCTGATCATTGTAGCAGTGGTGTGGGATCTGCCGGACCAGTCAGCTGCTCGTAGTTCACAGGCCATGGATTTCTCCAAGTTGTGGATAGCGTATGTTTTTGCTTTTCTGTCTATGATGCAGCCAAAGGCTTATGAAAGCACTGCCCAAGACAGCAAAGCCAGTAAGGGATCCCAGCAGAACGGGTACCAGCATGGCAGAATCAGGACCTGGAAATAAAGAAAGAAGTAGTCAAGCAGTGAACAGCGTTAAGAGAGGGAGGGAGAAGAAGGAGAAGGTTTAAACTCCCATTCATCTTTATAGCATGCCAAGCAGGTACGGCTAAGTTTCTTCCCATAGAGTAGTCTGAATGGGTAGTGCCTTTTCAAACACACTACCTTCTTTGCCATAAGATCCCAGCAGTAAATATTCTTTGCGTAAACAAGTAAAGACACAAGAAGTTAGGTGACTCTCAGGGATGGTGCCAGTGGATTTAAGAAGTCTCTCCTGCTCACGATGTACCAGGTTCAGCGTCACTCCTTTCTAGTAGCTGGACAACATCTAATTAACATCAACCAGCTGCTCTATTTCACTTACAAACAGAAAGAAAAAAGAAAACGCTGCTGACTCATGACCAACCTCATTCTGCACCTAACGTTCCTAAGTTAGATTTTTGTCCAGTTAGCTGTGGATGGTGTTTCCTTGCTGTACCAGATAACTGTCTCTAAATATGGGGACTCTTCCCTAAGCTCAGTAAAAAAATGACTGCATTGCTCTTTCATTCTAAAAGCTGCAAAGCTAACAGAAAAAAAATATTTAAAAGGAGTTCCCTATGCCCCAATTCCTCCCATCTCACCTAAACCCCAGACACTTGAAGGAAAGAGTTAGTGGATCTCTCTCACAATTATTTTAATGACATTCCTCATCCTCAGTCAACACGTTTCACCAAAATACTGCAACATGCAGGACAATTCTTTTCAGCTAGAGGACATTCTGCCTTACTTTCCTGCCCTCTCCTCCTTCTAAAGCTTCAGTTCCTGCAAAGGATGCATTTGGCTGTGTCTCCTGTCTGAAAGCCTGTCGGATCTGATGCTGATTAACCATCATGTTTGGGATTTAGGAAGGCCAAAACAAAGGTGAGGAGCTGTTGGGATATAATCTAGTCATACCAGCTGGCTGTCAAAGTTGTTAAAAGCATACTGTTTCTCTTAGGGCAGGAAAAGTCAAACAGATACTCCTACAAGAGAGAGACACAGAGAGAGAGAGAAAAAACCAGGAGACCCACCTTCCACAGGTTTATATAGAAACCTGTTCTTCATTCTCAAAACTGGACCAAATGAGATCAGGTTGTGCAGGTTTCCATAGCTGTTCCTGTCACTTGGCTGGAGAAGTGGCTCCACGCTTTCAAAGCAGTCCTAGGAAGGACACATGAGAAACGTTTGAAAGCGTACAGGCGGCGCCTGAACAGAATCTCCTGCACCAGCGACTCCGCAGTCCACAGCAACCACGATGCTGATCGCAGCAGGTCTCCTCAGATTCAGTCTTTGTCCAGCTCTGCTGTCATTCCAGAGAGTGACTTGCCTAATGCTTGGACCAGCCCATATGTAAGTCTCTATTCCCTGATTCCTTTTCCCTAGGGATTAGCAACTATTGCTATTCCATTTCATATCATTAACTCGTCTTCTAGACTTTTAACAAAGGGATTGACCAGATATGGGATGATCCTGATATGGTGACTTTGTTACGGGAGGTGGCTGAGTTCTTTCCCAGAGAGTCCAACTCTTTTTAGGCCCAAAGATTGTGCCTGCAGGCCAGGAAGAACCGTTAGAGCAAGCAGGGCATACGCAAGATGCAGACGTTCATCTTTCACGTGCCCATGTAATGGATTTTCTAATTCTTGTCAAAGCTTCTTAAAAGCAGGCTCAGCCTGACTGGCTGAATTTTCAGAGTTTTTCTAGCTCTGCTGTGCAGCTCAACCACTCAAACTGTCATGAATCCCTCTCAAACACTTCTTTGCACTACTTCTGTAGTGCTGGGCCTTTTAAATCCACAACATGGCCTATGGCTAAGTATGAGATGCTGTGCGAAGTGTTTCACAAAAGTCTTATCCCTGAGCCCTCCAAGCTTGTGGAAGTCTGAAAACTTCCATATCCCAGACCCAGGACAATCCAATATAGAGACAGATTTGACCCCTTTCATGTAATTCCACAATGCAAAATCATGTAGCTCTGCTGAGCCTTTTCCTTGCTATTCTGCTATAAGGTTGCTACTTGCTTATTTGTTGATATGCTTCTTACGCTGATTACACAAAGCAATGGTAAATTGTTTGTGGTTGTAAAGTGAAAGTAAAGCACTGTGAGCTCAGCTAGCTTAATCGAGACTAGACATTCAGCTGGGGCTTTAGGAGACACAGAGTATGCAGGAGATTAAGAAAGAACTGTATGAGCTGGAAGAAGGTGGAGCTCTATAATCTACCATCAAGATTCTTTACTGAATCGACTGTACGTGCTGGAAGCACCAAGTCTTTCCAAGAGTTCCTTAGACCACTGAGAGCAGACCCATCCGACATACCTGTTCACACCCCGTTTTGCTGTGCAGACAGACATTAAGCTTACAGTGCAAATAGGCCACTGAGTGATTCAGCATCTGGAACAACTGGATGGTGAAGCTGGCAGCTCTGGACTTACCGCTCTGCAGTAACTGGATGTGTCTGCATTCAAATGGCCACCTGGCAAGGACAAATGGCAAACAGTTTCAAATTCCAGCTCTCCCCGACTAAAGGCAGGGAAGAGCGGGATCTGCTGACACAGGTCTGTACAAGTTCTAAGCCAGATACCTGCATCTACGGAGTCAAACAAAAATCCACAAAATGTCAGCGTCTCAGGCTGTACCTGTCCCTGCTGTGGAGGCCACAGTCCTAGAGCAGCAGAATTGTTTCTTGGAGGTTGATTTTGCTACAACCATTAAAATGGCTGCTGTAGTGAGGTAATCAGTCCCTGACCTAGACAAATTCAGAAGCGCTGCAGAGATGATCTCCTGCTATAGCCGACGTGGGCAAATCAGAAGGCTCTTTCACTGATGACAATAATGCGTAGCACTTCTAACACACATTTCATGCCCCAGCAGTTTTACAAACATCAACAAATGAATCCTCCAATTTCCTTGTGCTCAACCCAGACAGGTTAGGCAAGAATAGCCATGAAATGCTGATGGGGAAATGGAGGCCTGTGGAGAAGCCCAGCTCTCATCCTCAGACTGCTCCACTCCTAGGCTGTGCCGTCCCCTAGCAGCAAGTGCAGGAGGATGCTGTAAACCTGCGCCCGTGACAGCACGGCGTGGAGACGTGGGACGGCTTATTTACATAAATCAAAGGGTGAAGGGAGATTTTTTCCCTGAGGGTTCTTTGTCTATCAAGCCCTTGGTATTAATTACAAGAAAGCTAAGGGAGCAGAGCACCTTTGGAGTCCTCCTCACTGCTTTGAGCTTGTCTCTGAACTCCGAAGAGATCAGGCTTTAGCCACAGGATACAAGAGAGAGGGTCCTCTGAGGATCAGCCCATTCCCAGCCCAGACCCAAAGAGCAGCGTGAAGCTACGCCGTCCCCACAGCTCCGTGTCTGACCTGCGGAACAGGCAGCACATCGCGCCTGGTCCCCCTGGGCTGGCGGAAGGTGTCACGCAGCACGACCGGATCTGGAGCGCGGGCTGGCTGCTGTTACTCTGCACAGCGATTAAAGCCAGGAAAGTCTCCTGGGAAGGCGCTGACCCTTCAACCTCAGGGCCTGCTTCTGCAGCAGGGCGCAGGCTCATCTGCACGGTGTAGTTACCGGAGCCGCAGACATCATCGCTCACAACTGCAAGGCTTTAGAGAAAGAAGGAAAAAAAGCTGAGGCCCAGCCAGGCTCCACAGCCTGTTAGGAACAAAACAGCAGTAGGGTGAGTTTCCACAGTGAAACCCAACAGTAAGTTGAAACAAACGAGCAACATGCAGACCCTGGCGTGATGAGAGCCTCCCATGATCAGAACCACCTCCTGCCTCTGCACAGTTAAATCATTGGAACTGAGCGGAACTTGGAAGTGTTTTACTGTGTGGGAATATCTGCCTTCTTTGCTAGCGCATTTGAGCAATACCAAATGTTCCCACTTGCAAAATTGCATGTAGATTGGTTTTGGGAGGAGAGGCAGAGAGTCACAGGCTATTATGGAAAAGAAAACTAGGTCTGAAGGACAGTATTAATATCCAAAATGTGAAAAGACCCTTTTTTTTTTTTAATGTGATGTCATTGCTGAACGAATTAAGTGTTTTTAAAACCACAATACAGCATATCCATGTTACTGAGCCCATGGAGCAATTTGGATATTAACCCCTCCTCCTTAGATCACGCAGCATAAATACACGGCAGCAACTACACTGAGATAATTACCCGTTCAGAATGGTGGCATCTGACTGCAAAACCCTCCTCTGATGTGATTCACTCAGCAGTGCACTGGGCTCCGAATCCAACAGTGTTAGAATGGTTACTAAGCCTTCAGCTGCTTCTTCTGTTACTTCGTTTGTTCTAACCATCTCCTCTGCCTCCGTGTTCAAGAACAGCCTCTCAGATTGTCCAGTGTTTGCAACACCCAGCAAGGAGTTCCCCTGTGGCGTAAGCGCTACCAGACTCCCAGAAGAATACAAGGGGCTCTGTGGGGTTGGAGGGAACTGGATCAGATCTCTGGCTAGAAGCATCTCAGCATCATTGACAGCTACTTTATTGAAGACAGTTGACCGATCAGTAACCTTATTTACAAGCCTATTAGCAGAGACAGAAAATGCTTTTGTTGTAGATGGCCCAGTGGCATGCATAACAGTGCGGGTCTCGTGTTCAATGTTACCTTCCAGTGATACCTTCTCCAAAGGGTGTCTTGCTGATGCCTGATGTGATGAAGACAGGGGTGCCTGAGTGGGCAGGTGGCTGGCGGTGGTTGCATCTCCTTTCGCTAACATGTCCTCACTCTTCCCCATTGATGTAGAGACCACAGTTGATTTGTTCACTCTGGCAATTGTAGGCAGCACCATGTTTGGACCAGATTGGGTAGTTGATGTTGGCAGGAGAAACACTTTTTTGTTTGTAACTGAAGTAGTGATATAATCATTCTTAGCTGCAGAGAGAGAAGTCATTGCTAATGGAGCCTGTGATGTGGTCTGCGTCAATTCAGGCTGCCTCTCAAGAGCAATAACAGATCCTGCAGACATAGATGGTTGTACCGGAATTAAAACGATGTTATTCTCAAGAACTGCTGCGCGGGGTTGCTGTGTCCTTGTGTTAAACATGGCTGACAGAAACACGCTCGTTCCCAAGAATTTACCAGTTCCTGTTTTTCTTGCACTTGTGCTGATTTCAGTTGGCTTTGTATTTTCTCCCATGTTGGCCTGTGAGAACAATTTAGTAGGGGCTCGATGGATTTGGTCACGTTTCATGGCTGATAGCAGGGGAACACGTGTAGACACAGGTGAAGGTGGGCTTGCAGGAGAGTTGGTACACATCGTTGGATGGGTAATTGCAGCCAGAAGTTTCCCAGAAACTGCTGTTTTCGTTTGGACCTTCGTTGAAAATGGAGTATGCGCTGGTGCTATTGTTGGTCTCTCTGTCATTATAAAGGGCTTAGGCACAATGGGAGTAAATTCCAAATGTTTAGTAAGATCAGGTTTTATAGAAGGGCTGTGGGTTTGTGCTGCTTTAGCCAGCACAGTGACTCCTCCTGAATAGACTGTGCCGCCCGCTGCTGAATCCTTGCGATCATTTCCAGCTGGAAGTGCTGAGAAAGCTGGCGACATGCTGGGTACAAACTGAACTCGTGATGGCAGCCTTTGAAGCGCCTCGGTACTTGGGAGACTTTGCGATGTGGCCTGCAAAGCTGCGATGCTTGTGAACAGCTTTAACGGGTATTTAATGGTTCTAGCTGAGCGCAAGGTGAAACACGCTGTGCGTTGTGCATGGACAGAGGAAGGCGTGGTCGCTAAGCGCTGGCGATGGCCAGTAGTTTGCAGCATTAGTTTCTTACTGTGCTGAACCTGAGCTACAGTCCCTGTGATAGTAAACGGAGGCTGGGCAGGCATTTGAAAATCAGGGAGTCCCTTTGCTGACAGTAAACGAATTACAGAAGAAGAATGTGGCTTTTCAGCAGTGAAAAATACTTTGGGGGAAATACGGGGGCTGTGCTGCGCAGACACCACTAACGGTGGCGGTGGCGCAGTGGAGGTGAAAGGCTCTGCTAACATCCCGCTAAGTAAAAGCGAATCAGACCCCTGGGGCTCCTGGGAACTGGGAGCAGGTACTTGCATCTCTTGAGGCAGCCTGTGCAGATGCATGGCCGGCCATGTAGTGCCAGTCCTCATCCGTGGGGTCAGCACATGATTCGATGCTGAGGTAACAGCTTGAAACAAACTAGCGATGGTTGTATAATTAGGATTAGTTAGCACTAGCCGAGAAGTTACTTTTGTTTTCTCTGCTTGTTGGTTAGATGTAGTGGAGAGAGTAGTTTCAGGCCTCAAAGACTTAGTAGTGAGATAAGAGGAGCTAGTTTTCATTGGGATATCACGGCTGCTTTCAGGCGTACCCGCATTCAGATCTTGCTTGTTCGTGAACATGAGGGCAGTTTTGTGATCATCTTCACCCTCAGGAGAGGGCACCATCTGTAAACCTAGTCTGTCAGTGGGCAAAAGGATAAATACAGGCTTAACCAGAATTAAGCTAGAAGGACTCAGATTTTGTAAGTTTGCAAGGTCCAGCGCTGAAGAATTTGAGGGTGCCAGGATTTGCTGAATGGAAATCAGCCCCCCAACACTGGCATTTGGGAATTTGGTAGGTAGAGGGGAGTCTTGCATGGGCTGCAGGCATATCATGCCATTAGTACTTTTAAGCAGAAAGGACAAGTATGGGGATGATGGTAGCATCGTAAGTTGATCAGCTCTAAAAGCACTGAGGTTTTTGGTAGCTACATCGTGTGACATACCGAATTGCTGCACTAGTGCTTGTGCCAGATATGCTGGGATCTCGTCAGAAACACTGGGCACCACCGGTTCAGGACGTGCCGTTGTTGAGCTGGACTGGCTTCCCTGTGCACGGAGCGAGGGCAGTTTTGAAACAAAAGCTGCCAGGCTGCCAGCTTGCTGGATCTGGGAGGCTGAAGGGGCAAAGCTGTGAAGAGGAACTTTCTGGTTCCTGTTGTCATGCAGTCCAGAGGGGCTGGGGCTGGGGCTGGCTTGTGGAGTCAGTGGGGGAGAACCAGTTTTATCTATCTGTTGTGAGAGACTTTTCTTTCTCTTGGAGTCTTCCACTGTGCTCACCTGCAGCATCATAGGAAAGGCTTCCTGAGATACAGGGTGGGCAGAAACCTCTCGAACCTGAGATCCAGAACCAGTAGACATGGATGAAGTTGGTATGTGAAGTCCTTTCTCGGCAGAAGTGGGGATGCCCATTAGCTGCAATCCAACGTAAGCAGGAAACGATGCACGTGGTGGCTGAAGCCCTGCATGAACAGAATCAAAAGTGCTTGCAGGTCGAAGGGCTGCATTCTCAAAGGCAGATGTACCTGGAAAGAGTGAAGATGTTACTCCTTTTAGCTCTTTAGTAGTTTGGGAAAGTTTTAATGTGGAAATCCATGATTGGCTTAATGAGGATGAATTAGCAGAAGCCTGCGGGCTCTCAGGGCATCTGGGTTTTCAGGTTTACTTGTCATTGTCCGATGATCGGTATCTCTTGGCAAAACTAGAACTGTGATTCCTTGAGAGCTCCTGTTGCTTTCTTGGGAAACATGTTGTTTAGTACAGTTGCGAGTCCGTGACAAAGAGAGGGGCTGTTGTCTATCAGTTGTGCTAACAGGCCCTTGAAATGGAGATGGAAGTAAGTCATCATGAACTAGAGCTTCCAGTTGCATCAATAATGAAGAAGATTGCATGTTGCCTTGTGGGAGTGTTTGAAGAGCGGGCAACTGAGTTGAGTGTCCAGAACCATTTATTACAGCTGTTGTTGAGTTTCTGGCTTTGCTGCCTGTTGTTTCTTGCTTCAGAGATAAAATAGGCGAAAACTGAATAGCACTTGTCTGTGTCATTCTGGAGTAGACTACATCAAGGTCCCCTGAAGCTGGCTTGTGTGGGGATGCAGAAGTTGTAACTTTAGCATCCATACTCTGAGTCTTCTTTACGTATGCAGGTGTCACACCAGCTTTGCTGTCAGGCCGGACTTGTGGATTTGTATCTTTTGGCCTTTCACTAGTGGGAGGCATTCCTGTTGGTAACCAAGCGCTTTCAAGAGCAATCTTAACTCTGATGGGAAATGGAGATGCTGCCGTTTCTTTTCTTGGAGGATGAAAATTTACCGTTGAAGTCAGAAGAGATGTTTTAGGACTTGGCACCTCCATCTGCTTGATAACAGGAATGGAAGAGGCAGCTGTAAACCCGGGAGAGTCTTGATGTGTCCCTCCACTGAGAATGGGCTGGGGCAGCCCAGCACTAGAGCTGAAACCAGCCTCAGTAATATTTTCTGGTTTTTCTTGCAGTGACCTGTCTGGCTGCTCCGGATGTGTGGTAGCCTGTGATCCTTGTGTGGAGACAGGGGTGCTTATGCTACTTAAGAGCTTGCTGGGAAATGTGTGTCCATCCTGGAGTTTTAAAGCTGCTGCTTCTGTGTGCAGTTGCTCAGGCACCTCCGAGTTTCTACTCAACTCCTTGGGCAGCACGGCTGTTCTTTTTGTAGCTGTCTCCGTATGGACAGGAATGAAGGCGGCTGTCCTTTCATTGGTAGGATCAGCTGCTGGACTCTGAAAATTAAAGGTCACCTCACCCGAGTTATCTTCTGTAACAGAAAACACTTCGCTGGGCACTGGGCTGCTTTCAGCTCTCCGTTGGGCTTCTCCAGGAAAGCTTAGGCCTAATACGTCACTGACATGATGTTCATTCCTGTAGGCACCTAATGAACAGAAAACAAGCCCTTTGCCTGTTCAGCTCTACATGAACTTTTAGCAGCTTGCAGCAGCACTTTGGAACAGGCTGAGCGGGAAGAGGAAAGTTAAGTGGCCACTAGCTCCATTCAGAACCATACAGGAGGGAGGACGGGCAGCTCTGGCGCTGCCATTCTTACAGCCAGCTGCTATAAATCTGATCCTCCGCTGTTTATATTCAGTGTCGTACGAAGGATGACACTTCATACTCCTGCCATACTGATGCAAAGCATTAACCAGCCAGAGAGGAACCCTTGATCTTAGTTGTGCAAGGATATAAGTGACAGCCAAAGATGCAGGGAGAATGAAACCCTTAGGTTGCCCAAGGGCAGGCTGGTAGCTCTTTAACAGCCAAGCAAGATTAATGTATACATGAATGAGCTCACTCACCTGGCTCTCCTTAACCACTCTTCCTCCCCCAATATCCCAGTCCTACGGTGAGTTTCCTGATTCATACTGGGTGACCAGGCAGGACAAAGCTGGTTTGTTTTGTGAAAGCGACACAGAGCAGACAGAACGTAGTAACTTCTCTGCTTTTAACTTCTCAAAACAAAAGCAGACACTTTGTCTTTCAAAGAGGCAGACCTACAGTTTAAAAGGCTATTGTTTTATCCACACATTTTACTTTTTTCTGTCTTCACATTCAGAAGGTTGACATTCCCAAGTACACTTTCCAAACCATGGACTAAAACATTAATGTACTTTCCTCTCCAAAAACTTTAAGCATTTTCCTTTAGGCACCTGCCAGCTAATACATGTATCTAAAAGCTAAAAAGTGATTATACATCTAAGTGTTACGCATTTAAATTGTGTTTGTTGACAAAGACAATGCAGAGGTTTAGCAGTTTCACTTTTGGAACCCAAAAAGCTATTGACATATTCTTAAAAAGGAAGTGGAAGTTAATGGATGATGGAGACTGGTATGTTAAATCTATAAAATATTTTTGATTGTTTTGTATAAAAAATGGAGCTCCCATGGTTTAGCCCCAATTAGGCAAAGCAACACAAGTGATCTGTCTATACAGACATGCACTTACTGAATCAAGGTATAAAGAAAGCGGTGTAAGCATCCACAAATACACCTTGCAGGGGGACAAAGTAATTTAAAGAAACTTAACAAAGAAACAAAACCCACAAAAAGAATAGAATTACCGATTAGGTGGAAAATTCTTCGACACCACCCCCCAAACTTATCTTTACTGAAGAGAATAGTCTGCCCGAAGACACCAGACTGCTTTCATTAGCCAAGTTAATTTTATGTACGCTCGCAGGGTACGCTTACAGGCACACAGTAAGAGGTAGCAAGCAAAGACCGGTTCCCCGCGATGAGTGACAGCAGCCCTAGGAACTCGTTTGAGGCATGGCAGCATTACAAACTCATCATCGATTTCATGCTGTCAGAAATATTTGGCCAGACAGCTGTTCCCAAGGAAAATGTGGAGCAATGTGTTACTGCATGGTGAAGAGGGGAGCCCATGCTTAATGTCATAAACAGTGGTGCCTGGAAAAGTATATTCTGAACAAGGCTTCAGCAGACACGAGTTGGATCCTCAGTTCTGCTATGGACCTGCTCTGTGAAAAGTGACTCTCTTTTTCTGTTGCTTTCCCCCTCCCGAAGGAAACAATACATTCTTTGGGGAATGGACTGTCTCTTAGCTTGGGTACGAGGCACAGCTGTGTCCTGATTTGGGGCCACTAATACTCCCACAACAGAAACCATTTAAACCAGATTTTGAGCCTGACGGCACAGCTGCACAGAGAGAAGTTGCTCCTTCATCTCATTGTTGTCACACACCTGAGACCGATGGCACAATATTTAGCATAGTTTTTCTGCTCACTGATAATAGAGGAAAAGAAGGCAGAAAGACTGCAATTGAGATTAGAACAAAACACGTCACTCACCAAATAAATCCAATAGTCCAGCTGCAATCAGAACAAAGATGGGGATTTTTTCCTGCATCTTGTGAAGCAGCTCCTGAGTCACCCCAATAACAATGTATTCAGACGGGAAGCAGCTTGCTAAGGAGTCACTGCTGCCTCTTAGCAACGGGCACTGGCTGCGTTAGCTCTGGAAGGGCAGAGTGTTGGGTTACTTTATAAGAGCTTAGGCTAGACAGCAACCAATAATCTGTTCCAAAAAAAAAAAAAGCCTGCACCAATTGGAATCAATTGATTCACAAAGCTGGTGAAAGGGCTGGAATGTCCTGTGTGGAGCAGCTGAGGACTTTGGGTTTGTCTAGTTTGGAGAAAAGGAGGCTGAGGGGCGACCTCATTGCTCTCTGCAGCTTCCTGAGGAGGGGACCTGGAGAGGGAGGTGCTGAGCTCTTCTCCCTGGAATCCAGTGATAGGACACGCGGGAATGGCTCAAAGCTGCATCAGGGGAGGTCCAGACTGGACATTAGGAAGCATTTCTTTACTGAGAGGGTGGTCAAACACTAGAACAGACTTCCTAGAGAGGTGGTCGACGCCCCAAGCCTGTCTGTGTTTAAGAGGCATTTGGGCAATGCTCTTAATAACATAGAATCATAGAATGGTTCCAACACCCCCCCGCCGTGGGCAGGGACACCTTCCACTAGACCAGGTTGCTCAAAGCCCCATCCAGCCTGGCCTTGAACACTGCCGGGGATGGGGCAGCCACAACTTCTCTGGGCAACATGTTCCAGGGTCTCACCATCCTCATAGTGAAGAATTTCTTCCTTGTATCTAATCTAAATCCACGCTCTTTCAGTTTAAAGCCATTACCCCTCGTCTTGTCACTACATGTCCTCGTCAAAAGTCCCTCTCCACCTTTCTTGGAGGCCCCTTTAGGTACTGGAAGGCTGCTAGAAGGTCTCCCGGGAGCCTTCTCCAGGCTGAACAATGCCAGCTTTCTCAGCCTGTCTCCTCAGAGGCACTCCAGCCCTCGGATCATCTTCGTGGCCTCCTCTGGACTCGCTCCAGCAGGTCCATGTCCTTCTTGCTTAAACTTTTGGTCAGCCCTGAAGTGGTCAGGCAGTTAGACTAGATGATCGTTGTAGGTCCCTTCCGACTGAACTACTCTCTAATTCTAATTCTACCCAATAAGGGTCAGAAAGTTTTGCCAGTTTGTGCTGAGACAAATACACACAGGGATCAATCTGGATGCCAGATGGAGATCCTTCACTAAAGCAATCCATTTATGTAGGTGTTTGGCTCTGTGAGCCCAGAAAGATGGACATTCTCTCCCCATGACCCTCCAGGTAGGGTTAGGCCATGGAGGAAGGCTGCTGGTGGTGCTGCTCCTATCATTCTATCAAGCCTGCTGGATCCTTTCTTCCCTAGGCCCACAAGCGTTGGCAAAGTGTGTTCTTAATTCAAGAGACGCGGAGAGAAGCCAAGACACACGGAAGAGAAGCAGATTACAGTACAGCAGCTAACCCCATCTGGCTCAGAGCAGCCTGAACTAACATTTTGGTGAGACAGGAATGAGAACCATACTGAAAGAGCAAGCACGACAAACGCTTAACAAGCACACAATTTAAACTTTCACAATAACCAAAAAAGAGACCAGAGGCTTCTTAGGCAAAAGTCGCAGTTACACCCCTTTCACCTTTAACCGTATGGCCCTAGTGTCCTTGCAAATATTCACCTGAAGATAGTAAATAGTATTCATCGGGCATCTTTTTAGTGCCAGGCACCTGCACGCACACAAATAGTGAGACTGACTCTTGGAGACAGAAAGTTTAGAGCAACGCAGGTTAAGGAGGTAAGAGAGAACGTGATTACATAGCCACGACTGTTACGAGTGCAGTGGAAATCATATGTAAAAAAAATGAGCAAAAGTCAGATAAGTAGCATAATGACAGCTCAGAAAAGCACTGCAAAAGACACCGAGGACGAGGCGATTGCTCTTGAGGGAAATAACAATAAGCCATTATCCATCCTTCAGCAAACTGATAAAGAGTAGTCTAGTAGATAATATAACAGATAAGGTGCTGACAGGTATCTTTTCCAGTCCTAGCCATGTAACTCACCTGAACGGGGTAACCAAGGGCAGGTCACTTCATCGTTTTCCCACTCTGTAAGTTGTCTGGGAAAGATAAGTATCCTGACTGTACAGCACATGACAGACAGGACCCTAAACTGGTGCCTCTACCTAAAGCCAGCACACAGTAATTTGTCTGTTTTACAAATATAAAGATGCTACAACAGTGATCCATGAACCCATGGTGACTCCCAGCTAAGGATCTACTGGCAGGTTCTTTGTTCTTCAAATGGGACTATAGCTTGCACAGGCTCAATGCCCCTTCTGTAACTGCTTGATTGCTCAGGTCCACTTCCCATCCCCAAATGGCAATAGTTCCTGCTGGTAACCTGGTGCGCTCATAAAAATTCTGCAATTCTTTTTGAGGAGAACAAATCAGTTCTCAAACATCTTTTGCAGAAGGAAGTTAGAAGCAATTCTCTTACCTGATCACCATTTTCTTCTGGGGACAATAGCAGCTGGTATGTGAAAGGTTCCATTAAGCAAAACACACCTTGTCAATCAAAACCAAGAAAGATCTTTAGCTTTTAGGCATTTAAGGGTCCAGAGCACAAGTCTTATGAGGAGCAGCTGAGGGAACGGGGGGTGTTTAGCCTGGAGAAAAGGAGGCTGACGGGAGACCTTACCGCTCTCTGCAACTCCCTGAAAGGAGGTTGTAGAGAGGTGGGTGTTGGTCTCTTCTCCCAAGTAACAGGCAACAGGACAAGAGGAAACAGCCTCAAGTTGTGCCAGGGGAGGTTTAGATTGGATACTAGGAAACATTTCTTCACTGAAAGGCTTCTCAAGCACCGGAACAGGCTGCCCAGGGCAGTGGTGGAGGCACCATCCCTGGAGGGATTTAAAAGATGTGTAGATGTGTAGATGTGGCGCTCGGGGACATGGTTTAGTGGTGGCCTTGGCAGTGCTGGGTTAACAGTTGGACTTGATTTTATAAGGTCTTTTCCAGCCTAAACAATTCTGTGATTCTAAGATGATTTCAACTCTCCTGTACGTTTCCGGTGACACATTACACCTGCTATTCCCCTCTGACATCCTGCCTCTGTAAACACAAGATTCAATATATTTTTTTCCTTAAGACAATGCTTGGTGTTTGTCAGGTTTAGAGCGTAGTGCTTATTTGGACTTGAACACTACATATAGTATTTGTCACTTATTTGTCTAGGCAGGGTGTAACTTAATGGTAAGAGCTTAAAAAAAAGACAGTGAGATTGTCAATTGTATGTTTTTCACTGCAAGGGGAGAAAAACCAGGTGCAAGAGAATTTCCTCCTTCTGCAGTGGGAAGATGATTCAGCTGCTATTTTGAAAAGGAGATGATATATAATTTGTCAGCCGCTGTTCTGAAGGGACAAGATTACGTACAGAATAGACACCCACGGGTGCCAAGGAGGCAAATTGAAGAGCCATTTTAAAGTCAAACATGACTGGCCTGTGCTTCTTCATATAAATTTAATATATTCTTCTGTTTTCTGTGTTCAAAACCAAGAGAAAAAAAAGCAGCATTGTATTTAGGCTAGACAAAGACTTTGGCCATAAGTTCTACGAGCTTTTAGCTTAGATGTGTGTCTATGTGCACCTGTTTACTTGTGAAGAGAGTATTTGTTAAATTTGACAGGCTTCCGCCAGCAGTACTATAGCTGCTGTTCTGTTAGCGCCACCACCAGTCCTCAATAGATATGCTTTCCAGAAGCATCTTAAACACCAACTAAAGCTTTGGGGTTTTTATTCAGAGATGACTAATGTGCATTTCTAGGGCTTTGCCTTGATTCTAAGGCTTTGTTTTACAGCTGACAGTGAACTTCAGCAATACAGCTGCTATGCTTTAGTGCAGAAAGCAGGCTCTGTGGAACAACTTCTCATTCATGTGTTTTAAACTGCCTTCTTGGAACAACACATAAGAGGTAAGAGCAATGCATTACTGCCTTTCTTTTCAAATTACACTTGCCATTTTACCTTTCCAGAAAACACAGACGCTAGAAGGATGTGCCATTTGTGTTATTGTTTAAAAAAAATGAGTAACGGTAGAGGAGATTAGAGGTGAACACAAGGGGCCACGAGAAAGTACTTAAGATCAGGAAGGTCAACTACTGCTCATACTCCGCACAAAAGTAAAGGACAAAGGGATCCCATTAGATTTACAAAGATATTAAGTGTAACACTACTAAAAAACCAGCCCATAATTCATACACAAACCTCACTGTCATAAGCTATCACTAAGACTGAGCACTTAGTGAAATTAAGACCAACAGATTTAAGCAGGCAAGTATGAGGTTTAAGGTCTAAGCAAAGTGTGAGGTGATATCACACATGTGATACTGAATCATAATCTAGCCACCAGAGGACAGCACGTGGGGGGAAAAAGGATTCTTCAACGTCACAATTCACAATTTACTTCTATTTTCTTCTAATACACTGGGTACTGGACCAAAACTGGAAAGGAGACTAGACGAGCCATTGGTCAATGATTAACCAGCAAGGAACTCGCCAGTAAGAAAAGGGCAACATCATTTATTAAAGCAAACACAAGCCTAATACAAGCTGTTATTTTAGTTGTTAGCCTAGGTAATAAATTAACTTCTTTCTCCTGATACTTACATTGCTATTGTTTCACTGGCTTCTATGGAGGACCAGCAAACACTTTGAAAAGGGACTGAAAAGTTGATGTGCTTTCAGTTAGTTTTATTAAAGAAAAGAAGAAAATACTCAACAGCAAGTGATATTAACAGCACGTTTCGAAGGTCTCTTGAAGACTTCAGATGCTATGCACATATTTCATAGAGGAGTTCAGGATGGCCAGTCCATTGAGTTTCCGCAGTTGAAAAATATGCCTGGAAAGACAACAGAAAGGTTGCTGAGGGAATACAAGATGACTACCAATAAAAGTTTTAAGCTTCCACTGCTTTCCTGTACCCCTTGCCCAAACTGTCAAGGATGTTTAATGCTACATTCGATAAATTCCTCCTAAAGCAGCATGAGAAACAGAGTTTCTAGATTACTATTCCCCACAAAAAGGAAAATGAATGTTCTAAATAACATTTGACAGTTGTTCAAATAGGTGACATTTCAAATCAACAAAACAAAGAAAATAAGGTGTTTCCCTTTTATACGTCTGGAGTGTTTTGCAAATCTCAGAGCAGATACTTTCTCTATTACTTATTTGGGATCTCCAGCAGAAGCAAGGTACTTAAACTTTTGGAACCAAAGCATTATCCCTCGCTTTCTGCAGTGGTTCAGGATGCACATTAACAAGCTGAACTCAGTTCCTCCGTCTGCAACGCAGTTCAAGATCCAATTGACAGTTTGCAGCTAGATAGAGCTTGGCATACTCTTGGCAGGCAGCAGCAGACATTCTTTGCTGACATTTATACTTTTGTTTTGCTCTCATTGTTGCTCTGACCTCTACAAACTTCTAACATCACTCCTCCTCCTTCCATTCTTCCAGCACAGGTAACAGCAGAAAGCAATGCAAAATGAGCTCCTTGAAACATGTTAAGACAGACAACTAACAACATAGGAACCCTAAAGCAGAACTGTGGGGACAGTACCACAAGTGGGAATTCTAGTTGGAGGAAGTGTGACGGATTCCATGGGGTATTTATATAAGCTAATCATCTGCCCCGTACCTGCTTGCTCTACATATAGAATTGACTTACACTGGTCTGTTTTTCAAGACTTATCACCTAACAACAACCAGACGGTGCAGGAGAACAATAGTCTTTTTTACAATACCTTGGTTCAGCGACGCAAAGCTTCCCTAGAGCAATTGCTGCATTCTCCTGCACTAAAGTTCTTGTCGCATCACCACCAGCATGTTTCAACAAAGTCATCACAACGTTGGAATTCAGTAAGGACGTCGCTGCTCCAGGAACTGCAAGGCACTGGCCAAGGCAGAAAGCAGCATTTCCCACAATCATTTCATTCTCTGAGTCCAAGAGCTTCAGCAGCACACTGAACCCTGGGAGAAAGAGAGATTAATTGTACAGAATTCACACAGATTTGTTCAAATAGCACTGATATTTTCTCTTGTCTTTACCCAAACTCCTAGAGAATGAGCATTGTTCTGTGTAGGGCATTTTTCTAGAAAACCTGGAGGAGCAAGGGAATTTCATAGCAAGGTTCAGGATCCAGGATGCTATCTCAGCTTCACCTGCCTAGATGTCTTTCTCACAGAATTGAATCTACACTCTGAGAGGTTCTCCAGCGTGGAGCTTGTGTTTCTGCATTTGTTTAATATTTCTCTGAAACTGAACACGCCACTTTTGCTGCTTGCAGGATCTTGCACTGGCCTCTCACCCCACCATACTAGCAGGGCAAGCACAGAGCAGAGCACTTACAGCGCCAAGCTAAATGCGTTAAGACAGAAATGCTGTTGTGGAAAGAATAGCTGAAAAAAAGGAATGTAAAAAAAGCTTTCTGTATATCCTTAGCTAACATAAAGCAGCTCAGCTCATCTACTTCTGTAACCTATACTAATGTAGAGCAGCAGAATATTTTGTCTATACTATTGACACAAAGTTGTGTAGCTCTTGCTGGCATCTGCTGGCAAACAGAGATGACAAAAATAAGAAACAGTGACTTTTCACAAGATTAATACCCAGAGTTTCGGTGGAAAGAATGAGAGTGAAGTGTTATTGCTAATTTGAGGAAATGAAAGCTTCATCTACAGATGACAGTGAAACTAATATGGAGTGTACAAAAGAAAGATGATGCTCCGAGAGACTTTGAATGAGTGGAAATCCTTAGGGTTCAAGTTGAACTACATGAGCTGACAGTTTCTTGACAGGTTCAACCATTTAGATAAAACTTAAGTATTCTCTGTTGTAGTTACATTAGCATTAATTGAACCTGGATTTTAAAGCAATCTAAGTAGCGTTATACCACGCGACTAGAGCAAATAGACTCAAAAATACCCTAAGATACTTGGTCTGATATCGTCACTCTGTCTCCACACCCACTTCCTTTTAATACCAGGCCAAATATCCACATGCAAATTGAAGGAAACTATAAACAGCCTCAGCCTCTGGAAATCAGATGTCTAAATGAAGTTTCTTATTTTAGCTACTAACTTGGAGAAATACAACCCAATTCAGTTACAGTTTATAAGCACTTTTTTCAAAATATACACATTTCTGGCCCTGAAAAAGCGTATCAAGCCATTTTACTAGAGTAAAATGCAGTTTCTCTAAGTCAGGCTCATTATCCGATGTGCCTATTTCTATCCACACACAGAGTAAGGCTCATTAAGCACTATTTCAGGAGGCAAAAGGGCACATTACTCAGAAAATATGGCTAAAGTCTTGCAAGAGTAAAACCAAGTGTTCAGTTTCGTTCTAGAGGGGAAGAAAGTAATTGGATGATACTGACATCGTATCTCTGCATTCAGTCTCTAATTAGTGAGGTCATCACTTACTTTTATCCGACTTCACTAGATCTTCTTGAGCTTGTCTATTACTTCTGGTGCAGATGGAAAGGGTCTTTATACCATAATTGGATGTGATCTGTCCTCCAGCCTAGATTTGAATAGAATAAAGCATACACTAACAAACATGCAGTTCATACTCCAATGTACTCAAAGTTACAGAATAGCTTAGGTACCACGGAGATAGTTAGGTATTCCTCATGCCTAAGCCCAAATACCACGCTAAGGCCTTTGTAGAGTATGTACCTCAGGATGAACACAGGCTGAAAATGACACGAGAACCGTCTCTTTCCTGCCAGTAACAAACATACAAAATTCCCTGAATCTCTGGAGCCCAATTCCTTTCAAACTATTAATTGCTCTGATGCTTGCTAGTTACAAGAGTCAAGCTGAGTGCCACAGCCTTTTTCTAGACTAATTTCACCTGCACCATAGCAAATCTGTAGAATCCACATCAGGCTAGAT
Organism: Phoenicopterus ruber ruber; assembly: GCA_009819775.1. Classification (NCBI taxonomy): domain Eukaryota; kingdom Metazoa; phylum Chordata; class Aves; order Phoenicopteriformes; family Phoenicopteridae; genus Phoenicopterus; species Phoenicopterus ruber. The sequence continues at coordinate 6,752,104 of CM020237.1, read as the reverse complement.
GGATACATTCCGCTAGATACACAGATATACAGCAAAACAGATTAACATATGCATATATTTAGGGAAAAATTGCTTCCAAGCCTGATTCAGCACCCACTGATCATCCGTGGAAAGGGCTCCATTGCTTTTCAGTGGTCCGAATTAGATCACACCAATTTTAAGCTTTAATCCTCCAACTGGGCCTGCAGCAGTGGATTCTTGAATTTGCAGGTCTCTAAGCAGAGCTGTGCACAGGCATCTGGCTCATACGGAAACAACTGAAAAATCTGGGCTACGGACTAGACTACGGATGGCAGTCTAGTCTCCAAACTGGCTACCTGGCTTAAAAGTAAACTTGAGAGCACTGTTACAATGGACAACACAGATGCAGACACATGCAGCCAGAGGGACTGCACAGGTCTTTCTCCTAGGGAAAGGAGGCTAAACACAGGGGCAACTATGGTTTTCTCAAGAAACGATAAAATCAGAAATAAAGTGAATTTTGTTAAATTAATTTACTTTCAAGAATTTGATCATTTTCTTCACTACCCCTCCTTTCACTACTTCTTCTACCGCCGAGGAGGATGCTGGCAGGACGCGACTTAGCACTCCAATGGCTCTCTTGATTAGAAAACAGTATGAGAGAAGAAGAAAAAAGAAAATGTTTATTTGTCCAGACAACTTTAAGGAGTTTTCAAATTATTTTGTTTTTGCAGATGGCAGAATAAAATCAAAGTAATTAAAGGGAAAAGGAGAAATTTACAGAAATACAATGAACAACATCTTTAGGACATGGCTTTTTTACTGCTTACTGGAAACTGAACTCAGCACAGCTTCTAAAGACTCAGTGTAAAGAGAGATGTGATCAAACTGAGATCAGGACAACTCCATGTATGTTTATTGAAACAAATTCCTAGTAGAAACCAGCCCAGCACTGCTGGTATTGAGTCAAGTAAAACAGATCAGAACAATTCATGCAAATTCAGAGAGGTGAACGGACTGAGTCCACATCTGCTCCTACCCATTTGCCTTGAATAACTGCTATCTGTGGGAGTTACGCACCATTAATAGGAGTACAATCTCCTAGGTATGATTCACATACAAGAACTGTAAAAAGAAACAGTTGCTAAACACCCAAATTGTTCTTGCTGCTTTGCTTCAAGATTGATTTTTTTTTTTTTTTTTTTTAGAGTTTTATATTGAAAACCATCCTAAGGATGCAATTATTTGTAAAAGCTTCTATTAAGCAGATTTCAAGAGAACATTGAGAACGTCTTGCATCAAACAAAATAAAAAACTGAATAATATAAGTAGTATATTGTTACTTTACTGCCAATAATTATGAATGTTTTAGGCTTCAAAGCCTAATGTACAGACTTGCACAGAGCAGCAGGTTGCACTGAAGGGTTTAGGTCACATCAGCTAATACAATCTTTTCTTAGTCCATAGATATCCCACTTACTGTCACAATCCTTCCATCCTTATCCCCGAGGAGAGACATGCACCTGCCACTTATGTCCACAGCAAAGTACTGAAACAGCAATGTGAAAAACTCAGGTCCAGCTGATTGCTGGGAAGTGTCAGAGCAGAAATGGGTTAACAGACAAAGTACAACGAAGAGCCCAGGGGAGATGAGGGCACACGTGGCAATCACTTACTAACACTTCAACACTCAGGTGTAACTTAAGAAATTCTTCCTTCTTGATGGAATCCTTAGTTTTAAATAATTTGGGAATGTGCCAAGCCTCTAAGAATATCCCATAATTGGAGACTGATGCCAAACAAAACGTTTGGAAAGGCACTATATGTGCTTTACACTGTATTTTTCTCGTAAGTGTAAGTACATGGCGGGGGGGGGGTAAAGGAGAAATTTTTGTAACATTTTTCACTTTTTAGCTTACTTAAATTGTCGACTACCCTTAATGACAACCTTGAACACCAATAAAAATTAAAAATTAACTGAACACCAGAAAAATCCAAGGTTGGCAGCCTTTAAGTGCTTCAGCATACTCGATGCGAAAGAGGGCTCCAAATCCATCTAATGCAGTCAAACTCAATTGTGAACTGCAAGGTTCACAATACACCACAGTCATTCCCTCACCTATTCTATTTGAATGTTCTGGTATGACTTCAGTGACTTGCATCAGGCCCATTTACAGTGACAAGGGAGGAGGACGCTCTAACTGCTCAAGCAATTCTGAATCTCTAAGGAAGTGATTATAAGAACACCACCACCAAAGAACATTCACAGATCTCGTATACCTGGATGATCACATTTGATTCAAGCAGTAAGTTCATCATTAGCCCTAGCACTGCAAACACACACTCCTGGTATTTGGGTGTGCTGATATCAAAGCATTCATCCTGTGTACAAAGGAGAGAAGAGTGCAATCAATTCAGAAGTTCAGAATATACACTTCCTGAGTCTTCTGTGTGCTTACTTACATGGTGCATCAGTGTTTCCCTGGTGCACCACAAACTCAGAAGGAAGAAAAAAAGGCCTGTGAGCACCAGAGCTAATGACACCTTTTTGATACAGATTCGTTCTTGTGTTCCTTTCACTTTGGTAGCTAAAGCTGCACACTCCAGACTTCTGATGTTTAAGCAGTTAACAAGATCCTTTCCCACCCTCTGGATTCTTTAGTTTCTGAGGACTGAGTTCATACTGCACCCTTACCCTGAAAGGGGCAACTTACAATAAGGGACCACTTGCTCTCCTCCACCCATCTATTGATCCACAACTTATGTGAACAACGGACCGCTTTGAGACCTGCATCCAACTACCAGATTTGAAAGATCTCAGCCATGGGTTCGGAGCAATTAGGGCAGGCAAACAAACATAATCACACAAGTGCCATTTCCACGGGAGATAGGTCTGAAAACACTGTTCTAGGGAAACGTCAAGTTTCTTTACCACAAGCTTTAAGCATGCTTGCCAGCACTCTCTGCACTCGGCCATCTGCATTCGAATGGCTGCATCTGCACACAGATTCCCCATGATGCCAATGCAACGGGCGAGGGCTGCCTGGTTCACCAGCTTGGCAGAGGTCTAAGAACAGAAGAGTGAAGCAACAAATTAAGAACAAACGACAAGGATACAACAAATAGGTGCTCCTATCCCGCTGGCAATGGGAAATGGGATTCCAGAATCTCTCTCACCTACATTAAATCCCAACTGTCCAAAGCGTGCAAGTCACCCTCATTTTCACAATGAATCTCCCTATGACGTTTTAAGAATCTTGGGAAAAAGTGACTGGATTCTGTGGTCCCTAACCTCAGACTGTGAGTATTTCCCTCTATCACTTACTTAGGTCACAGCCTCTGCTGCAGCTGTAATTCCAGTAAGGTACGTGCAAAAGGAGAGAGCAACAAGCAATGTAAAAACGCTGTAATTATTGTAATGTCTTGGTGCTCGTTTGGAGAAGTGGAAGTATTTTACTTTCCAGCTATATCTGCCGTTCTGCAACAGAACCAATCTTCCCTATCATCTTCCCTCTTCCTGAGGGCAGGTTTCTGTACCAACAGTATTATAAGCTTGTAGTTCAAATAAATGATGACCAGGAAAGGGATCTGAACCACTAAACATCTTTACCTTGTGACCTAATGTCATCTCTTCACCCTGATCTCTCAGATTAGAAAGAAACAGAAAAAGTCACTATCCAAGATGTAACCAGTTGATGGCAGTGGATTAAAGTCACATTTAGAAGAGCATAACACAAGGCTGAGGATGAAATCCTGGCCTGACAGATTACCAATGGGAGTCTGCAATCAAGTCCGATATAAAACTAGTAATGCGTAGAAACCAAGCATTAAGTACTGGAGACTGAGAACATTTTCCTGAGGAAAGTGTATGACAAAACTGGATTTCTTATGGCTACAGAACTAGAGACACGGTAACTACTGTAGTTCTGCCACAGGGGTTCTGTCAAGGAGCAACTGGCTGTAGAACTGGAAAGAGAGGTCATAAGACACGTCACACAAAAGTAAACCAGAAATACAGAAACTGAGATCTTTCATACCAGCAACTGGGTGAATAAAGGTAAAACATCTGTGGAAAGCATGACACGACACTGGGTTTTGAACCTGTTGAGGAATAAAGAAAGCCATATTTGGACACTTAAAGCTTTAGACAAAAATCATAGATAAAGGCAACACAACAGCAACATAAAGACCAGGTAAACATCAGCCAGCAACGCACCCTCACAGCGAAGGCGGCCAACAGCCTCTATCACTAGCTCATTTAGTACACTTCAAAGCACAACTCTGAAAATGAATGGAGAAATGCAAGTTACCTTTCCTCTTCAGTTAAATCAGACAGTATGTTCATGGCACTGCTAGCCCTGGCATCAGTGCTCTTGACAAACAACATCAAAATCTGCAGCCATCTGTTATTAAAAAAAAAAAACCAAAACATGCGTCACCTTTGGTTTAACTATTAAAGATCAAAATTGTATTTTAAGCGCACCAATAAAATTCATGATCTTAAACTCCTTTGTGTTCAGTAGGGTTTTGACCAAGCTGGATATACTAGGCCCTCCAAACATACTCAGTCACCTAACTGCCATTAGAACAATATTTTGGCACTAGATTCTCTTGCAATACTCTCCTTTTTCGCCCAAGTACAGCGATTTTAACACCTGTAACAATTTCTGCCAGCATTAGAACATTTCATCAGCACGTAAGCTTCACAGACATTTGAAACTAAGCTGCTTTGCTGCCGGCGAACTTCTTAGGGACAGACAAGTAAAATGCAACGGTCAGGACCAAGAGCACGATCAGCACAGCCCAGTACTGAACAGCTTCAACAGTAAAGGCCTGCAGGGAAAGTCAGTGTTGATGCTTGCATGGCTTAAAAGGACATGCTGAGCAAACCCAACAGTCTATGAAGGAGTTTAGCTAAAAAGCTTTATAGCAGCAAAGAAAAATTCATCTCCTGCCTGAATAAAAAGAGCACATACCATTCACCTTTTGAGCTTTTGGAATAGTGTGCGCTTGCGGCTGTGGGATTTGAACTGCATGCGGTTCACAGGACTTCAGACTGTGAACCCATAAGCTCTGCCGGACAATAAGTACATCTGCAGACATGCGCCGAGGTTTCCACGTGCTCCTCTATCGAGCTGAAATTCTCTGCCACTCTCCTCCAACTTTGTAGCACAGTTAGAGAACCTATAGTCTCATCTCTTTTTGATGACGAGCCCAACTGCCGAGAAGCTCAATATCTGCAACTTTACCATCTGAACACCCTAACTCTTTTCAAGCAATCAGGCCCAGGATCTCTTTCAGAAGATTTTTCAGGATCCTGATATTTCAAGCCACAGTAATATTATCTGCCTTTTTTTAAGCATCCTCTCGGATGTGGTGCATTTCTTTAACCTTTCCTCCAAGGAAAAATGTCTCTGGATTAATGTTGTATATAATACAGTGAAGTGCGTAGAACTGTTGGAGAATCTTTTCTGTTCATCTGTTACTTCAAACCATGTAGTGCAAACCAGTAAATTAAAATTTCTCCTCTGCTTAACTCAGAAAGGAAATAGCAGGACAATGGGATAAAGGTAATAGACTTGCTTCTTTCTCTACTCAGTGGGTCATGGCAACACTGAATAATCATAAATACCAATTACCAAATGAGGAGAGAGTCACAGCTTGATACCACGAGCTACTAAGAGACAGCAGTGTAAGCTCCTGATTGAGTGCTAGACACACACACACTTACTGGTTTAAAAAAAGGTAACTATAAGGAATAAGCCCTTTCTACTTAGTTTCACAAACATCTTCAGATACAAAGTTTACTAAAGTTTTCCCCACACATCCAACTTGTACTTTTGCTTAACTAGGCCTGTCCCTCAAGGACAGAAGTCTCAACATCATTATGTTCCTTTCAGAAAGCCTGTCACCTTGGTGCTAGTGGAGCGAGTTTTGAACATCTGTGAACCCAGGCATTAAGGAAATTTTTCTGAGGTATAGTAGTGTTTATTACTTGGTTAGGTCCTGGTGCCTGACCAGCAGTTTCCTCCCATTCTCATTCTCTGAGTAAAGAGAGATTAGTGCCAACGTCTCCTTTTGGATCTCCGATACCCCAGAAGAAAGCAGTTTTGGCAGCTGTGCATTCACATCAGGCTGAGTCAACAGAAGACGCTGATTTTCTTCTGAAAAAAGAGAAGATCTAAGAGCAATGCCACACACAATGGCATCCGCGTTACTTTTATAATTTTTTTTTCCTAGGTGCCGATTTAACAGGTTTAATGTCTTTATTTCATCCGCTAATGTGCCCATTCACTCTGGGGTGTCCATCTTGCACAACACTCCTGCAGAGCAAGGGTAAGGCAGAACACCCACTAATCCTCTCTCAGCTCCATTACTTCAACACATACACTGGTGTTTGAATTTCTGCTCCCACTAGCAACACGCTAGCTTCTCAGGCACCAAGCGTTTCTTCCAACAGAGAGACACCAGAGTCATGAGCACGAAGTGCCTCTCACTTCATCAGCTGCCTGCAAACGTCTAGGGTCCAGGCTGTTCAGGCACAGCAGCACACTGCCCTGCCAGGCACAACCACGTAAGCTACCCAAGCCTGCACATTAGACTGTATTTACTGCTAACTATCTATAGGCAGAATATAAAGCAGGTTTTCCCCTTACCTTGCAGCATGAATATTCTCTTGGGCATCAGCTGGATCCTGTGATATACAAGTCACAGATGCTGACACCAAGCATTCCGTATTCTCCTTGTGTGGCACTCTGCACCACCTTACCACCCACCGCCACCGCAACCCGTTTCTCATCTGTGTGTGTACTCCCTAGAAACAGAGGCAAGGGCTACCCGCCCAATGACGACTCATTGTGAGTGCCAAAGGCATTTCCAGCCTTCTCTCATGGCACTTCTATAAAACCCTGCTGTTTGCTGGTATAACCGCTTAAAAAAAGACAAAATGATACAAGTGATATTAACTTAAGAGCAGCAATAATCACAGGGAATTTACTTTCCACCCCTTCAGGAGATTTAAAATGCTCACAGAAATAGACTGGAAATTTCATCTCATGATGCACGGAACCACCAAAATTGTGGTTGCTGCTAGCAGTATACCTCCAACACTTGCATTTGACCTGTAAAACTTTGTTTACAGTAAGGTCCAGACCCAAGTGCTCTGGGAAAGTGACGTTCGTGCCAAACAACAATTTTAGACACAGTAAATGCCATATTAACAGTACATTAACAATGATTAATGTTGATACATAGTTTTACCATTCCCAGCGCAGACAGCTTGCCAAAGGACGAGAAGAGCAACAGACAGATCCACTTCAGCAGTGGTTTTTCTCTCTGCACAGAAGCCCCTAAATTAGAAATGGTGGCTTGTAAAAAGAACAAAGGACAGATCAAACAATTAGCCCTTTGGCTAGGGAAATCAGCAAAGCCCCACAGAGATGAGGATCTGCCACATGAACACTTAAGCTCATAAACTAAACCCAGCTCATTGGTTAAACATTTTTAGGACTATCAGATCTGTTTTCCAGAGAACCTCCCCTGAGGCCAGATTTGCAATCTACTGGCTCTACTCTACCCTCAACACACACAGACCCTATATGAGCATGACACAGCACAACACAGGTGATAAATTCAGTTCTGCACCGAGCCAGTTGTGAACAGCCAGGGCGTAACAACTTTGTGCAAATTTGGAAGTGCTTCATCTCTTAAGTCTATTTACAGCCAACACCCAAATTACTGACGAACCCTGAAGAAGTCTCTGTGGTGCAGTCCCATTGACAACCTTAAAGAATAGCTCTCCTGCCCTCTTCAACCAGATCATGCCATTCTGAACCAACTTAATTGTGCAAAATTTTCAAATCGTATCTTTTGCATATCTTACTTGTTTCCATTATCTATCTGAACCTAACTCAAATATACATTCGGACAAGAGATCTCTCTAAAGACAAAGTTTATAGAGCAATACAGATAAATATTAGCCAGATTTGTTTCTTGATTACCGAAACACAGTATAACAGCAGCCAAGAAAATACAGCAGCAGAAGATACAGGTCCCCAGAGATGATCCTCTTCCTTGATTACAGGATTAGTTTCACAGGTTACATTAGAGTTATATGGCCAAATATTTACTGATGGCAATTAATAGCACCAGGGAGTCTAGTCAGGTATACTTAAAGCAACTAAGTGCTTTCACATGTTCTTTTGTACTAAGTTTTTTGTTAGTGGTTTTTTGGATTTGGTTTGGTGTGTTTGTGTTTTGGGGTTTTTTCTTTGGTGTTTGGTTTTTTTAAACAAACTGCTCTCACCACGAGAGATAGGATAACTGTACAGAAATAGGAGACAGAAGCAGAAATTCATTAGTTCTGTTCACTGCATCTAAGAGAGCACTGTTTGTGTAGGAGTCAGATATAAGTCAGTCCATTCAGACATTAAAATCTGTTATTACTTTATCTTTTGATCATTTCATCTGCATTTCAAGAGGCGATTGTCTTTCCTGAAAACAGTGTTTTCATTTCCTCATGCTGTAACACCCTACTGTTTTCCTTTGGAGAGCTCTTACCGTCTTATAACCTCGTTGTCTTTGAGGATACTGAATCCATTGTTTGTTCTAAATAAAGTTTGCTCAGTGCCTGAAAAATTCAGAGATAAACAAATCAGCTCTACGATCCATCTGGCTGATGTATCATTGTGAAGGCAGACTCCTGCTCTCCTATAACACAGTGTTAAAAGAAAAGGTCACCGTATCAACAGCTTCGGGGAAAGAACATTGCTAAAAAGAAGTGAAAAACTCCAAGAATGCTACTTGAAGTAGAAACGGCTTTGAAGCTGAAGACCACTTTAATTTATGCCTGGTGTTGTAAAGAACAATTGACTTCAAGTTAAAGGCTTTTTAGGAAGACTGAAACATGAGACTGGCTTTGCAAATCAATATGCTTTAACAGAGAATTACAAGTATTTCAAAAGAGATGAAACACCTCTTAAGAGACCCAAATCCGTAAAAAGTGTTAACAGCTCAGCTACAACATCAGTCTAGTTCTAAAAAAAAAATACGTAATATCTACTGCCCATAAGTTTTGAAATATCGAACATTGCTGATTTTATGTTTTAAATATAGGAATAGGTTTTTTGTTCCTTTAAAAAGGACTCCACTTGTATTCATCTACCTGGATTACAACTCCCATGATCAACAACCTTTGCATCAAATACTTACAGCCTTTCACAGCTCCTGCCAGAAGTCTGATCCCTCCTGCATAGTAGAGGATATTCTGGCCAGGCCTATCGAATTTCTGCAGCAGTTCTTTTATGGACAGAGCAGCAAGCTTTCCAGACTGAACTTCCTTCATTGCTCTCTCCTCATCTTTCATTCTTTTTTCCTGCAAGTTTACCTCGTTCATACAATCTTGGAAATCAAAAGAAAACAAAGCATGTCAGTTACATGTTTTCATATGGTCAAGTTTCAAGTAAAAAAATGAAGCAGACTCCATGAGAGAGCGCGCATTACCTTCTACACACAGATGTACAGAATGACCCACAGCTTTGTCGAGTGAAACAGAGCTTAAAGAAGAAATAATCAGAAACAAAAACTACATGAAAAGACTCCATCAAAAGTTCTGAAGAGCAGAACAGTGGTTTCTACCAAGTTCCATCTTGATCAGAAAACAAGGTGCAACAGTGTAAAAATTTCTATTTCTTACCTTTAAATAGGCTTTCCTTTTGGGGATCGATTTGTAAGATCTTCTCATAACACTGCCTGGCCTTAACAGAGAAAAGAATCAGGCTCTCAATTTAGGATAAAAATGGGAAGATGATAAACATTATATCCTAGTCAGAGTCATCCTGTTTAAGCTCAAGAGTTCTTGGGCCACAGTACTTAAGTGTGGAAAATAAAATTTATGGAGACACACGAGTCCAAACTTTCTTAATTAAAAGTAAGTTGAATATTATTCTCAGTTCCTACATCTGCCTGCTATTTCAAATTAAACGGAAAATTTCAAGTACCAACCTAGGAATGTACTAGTAGGAACAAAAAAAGCAAAGTTCCAGTGAGAAAACAGAAAGTGAGGCATAGCATTAAAACTGCAGGAACTGTAACTATCACCAGAGATCAGAGTTGTGCATCTTGTATCTTTATCTTCTATTTCTGCATTTGGTGTACCTTGAGCATATGCTTGGAATTAAACTGATCACCGAGCTTGCAACAGGGAAGAACCTTCTTCACAGATCAAGCTACCAAGAACCCCTCAAGGTGGACTTCACAAAGACTTATCTTGTCCGTGCTCTACAATTATTTCTATTGAAGTCGTTTCTGACAGGATCAGAAATATTTTTGAGCTTGCCTGCTCTCCTCTTCAGGCTCTTTATTATTTTCGAAGATGAAGGGTCAGGGTTGTACTAAAATATCTGGCAGTTTATTTCAAGCTTAAGTATTTGTTAATAGGATGTTCCATTATTTTAACGGTATTTACACTTCCATTAGGGTTTCACACATGAAGTGCAGACTTAAGTCTTTTGCGTGACATTCATTTCACTGAGAGCTTGGGAAAAAAAAATGGTATCACTCTCACTAGCATCTTTCATCTTAACAGTTCACTGAACTTGAACTACGTAGAGATTTTTCTCATCCACAGGTGACATGTAATCATTTCTTAGTTATATGCAGCAACAGTTTAATAACACCCGCTGCACAGAGCAATTTAGGATAAAAAAAATGAAATACATTTTACTCAATTGTCTCTTTGAGGAAAATGTACTCACTGCTAGTAGACTGCAACCACAAGAGTCTGTAGTACCTGACAAGGACACTGCTCCTTCATTCTGATACCTACCCGAGCTGAAATACGGCACTTCCGGCACTACCGCTTCCCTGAGCACACATGGCTAGTATCAGTCTTGAAGCACTTCAACAGAAGTGCCAAACACAGGATTCTCTGCAGCACATACACAATCCTTGCAGACTCTCCAAACACTCACCCAGTCTAGACCAAAGCCTCACAGCACCGGAGCGAAGCTTGCTGTCTTGGTGTCTGACAGCCAAGCGGTGACAAATTCTCACCAGATAAACCATGTATACCGAAGAGAAAATTCTTTCATTCTTTCAAGGTGGATTAGAGTACAAATTGACATAGCTACACAGAAGCGTCCTCCTACATTTTGTGTGTACCAAAATAAAGCACACAGGCTATTTTACTAAGGTGCAGAAAGAAAATTTGATTTTAGAATTATTAGTCTCTGCAAAGCACAGAAAATTTCTGTCAAGTCTGAAAGATCAACATACTTTCATTTGTCTGATTCTTAAGATCACAAATTTCTCCTTCGCACCCACAACATCACATCAAAAAGAGACCAAAACACGGTCCCACGGCCACAACATTTAGTCAACTTACCTCACTGTAGTGCTTGAGTGCCAGGTGAGCTTTCCCCATTAGAAAATAGGCTTTAATACATTTTTCATTGCACTGTGTTAAAAAAGGAATTATTAATATTTAAATGTAAAAATTTCTAAACACATAATTTTTCCAGCCTTCTGATTAGTAGTTATAGCTGCCCAAAGTAACTGTAAGCCCAGAAGAGGGTATTCATACCATCTACTAGAGGCATCTAAAGTTTATATGCTGAATTATTACCTCCAGGTACCAGCTTTCCTTCCCTATGCAAGGCACGCAGACTTTGGTCTGGTTAAAGGTGGAAAGCAACCGGTGCTAATATCCTTCCCAGAAGACTGCACTTCAGGCAATACAAGCAGGCTCTCATACAATTAGGTAATGTTAAGGCCTGCATCAACAAGTCTACAAGCGCAGAACTTCTATAACAACAGGATTTCCAGATGTCTTTTGATTAGTTCTGCCAGCAATGAAATGAGTAATAATTTTCATCAGCTGCACACAAAAAAAAAAAAAAAAGAGGAAACATCTATCATAGAATCGTTCAGGTTGGAAGAGACCTTTAAGATCATTGAGTCCAACCCTTAACCTAGCACTGCCAAGTCCATCTAACTCAACACTAACAGATTAGGTGATCTTTTCCACTTCAATTATGTGTCAAAAACATTGATTTCTTTAAATGATGCTGCCAATATTATTAATAATCTGTTAATTGTGTTGTAGTCATGGGCATCACTGATGTAACACAACTGAATTTGGATTCAGCGCTTTGGCATTTTATATAATCTTTGCCTTTCCCACTAGATCTGATCTTTGTGAGCTTAAGAGTCCCTTTTCCCTTTTCAGAAGGATGGGCAAGATATTGTGTGCCAATGTGTGCAGTCAATAGTTTATTATCACTTACAACAAGCTTTCTAATTAAACGCTCTTAAGAACTAGAAAAGCTTCTGCACACAGGCAGCACTGAAATATTAACTGCTTTATATCGTTCAAGTTAACTCAGGATGCAGGAATCTGCGCAACACCATCACATTCTTTCATTTCCATTAGCGAGTTGTCTCCATATCATCAGTTACAAACAAACACACCTTCCAGGAGCGCTTGACCTGATCATAAAAGACAGAATCCTGAAGTTACCTTTAATGCCCATTCACAGTCACCAATGGCTTTTTCGTACTCATGCATCTTCAGATAGGCCTGAAATAAAGCCAAGAGAGTCCGGGCAGAAGAATCAGAATACTTCAAACAACTTCCACTAACTATTGTATGAACATTAGCTAATTAAAAAAAAAAAATTAGCCTGTTGATTTGCGTAGCCATTGATTTTGCAGGATAATTATCACCTGTTTCTAATTTGTCTTCCATCTCCTTGGAGTTTGTAATTTAGAATAAATTTAATAAAACAAAATTCAACACACATATACGGATTATACAAGGCGAGTAGAAAATGCAAAGCAAGTGTTATCCTACAGTTATAAAAGCGATCCCTAAAAAAAAAAAAAAATTTTACCAATCAGTGTGTTTAAATAAAACTATGAACTAGAATGGTTTTTTCCCACTTATCCTGGAGGAGCAGGGGTTCACCTGTGCCACGTTCAAGAGGGAGGAGACACGAACACTCCCTCAGGAGGACTAGCCACAGCAGAACTAAAGCCTTTGAGGGATTCAGACACATCGATCAAGAGGGAAGAATTGACTCCTCTAATGATCATCTTTGTGCAACTCTTTCAGTAAGTTTGTAAAAAGATTAAAACCTTCAGTCTACACTGTCTTGCTGTTAAGTTCTAGCAACAGTAAAAATTTACTGTTGATAATATGGCAGCAAAGCAGAACTCATTAATTCCTGGTAGCGGAGGACAGCCAGGAAAAATTGCTTGCTCCATTTTTTAAGCCTCTCTGTAATGCAACATATATTACCTTTTATGAAATTCACTTAGAACGATCCTTTTGGGGTTCTATCCTGGCAAAGTAACACTAAAAGCAGTATAGTGGTAGCTCATTTCCACATGCTGACCTGTGCTCTGTTTGTGTAAAGTTCCTGCTTATCTTTCAGTTTTTCCAGACCTTCAGTGTATCTCTGAATGGCTACGACATAGTCTCCTTTCCTGAAGGCATTGTTCCCCTTCTCTTTCAGAGCTGCAAAACACCACACGTGCATTCAAAATAACATTTGTTTTTTATTTCCCCAAATGGTGACTGAGGAAACAGAGGCCATATTCTCCTGTTGCAATAATCATCAAAATTCCAGTCCAGCTCCACTGCAGCTGTCTTCATTAGTCATTACTTGCAAGGGGCTTCTGAGCTATTCAGTGCACATGATCCTCGTTCCTCTTCCTGAGGGAAAACTGAGCATTTCTCTTTGCCCAGCCCAGCTCTCAAATACTCAAACTCGCTCCCTCCATCCCAAACCCTTATCATAAAGAGGACATTATGGAGAAGAACAGGTTGCAACGACTCTGTGAAGTATATAACCCTGTTATATCTGGGTAATCAACGCTGTGTCTCAGACAACCAAAGCACTGTCTCAGTGTGCATAAGAGTGGCAATAACAGAGTAGCTCGATAGCCTCTTACATCAGCCCAGTTCCTGCTAGGTAGTTTGTGAAGGCATTAGCTAGAAAAGCCTTTAGCAATTACCATTTGCTATGCGTTCATTTCTCTTCCTTCGTTCAGCTCGTTCTTTTGCATCCTTTTCCAAAATTGCCAGAAAGCCATCTTCGAGCCAGGAGAGTTGGTGGTATTTTAGTTTAAAAAGAAAAAAAAAAAAAAAGGCAAGCTTCATTAAAATCAATCTACAGATGAGGAAAAAACCCTCCTTTCTAAGGTATTTCTGAGCCATTTCTCTACAAAGAAAATATTAAGGAGATACTTCAACAATTAAACTGGAACATGAATGACAAGCTGTTACACGTAGAGACCGTGCTACCGCTCAGGATTTGCATACTTGCCTCGAAGTATCTCATCTCTAGAGATAAACTTGTTTCCTTTTAAATTTAGAATACTAACTTTTCAGATGAGAGGCCAGAATGTGATAACAAACTGCACCAACAAGCCTCCTACCTATGAACAAGCACAGCCATGCTGGTAAGATCCTTGAGTGCGTGCCTAGATCTAACTGAATTTTGATTAAAGTCACTAGAAAAGTTAGCTTTGACTTTGGCAGGAGTGGAATTAGGTCTTGCAGGAAGTAACAGCAATCCTTACTCCATCTCTGCTCAAACAGATTGAAGAGATGCTAAATACTAGAGGGAGCACTGTCCTACCTGTGTTCACTGCCTCTGCATTTGCCGTGTCCTAAAAAAAGAGAAACACAGCACATGCATGTACACATACAGACATTTCAGTAAAACCCATAGCAGCAAAAGAACACTTGGCTAAGTTGTTCAAAGCCACAGGGCCTCTGAAATATCCAGATTGATGCATATTGGGAATATCAAATTGACACTTAAACAAAGGATTGTAAGGACTTCATTATTTTTTACATTACCAGAAAGCTTCCATTCGTACCTTTAATGAGGCAAGTCACTGAAGTCTAAAACCTACCGCAGGAATCAAAGCCTAATGAAATTAAGGAAGAGACTCTTCTGTCTTCAACTAGTTTTTTCTCAGGTTCCTGAAGCGCAGGTAAAAGCTACAAGTTGTGGCACCTCAGTGCTTGCATACAACTGGGATAAATCCAATAGAAGTATTTCCTGTTATTAGCAGTCTTAAGACAAAGACAATACGACACCAAGTACCTCCCAATAAGACAACTAGTGGAAAAAATAAAGTCACATTCAGAACGTACTTGTAAGTATTGTTCAAAATTTTTTCTCCCAGCCAAAGAATGCGAATTAGTATTATTTAAAAGACCTAAACCGCACACAGCTTTAACTTCAAAGGAAAAAAACCCCTTACAGAAGCTCGTGTGTTGATGACTGTTCTGTTCACCATAGTCTTGCTTTCTTCCTCCTTGCTAGTTTCTTGATCGTGAAGCCTTTTCTCTGTCTCAGCAATGGTTTTTTCCTTGACAGCTGGGTCTGTGGAGCTCAAGCCTTGCACTAAATTGGCTAAAAAGGGGATGGAAAAAAAAAGAGGGATACACCCATGATTCTGAGTGAGCCTGGAAGGACCAGGAGTTCAGTTGCCTCTGATGACATACGCTTCTGAAGGCACTGGTGACCAGGACGGCCTTTAGAAATGGAAACATTTACAAATACAACTTCATCTCACTTCCAAGAGCTACCTACAGCTTCTGCATTATAAAAATGCCTAGGTTTAGGAAGCAGCTCTTGGCATCCGCAAAGCCCCACGACACCCGAGCTCGTAAGGGGACTTCACATAAAACAAACTCGGAACCGGGGGGGGGGGGGGCCGGGAATTTTCCTCTTTTCCATCCCTTTTCCGCCTTCCCTTGGCCCGCTCCCTTTTTCTTTCAGGCCCCAATACCCTACCTGAGTTAAACGGGGATGTCCGACTGCCTCCGGCCCCCGCCGCCTCCCCGCGGGCGGCGCCGCCCCACGCCCGGCGGGGTCGGCCACCTCCGCCCCGGCCCCGCGGCGCACCCGGCCCCGCTTACTGATGTCGTCCACACGGCGGAGGAACCGCTGGAAATCCTTCTCCTGCTCCTCGTCGGCCAGCATGGCCGGGCCGGGGGGACCCGGCGGAGGGGCCCTGCCGAGCCGGAAGATACGCAGCGACCCCGCCGTTGCCGTGGGAACCACGCCCGCCAGCCACGCTCTTGACGCAGCGTCTGCAGGAGGGGCGCGTGTGGGCGTGGTTATGCAAAGGAGGGGGCGGTGTCTCGCTGGCCGCCATTTCGCGGCTCGCAGGCAGGCAGGCAGGGCCCTTCGCAGGCCCGGGGCCGGACCCTTCGCAGAGCGCGGCGGGTCCCAGCCCCGGCCAGCGCTCCGTGTCCGCTGTGCCACCCCGGGGTACAGCCGGCTGCTGTCCTCCGCCCCATCCGCCCCGCACCTGGGCTTCCTCTCCCTCGAGCGTAACCCAGGGCATTGCGAGGGGCAGGAAGGGCCGCGGCCACCGGTGGGCGCTGAGCCCGCCCGCGGGCCGCTCTGGGCCATCCGCGCTTTCCGAGCCCCCCTCGCCTCGCAGGGTGCAGCGAGGGGTCCCTCTCCTGGCCCAGCGCAGCCGATGCTGTGCAAAATCCCGCTGGCAGCGCGCAGCGCGGCCCCTCGCTTTGCAGCCCAGAGAAGGGTGGTGGCCCCCGGGAAGGAGCGGTGGCCCCGGCGAGGAGCAGGGCTGTGCAGCGGCGCCTGTTGGGACTTCACCGCAGACGCCCAGACCTCACTCGCCCTTACACGGTGACTTGCTGCACCGTCGAAG
The DNA here is from genome assembly GCA_009819775.1 of Phoenicopterus ruber ruber. Taxonomy (NCBI): domain Eukaryota; kingdom Metazoa; phylum Chordata; class Aves; order Phoenicopteriformes; family Phoenicopteridae; genus Phoenicopterus; species Phoenicopterus ruber. The sequence goes on along the minus strand of CM020237.1, from coordinate 6,735,445 downwards.
CGACAGTGTAGAAATTAAGCACCTGAATATGTAACTTAACATCCTGCTTTATGGAGCACAGAAAATAGGCAAATCCTCAGCACGAGGTAAAGACAGACCTACAGGAAGGGCATTCCTACCTCCTCCTTTTGCAGATTTCTTTTGAAAACTCTTTTAGAGCCATGCTGCTATGAGAAAAAAGTATGCCTTTATATTTGCAAGGTGTGTCAGAGCATTAAGCAGGTGACTTCTTTTCTTCCGCCCCTTTACTCCTAGATAAAATCCCTTTGATGGCAAGTAGTGCTTACACGTCTACTGCAGCAGAATGGCTGGCCTGAGAGGGGCTACAGAGGGCTCCTCTACCAGGGGTCTTCCAGGTGAGCCATGAAGAAATATCTAGAGCACAGCAGAGAGGCTCCTAGTCCAGAGCTGGCAGGGGGCCACTGCCTTCATCCTGGCTTTCCTTGCTTAATTTCTGGCTTGAAATCTCAGAGAAATGCTTCAACGATCGCTGAGCTGAATATGCTCCTTTTCTCTCTGCTAAACAGGTCAGCCTTTGCCTTGCAGCCTGAACGTATGCAAACCAGAAGTGAGACCTCCTGCTGCTGCTCCCTCCTGCTTGTTGTTTTATCAAAACACACAACTGGGTTTGATTTGGCAGAGCGAGGAGGCAAAGCTGCCCTGCTGGCACCTAACAGCAGGGAGCATATCAGCAGAGGCACAGGCATGTCATTTCTCCAAGGAGCGTTTAAGATCCTTTGGTCTGGCTTTTTTAAAGCCCAAAGTCATCTTCTGTTCATACACAGGGGATAGGAATGGAATAGCATGGGCAAAAAATCAGTGAAAGGGACTTCTTTGGTTAGTATAACGATTAGCTGAACCGAAGAGTAGCAGACCTATCAACAGGGAGAGGGAACCTGAAGAAACATGAATGCTCATCCACAACAAGTACCCTGTAGCCACCCTTGCCGTGATTTTTATACCAGACTTGGATTTTTTTTTTGAAGATATCCTTTAAAGACTGGGATTTTCTCAATCTTTGATTGGGGAGGAGAGAGACTGGAGTTGGCTGAGGGTTAAACCCTCATTCAAAACAGGCACTTCCCTCCAAGTTAACGGGATCAGAGGGTCTCAGCAGCGTCTGAGAAGTGGCCACTTGACGACTGTGTCCTCTGTGCTATCAGAGAGGAGGTGTGTCCCTGGGAAGGTGCTCAGGCCAGTAGGTTGCAAGGTCTGGGGGGTCTGGTGCCCAGGGAGGCTTCGTGCCACTCCCGGGAGCCAGCGCAGCCCTTCCCGGGGTGGGCCGTGCAGCCTGTCACCGGTGAGACAGCCAGAGGGTGGCACCATCCTCCAGCACAAAAAGCAGCTGGCCAGCTGGGAGCAGAGCTGTCATTTCAGGCCTTTTCCTGCTTTGTCACCTGTGTCCCCACATCAGCCTCCATGCTCCTGCCAGCCAGGCTTCTGCACTGCGTGTGCTGCCAAATCCAAGCTACCCACCCAGCTGTGCTGTGGATGTGCGATCTGTCCGGCTGGATGAAGCCGCAGGAAAGGAGACACAGGGGCTGGCTGATCTCCAGCAGCACATGCGATGGCCCAGAGACACGTCTCTCAACCGTTTCAGGCTCTGAGGGCCAGCTGCCCTTGCAAGAGAATCCTAGCCCCCTTTATACTATGTGGCCCTGCTGGGATGTGTCAGGCTCATGGTTCAGAGCAGTCTCTGCATCCAGCTTCCCCTCACACTGGCACTTCATACAAAGCATGTCCCCATCAGGACGTGCACACGCGCATATATGGCTCCAATAGCCAGATGGGTCCTTGTCACCACTCTCAGGAGACGCTCTAGGGCCATGTTTTCAGAGCCAGAAGACTGGAGGTGGCAGTTGATGGAACCTGTCAGCCACCAAAGGGAGTCAGAACATCACTGAGCCCCTGCTGTACTGCCAGGATATTTTAATTGCAGACATGTTATAACCCAGCCATCTCAGGAGAGAAAGGCGAAAAACAGAGAGAGAGAGGTGACTCCTGAAAGCAGCAGCATTGCCTAAGCTGTGGGATACCAAGAAGGGCAGGCCACTCTGGTGTCTGCTGGGCGTGAAATTAGAAATCTCACTGTGAGCTTACAAACTGCAGCTACATTCATCTGCCTACTCTTTAATGTCCCGCCACACTGCCCGGGAGGAGAAATGCTCTCCTGGGCTATGCGTGCCAGCAAGACGCTGAGCTGCATGACTCCACCGGCAGCAAGGACCTCCTGTCCCTTCCAGCCCCTTTGCTGCAGGAACTGCCAGAAGATCCCTTTCCCCTTCCCTCATGCACCAAAACAAAACAGCTCCCTTCTCTCCTCCCACTGCAAGTCAGCTCTGCTCTGCTCATGTAAGCCTCCATCCCAAAGGTGGCTTTTTTCCCTCTAATGAAGCTGTTTCAAATCCAGTGTTTGTGGTGCCCAATTAAAAATACCCATGAGGCAATAGGTACGTCACTGGGATACTCAGCAGTCTAGCTTTTATTTGTTATCCTAGAAAATCTGGGGAATAAAGCCATGCTTAAGGTCTAAGAGAATAAAAACTGTTACAAGTAACCCACACACAGTACAAGGAGCTCGTCAGTTTGTTAAAAGACTGTTCTGAAGTTGCAGATTTGCAGCAAGTGGAGGTGGGGCGGTCTTTGTTGCTTACCCCTCTCTTGTCCCGTGGGTGCTGCATGCAGGCAGCAGCATCCAGCCCTATGCACTGCTGGAGAGAGACTGACTCGGTTCCTGCCTCTCCCGCAACGGCACTGTGAGAGGCTGATGGAGACAAGGGAGGGGCAGTCAGAAAGGTTCTCTCCGATGGCTGTGAATCTGCACAGATAGATAAACTCCCTCCAGATGGGTGGAAAACTGAGCAAGTGCTATTCCTGCAGTCCTTCCCCTCACGTCAGGTGGAGTGGCTGCTGCAGTTCAGCCTCCTATGCACTCTCGGCTGCCGGCTTTGCGCTCTCCTCCTCTGGGGTACCCCACTGGCTCAGTGGCCTGCAGAGCAGAGCCTTTCAACTTAAAGATGCAGCATCTCTATAGGCAGATCTTGCCTTTACTCCCAGTCACCTGCCTCAAAATCGTCTTTACTTCTGCTCCTCCCATTCAGCTTCCCCTTCTCTCCCCATACAAGAAGTTGCATTTCATTCTGCTGTTAGATCCGTTGCTTATTTTTCCTGTTCCTCAGGCTCTGCAGGAGGGCTACAGAAGAAAGAGCGTAATTTGCTAGCGCTGCTTGGAAAGCTGCTGCTCCCTCCCAATGCCGTTCACATCCTCCTATAAAGTAACTTACAGAGCAGCCAGCAGACACGGTGCTATACTGCTGCAGGGTCTCTGATGTGCCAGGCTCCCCAGCAGAGTGAGGTGACTACGAGTCGCACCAGCGAGCCAGAGAAACACGAAGAGAAGTCTGCGGGACCTGAGCCTCTGTGGGCAGGATGAAGCTGATAACGCAGCTGTGGAAAATAAGAGTTGGAATTCATTTAGCAGCCAGGCAGAGATTTCATCAGAGCAAATGAAATGAAGACGTTCTCAGCTCGGCTCCGCTGCAAGATCTGCTAATCCCTTACAGAGAGCATGGCTGTGGTGCATGCTCCCTGCCTGGAGCTCTGGGAGGCTGTGCTGGGCGCCACGTTTTCCTGCCAGTTTGCAACAAATAGTAGAGAGCTTAACTGGCTAATGTACAGAGGGGAGAGCCACCGTTACGGAAATGCTGTCGAGGTCTCTAAATATTTCCATACAGTTCAGTACAGCAGCACTTAAAATGATGCCCTGAAAACATGTGCATGTATATTCATATATTTATATCTGATGACAAGCCAACTAACTAGAATGGGTAGAAGAGACGAGATAAAGAAGAAACCATTTGCAGCAAATCTCCAGCCACCTCCCTTAAGCCTCCCCCCCCTTAGACTCACCCTTCAGCCCAGCCTGCGGTAAAAGGAGACATACTCGGCCAGGCTGACATTGACAGCTGGGTGCCATGACCTCAACAGGGGGAGAGACAAGTTAAAATTACCAAGAAAGGTAGGTCTGAAGATTGATGAATGGCCGAAGAAAGACAAAGATCTAGTAAAGAATTTTTCAGTTCTGTTTGTCATTGAGCACAACCCTGGCTCCAGGGAAATAAAACTCAACACTCTTCACGCGTGGGCACGTGCTCTGCAGCAACAGTAAATTAGGCCAAGTGCTCCAGGCCCCTCTGTTAAAGTCTGAGAGAAGAGGAAAGACTACCTGAGCTCCTCGCGGTTCGGTACGATGCTACAGCAGGAAACAAGCCAAACACCAGGGAACAGAGTCCATCCACCAGGCATTACGCAGAGGTGACGCTGGTGTGATTCAGGGAAGCAGCTGCTGAAGCCAGGAACGCACAAAAAGGCGACCTCAGAGACTTCCCTTGAAACAGCATCAGTCACTTCCGTCAATTAAAGTTTCCTGACTTGAAAGTAGTTGAATTTTTTTTGTTCAAATGGTTAGGTAGTGAGAAAAAAGCTCTTTTTCAGCGAAATGGAAACTTTAGCATGAAAATAAAGTCTACCTTGCCTGAATTTGTGGAGATAGTCTCAAGAAAAAGTAAACAGACACCCCCCTGCAACCCCAGACTAGAAAAATTGAATAAAGTTTGGAATTTTGGCAGTTTTAGGTAAAATTTTAGGAAAAAGCGAAAGAAAAAAATAACACAGGAAAAAGAAAGAAACTCTTTCCAGAGGATCTCTTGACTTTCCAGCTTCCCTGCAGAAGCAAGCTGTACGATACAATTGCACATGTGCATAGTAGTTGAGGACTGACATTGTACCACAGCCGCCCACTCTCCCCTGGTCACGGTGGGTTCTCGTAAAAAATGCAGTATTGCGAACGTGCCGTATAACAAAGCAGAAATCAGTATCTGAATACAGAACCATTTTGCCTTCTGTATGCCACTGACTGGAATAAGGAGGAACTCTTTTCAAGAACAAAGCAGGCTGGGAAAACTCCACAAACCGCGTAAAAGAAAGAGTCAGGAGAGGGAAGTCAGGAACTCGGATGAAAGAAAAATGACAGCTATAAAGGAGCCGAGAGCCTGAATCTGGAACACGAATTCAAAAGGAATTCTGCAGTGACAGACACCTGAGGAAAGAACCCACCAAGAAGACGGATCGTTGCCTGTGCATTTTTCCTGTCCCTTTTCCTGGGACAGCCTTTTCTAAAGCAGTAGGACCAAAGACATATGGGGCAATCACAGGAGCTTTGCTGAAATGTTGTCTGACTGCAAACCACAGTGTAAACAGCAGTCAAGAACAGAGGGCAAAGCGCTGGAGAGGAAGCAGAAAGGAGAAGGGTATTCTCTTGGGCTAACAAGTCGCTTAGCTCAATACATTTACTTTCTTCTTCTTCCGCGAACAATTCTGGCACCCAAGTATGGATACATGTCAGAGCTCTCATTTCTCCTTCCGCGTCCTGGGAGGTCAATGCTTAGGACAGAATTAAATTTAACTAGATTCATCCCACATTAATCAAGTTCAGGCACCCAATTCAGGATGGGTTAAGGACACCTTTCAAAGCCAGCACTCACACGGGCACACACACACGCACACAACTTCCATAGCCGGGGAACAGAGGAGCGTCTTTTCAGGGGAAATCCAGCTGTCCCTGGTTCACAGTGGACGTGAAACTGCATTTGTGTGTTAGTTATCCCAAGGAAATTATCTACAGCGGGACAGAGAAACAAACTTTAAAAATACTCCTCTTTGTGACACTCGGCACTTTGGAGGAGCCCGTCAGTGGAATCACGCGCTGGCAGGTGTTCTTTCTGCACATCCGAGGCTTGGAAAGGCACTACAGTAGCCCACTGCCACTGTTCAGAGATGAACCAGCTCGAACCGTGCAGCGTGACTGCTTTGCTGACATCACTGCGCACACAGTTGCATGTCCTGCTTGTCTACAGCCCAGAGCCTCGGACAGATGCTGAACTTACGCTGTGGGCACGCCACAACGGGACTGCTCACTCCGCGTAAAGCTCACACGCAAATACAGCCCTGGGAATCTGTAGACAGGACCTAGCCGAGCATCTAAAGAAGGGCAGACTGTACGCATGAGCTTTTTTTGTAATTTTTATTTGAACACAGTATTCTGACAGAATGCAAAGTCAAAATCCTCAGTTAGTATCAGTATTTACACCAGTGAGAATGGGAATAAAGGTGGAATCGATGTTTCACTTGGTAAAAAGATTTTTTGTTTTTTTGTTTTTTTAACAAGATAGAAGGCCCCCAAAAGAGGGAATGCTGGGTAAGGATGTCAATGGAGGGTCTGAGAACAACTATCAAAACAGCCTAGTGTGAAAATCTGGGGTTTGAAGGCTCCATAGAAAAGTGTGAAAATAAAACTCCACTCTAAAAGCTGAACAACTGGATGCACTATTATCTTATCATCTTTACGTATAGTGCGGCATGAAATGTAATCACTCCACAACTGGAAGCTGATCAGTCTGCATTGCCATATACATATATATGTACGGCATGGATACATATATAAACATATACAGCATAAACGGCATCAGGTTGGTCCCTCTTCAAAGGTTTAAATAAAAGCAATGAAGCCTAAGCTATCTTGGAAATGGGGTACTTCCAAATTAAAACAGATTATTCTCCATTGAGGGCGGGTACAAAACCGCTCTCCAGAATTAATCTACAAGTGTTGGGAGGTGTCACGAGGGCACTAAAAAGAGCTGGATGGACACTCCCAGTGTTCAGGCAATCACAGGGTTCCCTTCTGCCTTGGCATGGTGCTCACTCCATCGATCTCAACACAAACCCACTGCAGTCAGCAGGGTGCTTTCTAACGATGCTGCTGGGTGTCGGATCGGGCTTTGAGCTGGTTACCTTTTATGACAGAAATGCCAATCTAGGTGATAGTTACCACAATTTTCACCCAACAGGTGCTGACCAGCGTCACTGGACGTGTTTCTGGTCATTAGCATTGTGCAGCATTTGTTTCCTATCAGCTGCTCAGCTTTCAGTGGGTTATAACTTAGGAGGTATAACGTACAGATGACAAAAGCAGTCAAAAACTTTGCAGAAATGAGGAACAAATTGTTGTGGTCATCCACAGGAATGGAGGTACACATTGCCTGCCCACTAGTCCTCTGCTGCCCCAAGGACTCTCCCCAACCATAGACAGACCATGATAGCTTTTTGCGCTGCATTTTATGGATTGATTCCTTCGAAAAAAAATCCTAGGGACCATGGACCAAACTTCCCCATAGTTACACCGACACCGCTGCGATGGGTCATGCAAGGGCCGAATTTGACACAAGGCTTTGAAGTGAGGACCCATCCTGCCCTGATGTCCCCCTCAGGACGGGTATTGCATGAGTGTCTATGCCTGCATATCCAGTCATCCTCCATTTGCATCCCAGGAGCTAAGGAAAAAATGCAAAAACCCCCACACTTAGCAAATGACAAGACCATTATTTTTCACAGTTTGAAATTGCATGATGCCACTGTAAAAGACTGCATACTTAGAAGAATACACCGATAAAAGTGGCTCAATTTACCTGAGCCAAACTGCAGTCTACCCACACCCCATCATCCTTCTGTTCATCACCTTAGCACAACAGAATGGATGCCATAGTCAGCTCGGTTTGATTTTTCATTTAAAGGCTTCTGTTCCTTGTAAGAGTTGTTCTCCTTTTTTTTCCTGAATATTTTTTTTTTCAAATCTGAACTATCGCTACACCTTCCACATCCAAACTATGTTGAAGCTTTTATTATTTCAATACTATGACAAAAAACACGTTTCACACTAAAATAGTCACGCACCCACAGTGCACAAGCTTGCAGATCTAAAGTAGAATAAAAAAGAAAACAAAAGAAAAAAAAAGAGAAAAAAACCCAAAACCAAACCAAAACCCCAACAGAAGGAACATCTCTATACAATGGGCTGGTCTTCCCCTCGATACCTCTGCCTTCCTTCTGCTCAAGCCTCCTTTCTTTTCACCCCGAAATCTGTGTTACTGCATGACTCCCAATGATACCCCCCCCCTTGTAATGATAATACATGTACTACACCAGCCCTCTTTTCCAACTGTTAAAGACATGATGCCAAGACCAATTAAATCAATGGGAGCCTTGGCATTGATTTCCAAGCGCTTGCTCTCGATGTCATGGTTTTGATTCTGCAGAGCACACATGGATGACTCAATACACATGATGTGATAGAATAGAATAGCTCAGTTGGAAGGGACCTACAACGATCATCTAGTCCAACTGCTGATGGAACCCGCTTTGCAGGAGGGGTCTTGCATACTGCCAAGCACCCTTGTGCAAAAAGTCTTTGCTTTTAAATCAGCTTTCTAGGGTCAAAGGAAATGGTATTTACTGACATACTAAGGAGGAATTGATGTAGTGAAACATCTGAGACGAGACCAGACCAGCCCTAACTGTACAATCTCCCTTCTGCTTCTCAAAGCTCCGGGAGGGTTCCATGAAGGAAAGGGGAGAATGTCCTAAAAAAGCAGAGATAATATTTCTCTTATGCAGTCAGGCCCAGGTCCAGCAAGGGACTTAAACTCTTACTAAATTTAAGTATAGAAAGGCTCTCACCAGCAACTCTCTCATTCCAAGCTAAGCACGTGGTTAGGTGGATTGCTGGATAAAGACCTTGATTGGTGACAAGTGGTTTGAATACCCCCCACCCACCCAAAAAAACCCAAACCAAACCCCAGCATTACTTTTCTTCTTACTCCAGTAAGAAATAATAATAATAATAATAATAACAATAATAATAACAATAACAACAATAATTAAGAAAAGATAAAGGGGAAACAACTACTGTAAACATCCATGTTTTAAAATGTCTCCCTTTGCAAAGCAAGCATGCTGCTAACCTAGTATCTATAGACTGTATTTACTTAAAAAAAAAAAAAAGGCAGCTATTTTACACATACATTTAAACACAACAAAAGTTAAAAAAAAAAATCTGTCAATTGTAAACACTGGAAAGAACAAAAGTTGGCAAAAATTAACATAAAATTTAAAGAAATGTAGAGTCTGAATACTGCAAATTGAAATATATCCCCGAAGCTGCAATTTTGGCATTCTTCCTAAAAAAAGATAAGAATAAAACCCAAATAAATGTCTAACGTGGAGAACAGAATTCAGTCACAAAGAGCTCAAGACGCTTTGCATACTGAACAAGTACAAGGTGAACAGAAATTATAACTTATTTATGAGGCTTTACATATTTCAAACTCGACTGAAAAGTATAAAAATAAATTGTGGACTTTGTTCATTAAGTACCAGCTGCACCAAGTAGTACAGTGGTTATATCTGCTATACTAACAAACAAAGGAAAGAACAGGGTCTTTTTTTTTTTTTCTTTTTTTTTGTCTAGGACTAGTTGATTTTGAGCTTCCCAACCACGCTGCAAATGGTATTTGCAATTTTGCTTATTTGAATACACACAGGGTCAGCTAAGCCCTGCTTTGGTTACGGGTTTAACCCTGTTTTTAAAATGTATTACTTTTTAAAAGCAAGTGCACAACAAATAGAACCTTTCTAGAAATCTTTAAAAAAAAGAAAAGAGAAGAAAAGAAAAGAAAAAGAGAGATTCCCCCCCTCCCCCCATTTATGCATTTTCTGTTTTGTTTGTTTTTTAAAAAAAGGCAACAGACACTAGAGGAATGAGATGTGTGTTGTGGTTTGTGTTTTAAATGCTTGGGTGAAGTTGTTCTGTCATTTGTTTTCATCTGTCGCTGATCATGCTTTGCTCTCATTTTCATTTGTTTGTGTGGCTTCGTTGGGGACCGTCTTGACTTCTGCTGGAGGTGTCTTAGTTTCCGTTGCCTGCACTTCAGACTTGTCTTCTACTGGGATTTTCCTGAGGAAGAATCACCAAAATCGCACAGTTTAGAGACAGAGAAATATAGACTGTCTATTGCTGAATTAGTGCTAAGGAAAGAATATGTTTCTGGAAGCAAGCAAATACATCGCCTTGGTAGAGCCAAATGAGCATTTCCAGATGCAGAGATAAGTAAAACCAAACTCACCCCCCGCCCCAGCTTCATTTAGCTCTAGTGAAGTCTTTTTTGATTTTCCTCCTGCCCTGAGTTAACGTACTAGTAGGATGAGGTCTCAGGCTGCGGTAGAGGCGCAAGGCGTGTTGTGATGTGAAAAAAGGAGCAAAAGGGAAAACTCACACAGTCGCAAAGGAATTTGATTTTACCATCACTCATTTATGTCACCCAAATGTCCTATTAAAACAGACTGCCATTTTAGCAGAAAATATTTTTCCCTACAGGAAGTCAGTCCCAGAATTTCCCAGTATGTTGCAGGAAGGGAAACACAGAAGTGAATTTTGTCAAACACATTTTCACAAGTGTAAGGGAGGTCAACACCTTCACAGGCTAAAGCTCAGGTTCATCAGCCTGTCTTCTGGCACTTTACTGAAGAGTCAGAGAAGCCCGTTTGTCCAACGCTCTCTTCGTAGTCATGAAAAGTGCCACACAAGACATACCTGGGGGCCTCCCTGAAGAAGTGCCCGTTCCGGCCCATTAGCCACAAAGTTAGTCTGAGATGACTGCAATCTTAATTCGGCCTGACGAGCAGGTGAGATGAATCTAAGCCTATGGTTGCAATACTGATTTGCCCCAAGGGAAAGAGGTGAATAGCACAGGTAGAAGAAGGTGGCTGGACAGCAGAAAAAGCACAGCTCTGCACTCCACCATACCAAGAATTCATTTACATGACACAGACCAAGTTGCATTAATTCAGTTGAAGTGTTTCCTTACTACAGGCAAACCATTTCCCACCTCCTTCCAGCTCAGTACCAGATCACAATTCTCTGTTCTGTTTGTCTCTCTGTAGCACCCAGCATGACAGGCTGTAGGTGCAGTGAACTGAAGTGAACGTGGCTTTCTCTGCTTGGGAGCAGCTCGGCTACACCCATCAAGGCTGCCTGGTTCCCTCCAACCCTAGTGCATCTGCGGTGTCACCCAGGCTTTCCAGGAAGGGCCAGATGCTCCATAGCTGTGTGGGGCACAGGGCAGTGCTGAGGAACAGTCACACGTCAGGAATGTCTCCTGACTTAGGGGAGGACAGGAGCACAGCAGGGAAGTAGGGAGACCAGAGCTGTAAGATGTAAAGACACCTGAATAATACAGTAAAACAGCATGGGTTTTCACTCAAATCTGGAAAAGAGCCTGGTTCTTGGCTCTACAGTGCCTGCCTGACTGCTCTTCTATGAGTGCTAATACACATTGCAATCACAGTGTCAAAGCCAATGATCAAGGCCAATGCTTTATTTTTGGATTAAATATAAAGCTTCCAGAATGAGGTAGTTTTCCTGGAGATGTGAGGAAAAGTTCTAACCAAAGCTGTGACACAGGGTATGTCTCCAGCGTGGTTGCTATAGCATAGCCTAGATTTATCTGAGTGAGCTGTAAACCTAGCTCTAGAACAGCTAGTTAGGTTCTTGGCAGCAATCTAGCTGACAGTGCAGAGCTCAGTGTCCTCAATACACTTTCCTTTGCAAAAGCTAAAGATGCAGCGTGAACTCAGTCTTTTGGTTTTGGGAGCTGCTCCCACAACAAATCTGAGCTGCCTTTTCAGGACTCTTTCTCGTGATAAAGCACAGACCCTGCTCAGGCAGGAAAGACAAGATACTCCTTCTATTTCATCCTGCCTCTATCAACACACGGTGTCCAAATAGGAAGCCAGAAGGAACAGGGACCTTAGGTACTTGTCCCCTCAAGAGTGGGTTATCCGTTTTCAACCAGCGTTTTCCAGGCTTCTGTGCTCATGGCTCTGTCAGCAACTGCCATCCAAACGAACACAGCAAGAGTGTTCTTGTCCAACATCTGCACAACAGCTGGGGACCCTCCCCCCAGTTACCCAGGTGAGGACTTCATGCTGTTTTCACTCTCCAGTTACAACATCTCCTGCCAAACATGAGGTGCAGACTTCTCTCAGCTGAGGAAAGTGGATACTGCCCAGATGGCATAAAGCTCCAAGGGACCTCTAGGACCTGGGAACATGCTGATGCTCTCTGAATATCAGCTGGGTAAAGAGTAGACCCGGTACAGTGGCTGGAGACTCATCTCTAATATATCAGGACAACATACTGCCAAGTTACCCTGACCCGACTGTGCTGTGACTGCTCCTCCTCTCTCAGATAGGGTCACGTTGCCTTATCCTTTTACCAGCTTAGGGACAAATCCAGAGGTACCACGCTTTTACAGTTTCACGTGGCACTAGTTTCTGCCCTGCCTTACGCTGAAATAAATTCTGAAGGGCTCCACTGATCTGTTAGGAAATTGAATTTGGGTGGCTGTGCTCATTGAACTGCAGGAACTCAGCGCCTCTGAGGACAGCACTTCCTTTGCATTGAACTGAACTGTTTCTGATCTCTTTCATGAAAGAATAACCTGCGATAGACAAAGCTGCATAAAAGTCTAAAGAATAACACATTTATGACAAATTCCTGGGTTTGCCTTTTCTCTGCTTCCCTGGCACAGCCTATTCCTGCTTTCCTCCTGGACCTTTAAAGCCAAGCCCTGTTTAGTTGGTTCACAGGTGAGTTAGTTTGCTAAGGAAGCAATGAGATTAGTTAAGAGAACACCCAACAAGAACACAGCACAAGCACCAGTGCACAAGAGACACAGCACACAACCAACAGAAGATTAAAGGCAGCCATACTCGGTCTTTGCAGGTGCAGCAGGTACAGAGCTGTCTGCAGTGGAAGAAGCAAGCTCATGAGTTTGGCCGCTAGTCACACTGGCAGGAGTAGTAGTGCCAAGAGCTGCAAAAACATCCTTTGCAAGATCAATGTCTGGTGTCTTGAAGGTCCCTTCGTCCATTTTAAAGTCCTCATTCTGGGAGGGGTTTGTGGTGCTGCCTGAAGCAGCCTCACTCTTCAGATTGCTTGGGTTCTTGGTTGTCTCTGTTGGGCTCTTCACTGTACTGGGCTGCACAGCTTCCTTTTCAGGGCTCTTGGTGCTTGAGACCTCCTGCTTGGGCTCTGATGGAGCTGGAGGGGTAGTGAGGTTTGCAGGGCTTGGGGCAGCTGGCTTGTTACCAGCTGCCACTTTGGAGGTCTCGGCCACGTTAGCAACAGCGCTGGGGCTGAGCACTGCACCTTGGTTGGACAGGACACTTGAAGACACATTATTAGTAGCTGGAGTAGAGCTTGGGGTATCGCTGAGATCAACAAGGGGGGCCACTTTAGGGGTGGAGGAGGGTGGTGGTGAAGAGAGTGAGGTGGCTGCCCCTTTGGCTGGAGTAGCCTGGCCAGGCGACATGGCGTTTGAGTCAGGAATGGCCGTGGCTGGCAGGGCAATACTGGAGGTCAGCGTAGTGGTCTCGCTGGTGGGGCTGTTCTGGGCAGTGGCAAAGGTTTCAGTGATAGTTTCAGAGTTAGTGGTGCCCGTAGTTACAGAAGGCAGCATGTCCTCAACAGTAGCTGCAGTGTCGGCGGGGTGCCTGTGAAGAGGACAGGAGTAGAAGAGAAATAGAGACAATGAAGCCCGTAAATGACAGCAGGGGAAAGGCGAGCAGAGCGTAAGAGTGAGAAGGCAGGTGAGTGGTGCAGCAGCAGCGTGGCATGTGGTTACAACACACACAGAACATGGAGAGGTACTAAGAGGAGCAGAAACCTTTCAGAGGTCAAATGTGCAAAGGGTAGCAAGGGCTGGCTGGAATGACAGAAGAATAACTAGAAAGAGAAGAAGAGCAAAGAGGACATGTCCTTCAGGAATGGCTTGCTCACGCAGATTTTGGTTGAAGTCTTAGACAAATGTAACCCTGTCAACTTGTAGAGACTTTTCTCTTTTAGCCTAACTTTCCTCTCAGCCTCTTCCACCTAACCTCACAGGGAAGCTTTCTACAAATTCCCTGAGCTTGCAGCCCTGTGCCATCTGTCACCACGCAACCAGGTCCCAGTGTAGGACCCCTGAATCCAGTCCCTCATCTTGGCCCTGTCCTTTTGCCTGCAAGTCTAAGGCCTTCATCAAACCACACAGAATATCATTCTTTTTCTCACACACATGTAATGCATATATACATGTACATACACATACATACATGCAGCTTTGAGATGATATTTTCTGTCCTTTTGACCAGATTCCAGCCTGTTGTGTTAGCTGGAATAAGGTTTGCTTTAGGACAATGTCTGACAGCGTAACTACGTTTTAGCAGCCTTGATGTAGCACTAGTTGCCTTAAAAAGTACACGGATGCGAGGCTGGAAAATCAAATGGTTTATTCCATAAGAAGCCAGTGTGCCTGAGAACACCATCTCAGGCTTATTAACAGAGAGAAAACCTTCATAGAGGAGGATAATTGAGTTAAAACTCTGGTAAGACTAGCCAAGAAAATCAGGACAATGTAAATCCCAGCTATTCCTCAGTGCTGCATGTCCGCGTTTCAGTGTCGCTTGTGGACGTAGCCTCCTTTCTCCTCACCTCACAGAGACTTCCAGTAGAGCCATTTTACCAGTGTGTCCCATTGCTAACCTAATCAAAGGAGGCGAGCAGTACGTGGGTGGAAGAGCCTGAGCACCTCACCACTGTAATGACTCTGCTGAAGGAAAGGAAGCCAACTTGTGTCATCAATCCCAAACCCGATCCAAATATTAACAAGCATTTTGGCAGCTTCCTAAAGTGAATTCCTCCCATTGCTACTCCAGAAGCTATGGAGAAGTACTCAGAGGACACTAGAACTGCAACCGTTTAGGAAAGAGCTGAATGTAGACAGTAGGCAATACTTAAACCTTGCCAATCCCAGCTAACATGGAGTCACAGTCTCAGGGCCCAAACAAGTTCTCCAATATAAACAAAGCCTGTAGGTAGCTCTCAGCCCTCTCACAGAATAATCAGACTTGCCATGCCTCCCCCAACATCCAGAGCATAGCTACTCTGTGCTATCAGTAGAGAGGAGTGCTTTCACCACGGGGCGTTCAAGCACTCATCCAGCATTGCGATAGCAGAGCTCAAGCAGGAGGCGGTGCTAGTTGGGGACTGCTTTTGCTCTGGATCCTTTACAGTGGACCTGGACAGGAGCCTGATCTACACACTGGACAGGACTGGCAGAGACAGGCCTTTCAAGAAACATTGCTTTACTCCCCTTCCAGTGCTGGAAACAGGAGTCACTGAATCTTGGGGAAGAGAGGAGGCATTTCCTCACTGGTATGTCACAAATGGAGCGTGGAGATTTTACCTTTCTTCCTCTCTTCCTGCCCTAAGTCATGGGCACGAGAGATCAGGGATTAAGGCAACTGAGGGCAATGTATTGACCCTGTGCTAAGATTGACTAATGCCAACATACTCTGGCTCCGTCAGCGGGGTGGTCTCATTGGGCTCTGTGTGTTTTCCCCCATCGTGGTTGGGGGTCCGCTCCTCTTCAGTCCGCACCTCCACAATAGGCTCCTTGGACTCATCTTTCCTGTAACAAGGGAATTGCATGGAGATTGGTTCCCATTCACACTAGGTATCCTCCTGCAAAGACATGCTGCAAATGTCAATAGTGAATGACAGAAACAGACCGGCCTAAGCAGCAGATTTACTTCTTTTTGTGACTCCCCCTTCCAGTTATTACCTACAGCACAGAAGACCACCGTCATGTCCAGCATTTGGGCCAGCTGTTTTATGGCTACTAACAGGAATAGGACAAAACCAGAGAAATAGCTGAAGAAACCCCTTCCTAGAAATATAAAGCAGAACCAGTGTGGTCCCAGATCTTTTCAGTACCCTCCCATCAGAGGTGAACAATGCAGAACTCCCCAAAACAGTTTTTTTTTCCAGAGTTGCTGAGGGGACACACTGATCAACAGAAGGAGTGATATACGTGATGACAGTACTCACGAGAAGGCGGCTTTGCCCTCCTCCATGTCTTTGCCCTTGGCTCCTGGGCCGGATTTGCCGCATAAGTTGACAGCAATGCACATCAGCAGGCCACACTTGTTCAGGAAGTAGCAGGTGACATCCACAGCCACCAGGAGCAGCACAAAGATAACAATGAGAATGCCTACGATGGCAGCAGTCCCGAGGCCTGACGTAGGGCTAGTGCTGGCTTTAGAGACCAAAAAGAGAAGAAAAGAAGGCATTGTAGTTAAAAAGATGAGTTGAGGCTAGTTATGGCTCAGATTTGGCTATACTTAGGTTGCAAGCATGGGAAACTTACAGAAAGTACACCCTCGCTCTAGCAGCCTTGTATTATAACCAGTACTTCATCCTAAAGACATGCAGGACAATCTACCTGAAACGATAGATTCCCTCGGACCTAATGGGGCTTTCCCCATCTCTATCGGGCTAAGGCCTGGAAAGCAGACTACAGAAACCTCTTCTACTGTAGCATATACCCAGCTGGAAGCCTGAAGGGCTCCTGTTTCCTTCCACCACTTCCTCAAGATGAAGGCTGTGTCTAGGGTCCAGAGTGACTTTGGCACTGCCAGCCTGGCACAAGGACAAGCGTAAGTGAAGCCTAGACTCTGTAGCATGACTTGCCCTGCTGGGACACACAATACCGGGTGATACCTGTGGGGCCTCAGCATTGATTAGCCCCTTATGTGGTGAAAACAAAAGGAGGAATTAAACCCCTTCCTGTTGCTCGGGTAAGACCCGGCTATCCAGAACTGGAAAGTGGTAAGCTTTTCATGTCTTATCCAGAGAGAGCCGAGCTCATGAGTGAATGCTCTAGGAGTGTTTAGGCTTAGGTACAGACAACAATCCAAGTAGCCTTCTGAGGAAGCAGATGGTAAAGATAAGCAGACTGTTACTGTGTTAACATTGTCCTGGTCACAGCAGCTGCCGGCTCCACCACACCCCATCTCCACCATATTTCCCCAGCTATAGAATAGAAAAAAGTACCTTGCCTTTTCCAGTAGATAAAAGGACAGCAAGTGAGAGGTGGTGATGGAGGCCTAGAAAATGCATGGGGTTGCCCATATAGTACTAACTTCAGGGGCAGTGCCTTTAACTTTCTACCTGCTTGTAAAACGCCGAGTACTTGCGTAGCAACAGGGAGTGGATAAACACATCAATTAATCCTGTCAAAGCCTTTGATCATCACAAAACCAACTTGAATGCTGCCAGCTGCAGCTTCCCAGCCTCTTACTATCGTACCCTGAACACAAACTACTTTTTGTCCCCCTTGTTTTATTGAGGATAATTCTTCCCAAGCTGCTGATCTGCAGGCAGAGCCTTTAGCTGTTGGCTCATACAGTTCAGCACCTATTTAGATGTACCAAACTACTCAAAAACAGCTTGCTAGCCTCAACGGTCACAAAATCTGCCTCTCACTATGGGACTGTGCACTCAGCAAAGGCCTGTGCATCTGACAGAGCTGCTTACTGATGTTTATTATCGAGACAGCGGAACAAGAGCAGAATGTTTGTCATTGTCCATACGAGTATTTTGGGTTTTTATTTCAATTAAGATGCAATTCTGTTCATTTCTACAGCATTTTTTACTGCTGGATGTCACAACCCCCAAACACTTAGAATCTTTTCTTTGCAGAAAAGCCCACCAAAGCACCTCTTTCCCCTCAGCCTGATCTATGTTGACTTTGACAGATGGAGAGGTCATTTCCAGGGCTCACAGACAGAGCGCCATACCCTCTGCCACACATTGTATTACTTAAAAACAGGAGACAGAACATCCTTAGCATGAGACAGATAAGTGTTGTTTCATTTTGTGACCCTGATATGTACTAAGGAATCCAGATTCCAACAGGAAAGTTTCTTTCTGCTTTTGGCTGTATCTAAAAGTCACTCTGAGGCACCCGACTCCGACAACTTACATCACAAGTCCAGCAGAACATCTGTGCCACAGAACCAGACCCCTGCCAGCACCTTGCAGCAAGCTGCATAAATAAATGAATTAATCACCCTCCAATGCATGCAGGGAGTGAGGAGGTCATGCATTTTCCCTCTTCTAATGTATTCAGGATTCTTGTGTGGATTATTCAATAATTAACATGTTCCTGTTCACACCAGCTCCTGGAGAAAAAGCTAAGGATGCGTCAGACTTTTCTTCTCATCTACATCATCGTTCTAGAAATGAGCTCCTTCACAGCCTAGTAAAGGTGCACTAAGGAAAGCATCACAGGCAGGATTATGGGATATAAATATACCTCATCTCAGTCACCAGAGCTGGAGTGAGACAAAATATTTCATCCTGGGACAGATGGAATTTTCCGATGTACTAGAAGACATCTTTTGGAAAATTCCATTCAAACAAGAGTCCTACTCTTTGCTTCCTCTCCCCACCAACTTTTACAAGACCCATCAGTGTCAGCTATAAGCTAGGGTCAGGAATTGTCTGTGGCAGAAACCACATCAATAGCCGTATACATTGCCCACACCTTGTCTGTGAACCACTGTACGTGACCCGTGTGAACTGCAAGAACAACTGGAAAAACTGCAAACCCATAAGGACAATCACAGCCTCTGCCTCTGGGGCACAGCCAGAGCTTCTGGGTCCTCAGCAGGCATTGCAGCAGTGGCTGTTTTCAAGCGCCTTAGTGTTTACACATGGTATTGGACTTGGGCAAGCTGCTTTACATGAATAGTAAGAAAGGAACTAATTTCTTCCCTGTGCAGGAGTCAGTTCCCTGTGCCACCGGAGATCAAAAGGTTCAGGCATTCCCACGGGATTTCACTTCCGGCAATACCAAGGCACATGTGTAAACAGGGATGCAAGGAGCTGGAAATGAAAGAATGCCTCTGTCTTTGTCATCATACATTATGACTAATGTGGGAAAGCTGTTCAGAAAAGATGCTAAGGAAGATGATTCAGGAAAATATCACAACTGTGGTTGAAGAATTAAAAAAAAAAAAATTACTTAGGACACTCAAGTCAATGTAACTTCAAAAGAGAAATGTACAGGGATGAATTAGGTCATTGTAGCCCTATATGCAGCAGAATAGTACATACTATAAAGGTGCTTTATTTGAGCAAAGATACAACAAGATTCAAAAGCTGGAAACAGAAGGTGGATGAGATTGGCTAGGAATAATGTGTGAAATTTTAACAGAAATCCCCAAATGAGAGCAGAATGTCGTATCTTTCTCCACCAAATCTGGTTGAACAGAAATCTGTTTTACATTCTAAACAGGGATTTTATGCAGATTATTTAGCACTACTGCAGAAAAGTCTGTCTGAATACTCACCTCT
Organism: Phoenicopterus ruber ruber; assembly: GCA_009819775.1. Lineage (NCBI taxonomy): Eukaryota > Metazoa > Chordata > Aves > Phoenicopteriformes > Phoenicopteridae > Phoenicopterus > Phoenicopterus ruber. The sequence goes on along the minus strand of CM020237.1, from coordinate 6,716,310 downwards.
CTCTATTTAGGATTAGTAACAGAAAGCAAAAATGGAAGAAAAAGATGGTTCCTGTTCCAAGCAACATTCGCCATTCCACTTAAAGTGACAATAGCGGGTTCTCACATGTTTGTGTGTGCATGTCTGTGCTTTTCTGTGACTAGCGCTTGGGAAGCAGAGTATTAGTTCTCTGATAGCCCTTGGCAAGCACTAGGATCTGTTGGGACAGCAGACGCTCTGCTCTGCAAAAAAAAACCCCAGCAAGTACCAGGCCCCACAAAATGACTCATCTTGCTAATTTCAATGTGTACGATGGAGAAAGAGCCAGAGTTCTACTCAAAGGCTCAGTGATGGCTCCATGATTTGATCTACAGCCTGCCTAGCTGTAGATCAAATAGCTGTCATGGCTAGCTATGATAGCTACAAAATAACTCTTTTCTCTCTAAACACCCGAAGGAGAGCTACTGAATAGGTGCAAGTCTCCCCTCCTTGTTTCTCCCTCCCTTCCAAACTGTTATCTTTCCTGCTGTGCCCTTCTGCTCCAGGGAACATGAGCAGCTATGATAGGAAAGGTTGCCAGGAAGAGTACGGAGATGGGGAGAATAAGGGCAAATCTGCAGAGGAACGCCCTTGTTTTTGTGCTATTCTCAGATTTTAGGTTTCAGACAGTGAAACTGGGCCAAGGTAATTACCTGCACTGTTGTGTGGTGGTTGTTGTTGTTTGTTTGTTTGGTTGGTTTTTTTCCTAGGCTAGTAAGAAAGCCCTGCAATTTTCAGTAACTTTCAAATCTCTTCCACTAGTGCTGGTTTTATAAATCCTAAATCATGACATGAATTGATATTCTAAATCTTTCAGAGACTAGCAGTAAGGAAGAATAATATAAGAGTCCTTAAAGACCCCATGAACTTGGAGGCTGTTGGTGCTGCAGTTCTTTTTTCTGTATATATTTCATAAAGGAATTTTGCTGTTGCTATAAAATGCAAGAACCATGTAGTATATTATTCAGTTTCACAGGCTGGCACATTTGATTAAATTAAATTGATCTGCAAGTACTTTAAGAACTATTCACTCCATCCTATAGCTAAATTTATGTTGTATTTAATCAAACCAATATTTAGACACTTAATATCCCTCACGGGTTTGCTGGGGCCTAAAACAATTCAGCGTACAAAAGAAGCGTATAAATGAACAGTTAGGTTGTTGAGTATCAGCTACTAACACTGTGTGTACAAGAGTACACGTGTATCACCAGTGAGTGCTACTGTGTAAATAGATGGTGGACATTTCTGACCTGATCCAGAGCACATTCAACCTGATGAGCAGCTTTCCATTGATTCCCTTTTGCTGTTCTCAGGACTAAGAGGAATAATACTTCCACAGGTTAAATAAGGAAACACAAAATGTTAAAAAATTTCTTGAGTCCTCAATTCTAAAGTAGTGAAGAATTTATTAATTAGAAATTATTTTTTTAATGGAAAATGAGCTTCCTGCAAGACTGACCTTTTTAATCACCCTTATTTTACAGTGTACAATAAAATGACCCACCAATTTTACTTTCTGCAACTCTGTACAGACATCTGCCCTGTCAGAGAAAGCAGAACCACTCAAATATGTCTTCCTAGTGGGTCTCAGCTAGAGCGTGCAAAGAACGTTCAGGCACAGGCAGTCAAAGAGACAAAAAAGGGATAGAGAGAAGCAGATATGATACCGGCATCTCAAAAGTCCTACAATATTTGGCAGAAGAGAGAAGAACAAGCAAAACAAAAATCCATTTCATGCATCAGAAGGGGAAAAAAAACCCAAACCCAAAACACCAATCCAGGAGAAAAGCTATTTGTTCTCAGTGGATGCAACAGCTTTAATTTGCAAACACTTAAAAGTATCCTTCAAACAAGGGGTGCCACGTTTTACAAACCTCAGTCTCTCAGACACTCTGCACAATTTATAGTGGAGAAAAGCAACATGCGAGCAACCTTCTATTCCAAGTGACAACAGCTTCTGTTTCTGCACAGGTTTAGGCTTGACAATTTATGCTTGCTTTCAGTTTAGCTACTAGGTAGCAGAAATATACAGCAGTCTGTGGAGTATTCCTTCCGTGACAAGAAGGCAATGGATATTTTCCAAAACTACTACTGAACTCCTTTTAGATTGTCATCAGCACTGTGTGGCTTCAGTGGTCTGCTCCTGGCTTCAAGCTCTGTTATTTTCCTATGACTGACTCCCTTTCCAAGGATGAAAAGGGGAATATGAGCACACAAAAGTGAAAAACGAAGCAGAGAGCGAGTCACACAAAGATCCTCTTTTCAGGAGTAAAACAGACTGTAAATCTGAACAGCTGATTTGCAGTCTGACCTCTGCCACAGCTGCCCTTCTTCTACACTACTGCAGTACATGCACCTCAGTGCCACTGGCTGCTCGTTCCACTCCACCAGCTTCAAGAGTCAGCAAAGCTTCAAAAACTTCTTTTTTTCTGGCAGAAACTAGGAGGTGTGAAAAATTGCAACTGATCCTGGTGGAGCAGAATGTTATCAAACAAGGCCCTCCTGTAAAACGAAGGCAGCCAAAGGGTAATGCTTTGACAAACATCTTTGAAAATATGTAGAGACTTAACAACAAACTGGGGGTACAGCTGCTGGAATCCCGTAGGCCACGTGAGATCCTACAAGACTCTGCAGTTCATCACACACACATGAAAACATCTTTTCTAAGGGTTGAGGTTCCAGTCTTCCTGTAGGTATGACTTGTTCCCATAGAACGTGTGCTTGCAAGGTTGCACGTGTGCGCTGAAAATCTGAGTGTGTGAACTACTTCTGGTTCCAGATCTGAATCTATGTCTCATCTCTGAGCACAGAAAAGAGAGTTGGCTTTTCTGCAAAATTTTATTTATTTTATTTTATTTACATCAACAATAAGGCCTGGGACCTTGTCCAGCATTGACTGTCAGACCTGAAGGATCTGACGTATATCTAGTATCTGACATGTTACAAATCCGCATAAGCTGGTGGTAAAAATACCAGTTATGCTCCTTATTTTTACAAACACAGGGACAGAAGCTCTTTTTGTATATATTTCATGTTGACTAGATTCCTGTTTGCTGTTGAGTATAGGATTCACTTCAAGTAACTTCAGCCATGTAAACGATCTCTCATCTACTTGTCTGGGCTTTGCCCAGTCACCACAGAGAGGAGACCTCTTGGAGCATAATGTATCTCTCCGCTGCCTTAAGGCACCTCTCCTTGAATAGGAAGAATGGGCTCCAGAGGTGCTGCTCTCTCCACACAACACTATGTAAAGTTACAGTTTAGGCAAGACAATTTTAATAAGCTATGAGTTGGGTGAGATATATCTCAACACCAGCTAGTAACCTCCGTCTGTGGATAAGGGGAAACCCACAATACAAGCTGGTATCAGAACTACAGATGAACTTAATAAATTCAGCTACAGGGGAAGGTCACACAACTTTTTAGTATTATGATTACTCTTGCTGTACTTCTATAACACTAAGGTGTAAACTCAAAAGATCTAACAAATTTTCTATACTTTAAAACACTGGAGGTGAGGGTTTTTTAAAAAGAAATCCACATGCTTTTGTGTGCAACACCTGCACAAAGTTCTCATTTATAATTTAGATAGAAAAGCAGTTCACAAATCATAATGAACAAGGTCTGAATAAACACAGCAGAGACTTATGTGCAGGGCATAAAATGCATAGTTAGACAAGACTGATAGCAGGGTTTTTTGTTTGTCCCTATTATAATTTTGTTAGAAAGATTAATCCCATTCCAGACAATTGATAGTATTTGAGACATTCTGTACAGACAGTTCAACAACTATGTCAACAATTTCATCCTTGGCAACCTCAGGCCCACTCACAGAGAAAGAGAGACCTAGAGGGAGAGACACACCCATTTTTGGAAGAGCATCAGAGCCAAATGGATTTCCCATCACAAAAACAATTCATGAGGGGCACAGGGTTTGTTGTTGTTGTTGTTGGGTTGGGTTTTTGTGGCGGTTTGGGGTGGGGTTTTTTTGTTTGTTTGGTTTTTTTGTGTTTGTTTTTTTTTTTAAGAACAAAAGAAAAAAGTCAACTGACATTTGTTCAACGAAATGCAATACATAGAACTGGGTAACAAAGATGCATTATATTGCATCAATTTACACAATGGATTAATCCTGCCTGGTAGTGTCACATGCACAGTTAACCATGAATATTATTAAGGATCAGTAATAATAATAATAATTTAGCTGGTCAGATAACTTGATCCAAGCTAATCTTATCTGTTAAAATGGCAAGAAAAGGGATCTCTCTATGAGGTTGATAATACAGTAGTGAAAACCAGAAAGTGTTAGACAAGCATCCGTTGCAAATTTGTATGCTCATGGGCTGTGTTATGCCCCAGATCCACTGTGGGTCATGAGATACTTGACTGCACACAAGGGGCCAGTGAAGTCGCAAGGATTCAACTGCATAAAGAAGAAAAAGAAATCTCTTCAGTGTAATTCCCACAAGATATTTATATTCAGACCACCACATCAGGAAAACCTTCTAATGGCCATAAATTTGAATCCACATGCAAAAGCCCACAGAGACATCTGGGCAACCAGTAGGATTATCTCTGACAAATCACTTCTTTTTATAGTCTGTGGGTTTAGATTTGTGGATGGGGCTTTAGAAACCTTTTGCACAATACAATGGTGATCAGCACCAGATGTGCAGAGAAATGAGTAAAAAGCAGTATCTTAAAAGGCTTTCAAGTATTGTACCTTCCTTTGATGAAAAACAGCAAGCAAACAACAACAACAAAATCTCTCTTTACATCCATTAAAAAGGGCAAAGTAACAAAAAATGTTAAAGAGAAAAAACTTGGCTTAAACCTTTTTTCCTTGTTACAAAACACTGACTCTTTCAAATGAAACTTTTTTTAAATGTTCTGTGTTTGTTTGTGGTTTTTTGTTGATTTTTTTTCCTCTTTTTTTTTTCTCTGAACTGACACGATCCTTTGAAGCAAAATTATCTGCTTTCACGCCTTGGTGAGACCCAGGCCTTTTCAAGCAAATATTGCTTTATTTTATTTTAAGTTTCTAACAGAGCAAAAGCAGAGTCACTGCAGAAAGAAGCAATGAAACAAAGGAGGACGACGTTGATGGACTTCCCAAGGTCGCTGCAGGTGCCAGACAATGGTTCCCAGGAGGGGAAAATATGGTTGTTTAAAAACAAATTTGGTGCATGTGGCAAGCGTGGATGTTTCCCCGTGAGATCCAAGGTGACATGTATGACGACAGACATAGGAAAGGAGTAAGGGGAAAAAGGGAGAGGGGAGGGAAGAAAGGACGAGGAAGAAAAAGAAAGAAAGAGAGAAAAATAGATAAAAAAAATTAGGTCATAAATATAGAAAACATAAGAATCAAAGGTTTATTTAATTTCGTAAATTAAAATGGCTAAAGGTTAAAGAAGAGCATTAGCACATTCACACCGACAAAAGGGCCGGTTCAGAAGCTCAGCAATGTCCAAAGCTGCAGAGCAGGGTCCAAGTCAGGGTTTACAGGGTTCGCAAGCAAATGAGATTAAAAATGATGGAACAGAAGGCTAAGCGAGAAACACAAGAAAATGGTTATCTGGTATTTGAAAGGACAACACTTCCTTTTACATATGAAAAAAAAAAAAAAAAGAAAAGCTTTTGTGTAGCAGACAATCCACCTGCCTGTCCAAGTCCTTCCCCCAAAGCCTGTGGATAACACTTGGATAATAGACCCAGGTGACTAAAACCCTGGAGAAGCAAGATCATCTCAGGAATACAGGACTGACTTTTCCATTTAGCCTTCCAGCTGCTTGTAAACTACTCTAATGCAATTATTATTATTACTGAAAAGAATACCCTTATCGTTCCAGCTACTTTAAGGACACTGTACAGATGATGGTAACAAAGAACTCTACATAATAAATAGACATTTTGCCTGCAGGAAATTCCTAGCTATTACTGTCAAGGAGAGCAATGCCATGTTAGAGGCATTGGCTCTGACTTCTCCCGTGTAGCTCATTTTGAAATCAAAACGTAAAAGCTGATGACAAGAGATGCTAAAGGAAAGTAATACACAGAGCCTCTTCCCTACTGCAATTTGGTGTACTTGCCTTCATTTCAATAGAGGCCTGTGGACTGCGTGTCAGAAAAATGTAGCCTGCTCTTTGGAAATATTTTCCCCAACATTACTAGTTTGGGGATCAGCTCAGGGAACCAAAGGGTCTGGAAACACCTTGGAAGTCCTAACAGAAACCAGTGTCCTCTACAAAATGAAAAAACCCTAGAGAAAGAGTCGCAAATCCAGCATAGCCAGCAGTAATCATTTCACTGCACAGTGCTCTACTTGCCCCTGAACCAGAGCGCATTCTTTCTGAGAACCAAATGCATCCATCTGTTGGGTCAATCCTGCAGCAAATTTGCACTCCGAAACGACTGCTTTTCAAAGTGCTTCTGACATTTCCAAGTGCAACATTTGAGTGGCAGCCTCAAATCCTGATTCCTCCTATGCTTCGCACCAGACTGTGAGAAATAATTTCAGAGAGGCCAAAGAAGTTACACCTGTGATAAAACTGGGCTTCCGCCCCCCCCCATTTTTTAGAGGGTCCCTCCTGCCCATGTTACTGTTGGATTTAAAGGGCTCAGTGGCATCTGGGCTCATTGCTCCTCCCATTGCCATGGGCTGCAGTATGAACACTGTATTCCAAAGACAACAGCATTCTCAAAATTTGCTAATACACCTGTGCAAGACATCCCAGCTGTCCCAGGTAGCTTTGTTGTCCCATTGGGCATGTAACAAAGGCTAAAAGAGAATATCAGCACAGGAAGGCAACAATGGTTGCACACAAAGGAGTGCGGAGGAACAGACTCATCAGTCCTTGTAACTTTCCCTGGGGAGATACATCACAGTGCAAAGGAACCACCTTCTGCTGTTGCCAGCCTACCGCATTTGACTGTTCAGCTCTGAACTGACCTTAAGGCACTCTTTGCCAAATTACCCTCACTTTCTCCTGCCACATCAGTCACAGTTGTCCTTCAAATATGTGAGGGTAGTAAGTATTAGAGCTGTTGAAAATGAGAATCAGAGAGTAAGTTGCTTAATGAGTTACTGAGGGTTCTTCCACCCAAAACTACAGCCTTGTTCAAACACACATCCCAATCTCTCTTTTGCCCCATTTCCCTCCTCCTCCCTACCGTGCACATTTTTCAAGCCCCAACCAACTAGGTCACTCATTTGTATGCTTAACAACATTATCTGGCTTAATCAAGAGGAGTTTCAGCATGCAAACTGCACAAGGTCTCAGCTGTTCCTTCAGACAGGAAGGGAGTGGGCACAGTGGGGGCAGACCAAGGATTGAATTCTCAGGGCAAGGGAAAGACTGAAGAAAACTCTCTAGTTATTCTGAAGAAAAACATGAGACTGAGTTAACAATCTAGAAGACAGAATGAAATCAAATCACTCCCCTCAGCACCAATCTTGGCATGAATATGCTTAGCTCTGGCTGTGCAGTGAGGACTTATCTTGGCTGACTCATCAGCTTTAAAGTTCGTCCATCTGCCTTTAACCAATCAGGACTTTAATTTATGTGTAGTCCAGCAATTTCACCCTCGAGGTTTTGTTTGGTTTGGGGTTCCCCCCGCTCCCCCTTTTTTTTTTTTTCATGTGCACTACTACTATCTGTGTAGAAAAGTAATACTAACTGTCCTTTCAGCACCTTCCAGCAAACCACTAAATTGCTAGCATCTCAGCTAATAGAGTCTGCTTGGTTTTTTTAGCATTTATGCTTCTACCTCACTTTTTAAGCATACTAATAAGTATAGTCTGTCTGCAACAAGAGTTTCCAGCAGCATTCTAATGCTATTTAGTTACTTTTCCCTAATGCCCTACCCAACATTAAAACAGCGCTGTTTTAAAATTACTGTAATTTGATCTCCATTTCATTTATTAAAAAACCTTCAGAGAAACCTTTTAACCCCCTCCCTTTCCAACCGCTAGCAAACTTCTTATGCTTTTATTTCTCCAAAGGCTGAGCTGGATGGACAAATGAGCAGAAAGCAAGCCCAAAGCAGATTTAGAAGGGAAATCTGCATTGTGAAAAGCTTTGCCTCGGAGATTTGAAGGGTCTCTTTTGCTTTAGTTTAAAATGGGAATCCTACTTTCTGGTTTCAGAAAGCATTTTCTATCCACTGCTTTTCTCATCTGGCAATCCCGTTACCCTGATACAAAAAGCCAACATTCCTTGTAAACAGTCAGACAAGGATTTGTCATGTAGCATTCCTAACGGTGTATTGCTAATGCTGTACATACTGTAACATGGACTACAGTACAGGTATGTACGTGGCAAAAACTAAGCTTTGGATGGGTAACCAACTGTGATAATGGCTTTAAGCAAGCAAGTTGTCAGGGTTACTCAGGCACATTAAAGGATGCAGCACTGTTGCATTAATTGGAAGCAGAAAACAATGGTAAAGCTTATGTCTGCTGTACCTGGGATGACAGTAGGCTGAGCAGAAGTTCGGAAAGCATAGTGAGCTGGTTTGGACTTCCCTTGCTGGTTTTCAGCTATCACTGAAACCTCATACTCCGCATTCCAGTCCAGGGACTTGAGCATGACGTGGTCACTGCCAGACGGAAGTCTGATCTCTGGTTTCCATTCTGAGGAATGCTTCTGCAGAGCAGCGAGATGACAGGCAGGGATGGAAAACACAGAGCACAACATTAGTAGCCAGCTTTGAGAACACTGTAATGGCTAATTAACAAATGCAAAAGTGGGGAGGTTTCTACACAAGCCAGTTCAGGGGTGTAAAACATCACGTGCTGTTGGCTCTAAGTGGAGAGGACAAGAGATACTGAAGCAGCCTCTTTCCTGCTCAGAATCCTGTTTTCTGCAGCGTTACCACACCTGAAGAAAGTCCCTCAGTTCTTCGTCTCATCTTTGCCACATCACTACACTACTTCCATTTCAGGGGGGAAAAGCTGTAACTTCTGTATGTCTGAGCCCTGCAAAGCACTTTAAGTGTGTTCTTTCATGCCTTAGTATGTCAAATTTAAACCATCTGAGAGACAGAGATGTACCTCTTACCACAGTCTGGCCTTGCTTACCACTACCATTCAAGAGAGATTTTAAAAGGTGCATACAACTAGTAACTTTGCTAATTCCTATTCCAGTTTCAGGGAATCCAGATGTACGTTCCACCCAGACGAATTTGAAAAACCCACTGCCAAGGTACCTTGAGACAGTCTTAGGCAGCTTTCTGGGACTGGAGTGTGCCTATAGACTTTTCCATCTCTCCTGGAATTTATGATTCTGTGATACTACATTATGCTTTTGACATTCCAAAGACTCTCCCCATTCTAAGAAGCTCTAAGTAACCTACAATGCACAAAATGATGGTGGTAACGAATACTCTTGGGATTTCTAGACTGCAGTGCAAAGTTTGCTCTGTGACTTTAAGGATTGTTCATTTGTAGCACGTAGAGAAAAGATTACTAATAGCCAATATGGAATTAGTTCAGCACCGCATCTGCCAGCCTCAGTCACTGAGAAAGTGTCCCGCTTCCTTAATAGGTGGAAAGCTTCCATATTTTAGCTCAAACACACTGGTACAGCTGAGCTGCCCCCGGGTGTATTAAGACTGAGCAAGCGTGCAGACAATAGAAAAAAGCTCTTCAATAACTTCTAGCAATTCTTTCTGCTGCCCTGAAGAGCTTCATATTCTCGTTGACTCTCTCTCAAGGTCCTATTCCTCAAGGACGTGCTAAGCAATCTCTCTGACTGGGTGTTCTTTTTTTTCCTCGCTGCCCCCCCCATTTTCCCATCATAGGAAAAAACATCAAATACCACCTAACACAAAACAAGGGCCATGTTCAGCTTACAACAATACTAGCTGCTCATCACATAGATGTTCTTTACCAAGACTGGGGCTAGATGTTTTGCTCAGAGAATCATGTACTTTGCAATCCTGGGTAAATTTACAATGAGAGCTGATTAAGTTAGGCCTAAAGGAGAACTGCTTCCAATAGCATCTCTCACTTTATTTGTGTCTATACTGACTAGATTGAATGTTTTATTCAATAATCTGCAAAATAATTTGGCAGTGACGCACCCATTACTCAACCAAATATGGCCGTTTCAATGACCAACAGAAAGTTATGATTAGATACATGTCTGAAGGTGGGCAATACTCTACGCTATGAACGTCTGGTCCCCAGCTATTTGAGTTGTTGTTGGCAATCCCATCTCAGGAAGTATTTGAAATGAAATAATGCTAAGTGCATCTAATTACCATATGCTCACAGTTCTACAGAAGACAGCATGGAAAAATAATCTTTATTCATAGTCAAAGTGAAAGGAAAGAAAATGAGACAAAGATTTTGTATGTTGCTTCTGTGCACGTCATGTCTCATACCCTATACACTTCCATCACACCTGCTTGGCACTTATTCCTGTACTGGCCTACATACAAGATCTTAGCTTCAGGATTGTCTGCCTACATAGCGAAGCCTGAGTACTGAACAGGCTACATACAAATCAGGCTTGAGTGTCAGTCATACTTACAGCTTTGTATTTGATCAGATAATGTCTAATTGGGGAGCCACCATCATCCTGCTTGATAACCTTCACTTTAATGGAGTTTCCATCTTCTCCCATCTGACCTTCCAGTTTGGGTGCACTCGGTTCCCCTGAAACAATGGTGGATTTATGTTTAATTGTAAAAAAATTAATTAGGGAAAAAGTACTCGTCAAAATCAGAAAAAACACTTCATTATACTCAGCTGCCAGGGCATCAGCCTCACTCTGACCCAGACACAGAGGACATTGTGTGTCCAGGGTACAAATACTTGCAAGACTCAAGTATTTCTTGCATTTGGTAGTTTGTTTTCACCGATACAAGTTACCATTTTTGTGTGTGCCCAAATGGAGTCGGACACTAAGTGAAAAAGACCCCACCCTTCCCCAAGAATATCCTAGAGCAATGACCAGTTCCTTGCTAATTTTTGTTGTAAAACATAGATATAAACGACCTGGAAAATGTCGCGATAGGGTATGTGGCGAACAGGCAGGCTGCTCCTGTGAAGCGTAGATGTAAAGAGCATCACTGAAAAGGGACATTATGTTTGTCATACAGACCTGTGTTTACACGTCAAATGTTGTTTTGGTTTTATAGTTGCTAGATCAGAAACTCACTGGTGTGCTCACTTAAATGAGTATGGAAAAAATGGTACAGAAACACAACAGCACATCTTTTCACTCAGCTTACACTGGTGTAACTAATTGCAATGAATACAGGCTGGAGAGAACGAGACCCCTTCACTCTTCTGTAATAACCATTTTTAAAAGAAAAAGCTATCATTTCCCACTTTGCACCCCTGACATCAGCAGAAAACTGAAATGTCATTTGCCTCTGCAGGGCACACTGATTTACAACCCCACCCTTTCACGTCCATGTGTCTACAACTGCTTTTTCTAGCCAATTCCTCCATAACCTGCACACACAATCTGCAGAGGATGGTTCCCCAATCCCAACTCAAGTACGTCCTCCTTGTACCTTTACTATTACACCTCTCCTAACAAAAGCCAAATCCACAGATTTTCCGATTGCATATTTACACACCCGCCCTGCCTTCAGAAATACTGCAGCAAATTGCTCAAGAGACATGCTTTCTCCTTCCACTTTTGTATTACCCCAGGAATCAATTGTTTCCTGAACTGCTCTGACAGCCTGTAAGTTTACTATGCAAGAGGCATTATTACCTATTTATTTGGTTTTGTGGAAAAAGAAACCCATCAACTGAACAACCCCGTTCCCCAACAACGTAAGTATCAAATTAGCAAAAGAACTTAGATGATAAAAGAGCACTGGTCTCTCTTTTCAAAAGTGACACAGACCACAAGAGAGCTCAGATCCTGCTAACTTTGTGTCAGTGCCTGGATGCTTGCTTTACTCCATTTTACAGAAAGGCAAGAAAGGCTCAGGTTCCCCTATGCCAATCCTCATCTGAGATTGGAGTTGGAGCTATTATTTCTACAGCCCTGAATTGTCCCAAGAGTTTAAATGCTAGTCATAGTCAGTAAGACTTGACAAAATTTATCATAAATCTTGCTGAAGCTTACTAGGTCATTTTACAGTACTTAGTGACTTCTTTAGTATCAGCTCTGTGATGTAGTCTAAGTGCTTAAGCCATGAATTCTGGGCTTAAAAGCCTCTTAAGAGCTTTTGACCATTTTAGCTGCTATTTTCTGGAAGCTATTCTGCCCAATTTCTTCATGCGTAATTTGAGTAAAACCAACACTGCAGTTATTTGTGAGTTAAAACTTACAAATCAGCTGCAGTTGGCAATTCCAGCAAACTCCTGAGATTAATTACGCTCTGCTGGCTGGTCTCATTACAGGGTCCTAATTCTTATAGGTATTTTATATAACAATTGAAGTGGTTGAATGTTAAAAAGCAAAAAATTCCTACACCTCTGTTTAACCACATTTATGCATATTTTATGCATTTTGGAAGTATTTCTATTTATTCATCTGAGTGGTCAATAGCTCAATTTATAGCTGACGACAGGAAATGTATATACCGAGAACACAGCAGACAATGCACGTCCTGTGTTTTGCTGTGCACCTTGAATCTAAATACACTTCCCAAATGTTTGCAGCCCCAAATGTTTGCACAGGTTTGCTAACGCTGAGCACACACTTTACCATGCTAGCTCAAAGTGACTTACAGTTCTGCTAGAGCACCTCTGTCTTTACTTGCAGTGTCACTTGTGGTTTGGACAACGGGCTTTCTTGAACACATGCTCACAGATACACCAAGATGTGGTGAAATACGATTTAAAGAAGAATCAATTCTGAACGTATCCCAAAGAGAACAATACCAAAACTCTGAAACAGTGACATTCGTGACTTAAGAGCCTGAATGTAACCAAATGAGAACAAAGCCAGGACACTGAAGTAACATTTGTGACTTTTGAAAAGCTCAGCCTGTTGCCTAGAATAAAACTTTTAAAAAGACTTAGTTCCATTGCATTATACTAAAAGTGAAAGGAAATAAGCAGCCAGTAGTTGTATTAAGATCGACTGTGAAAAGTAACATCAGTCATGGAAATTTACAGGAGCTTCTTTCAACCCCCAAAACATTCCAATTCTAAGTCTATTCTGTCTGGATTTGTATTCAGCTATGAATGGAGAGCACATGCATTTCTGACTGGCCAGAGAAAGCTTAATCTTCCAATATCTTTCAAAGTTGATCTTTGGAAGTAATTTGAAGCCCTGCCCGCTCCCCCTTCCCCTCCAAAGAAAGAATTCAAGCACATTTCTTTTGTGAAACATCAATAAGAACACTGCAAGACTTAGACCGAAACAGTAATTTAAGATTAATTTGATTTTCTTGCAGGCTAACACATGCTCTGTCTAACATACCAACTGTTCCACAAAGGCAATTACAATCCACGGATACACAGAGCTCTTTGATGTGATACATACATTTGTGTTTCACAACATAGTAACTTCACTTAAAGATGTAATACGGGAATGCTCCTTTTTTCCGTGTTATATTTTTCTCCTTTTTTCCGTGTTATATTTTTCTCTTCTAAATCCTTGCCTCTGCCCATATCCCCATTACAAGACTCCCACGATATGAGCTGCACACTCCAGAGCTGTACTCCGCCCTGTGACAGGTTTCCCAGTGACTGTACATTGAAAACACAAAGGTAGTGTTCTCAAGGTGACCATGGAGCTGCCCTTGCATGGGCCTCTTACTGCGATTTGAAGCAGAGGGCAGACAGGAATAGGGTTTCCCATTTATGTTACAAGAGGTGCTATGTACTCTGGAGTTCTCCTAGTTCACATAGTATAAGGCCATTCATGTCTCGAGAAAGGACAAAAGAATTTCGTGTTTGACTGATGACCACATTTGCCATCTACTGTCTAGACAAAAGGTGGATTTTTATCTTTACTGCCAACTAACTGAGGCTGCATATTTGAAAAGCTCTTCCCAGACCATGTTTCTCCTGGAACTATGAATGCTGAAAGCATTCATAATGCATATAAAGCATTGCAGACTGAAAATTAAATGGGAACAAGCAAGTTCTGGATGAGCAGAAGTACCTCACCTAGGCATACTGAAAATATCAGATTAACTGAGCAATTATATTTTTTTCTTTCCTCAATCCTAAAAGACAAATATCACTGCAAACGTTAGTGGTTTTGACTATTGAGTTGTTTTGAGTCGAAGAAGCTGTTACTGCAATAATTGTGTCAGGACTATTAACCAATAATTAAATGAAACCAGAAGCAAATGTCTTGTTCTATCACTTTTTCACACAAGAAACTCACTCCCAGTAACAACTGGGCGCGAGGCATTCATGGCTACTTATTTTGCTGGCCACTGAGCCACTTGACACTGCTGAAACATTTATAAGCAGCAATGCTTAACTGTTGCCATATTTGTGGTAGACTTGATGAATGGCTTCACTGATACCTAGACAGTACAAGATCAACATCTCCTTGGTACTCTTCCCCATCCTCACCTCAGAGAGATAATTAGTAATAAGTAAAGAGATCTTGAGGTGATAAGGGAACACTGTACTTAGAGAATTTGACCTCTTATCTAACACAGGCTAGAAATTTTTTCCAGTGATTGAGCACCAAGGCTAAAATGTGAAGGAACATCCTTTGGAAAGATGCTCATTCTTGATAGATTTTAAATGTCAGAGATGCTGGTGTGCCTTATACACAGCCATTCCAGTGATTAATTACCCTCTGCCGAAACTTTTCTTCACTTTGAATTGTCTAGTTTCTAGCTCCCGATTCCTTTCTTCTCCAATAGTTTAAATGCACTTCTGCTCTGAGAAACATCCTCTTCAAATATGAGAATATGGACCACTCCCAATGGCTGAAACCCAACAGGTATAGCAGTGCAAACCCTGGTGAAGAATACTTTAGTTTTCTCTCCACAAATGCATGTCATTTAATTTATCTTAAGCAGAAAGATGTAATCCAGATACGGGGCTGTAAAATTAGAAATGGGTTAGTGTGTAGTTTCAAACAAAGGAGGAAGAAGTTCAGTGGGAAAAGTTTAGTCCAGCAGAATCAGCATCCCTATAATGAGTCAACGTGTCAGTAGCTGAAGAGAAAAGGTTGTTGTCAGAAGGTTAGAGAAGAAACTCATGCTCAGAGAACATGCATCCTCCCTACAGGATTAGGGTCTGAAAAGCAAAAGTGCATCACAAAGGTGTGCTACGTGCCTGGGGATCTCCCATTTACACTGAGCTGATGAGACACATTGCAGAAATCTGCCTGTTCCACCCATAAAACGTGGGATCCTTAAAGAATCCCCCTTGTGATGCTGCTGCTTAGCTTATTGAGAGCAGACAGCTTTAAGCATGCCAGACTTCCTCTGTATAATCATTTTACAAACACCTATCTGTTTAGAATTCACTCTGCTGCAGAAGGAGGGATGCAGGATCTTACGATTTCGCTCTATGGTGCGACAATGCTGAGAGATTATGTCTGAGCCAGATGGCACCTTATTCAGCCCAGCAGCAAGAGCATCAAGTAATGCAAGTGGAGCTCCCTGGAGGGCAGAAGATAAGTAACTTAAATTCCCACCCCTATGCTTTACTCTCCTTGAGAAATGGGATGGATTTCGCTCAAAGATGTAAAGTTTACAGGTTTCATCCACCCTACATACTTTGTTAGAACCTGACTACTTCCACTGATTTAAGCTTCACCCATAAGACACTCTTCAGCAAAGGAATAAAGTAAACCAAATAGGTGCTTTACCTATGAGAAAAGCTAATAGAATTTAAACTATTTTTGAGTAAACCTTCTCTGGAGCTGAATTCAAGGGAGCTCATGAAGTCCTATATTTTGAAAGGCAACTCATCCGCTCTATGAAGGCTCTTCCAAAGGCACCATTGCCCAGAAACGACGAGCTGTGAATTAGATAGCCTTCAGTTTCTTTAGTGCCTTTTAGGAAACTAGCTCTGTTTCTGCTCTCACATCTCCTGTGGCTCCGGGGACTTACTTTTTCTTTCCATTAACTCTTCTTTCTTTGTCTTTACAGCCACAAAGAGGTGCATGAAAAAAAACTAACCAGACTCGAGCTCTTCATTACTTACCTGTCCAGATCCCTCCCCACGTTCCTTATGGCTGGCTTTGCAAGAAACAATAATGGCATCAGGAAAGACTCCTGCTGCATTGGTTTGCCTAATATCAGATTTTAGGCCAGAAACATCTTGCTGGCCAGTATGAGACACAAGACACTGGGACTAGGTGGCTCCAGCCTTGCAGGTCCTATCTTTCTAGGAAGCGGCACAATCATTTTGCTGCTTTCCATGAGGGCTACCCAATTGCTGCACTGTCCTGGATTACAGTGCAAGTCCCAGGAGTCATCTAAGTGTTACTGCATGGTCTGTCTTTTCCAGCAACCAAGACGGTAACTTTTAGAAAGGAAGCAGCCAATACTTCGCTCTGATAAGAATACAGGACAGTACATGCATGAAGTGAAGCGTTATTTATGATAGCACTGCCCTGTTAGGGTATACATCACCGGTAATCCAGCGTTAAGCTCAAGAGATCCATTCTTTGGGCTTCAGATGTAACTCATAATAAATCTGACCAACTGTACTTGAAATAAGGCTCCTGAAGTCTGAATTACTCCCTGTTAGCTACTACACATGATGTGAGGGTAGCTAAGGACAGTGCGCTGAGCCATTACATTTCCAAATTATTTTTTATCCACTCCTGCTAAGCCATTAGCACCAATAATCTCCTGCTGCAGGGAAGCAGTAAATGTTTCTTGGTATCCTTTCACCACTGTTTAATTTATATTCAAAGTGCTTCCTTGATTTAATACTAGTCTGATGTAGTTGGATTTCAGAAGCAGCTAACTTTTTAATTATCTGGTTTTCAGAGAGCTCCACAAGCACCATGACTGGATGCAGCTGTAGTGAAAACTTCAGGTGGGGAGAGAAGAGAATATGAAAAAGCAGCACAAAGTTTTCCCTAGTCACAGGGCACTGAATGCGTGCTGGACCCTAGAAGCAATAGCAATGCAGATGACAGAGACCTTTTATCGCATCTCTTCTCCGTTCCTATCAAACGTGTTCCTTCTGCCCATCTTTAAAAAACAGCTCGAATTGGTTACTAGACAACTGCAGCACCTTAGACTATGAGCTTAAATCCTTGCCCAGCTGGCACTGAAGAAAGATCCTGCATCCTTGCTGTGCTTAGAGAATACAACTGCTATCTATGGTAATTTCTGCAACACATGAGCAAGGAAGCAGCTGATTTCTGCAATCTTTGACCATCGTGTAAATAGGACTAGATTGTGACCTACAGTGTCACAATTTGAAACAAACATCAGCCATACCTATGGAAAGTCTCCATGAGTGGTAAATATACACAGGCGAGAAAGAATAGGTAGAGTCTTCAGAATGCACACAAAAGAAGCAAACAGTGACAGTCAAAAATAAGGAACAAAACCAGAAGAACATGCAAAAACGAGACAACCAAGTCTTCAATCCTCCTGGATTTTGACCAGAGAGGGAAGAGACTAGGGGAAGAGAGGCTGCTTCCATGCATGCAGTCATGTGGGAAGGTTACTGGTGTTAGTTTTGTTTTCCTGGCAAACCCCAGCCTAAATCCTTTCCTGGTGGTGGTCCAAGACAATAAGGTGATTTCAGAATTCATAGACTGAAAAAAGCCAATTGCTTCCTGGTTTTCAAAATTATTTGTTTAGTTGGGGAAACAGAAAAGCAGGAGTTTCCCTCCCTCCCCTGCTTTAGATTACGCACAGAGTATTAAGTGAAGTTGTAAAAATCACAACATTGCAGAAATTGTTTTCGTTACCACACACCTTACTTGGAGACTGATTTCATCTCCATAAGCTGCAAGGGTCAATCATTTGCTCCTTGATTTCATGGAGATCACCAGATACCATAACTGTTGCTGGTAAATGAGTTCAGATTAAATCCCTTGCCAGGTTCTGAGATACCGTGTGGGAGGAATGAGGTGCTCTGGCAAGAAAAGTGCAACAGTACTTCTGAAGCAAATTGCGCAAGTCTAGCTCCTATCATGTACTCTCTGTGTGCCTATATATACTACTTTATAAAAACATAGTTCCCACTCTAGCAATATTTAAGTTTTACTTATGATAGGAAAATGTCTTTCTTAAGTCATAATGTGACATGTTTGCCAATAACTGAATTTCAGAGATAGGGAATTTCAGATCCTTTTGATAGGCTACTAAATATGTATAGTGTGAGAGTGTGCGTGTGTGTGTATCTATATAAACATATACTGTATAAGGTCAAAATGTTGCTAAAACAACAGGAGACATGGTGTTCACACTATCTGAGCATCTTACCCACAATCTCCCATCAACTAGCAGGCTGTAGTTGGCACACTGGTATCTTGAAAGGCAAAAGGATTTTTGCCATTGGTGTTAACACCAGAGAGAGTTTTAGAACCTTACTAGGACGCTGACTGTTGGATTCTGATAGCGGAAGAAGCAAATGACTGAGCCACATGATTTTTGTCTCTTTTTTTCCCCACCCCTCCAAGTTTTTTCAAGCTCAGTGTGGAAGACTGAAGTTGAGTTCTTCACATGCAGACAGTAGTGAGCGACTTCTCCAAAAGGCTTGTAGAAGGATTTTGGAGTGATGGAATTTGGAGATCCCCGGTCACTGACCAGAGGGGAATCCTCACCCCAAATCTAGGCAACCAATCAGAACAAAGTATTTTACCTTCTGTTCACCAGCGTGGACGACATCATCAGCACCATGCAAGCCACATGACAAAGTCACATGATACGCACGCACATGATTGGTTGAAAGGAAAGTGGAGGAGGTCACATGGAAAATACAAAAAATTAAAAAACTGATGTAAACAATGGGCAAGGGAAAAATCAACAACAGAATTACAGACTAAATAAAATAGAAACAAAATTAAATTAGCCAGTATATATCAGAAACACTGGGGAGACAGTAAAATCGCCTGGAAATACAAGAATATTAAACCATAGAAAGCACTGAGTTATGACCTTGTGAGTGTTAGGCACAGGCGCATCACTGCTTATTAATACCAAGTCAAAGAAGAAACAAAAATTATTGTATGCCAGAACTTGGACAGCTGAAGGAATCCACAAGACTGTTGGATACAAGACTGCTGGAAAGAAAAAGGGAATACATTGTTATTCAGAAACAGTCCGGGCAGCAGAGGCGAAATGGTCAAAATCATAGCCCACGCAGTTCAGTGAAGACAAACCTTGGCATTTCATATTGATGTATTCTCCCCCCTCTGCAGAAACAAACGTCTTCCTAAATATCAACAACAACAATAACTGAAAAAGAGAAAAACCTACTACGTGTATACATTCCAAGGAGAGAGCTTCCTATCAAAGAGCTGCAACCAGAATTTGGTCAGACTGACAGTTATCACTCAGAGTGCACAAGCTCCGTCCAACACATTCAGCCTGAAGATTCAAGGAATGGCATGAGTCACATACAATGAATTACACTGATGATTTCATGTGTGGAAGGGATTTTTCTGTCAATGAGGAGAGGAATGAAGTGCTCTGCACTGGAAATTAATTACAAAGATGGCACGAGGAAGATACCTACTGCTGAAAGTTAAAAAAGCGTGCAGCCTGTATGACAGGGGAATGGAAAAAACAACCCCACCAAAAAAGCAGTCAGTTGTTGGACTGGAGGACACCACTAACTCCATGCTCCCTTTCCCTTCCTAAATAACTATCTATTTTATAACTTGCATTTTTCATGATTGTTCCTCTGTCTCATTTTAATGAGACTACTTCACAGTGCTCTGGTACTTCCCTATTAATTTGGTGTAAAAAGAATTAAACACTTAATCTTTTGGATGCTCGTATCTGACAAGATTAAGGGCATACCATTACTGGGAAAAGAACTGATGGTACAAAACGTAAAATCAGTTTGTTACATCTAAGCTTTCAATCCATTATCTCTAGTTATAAATGTAGACTCATGGAACTCTAGGCAGGTTCATAATGAAGGAGGGAAGTTTAAGAGTTACTGTCAGATTGCCTGGAAAGGCATTCGGTGTCTTCTGCTCATGAGGAAACATATTTCCAAATCCCCAGCAAGCTTAATATAACATGATATTTAAAAACAGGCAAGAGAGGTTGCCTTTGAGATCACTTCCTCCTGAAAGAAAGCTTTAGTTAAAGATCAATGGCAAAATTAGCAGTATAAATATAACCGAACGCTACTTTGGATGAGGTTTCTAAGACACAGAAGACATTTGGAAATACTGTCTTTAGCTTAAAACCTTGAAATTCATCCTGTTGTCATGGGTAGAAGTCAGGTAGTCAGAACACTGGTGGTCTTCAAGCTTGCAAGAGGAACGAGGCCCTGGTACACATAGGCTTCTATTCACAGGCAATGCCTAATGGGAATCCGAAAACACAAGGGCTTTCATAGTCAGCTCTGTCTCTCTCAGGACTACTGGACCAAGGAACCCGATAAAAATGTCTTTTATAGCTACTGTTATTATCAGGGCTTGTTAAGAGATACGGACTGTTGACCAACTTACTTGCAGACCATATTTTTAAAAAGCATGAAAAGGAGAGATGCAGTTTTGTCTGTTCCGGGAAAATGCTTCTCCCTAACTCCATAGCTAACTAGATCTTAGATTAGAGTGGACTCTGAACATTAAATTCCTTTGGAGACAGGGACCTCAGCATTGTTTGCCTTGAGGCACTGCAATAGTAGCTCTTGGATTCTGGTTGGACATAGGCAGTGGCAGAGAATATACACATCTGTACTTACTTCCTCGTAAATCTGGAATGAGTGAAAGGGAAAGGAAAAAGGAGTGTGAAAGACAAGTGAATTAATGAACAGCTGCTATCAAACTTGCACTTTTTATGTAAATAGGCTTCCCACACACACGTCTATCTTACTATAACAAATAATTGGTGGCCAGGCCCATTTCTTGGGGAAAGACATTCCAAAGCAAAAAGAGTCACCAGCTCCTTGGGATGCCCATGTGACCTTTTTCCCGAGACTGCAACCTATTTTGAATTAACTGGATGTACTATGCAAGATAACGCAGCTTTTATAGGAAAAACACCCCACTTGGCTTTCCACCTGCATGTCTCTTGCTCAGTGTCCTCCACCTCCCTTATCCTGCAACTTTTGAACTTATTGGCCAGTATCTATTAAATATGACAAAAGTTCCTATAGATTCTGGAAAACCAAGAGACTAGATAGAAGACAGACCCAAATTAGTACCTCAACTGAAAAAAAAAAATTTTCAAGTGACCTCAAACATTGTTAGGCAAAACAGATTCCACAGTGGAGAGAGCTGCAAGAAAAACTTCATTACCGCCGCTGATACGGAACTATTTATCCGAGCAACCTAAGAGGATTAAGTCAAAGGAGATACATGTTCCTAAACCTCTCACATGACTACAGACATCTCCCATATGGTACTGATCACATGAAGTCAAAAACTCACTAAAGTCAGTGAAGAAACTCTCTTCAGCTTCATTAGATTTCAATTAGATCCATTGTTCATTTTCCTGACTTCATGATGCTACACAGCAGCTCTCAATTTCTAATTGCTCTTGGTTTCATTCATTTAACCACTGAGGTTAGGTTAGGGTAAGACACGAGATCATTTAGCAGCAGCATCAAGAATTAAATGATGCAAAGTTATAAGAGCATCTGCCTTGTGCCAATGCCTTTTTATGCTGTTGAATATAGCATATTCATATGCTGCAGGACAACTTAGCATACAAAAACCCAAATGTGCCTAATATTTGCATAAATTGACTATGTACACAAATGACAACGAGGCCATGAGAGGTCAAATCTGCTTTTGCTCAGTATAAGAGCCTGAACTGCGATGTAGGTGAAAATGGAAACTTTTACCCTTAAAAAACCCAACATCCACCTCCCCATCCCCAACAAAAAAAGCATGGAAGATGTTTATTGTGAACTAGCTCTTAGTATCTTTTCTGGGTAAGAAGACCCATTCTTTTTGAGGAACAAAAAATGTTCCGCAAAACATTAACACAGCATTTTTCCTCACAAGTGAAGCTATCTCCTAGCCCCACATATGAACAGCCATAATGGAGTCTCTGCCTCCTAAGAAATAAAATAAAAGATTATTAGTACACCTGCTGGTTGCCACCTTTTCCCTGCCCTTTGTGCTCTCCACCCCACCCTCCAACTCTGATTCGAATTAAAAGTTCTCTTCAGCAATACAGAACCATTACCACTTCAGAAGCATCAGGAATTATGGTTTGGCATGTTGTATACATGAAAAATACTGCAAGAAGGAAAGCATTTGTTGTGTTCATTGGCAGATAAAAGGACATTTCATGCGATGCATAAGACCATGGAATGTGCCAGTCATAAATGCAGTAATAATTTTTTTCTTTTAAATTCCTTTGACAGTTCTAGACTAGCCATACTATCCTCTCCCTCCATCCCAAACCCCCAAATAATCACATACTTCATGCTTTTAGTATTTGCCATTTAGAAGCGATGAACCCTTTCTAACCCACTACAGGTAAACACACAGGTCTTTATCTTAAAGGCCGTATTCACAGAAACACATTATGTTATTGCAAATCAAAAGAAAAGCATTTGGCTTGGTAGAAATGATTAGTTGTTCAAAACACTCATATGCACTGTGTAAATCTATGTCTTCCTTAAGTGTTTTTCCTCATCTTCCAGGACTGCGTTGCAAATATTTGCTTGGCTTTTATATTGGCACGTGATTGGCTATAAATCTTCTACAAGTAGGGATTAAAATCACACATTTGATACATCCACTCAGCATCAGGAAGGTGGGTCACTCAACTCTTAACAGCTAGCCTAAACCAGACATTTCAAAATGGTTCCTTTATGTACAAATCAACTAACGTACGTTTTAGCTATTTTTCCTTAGACTGCTCAGATCCAGCATGGAAGCATCTGCTTACCTGACTCAGTCTCACTAGGAATGGCTATCTGACCAACAAGGTACTGAGCAAGAACTGAGGGAATCTGAATCCAATTCCCATTTCAGATACGGACTTCTTGTGAAGTCTTAGACCTCTTTAATGCAGGCAGGGCGTCAGTGGTAAGATGGGGCAATGCTCCCTCTCCCGACAGTCCTCTCTCCCGTAAGATATTCTACCTCCCGATTTGCATCTTCTTTCAACATCCAATATCCATAGTTGTAATATCAACTGTACCTCCCTAAATGCACTGAAAATAGAGCAAGGCAAGTTAGCAATTAGATTATTTAGTCCACATCCCTCTTGCGAAGGCAGCTTTGACACTAAAATCACTAATGGAGAAAGTGAAAGGAAAACATTCCTTTTGGAAATGAGCATTTAAATTTCTTTTCTCCTCCCTCTTTATCCCCCTTTATGTTTCTTCTGAATCTTTTATTTCCATCTTTTACCGCATGCTTGGTAGGACGACAGGAAGAGGAGGAAGAGTGGTACCATGCTGGGTTCTTAACAGCTACATGCTCACACAACACATTAATGCCAAATTGTTGGTTAACAGACATTAAAAATAATGCGGTATAGCACTTTAATTCCCTTGATAGAAGGGCTACAGCATAACAAATAGCACTCTGGACCAAAGGGGAGTAGTTCCCATCTACTCACTTGGTGGCCTTGAGCTTTCGGATTCAGCAAGAGCCTGAGTTGCTATGGAAACATGAAGGATACATAGGACATGTAAAAGTAAAGTATATCATGTAAATAAGTTATAAGAGGCAGGGGCAGGGGTGATAGAAAGGAAAGAGAGGAAGTCTAATGAGGAGAGTGTGAGAATGATACCGAATCCTTACGGCAAATGTGTATTACCTGAAGAGGCTGCAAAAATTGCGCTCTGCTGCTGCTGTTTTCCAACCTCTCTCCACAGGGAGAGTTGTGCTGCCAGATGCAGGCCCCTCCAGGTGACAGGGAAGCCAGTCTGCACTGCGTGGTTCTTGCAGCAAGCTACGGCTCCTGTGGTCCCTATGATGCTTTTTCATCCTGATGAGTTTTGAAGCTCTGAATCCAATTTCAGAGACAGCTACAGCATTTTTGCCTACTTTTGGCCCAAATAGCAACCTAGGTTGTTGCTAGCCCATTAAGTACTGGAATTTCTGGGAGGCCCTCTAGAGCAGTACCCCATTGCTAGCTTTTGCCCAACTACAGAAGACAAAGAAGCAAGGACTAATGAGAACTTACCCTCCTGATACACCGTTCTTTCTCACCTCCGTGCACTAGGGCCAGGGTACAGGCAGAGAGGAGGAAAAAAGATCTAACAGCCCAACAAGATGTGAGCACCCTTGAGAAATAAGGCAGTTTTGAGAGACGCTGACAGACTGAAAGCCCCTTGGGAATGCTGCTAAGCACTCCACTCCCAAGAGCAAAGGCAGACTGTACAAGCACTGAATACAAGGACGACCAGGACAGAAAGACAAAGAAGAATGTCTCTACTTCGAAAAGTCATGGGAAGAATGCGGCATGAGACACACTAGCTGTGAGGGATTTCTCTACTATTCTGTATAACATCTTTGAAGATGTTATATACCAAACACGAAAAGAATTGTCACTGTCATGACTTTGTGACTGAGCAGAGAACTACAGCTAGAGAGAGGGGTACATCAGACATCTTGAGAGGCTGGAGAGCAGCCCTGTGGAAAGAGATCTGGGGGGTTGGGTTGATGGCAAGTTGAATATGAGTCAACAGTGTGCTCTGGCAGCCAAAAGGGCCAACCGTGTCCTGGGGTACATCAAGCACAGCATAGCTAGCTGGTCGAGGGGGGTGATTGTCCCACTCTGCATTGCACTGGTGTGGCCTCACCTTGAGTACTGTGTGCAATTTTGGGCACCTCAATGTAAGAAGGACATCAAACTATGAGTGTGTCCAGAAGAGGGCAACCAAGCTGGTGAAAGGTCTCAAGGGCAAGGCTTACAAGGAGCAGCTGAGGTCACTTACATTGTTCAGCTTGGAGAAGAGAAGGCTGAGGGGTGCCCTCATCGCAGTCTACCCCCTCTTAAGGGGGGCAGCGGAGGGGGAGGTGCTGATCACCTCTCTGGTGATCAGCGATAGGACACAAGGAAATGGAATGGAGCTGCATCAGAGGAAGTTCAGATTGGACATTAGGAAAAGGTTCTTTACTGAGAGGGTGGTTGGTCACTGGAACAGGCTCCCCAGGGAAATGGTCACAGCACCAAGCCTGTCGGAGTTCAAGGAGTGTCTGGACGACGCTCTTAGTCATATGATTTAGTTTTAGGCAGTCCTGTGAGGAGCAGGGAGCTGGACCCGATGATCCTTATGGGTCCCTTCCAACTTGAGATGTTCTATGATTCTATGAATTCCTTTTCCTTCCATGGCGATATCAGTGCTGCTGGTGTGAGGGGAGAACAGAATAGACCCTTGTGCGATTTGCAGCCTAAATCTGATTACGCAGATTTAAAAAAATGATGAAGCAGGATATCAAGAAATGAATTTTCTTCCACAGCTCCAGAAGGTGTCTTAGTAACAGGCTTAGGGAAGCACAAGCCATTCCCTGCTGATCCCTTGAGTATCTTCTGCTCTATTTAGCTGAGAAACTAAACTCTTTATTTGCTGCGCTAAGTTGATTTCAGGAAATTTAGCTTCACACTACAAAAGCTGAGCGTATCCCATAAGACGTCCCCAAGAGCGGAACACAAACTGATCAGAAATCTTAATGGCAAATGCCAGTGACAGCAACCAGCTTTCACATGGGCAGGGTTTTACTCTACATCTTTTTCTTGATCTCTCTCCTTCTATGAGTCCAGCATACCTGGGAGCTGTCTGTGGCTTTTTTCTGTCCTGGAAATCAAACTTATGCTTATCAGTAGTTCCTCTACCTGAAGATTCAGTTTTCACTCAGGGAGGGGGAAAAAAAAAAAAAAAAAAAAAAAATCTCTCTCTCTCTCTCTCCAGAAAAGAAGGAAAACACCCAAGGATGTTAGGCAGACTGCACCACACTCAGTGAGGAGATGCATGCAGAGCGAAGCAGAGCAAAGACAACAGCCTCTTCTGCCATACTCACTCTCTGCTAAATGGGAGGTGGGTGCAGCAGTACTTGCTAAAGAAAGAGAAAGGAAGGTGAGGAGGGGAGTTGATTCCTGTTAAATACTGCCAAAAGATGGAAAACTAAAAAACAAATTGGTAGGATTTTGTCAGATCAAGCCTCTCTGGACATAGAGCACAAACAAAGTAAGGGCACTTTGCCAGACCTGCATTTTGGATCCTCTGTGAGTTCTTGCTTTAAGCCAACTGCCTCATAACACAGGATCACTGAACACACACCACTTCACCAGCGTTCCCAGGAGTTCAAATCAATGCCATTTAAGGCCAGCAGAAGTGCTGGCCAGCACTGTGTGTATGGCAGCAAAACGCGGCCTACATGCCCACTGTTTTGGTGAAGGCCATTGCTAACTATCCTACTGCCAGCTTAGGACCGGTAGAATTTGGGGATTATTTTAGTGTTCTTTTGTTGTTTTGGGTTTTTTTTACATTAAGATATTTTGATATCAAACCCAAACACACCACACACACACACTCTCTTGTGGTTTAACACACATTTGGGTCCCACCTGCACAACAGCAAGAAACAGCTGAGGCTCAAAAAGAAACTGTTCACAAGGTCTGTGTGCAGCCTTTGTTTGTCTTAAGGAAATGTAGAAAAACAGCGAATTGTTGGGATGAAAATACAAACCCAGGTCAAGTTAGACAGATACCCTTCCCAACCCCACAATTCTCATCTGTGCTAGTATGGTACATCATTATCACTAATTACTTGGGCCTTCATGTGCCTCTAAGATAGAAAGAAACTACTTTTTGCTTATTGATGAAAATTTAAAAAATCAAAATAATTACAGACGTATTCTAGCAGGCATTAAAAAATGGAGTCAGTTTTTACATTCAAGTAGAAACTTTAAAAAACAGGGTAAAGAAAACTAGTTCCTTTGGCTAGTCTGAAAATACAGCCTTGGCTGGTGTCAAAACACAGTTTTTACATTCTTTCCTGTGATCTTCAAATCATACCAGACCTGGGGACACCCAACGGTTTCCCGATTTTGACTTTGCCCACAAATAGGTAATATTGTGTGACTGGAATTCCAGCACAGATGAAAAAAGGCATTTCTGTTGTGCCAACAATCTCTTCACCGTTGCTGCAACCCAGTTCGTGATCTGGGATGGGCTTTGAGAACCCCAGAGAGCAGAGAAAGAATTAGAGAACCAAATGCTCAGAAGGATCACAGCTGCAAAGCATAAATGTGCTTGAAAGCACAGCAGCAGAATTTAATTTGTAAATGAAGAAAAATGTTATAGCCCACAAAGAAGGAAAGAACAAATTGAAACCCTACAAGGGAGCAGAGTTAGGGACTACAGACTGACTGATAGCAGTTTGCCACATTGAAAAAAAGCAAAACACTCTACTACAAGTGTGGTTTAATGTTCTTCAAAGCCACATACCTGTCCCCAAATGGTGAACATGAGGCTTGGCTGACAGATCTGTTGATGTGGCTGAAACAAAGCTTTTAATGTTCTTTTTCTTCTCTTCTTAATTGGATCTTTTCCCTTTTCCTGTGGTACTGATCTGCACAGAGACTGAATACCTAAGCCCTTATCTCCCTTGTGTATTGTTAACTGCGTCCAATTCAGAAGGGCCTACCAAATCATTTGCCTGATAGTTATAATACTAACCACAAATAACTTCATATAAGGGATATATTACTTCTACTGAAATTAACAGGCTCCAAACAATTTTAGGCAATGGACTGCACATATGTTCTGGAAACATGGCTCCCACTTGACTCTCTGTAACTACTGCAATTTGCAATTCTGTCTATCCATCTGTCCATTCATTCATCCATCTTGACTACCAATCCATTCATCCTGTTAGCGGTCCACTAAGTCCAAGCTTTCGTATAATACAATCTTTAAGGAAAAATAGCACAAGCATGATTCAAGTCCTGTAATTAGGGTAAAAAAAAAATCGTTTCTTCTTTTACTTCAGATTCAGAAATCTCAAAGAATGCAACAGCAGCTTCATAAAGCTTTCCCATGCAATCTTGGGAATAACAACAGTTCACCACAAGGACACATACTTTAATAAATAGAATAATGGTCACTTAGATAATGAGGTTTCTTTTAGCTGCCATTGATTAACTCTGATTTGAAAGGCACAAAGCTATGCAGCATACAATGTTTCACTGAACCCAACTGACAATTAAACATATCCATCAAATCCTTCTAACTCATTTTGCATTGGGAAGGGGGAAACATGCATTTTTTATTTAGTATGAGGTTTATTTATTAGAGTATACTATCTACACAAGTGCTGGAAGACTGTCCAAAGACTACTAACAGTATAAACTATTAGTGAGAAGAGGCAAAAAACCATGGATTTTTTCTTGAAGTTTTTGCTTTCAAAATTGTGAAGATATTAAAAATTCTGAAGTTTTTGGTTGACTCTTAATTGGTCTAAACCGGATCTGCAATTTAGCTAAAACTTTCTCCTGTTTTTGTTTGTTTGGTTGGTTGGTTGTTTTTTTTCCTGAATTATCTACATTTCATTAAAATTTGAAAATTTTTAATTGATTCATAAACATGAAGCCTTCCACTACTCCAGTCTGTAATCAAGAAACTATTATTATTAGACAATCACTAAATTAAATATTTGAATTGCATGCTTTACAATAAAGACAAAGATATTAACACCTACTTCTGTTCTTAAAAAGAGCAATATTACCCCTAGTAGGATGACTATTCTAGTGTCAGTCTTGTTAGGAAATGGACAGTACCAGTTACTTCATTTCGAAAGACCCTGAGAGGAAAAAGGTACTAGATTAAAAGCTAATGTTATGTATGTTAGAGGAACACAAAAAGAGAGCGAAAGAAATGCAGAGAGGCACTTACGTGAGTGAGGGATGCCTGCAGTTTTTCCATGGGTGGAACACAGACAAAAAGAAAAGACAGAGATAGACAAAAAAAATAAAATGTAGAAGAGGTGAGAAGAGGAGATAGAGAACATGGAGCTGGAAAATCAAAATACCACCAGCTGTCTCAAATCCAACCCTAGGGAGTGGGGTAGGTTACAGGAGTTGTCACAACACACTGGACATGAACTGTGAGGGCTGGCTTACTGCACAGGGCCTGGGATTTCCAAGCAACAAGGCATGTGTACTGTCCCATACTGCTCAGCAATTCTGGTGAGGCAGAAGTTAGCAGACAAAATCAAGACCATGCACAGCTCATAGGGCCTCAAAGCATGCACATACATGGGCTAGGAATATTGCTAACTCTGAATTCAGGAGAAGGTCCTTCATAGTGTTTTCAGAAGAGCTATGAAATGGGTATACAAGTATGGGTGTGATGGTGGGAAGAAGAATAGGCTGTAGATCTAAATGCAAGGGTAATGGGAAAGAACCACCCCAGGGGTTGTGGGCAGTTGAATACAGATCCTAATACTGGGATGAGGCCGTGTACAAAGATAAGAGACCACCTCTCCTCTTACCTACTTTTGTCACATCTCCCCTACCCACTCTACACTTTTTTGTCCTCTTTCTCTCTTTCCTGTCAAACACCACCCCGTTTTTTAATTCTTGCCTCTTCTGTTCCTGGTTGAAACAGGAGGGAAAGTGTCAGGCCACAGCAGAGCATCCTGCCATTGGAGTAGAAGTTTACCCATGTAAAGCAGACAAGAGGCTGTGGAAATCACCTTACATGCTGCATGGGCATCTTAAAGCAGTGATTTGCAGAACAGAAAAATACTTGTCCCTCCCCTCCTCCTTCCACAGTTCATGGCCAGTCCTATGCTGAACCTTTTAATTTCCGATTTGCAAAAAAACCTGCCCTGCAACGCTGACATTACATTATCTATGACCAACGCCCTTCTCAACTTGCTTTTTCTTGTTAAAACTCTCCATTGCATAGCCCCTTCTCTTTGGCAATACAAAGTTTATACTAGTAACCCAGGGCTCAAACTAGTGCAAATAAAATAGCTCCTCTGCCTCCTACCTTCAAAGATGATTTTTAATCAGTAATGAAATTCACTACAACTGAAAAGCACAACAAAAACAAAGGGCGCAGCAAGGTCTGCAAGAGAAGAAGGTGTCATCCATGCATGGCAGAGATTCCCTGGAAAGATGCAAGGAAAGAGAACCAGAGAAGCAGAGGGAGGTCTCAGTTTTACTTACGAACTGGTTGTGTCTTGAAGTCGGATGGCAGGCTAATCTCACCCACGCCCTTGCCATTGACCGCAGACAGTCTCACAGAGTAGCTTGTTTCAGGTTTCAGGCCAGTAATGGTGATCATGCCCTCCACATTTGCTGTTGCACAAACAAGGGAGGAAAAGCAAAGAAAGGCTCAGGCTTTAAATCAACAACAAATGCCATGTTTCTATCATATACTTTTTGCTATGCTCACCCCATGTAACAGAGCCCTCTTCTGGGCCCAGCCTCACATAAACAGTGCAGACAAAGAGAAAGGTCAGAGCTTTCACCTCTGTGTCAACCAGCTGATTAGAGAGGTGTATTGCCACAGCCTCTCTAGAGGGGATGTAGCAGAGTTCCTGGTAGACACCAGAGGGCATCAGCCCTTGGCCTATACCAAGGAGCTCCCTGAATAATGCTCTTTAAGACCACTGTCATGTGGGGCTCTGACTGTAGTAGACATACCGCCTAGAACTGCTCATCTGTTGGGCTGCATGATCCAAGTGAAAGCAAAGCCCTTAGCAGGAGAGAAACCCATCTCTCTCCTTTAACAATCTATAAGGAGGTCAGACACAATGCAAGAGATGGAGAGAACCTGCTGTGGGGCCATCGTGATATGAAGAAAGAAATAAGCTCTATTTTTCCTGCACAAACACAAAGGGAGAAAAGAGAAAAATAAACCTGACGCTAGCTATGATCACATCACTCCAGTGGGGACCTAAAAGAAGAATTTCCCTTCCAGCCGGGATTGGCAGTGGAATATTCAGCTCCGAAACAGAACTCTCCTCTTCATAGTCCTCCCAACTCAAAATTCCTTTGGTTTACTGGACTTAAGGATATATTTAAAGCAGCGCGTATTCCTATAGATTACTATAACGAGACAGGGTGTGATGGGCGTTAGACTTGCTTCTGGAATAGGAGGGTTTATGTTCCAAGGGGAACTGAAAGGTAACTAAAGGGGCTGACAGACTAGGCTTGAAAAGCCTTCTGTAGTAAGCACACAGTCATTCCCCAGTCAGCAAGTGAAACCTCATTTGATACCAGGCACAGGGCTCTTCACCTTATTCAGACAGGATAGTGTGAACAAGGAAGGGATACAGAGATGAACACAGTACTACAACACACACTCTGTAGGTGGAGAAGGCTGGTGCCCTGTCACACGTGTAGAGCTGTCAGCACAGTGGGGCCCTCGTTTCCAACTGAAAATTCAAGGTGTCACTGCAAAGCAAACATTTAAGAACTTGTCTGGGGTCTTAATATAGGAGCTGAAATTGCAAAGCTATGGAACCCTCCACTCTGGCTTTCCCCTAAAGGAAGGAAAGTCTTTTGAGATGCAGGTGGGGGAGGTAACATCTTGTTTTATAATCCTACCTTCTTTTGCATCATACAACCTCGAATGCCATTCTCCCTCGCCCAGTGCCCTCCACTCTGCTTTGTACTTGAGGATGGGCACCCCGCCGGTAGCTTCAGGCTCATCAAACTCCACCTGGGCAGTACTGGAATAGGGCTCCACTCTGTCAATGGAAGGAGAGGACGGAGTATCTGGGGGAGGAAGGGAAAACAACCAGTGATACAGAAGACAGCGGGAAACAAGGATCCCCAAATCCAGTGGCAAAGAAAACAGAACACTAGGAATATCAAACACACCCTTGTCACCACTTCACAAAGGAGAGGAGAAGGGTAGGCCTGAGGCTCCCCTCAGGAGGGGAAGGCTGTTAAGAGGGCTTTTAAGAATGCTAATTAGACAGTGCAAAGACCTTTATCTTGTCTCTCCTCTAAGAGGCTAGAGACTTACAGTACCTTCTTCAAAAGAGGACAACCAGAGCAGAGTAGCAAGAGCATCCTGGATGCTATTCTGCCCCTACAGTCTCTTCCATAGGGCACTCCAGTACATAGCTTGACGACCATTCCTAAATCTGTCTCTATGGCAGCCCTGACAGGACACCAGAGGCCCTTCCAGTCTATCATGCAGTCAGATACTGGGCCTCTTTGGCTGGTACACAGTGCTCTGAGGTTTCTGTCTTGCACTACCTGTACTATTAGGGATATTTTGCTGATTTTGAGAAGCACACATGCATGAATACGCGCACATATGATGGCTGTCAGAAATCAAAGATCACAGCTCTGTCAAAGTATACTGGAAGTGCAGAAAAGAGTGAGACCCTTCAGAAACACTGAAACAGAGATACTGAGGAACTTGTTATCTACAATCCATCCCAACGCAAAAATCTATGAACAGTCTCTCTGAAAGTAGAAGCTGGCTCTCCTGCTACACCACAAACACAAACCAGAAAAGAATGGTCACTCTGTCACCTCAGCTCAAGGGCTGCATATGCATTTCCTTATCTCCCTGCCTGGGATGCTCACCTGCCTGCACAAGAATGAACTCTGAGGACTCCTGGCCAATGCGGTTCACAGCAGTGCAGTTATAGTTCCCGAAGTCATTTTCAGAGTCTGGTGTCACCTGTGGAAGGAATGAAGGCTCATGCTCGGATCAGAAAACCCTTTTCACTCCATGAACGTGCTCTGCATTTTGCTGCAGAGAGAAGCCACAACAAAGTACACATGCTAATACTCTGAGGACTGTCCACAGAGGGGAGAACTGCAGTGGGCAGAAAGTCAAAGGTAAGGAGGGGGTGGTGTCTTCTATTACCCGATTTTCTTAGCATTTATGTGCCAGAAACACTACACTTCTTGTCTACCAACAAGGTGCCCTGACAAAGGACTTAACTTCTTCAACATCAGGAACATAAACTATTTGATAGCACTGAGCCTTCCTGGGTGCATATGCCTTCTCCCCTCCTTGCTTTTCCTCACCTCCAGGTAGCTTGCTGATGGAGTGTTGTAGATCTTGATGTTGCTGTAGTTTGAGCTGGGAAGCAGCTGTCCATCCCGGAACCAGGAGATGACAGCACTGGGGTAAGCAAATACCTCACAGGTGATGTTCACTTGATTCCCTTCCCAGGTATAGACAGCCACAGGGCCCTGAAGCTTAGGAGCATCTGAAAGACAGACACATTTGTGAAGGCAATTTGAGCCAGAAGATCTCCTAAAATAGCCCAGCCTCACTTTAAGGATCCCTTGGCCAAGGTCCAGTTTAATGTGGCAAAGGGAATCTAATCTAGGAAATGGGAACTGCCTTCTCATCTGGGGGATGGGTGGTGTCTTTTACTGAAGGACATAAGGAAGAAACCTACTCAGTCCCAAAGGCTGCTCCTAATGCAGTGTGGGAGGAAGAGCGGACAGCATGCTATGCATCTGGGGAAGTGCATACCAGGAAGTTCTCTTAGGGAAGAACTCTGATGTACCCAATAAACGGGACTGTGGCAGATTCACGGCCCATAATCTTCCCAAGGTGCAAACAGCATCCCCTCTGGAGCAAACATTTGCACATATGCATACAGGAACAGGTCTCCAACAAAATTATTTCAGACTGAGTTGCTTCCCATGCCCTCTACCTAAACGACACACATTTCCCTAGCTGTAGGTGCCTCAGCCTCATCACAGGAAAAGGAAATCAAAAACAGTCCCCCCTCTAAACACATAAACACCCTCCCTGCCCCATCCTCCGCTTCTTACACTGCACTTCAAGGTACATGGCTCGGGAGTCCTGCCCGATGGTGTTGCTGGCTGTGCATACATATTCTCCGGCATCTGTGTACTGAATTTCTTTGAGAGTCAGGGATGACACCCGGGCATGGCTACGTACTACGATGCGCCCATCCGGGGTCTGGCAGGAAAGGAAAAGAGAGTTAGAGGCTGAGCTCTGAGCCTGTGGTGCAGACTAAAGGGACAGGAACAAATGCAAGTCTACCAACCCTCTAGTGCTCAGGACTTCAGAAGTGATCACCTAAGGCCAGGTGAAATCATAGGCAGAGAGGCATTTCCAAAAGCAACAAGAAAATTCCTTGTCACATAGGGCCAACTGCAGTGATTCAAAGCACTCAGGAGAAGGGAGAAAATGAAATGAAGGATCAAAGTATCAGATGCTACTCGTGTCTGAGGACAGCTGGATAACATCAAGCTTCTTCCCAGAATGAGATCCAGCTCTGGTTAAAAATTTTTGCCAGTATGCTCTTGTAGAAAACCTCCCCGACAGCAACTGTGTTGCCGCTTGGAGAATTCAGGCCTTCCTCTTCTCTCGCTGATACTTGTTTTATTTCAGTGTCCTTGAAATGGAATTAATAAGAACAGATACAGACCTCGGACCTGAATCAGGCACAATGAAAGCTCCAAACTTTCACCTGAACGTGACACTGAAAAGAGCAAGGTACAGTGAACAGGGCAAGAAAACTATGTCACCCTTCTAGAGACAAGGCTGATTCAAGGTCTTCTGACGCTTCAAGAAAATTCTAGAGCAATCTGCATTGGTTATATGCCAGTTTAGAAATTGCTCCCACATGCAATCAAGTGTGAGGATGTCAATGACAGAGACAAGGAATGTAAAATCCAGGCTACCTTCTGCTCAAAGGGACGGCAGCCACCCAGCGATCCCGTCCCACATCACTTTTTTTTTTCTCTCCAATTTGTGACCAAAGCCCAAGTGTTCTCTTAATACATGAAGCGCATAAGGCCATTGACTCCTCCCTCCACCCTGGTGCTTGTGCTTCAGCTTGGAAGCTTTAAAGCACCAGTTCTCTCATCTTGTTTCCAAAGTGGCACAAGCACAAGTGAACAAATTAGGTACTCTCATGGCCGTGCCTGCTGCTGCAGCCTGCCACACTTAATGCAATTAATGCTCCAAGAGCATTAATTTCCTTGGAAGATACAGGACAAGTACTGAGATTATGAGTAAAAACCCTGAGGACATTAAACAGCCACATGCACTGAGCTGTAGCACAAAGTACATCTCTGGTATCTCAAGTGGTCAGATCCTCTGACCCTGAAGCCTCTTTCTGTTCTGAGCTAGTGGTCTCAATCTCTGAGACTGATGAAGTTTCTACAAGTAAATGTGATTACCTCTGTTAGTTCTGAATATTAGTTCATTTCAGCTAGTCAAGTTTCATGTGCACAAAAATAGTATCTTTTGATGACACAAAACCAATTATATGTATTTTTCTTCTCTCTTCTACCCTGCACACAGGTCTACTGCAATCCCTGACCAATGCCACAAGCTACAAACTCCACTCCCTCTCCTGTGCTTGGTCCCTTGTGTTGCTGGGAACAGTTCTTTATTTTGTGTACATGTCGTGTTGTGTGCATTGTTTCCTAGAACTGGGGGAGAATCCCTTAATGCGACATTAGTCCACTGTGGTATCTTACACAACCAAATTCTGCCTGTATCTATCTTCACTGGCTGACTATATTGTTGTCCTTTTGTCTGACTCGTGATTTGACTCCAAAACCCAGCTCACTTCTGAAACTACTGCAGTAGGATCCATAAATGTCAAGACTGCACATCTGCAGAGGCTCCCAGCTTCTTTTAGCTCATGAGTTGGGTGAATATTCTAAATAGTCTTCTCCATGACCCCACCAGCAGGCAAGACTATAAACAAGGCAAAATACCAGCACCTGATCATTACAGCAAAGGCAATTTTACATCCAGTGTCACCTGCCTTTTCCCCACTTTGTCAAGATCTAATACAAACAAAAGAGTGCTAGGCAGTCACAGTAAAATGATAACTTTACAAGTAATGCAGCCGATTCTGAAGATGCAAAAGGCACAAGTAAAGAAAAAGAAAGATCAGGAAAAATACTCCAAAGAAGAGAAAAATGCCTACCCAAGAAAGCATGCTACTGGTTTTCTTTATTCATATTTCAGACCATCAGATGTTAACAATTCCTGGCTATTAGAGACATAGGATAGGTAGAAACTTGTGAGCCAGATGTGGACACTTGCAGTAATCCCTTTACCTAGCCTCTTTGATTTTGAGATTTTGGATAAGAAAATGCTTCATAGTAATGGGGAGACAACCTAAGGGACGCAGGCAGTAACTCATGCCATAGCAACTGCCACTCTACAGAAAAGGGTATGATGATTCTCTATATCGCCAGTTACTACAACTTATCCTGAGGTGTTTTCCCTCCAAATTCTGACAATGCCATGTGGTACATAGTCACTATGTACAGAGCTGGCCTAGATTTCAATGCTTGTGCCAAAGGGGAAGAGGAGAGACGAGTAGGAAATGCATTCACCCCCCTTCACCTTTTGGATTTTTCAGTCCTTTCACAAACAAGTATCCATGACTTAATTCCACACAGTCATATCTTGTCCTTGTCCGCTTTCCACACGGTGGACATCATTACAAAACAGTACCCAGAAATCCTGACCACAGCTACAAATTGCAGTGAAGGAAGACGAGTGGTCTTTCCTAGCTCTGTGCTTGCACTGCGCTAACCAGAACTCATCTGCAGCTCTTAATATTTGTAAGGTTGCACTAATTCCTGGTTACCAAAAAGGCATCACCAGTTTGTGGTGTAACTGAGGTATCATTTTGCTTGTAGCCGAATTTTTTAGCATCTGTTGGTGATAATGTGGGGTGGGTTTTTTTTTTTTTGGTTAGCACATACTGCTAATATGATTTTCAACAATTCTCCAGTAAATGCAGGACCAGAACAGTGAACTGAGACATTATGGACTGAGCATAGTAAGTAGAGCTGACTGTAGTTTAGAGACAGAAGCAGGCAACTGCAATTGTGCCTCTAAAGCAAGGAAAGCAAGATTTAACACCCATATATGCTGTTATGACTGAAGCTCATAGAGACTTCCTTAAACTAGCTGACGCATTCGTAAGAGTAAAACACTTAATGCCAAGTATTCACTCAGCTTCCTGAGAACTGAACTCCCTGCCGCTGGAATATACTGCTAAAACACCCCATGCCAGCTATTTTAAAGATACATCTACACAAGTTGCAACAATAAGCTTCAACAACATTCTCGCAGAACCCCACTTGGGTATTTTAAGACACAGATGATGCAGCTACTCAAATTCCAAATTCTTCAACGCAAACTGCTCTGAATATCTGATGCCTTCACTGGCCACAATTCATCTATTCCAACAGATTATTTTGAAGTAAGAATGGGTAGTATCTTCTCAGCCCCACATGAAACAAAGGCAGATGGTGCTTAAGTTAGAGGTTCACTTTGTTTAGGCCACACCAGTCTCTACGGTTTAAGACGGCTTAAAAATAAAAAAGAATTCAGGACACCCCGAGCCTCCACAAAGTTGATCCTAAAAATACAAATACGAGTCACCCAGTTCTGATAGCTAATTTTGTTCTCTGACCCCTATTATTTGCTTGGAAACACACTTTCTGGTCCGTTTTGAAGCAAGAATGCTACAAATCAGGTGCATGTAAAGGTAGGTTATTATTATTGTTTTTAAAATACAGCACTGAATGTGAAATAAAACAGCAACTAACCACGTTTGCACCAAACTGAGTTACTGCATTATCCCACACCCCCTCACTGACCGTTGCAAATCAAAGACAAATAATAATTCAGCAATTTGGAGCATTTTCTGGAGAAATATAGCTTGTGAAAGATTTATCTGCATTGATTTTGAAATGGAACACGATGCAGTTGTCCTTTAAGAGGAGGTCAAACTTAAGGAGTACCATGAGCAAACAGATGAGTTGGCTGGAGCAGAAGACGCTATCTTTGGAAAAAAATACTTTCCCAGAATACATGCTGTTGCTAATTCTTAAAACTCTAGAAGAGAGATATGATTCACAGTGGTAGCATAGAAGAAAATGGTGAAAGCAGTATTTGTCACATTTTACATTTGCTTTTATTTTTAATTGTCCTTTTTTTAAAAAAAAAGTGACAACCAGAATTACTGACTCCCAACGCATCTAGTTTGCTCATCCAGAAATGCATTACTACATGCCAAGCAAATTCTAACTCTATAAGCTGTTTCTTTTATGTATTGATATTTAATTTGTTCATATTATTAATGCTAGCTTAGTTGGCATGGTTACTGGACTAGAGATTTGTTAAATCTGTAATGCTTAAAAAAAACAAAACCAAAAAACTAAGAAGTTTGCTAAAGATCTGGTAATCTTATACCTCTTGTTTCTCGGGCCGGGTCCACGAAGCCTGGAGAGAACAGATATAGAACACAACAACAACAGAAAAAAAAAAAGCAATAAAAGTTTATCAAAGATTGCTTTTAGGTATCACAGTGTATGCACCACATTGCGTTCTGTGCACATGCAGGCTCCAAGCTGGATCTCTCACGTGTGTGGGGTGATCACAATTTCCATTTCCCAATATAACCTCAGTTTAGATTTGCATTCAAAATTTAATACCCTATAAATTGCTCTTAAAATGATTACGCAAAGGCTAATGATACCTAAAGACTGCTTCTGGTTTTACATATCG
Source organism: Phoenicopterus ruber ruber (assembly GCA_009819775.1). Taxonomy (NCBI): domain Eukaryota; kingdom Metazoa; phylum Chordata; class Aves; order Phoenicopteriformes; family Phoenicopteridae; genus Phoenicopterus; species Phoenicopterus ruber. Next base: position 6,677,760 of record CM020237.1, on the reverse strand, counting down.
AGTGACTATTTCCCTTGTCACATCTCACCATTTCTAGAAACCTGTTCCCAGCATACTGGGGAAGTGATTCTGATGACCTAGGTCACTAAATTGCAAAGACAGTTACACAACTGGTTTTCTAACACTGATTTGTTAGCCACCCGCACACACTGATTAACATTAACACTCATATCGTTAATGCGATCATGCATTTGTACATGATTTTACATGCATGCTGTGCCAGGAGTAGCAGACCTTGAGCTGCAGAGCACTGAAACAGTACGACCCCCCTGGGCAGGAGACAGCAGGGCAGAACCTTGTGCCTCCAGTTGATAATGTCCAGCTCATTATACTTAGGGATGTGGGCACCCAATCTTTACTGAGCTTGGGACAGCCAAACAACAGGCATCAGTGAAACATGCACAAACCTTACCAATAAACATACATTTCCCATTCAGAGAAAGCCATCAACAGTGTGGACCATATTCACTGTGGCTCAGAAAGGCCAAAGTTGCTGGGTTCCGTTTTCCCCCTACAATTTTTCTTTCAAATATTTTTCTTCTGGTGTCTATTTCAATTGCAACTTGATCCATTTCAGTGCAGGAGTCAAAAATCACCTGCTAATATCACAGCCATGACGGCATTATTGAATGTGAGGCACAAGCATTGCTGACATGAGGATATAACAGCATACACAAGAGTGACATTACAGAAATGGAGATGAAAGCTTAGGAAGAGAGAATAAAAAACCCCATAGTATTGTTTCCACAGTGCTTCTAGTGAATATTGTGTACCAGATGTTAATACTGAAGTCTCAGACAGCCTCATTTTAGAATGTCTTTGATAAAAGCAAGTTATTTGCTTGTAATTAGAGGCCTGAGGGGTGAAGCGACCTGAGGAGAAGCTCACCAACACCTGCATGGGCTAGGACACTCCCATCATCTGATCACTTCCATGTATATCTATCCTGTTGTGCACAAGTTCCTTGAAAGCTGAACAGGCAACCATAATAATTCAGTATAATCCCTTTTTGATGTACCGGTCATTCTCTGTACCTGAGCAACCAGGCTAGCCAGGGAACTGCCTTGCTTATACCCATGCAAGTCCCCTTGCAATCCTATTCACTGAGTCTCCACAGTGGCAGCACAGAGGTATTTTAAAAAAAAAAAAAAAAAAAAAAAAAAAAAAAAAAAGGAAGCAAAAAGGAGATGTCTTTTTATCCTTTGGTGTTTAGTACCTGCCAACCTAGAGGAAAAAAACATGTTCCCACACTCCTAGAGTTTGATGTTTCTTTGTAATGGCACTCATGGGTGTAGGGAAAAAAGGCAGAACCACATTCTCTGTCCTGGAGAGTTTCATACTGACTCTCCCTCACCAAGACAAAGAGATACACAAGCTCTACTCAGCCCCATGCAGGGGATAGAGGGGGAACCAAAAGCCTCATGCATGCTAGCATCTTCCCTTCCCTTTGGAAGCAAGTTGTTAAATGGGAGCATCTTCAGTTACAAGAGAGTTCCTGGGAACTGCCAATGTAGTTTACTCCCTGGATCATTAAATGCAAAGATAGTCCCATGTACATCTCATGAGATACAAAGTACAACGCAAATTTGAGACAGGGAATTATATTCAAGGTATATTGTCCACTTAAAAGAAAAAAAAAAAGACAATCAGGAAATGAAACTTAAATTAAGTTTAATTTTGAAATGTTAGATCTGCTGCATCACATCTAGAAGCACTTTGCTGAAAGTATTGCAACAATGCTCATTTGCATCAGCAGACTACTTGGCTCTTCTCCATTTCACTCAATTTTATTTTATTTTTTAATTACGTCACTGCTAAATTTGACCTAGCATGAGCTGTGCAAGGGAATGAGTTCCTCTCATCTTCTGGTTATTGTGCCCTAGCATGCTGCTGCAACACTGGCAACCCAATGCTTATGTCCTAGCAAAGGAGCAATCCTTACCTTGCTGGAATTCAATCAAGTTGTTTTCATCTAAAGATTTCTAAATTTTTAACAACTTATCTGTTCGCTTTAGCTGCCAACAACATAGAGTTGATAGAGGCTACTGGTCAGTAACAGTAACCCAGAAAATAAATGGAAGGATGCGTTGGACCGTTCTCAGGGTAGCACAACGCAGCGATGTAATTCACCCGTCAGAGGGGTGAGCAAAAAGATAACTGTTATTCAGACAAGCAGTCACCTACTAAAGGGGCCTCTCAAACTCTGATCCATTCAGAAGTCAGACTTCTGCATTTTCCTACTTTAGGAACAGGGAACCTTGTGGGACAGCCTTGGTGGTAAAGGCCCAATAACACTATACCGGTTAAACTGTAATTAGGATAAAGGAGGAAGAACACCAGAGCTGATCTCTTTCTCTGTTCTTTAATTTCTTCATTCTGGTGAGAAAATGCTGACTTTATTTTTGATTTGCCATAGAGAAAATTGTAACGTGATGCAGGTCTTGTTAGCTAGCATAGGAGGCCAGACAGCAGTACTGAGCGGGATCCTACGTCACAGATACACCTCCAGCCAGCTCTGGCAAGATGTTAAAAGGCCTGCATAAAAGCATCACCTGTTACCCCTCCCATTCCTCACACACTGAGCTACAGTGCTGGGTAAGACACCTAGGACTGTCTCCACAACTGTTTCATGAAAGTGTGTGTAAGAGTAGTTAGCGATTGCCTCATTCAAAAATCTGACAGGAAACACACTCATCTCTGCACTAAAATTATAAAACTTGTATACACCAATACACAACAGATCAAAACTATATTTACTGAATCACAGTTAGTATTCTGCTAGAACAACAGAAGAAACGCATCGCAAAAGGGCATGAAAGATACTGAAGCTGATGAGGAGCACGACATACCGGCTTGATCAGCTTTACATCTGGTATCATTCAAAGAGAAAGCATTCCTCCTCCCTACAATGGCACAGCAATAAATACTTGAGGAAAGATAAAGCCAAACCATTTCAAATCATCATGACGACTTTCCGGGCCTGTTAGTTCTTGCTATGTTCTGCAGTAGTCATAGACAGGAATCTCAGACTGACAGGGCAAAAGTTTCTCCTAAATAGCATGTTCCTACATTCACAACCACAGTAAACGACATATAAGCATTTTTTTATTATTATTTTATTTTACTTGCACTCTCTGCAGGGCAGAAGAACACAAGCTGCCAGCTTACTAGTAAGAGGAAGCTTCCACCATGCCAGTATTGGGAAGTTTGGTCTGCTCATCTGTGTTGGTGTACAGTTGCCAATCATCTGATTTTGCTAGAGCACAGTCACAAATATTTACCTTTGCAGACCATCCTCAAAGCAAAAGATTGTTTGTTCAAGAGGTGCCACATTATGTAGACAGAGCCATAGAGAGGAGAATCTTTTGCTATGCATGCTAGGATATCAACAGGTCTCGCAGGGAAGCATGGAAATGTTGAAATAGTTGTGACATTGTCAGCCTAGGTGTTTGGGCTATAGCACCTCCTGCCCCTTGTCCACAAGCCAGACTGTCTCTGTTCTTGGACAAAGACTGAGGGGGGGCGGGGGAATCTCTAAGTCAGAGAGGGTTTTTTTTGTTTGTTTCTTTGAGGATTTGGGTAGGTTTTTCTGAAGTACTGAACGTTCATGGGAGTTAAGGCACCTCTGGACCTTTAAAAATCTGGACTGAAGTATGATTACAAAAGTAAACAACATGTAGCAAGACAGATTAATTCAAGTATCTAAAGCATATTCAAAAGCAGGGCTTGATAATTTTAAAAATAGTATTGTTTGCCCCACATCAAAGACTATCCATTTCCCTGTGCTATCCCAGAGACAGTAAGTGGATAGTAAACTGAATATATGCATTTGGTTGTACATGTAATAGAATGTTTATCAGTTATTTTGACCTGAGGATTTTCTGGAGATCTGTACCATTCACCTAAACTTATAGCAGAAGATAGAGAATGGGAAAAAGTAAAAAACAAAAACACAACACACACACACAGAAAATAAAATCCTGCCCAGAAAGCGCATGGTATACGATAAAAAAAACCCGAACCCAACAAAAACAACAGACAAAAAACCCCAAACAAATCTTTGCCCTGGAGGTTTGAACGAGTACATGAGACACATGGTACTACCTCAAACCTTTGATTCTCGCCCATCTACATAAGAAACTATCAGAGCATTAACATTTTTCTTAATATTGATCACCAACTTAACAGCATCAAACAGGATATATGAGAGTCTCAAAAATGGTTAGCAGTTTTGCCACTGAGATCTTGTTAGTTTAATTGGGCTGGACAGATGGGACTCTCTGCAAACAGGCTCTCCTACCGACTTCTACTTGATTTAGTGTTATTTCAGTTTTTGTATTCTTCTCCCTCTGAAAGCTCTTTTCCGTGGCTGTGATCCAAACTCTAGTGCTAGAAGCACTAGAGCACTTAGCTCCTCCCACCCCTCCTAGGCAGAGAAAAGACCATGAATAACCTTATCCTGTCAAAACAGGTCCCCCAGTCATGCTATAGTGAGAGCCCAAGCCAACAGCTTTTGAAGGCAATGGAAATCTCTCTCTAAACATTGCAGGGATTTACACTAGCCCTCGAATCCAAAAGATGCTAAGAAAGAAATAAGCCTGGAAAACTTGGGCACCCTGATTAATAAGTTACACGTTAACAACATGGTGAAGAGCTGACATCATGGAGGCAATGAAAAAAACTCATTTAGGAGGCTATAGTGCAGAATGGCAGCTGTGTGCATGACTGACAGCGGATACCTCTGTCGCTTTGCGACTTTCATAGTCTATCAGCTGCTGCCTTCATATCAAGTCAGAACCCCTGGTATGCCTAAGTTAGCTGAGCCTTGAAGCATCCTGTTATTAATAAGCAACAACTCCTTACTCCAACTTTTGTCTAGGCTTTCTTTGGCTCTAAACTATGTCTCCTGATCACCTTATACAACCATTATGAACTATCTACAGTAATACAGCACATCCGAATCTTGTCTAGTTAAGGGGAATTGCGGCCAATTAAAAAAAAACAGCACTCTTTTTAAAAAGAAAACCTGCTAATTATTTTTACCTTTTAAGAAGAAAATGGTATTGACGTGATCAACAACACAGGTGAACACAAAGGCAGCCAGGCTTTTGTGCTTCACGTACATGCAGTATTAGAATACAATACAGACAGGCAAGAAGGAATTAACAGGCTCATTTTGGTCCACTGCGTCTTTGAGAGATAATACCCCACACCTCTCCACCTGCCACCCTCCCAGATCGTATCATCATCATGATGACAGCATGCACAACACTAGAATCGGGGCGCTCATTCCCCCCTCTCAGCTTGGAAACAGAAGGAAAAAACCCTTTCACAAGCTTCCTGTAACTGTAGATCCCTTTGGAAACTCCTCTGAGAAGCATCCAGGGCCTACTGCTTTTCAAGTTAATTCAACTCAGAGTGATACCAGCAGGAATTAAAAAGCATGTCCTCAGTTGTTATAAACTGAGATGGCTCTTGGTACAAAAGGACATCTATGGCATTACTTCAGCTGTGGAACTGACCCTTTAGCAGATATCCTGTGCAGGACTGCACGTGTGCTCACTTTAGAGAGGGGAATCACCACGATTTCCATGTGCACCTGCGTGTGGCTATCATGCATTCTGGATCAGCAGAGGCAGGCAGATACAAGCTGCACTAATCCCCGCAAATGAAACCATGGTTTGGGGAAGGGTTATACCTTCTCTTCATTGCTAATGTTCCGGGTGGAAGTTCTCCAAGTGATGGAAGGGATTGGGTCCCCAGATGCCTCACAGGTCAGTGTAATCTGATCCTCCAGTTCCATGGCTGTTTTATTCTCCACATAGGTGATTTGGGGTTTTGCTGAAAAGAAAAAGCAACCTTCATTCAGTTGGTGCTCAGAATGAAGCTTGCCTGTCAACAGCAAGGTTTGAAACAAGCAACGTTGGGGGAAAAAGGCTTTTGAATTGGCACAAGTTTACTCCCATATGGGGAAGGGAGCAGAGTAACATTTGAGAAGCAGGTACCTCCTTGCAGAACTAGAGGACCTTTTTTACACATGCTTACAGCTGAGGCTTGTAAGAGAGGACTAGAAGAGGAAATATCTGAATTAGAACCCATTTAACACTGTGCAAATGATCAGTCCCCGGGATTATCAGCTAAGTCTTCCACCTCGCTGTCTACTTTCTCTGCCCCAAATTAGCCTTTTGATAAGCAGCTTTGTTACGTGGCTGCAGAGGGATGGGACAGGGATAATTATATTCCTTAAACCTCCCAGATTCATGGAAGGTAGGAAAGCTGGTGATTCATTCCTGCAAGCTTGAGGTCATTCAGGCAGTGGTGGGGTGGAGTTCACCTCCCTATCCAGTTTATAGCAAGTCCCACTGATGTGCTAAAGCACTTTTAATGGCAGCTTTGGTTGGACTAGGCTTCAGCCTTCTGGGCCTGGAAGATATTTCAAGTAGCGTGTGAATCTCACACCGCTCCCTGCACAGGACTGACTTTCTTTTATTAGAGAGGAAGCAGAATGGAGTTGGCATCTGTTGCAGACACATACACAGAATCTGTTTTGCCTAGCATGATGGCAGAGGTGCACAGCATTACTCAGGAAAGAAGCAGCTCTGGATAAGCCACATCAGACATTAACTGGAATAAGTAGGTTACTTCCAGCTTGCACTAGTGAGCTACCTATAGCCAACTGGATTGGAAAGGGGGGATGGTAAGAGCATGTTTACCAAAGACTTTGAGATGAATGGTGGCATCCTGCTCGCCAGCCTTGTTCTCAGCGATGCAGATGTATTCTGCTTCATCACTCTTATCCACCTTCTTGATGATGAGCTCGGACCCATCGTAGTTAAAACTGTATTTCTCTTCATCATCGGCCTGTTCTATTGGCTCTCCATCCCTGCAGGGCACAAAGCACACTGGCTGTGTTGGGGAGGAGAAGCAATCTAAGGCTCTTTGTTTTAGGCTTGTTGTTAATGCTAGAACTGCGCTACTACAGTGAAACTCCTCAGGTTGAGAGGGACAACCACCTTTTCCTTTCCCTATGGGCTACAAAGCTTACATTTTGATCTGTTCCTAATCCCTCCTGCCTTAGGGCTCTTGGCAGCTGAACCTTTCACGTCCTGACAGACATCATAGCCTATATGCAAGAGCTATAAACACCACTGAAGGTGGCTTCTGTCCTTGCATATCAAGGCCGTGTTCCAAGCTGTCATCAGCTTTTTCAACATTACAACTTGGCCTCATAACCTTCACCAAAGGCTACACAATTTCACGAACAGTATACCTGAAGTCTGTATCACTGCTTGACAGTGAAATTTAGACTTGATGAAATGAAGAGAAAGACCTCACATGTGTGTCTCCTGGCATGACAAATGCAAGTTACAGCATCCACTTTTGCCTAAGTTTCCCCAGCAGTGCAACAGATGATAATAAACTGAGCCATGGGACAGGTCTGGTCAGCATGTAACTTCATCTCTATTTGCAGCTTGACAAAGGATGCAATGGGACAGTGAAAAATTGCTGGGTTTACTGTTATTCTTGTTTTTCCAGGAAGTTGTACTGGTTTTGGCTGGGATAGAGTTAGTGTTCTTTATAGTAGCTCATATGGTGCTATGGTTTGGGTTTGTGACCAAAACAGCATTGATAACACAATGATGTTTTAGCTATTGCTGAGCAGTATACGCACAATGTTACAGGGTTTTCTGTTTCTCACACTGCCCTGCCAGCGAGTAGGCTGGGGGTGCACCAGAAGTTGGGAGGGGATACAGTTGGGACAGCTGACCGGGATAAACACCTGCCTGCCAATGGGAAGTAGTGAACAAATTCCTTATTTTGCTTTGCTTGCATGCAGAGCTTCTATCTATTAAACTGTCTTTATCTCAACCAATGAGTTTTTGGATTTTACCCTTCTGATTCTCTTCTCCATCCCACTCGGGGGGCATGTAGTGAGTGGCTGTGTGGTGCTTAGCTGCCTACCAGGGTTAACCCACAACAGAAGCTAACTGCAATTCCATTATGAGGCCATTCTTTCTCTTGTGAGAAAAAAATGAATTAATCTTATTCCAGTTAAAATGTTGCTTTCCCTCCAGCCTGGTTTTCCAGGCCTTGCTGAAAACATCCATGTTCACACACGATCAGTACATTGCCCACAGTATCTTACTTTGTCCACGTCATGGTTGGCTCAGGAAAGCCATCAGCATCGCATGCTAAGGTGACAGACGGGCTGAGGTTGGCGGTGGCATTCATAGTGCTCTGCCTGGCACGCACAGAAGGAGGTACTAGAAGAGAAGGAATCCACATTCAAGTTAGAAAGGACAGAAGATGTGAACAAGAGCGAACCCTGGAAGGCTCACTGTAAATCTCTGCAATACACACAGATGTCACTAGTAATTAAAACCCTTATGCCATCAGGTTTCAATCAACAGGTTTTATGCATGAGGTCTCCAAAGCAATCAGCACAGGGAAGGAAGGGCAGGGGTTGGGAGACGCACAGAAAATCAGTACTGTGGACAAGACCTCACTCTAAGTCATGAGACACTTAAGGTTTCTCTTGACATGATAATTCCCTGTAAACATCTGGTAAACGCTCAATGTCATGGACATTTTTATTTGACACAGCAGAGAAAGATTAGTAAGCTGATAGTAAATCGTGAGTGCTAATCTAAAGTAACATTTCCATCAGCAGCCTGGAGTAAAGGTGCTACATACCCTGCCCCTGTACTAGGCCTTACTCTAAACGGCTCACCATTTACGATGACCTGAATATCTTTGAAGTTGATCTCCCCACGAGCCAAGATCCGGCCCTCACAGCGGTATGTCCCTTCATCCGTTTTCTTGATTCCACGGATCTGCAGGTAGTTGTTGGACAGGACTATAAATCGAACTAGAAAAGACAAAATGAAGGTTCATCCAAGGATCCTCAGGAAAGCTCACTGCAGGAAACAAGTTCTTCTCCTCTCCTTGCCCTTTTTCTGGGTTGAGACAAGGCTTACTGTAATAAAATTTCCCTTCCCATCATTTAATGGAGATGCTGCTGTAACTGGATCTGACATTGCCAAGAAAGAAACCAGATGTGGGTAGCAGGCAAACTGCTCTGGTGCTTTATATCTTAAGTACACACAGAGAGATAAACAGATAAATATACACACACAAACACATTTACTTTTAATTAGTATCAGACAACAAGCAACTTGAAACTTGCCCCTCTTGCCCAAGGGTGGCAGAGTTCAAGTCTTACATGTGCCTGCAACAAGCAGATATGGGAAACACAGCTGAGGCACAAATCCTCAACTGCAATCAGAGCTCTGGAGTCCCCTCTGCCAGTAAAATGCCCCTCTGGGCATGACAGTCTGCAGCATTTCGAAAGAAAGGGAGAGGTTCTTGCAAGGAGCTTTTAGCCCCTTTTCCTTAGGAAGACTGGAGAGTGTCACAACATGCAGCTTTTCTGTCTGATGGTATTTCTTTTACCTGAAATTTTTTCTAGCATTCCTTGGCCTACTCCAGTGTCAAAGCCTGATGGTCATTTCTGTGGGAACACTATTGTCCTGCCATTGCCAAACCACAGCACCTTGAATAACTAAATCCACATCCTAAGACCTAGTGTTAGGTACAAATTGCTTCTCTCCTCCCTTGTGACCACCACCACTTTGTTCTCCTGAACCCCTTGTATGAGCCTGATTTGAGCTCTGATGGGAGATGGACATTTGACCCCTGAATGGACAAGCACTAAGACACCTCTTGTGCCTTACCATCTTTTTTTAGGATAACATCCCTGCCTTTGTGCTTCCAGATGATGGTAGGAGGCAGTGAGCTGACCACATCACACACAATCACAGCATCATCCCCTTCCTTGAATTCCTGAGGAGTGGGAGCATTCTTGAACATCAGCTTTTCTGAAAACAATGGAAGGAGAAAGTCACTGCAGCTTTCTTGGCACACTTCAGGCTTGAGTCAGGAGCACAGCTTGAGGAAAGCAAAGAAACCCCAGAGGACATGTTCTCTAGAAATCCTCATGTTCCTGAGGGGAGGATAAAGGCGTGCCTGACTCAATGCGCTGCACTGCAACACAGGAACCCCATTTTCCAGCCCTGCCTCCCAGGTATATCAGTGGGCCAGATCAATACTCTACCTAGCTCACCGGTTTGTCCACACTGCAAAGAGAAAACGTGAACTTGAAACTGCTCAGCTTCCCAGCAGGAAGGGGAGGAGCTGCTATCATGGCTCTGCTGATGGCTTAAGATAACCCTTCTGAACGCGTGATCCTCTTTACTGAAGACGAGTCTTATCTCATAGCACATCTGTCATCCACAAAAGCTGCTCTCTCTGCTTACTCCTCCCAGACATTTATGATGTGCTAGAATCTTCTCCTCCTACCCCTTGTTCTCCTGTCTTTCAGAAAAATTTAAGCAGTAGACATGCTGGTAATGCCCTGAGACGCCAAGGTCCTAGTTCCCACTTTCCCCTCAAAACCAAGAAAGGAGAAGGCTGCATCTTCTTAACATCCCCTTTCTATTCACTCTCCTTCTTCCCCTTTAAAAACAGCCTTTTCTAGGAAGGTAAAATGGTTGCCTCCCTAATCTTGCCTCATACATGTGCAAGGTAGACCAGAAAATAGCCTCGGAGCCGCTCTCTTACGGAAAATTTTCACATTGACGGTGGCCTCGGAGTCTCCCTCCTCCACGCTACTGACAACACATTTATAGATGCCAGCATCATCAATGTTGGCGTTGTAGATGGTGAGAGTGGAGGAGAAGTCATCATTTCGCACCACTGAGATGCGCTGTTGGTTCGGCGTCAGCTTCTCACCATTAGGGGAAAACCAGGAAATGTCTTTGTATTTGGTCTCCCCTGCCACTAGGGATAATAAAAGAAAACAGAGCAAATTGAAATGAGTTCCCAACAAATGTGCACAGAGGGAATTAAATACAACCAGTAGCGCTATGCAGAAGACTGACCCAGGGGAAGGGCTTCTGGTACCTGAGAAGCAAGCAAAGAAAATTCTCTCTCACAGCACTGTGAATGGTCAGCTGCTGTCCTGCAAAAACGATATTAGGTTGGATTTATAATCTAAAGGGGTACGCTCATTTTAGCCCAGAATGGCCTTCTATGCATCCTGGGATCCCATGTCCCAGTCCCTCCACTACGCAGAGCAGCCTGAGAAATAAAAATCTCTTCCTGCTTCAGCTCCATCGTGTTTTCAATAAATACCTGTATTTGCAGGCCGGGCTACTTTGCATACCAAAATGGTGACATGGCTGTAGCAGCAGTTCTGGCATTGATCAGCTCAAACCTCCTGCTGCATCCAGTGTAAATCAGAATTGTTAGTAAGTGGTTCCAGGCTGTATCTTTCTTGCAGCTCCCATCTCAGCATTCCTCAGCGTGGCTTTGTTATTTGGGACAAACTCCTATTATTGGAGGGGCTTTAACGGATCCCACAGTTTTCTGAATGCAAATATCATCACAACAGCACTTGCTTAGAGTATACTTTCATTTTTAAAGCACTGGCATTAAAAAATTACTCTGCAGTTAAGCACTTCTGGATCAGACAACCTCATTACTTGTCCCAGTCAGTATGCTCCTGAGGAAGTCCCTCTAATGGCATTTTGCTCCCAGAGCTCACTGTATCACCCATTTGCTCTGCGTCATGCTTCAGGATGCTATCATGCCAGTGCTCCAACATACTAATTCCTCCCATTAGAAACCAGGCCAGCTGCTTTCAGGAGGACCTCTGAAGAGGACACGTGGATGCTAATTTCAAAAATGCCATAAAATTGTAGGGCTCGCTTTGGGGCACGTGGATTGTGTCAGCACTGCACCTCATTGTGCAGGAGAACAGCCTGGGGCAGTTGGTGGCCTGAACAAACAGGAAATTGTGTCACAAAAAATGCAGGTTTTCAGCAGCATTAAAATTCTTAGTTGCAGAGGTAACAACTCTCAGGTCACCTAGCACTTGCATTACTGCTGTTAGCAGTTGATTAGAGAAATAATTTGGAAAAACAACAGGCCTAATTCTAAATTCAAAAGATCAAAGAGCTATGGAAGGATGCAAGGTGCCATTGTTGTGGCTACTGCTCAAGCTTAAAGACAACACTTCAGTACCTGTTTTTTCATTTTAAAATCTGTTTGCTGGAGCTGCTTTCTGTTGCCAGCTCTCAAGGGAGAATGCATTTACTGTTTCCAGTAAACAGCATGTGCTGCCTTTGCTAGTCAGTCTTATAAACCATAAGGGCATATGAGAAAGAAAGAGCAAGAGATCTTGCAGCTAGACCTGGCACCGGAGTTTTTATCCCAGAGTTAATACATTGATCGACCTTCCCAGCAAACCCAGATGGTGGCAACTGATGCCATAAGCCATCACTCACCTTGACATAAGAAGAACTTAGATTCTCCAACGCTGATCTCCCCCTGGCTTGGAACAATGTCCACTTGTAGAGAGGCTGCAAAAGAAATGAGCATGTAGAAGACGGTTAGACAGTAGGAGCGGTCTTCAGGAAAAAAGCTTGGCCAGCCTTCCAATCCTCGTGGCTCCTTTACTCATCCAACAGAAGAGCATAAGGTGGAGCGTTCTTGGCTTCGTAAGCATTGCTCTTTATCAGTATTTATCCAAATGTACAGTGCCATGGACCATTGAGGACCCAAAAGAAGTTGCTAACGTTCAGAGTTGCTTCCAGCCCTTTATAAAACCACATGGAATGATACAGAAAGGGCTGATTTACATGCAAATCTCTACCACACTGCAATACTAGGGAGTGCGCTTAGCGTGCGCACCAGAACATCGAGCAGCCTGTAAGGACTCCTCTGAATTCAAACTGGAACTGGCTCAAAGGCCTATCCTGACAGCAAATACAAATTATCTTTGCTTTGGAGACTTCTTGTTGCTGTATATGATACCACATTCATACAAGCCCCAGTGAGCAACCATCACAAATGCAGAGTGGAAGTCCCTGGCATACTCTGGGTCCTTCATCTTCCTTGGTCTCCTACTCTGGTTTTCCAGTCAGAAACCTAGTCCAAACAGCCAGCAAATGAGAGATGTTTATGGCAGACAGAGAATACCTGGATTAGGAAGGAAATTTCTTCCACGAGACACTGACAAGGACTATTGACAGTTTGTGATTTCTGCCTTCACAGTACTGGCTGAGACTTGCTTCTAAGTTCATCCAGGCACATTTCATCTAACTCCCTCCTACTGCAGAGATAAAAATACTAGCAATACTTTAGTCTCTTCCACTGTCTTCTCATGGAATATCATCAGTGCTGTGGCTTTTATGTTAGCATTTTTTAGTTGTTGTTTTCTTGATTTTTTGTTAATTGAATTGTATTTTATTTTATTTTTAAATAAGAGACTTGAAGGCGTTTTGGCGGCAAAGGTGGAACACATGTTCCATGGACAAGAGTGAAGCATCTATTACATGCTTGTCCAGAACTGAGGGAGCCTGGAGTCAGTGAAAGATATTGTACCTTCTGTGTTCCCTACAACTGAATCCAGCACAGCCTCAAAGGAATCATTTAAAAATAACCCAAGTTAGATAATAATTCTAGAGAGAATATTTGAGGATACTGTTGCTGAAAGAAATCAAAATGATTCTCAGACGTTTTCAGTCTCCCTTTGGACATCTTTATTTAACTCACGTGTCTTGTCTGAGGGTAGTCTCTCACCTTCTTTGTACTTTTCAATGAAGTACACGTTGCCCTTCTGGCTCTTGCATTCAGCCTGTTTTATTTCTGGGTAATCTAATTTTTCTCAACTATACTACTTTAATATAATGCAGTCCCAAACAGAACTGCAAGTACAAAGAGCCAAATATAATAAAAGGCTAAAGCTTTATTACATTCAGTGCAGCAAGGAATAAATAGCCTAATTCTATAGGCTCATTTTTGTTGTTGTTGTTTTTCTACAAATCTTTCCAACATCTGAATTTTACATTTGGAATCATATTCTGGGGTGCTCTTCCTGGGAAGGTCTGTGCTGTATGGAATGAGTGCAAAGGTACTACAAAGAGATCTTAAAATGTCTCAAATCCAGACCTCTTGGTTCCTCCAGACCAGATTCCTGCTTTGCAGTACTATCTAAACCATTTATCCTTCTGCGTTGCAATGGAACTAGATTTGAGCATAGACAATATTACAAACTCAACGAATGTCTTTGCGCCGCAACTGCGGTAATGTGCAGTGATGCAAATACTCCAGAATGACAATACAGTAGTTTCCAGTATGAACACTCCGGGAGCTGGGGCATCAGCAAAAGACAGGCACTTTTTAATAATGGGACCTTTTTAGAGTGTTTTCAAATTATCAATTAAACTGTCTTTTATGATCTTGTTTTTAGCATGTGAGTGCTAGCTCCTGTTTAGAAATTAAATTTCCAGAACCAAGAAACCTTAGTTTCACCCAAATTAGAACAATTTATTACGGAACATTTAGAGCTACTGGGTGAACAGTTAAATGTTTGTTAAGGTTCAGAGGCTCCAATAACTGCTGCTGTAAAAGCCTTCTCACCTTCAGTCAGAGTAAAAAAGAAAAGGCCAACGTTGACAACAGAAGTCCAAAGTTCAGTTTCTGAATCTGTATTTAGACATCTAAATTAAAAGTTTGGCTTTCAAGAATAACCAACCTCTCTGAGCAGCTCTCTAAGTAGGGCAAGTCTCCTACCTTCAATACCTAAGCACAGCTTAGGAGCCTACATTTGGAGTCCCACGACTGAAAGAAACCACATTCCACAATGCATATCCAAGCATGCCCAATGCCCTTTCCCCCCAGCAACATCACTGCCTTCTTCATAGCATAAATTATGACCCATTAGGCAGAAAATGTAATTGGATTCTGGCTTTCCTCCAGCTATAGCTTAATGGTGCAGCAGCTCTGTGGCCTAACAAGTCCAGGTCAAGTATGAATTTCAAGAGGCCAAAATGAATAGCTTTCATTTTGAAACTGCAGCCATTAGCTTGCAGAAAACAATCATCTTAATCGAGCTATTCCTCTAGCCCATGTAGCCAGAGCACTTCTCAGCAACTTTACTGCAAATGCTTCGCCTGTCACCCTCTGTGTTTTCATGCTGTAGTGCATGAAAACCCTTCTCCCAGAGCAGCTAATTTTACCTCCAGACCACAGACGCATTAGTTTTAGCTGCCAAACACACCTGGGTTTTTAAGAAACATGCACCACTTCAGAAATGAAAACCTGTTTGTATGTGCCAATGGCAACATTCCTTACAGCACTAGGGAAACAGACACATGGACCGTGGGGGTTAGACATTAAGTATATAGCTATACACAGAATGAAGGAGCACTGCCTGCCATCATTAAAAAAGGACATAATTAGTAGGATTTTCTGATAGGGTGTCTGAGCATATTTCTTTAGCCAATAACCATTCGGACACAGCATTTCTCTTCATAAGTAAACTGGAAGCAACTAATCGAGCCAGTGGACCTCCACAAAGGGTGACAGTGCAAGGTCCATGCCGCTTTTCTAGTTTTACCCTCACCAGATTTTAGCAGGCTAGACTGATAAATGCTAGTATTTAATCTCAAAAGACTAGGCTACAGCAGTAAACAGAAACAACCCAGCTAAGATTTAGTTGAAACCAGAGCTTGTGAGTACTGTGTGTTCTAGTTCTGGCTAACATTTGCATGTATAGCTGTATGTCTTGCCTAGCCAAGAGGCTTTCAGAAGGAGAGGACATTAAAGTATCCCTTGATCTCTTGAATAACAGCACAGGGCTTATTACAGCCCCTCTTGGCCTGTCCAAGACACTCTTGTGAGCCCTGCACTTTTTATCAGCTGGGGAACACAATGAAGTTGTGATTGAAATCCCCCACAGCACTGCCTTGGAAAACCAGATCAGCCCAAAGAAAGGCATTTAGACTAGCCATCAACTTTCTTTCTACTCAGCCAAGCACCGCTAGCAAACAGTGGGGTGCTGGTAAAATGGCTTTGAGCTAATTGAGATCTAATATAAATTCATACCTTCCCCCCCCCCCCCCCCCTAAATATACCAATGGACCTTTTCTACATTTTTGAGAGCAGCTGCTTGCTGGGAAGGCAGTGGCAAAGGCTGGGGTTATTAATGCCTTTCATTCCATTCTCAGGTGCTTTCCGTGACATGTAGAAATGAGAAAAGAGGCTCTGTGTAAAGCATTGAGCTTTTCATCACCCTGGAATTCAGCATCTGTGCTGTGCCTTACATCTTTTTTATGCATGTCTGTGCCACAGTAGATGCAAAGAATAGGAGGAAATCACACAACCAGGAAACATCTTACTGTAAATGCAGCAGAAAGGGCCAGGCAAGAGATCTGAGCCCAGGCAACAACATCCAGCTCTCAAGATTTTCTTTTTTTTTTTTTTTTTTTTTCCTAAGGGCTCCACTCCTTCTATGCATTTAAGTGATGGGCAGGCTTTCAAGAAAAGGAAACCTAGAAACCACCCTTGGAACACAGGAAGGCAAAACTTTTTGGAGTCTTCGAAACGAGAGAAGAAAGGACATCCTTGGTTAGGCCTCAGTCAGTGCTCCCTCTGCTCCACCAGCTGCAAAGTTACCATTAAATCTCCTAATTACTGGCCTAAGCAACAGAATTTCTGGAAAGGTTATGCAGAGGGGCAGCAATTCCGTCACCAATAGTCCCCCTGTATGTCAGCACAGTCCCTTCAACCATGACATGAGGGAGGCAGAGAGGAAACCTCCTGATATTGTTCCTAACACTGGGAAAGCACTTTGAAAAGCTAGCAATTACCATGACACAGGAACTGTGACCTTGTGAGTAGTAGGAACCAGAGAGCCAATATTAAGAAGTCTACTTCACACTACAGTTCCTTTAATCTAATAGCGGGAACAAGATGCTGAAGTACCCTGTGAGATGATTAGGTAAGTCAGATGTACGCTGTGTATCTTGTGACTTTTCTTGAAGGAGACTGCTGAAACATATAGCATTGTATCTGCATCACTGGCAGCTTAAGGCCTAGTTAATCCCTTTTACAAGAAAATACAAACCTGGGAAATCTTCTCATTGATAGACTCTTCCTGCTAACCACACTTCAGGAGCTGACTTGAGCAGGTTACATAATAGAAGCCTCTGATACAAGCAGAAAAGTGCTGCGATTGCTGCCTCTGTACTAAACACAGTAACTTCATTATTGCCTTGTTCATCCACTAGCAATTTGTATGCACTGTTACA
This sequence comes from Phoenicopterus ruber ruber, assembly GCA_009819775.1. Lineage (NCBI taxonomy): Eukaryota > Metazoa > Chordata > Aves > Phoenicopteriformes > Phoenicopteridae > Phoenicopterus > Phoenicopterus ruber. The sequence continues at coordinate 6,660,604 of CM020237.1, read as the reverse complement.
TACTCTTTCATCATATTTAAAACATGTTATCTCTGTGCAGCATACAAAACAACAGGGATGCCCCTCAAGCGTATCTTTTCAAGGCACTCAGCAATATACAGTATTCTGTTCACACTGTTTGAAAAAAACCCAGCAGAACTCAGCCATCCACTGCACATTAGGAAATGGGACTGATTTAGGAGGTGCACATAGGTAGCTGCGTGGCAGGTGACATGCTACAAGCTCGTACCCCAGTGGTACTTTGCTCGCGTGTCCATGGTTCTGGGTCACTGTCATACTGCTGGGACAACCTGTGTATTTCTATTTTAAGATGCTCTCCCTGCTTTCATCTCTCCTGTAGCATTCATTTACTTCCCTCAAAGGACAAACTGTAAAAACAAACAGAAAAAGGCCTCCCCTCAAATGGTTATTCTAAGAGAGCGAGCTGACACACATGAATCCATGCTCTTTACACTTGATTTACCTTACCTCAGAAAAATTGCATAAGGCCAGAGTCATTCAACAAAGTGCTGCTGTCAGAAGCACTGATTTGGTCTTTCAAAATGTCAGTGTCATGTTGAACGCTGCTATTAAACAGTGACAAGGTGACAGTCACTGGCAGGCGGTGCTGTAGTATTAAGCTGGCTTGGGAAATAGTGCAGAGTATCAGTAACAGTGCTAGGCTGGCCCTGGCATGGCAGATTGGAGTTCCTATAGCATGCTCTGCTTTTGAGGGTACCTGCTGCTCTTGTCTGTTCTGTTCATTGAGTGTCCTGTACAGAAGGTGAATTACAGAGCTTCCATCCAAGCAAGGAATTCTTCCTCTTCAATTCTTTTGACCCAACAGGGACACTCCACAGAGTTTATATTCTCTGTATACTTATATTGGATGTATCTGAAAACACACAGGCACAGCTTTAAATGTACATACTGACAGTATGAGAGTGTTCTGCACTAGCACAAAGCTACACTTAGATCCTACTGCTAAGCTGACAGAAATGGGAGATCCTTAGTAGCAGCGGCTTCCAAAATGGTATCCAATACTTTCGTTATCCTCTAAACATAAAGGGCTGGCCATAGTAGATTTCCTATAGCAACCCATCCATCCTATGAAGGACACTCTTGCAGGGCCTTATAGAACTATCTGCGCGTTTGTCTCAAGCTCTTTGTAATTTAGGACGTTAAGGTCACAAAGTATCTCGACAGGCATCATCATTATTTTTCTCCAAGTTGCTCTGTCCAAACTTGCTACAACATTAGCAACTCCATAAGCTCAATCTTTATTTAAAGGCACGAGTCACATACTGAGGAGTTCCCTAATCTGCAGTGACACAGCAGTGCTGAAGCACAACAGGGCTTCCTTTCACAGAAATCACAGAATCATTTAAGTTGGAAAAGACCTTTCATACACAAGTAGCTCTTAAAGGAAAGAAGATGCTCACCCACCTAGAAGAAACATGTTCCTGAAAAGATTCACATTTCTTTAGTCAAGACAGGAGGGACTTCTCATACGTGGTAACAGGCTTCACGATATGAACCATATGGCTAAGAATAAGGATATATAACTATACAAATCATAAAAGTAAAAGCAAATGAACTATTCAAAATAGACAACATGGAGCCAGAGGGGCACATAGGATGGCTTTATTCTGGGAGAATGCATGATTCTGCAGTTATGGCACTAGCCTAGGCTTTCAAGATTTATCTTGGACACCCTGCCCTTCCGTAGACTCCCCGTGTGGTACTGGACAAGTCACTTTCAATCAATAACTAGTCCCCAGCTATGGTAAATGGTAAAAGCATATTCTCCATGGCACAAAGGCAACAGGAAAGACAAGTATGGAAGACTGATGTGCTCAGACCATGGCAATAAGGTGAAGATTATCGGAATTCAGACCTGGCTCAAAGTCTGATTTTGTTTATGAAACTGGAAGGAGAAGCATCTCTGACACATTCAAGGCTGTTGACCCACTATTCAAGTCGTCTCCAGCACTGCTGCATCTAAGCTCTAAGAATGTCAATATAATATATACCGATTCCTTGAAATAGACTGCCATGCCCATGTGTACTGTACACATCACATCTCAAGCTATTTACTTTTCCTATATTACCCATCTCTAGGAAAGGTCAAACCCCTATACTTTGCTAAATACACTCAAATACAGCCAGTGCTTTCCAGGTCACCAAGAATTACTCGCTGGCAACAGCATCCTTCGAAAACAGCTCTTATAAATCAGAGGCATCTAAGAAGTGGCAGGTAAGACATAAATATGCACTGCAATCTCCAAATTATCCATCTGGCCAGAAGAATGATTAAGGCTGGGGAGATAAGAGAAGCTGCTGCTGCTTCTTCTTCTTAATTGCTCAAGACCTCAAGTGGCACGAATAATCCTCTTAATGTCCAGAACCTGAAAAATGACCTGCCTACCTTCTTCACAGCTGCTACTGGCTGCTCTGAACTCCTGCAAAACAAGACCAAAGTAAGTACATCCACTGCCTGCCCTTTATCATTTCATTAGAAAACCAGCCACCATGACAGCTGCTACTGGCTGCTCTGAACTCCTGCAAAACAAGACCAAAGTAAGTACATCCACTGCCTGCCCTTTATCATTTCATTAGAAAACCAGCCACCATGACCAGTGGCCGCCATTACGTACCACACTGCCCACATGCATTTAGACTGCCCCTATGTTTCAGTGTCATTCTGTGGCACGGTAGGTGAAGTAAAGCCAGTACAATCTTCTGGTCTTTTCTCTTGTCTGCAGATACACAACTGTTTAGCAGCACAGACATGATTTTGCTCTCAATGTAACAGCTGGATAGGTTCCTAAATGCTCTTTCTCTTCTACTTCTCAAGAGTTTCTCAGCATCCTGATAAATGTCAGGTGAAAACAGGTTGTCAGTTAATATTTCAAATAATGAATAATACTGTTCCTCCTCCAAGTCTTATCCTACCAGTGAAGCCAGTGTCAGTGAAAAAAATCACTAGGCTCAGCAGGTTACCTGCACTGGAAATACAAAAGATACCAGCATTGCATTTTTTCAGGCCAACTTAGACAAATCATTTTGCATTTTCCTTCTCCTACCATTAATGCAGGTAATTTCAAATATGTCTTGAAGTGGTACTTAGTAGCTTTGTATTAAAAAAAAAACCCAACAAAAACACCGACCATAGGTACACAGTTAACAAAAGGTGGGTTGTTCTTAAATTTTAGTCTGTCATTATTAGCAGGTCTGAGGGATTAGGTAAGCAGGGCTGCCTTCTGAGGCACACACAACAGGTATTTTGTGCTCTTCCCTTTGGGCAATATCCCTAAGTACAGTTTTCTTCTCCATATTGCCATGATTTTCCACCACAGTCCGTATATGCAAAGGTCCTTCTTCGTATTCACAGCAGAAGGCACCATAGATTGATTTCCCTGCAATCTCAATGTTGACAGAAATTATGTCAACATTAACAATCACATTTTAGTTTCTAATCCAGAGTCCTCTGCTCAATATCTGCTACTCTTTTGCGTGGTATTTAAGGAAGCAACTAATACGCTGGTGTTACCAACAAAGCTCCGCTCCCAGTCATATTTGTCAGACACATACAACAGAGGTTCTGCTGCAAGATCATTTATATAAGCAACCAACAGCAACACATTCTGAAGAAATTTGATATATAATAAATTTTGGCACTTAGTAATCCAAGTCTCTTTACTTTCTGACTAGCATATAGTCCAAGCTTTTGATGAGTTTAGATGTTCGGGCTTCTAAATAATCCAGGTGCTTTTGCACACACTGTGCTGCAACAATCAATTTCACTTCTTGCAGAACTAGAGCTTTAAATTCTCAGAGAATGTAACTCGAGAGATATTGTGGCTACTATGTTTTGTATTGGTAGTTCCCCACTAACGTAAAACCTAATACTTTTGGTATTCCTGCATTGACTAGTGACCTTAAAAACACGCCATAGATCTTTCTGAAGAGAGCTTCATCCAATATTAATGTACTTCAGCTTCATAAACATTAGCGTCCTTTCTTATAAGATGATGTCAGAATAGAAAAGAAGCAATTTCCACTTGCGCAAATATGGTGTCCTGTCAGTGCAAGGACATTTTGAGAAGCCCCCCCATGACTATAACGAAGTGACAGCTTACAGCTTTGGTGATGGGAACAGCAAGGAGGACGCAGTGACAAGCATGATAAATTCATCTGTGCTGACCAGATACTGCTATTACATGGGAACACCTCACAAGGGAAGTGTTAACTGCCTGCTGGGTTGGGCTCCGGAGATGACCTTGCACTCTGTCCTGCACCACTGCCCAGTGCTCTGGCTGAGGTCAGAGAGGCAAGGTGATGTTACGCTTGCATTTTCAATGAGATTGTGACTACATGAGAAATACTCAGCGACAACCAGGATGGGGTTCATGATGTCCCAGTCAAATGAATCAAACCTCTCTTTTTTCTTTTTTCCTTTCCCCCCCCGCCCCTTCTTCCCCCCCCCTTCCCCCCCCCCCCCCCCCCCCCCGTAAGATTTTTAAAACTTATTTATTTTTTTGAATGGGGGAACTGTATGACCAGACTGTGGCCTCTCTGCTTGCACTGGGTGGGGTATTCTTTTCTGTCAAAGCAGTTTTACGAAATCAGCTTTGTTAAACAGATTAAGGAGAAGGATGGGACACTCAGCCTCAGTTACAAGCAAGCCACACACCTGAAGAAAGGAAGTACAATAGATCTTTTGGAGATAGGTGCGCAGCACAAAAGCAGGAGAACTTCATTCTTTCCTGTGATGGTGAAAAAGGAACAGGCACAGACCAAAAAAAAGGACACAACTTGAGCTCATCCGATTTAGAGCAGCACAATGGAAAAGTCATCTGCACCAGAGAAAGCCCTAGCCCATTCATTTCTTCTCTGGAGCCCACTGACAGTGCAGAGCCACTCTGACTCATGCTGCAGCCCTACTCTGTCCTTGGAGCAGCATAACCACGTGCCAGCCAGGCACTTGCAGGGCAGAATGCCACATCACCCGCCACATATTTACAGCTTAACATACCAAAACCAAATTATTTAAATGCTGCTTCGGCTGCTGCCTGTAAAATACATGATGTTCACAAGCAGGAAAAGAGATCCTGGCATTGCTATGCAGCTCAACCCCCTCATCCTTTTAAGCGAGGCAGAAATTACCTGCCTGGGTCTGGCTAGTGATCATCTGCACTCCAGTCTGAGCGATTAGAAGCTGTCACAGTTGTGCGTGGATTAGGTAACTCCATCGCCTTTTTCCGCCGCCCCACCTTCACACAAGAATTCTCCCCTTGCTGGGGGCTAAAGTACAATGACCAAAATCTAACTGCAGTCTCGAGCGCTATTTTGCTCTAGTTTCCATTGGAATAGGAAACTCCTAGTGCTCACATATGCAGAAACACACCAAGGGGAACCTGCTGGACTAGAGAACTAAGTACAAGCGCTCCAGGCCAACTGCTCCTCAGAACTTCCTAGTGGGAGTCAATCTGCCTGCACTCATCCGTGTCTTCTCATCCTTTATTCGTCTTTAGGCAGCAACCACAGCATTTGTTTTGCATTCATACTGTGCCTAGCACAAGGGAATCCAAGATACTGCACTATTCTAAGAAACGGCCATAAGAACCTTAAAGTAATGTCTGACTGCTGTGCCTTTGCTTACATCCAGTCAGCAATCACTCCCTGCAGAAACACTTCTGATTGTTCATCACTAGGTGGAGCGAGCAATCATCTCGCAGTTATGAAAGGCACAAAACATACTCTAAGAAGTCTCAACATTTCCATTCTGACATAGATGTTGAGAAGCAAAATTATACCTGGCGTTTTTCAGTCTCTAGTGTTTTCTTCTGGTGGTGGTTCTCTGTAGCGGCCAACATAATGGATTGGATAGGCTGTGGGTCTGCTCCAGTCTGGAACCTGCCCTGGTTTTTGTTCTCAACGTGTTTGCAAACAATGTTAAGGCTTTCTCCTACAAACTGAGTTAACAAAGGGCTGGGAGGCAGACCCCTGGTGATGAAATTAGGCACAAAAGAGCCCAGCTGTGTTTGTCCAGCAGCCTTCAGTCAGGGAAACTGAAGATAACTTCTGGAAATGAGGTATCATCTGAGAAGAAATGTTGCTCTGAATTATTCATATCAAACTCATCTTTACTTATTCTACATCAGGGAGAATTCAACCCTAATTGTTTCAACCAGCCTTTATCAGCAGAACAATTTGCTGACATCATAACCTGGATAAACAAGTTCATAACAACAATGAACTGTGCCTTAAATTACACAAATAATTGCTCTCTAAATTGTATTGCTTAGTATATGATCAAACTCTAACAAACCCTGCACCGCCATGGATTTTAATCAGTACTTAATCGTTATTTTTGCTTCACAGCTCAGGGAAACGGACACTATTTTTTCCACTCTTCATTTAATAGACACTGGGAGCCCATTTGTATTCCGCTTCCAACTTCAAGCAATAAAGGCCTTTTTAGCATCACATAATAACTGCATTAAAAGGCCTCTTCATAATCACACAATAACACTTTTTATAGCTCTGCCCTCCCTCATATCTTTTATCTGGTTACAAAGTTCCCTAGCCTCCAAATAATGCTGAATAACTCCCCACTGATTTGAAAAAACTCTGCTAATACAACTTCCTGTTCATCTGTAGTTAAATATAATTAGTTTTGCATTTCAACAAAAGAAATTAGCTCAAATTAAGCCATGATTTTGGTAATAGGCAGGGAGGATGTCTCCCTGCTGGGCTAAGACTGAGGCTAACACAGCAGGCTTTACCTGTTAAGTAAATAACATGCCACTTTAGGCAGAGGAAAGTGTGTTAATTGCTGGGTATTGGTTCTAGGTCTGTCTAAATTCAAAAGGACTCAAGTGAAGCAGAGTGTGAATGAACTGCAGTAAGCTGCAGTCACCCTTCCACATTAGAAGCAGGAAGGCTAATGCACACACTGCTCTTGAAGATCTACCTGGTGCCATGCAAACGGAATGTCTTGGAACACTAAGTCTACCATTTCTCTGTAGCTGAAAGAAGTGGTCAGGAATCTACAGCAGGATGCACTTGCACTTGCAAGGTAGTATGCCCCTCTCTCCACATTTCTGGAGAGGCTTTTGGCAGAACAATTTCATATCTTTGTACTTGCTTTTGGAAAAGATGCAAACCCTCCAGCTTCAGGATAGCCCATCTCAAGCAAAGACAGGAGACATCAACTGCAACCTGGGACCTGGCTAAGCCACTATCAGCAGAATTTTTCACCCTTGTCCGACAGAGCTTGTTTGTCTACCTTTTCAACAAGATTCAGGGCTGAAAACCAAAGGTCTGGTTTCTCTGCTTTATCCAGCTGCCATCTTTGTTACACAAGAATTTGCCAATGGGTTTGAAAAATCCACACTGGAAATTACTCTTTGATGGGTTGTCTATAGAAAACTATCTTTGGCGACAAACACTGGTAGATTCTACATGAATTTTCTGTCTTTTCTCTATTAACCTTAAATCAACACCTCTTGACCATGTAACTCAGCTTTAGGGTGATGAAAAATGGGGAGAGAAATCGTCTCGGGTTCCCTCCCCATGTTCACTCTTAACATTCTCTCAGCATAATAATATTACAAAACTGAAACACTTACTGACCCACATTTCATTTCTAATCTGATCTGAAATGTCTCTGCTTATTAACACTTCAAGTCTCAGGTTAGTCCAGAGACATGCCTCCACTCATGCAAAAGCTCACTCTAAATATGGCAGGATTTTCAGTCTTTTGGCCACTGAGAAAAAGACTACAGACATGAGTGAAAAAAGGCAAAATAGAACTTGAACTTGGCAATGAAACCCCAGCTGTGCCTACAGCCAGATCAGAAGAGGCACAAACTGAGACAGTATTCACAACACAATGGCAAAGTGGTTTAATGTCTGTGGGGCTGGAGATTAGGGAGGAAGGATATAGCACATCACGACCAGATGCCCTCAAGGAGAAACAATGCACAGTGTTCATCAACTCAGTTGTGTGTCTCAGCAGAGAAGCATGACACCTTCTGTAGTGACAAACACTTATTTTTCATATCACTGTTGATATCTCTGAGTGAGCACTGACTGAGCGTTCTCTGTACCACGAGCTGAGTGTGCAACTTAGAATGACTGCAAAGTGCACAGTGACAGCACAGCTATCCAAAGACGTTCCATTCCTACTCACTCGATCATACCTAATTCTCTTATATCTCTCTGGAAATGCCCCCTTTCAAGACATTACATTTAAAGTCCTTCTGACCTTCCTAGGATGGAGACAAATTTAACTTTTTTTTTTTTTTTAGCACGTAGTGCTGATTGCAGCTATCCTGTTTACATACCATAAAGTCACCTTTATGGTATCACCCTGTATCACGTCACCCTTTCTGACTCCAGTGTTTCAGAAGAGTATACACATCTGAAACCTTCCTCAACAGTCTGCATATTACTGACACATTTTCTAGCTCCTGCCAGCAGATTTGACCTGTGCATTTGTGTGGCTTCCACAAGATCTTCTGTTACCAGGATATTCTCAAATGACAGGCCATAGTAACACCAGCCTAGAGAGAAAGCAAGGCCGGTTGGTGGGGGAAGGATGCCGATATCTGAGGAAGGAGCATAAAGGGACATTCAAACCTTCATACTATCTGAGTACAGAACCTTCATACTGTCTGAGCACAGTCTCTAAATGCTCTCTTCGGTACAGAATATTGATTCTTTCGTTGAATAAGTTTGAGGAGAACGTCCTGTTGATTTCACAGGAAGAACCCAACAGTATGTGTGGTCCAGCCCAGAGAGTAGTTCTCGTACAGTTGGTTAGGAGAAACCAAAACCCAATTCTAAAACCAGCTGGGATAGATATGTAATGATGCTGTGTTTCCCTGCCAAAGCATACTCGGGTTTCTTTAGCAGTCTTTATCTACCTCTTCATGGTGTTCTAGGGCTGAATAAATTACAAAGACAGGGATATCGCTATATTACAGTAACAGCACTTTCAGGACATGAGATAAATAAGAAACAATGACGCGTAATACTGAAGAGCAGTAAGGAAGAATATAACAAAGCAACAAGAGGAGAAAACTACACAAAACAGAAACAAAAGAGAAAAAAATAGTAGGATTGCGTCTACCACAAGATGTAAAACCTGCAACAGAGAGGAAAAGGGGAGGCAGCTATCCTACTCAACACTTGATCATCTCACTCTAGCACTAGCGGTCATTTAAGATTCTTGATAGACAGTTATCTGTCTGTCAAGAGCTGAGAGCATTTCATCTATTGGTTTACCTTTTAAGTCCCATTAATAGCTAAACTTCCCAGTTCTCAAGGTTCTTTCTGATATGTACTACTCTTGACTTCTAATACAGTTGGTAAACTTGGACAGTATTTGCCTTTGAGGAATCCCTATCCTCATGCCACTTCTATCACAGATAACCTTCTGGCAGTAGCAGCATATTTCTTTCTCTCCAAACTAGCAATCAGCCCCTAAGATTACAAAGGTCTATTGTAGCAGCTCTCTGAAGGTCCGGGCTCTCTACAAATAGCAGTTACCTAGCATGCTATGAATTCACAGTATGAATGAGCTGTGACTAATACCAGAATGGCAACTAAGTAAATATCAGTGAACAAAATACAGAAGAGCTTTCAAAGAAATTCTTGTGAGATTAATACCTCACTACCATTTCTGCCTTTGAAAGCCTACCATCTATTCCTTACAAAAAAATTACTAGGAGAAAATGTTCCCCTAAGTATATGGGTAATATATACATATGTAAAGAGACCAAGTGTAACAGAGTATTTGTCTATGGTCAAATTCAGATGATTCAAATTCCTGGGCTACCCACAACTCCAGCTAATCTTATGCTAGGCATATGACAGCTTCTTTATAGGAGCCACAGTATGCTAGCATCTACTAGTCTACCTCTTCTTGCTTGGATCCAGTGCAAACACATGCAAACACCAAAAGCAACAGTTTCCCTTTCTGTCATTGATATGCTTGGGGCAATATGCTTGGGGCAACTGTCACAGCAAAGCAAGCTGTCTTTCACAAGATGTACACCATTCACTGTCACCGCAGCACAAGAGGAACCACAGCAAACACAGGCCTGCTTTCAATAAAATAGAGATTTGAGATGGGTTAGGAGAATACAGCTGGGGATGCACACATGAAACTATGCCTCCCTTTCAACAGATGTATTAGGAAGCAGCCTAGAGCTCCAACAGTTGTTAGAGGTTAACTAAGCTCTTGAGTCTTCCTTCCCAGGTATTAGTCAAAGGGAAGTGAACGCAAATACAGAGCCATCCAGATAAGAAACCATGTGTTGGTTACATTTCTTGAATGGCTTTGGGAAAAGAAATTGCAAGAGAATAATCCCTTGGATAAGAATTTTTCACATCCCACAGCTATGCCTGTGATCAGCTGCTTCTTTTTTGAATCAGATGAAAATGTCCCTGAACCCTTCTTAAAAGGGACCCAGGCCATAAATACAAGTCACATCAATTGCTTTCATTACAGCAAGCACAGAACAAAGCATTGCCTCTGCCACACCTTTGACAAGAATCCAGCTTTTATTCCCCCAGATAAAGAATTATTGGGATCAACTGAATCGAAACAGCTTTCTGCACCTTCAAGCTCGATTAAGCAATTCCCCAAAAGCTTGGGATGCTACTCTGCCTTGGCGTAATGATTCTAACAATAGCCTAATAAAGCAGACTGATGGGGCACTTTGTATTTAGAAGAAATACACCATGGCCACTGTGGCTGCAGCAAGCTGAAGCGAGTAGAGAAAAGGAGATAAAGAAAACTAGACTCATCCCTTTATACAAACACAGCCAGCAGGACTGCAAAGAACAAGCCTGGAGCCTTGCAACTGCGATACAAACAGAACTGCCATTTGTAAGAATGCGCCACTCATGCTTTTTTCACTGGAGGTCAGCCATTTCTTAATGCCCCTAGGAAGCATCACTAAGCAGATAACTTGACTGCTGCAACTGCTTAGAAGAAAAAACTTTTTATATATAAAGAGTACCAAAAATACTTTCCAAAACACTGTCCTTACTATCTCATAGCTTTCTCAAAAATAGTCCTAAAAAAGGAACTAAATATATTTGAGTTACTGTTTTGAGGAGGAGATAGGGAAGAAGGAAAGTACGTACAGAGCAATAAATAACAGCCAACACAAGTCTATTTCCAGCTGTCTGAATTCTCTGATCCAAATCTTCATCCGTCCTGTAACAGAATAGCCAACAAAAGCCTGACTGAAACAGTACCAGCAGGATGTCGTGGTTTATGGTCTCAGTGGAGAGGAACAAGGCAAATTTCTGAGGCCTGGAGGTCAGACCGTGCTATCTTCTGGCATCAAGCTTGTGGAATCTGAATTATGCACCCAGTTTTTACATATCTAAAGGCAGCCCTAAATATGTGCGGCTAGAACTGGGTGGAGAAGGATTCAGCATCCACTCAGGTACTGATACAAGCACTGGGTTTTCAGAGGAGCTTGCCCTGCCTGCTGACACCATCTTTGATATCTGGAAACAAATGGAATTTATGGAAGTTAGTGGAAAGAAACACAGGCTAAAAGTTAAAGTCTAGCAGTAAACCTGCTAACAGCACAAACTTTCAGTTTTTTATTCCCATTGCTTTTCCTTTGGATTACATTCCTCTGCAACATGCAAGTGAAGCTAAGAGAAAACGCATCACCTTTTAGCAAATAAAACCCAATATGGATAAAATGAGGTTTAGGTTTACTTCTTAAAGACTGTACCTTTAATTTTTTCATTTCTAGCAACAGTTCCCCAGTGAAACTCTGCAGTGCATGCTAAATTCCAGAAATAAACAAAATTACTTAGGAAAAAATATCTACTGGGTCTAATGCCCACAGCTCTGAGTAAGGGTAGGATTTGTAAAGCTTGTGAGTTCAGCAGATTATGGTGAAAGCCCTCAGGATTTAATATACAACAAAGGCTTAATAAGACAAAGACATGCCTCCTGTACACGGTCACTTTATTAAAAATACGCTGACTGCTCAGGAGTAGGAGGCAGGCAGCTGGGATTGATCTCAGCTGGTCTGCAGATCCAATTCCTCCCTTGTTGCCATGGTATCCGCTCAGTAATTCTGCCATGAATTGGAGGAGGGGATTGTTGATACCTTTGGGGAATATCAGAACATAAAGATTCAGAGAGGAAGCAAACAGCAGCTTACCATAGTGCCACGACAAAATGCAAAGAGAAAGACCTGACCAAAGCAACATTTAGAGGAGAGCCATCTGAAAAAAAACAAAACCCCAAACCATAGGCTAGTGGCCCAGGGGTGACCTGCAGCTGGTACACGAGAGGATGCTCTTCACCCTGTTGCTAAACACGGCATACTGTAGTCAACACGAACAGGCAGCTCTACATGCTGTATAGAGGGCATATCCCATGCCCACCACTGCCGTATCCCACTTCCAGTTGAGCACAGTGCTGTCAGCCACAGGGTTTTGAAATGACCGAGACAGTAGCGGCTCTTGCAGACCATGCACCAAAAAAGCAGGGGCAGCTCTGATCCCGTGCAGTGCCTCTGGCTGCAGAGCCTCTTTTCCTGCCCAGCCAGCTCCAGCGCTAGCCAGTCTTCCGTTGACTTTACCCTGGCCTCAGCTGGATAAAACGGTACCCCATAGTAGGTCCAAGGTGGATTTATGGGATGAAAAACACCATTTCCAACATGACTTGGTGGCTGCTGGGGGTTGGAGAAGGCTAACTCACTTGTCACTTTAAGAAAACCAGATGCTGTCCTCTTTTAAAGTAAACATGCTTCAAATTGTTACATAAAATAGTGTAACTTTGCCATAGAAAAACCTGCCTGCCTGTGGATCTGGGTGTAGGCCCACGATACACCCTGAAAAGGGACAAAGCTATCACTCTGAGCCAAAAGCCTTGTCCACTAATCCATCTGCCATTCTCCAAATGTCTGTAGATTATTTAAAACTGCACCCTGCCAGAGAAAGATACACTTGCCTAAGCAGCTGAAATCAGTGAGCCAGCCAGCCTGTGTAACCACGAAAACACAAACATGGAATTTAGAAAGATTTCTTCTATGCTTAATTTAAGTCAAAATTATTTTGATTCTGGACAAAGTAACATGCCTAAGTTGATACAGGAAATCTGTGCAGAGAAGAGGAAATAATTCAGATTGTGCCCAGATCTCTTGCCCAGGTTGTGACCCTATCCTTTGTATGTACAGGATCTTTTCAAATATTGCTCAGAAGTGCTTTTAATTTTTGAAGTGACCACAAGATACACCAAAAAAATGATACCACTAACGTCTTTTCCTATGGAAACTTATAAACCAAATTAAAGCTTCTCAGACATACCAGTATTTTACATGGAACACAGTTTTATGCCTCTTCTGATGACATTCTTGATAAAAGCTTTTTATTGCTATGGATCATAAAACTAATAGCCCTATTTGCCACAGCAAATATTTTCATTTACCTGAGGCAGAGTAAGCCAAGACACTTTATGGAGCCATTAAATCAGAGTACGGACAATTTTAAAAACTAAGGAAGCTACGATCTTCTGCTGAAAAAGAAATGTGGATGAGTGACATTGCATTGTGGGTATATTAAGAACCCAGAGAAGATGAGAAAAAACAGGAATTGCAAAAGCGCGTGATTCAAGTCTAATCTTGCTGCAGCTAGTTCATCTTGGCAGTCTGCTGAGCAGCATGCACACATACTGCATTTTTTTGTGGAACAGAACTATAGCTACTGCTGCATTGCAAGTGAAGCAAACAACCTTGCAAGGGCTGAAGCTCTTGGGACGTCTGTGGCATTCCTAAAATGAAGCAATCCCTATAACCTGCAAGCTCCATTTCCCATAAAGTCTATCATTTAGTCTTCGTGAATGCGGTAGCATTGTTAGCATGAGATTTGATTTTAAAGTCTTGAAAATAATTCTTTCCCAACCTTTTTTATATGGTGATTTAGTTTTGGGACATATTTTTAGCAACCGTTAAAAGTTGGACTAGCCGAAAAGGTTGAAATTAAGTATTTACTTCAAAGAAATTATTAACTTCAGTATAACATTCTCATCACTGCGGTTACCAGATTCACTCAAGGAAGCTGTATTCTAGGTCTAGCTCATTCATTCCATGAGTGGACTGTCGCTCCCATATCGTATAATAATCTCTCCCTTTGCCTGACCTATCATGGGTTAGCACCGGAATGTCTCGGGAGGAAAATAAACCTTTTTCTTGTACTTCAGTTAAAAGGAAGAAGAAAGAAAACATGGAACGTAGTTTCTCTCTCTTCTCTCTGTTTCCAAAGAGGTTAAATCACAGGCAGAAGCAAAGCGCTCTAATTCTTAAATGCTTGTTTATGAAGTATCATTGGGTGTAAAAGCACTGGCGCATTTTGGTCTCACTAATCAAGCTGAAGCAGCAGGTAGAAGTTACTGACATTAGGGAGAATGGGACTTGGTCTCTCCTGCTTGCTCCCAGGTTTAGCGACTTCTGCTTAAGATCGTACCTCTTCCTAAAGTACTTAGAGATCAAGGTAACTGGAACAATACGGTCCTCATCAATAGACCTGATATGGCAGAGCAGACATCCAGGCTCCCGTTTCCACGAAAGGTTCAACCAGATGATCTTTCAAGGTCCCTTCCAACCTGGGCTGTTCGACGATTCTGTGACATCTGTTCCACCATAGACTATATGGTTTTTTTCTTACTGCTCACTGTTTCTGCTCAAAATTAATGAGAGTAGTGGCTCTAACAGTATGTGAAAGGTCATGTCAAAATCAATTCTATCACTTCGGCAGCATTGTTACGTTGTCATAAATCAAGCAATCCCATAGTACAGTAGCTCCGATTTGCTGACAGCAGCCTGGAAGACTAGCTGCACACACAGCCATTTCTAACTCATAGGTCATAGATTTATTATCTATGAATCTGTCCTGTGGCAGCTCAGGGGAAGACAAAAGCAATCTGAGTGTTGGAGGGAGAAGACAAAGAATCACGATTTTTCAAAAGCAAGAAAAAATTTAAAGGGTCTTCATTTTTGGATGCCTCTTCTAAGCGCTTTCAAGGAACCCAACTTGAGGTTTTGAGGCCTGTGTTCTGCACTTAAAAATACCAGGATCTGCAGAAGCTTCTCACAAGCATCCAACCCCAAGGCACCCTGAAGACTTCCCGCCTGAGTCTATGCCAGTTTTATTTCCTTCGGAAAGGGAACCAACTTCAACGCTGCCCTCCATGTATGGGGGTTGTGTCCCATCCCCCATCCATCAGCCAGTGTAATCACAAGTTTCAGCCAGCTGGGACAATGCAGAAACAGTCTCAAAGAAAACCGTGCTCTTCAGAGATGAATTGGAAAGCAGCGAGAAACCTTATTACTGCCTGTGTTGAAGAACAGGCTGGAAGGTAAGCTTACTTGGCAACAGAGAATTCTCGCTGACCACAAGTGTCATCTGTGGGAAAAGCTCTGGTCGGTGTCCACAAACAATCCAGAGACAGGACACCATACTTGACAAGCTATGGCAGTCTGGATCTGGATCCTACCCTCAATGGAGAGAGGTCCTTTCTGCCTTTGGAAAACCCTGTTCAGTGCAGATCTCACACACACACACATAACGCCCAGTTCTAGCAATGCAGTCCAACTTGTGGCAATTAATTGGAGATTATTAATCAATTATTTACTTACTAGACAGTGATTTCTAATCCTCTAAATCATATTTTATGTCAACCCATCATTTTGTATTATCAGCACTGAACCAACAGCCCTTTGTGTTATTTGCCTAGGAAAGGATTTCACACTGCGGGCATCCAAGTCCTTAAATGTTCCACATGCATTTCAGAGACATACTGCCTCTCATAAATTGTGGCTCACATACATGCTTCAGACAGAGTACTACATATTTTAATAGCTTAGTTTAAATTCATATCTGGAGCCACCTTTTGCCAAGTACAAAGTGCCAGGAATCAATACTTAATGTGTAAATTAATCTTGCATACCTAGTGGGACCTGGGAACTCTTTGACAGTTGAATATCACTATACAGTTTAGAAAGAGCTAAAAATGATAGACTTAGAAAGAAAACATAATACTTAGCAAATTTGAATAGCAATAATAATAAATATGCAGTTAGAGCTACTCAACAAACGCAAAGAGAAAATCCCAGTCTCAGTTTAGTTTCAGTATGAATCTTTGAAGTATCCTGCTTTTAGATACTAATAGAGTTGCACAGCTGAACACATTAAGATAAGTCATCTGTGTATACCTACAAAGTCAATGGTCTGGTGCTGTTGAAAATAAATAAAATGCACAACTCTCTCAAAGGATTTGCAGTCTGATGAATACTAGTGAATGATGAAGTACAGAAACTACTTGAACATGTGCAACATGTCTGATGAGAGACTTTCAAGAGGTTTGGCCTATTGAGTAGCGTCGTCAGATTAACAGTACTGGAATGCAGTAGATGCTCTCAGCAGCAAAGCAGCTTTGATAGAAACATGAAATGATACCTTTCTATGAAAACATAATTTTCAGCAAAAAGGCTTAAATCAGAGAAGGAAAACATGGCTGGGAAAAGACTGCCCACTCTTCCATTCAGCCTAAAATTTTAAAATTAAGTCTGCTGGGTTTTGCTAACGTTATTCAAAAGCTGTTACACGTGTCATGATTGGAGCAGTTCTCTTCCAATGAAGGTTTAAAAAAATCAGCATCAGCCACCATAGACACAGAACTATTCTTATGCAGACCCTGACATTCACATTGCAATAAGCCTATGTGCTTAAAGGCAGCATTCACCAACAGCCTCAAGGCGCTGCACAGTGGTTATTACAGGCTCAGTTACCTCATCCTGCGTAATATTTTACTCCTCCATTATCATCAAGTCTTGGAAACGGTTGCCGGCAAGTTGTTTGTTAAGGGCAATGGCTGTTAAGATCAACAACCACATCTCTCAGTACAGCCCCTAGGAATTCTTTGTACTCTGCTCTCTGTCTGTAACTACAAAACAGAAAAATAACTCTGGTTATACAATTATCTCTGACAATCCTGTCACTCACTCTCGAGCAGCATTTAGCTTTAGGCAACAAGCGCTTTCCAGGGCTTATACCTTTGTTCAGTGCTTTACACACTTTTAGAGGAAGGGCAGCATTGACAACACATGGAAAAAGATCAGAAAACAGCTGAAAGATTCATCAGGTTTGTGCTCCTAATGAAATAGCTGCAACTTTCTGGAATTTTAGGTCAGAAGTGATTGTCTGCTCCTGCCTCCTGCACTGCCTTTCAGTATAGCGTACAAAGGATTTTCCACTGCAAGGACACAGGAAGCCAAAGGAGTATGGCTTTAGGTATCTTAGGGTATAGCAATGTATTCTACATAGGACAACGATGGTTGTCCTATGTCCCCGATCTTTGCAGAAACACGTTCTGACTATGAACTAACACCACTAGAAACATAAGTTTTTAAACTGTTGTTAGTTCACCACTGAATTGAAGAAATGTCAACTGATCATTTAGCTGCTCCCTTTCTGCTGGTCCCATCTTCACGCAGGATCAGGAGAGCTATATCATCCACATAATTTGGAAAAGAGCAGAGATAGCAGCATTTTGGATCCAAATGACCTTTTCTCATCAACTGATAAAACACTCTCACACTGCTACCGATCTGGTAATCAACAAAAATTAGTTTCTTCTTGTCGTACTTTTTAATTACGCAATAAGACAAACAATGGGGCTGTATTTGCCCGACATTCAAGCATGCACTGTTCACCACATACTGTTCCATACATTCTTGCAGTTTTTCTTATTTCAAGAACAATGTCAAGAGTGTTCTCTGGGATTTTTTTGCTTTATAGAAACTGACAGTAAGATTAGGAAACATATTTGAAACAGAAAATAAACCATGCCTGCAAAAAGAAAGTTTACAAAATTTCTATCCTGTTGCCAAACTGCAAACACTAAGCACATGCCTCCATCAAGAAGTCAGGGAAAACATTGGTGGCACTGCACACAACGTCACAATGAAAACATCCAGTTGGAGCTCTTTCACTATCTGTTTTGCAAGCTACTTCGAGTATACACTCGAAAGCATCGTTCTGTGGAAGACACTAAAACAGTGAGAATCAAATCAGTTCATAGGTCTCATACTCTTAAGTGAAACATAATTTTTGGGTGCAGCTGCTTTGCAGTACCAGGGCAAAATGCTACAGAAACCGCATAAGCTGCGGATGATGGATGACAGAGTCACTAACACAGGTGTTTGGAAACACTCCTAGTCAAGGGCAAGTATCTGCAGCGGCAATAAGACAAGGTACGTTTTACAATGCTTTCCCCTTAAAGAACAGATCACACCACAGGACCTCACAATCTGCTATCACTCAATAAGGCTAACAAACCTTTAGGGCGGAGAGCTGAAAACACTCCGAAAATTAGTGATATGCAAGAATCTGATGCTCCACCTGACCCTCTCAAGAAGCCCTCTCCTTGAGGGCTGCTAGTTTCAGAGGAGCCTTGATTAGTGTGGCTCTATTCTTCATGCTGCATTCGGGAATCTGCACAGCTTGTGCTGACTGACGTGAACATCTGGCCCCTCTGTTGACATATTTTATAATCTTCTTTGCATCTGGAATACAGAGTTTCTCTCAACGGCTCCTTCCAGCAGAACACTTCCCTCACCCCCAAGTCAGAGCTGGCATAAGAAGCTAAGGAGACATGTGAGCTGGTCTTTCTTTTCTTCAAGCTGCTGAACACAATAAGAATGTTTCATTTACCTACTCTCTCCTGCACATTCTCCCTGGATTCCTTGTCACTTGCTTTGTTGCTTGCAAGTCAGAAACGAACCACACAACCTGCAAACTGCCCAGGTCTGCCCAGTTGACAATATAAATGTATTTTTCAAGTGCTTCATTTGTTGCAAAGTAGCCTTTTTACCCAAGCAGCACCTCAGATGGAGGCTTTTTCTTAAGTTTAATTTCCTTACTACAATTTCCTTTAGAGTTCTAACTACTTGTGTAAATTAAGGAAATCTGTAAGCTGGAGTGTTTCATTAAAAGCTTTCTGAGGTATAGAAATGCTGAATTACTGACTCTACCGCTACTTTCAATGTTGATTGCAGTTGTAGTTTTAAATGAAGGGTTTGTATAACAGGCTTTGTCACCATTTTCCCCTCTCATGCTGAGATCTCAGTGTTTTGCGCTTAATGGTAATAAAGCATCAAGCTAACTAGCAGGGTCTGTAGGCTCTAATGTCTCCTTTTACCAGAGGACAGGAAAAGTAACATTTAACGCCACCTCCTACAGATAAGCTGCTGTTGAAATGCAGCTTACAATAATATTTATTAGAAAATGGTCTAACACTTCTGATTATTTAACTCTGTTGTTTAATTGTCAGCAGTCAGTCTTCCAGATAATCCAGTAGCTATTCCCCTGACGTATCATGCCAGTTTTCCTCTTTGCTGGGATTCACAGTAATCAGTGCAGAGCGCGGCAGGCTCTTTTGTTTAATCCCGCACATTCTGAGTATTTACGCTACTTGCCAGGCTGTTCAGGGCAGCCAGCAGACTGCCTCACTTACCTGAATCTCTCAGCAAAATCCCTCTGGTGGTGGAACAGACTGTGGACCCTTCAACACAGTTCTATGCTGGGAACTGTCCCCCCAGCACAAATTAGCAACACTTCTTGGTTTCTCTCTTCTGAGACAAACGTCAGCTTTCCAGCAACAGAAAACCCCACCTGGCTAATCATCTGTCAATGAACAAAACTGGTTCTGTTTGCCCACATAGAAGAGTAGTGAACTTGCAGTCCCGCACTGTTCCCGTCCCAAAATCATAAACTGAAATCAGGATCTCAGGACTACCACAAAACTATGTACGCTGTAAGAATTTATGCAGAAAGGTTTCTTTACTGAATACTATGCCTGAGCATGCATTTTTTTTTAACCATAGATTAAGATAAGAAGCTCTTACCTTTAGTTACTATTCATCTCAAGATTTAAGTAACCTTATTTAATCCAAACTCCTAACCAATGGACTGAGACATTATGCAGTGACCTGGCACTTCACATTCAAATACAGCATGACTTAATAGGCTCAACTCTCTCAGCGGCTAAAGACTGTACTCAGGAGTCACATGGGATCACTGATTTTGCACAACGCGACATTAAACAAAGCCTATTAGTTGCCTGTACCAGTGTGTGCCAAAACAGACACTTTTCATCTTGAAAAAAAATAGAGAATACATGTCTTCTGCTCAAACTTCTTTACTTACCCCAGTGAAGAGGACACTTCAAGTGCCTTGTCAGGCCTGACTTAGGCGCTGGTTACACAGAACACAAGCAAAGCCAGCCCTAAGGAAACAGGAGGTCGGTAGGAAAGATTGCATGCTATTTCAAGAGAAAGATATCCAGTCAAGCCTTGTGCAGTGCCAGAGGGCCAAATAAAGTGCAAGCGCAAAAAAACATGAGCAAAGTCAGCAGTATTACACCAGGACTTGATTTGGCTCACACCCAATAAAGTTCATATATGCACATTTGTAATCCAAAGCATTTTCTACATGCATAAAAGTGTTCTTGCTGTATGGGATGTGCTGTGTCAGCATCTCTTTTATGAACCTGTAGTCTCTAGGATTTGTAACTTCGCTATAAAAATTCACCCTGGCAGAATCTTGGTATACAAGCAGTTTGAACCTCTACCATGAAGGAAGACAACAACTAAATCAGCGTAACATTAACAGTGGAAAATTCACCTGGCAGAGTGAGAGCGACTAGGGAGCTTTTTCCTTGCTGAATGCCAAAGCTGAGGGAAATGCCAAAAGAAGTGTGTCAAGCATGCCACCCGTGGTGTATCTCTCACCAGAAGGACTGGCCCATAACATTCCCGCTGGAGATCTTGTTCAACCATCGGTCAAATCAGGATTTCTCAAGTGAAGTAGCCAAGTTGGATGGTAGCTGCTAACGAACAGACTTTGGCCAGATAACATTCATAGAACACAGTTTCCAAAAGGCAATTCCTGATCATTTATAAATGACACAACAAGCAGAAATATGCTGATAGCTAGCAGGGTCTCAAAGCTACACACAGATAAAAAGCAAGAATAAGTACCACTGATTTACAGCTGACTCCTCTGTAGCAAACAGGAATTACTAACGTTGCCTTACAACCTAATATTGCAAGATTAAACAGTCCCATTTTTCCTTGCTCTGTTAGGTGAAAAAGAAATTTAATCATTAAAAACATG
Source organism: Phoenicopterus ruber ruber (assembly GCA_009819775.1). Lineage (NCBI taxonomy): Eukaryota > Metazoa > Chordata > Aves > Phoenicopteriformes > Phoenicopteridae > Phoenicopterus > Phoenicopterus ruber. The sequence goes on along the minus strand of CM020237.1, from coordinate 6,639,397 downwards.
GGAAGATTGCTTCCCTATATAAAACCACATTGGAAGAGTAGAAGGCATAGGAAAGCAAAAGAACAAGAAAATATGTTAGTGTTTATAAGGAAATACTACATTAACGTCAGATGATTTTTACAGAGGAGGAATTAACAAACATGCATTTTGCAACAGAAAAAGCACAACACTATAGGACTGAACTGCAGAGGCAGACTAGAACCACCACTGGACACTTCTAGGGATTACTTCATCTATTGTCCTCCTCGTTTTTCAACTTGGAAAACGAGATTTTAGCATTTACAGCAACTGCAGAAAACTAGAAGCAACAATACTAGGACTGACAGCTTTGAAACAGTAAAGTAAGCTGGTCACAAAAATCAAAGTATAGAACAGTTTCAAGGGTTACTCCAAGCCCCATGGCATTTGGCCTCCTTGTACAACTACAGTTCTTGGTTTCTTCACTGGTTCTTCCTGTCTGGAGACAAACGACCCAAGCAAATGATGGAAGTAAAGGGAACACTAAACTGATGAGACTAGAGGCACAGCACAACTGCTCAGAAGCGGGGAAACCCAAGCAGTCTGGAGTTTGGTTTTTTTTCCAGCTCCTTTGGTTACAGCATCTTACTGCCACACGACTGGAAGCTGGAGTACTACTTTCAATGACAGCAGAACCAGGCCACCGCTGACCATACCTGGAAAGCCTCACACTTAAGTTTTCGTACAAGCCTTCAATGATGGTGAACAAAGCCAGCCTAGCCACTTACACCCCAAGGACAAAGCACTGTCCCAGGGTGGACTATTAGATATTTCTGGGAATTTGGTGACTTGTTAAATATGCTAGTGCCTCTGGAAATACCATGATAATTTGTGGGTAGGCTGTGAAAACATTTAAAGTAGTGTGTTAACTGTTAGACCTTTTGCAACTACCACATTGATAGAACCTCCAGAATTTCAGAAAATCATTAGGACTGTTAGCATCATTAAAACATCTTTCCCTTGAATAAAACCTAAAGCATTAATATAATGAAAACAGAAGCCAAAAGATTAGAAAGAATAACATGCTAATACACTGGCCTATTTGCTCAACAAGAACAGGAACGAAAAATGCCTTCAGGCAGGAGCGAAATGAGCTTGTTTACTGCCTCTTCTCTTTGCTGCTGCATTACTATTTTAACTACGTAGTTGTCAGACTAATGTCAAGTTACAGGCAATAAATTAGTGGCCCTCCTCATTCAGGCACTACAACGTATAGAAGAGGAATAGTTTACACAAACTCGAATTTAGACATCATTTACAGCTAAGAAGCTCAAAAGGGGGTGATCCCAGGGAAGAAACAAAAAGAATATAAACCCAACCAAACCTGCCCCCCACCTCCCCAGTGTATCTAAATGTCTTATAGCATCAGCTGTGACTGACAGGATAAACAGTAACTAAATTGCCAGAAGGCAAGAAAATGCTTCATCTATTGTCCTCTGGGAAGTCTCCTGGAAACCGAGCAAGAATTCACCACAGCAAATATAAGAAACTTAATTCATGTTTAATGACAGGGCACAGCTCTGGGTAGCTTGGAGTCTTTTCCATAGTTACTTCAGCTTTAAAAGAACATACGGCATCTAGTTTGATTTTTACTGGGACCATTACATCTGTTAAGGGGGTTATAGTTAGCCTCATCAGCCAGTTAATTTGAGTGAATGCTGATGTTGGTCTCTTTGGATATCTACAATTCTTCCCTCCAGTCTTTTTATATTTCTGTTCTGAATCTCTGCAATTCATAAGTTATGCAAGTCCGACAAAGAACATTTTAGCTGAACATTTGTGCTTCAAAAATTAAGAGAACTGGCAGAGTTCAGGATTGACCCTCTCTTGGTCACTACAAGTAGGGCACTCCTTGCAATAACGTCAGCTTTGGGAATGAAAGAGAGATTGGGTGTTTTTTTCGTGTCTATTCCTTACTGGGCCAAACAGCCTCTTCAATTTTTTAATGCCTTTTCTGTGTTGTAAGCACCAAATCAGGTGGGATAAAGCAGAGCTCTTCATGTCACATTCTATCTTCTTCTGTAACCCATCCCCAGACTTCGTAACATTACATGAGCAATGGGCAGGGATTGAATCTCTTACCTTTACTGCTTTAAAAAACAACAACCACCACCACCACCAAAAACAAACCCCAAACCCAAAACAAAACCCACAAAAAAACCCAAAACAAAAACAAACAAACAAAAAGCAAGCAAACAAACAAAAAACCCACACACAAACTGTCACAAACTCAGATACACACCATCTAATCTTATATGAATGCCAATAGCAGGTAATGGTCACCAATTATCAAATAGTGGAACCAGAGACACATCAAACCCGGTCTGAGAAAATGCATTTCTACTAGTAGATGACACCATCTTGAGCATGAACCTTACTCAATGGCTTACAAATAGGAGTAAATTAATCTCTTGAAATTAACTATAACATTGAGAAAAAAAATCCTTCATTTCCTTGATAAGCACATGACTTCAGGCTTCTATCCGAAAACAGACAAGCTGTGTCACAACAAAACACTGTATACAGATTAAGTCCAGAATCTGGGACATGAATAATTCGCATTTAAAACTGCTCCTTGGAAGAAGAAAGACTGAATGAAAATGTTCCAGAATTGGCTAGTTAAGAACCAGGTGGTTTGTTTACTTTTTTATTGGGGGGGGAGGGGATGTGGAACACTAGAGGAAGAAACAAGAAGAGTTTAAACAGTTAAAAGTAACATCCTGAACAATTTCTTTTTGTATACACATAGATAGGCTGATGGCAAGATCCATCTTTTCCATTATTAGAGAATGGATCCTTCTATGTCTCTGTAACAAGTATAATACAGAAACACAGTTCAAAATTCTAAGGCTAGAACACTCCCATGTCCTTCTGATACGTGAAGGATAGACTGGGCAGAGATAATCCTTCCTTATATCCCTATCAGAAGTCTTTCTTGCTTTCTGTAATACTACTACAAAGACCCCGGATTTAACAGCAGGATTGTGCCTGGAATACACTGAACTCCAGTTACCCGTCTGCTTCCCAGAGGCCATCAAAATTAAAAAGCTAGTATAGCCAGAGGCTACTCAAATTAACATTGGAGCATGGAAGCACATGCACAGCCATACAATGTCACAAGTGCAAAGTATTTTTAGTTTAAAAGTCACTTTCCTTTCACTATTCCCAACCCAAATACAGGAAAGAAAAGACAACTTAGACCAAGGACAATTGCACTGGCTGGCATCTGTGTCACCATCAGAAGAAACGCTTATGGTGTGACAGCTGTGAGCTGGCATCTCCACAGTCTTTGGATTTTGAGGAAGAGTCCCTATAGCAGAAACTGGACTCGAAAACAGCTGTTATTGTTGAGACCCTAGCCTGCAGTTTTTCCCTAGAAAACACACCCTTTGCACTACGCAATCATTGCTTCTCAAACGCAAGCTATCTGCTGTATATATAAAGAGAAAAGCCTGAGGGCTGGAGATCTGGCTGTTCATAGCCTCTGTGACTGAGAAAATAGATAAAATGAATATCATAGAATTATGATGGAATCATAGAATAGTTTGGGTTGGAAGGGACCTTTAACAGCCATCTAGTCCAACCCCCCTGCAATGAGGGGGGACATCCTCAACTAGATCAGGTTGCTGAAAGCCCCATCCAGTCTTACCTTGAATGTTTCCAGGGACGGGGCATCTACCACGTCTCTGGGCAACCTGTGCCAGTGTTTCACCACCCTCATTGTAAGAAATTTCTTCCTTACATCTAGTCTGAATCTACCTTCTTTTAGTTCAAAGCCATTACCCCTTGTCCTATCGCTACAGGCCCTACTAAAAAGTCTGTCCCCAGACTTTTTAGTCACCTTAAACTGTATTAAAATATAGGTCACCTTAAACTGTGTGTCCAAGAGGAAGAAAGGGAGGGAGTGAAAGTCCACAGGCAGCTCCTAAGCAAAGCTACAGCTATCCCACACACCACCTCTATGCACCATATAAAGGAAAATCCTTCTGACTCAAAGGTGTTGCTGGGCTTGTCAATCAAGGCTTCGCTGAGTTTGCAGAGCTCCTGCTGAGCAGCTTTCAGATCACTGCCATAATTGGGTGTATCCAAGATTTGCTAGACTGAAATCCTTAAAGACAGACAAACACATTCCAGGCAGACAGGTGTCCAAAGAGAGCCCTCAAACCAAGAGATCTTAATGATATGGCCCAATTCTCTCATCCTATATCCTCTTGTCCCCTCTGGTAATTTACTTCACGTAAGCATCAAGAGAACCTTCAGTGCACTCTAAATGCAACTGGATTTTCACATCTCTTCCTGTGCAGTAAAATACAGGATAATGGGCAACTAGACTCCTGCTGCTGTTGCTGAGTGCTCACGTGACACTGCTTTTGTAACATCCCTCTGAAAAAAAAATCCCAACAAAATAAAGAAGTCACACACTTACAGATTCATCTTCTGACACTACTGTGCAACTCCTCTACACAGATCCTAACATATCAGGCACAAATATGCATAAGAGTTGGTTACCTTTATTCATTTAAGTACTGTACTCTGATTTACATCTCCTCAGTACATTAGTCTCTCTGAGTAGAGTTAGAATGACTTAAATTAGAGTAGCGGCTTCAGGCATCAAGTGCTCAGCATGTATAATGTATACTGCACACATAACCCATTAAAAAAAAAAATGAACTCTATACTATAGCAGTTTTGATGGGAAGGAAAGTAACAGGTGAAGGTTGTAAATTATGAGAACTCAGCCTAAGCCTTGGCTAATCACCAAGATTACAAAGAGGCAGCCTTGTATTAAAACCATAAACGCTTTATAAAATAGGACTATCTAATCTGTGCTAAAACCACTGCAACTCTACCAAAGTTGCTGATCAAAATGTAAGCACAAATCTATAATCCTAGGGAAGCAAAATCAGCCTGGTCAAGCCACACACACATTAATCCATCACTTTTATTTTCTTCTAGTTTTGCACTCAGCTGCACGCACATGTTTTGTTCTATCTCACTGTCTCCTCCAGCACCTCTCTTCACAGAAAGGCAATATCTGAACAATTTGGCCTGTGAAGTTCACTGCCTGTCACAAGCAATGAAGTCCCTCTGTGTTCTGCAGAATGCTTCCACACAACACCAGTACGCTTCTCTGCCCATTCTCCTCTCTGAAGTAGGCTACTGTTATTCCCTGCACCACTCCAAGTCTTCTCTAGGATGCAGCGCTTGTTTCCATAGTAATGTCAGTTGCTTACCTTCCTTCTTCATTGACTTTGACCAAGAAATGGCTCTGTCCTGCCTGAAGTTTATCTCCTCAGTAATAAAATCAGCAGGAGAAGCAAGTCTGCAAGTGTCTTTATTACTGCAATAATGTGAGAGGCCTGTGGTGTTTTTAATGAAGCTGGCTTATAGTTTTATTTAGTGGCTGATTACTCCATCTGAATAAAGACAGTGAGAATCCAGCCTCAACCTTTTGTAAGATACAACATTTGCTATGTCTCACATGCAGGAAAAACAAGAACAGTTATCGGATACCTTTTGGTAACTGGTGAAAATTCAGTTGGCTCTCAGCTATAATTGCTGCGCAGTCTGACAGCAAAAACTTGAAATTAGTGGTAATACAATTAAATGTAAAGAGCTAATATATTAGAGTGGTAACCACGATTTTCAGAACGTTGGGGCTTAAATTAAGGGTCATAGGCAAGATTTCCTTAAAGAAGCTTTTCTCCTTCAGGCTCCATGAAAAATCTCAAACCCCAAATCCTTATTTAGATTTACAAAGTGGCCTGATATTCAGTACTGAACACCTAATGTCAAGAGACGTTTGATGCCTGCTCTGCACTTCAAAAAATCAGATCTTTTTATTGAGATGTGTTCCCTAAATAGGAAAATAGGAATTGTCACAAGGGATTATACAGACTAGAATTGCAGCTAAACTGTTTAGGGTAGGGGACTGTTGTTTTGTTTGCGATTTAAAGAGCACTTAGTACAACAGTACCCTGCTCTATAATTGTGGCCCTTGTGCTCTGCCACAATATGGATGAGTCGGGTGCAATAGCTGGTCTTGAACGATAGTCTGTACCAGCCTTTGAAATAGAAGTAGGCCAGGTTAATCCCTAGGATAATGTATATCCAGGGATAGACTCCACCTGCCCCCTGTTTACTAATGGCTGGGGCTGGAGCATACCCCAAAGCCTGAGGGTTTATCTGTCTTCTAAAGCTCCCTTATATGTATTAATTTCCTTAATTCTATCAAGCACTCACTGGCATAACTTTTGCTAAGAGGTCTACAAGTTCCAAAATCTAGAGACGATTGTTAAACACAGATATATCTTTTTATTGTTTTTTGTTTGTGAGTTTGTTTTTTGGTTTTTTTTTTTTGGGGGGGGGGGTCCTTAAAAAAAAAAAAAATCAAGACATTGACTTGGCTTTATCATTCATTTGACCAACAGATGTTAACAACTTCAGCCAACTGAAAGAACACTTTCCATTCAATTCTTCTGTGAAACCTGAGGATCTAACTAAGCCTTAAAGCCAAAACAGCAAATTAAAATGTTTCTCTTAACATAACAGTTTCCTACTTCAACTATCCTTCCCTGCCCCTCTCTGTTAGAACTATGCTTTTTATCATAAAAAATGAGAAGGAATATTAATGCAACCAGTCCTGGAATACAGAACACAAGCAAGGTGCTGTTAGACTGTAGAACTTCAATGCTGACATGAATAAAATACTGTTTATCCCTAATGTGTTAAAACAGTGCTTTATAGGAGGTTTTCTGCAGGGCAGATAAAGATGACACTTTGAACCCATTGACATTTAGCTAGAAGAATTTTTAAGAGAACCTATGTCCTGTCTGTTCAGCCAGCTTAAGGAATAAAATACCAAGCAACTGAATCCCAAGTGAAGAATTCATTTCTGTTTATGTGATATTTAATATTACTTCTCCTACCAAGGTCAACTCCTGTATTAGTCTTATAAAGCAAATTCTCCCAACTTACTCTTTTTCTTCAAAACTTGGCATAACCAGCAATCATACCTATGATCTGCTAATGCCTTTTGGCAGGGCAGGTGACCAGCCACATGCCATCAGCCTTTAAGATAAGAGACTTCTGTAGGCAATAGCATAAATTGAATATTCACCTCGTATTTTGTAACCAGAGAGAGATGAAAGAGACAGAAGAAAGGTATTTCTGACTAGCATTGAGTGGAGAATTATTAGCCAACCATTCAGCACAGCCGTTATTTGGGCGTATAGTAACAAGTTACTCATATAGTAACAAGTTACTCACCTTGCAGTCGTAGGAGGGATCCACTGTCAACATACTGGGGAGCACACCAAACCTCTGGGTCTATTCTAGTGCTTTCCTACCTCTGCATGTGCATCTCTGTGCCACTCACTCACATCCAAATTAACTCCTCACCACATCTTACCGAAATCAGCCAGATGTCAGTGCAATACAGACTCACCATCTCTCTTTCAATCTGTTTCAATTCTCTGACTGTAAAATGGGGACTCTATTGTCTTTTTCTTAGCTTGTCTTGCTTGTTTACAATGTAACTGGGGACAGTCTTTATCTACAACTCTCTATCACACACACCTTGCACACAGCAGCTATCAGGGCTAACGTAGTTAGGTTTACCGCATTTTGCTATTACTTAAACTGTTTGGATTGCAACTGTAGCGTAGGAACTACGCATGGAAAGAAAGCAGGGAGGGGAGTGCTGAAGAAGAATGCTCAGCTGGAGCGCTCTGCCCAAGCTGGCTGCAGTGATCTGTGAGGGCAAAGACCCTTGGGCCACCTGAGGATTCCTGCTGAATACCTTTCCTTCCACATTCCCCTTCTACTTTCCAGGGCATGAAATAATAGCATAAGAAAAACACCACTGTCGTATAATACACAACAGCAGAACACAAAATGCAGAAGGAATAAGACAAATGTCCTCTGAGAGTACAACAGCAATGAAAATGTCCTCAAACTAAAAAAACCCAGACATACAAAGTAATCAATGTAGAGGCTTGCTGAAAGAATAAACCTAAGTATCATTGTATTGCCGTGATTGAAAAATAGTAAAAGATAATGTACCACTAAACCCCGTTTTGGAATCATTGTTGCCATTATTAATTCCTCTTTACTATAAAAAGTCCCCAGGGAACAGTGAGATGTGCAAGTGTCTGAATCTCCCAGATACAATATCCTGTCTTTTATCTCCATCATCAAGAGCCAATATTTGTTTTTACAGCCAAAGTCCCAGTACTGCATTTCCTAACCTTACCCAGATCCACAGCTATGCAAATAATCACCAGCAACATGAGTCAAAAATTAACACAGGTCAGTCTCTACCCATCCGATTCTTGCATTCCATTTCAGACTGAGAAACAGCTGAGCAGGAAGGGGCAAAAAGAACCTTCCAGAGACTATAGGGATGAAGGATATAACAGTCTCTCACAAAGCTTTAGGGATGATGTACTACATAAAAACTAAATGGATACAACGAAGTTGTCAGAGGTGATCAATAATTCCCATTACCAATTTGCTTTGAAAGCCACAACAGAAATAGTTAGCATGTCTGGGCAGCTAACTGAGCCCTCCCTGCAACAAGGTGCAAGCAGTTTCTACTTCCCACCCAGAGACTGTGTCATATGACCTACACACCTCCATGGATGTTTCCAGTGACGTACAAAGAGAGAAGGGACCTATCTCATGGAGGAAGTTGTGAGGATAGATAAATATATGGAAGCAATTACTCTATCACTGAAACGATGTGAGATAAATAACTAAAACGAGCATGGGAGATCTTTGTGCAGAAGCTATTATTTCACCATAGTCTATATCTAGCACTAGGAGGCCTTTTGATCTACCACATAAACAAATAACCTTGCCAGACGTTAGCTGCAAAGGATGGACAAAAATCTTGCCCGAAGGACTGCCCTGCACCACTGTAATACCAGAAAAAGCCATACTGGAGTTCTCTGCTAAGGATCCTACATTAATTGCTATATTCTACACCTAAGTTTTTTGTGCTAATTGTCGGAGATGAAATGGGGAAACATCAAAAACCTTAATTCTGCTCTCCATGTAGCCTTTTTAGTAAAGTTAAACCAAACACGAGTAAGCCTATTTTAAACTTAAGAGTTAAAGACTTGCCTTCTATTACATGCTAGAGCAGATATATTTGTCAGAGACTCAGACCAATGCAATGCAAGTACCACACATGAAGATTAAATTCCCTGCCAAAAAGGACAGGGAGGTACTGGTGGATGAAAAGCTGGACATGAGCCGACAATGGGTGCTCATAGCCCAGAAGGCCAACCGTATCCTGGACTGCATCCAGGGAAGCGTGGCCAGCAGGTCAAGGGAGGGGATTCTGCCCCTCTACTCCACTCTGGTGAGACCCCACCTGGAGTACTGCGTCCAGCTCTGGAGCCCCCAACACAAGAAGGACATGGACCTGAGGGAGTGGGTCCAGAGGAGGCCACAAAAATTATCAGAGGGCTGGAGCACCTCTCCTGTGAAGACAGCCTGAGAGAGTTGGGGTTGTTCAGCCTGGAGAAGGCAAGGCCCCGGGGAGACCTTACTGCAGCCTTTCCATACTTAAAGGGGGCTTATAAGAAAGATGGGGACAAACTTTTTAGCAGGGCCTGCTGTGATAGGACAAAGGATGATGGCTTCAAACTAAAAGAGGACAGATTTAGACTAGATAGAAGGAAGCAATTTTTTTACACTGAGGGTGGTAAAGCACTGGCACAGGTTGCCCAGAGAGGTGGTAGAAGCCCCACCCCTGGAAACATTCCAGGTCAGGCTGGACGGGGCTCTGGGCAACCTGATCTGGTTGAGGATGTCCCTGCTCATGGCAGGGGGGTTGGACCAGACGACCTTTAAAGGTCTCTTCTAACCCAAACTATTCTGTGATTCCACAATTCTAAATACTGTTAGCACCATCCTCCCCGGGTATTGCAATTCTAGTCCTTGAGACCATTTACTTAAAAAGGAACTTGAATGGTACATCGCAAAACTTACATTGGTACAACACAATGTTGTCAGTCAGCAAAACGTAGTCAGGTTCTCATCAGCATACATGTGAAGAGAGGCAGTATGAAGACTAGCCTTGGTAAAAGGTTCTGGATGTGCTTAAGAGCATGTATAAAACTGGAACACCTTGTTTCCAACTATTTCCATCTGGAAATGGAACAAGGCGTGTTCCTCAATATCTACAGTCCTTTGGTTATTTGCAAGGTCCTCTTCTCATCCAAAAACCCCACAGTTCAGGTCTAAAGGCTTCTATCAACAAAGTTCATCACTTGTAAGCTGCTTCTGACAAGACTGATGTGTCCAAGTACCATCTCCTACTCAGTTCCACTAAACTTACTCCTTTATGTGTATTTCACAATAACAAGGGATTAAAAAAATTCAGCTTATCCTCACATGAGCTTCATTATTTTCTCTTACATTCCCATAAAGATTCATACAGTCTTACACTTCAGACTCCTTATCCATCTTTCAGGGTAGCGACAAGAGCTAAGTATGGGCTCTGCCATGCTAGCTTAACCAGGATACCAGTGAGTTTTCATGGTCACTGCTTTGGAATCCAAAAGGGAGCAAGACAGACATCACCAATTCCAGCTGCACAGGACACAGGGAGATGACATTCATTCCATTTTAGCTTCCACAAAAGCAATGAATATGCTCCTGTCTAAACCAATCCCATGACTGGGGAAAAACAAACAAACACAACGCAGCAAACAAACAACAAACCTGAATATGACAAATACGTTCCTGAGTGCAGACGGACATACATTTCTTGTTGTGCATTCATCACTACTCCATTAAGTACCTCAACCCACCTTTTCCCTGAGAGAACTTGGCTATAAACAAATTGCCCTATCAAGACAGACCAATGATTCATCCAGCAGAGCAAGTCAACTGAAAAGCGACAAGTGAAATAACTGCATCAGATGAAGGTGTAAAATCTGTGTTCTGCAGCCACTCACACACATTGGGGCTTCTCAATTTACTAACCAACCAAATAAATACTGTAGGAATAACTGAAATCAAACATAATCTTTGGAGAAGGTTGTGAAGACTGGTTAACTACAGCTTGCATAGAATCATAGAATTGTTCTGGTTGGAAGAGACCTCCGAGATCATCTGGTCCAACCATTAACCTATCACTACCAAGTCCCCCACTAAATCATATCCCTAATGCATGTTTCATCCTCAAGTAATGCAGCACATTTGCAGAGTAGCACAATAATAAGGCTCAGCTCATAGGGCTACAACCTAGTAGTTGGTTGTTTTTAAACATTGAAAGCAATCTATCTGAACCAAAAGCAAAAGTGAGTGCAGTAGAGTCCACATCTTTTATTGTTCTGATTAGAGGTATTACCATCGTTATAAATTTCCAGGTCTAAGCAGCAATGGCTGACACCTCTGCAGAAAATCTATTTTACTCAGTTCTCTATTATGCGTAAGGTTAACTAGGCAGTTAGTGCAGCAGCTGCCTCCCAGTGAGAATCACTGAATGAGAGCGTCTCCACTGCAAGCGTACAATACGTCAGTAAGAACCAAACAACGTCTTCAGAAAAGTTTTCAGAAACATACAGCATCTAAATTGCATTTCATTGTGGGCATCAGAAATTATTTTAGCAGAAACTGAAGAAATTATTTAAACATTTTCCTTCCAAGGAGAAATTGGGGGGGGGGGGGGGGGGGGGGGGGGGGGGGCGGGGCGTGCAGCAGTGTGCTAATCAGTGGGCTGCCACTGTGCGATGAAAACTGCATCACTGACTGGCTGGATGACTTCTCTTCCAGCACTGCTACGGAACAAGAAGTGCGAGCTGTCTTGCGCAGCACCATCCTGAACAAGCCACCAGAGGGAGCATGTAACCTATGGCACAGCAGAGCCTGCTGTGTGGACTGCTGCGAGAGACGCGGGCAGGAGGACATCGTCAGAACTGAAGGCATAAGGCTGGGGAAAACTGTGGGGCAAGGTAAGGCCAGAAAGGAGCTAGAAAGTGGAAAAAGCAGATTCAGGTTTTAGAGGAAAGTCTTGGCAGGATGAGCAATGCCCCAGAAGTTCTTTAGTGACAACAAATGCAGAGAACTGAACATTCCTCATGGCAAGTCCCCATTCACTCTGTTACTGAGACAGTACCAAAAAAAAAGAATCAGCTGCAATCCACCCCAATAACGCATGCTGGAGGCGACCAGTTCCTTCAAAGCAGCTCTTAAGCTATAATCAATGTCTCTCACCCCTCATGTCTACTGATGCAGCTGTGTGATGGACTCAGAGCTTGCAAGTAACAGTAATTAAAGGTGTCTGGACCTTTCTGTTTCAAAATGAATCCCTAGCATCACAATGTGTGTCCTGTTACAATTGAGAGGATGTTGCAAGCTCCACAAACCCTACTGAAACAAAAAGAGCCATAGTAATATTTGTCTCAAGAGCATGGAATGTACAGTGTTCCCAATGAATAGATCAGAATTCAACTCATCTAGCTTAGCACCACAATTTGCTATTTTGTATTTCCCGTGAAGTATTTTTATTTTATGCCAGTGGTAAAGAATAGGTTTTCAGAGACTTGGCAGAAAACTATTACAAAAACATCAGTGCCAATGATACATATCAAGAAAAAAATTCCCACGGAAAGAAAAAATGTGTATTCAGACATCCTCCCCTCATCCCTTGCCCACCAAGCACGTGAAATAATCCTTTGTCACTGCCCCTGAAAACTAGGACTCATGCCGATTTCCTGGATTACACGTAGAAATATTATATATAGATAGGTTTTTTCCTCCTAAACCCATAGATTGTAAGGTCAGAAAGGACCACTACGCTTATCTCCTCCTTTGAAGGATCTAAGAAGGAGGAAAGGCAAAATCTGTCAGGAATGGCTTAGTTCAGCCACAATATTATTAATTGTGGCTAGTCTGGATCTAATGTACAAAAGGTACAGTAATTTGGTTCCTAGGCTGCAATCAGTGATTACCCTGTGTACTTCTGAGCCAAAAGGGGGGGAAAACCACCTCAACAAATCCAAGGCTGCACATCGCCTTGATTATTAGAACAAGCAAACACTTCATCTGAGAGGGGAACACTTAATATCAGTTTCACAAATGGCTGCTCCTGCTTTCCAGCACTGCTCTTTTTTCTGTGTGGATGGTGCCTCAGCCAGCTGTTTCTCAAGCACATCCCTAATTCCTTCAGACACTGAGACACCTGAGTAACATGTCATAAATCACTTTGACCATAGCAGCCATGCTTCCATTTCATTTCACACACAGAAGCCACCTGCTCACAGACTATGCCATTCAGATACTGCATGATAGAAAAAGAAACCACTCATTTCAATGAACTTAAACCTAATTTCCTCGTGCCTACAAGTCAGCCATTCATAACATACATACACTGCCGTTGGACTGACTTGCTGTCTGTATTACAAAGGGATCTCATTCACGATTATACCGTCAGGCTTCCAAGTCCTTGCAAACTAGGATCAGAGTTGATATGACACAGATTGTAAGTAAAGACAGTAAAGCGTTTCCTTAAATATCTGCATGGTGTAAAGCTGTACAGTACTTAAAGCATACGCAGTTATTACTTGGGTGGATTCCTGGGTTTCATCCAATGCTACTGCCATGCAACCAGCAGCAGCTGCTTTCACCTCTGTGCATCAGGGTTTCATCCAATTACACCTGTAAATTTCAATCTGGCACAAGGCCTGGACTGCTCCTTCTACTGAAAGGACATTGGAGCACTTCTGAAGTGTTCTCTGCTCCCAAAGTGACCTGTTTCGGTAGTTAAGGTTCTGCCTGTTATGCTTCATTTATGGATTCTAGATCACAAGTTCACTGGCAATGAAACGAGCAGGAGCCCACTTCTTTTCCAGAATGGCAATATGACACCACCACCAATGTTTCACTTAGACTGCCTGCCATTTGGGGAAAGGTACATGGCGAGAATGCCTTTCTGCACTCTAGAATGAGGAAACATGAAGAGTCTCTTCAACTTCCAGTCTGTTTCCACCCATTCCATTCCTTATTCTCTTTTCACTTCTTCTCAATCCATTCCAACCCTGCCCTCTTTTGCTCTAACAGAGATTAAAGTTCTCCAAAAGCATCACCTGTTATTTTTATCATATGTTCCCATAACATTTCATATACTAAGATCCTAATCCTTGCATGGCATGCATTTCTAAGCAAAAATCAAAGCTCAGGATAGTAACAGACTTGAAAGCATCCATCTCCTGGGAGTCCAAGTATAAGCACATACCATCCTTTACAAACACACATCAAGGCATTATTATCACTGTAGTCAAGGACAAGCATACTTTCCACTATAGTTCAGTTAGGGGTTTGACTCAGTGAGAAAACAGAAGGTTAACCACGGAAGGGCAAAGTAGTACCTTAGGTTCCCATTTTCCACTATGTCAAGATGCCTTCATGTTGAAGGAAGAACTGACACCAAAGCTAATTCAGTATAATAGAAAAGTAATATTAATATGCTCCCACTGAAAGCAACATGTTTGAGATGCCAAACTCCATCAGAATGCCTTAAAAATTTGAACATAAGATATCAGGGTCCACAAACTTTCTGTCCCAACTGCCTCTCATCCCATCTGTGACTGGTTCCACTGCAATTAAATCACAGTTATATTATGGATTTTATGTTACAAAACTAGAAAAATTGAAAAAATAAGTTATAGCTGGTACACTGCTGCCTCCAGTCTGTGACTTTCATATGAAAGCAAGGCAAACAAGAGTTTCAAATTCTTTCTAAAATAATCTCATTATTTTATGCCTTAAATTATACCACTTCATTTTGAACTTCTGTAGAGATGAAAAATATTCCATTAGAACTCCCACCTGATCTGCTTGCATGTATCTTATGACCAAGCATTTCAAGAAGTTCAGTAGCAGACAACCTACACGTTTCACCTGTAGAAACAGGATTGAACCTGTGCTGGAGGCTTCGGCACTGAATGTTGCATGGGCTTAAACAGATCCATTGCTGCTTGGCTTCCCACAACTGCAGCTATGCAATGTACTTTCCTACAGCTCATTTTTTCAGACAGCATTCAGGGCATAAATAACAATCAATATTCTTAGTAGAAAAAAGAAAGGGAAAGGAAAAAGTGCAGTATCTCTCATCCTTCCTTAGACGCTCACTGCTCATTATGAAGATACAGAAAGGGAGGGAAGGAGGGTAAACTGGCAGCAGGCAACTGCTGGGACTCGCCTCCCAATCTACACTACACAACTGCTCTTGCCTGCCACTTCTGCATTTTTTTTTTCCTACGTGTTTTATTAGAAACAGATGGGGCCCCTGGCTAGTATATTATGAAGTCCCCCTACACAGCTGCACAACTCTGAAATTGCAGAAATAGCAATCTCCTGAATAAATTTCTCCTGCCACTAACAACTGCTTTCTTTGCTGTAATGAAGACCATAGTGGGTCTGGAAAGCTTTCTCCCAGTGTCAAGAGCCATGGATGGGTTTATTTTGAGCCACAATGTATTTCTGTATTCCACAATGAAATTCTATGAACATGTGCCAGATGACTCTCCCCTCCCCAGAAGTCACAGGGAAAAGCAGCTAGTACAGTCTGCAAGAAGCATGAAGACAATGCAGACGTGAGAAGTAAGATAATAAACATTTCTTATCCAAGAGTCATTTGATGGGAAAGAAAAACATGTTCACTATTAAATTGCTTCTGTTCTGCTTGGGTCAATCCAATAAGAAGCCTATACCCAAACCCAGAAGTTTCCAAAGCAGAAAGTAAAGCTGCAGTGATTTTCACCAACAGCAACGGGCACTTAAAGCTCATCAGTAAGTACTGTCTTGCATAGCGGCCTTATCTTGGACATGGTGACTCCAATAATGCCAGAGCAGATTTTTGTCAAAAACTGGAAACAAACCTACATTTGCAATATCAGGAAAAAAAAGGAAAAAACCCCAAACCCAAGGGGAACTACAGCACTACATTCACTGCTGTATCTGCCTATTAATTTTTTGCTATGATCATAAACATAGGCAAGGCCCTTTGTCCACTCTCTAGATACCATTCAGAGAGTCTAAGCACTCCTTTATACCATCCCACAAACCAACAAAACACCTTCTAATTTCCTGATAGGAAAACTATCCCAATTCTTCCAGGCAAATGAAACTCAGTCACTAACTCATCATTACCAAGAGATATTTTTGGTTTTGAAGCCTTCTTTCCTCTACCCATAGGGAAAGCATTCAAAATTTGCTCTAAGGTATGACACAAGGCCCTTCCTCCTTGAGCTTAGGAAGCAGCAGATGCGATACTAATGCAGATTCCTTGGTCTTTCAAAAATCAGAGTGCACATTTCAAATTCTGCCCTGCTTAGCATCACTCTGCATACATGAAATTCACCATGGCTCCTTAGTAGACGAGGCAACAACCAGGGAAGTCACTGGCAAGTGAAAACTTTCCAGAAGCCTGCTTATTTGTGCAGGACATAACTTGGAAAGGAATTTTTTAACACCAAGTTCAAGTTGTGGGCAAGCCAGCTTCTGAATATGAGGTAGGTTTCAGTGCGACCGAAAACTAACGGCTAAAAATTAGGTAAATAAAACTGTCATCCCTAGTTCTGTCCTTCAGTGACTCTTCCCCATACTACCCAATAAAACTAGGAAACTGATGACAGTTCTTTATTCAAACAAATTCGGCCAATGTGCTTTCGTGAATGCACAAGCAACCATTTAAGTGTTATCTTTCCTGTTTAGTAGTTCACTCATGTCAATAGGTACAAGATGCTTGTCAGAAAGGAACCTCAAAAGGAAGAGCTTAGCAAGTTTCTGTAAAACCACCTGTTAAACCTCAATAAGCCTTCAGCATGCAGCAAACGTTTTTAGCCGATAGATCTTTGCTGTCCTGGGCACTGAAGAGGTGCTAGGAACCAAACCTCATATGAACGCCTGATTCTCACAGATTTGCAGACTGCCAGCTCGCAATTGCATGGAGCCTCAGTTTTGACATACAGGTTCTCTTTTCCCGGCCTATGCTCTTAGGGTCATTTATGATTACTTATTCAGCATCAGTGTTGCAAGCCTCCCTACAGATCACACACACTGAAAGACATCCTAAAGAATGAATGATCTGAAATAGTAACAGACGTAGCTGGCTTCTCTGACATCACAGATCAGCTCAGGGGCATAGGCAGGAGCAGAAGCTGACTTTCAAACAATGGCCATAGTGCTTTAGACACTTATCTAAGATCCCTAAAGACAGCTGCTCGCTCAGATTTCCATAAAGATATCTCTAGCACACTCAAGTGATAACTGGAAGGAGGAGCCAGATAATACCTGATCTACATTTGCATGTCAGCAGGCTTTGTCTGGTAGCTCAGCCAGCTGGTGTCTAGGTAGACACGCTTAGCCAGGGGCACAGCAAGTCTCTAACAGCAGGATGTTCAATGCCAGCAGGGTCCCTGTTTCCCTGATAAGAGAACAGATTTTGACCGTAAGAACAAATCATACTTGCCTATCTTGGTATGCAGTATGTCTTCCATATACGTAAGTTACTAACCTAAACCCTTGGACCCTACTCGCACTGTCTCCCCCTGCCCCAATACTATTTCAGATGTAAAACGAAGCTTTATATCCAGGCTGGAGCCCCTGGAAGTTACCTGCATCACATAGCAGAAATCAGTAATTTGTAGCAGACAACACAACTATGTTCTGAAAGTTAACAAACTGTGCAAACTATACATGCACTAAGCAACCTGAGCTGCCTTATTTTCACTGCAGATCTCTCTTCTATGAGCCAGATTCAACCTGGTTACTGAAGTCCAGTCTTTTTTTGAAATATCCACAGAATCATTTCTCTTTTTTCTTTTCTCTTCTCTTTCACCTCTAAGGAGAAAAGGTAGTGAGGGGAAATCTGTTAACTATCCAATGCTTAAAACAATTCCACAGTAACAGCCAAACCACCTTAAAGAAGCAAACCAGCGTGTGTGAACAATAGGCGAAGGGGGTGGAGGGAATTCTCACAAAGAAACAAACACCGTTTAGGAGCTTACAACAGGAAATACATCTGAAAACAATGAAACAAAACCTTCACAGAATCTTCTTAAGGAAAATGCGAACTAGTATTCTTAATATTATAACATCAAATTGTTTATTCACCTGCGTGTGTGACAGAAGTGTTAATGCAAACTGCAGCCACAGAAATGACTAACCGATTTGCTTTCAGGGCCCTTCCCTTCATAGTGCACAACAAAGGCAGTAAAACAACCCATGCTTCATGCAAGCATGCGTTAAGCCAGAGGCTCAGGTAACAATGATTTGCCCTATGAAGAAAAGCATGAAAAAGAAAAGAGGTCTCATTGGGATGTTAATGAATGCAGCATCATTAACACTAAATTACTGGCTGCAAAGTTAAACACAGAATATAAGTAGACTTTGAACCAAGCCAAGCAAGCTAATGGTTGCATCAAACAACAGGTCAACCATTCTACTGCCCCAATTATTAAACTAGGAATCCTTGTTGTTATAGGATGGCATTAAAAGGAATTTACTGTTGCTTTTATGTTTTACATTCACTCTTGGAGTGCTACAGTTATGCAAACTATTTGGCATGCTGAGTTTACAGCCACAAAGGATGTTTTGTTTCTGGTAAAGTGAAGGACAAGACAGACAAGGACAGACAAAAATAAGAGGAAGAAAAAGAGACAGAAGATGACAAAGCAATGCAACTGTAATGCCCCATTGAAGGGAGCACCACACTGAAGATCTGAGTAAAAAAAATGCTTAAAATAATGGCAAGCGCCATAGACCACTAAGCAAAAGAAATACATTGCCAAGGGTAATTCCGTTACTTTTTGGTACATTTATATTATATGCAAAGCATAATAAATAGGAACAAGCCAGAAAGAAATTTTCAGTCAGACCCTCTATGTTGTCTCTGTGCTGCACTACCACACCATGTTTCACAACAATGTTCTGCAAAAAACCCTGCATTTTCGTCTTTTACTTTGAAGCTAATCTGGCTAAAGACTGGATAAAATTCCAGAAAAATAATGTTATGTTCAAGGTTGGGAGCTGGATCCAATATAAACCTGATCATGATTAAAGGAAAGAAAAGGAATCAATTGCTGCTTCTCCACTCCAGTTTTGGGCTATTTTCAGGCAGCACTTTTTTTATTGTGCAAGTTCCTTTACTTTACTAAGATGAATTTGTACACTTTCTGCAATAGAACAGCTTCCACGAGAGGCACCTACGCAATTTCTTACAAACAGACTAATCAGTAAAGACAGTCACCAATTAAACAAGGTCTAACTGGAATCTTCTATTGCATTCTCACTGGAGACTGGTAGCCAGCCCAGCCTTCCTCCACCACACATAATCACCATTTGCTAGAGAAAAGGCAGATCCCACAGAAGTAAAAAGGAAAAAAAGGCGGGGGGGGACGGGGACGGGGGGGACGGGACGGGACGGGACTCCAAAATAGGAAGCAAGTTCCAGAGACCATAGCAGAGAGTAGTCTGTGAGCTGTATCCTCCTCCTATCTCCACCAATGCTTAGGACACCCTGCTGGCTACCTGTGTGACATGTTTTCAGCAGTGCTCACCATGAATAGGGATGTCATTCACAACGGTGTAGTAGTTTATGGTGACCATCACATGCCTCCTGAGGGAGTTCAGCAGCAAGATCTTAGTTAAGTCCAACTTGTGCTTTGGTCTTGAAATATTTCCAAGGGGGAAACCTCAGAGGGACAGGGAAGGCCGCGCAGCCCTAACTGCCTCACTCTCCTTACAATAAGATGTAATACCATGTTTCATGTGAAAAAGATTCCTGGGCTTTCCACAGTAACCACCTGTTGGAAGAAACATTCTGAGAGGAGGAGGAAGAGGTGGCAGCGGAGGGAATGATGAAAGTGCAAGAAGCCCCATATTGTGCAATACGCTACAAGCTTCCTGCCAAATCCCCCTATAAAAAGATTTTCCTGTAGGAAGTCTAACAGGATCCAACATATGTTTTAGTTAGCAGTCTTACAGAATAAGGTAGATCTTGCCCAAAAGCACCGAGTATAGCACATCACCTGCATTGCAGGGTTTCTTCTGTGGTTCACCCAACAGTGTTCTCATGAAATAATAGAGGCTTGTGGGGTTTTATCTGTTCAGCACAACACGAAAATAGCAGGGGCCCCTTGATTTAAACAGCATTCTCTATGAAACAGCACCCTAAACAATAACCGTTAAAGAAAATTTTAAAATCTCTAGCTGCAAAGTAAAACTCTGAACATGTTCTATTTAAGTCCACCATTAAATGCCACAAGGATATGTACAAAATTACAGCAAAGAGACAAGGACAGCAGGTGCACTTCAAAAATGCTACAGGGGGAAGGACGGAAACAAGCAATGGGGGAACCGAGTTGCATTTCCCCTTGTCTTGGTACATAAAAGTCTACTAAGCAGCTCTGTGCTCTTGAATATCTTTCCCATGGTAACAGAAATGGCTTGGGCAACTGAGCTGGGACATACATCCTGAATTTGGGGAAGAAAAATTATTAATTCCTAAGAATGCTGAGCAGCAAGTTGTGACAGTCATCATTTCAGAGTCTGTCCACAAGCCTCTAAATGCTGACTGGGCCTTTCCACTCGATGCCCTCCACCATCACTTGAGATAAGAAAATCTAAAATAAACCTATGTAATAGCCAATAGAGGGAAAAGAAAAAAAGAGGAAAAAAAAAGCTGTCCCCCTTCTTCACTCAATGAAAAGCAAAAGACTTCAGCATCTAGGGGAAAGAAAACCAAACAGGCAAAGCAAAACCACCTACACCTTTAATTGCACCCAGTAAATCCACTGACCATCACTGTGAGCTATGTGATACCAGCCCGTCCCTCACATATACAGCAGTATGTTAGCATAACTAAAGCACCCAGAGGAGCCACAAAACAAAACAAAAAAACAACCCACCCCAAAAAAAGCTAGCTGTAAATGAGAGCACCCAGGCACTCAGGTCACTGCACTAAATCACAGCCCTTAATTTCATGTGAAAGAAGGGAATGTTAGACTACCATAGGATCCTCAAAGAGTCCTTTGTTAGGATGGAGGCCTGTGCATAAATACATTTCAGAAACCTAGAGAAAGGAGGTTTAGAAAGGAAAATGCCTCTGGATTTTTTTGCCTTATTTTATCACCTTTCCCAGAATGAAGAAGCTGAAAATCAAGCAGAGATAGAACTGACAATTAACCTGTTAGCACACACGAGTAACCATTTTATTTGCACTATTTCAGTAGCAAAGAGCTCCTCCAAAGAGCCGTGTTACACCTTTGAAGTCACAAGAACATAGGAGAAGCAGAATAAAAGCACAAAGCAGAAGTAATTCTCTCTTTATTAATACTGGAGATCACCAACGATATGGATCAATACAGCTAAAAACCCCTGCCACGCTATTCCGCCTGATTAATCTCATAATTAGTCAAAGACAACGGTTGCATACTGCACTTCTGTAATACCTTTGGTTGACGACTATTGCCTCCTCCAACCCCCATCTCAGAACTGATATTTTACAGTCATTTTTATAGCACTACAGATCTTGTCCTGCATACGAACTGTTACTCTTAGTAAGACTATGTTAGAAATTTCCATGTGAATGCCTGTGGTAAACTGGGGAATGCTACCAAAGATCCTCAGACAGCGCCCTTATGGAAAGTGACTTATCTCAACACTTGGTCATGAGCTTCCCATTACTTAATTGAGAACATCCTGAAAGGTCATATGTGACCAAAAGTTAAGCCAAGCACCACAACTGGAACTTCCCCAAGATTAGCGCCGTATTCTCCATGGAACCACAACCATTGAAATAGTCTTGAAAAAAAGCTTTCAGATCAAAACAGTCAAAAAGCCCGGGGCATTAGAATGGAGCTGAAAGAAATTATTTAAAATCCCACAGCAAAATGCCACATCAGAAATAAGTGGATAGAACATTAAAATAAATGCTGTGCGTTTACAGCCAATTAATGCAAATGGTTGAGAGGGGAAAACAATCTCCTGCACAATGATTATGCTGTGTGCAGAACTGATATATGCTTTAGTTCTATCAAGAATTCTGACAAAGACAGCAATGTGCACTGTCTCCACTGCACTATTCCAAAGTGGATTTCACATCTGACAGCTTTTTTTCTCTCTTTTTCCCTAAAAATGAATATTTCTGTGGGAATGGGAACATTTCTAATAAGAGATGAATTACCCTGTTCTCTGACACAACATGCTGGGGTCTATAATTAAAGACCTTCAAAATGGATGCAGCAGTTTTCTAAAACTGAATCCCACATTAATTATACCCTCCCGAGACGATCCTGCATTGTTACGCGTTATAAATGGAACGGTTATCAGCACATGATGTGACTGGTCATTAAATCACGTGGGAATAAAGTAGCTGAACTTGTATTCCATAGGCACATCCTCTGTGCCTCTTCCCCAAGGAAAAGAGAGCGTGCTCAGATGGTAGTCAGTAGTCAAACATTTTATCATAAGCTTAGATTGTTTGTTAGCAGACATGTCAGAGTGCAAGTCAGACAATAAGGATATTCTCAGCTACCCTTCAGCCTTTATCAGATAGGCTGCTAAATGCTAGTGTTAGCTGTTTGATACAGCAATGCTTTCCCAGCTGTGAACTGTTTGCCTCTAGGAAACCTTTAGCCCTTAAGCTACAGTAACTGCCTGCTGCTTCAGGAATGAATTCCACTGTCAAGCCCTAAGACTCATACCGTAGAAGTTAAACAAATGTTTGCTCCATTAAAAGGGCAGCATCTGCAGATGACAAGTAGCATCCTTCTGAATTTCCACCATTTCCCTGCTTGCCCAAAGATCAGAAACAACATGGTATTGCAGGGGTAAAACTGCATCTAAGTTTTTTATAAGCACCTCAGATGTACGCAGGTCCTTTTCTCATACTTCCCCCATTGCAATTCCTTTTCTGTGTAACAAAAAAGACCAGCAATATGTGTTATTGTACGAAGCATTAAAACATGGCAGTTATCTCTACAGAATCAAGGAGCTCCTTTTGCTTCAATGAAGACTGCAGTCCTAAAAGACCATCACCAGTCCAGGGTGAATTCCTCAGAGCAGGTGCCAGGAAGTGTCACAAGTCAGTTTCTTCTTGACATTGTGGGGTTGGGAGTGAAATCTTCTAGCAGGGCAGGTTAAAAAACAGGATTGCTGTGACTGCAATGTATGGCCCTGAGGCAGAAAGCAAACAGAAACACTAATCTGATTCAGATAGTGGGTCCCAGCCAGCCTCTGGAATACCCTTGTCTGGAAGATGGATCAGAGTGGCAGAGACGCTGGACTGCATTGGAAGAAATCCAGCCAAAACCCATGTGACAGCTTTTCTCAGTCTAGCAATACTCTAGCAAGAAACGTGCAAGTAAATGGGTGACACTGGTCCAAGCTCCTTAAGTCTTTGCATGCTCATTACGTGTTAAACTCCAGAGATTTACTGAAAATGGTTCTATAGCCAGACAGTTTTTGGGTATGGTTTGTAAGACACGTCCTAAGGAAACTGGCAAACCACCTATTTTTAACAGAAGTTTGAGTTGAACCTTCTATGGCCTAATTGTTCATTCACTGGTTAACACAGAAAACGCCAAACAGGGAGAGCTTCAGAGCTCTTCTCAGTATATGAGCTATGAGTAATGCAGGAAAAAGGGTTTGCCTCTGGGCTTCACCCCAGATAAAGAAGAGGAAAAGAAGTGTATTCTCCCCTCATCAAAAAATGCGAGCACAAAACCTTCTCACAGCAGGCTTTTTTGAGAAGTAAAACCTAAACCATTCCAGTGTAGACCTAAGGAAATTTCCCCTCTTATCAACTTTCTAGTAAAATACAGTCTTGCAAGAAAACCAACTGATTCCCCCATTGTATGAGATAAATAAAAGAATGCAGGCCATGCTTGTAACTCTTTGTTGAGTGAAGGAACATAGCAATGTATACTCATTTAGGATGCAGTTGAGGAGAAGCAGGGAAAAGAAACAGGTGCTTAAATAGAGATCACCAGGTTATATATACCAAGAAATTTGTGAATGTTTAACTCCAGGATGAAAATCTAAATAGCACACTTGAACTGTCTCCTCTTCCAAATTCTCTATTTGGTTAACACTTCTCACTGTCTTCCAATCTCTCCTTCCTCCCCGTCAGAACAGAAAAAAAGATCTCCCATTTCATCAGCTCTCTTGAAATGATTCTTAACCAGATTTCCTTCATTAACTTCAGTGCAATGCTTCGGATATGAAGGCAAATTTCCAAAAAGGTAGGTACTTAATAGTATTACCATAGGTCGATGTTATGATCAAAGCAGAATTAGCCCCATTCTGCTCTTCTCCAGAGGCATCACCATTGCACTGTTTACTTCCCATTTCACAAAGAAATGAAAAAGCTTTAGGAATCCAGGAGAACAACAGGTGGAAGCACATTTCTAATCACTACATGAACTGTTCAGCACAATTTTAAAGTTGAGAGTCAAATTTGAAAAGTCCATGCAGAAGAAAGTTAAGCTAAGATTGCCTAGAAAATAAAATGCACAGAGAGCTTATTAAAATGAGACAGCTAAAGTAAATGTTTTTTTGTAAGCAACAGAATAGCAAACAGAACAAGGAAATTGCATAGCAGATTCATTAACAGTCCTGAAGAACTTGTTAAACTGAAAAGGTCATGCCATTCATTTCACTGGAAACACAGCCTGAAGGGCTGTGATGCACATCTGTGCTATCCAGACTTAAGGAGTTAACATGAAGCAAATACAGCAAATGTATTAGCTGAAATATCCATGATCAAGGTCCCATGTGCCTTCAACAAGCTGGAAGGTGCAAACATGTCCATTACAATGGCTCCAAACATAGCCCACTGTAACTCAGTCACATAGGAGCCAAAAGACATTGTCTTCCAGAGGCAAGCCAGGCTGTAATCAGCAGTGTTTACAGATATCCAAGAGACAGAGCAACATCCTGAACTGTGGCCTGAAACATACCACTATGTAGAAACTTTAATAAGAGAGTCTGTATGCCATTTCAGTTCCATTAGAGGACAAGTGGTGCCATCTCTGTCACTCAGAGATGAAGTCCTGCCTTTAATGCAAGTAATTTTCATCATTGCCCGTGATGTGCTCACTGAGAGCTCAGGAAGGTTTGCTGAAAGAATACTATGTTATGGAATGTAGTGCTCTGCTGCGTAAAACAGGAGGGGAAAACGCTGTTTCCTGATGCCCTACTAATTTCCCTTATTTCCTGATATTTTTTTCCTCATGCCTCACATAGCAACGTTTTTTCTAAGGACCTGTTAGGTGATGGGGTGTTACAGACCATCTGCAGTGCTGAAAGAGGCCGAGTGAGAATTTTCACAACAGCATGTGAGAGACTCCATTTCATTGTTTCCAAGATGTAGAGTCCATGAGAGCATCCTGAGGATCCAATCACCCATTTAATAATTTCAAACCAACTCCAGAAGATTCTAAATTCCGTCATTGGTTGGAATCTTTCCAGGCTTCCAAAGTCTCTTGTGGAGAACCTAATTTTCCTCGCGCGGCATTAAAACCTACACAAATTTTCTAAAGAAAAAAATGCTCTCACTTCATTTGCAGCTTAGTTTCTGAAGAGAGAAGCCTGAAAGATCCAAACTTGCAGACTTCACTCATAGTTATGCATCAGATTTAACATGCAGCCTGGAGAAGGCAAATGCCCCTCTGTGCCTCAACTTAAAAACAGTAACAATGTAACCACAATAAAAAGATGCCATCATGTTACTCAACTAATTATTAGAGGAACATTTCGACCAGAGAACTCAGTCTCTCTTTCATACAATTCCTCTAAACAAATGCTGTCTTTACTTATTCAAAAGCAATGCTCATATGCAACATACACAGAATAAAATATCGATATTGCACTTATTTGCTTAAAAATAAGCAATCAGTTGCCCAAAGTTAAGAGGGCTTCTGGTCACTTGATGTTTACTTACCAACGTGTTCCATCAGACAGCAAGTTTAAATCAATAAATTAATTGTTAGGGTACCAGTACAGAGTTGATAAAAAAAGAGAAGCAAAATTAATTGGTGGTTGTCCTTCTTTCAATCTGCTTTACATTTCTTTTTCCTTTTGTCAGTTATCAAGATACCCTAATGTAATACAGAGTTTGGATCAATAGTAAGTTATTGACAGATTGCATAGACTGCATATCTCCATCTAAACAATTACAGAGCAGGGCCCTTATTACGGAACAGGACATAATAACTGCCGCTGTTATTACTGAGCTTCATTCATACATTTAGCCAAAAAACCATGACAGCTAAGTGGCCTCACATCTCCAAATAGGGAACAAAGAATTGTATACTTCCTTACTGAAAGTCAAAAACATGCTGTGGTGTCCCTTTCAATCCCAAGGAAAGGCTGCCTCCCTATTCATCATTCTTCCCCCGTTTATGATCAGCTATGTCAAAATTAATCAAAGCTAGAGCATAAGACATAATAAACAGTGAGTCATGACATTTGTGTTGAATTATCAACAGCTACATTTCATAATAGAGTAATGACTAGATTTTCATGATCAAATTAGCCTTTGAAGACGCTAAGTCAGAATGAAGAATCACGATGAAAAGCTTCATTTTGAAATATCAACAATACACATTAGATGTATTTATTATAAACAGCTCTCAGTTTATGGGCTATTATGCAACTGACTACCGTCCCTATCTGAGGTTGCAAACAATGTTAATGGTTCTTACTTAGTATAGACAGATGAAGACTGCTTTGTATTATAACACAGTTCAACGTATGCAGAATCATTTTTTACCTGTCCTACGAAATAACAGTCTGCTGTCCTCCTATTCAGGCGTTGCAAACTTGTGGAACCCATAATTGGTCAAATTCTCACCAGAAGCAAATTCAGTGCCATGAAGTCACGGGCCTATGTACTATGTGTGAATAAGCACAATAAACTCTTAGAAAGGGCAAGAACTAAAAACCAAGCATTAACTTAGTGTAAACGTAGCGATTTGGCAGCAAGAGAACGGGAAATGAAAGGCTGACCTACTTAAACAATAAAATCAGAACAAACAGCGTTATCGATAAGCAGTCATAACCAATCTGCAGAACACAGATTCTTGCTGTACAGACCCATCGTGCTTGGCTCTAACACAGTGAACAAACCATTAAACACATTTGTGTCTCAAAACTAATAAACACCTACCCTCAATCACATAAAAACAACAAAGAAAGCTATGTGCCCACTCTTGTAAACAAGAGAACTAGAACTGGCCTAATTCCAGATCCAAAAATTGTGCTTTCAGTCAGAATCAAAATTGGAACTCGAATGTTGAGTATGCTGAAGGGAGACCTGGAACAAGTTTGTTATCATGGAATTAAAACAACGCTAATTTACTTTACAGAAAATGCAAAAAACCTGTTCCTTGTAAACATTCAGAGGGATGAATGGATAACTGGACAGACAGTTGGAAAAAAAAATTAAGAATAGACATACAGTAGGGAACAGTCTTCAGAAGTCCACAGGGAATGGATTATACATGGCTTAAACGGTCTAATCCACTTTACTTTCACCGGGTCCCATATAAACAAGGCTAGAATGCATGTTAAATAAAAGCCCCATGAAACTTTAATGAAAAGCAATATGCAGTTACAGAAACTAATCTTCTAAATGGAACCATTTCACAAGTGGCAAATTTCACAAAGCCAGAGACAGTTTGAAATAGAAGTCATGAAATAACCTTATCTAATGAACGTGAGCAGAGATGGCAATTTCTATACAAGCAAGCACGCAGACACGCAGTGATAGTGCACTGAATTTTAAACACTCACTGATCTGCTAGGAAGGTCACTGATCTGCTAGGAACCATGGAAACGCCTGAGATTGGACACGTAGGAAGTAGGGCTTCTCCCACCACAACAGTGACAGGATCATTAGCCCAGCTGAAGTGCGTCTACACGAATGCACGGAGCATGGGCAACAAACAGGAGGAGCTTGAGGCCGTTGTGAAAGGAGAAAACTATGATATAACTGCCATCACAGAAACATGGTGGGATGACACGCACAACTGGAGTGCTGCGATGGACGGCTATAAACTCTTCAGAAGGGACAGGCAAGGAAGGAGAGATGGTGGGGTACCCCTCTATGTTAGGGAGAGTCTGGACTGCCTTGAGCTCGAGGACGGTGACGAGAGGGTTGAGTGCCGATGGGTAAGGATCAGGGGGAAGACATAGAAGTGCTGGAGCGTGTCCAGAGAAGGGCAACGAAGCTGATGAAGGGTCTAGAACACAAGTCCTATGAGGAGCGGCTGAGGGAACTGGGGATGTTTAGCCTGGAGAAAAGGAGGCTGAGGGGAGACCTTATTGCTCTCTACAACCCCCTGAAAGGAGGTTGTAGAGAGATGGGGGTCGGTCTCTTCTCCCTAGTAACAGACGACAGAACAAGAGGAAATGGCCTCAAGTTGCACCAGGGGAGGTTTAGATTGGATATTCATAAAAACTTCTTCACCGAAAGGGTTCTCGGGCATTGGAACAGGCTGCCCAGGGAGGTGGTGGAGTCACCACCCCTGGAGGGATTCAAAAGACGTTTAGACAAGGCCCTAAGGGATATGATTTAGTGGGGGACTTGGTAATGCTAAGTTAATGGTTGGACCCAATGATCTTGGAGGTCTCTTCCAACCAGAACAATTCTATGATTTTATGACTCGCATTACTAGTTGTCTGTAAATGTGAAGGAACAAGACATGTTGGGAAGACCTAGACTTCCCACTGTAAGAGGAAATCATGCTGAGTAGGTATACAGTTCCAAAAGAAACAAAAGGTGAATGACAGATCAAACACACAGTCAAGCCAGCACAGATTTCAAGGCAAATCAGAATTATATTACACCTCCTCTAAGTTCTGATATATTTTGCTAAATTCTATCATATGACAGAAATACGTCTTGAACTACTTCAGCTAACTGGTAAGATCTGACTCAACAATACAAATCTGAAAGTGACAAGAAAAGCGAACAACTGCCCCTTTACTCTGCCTGCATTCTCAAATGAACATAACCAGTCTGTAGGAAGTCCATCATTTAATTAACTGCTATATGTTAAAGACAGATTTCTTTGGGATTATCTGATTCTTAAGAGCAGCAAAATCTACCTTTACAACAATAGATAGGGAAGATAAACCATCTGTTTAAATGCAGAAAGTTGAAATATCTCTTTCCTAAATGCATGAGCTCTGCCTGGGGATTCCACTATGAATATACCCCACCCTATGTATAAACACCACCTCATAGGTGTTTAAAACATTATTTCCAGTACTTTTCCTTTAACATGTTCTATTTATCTACACTGTAGCATTTTACATTTTAAGAACAGACATTGAATCTGACCATCTTTCTCAGATAACAATATCTGAGGATAGTATGAGGATTGTTTCTAGGGTAATACAGTACAAAACAGATAGAGTATGTTTTTCTAGACTGGATTACTGAAACTATGAAGCTGTTCTGAAATCTGCCACTGACATTCTGCTTTACCTCGGGCAAAACGCTGAACATCTTTGTGTTTCTCCTATAATACTTTAGCTTGACTTATTATTTTTATATATCCTTTAAGCTAGTGACAAGTTCAATAGGGGACTGGTCTTGCCAGGATATTGGAGATTACTGTCATACAAATAATTGTAATTATTAACAAAAACAGGAGGCATACCACAGTGACACAAGGAATCCTATGTCCCTCAGGTTTCAAGTACATCTCTATACACGGCCATTTCCTTGATTATGGAAATGAACACAGAAAAACTAAATCTGCTGCATTTCTGACAGGTCATCAATAAGAATAAAATCTACTTGCATCGAAGTCACTAGGCATTTATAAAAATTTAGAAGCAGCTATTCAAAGGTCTGTGTGCCAGCACTGTTAAAAACCAACAGATGCAAGAACAGATTTTGCCACAAGGTAAAACAGGATTAGGAAAAAAACCTCAGTCTTATTTTCAGGACTCAGCTACTTCCTATGACTGTATCCAACTCTATCAGTAGAAAGAGCCACCACGTAAACAGTATTAGTTGGGGTCACACAATACGATCTCAAGAGGTCCCTTCCAACCTAGATGATTCTGTGATTCTACATTAATGCTTTATACTTTCTCCCAAATTGTATTTTGGTGTACAGGGACAGAGTGTATAGGTGTATGTAAACATTAAGCTTGCTAATGCCTACTTTCCAGTGTTTCTCTACTCTTACCTGTATATAGACACAGACAGAGCCTAATTCCACATACATTTAATTTCTTACCCCTTAAAAGGGAAAAAAAGACTGCTTTTCAAGATGGCTGTACTTTGGTTCAGGCCAATAAAGGAACAACAGGCCTCATGATCAAACATGAGCCCATGGTTGTAATAGCCCCTGGTCCATGGACAAGAACAGGGAACTAGTTTAAACCAGATTATCAGAGACCTCCGTCATAGTTGCTGGCTGGGGTTAAACCAAGTACCACACAGTCACTCGCTCACACATACCCCCGCTCCCCCCTGGTGGGATAGGGGAGAGAATCAGAAGGGTAAAAGTGAGAAAACTCATGGGTTGAGATAAAAGACAGTTTAATAGGTAAAGCAAAAGCTGCGCGTGCAAGTGAAGCAAAACGAGGAATTCATTCACTCCTTCCCATGGGCAGGCAGGTGCTCAGCCATCTCCAGGAAAGCAGGCCTCCATCACGCGTAATGGTGACTTGGGAAGACAAACGCCATCACTCCAAATGTCCCCCCTTCCTCCTACTTTCCCCAGCATTTATTACTGAACATAACATCGTATGGGATGGAATATCTCTTTGGTCAGTTGGGGTCAACTGTCCCAGCTGTGTCCCCTCCCAACTCCTTGTGCCCCCCCAGCCTACTCGGTGGTGGGGTGGGGTGAGGAGCAGAAAAAGCCTTCACTCTGTGTAAGCACTGCTCAGCAGTAATTAAGACATCCCTATATTATCAACGCTGTTTTCAGCACAAATCCAAAACATAGCCCCATACAAGCTACTATGAAGAAAATTAACTCTATCCCAGCCAAAACCAGCACAACCCTGAAGTACAAAAAAGGATGCACACAGTTGTGGTTTGACTAGCAGCCAACTACTTCACACTATAAACATTAACAGCCTTAATGAGACCTTGAGCTCTCCCTCCATAGCAGCTGGCTGCATGGCAGTCATCTCCCCTTGAGTAGGGATGCCTCTCAAGGTTACTCCTCAAGGCTTATAGATCCCTCACCTGACAGCAGACATTGATGGGCTGGTTAGTGACATTTTTCTGCATGCACGCAACATTTAGATATGTATAGTAAGCTTATGCAATAAACTTTGTATCCCATGTCACCTTTGTATAGTAGAGCATTGACTGCAAGTCCGTCTGCAGTTATTAAATATTTTACATACCTAAATTTACTGATTAGAACCTAATAAACTAAGTACTAAATCAAACCTGTATGAGGGTTCTCTGACAACATCAAAACATCTCATTTTTCCTATCACTTCATGGTAAAAACTTGAATCCAGCCTTCATAGCATCTGAATTTTCTGTTTTTCTTGGGTATCATTTTAATGAAAATTATGCAGTACAAAATAAATATTAAGTTCAGACTCTGCCTAGCTTTTTTTAATCACCTCTGACTGTCCCATGTAGATCGGTCATTGTGTTGGCAGCAGACAGTAATATGAATATTTTGAAGCAAGTTCAGATGCTGTTTATTGAAAACGATCAAGTGTTCTAGAAAATACTTGGCTACAAATACCAAGAGTCTTTCTCTAGAGGAAATGAGCAGTTTACCTTTAGTTAGAGGTACTTTTGTATTATTCTGAAATCTCTCTTCACAACAGGGAGGAGGAGACATGCTGTTATGTCTTAATATAAAATCATAAATTGAAATGCCATTGCAAAAACCATTCACATATGCATCAAGCCAACCAGGAGTATTACAGGAATGAAAAAGAGAGGGGAAAAAAAAAATACAATGATAAATTAGATTAGTCTTTTGTTCACTGTGTCACATCAGATTCTCTTGAAAAAAACTTTAAAAATGAATGTGTCATGAAATTGGTACTGTTTATCAATTCAGCAAACTGAAACACCAAAGAAACCAGACAGTATAATTTTTTTCCCCTCTAATGTGCAAGATAATTGCAGTAAATCATATGTTTCATTCCTTAATTATTTTGAATAGGGAACAAATAGCAAAGACTGAAATACTAAGGAAAAATGGGCTGCAATAAAATGAAGTGAGAAGGAAAAATGCTGTACATAAGCAAGACTGCATGGGCATTTGCTTTCATTTGCTAATAAAATTTGTTTCTGTCTGATCCTACAAATGATCCGTATCTCCACCTCCCAAGCAAATTCTCTAACATCTGCAAAACTAACTTGCTACCTGTCGCTTTCTAAACAAAAAAAGAAACAACAACAAAGAGACACTAACTAAATTCAATTGCCTTCATGTTGCAAGGGCCAACAACACCGTCTCCAGGCCTTGGTTTTTGACAATCATACATTTTCATTGTATTTATCAGACAGCTAAATATGGTAGAGATCTTAATCTGCATCTGTGACAAACAGGCAGCACCACAGTGTGGCAGAGCACGTTTTGTTGCTGCTTGGGGGGGGGGGGGGGGGGGGGGGGGGGGGGTGTCAATTTAAAAAAAAAATAATCAATGCACCTTCCACGAGCTCACATATGTTCCTACCAGAAGCATATTTTCTATCAGGGTTTGGAGCTGTTAAAACCTAAAGAAGCTCTGGATTGCTTTTAGGGCATTTTTTAGTATTCTTTACCTTTAATAGTAAATAATACCATATAGTTTGTTTTCCAATGAGTCCCATTAAAAAATCATTTCAGAAAGCAGTTTTTTCACAGAGAAGACGTAATGTTACATTTAAGCCAGCTATACATTGAAGCAACTATCAGGCAGGACTGTCATACTAATCAAATAGAGAGAAAATTACATTTCTTTTTTACTATCTCAATAGAAACACAATTAGCAAAAGATGGGTAATTTCCAACAGCTGTGCATCTGCTGCAAAACCTGCCTTCCTCATAGCTCTAACCATGCAGCTTCCTCATATGCCTTAAAGACCAGCCAACTATACCTCCACCAGTTGCGTTTGTCAGAACCTTTAACAACCTCAAATCATTCAATATTCAGCAGACAAGGTACATCTGTTTGCTGCAGGAGTATCAAAAGTTTTATCAGCTTGCATACAAAACACAGGCATCTGAATGATCTCAACAGTGGAAGACAAAGACTTGTTTTGCCAACAATACAAGACTCCCATTCACCAGCAAAGGGGGCTCACGAGCAAAACTGTTCTTGACGGCTGCAGTAGCAGGTTTGCATGAGTTCCTGGGGATGGACTGCTTCCCAGGCTTCTTTGAACATAAGAAAGCCAACCTGATGTTACGCTTCTTTCACGTACACAAAGAACACAATAGGGTACTGTACACAGCATTCCAAGGGCACTGTCCTCTTATCATTTCTGGGAGCTGTGCTGCTTTCAAAGCTACAAAAAGACACTAGTGCCAGAGATCTGTATCAACAGAAACTGTGACAAGTCCCAGGAAAGAAACAAAAAAACCACACACACAAATAAAACCACCCCTACTACCTAGATTTCCTCACCCCTCTGCTTCCTTAATCAGTAGCCAATGCAGAAGAGCTGATCCAACACAGCCACTGACTCCAATAACACAGTTCCAGTCTTTTTTGCAACACCAAAGCATTTAATACACAAAGATATTATATTCTTTAAATGTTATGCATATCTTGGGAGCAACCAAAAGAGGGAGAGTCTATATAATTTATAATCCAGGAAAAAGGAAACCAAGAAGTCAAACATCTCAAATATGTTTTGGGACAAGAAGTGATACCAATTTATTTATTTTCCATATTGTTTCTGTAAGAAGTATTTCCATTGTTTCTGTAAGAAAATTCTATTCATGAATAGCTCTCTTGTTCATTCTGTGGCATCATGAAGCACAAGCTTCTAGCCAAATCCTTCACCAAGCCATGGAAGCTTCAATTGAGGATGAACAACAAGGAAATAGCGTTTTTCTTTGTATTACGCTGCCACCTTCATTAGAGTCACAGTCACAATACTGCCATTAATTACAAGTCTATGAACTCCACCCCCCCCAAGAACTCAAATGAGTTTCCTTCCAGGCAGATGTGCAAAGAATTCACAATACTTTGTTCAGCAAAAAATATTAAAAAGAGAACCTACATAGAGATTAGTATGAATGAATTGAGAATTATGTTTCATGCGTAAATAATACAATCTGTACTTCCTAAAGACTGAGACAGTGAGATAATGACAGGTCTCGGTGACAATACCTTCGCTGTGGAGAACTCCCTTCAATATCTATCCCTATGACATGCTGAACTAATGATACTATACTCATTATAAAAGAAAGAAAGTACCTTTTGCATGACGCCAAATTAAGAGCAAAGAAATCAGCTGGAAACTCAAGTGGCATGGTAAGAAAGATGTTTTCAATACAATACAAACCCTATGAGTATTCCATAGAGACACACAGGGCACTACCTATAGCAATTAAATCAGAAAACCACACACTTGAATTATCCCACTGAGAACAGACATGTTCTGTTCCTTAAACAGAATCTTTTCTTCTTTCAAAGGTCAACAGTTACTTTGTTTCTATACCTATCATTTATAAGGAGAATTTACATATTTCTCTCTGGTAGACTTCAGACATCAAAAGAAGGCTATGCAGACTCCCCCACACCTTGCAAGCAAGTAACTTCTTCCAGGATTGCGCTGACCCCAGCTCACTCCCTTGAGGCTGCATACAACAGCCAGCCACAGAAGAGAGAAAATAGTGCTTCCAATAACACCAGCTTGCATGACTGTCTAATCACTCAGGAATGTGCCTTTCAGCAGAGAAAATTGGATAAAATCAGCTGTTCCTCCAATTATAAGAATCGAAGTCTCTATATTGTCACAAGAGACCTCTGCAATCTTCTTGGAAGCCAGCTGTAAAACCAAAATGCTGCAGTGGTCCTTCCCAGAATCACAGGGAGCCTGGAAGGGGTACCCCTACTCCAGTGGACTCACTTGCCTCCCCATTATATTCATTAGAGCAAAGCCATCAACTTTTGTTGGTTATTTTAGCAGAACTGTGTTTTCCTAACTCCTTCAACTACACCATTGGGACTGATTTTCAATAAAGATATATGAGGACTATCTTTCCCACTCAGGGAAAAATCTAGTATCATCACATTGTTAGGAAAATCACAGCACTGACAATATCTTACCCAAAATTGAGAATTCACATGTGTTTAAGCTGCTCACATCAAATGGAAAAGATCTTGTGTGCGTAGTTTTGACAAGTCTTAAAACAAGGAAATTTAGTCAAGAGTTTTCTACAGGAGATGATCATTTAAACGAATTAAAAAAAAAAAAAAAAAAATCAAGCAACTGCTGCCAAGTCAAGTCTTGGCTCTAACTTTTTCTGGAAGTGCTTTGTGGGTAGACAGCTGAATGGATCGCTATACAACTTGTGCTGGCATCTAATTATTTCCGTTTTTCTGTTCTTTGGCTGCATATGATAGTTTTGCTTGCACAAGAAATGTCAGTTCTGTAAAAGGGCATCTGTACTGCACAGTGTTTTAATGTTCATTTTTTATCATCTGAGCACATTTAAGGAAACACGTCTTTTAGTAAAGCTTCTGCAATTGCAAGTAAGACAAGACAAAAACGTGGTCATAGACTTTAGGTTTCATAGTGGGAACATTATTTACTAGACTGCTGTGGCTTTCCAGAGGACCAATCTATTTCACTTACATTCAAACACTGTAAAACAAACTGTTGCAGGTTTGGCCCCCAGTCTGAAGGGTAATTAGATCTCCAAAGAGTTTTGAAGTACCACCATCTTTATATTCATTTCTTCACCTTCAGGTAATAGCTTCTCTGTACAAACTTTATCCTTGGGGAGAACCAATTGAGTTCACAGGTATGCAAACCTTTGTCCGAATGCCAGTTATCCAGAGCTTCTGCCAGGATATGAATAGCAAACATAACATAGTATGAAATTAACAACTTCTCATCTAAAGGAATGATTTAGTATCAACACATTTAGTACCAACAGCTTGCTTAATGTTTTCTACCTTGTCACATATGCTATGGAACACCGGACAAATACACAGATGATGATAGCCACCTACAGCTTTCAACTGTCTGACAAAAACCAAACATGGTGTTCTGTTTGAGAGCATGACATCAATTAGACGGCTGATGTTAAAATATCATCATTATTTTATCTCAGTCTTTATACACATTGGGGGCATGCTTGCTTTAACTGTAACTGCACAAAACATATAGCTTTTAGTTGGTTTCTGTAGGTAGTTGAGGTTTTCTCTGTCTTGTTTCTCTAGTGAAATGAATATGCATTCAGCTAATTAATAGTTCTTGATCACATTTTCTGTCAAATATACAGATAAGAAATAACAGGGTTTAGAAATGAAAATGACTAGAGCCTTGGAAAGATTCCGTCTGACAAATGCTTGAAAAGACTAGGATTATGGTTTTATGGTTAAGATGAACAGAGCAATACAGAACAACATACAATATAGAGAAAATGTTATAAGAAGGTTAATAGCTGTGTCTAGCGAGCAGAAAGATATCAAAGGACAGAGAAAGACAACACATCTAATACTCATAAGAGCATTGTTAGTATTCCAACAGAACTTTGCAGAACACATAATGGATGTCCAGAATGCACTAAGTTGCAGAATAGAATTATGCTTTTACAGTGATACTGAAGACATCCTCTACAAGATATTTGCAGTTGTAATTTTTTTTTTTTTTTTTTTTTTTTTTTTTTTTTTTTACCAGAGCAGAAAATCCATCAAGAACCAGCGTAGGCAAAAACTGCCTCTACTGGAAAAGCATGCTTTTATCATCCAAGACAAGACATCTGGAGCCAGCTGCTGCCAGATACAGGAAAAGTGGACTAGATGGTTGACAGATCTAGTTAGGCATAGCGATTCAGATGTGACAAAATAAAGTTACCACTTTGTATCACACTAAATCACCACAGACTGTAGTAGTAGAGTATTTTCACACCTTTAAGAAGGTATCTTGAAGAACTATTCTTTCAAGAGCAGCCACTGTAAATTATTTAATACCACTGATGCACAATAAGGACAGCAGCAGTACAGGATGCTTACCACCTTTCAGTATCAGATCCTTGGTACACTTACTGAAGATGCTCTGGAAAGCTATCTTAGGACTGAATAAAACTGCAATAAGATACTTTCAATTTTCTGAGTACTTCACAGCCGTTACATAAAGGATTGCTCTTATGAGCATATCACTAAGGTACACAGACACATCTGCTACAGAAACTACAGGGGAATAATAGGTCTTAACAGCTTTTTTGTCTTTCCTTTATTAAACAGCTAATAATATTCCAGACTATATGGCTTCCATACTGAGACCACCCAGTGAGGAGTTGTAAGCATTTTAAAAA
Organism: Phoenicopterus ruber ruber; assembly: GCA_009819775.1. NCBI lineage: Eukaryota > Metazoa > Chordata > Aves > Phoenicopteriformes > Phoenicopteridae > Phoenicopterus > Phoenicopterus ruber. Next base: position 6,601,871 of record CM020237.1, on the reverse strand, counting down.
ACAAACAAACAAACAAACAAACCCCCCCCCCCCCCCAAACAATTACACATTGTGCATTATTTTCCTTTGACTAATGCTTTTACATATCACCTCTTGCACTTTAATAATGCTCAGTTTGTTAAGCTTCAACCAGCCAGGTCTATTTTCCCCAGACTGCAATAGAAGCTGACACTTTTAGATTGGTTTAATTCTTTTACCCATGCCATTCCAACAGCTTACTGACATTCTGGCAAATACTATCATCCTTAAGGCTAGTCAAGTTAAAACCAAAATAATCAGGAAGCACACAATACACACAGAAATATTAACACAGATTTCTAACAGTGTGCAGAATTATAATTTTCTTTAAACAAATGGATTAACCAAAGGATTTGGCGGCAATTAGAAACACTCTACAATAAAGACACTCAGTACAGCTAATAACATCTTATATGAAGCAGAACATCCAAAGCTTAACTGATATGACAATCACAGACAGTTATTTCCCATGTGTCTGGACACATGCTGACACATCCGTTATGTAAGAAGTATAATATGAAAAACTTCCAGACTGCTCTTCTCTGAAGTTTCAAAAATACGTGAATGAGATCATTCATAACTCATAATAAATATATTACTCCTTTGGGGGCGGGGGGCAGGGGACACACACACACCCCCACACCCACCCCCCCCAAAGCTAGAGTAAGACAAAAAGCTTAAGGGTGTATTGGGGGCCGGGGAGGTGTGTCTGAAACCAGAATTTGAGAAGTCCCAACAGTCACCACATTGTAAATCCAGACTCACACTTTTAAACAGAGTGGAATTATTTGCCAGATTTGAGAGACAGAATTCCTAAAAAGATACCTCATGAGTTTTTGATCTTTCGAGCCACCACTCTTGTCCAGCAGGCATAATCAACTCAGGCGGGGCTACCCTGTAGCTAAATGTTACTCATTCTGTTTAAACTAAAAAGAAAAACAGTATCTGTAAGAACAACAAAAACAAGACACTACAGAGAGCATTTCAGGAGCAGTTCAAGAGAGTTCAAGACTAGAAATTTCCTGCAATCTCTATTTACCTGTGTGTACAAAAGCCTCTTCAACAATCCTCAGCTCACGTCCTAGATACAGTAGTTCAATACTGATACGGACTAGTACTTCATATCCAAGGACAAAATTGCTTAAGTTCTGACACAAATGGCAACTCAAAGTTCTGGCAAGTCTGAAACAGAAATGCCTGCCAAATGAAAATATTCTATTCTATTTACAGTGTAAATCGAAGGCGGTTCACACTCACAGCTTAACAGCCACTAGAGTAAGGGTACAAAACTAAGTGTGAATATCACTGCATCTCAACCACATGTACGTAGATCATACTCACAGGCCCATGACAAAGCTCTGGCCTCTCCTAAATTCAGATTGCTAAACTGGACAAATAATTTGGATTTTGCTCAATATACCATTTTTTTCTACAACAGTACATGAGAAATGTAAACAAGAAACTAAAACTGAGCAACCCATGTGAGCGGTACTATTCAGCTGAGATCAATCTGCTCCTGCTTAAGACTTATAGACCATTCCAATTTGAACTATCTAGGAACAAGGACAGATGCCAACACAGGAACAGACAAAAATATGAACTTGAACCATGGAAGCGTAAATCAATTTGACACCTAGCCTTAACATGTGGGGACAGATTTTTCTGTCTAATGCACATGCACTTGGGCTGCCATAAAATAAGGGGGAAAAATGATTTGGTGAGTAAGTTAGTAGGGTCAGAGAATCTCAATTGTAAGTAGAATTTGTCTGCTAAAGATCTGTAACAGAAGAAGATAAAAATCAAAGCTTGCTAATTGAATACCTGGAAGAAAGTCTCCCATTACAACTGAGGACAAAATTGGCCCTACAGAAACAAGAGCTGTAGGCATGATACTCAGCTGATAGGAACTGTGCTTCATGCAGCTACACCAAAAGACACCCACCGCTCATCTGACTCTAGGTGCCTTCTAGGTCTTATACCAGTGAAAGCAAACCATAGGTGAGAGCAAGCAGGCTGGTAACTTTGTCCTCTAAATAAAGCTCTGCCTGCAGAATTGCTTGGTAAGACACTGGACATCATCATGCCATTGACATATATAGGAATGGAGGATTCAACTCCTGACTGCATTTCTTCAGTAAATAGACATTCTTTTAAAAAGAAGGACTGCATACTTGTATTCAAAACAAAGCACCACCAGAATTTATCTCTTTCAGTGTGTGGAGAGAATATAAGAATTACAGTTACAAGAGGAACCTGATAGATAGTAAACATTATATTTTAAACACTTCTGACTTCAGTCATGCACTGTAACATGCAATGCAGCTGCACAGTTATAAATATCCACAGTAACCAAAGATAATTTAAACTCTGGAGTAATATGTACATACTTCATGTCCAATCAAACTTATTCCTAAAATCAGTACTGACTCATAAATGACAGGGTATTTGAGTTTTGTTGAGAAGCATTTTATTCTCCTGTGGGAAAAAAACGAAGCCTTGTTTATTCTTGTTTTGATTGTACTTCCTCAAAAGTCTGTTTCAAAGATTGTCTCTATCAAACAATAAAGTGGAAGCTTTATACCACTAATACACAAGTAATTAAATATGTACTTTAATGATTTTTTTCCTTTTGTATCTACTGAAGAAAAAGCCAAAACCAAATGACAATTACCACAGCAAGCAAAAAAATTCTGTCCAACCAGAGAGCTCCAAAATAGTACAAGCTAGCAATTGTTTGTTTAAAGAACAATGTATCTTTCTACTGTGTAAGCTCATGAAAAAATGCCCTTGGGAGGCCTGTTTCTGAATCGGAACTAACATGCAAGGTGATTTTCTTATCAGCCAGTACCTCCTGGGACATCCTAATCCTTTACTTCATCAGAACAGAGATAATGAGCTGCAATTACAGCAATAAACAATTTTAAAAAAAAAAAATGGTTAATGGCAGGGTAAATATAGTGAGTGATCTAAAGTTTTGTTCGAGTAATTTTTGAGTAAAATCATATTTTGTGAGAGGCTGATGAACATACTAAAAACCCAAACCAGATATTTGGCCTTCTCTGTTCATTACACTAACAAGGAAATGCACACAATGCTTTGCATCACTGAAGTCCCACTTGAGTTTTACTTTTAATCACCTGCTCTATTTCCCCTACTCTCCTTAAAATTGCTGCAAACTGTTAAAAAAAAAAAACAACACAACACTCACAAAGTTTGGTAACAGATGGTACGAGAAATGAGGTATCTCATATATGCATGAAAGCATGAATTTAGTCAGTTCTGTCATTTAGTTAAACAACAACAAAACCCCTATGAGAACATGATTCACGATGATTCTGAAAAAAATTATTACTATTGAAAATGTGAGAATGTATTTTTAAGCTTCCTTGAAACCTAATAAATAGTTATATAGATATAACCATCCAATTGCATGTAGAAATCCCTGAATTTACAACAGAGAGGTCTTGCAGAGGGCCCTAGATAGATTGGAGCACTGGGCAATCATCAATGGCATGAAATTTAACAAGAAAAATGACAGATTCTGCATCTGGGACGGAGTAATGCCGGGCACGAGTACAAATTGGGAGAGGAGCGGCTGGAGAGCAGCCCTGCAGAAAGGGGTCTGGGGGTGCTGGTTGGCAGCAGGCTCAGTATGAGCCAGCAGCGTGCCCTGGCAGCTGAGAGGGCAAACCGCATCCTGGGGTGCATCAAAGACAGTATAACCAGCTGGTCAAAAGAGGGGATTATCCCGCTGTATTCAGCGTTGGTGCAGCCTCACCTCGAGTCCTGTGTGCAGTTCTGGGCCCCACAATTTAGGAGCGATGTGAAGGTGCCTGGATGCATACAGAGGAGGGCAACAAAGCTGGTGAAAGGGCTGGAATGTCCTGTGTGGAGCAGCTGAGGACTTTGGGTTTGTCTAGTTTGGAGAAAAGGAGGCTGAGGGGCGACCTCATTGCTCTCTGCAGCTTCCTGGAGAGGGAGGTGCTGAGCTCTTCTCCCTGGGATCCAGTGATAGGACGCATGGGAATGGCTCAAAGCTGCATCAGGGGAGGTCCAGACTGGACATTAGGAAGCATTTCTTTACTGAGAGGGTGGTCAAACACTGGAACAGTCTTCCCAGAGAGGTGGTCGATGCCCCAAGCCTGTCTGTGTTTAAGAGGCATCTGGCCAATACCCTTAATGACATGCTTTAACTTTTGGTCAGGAAGTTGGACTAGATGGTTGTTGTAGGTCCCTTCTAACTGAACTATTCTATTCTACTATGCTCTTGGGAAACAAAGTAACAGTACTTCAAATCCCCATGTAAGAAGATAACCACACAGTGGTCAACAGTTGCCTTCTGAAGTTTTCTTCTTGCTATTCGTGTTTTACATTCCATGCTTACATCCTTTTTCAGAATTCAAGCAGCCTATTTTACTAACTTCAGCACCTAAAGACCACCACCAGAATCACTTCCTCATACTGCCAGTACGGGGAACATACAAATACAATAGAATAAAAGCAATTCTCAACTAGTATTCCACTACTGGTTTTAAATACAGGATAACTGTTACTTTACAACCATTTAAGGGATGTGAATCAGGACTTCACAGCTCAAGTCACTGTTTCTGAAAGTTGACAGCCACTGTTACTTTCCATTAGACTACCTATCCATACACCCCAGCATGACAGAGGTATCTTGATCATCTTCAAGCTTTTCTCTTTTCGGCATTCATAAGTAACAAAAACTTTTCAATCTCCCGTTGCTGAGTCCAGCTTTCAGCACACATGTGCCATCATTTTTGGATGTATTAGGCAAGTAAGGAGACCATTTGGGGGGCGGGGGGGATATCATCTTCTACTGTTATTTTACACCAACTCCAAAGCTTAACCCAAACCACTGTGATGGTGCTTCTATTATCCCCTATCATCCTCTCCCTGTCCTTCCCAGATGCAATTGTTTCCCCCTTCTTATGAACATGTAATTAACTGATAGATCCATTATCTCCGGTGTTCTTGCTGTTTTTTAAAGCACCTAACTTCAAGGGCAAGAAATAACAATTTTCTGCATAGAGAGACCCCCTTCACAGGCACAAATCAGGAGTGAATTACCCAGTTCTCTCCGCACATTCTGGCCTGTCCACTTCATAAAATACCACAGGAAAACATGTGCATATTCTCTGAAATACCAGACAGAAATAGCTACATTTTATCTATGCACAACCAATGTCACTCTGATTAGAATTTTTCCTGAAACCTAACTCTCAGCTCTCCCCATCTATACTATAAGTTTTTCCCCTCTTAAGTACACTTCCCTCTGAATTAAGCTGGATTTTTTCCCCCTTCAAGAAGGACAATGTTTCCCTTCACTCTTGTTGATTTGTTAGCATTAAAAGTCTGCTGCTTTTAAAATGCATCTCTGCTAAAATTCTGACAGACTTTCCTGCCAAAGACTTATATCAAGTGTTCTCTCTTGCGTCTTATGCAATACCATAAACTTAACGGTAAACAAAGAAAACAGCAAGGAAAAGCAGTTTGAAGTTAGAACAGTGATCCCGATGTCTCTCAAAGACATCAAAGCACATGATGCAGCTGTTCAAAATGGGCAAACGCTCAAGGGAACATGTGAGCTTATGCCTGAATTTGATTAATTGGAAATGACATCACGATTTATAACACAATTTTCTAATTCTAAAGCAGTAACATATAATGAATTAGACAAGGCTCATATAAGACCTGCTTAGCTTTTAATCAGAAATAACTGCATTGTCATCTTTCCCCTTTTCTGCTTTTCCCATGCAAAAGAGGAAGAAATACAGGAAAGAAGAAAAAATGAAATGTGACCTCTTATGATAGAAAACGGAAAGAGCAAGTCAAAGCTTCAGAATTTAAAATTAACACTCAAATGATGAAAATATACTGTAAACAAGAATGATAGGAGTACAAATGGTTGATATCAAAGCCTTCCATTAAAATGGAAATGCACTGTAAATGCATGAGACATGATTTTTCTATTTCATCTATTGTTAACATTCATGCTATGCCTTTTTTTTTTTTTTAAATTAGAAGGAAAAACCAAACAAACGTTAACTTGAGCTGCCTCCAGAGTTATAAATTGAAATCTCAGTGTCAAACATTTTTGATGCAATTGCACATGCCCAGGAATCAGGAGATTCTTGATTCTTCATACTATCTCCTCCATAGCTACCTGATCCTGTGAGCAGTTACTTTATCCCTTGAGGTGCTCCAACCAACAGACCACTGCCAAGTTGTACATTTAAGAAAGCACCCACATCACGCAACACAGCAGCTCGAACTATGAGTCAAGGGTCCCCAGACTTCCCAGACAGTGGAATGGGACACGTGTCCTCCCAGAGTATTCGGAGTACTTAGGTTAAGTAACCATCTGTCTGATTCCACACTTTAAATTGCCTTCTGAAGACTTTTACAACTCTTCCTGGATTCTGCAGTAGAAAAAGCCACTAGCTGAGGTAGGCAGAGTAACTAGCTTAAATCATAAATGTTTACTGCTGTTTCTATACAATCTGTATATTTTGTGGCTTTTAGGAACTTCTGGAATGTCTGATCACAGTCTGAAGACTAAGGCAAACACCCAGAGGGCACTTACTTGCCACATGAAACAAATTCATAATGCACAAATACTCTTATCTGCACTCCATCTATAGCAGACCATGCTGTTACACCAATGATGTTAAACCCAGTGCCAGTTTCTCTCAATTTGCAGAGGATGAGAATTACCTCTGTCATTTACACTCACTAAAGGAAAAAGGAAACAAAGCAGTAAACGTTCATGTTGTCACAAAAGTAAAACACAATGATGAAAGTAACACAAGAATCAAGTCTAAATTAATAACCACCTTGAAAAAAGCCACAAACAAGTAAAATCAAACCACAACACAGTACACAAATGTGCCATTACTGTAAACAGGCACATACAATGCCTACTGATTCACGTGCCATTTATTCAACTGTTCCTTATTTAAAAGTAGCAGGCATTTTTAGCCTTTAACAACTCCTCTTTCTTCATGAGGTAATTATCTCCAGCACAGAGTTCCTTGCTAGTGCCCTGTGTCACATTAAAAAAAAACAAAACAAATTGTACTATGAGAATTATGCAAAACTCGCAGAACTCATTGTACTTCTCAGCCATTCTAATGTTATTCACACTTTTTCAATCTATTTAACACGTTCAGCTTGGATTGTTTAGGGACTTTTTACACCTGCTATCCATCTCAACAGCAGGACTCAGCTCAACACCATACAAGTTTGCCTCCAATAACAAGGAAGGACTTAACTGTTCTGTTTTTCTAAGCATGCAAAAAAGGGGGGGAAGGACATATGCAAAGCCTGCTTCCAAAATTCTTTCCCTTGCAAATTTATAAGCATAGTATTTTCCATCTGTTTTCGAAGAATGTCAGATAATAAATTACTATTCCACCTTCTGTTCTGGAAAACAGACCTTGTACTCATCGTCTGCCCGTCCGCCCCCCACCCCATGTCTCTACCCACCTCCATCGTCAGTCCTGATTGATTATCCCAACAGAACAAATCAGACAGACCTAGATACGCTTCAGTAAATTTCCCCTTTTTAGGCCGATTTACAGTTAGATTTGTGATATGTCCAAAGAACAGCAGGCATCCGGTCCCCATCAGCCTCAGAGGACAGACAGACTATTCCCAAGCACTTGTAGCCACACTTGACATCATAAAGTTATTAACAATGCATTTATACAGTCATATCTAGAACGGTAATATCACAACTTCAAATTGCTAAACAATATGCAGCAAACAAGATAGAGAAATTGTGAAGAAGAGAAAAAAAATGGCAGTGGAAAAAAGTCACTAGGAAACATACTGTTTATAACCCCAAAGGGTAATATATTTTCACAAATTCTGTAAAGTCTTTATTTGTTAATGTATGCCTGAATCAGATTCAAACAGTTAACATTTTATCAGCTCATACCTTTTATATACTGTCTCAAAACACTATGTATGTTGTGGGATTTTTACAGCGTTTACCTACATGCCATTTTAATTCATAGGAAAATCCTTGCATCATTAAAACAAAGCTACGCTAAAAATGAAAACTGAACCACTTGGACAAGCATATGATTCAAAGCCATGACATATCACCAACTGCCTCCTCACAAAAGGTTAAATTCTTAAAGCACATGAATTTATGTAAAAATTAATGGCATTGAGAGAGAAAAAAAAAAAAAAAAAAATATTTTTAAAAAACCCTGTCGATTTCACTGGAAGGAGTCCACACAGATCCCAGTGTCCTGTGCCTGTGAAAGATAACTATAATTACATATTAGGAGCCAGACTAACAATTGAATCTACAGTTTAAGAGAAAAAGAAAAAGAAAAAACAACCAACCCTAAACCAGACAAAGAATATCAGCACATAAATCAAACTGTTTCATGGTACTTAAAACACAAATGCCTGAAGGCAGATTGCCAACTAAACAAAAATGTATTTCAATTCCCTCATGTGCATCACACTGTAGTGTCTTGTCTGACTAAGCCACTATCCATGCAAACATCTTGATACAGGTTTTGAAGAGTTACAGCCTTGTCATTTGGGTTTTAAACCTGCCCTTGGCCTCTCTCATGAATAATTTCAAGCATTTGCTTGACTGGCACTGGAGTAAGATTTGAGATCCTGAAAACTGGTTTCAGAAGTGAAACTCACTTTTCAGTACTATGGAAAGCCCCCATGCCAGACAGGAGGAGACAAAGCCACCAGCTGTTGGAAAAGTGCATTGCCCTATCCCAACAGCACAGCAAGCCCCTGGGGAAACACACAGTTCAGCGGGTAGCTGCCCTAAGTTCTACGCACAACTCCAAAAAGTACACCTGAAGGATCAGAAGCCTGACGGTATAAACCATTCAACATCTAGGATACTGATAAATGGCTGGAGATTTACTATCAGATTTTATACTTCTCCGAGACTCCAGGTTCTCCTGAAAGACTTCATCCCTTCAAGTACAGGCCAGACAGAAAGCAGATATTGTCAGTGGCAAAGTGGGGAGCCTGTTTTCTTTGGAAAACCACTTACTTGCAAATCACTTGCCAGGGAGACAGAGGAAATACATAGCCTTTACTTTATGGAGGAAGGGAGACTGGAGATGGACCTATACATACTCCATAAGCACAAAAGCAAGAGCTCTTGAGTTCAGACAAAAATCCTAAGAGAAGCTCCATTTATCTTGTGCAGCACCAGATTAAAACAGCCACCAGTTCTGGATTCAAAGTCAACAGAGGCAAAACTGCAACACTGCTTATAGCTCCCCCTCAGCTTGATAGAAAACAAGATCAGATGAAGAAAATAAGATACTGTTTGGTAGAACAAAGCGTTATTCAAAATGTATTCTCATATAGCATGGTAAAAATCTCCCCTACTGGCCTGAAACCAAGGTCCATATGAGACTCATGCATTTACAACGCCATCAAATGCAGTACTTGATGGCACAGACAATGCAGAAAAAAGACAAGAGATTACGTTACTGCATGCCCTCCTCAAGCACTAGCTCTACTGAGCTAACTAGCTGATTTTCTACCCTGCCACAACTGTAATCAGAAGAACACCTACAGCTTTTGCAGACAAAGTTCTCTGCCCCAGCTACACAGTCTACCAAGTGCAAAGGGAAATTTCTCCCCAGCAAGCCAAAAATGGTCAACTGTCCTTCTCAGAGTAACATTTTCAAGGATGGCAAGGGAACATACCAGCCTAGCTCCTCTGATTATGCTGTCATCTTTGTACAGTGCACATAGAGCTTGGCTCAGCATGATACAGAGGATCTTTGCTGAGAACTCTTTGTGTATCAACTTTACAAAAATAACTGTCATGGCCATTTCTACCCTTAGTGCTGGAAGAAAATATGCTCATGTCATATCCAATGCCCTTCAGCACTACCACATTGAAATCATTTTGATGCTAACCAAAGCTAGTACTTGTATGATCATAATCCGCCAGAAATACTCTTTCCTTCTCCTTATCAGATCAAGCTTCTGAATCCTGAGATGTTTTGAGACACAATTATGGAAAACTCAGCTGTCCATCAAACGCTGCCTGCACCAATCCATCACATCAGTTTCTTGTCTTTAACATCAGCAGAGGATGTTTAAGCAGAGGATAAAACCACCAGACAAGTATTTCTTCTGATATATCTTTCCAGTTCTAAATATTTTAAAAATATGATTTGCCTATCCCATCCAAAATATTAGTTCATTACTCCACTTCAAAAGCACAGAATCATGAAGGATACCATATATGCATACACAAGATAAATAGGTAAGTATCACTGATCATCATCTTATTTATGCTTCCTATTCCAAAAGTAAAAATCTCCCACCATAATTCACAAACTGCATTTGGTATTTTTTCCAGAGGAAGCAACTTTATCAACAGAACAATAAATTAGTGCCACCTAGTGGAGTTCAAAACGTTAACCTGAACCAGAGCTTTCAAATCATACCTGTCTTATACTGCACCGTCTTTAATTGATGACCTCTATAAGCATCTAAATGAAATGAAAGCAGAAACAACTAGACAGATCTTCCCTGCAGTGCACACAGCTGATCAAATACATCATGTATAACACGCACTTAAGTGTTCCTCAACCTCTAGAAATCTGCAGAAGCAACAAATGAAGACCAATACGTCTTCAACATCAGCAGAAACTCATCTTCAGAGCTATTGAGCATGCAGCCAATAGCTCTGGAGTTACAATAAATATGGGCCAAAAATTAACAGAAATGTTCAGTATAATGGAAAAAAAAATATTGCATCGATTTATAACTATTTTTCCAGCAGTTTTGAAAATAAGAATGCATAGGGAGGTTTAACATAGTGATCATCGCACCTTATTAAAGAAAATACTATTACTGTGTGATTATGTATTTCTCTGTTTCAGCCCCTCTGCAAGGGCACCAAGATCTACCACATTCATCTGCTACATGAAAGTAAAAACTATTACCATTAATCCACCCATCCGTGAGTTAATTCAAGCACCTTTTACATGAGCTTCCTACTTCTGTTTAAGGTTTAGGATTGTTGCTATATGCCCAGTAAACTGAGAATGCTAAGCCTAACTCTAACGCTGCACATTATCTTTGTCAACACTTATGTTCAGATTGGTTTGAAACATGTACAAAGAAATATCGTTATCCCATGTTCATAATGCATGAGGCATGCAAGGTGATGGACCTTACCCAGTATTCTTCACACAGGACAAAAGAAATACAATGCAGAAAAAAACCATTCTAGATCTTTTGCCTTACTTCTCTTAACAACTGACTCTTAAAAAAATGAATACATCTCAAAACATTATATAATTTCTAAGGCTAGGTGCACAAAAACATCCTATAGCATGCAAGCGTCATGTCTCAAACGAGAAAAAAGTAAATCAGATGATGTAATGTAGTCTTCCAAAGCCTAACATGATATATAAAGCAGGAGCATAATCAAAGCTACCCTCATGCCACTGGACTTGCTTCCAATTCCTGCAATTGTAAGCAAGACAGGAATCTGTTATTAGATATGCTGTCCACAGTACCCCGTAAGATAACAAGACCAGATCTCACCTATAAAAATGGAAGGCAATTATAATGGCATTTGTCTAGGAACCAAAGATGAAAGTGTTTTTCTGTCTCAGGACTAACAAAATGAACACAGTCCAAACAAAACGAGAGCGCATACCACAATTTAAATCAAAAGATCATCATTTAAGGTGATGAATTCCAGGCTTTTAGATAAGCATAAAATATGATTATTTCACTTTCCATTGTTAAATACCATTTCTGGTTTTTATGCGATTATAAGCAGGAGTACATCTCAAGCTATAATGGAGTGTTAACACACCATCATTTAACAAAAATAGGAGTTATGGGTGAATTAGTTGGCACTAGAATTGATCAGCAAGATAAAAAAAAATATTTACAGTGAAATGCAAAAATAAAGGCAATTTCTTTGAGAAGAACCCATGTAACCAACCACCCATTCCTTTTTGTTGGTGTGCATTCATTTCTCGTGTTCCCACATTTTGCTCATTTTGCAAAGGTACAGAAGACGACAAACACAGAGCAGAAGTAAGTATTTCAAAACAGTAAGTACAGGCACAGTTACAAGTGAAATAGTAAGATATGGTCAAGATGCTGAAAGATACCACACCACCCCAAAGTTACAACAGGAGGTTAATTCCTGTTAAGGCTTCCGTATATCTAAGGAGTGAATCATATATCCTGTATATAACAAAGATTACATTTTCTTTCTGAAATGTTTGTTCTGTGGGCTACCATTTTAGCAAAATCAACATTAATTTTACAATTCTGTCCAACATTCAGATGTTCCAATAAGAACACCAATTCCCAAAGAGCTTCCATTTACAATGCTATCATTTAGCTCAAATCAGCAATAGTGTGGCCAGCAGGACCAGGGCAGGGATTGTGCCCCTGCACTCGGCGCTAGTGAGGCCGCACCTCGAATACTGTGTTCAGTTTTGGGTCCCTCACTACAAGACAGACATTGACATGCTGGAGTGTGTCCAAAGAAGGGCAAGAAGCTGGTGAAGGGTCTAGAGCACAAGTGCTGTGAGGAGCGGCTGAGGGAACTGGGGATGTTTAGCCTGGAGAAAAGGAGGCTGAGGGGGGACCTTACCACTCTCTGCAACTCCCTGAAAGGAGGTTGTAGAGAGGTGAGGGTTGGCCTCTTTTCCCAAGTAACAGGCGATAGGACAAGAGGAAACAGCCTCAAGTTGCGCCAGGGGAGGTTCAGATTGGATATTCAGAAAAGTTTCTGCCCCGAAAGGGTTGTCAAGCATTGGAACAGGCTGCCCAGGGAAGTGGTTGAGTCACCATCCCTGGAGGGATTGAAAAGACAGGTAGATGTGGTGCTTAGGGACACCGTTTAGTGGTGGCCTTGGCAGTGATAGTATAACGGTTGGACTTGATGATCTTGAAGATCTTTTCCCACCTAAACAATTCTATGATTCTAAACATGGAAATCTCTTTAATTTTACATCAAATATGTAAATGCAGATACTTTAAAATGCTTCCAGATCTGATGCAATGTCAGGCAGAGATATTTTTAGTTCTAATCCATTTAAAGTGCTAAATTCCAAGGGAATCAGCAGCATTGCTCTCACTCACCACATGAACTGAATTCTTCTGGTCCCACTACTCACTGCAATCTTCAAGAAAAAGGAGATAAGATAAAACTATTCACCTGATAAGAAAATATCTTTATCCTTTATTTTTTAATACTTGCAGGTAACTTCTGTATGTCCCAGTAAACAATAAATCACAACTGCATTTGCACACAAAAGACATAGCAGAAATACATAATGCAGTGCCTTAACACATGAAATAAGTTAGTGTGGGATTTGCTATTTTTATCTCAAGTCTTATTCGCATGTACCAATTTAGGCTCATGAGAAACAACTACTAGGAATACACAAAAGCTGCTGAGTATGGCACTAATCATTCTCTAGACCTGACAGTGATTGCAGCTAGCTACAAAGCCACAAGAAAACAGAATCTTAAGTTCATGGATCACAGCAACAAAAACGGTCAACAACTTGGTACATGTTTGGTTTGTGATTTCATTTAAATCTAGATCCATTCTCATAAAGCAAATATCCTCCATATACAAACAGTTTCTTTTAACCAAAATAAGTTTTGAAATCAGAATACACTAGGACTTTCATCTATAGATAATTGGTATATTCAGTCTTTTCTTTGGGGATTAACATTTTCAAAAGGTTGACAGTGACTAAAACACAGAGACAGGTTATCAGAAATTTAAGTATACATATTAAAAAGAAAGTGATTGCTTTCATTTATTGCTATTATGAGAACAGTACAGCTTTTAGAGCTTTCTCGTTTATCACAAGTTATTATTTTAGCAATAAAATGATGCAAGCACAAAACCAACAAGCTTGCGTCTAACAAGTTTATTTCCACTGTTGTTGTATAAGCAAACACAGACCATTGTTATTGATAAAAAGAGAAATACTTGAAGTGTGTTTGCCCTGTGACTATGCACCGAGTACAGGAAAAACACAAGGTAAACATACTTCAGATACTGTTTCAACAGCTTTTGCTCCAAGTACAAAGGGCATTTTTTTAACCTGAATATTTAATGTCTCTTTAGCAAAATAAGGAAAACACAACTGCTTCAGAAAATGTATATTTAAAAAAAGAGTCTTAATTAAAACACTTCAATACCCTGAAAGTTATCTTCTGGCAGAGAGACTAAGGAAAAGAATAAATCAGACAGGTCTGAGTTTAACGCATTACTCGATGATGTTCAGTTTTGCTGGTGGTAAGTGAAGAGGAGGATTTTCATTCTTGCAACAGAATGGAACGTAAGTATGAAATGTTGACAGACTAAGTGTTTTAAATACTAACAGTACTACTGTTTAAAAGAGCTGAGAGCATCTAGCAAGGAAAAGATCACTGTATACATATATTTTCTATACTTTTTCCTAACCACTCACACCAAATCATTATCGGAAACAGCAGATAAAATGAATTTTAGTGTGAGCAGTAAGGCAGGTCTTATGAGGACAAAAATGCTTCCTTATAAGGCTACTTTTTTCCTCTTTCAATTAAATCCCTATTTTTTTTCATAGGTGTAAGAAAGATTACCACAACTCATTTCAACTCACAGGAATGCCCACTTAACTGAAAAGCAGAGTCTTTGGCCAGTCTTCTGCAGATATACATTCATCTTTACTCAAGTAATCACTTTGAACCTTCCACAGCAATCACGTTGACAGGGTGCCCCACTTGACATGATCCCTCAGTACAGTATCTCAGAACAGGTGAAGACAAGTTCCTTCCTGGCTATTACATATGACTATCACTGATGTGGATAACAGCTTTGCACACATGCCTAAGTGCAGGATTTACCTCCTAATGACTGGCACTATGCAAAAGCAAGCGGAACAAGAACATGATCATAAAACACACACTTCTTTGCTAGGAATAAAAGCATCCTACCAACAGAAATATCAATTTTCAAGTACCTAGACAAAATAACTTTTATTCTATTAAACAGAAACGTTTCACAGAATAGCCTTAATCCAGAGCTAACATTCATGCTAGCTTGAAATGGAAAATTACAATCTTCTCCTGTAGCATACACTGCAGCGCTTCATTCTTTGCATTATTGTCTGTAAAGCTCAAACTACTCTAAATTTGCTTGTACAAATAAAGTATTTTATGAAATATTCATTTTACAGAGAAATGGAGAAAAATTATAGAGTTGACTGGCCAAAGCCCATGCACAAAAAAAAACAATCAATGGCAAAGCTAGGAAGTGAGTCCATATGCCATTCCTCTTCTTACAGGCCAATGAGCTCTCTTAAGCAAAACTCAGCTTAAAGACCAAGTCTGAAGAAATTCTGCAGCCAATCAGCTTTTAAACTGTAGATACAAAATCTCTACAATAATAAACAAGCAATTGCTACAGAACTGAGAGATAAACAATGTTCTTTCTTTTTCTTGTAGACGTATCCAACTGTGGAAAGACAAAAGCTAGAACAGAAAAAATGCTAGTGAGCTGAACACAGCTAGAGAAGCTTTACAGATCTGAAACAAGGTATATCTAGCTACAGTTAAATCATGATAGAAGGGACAGGGAAATGACCACCTAAAATTCTAGTGATGACAATAGGGAGAAAAGCTAAATAGGATTCATACCTCTTCATAGTATTCATAAAGATTTTAACTTATGATGGCTTTCTTAGTATCTGTTAGTTCTTGCAGACTGTCCATAAAAAAAATACATATAGACATTTTATTTTCTTAATAGTATTCCAATATGCCTGTTTTTTTGTCTAACAAATACCAGCCACTAGGGAGTATATAATAAATGCTAAATGCCTTCAAGTTGCATCCCACAGATCATGAAGAGATTAAACTCCAAAAGGATTTAAGGGACTATGGAGTAATTCTGTATGTCTGTTCACAAGCCCTAAAAGCATGTTATACTTCTGAGGGATTATCTTTTGAAAACACTACAACTGAAATACGGTTACAGTAGTCTGTTCTTTTGAATTTTGCAGGCTTATAATAATTTAATAAGTTACTTGGACAAGCAGCTGTTGATTATATTTTTCTAAAATGGTATACACAAGCATCTGATGACTGTTTTTCTCAGTATTAACATATTCAAAAACACCAAATGAAGTTCTCAAAAAATTATAATTAGCCAATACTGTGAGCATGCATTTTGCATGCTAGATCCTGAACTGCACAAAATGAATGTTTTAAGCTCATTGGTAAGCGTTATTTATACTCATAGCTAGAGAGAAAGTTTTTTAAAAGGGTTATATATAAGGCTTTCAAAGTACACACAAGAATGCACTTCACAAGCGCATTGTTTTATCATAACAATGCCACAGCTTGCACAACAATTCAACGACTGAATATTAAGGCAGCTATCATTAAAATGCATCACAGATGGAAACATAACATCAACATTAGTTGTATATATTATTTGCTACTACACTTAACCTCTAAACACTGGAAGTGCAATGAGCTTTATATAAACATTTGAAGAAAATAAATGTGCAAAGTAATGGAAAGTGTATTGCATAGATGGTTTGGGGTTTTTTTTCCTTCTGACTGTAGATGTAGTAACTGCAATGACATACAGGCAAAGCTTTGATACATTATGAAAATCCTTCCATTTCTACTCTAGAATATAAGCACTTGCACACATACATCATAAGCCCAACCATTCTCACCAAAATACAAAAACCTGAAAATTTATCAGAAGAATGCTCTTCCTGTCTTCTTGCATTAACAGCGTTACCAAATTTACACAAAAAAATCCTCATGTTCACAACAAAAACCCCGTCTCTTTGTTCAGCTAAGAGGATATCATTTTGTATTACAGATGGCAACAATAAAAAGACCAAAAGCTCCGTTCCCGTGATAAATGTCTGGAAAGACTTTTTCAAGTTACAGGCAACTCTATCCCAGCCAGAACATCAACACTCAAGATTTTTCTGCTGTCTTTAGTTCATAGGATAACTGTTTCTAAAACTCCTACTGGTTTACATTACTTCACTCGGAACCTTGTGAATTTCACATTAAAGGAGACTGCTATTTTTCTAGCAGAACAAATGAAGTCATTTCAGTGTAAGAAAATATGCCCAAGTAGTTGATAATACAAGGATAAGCGAAAGAAAAAAAGATACCAAGGACTTCAGCAAAGAGTAGAGCTCAATATTATTGATTAAACACAAACATATGATAACATCTTTGGATTTGGGAAGTACAGTGATTATATTAGTTGCCTGAGCTGCGGTTTCTCCCTCCAACAGATGTCTTTATTTCTCCATTGCCTTCAGCAGAAACAATGTCACCACAGGAATAGATGAGTTTTCACCTGTACTGACAAGGGAAGCTGTTGATAGTGTGACTCAACCACCACAATCACAGACTCAATTTGCAGGCCAATACTCTTACTCATTGTGCCATAGCTCCTTTCAAAACAAAATTCCCGCTGTAGCGTACTATATATATAGACACACACATATATCTTTTATCTGTACACCTTCTCATTTAGGATACCAAACAAAGTTGAGAGCTATCACTCCTCAAAGCATCTCTACCATTCCCTCAAGTTCAAAATCTCAGATTAAAAAGTTTTGAGGTTTTTTTGAGACTGTCAGACGCCTTCCTTGCTTATACAAGGATGTCTAATGTAAAAGTAACAGAAAAGCTCACCTTTCCTGGATTTGCAGCCAGAACAGAAAGAGTACAGCCAAAGGTAGCAAGACTCATTGACATGTCACCCCACATTGCTCCAAAGTAACAGCTGAAGTAACGTAAAACCACATTACCAGAGGAGTGATGTAGGGTCTAAGAAATCTTGTTATTCCAAAACTTATGCAACCTGAAAATTTCCCCAATCATTACATCTTCCACATGTTTTCCAAAGGTATCAGAGGCCTAGAGTTTCGGCCACTGTATTCATAAAAGGCAAACACAAAACTTTTCACCAATATTTTATT
Organism: Phoenicopterus ruber ruber; assembly: GCA_009819775.1. Classification (NCBI taxonomy): domain Eukaryota; kingdom Metazoa; phylum Chordata; class Aves; order Phoenicopteriformes; family Phoenicopteridae; genus Phoenicopterus; species Phoenicopterus ruber. The sequence continues at coordinate 6,583,821 of CM020237.1, read as the reverse complement.
TTAAATCCTAATTGCCTGATAATCCACAGAGTATTTGTGCATTTAATTGAGAGTATCTGGCATCCTGTAGATTACATCATACAGTGATGAGTCACTCCCCTCCTAACCCTACCCCCAATGTTCAGACTCCTTACAAGCCAGGACTGCTCCACATGAAATGCAATGACCAAATGGGACTGTTCTTCCCCAAAACACTGCGCTAATTCTCCTGCATTCAGTCTTTCCACTTGAATGGAATAAAAACCCTTTTGAGAACAACAATTCCAATCCCCCCTCCCTTTTTTTCTCAGGCACACTATGGGACTCCTCAGTGCACGCACAATGCAAATAAGGCAAACTTCCTTTGAAAGGGTGATTAATATGCAAAGACAGCCTGCTTTTTAGTGGGATGCGAAGAACCACCAACACGCATTTCCAATTTCTGAGGTTTCTTCAATTATTTCCAGTGTTTATTTTAAACATAAGATTATGCAATAATACCACAGATTAAGAACAATTTGCCAATATTGTGTAAACACCACCAAATTGGCTGTTCATCTTTTGTATCATATTTAAATGCAGCCTCGAATATCCTAGATATGAAGGCACTGAAAAAAATAGGATTTAAATTTTTGAATCCTTAATGTATATCAATCTTCATGTTAAAAAGACTGCATTTAAAACCCACTGTAAACAACTGCACTTTATTTTTTTTAAAGAAATGTTCAGGGTTTTTTTTAAATAAAACAAGGACGTTTACAATACTAAAAGCTAATTTCAGTGACAAATTAACTAACTTCTGTATGAATATATTGCAGTTCTAGTTACGTTTAAAGTTTTTTTTTTTTTTATATAATTGCTTTTGGGACAAGAGATACAATACATTAAACATCCAGAAAAGCCCATTCAGGTTTGGAGACACTAATTTGCTATTTCCATTGTATAAAATTTTCATCGCTATTTTTCATCATTTATCACCTGGACAACTACACTTTCTACGTACAACTCAGCCGTGACTCTCCTATGGAAAGGACCTTTCATTTCAAGTGCTGATATACCATACTCTGCTCAAAATGAGCTCAAAATGTAGTCTGAATAAGTTAACTGATTCATTTCTTATTTTAACACTATTTCACACACTTCCCAACCTTTTCACACATGTTTAAAAACTCCCTTTCACATCTTTGGAAAGGCATTTCAAGTTAACCAACATGGTAAATGATTATTAAACATAAACCAGTAGTAACCAATAATTTAACATTCTTGTTTATCTTAAAGATTTCAAGGTTGATACACTTCACCAATATAAACAAAAAATAAAAAAGTTAAATATTTAAATAAGCGTCTATTATAACTATTTTTATAGCAGTAGCTGTACTAAAATCACAGAATCATTGAGGTTGGAAGGGACTTCTCGAGATCAGCTAGTCCAACAGGGGGAGACAGCGACAGCAGGTTACCCAGGAGTCTGTCCAGATGGGGTTTGAATGCCTCCATGGATGGAGTCTCTCTGGGCAACCTGGTCAAGGATTCAATTACCACCCTCACAATAACAACAAAAAAACCCAAAACAAACAAACAAAAAAAAAACACCCAAAAAACCCAAAAAAAAGTGGGGTGGCGTGTGTCTGTTTCCTTATATTCAGACAGGATTTCCCATACTCCAATTTGTGCTCATTGGCTCTTGTCCTGTCACTGGGCATCACTGAGCAAAGCCTGGTTTCCTTCTTCATTCCCTCCCATCAGGTATTTGCCCACATTGATTAAGATCCCCTCAAGTCTTCTCTTTCCCAGGCTAAACAGTCTCAGCCTTTCTCAGCCTCTCCTCATACAAAAGATGTTCCAGTCTCTTCACCATCTTTGTGGACCTTCACTGGACTCACTCTAGTAAGTCCATATCATTTTTGTACTGGGGAGCCCAGAATTGGACGCAGCACTCCAAATGTGGCTCACCAGTGCTGAGTAGGTGGATTTTAAGAGAATTAACCTGTCTTGCATACTTTTAAAATCAGTAACAAATTGTGAAAAGTACCTATCCTGATTTACAAAGACCCATTTGTTGTCACAGTCTTAAAAACTTATCTATAAAGAAAATAAAAATACTTTTGTTCAAGACATTATGAGACTGACTATTCTGGAACACTTAAAACAGTCAAGAGTTTCTTTATATGCATTCTGTCCTGGCAAATAACCACCTGATAAGGTGATAGATATGTGTTTTAACTCAAAATAAATCAAATGGTCTCTCCATTCTAATAAATTAACCATTTCAATGGATTTCCAAATTATTTTCCATATCGTTCTACCAAGTTTGTACTAAAGCAGGCAACTCCCGGTTTTCACAACACGCCCTGTAGATCTCTTTATCTGTCTTGTCATAAGATCTAGGATGCAAATAGCTAAAGGATCAACCACGACACGTATCACATTACTGTCTCTAGCCTAAACTTAATTTTCTTGCATCAGATTTACAGATATAGGGCTTCAGCCCTGCCATTACAAATTGCTAGCAGAAATAGTTGTAGGATCAGTTTCTGCCATTCCCTGGTTTTGGGTCCCTCTGTGACCTGGCTTTAAGCCAATTGATGCCAAGTTTATTACTGACTTCTGTGGACAGTCAGAGCCTTACAGACCTTTAGTACCTTAGTTATCTGGACAGGGAAGAAACACAGAACCTGCACTGTAAAAAAAGTGAATAATTATAGACTTGAGCTGAAAGTCTCTCTCCCTTATTTTTAAATCTGAGGTCTAATTTTGAACATACCGTAGAAAGTTGAGATATATTAATCTTCAGGCGCAAGCATCTTATTTTCTTCAAACGTATCATGGCTCCCTTGTTTTTGTTGCAAATACACAGGTCTAAATGATTACTAGATATCCATACTAATTATCCACTTTTTAAGTGTGACAGCTTAAGAATTTGGATAACTCATCCAGCTATTAAGTACAGCACTACGTGAATATACCCCACAGCTGCTGCTTCTTCAGAGAATGACTCTGGTATTTTAAAGCAATATCCTGCTAAGCAAGTGCAAAAACCTTCCATTGTTAGCTATTCCCCCAAAATCAGCTTTTCCATCAGCAGCTGCCTAAAGATCTGAAGTTATCAGGATTAAGGCTATTGATGTTGTACATTTGTCCAAACAATAGTTTTGCTAAACTACCTGTAATACATACGTTGCTTGTGATAAAACAAAAGCAACTTCAGATGCCAAAGCCCATAATGAGGTCCAAAAAACCGCTACAATGGAAGCTGTCAGGTAGCCTTTGTCATTTTCAAATACATCATCATCTACCCTGTACACCTCAACATGTTTTGGCACAAGCTTTTCTTTCTTTATCCTTGGAAGGTCTAGAAGCTGCAGGTATCATTCACTGTATGGATAGCAATTACCTGCCTTCTCATCATCTTAGACAGATATAGTGGAAGCTATTGGACTTGACCTGTAAGTGGGAAAATTATTTTAGTCTGAAGTTTATCTTTGATTTTTATCTATTCCACTTCCTTTAGGCACCTATATTGTAAACTAAAAACCACAGAAAAATCTAATTCCGGTACTTAGTAGTGACTGCCTCAGACACTTACAAATGCAATGTATCAGAAGGGCCTGAAAGCCTGCCATTTGGCTCTCACGGTAACTTCAAAAGGCAACGTTCCTAATGAGCAGCTGCAGTGGGGAAGCTGCATTTCAACACCGTGAACTGAAAGGGCATAATGGCACTACCGCCAAACCCACCTAATTTACATCCCTTTGCATCAGCAAGGGCTTTAAACGATGGTAATGTGTTTTCCTAAACAAAAGAAGCCAGAGCCAGCATAGATCTGACCTTCAAATTTGCTTCTGCGATTTTTATGTCTCAAAGTCGATTTGCCTGGTGGCTCTTTTTTTTCCTCCAGGACTTGAGGGTGTTGTGATGGAAACCGACACATCAAGTCCTAGGAAAACATGCGCAAAAGTCACCGTTCAAGAAAGTGGAGGTGCCTGGGAGCTGTAGTTCTCTTTACAGACCCTCAGCCAAGTAACTCCCAGGCATTCTCCCTGTTACAGAAAGCTATTGTAGGAAGACAAACCACACAGTTTTGTTTCCTGATTGTTTTCAAACTTTTATATTTACAATTGAGTTGCTTTACTTATTTTATCTCACATTTCAGATCTTCATGAGGGTATAGAATTGGGAAAACAACAAAGACCATCTTTTCCCCACACCTGAAAAAATACTGTAACGGCCCTTACTTGAATTTTTCTGATAGTTCCCTGCATAAAAGCTGTGATACACACTTCCAAAGACGACAGCTTCTCCCCGTCTGCTTACACAGGCATTTTGGGAAGTTCATAATATCTGTCTTACTATTTGCAAGTTGTGAGTTAGAGTACAACAGAACTGTTATTGACAGATCAAAACATACTGCCCTGCAAAACCAATGCTTCAAAAGCCACATAAGAAAACCAACAAAAAACCTAGAATTGTGCATTCTCAGTATCACCAGGTGTGTTAAATAATGAGTAAAAATGCAAGATGGCCTTTTAAATGACAAAATAAAATGTGCTTTTGTCTCTTACTAAAGCTATTTTTCTGTTCCTTGCAGACTGATGGCAGCAGATGTAGTATCCCCTCCTCCTCCCCCATCAATTGGTTCTGCTTTCCTGCCAGCCAGCCAAAGCAAACCCATGGTATTACACCACCCCCCCCCCCCCAAAAAACCCCAAACAAACAAACAACCCCCCCCAAAAACCATGCCATTCTCTATCAACAAGAAACCAATCACTTACACCCAATGGCAGAAAAGTCTATCATTAAAATATGTTTCTGGAGATGAGCCAAGAAAAGTGAAGGCACTTTCAGTCTGGAGAGCAGCCACAATCTTTAACACTTAAAAACTGGGTAAGCATTAAATTACTATTATATTAAATGTCCTAAAAAAAACCCCAAACACCCACACAACCCACAAAAAACCCCACTCATCAAGTCAGGACTTTTCAAGTTCATACGTCAAGAGGATAAAGTTTATACAAAATACTCTCTATTTAAGAAAATATAGTTCTCAGGATGTAAACGAAAGGAGATGAGCCATCTGCTGTGTCTATAAATCAGCTTCTAAATTATAAGAGAATGTTTTAATTTAATAGTAGATTAAATAAATCATCACCATCACAGGCCACAGGAATACGTACAAAATGTGGAATCATTGTAAAAGATGGAAAGGCATGCTTTTGTTCTGAACCTACCACATAGCTGTCACTCAGACAACAGTCTCTTCAGGGATTCTTCACTAATAAACATCTATCTCTTGCCTCCTCTTACATTTAAGCTACTGTAAAGCTGTAGTTAGGGTTTCTTTATTAGCATTATCGTAGCTGCTCCCCCTCTTTTACTGACATCTCCTTCAACATCATAGCTTCCAAAGCCCAAGGCAATAGCCTTTCTCCCCCCATCACAGACTGTGGTGAGGTCAGCTGGGAAAAAAAGAAGGTACAAGCTTTAGCAGACCAAAGCATCCTTTAGCGTAGAAAGCGTAACTGATGTGCTGGGTGCTGCTTTTACCATAAACAGTGCTGCTGCTTTGTTCTAGCTTTTAAATATTTTATTTGGTTTTTGTGTTCTCCATTTTATGCTGATTTAACAGTCCAGTTCCAGCTGTGCAGCTCCCTAGGCAGTCTACGCATTCATAATTATTATTATTGGATAAACATATATTTGAGTGGGGCAACAGATGATACGCAGATAATTTTTCTTTGCTTACTGCCATCTATTTCCCCTGAAAAAAAATGCTTTATTCTCCCCTCCCACAGCTGAGAAAGCCTGTGTGAATGTGTCAGAGAGGCGATAGCTATGGAATCACAGATAGTAGTCTGGCATCTTACAATGGTTGAGATCAAGAATGCATGCAGAGATGGTGATGAGAGGGCGTGGCTGAACCAGATGCAGAGCTGGCTACGGGGAAGAACAGCGCTGGAAATGGAAAGAAAACCCCTCCCTTATTTGTTATATATACCCTCTAATAAGCAGTAATATATATATTTTTTTAAATTATAATAAGGAGAAGCTATATAGTAGTGCTTATGACATAGGAGAGCTGTGTATCATTAAGAATGGGTGTTGTGCTGATGTTAAACAGGTGGTTTGATTTGGCAACAGACTTGAGCACACTGGTGGCAATTGTCCGCCATGACAGGAGCTGGAATCAAGCCACAACAAGATAGCAATTGTTACTATGTTAGCAGACAGAGCTACAGCAGAAGTAATTGCTTAAGGAGATAAGGAATCATCAGTATGGGAATGAGGCAGTGGGGAGTTATGGTAGTAAAGGACAGCACTGAAGCGAGAGGTGAAAAGAAGCTGTGCAGTGAGGTCTGTAATAGCAGCAATGGGAACGAGTAGTGCACTGGGGTACATTGCAAGGACACAGAAACGGGTACAGGAGCTACCCCGAGAGAGCAGGGATCTGGACAAAGAGCGAGCTTTACCGAGACAACAGCAGCAGCGATTGGGAAGTAGCTACGAAATGACGAGCTGAGAAGGGGCTACAAGAAAGCAAAGGCCATGACAGTTTTGAGGTAAAGATAGCAGGGGCAATCAGTGGGGGTGCTTTAGGCCACGATGCTTCCAAAGGGGCGCCTGGGGGGTGGGCGAAATGGTTGACAAGCTGTAGGACAGGACAGGGAGGAAGCACTGACATAGCCAAGAGTGGGCGCAGAAGGCTCTAGGGAACACTTCCTAGTGAGCGTGGATAAGGACAGCGCAGAGCAAGGGGTGTGGGGGAGCGAGGCTCGCTGAAGGATGGCAACAGGAGCGCGGCACGTCGGGGCGGACCACGGTCTGGCTGGCGGGGGGGGCGGTGTCAGCACAGGTGTGGCAGTAACCGCACCCAACCAACCTGTCGTCTCCCGGGGCGAGCGGCCTGGGCCAGGGCAGGCGAGGCGGGCAGCCGGGCCGTCACAGACGTTGGCGACCCAAGCGGCTAACGGCCGCTCCCGCTCGGGGCCGCCCACTCCCGATTGGCCGCGGCCGCTGCCGACCCCTCCCGCCCCCCCGCAAGCAGGGGCGCTCGCGCCCGGCTGCCGCTCCCCCAGCGGCAGCGGCGCGCGCCCCGCGCCCGGCTGCCGCTCCCCGCGCCCGCTCCAGGCCCCGCACCCCCGGGCGGGAGCCCCTGCGCCCCCCTCCCGCAACGCCCCCTTCTCTTTTCCCCGCCACTGCCAGCCGTCCTCCTCCCCTCCGCCCTTTTTTTTTTTTTTTTGACAGCTGCTCTAACCCCCGCCTTTAATTGCAATCGCATCTCTTCCCTCCCCGCGCTCGCTGCAATTTCTGCCCCACACATGCACCGCTTGCAAGAAGGAGGGCGGACGGGCGGGGGCGGAGGGGGGAGCGGAACGGACACCGCTGCGTAGCGCAGCAGCATCCTCAATATTCACAATGAAGTCGACGCGACAACGAAAATCCACCGCCTCCTCGCACGGCGACACCATTAACACAGCGCACGTAGCATCCTCTCTGCTTCGCTCGCCTCCTCTTTCCCCATCTCCATTGTCTGGGATTCACAGCACACCGAAACCCCAGCCCGGGGGAGCTGGGCTCCCGCGGAGGGAGCGATTCCTCCTGCCGCACCCGCGGACAGCGGCACCAGAGCGCAGAAGCAGCCGCTCGCTCACACCCTTCTCACCTATCCCCCCCCCCCCTCCGCTTTCTCCTGTCAAATTCGCACAGCCCGAGCCATTTTTCCCCTTCGGCTCCTACGACAGCGAACAATGTGCACGAACCAGCCACCCCGTCACGCACACCGGGCGCGGCTGGGAGAGGGAAACACCACCATGGGCTGTCTCTCCCCCAACGCCGGCGGCAGCGCAGGGCAGCGGCAGCGGGGTCCGCCCGACCCCATTGTTCACCCCACCAGGTCCCGGCACTACCCCGCCCCAGCCCCGGGCATACCTGCGGCTCCAAGCAAAAACAACGTCCAGGGCAGCACGGTGGCTAGCAGCATCGCAGCCGGCTGGGGGAGAGGGAGCCGCTCGTGAAATAGCCTTTTCCTGGAGTTCGGAAGAAACAAAGCTCGCTTCTTTTATATTTTTTTTCCCTTTTTTCCCCCGCGTCTTCCTTCGCCGCTCCTCCCCGCTGCCGGCCGCACTCGGCTCCGTTACCGCGCGTACTCCCCGCACCGCCTTCTGCCGGCTGCGCCCCGGCGCCGCCGCGCTGACTGACAGGCGGCCTCAGCACCGCGGCCCGGATCCCTGCGCCGCTGGCCTCGCGCGGCGGCTGGCACCGCCGTGTTCTTCCACCCGCGCCCGCCTCAAATAGTACAGCGTAGCCCGCGCAGAGGGGGACCGGAGGCGCCGAGGGGCGCTCCCGGCCGCCTGCGAAACGCGGCGTGGATCGCGGAGCCGGCTCGGCGGCGGCCCGGGGACGGCCTTGTAGCCGGTGCCCAGCCCGCGGAGGAGCCGCTGAGACTCGGGCAGGGCGGCGGCAGCCCCTTCAGGGGTAGCTTATTGCTAGAAATGAAAAGAACGAAGTAACCGGCGTGAGGGAATTTGGGAAGGGATTTCCTTGCCGGTTTGGCCGGCGCCTGCCCGAAGGCATACCTGCGGGGAGGCAGGTGAGGAACAAAGGGCAGACCATTTTATCAATCCCCTACACTTCCTGTGGGCTTTTGTTCCCTTCTTGCGTGAGAGGGGCCAGAGCTTCCTCAGAAATCCCAGAGCGTGTTTAGCGGGAGTCCCAGAGCCTGGGGTTTTTACAGGCACCATTTTGCCAAGCTAAGACTTGTGGCAAAAGCCAGCGAGGAACTGTGGGTAAAGAGATGCTCCGTGGAGACCCAGCTCTGAAGGAACGATGTTGTCCACGTTTTGAACCATTTCTGCCAGGCCTCCCTTCACATGGCTCCACGCTGACCCTCCAACCACCCCCAACGCACACAGACAGTACATCAAAGCTGTTCTGAGGAGTTACGTGTGTGTTTGTGTGTATATACGGAACATCTTGTCTTTCAACTTGCTGTCTACACCAACACCCACAGCACCAACTCTTCTTCCTTCAAGATCTGAGAGGCAGTGGGCACTCAGGCACAGTACCAGAGATGGCATGGATTCAGTACTGAGTGTACGGAAAAAAGGTAATGGTGAAAAGTCAGTTTTGAACTAGATTTATGTTACAGTCAAAGCCTGTCTTTTTCAGATGATCACACCTTACCAGTGCTCTTCCAGCACCTTCCCACACTACAGGAATTGCTAAGTGCCCTCACTACTTGAGCATAGTATTTACTTGCCTTGGGATCTGCGAAGAAGGGGATCTGTACTTTAAGGGGAAGAAGTTTTTTGGGGGAAAAAAAATTAAAATTTAAACATTTGTTTTATTCAGGTGTAGCCTACAGCCCATGTTTTCATTTCATTAGTATTAGAGAAAAGCACTTCAACTGAAGTAGACCTTTGTCATAACATGCAAAATAATTTGGCTTAGTTGGCTAACTGTAGTTGCTATTTTAAAATGAAATTCAAAATACCTGGAGTAGTGGCAAACACGCAAGGACTTCTAATGACACAGAGACTTTATTAGCAGAAAACTGCCAAGTAGAAACCATTTAGGCAGAAGATAGCTTACGTAGATAAAGAAATCATACCCTTCGAATACAATTTGACACCAGTATTTCAACAATATTTTAATATAGTCGATCCACTCCAGTATTTTGCTGTTAGTAGTCTAAAGGATCATTCCAGGCCAGATCATATTGCTTTGTTTTATCCTTTTCTGTTAGAGAAATCCCTTCCCCCATTCCATTTTATAAAAATCCTCTCTAAAAGAAACAACAAAATTACTTATTGCACTGTGATTGAAAACATGCCTTCTCTGCTCCTTTGGTCTGCCTAGCCCATGGCCTCATATTGGATTGATTATCTGCAGAAAGCAACCTTGCTCAACCATGCCATGTGCTATTACTCGACTCCCTCTTGCTCTCCCAGTTCACACCAATCCCCACTATCCTGCAGACCTGCATTCTTGGACTCTGTATGCCTCCCTCCCCCCAACAGAAGGTCACTCATCCAGGAAGATGCCAGTATTACTTTAAAGTTTTTCAGGTCATACAGGTGCTCAGCTCAGACCATTTTGGAATAGAAAGCCAACCTCTCACTAAGAGTATTTGTTTGGGATAAAAACCCTCAGAAGAAACAGTATCCTTTACCCTGACAATAGTAAGCCAATTTCTGGATACATATTAGATACTTTTCTTCCTATCATAAAGAGTACACTGAGTTCACATCAATTATTATACAACTTTAGGAGATTAAATCAACTACTGGCTGTAGAGGAGAGAGGCAGGATCTCTATCATCCATCAAACCAGAGCATCTTGCAAGACTCCCACCTTGTTTCTCCATCCTTTCAACTGCTGGTTGACAAATGTGGATAAACATAGTGGCAAGCCATCTGCTTCTCTTGGGTCTCCACTCCTCTGTGCCATCAACTTTCTCAATTAGCTTACTCTGTAAAAAGTAACCCCAGGGGATAACAAAACACGGTTCCATGAAATGTGGTCTGTTTTATACCAGCTCCACCAGCTGCATTTCTGGCACTAGGGAATTTCTGAGTCTCTACCCTGAGCAGTTAAACTCTTTTGCATTCAGCCAGATTAATGCCCAATCATTTCCTACAGAGAAAAGAGACTGAGTTGTCATACTGCTATTAGTACTGTCAGAAATAGGTTGTAGAATTAGTTCTAGTTCCCAGAGGCCTTACACAAGTGTCTATTTCTTTCCACTCACTACAAAGAGCATCTAGATAGACAGCTACCTTGTAAAAAAGACATTTACAGCATTCATAATAAGAGATCATGGGAGAGCGCAGGTCATTATATATTGAATGAGGAAGCTATAACACTCATTTATAAGATGCAACTGTCCATTTTTATAAACTGCAACTGAGATTTTTCTATAAAATCTCAGTCATCTTCTCTACAAAAAGAATCAGCAAAACAGCAAAATACTTGCAAAACAGTAGTATTTGTACGTGTTGAACTATAGGCTTGTACAGAACATTAAATCCACTTAAAAACAAAATTGTGGATTTTATGATGAAAGTCCAATATAGAACAAGTCCCAAATTGAATGAGATATTCTAAGCACATTACCTGAAACATTTCCCCCCCTTTTTTTTAACCGTTAACAGACATCTATGGGCCATGCCCATGCATTTCTTTTCCTTAATCTATAAAATAAAAAAGGCAAATCGCACAAATCAATAATCGAAGTGCAAGTTTCCATTATTGACTTCATTGGGTACTTTGCATAAAAGAGAACGGAACATTTGGATCAAGTTTTCTCCCAGGTTTAAAAATAACAGCAATGGTATCTATCAAATTATACTACTTCTACTCTGCAAATATGAGAACAAGGGAACTAGAGTTTTAACTATACAGGCATTTCACAGAGTAGGTGCAGCTTCAGCATCATAGAAAGATTGCAAAATAACCCTCTCTGTAGTCAGCATTCCCCTTTTCCTGACGTAACTGTTCACTGTTTGAGGCAGGATTATTACAGGATGCACTGGAAATTCTCTACGACATTAAAGCATCATCTGGGGTCAAAAGAGTACGTCAGCTGTCAAACTAAAAAGAAATAACATAACAGACAGTTATGCTTTGTAGTCAGTCTTTGAGAAGAAAAGTTTACCATCTAAAACTGCTGCTGAGGTCAAATCCCAAGATTCAGTCCTGATGCAACAGGACAGTAATAACCGTTGCTATAATGACAGATGTATGTTGCTGATCATTGAAAAGCAACAGAAATCATTTTCATCAACATGCCCCTTATGCTAGCATCATTAAGGAGAGGTACTCTGCAAGAATTACTTGGGATTTTCAGTGGGAACCATTACACCTAGATTTATAAGCCACAAAGTAGACTTATTACTTATTTGTAGGCTACAGAAAATAGGCATACGTGAGTGGCACACTGAGGGAATGCACTTCAATAGTCTCTGGTCAAAGTGTTATTCTATGCTGTGTAGATATTTATTATGATGGATAACACCACTATGCAAAATGCACCTCAAATCAGTATTATTCTTCTTCACGGATGGGCAATACAAACAGAGATAGTCCCTCAAGATATCCTTCTCTTTGTCACAGATTATTTTGTAAGGAAGTCTTACAAAGAAAAAAATAATACTATCTCCCCTTCCTCCTTTAGGCAATATGGCTTACAAAACTAACTATTAAGGCTCTTCTGGTGATGTCATAAACCACAAGAATGAAGATGAAGTCACCGGAATTTGAAAGATAAAATTACAATCCAGAAATTCAGAGACTTGGCATTAAAAACATATATGTTTTATCTGTATACCTGGAACAAACTCCAACATTGATCTCAGCATTTGCCCTGCTCTGGGATTTTGCTTGCTACATCTGTGCAAATAGGTAATTGTTCCATGCAAAGAGCCAAGAAAATATGCACATGACTGCTGTTAACCTATGCGTGGAAGTATCCGGGGAAAGAAACTTCATTAAGAGAGTCTGTCAATCTGACTCACAATGGAAGTGTCATCAACAATCTAATGACATTCCTAGAAGTAATCTGGAAGTTACTTTCCATGTGGTTTTGGAAATAAAAGAAATCTTCCATCTTTGAAGTTAAAGCTTGAAATTTAATGCGTATGCTTCCATGTATAAAACCATCACAGTTAGTGTGCAGCAAACGTCTCCATTTGATTCTTTTTAATCTATCCAGTCAACTCTGATGTTTCAATTCAGAAGAGAGACAGACTCTCAGCTGATCAGAATCACAGAAAATAAGGGGGCTGTAAAGAGTACATCAGGATGAATTGCCTGTTCTTTTACACTCTTGCCATGGTATCACTAGCGTTTGTTTTAATTTGAAGCATTCTGATTAACCAAGGCATTTAAAGCACATCCATCACCCAGTCCCTCTAAATAATAGCATAACCATCACTAACACCTAGCTATTTTAAAAGAATAGCTGTTCTAGTTCTGCTTTTATTTATACTCATGTTAATTAGAAGACTCACCATCATATTATGTGGAGTAATACAAGTGTAAAACCAGTATATGCAAAATTAGAATAGAAGAGACTAAAACATTAGGATGTCTCTGCCTAAACGTTTGGTAGCAAGCAATAAATGGTTATCTTAATTGGAAAAATCCATCCCTCAATCTGCTTTTGTTTTCAAAAGTATAAATATGCCTGACAGGAATGTTCAAGCACATATGAAAGTTATGAGAAACCACATTCTATCAACATGAAGCTCCATTTCACATTTAGACCCAAACTATACAGATTTTTTTTTTTTCCTCTCAGAAGTGGATCTAAAGTATAAATGACCTGTGGACTCTACTTAGAAACTTAATGAAGGTTCCTCCATCCCCCAACAGTAAACAAGTTATCCAAGAGAGCTCACAAAAAAGGCTTTTACCACCCCTTGCTCCTCTTCTTCCTTACAACAGGAGTGGTACCTACTCCTTTTGGAAGAGGGCAGAGGTAGCTCCTTTCAAGTCAAGACTCCAGAAGATCAATCTTGCCATTCTTTCCATTTCTGCAGAAGAAAATTGTACAAGTAGGTGACATAGTAGAGAGAATAATACAATGGGTGGAGGGGGGTGCAAGTTATAAATAAAATGTAAACATCCGTCTGCATCAGAGAGAGAAAGTAAAAGCGTAGAGAATAAATAGAGATTTGAAAATATTGTAGTGTAAAGGAAATACAGTGTTAAAGAAGCAATAATAGCCCTGCAAACAGTTTTCATATTGTTTCATAAGTGGCACACAGTGCGTGTTTATGTGTTTTGGAGAAGACCCATCTGCACTGTAGCCTGACAAGACTGCCAATTGCTGGGGATTTTTCCCCGTAGAAGACTTCATGCTAAGAAGCTTCATTCTCAAAATCCCCTCCATCCAGCCAGAAAGAGTCTTCAGTTTCCTACTAGGGGTCTTCACTGTTTCCTTTCATTTCTCCTACTTATACCCTACTCCTAAACAGTAATAAGGAGGCTTTGTCCTCTGCTGTTCCACAAACTGTTCAGTTGTATCACTAGCTCAAGAATTGCAACCACCTCTGAAGTCAAGTTCTCTGAAGCAACTCATGCAGTACCGTGCTTTAAACTTTCCTCTAGCTGAAAGGCAACCAAATAGGATTATGCCAATTGCATAAAAAACTACAGGTAGGCAGTCACTCAAACAGAAGAAGGAAGAATTCCATTTAAAAATCAACCTAGAGCACAGTTTAAGGCAACATGCAGCATTTTCCCCTGCCTTTCAGGGGTACCTTCTGTTTCCTTAAGATTTTTCGTTGCAACTAGATTTAAGGCGTAGAAGAAAAGCGAGTAATAGAATTTCAGTCTCTGATTTTGTGTTATCTCAGCCTTACATTTCTCTAAAAATATTGTAGAGAGGATAAAAATATGAGGAAAGTAGTGTTTCTATTTTTGCATAATGGTCTTAAGATGGTGCTGAAATGCAGTGAGAAAGAAAAGATCCTAAAAAATTCTTGCTGTTGAGGCAAAATTGTTGTTCTTGAACTGAATATATCCTCTGCTTTATTACCAAAGACTGGATCTAGGCTCTGGGATATATAATATCCTGGAACCAGATCAGGTTGTTTTGAGGCAACTACCCAGGCGCATCTGGGTAGTTGCCTCGCTTGGGATGTTAAAGTTCAGCCGTGAAATCTTTTGGTACCACATTAGTGTTTTAATCTTTGCCATACCCAGTCTGGTAGCATACATAAGGGCCAAATTCACTTGTGAGAATCACCAAGTGACGCCAATGCAGCTGTTGCCCATTCAATCCAGATTATGATTTTTCAAAGGTTTGCTGAATCTTTCCTTGATTTTTGATGTCAGTCTTTACCACTGCTGTTTTTGTACTGTAAATCTCCAATCCAAATTAACGTAATATTAAATAATCTCCTGCACACTAAAAGATAGAATGTAGACAGGTACTTCATGCCTTTGCAGGGCATTGTGTGTTATATAAAGCATTTCACATTAATACATACGGCAGCTTGTATCTACACATATAGGTAAAAAGTCTTAGCTAGCATAAATGCTAATCAAGCCATCAAAACAGGATTAGGGCGATGTCTTGGATGCATGGTATTAGCTCTCTTCGCAGAAGAGGTTTCATCTCTAACGAGGTAGTTGTTCGGTAACACATAAATGGCTCTGTGCCTACAGTGATAACATGAGCAATACCAGATGATGTAAGATGATGCATTTCTTTTGCAGATGTCTACCATCTGTACAGCAGCACCAGCTTTTTTCTGGAGAAGAGCTGTGCTCGTTATGGGAGGGAAAAAACAACAGAAGACTTGCTAACAGTCAGGATCCTCTTTGAAGACACTGAGATACTAGTCAGGTAGGGTAACCAGGAAAAGACACAACATTTGGCAGTCAGTTTGTCCCTAGGGTATATAACTTATTTTGATAAATCTCATTAAGATAAACATATCCTTACACCTAAATACAACTCATATTGTGTAGATTTCACTGCACTCCATTAGCAGTATTGGCAAGACAGTGTAATTCAACATCCTCCTTTCTATTATTTCATATTTCTAGTTTACTCGTAGTGAGGATTGCCGATACAAAATTTGGTTTCCCAAAGTCATTATTTTAGCGGAGAGCTTAGGAGAACCAAACTCAATAATTTTTAAAAGCACGATAAAACACACTTCTTGCTCAGGACAGCACACAAAGTAAGTCACCTTAGCCGAACATATTGAGAAACTAGATTTAGTGATGTGCCTTGTGCTTCCCTGTGGGAAATCCGTGGCCAACAGGAAACTGAAAACAGATCTCCTGAGCCTCAGTTTAAACCATTAACCAAAAGGCCAATATTGAAAGCAGTAGGATGGAATTAAACGCAAGAACAACAAAAGATTATTTCCCCTCCCCCTCATCCACTTTGCAGAAAGCTCTAGTATGATAATGTGAGTAATTAAGAGGCTGACAGCAGACCAACTGGAGTCTCATAAGGGAATGTTCCTACTGCCCACTACCCTTTCCTGGTCTATGTTCTCACCGTAGCAACTTTTGCAATAAGGATTAGTTTACAACAGTATCTGCTGTGGTCAGATCTAGACCAAGGAGGTTTTTTTGCTTTTAAGTATTTATTGCAACACCACTTGTAAGCATGACTACTCATTTTCAGCATCCTAGTAAGGACCATAAGCAATCTAGCTGATTTCCCTGACAGTATCTGAAAGACAATTTTCCATCTTCCTTTATTTTCTTATGCACTGAGTCAAAAGTTTTATTTTCATTGGTAGAACAATTAGAACAGATGCGTGAAACTCTGTATGAGAAAACAGGGTCCACATGACATGATATGTATCTATGAAAAGTAATTCCTGAGGGGGAGCAGCAGCACAGAACATACTAGCTGTCCTGATGATACCAGATCAAACTGTATTAAAGGCTATTAAGTGTCATACTTCACGCAACAGTTAAACCTAAACTGTGATCTGTTCTTTCAAGGGTATTTAGTGTTACAAAGCCTTTCGAAGTATGGATTCTTACTCGTTTGCCATTTTTAGTTTTGTTTCTTATTAGTCCAGTTCCATATTAGAAGAGATATAAATCCTTTTCTTCTCAAAGCCAAGCTATACTGTAAAGATATTTTCTGAATGAAAGACATTGCCATTCTACAGGGCACACTCCCTTTCTATTTCCATTTTTTTAGCTTAAAACAGCCCCTTGAGCATCCTAACCTTCATTGGCCCAAGCATTATATCAGAGAAAATGACTCATAATTACACTAGAAATCAATATCTACAATGCATTTCTTTCACAGTATTACTAAGAGTCAGACATGTTCATATAATCAGGCCATTAAATATAGCCATTTGTAATGTGCTTAAGTTTGATGTCAGCATTTACTTTATAAAAGGTAAAATATTTATGAAAGTCGTTGCACTGGGCAAGGAAATCACACTGCCAATTTTGCAAATTTCCGTCTCATGTTTCTGACCAAGCTTCATTTCTAAAATAATCTTACCACAAAACAGTGTTCTGATCCTGAAGACAGCCAAAAGACTATGTGCCTGGGGTCAGGTTGATATTTCCTTAGCCATATTTGACTTTAAATGCACACGTGCATGCTTAAAGTATTAACAAATCAGCCATGTGGTAGCAAATACTAAAGGGCCACCTTTACATAATCAAAAATCCAACTAAGCCAGCATTCTCCAGGGCACTTACCCACTTCACTTCTCAGTTACTTCTTAAAGTTAACTGGAGACCTGTGTAAAATGAAAGAAATTGTCAAAGTCTACCTGAATTTACTGGCTGGCTTTCAAAATGTTGCAATTGCATCCCTGGTATTATACTATAGAGCACTGTGGATAATACGTGACATGAATAATAGGTTCGCGCAATCTTTCCAAAGATGCATCTACCTGAGCCTGCAAATGTTTAGCCAAACTCCACTTGCAGATTTCAGTGCAGTCATTCACTAATGGCTGAGTGACAGGCCCGTAATAGGGGTGGACAAGATAGGGCCTTGTTATAGCAGCCAGTACTCCCCAAACTCTTGGTACAAACCAGCTATCAGTAAGCTGATTATTTTATCTGTCTTTGTTTCCCTTGTGAGTTGGAGTAACTGTCTGCATAACAAGAAAAATCTGAAGAATCCCCACAAAATAGAAAATCTGGAATGTCTTATCAGGAGGAAGAAAATAACTGCCTGAATTCCATTCAGAGAAAATCCAAGGTGAATGTCAGTAGTTTCATAACACTACTTCCACGGTCAGATCCTTGTGCCATTTTGGCCAAGGAAAAAAATCCCAGTAATGTTAGTGGCACAGTGATTTCACCGTCATTCTTCCCTGCTTGTGTATTGCTCCATATTTATACCGTGATATTTTTTTATTCAGCTAGGAACCTAAAGTTTCCCAAAACTCTTCCTCATACTCCTGTGCATCGCCTAAGGACTTAAGGAAGAGCTTTGCTTTATTCTTCTGGACAGAGCAGGAGCTGACCCTTCCCCATTGCAAAGCAACACTCCCAGTCTGGTTCAAGCAGCAGCTCCTATTTTTGCTACAAAGTAAGACCAAAATATTGAGCAGAGGGAGCAGAATTAATTATTTGGAGTCCCTTTAACATTGCATATGGAACATGCATCTTCCTTGAGAATACTTGTTGCATATTTAAACTGTAATTAACATCTTCCATTCTAGAGCTCTTCTTCCCTTCACTATTCTTTAAGCTCTGTGTAAAGTATGTGAAGTTATTTACACCATTATCCCAGCCTCAAGATCGAAATATGAAAAGTCCAAAAGGGTAGAGGCTCAAAAATATTTCTAAAGTCAGAAAGAGATTACCATTGCCTTTCACCCCTCATAGCTTATACTATACTGATTTGCTTTGGGTCAACAGTTTGCCTGGCTGTCCAGCTTGACAAGATTCAGGAGGACTTAAATCCATCCCAGCCCTTCCCTATTTTGCCTACCATACAAACGCTCCTGTAACGTGATGTGTTCTGCGCTTTGGCATAGCTACCTTTGTCAGCACCGCTTCAACAGCGCACTGTGGCTAAGAAGCTGTCAGTGAAGCCTTGGCATTGTTTCTGTGCTTGCCTTGTTGGCTTGAAGGGAACGCTGCTGACTCCTAACCCAGTCTGTCTGTCCCTATAGCCTCTACCCACCAGCACACCTTATTAAGGGAATGTATCTGAAAACTATTGAATCACCGTGAGAAAGGATTCATCTGTCTAGAGCTGTGTCATTAAGAAATAGCTTACCAACTGAGGTCAAGAAGCATTACATTTTTTGCCTTTGCTGTAGACAGTGATCCTGACAACTTCAAAAACAAAATAGATTTTAAATCCTGCATGACTCGCTGAAGTACTCGCTTTTACTCTGCAGCTGCAGCATGACTGACTCCTCCAGGGAAACTCTTCCCTGAGGCCTGCAAGAAAACACCTTGTAGAGGTGCTCTAAGGCACAGGGGACACGGGGGTTCTGTGACTGCCAAAGATTTTCTACCAAGAATTTTACACAGTAGCAGCAGGACATTTTACATTGCCTTGTTTCACTTCACCTTAATCCCGCTTTAAGGTGCTGGGTGAAAGCTCGGGAGCCTGGTGGTCTTCTAAAACTATTCACAGTCTTTGGCTTACCTCACATTTTTGCTCTCTCCTTATTATCAGCATTGCTCTTGCTCCATCTTTACAGGCACTTGTTTGTCAACTGCTATTCTTCATATTTCTCCTGAGATGAGTGCCAAAGCAGTAGACGCAGGCTGAAGCAGTTGCGCCATTTTACATAATTTCTCTGTATAAGGAATAACTACCAGGCAGCATTACGGAGAAAATAAGACTGAAAGCTGGCATTTAAATATAGGAATGTAATGTCCTTAATGGAGCACACTAGGGGTGGGATTCATTTCAGCTGGGTTAATCTCATTCTAAAGCAGATGTCAACAATAGGTCAAATAGAGACACCTGTCAGAAGAGCAGTGGGGAAGCAGTATCTGTGTAAATATCCTCATTGTAGAGTTTCAAATTTTGGATCACTTCAGCCTGAGCTTTCAGATACAGCTTGGCTTTTATCACTGTGCAGGTTAATCCAGAAGTTGTTATTTTAGAAAGCAGGCCATGCCTTTACTCTGGAAAATCATCCAGACATTTAACATCAATAGAAATATATTTTCAGCTTCCTTATACAATTAATTTCTGCTCTTTATCAAAGATAGTGGTATTTGAAGAAGGTGAATACTGTCATTCATTGTCTGTGGCCTGGATTCAGGTGACCAAGGTGTAATTTACTGAGGCAGTAAAGTCAGGCACTTCTCTCTGTGTCACTCGGAATGGAGAGAGCGCGGTACTTCAGAAGAGGATCTATGCTGCCTAAAATCTGAATGATTTTTTTCCTCAGAAATCATATTTTTGTAATAAATTACTGCTTTTTTTTTCTAAAGTACTTTCTATTATGTAACAAAAAATATTTTAGAATTTGGAAATCCACATGAAACAGGAAATCCCGTTTAATCACAGATCCATTTTCTGCCCACTGCCCCAATTCGTGATTTTACAGCGTGGACGAAGTTGCAAAATAATTAATTTTGGTGTAAGAGAGTCAAAGAATGTTGGGTGGTCTTATTGCTAGCACAACAATACAATCTTCCAAATTGCATTCTCCGTATAAATCACGGACCAAATTGAGCAAATAAAAGAAAAATACAATGGCGGAAGATTCTGTTTTGCATTTCTGTGGTCTGTTTCCTGTTCACAGCTCTCTGAAAAGACAACTAAGGCCGTACCTACAGCCTAGCAAATGGGTCCCCTGCATCTGATCAAACTCTTGCTATGTGTGTTTCTGATACTTGTGGGATTTTATTTACAAATGACCTTATATGCTATAGTGCTCATCACAAATGGCATTAGCTTCAAAAACAAATGGCATTAGCTTCAATTAGCTTGCCTTCCAAAAGTTATTTTTGGACAGATGTTGCTGAAGTACCAAGTACTGAGTCCTTCTGTTGTTGAGGTACTGCTTTGTCCCTGGTGTCTTTTGCACTCAGAGCATGAAACTACCACAGAATCTGTAAAGCAATAATATTAAAGGAATGATACAGAAGAACTAATAGCGGGAAATTCAGAGGTGATATCTAAGCCTCTGGGTTTGAGCGGCTATTCTTTTTCATTCTGCTTATGATTATGGCTGTTATCTTGTGGTTCTTGTGGTTTAGTGATTTGCTCTTATGGTATACATACACTGCAGGAACCAAATTTTGACTGGTGTTGGAGTATTTAATAAAATGGTTTACTGATAGAAGCCTTTAGATTTTACAACACCACAAATATTAACTTATTAACACAGAACACCCATCTGTAACCTTAGATGGATAGAAGATCTTTAAACTGTGTTGATTTGCACTCTGAGATTAATTTGTCTTTAAATATTTTGGTGATACACAGAGTTAGGTGTGGTGAGTTGACATTTAGACACCTTTCTAGAACTGGAAAATAATTGAATTTATGATTAGCCAAATTGTTAGCTGAGACTATTTTTTTTCTCTCTCTCTTTTCAGACTTCATGAGAAAAAAAAACATTTTCAGCAGTAATTTCTGGAGTTTGTCCCAGGATCTTCTCCTGGAATTTTAGTTTGAAATCAGTTTCATGTGAATTTTACACTAAAAGTACAACTCACCATGGTTTTTTGTAATGCAGCCACAAGCATTTGCCCTAGCTTTTTTTTGCATGGCTTATGATCTCTTGTACATCTAAATGAAGTTTTGCCTTCTTCATTGACCTCAGAAAAGAAATAATTTTGTATGTCTGGATATCTTTGTAGATACTTGGGTAATATCCTAGTTTTAAATTGGTGCGTACATATGTATAGAGGCATCACTTTCCATGCTGCCCTCCCCCATCTCTAGCATTACAAAGAGCACTTGTTAGGTGTTTGGTCAGTGCTTGTCATAAACAATCACAGATGAGTGCTTCAACACATTTCTCCCTTGAATACTGATCTTTAAGCAAAGATTTCATTTGAAATGAAACATGTTTTTATAAACAAGGAAAGAGAACAAACCTTAGTGATAGGTTAACGGTTGGACTCGATGATCTTGGAGGTCTCTTCCAACCAAAATGATTCTATGATTCTATGTCTGTCTTTGGGGTAGCTTGCGAGGGTACTGATAGCTAGCAGTTCCTAATAGCATCACTGCAGAAGAAATGTTCAAGCCACTGCCCATGCAGACCAAATCAAGGGAGGCAGAGGATAATTACCTGGCTTCGGTCTTTGCCAAGAGAATTATATCAACGCTATACTTGTCATGTATGACATGATGGGATCTTTCATGTTATTAATTTATTATAGTCACTTAGTAAGGTAAGAACACAGGGTTTCTACTTTGTCTATAGGCTGACACCTCTAGCCCCATCAGTGTGACAGCAAGTCAACATACGGCAGCAAAATGTGCCATCCGCATCACTACCAATATACTTCGCACTGAGAAAGATTCCCTCATTCTGCTATGAGTTTCATCTGACTGTTTAACCTGCAAGAGTGGACAGGGTCACGACTCAAAACACACTGCTGCCAGTGGACAAGAGTGCATTCAGACAGTGCTGCTTATAGAAGGACAGCTTATTCTGTCAACGGATTAACGTATTATTCCCACCAGTTTACTGAAGGAAGGAGATTGCTGTATGGGCTGCCTGTCTGTCTCGCTGTCTTGCTGCGCATCTAGGATGTTGCCAGTAGCATTCACTGCTTCAGTGGCTGACTAGTATAAATTCTTCACAGTAAACTTGTGACATTCAGGTCAGTAAAAAACAGAGCCCTTGAAGCGGTCTAGCCATGGCATTTGCTTCCCGCATTATGGCTATTATATAAAGGAAAATAAAGTAGGATGCACCATGAATAGCAGTGGTAGCACTCAGTGCTGCTGGAACTGGCTGTTCCATTCTGCAGTGCAGCATTCCAAGCTTACAGCACGGAGATGTGCTGCTTGGAGGAAAAAGCAGCTTGCTTTCTGCTCAGGAAAATACTACCTGAAGGTCACATGAACAGAAGGGAAACTCCAAGTCAGTCTTCTGCAATGACTTGTACAAGCATTATATGATCACTGCTGGTGAGGCATGGAAGAAAAAGACCCATGTGTCATACTTGCATTTCAGAAATGTACTGTTCTGAGCCAATTGCCACAGGGTTTTTATGGAACGTGGTTTTGCTGTGTATTTACACAGAATCTAATGCAGTTGGTTCTCAGGCATGACTGGCAGCCATTGAAGCCACTTCAGAAATAACAATTTTCATGATCTTCATCACGATCATAATTAGAGTTTTCACTTTTATTTCACATACTTACAGGTAGAAAAAAGGCACTAGGGAGCTCAGGCACCTCAAGTTTCTTGGCTTCAGAAGTAACTCGATCCTGTGGCTGAGCTGAACAGACCTGCTGAGTTCTTGTGTTCACTAACCCATTGCCTGCTGCCTTCTGCTGTGACCTTGTGCAGTACATCACAGTGCTTCAGCCTGTGAAATGTTCCCATTCTAATTAGCTAAAGTATTTCATAAAGAACGGGAATATTGCTAGTAATTTAGCATCTCATTAATGATGTATTGCATTAATGCATGTATCCCTGAAATCAACCATTAATTCACACAACAAATTTTCTGGTATTGGAAAGATAATGGCTTCCGATTTTCATTGGTTTAGCCTCTTGCAAATCTGCAAGACTTTCCGTAAGACTAAATTCCATTAGAGTGTACCCTGACTAAGTTGTCTGACTTTCCAGAGAAACAAATAAAACACAATGAAAAAAGAACAGAATTAAAAATGAAAGGTTTCACTCTCTCTGCAGAAAGTGACACAGGCCAACTTGGAAAAGTTCAGAATTTGTTACAAGCAGATTGCATTCTGGCAGGCTAGTAAAATGCAATTCCAAACAGCTGCCTAAGCCAGAATTTTGGTGTGTTATTATGGGGGTACTCAAAGCCTAAAATTTGTTAGATTGACTATAGACACACAAGAAGTTACTGAAACCATCTGCATCTGGTGTTTCTGCCTTTCCAGTACTACATCAAGTAAAGCTGAGAGTTGGGATAGGGCAAGCTCATGTCCAGCTTTTGGAGCAGTGTAAATCCGAGGTTCTTAACACTGCATCTAATATGGGGCTAGTCCAAAGTTCACTGAAGCAAACAAAAAGATTCCCACTGACTTGGTGGAGTTCTGGGCTCCATCTAAAGATGCCAAGATGCCCTGCTGCAAGAGCAGCGGGGAATGCTGCTTCTGAAGACTTCTCATGAAGGTACTGAAATAATTGCCCATCCTTCCTATTTGCTGCAGAGCCATTTTTAGGAGTCATGTTTTGCCTTTTCTATACTGCTGTTCCTGATTAATGCCCTGGCATTTCTATGCATCCCTGAACAGGTGCTTTCTCCTGGAAAATAGCTTGAAGCCCTTTGGAATAAGAATCTCTGTACACATTAGCTTCCATCATTCTTGGAGGAGGACTAACCAGAGCATGACACTACGGTCTTTCCTACTTAAGATCCTACATACAATGCCAGGTTGTACTGCCTGCCAGCAGTTCACTATGCCTAGCGTGCCATGTAGGCAAGAGAGCGTCTCAGCCCTGAATGATCTGCAGGCTCTGAAGGTCCGAACCCAGCTGAGTTTATAAAATACTGAGCTTGTTTTAAATGCAACAAGAGAGAAATGGCAAGAGGCAAAATTGTAAATGTGGTGTAAATTTTGCTACTATTTTCGAGTAAGATTTGCTCTGAGGGTGAATGAGTAATGCTGGAAGGCTCAAGGTCTCTCCTGTGGCTGTGATTTTCCAGTTCAGCTCTCAACTGGTGAGAAACACTTGCCTGGTGTTTGTACCTTTGCTTTCAAAAACATCTTACTGATATCTCTCTGCCATTAGCTGTAACATCTCAAAACTAAAATCGTGATTCATCCTCTCTCAGTGACCCTACACCTGAAATGGAATAGCCAGGGGCACTCTGGTGAAGGGGTCAGCGGCTAGATCTTTCTCTGCATACATGATTTGAAACTGTGACTTGCACAAAGGTCAATGACAAAACCGTTTGAGCAGCAGTTTGAAAACTGAAGGAAAGATGTTTGTCGGCTGCAGACGCTGCATGGGTTAAGGGATTCTCTTGACTGAGGCATTAGTTATTTAGTGCCCACAGTTGCCGTAAAAAGAGGTCGCTGCTGAGCATGCTGAGACATAGCCAGGTTCTGCTGCTTTGCAGCCAGCCACATTGTTATCCTCAGCTCTACTCATTGCCTGAAGCATGCTTATGGCTAGAGTAAGAGCAGAAATTGCTTTTGGAGACTAAATCTCTGGCCATGTCTTTGGTCAGTAATTGAGGAGCCACTTCTCTTCCCTATTCTTTCAGTGTCACTCTGCCCCTCACCTGTGAGAGGAAGGTTTCCTATGACTCTGACAGATACCTTGCAATGATCTGGAGACACTCTGGGTTGTTTCAGCCCAGCCTCATCTGGTGCATATTACGAAGTTTGTTTTTAGGTGAATACAGACATGCATACACATTGCAAGTCCCTTCATCGTCAGTCTGTGGTTTAATCACTTGTCCCCACTGGGCATTTGAGATTTCAGCCCTTGGTTTGGGCAGGGATGTGGCAGCTATGGAAATTATAATACATGAAGAAACACTGCCAGCCTGCATATAGAGCTGGGCGGGGGGTGTTAACAGAGGAATGGCCCTTGCTCCCTTACCAGCCTGTGCTAAGGACACACTAGTGTTAGCCAGGGTTCGCTATAATGATCACACATCATGCCTCTCTCTGCCAGCTTGGCAAGGTGGTGACATTTTTGTTTCAGTGTTTGCCAAACATGCCGGTGCTGCTCTGCGGGGTTTTTTGGAGTGCTTCTGAGGATTGGTTGTTCCAGGCTTTTGGCTTCCTGGAGAGTCACAGCACCATCTTCTGCCTGCTCTTCCTTTTAGTTCTCCCACCTTCTCTTGCTTTTACACTCCAAACTTTTCTACACAAACCTATCAATCAGTCATGTTTTCAGAGTTCCTGAGTACATTCCTTGCATTTTCCCAGGAATTAATTAAGCCATTGTACCACAGCTCTGCCTGGTCTGACAAACTCAAATTCACCTCAACATGAGCATAGGCTCATCCGTCCGTGTACGGATTCTGAGATGTACATGATAATCTTGCATAAGGGTAGAGTCCTAAACAGGGGGAAAGAGAGCGGTCTGGTATGCTGTGCAGAGATGAAGGTCGTTTGTATTTTGCCCTGGAAATCTATTATTTCCAAAGTCCCTTGGCAGGGAAGGGCAGTTATGATTTGCATCGTCACGGTGAAATCCAATTTCCTGCAGGGATATGGATATTTGGGCTCAGATGTCAGCTTTCGTGTGTTGTTGCTTTAATCCTGGTCCTACTATGCTACTTGTTGCATTTCTCCCAAGAGGAACTTAAGCGCAAGAAGGAAACTGGGGGTTTACATTACATTTCTGCATCGGTCCTAATTTGTGGAATCCTGACTGAGCTACTTTGATCACAAATTCTTTTGCTCGCTGCTGTAGCCACTGGTTCTGAATATCCAGTCTGAGGTATATGGGTTTCTAGGAGAAGACAGTACTCCAGTTATGGTCACAGTCACTCAAAAGCTGCCTTCCCAAAAGCTGGGCATCTGGGGAAATAGCTGAAACTTAGTTGCTATATAGGGAAAAGAAGAAAAAAGGAAAAGAAGATCATTCAAAAGAAGAACTTTCTGAAACAAAATGGTTAATTAAAGAGTAGTTAATTAATTCATTAGGAATAGACATCTGAATGGAAGCTCTTCTGAGTGATTCCCTGGTATGTGAATAAATCAATTATTTTGGTGAAGAGAATGTAATGGAGGACCTTAAGTCCAGTTATTAAAGCTCTTTTTTCTGTGCTATAGTTCTGTTCATCTCTCCTAGTACCTCTCCAACCGCAAAGAGCTCTGTCTCTTTGCTACATTTTGCTGGTATGGAGTTTTGCCAAGCCAGATGCCAAAGGGTTGACAAGACACGAGCACTGTTGGTTAGTCCAGTGACCCTCTGGATATTGATTGCTGGTGCTGACAACTTCTGTTACTGTGATCAAGCAAAACCCCTGGGAAATTCCATGCTTGGCAGACAGCCCATATCTATACCTAGTGCATAGGCTGTAGTCTAATGTTAGTGTGTATCTAAAGCTCCTAAGAAGCAGCATTCTTTTGCACAAAAAAAGCAGTCAGTACAGATTGTTTTTCAGCATCTCTCTAGGACACAATGCCGTTCAAAGGTCTTATTTTTCTGTATGCTGCCTGGCTGTCATCACTCCTCTTACTTACTGAAAGACTATTTTTGCTTCAAAAAACACTTGCTAGCAAGTCCAGATGTGAGTGGTCAGTAGGAACTTTCTTCACGTGCCAGGCAGTTTAAACTGAAAGCAAGATCGCTGGTTGCAATCTAACATATGTATTGTTTTGGGAATGCAGAATTGGCTCTGTTGCTTTAGGAGAGTTTGGACAAACACAAAAAGGGAAGCCAGACAAAGTCACCATTTTAAAGTGATTTGGCTTTCCTCTCCTAGGTGAAATATCAAGGGCTAGAAGATGAGTTTAGTAAACAGATTTGATTCATTGTTCCTTGAAACAGAATTCCCCCAAGAACAAGGAACGTACCCAAGGCCTGTAACATAGTTTCAATCCCAGTTTCCCTCAGGAGCATGAGCCTCGTGTTAACCAAATGTACAGGGCTGAATTTCATCCCCAGTTCCTGGGCAACATCCTTCTGAAACCCCTGAACTACTGGGGCTAGAAAGAGATGGGGAATACTACATTCTGACAGATTAGCAAAATGTCTTAGAGAAGAAGAAATGACTTACCCTTTCTCTCAATGTTTCCTTAATGAAAGTTGGGCGTGGCAGATGAGAATTTTGCCTGAAAAAGCCTTACATTTCTTTAGACAAAATAGTGCTTTCAAGTTAAGTGACGTCAATGGGAACCTTATCTGCGTTGTTGCAGTTGACTTGTAGGAAGAACAGGTTCCCCTGTCTCACGTGTACCATCCTCTTTCCCTCTTGGTGTAAAAAGCTCTCTGCCTTAAGTCCAAAATGGACGCAATACTTGCCAAAAGCAATGGACATGGATACAAAGCCAAGAGGTGCTGTAGAAAATCTGGAGCTTTTAAGACAGACCAACACAATTCTGAGGCATTTTCTTTCAGAGAGAAATCAAAACTGCCAAAAATAAAATGCTCAGGTTGGGATCTGTCTTCTGCTATTTCAGTCGATGTAGGTTTTGACGGTGATTTTTTTGGAATCATGATTAGACTCACAATGTACTATTACAAAAACAGTTCAATGGCCAAATGTGACTATATCTATGGCCCATTGTGTCCATGTTATTATTTGTAATGAAAAAAATCTATTAAAATTTGGAGTTAGAAGCTAACTAAATGTAATTATATTTCATGATATCAGCAGCAAACTTCCTACAAAGTTTTAATGTTGTTTTGGTGCTGGGGATATTTGATAGTGTTAAAAAATGAAACTAAAATAAAGGAACCATAACTGACAAAACACAGACTTTCCCTTTCTGCTGCTACTGAACATTTAGGAATAAAGACTGTAAACTGTGACCAGGAGACAAAATATTTGGTTCAGAGCAGGTTTGTACTTTAGAAAAGACAACAGCTGAAAGTTGTTGGTTTGAGTGTGAGTGGCGATTGTGTCCTGGCTACTTTGTAACAACTATGTCAGTAAATACAGCCTTTCTTCTCGTTTGTACCTGACAAAACGCTGTACTTCCATGAAAATCAGATTCCTGAGATTTAAGATGGACTGAGCCAGATTTCCCATCCTGTTAACAATCTAGAAGCACCTGCAATGTAGAAAATGGATCTTCTCTTGAGGAAAACACCCCAGCGCCACCTGGGCCCAGGCTCTCTCAGAAGGGAGGCTTTTTTTTTCTTTTTAATATTTGCTTTTCAGTTGTGGTTTCTTTTGATGAGTTCATTTGCCTTTGTGTGGTTTGTCTGATTGCAAGGCCTTCCTCCACAGAAATAACATCAATATTTACATAGTACCCTACATCAGAAATCTCTTTTATGGTGAGATTTCATCATTTACAGTCTGCAAGTAAAACTTGCAATTAACTGCAGCGGGTTGCTGGCGTTAGCATCCAAGAGACATATCAAATTTACAGGGTCTGATGTCACAATGATTGTAGGGGTTTTTTAATGTACATCTCAAGAAAACATGTAGCCTCCATTTTGTTACAGGGCAATTTTGGGGCGAATTTCTAATTGAACACATCAGCTTCTGATCAGCCAGTGAAACAATATGAAAGTGAGCTCTGTAAAATGTCCTTCCTGTATTAGCTTTGATTCGGTTACAAATAAGCATGGCAGCCGATGGGACAAGGCTCCCACCTGCATGAACCTCGTCCCTGGGGAATCTACCCACTTCTGAGGGAGATAGTGAGCTTCAAAGCCTGCTAGCTCCAATTACCACACTTCATTTCACAAGAAAAACACTTGTGCATGACGACAAGAGTTTCATCCTCGCTCAGACCTTCTGAAGTGAATTGCAAGTTACATGAGGAATTTTTAAAAAGAAAGTCCAAAGCTTACAGCGAGCAAGGTACCACTATGCAAATGACATCTTAGGGACAGGAGTGTGCAGGACTGCCGGGCACGGGCACAGGCTATCTTCCTTAATACCTGCCAACCTCTGCCTCTCCAAATATCTTTCTTTCCATGTCCATATCTCACCTTATTTTCCCAGAAAATTTTGGCTTTGGTGAAAAAGTGATGGTTTAAACCACCAAAGATGAAGGGTAGAAAGAAGTCAGCACCCTTTCTAGTGCAGGCCTTCCTGTTGCTATGGCAATGTGTCACAGGAGGCATTGGTGTCAGAGATAAAGTTCAGCTCAGTTGAGCTAAATCTGGGTTTTCTTTGTTCAGATTGTTATCCACTGGTAACAAAGCCTGTTGAACCTTCTTGTGAGGGCT
Organism: Phoenicopterus ruber ruber; assembly: GCA_009819775.1. Classification (NCBI taxonomy): domain Eukaryota; kingdom Metazoa; phylum Chordata; class Aves; order Phoenicopteriformes; family Phoenicopteridae; genus Phoenicopterus; species Phoenicopterus ruber. Next base: position 6,554,383 of record CM020237.1, on the reverse strand, counting down.
GCTCAGTGTTGGATGGCTGTTTGCCAAGGAGTACCAGGAAGGACACCCACTGCTGAAGACATCAACAGTTTCACTGCATCCTTTCTCTCCACGGAGTGATTCTGTAGTTAGTGTACCTATAATTTATTATGCTGATCTTTATTAATCTTAATGGTATTCAAGCACACATTCTGGTAATTCCGTTGCTTCTTTTTTTTTTTATTTGCTACACTAATAAGACTACAAGTACAGCTGGTTTTAGGCAAAGCAGGAAAGATTCCAGCAGTATCTTTTCTTACCATTCCAATGCTTTGCCATATTTTTGTTGCTGGGTTGTGATTGCATTGTGTGCAATGCTAGTGATGCTTTAGTAAACATTGACTGAAAGCACCTTTTGGAAAACTGCCATCAGCTCTACTAAGCATATTTCCTGCCTCTTTTTGAGGTCTTTCTCTTCAGGGAGCGGTCTTGATGAGAGGTTTCCCTGCAGGCTCCCTACCCTGTTGGATTTCATTGAGTAGAGCAGAAGAATCTGACATTGATGCAACATGGAGGTGAAGATAAGACTTCCCAAACGTGGACATAAACCTGTGTGCAGATGAAGTAAGGACCCAAGATTCCCCTCCAGTGCTGAAATAAAACTATTATTTTATGCATCTAGTTTCTGGCTAACAGACAATGCCACTTTACATTGCCCTTTGGATCATGAAACTCCTAATTCCCATGGGCAGAGCTGCCCTTACAGCTGTGGTCATGGCACAGCCCTTGCACAGTGCTGTCTTGCTAAACCATGACTCCCTGACAGCTGACTTCCTCCTTCCCACAGTCTCTGACCAGTGAACTGCAGTGAAAGGATGGTTGGGCCTGGATTTCTTCCCTGCTGGTGGGAAGACTTATTTGCCCTGGCAGTCTTGCAGGAGCTGCACAGATGACAGTGGAGCTGTCAATGTAAACTAGCCTTTATAGTTGCAAGATAAATCTAGAAGAGTTGAAGTAAACACAGTCTACATGCTATCCCCTCAAAGGATTGACAGGAAAGTAGACAGTATTTATCATTAAAACCATTTAATTATTAAATTGAAAAGGTATTGACTCAAACAACTGAGCGTTTAACGGTCAAAACTTGAAATACTTAAAAATCACAGTCAAGCATTGCCTGCCTCTCCCTTTCAGGCCCCCTCCCTGTGGGATACACCGCAGTCTGCTCCTTGGGCTGGTCCGGTCATATGCATCTTTCTTGTGAATGGAAGCAGCAGAGCTTCTGTCACTCACTGAACTTTATTGCCCTGCTCTGTTACCTCTGCTGCTTCCCTTTGGTGCAGTGTGGCTGTCCTCAGGCCTCCTGCTTCTAAAATATAATTTCCTTTGTTTGCCTGAAGCCAGTTGTTTCTGGTAGTCTGTTCTCTTGAGCCTTCTGGCCCTGCAAGCTGCTGTGTCAAAGTAAAACACAATCCCCTCCACACCCTCATGCTGGAGATAAAGGAAGCCTGTTTGCACAAGGTGCTGTATTTTCAAAGAGAAGGTTCTGCTTGGAACCCAGCAAGAGGTGCAGGGAGGCTGTCAACTCATTTTTCACTAGAGTTCAAATATGGGCTAACAATTGAGTGCATGGGCCTTTCCAGTACACATCATGCTGAATTACAGTGACACGTAGATGCATCCTCAGGCTGTGAAGAGGGTTTTATTCTCCTCCCTCCCTTCAGGACTCTGCACATTTCAGCCCCTTATCACTTTGTGTCTTCTTCAGACAGTGCACTGAATTTCCTGTCTGCCAGTTCAGGTTTAAAGTGCTCTGCATGCTTCCTTTCCCCCAGGACAAGGGAGTGTTAGTGGGACAAGGAGTCAGAAAGTGTAGAAACCCCCCTAAGAAATTCACAGTGCTGGAGTTGAGCAGGATTCCTAACTTGGAAAGGACTTGGGGAACTGATAATCTTCTCCTTGCTATCCACCCACCTGCCTCACCAAGGCAAAGAGGATCCAATATCATGTGGGTGTGCTTTATGGGTGGAATGCATGACCATGAAAACAAACATGGTCTAGTGATTAAAGTACACATTGAAGATATTCACAGGGAGCAGGAGGAAGAGGAGTCTGAGAAGGGAAGTGGGAGCTGGCTTCTGTTCCTGGCCACTGATCTGCTGTGTGACCTGGAGCAAATCCCATCTCCTTTCTGTGCCTGCTTTTTTCTTTTAATGTCAAGTGGGATGATGTCCCTTACCTAGTTCCCAGGCAGGGGAGAAAGGCAGACTCATTACTATTTCCCATATTACAGTTACTCTTGGCAGCCACAGTAGAGGTCAGACCCCTTTTACTGGAACATCTACATGGTGAGAGCCCTTGTCCTGAACATTAGGCAGGCAGAGGAAGGAGCCATGCCATGTTACAGAAAGCAGCAGAGTCTCAGAGGAGCTGGATGCTTTACCAAGGGTCTCTGCAGAAGCCAGTGGCAGAGCTAGGAATGGAACTGTTGACATTGCATCGCCACCCAGTCTTTTGAAGCATTCCTCCCCTCAGACGCAGTATCGTTTGCTGCCAGCTGTGGATTTATGTTATTAGCAGTTTATTGGTCTCTTCAGGCTGTGGGACAGAGGATAATCAGTAGAGAAGCAGCAGAAATTCTTAGAACGTCATGGCACATGAAATGTGTTGATGTCCTTATATGAGGCCTTTAAAAAGTGTTTGAGAGCACCAGTGAAGTGTTTTGACACAACAAGTGCAAGGCTATGACATGATTGTTCCTCTTTTCTGCCAGACCTAAGGTGCTTTTGTGGTATGCTGGGAAAACATACCTGAAGTGCAGCAGGCTCCCTTTGGAGCTGCATATCTGCAGTTGTTATCAGGGAAGTGACAGCTTGTACAAAAGTGACTCTGTTTCTTACTGCAGAGCATTTGTAACTGACAGGGGATCAGAAACAGTCAGATGCCTTCTGAAATGATGTGGCCACTGCAACAAGAATGGGCTGAACACATTTTAAAATGAAACACTAACAAATAGGAGTGGAGGGAATGAAAAGTATTTGCTGTTTTGGAGCAAGAAAAATGGCAGGGCTTGGGTAAGAAGCACAGCTTACCGACATCGAGAAACAGCTCCGAAGGGAACGCTGTAGTTCACACACACATGATAGGATGAAAGGTGTTGAAAATAGTCTCACCTCCACTCTCATCCTGGCTTGCAGGGTCATTTCTCTCAAGCTGTGGGTTTCACTGTTCTTTGCAGTCTGAGATGATGAGTTCCTCACTGTAGGTATTGCAAGGATTAGTCCACTTGCCAAAATCTGCTGGTGCATTGAAATCCTGCCTGAGTCAGAGCTGAAATGCGATTTCAAGATCTGCAACAGCTGCAGCAGCAATGGGGGAGTCAGAAAGGTATCTGGGAGGTTTATAATGGTGAGAATAATGTTGTTGGCAAACTGGATAGTTAGAAATTACTATTGCTTTAAAGAATCAAAGGAATGCAACTCTTTGTTTACAAGCAAATAAACATAGAAGTAACTAGCAGAGCTGTACAGGACCTAGAGGAATATGTGTCCCACTTGTCCCCTCTCAGAGAATAACTTGTTGGACCAAAGCTGTAGATAGTAGAATGGACATTACTGAACTGGAAGATTCTTACTAGTGCCAACCTTGTAAGAAATACCTGTGAAAGCAGGAGAAAGATCAGTGGCGAAGACAGAGAGGTGGGAGTGCTCAGCCATGTGTTGATGACCCAGTTAATCCTCCACACCTTAAACATTTCAAATATTTGATGAATGATTCCCCACACCTTTCAGGCTTGGGCTTTTTTTCATCTGCACAGAGAGATGCTGATTTGATAAAGCTTTATTTTCTTATATCTGGTGAATAATTATAATGGGAAAATAGTATAGCTGTCTTTTGCAAGTTGAGTTGGGTATAAGCATTTCAAACCCATGACAGTGTTAGGTAGTTCTCAGTGTACCTGGTTACCAGCAATGGCTACTGTATGATGCTTAGTGTTTTCTTCATTATCAGTCTTAGCAAAGAAACTACAGAGCCACAGTTTCTTCTAGTGGTTTGAAGAAACCTCTGGAGGACTCTATTCCCATCTCTCACAAGGCTGGATGGGGCAAGATTCACATTACCCAAGCCAGGTGGAAATTATCCTATCACTAAGCACTTTGGCTTCTGTCTTTACCAGAACGTACCTTTGGAGTTAAAGTTGAGAACACTTTTACACGAGGAAAGTGATAGAGTGGATAGAACTCCTCTGCACGGACACAGTAGGTCCGTTCCCTGTATGTATCTGGGAATTATGGTCATGATAAATAACGGCACTTCAGCTGTAATGAAGGGGCACTTACTGAGTGAAGTGCCAGTGTCTCCATGTGGCTTGTGCAATTATAAATTCTCCTTAATCCATCCTCTAGCATGGATTTATGAAGCAAACACAGTTGTACAAGTGTCTCAAAGCCCCGTATCTCTCTTAATCTATATGCTGTGTGCATGCTATCAGGCAGGCAGAAAGCTGTACCTTATCGTGCTTTAATTTATCTCCATAATACAAGTGAAGTCAGAAGGGACTTGGTGACAATAGTTCATTGTTGTTTCTTTAGTTATTTCATGGCGCGCCCTACTGCGGAGCTCATAAATTCATGAGTGGGGCTCACAGGACAAGATTCCCTGCTGTAGCAAGACTTGATGACTGCAGAAGTCCCTTCCTGATGTATATTTGCAATCCAAAGCATTTTAAATCCCATTGAGAAGAGGCTTTGGGTACGAGGTTTCTTCCCAAAAATAAATATAAGGGTGGGAGTTACTTCTCTGTTTTTTCATTCTGAGCTAAAAATAAGCTTTGTAGAGCATCTCATCCATTTGGGAAGGGGTGTGTTTTATTATATTGGATAACCTCATCTTAATCTGTTACTTTCCTATTTGGATTGTGATAAAGGAGAGTGAGTCTTTTCGTGCTAGGTTATACATGAGGGAGCATATGCTCTGATACGTTCTGTGTCTAGCACTTAAACTAACCATTGTTCCATATGGACAAATAGGTGGAAATTACCCAGCACTATGCTGGAGAGATCATGCTGTCCAGGCAGCGAGGGGCTGCACTGAGATTTGTGAAAGAACTCTTTTTCTGCATATCCTGACTTCAACCAACTTGTCAAAGCCTTCAGTCCTGTTTTGTCTTTCATATTTTTTACTATTTAGGGTGGACACTGTGTCTTCTATGAAGACACAGTAATAAGTACAATGGACTTGAAACTCAGCTGGGACCTCTGTGGGCTAATGAACACTGAATTTATTATGAATACTTAGGCCTTTCCTCAGAGGCAGAGATGAGCCTGCAGATTTAATCTTGGAGCCTTTAACTGGAAATACTTTTTCTGGATCCAAATCCTTGCTGTACACCCAGTCATTCATCTCCTGATTGGCAGTGATATCCCATGACATGTTCTTTTCTGGGTTAAGCAGCGCTCACTCATGGGGTGCCAGGCCCTAGGACTCAACAGCCCTGTCTCTGCCTATGTGAGCAGACCAAGAGCAGGAGTACAGAGCACCCCGCCTTCTTTACTCTCCTGCCTGAGGAAGTAGCAGAGGCATATAACTTGTCTTCCGCTTAGCTGTGTTTCACAGGATGACGACTCACCTCTTTCTAGCTGTATTTTAATTGCCTCTACAACCACATGATAAATGCAAAGCTCAGGGAATCTATTCGGGGAGAAAAAGAAAGGACTAGCAATAAAGCTGGCATTTTCTCACGTATTCTTCCTCACAGAGATTTCTGGCAATATACTGGCCTGCATGAACTCATCTTTCAGTGCAGGGAAGATTTGAAAGCATTCATATCATGCACGCCTTATCTGTTATGCAAGTAATAAATAATAATAGTAATAATTTGCAATTACTTCCTAATGTAATTTAGTTTTTAAAGAAGAGCTCAAAGTAACCTTCCTTTTTCCTAAAGTGGCTATGACGCAGGCCCCAACGGGGCTGGTAAGGGTTTAAATGTGGCGCTGAGTAATTTATCCGAACGTTAGGAACTGAAGTGGAGCAGGTTAGCAGAGTGAGTATCACATTGTTTCAAGACCTTTGCTGACATTCAGCTGTTGTGAGAATAACTGTAAAACAGCAAGGTGACTTTTTGCCTTTTAGGTCTAACCTTCACTGTTTTGAGCTCTGGACTTTGTGGGAGAGTTTTACCCTTAAGGTGCCCATAGTATTAAAAGCACAAAGCTTTTGGATTGTCTTGGTGACATAGGTTGATTTAAATTTGCAGGGAGTTAATGAATCTCTCCTCAGTGATGATGGCAGTACTTCAGAAGATTTCCATATTGCTATATTCTTCACTATCTCCAGGGAATGAACCATAAGCTGCTTTGTTGCATGAATCAGATGGTAATATTTAAAACAATGGCCATGCTAATTCCCTTAAACTCTATCCTATAAAGCAAGACCCCTGTGGTACCTGCTGGACAGTGAAGGAAAAACGTCCGATGTGATTCCCCTGTGATGGATCGTTTCTGGTTTCAGCTTTGCAGAATGAGAACGGTGGTCTAATTGCACAGTTCCAGTTCTGATAGCTTCATATGGTCAAATCCTATGGGCCAGGTCCATGGAGAGTGGCCTGGAGGCTACCTCCATAACTTCAAGCACATTCAGGGACACAGCTGACACCACAAATCACTGAAACAAATGCACCAAAGCAGAAATGATGCCAGTTGCAAAGATGTGTCGTAGGACAGTTTGTTCGACAGCTCACAGGTTGCAGTTGGACACAAACATTAAGGGAAATAGAGACACTCTAATATATATCTCTAATGCCAGTTATTCTAAACAACAAGCCTCTAACTCAGGCCTCCCAAGCATTTTCCGTGTCCAAATGTTCTTGCAGAGAGCAGACTTTGATGAGAACACGCGCATAATTGCATGTTAGAGTGCCCTTGTAGGGTCAGAGCAAAGCTCCATCTAGCACAGTTTCCTACTTCTGGTGGGGGCCAGTAGCAAATTGCCTGTTTTCTGCCTTTTGAAAAGGAGTTAACCAGGTGCTATGTTATATGACATTTGATGTGAGTTTGGGGAGGATGTGGCCTCCCCCCTCGCCTTTGTTTTATACTTTCCTGTTCAGCAGAAGTAGCAGAATTGGCCTTTGAAACAGTAAAACCTAGGAGACATGATATCTAGTACGAGAATTGTACTAACAGTTGCTACTTGATGCCTATCTTGAATTAAATTTGAGTTTTGGCTTATATACTGAGCCAGAAATAAGGAAGCAAGTGTATGGCCTGTGTATCACGTGCCATTCCTTTTAGATGATTAGATGGAGGTATCTGACAGGGCCTTCTGATTTAAGGCCATTGACTTTTTCATATTTCTCAACATGGGTGCAACAGAGACTAATCAATTAAGTTTTTATATGAACTGGCTTTACATGTCTTTTTATTTGAGTGCATTTCTGTGTGTGTGTGTGTGTGTGTGTGTGTGTGTGTGTGTGTGTTCGAAGTTTGACAGATTAACTTGTGTCTGCATTTTTTCAGTCCTAAGGACGAATTGCACAAACTGTAGAGCAAATAGCTCTTTCTGCCTTCATAAACTCGTAAAAGCTTCTAGCTGCCATCACACATTATCCCCCGGACAATGCAAGGGATCTGTTAATGTTTGACATCAGATTTTTTTGGTGCTCATGCTTACGTGATAGGAAGGTGGAAGAGCACTAGATAAACTAGACTACCCAAAAGTAGGGAGGAAACAGACATGAAGAGTAAATTCTGCAATGACATCTTTCATGTAAATATTCAGTCCTTCCTTTAGTGGCATCACAGATCTTGACTGTTTATCAACTTGCTACAAATATAGGCTTTCATTGATAGATGATTATGGTTCAGTTTCTGGACTGGCTGAGACTCTGCTGACCTACACCAGCTGAAAATGTGAGCCAGCTGTCCCTACTGCCTCTGACTCTTTGCACTCCAAGACGAAGGCTCCCCTCTCTGCTGTATTAGTCTCTCAGCCCTGTCCATGTCCTTATCAGCTATTTTGTTTCTTTGGTCTTCCCCTGATTCTTCTTTCACTGCTTTGTGGCCCAGTTTGCAGAACTATTTTTGTTAGCAAACAGTCTTCCACTCCCACGTTGCAATGGATTAAGAGCTTTTAATTGCTGTTGCTTTAAACTCCTTGTTAAAGAGCTGGTCAAAGCAGGTTTAATCAAGACAGCAGCAGCTGCCTGTCTACAGAAAGGCTCCCAGTGTTGGCAACAAGCAGTGGGAGTTTTTAAGAATACATCCCTGGTACCTGCGGGGCCTCGGGCCTTTCAGGGCAGACTAGATGTGCATAAACAAGCCACTGCTCCCCATAGGCCTTCTTGTGGGATCCTGAGGTGGTGGGTTTTTTTTCCGTACACTTCACTCTCGCCACTGAGATCTCCTTGTGAGTAGAAGCCAGCAGCTTGTCAGCATCACACCATGTGCTCAGGCTAGGCTGTATCAATACACAACAGACCTGATTGCGTGCACTCAGGCTCTGCAGACTAGGGATTTGGCCACAAATAATCCTTCAGATTTTTCTGGGGGGAAAAAAAAAATCATCTCATCCTAAATATGCAGCTGAGGGATTTTAAAATCTCCTTTTTCTCACTTTTGCACTGAGTTCCTCCTTCACATGGCTGCTTCCTTGCCTCTGCGGCTAGAGTGGGGAGGGACTGTGCAAACTTCCCCAGCAGTCTTGCTAGCAGCATTCAACAAATTCCTCCATGGAAAGTCCTTAATAGCAGTCGCCCACAACTCCTCATTGTGTTTGTTCACTCCTTTCCCAGCTGCTGCCAACGCAGAGCCTGCTGACCCACTTCCTCTGTGAGCCTCTTTCTTCTTGGGTTAATTCCCAGTGCCTCACAAAAAGTGGGAAACCAAGCTATCCATAGCATTTGTACATAGAAGGGAGCACATCCATGTGAACACACAGCAGGAGCTGAGATTGACTGTTGATGCAACATAACTGTAAGTGCAATGTAAACACTGAGGCAGCAGATGATTCAATGCTGAACAAGGCAGGTTGTTCAGTTATAACTGAAACGCAATTCGTTAGTCACAACGGTTGCTGTAGCAAGCTCAAACACAGTGAGAGGCAGGGGATGGGAGAAGAGAACGGAGAGCTAGTCTGTTTTCCCAATGAGTATTGGCAGGGGGATGCACATTGGGTGTTCTTCAGCTCCCTCCCTTGCTTGCTCCTTTCCCTGCAAGGACTTTTTGGCAAGTCTTCGTAAGGGGGAAGAGAAGGTCAGTTGCAATCAGGATTTGTAACTTTAATTCTTGCCAGTATCTGCACAGTTATTGCTACTGAACGTCTGTCTCCAAAGTAACCCTCCGTTTCTATGTGGCTCAAAATCAAGGTTGCTTGGCCGGCAATACAGTGCCTCAGCCTGACAGTCCCAGGAATCTTTGTTGCTTTCTTTTTGGAAGAGCACAGTGAAGAAATTCAAAAGTCTAAGCTGTAGACGGAAATATTCTTTTCACACGATATGAAAATAAACTGTGGAACTTGTCACAGCAAGTCCAGAACACAGCAAGATTCGTCAAGGGAGCAGAATCTGCACTTGTCAGAGAGAATCCCACATTTGAGGAGAGGTATTTAGTGCCCATTTAAAAACCTAGTCTAACTTGTAGCAACTGTGAACAGACCTGACAGGCAGCATCTGTTATCTCACATCCTTCTAAAATGAGGATTCTTGTACTTTTCTGTGGAGCAGAGGACGTAGGCTGGACTGGCTTCAGAGGTTCTTTTGTTTGACACCCCCCTCCCACCTTTCCCCTCAAACAAAAATTTACTATTGCTTCAAATAATGTTATATTTTTGTAGGAAAAAATGCACCGATGGCACAGCCTGAAAGATCAGTGATGAATACTCTGCATAGCCCTGTGGAAAGCTAATGTTTAGGGATCAATTAACCTGTCACACCAGAACCACCATGATTTTCAATGCAGTCATGGCTGATTTACCCTGAGAGAAGAATCCCATTTCTTAGTGGTGGGAAGCTGATGCAAATGTTACAGAAAAAGAATATCTGAGAAACAGACTCTAGGATTCCAAAGAAAAGCTGCATTTCTTCTATCACTTTTGCGTAAACTCATTACCATGATTTTAATCACAAAAACATAAATATGGGACCATGTCATTCTTTACTCTCACATTTCAGTGCTATGCAAGGTCTATGCTGATATGTTGATGTTTCCCTCTGAGTTTCTTGGGACAGCCTGCGACCTGGGAAATTCTGAACAGGCTAGAGGAAGCAGTCATAGGTGTACTCCCTGAGGCTTTAAAATCCGTCATCTGATGGTTTTTGGAAAGAGCAAGGTGAGGACACATTAGAAAGCTCTAACAAGGGGATGAGACATGCCCCATAACTTCACATTGGTTTCTGTTATGGTTGATTTTCTTCCACAGTAGCAATGTATGCGAATAAGAAACTTGTCAAAGCATTAAAAATAGCTCAGTAATTGAGACTGCCATGCAAGATTTTTGAGAAGGGAGAAATTTGTTTGGATCTTAATTTTAAGATTTTGAAATCAAATTCCTGTAATTGGACAACCTTCATTGTTCGATGTTGCACATAAAGTTATTTTTCTTCCGTAGCCCTGTTTATTTTTCTCCCTCCCTCTCTCCCTTCCCGATCTCATTTGCTGATGCAGATCTCGAATCAGCACACATCAGAAGCTCCCTTGAAAGAGAAAACATATTTTCAGTGTCTGAATATGTTCTGGTAAACGGTGAGGCATGTCTTACACGGGGCGGTAGGAAGCATCTTATCGATGAAACTGCTTATGGGAGAAAATGCTCAAGGGCAAAAGAAAGACACTTGAAGCTAATGACAAATGCACGCAGACACACAGACTGGGTCCAGAAGAATCCTACCTTATCTAGATGGACTTTCAAGCTTCTGTGTTCAGGGATGGTAGAGATGCAGCAATGATCATATGAAAACAGCCAGGTATGCTCAGCCTAAAGGGCTTTTTTCTGCACTAACTACTTCTTTATTGAGTTTAAACAAATTGAGTTGACCTTCTCATATGCTACACTTTAAGATGTGCCCATTGGAATAGTAAATCAACAAGAGAGAACTGCTCTTTCCAACCTGAGCCCTAATGTTCAGCATTAGAGTTGCAAGTAAAAAAAACCAGTTCTGCTACATCTAATAGCTGGTAGTTTTCAAAGCAGGATGGAGACTTCAGGAAGGCTGGTTACCTATACAATGAGTAAGGACTATGTGATCAGATCCATTGCACTGACGTGGAAACCCAAACCATTTTCTCCAAAGGGCTGAGGCAAGAGTCACGGGGACCTGTGAATGCTTACAGCTTTAGCCAGCATGGATGGGGGCCTCAGATGCTCAAAATCAGTTCTTGGAACGCTTTGGAGTGATTATGGTGTTGCACTCACAAAAAGAGTCCCAAAATAACAGGAAGAGAGACACAAAAATCACACTCACATCATCCGCTGTAGATTAAAACTACCGCAGGGCTCTCACCCCCCTGGTACCTGTGATAAGAGGCATGGGTATGACACCCGAACAAGACACCCGGAGCAGCCTAAATGCAGGCTACATAGCCCATGCGCCAGAGCTGCAGCAGGCTGACCATTCCCACTGATGTCACCAGCAGGGACAAGAGTTCGGCTGGTCTCTAAACAACCTCAAGGAATAAGAAACTACGGCAGTATCTGATCTGCACTTTCCAACTCCTTGGTCACCTACAGGGGGTAGCTGTAGTATGATCTGCAAGCACAGACAATACCAGGTTCGCTCTTTCTGTGGGTATGAAACTAGGGCCTGTGGGCCAGAGGTGTAGCACACAACGGCATGATCTCCAGTCTCCACAGGCTGAGGACCGTGGCGAAACTACACCAGGCACCTCCCATGCAGTTTAGAGATAGCCTAAAGTTGCCCTTGTGAGAGATTTCTCATTACTAATTGGCCTCTAATGCTTCCGTATAACTTAAAGGAGTTAGGAGAGCTCCCACAATGGGGTTGTACAAGCCGTGGGCAGGTCAGACTGCCTATTAAGAGCATTTTAGAAGTATTGCATGTCTTGATGGACTTACTTCATTCCTCAAGACCTTTACAGTCACTCAGAAAATGGTTTTCAGGGGAGGTAAACCAGAGCTGACTGGCATGATGAATTACATGCGACCCAACAGGTCCTTTCAAATTCTAGTAATAACACTATCAGACTTCCAGCCCCACTTGTCAGCTTGGTAGAGTCCTGGAATGTAAAGCCCAAGATCTGTGTGAGCCAAGCTCCTGGTCTGGGGTTTCTTTCTGGAAGATTGCCTTATCTGCTTACTGCCCTACCTTGAGTTTTGATGGATCCAATGACGGCCACACTGCCCAGACTTTTTCTGATTAAAGTCTGCAACTGTGCCTTCTTGGCTTCATTCCAGGCCCAACTGAGGCTCTTCTTGACTCTCCTGGTATTATTCAAATATATTTAAGAGCTCTGCTGGAGGCCGATTCTCTCCTGATAGATACCTGCATCACCTGAACTCATTTTGAGTTTTGACGCAATGAACCAATTCGCATTTCCACTTTTCTTACGCTTTCCAGAGCGGCCTCACTGCAGAGCCTTCAAGGGGTTAAGGGACATTCACAAGGAACTAACTCTTAAGGGCTGATTATTGGGTAAAAACAATGCCTTTGAGAAACATCAAGAGAAGTAGGCAACATTTACTACAGCAATGATTCTGGCTCTCTGCTACTCAAAACCTTTCTCATTTAGCAAAATACAGATCAAACACTGGGTGAATTTCTGGCTAAAATGCTGTTAGCTTCTCTCTGGAAGAAACTCTGTCTTAGCTGCAAGTATTGTTTAGATTATGAACACAGTCTGGCTTTGAAGCAGTCTACAGTCTTTCTGGTTTGGAAGGATTGGGATCTAAGTATTCTCTAATTAACCTATTAGTTTTAATTAGATACCACAGCCACCTATTTTCTAATCTGGAAAACGAGCATTCCAGATGCAAAAGGGAGGATTTCTTTCTTCCTTCCTTCCTTTAATTTTTTTTTCTGCTTAGTGAAATGTTTAAATGCCTTGTCAACACAGAAAAAAAAGTGACACTTGATGAAAGATTAAGGAAAATGTGGAAGATTAACAAAGCTTGATAGGCAGGCAATTAAAATAGAAGTGAAGGATCTTTAGTATTCATTACTAGAAAACACAGTCAGGGAGGACTATGCAGCTGTTGGAAATCCCCAGTATCTGAGTGCAGAGAAGTCGTTCCAAAAAAATAACTTGCTCTTTTCGCTGGTGAAGTTTCCACTGGCAGTTAAGTGGATTAGCTGCTTTTTGTTGCCTCTTTACCCTTCAAGTCTTATCTGGACTAAAGACTGTTTGAAAGGCCTTTGAAATGTGGGACTACTAGGTTCTTGTCAAGGAAGCTCTTGCTTTCAGGAAGGTGAAATGGCTAGTAACTCCCAGCAATAGTGACATGTCCTGATTAAATCTGAGTGCAGTAGAGATGCCAGACAGCAGGTTTTAGAACAGTCAGAAAAGCAAGCAACCGGTAGGTAAACATGGGACTTAAGTCTCCCATTGTCACAGTTTCTTCCTCTGTTTTCGCTAATGAGAAGTCATTACAAAAAGGAAAGAAAAAGAAGGAATAGAGAAGGTGATAAGGGTGAAGTCTGCACTGGTGCAATTATTTCAGGCTTAAAGGAAGACAAGCTTACTGCAGTCTGCAAATGAAATTTGTGAGAGAGGGAAACCAGGACTGGATTGAAAGGTGATCATTGCAGCAGGATTGCTCTAAAGCAATTGCAGACACCAGAGAAGAGTCAGACTGTTGCAGGCAGGGTCAAGACACAACACACCAGTGGTAACCCACTTCATTGTAGCATGGGAGAGGAACAATAATTTCTATCACTAATGTGCAGAAATGCTGTCACATAATCCAAAGCTAGAGTAAAAACAAGACACCTTGAACATGAGCCTCAGATGCCTAGAAATCCTTTCAGTATATCTTCAAAGCTGAGCAACATTGTTTTTGTGCAACATCTCCCAAGGTACTGTAGGAAGATTCAGAAAGTTTGAATTGCTTCTTTCTGAGGGAGTAAACCATATCTGATCTGTTCCTCAAGGGCAACTGAAGTACATCAATTGATCCTTCGGGCTTGTTTTTTTTTTGAAAGAGGGATTTTTTAATTCCCCCCCCAGTACAGTCATGGGTATGAAGAGAATTTCCACCTAGCATCATCTTTATCCTTAGGACACTAACACCAGTCTTCCTGGCACCCATTTAACTTAAGCAAACTTGTTAATCAAAAACCAAGCTGATAATCACATACAGCACAGAGTGCTAAACACACAGATATGAATGTGGGCTAGAAAACGAGCCAGAAAGCAGTGGGAAGTCTCTCCTGCTAGAGGATGACTTGGAGCCCTGAACAAACAGCAAGAACCACAAACAAACTTAAGGAATTGCACTGGCTGTATCTGGCCAGATCCTCTGCAGGCAGAGATCAGCTTGGCTCCCCGCGTGCCAGTGGGGGCTGTGGTGTTACACCTCTTGTGAATTACACCCGACCTGCTTCGCTGGCTGTGCTAGTAAGAGCTTCTTTTCTAGTTCCTTTTGCTAAAAGAGAAACAAAGATATTTTCTTCAGGATATCTTTCCTTCAAGAAGAGTGAGCTGGAGCATGTCTCAAGGAGGAGGGTGTAGGTGGGGCTGTGGATGGCAGCTCCGGGCTCTGCAAGAGAGCCCATGTCTCTTCAAATTATTCCCACGTCTTTATGGCTGTGCATGTTCTTCTGTATCAATGACCTGTTAAACGTCTGGTTCTGAATATACCTTGTCTAACGCTTCATGTGTTACTACAGTGACAGTCATTGTGAATGAGCACCAAGTTAAACCCTGGGTGGACTAACTGAGCAGTTTTGCTCACACCAGTGCTGCCAAACTCGTTCCTGCTAAGTGAGGCTCTTGCTTCAGACTTTCCCTAGTTTTTCACCATTTGTGGCCTCATGACTCTGCTGCTGAGAGTGAGCACAAATCCTTCCTTGTGCCGTGGGGAAAAAAAACATTGCAGGAACTGCCCACTTGCCCCTCACTTCCAGTCTTTGAAGTCAAGACCTTTCTGACAAGGCTGTCAGTCCCAGCCTAAGACCCACATGCCTGAGCTTTTCCCTGTTTGTAATTCTGAAGTCTTTCAGCCCAAGCATTGATTTGCTTCTGGGTAGCTTCAGGCTCATCACTTTCATGTTTCATAATCTGTGATCTGACAGATTAGGGGGATTATCTAGGGCTAGGGCCCAAATTAACGATGTTACTGACAGGCGGAAGAGAGATGAAAACTACCCCTGGCTTTTCATCTTCCTGTTGTAAACACAAACTTTGTACTAGAACCTACCTTGTACAGCATTTGAATGGAAACACAGCCAGAGCTTGTTGGACCAACTCCTGGAACTGATAGTACAAAGCTAAGATCAAAACATATGTGCGCAGGGGGGCCTGTGCACACACTGTGTGTATATATCAACAGACAGACGGAACTTTCTATGCACACGCTGTGCTACATGGCTCTGGGCACAGCCCAATTCAGTGGCTACAGCTTTCATTCTCTTTCCGTTCTTCCACTGCAGTGAATCAGCTTTTCCTTGTCAGTAATGAGTCCAAGCTGAAAACAGGAGCTGAAGACCACTCGTGCTGGCTCAGCCAGGGGTAAAGCCCTGCTGGCTCAGGGTAGTTCTACAAGATTCTACTGCGGAGAAAGGGCAGTAGTTTCCACTCAGACCAGGCCAGAAAGGCCCTTGTTTGCAGAAAGAATTTTGCTTTGTGCTCATCTCATCTGGCTAGCCTAGGGGAGGATGGAAGAACCTCTAAAAGTTCCCTGTAAACTCTGTAGTTTGCCAGTCACTTCCCTGACACAAGTACAGTAAGAACCACTGAACATTTTGCCAGGCCAGCAGCCGCACAGGTGTCAGGCAAACCAGCTATTTTGCTTTCTATCCTGCAGGGGTAAGAGGGCCAGGGGTCATCACTTCACACTGTGCAGTCTGTTACCGTGTCAGTAGCTGCTCAGAGTCTGTCCTGATTTGGTCCTGCTGCATCAGCTGTCTTTTTGTCAGGGTTCTGGGGCTCTGACAGCTGCTATGGAGAGATGCAAACTCAAACGGGTGTTAGGAAAGGGCATTATCAGCATGTAGCTGCAAGGAAAGATTTGTTGCACAAGAATCTTCTTTCCTATACTTTGGAATCTTTTAAAGGGCTCCTTTTCCTGAAACTCTCATCAGCTTGACACTCTTCTGGTTTGTGTCTGAGCAGGACTGCGTGCTGGTACCTGAGTCACGTTTTCTCTCTTTAGAGCTGGTCAGGCTTGTTTTTAAGGTTCAATAACATTTGTTCTTTTCCCCACGTGAACACAAAGACAACTATTCCAGCAGATCCAGTTCACATCAGTTCAGCAATCACCTTTGGTCTTCATTGCACCCGGAAGTGTTCGTGTAACAGATGAACAAGCAAGTGTAAGTAAAGCTTCCCTAACCTATCCTGTCCTGCAGACTTCTCTGGCATTCCTAAGTTGGGTTTGGACCCTTCACTTAGCACCTATCTCTAAAACGGGCCTTTAAGTAGGATCCTGCTTTTTTAAGAAAAAAGCTATTCCTGCCCTGGACTTTGCCATGTGACTTCTATCCCAATGCTCAGTCCTCACTGGACCCTTGTTCAAGGCAGAGCTGCCAGTTGTATAAGAAGAGGCAGCCAGTCTCCTCCCCATACAGCAACTCACTGCAGGCTCAGGCAGAGTCCCGCCAACTTTGTGGCTGCCAGCGCACGTGGGAGAGAAATCTCTTGACTAGAAAGAGAAGCCTGGATAGCCACGTGCAGTTCTGTCTTCCCAAGTCTTCCCCTGTGCTTCCCAGTGCAAAGATCCAGTCAAATCAGGCAGAAGGGTCATTCCTTGCCACCTGCTAGCGCTCAAACAAGGCAGCATTTGGTTTTGTTTTGGCAGGTGGGCCCTTTCATTATGAGAAAGGAAGGGGGAAAAGCTTGCTTTGCAGAGGGAGGTACATGCTGTACTTGGCTGGAAGCTTTATTAGGAATGAGCTGAGCTGGTAAATGCCTGCCTTCTATTCTTCATTTCGTTCCAGTTTGCTGGAGACCTCCAGACATGCTCCACTTACAGCCTGTGCCTGCAGAATGGGCTAAATTAGAGAGCTGCTTCAGGGAGATCTTAAGGTATTTTTGGCCAGGGTGAACTATTGTAGCTCATAGACAGAATCTGAGCTTTAAATATGGAAAAAGACAACAACCTAGCTTCAGGTGAGATTGATAAACCTCCATGATTTGTTCCATGGCCCATTGAATTGTCAAAGAAGCACGAATACGTGGCAGCTGCGTGTATCTGTCAACTATGCACTTTATAGGTTCGTGGAAGAAACATTTATCAACTTATTTTCTAATTGTGTTAGAGTTTTGAAAGCGGAAATAAGGCTTACTCTATCCCTTTCTTTAGGGATACTTCTCTTCTTACGTGTGCCTAGTGCTCTAGGGAGCCAGTGTCTGACTTGCAGCCTACAGGCACACAATAATAATGAGAAATACATCCTATGAAAGCTATAATCAAAGTGATTCAGTCTGAAACAAGATGTAGGACTTCACACAACACTTTTGGATGCTTCCTAGTCAATAACAGCAAAGAACAGCCCTCCTAACAATACAGAAAGAAGGATCTCATGTTTGAAACAAAAGACCGAGAATCAAAACCAGCACACATTGTTTCTGGCACATTATTTCTGCAAACTTGCACGCCTTTGAGTACAGCAGTTATCTCTATCCACAAGGAACAAAATACGTGCTCCAAAAGGGTGTTGGGAACCTTTATAGATGCTTACGAATTGTAAGCATATGATGAAAGGCTCTAGAAGAGAGGCACGTTTAAGTACCACAAAGTGAACACAAAGAATCTGCATTATTTTTGCTCACCATTGATGCTACTCTTCCACTGCTTCACCTCTCCTCTTTTCCAGGAATGCTGTTTGAAGCGGAGGTGCACGGGACTAAGACTCATCTTTTATAAAAGCATTTCCAGCTTGTCTGTCAAGAAGGTTATAACAAAGGGCGGGGCATAAGCATAGCTTTTCCAGGTTAGGTTTTGGGGTTTTTTTTTGGCTTCTAACGTTTCAGAAGTCGTGTGAGAGTGTAAGTGTAACCCAGCTGCAGCTCGCCAGCAGCTGAGTAACCTTGCAGTGGCCTTGCTATTAGCTGCCTCTGCTTCAGATCCAGGTGGCTTCAGGTGACTTATGCTTCTAATTAATGCCCTTGCCTGTCTAAATGAAGCAGTGCTTTGAAGCTGGAGCCAAACAAATTGGTCCCTAGAGAAGGGAATGATGCGTGGCAATGCTAGTTGCATCATCCAAACAGCTAGGCCATTCCACTTCCCGCAGCAGGGGCTTTTGTGAAAGGAAACTGAAAATGAAGGGAGCCTCTGGGGACCAGGGACATAATATACCTGTGAGTGTGCATCATTAGAGCGCTACCACTGTGCTGCTGGAGAGGCTTGCTAGGGCTTTTCTCTATGTATTTTGTGATTTAAAACCTCTTTCATTTCAAATCAGGTCAGGCTAAAATGATATTGAATACAGTGCAGCCCTAGTAAAGAGTTCAGGCAAGAGGGGTTGTGTTTGCATCACTGAAAACGTTTTAAAATTGCAAAGTTGCCAACAAGATTCCTTAAATACTCGAAGGCCAGTGTTAAAGCAAATATCCTTCCCCCTGCTGACTCAGACAGCTGTGGATGAGATCAGTTTCCCAAGGTTAGAGGCTCACTGGAGTCTGTGCTGATATGCAGTCAGTATAAACCTGCCTGGTATTCCCTAGCCCCAGACCACGTGTGTGTTGCTTCGTTTCTGAGGTGAAGAGAAAATGCTATAATTAGTTTAGTTGTTTGCAGTGCTATTAGTCATTTAGCATGTCACTTCACAGCAGGCTATTGTTACTGCCCCCGCCCCCCCAGGTTCATCAGAAGGCTGGTGTCTGGCTAAGGTCTGGAGCTGGGCTTTACGAGAGCAGTGTTCTCTTTCCGTGTCCGTTACAATTTCTCCGTATGAGTTAGAGCAAGTAATTTCGTGTGTCTTGCACCTCAGTTTCTTATCAGTAAAATGGGGATAATTACTTTCCCTCAGTCCAGTTTGACTGAACACACTTGAGAGCAAGATCATCCTTAAATGTGCATGTCCTTTCCTCATGGATAACCGAACCTTACTTACCCTCAGCATCATGTATCAGCTACAGGCTGCCCGGTTTTGTCTTTTACTTGCAAAGTGTGGGATCTTACTTGCCCACGTTTTCCTAAGTTGCTTTTTTTTCATCTGAATCATTTCACTCCAGGAACCTTTGCTGGAGACACTGAGAATAACCTAATATTATACTTTGTGGAGGTCATTGCTTTGTATTCTCTATCCCTTTGTCATCTCTTGCTGGTACTCATTAAAAGACTCCCTGTAACACAACCCGTTTCTGATCCAAAGGCTTCTATCTACTCAGGGCTCTCTAAATATGTTTCTTAAGGAATTTTTCTCTATTTTCCTTAAGGAAAATCTGAAGGAGGACAGTCTTGCTGTTAGGACTCTAGCTTCTAATCCTTTTAATTATGAGATGCATATGCTTTTTGGAAGATGAGAAAAAAAGGTGAACATTGTTCTGCAATAACAGGCCCGGCAGAATTTGCATGGTGGAAAAGGACAAAGCAAAATTGCTATGCTGATGAAATGGAAAATCAAGAACCTCTGTGGCCTAAAGGTTTACAGATTTTAAGGACCAATTCTTTTATTGCGTACTCCAGCTAAACTCTGCTGACTTCAATATAGTTTTCTTCTACGCTGGACTCAAGTGAGAAAGAGGAGAATCAGTTCTGGCAAAACAATAGACCACGAAGATCAAATGGAATTTCCCACTGAAAAATACATCTCTTGTGAAAGATGTCCAGTCATAACCAGGTGTTCAAAAGCAACGCAGACTGTTTGATTTAAAAAAAAAAAAAAAGTATCTTGGTTAGGAAGAAACGTCAGATTTCATTTCGTGAATGAAGACTGAAGTATGGGGATGGTGCCTGCAGCCTTAGCTGTGCAGCTTCCCTCAGCACTGATGGAAGATGAATGGCAGAGACCCAGGACACGGAGCCACGTCTAGATTCCCTCCGCTTTTACATCACTACAAGGCAAAACTGCACTTACTGAAAACCCTGCAACCATCACATGGGTTCAGTTTCTAAAACTGCTGTTATACTTGCAAAATTATCGGCAGCTACAGGACAGGACAAAACCGGTTTTTATTGGAGCTGGAAGCAAGGGAGATGGGGAGAAAGGAGCACAGCTATGACAGAGAATCTCAGAGCATGTGTTGGGGCCAAAACAGGATGAGGAGCTAAACAGAAGCTCTTCAAAAACACCAGTCGTCTGCGAACAAGCTTTTCCTGTCTCCGCATAGGATCCACATGCAGGAATCTGAGTGTGCCACAGTCTCTAGAACAGGATCAGCATTCTTCAAGGCCACTACTGTGTTGCTAATTACTTTTAATAAATGCATGCTGTGGAAATCACACTTAATTTATGCCACATAGTTTCTATTATTTTCCTCAGCCACTTCATGTACAAAGAAAAAGCTTATCAATAGTAAATAAATGTGAGCTTGTTTGCAGACTCAATCCCTAAGATAAGCATGAAGGCTTTTCAGGTAATTCCTTAGAAAAGGTTACGGTGTTTGAGGCTGGGTAACTGGAGATTTTATTTCTGTGAGGAGTAGTAACTGCCTTACCCCGTGGTATCAAATATCTTCTCTGTATGCATAGAAATCCTCTATGCAGCTGCGCTAAGACGTTCGTTGAGGTTTCAATCTGCAGTACGTTCTATCTTTCTGTTGGTTAGTTATGGACTTTGCCATATGATAAGACCATATGCTTTCCTTTGCAGGAAACACGTATCTGGGTTATTATTGTTTTCATTTTCATCCCAATATCTTATTGCCAAAAAGACCACATTTCTTCACTTGACTGTAAAAGGTAATGAATTTCAAGGAGGAAAAACTGGAAGTGTTATATTTTTTTGATGCAGAAGCTGTGTTTTCCAAAACATCCTTTCTACTCTTTCTGAAGAGATGCACCCACATTCATGTACAGTTTCTTTCTTAGATTGTGGGGCGAAGCACTGAACCCATCATTCAGCCATAGTGTTCTCTGTCATACTGTGTAAATTATGTACAAAGTTCCAGAGGTATGTGAGCATTTATAACTGCAATATTCTGGAAGTGGCAGAGCGCTGCAGCCAGGCTGGCCAAGCAAATCAGTCAGAAGACATTCAGAGGTATTTGAAGGAAAAACATGGACCCCTTCCTAAAAATATCCTAGTCAAAACGTATTTTGAATTAAGGACAAACACACAAAAAAATAAAGACACTCTTCCCAGAGGTTTCTCTGCCTTGTTTTTTTTTCCGTCCAAGGTACCAAATCCACTCCTTCAAAAAAATAATCAGTTATTCTGAAACCCCCATCCAAAACACTCCACTGTATCATACAGAACTGACAGGTTCGGAGGGGAAAAAGGTGTATTGCAGTATGGTAACAAGTTCTATTGCTCAATAAATTATGGAGCTTTTGTTCTGTACAACCAGCATCAGAAAACCAGCGGAGGTTATACTGGAAAAGAAATGTTTCATTTGCAGAGTCAACGGTTCAGCACACAGGACATTTTTACAACTCTTTCAGGTACCCTCATGCCTTATATAATGATACATCAACCCGAAGTCTGTTGGAAGAAGGAGCCTCAGCCTAGTCTGGCATTGGGGTGTCTAGGAGAGAGCTGCATTAGTAAAGCACTCTAGAGACATATGGAAAGAAATTGTTTATACCTAATTCAGGAGGGATCTGAAGGACCATGGCCTGGATCTGGCTTGGAAAACATCAGCAGCTGGGAAGCAGTATTTTACATGGGATCGACCTTAGGTAACAGAATAACTCCTTGGTGCTCTGTGTATATATGTACAACTTAGCTTACATAATAGGCAGCTTGACTTTTCATTGGTAATCAAATTACCATTAGGGACTTTGATGTCGTCATTGCTGTAGCACCTGGCAAATAGTTTATAGAGTTTTGTTCAGGGAAAGTGAACAAGGTGAAACCCCTGAATTGGTGGCAAGCTGGTATTTTCCATTCCTTTTTAAAAGAGAAGAGGGAAAAAATGGTCTACTATGATCAAAAGTCATCATGATATTTTCCCTGAAGGCAGTAATAAATTTTTGAGATTAAATGGAAGCCCCTCCCCCAACCCTTTTTCTTCCAAGGTTTTAGGAAATCACAAGAAAAACATAATTTTTTTTGCATGGTTTTGTCAGCAACAGGAGTTTTTAGGACAGAATTGAAGCTTTGATTTCACAATGGAGATCATATTTTAAGTCAGCTAGGGCTTTTTTCTTGACACGATGCTTTTAAAGTCACCTGTTATGATCATCCGTTTTGTTTCATTTCTACAGTAATGATGCCACTTCAATTAAAAGTGACTACCCAGAGATTCCTTTAGCAGGGCAGCTATTCCAAACACTGCACCAATTCCATCTGATTAGTGATATAATGATTAAGGCAAACGAATTGATCCCCTTGACAGTTTTCTGGGTTTTGCTACAACTGCCTGTACAAATGCTTCTGTTTCTACAGCATGGGGCTGTCCTCAGCAATGCAAATTACTGATTAAAATGGTCACCTCTCCCACAACAGATGCATTCTTCACCTGAACACAGCTCAAAAATTTAGTAATTTATGCCTCATGATGTTTGTGTTACTTCATGCACTGGAAGGTTTGAAAAATATGGAAAGTAGAGTCCCGTCATATTAAGGAGACGGCTTGATTTTGATTGAATGGCAAGCTTGGGGTTAGCTGCTTTGTGTTGACAGAGAAAGAGTTCAGAAGAAGATATGAAATTCTCTAACAGCTGCTGCTGGCAGTGAAATCCTGACCACAGTTGTTTCTCTCCTGTCCTGAAGCAAGAGGCCTGGTTACTTTGACAGATTTGTGCTGTGCTCTGTTTACACACCATTTCACAGTCCCACAAATGCTCAGCAAGACACAGTTCCTCACTCCCACTCATTCCTTGCCCAGCAGAGCCTCCTTCATGATCTATTTCCGCAAGCTTTCCTTGTGCAGAGCTCCTATTTGACATTTGGAAATGCTGCCCTGTAGTCCTGGAGCTGGAAGGGCTGTGCACCTAATTCTCACTGAAGAAGCAGCGCAAGAGCAGCTGCTGTTTTC
Organism: Phoenicopterus ruber ruber; assembly: GCA_009819775.1. Taxonomy (NCBI): domain Eukaryota; kingdom Metazoa; phylum Chordata; class Aves; order Phoenicopteriformes; family Phoenicopteridae; genus Phoenicopterus; species Phoenicopterus ruber. The sequence goes on along the minus strand of CM020237.1, from coordinate 6,531,170 downwards.
ATTGCAGTGAAATGAAGACACTGTCCTTTCTATTTACTCACCATTTTCAATCTTTACAAAGGCTCTGTCCTGTTACTTGATGGGGAGAGATGCATTTTCCTTGGCACAACCAAAGCAAAAATGGGCCCAAACTGTCGCCTGCGACTCTTATGATTTGGAATCTTGAGACAAGCTGCACAGAGCTTGAGTGGATCTTGTTCAGATGCTTCCTACCTTCTGCCTGGATTTCCCTCGCAGGGAGCTCTGCTCCAAGCCCTCTTACTCACATCACAGGTGCTTTACATCTCGCAGGGCACAGGGAAACCATTCACATTCACTTTCCCTAATTAATGAGATGATAAACAGTCACTGCTTTTTTCATCCTTACCTTGAAATATAGGTTTTGGCTTACACTCTCAGCATATTATCTCTGTGCCAAGGACTATCTGTATGTTGTTGTTAGTAGGCCCATCACTTAAAAATCTTTGTCCCCAATGAATCGCATACTTGACAGAAACTGTGTTCTCCAAAGGCTGTTCTCATGAAATGAATGGGTTATGTTGATTCTTGCAAACCACCGTTCATTTTCTCCCAGCTGGTCTTAGCAGTCAAACAGCACCAGGTGACAATTTTTACTCTTCCTTGAGACTTTAGAAAAGCTGTGAACTAATGGCACTCTTTGGTGTTAGGCACAGGTGACATCTCTCTTGTCCTTCATGGAATGACTTACTAGTGTTTTCTTCCCCCCGCCACCTCTGTAGTTCTAGAGGAGCTAGAGCTTTTTGTGTCTGTCATGGACCAACATGGTTAAAGATTTTTTCAGAGTAACTGTTGAGGTAAACAATCTAGATAATCTCTGACTGCACTGTTATTGGGAAACAAATTCTCCATGATGGTTTTGTGTAATGCAAAGCATCAAACTGTTTAATTCCCATCCTTGACAAATGTGAATTACACTCTGCACAGTAGCTGAAAGTTAGTTAAAGCTACTATTGGAAATAATCAGACACCTTCAAATCTGTTATCCTCCCCAGTGCGATGTAAACAACGGTACCAGTCACAAAAATACCACCCTGGTGATAGAAACGCTTTCAGCTCTCACTCCTCCCAGTTCCGTCATCTCTAATTCAAGATGTTAGGAAAGCTACGGACACCTTCCCTTCCCAGCTTTTCTGGAACATTTTATACTTTCTAAAATCCTTTTATTCTTCTGAAGATATGACTAGCCTCAGATAATGAAATGCATTATTAAACATTATTAAATGTATTCATCAACTACATTTATTGAACTACGGCAGTAGACAATATAGATGTTTTTAGCAGCTCCAGAATATTTAAGAAGATTCTTTAGGTGGAGGTTTAGGTTCTCGGGATGTACAATGCTGTAGATGACTGTAGATGTGCTTGGTCAAAGAAACATATGGCCCTCATTTAAAATGATGATGTTATGCTTATTTGCAGTCGCTGACTGCCTGGTTGTCAAGTCTGCTGCAAGTGCAGGGGGATCCAGACAGGCAGCAGGAGATTAGTTGGAGTCTGATGAGCCTCGAAAATACTCCAAAGTGACACTAACCGGTGTTGCCAATGTGAATGACATGACATGACATCTCATGCCAGCCAGCCAGCAGCTGGTTATGTTGGTGATATGTTAATGCTGACTGGTATTTGGGGAGGGAAGGAGTCTCAGCTGCTCTTCCGTTGGAATGCAGGGCTGAAGGATGTTTGAGGGACTGATCATGAGCAATATTCTGCAGCAAGGCCACTTGTTCAGGTAAAGACACCTGATGTCTCTGTAAAAAGAGGATGCTGGCTAGAAGAAGAGACACAGACTGGGAGCTGGAAAAAGAGAGATGGGGGAAAGTTGCAGCAATGGAAACAAGGAGATGGTATTCGAGGGTAGGATCACGCTGAATTTGCCCCCAAGGGTGGCAATGCTGAAGATTCTTGCCTATGTGGGTCACGTAGATGTGCAATAGTTGGATGTGTGTCCTTTCTGAAAATCAAAGGCTGATGCTGATTAACCATGAGAACAATCTGAACTATGTTCAGGTTAATCCCACTCCGTATTTACAAGTGTGAAAGTTTAATGAATAGAGGGAGAAGGTACAGGACTGCCATTTTGTTCAGTGTTTACGGCCTTCCCCCATTGCTGTCAGGGCTCCTTTGATGAAGAAGAGAACCACCAGCAGCTATAAAAGTTGTGAAAGCTTGGACTTCTTCCTTCTGCCACCCCCTCCCACTTGCCAAAACCCACTGCCTTTAGCTTTCTTAAAGAATGTTGCTATTTTCCGTATCTTTTTGCTTCCTGCTAAAATCCACATGACTGTCTTTCTGGATTATCACCAGGACATGCAATCCAAATCCTTCCTGCTCCACAGATGGAGAGGGAAACCTACAGCCAGAAGACGTGTAAGGATGGCTTAGTTTCCCACAAATGTTGGTGCTTTTTTACACAAGTTTGCAGAGTTGATGCCTTCGCTGCTGTATGTTCAGCATATTAATTCAGTTCATATTCCCTGGGCCTGGTGGAGAACTCTCTGGCAAGGTAACCTGTGCTTTTGTCCCTTTGATAAATGGTGTACCATTTTTAGAGTATGTTCTTGATATCCCTTTCATGGCCCAAAGCAACCAACCCATATCTTTTTAATATCTAGGGTGAACTCCTCTCAGGGTTGAACATCCCCAGTCACAACATTTTCTCGTTCATCAGTTTCAGTTTTTGCTCTACCTGGAAATGACATCCTAATATTTGCACCTATGCCTTGCTGTCTGTGCTGCTAAGTTCCTTACTTATATTGGTTACTTTATCACAAATGACAACTCTGTGGATGAAGTGAAGCCATCAGGCAGTGCTGGGACAAAGGTTGCATGAAGCTGTGAGCCCTGTGGCTCACAGCTCATGGTTTGCACGTTGGGATAGCCAAGCAGATTTTCAGTTTTAGCTTCTTTAGAGATTATCTGGGTCTGGAACAACTTTCATTAGTTTCTGTAAAATTCTGAGTCAGTGAATGATGTTTTCCACACATACTGGATGGCTGTATTACAAATAGACCAGTGAACTCTCCTTTAATCTAAAAGAAGAATGTGCATGGCATCTTGGTGTCTGGGGTAGTAGCTGATTTTTCTATTGTTTTCAAAACTAACTGGAACCTTGTAAAATGTCCTCTTCCCTTTAGGTCTTTCCTTTGTGAATGTTATACTGGGAAGGAGAATTTTTAACGGCATGTCTGAGTTCTAAATCCCTGTGTTTAAATAGCACCCTGCTCAATAGTTCTGATTTCCCGTTCAAAAGTGAGAGGGTAACACTCCTTATACAGTAAACACAGAGGACAAGGTCGAATTTAGGTTATCTGTATATGGCCTCAAGGATATCCCAAGTGTGGGATCTTGGTGGTACGCTGTACATTCTCTACACCTAAGTGTTTTTAAACCACTGGGTATCTGTCATGACCACCCGTCATGACTCTTTCCAGAGCTCAGCTTTATAGAAGGACTTTGGAAAGAATGCATTTTGAATCACTTGGCCGTTTGCTTCTGCTAGTATGACTTGCTAGCTCAGTGAAACCCCGGAGCCACTCACATACAACAAAACTCCTCTTTATCCTGAGAGGGATCGTCTGTGCCAGCTCATCCATCCACTTATTGCCAGAAACATCATCTGACTCATGAGCAACTACTGCAAAACAAAGCAATGAACCAATTCTTGACTGCAAATCAGAAACTGGGACACTTCCCACAAATGTTACAACTCTTTGCAAGGGCTATCTTCACATGTAAGCACTGTATTATTTCATGCCTGCTCTCAGGATGGTATCTGCTCTGCAATTGTGCCATTCCAAAAAGACGTCCAACATCACTTCCCTTAAGGACCAGTGAGATCTCTGGCAGGTTGAATTCAGGCTACTTACATGGGAAACATGTAACGCGTGGAGTTAGTTCTTGCGAGCACTTTGATTCTGGACTGATCCTGAAATCAGCTACCTGAGGTCCAGGTCAACTCAGCCTTCATGATTAACTTTTATTTATGAATTGAGAAAACTGGTTAAAACCAGAAACTTGGCAGCAATGGGGCAAAAGAAATATCTCAAACTGAAAAGACGAGAACTGGAGTGTAAGTGGAGCGTAAGTTATAAAGACGATATCTTTCTCTTGCAATTGCATGTGTTATTTATTCCAAAGTTTTCCCTGCAATTGAACTAGGTGGAAAGAGAACAAGTTCTAACCGGGCACTTGTGTCACAGAAACAGTCTCTTCTGGTGCAATACTCACTCGGCCATCTGTGAAATTAAGAGCATTAGAGATATTCTCACTGGAGCTCCCTGACTCTTCCTAAGCTTAGAGGAATGCTGAGGTGGGAAATATTTCTTCCCGGAGTCTGTTGATTGAATCCATGTGAAAATCTCTACCTGACAATTAGGCTCACATGCCTGAACTGGAGCACAGTTCCCCAGCGAGTTGCTGCTCTGGAAATTTAACTCTTGGAAGAAGTGTTTGCTCTTTTCTTGGAGGCACCCTTCTTTCAAATATTCTGGATAAAATAAAACCTGTGCATTAATTGCTGATGGAAGATGAGAGACAGGAGAAGACCAGAGATAAAGATTGCATTCACCGTGGGTTACTCTTACTGTGTCATTTCACTGGAGGTCACATGTAAGAGACGGACATGGACTGTGCTCTTGCCGGTGCCAGGTGAGAAATGGATACGTATGCTTGAACTGCAGGCAATTTGCACTTGGATGGCTCTCTGAATGACGGCTGGGCCCATCCAAGTCTCCAAGCAATACGAAAACAAGTAAATGTCTCTTTGAGGCAATGAGAGGATTTGCCACGAAACTGTTTGAGTGAGATGAATCCACAGGACTAGGAAACCTGGCGATATTCTGTGATTGAGAGAAGAGGGTGCTTCTTCAGCAAAGAAACACCCCGAAAGATTGGCCAGGAGATAAATGCCAACAGTCTCCGAGAGATCAAAACCTCTTAGCCTCATGCATAGGGGAAAGAAAGCTTCCATGTCACACATAGTTACAAGTCACAACTCCCAAGGCAAAAGCAACTTTCTCTGCTCACAGACAGGATGGTCTTCCACAACAGCTATGCAGGTGTTGTTCACTCATTGTCATTTACCAGCCTTGGGCTACGGCTGCAACCCATTTACAAAGTCTAAACCTGTTCAGAAGATGTGAATGGCGCTCAGATCCACAGCTTTCAAGAAAATGAAAAGACAATATTTGGTACAGACCTAGTAAGAGACTTGGTTTGGATCCTCTGCTTTGGATAACAAAGAGAGCCCTGGGATGTACACTTGAGCCTGTGGCAAAGAGATTTTAATCTCCTAAAAGTAAAGGCTGTAGCATCATACGGTGCTAGTCTCTTATCTCAGAATTATTCCATGGAAGCCAATAGGACAGGAACCACTAGCTGGCTGAAAATTCAGAATGAGACCTTAAAAGAAGTTTACCTGTCCTCAACAAGAAAACTACTTTTGCAGCTCCAGTTCTCTTTAACCTTTGCCTTGCTCTCTATCCTAACCATACGCTTGAATATACAACGATCAGCCACAAATGCCTGCAAATCCAGAAGCTGGTCTTGGGAGGAACTAGCCCCAGTCTTCAGCTTATCTCTTATTTCATGGGGGACTTGGTTCCTCAGCTACTCTTCCTACAATCCCTGTCTCAGTTCTCACCCTTTGTTTTTAACTTAAACGCTTCTGCCTCAGAGTAATCCTTTTTATTGTAGCCCTGTTTCAGTTGCTTTTTTTCCTCTTGAGATTCCATAATGTTGTGTTTATTTAAGGAAAATGGGATGGATTTTCAGCTGATGTAGACTGGGTGAACTGTAGCAATATCGGCAGAGCTGTGATGATTTACGCTGTCTCAGTTCTGACCAAACATGAGTAGCTACAATAACTTACTGTTTCATCTCTGCTAGAGTGGTTTGTGGCCATTGCTTTGCATCCCTTGCTTTTGTAAGGAAGAGAATGTGCTTTCAGCTAGTTACACTTTGGTTCAATTTTGATAGCATGACTGATGTGTAATGGAGACATGCAGAGGTGAATCACACCACAGCTATTTTGGCCTGAAAACTGATCCTTGTGGTGAGACACACTCACTGACACTGGGGGAGTCATCAGCAGGTGGTTTGGGCCTCTGCGGGACCAGGCTGGTAGTATTCAAGAGAGACTACGATCTTTATACGAGCAACCATTTCCATGCAGTTTTAGAGGAAACAATCCTCCTCTTTCCAGTTTCAAGTCTTGCCCACAGGGAAGGTGACATTCAAGCCTCTTTGGGAAGCATTAGGAGGGAGTTGTATGTCTGGAAAAGGGGGAGCTCTGATCCTGGCCTCCTGCTGCCCCCTGATTTCTCAGTCCCATTTCTTTGACCTTGAGATATGGCCATTTCAAAGCTAAGCCTAGTCTCTTTACCAAGTCGTCTGTTAAATATTGGGGAAATGTTCAAAGTGAACAACGTATTTATCCTTTCAAAGCAAATGATAGGTTTGTTTCAAACCAAGCCCCGTTCTGCTGTGATTTATTCTTGTAGTCTATATCTCTCTTTCCTTTTTTAAAGTCTTATTGAATGCAGGTGATGTATTTTTGACACGATTGATTTTGACCTGAATGTGCCTGAGCTAAATGAATCAAGCTTGCCAATTTCCCCTGCCTGTGACTAAAGAACAGCCAAGTTGATAAGGGCATTCTTCTTTCAATTGAAATGTTATAGCAATAGCCCTTGTTTTCCAGCTGAGGGGTCATCTGCATTGTATCAAACTGCACTCTGTGAAATGGTGGAAATTTCATAGAGCAAAACTAGGGGTGTTGTATTTCCTTTGGATTCAGTTTTCACCTGTTCTAAGGCAGTGTAGTTCAGGCTAAAAAAGAAAGTCAAGTGGATTGATCCTGGCTACTTTCACCCCTTATGACTGTCGCTCTGAGCTTCTAGGAGACAGGCTGCTTATTAATATTTCCATCTGACTCTGGAGGCACGAGCTTTTTTGTGAGAAATTCTGTTGTCTTGCAACACTTTCACCTTCATATTGCAACCTACAGAGGCTCAATTAAACAACTCAACTTACTGTTGCTTCTCCGAGCTCAGATCCTTGGGGATTTTGTTTCCTGGCAAAAACGGCTGCGCCTTGGAAATGCAAGGTTCCCAGATTAAGAGTAGGTGCCTAGGACACAATCGGTGCTGTTTGCTCAGTTTTTAAGCCGAAGGAGGGAAATGTTTTTTGATCCGTACTGGTATTGAGCAACATGAGAACTGTAAGTACTCTCCTACGTATGGCCCAAATCTTTGCTAATGGGAGGAAGAGGTGTTTGGCATCTGTGTCCCTCGGGCTAACGCAGAAGTGAAGACTGCCTTCCTCCCTAGGCTTTCGACTGACCTGTTCTTCCCACCTCATTGCTGATAAAGATCCCACTAGGGCTGAGATTTTTCCCATTTCCTTGCTGATGAAGACGTATCAGAATTGCAGTGTGCCTGGTTATAATATAGGTTTGTGGATTTTTCATTTCCCAGCTGCTCCCTACTTTTCTTCCACTTTTTGCCTCTTCTTCAAGTATCTGAGTCACTCCTTCTCTCCCAGTAGCTCTTATAGGTGATGCAGAGGACGTAAAGGAGCAGATCTGCTCTTGGATCTTATTACTCCTTGCTTGTTGTTTTACTTCTGTGCAAATACTTAATTTATGTGTCAGCTCCCAATACCACTTCGTTCAGTCTAGTCTGCTCTGCAGTGTGAACATTAAGCTGCTTGCCTCTCCATCCTTTGACTTGACTGCGCAAAGAAAACCAACACTATGTTTCTAGAGAAGTTTATCAAGCAATTATAAACTGAGGTTCCCAGAGATGAGGTTTTTGCAGAAAAACAGCTTCTGGAGCCAGCCACTGGAGGGAGCTACTGGAAGGAGGCTGGACTTGGCCAATACCAGTTAAAATGCAACTCAAGATCCCTTGCGACTCATAGTCGCTGCTTTCTGCAAACAGGCAGGTCCACGAGTTGAGAAGGGATATAAGTATGCAAGGAGTGAAAATCTTAAAACCTGTAGGTTTCTCATACAGAAAGCCCAGGTAATGAAAATCATCTTGTCAGAGTCCTAAGGATGAAAACCAACTCAGATCTAGTTCAATCATAGTATTTGCTCCTAGTATGGAAACACACAGTGGCTTTGACAAAGCCAAGGTGAAGAAAGAGGTGGTAAGCATTCAGGTAAAGAAGTAGTGTAAAGCAAGTGAAGACTGAGTGTTAGTGGCAAGAGGAAACTGTTTGGAGAAACTGTGTCAGCAAGGTGCCAGATATGCCCCTGCATGGACTGTCTATTCCAGAATAAAGTAAACGCTGCTTTGTGATCAGAAACAGGTGCCCAAATACACTACTAGCCAAAACGAGTTCTTTTTCCAGGGGGAACTGTATTTTTTTTTCCTCATCATTCTGAAAAATTCTCCTATTTCACTTCTGAGTTCATTGAGTGAAATTCCATCCTGTGCAGACAGAGACGGAAGTCTGCAGGACAGGTGTCACCATTCTCCAGGTCTGCCGAGGTTGTAATATTCTTTGGAAATTCTGAAATATTTTGACAAAATGTGTGCGAACAGTATGGTGTGGGTGCTGGTGTGAAGCTAAGGCTGGAAGAAACGTCCACAGTCTGTGGACAATAATAAAGATCTGAGGGTTTGTGAGGAAGTATGTTCCTACCAGTTCTTGCAGTCATTGTCCCTCTGTGTTCTGGCAATCCGGATGGCAGAGGTGAGAACAGACCTTTCTCAAAGGCAGCCCTTTGCAAGCAACAGCTCTGCTCAGTCCTTGTCTTCTTGATCCCTGCAGTTGTTCAGCAGGAGCAGCATTAAAACAGCAGCAATCTGGAGTCACAGCAGGGGTGTTGCAGTGGCTCAGCCCCAGGAGGATAATACTGAAGAGGCTCTCTGCACATGCTGCCGCTCAGCCCACAATGAAGGGCCTTACATTACCCTCAAGGAAACCTCTGCTCCCAGACCTGGCCTGTGCTCAGAAAAGACAATCCTGTACGGAGGGAGAGCTATTGGAGATGCAGATGCTTAAGGAAGAATATAGGAATAGGGCAAGAAACTAGAGCTTCCCCCCAGTATTTCCGCATTTCTCTCAGCTTCCAGTGATCTGTGGTTTAAAGACATCCAGATGTGGGATCTTTGTACTTTACAGTTCTTGATGGATTTTATACAAATTCCATGACAAGGAATTAATTTATTAAAATAATTTAAGGCAAATGACAAACACAGCCAAAGAATATGTCATGGTGTAAGGACCAGGGAAGGACTTGGCTCCTAGACATGTGCATGGATGCTTTGGCTTATGAGGAATACTCATTGGAAAATCAAGGAAATTGCACAGTTGTTGTCATCTTCATCTTGTTTTGGGTTACCTATTTTGACACAAAGGCATAGCTGAGTGGACAGCACTAAGGAAAAGAAATAGATCTGAGGACTTCATTTTGGATTTCTCTAACCCTTTCCTGTTCAAAGAGAGTAGGAGAGGAATTTGTGACAAGATATGTTTTCTGAATGACATTTTCAACAAAAACAGCAAGAGAGAGTGTGAGGAAAAAACCCACAAGCTGAAGTTGTGGCAACTTTTTATGACATTTACAAGCTGTCAATACATACCTACTTCACACGTGCTGCTGAAGGACTTGCGAGAGGCTGTGAGCTGCCATTGGTCCTAGTTGGGGATTTTTGTTTTGCTGCACTTTCGAATCTTGGATGTTAAAGCATCAGAGCACTGGCTCTGCATACAGAAACTGAGAAGGACTTAGAAGGGACGTCTTGAGATCATTTACTGCAAACCCTGCTCATGCAGGGACAGATAGAATAGGTTGCCCAGGACTGTGTCTAGCTGGGTTTTGAATACCATGGATGGAGTCTCCACAATCTCTCTGGGCAACCTGGTCCAGGGTTCAATCACCACCCGCACTGTAAAAATTAAAAAAAAAAAAAAGCTTTCTTCGTGTTCAGACAGGATTCCCTGTGTTCCAGTTTGTGCCCATTGCCTTTTGTTCTGTTACTGGGCATCACTGAGGAAAGCCTGGCTTCCTTCTTGATTCCCTCCTATCAGATACTTATCCACATTGATTAACATTCCCCTGAGTCTTCTCTTTCCCAGGCTAAACAGTCTCAGCGTCTCCTCATACAAAAGATTCTCCAGTCCCTTCACCATCTTTGTGGCCCTTTGCTGAACCCACTCCAGCACAATTTTTTGTACTCAGGAGCCCAGAATTGGACACAGCACTCCAAATGTGACCTCACTAGTGCACGATAAACAATACCTCTTTAAAAGAGTTTATAAGGGGTTAATGATCCATAATAGTTTTAAGGGAAGGCTATTCAGTTCTTCATAGTGTCAACAGATGATATAAAGAGAAACTAGAACACAGGGGAACATGGGGAGCAATAGGAGGAGATACAAGGATGTAATTTTGCAAAAGGAAGGGGCCTTCTCTCAAGCACATGCAGCTCTCTGGAGCAGGTTAGGGCAGTCACTGCTGGTGAGCAGTATGTTCCACAGCTGAGCAGCACCTCATCCATGTCCCCCACCTGCCACGCTCTCCCAGAAGGTGCTTTCATCTTTGCCCGGGATCCTGGAGGTGCATTTGTACCAACAGTAGTAATAATAGTGGCCCAAGTTACTGACTTGTACCTTATTCTGAGGAAAGTCATCCACAGCAATGCAACTGTATTCTCCACTCCGTTGTTTCTCAGCCAGGGTATTTTGTATTTCTGGAAAGTCTCTGCTTCCGATTTCAGATGCTGCTACTGAAGCCCAGTCAGATGAATTTATGTGGAGTGAGACAGAGATGTTAAAGTGTAAATGCAGGTCAAAAGCACAAATGCTTCTTTAACGTCCTTTCACTTCTGTGCTGCGCCCTGCTGCCTTGAAACTGACCCAGCCCTGGGTTTTATTTTGCAAAACCAAACCCCGGAAGGCATGGCTTTGCACACGTTTTAAAAGGCAGCACTCATTTTTGCCTCTTCTGGCTGTATCCACTACCAGGAAATTTCTCTTTCTCCCTTTCCATATAACTCCTCTCCTTGAGCTGGAGATGAGCCCCTGCAGGGATTCAATATTGCTCTAGCCATAAATAAAATCTTTCAAGGAGAACAAAGGCAGCCGTATGGGGTGGAAGAGCAGGCCAGGCGAGGCTAAATGACAGGCTGGACAACAGGGCAGATGCAGCTACATCTGGCGAGTGGCTGGACAGCTCAGGGTGGGCCCCGTGGGGCTGGTAGAGGGACACCTGGCTCAGGGAAGGGCTGCCCAGTATTGATTTCACACCAGGGATGCACAGATGCACATTTGCTTAAACTAATTAACAGGGTAGAAGCTACCTCCTCATCTGACTTTGCTGATGACTGGCACAAGCTCATTTTTGTATCGGTTTATTAGCTCTGATAGCTGATCTTATCTAATTGAATTATCTCCTAATGACGACTGCACTTTGTATATGCATTAGGAAAAAAGCAACTAGAAACCCCATGTCACTTAGCTTTTCTCCAAGGAAAAAAGGAAAAAGCTTGGTCTGTTTCTATTAACTTTGGCAACGTGTTACTAGGGAATTGGAGGGCCCAGGTTGAGGATAAATGACATGGAGAAAGGATTAATGGGAATTCAGGCCAGGATGCAAGAGCCAATTCAGACCGAGAGCTGAGTTATCTTCTCAAGTGGATGAAGAAAGGAATGACTGAGAAATGGTGACAATAACAACAATAGACGTAAAGAAACATAAAACCCCAAGATCCACAGCGGGGAACTGTCTGGACAGATGTGTGGCTGTACTGTGCTCAGTGAGGAAGTGGTACTGCAGCCCAGTGGAGCAGTGTTCTGGCAGATGATGCTCCAAGCTGGCTGCAGACTGGAAAAGGATAGACCTCAAACCTGGCTTGAAAAGAAGAGCAAGAACTGAGGCAGAAACAAAGTTCAAAACCTGTGCTGTCTTATTTAATGTGTGTGTGCAAGGGCATTTCTCCAAAGCATTGCAGTTTGTTCTCTAGTATGCTTCTGCAAAAAGTAACATGTAGCTGCAAGGCTAGGAGGATACTAGTTTGAAACTGGAGTGATCAGTCTGGTGGCAAATGTTCATCTAAGTCGGACCTTTAGACAAATTTCTCTTTGATTTCTAAGGTTCTTAGGTGTGTGGATATGTTTGGACTTGAAGGTTGAACTGCTGAGAAGTGACAAAACATGATGTGACAGTTCATGACAGGAGGGAGAGGAGGAAACAGAGGTGATAAGAAAGCCGTGTGAGAACAAACACTGCAGTATTGTCAGGCTGGGACCATGCCAGTTCCCATACCGAATGGGAAATAACTGTCAGGACTAAAAAAACCCACAACACCAAAACCCCATAAATAAATTCTCCATCTGACTTTCAAGTAAACCCTGAGGATTTCACTGAATTCCTACCTGGAGCACCTAATGCCAGGGAAGCACTGACTGTGACTGAGAACTCAGACATCAGTTTGCTTTAGGAAGGGTACACCACCATCCTAACAAAAGTACAGAGCACAGTGACTGCAGCTTGCAGGAACGTAACTCGTGGAGGCTGGAGGGGGTGGGACACCCATGAAACAGAGGGCCCTATTCCCCTGCTTCTGGGGGTTGGGAGGTCTGTGCTCTCAGGGGTTATGTGGCATTGCTGTAGCATTACTCCCTGTACATCTCAGTTCCTCAGCTGAAAAAGCAGAGATAGCAGCACTTCTTTCCACCTGGTCTTACTTGATTTTCCTAATTGCATGCTATGTTCTTTTAGGAGCAGAGGCTGTCTCTTATTATGTAAACGCACAGCACCCAGCACAGTTTGAATTTTCTGTGGTAACAGAACAGAGGTTTTGGTCTATACCTATCTAAGGAAATGTCAGCTTTCCTGATTTCTTTTAAGGTTTCCCAAATGATGCTTGGGCGCTAACATATTATGCAGTTGCTGAGTCATGCCAGAAAACAAAAAAAGAGAGAGGGAAGGAGACCAGGGAAGAGAAAACAAAGACATTTCCTGGGGATATTGTAGCTGCTTTTCTGTGGCTGTTTGGACCATCCTATAAAATTATTCAGAGAATGAAATCCTTGACATCAAATTCATCAATATCTTTAAAAAACCCACTAGAAGGGATTGTATTATTTCTCGTTAACATTTTTATTTCCATTCTGGTACCCTTCCTGGTTTCCCTTCCTGCCTTCTCCTATTCATACTATGGCATTTTTTCTGCAATGTGGCAGGTAGGGGAATGAAGAATTTTTCTTTACTCAGCACAGCTCTCTGCATCAAGCATTTAGCACAGAGCATGCAGCGTCTTCGCAAGACCTTCCCGCACCCCAGGACAGGTAGTCTGGAGCAGTGGTACTCTTATTTGCATGGGGCTATACTTCCATTTGCTGTCTGAGTCCCTGCAGACCCCAGCGCAGCCTGGCCCCAGCATTGCTATAGAAACAAGAAGGCGCAAGAGATGTGCTGGAATCCCTGTTTCTGACTGAAAATAGCTCCTACCTACCCGGCATGCTGGAGCCTTTAACAGCCTGACCTTTCCACCAGAGCCTCCTGTGCTTTGTAGTGGAGGCACAATTAGCCCTCATTTGGCCCCGTTAAGGCTCCCTTCTGCAGCCAGCCATCGTGCTGCCAGCTGGATTCCCGAGATGGCTGCTGGGAGGGGTGGTAAATGAGGAGAGCATGCTGGACCATATCCCAAGAGATACTGTCCTCCCTCCCACTTGCTGAGCGCCTCTGACCTCAACGCAGGCATGGCAAAGATATGTCTCAGCCTGAGGATATCAGAGGGCAGAAAAAGGGACCAATCCCAAGTATGAGTTGTTCGCTGCACCCCTCCCCAGTAACTGGATGGGAGCGATCGCACCTCCCCTTAAGGTGCCTGGATATGCCTGTGTGTCTGCATACATTGGACTGGTAACACCGCAGACCTTGCAGCAGAGAGCTGGCCCTTCTCAGGCCTCTAGGCTTGTCGACTGAATGCCGCTGGGCTCACGCTGCTGCCCATGGCCATGGCATTAGGCATCACCCAAATGTAATAGCAGCATCCCTGCCGGACACTCCGTAGCCAAAAGGAAAGAGGGCCATCATTGAAACCTCTGGGGAAATAGCCCTTTGAAGGAAACCTATGACTCCTGGGCCTTGGCAGGATTCAGATCTCCCACGATTTGGATTGTGGGTCTCTGGGAATTGCAGCACTGTACCATTAGTAAAAAATACCTTGGTGTTTCTGAGGCATATGTCAGACAACTGTGGGATCTGAGAGAGCCCTGTGCTAGTTTGCATTCCTAGGACAGCCTGAGTCATGGAACCTGTGAGACAGAGCCACATCATGTGTCCCACCAGGGGCTTTCCTTTGGTCCAAATCAGGATGACAAGCTCAGACTCTAAGAAAAGAGAGACAGAACTTCATCATTGCATCTTGTCCATTTACCAGCTGCTGCCTTCCATGATGGGTGGGACTGGCACCATGAGAGCCCTTTTTCTCCCACACTTCCACTGCGGAGATACATCTCTCCAAAACACACTTTCCTCTCTGTTGCGTCAGAGACTTCTCTCAGTGCTGTCATGCTTCTCTCAAACTCTTCCAGCTTCTCTTAAAGAGCACCTGGATCCCTGCTTTTGCATCAGCCACCCTCATCGCTCCTCCATCCCCATAGCACCTCTGGTGTCCCCAGGCACAGCCCTGCACTGCCTCAAAACCTGCTTCCCTGGATGGCCCGGGCCAGCTGGGAGGCGAGTGCCTTGTATAGTAGCGACAGCAGCAGCGTCGGCAGTCCAGGTTTAAATGTCTTCCTGAAGCTGAGAGCTAAGGAAGATTTGGAGAAATTATTTATAAACAGCCACCAGATTTAAGTCTGATACACCATAAAGCTGGTTTTTCTTTTCCTCTGGCTTTCAGAATCAGATGGATTTCTTCATCTATCAGCTAAGAGAGAGAGGAATATTCTTGCCTGCCTCCAGTGTAATTCCTTTAGGGCCCAGTAATGTCATCCCTCACAGGACTGCTTTCTCTTCCATGCCTTGGAAAGGAGAGGCAGGCAGGCACCGACACACAGACAGACAGTGTGTTTACAGAAATCTTGCTGCTTGAAGAAGTCACATTGAACCTTTCATTAAAAGGAGATGACCTCTGTTTTGACATAATGTTGCCCCTTTAAAATTATTCAATTTTTCTCAATGATAAGTCAATCTCTTTGGGCTATAGGGATGCTCTTTTTTTTTTTTTTTTACTGAAAGAGCTGGAAAATCACTGCAAGTTTTTTTTCTAAAAGAGAGTTAATTTAAAAGCTTCTCAGCAGTGGAGACAAAAAATACTTTCCCTGTCTTGCCCGGTTCCCATTGCAATAGTCTGCAAGTGGACAATGCTCAGGGAGCCACAGCAAATCACCACACCAATCACAGCATTAATCAGTAACTGACAGTAAAAACAGGCTAGTGTTTATGACAGGCTTTTTTCTGTGAACAGAGCTTTGACTTGTTATCTCCTGAAAATCCTCACTGCCAAATCCTGCCCTGTGTATTGTGAATGCTACCTTCTTTCTAAGCCAAATATTCACTGGACATGTTAGAGCAAGTTGATGAGGGCTAATGAGGCTGGGCTGATTTATTGAAATCAGCTTGCTTGTTTTTTCTCTCTCTAGGGCTGCCGTAAACAAGGGGTAAACGCACTGATGTCACTGGCGTGAATCTGATGTAAAGCCAGGGAAAGAAGTGGCAAGCATGCACTGTTTAATCAGACGCTCTGGCTGCAGATCTGCTTGGTATCCCCTATTCATTTCGCTTGTCTCAAAATAGGAATTGCCAGTACTTTGCTAAATGCAGTGGAAATTCCTTTTCTTCCAGTGCTGGGGCTGTAAAATCTCCTTCAGCTTCCTCTGTTACACTGCTTCTGAAACATCCCCCCAAATGCTCCTGGAAGAAGTGCATCAGCAAGCGCTCCCCCTCTCCAGCAGCAACCGTGAGCTACAGGGACCATTTCTCTTCTTTCTCTCCACAGTGGAGATTTCCTAGGCTGCTGCCCAGAGCCCTGTGCCTTCTCGTACTGTTGCTGCTTTGCCCAAGGTCCGTAAGCACTCCCAGTTGGACCAGGGGTTGAATCCTCCACTTTGCAGTCCCTCTCTTAGGCTTCCAGCCAGAACCTTAAGGAAGTAAAAATGGGGTTTGCAGCTACAGCTATTTGAAGTGCCTCCAAGTTGGCTGGCTGGTGGCTTCTATAATTTATATTGCATGTGCAGCAGTAGACCTCCTGGGAATCTTATGACTTTAAGTCCCTGACGGAGCCATTCTGATACATGCTCTGTGTAGGTGTTTTCTTTCACCACTTAATCTGCAAATGGTTGATCTCTTGTTCATATTTCAGCCAAAGTGTGATACAGCTGGACCTAGACAGACAGGGTCATCTTGGTGACTCAGTCCAGCAGAAACAGAAATGCATTATAAATTCTCTACTGCTTGGTATTGCAGCCGTCTTTACAGTGTGCGTGTTTGGTACGTTGCACAACAGGAATCTGTCTCTATTTTTGGCTTTCAAGGTCTTTGGTAATATAAATAAATCATCTCATAAAATAAATAAAAAAAAAAGATAGAGAAGGAGTTTTCCTATAATGAAGGCTCCAGTGGAATACTTCACCCTGAAACCTGCTCACTGCCAGTCTGTGGCAGCCATCACAAAATTTCAATGGGAAAACAAATGATTTCTATTGGATCAGCACATCCATCATTAAAAAGTGGCACTAAAATGCTGGATTTCCAAATTAGTTGCTTAAAGAGCCTTACAAAGCACTTAGATTGGAAGCAATTCAGAGGAGGTAACAGCTTCTTTTATGTGTCTCTGAAGTGCCATGTACACTCCCGGTGGCATATAAATAATAAATAAGTATGCATATGCAGAAATACAGAGAGCCTTAATCACAAAACATGTATGCGTATTTGCAGTACAGTATAGGGGGTCCATTCTTCAAAACCTGCTCCAAAGCTGCAGCATGAAAAGTGAGCATTGGGGGTTTTATAGCCGTTACTCCTCTTGGGGTTTTTAAACACTGCCTTGTCTCCCATCTCCTTGCCATCTGAGCCAAGACCTGCTTCTGACGTCTCCTGATGTGACATCCTTCCAATTGTAAAACAGTGAGCAAGCATTGCATCTCTTGTGCCTATGCCCACACAAATCATTGTTTAGAGTCCTTTATAACAGAAATAGCACCAATATCTGCCCTACCTGGATCATAAGCCTATAGCACAGACTTTCATCAAACTTTCAACCCCAAAGCTTTTAACTCTGCCAAGGCCCAGGCTGTGTCATTCTGGGCGAAAAGAGGAAGTGCAGCTGCCTGTGGTGGCAGTTTGCTATGCCCTGTATACCATCCACAAGAGGGATGAAGCAACCCCACAGTCTTGAGAAGGGGTGGTTGTCTACCCTCTTTCTCTTCTTCATACATGTTCTTCCTCTCAAAGCTGCCATTACCTCTTGTTCCACCATTGTCCCTGAGACCAAACTGCATTGTCAGTAAAAATTGCTTTAATAAATAATATTGTGGGCAACCTAATTTTTGTGCTTTCCAAATAATGGAGATTGGAACTTCACAAAAAAGAAGTTTTCGATGCCTCATACATTCTTTCTTCATAGGAATTAGGCTCTTATTTAAATGGGGATTTATTTGCCGATTACAAACAGTGCATTCGTGCATTGAAAGAAGTTGTGTCTTGATTCTCAGCAGGCGTGAATCAACACGAGTTCCCTGACTCAAGAGAGCTGTACTGATTTACCCCTGCTGAAGACATGACCCTTTTTTCCCATGCAACTCCGCCTTTCTCTAAACAGTTTCCAAATTATGACTCTACCCAAAGATAAAGAAGTTGATATATCTCATGATTAAGTCTACAGAAAGTGAGTAATTTTTGACTTGCAAAGGTACTTTAATTTCCTTGGTTTGATGACTAGCTCATAAAGGCTTCTCCTGTCTGAAACCAGAGCCTCAGTAAGAAAGAAGATCAAGCACACTGAGAAGGCAGACATTCTGTCATCCAGGTGAGTTCTGGGACAATTGAACAAGAACCCAGCCAAGATCCTTGAGACCACAGTACACGTCGTATAAATCACTGCAGGCTTCTCTCCTCCCCTTTTCCCAATGATATCTTGCTCTACTACTAAACTTGCCCTGTTTGCAGGGATGATGTTAGGGCACATCCATTTAAGAATTTGAAAAACCTCACATTCAAGGGTTGTGGAGGTACCTCCTGAGAGCGAGCAAGATTCACCACAACATGCAGGGCTCTTAACTCCCCTCTACTTTAGTGGCTCCAGGAAAATACAACCTAGAGACAAAACTGCCAAGGAAAGAAACTGTACAGCTCTTCTCATGCAAAAATATTTTCAGAAACTACAGGCAGAAAAAGCAAAATCAAGAGATGGTACTAAGCAGGCTTTATTTATTTATTTCACAGCAGCAAGTGAGTCATAGGCTAATTAATAAAAGACCTTAGATGCGACAGCTTCGTGTTTAGCAAACTCATCTGCATTTCTTTTGCCACTCTGCATCAAAGCCAAGTGACCCCTGGGGCTGTTCCACAAGGAGCTTCTTACATCTGCATCCAAAAAATCTGATCCTTTGAAGAGGGACTTTCTAAGACGGCTCCCTTAACTTACGAGAGACCTGGTTCAATGTGGTGGTGCTGCTCCTCCTCCCCCGGTATGCTAATACTAACTTTTGCATGGAGAAATTTCTGGAGATAGATTACTTGCATTCTTAATTTTAAGGGTTTTTTTTGCAAGGGAGCAACTATCATTGTGTGGCTGTTCATGCTTCATTGGCATTATTACTCTTTGTCCTTCTGTTGTTTTATATTTCATTTTCCCTCCTCTCTTGGCCTTAAAATGCCCTTTGATGAGTTCGGCTAGTGTTCAACTTCATTTAGTCCTACAATTGCTAAACCTATGTTTGAAGCCACACAGGAATACTTCCACTTCATGGGCTGGTAACAAGCTCTATCCAAATTGTGCTGCCTTGAGAGTATTCTTTTTAAGGAAAGACACAGAGTATCTGAATTGACCAGGTGTTTTAAAGTTTGATGGATTTAAATCTTAGCTTCCACAGATTTAATCTTCTATTAAACTCCTATTTTTATTCAGCCCTGTAATGTCACATACCTGAGAGAGACTTCTCATTTCCTAGTAAATATGTAGCAGAATTTGGTCCTTTCACACTTTCCTGACCTATGCTGTGATTAAACATCAAAGATTTGAGCACATGTCTGGGAAGAACTTGTATTCCAGGCCTCACCAGTGGTGCTGCTTTATATTTTGATCTGCATACATAGTCCACTCTGAATTCAGCCATGCCAGAAACCAGAGCTGCCAATTGCTATTTTTGGCTGGGGCAATCAGGCAATTTTCAGACATATGTTAAATTAAATTTGAAAATTAGCATTATTGGTCCCAATATAAACAGGAGGAGAGAGAACAGGCTTTGCATTTTCTGCTTCATGGGGTTTGAGGTAGTAGGAAAATATTCCAACATGCGATTGTTTACCAGAGTAGCAGTCCCAACATCTAACATACTCCAGATTTTTTAACGCATTTGTAATAACAATGGTCCAGATCTATATCTTAGAGAAGCCAAAGAGTCTTTCAGTTGGATTCTACTGAGCCATATCCTTAGCAGGCACGAAGTGGCCCAGCTCCAAAAAAATTAACAGAGCTGCAAGCATTGACACCAACTAAGGATCTGGCCATATGCGGATTTGGATGAATACTTGGATTTTATATTTTCCAGGCATTGTGCAAAACATTGGCTAATTGGCAACATTTGTATTTAAAAGGCAGTTAAAATAGTAACCGTCTTTATATATCCGTGTATAGAAAAATAGATGCAGAGTGGGAGGAGAGAGCCTAATGGATGTAATCTTTGGAATGAAGAAGCAAAAATTCAGTTTTAGGGCAGCAACAGATTCCCTTTGCAACCTCCTGTAGTTAAATTCCAGCCCATTTCTTTGCAGACCTTAGATTCCTCTAAGAACTTGTTTTTTCATTTAGAACAAGTGATACAGTGATCCTTAAAGAAAGGCCAAGTGGCTTTTAAGCCATGAGTTTTTTTATTAACATGTTGGTCCACCCATTTTAGTAAGTTGGTATACCAAGACAATTATAGAACCGTTTTGCTGCCAACTTTTGCACAAAGAAGCCAAACTAAGTGTAAGTCACTCAGTGTCAGGAAGAGTGAAATTTCTCTGCAGTACTCACATACTCTCTCCAGTTAAAAAAAAAGCAGTAGGAGAAAAGCAAAAGTATCTTTGTCCTGGCTCAAAGAGGAACTGGAGTATTTTGGAAACACACTATTCCACACAGCTGAGTTGGTGGTTTCAGTCCTGCCTGTTTTCTATTTTTGTTCCTTGATTTATCATTGATACAGCACAGGAATGAACTGTATTCTCTACTTGCCTCAAATTCAGCTGCTATCCATGCCTGCCTGAGGATACAAACTTGCAAGGTAAAGACCACAACAGGTTGCGTGATTTGTCTTATTTCAAGAGGTGCTGCAGAAGCAGGAAAAAAATCACAAGCAAGATGGGCAAGTATTTACTTTAGGGTTTTTTTTGTATGGAGCCAGATATGAATCCTCACACAAACCCAGCTACTTAGCAAGTAAAAAACTATCCCATTATGAGTCCCTACTCCAGAACCAATATTTGATTTGAATATTATGCGTACCGGCACTTGTAAAACAAACAGGCCTGTTTGCCTTGGTATCTAGGCTCTTGGAGACAGTAAATCAGATACACTGTTTTGCTCATTTTTCCCTTTCCAGAGCAAGATCATACAAAACTTTTGTGAAGAGAGTAAGAATTGAACGAACAAGTACAAATCTTCATTGCAAGGCTGAGCAAGATGCAAAGCTATGCATTTATGAAGAGGCCTCTGGCTTATATGAGTGATACAGGCAAACTAGTTGCAATGGCTTCTACCAGAGAAGACCATTGACTTAACCTGCATTTACCTCCGCTGTCGCCCCTAAGCGAAGAGTGCTTGTTTCAATGAGACTTCTTCTTTCAGGACTGCCTTTACCCAAAGAAATAAGCATAGAATAGAATAGAGCATTTCAGCTGGAAGGGACCTACAACAATCATCTGGTCCAACTTCCTGACCAATTCAGGGCTGACCAAAAGTTAAAGCATGTCATTAAGGGTATTGCCCAAATGCCTCTTAAACACAGACAGGCTTGGGGCGTCGACCACCCCTCTAGGAAGACTGTTCCAGTGTTTGACCACCCTCTCAGTAAAGAAATGCTTCCTAATGTCCAGTCTGGACCTCCCCTGATGCAGCTTTGAGCCATTCCCGCGCGTCCTATCACTGGATCCCAGGGAGAAGAGCTCAGCACCTCCCTCTCCAGGAAGCTGCAGAGAGCAATGAGGTCGCCCCTCAGCCTCCTTTTCTCCAAACTAGACAAACCCAAAGTCCTCAGCTGCTCCACACAGGACATTCCAGCCCTTTCACCAGCTTTGTTGCCCTCCTCTGTATGCATCCAGGCACCTTCACATCGCTCCTAAATTGTGGGGCCCAGAACTGCACACAGGACTCGAGGTGAGGCTGCACCAACGCTGAATACAGCGGGATAATCCCCTCTTTTGACCAGCTGGTTATACTGTCTTTGATGCACCCCAGGATGCGGTTTGCCCTCTCAGCTGCCAGGGCACGCTGCTGGCTCATACTGAGCCTGCTGCCAACCAGCACCCCCAGACCCCTTTCTGCAGGGCTGCTCTCCAGCCGCTCCTCTCCCAATTCGTACTTGTGCCCAACGTTATTCCCTTACATATAGTGCAACACCTCCACCTCACCCATCGTGCCTATCCCTCCTGAACAGACTGTAGCCCTCCATCCCAGCATTCCAATCATGGGAGTCATTGCATCATGTCTCACTAATAGCAATGATATCATAGCTCTGGGAGCTGATCAATGCTTCCAGTTCATCCTGTTTGTTTCTCATGCTGCACATGTTGGCACACAAGCATTTTGGATACACTCCTGAGCCCCCTGTGCTCCCAGGAGCAGCGTAAATGTTCCCACGAGCATTGCCACCCTCAGGCGACACCATGCCAACCCTTGGCTTACCTACTGCAATCCCATTGGCAACCTCTTCCCCCACTGATTCTAGTTTAAAGCTCTCTTGATCAGTTCCACCAGGTTACATCCAAAGAGGTGTTTTCCCCATCCCATCAGGCCTCAGCATACCTTGTGCCTCAAAGGCTCTTCCATGGTTTCAAACCCCCAAGGTTTTGGGGGAAGCACCGGTCCAGGAGTCAGGCATCGATATCCTTTCCACCTCTAGGAACATCCCTTCACGCATCCCGCAGCCAGAAACCCGGGTGGTCGCGTGCTCGAACGGGACCTCTGCCTGTGTGGCGGCACTGCTTCTGCCAGGTGCTGAGGAGAGGCAGAGGACACCGCTTGCTGCTGGGTGGCCGCCAGGAAATGCAAACGCTCGCCCGTCGCCATCAGCTGGGCTGGTTCTTCTCGCCTGCTTAAATCGCCCGCGCGGCCGGGTGCGGGCCCCGCCCCTTGCTGTCTCGCCCAATCAGCGGGCGCGGGGGCCGTTGCTCGGGGAACGCCCCCTGTTCAGCCCAGCCTCTCCTCGGCCGCGTGCGTCCCGCGTGCGTCCCGCCGCCGCTCCTCGCGCGGCTCCCGCGCCCCGTGCAGGCAGGGCGGGTCGAAGGCGGTCTAGCAGTGATGCTCGAGGGCACGATTGCTTCGTACACCTTGCTTTTCACAGCGACTTCATCGCCATTCCGCATAGCTGGATTCGGCATTGATTGGTTGCTTTCCACTATCTGCAGAGTATTCTTCCCAGTACTGCAGCAAGATAGTATTTTTCCTCTGCTTGCTTCCCATGTATTGCTTGCTGCACGGCTGAGGGAACTACAGGTGCTCTGGAATGCGTTATTGTGCATAGTCAGTGCTATAGCTTTAAAGGTCATATATAAAATGCATGTCTCCAAAAAGCCTTTCCAAACAGATGCTTTGGACCAGGCAGCTCTGACGTTGCAAGCTTTTGCCTCTGTAAATGACCACGATCCGGGATAATTTTGCTCCTAAGATCTTCTTCCGAGTTCTTTTACAGCTTCATGAATCTGAAACAAGCCTTTCACGCTGATGGGTTTGCTCTTGTGCAGACCAGGAGCCTAGGGAGAATCTAGCTTGTAATTTTCATTTCTTCCACAGGCTTCACTTGCAGTTTATCGTTTGCATCTGTAGGCTACAAGGCTCACTGCAGTCTGGACAGATGTTCTAAAAGATAGAAAGGGTATGAGAGGAATAATCCAACCGTGTCCTGCTGGACTTAGCATCTCCTCCGTGTCATTCCTGTTTCACTCCCTGGGTCCCTCGGGGAAACTAATCAAATTCTGTTTGCTTTGACCAGACAAACGTTTCTTTCCCAGTCGTTTGAACTGCACTATTAGGAAGCCTGTTTAGAGCCCTAATTAAGGTTTCTGCCACTTAAATCAAGTCGAACACCATGCAGAGTACTGAGTAATAGGACCCTGTTCTCTACAGAAGTGCTTTTTTTCTACATAAAGGAAAATAAATTACATTCGTGCAACTCTCCAGTCTGCTGTGTGTTTTCCAGCAGCGGCCTCTGATGCAAATTCTCGGGGTTTGAGCTCTTGCCTTTTCTGTGCCAGGGGACAGGGGGGAGGGAGGGAGACACACGGCCTCCTGCATGCTGAGATGAGACACCTGAGAGAGGAAAGTCCTCATTTACGTGCCAGAAAGGCTGTAGCAAACGTGACCCGGTAAAGTCCTCCTTGATCCCTAAAACTCCCATTCAACCTGCAAAACTTAACATGCCGTCTGTATTCCAGCCCTTACTTTGGATGCTCCTGCTGCGGGGATGTCCTTGCTGTCTTCTGGCTGATATACAAGGTGGTCCTCAGAATATGATCAAGGCCACTCTGCTGCTGCCTTTATTGGAGGTGTATTTTTCAGCTGACTTCTTCGTAATTTCATTTCTTCTTTCTGTGGCTTGGGAGGAATTATCCTCTGTTGGCTTTTGTCTTTCTGGAATACAGCAGGTGGTTTCACTGTCTCTAATTCTTTAGGATAAATATATTTGTTTCTTCACCTGTAGCTACTGCTTAGTAGTACTCCTGTTTATATTATGTCTGGGATGTGCTGATCTCCATCTGTTTTTATTTCCAGATTTCATTCCACTTCCTTATGTAAAGAAGAGCCAGTAAATCTCATTTCATCAGAGTGTATTCATAATGAATTCCCATCCAAGCCTCTTTACAGACTTTTGGCTTTAGTTATTGTGTTTACGCCTCCAAATAAGTAACATTTTTTCCTCTTGCACAAGAATAATGTTGTTTTCAAAGGATGTTAGAGCTCGATAGGATAACTGTAATAGTGCCTAGGAGAACTATTCGGGGGACCAAAGCTGGGCTGTGGATTCCCATCTGTAGCCTATCCTGTGCCTGGCACATGAAACCACTCTCTTTCTTCAGTGTGCCTATATTTCTTTAGTCTCATGGTATTGTAACTGAAATATTGCTTCTTCCCGTGCTCTAGTAAGCAAGTGGTTTTTTG
Organism: Phoenicopterus ruber ruber; assembly: GCA_009819775.1. Taxonomy (NCBI): domain Eukaryota; kingdom Metazoa; phylum Chordata; class Aves; order Phoenicopteriformes; family Phoenicopteridae; genus Phoenicopterus; species Phoenicopterus ruber. Next base: position 6,506,610 of record CM020237.1, on the reverse strand, counting down.
TGAAACGTTTCCCAGGTCACCAGTATTCAGCTCATGGGCTCGAGCTGGTACTGACTTTTCATTTTTCCTATTGATTTATTTGCAGACTTCAGTATCTCTTTGGGCCTTCTCTGAACAATGTAAGTGGGTCGATGAGAACTAAACTCTCCAAACACCAGCGCCCTAATTAATGTTCAAAATTAAAGTGCTAATTGTGAAATGGCGTGCGATTCATCTGTCTCCATTCAAAAGCCCTTTATCAGTGTGCTTGAGGCAGGTTTTTGCTTTGTTTTGAGGCTGCAAAGAGGGATTGCACAAACCTAATAAAATACAGAACTATGTTAGGGGTACCAACACGTGCTGTGACAGCGCAGACCTTAGTAGGTCAAACGCTCCAATGTGTTATGCGCCAGGGAAAATGACGCCTTTCACTGGCTCAGCTGCAGACTGAACAGCACCTCTGCTCCGGCCTTGGCCCATTGAGGCCCAATCGAATAGCACCAGTCCAAGGTGCCTTCGGGTGCTGATTTCTGGAGCAATGAGTGACACTGGTAGGCTTTGAAACCCAAATACCAAGCAGTGAAGTACTAGCTGCGCGACTGCATGACTTGGGAACAGTGGGAGAGCTACTCCCCTTGCATTCACTGTGTAAGAGCAATGCAGTTGCTTTCAAGTCTTGGAAACACTGAGGCTAGGGAATTTATGGTCTTTTCTTCTTGCAGCAGCTAGACTTGAAGGTTGTTTTTCCCAATGACTCATCAAGTGCTTTGTATCATTTAATGCTTTCAGAGATAAATAATCCATGACATCATCTAACAAAAGAAAGCAACTGTAAAAGAAAATCAATTGTGCTTGGCACCTATTGGGAACAGAAAACCTTTGGTGGCATATATTGAGTTCCATTCATTGTTTTAGACCTTTTTTTGGCTGATAGTTGGTGCCAGAGAATTCCAGAGCATGAAATAATTTCTTGATGTGGTGTGTTAGTCAGGGTTATCAGAGACTTCTGCATCAGCAGGACAATATACTGCACTTCCCTGTGAGTCATCAAGCCTATTCCCAGCTTTGTGCTGTGACTTGTGTGACCTTGAGGAAATCATTCCGCCTTTCTCTGCTACCCTATCCCTCACCCAGCTATTTTGCCCTTCTGGCTGTTTGTGGCAGGGCCTTTTCTTACACTTTACCCATAAATCACCTAGCGCCACAGGACTAACCCTTGTTTGGCTCTAGACCTCTTTTATAGGCTTCTAGAGAATACAAACAATAACATCAAGGTATCGAATATCAGCACAGACACAATAACAATGAGATCTGCTTGAAAACAGAGATACCTCCTCAGCAAAGCCCTGCTTTGTGAGGTGTTAAATTAGATTAGGCTTTGGAGAATAATGAAGGAAATCCAAAGTATTGCGGGTCCTTTCCAGTGTCTTACACTGCACTCCCAATATGCTGCTATCTCATCACAAAGGAGCTGATCTTCGGATCATCCTAGTTCAGAATACCCCCTCCCCTATCACAGTTTCCAGGAACTCAGAGAGAGACCTTGCTGCTTATAAATCAGAAATATCTGGTATGAAAGTATGTCCCTAAAGGATAAGGACTATAACCTTGGATCTGAAGTGACTGAATAGTACCGTCCCAGGCTTCTGAAAGTCTCTCTGCCCCAGCCCATCACTTATTCCTTTGAACAAAGCAACAGCCGCTTCCTAGGAGTTTTGGCACAAGCCTGCCTTGTCCTGGCACTGTAGGACTTTGCTTACATTCATTAGTGCTGTATTGCATTTGCATAAGCAATGTCTCAACAAGCATGGCCCTTTATCACTGTGATTCATGGAAATGACACAGTGGATGGTTGTGCTAACTTTGCCTTGAAATTAGGATGATTTATTCATTAGAGGGGGTCGCTATGAAGTCATTGCCATTGCTGTTGTGTCTGCATACAATTAGAAACAAGGGTTGTATAGGAGAGGTACAGAGTAGGATGAAAGGCTCCTGGGGTCCTCCCTTGTCTGTACTCTTCAAAGTGTGCAAGTAGAGGGCAGGAGAAGAGCAAAGCATGGTTCAGATGCACTGACAAAACTTTGGGGCACAGACTAGATCATTATGAATTCTTGTGGTATCCGCTCTAATCTCATTAGTTGTGATGGATTCTGATGATGTCCACGTTGTAACTTCCATTGCTGTTCAGCGTTAGTTCACTTAACGTCCACTTTCTGTGGAGTGTTTCCAAGCAATTAGTATTGTCATCTTTTATCCGAGGGGTGATGGGTTACAGTGCATTACTGAGAAGGATGGGCTGGAAGGAGAGAGAGAGGGACAGCATCTCTTCTGCAGAGAAAGAGGATAAAACACAACTCAGCTTGCTATATAGAAAGTAATGTGCTGATGGCCTGCCTGCTGAGCTCTGCAAGGGTGACCTGTAGGTTCATGCACTATCTTTTTCAGAATAAATCCTAGATCCATCTTCTAGTTTCTCTGAAAGACTGCTGTGGGAGAAAGACCTCAAAGCAATATGGTGCAAGAGGCTTATTTCCATGTCTTTAGCTGAAATTCACATCATGCCTTCTGGAACTGGGTTTTGAAGATTCAGGCCAGGATAGCAGTGGGATGTGTAACAGAGCCCTAGGTGGTCCCAAAATGCATGAAACTGTTTAATAGAGACACAGCTCACTTAATGCACTCCCTGAGCTACCTGTGCTTTGGTCTTCCTGCTCCCAGAGACCATATTGGACACAGAAATTCCCACTGACCTTCTCTAGTCCCTCTGCTTCTGAAGCAGGCCTTGGGTGAGTTCCCAAAGGCATGATGTTGGCAGGAACAAGTAACACTGTCTGGCTCAGGGAGGCTGTAGGATTATTGCCACCCACATGCTAAAGCAGCCTGGAAATGCCTCATAACCATCTGCAAACAGCAGATATGTCACCCTCTTCAACGCTGCGGGTTCTGTGGTGGTGTTGAAGCAGCAGTGACGCCTGGCTGCGTGAGCCTGTCTTGGATGACACTTCCAATCTGATCACTTATTCACTCCTAGGGAGCCATGGGGTGATGCACACACTTCTTTTTATAGCCCAATGGCATTAGAAATACATACCATGATCTGCACCCAAAAATCCCAGGGGAGAAGAGGGCAAGCAGGCATCCACCTTGCCCTCAGCAATGCCTGAAAATGCCAAGCTTTTATTCAAGGCGCTAAAGAATTAGCAAGCCCATGTGTTGCAGGTTTTTCCTTACTTTTGGAGTTTGAGCTGATGCTGTTTGCTCCCCAAACTGTGCAGGGTGGTGGAGGAGAAGACAGGTTTCCTGAGGACAGCCTGGGTGTGTTAAAGGGAGGTGATAATAAACAAAATAAAAGAGAGCAGGAGACTTCTGCACACTTTCTCTGATCACTCCCTTCACTTTCTTTCCTTTCAGGCACTAGCTCAACTGAGCAAAGCCAAAGGCATGGTCCCACGTGGAGTGTACTAGCTTTGTGGAACACGGCTCAAGTGCTCCCATGCTGAGCAGAGCAGGATGCTGAGCAGGGCTCCCACCAGGCTCCACCCACCCCTGCATCCACGTAAGGACAAAAATCTGTTTTCAGTAATGCGGATGGCATGGAGGAGGATGTTGGGGAGGGGATGAGGAGAGAGGCCTGTTTTCAGATCACTGGTGTGTGCACAGGAGCTTCCTACAAGCATCGGTAAATCACTAGCACACCGCTGGCAGGGGTTCATGCCAGGGCCAGAAAAGAGCGTACTGCAGTTCCCCATGCCATCTCATTGGGCAGAGGGTGAATGATGATTTTTGCAGTGTGCATAATCGTACTGTGGGACACGTTACCTGAAACATCAGCTATTGTCTCCTATCAAGGGACCTCAGACTGGCCTGATCTTTGCTCTGACCTACTACAGCGATTAGATCCTGGGAAGAGCAGTGTGCCACCAACTTCTGATAGTATTTTGCTATCAGAAAGGAACAGCTTGCCAGGAGTATTTTAAAACGTCTGTTGGTGGAGAGGTTAAACCCAAATGTTCTTCACATCCTCTCATTCAGTAATAAGTTGTGTTGCTCTTCCAAATGCTCAGTCTGTTTCAGGGACAAAGCGCGAACAATACCACCAAAATGGAGCCCGACCTCTTTGTGTGCCAAAACACATTTATTTATCTCCTGAGATACGGTTACAATTTGACAGGAGAAAGTAAAACATTTCTCTCTCTTTCAGAGGAGAGTTTTACAAGATGCTTAAAATTATTTTTTGCTCAATGTGCCAACCGGCAGAGTTTCAGAAGCTGGCCTGAGTCTGGCAGCGTGCAACTCCACAGAAGTGGAGCAGTGCGAGCCTCTCCCTGCGCTTGCAAAAACACAGATTGAAAATATTTTCCATGCTCTCTCCTCTCTTTTTGGCAAGACAGTTTGCTTGTTTCTCCCTCACGTGAATCCTTCTGGCATTGAAGAGAGAGGCACACTGCTTCCTCGATCTGTGAAGCTTTCTCACAGCAGGGGTCAGGGAATTGAGCTTGCCAGAAAAACAGCTTTGGGAAGTGCCCGCTAATCTCAGCTCCTGCTGTGCTGGGGCAGCACGAGCAATTGCTGGCCACATGTTCCAGGTTTGCAGTGAAGACATCATACTGCATATGCCACAAATATCCCGGGAGATTTGTCACATGGTGGAGTTTCCTTGGGAACCCAGCTTTTGACCTGGGGAAACCCTCACAGCTTTCCTTGTATTAATTCCTCTTTCATTCCCAGACCGCCCCGCCTCTCTCTGGCAAAGTACATCATACTTTCCTGAGCAGCTCACAGAGCCAGTGGATGAGGCTGATTCTTGCATCCATAATCTCAGCCTAGTCCTTCAGCAGCCCTCTGGAAAGCTAGTCCAGCCACATCTCCCTGCAAAGCGTTCCTCACCCAGCAAGCCATTCTGCGACTCCCTTTGCATACTGCAGTCTAATTTCTTTTTCCTGGTGAACTCCGCTGCTGTTTAATGCCACCATGTGTCTCAACAGAATTAAGCAATGTTTCTAGGCATCTATCAGATGATGTTGCCAGCAGATGTTGCACATATTTTAGACATACAGCAACCACACAAGGAACAAGGTTATCTAAAATTGCCATCAAATCATAAGGAAACAAACACAGCCCTTGAAATTGCGTGCAATCCACAGAACAGCAAACTAATTAATGTTACTTGAATGTGACTGAACTGTATGAATCCCTTTGTCATATTTGGTTTGTGTAATGAAATACGATTCAGTTCCTTCACACAAATAGGCTTTGTTTATTTTAAATCTAACTGTACCTAAATGTGTTTACAAAAATTTCACCCCTCAGGCCCAATTAATTTTGACTGAGCTTAACAGAGGATGGAAAGTCTCTTTAAAGGTGCTGGCCTGCACTGACTCCTGTTATCTCTGAACTGCCTTTGAGGTTTTGTTACTTGGGTAATCAAACACCATGCAAGGAAATTATTTTTCTGACAGGGGATGAGGTAGGGAGAAGGCTTAATACTGACACCTTATGATGAAGCCTACAATAGCTATGAGACTCTTGTCCACTGTGGCTCCCCATCCAAAACTTATTGATGGCCTGGATAGAAATGTCTGGCTCTGAGCCTGAAATTGTGAGTGACGTTACTGTGTGCCTGGATGGACTGGTTTGCTTGAAGTGATGCAGACACGCAGTAAATTGCATTTTTTTTTCTCTTTTCTTTTCTCAGGGCCAAAAAAAAGACAAAAATGGATTTGTGCCCCCTCAAGCAGTTAATAGCATGCTGTCTGTGAGCCACAGAGATGCTGGCTGATGATGTGCTCTCTTTTCCATCTTTGCTGGGATGTTGTGCCAAGGCACCTCATGAAGAATTGCACCTTAAGAAGAAGATCGTGTCCAGATCTTTTCCTGGCCTCTTTACACTGCTTTAATGTAAAAGGAGGCTGAGGAGCTAATCAGGGCCAGGATAATCAAAGTTGGTCACTCCCTAGTGCTGGGAAATCCCAGGGGGATATTTTACACAGTGCCTCTGGAAGAAGGTGTTGTGGTTTTTTTCCAGCTACTTTCCTTCCCTTCTGTGCCCTACATGGACAGCACAGCCTAATCAGCACTTTGAGGCCATGGAAAAATTATTCTTGAGGGAAACCCCTGAACTTCTTATTTCCCAGGCCTAGGAAGGCCACTCACCCCAAGGTGCGAGCAGGGTAGGTGACCTGATTTTTGCAGGTCTGCCAGGGCTGGCTGAGAGCTCCTACTGCCTGTGATGACACAGATCTGCAGATAAAGTAGCTCTTTTGCTACCTTTGGGGAGTCTGTGGGGAAAACCAACCATTTACCCGCTAGGTGGACATGCCAGCTTGATTCTTAAAGTGCAGTAGCCATTTATAGTTGTGTCTGTAAAGCACTGCTGCTGGGGTGAGGCAAATAAGACAATCCCCAAGTTCTAAGATGAAACCTTCACCCCTCGGGTCGCATCCTTTCTTTGGTGTCACTCAGAAACAACGCCAGTGGCAGATGCTCTTTGGTGGACTGAGTCAGGCAGATGCTTCTCTCACTGCACTGAATCTGGCTCATTCATCCAGATCAGTAGCTGCCTCCATCAACTCGGGAACAGGTGACAATGGGGAAAGGGAGAGCACGTATCTCCTGCCTGAAGCCTCAGCATGAAGAGGGTTTTCTGTGTGCTCTGTTTCTTGCTAGTGAGGCAGAAATCCTGGTGCATTAACCCAAGTCCAACACATGGTAAAGGCGCAGCATTGCTCCTTTATTAGTGAGGATGTGGCCACTGCGACAGGGACCAGCAACAGCTCCAGCATGTACTCATCTCATCAGTGATTCCTGATGAGTTTGGAAAGTAACTCCTGGTGAAGCACCTTATTGTATCTTCTTGGCAGCTGTCTAATCTATAGATGTCAGAAGAGATGAAATAAACTTGCTTACTACAGATTGCCCTGTCTCTCTTTACTGTATCTCCAGGTGATGGATGAGTGCTACCTGTGATCTTTGAGTAGCAGCCGTATCTTTCAGAGGTCTAACTACAGCCAGGAACCGTAAAAGCTGCATTGCTTCACTGACAGAGCAACCAAGCAGCAATAATCTTTGCCTCCTGCAAAGGTTAACTCCTTTGTATCTTCCCAGGACAAAAGAGACTCAGAAACACAGCAGTTCCCAGGTCCATCAGCTGGTTTGCATTGTGAGTGGATAGGTCCTGTAGCAAGGGATGATGCCTTCAGAGCTAGCATCCTTCATCTGGAAGGATACCCCATTCCAGAACTGGGTGTCTAATCCTCTTGCATGATGCCTCTATTCATTATTGCGGATGACAGAGCTGTTGGAAGAGCAGCAGGAAGAGCTGGACCGTGGAACCAGCAGAGCTTGTGAGGCGTGCCTGGAGGATTAGCCGAAGGCTCGGGGGGGGGGGGGAACAAAGAGAGATAAGAGTTGGAGAAGAAAGAAAACCAGGAATCAGTATAGACTGATCTTTATCTTTCCCTTTGCTGATCACGGATAGAGAACACTGATGCATGCTGTATATTAGAAACAATGCAGAGATTAAGCGTGGCTGCCAAGCCAGGATGCAGAGCAGAGATATATCAGTATGCAGGTGCTATTGTTGAACTTTCTCAGTCCTCACTTGTTGCCTTAAAAGATGCCATTCTCTCTTGCATTTTATTCTGTGCAAAATGCTGCTGTTCTGATTCTGTAGCACGTTAGATTGACTCAGTGCTAGAAGAAACACTAATGCAAACATATACCCTTTTGGAAGGTATGCGTGTGTGCACACTGTCAGGCTGATCGCACGTCTGACAGATGATGGCTGTAAAGGGGGATGTCTGGGTATGTGTGGGCTGTGTGTGGAGGAGAGGGGGAAATGGCATTTTGCAAAATGGTGGCATTAAGGGTAAAAATAGTTCAACAGTAACTATTAATCCAGAGAAAGGATTGTTATAAAGTGCCACCACATTGCTGGGATCCAAATTGCCCTGAATGCATGTGGCTAGAGGGTCACATTTTGGACTATTGGCCAGACATAATCTCTCCTTTCTTGACAGCTTCCTCAACACTACTCTTCTGAAAATAATGTATTCGTGTGCCCAGACTAGAACAGGCAGGGGCTGTGACCAGGCAACTAATGAAAAAAGTATTCTTTTTTGTTTCAAAAAATCATTTGGATCAGGTACCTGAATGGTTGTGTACTGCTGACTTCCATAGCCACAGGTAGCAAAACAGAGAGAGAGCAAAGCACAAGTAATTGAAATTCTGGTTTTGGCATCAAAGAAGATATCAGGATAGAAGCTATACCAAAAATGGGGACAAAGACAGAGAAAATGGGACAGAAAAACTGGAAGAAAAAGAAAACACTGGCTTTTCCTTTTCCTCTATTGAACTTATGGCCTTTTGATTGGGAAAAGCACTGGTACTAGGTGGGAATCATAGCCCATTAGACATATTTTCCATATTTCCTAATGCTACAAAGAGAAATGAGGGCCTTTTGTACTGTGGGCTGTGTGTATGCATGAAGCTACATAGTTCCTGCACTCTCAACACGCAGGACAGACAAAGGAAAGAGTATGATCCTCACTTTATAAGTGAAATGATAGAGGCACAGAGATTTTTAAGTAACAGGTCTTAAAAGGAGTCTGCAGCAGATCTATGGATCAAACCACAACTTCCTCAGCAATAGCCCAATGCTTTCCCAGATACTCTCTTCCTCTGTGCTCAAATGCATACCCAAGACCAGTTGCGATGTGTCACAGGCTTGTGTTGAGGGAAAGGGGGGAGTCCAGCAGCAACAGATCCTCTCTGGATGCCATCAAAAGGGACCTGAAGGGAACAGGAATAGTTGCCAGTTTTCAGCTTAGTCTTGCAGTGCCTGAACGCCACAGCCTCTGTTTCCAAGTTGCCTGACATGTCTTGGAGCACATCCTGAAGCCCAGTGACATACAAAATTTGTGTTCACACATGGGTGAATGCACAAGGTGCAGAAGCCAGCTAGCTCCAAATAGCCCCTCTCACCTGTGCTCTGCATCTTGTGCCATCGTTTACTGCAGCGTAAAGCACAACTTGTGACACCTTTGGCATTGCTCCATTGATACTCTTATTAATGACTTGTACTATGTCTGTGTCTGCTGGTCCCGACTGATACAAAAGCAATGCGGTTAGCCTAAGCTCTAGACTGATCTCATAATTTGACAGCAATGCAAACCTGATCTGGATCGAGTAATGTACAGATGCCAGAGCTGTGACCCAAGTGCCTTCATTAGGAATGTGGTTACTTGAATTTCCCTCTCCTGTCAGTGGAGAGAAAGACAAAAGACACCTCCAGAGAAAATCTCTTTCTTGCAAGTCTAGAGCAAACTCAGTTCAATGCCTAAGTTAGGAAGAAAGAACCCTCTGACAAGGCAATCCAAGAATTATGGCAGGCACAGTCACTGGAACTTCTTAAAAAGCATAGCTCTTGGCTCTGGTGCATGAAGTGAAGCCCTGTTTCTTTCTATTCAGAGCACAAGTGTTCATTTGCTACAGTTCCCTTTTGCTGTGATTCAATTGCTCATTTCTTTTCAAAATTCAATAAAGCATTTGGGAAAAAAAAAAAAATTCCACACCTCATCCTCAAACAAACAAGCAGCTTCTTGCTTCTACGGCATAGAAGGAATTATGCATTCAGCATGTCTAAAACCCAACAAAGTTACAGGTAAAAAACACGAACTGCTATTTAATTTTGGTTGCACCATGGTGAAAACTTCTGCACAATGAATCACAGAGTGATCTTGAGCTCCTGTAATTGCAGGTGATATACCAGAAGTGAGCATCAGCCATAACGCTGCCTTGTTGTAATGTAATCCCCTGGGTTCTGTGTTTGTTTTGGGGAGAGGAGATTTCCATGAAAATGCAAATGTTTCATTGCAGGCTGCACTGTTCTGAGTGTATCATTTTTTAGGTTAACCCCAGCCTATTGGTGCTCAACAACGGACCCAGGATTCCTTCTCTTCTCTCCAGCTTCCCTACAGGAGCCTCTGCCTCTCTATAGATGCTTATGGCCCTCCACGTCTTAACATTACTGAACCAAAAGCAGAAGCAAGACCCTGTTTAACGCTAGAACTGTCTCCATTGAGGCTTGGAGTGTGATAACAGCATGAATGATGGTGGTAGCAGTGGTTGCAATTTCTATGCCATCTTTCAGGTCTGCTTACAGGAACTGAGTTTCTCTGAAGACTGTTCAACTACTCTGGAAACCAGAGCACTGATCCTGTATTTCATCTCTGTATTAAAGGAAAGCAATATTAACCTCTTTGCCTTCAAATTTCTGACCCAGACCCTCACTAGCATAGATCAGTGTAACTCCATTGATTTTTAACTACGCAGTGCTGATTTACACCCTTGAGTTGTGGTCCTTTTTTGCTACGATCAGAAGTTGTTTTGATTGTTCTGTTTTCCTGATGACAGCTACTCAGACCCAAGTGATCCAAATGCAACTGGTGAGGTGACTGCCAGCTGTACTAACTGCTGCTTCACCACCTACCTCTTCTGTTCAGACCCTCGAGGTAAGCTTGCATCAGTAGGAGTACTACATAGACTATAATTTAAAATCTATTAACTCTGAACTTCGGTACAGCACATAAACTTAACTGGGCCTTGCAATACTGCAGTAAGCTCCTGTCCCTAGTTATTCCTATAAATCATCCCAGATAGGCTAGGACCCGATCGATGGGAAGAAATTATACCACAACATTAGATTTCATCATACATGACTTGAACGATTACTTTTCTGTCTTGTGGTATGAAGAATCATGAAAATTAATAGTCTCTCTGTGCCCAAACGGAGTGTTTATGGGGCAGTATTACCTATCCTGTATTTCTTACTTAAAACCATACACTAATTTCTTTGCACCGGTCAATCGTTTTTTTAAATTTGCTGTTGTAACAAAAATACTGAAACTTTATGGGATTTTTTTTTTTATTATTGTTTTACAGTCTCCTTCTCCAGAAACCTTTTAATGGCCCTTCCATAAAAATGTTATGCCCCACTAGACTTCGTCTTGTGCATCTGCACACAGACGGTCAGGCCTTAGCTCTGGCCAACAACTTTCACTTAACACATAGTCGGCCTTGCGGAAACAGGTTGATGCTCAGAGGCAGGGACAGGATGGGCATAGGTTGTATCACTGTGTCTGTTCTTGGGACAGATTAATGTCTGCATGCTTCAGAGCTGTCAGTTTAGCACGACCTAATGTGGACCATCCAGAGAATACAGGGTGCTAGCCTCAAAAAGGTGACTGGGCTTAAATAGATTTTACTAAACATTAAATTGTCTCAGCTTTGGTGATAAAGCAAGTTAAGGATTCAAGCTGTGATTTTATATTGCAAATATTTATCTGTGTCATAAAATGCCTTTGACAATTTGTGCCAAGTAACTGGGTATTTGAAGCCTTGTGAAAGAGAAACCAGACGTCCCGTGTTTTGTTCTTTGGTCTCCTTACGCAACTGCTGGTTGGCACGCTTAAAGATTAACCCATCTGTGCAATTGTATGGGTGAAATATTTTACGCAGCTGCAATGAGCAGACACTATTTCACCTCTGAGGATTTTTTTTAATACTTTGTTTTGAAGCCAAATCAATACGTATGCAGTTAGGTTGGGGGGAGAGAACAGGACGAACAACTGCGGTTAGAAAAGAGCAAGACACTTGCGTGTGAAGCACCAGGCCTGTGCATGTCCCACAAGGAGCTGGCTCTCTGCAGGTGCAGAGCTCCCACTTCTCCCTGAATAGAGGTGAGTGTGGCCCCTTGGTCCTCACTGTTAGCTTCGCAACCTCTTGAACCACCTGCTGTTGTTGCAATAATGAACCAGGGAAGCCAGTAACTGTGGCATTTCCGTAAAACAGATTGCTCCCCATCAGACTGGAGTTGGTGTGATTTCCCTTAGTGCCTCTGCATAGATAGAAGTGTCTTCTTATTTTTATCTGTAGCCTGAAGGTTATTGATGCATATGAGCAAAGGAAGATTAATGCTTGGTTGGTTAAAACTGTGCACTTAGAAAGATGTGGTTCCAGCTTTCAGCCTTACTATAGATTTTTGTGCAAGTCAAAGGTAGATTTCAGAGGTATTTTGATCCCTGAAGATGCAATCTTTTTGACCTTGGCATTCTTATAAACAACGTCATACACTTACCTGGTTTTAGGTAGCAAAATCTCTTCCTTAATCTCTTTGGTTCCCAGCTGTCAAATATTTCTTTGCATCTTGGAAGCTCCAGATATTAATTTGTTCACATAAACGGTATAGTCTGTGGTGTGAGACATAGGAAGGAAAACATCTTTAGTAGTAGCGAACAGCTTACAAGTTTTAAACAAGAAATATTTTTTGATGCAGTTATCTCCAGATCGGGGGGAAAGGAGTGGGGGAGGCTGATTTTCCATTTCCTTAGAAATGGCAGAAATTAAAACTTTCACATTTTTTATGCATTCCATAAAAGGAATGAAAAAGTTTTTAAAAAATGTATCACAACGAAGTTCAGACTGTCAAATTTTTCAAATTTTTTTGATGTTGAAAAAATGAATTTCATTTTGAAACAATCTTCTGAAATGAACCCCCCGAACTACTCTGAAAACGTCACAACAAGATGTTTTGACACTCAAGCACTTTGCCTCTATTGTGTATATGTGAAACGTTGTCAGAACTGACATATATTTCTAAAACATGTCAATTTCAACAACGACAGAAGCTTTTGTTAGAGTATACGGTAAAATGAAAAAAAAAAAATTAATCTCAGCCTGTTCACCCAGTCCATGTCAGAACAAAGCGCATCCAAGGACACAGCAGAAGGTCCTGTGATCTATGTTGCGTCACCCGAACTACGGCAGGAGGGAGCCCCCCTCTCACTTGCCAGCATTAATGTTCACATCAGCCCTTCCTGAAACGCTTCTATCAGCTCTCTTCAGTAACAGGCCTCTCTCAGAGAGCTGAGACTATGGGGACCGTCATCTTTGCCAGGGAGGTTACGATAACCAGTTCAAGACAGGCTAAAGAAGGCACATCGCAAAATGCACGTGCGACCACTAGTGAGTTAGAGCAGTCCTGGGGGGGGTGGGGCGGTGAGAGCAGTACCGCACCATCTAACCAGCCTCCCTGCTGATGTTCAAACCAAATCAATTTGCAGCTAATGACAACCCCAAAGCAGAGCATTTGTGGCCAGTGAAAATCAATTGAGGGATACGTGACAGAATGGAAAATACTGTAGTGCATTCAGCATATTGCCTTTGGGTAAAGACTGCCCCAGCTCCCAGGCTCTGGGGTCTGAGCCACAGGGAGCAGAGAGGACCACTTCATGCTTTCATCCTGCATAGTCTCACCTGAACTGCTGACTCTTAAACCTAATATGAGAGCACAGAAGCTACTGGGAAAAGTAAGAGTTACGATTCAGGACAGCACTGTGCCACTAGGCCCAGCCCCAGGCAAGGGCTGCTGCAGAAAGCCAGATGGCGCAGGCTTACTCTTTTGGAGCTGCTACAACTTGTGGGTGGCCACTCTGCAAGGCATCATGCTTCCTCTGGACAGCATTGTCGTTGGCACATACCTTAAAAGAGGAGCAAATTAGGGTCTGCCTTGTTGCAGCTTTATATATACTTTCCATTTCTTGTCTCTCAAATACCTGTCCAGAGCAGCTCAGTGTCTGTGTATTATGTATGTGCGTGGATTGTACATATGGCTGCACAAGGAACACTACCTGTTTCTTATAATGTAAGACTTAATCCTTTCAGCTGTTGGTAAAACATCCATTTTCTTCTGTTTGGAAATTGAAAAACTAATGATAATTCTATAAAGAGCAGTGACAGCATTTCCTGAGCTGGTTTGCAGAACCAGAATTGCATATGAAGAATATTGGTGTGAGCTCAGCACCTTTGAATGTAGTTGCTTAGTTTGTGCATCGGGGCAGGCTCATAAGCTGGAACATGAGCAGCATGAGCTCATGTCTGCCTGCAAAACAGTGTGTAAATGTACTTAGTATATTTAGAAACTCAGCATAGTTTGAGTACTTTGACCTGAAATAGCCCCTTGTCTCAGTCTGTGACACCTAATAGTATTTTGTCATGGCTTCTCATTATTACTTACTGTTAGTACCAGCGCAGCCAAGTACATTTGTGCCCCACAAAACTAGACCAACACGCAGTCCATGCCCTGGCAGTCCTTCAGCACAGAGCTCCCCAGGTGTATTCTGTGGAACTCAGTGTTGTAAATTCTGTGCTGTAAAGGGATATAGCTGACTTCAGGACTTCGCGCTAAACGCTAATTTGACTTTCTACTTCGTCTCCTCATTTTCCCACCCACTCTTGCCTCCTCCTTATGTCACATTTGTTTTACATTTAGTTGTTACAGAAACTTCAGGTTTTGCAAATGCAATAACAATTTTCTCTCTAGAATATTGAGTTTCCCTTGGCAACTGTCTCAGCTCCCAGATTCAAAAATGTATTTTCTTGACCTCTAAATAGGAAAAAGAGAGCAGCTGTAATGCAGATGAAATGTGGCCTACATCATATCTGGGATTCTCTTCCAAGTCCTGGAAGCTAGAAACGACTTCCCTTTTTTACTTTTCTGTTAAGCAAAGTTGAAATCACACGAGGAACTCCAGGAGCCTGGACTCTAGGCATGGGCCTGTCATACCTAATACTTAATGTCACATGTCAGCACTCCCTTCAAACTCAGCAGCACTTGCTATCATTTCAGCAAAGCAGAAACCTAAGGTATATCTTTCAGTCACCTTTCTTGACGTGAGTTTTGTCCATACCCTGGCTGCCTTGTGGGTTTGGAGGGAGAACGGCAGCAGCCTTTGCTGCTGCAATGAACCGACCGGAAGAAAATCTGCTTCATAGCCCAAGGATCTCCCTGGCCATTAGAGGCACTATCGGCTGCTCTCTGTAGGCTGTTGAAAGTCACTCATGAGCAATGTACTCCAAGGAAAAAGAAGACACTATGAAGGGAACGCTTGCATTGGCATTAGGCTTAAAACCAAAAGTAATCTCCTAAACCGACCAGAGTGTGCTCCATAATGACAGGATCCCACATCCCCACATTTGGGGAGGTCCTAGTTGGCTGGAAGTTGGCAAATGTGACGCCCGTCTACAAGAAGGGCTGGAAGGAGGATCCGGGGAACTACAGGCCTGTCAGTCTGACCTCGGTGCCTGGGAAGGTTATGGAGTCGATCATCCTGAGTGCCATCACATGGCACGTACGGGGCAACCAGGTGATCAGGCCCAGTCAGCATGGGTTTATGAAAGGCAGGTCCTGCTTGACTAACCTTATCTCTTTCTATGACAAGGTGACCCACTTTGTGGATGAGGGAAAGGCTGTGGACGTTGTCTACCTGGACTTTAGTAAAGCCTTTGACGCTGTTTCTCACAGCATCCTCCTGGAGAAACGGGCTGCTCATGGTTTGGACGGGCATACTCTTTGCTGGGCAGGAAACTGGCGGGATGGCCGGGCCCAAAGAGTTGTGGTGAACAGAGTTAAATCCAGCTGGCAGCTGGTCACAAGCGGTGTTCCCCCGGGCTCAGTATTGAGGCCAGTTCTGTTTAATATCTTTATCAATGATCTGGACAAGGTGATCAAGGGCACCCTCAGTAAGTTTGCAGATGACACCAAGTTGGGAGGGAGTGTTGATCTGCTTGAGGGTAGGCAGGCGCTACAGAGGGATCTGGACAGGCTGGATCGATGGGCCGAGGCCAATTGCATGGGATTCAACAAGGCCAAGTACCGGGTCCTACACTTGGGACACAGCAACCCCAGGCAACGCTACAGGCTTGGGGGGGAGTGCCTGGAAAGCTGCCTGGTGGAAAAGGACCTGGGGGGGTTGGTCAACAGCTGGCTGAAGATGAGCCAGCAGTGTGCCCAGGTGGCCAAGAAGGCCAACGGCATCCTGGCCTGTATCAGAAATAGTGTGGCCAGCAGGAGTAGGGAGGTGATCGTCCCCCTGTACTCGGCCCTGGGGAGGCCCCACCTCAAGTACTGTGTTCAGTTTTGGGCCCCTCACTACAAGACAGACATTGACACGCTGGAGCGTGTCCAGAGAAGGGCAAGAAGCTGGTGAATGGTCTAGAACACAAGTCCTGTGAGGAGCGGCTGAGGGAACTGGGGATGTTTAGCCTGGAGAAAAGGAGGCTGAGGGGAGACCTTATTGCTCTCTACAACTCCCTGAAAGGAGGTTGTAGAGAGATGGGGGTCGGACTCTTCTCCCTAGTAACAGACGACAGGACAAGAGGAAACGGCCTCAAGTTGCGCCAGGGGAGGTTCAGATTGGATATTCGGAAAAATTTCTTCCCCGCAAGGGTTGTCAGGCCCTGGAACAGGCTGCCCAGGGAGGTGGTTGAGTTACCACCCCTGGAGGTATTTAAAAGTCATGTAGATGTGGTGCTTAGGGACATGGTTTAGTGGTGGCCTTGGCAGCACTAGGTTAACGGTTGGACTCTATGATCTTAAAGGCCTTTTCCAACCTAAACAATTCTATGATTCTATCTCCTCAGATTGGCTAGTCTCATTACAGCGATGAAGCTATCAAGTATTTGGAGGGGAGGAGGTGATGATGTAGCGGTGTTTCATTCATAACACCAACCAATCTATCCCGGCAATAAAGACGTCACTGTGATTTCATCTTACTATAAAACAGATGCTGTCTGGGCTACAAAACAAACAAGCAGCTGATTTCAACAGGAGCTGAAAGAAAGGAGAGACAGAAGATGATGGAAATGGTCATGCAGAGGATAGAAATGGAGTATTGCAATGCAGGTAAATCATTCTCATCTGACCGTTACTGCAACTACAGCTCCTTCCAGCCGTGCAGATGATGTCCTAACCTACGGCCACAGCACCTTGCTTGCATCCCCAGGAGAAGTCCTCCTTTAACACATCAGGTAGGGACTACGCTGAACATCTCTCATTCAAGTCATGCTGAAAACGCACATGCAAAGACCTAACGGTCATGGCTGAGTGGGAAAGATAATTTTTTTTACAGATGGAGGTTTATTTTTTTTGTTATATATTTAAACAACTAGGAATGATAGATAGTAACTATGTACAACCAAACTGGGTTATCTCCCAAATTATTATAACCTTGTCTAAGATGTGAGGATAGAAGCCAGTGAACAAAAACATCTCCTTAATTTTTGCAAGATCTGTTAGTCTAAACTGCCAGCTAGATTAAAGTCACAGCACTTGAACCATGGCTTTTGAGCATCATTAACCTGTTTTCTTTATGCCCTTATAAATAAAACAGTTGAAAAAACCCTCCTGAGAATATTTTGTAATAGGCAGTTGACTCCCAAGGACAGACATGAACCCTCAGGTCAGAGTAGGAGCATTGTCTCCTCCTCGAATGTAAATTCCAAAGAAACTGTGGGTTCAACAGCAAGGCCGTGCTAATACTGAGCCAGTGTCACTAAATTGTGACAGTGCTTCAGAGAAGAAAACTCCTTCCTCTTGTCCATAGGCAGCAAAGATTGGGAGAGCTAGGAAATATGTTCATGTTTAACCACGTTCTGCTGTGGTTTCATCCACAATAACCAGCTTCCATGTTGAAGGACCACTATAAAAAGAACATTTTAAGTTGTCATTAAATGGTTCTTGATGATGAAAACGAACATTTTTCTTGCAGATTAGTTGGCTCTCCAGAGGCTGTCCATGTTTTCCTGAAAGATGAGGGCAGGGTGGTATTCAAGCATCAGGATGAACAAGGGGAATAACTTCCTGCATCCTGGGCTGGAATCGCTAGGAAGCCTCTTTGTGGCTGATAAAACTCAGCCCTTCAGCAGAATTAAAGTGACAGGAGGCTGATGATTTCATTCTTTAAAATACTAAACTGTAAATTCACTAAACATCCTTGGGTTTCATGACCCATAATAGTTCTGTCATTCTCTGACAGCCTAACAGACAATAAGGGACAATTATATCCTAAGTTTGCTTCATTATACTGTGTAATACAAAGAGGAACAAGAGGATTTCAATAGGTAACATAAATATTTTGGATTGCTTTGCAGTAGTGTGCACGTTTTTAGGGTTTTTTTCTGCAACTGAATAGACTCAGGTTCCTGCCCTTGTGGTTTCCAGAAGGGTACCCTCACTGTAGAGGCTCATCTAACACGATCTAAGCTTCAATAATCCCAAAGCAATGAAGAGGTATTACCCCTCACAAATTATCTGATACGTGCTGCTTAACCCATGCCCTCCTATCTCCCCTGGGAGAGTTCCTCAGAGCCAAACTATAGCTGTGTAATTTGAGGATTTGTGTAATGGGACCAGGATGGGGTTTATCCAGAGAATGAGTCCAGCTGTAGGAGCTACAGCAACTTTTAGAAATTTTCTGATCTCTAACCAAAGAATTTGAGGTAAATACAGCAAAGCAAAGCATCCACATTGTTGCAACTCTAAAGGCAGACTGAAATTAGTTCTGACCTTTTACTATAGATGGTCCCATCAGCAGCCTGACATTATTCTGGCAAGTGAAAAAAAGGGCACAACAGCTTGGCAACTTCTGGCCCCAGCTGGAAACGCGTGCTCTGACAAACCTATGCTGGCTCTGCAGAAAGAACTGACCTAGAGGGAATGGAGCATACCCAGAAATCAAGGATTTCTGTTTTCCCTCAAAAGGGCAAACATGAACAGTGGAACAATTCTGCAAGGCTATCAGGACATCAGAGAGACACAATTGCTCAAAAAAACAAACAAAAAAAAAAGGCAGCAAGAAAGCAGATGTATAAATCCTGTTGGATCGGCATCTATATTTTCCCACAAATTATAGTCAGCTGATTTCAAGTGCCATCACCAAATGGGAGAATATTTGGTAGCCTACAGACCCACTGCCAGAATTTGTCTGATAGATGCTTTTGAGCTTCATAGTGAAGTTTCTTTCTGCTTCCTCTGTTCTCCTACCGATTGCTAGTTGCAGGAAAGCTCCTGCACCCTCCTGCTAGAAACTGTGTAACGTATTGAGAAGAGCTGGTTTTCTGACAGTCTTATCCTCTCGCTTGTGTATTTCCAAGGATAGTACTCCTCTTGGACTCAGACATGTATCATTGTGTTTCCTTTTCTTTTCATTGTTGAAAACCTGTAATCCCTAAAATTAAGAGTCTTGCAGATTCATTTACAAAAAAATTGATTTCTTTTATCTTCAGCTTTATTGCATGGAAAATTATGAGCAAAACTCTCTGAAGCCAGAGGGTGGGGTTTGCAAGCACCTACTGCCTTGCACTGTTGGTAGCTATGGAATTACAAATGTAGTGGGTCCAAAATACTTGTGGAAGAAAGTTTTTTCTGTTTTGGCATAAAATTTTCTTCGTTTTTAAAGAAATTTAAAAGATTTTGATGATTTGCATACCAGTGCAACAACAGAAACAACTGGAAATGAATTTGCTGAGCTTATTCCAGAAACTAAGTGTTGCTCAGTAAATACAAAGCTGTAGAATGCAATATGTTCTGAGATTATTTTCCTTGAAGTCACGCTTCATGTTCTCCACAGCTGATATTTATTAAACATCGGAAGGTAAACCGAGCCTCATTTATGTACACAAATGCCAAAACCCAATTTTTATCAAATTACTAGGGAAGTCTTTTTGGCAATGTATGAGGTAACCAGTGGGCTAAGCATCTGGTGTGTAGATTATTGGTTTGGTTAAAACAGAGCATAAGTAATCTTTTAATTTCCGTATCATCATCTAAAGAAACAAACATATTGAAAGTCGTGTTTGACAATGCAGGTCCGCTCCTGTTACTGACTTCCTGAATTTTAACCCTCTTTGGAGAACGTAGGGTTTTATTACCTGCTTTTACCTTTTTATTGTCAACTGCTGAGTAATGTGATGCTGCAAAATAAAGAAATTAAATTATGAACCTCAAGAAAATAAAAATAGTTTGTACATCTGAGAAATGCTTTACATTTCCAGTGCTTCTGAAAGCAGCCCTCAAAGCACCTCACAAAAAAAAAAATCAAGATCTGGATTACATGCAAACATGGTCTAGTTATCTAGGTGTCGTAGCTGTCTAGTCAAATTGGAACAACTACGCGCATATGAAAATTCTGCACAGATTTAAACTCCTTTGATATCATTTCAGCTTATTCATACAAATGCAATATAAATTGCTATCAAACAAAGTTTAAAACAATAGCGAATACTGTCAGACAGATACTTACTCTGTAAACCTTGTTGCCAGTTGAAAAACTTCACTGCCTCTGCATTTTTTCAGGAGTACTCTGCTGGAAGTAGCAGCCTATTAGTCTGCCAGCAGGACAGTTTATGTAACTCTGCCTATACTGCCACAGGCAAAATCAGCTGGTGTGACTTAAACTGATTAAATTGATGACCTGAGCTCACATAGCTGATTTCTTCAGAAGCAGGTTAGGGAGTGCTTGCATAGACTACTTTGCCTGCAGATCTGAAGGACTTAGTCTCTGATACAGGGTTGGTATTGGGTATCTGCTGTGGCAACACGCTTGCTGGCAGAGATGGATCTCTCTGAAGAGGTTTGATTGTAGCCTTGTTTGGTGAAATAGCATAAGCCAAGTTTAAACCAACGTCAATGCTGTGCACAACTTGAGCTTGTTTAACTGAACTGGTGCGATAGTTTACATTCAGTTAAAACAATGCAGCTGCCACATGACAGCAAGTCCCCCATCTCACAACATCCTGGGGAAGCGGACTCAGTAGATGAAACTGTCTTTGAGACAGTACATGGACTTATGTGAGAGCTTAAATGGGTCTTCAGTTTTGTGCTAGCCCTCCTACGAAGAAGTGAGTTGCATCCAGAATTATTCCCTTTTTTTAGCAAATGTGAAAACAGGGAGAGAGTAACTTGTCTGTGATGCCTTAATCTGTCAGTAGCAAAAATGGAGCCAGGACCCCCTTAGTCTCTCTGATCTGACCACATGTTCCTCCTTGCCATGTTTCCACTGAGTTAGCTGAAACAAACATCTCTGACCAATATATCACCTTTGACTCTGTGGCAATTTGATGCAAAAGAAACACAAACGCTGCTATATATTGATCCCAAAAGTGAGCAGGAAATGTTCCAGGTCTTATCAGCAAGCATCGGATAATAAAAGAAGATTATTGGAAAGTCCTTAAGGGATCATGCTGAAGATTATTTCTCTGAACCAATTAAGCATCCGAATTAATTTCCTGAAGGGATAATGTTTTATTAGAAAACAGCTTTTGTAGAGACCCTGGAGTTTGCCTTGCTTGTGATTTTTTTTTTTTCAAATTTGTTGTGGATGCTGCCATCACGCTAGGGAGAACGTTTGCGTAGTCAGACTGTGTTTTTCTGGAGTAGCTCTTCAGTGTTTTTGCTAGAAACAGACGAAATCTAAGTTACCTGAAAAGGATTCACAGCCAAAACTTAACAACTGACTCTTAATGCAAGAAAGATCTGGTAGTTGTATTTCAGTTCTGTATTAATACCTGACTCTATTAGAGCGTGTTTCACCAGGACATCTTAGGTGCTTTGCAAAGTGCACTAATTATGTTTTCATCTTATGGATGAACAAATACAGGCACAGAGAAGAAAAGGAAGCTCCTTCGTCAAGATAACTTAGCTGTCTAGGAGTATGCAGGATGTCCAGTGCTGTCTAACTAGCTCCTGACACCAGATTCTCTTGCTTGTAAGCCTGACATCAGGGCTGAGTGAGTATGAGGCCATGAAAATGTTGGAGTTACACAACACAGTAATTGCAGAGATACTAGCCATGGAGAATCAGCTTGAGGCCTTCACTATATCCTATCTGCTGCAAAGATATGCAAAGTATCAGGAATGATGCTAGTGGTCCTGCTTCTTGCATCCTCTCTGACACTCATGCAAGGTTTGGGGAGCATATTCACACTGAACGCTATCTTGGGCTCCTAGCCCACAAAAAAACCTGCAGGAACTGCAGGATGATGGTGAACTTACCCTGGAGGATCAGGGTGCAGGTACTTAAAGGTATTTACGTGCTTGTGATAAATGCTTTGTGGATTTAAGCTCAGAGAAGTAAAATCAGGTGGACCATGCCCAAAGCTCAGAGTTCCTATTATTTCTCTCTGCTTGACTTAACTCACCTTTTAACAGTAGCAGAGAAAAAAGGTAAAAACATGTTACATACATACATACATATATACAATGTCAAGTGTCAGTGCACTCTGAATTTACAAGCACTTTTCATCCTTCAAATTTCTGAGACGCTGGCTCCTCTCTGGAAACACTCAGCTGAACAACCCACCACTGAACTCAACACTCCCTTCCTCACAGAGAAGAATCAATATGGTTGGAAAAAATAAAAAGAACAAAAATAAAAAATGTGACATGAATGTGTAACATGGTATGGAGGAATTGGAGTCGCTGTTAGCCTATCTGTTAGCATTTAAATCTAGAAGTTGTCCAGAAAGAAAGAAAGAAATGCCTTATCTGGGGAATCTAAGCTCATTCTTCTGGCTTCTAGCCAAGGCTCTCTTTCAACTGTACTCCTTGGCTCCCTATGCTGCTGGCTGCAAGCCACAGTTTTCTAGACTTAATCCACAGCTAGATGCCTCATTTCCTCTGTTGCTAAACATAGAAAGCATCCACAGTTCTTCAAGGGACGATAATAGGAGTTTCAAGTGCTCTGTCTTTTCATAAGAGAGAGCTATCTGCCTCAGATCCATGGGCTCCTATGTTCCAAAACCATTTTTGATTCTAGCCTTGGGAGAAATTTACTTTTTATGTGCCTGAGCTTCAACGTCGGTCAAAGCAGTAGGACAAATAATCTGCAGACTGCAGGAGGTACATGAAGACAAGCTGAGTTCCCTGTGAACCACATAAGAAATATCAGGAGCTAGCAACTAAAGCAAACTAAAGCAAAGCTATGCTTTATTCTTTAGACTAAAAACACTTGTCTTAGCAGACTGTAGACTATTTCCTGTAAATGCTGTAAGAAGTGAGAATGCTAGTAAGCCTAACTTGTGTTTGGTTTTAATTCTTTTCCTCTGTCCTACACCTCAAGTATAAAATTCACCTTTGCCTATATCCACAGGTAGGCCCTTTCCAAGAGGATCTGAACTATCATAAGATTCCCTGAAAAGCTACTAGCTACTAAACTCTGTATTAAGAGCCTCAGGCTGAGCCCATAAAAGAACAGAAAAAAATACCTCCTTGCTTCATGGAGGCTGGGTCCCTAAGACCATATATAGGAGTAGTGTGGGATGATTACAGTTTTAGTTTATGAGATGGTATTTAGCCAAATCGACCTTTTGGACTCATTTCTATGAATGACTGTCTCCAGCAGTGCCTTTCTGGGAAGCTCTTTCCCCAGTGGGGATACGCTCATCAACAGAATGATCTGTTACAGATGAACAAGCACTCAGTCAAACAGCTTGAGTTGAACCGTGAACTCTAATTGGAAAGTTACCAATAAAAAGAACAGAGAAAAAAGTTCTTCTCTTGATTTTAGCCTAACTGATATTTTTCTGTAAAGTGCACTAAATGAGGAATTGATAACAAGATTCTGCAGCCTTAATGAAATTACAATGGGTGATCTATACGTGTGTATCCAAGCATAACAGCCAAGGTCTTCTCTGAAGCAGAGTGAGTGGTGACTTGGCATATTTTCAGACCACAAGTTTATTTTTATGAAATGGTTAGCGTGGGTCAGCAGCATGCATGCAGACTATAATAACAACAGGAATAATGGGAAAAGTTGCTTCTATTTTGAAGGAGAACTTCTGGATAAATGTGTCCTTATTTCCAGTATTCTTTCCTGCACGCTAATCTTTGTATGCAGTAGGGACAGATGCATGTTGCTCATCAGCTCAGTAAAACTTTGCCATTCTAATAACTTTCCATAAGCCATTATATAGGCAGAGGCATTATTTCTGCAATTGATTTGTAGCTTCAACAGCACAAAAGAAAAGACAAGCTTTAGTGAAATGAGATGAGAGAAAGAATCCAGCATTTAATGTACTGGCTAGAGTAGCTTTGTTGTGTTGACTGTGAGATACAACCAGGAGTGTTGATGTGAGTGGGCTTGAGAGCAAAATCTTCCATGCTCAGCAGACAGTAGCCTTAGGCCACCTGCTGCAGGCAACCTCAGAATGGAATTCCAGAGACGTAGAGGTGTTGGATTTTATTCTAAAGGTCAGTGACTTCTCCTTCCAAAATTTATTACTGGATTCAATCAGTTGCTGTAAAATCGCTATGAGGTCTGCATTTCCAAAGGATTCAGTCTTACCTATTTGGAATCTGATAATGATTTATTAAGAGCTTTATGAAATAAATGTTTTATGGAAAAGGCAAAAAACTCAATGAATTTCCATAATACTGGCCATGGTAAATGTAACCCTTGTGAACAGACTCCATTCTATTGTATTAAGGATTCTCAGTCACTGGGCAAGATAGAGCTCTTGTGTGAATAAGATGTAATGAACTGTGATTTGCCTTTATAAATACATGGCTCCAGGATGCTATTGGTGATTTTTTTTTAAAAGGCAAACGTGTTTGCTGGCAGACACGTTGTGACAGATGCCTGCTTTAACCTTTGGACTTTGGACACGTGGAATCCTCTGTACCTACATTTATCAGGGTGTTTTAAGTAGCCGTCTGTGCCTCCAGAATTGTAAGAGTATTAAGCCTTGCTAACGTTGTTCAGTTTGCTGACCTGTCCTCATTTCTAGAGAAATTGGACCAGATCATAGGAGCAGAAATGATACCAGTAACAAAAAACGTCCCTGTTTTGCAGGAAGATCTAGGAACAAAATTCCCTGGCTGAAGCTTTGTTTATAGTGCTGCTTTTAATTTTGATCGCTGAGAATGCTGAAGCCTGCAAATAAAAAGCAAGAGGGACTGAGTCCTGTGTAGGGAGCTGCCAGCATTAGTATACACATACAAGCTGGGAGCTAGGGGTGTCCAGTTCTCCTGGCAACTTGTTGGCTTGGGAGGAAACAGTGGAGTTGGAACAGTTGTAGTGCATATGCACACTACATTTAAACACTCCACAAAAATATGCCCCTTGTTTATTATTGTGGTTATAACGGTTTGCCATTTAGATAGGCCTGTATAAAATTTATACCCACTTAATATCTTTTTCATTAGGCAGTTAATCACAAGGAAGAATAAAAAGGGAGAGAGCCTGAATGCCTCTACTTCATTTGCTTAACAGAGTGATTGTAGTGGGGGAGCAAGAGAGAGTTTGCTAATAATTTATTTTAGTAAGGTGGCTTATATTTGAGGATTTCTGATGGTGAGGATTTCTGAAGAACAGGACTCTTCATGAATGAATTTCATTGACAAGGAAATACAGCTTATCTCAAATGTTGGGTGAGGGACTTTGCTTCCTTGGAAAGCGGTCATCCTGCTCATCTAGGTCATCCTTGGACCAGCGTTTTCCTTTCTCTGTGGTCTGCTCCTGCTCTTTGACAGCAGTTTCACACCCCAGATAAAGTTTTTGATTTTTCATGTATTGTCCCTTCATTTGTTGCCACCTACCTCAAGTCAACTTTAACTGTCCATAACATAAATTGAGAACAGTTAATGTTTCCAGCCCAGCCCCATTATTGTCCTAGAGCCTCACCATCTTGAGTCCTCACTCACCCAACCTCCTTCAAGCTGACATGAAGATCAAGGTCTCCAACCCATTTCTTCCCCTGGCTCATAAGTTAGAGGGTAACCCACTAAAACATCTTTTCTCCTGAGGTGTATTTCTCCTTTTCACTGTTTCCATGGTGTGGGGAATTGCTGTGTTGACTGTGGACATTGTTCCCTTTAGGCCAGGAATGGTACATGATTATGGGCCATTTGTGGAGAAATATCACTGCTCTTAGAGGCATCATTTAGCAGGGAGCCAAATTAAGGGCACAGATGATATTGTGTCTGGACTGTCTAGGTGAATGGTTCCTGAGCTGTGGTCCACAGATACTACACCAAGTCCTCAAATTCAGACCGCTTGCATTGCCTTACTGCATTAACATTTCAGTAATAGGAATTTGTGGTAGTCTGAAAGACATGGCGAAGATTGTCTTTTAAGAAAAGTAAAACCATGAGACTGTAACATTTGCCTTTGTCTGCTTCACTCTAGCAAGACAATGCTGAGGTTAAAAGGCAGGAGGAATTATTTTTATCTCATCTTGGCCCTAGAGAGAATTGAAGAAAACTGTATTGACGGGGAACTTCAAACACCATGCAAATAAGCTCCGAGAATGAGAAAACATCAGCTTGACTTTTTTTGGGTAGTGAGAAATAAGTCATGACTGAGGTTTTACACTTACCCCTGTGATAAACGTGGCGATATTTTTTTTATTATCTTCTTTATTTCAGCAAGGAGCTCTGCACAAGTGTCAATAAAAATAAAACACACATAAATCATGGAAATGGTGTCTTTGAGCAGATGTGCATGGTAGGAAATAAGGAAGCATTTGGGATAGAAAGTGAAAAGCGCGGCATTTAATACACTTAGCTTTCTAATAGCATTTCTGGATTCTTAGAGCACAGCTTTGCCCATCTCATTTTAATTTGGCTCTGTGCCCAAATTTTTAATGCTGACGTAGCCTCCACCACAGAATGAACGAGTGTCTACAGTGAATTACACTCACAAAGCCCTGTGTCAAAGTGACATGTTACCCGATTTAGAGGTCAAATATACGTACCCCAAGATCTTAATTTCATCAAACTTTAAAAATACATTTCTGTGCCACATCTAGCAGTAGCATTGCAGAAAAAACACCTTTAGATTGTTCTTTTAGATCTGCAGATAGTAATAGATGTATGGTTTGTAACCATAGACTTTGCGTCCCCATTTTAAAATATAATCACGTCCTCAATCTTGCACACTGTTCTATTTACCGGATTAATGTTCCTCCTTTTGAGAACTTCTAGGATTTGTTTTCCTGTTTTTTTAATGGTGCTGCTAGTGTGGGACTGGTCAGGTGTCTTTACTCCTGGTTGCCACAGAACTTCCGTCTAGGATGAAAAAGCTATTGATATGTACGGGTGGGAGGGGCAAGCAGGTTCACCGAAGTAGTATCTGTGCACCCAGAATGCCCTAAAGTACAATCTTAACATCAAAATTGACAAGTAGAAGACTCTATGGGAATTGACAGTGTTTCCATTTGAGAAAAATGATGTTTAGATTTAGCAGAGGACTGGACTTGATGGAATAAAAAGCCCCTTCTGGTTCTCTGTTCCTGTGATAGGAAAGTACATGGCATGAAGGAAGAACCTATAAATTAGATGCCCCAAATTTTCTATTAGGTGCTGGTCATTATTTATTGTACCAGTACAAGTACTGGATATCTCTTCAGAGTGCAAACCAATCTAGAAGAAAACTACAGTACTGATTTGCACTTTACTCATTCCCATCCTCTGCTTTTTATATCAGACACCTTTTTAACGAGAATTCTGTGATAATGAAATTTTGCCTAGAGAAAATGGATTTTGCTATTACAAAGTTACTCTAAAGTAACTGGGATTTGAAACAGTAATAGATGTGAAAGACCGAAGCAGAAAATAAAGTGCATCTGAATATAATTGTATTATGGTTTTATATTAGAACTTAAATTATGTGTTGAATATAGTAGCTTTGAAAGATGTACTTCTCGGTCCTCAACCTGAAAAGGACCATTGTCTTGGAGCATGATATTTAATGAACTACCTTAAGGGCTTAAAACTTCTGTGCTCATAAGCTGACACCTAAAATCTAGGACACAACATCTCCCCAGTATTAATTTAAAATAAATGCTAATAAAACTCTAAAGGATCCAAATCCTGTCTAGGAAGGAAAGGCAAGGTGAAGGGCCAGGCTGCTCACAGCATCCAGAGTGCACCTGTGACATAGATGTCCACAGGCAGAGCACAGTGCCGTCAGCAGCGAGGCTGCACATGCAGAGGTAGTCCTTATGGCCCACGGTGGACATATTGTCACTTCTCACAAGGAGGGAAGTGAAAAGTGGGCAAATTAACACAAGGCCATGCAGGAGCTAGAAATTGATTCTGCTTTTCACAAAATGTAGCAGCAGTGCTTTCCCTTCCTGGCTTTGGTGATGGCTTCTTGGTCAGCTAATGGGAGTAACCACTGCATTATCTCTGATGTGCTGGAGGAGCAGTAAATGTCATGAGACCAATGCTGCTTTTTTCTTTTTTTTTTTTAAAGAAAGATTCATGAACTGACTATTTGCTTGCCTCACCCCATTAACTCCCTAACTGCCCAGCAAACCAGAAAGAGAATAACATCACTTACTCTTGCTGATGTTAACAGGAAAGAAGTATTGTTGGCAAATAATAAATACTTTACATTTGCGAGTTTACTTTTGCATGTAGATTAATGTGTTGTGAGTTTAAATTATGTATTTCTGATGTACCTTTCACCAAGGACATAAAAATGTTTTAAGGGAATGAATCTTCAGTAATCCCACCATTATGTGTTAAGAAGGCAATGGACATCCCTTCCTTGCTAAATGCTTTACTCAGGGTGGGGGGGTGGTTCTGCTGTTCAGATTCCACTCATCAAGCAAAAGTAATACAGGATTAGAGCTTGTCCTGCAAAGCCACTACCTTTAAAATCCTTGGCTTGTACTATGGATATTGGGTCCTCACCACTGGTTGTTTCATGCTATAGATCTTCTGCTACTGGGCTGTACTGCTTGCAGTGCACTTCCTTAGCTCAAGTTCTTCTAAACACATTTCTTTAATGTTTCTCAGGCTGGCAACAATCAGCTAGGGATGGGTCCCAGGGTCCTTACACACCAAGTATGCATAATCAGGCAGTTTCCTGTCACCTACTATTCCTCTCTGAAGGACAGTCAAGTGAATCTTCCATATGTACACCCTAAATACAACTATCAGGAAAAAAACCAGTTTCTCTAACTATGGTCACACTAATGTGTATTTCAGCTCCTCCCAACTCATGCTAGTCATTTTGATTTAGTCTTTCTGATGTATATTCCTATCCCACCCACAAGCACATACCTTGATTCTGGAAATCGATGCTTTAAACTGGAAAGATGTTATTTATCTCAACAGCATTGTGGCATATCCCTTGTAAAGATTCCAATAGATCTGTAAGCCCCAGAGTTTATTGGTATAGATGGCCACATAACTGAAGTATTATCTTAGCAGAAACTGCTTCAGGAATATAGATAGATTTTTGCACAATGAAATTGTATGATCAATCATAGGATTCAGCAGCAGAAAGCAAAGCCTTGTTGATATATCTCTGCCATTAGAAAGACATTTTAAACAGTTGCTTTCTGTCTTGAGTGTCATGCGTCTGGAAATCCTGATGCACGTGCTTTCCTAGTTCAGCCAGATGAGGGCTGAAGAGGGCTTATTCTGATGAGGGCACCATTTTCTTAG
Organism: Phoenicopterus ruber ruber; assembly: GCA_009819775.1. Classification (NCBI taxonomy): domain Eukaryota; kingdom Metazoa; phylum Chordata; class Aves; order Phoenicopteriformes; family Phoenicopteridae; genus Phoenicopterus; species Phoenicopterus ruber. The sequence continues at coordinate 6,477,338 of CM020237.1, read as the reverse complement.
GTGGCCTAGGGCTCCCTGTGCAAATGTGCACAACACAGAAAAGTTTATTTTCCATTAATCAGGCACCTGCTGCTTGTGGGTAGAAGACTTGAGCCCAGAAATTGGTCCAAAGGAAATAAAGTGCTTCAGTTTGAGCTCCTTCATTATGTTTCAGCTCCAATGGTAGAATGCTGGTGTTCTACACTCAGTCCCAGCTTTGGGAACAGTAAGATGAGAGAGGTCATTATTAATTTCTACTTGAGAGAGGCAGGGAACTAGAGTGCCTCAAAGTGGCTCAATTTCCCCTGTTCTTTTCCTTCTCAGATGTCCAACTGCTACTGAAGCCTTTGAAAAGTATGGCTTCTATTGATCATGGCAAGAACATTTTTGCCTAAAGCTCTTCAACTCCTTATATGAGCATCAATGACAAAAAATTAGCCTATACAAACCTGTCCTGACTCATGGGATGAAAGCATGTCCGTATATTCTTGCACAGGCTGGGTTTGGTCCCTCTACTCTTGACCTTGCTGTCTTTCCATCTCCTGTAAATGTCAATCTAAATTGCCCTGGCAAGGTGGAATCCCACAAGAAATCATACTTTTAATCAGAGAAATATGAAAGGTGTCAGGAATCAATACTTGAATAATTCCCCACTTCCTCTGGCCAAAATTTCCCCATGAGGAGTAGAGAGCTGTGAACTAAGGGAGAGAGGGAGGAATTTTGTAATGCAGCATCTACTTTGAAAATATGTTAAAAAACGTAGTAAAAAAGCTTCATTTTGATGACATATCCAGAGCAGCCAGGTTAGAGGCAATCTAAAAGAGAATACCCTGCCATCTAGTACTAATATCCCAGAAAAAAATAACAGCTTTACCTTTCAGTGTCTGGCACTTGATTTTAATAGGGCTGGAGCACATAAAAACTCCCACAGAGATGAGGCAGACATATTTAAATCAGTCAAATAGCACACTTTCCCATCCCTTCCCCCGACCCTATAGGAGTACATTTATGGTCTAATATATTATTGACAAGGCTGACTTTCATAAAAGTGCTCTGGCAGAAGTGGTTATAAATGTGTATCATCTGCTCTGTATAATCCATTAACTCATTAAAATAATTGTCTTAATTTGATTGTTAAAGTGATTAATAGGGCACGTGTTAAAGGAAATTAATACTCCAAATTGAAACATAACTGCAGCCGAAAAATAACTCCACTGAATTGACGCGGTAACAAGGTACAGGCTTGTGGTTAACGAGCCTTGGGAAGTCAAATATAGAATGGTGTGGGGAAGACAGGAAGAAGACAATTCCTCTATGAAGCACTCCTGGAATGGCTTTGTGACCTGAACCTGGAGTCTTCCGTCCAGCTCAAATGTTTGCCCAAGCACAATCAGACCATGGACTCTGCTGCCTGGATCTAACATACTCGTCCAGTAAATTCTGCTCATTTTCACAGGCTAACAGCAGCAGTGACTTTATACTTAGCATTCTATTCGATCCATGTAAAATGATAAAATATTAAATGTATACACTTTTAAAAATCCCCCCTAGATAACTGGTTACCAATCAGTTTCTTCAGCAAATCCGTGACAGCAACAGAGATGAGTTCCTTGCAGAAATTACTCTTTCACGTATATTAGATTTTGGAAGGATGCCACAGCCTCTTGCATTGAGTAACTGAGTTATACAGTGTGTATTGTAATATCAAACCATATATAGTAACACTGAAGAATGTCAAAGAGCCATTTATTACTGAGATAATAGAAATCAGAGCTGTTTTCTCCCTGTGTGAGATATCCATTTACCGATCTCTCTCCTCCACTGCCATTACATTCACATCTCCCTTTCTAGCTAAGCAATCATTCATGTTAAGGCCCATTATGCGCCATCTTTATTTGGAAATAGTTTATATTCAATTGTAGAAATTAAGGGAACTATTCAGCCATTGATGTAACAGGCATTGGAAAAGTCTCTTTAAATGGCAAAAGCAAAATTGCAGCGTGGAGGGAACTAGCAATGGGAGAGGCTGGATTATTGATCTTAAGCAAACAGACGGGAAACACCGTCTCAGAAGAGAGTCTCCCTTCAGTAGGTGCTTTGCTAGCACCTGGGTACTGTGCAGACTGGTACGATTAAGAGAACATAGAACATCTAAGAACATCTAAGAGAACATAGTCCTCATTGCAGCTGAGGTCCCAGCAGTACACTGAAGAGGGTGCGAGTACAACTCCCTGTTCTCTCTCCCCATGTCCTCCTCATCTCACATGAGAGACAGCTAGGGGCAGCTTTGAGCGATATGCAGCTGCAAGGCAGCCCACTGTCCCAGAGAAGAGTCAGAGTGCAAGAGAAACCCTGGACTACGCAGAGTCAGGGATGTGACAGCTAAGGAAGCAGCTAAATTCAATGACCTTAAACCAGCTGCAGACTTCTTTCTGCTAAATTGATTTCCATTTGGATGGATAAGGCCAAGCCCTAATCTATTTACAGCTTAAGGAGGCCAGGAAGGGGTAGTGAAGCTGGATCAGATAGTTTAGAACAATTTGCAGCTCTGTGTGTTCACGCTTGTGTCAGGTTTGGCGCTGACTCCAGAGAGGAAATGTTTGTCTTTGGAAAACCATCCACAATTCCCTTTTGCAAATTGTTAAGCACCTTCCTCTAAAGCAGCTGGTCCTGGCTGCTGGAAATGGACTATTGGACTAGATGGTATTCTTGTCTGTCCCACTCTGGTAATTGCTTGGTCCTGAAGGACAGAAAAGTAGTTTTCTATGCCACTGATGGAAAACTGGGGAATCTTATCCTGGTGAAGCTCAGTCCCTGTGCCCCTTGGCTTACAAAGTATGGAGCAGTGGCATCGTTAACATTGATGTACAAGGCGTGAAACTACCCGAGTCTGCCAGCTCCATGAGATTCACATGTGAAAATGTTTTTTATTGTTTGTTTATCTGATTCTGGGTGAAATTTACCGTTTTCTTTTTTGCCTTTTTCAAAGCTTTGAAAGAGAGTACTTTCCCCCCTGGCAATACTGTGAATTCACATCGAAAAGTCACTTCACATTTTTCATAGCAGAGCCAACATTTACATGGCAGTAGTGTTTTTGCAGTCATGTGAACTCCAACATTTGTGTCTGTGGGGAGAAAACTCACTGCTGGAATGCAAATCGCTTCACATTTTCTGTCTTCAGTGAGAGTTTTTTTCTCCCTTACCTGTTCTGCTCCTCTGATACCACTTCCCACATTTCATCACTTAGGCGATCTAGAAGCTGTCGTTCTGTTCATTCCAGCATTGGTAGATCAGATGGCGAGAAGAGGAAGGCTTAATACCTGCTCTTGGTCAATTTTTAGGAGATATGGAAATGAACAGACGTATGCCTGTGATTGAAGGACCACTGACTATTACCATAAGCAGTAAATTCTTAGGAAAGTAGGTATGAATACTGATCACATTGCAGCTGCAAGAGGTGAAGTTTCTGAAATAGAAAGGAAAGGCTCACTCTGGAGCTTTATGCAGTTTGCTTTCAATTCCATTTACAGTTATTTCTTGTTTTTATATCCTGTTTTATTGAAATCCATTTTTGACTTCAACGTTTTTGACTCGAGGATAGATTTTTTGCCTTGAGCACATGAATGAAATGCCACACTGTAAAGTGCCAGTTAAAATTATCAATGCAAATACTGCAGTGGTGGTTTTATGAGTCTCTTGGCATTTTTTTCCCTAAGTGTTTCTGGGTTAAGAGTATTTATTTGGCTTAGTTCAAACAGAAAATCATGCCTCATAATTTGATTAGTATGTCAAAAGGCAGTTACTGGTTTTGCACCTGTCTCAATGCCATTCTGCTGTTTACTTGCTCCTCGGATTTTCTCTCATTAGCATATTTTCAGGGAGTTTTGTGATGGATTAATCAGTCTTAGCGATTAAAATGCTCTACTTGACCCGTGGATAAGAGGAATGTAGGCAAAAGCAGTGCATGTTTCTCCTAGGTACATAGACCATGACACCTATCTGGTCGACCCGCTGTGATGGCAGGTTTTGCCTTTAGCAGAGGAAGTTTTAAAGGGCTCTTCCATTCTTTGTGTCTGCTGAACCTGCCCCTGGTGGGCACGTATAGCTGCGCAGTGGGTGAAGAATAGAAAAAAAGAAAAAAAAAACCAAACCCTCCAAGGATCTCAGGCTGAGTCCTCCAAAGCCACTGAGCAGACCTCACGCTGTAATGGTGAGATGCAGCACTGGAAACCTTCAGCATTGTTAGCCATAAACTTCCCTGGAGCTGGAGCAGGACTGTGTACTTCAGGCATCGCAAGGACGACTGCGGATGGTTTGAAAGGATTTCTCAGCATTTGTTTCAAGGCAGTCACATATAAGAAGTGACTCCTTTGATATATAAGGAACTGGAATGGTTGGCAGAAAGGGCCCTATAAGGGTTTTTCAAAGCTTTGAAAGGGAGTACTTTCCCCCTAAGGGGAACCCCCCTTAGTAGTTAACCGCCTAAGGATTAACATCTGTAATAATAAACTGAAAGGTACGGCTATAATAACAGGAAGAAAGCAGGAGAGATTTCTTGAAAGGAATTGAAAAAGCTTAGGATCAATAGACCATGCACGCTGGAATGCAACTCTGCATGTTTTGGGTATAATTCCCTGTGGCTTATGATATGGCTGCAGTGTTTCATTACTATCTTTTTTTCAAATAGCTGTAATAGAGTGCAGAAAGTACACATTTCTTGTTAGCCATCTTGCTATCTAAGGTTTAAGAGGGCAGAACAATAGGGGCATGGAAATAAATATTGGATTAATTTAATATTTTGAGAGATTGTTCTACACAGGTAAGTCCTAACAGGGTGGACAATGGTTTTGCAGCCCTTGGCAAATGGAGCAGAAAATACTGCATAGCTCATGGCCTACAAACACTCGTGAACCCTAAAGCAATTGAAGATTTTATAACTCAGTTTGGACAAGCCCATTTGAACAAGTATATTGGATTTGAAAGGAAAAAACTGAGAATAAGAGAAAAGTAGCAAACCATGGGCACGATTGAAAGATGGCAAAAAGAGAGAACAACGCTTTTTACTACGTATTCGTGTAAGGGCCCAACTAGACATCAAGATCCCCTTGCTATAAGCTTTATGTAAACATATAGACAGAGCATGAGTGAGTTACAGTATTACAACATTTACAGGCCTTTTCTCCAGTTAATCAAAACAGCACCTTGATGGAACACACACTGGAAGAGAGAGAACAGTGCAGGGGGAGACAGGAAAGGTGAAAAGAAAACAGTTCACTCTTCAGTGTCTAAATACTTTCATGAGTGCCTTATGGAAAAATCCAGTACATTGAAGGCACGTATTGCCAGTTTAACAACACATGTAAGTAAAACAGCTATGTTCTTGGCCAAGATTCAAAGTGTAGGCAAGAAGCACAGTCTGTTTCTTCTCCCCCTCCTCCTCTAGCCTTTCATTCCAGATATTACTGTAACTCTGAGCAGGCAGAATTGTTTCCAGCAAACCTTCAGGAGCGGTCACTAAATGTATGTTAGTTCCTGTGGAACATTTAGATGAAAATTAACATTTTAAATTGTCATCTTTTTTGTTTTTGCAAATTTGGCCTGTTCAATGGAAATATCCTATGATCAAATCAAAACAAAGCAGATTTTTACTAACAAAAATAAATATAAGGTTATACGTGGTAGGGACAAAGTTGTTTCCCACTTGGATAGATCTAACTACCCATCAACATTGCTGGCCAAGCTCCAACATTCCATCCTCACTTGCACTCTCGTTTTCATTCATGTCTTCTGTAGGTTGTTTCTCTTGATGTATTTCCAGGCTCTCTTTAGCTCACTGGGGCTTCCTGAGGATGCCTGCCCTCTTCTTCCAGATCATCCTGGAAGATACCTTACAGTAACATAGCTATTCTTAGGTAGACAGCTGCAACATGTATTTCAGGTACTGGTTCACGAAAGTGAACTAGCCAGCCCACAGTGCTCTGATGAAATAAGCTTCTTATCAGCAGTGAATAAACCAAGAACAAGACCTTGGAAAGCAAGTCACTGGCTAATATACTTCCCTGGGTCCTGCAGCATCTCCATCAGCTAAAGTGAGGCCAAGTGCTCCTCCTTGTGACCGAGACAGATGTTACCAGCAATGAGATCCTGCACAACAAGCAGGGTCACATTCCACGCTCTGTTATACTACTGGCTGGCACTGGCATTGCCCCAGAGCACTGTAGCTTTGTGAGGTGGAGAGCAGAGCCAGGCTGACATGGGTAGCTATTTACGCTCAATCCCACAGAGCCACAGCAATCCAGACTCTTCCAGGATCACCTTGGGTGCTGCGAGCCTGCCCATGAGGCACGTTACTTGCATGCGTGCGTGTGCGTGTGCGCGCGTGTGTTCACTATCTGCTCACCTTCCTCTCTGGCTTCAGCTCTTTTTCTTGTAGGTGACTCTGTTAACAGTTCACAGAACAACTACGTGAAACAGATTACAATCTATATTTTCTTTTTCCTCCTTAATCTTAAAGGATTGCTTCTGGGACAAAAGAGAAGGGTAGTACAATATTGTCTCCTGAACAAACTCACCTTGCCCAGCTTGGAGAAGCTTTCTAAATGGGAGACTATGGGAGACTGATGGCTGGAAGTGTTTTTGTTAAAGTTTTACATAGTGAGAACTTGCTTTTTCAAAGAGTATTTCATTACATCCAGAGTGGTGGCAGCTCAGAGAAGAGGCAACAACCAAAATGTGTTAAATGACAGCAGGTAGACACTGAGTAGACAGGAGAAATGGGTTAGCTATAGTCTCTAGTAGCTTGACCTCCTGACTCCTATGACATTGACTTTGCAGCATGATCATCTGGCTACGTGCTCTACTGGAAGTATGTTCTCTGCTCTGGCAACTTAATTCTGGTTGTCTTCAGCCACTTCCATACATATTCCCCCAAATGCAATCAGGCCATTCACAGGAAAAGATGTAAAGAAACTGCATTGCCCTGATAATCCTAATCCACAAAAAGCAAAAATAATTATTAAGTGGTCTAAGAGTGGCAGCTGTGATGTGTGAACATCAAAGGAGACAAAGCCTCTTCTTTTCATCTCTAACTAGCTGCTCTGCGATGCAGCAGACATTGACTGAGGGCGGTACAGCAGGCTGATAGTAGCTGAGCCATCGAGCTTGGGTGATTGAGCGAGTTCACATTTAATTAGGCAGCTCTTTAGGGGATCAGGGATTCCTAGGTGCTGAAAATGCATGTTGCTTTGCACAGATCCTAAAGAAGCATTTATCTTCCCTCTGAACACAAAAAGAGAAGGGAGAAAAATGTTGTCCTCAAAAAAGATCAAGCATTAAAGATTCCCTGGCACGGATGATAGGAGTGGGAGCAAAGTAGGGACATACTTCCTGTTTGGCTTCAGAGAATGACACAAACACAGCGCATGAAACAATCTTCGTAAGTGCCCCCACTCTGAGAAGCAAAATGCTCCAGGAGAGAAATAATAAATTACAACTTTGACTAACTAAAATTACCCTTGATTATAAGCAAGGGTGTCCAATCAGCCCTGAAAAGCTAGAGGCTGAAAAACGACTCCTTAGTTCTGTTCCCTGGTCCAGCAGGGCAGTACAGTTTCAGACTGATACAACGACTGCAAGTGTTTTAATCTTGATTATGCTGCAGAGCCTCAGTGCAGCCCTGAGGGAGTCCCTGAAAGGTCTCATTCTATCCTACTCATCTGCAAAACAGAGATAAATGAGAGGTGTCTTGAGCCTTCATTAATATTTGCAGGAGTACTTTGAAGCACATGGGGCGCTGTACTGCAGAGCAGTTAGCACTACAGGAAAGCCATTCGTGGCCCCAGATGCCAGCAACAAACCTTTCACTGCACAGCCCATTGCACTGGTTATAGCTCAGCTTCCCGTCTGCTGTTTGTGGGCCTGTTATCCTGCTGTAAAGCCTGTCAGCAGCAGAAGACTGGTACTGGGGTTCAGTCTCTGCCTTAAACATTCATTTTGCACCTTTACTATGCAACTAGAGTTCATTCTACAGAAAGGTGTTTAATCAGTTTTGATGCTGCTGGCTTCTGTTGCTCTTGGACACTCAGCTGGAGAATGGGGTTTAAATTTGCAAAAGCGAGTGCTGTAGCCTCGGCACTGAAGAGTCCTTGGTGATGGGAATAAGCCCAACAGCAAAGAAAACAGATAAATCCACTGAGCCAGCTGCTAGGGCTGCAGTCATGTGCACCTGGCTTCTATGCCCCTAAGCAATACCTCTTGCATAGAACTGAAGGCAGCCAGATGGGTAAAGGGCCAAAGCACTGAGGAGTCAGGAGACATTGGCATGCAGTAGACGTGTAACAATAAAATCTGGATTCCCAGGTGTGTGATGAAAAACAGAGGGAGGGAATGAAGGCTATTAGCAGAACTGCAAATTCTAATGGTAGCTTAGACTGAGATTTTAAACAGATTCCAGGCTTCTAGAGGACCATATGAAGTAGGTGCAGGCACAGCACGAATCTGTGTGAAATCTCTGTGAGAGTACAATTTGGCTGTATCTCATGCTGGGGTACTGGATCATCTGGAGTGGAATAGTTTGCACTGGCTCTTTTAAAACTGAAGGGCAGTGATTTATCTGTTTTTATTTTTCCAACAAGCAAATATAAGTTGAAGGTTTAAGTTAAATTAGTTATAGTGGGTATTTATTTATATCTTCAAGATTTTTGCCTTGGCTAAAGACTGACGATAGACCCCATACGGGTTCCCGATCTAAAACTCTAGAGAGCTTCCGTTTGCTTTTAGCTAGGGAATGCAACATTTGCATTTGCAGACTACCTTAATACTTTATGCTCTGGGGATGAGAACAGGCCACTCTGCTGGGCAAGACCAAGAAATCTCACCTTTCAGCACTGACTTTAGCACAATACTTAGCCACAGCTCTTGAACTCAGGGTCTGCACAAATCCCTGTCAATCAGTTTGCTCAAAGAAAGAGCAAAGGTTTTGTTTCATTCTGCTTTTGATCAGCAGCCTTCACTGGGCAATGGTGCTAGCTCGTGTGACAGCAGCTACCTGAAAGCATGAAGACAAAGCCTCCTAACAGCTGTGTGGTAGCTGACAGCACCACTTGAAGCTCAGCACTCCTCAGAAGAGAGTTACTGCAACACTGGGAGTTGTTAATGGCTGCCAACAAAGATGTAAATAAGGGGAATGGAAACCTTACAGTATGTGGTGGGCCCCAGCTAGCCTTGAAACTTCTGTTTCTAAATAAATAGTGCTGCTTAACAAGGAAGAAACATGGGCACACGCTGGACACAAGCTGCCTATTTACACAATGTCTGTGGCAGGAGTAAGTGGGCAGTGATGGAAGTAGAGAGGAATGAGCTCTCCTCATAACATTGTGTTAGACCACAGGCAACTGCAGACAGGCTCAGTGGTTTTGCCATGGATGATACCAGGGAAGAGCAGAAAGGAGGGAAGCAACTAGCTGGTGATAATGGAAAGACAGCAACAAGCAATGCCCTGAGACAAGCAGCACACACATGTGGGAGTGCTATGTGAAATAGCATCTGGCCCACAGCCTGTGCGCATCTGAACTCAAGCACAGTATCATTAAAAAATATATATTTCCTGGTAAGCAAAAGAAAGGACTAAAAGCATTACGCAAAAAATCTCCCAGAGCCTAGCTGACAACAGTTTCCAGGAAAAATGTTGCTCAACTTTGTAACTTGTAGTTTAGTGGGGCATGGGGACTCTGGTGGAAAATCAGCATCCTCAAGGAGCAAAGTGTTTATACAGGTGAAAGGAGCTGTCTGGATCCCGGACTGATGGGGAACATCCCATCTGTGTCTATGCTGCTCCCCCCAAACATTTAGTGGAACACACAAGCTATTCAAGGTGGATTCATTCTACTTCATGCAAAGCTACAGTCATTTGCAGGTTTTGGAGAGAAAATACTGGCCATGGCAGCGTGGCTCTCCTCTGACCTTTCTAAAAGATCTCTATCCATTTCACTTTTAGCTGAAACAACGATCAGAGGTGTTCATAAACTCATGCAATCCTTAAACTGAGATGTGCATGTTTAGCTTAAAATAACAGAGATCAGGAAGGGGGTAATCCAGTACTGTAACTGCAAAAGAGCATCCTCTGGCAGACATAATATCAAACAACTGCAATAGGTTCATTAATCTTGTGATTATTTCTGCAGTAGATGCGTCACATATAGTGTTACAGCTTTCAGCTGTTATGTGGTCAATACGCAGCCCACAGCTGACAGCAATTGAGTGGTATTGGAGTATCTTTAAACAGGTCTCTGCCTAAATCCCCACGTGTGCTTAATACAATACTCCAAATTGGCTTTGTTTCCCAGTGCTCGTGGCCTGCCATAAGCCTAAGTTACCTTGGCCCACGTCACAGAACCATGCTTACAGAGAGACATGAAACCTTGAGGAATCACAGCACGCTCTGGAGAAGAAATAAGGGGGAAATTAACTTTGCAAGTGTCTGATTTCTTGGGAGTTGGCGGTTTGATAAAGACTGGAAAGTTGGCTGTTGACAGAGAGCAGCCACTCTGAAAATACTGTTTGTGTGTCAAGGAGGTGTGTGTCTGTGTGTATGTCTCTGTGGGTGTGTGCCTGCACACGTGCACCCTGTGAAAGTATTGTTTCTTTATGTAGGCTCAGGAACCCCTTATGTAAAGTAAATCTTCCAAGTTTTCCAGGCTGGTGGTAACAAAAGAGTTTAGTAACACTGAGAATTTTCCACGAGCAACTGACAATAATAAAATTCATTCCAGAGAGTGTATTAAAAGTCCCAACTGTCTATGTAGCAGCAAAAGGGGAAGCAAATGCAGAAGGCCTGCTAAGCTAGCCCTGCTAACATCGTTTAAAGCAACAGATTTACACGTCCAAAAGTGGAAACTACTTCTACCTATCTTAAGAGCAAAACCTCACTCTATGGAAAGGAGAAATGTCATCTTCTTCCAAGTGTCATCCAGAGAGATAATAATGCAGATAGTAATCCAATTCTGTTTTAAATTAGCCATGATACCTAATGTTCCTGGTAGATTTTTTTTTTTTTTCCCTGAAGCTAGCATTTGACTTGACATTTGGATTTGGCTAGAACTGTCTTTTGCTGCAGGTACAAGCACTGTGTCATTGACTCATTGCAATTTACCGTGTATTTGTTCTAATGACACCAGTAACTCACATTCAGTCAACAGTGACTGATACGAGGAAAGGGGTGTGGAGCTGGCAGGCATCAGGTTGGCTGTAGATTATACTCTTGCCAGGAATGAACTATGTTATTGAGGACTGAGCAGACTGCAGTTCAGACTCTCTGCCTGGCAAACAGCTATCAGCTACTTCATATTCATTCAGGCTATAACAAACCCTTACACTGGTTTCTGCACATAAATTATGCCTCAACAGTCTCTGCCTTGTAGTGCAATTTTACTGCTGTCTCTGTAGTGGATTTCCTCTGGCTGAGAGCTGACTGTGTAACTTGGGGGGAAAAATTTTTGAACCAGAACAACAGAAAGACTGTAAGAATGGTTCAGCCGGTTTCTAATTTCTATCGTGTGTTAATTGGACTGCTATAATCTGCAGCTATCAGATCTACTAAAACAAGCCTGAGTACATGTGACAGAGGAGGAATCATGGACCAGGACCCAGCTTAGAAAGAGGGAGCTTGTGTGCAGTGAACGTGTGCTAACTGCAACCCAAACCTATTTTGCTTTGGTGTTTGAAAGCCTGTGTGTCTGACGCAAGGTGACAGCTTTTTGCAAACCCCAGAGGAAAGAGGGGAGGAAAAATTCTCTCTCTCTCTTACTTCAAGAAGCAATGTTACATCAGTAATTACATCATGTAGCTTTCAAGCATAACTTGGTTAGAACCTTATCTTCTCTATAACGACTACAGTAACAGACTGCATTGTGGAGAGATTTGATTAAGGGGTGATGTCAGCCCATTCACTAGGAACAACATGGATTTGGGGTGCAGACAAGAGGTTTTAAAGCACCTGTGCTTGGCTGTAAGAATTAGATTTGCCAAAGCATGACCGCATCTGTGTCTCTGTGAGTTTTCAGTAAATTGCACTGTACTCCCATCCTCCTTCCTTTGCCACCCTTCCTACGTGGGTGATACTTTTAAAGTTGAGCATTTAACATCTGACAGCTTCTGCTGCTGCAATTTTCCATGTACAGGGCTAGGCTAGATGATGGGATGCTTCAGCATCCTTCAGTAGCAGATGGAGGTTCAAGCATGGCTGAAGGAGAGCTTTAACCTAGTGCGCGATGCTAAATGATTCAGTAGCGAAGCAGGATGTCAGCCAAGGGGTGCAGGGTAGGAAAATTAAGGTGCTATCCTATCAGTCATTACCATTCTTGTTGCACATACCAAAGTTAGCAGGCTGAGGCAGTGGAGTAATAAAACCTAAACATCTTTAAAAACTATGAGTTCGGGGATTAATACTTAAGTTTTAATCCAAACCGATTCTCTTGTTTATCTGCTTTATGGTCTCGTTTCCCCTTTACACAGACAGCAGGAAAAGAAAGAAGAGCAGGAATCCAGCCTGTGGAAAGATTTTGACAAATGGTGGATTATGCCCCAAAGATATTTTTAGAATTCTTTTAACTCTATTTAAAGTAAAAGAAAGGCCTTTCAGTAAACCTGTCAGGCAGACCCTGGTTGTATGGGGACCCCAGGAAGAAGTCTTAATGTTCTCATGCATGTGTTCTTTATGCATGAGAGTGGGTTGGTATTTTGTCCTTGAGTGACAGCCCAGTATCATCTCTGAAGTCTTCACCTCAACCTCAGCTGCAAAGCAGATGACTTTGATATGAACTGCAGAAAACATATTAAGGATGCCACCTGGCTCCTACTTTTGAAGGATTCATAAAGGCATTAGACTGGGACTTGGCTATTCTGTGGATAACTTGAGCAAATCCTTCTATCTTTCTGAGTTTCCAGATCTTTTCTTTCTGTATGAAGCTTGCAAGTCATCTGTTGCATGTATGAACAGAACCTCAGGAGAGAACAGGGTTATCCTCACATCACTAAAGGTGTGCAGATACAGAAAATACACATTAGCAAAAAAGTGCTTTGATCTTTGCAGGATGATGTGCCCTCGATGTTTACGTTTATAGTCAGCGTGTGTACCGCACTTACAGTTCAGGCATTAGTGTTGCCCTGTTAAAATATAAATTTTTGTGTGTTTTGCACTAGGTAGATAGATTAACTGAAAGCAATTGCCAGAAGCAATAAACAACATTCCAAAGCAGTTGTTCAGCTTCCCCACAGCCGCTCTTCTTTTCCTCAATAAAAAACCCCAACCAACACACACAACCCTCAACCATAGTCTTGCTGTTACTCTAGACAAGCAGCTACAGTCTTTAGAAAATACTCTTCCTGAAAAATCAGCCTAATAATCCAGTCTTGTCAATAGATGACAAAAATGGAACTCTTCCTACATTTGCTCTCCAGCAATTAACTAACAAACCATTGCTCCAAGCAATAAATTTCTTAGGGATTACTGTTTAATAGAAACATAACACAGTGGGAAAATGATCCGCTGGAAGAAATACAAATTGTAGAAGATACTGTAATAAAATCTCTGTGTGCAGCTACCCTTAAAATAAATGTAATTAAAGGAAATGGGGGAAAAATAAATTTCTTTTGTTTTTCAAGTTGTTGAAAAAGGTGTTGAAAATAAAACAAAATAAAAAGTTGCTTAACCTGACTCAGGCTCAATGGAAAATGCAGTTTTCTGAACTCAGCCAAATCCTCTCATCCTACAGCAAAATCTTTGGACATGTCTATGAATTTCTGTGTTTGACCACTCACACACACACTTTTCATTTCAATTACTGCAACCAAGGTGAAAGCTGGTACACAAGGGTTCTCCAGAACATGTCCAAGGGCATTTATCCAGCCTCTGTTCACTGGCAGGCAGAGCCTGGGCTTCCTAATAGCATAGAAGCATCTATTTATAAGAAAGATCCAAAACTTGTTAAACAAAGGCAGGATCTCATCAAATCTTTCAGAAGCAGGAGGTAAGCAGAACTGGCACAAGCAGGGGTAAACACATTTTCCCAGCATGCATGCACCCAGAAAACAAGGGGACAGATCCATATTTGAGTGGCTATCAAGAGAAAATAATAGAACTTCACTGATAGAAATCACACTGAAGAAAACCAAGAAAAGGCCTGATTTGCCTCTTAAATGCTCCAGAGAAAAATGGAGGTAACAGCTGCAAACAGTGGTGTTCCCACAGAGGCAAAGAGAAACCTTGTGGAAGTGGAACCAGGTCCCTGACTGGCACAGCCTGAGCTGCTGCCATCCAAACTGACTTTCCTGCCACTGTAAAGTAACTGTTTGTCACCCGGCATTTAAAAAAAAAAAAAAAAAAAAAAAAAAAATGCCCTACATTTCTTGGATTGAATTGCCCTGTAGTCCAAAGGCCAGCTCATTTTCAGCTTCTGTTAAAGACAACAGTTTTAGCATTTCCCTGACAGTTTTGTGCCATCCCATGTAATACTAGACAAGGCAATTTGTTAATCTGCCAACATTGGCATTATATATCCCCTTTTGTGTGTTGACAACACATTAACAAGGAGTCAGACCTATAGACCATTTTCCTACTGCAACTATGAAATTTTGTGTATAATTCAGTTACCCATGTAATGGAAACTTAATGGCATATGAAAAGCATAAAATAGAATTTGTGGTAAATATCTTAAGTCTTAAAGATATATTTGTACCCATTCAAAGCCCACTTTGGCTCTAAAACAATTGCAGAAAGAACAGTTCTCAGCTTCGAAGTTGTGGAAGGTCTGCTTTTAATCTCTGGGAGTTAGAATAGGGATTCTGTGTAAAAGACCCTATTTTCCTCTTATTTACCCACAGGTTCTCTGTCTCCAGACCTCACTTGCTGATAACAGCTCCCTGGCCCCATATAGATGCAGGAGAAATGCCTAGCTGTGTCATTTGGATACCCTTGATGTTTCCATTAGCGCAAACAGGTAATTATGAAATGGTGAGAAGCAGGAAATAATGCAATAGAGAGCGTCTGCATTCTGAGGCAAAAGCTATTTCCATGCTGCCAGGCTTTCTGCTTTTCTCGCAATTCCTGTAAACTTCCTGACTGGTTTGAGACAAGGGGGATATTTACTGGCATCATCTCTTGTACTAAAATATTGCATCGCTCTTGCTTTGTACGCTGCACAAAAAACAGGTTGAGGCATTGGACTTGAATAAAGACAGTCAAGTTTCTGTCCAAGATTAGATATGAGCCTGGATAAATTCTTGGGAAAACTGGTCATCAGTTTATAACACCCCAGGGCTTGGTGAATCCATACTCTCTGTCTGTAGCTAGAGGAAGAAATTGGCATTGTGGGTGTAACTAATCAGACCTCTTGAACCAAGAAAATTCTGAGTCAGGTGAGAGATGCCTACAGCTGTCTAACAGGTTGGCTGGCAAACTCAATCTATCCTGCTTGCACTGGCTGCTGCTCAAAACATCTTTGCATTTTTTTAAGCTACAATAAACTAGTGAAGTGCATTCAAATCATGTGGTGGGTTGTTTTTTTTTTTTTCTTCCTTCCTTATCTGCCTAGATATATTAATGTAGCAAATTGCTGTCTTGTCAAATATCCCTTTCCTCCTTCTCATTTTGTTCAGACTGCAAAGCTCAAAACTTAGGATATCCAATATCTAGAGAATTTCCTTGGAAGTACATGGGCACTACAAATACCTGGTGCGTTTACAGATGAAGGATAGTACTTACTCACTCTTCAAAAGTCATCGGTTGTAGTGTTCGTAATTTTGCAGAAGAAGGAGAGACTCTTCTATGTACACGTATCCAGCCAAAAGTTTGAATCTGGTTTGAGGTTTAACCAAGGTATCTCATTTAGGAGATAGCAGGCACATACAAATAATTTAGTAGCAAATATTCTGGTTTCGAACCTTGTTTTAGGAACATCCTTGAAAGAATAATATCTATTGACTTACATTGCTCCTGTAGCTTCTGTGAGGCCCATAAAACAAGCTAGCTTTGGAATTATTGTGATCAGCTAATAGAGTTTCATGCAGTGGTCCATATTAATGAATCAACATCCACACATACCTGATAGAGCTACACAGAAAGACACCAGTATGGCTGGAAGATTACAAATACTGGAATATTACTTTGCTTTGAAAGTTTAGGACAGAAATTTTCTGTACGTTCATGGAATTTTCTAAGTTTGCATTGTAAAGCAATGGATTCCAGCATTTCTGATGATGTTTCTGTTGGTCCGAAGCGCATTTAACCCTGATATTTCTTCAGGTGCGCTCTCCAAGAGCGGGCAGGTTTCTCACGCACAGTACTCTCATCCCTGAAGCCAGACCCTTTGCCTCCAGGCTTTTTCTGCCATGACCTGCACGCAGAAATGCAGAAGGTGAAAGCTGACTCTCGCAGAGTGTCTCAGGCAGGGAGGTCCTGAAATATTGTGTCATGGACTGTATCCAGCAATGCTGTGCTTAAGCCAGTGCTGAGAACACAAGCACTGGCTAACTCTGTTGCCCAAAAGAGCCTTCCTGAGAATTGTCCGGCCTTTCTTTCTGTTTTAATTGTCTCAGCACAGACAACGGGGCTGAGATTTTTCTCTCTCTTCATTTGTTGCTTCCCAACTACTTTTGCAGAAGTCAGCAAGCCATAGCTTGAGCTTCTGGTAGACAGTCTAAGTCGATATGTTCCATTGCTTCCCACCTGCTGCTCTTCACATTGCGAGGTTTTATAAGGATTTCTGTACTAACAGCAGCCAAGGGAAGGGGGAAAGAAGCCTGACCACCAAACCATTTTTGTGGCTAGTGCATTACAGACTAAATTCCCCTGGAGCAATCATTCAGTTGTAACTTTCCTCAGCCAGTTGACTCTTCAGAGACGACAGAGATCTACCTCCTGCTCTCACAGTTACTTTTGTTTCCCTCTTTCCCCTCTGTACTAAACTTCCCCCTGCGCTCCAGCCCTTGCCCAGGTTGTGTGTGTTTTACTAAACAAAGCAGCCTTTCTGAACAAACTCTTTTGTCCTTTTGGTCAATCACTCTGAAGTTGTTTGCAACTGCCTTCAGTTTGTGGCTTGAAAAAGAAAAAACAAACAAATAAACAAACAAACAAAAACCAACCCAAAAATAGAGTGATGACTTGGCTCCTACCTGACCTCGGCATGCAAGCAACTTCCTTGTCAACATTATTTTCTATTAAATGGGACCTATCATCTATTTTAAAGCAGGCAGAAGACAAGCTGGTTTAATAAAGGAAACTTCTCCAAGAAGAACTTTTTTCCCTCCTGTTGACTCTGGAGCAAATTCAAGACTCCCTACCAGCATTGATGGATTTAGTTCCTTTTTCTTGTCTCCTTGGCTCACTCTCCCTTGTCATAGTTTGTCTTGATATGTTGGCTAAACTGGGGGAGTTGTTACTAAGTATTACAGTGGTGATCTAAAGCCTCAACTTGGAGTGGGTCACTGGTGTAATAACTGGTGTCCAAACACATCGATATAGACTAGTGCAAAGCATCTTAACAATTTAAGCAGAAAGCTATATGAGAAGGTAGGAAACAGGAGATTTTGTTTGCTCTACTTTGGAACTAATGGTCAGAAAGATTTCAACAAGTTTGCATGGAATATCTGATTGAGAGGTGGGGGTTTGTACACTGGGCGCCTGAGCACCCAAATAGTGCCTTCAATCACAAAAGCTTGCTCCACCTGGAACGCTTCTGGATTTTCAGACAGCTGAATGTAATTCCAAGGAATTTACTTGTAGTATCATCTTCCACAGTGACATTGCTGCCTAGCTTAGAGAAAGAGACAAACCCAGGTAGATGGGGCTGCCATGCTGGGTCAAAACAAAGATTCCTCTTGTCGCAACTGTCTGGAAAGCAAACTTGTGTATAAATTTTTCATGTGTAAATTCCAGAAGGAAAATCTTGTTTTTCAGATATTTGGGGAGGCTGGAAATATCTCTTGGCCATTGTTGGGATTTTTTTTCCCTTTTGCTTTGAAATCAATGCCTCAGATGGAGAAGAAAATCCAGAAGACCTGAAATTCAGGGATAGGATAATTTGTGATACTCTCCTGATCCGATACAGGAATGGGCCATCAAAATTATGCCCTTTCTATTTGCAGGCAACACACACGTTTTTACTTCTCTAAATATCACTTCAAGAGCATAAGCTGTGTGCTGTCCTCAACCCCCAAAAAACCTGCAAATATGACTGCCTCGGGAGAAAGCTGCACTAGGCATGAATAGAAAAGAATCTGTCATTTAT
The DNA here is from genome assembly GCA_009819775.1 of Phoenicopterus ruber ruber. Taxonomy (NCBI): domain Eukaryota; kingdom Metazoa; phylum Chordata; class Aves; order Phoenicopteriformes; family Phoenicopteridae; genus Phoenicopterus; species Phoenicopterus ruber. The sequence continues at coordinate 6,459,078 of CM020237.1, read as the reverse complement.
TTTTGTTTCTACCTTCATATGTTATTTATTATCAGTTGCTTCCAGGTATATTTGCAGCCTCCCTAGGGGCCATTGCTGGAGCGACATTAAATGAGTTTACTCAGATGCTGCTGTCTGTGATGCACTCTAATTTTAGACTTTGTCTCCCTGGATTCTGTATTTGGATGCAAAGAAGTGACAAGTGTTTCTCTCTCTTTTCTGTATAATCTACATTTAGAGGGTGGGAGCAGCTCAGGTTTTTGACAGAAAGGGGAGGAAGACAGGGAAAAAAATGTGTCCTAGGGTCACAGTTGCCAGCTCAATCAACAGCAGCAGCGGGGGTTGCGCTGGGCTGTCACTGACATGGGCTTTCAGCCAGACTCTGTTTCCAGGTGCTAAATCAGGAAGCCAGTTAGAGCTATTCCCATTCACTCTCGGGAAACTGAGCCACCATCAGGCTGTTCCCAAGGCAGAAAACAGTAATAATAATAAACAGAGGGATTATAAAAAGGCTGATCACAGGAGGGTGAAAACATGCTGGTGAGGAAAGACAAATGGAACAGCAGCATGAATTGCTGTCAGGGGAAGAGTGTGGAGGGAGCATAGATGGAGAGTGAAGAGAGTGCTTGGTGGCTGGAAGCCATACGAGTGCATTCAGGTGCCATTGTGTGTTTTTGCAGAAACACACTGAGGCCCAGTTACATTTCACCTCCATCAACTATAGACATGCCTTGACTTTCCTCAACCCATCTGGAGCCAAATCATGCTCCTGAGGAACCTGTCAGAGCCTGAAGCACGTTATGTTCCTCACAGCAATACTTTTATTAAGTGCATGAGTTTGAGAGGGTGGACCCTAGGCCTAGGCCAGTCAGAAGGAGATTGGTGTCAGGAGGTATATGGGCACATTTTGGAGCCTGACAGCTGTTGAGAACCTGAAGACAAGTTCATGGCAAGCTTTGATCTTTGCCACTGGCTCTCCCTACACTTCAGCTGAGCTAATAAGGAGCTTATTCTTTACAGAGTCAGAGGCATCTATTTTAGTTTTATAGCAATTTTTCATTTAGGGAAAAGACAGACCCACCGGGGATTTCCTTTAATGGCCTTTTCCTTGGGAAGTGATCACAGGCTTTTTCTTCAGTGGGAAAGATAAGCCTGTGATCGCCTCCTCTTGTGGCAATCCAAGCTGCGCTCCATCTACAGCAAATACTGCCAAAATAACTGTATATTTGCACAATGTTCTTGTGCCAATGGCTAACACCATGTCTTCAGCGCACTGCTGCTGTGTTAAATATCCAACCATGACGACAAACAGCCCAGCTAGCAGGGATAGTCATAGTAGCTGGTTTTCAGTAGAGACCAACTACTCCCTATGACCGCCTGTCTGCTCAGTGGTGCTCAGAATTAACACTGAATCTCCTGTTAGTTTGTCACTGTATATATAGGTTTTTTCCCCATTTCCTTCCAGAAAGCTGCATAAAGCTTGGGAAATAGCTAATATCATTAGGAATAATTACACCAGGTGCAAATTCCTATTAGCTTTATTGCAAAATAACCAGGTTGGACTCTATGTGAATTACAGCTGGGAAGCTGAGCCCTTTCTCCAGGTCTGTCTGTTCCGCTTAATATGTGTTTCCAATAATGTTATTCCATTACAGGAAACTAGAGGTAGAAGCCCTTTTGTTTACTGTGTTGCACAAATTCAATTTGTTATAGAGCTGAGTATATAAATTAGAAATCAGAGATGTTAGCAAAATTAAATGACAAGGCCTTTGCCAGTTCCTGTTGCAGCTAAAATTGGTCTGATAAATTGGAGCCGCCAAGCAATATTTGGTAAACTAAAATAAAGCCACAATGTAAATATGTAAATAAGTCAATAATAGACAGTGTGTAGATAGACATGAATATCTTGGATCTCCTTCTTACCTGCCCTTGTGTTACAGAAAACTGGGAGGAAAGTATTAAGAAATCAGGGTTTTCTCTTTTGATGTATGCTGTTTCCAGCCTGACCAGCTGCAGCAGAAGGCAGTAAAGCAACCACATCTCACAGTCACCTGTTTAGTCTTGTCTGCCCTCCACAGACTTACTGCACAAGCACTATGGCTTTACTAAACTGTGGCACAGAGAATGCAAACTGAGAAGCTCTCTTTTTCTGCCCAAAGAGAAGCAACAACTGCTAGGGCTTAAGTTTTTCATTAGTGAGAGTATTCCGTGGTTTTTAGATGCAGCTTGTTAAGCAAGGAGACAGAGTTACACCATAGGATAACCTGTGAAATGACAGCTCAGTAAACCAAGGTCCGGACCTGGGAAGGTATCCCTCTTTCCCACTCTCCTCAGAGAGAGTTTTGGAAGGGACCTTGCATCAGGCAAGCTGAGGATACCTTCTTCCTAACTTGAGAGTCCCAAGGACCTCTGCGAGGATGGCTTTGGTGTGTGTTGCAACAAACAGTAGGGAAGGGGCAGGGTTAGTTTGTCACTAAACATGCTCTCATTCCATTTTCCTGTTGGAAAAAATCAGAATATATCAGACATTTACTTCCCTTTGCAGCTCCTTCCAGTTATTTACTGCCTTGTCTTATGAAGCAGTCATGCTATATGCTAAGTTATTGAGGCCTAGTTTTTTATTCCCAAGTCTGAAACCGTCCCTAATAAGCACAGACAGGGAAAAGGTGTTTTTCTCCAGCTGCTACTTTTTTTAAAGTACTCCTACCTCTTAAAATTTGCAGATTCTTTCCTCACAAGAATTTGTTACACTGTACCTGTGACATCCTATATAATATAGCATTGTAACTAGGAGAGAGAGACAGAGTTTTGTACCTACTCTACATTACTCAAGCTACTCACTGCAATTTAGAACATCAGTAAATTGAAACTCCCTCAGAATAATGGTAGAAGCACTGTAGAGAAGGGTGGTTGATTTTCTGCTGAAGTTCAGACAATTTTTTTTACATTCCAGGGGAAGCTAATAGTTCTCTGCTCCAAAAGCATTTGCTGTTTGAAACAAAGCACCACAAAAAGGGTGCTGAAAAGAAAGTAGAGTTGATGTGGCTGTGTTGGGGAGGTAAGTCACGTTGACTGAGATCCTAGAACTCGGTTCATTTTTAGGGGAGAAGGGGCCAAGAAAACATGCTGCATTGTTTTCAGGGTCAGAGAAATCAGTCTGGTGCTTTCTCTCATTGCAAATTTCTTGCTCAGGGGAGCATCACAACAGTAAGGGGAGGGGGAAAGGAAGAGATTTTCCTCTTATCCCTTTGTATTACATGAGGATATCACAGGATACTCAAGATATTCCAGATATTCTGCAGCTGATAAAGTTTCTCGTAACTATTAGTCTCTTCAAAGCAATATCAATCAGTAAGACTTGGGGGCAATTCTCTAGCTTCAGCCTGTGTTTTGTAAGCAGACTGGCACAACTATTACATGACAACAGCCGATCGCCATCTACTTTTCTAGGGGAACTTTGCTGAGCTCTGATATGCTGCACGTTCAGGTAGAACGGCTAATCCCCACCAGGGAGGGACTGTTCAGAGCATAGGGAATACAAGGAAATAAACTTAGATCTGTAACACAAGAAGCCATGTAGAATGAATTCCTTATTACAAGAGGGGGTGGGGAAGAACTTGCAAGCAGGATTTGGGTCCTGAAGCTCTCTGTCACGTACACTAATGATTCCCAGACACACTCTATAATGCAAAGCAGCAGCTGCCTCGTGGAGCTGTACATTTTGCCTTTGTATGTTGCAGTTCTGTTCCAGGATAAAAGTTGAGCTAAAAATTCCAGTGGCAGGACTGTAATCTCTTTTTCCATAAAAAGATTTAGTCCCTTCCTTACCGAGCTCTCGGACTGTACATGAATATAGACAGAAAAGAGCAATGTTCTGTTTAGCTTTCTGTGACAGATGAATGGAAATTGCAGAAGCATTTACATGTCTCTGACTATTGTATCTTGTATGGACTTGATCTTTCACATGTCAGTGCTTTGCTGACCCAGAAATTTATGAAGCTAGAGGTACATGGTTCTTGAAGAATTGTTCCTTGTGTGAGCAAAATTTCTTGCTTTACATGGTTTGGCCTTCCTTGGAAAAACTTAGAATTTTTCTTGGTTTAACTCTGTTCCCAACTATTTTCATCACAAAAAGGAACAAAACTTGCCTTGAGTACTGGGGCAGTAAGAGAGGAGGAAAAACGAACTAGGGAAAGAATTGTTATGAAAGACAACCAAATTATTCAGCTGCTGTGACATGACCAGAGGGGAAAGTGGAAGGTTCCTTGCCTGGCTGTGATTGAAAACTTCACGCATATCATTCTGCAGAGAAAACTATCAGATAGTTTACATTAACTGTCAATTAGGAAAATTTCATACTTTCTAGAAGGAAAGTAGCCCTGTAAATGCCTCACACTTACTAAAAACTAAAAATGTCTGACACCTGAACCTGGCCCCAAAACAGAGCCCTAGTCTGTACATGTGATGAGAAGAAGTTAAGATAAATAAATTTTCCTTTTCTCCTCTCTCTCTCACCTTCTCGTTTATAGATCTCCACAGGCTCAACAGTTATTACAGAGATTCTGGCAGACAGATGTTAAGCAAGGAGGGGAGGAATCAAAAACTATCAGGGAGTAAGGAAAGAATCAACACTACCTGACAGGTCAAATTTAACAGTGCTGTTTCCAAAGGAGCTATGAGCAATTTGAGAAGTTTCCCGTGTACTGCACAGTGTACCTCTCTTTTGGTATTAGTTACTTGGGGTAGCACTGATCCATGACCTTATACACTCCGACAGCCACACATGCTGTTGCACAGCAACACAATGCTTGTTGCGTGGGGTAAATACTACAAACTCCATGCAAATCTCTGTTTAGATTATGCTTTTAGGTGTAGCTCCAGAAAAAGGCTTAGAGCAAGTTCCAAGGAACAACCCTCAGGGCAGGAGATTATATAACCACTGCCCCAAAAGTGGTTTCCTCCGTTTCCTTCTTGCCCCAAAGAGGTGGAGAACATTTTATGGAGACTACCACTACCCTTCCACCTGCATGTTCAAGGATTGCTTTCCCAGAGCTTCTTCTAATCAAGTGATTTTAGTTAAGTCTTTCCACTAACATTTCTCTCCAAGTCCATGTAAAAGTTTATTACCCAGAGAATCCAAAGCAGACCAAAGACTTGTTTCAGTAGTTTTTGAACAAAATCTGAGTCAAGTAGCCCTGGCCCTGAAAGACTTTGTTTCTAAGTAGGCAGATAATGAGAAAGGTAATACTGGGTGACAGCAGACAGCTCTGAAAGGTTATATGACTGGGCACAAAAGGTAGTGCAGCAGCCCACAGCATCTCAGGCATCTCACTGTCCTGTCCAGCCAACTCAGAGGGTCTGAGAGGAATTGCTAACAGGTGGCAATTGATTCTCTTATCTTTGCAAAGCACAAATACCTAAACTAGAAGCATCCCAGAGACAAGTGGTCATTGGACTCTTACTGAGTACCTTCACTTTTTGTTCCTGTAACACCTACTGTGACTATTATTATATCTCCTAGGTCATGTTTTTTTGAGGAGGAAGAAGTCTTTATGTGTTCCTCTGTAAAGAGAGAAGATTGAAGAGGGTGGAAGGAGAGGGAGCCAGAGGATGTACCTTCATTTGATAGCATACAGATAAATTCAGAAAACTCACCAAGCTGTGAAAGCTACAAGGATTAAGAAAGGGCTTTGCATATAACCCGCATGACAGGACAAGAGAAAGATTTGAGGCAACACTGGGGTCATGCAGAGGAAAACATTAAGATGTATATGCTTAAGACAGCTTGCTGGAAAAGCAGCGCAAAGCAGACACATAGCAGTACAAAGAGAGAGACTGGGGAGCTGCATCAGAGCACTGATTGCAATGAACAGAAGGGTTTCAATCAAAATAATAAGGCAAAGGAAAGAGGCTGAAGCTACATAGGTGAGAAATGAGCTTTTCTTTGGTCTCTCCAAAGCACAGCTTGGCCCTGTAACTTGTTGTTGCTGTTGCTTAACGTGAAAATGGCCCCAAATTTGAAACTGTGCAGAAAGATCCCACCAGGACCCTGTGTTGTTTTTCCTACAGGGCTGAAAAACAGGTTATCAATGGGTTTGTTTTGGTCCTAAAAATCTACCAGTGCACGACCAGCATTTCTACTTTTTGCACTAGAGAACAAAGGGAGTAGAATAGGCCCCTTGGGGACCAAACAGTTGTGTCATCCAAACAAAGGCTGTAACAACGTTTCCAGTTAATGGCATATACCCATTTCTCCAAAAATTTTCTGCCTATTTCACTGTTTGTGGGGGTTTTTTGGGGTTTGGTTTGGTTTTGTTTTTTTAAAAAACCCACTACGCCAGTGCCAGCAGCAAAGAACAAAAGATCCTTGAATATGCAGTGCAGTTCATTTACAGCTCTTTTATTACATCCCTTGTTTTAAAGCAGTCTCTTCAAACTTCTTGAAGTCAGACCCACGTTAAAACATCTTTGCTGAGTTGAGGCCCTAATCACCTCAGGCTCCTTGGGTTCTCACAAGATAAGTGATGTAAATTTTACCTTGCTTGGGTGATGTTGGCAGAAGCTCATTAAATTAATAGTTACAAAGTGCCATCTATCTCCCTGCAAATCATGGATGTGCTTCAGAGTGGAAACTCCTCTAGATGAGCAGGTGGAGCAGCTCTCATTCAAAGGAATAAAGCACTTCTCTGCTTAATAGGCTAGATGTGCCAGCTGCATAACAAAGAGGGTTAGATGAGCATGGGGACTTGTGAAGTGACTGGTTGGAATGGAACTGGAGAGGGCAGGACTCTGGTACATGGATACAGTACTTATCTGGCAGGACTGCAGGTTTTATTAATCAGTCTAATTATTTTAAAAGCGATTATCTTTTACATCTGTCACTGCACTTGGAGTTAAATGTGATTCAACTGGCACTGCGTTCTGAGATTAATATACTGAAACAGTGTTTTTTCAAAGAGCCCAAGACATAAGCAGAGTTCCTTATACTGTTTGCTTGCAGTAGTAAGGGAGTTTGTAACTCCTTAAAGACACTCAGCTGTTCCAGCCAAAGTCCTCAGGGGCAAGAAGCACGGTATTTTGCTACGTGCTTATACTTCATGCATCAAAAAATATTCCCCCTGTTGTAGCTGTACCACAACCATGCTTTTTAGGGAACAGAGTAGCTCTGTATTTTCTTGTGCAGCCAAATTGAGAAGCATCTGGTTTTAGAAGTTAAAGACATCTAGCATTTCTGTAATGTGTTTTATCCATAGGGATGCAAAGGCTGATGGTTTACATATATCCAGTGCAGCAACCCTGTAAGATTTGAGTCTTGCTGGTTCTGTGACAATGGTGTCTGGGGGCTACAGAGCCACCAGCACTGTCTCGGGCTACATCTCTGGTCCTCAGGGAACTGCAGTTATATACGTGGCCATGTGTGCCTACAGTTTTTAAAATAAATGTGTAGATTATACTTATTATTCAACATCTGCAGACAGCAGTGGCCAGATGGCCAGGAAGCCGAGTGTATGCCATTTCCAAAGGGGCCCTGCACAGAGTGGTATTTCATAAAGAATTAGAAACTCCCTGTGGTGACACGAAGCGTGTCGCATTTAATTCTGGGTGTAGCTGCTGACCTGGCTTGAACTGCATTAGGGAGCATAAAACAAATGAAGTATAGCGCAGAACTTGGAGAGCTAGGCCCACTGAATCATGGAGTGACTCAGACAGCAGACAGACAAGCCTGGAGCCTGATGTTGTTTGTTTCAGAGAACACTGGTGGGGAGAGTAATAAGGCCAGGACTGAAGGGAGGCAAGGGATTTAAGAATTGGCAAAAAGTGTGATGAGAAGATGGTAGACCTTTCTGGGCCATCAGCTATATCACCTGTCTCCTCTGCTTGCGTCCATACCCAGAACAATGGATCCCAGCTCAGCATCCTAGCTCAGTCCAGTTCACCATGGACAAGAAAAAAAGAGAGAAGAGACACTCCTTTGCTTCTCCTTAAAAGCTGCCTCTGGCATGACATCTGCAAAACACTCTGACAGCCTTTCCTTCCTTAGCTCTTGCTTTTTTGGGATCACAGTTTTGCTAATGTCTAATACACTTACAAATTCAGATTACTTCAAAGCACCTTTCTTCTCTCAATAACTTTTGAGGTCTTTATCAACACATCTACATAAACAAACAAGAAGGCGACAAGGCAGTTTTTATAGTGGTATCTTTGGATATTCCTATAAGGTCCGTCATTTGTTACATTTTAGTCTCTTTACATAGAGGCAGGAACTGCATGTGTTTTCCTCGTGTGTTTACGCAGCTCCTCATACCACACCTAGTAAATAACTAAACTAGCAAATAAAATGCTTTGCTCGACTTTGGTGTCTTCCATTCTTTCTAAACAGAGGAAATGTTGAGGATTGCAAGGTCTGTCTGTTATCAAACTCTCTGTAAATAATATGAACCTCTTCAGGTAGAAATGTCTAGGAAAAAGTCTGGTATAAAAATGTATTAAATGTGTTCAAAAGCTTTTTTTAAAAAAAAAAAAAAGAAAAAGAAAAAAACCACCTTTCCCTGATCTAAAATGGAATAAAGTGCAGTGATATTCAGGATAGAACAGAGTTATTTTCATTTAGAAACTGACATAGAACAACCTTAACAAAGCATTTCCAGACACGTAATTAAAAATAAAAACCAGGACATGCAGATCTAATTACATTTTTAAATAGAAAGACACCGAGAGGAAGGCAAAGAATAAATGCTTTACAATTTTTTCTCGTGATGACTCTGCAGTTAAACCAGAGATATCCCCTGAGGGTCCCTGAATCACTTAATATTCCACTTTTTTCCCTAGGCTGCTTTCTCTTATGTTTTCTCTGTAGAGGGCTATATGTGTAAGAGTGAAGAGGAGAACAGATCCTGGACAAAACAGCAAGTAAAAGAAAATTAAATGATCTGTGTAATTCACAAATTACTTCCTATAAGAAAGACACCGTGTTATCTTCAGAAAACCAGGATAGGCATTGCCTCCGTGCCCTCACGCAGCCATATTTGAATGGCTGTAGAGATGAGATACACTTGCTTATCTCTGTTCTTTAGGAAGAGGACATCACCGTTCTCAAGCAGTCATGTTGGAGTGTGAGATTTTGATAGGGCAGACATAGGAACTAGGGTTATCCTGACAGTTACAAAACCAGCTGATAAGAGGGGAGTAATACTGAAGAGAAATATGGTTAAAACAAGAAATATTCTTACCCGAATTTGAGCCTGGCTAAAGGGGATAAAATGCAATATCTGCTCATGTTGACGTTCTCTGAACCATTTGAGAAAGGGGTAGACTCCAAAAGCAAAAAGACCTCATTTGGGCATGAAAGCAGGCAGAGTGGGAGTCTTATTCCAGATGTTTTGGGTTCCAAAGACAGATATAATCCAGCCAAGGCCAAATCTATGGCACTGGCTCAGCTGGAGTAAGTAGATTTCTACCTCTTTGCACAGTCTAAGGACAGAGTCCTTTGCATGACGTGATTCCTTGTTTTAAAGGCTATTAAAAGGTCTGTTTGTCGCATTTAGGCTGCCTCCTTTGCTTATATTTGTCACCATAGCAGTCAGAGCTGTTATGCTGCTCTGCGAACAACAGCTTTGCCAGACACTTTTCTCTGTGGGAAGCAAAGGGAGGAGAGAGAGATTATGGCCAAACTGGAATTAAAAAAACCATGCTGCTTCTGGTTATCTTTGTACAAATTAGATATTTTGAAGGATGAGCTACAAATCCAATGCATCACTGTTTTGTGAGCATCACAAGGCTAACAAGAGATCAAGCAGCTTGCTTCATTATGAGAAACTAATGGGGAAAAGAATGACTGTGAATTTCCTATTCCAGACTCTACTCTTGGACTTCTAACTTCATAATAGCTCCTGGACACCTCTCCAATTGCTACAGTAGCCACTAATTTATTGATGTCCAAAGCAGAAAGGTGTTCTGTCTCTCATGTTCAAAACCACAGTGCATGAGCCTGTGATCTCCAGCAAGGCACAATGAGAACCATTTCAGATCCTGCTGGATTCAAAAATGAAGAGGTTTGCCTGAAAGGTAAGAATGAAAGGAATTCAGCTACTCAGTGAATTTGTCAGAGAAAAGTCCTCCCTCAGCATTTCCTGAGTTACCCAACGTGGCAAACAACACCCTGTTTCATTTGTCTCATTTGTTTATGACTGCTAATTCTGGCTTGCCAAGGAATGCCTGACTGATGAATATTGCTAGCAGAAAGATGTATTTTATCCTGAGAGCACATTGCAAGCTGCTTCCCTACTTGGTGCCATATTTCTCTGGGGCAGGAAAGATCTGTAGTATTGCATTCGTTTTACACTCCGTTTAGTGTTCCCATGCATGGATTTCTCGCTCAACAGAGACCAACAAGCAGGTCAAAGTGAAGCTGGGAAAGAGCCTTTTTGTGCCAGCCAGTGTAGTAAACACTTCAAGTCAGCTGCTATTCATTTTCCACCTTGGGCATTCTGAAGCTCTGGAGACATTTCCCTAACAGAATTCAGCTGCTGAGGAGAAGGTGACTTTGGCACATATTTTGCAGTGATTTTCTCAGATACAAAAGCTTTTGGAAATTCCAACAACCCTATTTCCAGTACCAAGCTAAGGAAAGAGCCTGGTGTCCAGAAGCTATTTCCAGGTGCCTCTGCTGGAAGGTCAGCTGGTGGCACTGCACCACACTGTGCTGCCCCAGGTGCGCCTCACAGCATTGAGTCTGCAGGGACACGTTCCCAGAGGCAGAGCAAGAGGTCCTTGGTGGCAACAGCAGCGCTGCTGCAGCTGGCTGCCTCTTTAGTCCTGGTACATCTCTACCAAGAGCACTGCTTCCTGCACAAAGCCAGGCAACCTGACAGAGAAGATGCTACCTAATTTTCTAAGCCTAATTTAGGACAGGTACTTGGAATTGCCCTTAATAGTCAGCTCACAGCGTGGGTGCTCCAATCCCCGCCGTCCAGCCTCACTACGTGCTGAGCACAACAGCAGGCTGCAGGCACATCCCTTGCTGCCCCTCTGCCCCCAGCATTGACCACTGCTTCAGACCTTAACTGGGTGCTCACTGAAGGTATCTCATTGCTAGTACAGTAAACCAGCCTACACACGGCAGAAAGCATCAAGGAGACACGAAGGCTAGAAGGGAGGTCTTAGGAAATGAAATGCCATTTTCTTTTTCTCCATGCACGAACAGGGGTGAAATGAAATTCTAGACAAGGAAAGACTGCCATGGGCACTCCAAGTATTTGCAGTTGTGAGCACTCTCCCTTTTCCACATCTTTCACAGCCTGTTCTGCCTAGAACGAGGGTATTAGCAGTTAAAATATTTTTCTGAGCCCCCTGGTGGTGCTCACCATGGTCGGTGTCTGAGCTGCCAGGCAGAGCAGAGCGAGAGGCAAGACTTGCCATGTCTTGGTAGCCTTATTCATTATATAAAATAAATAAATGCTGTCTGGAATCCAACTATGCCTGGGTGAGGGCTTCGTATTACTCTGTGTGTGTGTGTGCTTGTGTGTGTGTAACAGACAAAATACACAGCCATATTTCAAGAGAGCTGACTGTTCAGATGACTGCATACAAAGCGCTGAGCAGGAGTGTCTGAGGTGTCTAATGGCCCTGCAACACGGCATTGGCAGTAGCTGTTCGTCGACAGTGGCAGGTTGGCAGACAGCAGATAAATCTGTGGTGCACGTGTCCGCGCATAATGAACACTGTCTTTATGTACTGCCTCTGCTGTGTAATCATCTATTAGGGCTAATTGCTAGAGCGTAGGGCTGAAGTGGCCTTTCACATTAAATAATATGATAATAAATAATATAGATAAAAGATCTGCTAAAAGGGCAGCTGTTAGAGAAAGCACCTCCCTGGCTTAAAACATTGCTTTTTCTCCCCAGAGTTCTCTGCTGCAAACAGACCGTTGGTGCAAACAGACATTTGGTGTGAGGAGGAAGAGGCTTCCTGCAGACCGTGGAGATCAGGAGGGCTACCCTACAGACTGTGTAGCCTGACACTTCAGCATCACCTTCACACCTCTCTTCCTTGCTCTGATGTCAGCTGTGTCTGAATCTGCAGTTCAGGGTTTGAAGCCCCTCCTATGCTGTATGATGACATACAATTTACCAATGCCTATGCCAGAGGGCTGGCTGGTTCCTCTGCAGCCAGACAGTGTAATAGATATGAAGGACGGGAATTCTTCATAAACAGCTCTTAAATGTACCTAGCACTGCAGGATGTGATGCATTAAATGAGTACCATTCTGAGTTGGTTTATGAGGCTCTGATGAGGAAGGAGGGACCTTCTCCAATATGTTTATCACTGAGTGCTTAACCATGGTAATGCGACCGAAATGTATCCAGATGCTCGGTCTGCAGGGAGTAGCAAGTTTGGTGGCTCGCGTTCTATTTTAGAAGCCATACCTGACCAGGGCTTATTTGAAAGATTATGACACTCTCCCCAAAACAACAGTTGCCTGGGCATCCTGTTAGCCCAGCGACCAGACTACTCAAAACTGATGGCAACAGGGTGCCAGCGAGCAAACCGCAGGGATGTGACCTTTGGATTACAGCTCTTCCATCTATCTCTACCCACAAATTCTGCAGATCCAACAGATGATTGCAGGAGATTATTCTAAGTAAGGGGCTCAGCATTAAAAAAAAAAATAAAGAGAAGGTGGTATGTAAATTGAGCTGCAGGTGGCCAAAAGTGTTCCTGTGTTAAGGAGGAAGGTATTCCTGCAGGTGCTGCTCACAGCACTGGTTTGAACTGTAGCTGAGACATGACATCCCAAGAATATCAAGGTCAGATCAAAATAAAAGTGAAAACCATTGAGATTGTGAATCTTCAATTAAGCCCAAGCCTGCAATAGGTAAGCATTCAGTGTTTTGAACAAAAAAAAATTAATAACTAATTAAATTAGAGAAGGTGATCCCTGTAACAGAGATTGTGACTTCCTTTGAGTGATAAAAAGGTTTTATAACACCTAGACACCATCATGTTTTAAAATTGTAGGTTACAAAATTACAAGCTCCTTCCCCCATCACAGACGTGTGTGTGCGTACCAAAACAGCCTTTCAGTCCTTAGGTTTAAGTCCTTCACTTAGCTAAGAAATCTCAATGGAGAAGCTTTAGGAGTCCTTACATGACAGGCGCAGTCATTTAATGGATTGTAGTGGCAGAAGGGATTGTTGTGATGCATAGCACAGGCCAAAGAACATTACCTTCTCAGTAACATTTAGACTATGGCAGAAGTAAGATTTGAACCCACATCTTTCTTTGGGGAGCAAAATTAATAGGTGTGTGTCTCGTGCCTTAGCCCACCAAGCCTCCTTGACAGCTGTGCTGTTTATTTCATTGTAATAAAAATAACAGTGCAGGAAAAAAAGCGCCATAAATTAGTGCTGCACCACTTCCAAGCAGTCAGCTTTTGATCAAATTTGTATTCCTTACCATCAGAACAGAGGCCTCATTTTGTAAGGCTCTCATAATTTTAAAGCTCTTATCAATATATGCATTAATTTTGTTTCTGAAGACCTGGTCAGTCTTTACAAGTCCCTCAATGGGACCGGAATTCACGTTCTAATCCAGCCTCAAATGGCACTCATTTTTTTTCCCCTCCTTTCAGACATGCTCCGAAGACCTTTCTCTCACGCACAGTGTTCTTGCTTCTAATCACCACCTTTCAGCAGAGGGATTTGTTTGCAGAGGTCTCTGGAGTGGTTTCTGATGACAGCTGCAAAAACTGGCCTTCCTCTCCCTTACTGGAAGTATTTAGCCTTCAGCACCTGACTGCAGAACACGCTGCCACACCATAAAAGGGACACACAGAAAGCAGCTGATCTGTTGCTGAGTCCATTTCCTCTCATAAGGGACCTCTCATGACCAGGGAAAAACAGGGTGGGTTTTGTAAGCTGCCATTCTCTGAAAGCCCTGGAGAGAGAAATGAAAGATATGCTGAATTCTTGCCAGGATAGGCAAGGTAAGATGCTGCTCTCAGGTTTGATCTCGTTCATTTCTCCTGTACATGCTTCTTCCCCCCGCCCCCGTGCTTTTTGGCAAGATGAATAGAGAAAGGGTTGCATGGCTGACAGAGGATTACTTTGCTCACCTCTAATTAAAAGCTCCAGAACCAAAGATCTAGGAAGCTGGGAAAAGAGCAGCTTTTGCACTCGAGACATTGCAAAGCTGGCACAAAACACAAACCACTGACGCCATCCTTGGACTCATTCCTGATACAGAAATAAGTGCTGAGTCTAGTTTAAGATGTTCACAAAAGCCAATAGGAGAAGGAAAAGGAAAAGCCCTGTGTAGATTTGTCTGGGGTGTCAGAATTCATCTTGATTCCTCCAGCGAAAAGATCCTTCAGGGCACTGCCATTGCAGAGACATCTGCTGTTGTAAAGGATACTGTAGGTCTGCCAGCCCTCATGATTAAACGATGAGGTACCCAATTTATGCTTTTAATTTGACTTTTTCATGATCTCAATACTTTGTATGCAAATTGCTGAGTTTCTGCCTACCCTTCACCACCTTGTTAAAATAACTTGTCAACTCTATGGTTTTCCTGCATGCCTGGCGGGAGCAGAGCAGGACATTAACGGCAGCCGGTTCCCCACATCTGTTTACAGTGCTCTCTGGCTCGCTCACAAAGCAGAGATCGGATGCTGTCTTGCTTCATAGTTTTCCTTAAGAGACTTCAGCCAGACAGGGCAACTGCAATCATTTTATTCTGATCTCCTGGCCTGAGCTACTGCAGGTCAAAAAATTTTACCCAATGATTTTTCCAGATGGAGTTCAGCAACATGTGGTTAAATGAAGCTATGAAGTTACTCCTCAACAGAGACTCTTTCTAATCCAGAGGTGTGTAGCATATTCCCTGCCTCCTGTTGTCTTTCTCTTGCAAAGATTTGTATGGCCAGATTTTTTTTCTTTTTCCAAGTGTAAGAGTTTAAGCAAGTATCGAGGGCACCTTGCCTGAAGAGTAGTAACAGCAAGGCTGTACCCAGGACACTCTTCCTCTCTAGATGCACTTAAAGCTTTTACTACCAGGGTTTTGCCAACTCAGCCCATTTTCACTGGCATGGCTTGGGGAGCACTCACACTGCTGATCCCTTGGCAGAGGAACAGGAGGTAAGATAAGCAACAAGCCAGTGCTTTGGAAAACATTTAATTGCCGCAGTTGTTTGCAGATTGCCTGGTTACCTATGTCCTGAACTACAGTCATGTAAAGCATGAATGCGCACTTCCAGTTTGCACTAATTTAGCTGTGTTGCTACAAAGCCCACACGTAGACCGTAGCTGGGACTTCGAGATTGAGTCAGAAAAGATCCTGATTCAGTGGCAAAGCTGTAAGGCACAGCTACTACTGTAACAATTAACAGCTGCCCTAATAGACGTGACAAAAGTACTAGAGATATAAAAAATTACTCTATTCTCTTTTGCTCTTGGCTGCTGTGCTTAGGAGCTCCTCCTCTGCCTGTTGCTATCTTGATATGCCATTAGAGATTAGAATAAGGCTTTTTGAGCTGTGCTTGTGTCTTGTCCTTCCCTGTTAAGCACTTGATGGGGAAGGGAATGTTATTTACCAGGCTGATTTTTTTTTTTTCCCCTTTTTTTGTCTGTGTGCACATTTTCAGAAAAGTTTAAACCCTGTAAGCTGACCCAGAGCAACAAGGTATACACTAGAACTAAGAGGTCTCTTGTCCCCTGGGTCATCCAGTCCATCCACTGACAGAAGAAATTAAATGGCTCTGAAAGGGCTTTTCATTGAGACTCTGGGAAAGGCCAGCATCTTGCTGCCCTGCGCTAATTCCTCTCCACATTGTTTTCTTAACCCACTGAAGCCTCTGCTGAGCTTAGCCTTAGCGTTGTCCCATATATGAGCCAGTTCCCATTCATATTAGTATCCCAGGAACAGCAAGGGAGGTGGCGCTGTAGCTAATAAGAGCTGACCCAAAGACAAAGGAGGCAAAAGCAGATTAAAGTTGATGGCCAGGAGCGGACTAAATGACAAAGTTCAGGGGATAAGAAAACTATGTAAAAGGCAGTGGGAGAAAGATGCTGGCCATAGAGGGCGCTCTAGGCAGCTGTGACTAGATCCAATGGGGCAAGTTATATGCTTATAATAATATATTCAAATAAAGCCCTGTCAACAAGACAAACTCTTCTGTTTAACAACAAAGCATAGGACATGGGGTTGTGATGGTCTCCATTTGTTTTTGCAGAGAAACACAACACTTTAACAAAAGTTGTTGAGCCACATGAAAATGAGTTGTTACCAATGTTTTCCTTTGATTCTAGAGAGGGCTAAGGTAGTAACAGAGGGGAACTAAATGAGGCCCAGGGCTCCTAGCTTGAATATTTGGGATGCAGCAGACAGCGCAGACTCTTGGATGTTGCCAGGGTCCAGCTGCCAGTCAGCAGGAATGGGCTGTATCTGTGGCTACATAAGTGAAGATGGCAGGGCAGGGACTTCATGGTTATAGCAGTTTACTATGAATGAGGCTCTAGCAGGGCACCCAGTGAACCAGAGAACTCCTACCCCTTCCTTCAGGAACCCTTGAGAGAGGAGGTGAAGGCAAGCAACGGCAAGGAGGCGCATGTGGGGATGTAGATCAGCAGCGAAGGCACTACCACTTCCCAACAAGGAGCAACAGAATCATACAGGGACTGACCAGCTACAAAGTCCCATCTAACAGCATATTCTCCCAGAAAACTGATTTAGAAAAGCCTGATATTTCTTTCTTACAGAGATTCTTTATGGTGTTCTATTCCCAAAGTGTCCTCATTGACTATTTTGAATATGGTATTGATGGATAAAATTGCTAGGGATATAATTTCTCAGGCTGTCAAGAAAATGTTTTGATTGCTTTCTGAAATCTGCATGTCTGATCAAACAAACCAGTAAGTATGACTAGAGGAGTCAAGGGTTGGAATAGCTAAAACACGTGAGGAAGTCAGGGGGAGAGAGAAGCTGGAGATCTAGTGAAAAGTGCCTAGAGGCAAGAACAGAGATGAGGAAAGACTGGAAATGGTGAGATGAGGATGTATACTTTCAGGACACATCTACAGGGTCATTTATTCATTTATCAAGGAAAAGTATCTTCAGTGCTATCAAAAATACAAAAACCTGCTCCAGAGAATTTAGTCTGATTAATCTGAACAGATAAATGGTAACAGAACAGTCATAAAAGTCTGGTTGCAGTTTTAGCCTGATTTCCAATGGAAAAGATACTTACAGGATCTTACTGTAGGCTGTACATATATACTTTTTCTAGCTCCTAGATTATTTAAAATATTGAAAAAACAAACTTGCTTTTCCTTTTCCCCCACTTCCTAGTAACAGGGGTTAGACTTCATTCTTCCAACTTGGGTGAGAAGGAGAGAGCTAAGGGCTAACAATGGAAAAGGTACTCACTGAGATGTCTTCTGCATGTGTCTCTCAACTCTTCTATGGAGCATATGTCATGAAGACCATACAGAAAACAGTCATGTAGACAATTTATATGCATTCAAGAGAAACACGACTCCTGGTCACTCCCTTCTGTTTCCTGACTCAGCAGCAAGGAAAGAGGTGGTAAGCCTGCAGTTCTTTGCAGATGGACAGCATCACACATGGCATTTAGTGTTGCAATATTCTGGCACAAGACACGCTCACTGGGAAGCAAGTCTGTCACACTCTTCAGGTCTTTCAGACCAGACACATAGGAGATTGTTCATTCCATTCATAAGCATTCACGGCTTATATAGAGTTTACTAAGCAAAACCAATTGCAGTTGGATGCCTGTCACTTCACTGGGTTTTATGCAGTTTCATCAGATCCACTTAGCTGCCCTGTTTTATTTCTGCTTGTACTGAGCATCCTAACAGTGCCTGTCTCTGTGCCTCACCATGACTGGAACACTTAAATGGAAATCCTCATCCATCAGCGTCAGAAGATAACCCCTGCTGATCCTGGCTGCTCTCACAAAAGTCAAGCTTGGAGGCCATTCATGGAATTGCTGCCTGTCATGTGGCATGCGCTTTTGCCTGCACAACACCACTTGGCAATTAGGGCAAATGACCAAGGCATTCCAGAAAACTGCATTTCCTAACCAGATTTTTTTTTTTTCTCCTTAACTTGCAGTCTTCTCTGGAGAGGGAATCAAGAAGGTCCTTGCTGATATTAAACCTCCAGAAGTTTTAATGGATCTAGATATCTGCCTGTTGAATGCAGCTGTGACTTTCACAAGTGCAGGGATAAGGATCTGTACTTCACTAAGTCTTTGCCAATGGATTGCTTCCCTCCTGTTATTCCCAGCCTTGAAGAATACGAGATTCCCCACTGATCTTCCTCAGGAAAGGGTTGCAGAAAAGACAAGTCCAAAACTTTGTTAGTTCTGTTTCAATAGCTTTCCTGTCATGGTATCTTTCTGGAAAATCCACCTCTGGATTATCAAACTCGCAAAATGCAGCTGTCCTTGGGTGAGGCTCTACACCACTTTTGTTTGGGTCTCCATTTCATCTTTCCTTCTTATTTCAATGAAATGGCCTGTTGAGCCTACTGTTTTTCATGAGTGCTCAGGAAAGGCTGGAAACCAAGTGGCAGCTTTGAGGGTGACTCAAATGATGTAATAGAAAGAACAAGGAAAAAAAAAAAAAAGTAGCTTTATGACAAATGAGCCACTTCTGTGCTACGGGGTTTTCTCTTGTTCATCGCATTCAGTGTGATCCTCCAACAAAAAGTACCACAACCAAGACCGGGGAAAAGCAACAGAGCACTAGCAACCTTTATACTCAGTATCATGTGAAATCAAAAGGGTTAAAATCCAGGTTTGCTCTTCACACCTCTGCTGTCAGACTCCCAGTTTTATGGGCTCTGGTTTATAGATGTTTATCACATTTATATATATAGCTTTTCCTCTAAATTTAAAGACAAGGGTATTTTTCACAGCAGCCAGACTCCCATTTCTTTAATTTTTCCAGGAGTCACAAGGAAGAAGGGCCTCTAAATCACTAGGAAGCTCTGACAATGCAGACCCTACTGTGCAAAATGGCTTTTAAAAAGCACTTACTTTTTATGGTCTAATTTAGGGCGACATTGAATGTTCTCAAGAATACCTTCCAGTTCCTTCAAGTGTTCTGCTCTGTTAAAACGTCTGAAAGTCCTTTCCTGCATTAATTCCAAGCCAAATGTACTGTGTGCCTCTTGGAACTATACCAAATGGCCAAACTTTAGGTCATCATTTCTAGGATAAATTACCTCTCCATCAGGCTGGGTATGAAATGAATTCTGTAGGAACATGGGGACCAGGATTGCTTTTATTTCACATACATTAATGCTGCACTTATTGTTTGACCTGTAACTGCTACAGGAAGAGTTGTTGTGGTGGAGGAGTTAGGGGGAACTAAACGCTTTTAAGATCCAAAATTCAGCCAACAAGCCACAACAGACAGTGTCACTGGCTGACAATGTTTTTAGCAGCATGTTTACACAGAAGACACTTACACGAACAGATTTTCATAGAATCATTTAGGTTGGAAAAGACCCTTAAGATCATTGAGTCCAACCGTAAACCTAACACTGCCAAGTCCATCACTGTTTTCAAGCTACTCAATTCCGAGGTAAGCTTGTTTGCCATAAGGACTGCAAATTTGCAAGGCTCTGGAAGCAGAGCTTCTCCTTTGTGCTTAGGCACTCTCTTGAAATGTACTGATATTACTGATAGCTGCAGTGACTTCAGTGCAGCAGCTGGGAAGTCAATTCTTGTAGAAGCGATACCAAAATCTGCCCCGGACTCAATACTATGGGTGCTCAGGGTGTCATCCTGTAAGCCTCTTAGTGGCCCTAGCATGGGTCTACAGAATATAGATTTGAGATAGAGTAAATGGACTTCCCTGTAGGAATTCTTTGGAGCAGGTTTCCTCTCCTCTGTCCCTCTCTCCCCTATAACAAACACACACACTCTGAAAGTCTCAGCTTGGGTTGACACCAGACTCTTGTTTGCAGAAGAAAGATTTCTCACCCACCAGGCTGGCAGAGCAACCTGCACATTGCCTGTAAGGTGCTGCAGCAATTGACAACATTTAAAGAACAGACTGCGACTAGACTTTCCTCCAGCAACCCTTCCTCACAGCACTGCTCTTGCACTATTCTTCTGCAATAGTTCAAGTGCATTAAATCCTCCTTTTTCTTTCTCAAAGAATTTCCCTTCCTCTGATTTATTTCTCTAGCAATTCACTTAGCAGTGGAGCCCGAGAGGGGATTTGGGAGTTGACAGCCTCTATTTACCCACTGGCCAAGGCACCACCTCTTTGGCATCTCTCCAGCAATACTTTTCAGCTCCTGCTGGGACAGCTGCCCCTGCAGGCCAGCAGCTGGAAGATCCCACATCTGCTTGAAGGCAGAAGCCTTCCAGTCATATAACAGGATTCCTTTCTTTTTAGCAATTCCTTTTTTGTTTTCTGTGAGTCCTGTCCCATCCCCCAATAATAATAATCATGTGCTGAATAGGAAAAACAGTCCTCCTCCCTTCTTCATAGTGTGCACATACACAGAGCTGCTACTTAGCAGAAAAAGAAAAGTTCCTGACAAATAAAAAGTCTCCAGGCTGTCATCACTTTTAAATAACAATTCATGGAGACTTTCAAACAAGGCTGTATGTTTTAGGTGCAAGGATATTTCTGAGTCTGCTTTTTTTTTTTATGGTAAGGAAAGGACAACGTGTATTTCGGAGGTAAAAGGTCTCTAACGATGCTTCATTCCTAGCTTGCTCCAACCATCCTAGATGGAGCTTGAATAGGAACACTGAAGACCTGGATTCATTACAAGGGGTGGAGGAAAGGGAAATGAGGAGTTAATCACCTTGCTACTCTGTGCCTAATTGCACCATATGAAAGAGATGAGTACCTATTTTCCAAAAGTGCTTTGAAATCTGTGACACATATCAGAGATGTGGTCTGTGACAATATCATCCTTCACTGGATTTTGCAAAAAGAAGAAAAGTTGCATCTGGGGGAAAGTTAAATTGAGGTGTTGTGCGGTATGAAAACACATTGGCTGAGAAAGCAACCACTCAAATTCTTTTGTAAAAAATTCTCATGAGTTCCCTAGAACATAAAAAACAAAACAGAGTAGAGCTGATAAATAAATCTCCTTGACATCTCAGAGACAAGGTATGGTTAAACTCCTCAGTCCTCACCAGAGCAAGAGAAAACAGGTGTCGTCCTGGGAAGAGCACAGATAAAGCAGCACAGCCTGCCCTTCCCAACAGCAGCTTGCAGAGAAGGCTGCAGATGCAAAAAGCAGGTCCTAAAGCTGTTGGAGTTTCAAAATTGAGGGGAAAAAAGTGCTATGCTCTAAGCTATGCTTCCCTATCCCTCCTACTAAGAGGAAAAGTTGAAAATAAGTGATGCACATTCCTAAGGCTAGTGGTCTCAAGCACCTATAAGCAAACGGTTCTCTCCTGACACCAAACCACTGCCACATCTGAGCATCCTTGGTGATTTACAATCCCTTCAAAATAAAGAAAATTTTAAATAGAAGACAGATTTTCTCCTTACCTGATGCTTCCGGTGTCCCGGCATCAACCTACTGCCATGTCTGAGCATCACTGCTGATTTAACAGTCCCTTCAAAATAAACAAAATTTCAAGTATAAGACAGACTTTCTCTTGTTCACCCACAAGTCACTTGTGCCGATTTCAAGAACATGGGGTCCCATATTAGCTGTTCTGAGTGAGACAAGCTCATCACAGAAGTTTCTTCCTAGAATATATTTAATTGCACATTCTTCCCAGTTAACCTGGAATGCAAAAGGCCTGTTATAATCCTTTTACTGAGTATCTCAGCCACTACATAAGGTGGGATGCCTAAATGCAGGTGGCCTAAATCACATTATGATAACAAGAACCCTCTTTGCCACTACAGTGCTATATCAAACAGGAGCTCACCCACTGTTTAAGAGAACGACTCTCCACCTGGAGGAATGAGGAGGGCCCATCCATTCTGGTCCTCCAGCAAAGGGAGGACTGTGAGTAGTGAGAAGGAAAGTTGTAGGTAGAAAGATCAGCAAGTGCTTCAGGGGGTTGCATATCCAATAAAATTTTCGTTTTTATAGCTATCGCTCGTCTTCCTGGCTCTGCTTCTTCCTCCCCATTAGCTGATCAGCCCTTTCTACTAGGTGCAGAATTTAAACACAAGCAAGAAATTGATGCAAAAATTCTGAGAGGTGAAATTAAATCTAGAAAGCCTAAACTTCCACTTTGAAATGGGTATATCCCTACAGCTATCAAAAGCAGCTCAAAGGTGTTTGTAGGCTGGTGAAGACTGACACAAAGCAGGATACAGAAACAGAAGACTTTTGCTTGTCTTTATGAAAACAGGCTATCTCCACGAAAGCAGAAAGGAGAGCTAGCTGCTGTTTTACATCCCGAGTGTGATAATACCTGCATTACAGGTCACTGCTCTATTGTCCTGACTGCTGTATGAATGCAGAACAGCAAGAAAGTTTCACAGAGCAAAAAAAACCCCAAACAGCAGAGAGAGAGCCCCTAAGGCCCTTAGGACTGCCTCTGTGGACATTATAAGGGGTTGGCTACAGAAGGGCATGCTGGGAGAAAACCTTCATTAGGGAAATACCTGATAATAAGACTAATTAGCAGAACCTGGGTGGGAGTATGGTAGGGTGATTGGGAGCATTGCTAACATTGAACTTGGCTTACTTATGTTGGCACTGTAATAGCAAGTAATGAAAGCAGCAGCAGGCCTTAATGGTATGTCTAATCAGTAGGAGTGCATGTTGTTGGGAGGAGCCTTTGGCATACTGGACAAACTGGATTACCAGCTGTGTCTCCTTTCATACCCCAGTGAGACCACAAGCTTGATTAGATGGCTCTATGGGCTCTGCCTTCCCTGCACAAGCAGAGTAGCTATGTCATCTCCTGGAGCAGCAGTTTCTGCTATGCTGACTTCATGGAAAAACTAAAAGCAGCAACAGCCAGTTTTCTGCAGGCCCTGTTCCCTCTGACTCAAGTTCCTGGCAGGTGGCTGGTTTCGGCTTAAGTATTTCGTATGGTATATGTGTAGGGAGTGTAGCAGAAGTACTAAGATGGGTATGAACTAAGTGTGAGTTGAGGTGTATGTGTGAGGGTCTAAAGAATGGTCCATATTGATAACCAAGGACCCTGTTTCCATTCAAAGACCCTTACCCGTCTAAGGCAATAGCACAGATGACTGCCAGCAGCAGACCCTGCACTCTGACAACAGGAGGAGGGCAAAAAAGGCAGCAGCTTATCACAAATGCTGTTGCTTTTTTATGCTAGCCCAATGTGAAGACAGACTATAGCAAAAGGGCATAAAACCCATCCAAAAATTAGCCTGTCATCACCAGTTAAGAGGAACGCAGGAGACACTGTGGACTTAGCAGCCTGCATCCCAACCTCTATGCTGCACACAAGCGATCCTGCCCAGATCACTTGGACACATATATTCTGCTTTACAAGTATGGGGTTCTGAAAGTGCGTGGATCAATGTGCTTAAAGATTTTGTATAAAAATTAAGTTACCTTCCCCTTCCATAAGATCTTGAACTGAGTTTTCTTACACTGTTTTCCAGCATACGGAGGCACACTGTCAGCACGCTCACCCTCTTAGCTCTGCTTTGGGAGCAGAGGCAAAGAACTCTAACGCTGAAACACACCCATGAATTGAAGGTAATCCATCAGGCAGGCAGGGGTACCTTCAGAGACTCACAGGCATGGTTGTGAGCCAATGCCCTCAATGAAGCCACTGGCTGCTCTTTTGTATGCCAGAGAGTTTCTAGTAGCAACTGGCAGACTCTGTTTCTGCTCTGTGAGCTATATTTAGCTATTTTTAGGCACTAGGCAAAGAGGAAGGGAAGTTCCTGGCATTTAAAAGACAGAGCTGTGGAGAAAAAAAACCCTTCTAGGTCAGCAGACCAGCCTGCTGTTATCAGACTGTGTTGGTTAAACTCTCCCCAAGGGGATTAAAGGTGGGAATTTACTATCAATGGAAGACTAACAATATCAGGGAAAGGTATCAATGTGGAAAGAAATGCCTTAATTAGAAAACCTCCCAGTGAGTTGAAGGGAAGCAAGAGGTCTGTAGCCATGTTACTTTTGGGGAGGCAAGTGGCAATATTATCCAGGAGCAGCACTGAGCCTCAAAAGAGAACATGATAGAAAAGTGATTCTCTAGCTCGAGAGAGGTGTAATTTGTTCTCATTATTCATACTCCCTTTGTACTATTAACGATATTTCTTGGTGCTCAGTTCCTGTAAGCACCATTTCTCCTCCAAGGCACCTAAGTCCTTGGTGGTTGCTCAGGATGGTTAGCACAGTACACATTCATACTAAGAAGGTATCTCTGTCTGAAGTACCAGAAAGAGCTGTAGCTGGAACATGATGAGCTGGGGTATAAAGGGAGGCTGCACCACACAATGAGGCTGATAAAGGAGTTGCCCCTCACCCCTTGGTTGCAGCCCTGCATCAGTACTCATGTGGCCTTGTATGCCTGGTCTCAGTTGGGATTTCTGGCACTTATGTGACACGCACAAAGTTAACAGACTCTGTCCTGGGAGCTTCCTTACCTTGTAACAAGAGTAAGAAAATATTACCATACCAATATTCCTTCTCCCACAGAGATGTAATCAGTCCCAGTACCTCAGACTTTGTGTGCAATCCTACAGTAGCAAACTAGCAATACCAGGTCAAGCACTTGCATGGTGAAGGGTAAGAGGAAGCGAGGAGGAACCAGATTTCATTTTTTAACTTTTAAGAGAGTTTTATAAACTGTAGTTAGGAATAAATGGTTTGAAAATGCATGAAGAGTCCCTAGCTAGTGCCCCAGTGAACCTGTAGTAATGTTTTGCCTCTAAAGCATTTAGAAATGTATGAAAGTGTTATTCAAATGAATAAATAATAGCACTCAGACTGTTTTGCCTGAAGAACTGCATACACTTTGCATAAGCCCTTGCATTCACAGCCCTGTGTTCCAAGCCCCCCCTCGGCAAGCAAGGGAGGGAAGAGCGGGAGGGAAAGGACTCATTAGCAATGTTTCGAGTCAGAAGTCCAGATGGGATCTGAAGCTAAGCAATGTGGGAGACGTGGCTTAAGGTTCAGTCTGCATGAAGGGTGCATCTGTTTTTGCCTTGAAAGTATACCTTGACTTCACCTGCCAACTATATGCATCTCAAACTAAACGAGCTTCCCCTTATTAAAGTACAACATATCCTAGTTTTCAGTCCAAGTAAGGCTTCACACAGGGAAGTAGACATCTGCTGAGCATTTGCACATGTGTTAAAAAGGGAAGACAGCACTTTTCTGCCCTCTAAAAGCAAATTCAGTACTGTTGAAGGGTAAAGCACACAGTGAAACAGGAGAGAAGCAGCCACACTAAGCAGTGATAAGCAGGGATATACACGTTTGCCATTAATACTGTTGCCCCTAGGACAGAAGCCGCATCTTTCTAGCATTGACAGCAATAAACCAGCTTAAGAAGGGAGGCTGCAGAAACTCTGTCCCTTTCTGCCCTGTAAAAAAACCTGCTTCAGTTCAACCTGATGCAGAGCTCTCCAAGACACAAAATTCTTTTGTGTTACACAGACGATCATGGTCATCACAAGTCCTTCCAGGATTTAAGCGGCTTCTCTTCCCAAATTTGCACAATGTTTTGTTGGTTTCTTTATCTTGCTGAAGTTGAAGGAAAAGGGGTTATTCACCACAACAGCAAAAATCGTTATGTAAAGCTTAGAACTTTCCCCTCCTATTTTCTCCTGCACATACAGCAACAGCACATGCCAGTGCCAGATGCCACATGGTTTTTGGAGTGCTGCATTTACATATTTTAAAAATATACAAAGCTGTAATACTACCTAGTACATTATTCATCAAAAGGGCTAGTCCAGCACAATCAGAGCTCTTCCAGACAAAACTGAGAAAATTGCCTTTTCTTATCTGTAATACAATATATAATGTACAACAATGTATAATACAATAGAATGCAAAACGTACAATACGGCATCTCTATAATACATTACTCTGTAGAGGCTGAGATTGATTTCTGGAAGGACAGTCTCTCACTTCTTTCTTTCTCAGTCCCTGTCCAGTTCAAGCATTTGGTAACTGTTTTCTAGAATGCCCTTGCAGCCTCACTGCAGGAGCAGGTCCTTCAAGCACCCAAGAGTGAAGCATATAATGCCGGACTACATATGCAGTGAGACCCAACATTGGATTACATTTATGCAAATGCCTATATTTATTAGCATAACAGGAAGATTGTTCTACTGCCTGCAAAGAAATGAGCCCCTTTATTCAAATAGATGTGTCAGTTCTGAGCAGTTAATAAGATCTATTTGTAATCCATAGGTAGGCACGATAAAATCAGGACACTTAGCACTTCTGTTGGCAGAGAAACTGCTAAGAATATTAGTAGCAGGCAACTTGGTGCAATTATTAAGAGAGATATTTAAGTACTCTTCAGGGTAATTCTTGATAGTGGCAAGGGAACTCAAACATACCCAAAATCTCATTCTAGTTTCAGCTGCCAACACTGTTGATTGCAGGACCCAGTAGGATGGTGACGTCCCTGCAAGGCATCCAGCCAGGGTCAACCGACCGCACCAGATGAGATCCATAAGGTGATGAGGAAGGGAAAGCTTGGCAGAAGAGAAAGCACCATCATCATCTACTCCCCTAGAAACAGAGCCTTGAGGACATTTTAAGGCTAGATGTACCTGTCATCTTGGTTTAAGAACTTGAGGGCATTATAAACTTGGATAAAAGTTTGGTTAGACACAAGATCAGCTGTAGCCTCCCATTTGCAGCTACTCTCTCAAGGCTTTAGGTTTATTTAACTTGGTTCTTATCAGCCTGAGAGATGACTAGGCTGGGTTGAACTCAGACAAGGAAATCTCTCTCTGATTTGCTTCGTGGGGGAGAGAGAGCTGGGCAGTCATGTGCATCAACTTATCATGATTCATGACAACTAGTCTAAGGAGGAACCACCAAATGCAGGCTCTAATATACAATACTTCACTGCCTCCCAGCGTGCTTGGGAAAGTGCCTGGGATCCTATAGTGGACACTGGAATTGCTGTTTTCATTGTTCCCTAATTAGCTAGGAAATTATGTTTGCAACCTGTTAAAATGCCCACTTAGACTGGTGGGTAGCAAACATTTGCCCATCTGCCAAGAGGTTTTCCAGCTGACATTTATCTAAATAGAGAAATCAGACTGCTATTCACATCTGATTAACAAACACAGACTCTAATTAGCCCATGTGATTAAGATTCATTTGAGAAGTCACTTCAACACATACATAAAACCACCACTCCTTTACTCAGTGATGATGATGACGAGAAAGAAGAAGAGCGGTCCTATCTCACTCCAACTCTGCAAAGGAAAAGCATAAATGTTTAAGGGCATGTTCAGAGCAAAGGGTCAAGCCACTGCTAGGGTAATTCCATTGATAATCTGTGTGATTTTTCCCACCAAGGAATTCATTGCAGAAGGGCCATTGTACAGACAACCAGGGCTGGGGCGAGAAAAGTCACCATTTCTTACCGGCCCACCAGCACCGTCTGCCTGTGTTCTCTTAAGATTTGTAATTACGGCATAGGAGATGGGTCTTGGATACATAGTCTTAGGGGTCTAGATTTTACTTCCCTGAGAGAATACAGCTGAGATTCAGAATCTGGGTCTTCCTGCACAGAGACAGGGGCTAGGCTGCGAAATTCCCCATGATGTAGGACTCTCACATTCAAAGCTGCTTGAATTTCGCTGTAATAGTACCTACTTATAGCAGTATGCTATGAACCATTGCAGTTCTCCCAAGAGACTTAAGTGTTGGGGGAAAGTTGTTGCTTCGGTGTTGCTAAATAACACATTGCCTGTTGTTCGTATGGTTCAATGCGACAATTACTACAATCAATTTGATTTGCAATGTGTCCTGTCTTATGAATCACTGAGTTATTAACCTCAACAATGTCAATGAGCTGCTAGTGTAATTGAGTCTCAGCAAATTAAGGTTTGGGGCAATTATTAAGAGCTGCTTTGTACACAGGAATATATTAATACGTTATTGAAGCCAAGCGATTATACTCTTGCAATGAGAAAAGAATTCAGAGTGACTATAGCAAAAGATACAAACCCAGTCTGAGCAGCCTCAAATGACAGTAGGTATGTTGGCGCATTGATTACAATTTTCTTATATT
The DNA here is from genome assembly GCA_009819775.1 of Phoenicopterus ruber ruber. Lineage (NCBI taxonomy): Eukaryota > Metazoa > Chordata > Aves > Phoenicopteriformes > Phoenicopteridae > Phoenicopterus > Phoenicopterus ruber. The sequence continues at coordinate 6,430,886 of CM020237.1, read as the reverse complement.
TCCCTTGTCATATTTACATAGTACCGAGCAATTTAACATGGTGATGCAGAACTCCCATTTATTGGCCTTTTTTCCTCCCAGATAACAGGCTTTGACAACCAAAGTTTTTCTGTGAGGATAACATTCAGTCCCAGTCTATTCCAAGGGTGTGAATGCCAGGCAGGACTGAAGAAATAAAATGGGAAAACACGACATACAGCATATTTTAGTGTAAAGGCACAACCTGCAACCTGATGCACTTTCTTTCTTTGGGTGAGTCAGCGGGGGTGTTATTGCTGTTGTTTGTATGAACACTTGTATGCCATTAACAATTTTACTTTAATTAAAACCATATTAAAATTGAAAACAAAAATTTTGAAATTATTAAAAACCCATCAAAAAAAACCTTAGAAAGGAGAGAAGAACTGAAACCCCAACAAATATGTAATATGAATGACAAATTTCATAATGGCTCCTTCAAAAACCACAATTATCTGGAAGGATTTTAGAACTATACCTGTATCAACAGGGCAATCTGCTCTGTCAGTTATACATGTAAAAAAATAAGCACCAAAAAAGTCTATAATTTCTTTTGTCTGCAAAGAATCACCTGCAATCATCTAAGCTGTCTTCAAGGATTCAAACTGAGCTAAAGGAAAAGAAAAATAAAGTGGAGAAAAGAATGTTCTGGGGAAAAATACAGTATTAGTTTGTTGCATTAGTTGCTTCTGCTTAATATTAATCTGAATTTACTATGTTGTATTGCACTCCTCTTATGGATGAGTTACCTATCCTTCTAGGCCTAATATTTAAAGTTCTGCCACGCTTTTCTGGTGAGAGAGAGATTATTTCTCTGTACAAACCCATCCTCCCTGTTTAAGAATTGTGATAGTAAAACTGGCTATAGGAAAGTGAGAGGCAATTTTTCACCTGCTGAATATGATCCTGCTATCTCCATTTAGAGCAGAAAATCTCCCATTACCTTGGCTGTGCATAGCATGCAAAAAAGCTCATTTCATTTCCTAAGCAGGGCTGGATTTGGGGAGACGCGATATCAACTAGAAGTAAAATATTTATGCAAATATTTCTTCCCAGGGCAATCTGTATTTTTAAAGCTCTCTCTTCACCACAGATGTAATGTCTGACTGTCAGCAGTTAGTCTGCTGCTGGTCTTCCCGGAGGAGTCATCCTTTTCTAACAGTAAAGATCGTTAGCGTCGCTTCCAGGTACTAAAGATTCTTTTAAATCTATTTGGTCTGTTGATGGTTATTATTCCTTTCCACAGGCTGGGCCCATAGGAACAGGAAAAATGGCTGTAATGTCCTGGAGGGTTCTGCGGCACAAGCTGAAAGAGAGAAGATATAAAGAGAATGGAAAGCAAAGCCAGGTATCTCAGTGACAGCTGTCTTTTGACAGTGTAAACATTTTCAAGCTGCTTCTTTGCTGAGGGTTTCTGCAGCCTTCATTGGTCCTGATGATCATTATTGTCTCTGTAGCCTGTGAGCAGCTAAGAGCAGAGGGGAGCAGATGCTTGCAAGGACTCCTGCACGTTCATCCCTTACTGGCAATCATCCTAGCTCTCCACTTTTCTCCCTTGTCCGTGCACTATTGCCCTACTGCCCTTAACAGAACTTCTGATTCTTTTTAAGTTAAAATTCCCTGTTAAAGTTGATGGGATAAGGATGGCAAAGAAAATCCTGTCACAAGGCTGCCAAACACATCAGCACTTTTTCTCTAGTATTGAGAAAGATCTTCCCTAGACAGCTAGAGGCAGCATGTGCTCCCTGTCCAGTCTCCCTTTCCTCCCACTGCCAGCCTTGCACATAGCCCTTCCTTCAAGCCCTGCTAGGGTTGACCAGCATATCCAGTGTGCTTCAGCATGTGGGGTTCCCCCATGCTTTCAGATGCCTCGTACACAGGGTGAGAGAGGCCATCCTTAGTCTAAAGTGTGGCCACAGCCAGCTCAACCACACACAGCTCGCAACTCAGGAGGCATCTTCGCCTTAGCAAGGAATCTAATTATGAGGGAGGGGATTCAGATGAGCTCTCTATTAGATTATTATGATTCATCTGTCACAGAAGATGAGTCCTGAAAACCAGTGTAAACAGAAAATTTGGAAAATGACCCTTTCCCTCTCTTTTGATCCCAGTGAGATTCTTCATCAGCTCTGCTAAGCGCCTTTGTTAAGAGCCTGTGTAAGAGAGTTAAACCAATTTTGAAGAACAACAGGCATTTCCAACAAAATTCAGCAGCAGGCTCCCTGAGAAATGGGAGCTGTGGAGGAGTTACCCGGATGTTCAAGCACATAGCCGAGGTAAGACTGTTTACAGACAGTTTTGATGACAGATCCTTGCTTCTTTTTCTTAGGACAGGTATTAACCTTGCTCCAGGCTTCCAGGGAAACAATTAATGTAAGTAAATAAGGTAGCCAAAAACTGTCAAAATAGATTTCTGTTCTGTTTTGCAACTGCCTATGGTACTAGTCAGGTGGAATGTTAATATATTGTTACGGGAATGCTTCCTAGGCCTAATTGAGATGCAGACTTCAATGTGCTATTCACCTCCCACCCCCCCATCTCCAAAGTGCTTTCTGTCTAATAGAGAAAAGAGATAGCATGTGGATGCATTAGAAGTCTGAGTTAATGGAAGGGGGTAGTGGTTGGTGCACTGGACCTGATAAACAGAGACATGATGCCCTCACAGTCACTCAAAGAGAGTGGCAGAGGCTGCAGCTGAAGCCAGCTTACCCCAGTCCTGTGTCTCTAAAAACAGAACTTTCATAAGGGTCTTTGCAAGAGCCAGCAATAGTTTTTGAATAGACCTAGAGAAATGTCTAGTTGGGGTGAGAGATGGTGATACTTTCTAAGTAGGAAGAAAATAAATTGTTTTCTATGAGTTCTCTCTGTGATGTCATCCCTTGTGGAGCAGCCAAAAATATCAAGGCATCCCTTCTTAGAAAGGATGGCATTGTTCCTTGTGTCTCTTGGCAAAAAGAGAGGTGAGGAACAGGTCAAGCATGAAAACATGCTGTAATACCCCATATGCCCCAGTAGACTCCCCTGGGTGCAGAGCGTATCTGTCCAAACATTTACCACCCAGCCCATGGCCACCAGCTCCAGGTGAATCCCAGCTTCTCTGGTCATTGGCTGGGACCTTCTCAGGCTCAGTCTCAGTCCTCTCTAGTAGTGAGGAAATATGCTGTCCCTAATAAGTGATGACATGGCAATTTTCTCCATCATGTCAGTTGTCAATGGGGACAGCAGATTCCTCTCACAACCTAGGACTTCACTGTGAGCCTCCATGAGACATGCTGAGGAGAAATAAATCAATTACGGAGCCTAGCATCTGTGGTCTGCTTCACAGCAGCTGCCCAAAATGGATGATGGGCTCTTATCCCTACACTGAACTGCAGGTCAGGGCTAGGAGAGCTGCAAAGGGCAAGGGAAAGGTCTTGTGGAGTGATGCTGGTGATTACAAGGCCTTACTAACACTTCTGGCTCAGTGTTGACAGCCTCCCTTGGAATAAAAAGCTCCCGTGATGCGTGGCTAAGCAATGCGGTGGTGTCATTCCACTACAAATGGCACTTGGTCCTCCGGCTGCCCCTCTCCCTATTGAGGCTGGCTGCCGATGGAGGCTATTGGAGCTGGATTGCTGAACAAAGCCTGCAGCTTAGGGGTTGTCCACTGTCAAAGTTGATAGCTTCTACCCAGGCCAAGCACCTGGTTTCCAACCATTACAGTATGGACATACAGCATATGTTCCTGTTTAATTAAAAGAAGAAAAGACAAAGCTGATAGAAAGCGTAAGGGAAATGGTCTTGTGAGATATATAATCAACTCGGGCATTGAGTCATACTTTGTTCTGAGCACATGGGCCAAGTGATCCCACTCAGAAATTTGCTCTTAATTCTCTGAGGCCTACTCATCAAACCAGCTTTTTCTTCCCCTTTGTATTCTTCACTTGCATCTGTTGTTTTCAGAGGAAAAAATGTTTGTACAAAAATTTCATGGTTTAGAAATCCTTCCTGAAATTAACCATCTAGAGGATTTGAATTTCTGGTGTCCAGGGACATGTGTTTTGGCCAGATGCAGGGGGGCTGGTGCTGATGTCGTAAGAGTTAGTAGCTGTCATTGGAATTATGGGCTTTAATTTTCTCTATTCCTTTTAGCATTCATTTACCCACACCACTGGCTGCTTGCTACCTTTATTAGTGCAGTCAGTGGGCAACTTTCCAAATCAATTAATGTTATTGTTTCATTTCTTAGGGCTGTAAAATCACAAAATTTACAAGAAATATGTAAGGCTATGAATTATGCCATAGAAATATGGCAGAGATGGAGAATAATTAGATCAGCTAGAGCCACTGAAATCCCATCTGCTGAGCATGTTCCATTAAAATACCTTTCTCTTTGCTTCAAGAAATATTATTAGCTTACATATCGCAGGAAGGGGGGAGGAAAACAGAAAGGGTTTTCATATTAATTCTTCTTAGATACATTTGAAGGGGAAATTGCAAACAGCTTTTCTATATCGGGGTAGCTTTTTCCTGTTAGAGCCTGTATCATAAGCAGGGCTTGGCATTGAGGTGGGGAAAGCAGACCTGTTGCAGGAAGTGGTCTTGACATTGGTTTGGTGTTCTTCCCCTTTAAAGAACAGCTCAAAGCAAAAGTTAGAGGGCACCAGCCAAGTAAAGCCACAAGAGGTTTGACTGGGTCCCTAGAGGTCGGATCTCTTGTGAGCTGACAGCAAAGAGAAATCTGCAGGGACCTGAAAGGCCTCCTGCTTGTGGAGGGGTTGGGCTTGTATCTGAGACCACCTAGAGACAGCAACTGATGGTATGGGCCTGTGCAGACATAAAAGAGAAGGCTTTCTTGGGCCTGAAGGATCCCTAGGCTAATGATCCCTAGGATCATAGCACAATTTGGGCTGGTTGGGATCTCTGGAGTCCTTTAGTCCAAGCCCTTGCTCAAAGCAGAACCAACTACAGCATTAGATGAGTTTGCTAAGCTGACGTGATGGATAACGAACAGGTTAGGATAAAAGGGCAGCAGCAGAATGAACTGGTGTCTGAAAGCCCATTCTCACATCCAGTTGCTGGACTACCCTCTGTCCTCTCTCGGTACAGTCTCAAAAGCTAGAGCAGTCTTTAACTTTGTTATACAGCAGCGAGAACAGTAGGGAGTGTTTGCGAGTTGTTACAGCTCCAGCACACATTGCTTCCATTCATCTTCTATCCTTAAAGAATAAATAGCCTGAAGGGCCTACAATAATGGTTAAAGTGTGCAATGTAAATTAAAAGCAAAAAGAAAGAGCAGAAGCCACTGAGACAGTAGAAAGCATCTCTCTGCAGGCGGGATTGAAATCAGCCATCCCAGAATCCTCCAGCTGAGCTTGTCACTGCATTAGCTTTTAAAGGTCCTTTTGCATCAGCATGCCTTATTTTCTTGTTGGTAAGATGAGAGAATGAGAAATTCTTTCTCTAACCTTTAGTCTTGTCTATCTAGATTATATTTTTCAGTAAAAGTCTATGATACATCCCATTCCAAGTCTCATCTTATGTGTGTGATCATATAATAATATACAACCCTGGCTATTGGGTGTCACATTAAGCCAGGTACACTCTCTATGTGCATGCAGCTCTGTATACGTATGTATTAATTCAAGAGTCAATATGCTTCTCTTACCAATGAATTTCTTTTGCGGGGCACTTCAGTTAGGTTACAAGTTAGAAAACTCTGTTCTGCTCTTCTAAAACTCTCTCTAATAGCTCCATTTGAAAAATACTCTTCCATGCATGCCATGTACCTCATGTTTGATGTAGCTGCATGCTATTGTACATCAGCAACACCTTGTTTCCGAGGTGGCTGCTTTTCAACTTGTGTTGATGTCCTCTCTGCAACTTTTGTATGTGGCTGTGACTTCCTCAGTCCTGATCTTTTTTCCGTGACCACAAAAGAGTGAACCACTTAGGATTTTTTTTTATTATTCATCATCTTTAATAACCTCATTTTGACCACAGAGGCAGATAGCAATTCAAGGATTATCAGAAGGAACAAAGAGGAGGTGTGGTGTGTTTAATAGTTTTTATTGTTGTTTTCTACCTTTCTCTACCTTCAGTGACATTGCTTTTCTTTCCCTTTCTTTCCTGAATCAACTTTAGCAGTGGATAATTGGATCAAACACCAAAAACTCCAGTTGCAGAGTTCATGGCATCATTAAGCCTCAGGTTAGGGGATTATTACTAACAGGTGATTTTAATTTGCTGCAGTAGTCAGCAAAGGTAAAAATGATATCAATATATTTGTAATCTTGTGTTGCTGCCTCAGTTACATAGCGTGTGTGGAAGGAATAAATTGTGGAACAGACTCTTAAGTGCTAAAGGGCAAAGATTAAGCAAAAGAAATGCCTGGGAATTTTAAGTACAAGATGTTTGTATCTAAATGTTTAACATTTAAATTTAACAATAAAGTGATGCTTGAAAGAGTTACGTGCCAATTTGTGACAGGAACATTAGGTTCATCTGAGCTGAAGTGTTGGAGCTTAGCAGTGATTCAAAGACATCTTTGTGCTGTATTGCTAAGCAACCCCATCCTCAGCTTTGTGGCTTGTTAATATCACTTAGCCCCATTTCAGAAGCAAGCTGCAAAAGTGAAACTCCTGATTTAGGGACGAGGATCAAGGAAGCATAAATGTTACTTTCGTAGTCTGTTGTGTGCATTTAAAGGGGGGTTACGAGTGGCAGCTAGTGGGATGGATCAGAAGTAATAGCCTTTTGCAGTCAGCAAGTTTTCTTCCTTGATGTTCAATGCTTGAAGCTTTTGGGATTATCAGATTCCAATAAGAAAAGGAAAGATTGATTTTACTTACTAAATGGAGAAACTAAGCCTGCTTTTTCTGTTGGCGTGGGAGCCCAGTCTCTGAGCAGGGGAGAATCTCCTCTGTGACAGCTCCGCTCAGGGCAGCATCAGCCTTCCCTCCTGCAGTCCGTGTGGGCCTCCATCCCTGCACTTTGCTTCTCCCGTGCTTCTTCCCACACCGCTTGTGAAGTCTGATGAAGAAACGATCTCAGGCTAACTTGGAGTCAAGAAGGGGCCTTTGGGCTTTGCACCAGAAGCAAAGCCACCAGGGAGCTTATCAGAGGAGATGAAATTCTGGCTTTTGGAAAATTCCAGTCCACAAAGAGAGAAGTGAGGGGGTGAGACAGCATAGGAGAGTGGACCCAAGACACACTAAGGAAGAGAAATGCATACCACAGTAGGAAAGGAGATAAGAGGGATCTGAGAGTGAAGAGCACACACACGATGTCACTTGCTACACACAAATAACAGTATATTGAATTTCCCTTTAAGATATCCAGGCCCATCCTCTGTCTGTGGCCCGCAGCCACTACCCACCTCAGCTGCTTAGTACAATCAGGACAAAAGCAATCAGTCTACCATGGTCCAAAGACAGCGGTAGTAGGACCAATGCCTCACATACCTGAGAAAGTTTGTACCGGTTTAGCTTAAATCAGTTTTCATGATTCAAATTGCATCAGTGACAGAGGCCAGGTGGACCTGCAGGATGGAAGAGTGACTGAAAAGATGGGATACTCTTTGTTTGGTCCATAAGAGGCATGAGTAAGTGTTACATTATCAAGGTCAGAAAGGGTAAGCTCCACTTACTATGGTTATGCTTGTCTTTACAACAGGGCAACTCAGCTTAACACTTTTCCTAAATTGATTCCCAGCTGAGTTGGTTTGAATTGGAGGTATAAAATGAAATGAGAGCACCCACCCTCCTTTGAGCACCAATGAAGCAACACTGGTTTAAAATTTTACCTTTAAATAAATCATACTGATCTTCTTGTATTAAAAAAAAAAAAAAAAAAATCCCTCAGATAATCTTTCTCCCCTACACCTGGCATGATCCTTCTTATGGAATGCACAGCAGCCAAAGGGTTAAGGTGAGAGGAGCAGTGGTAAACAGGGAATTTGGGGTAACTCTTTGGGCTGGGTAAGCCCAAAGAGGAAAAGTACATCACTGTATATATGCATCCCAGGTACTATACTGGAAACCAAACTGCAGTTACACCAGGGATTAATTTAATTCTCAGGTATCATATTTTATTTCAGAAGAAAAACAGCGGGCGGCAGGGGGGGAATGATGTGAACATTTTCCTCCTAATATTGTCAGACAACTATAGTAACCATGGCAACAGGACGAGCAACATCTCTGAGATTGTATGTCTGGTAAACATATTCTCTAGACTTCCATTTATCATGGTATTAAATAGCATGTTTGTGCTGAGTCCTAGCACAATATATTATTACGTTGTTATCGCTGAGGGCCTAACCTACTGGTTGAGCACGTTCAGCAGAGTTACTGGTCCTAAATGCAGAAATAATAGCCAGTGGTCCAAAGACTCCTTGTGGGAAAACAAACATAGCAGCTTCCACAAATATTCCTGTCTCCCTGGGGGGTTTGTTTGGTGAGGTCTGTTCTCCCTCTAGTGTCCTGGCAACTAGGGTAAGAGCCCACCACTGCTGCCAGCTACCGGAGCTGCTCCTCTAGCTCCAGCAAGAAAAGCCAAGGGCCCTTCACAGGCAAGATTTAGGTTTAGTCCTTGTCCACACATAGTTGTGGTGGGGTTTGAGCTTTTCTCCCAGGGACTAGTAAAAGCTGGTGCCTAACTTCTGAGCTAGGAGATGATTTTTATCCCTGTTATTCATCTGCACATGGACAGAAGCCCCTGCCCCCTCTCTCCCTGCCTGCTGCCCAGATGTGCTGCAAACCATTAGCAGAAAAAACAAGAGAGTTCACACTTCTGTGAAGTATTGGCTCCAGCTGTTAAAACATAGTGCTTTACTTATTTTCTCAGTATAAGTGCTGAAAAATAGATTTTAGTATTTTACTACTCTCCACCTCTCCTCACCACTGGTTGTATTGCCAAAGATAAAACCGGAAAAGCGGTAAATTTGATGCCTTGTGTAGAGTGAATGTAGAACTGGTCAGTTCAGGGGCAGGAGGGTGAATCCTGGCAACTGTTGTTCAGTGCTGAAAGTACTCAAGTAGATGAAAATAAATCTCTTCCTCTGTGGCCCCATTGTGTGTGTTTTCCTAAGGAACGTGTAAGTCGATGCTGCCTCAATCCTACTAGACTTTATGTGAGTGGATAGTCTCACCAGACAGCAGTGCCTGAGTTTCTGTCTGCTTGACAGATGCCTCCTACAATGAATGTCACTGGGCTCCTCCTGCCCCCCCCGCCCCCCCAACAGGAGTGACCAACCCAGGTTCACCTGACTCAGTCCCTGATGCAGAGTCAGAAGGAGCCGTACCCTTCCTTCCTCTAACCCTGCCTTTTCACAAGGCTGTAGGTGACCACCTCAGAAGCAATGCTGAGCTGAGCTGGAGTGACAGGAACCCCTCAGCTCAGTAACTCCAGCCAACTGGGCATTAGCTCAGTCTGTGAGTCCCTGTCCTCCTTGCCCCTATGACAACCCCTGCTCTGTGACCTCTATCAAACATTGGCATCATCTGCTTAAAGACCAACAGCGAGGTGAAGCCTTGCTCTTCCACTGGATTCTCAGTACTCCAGTAGTTCTACTAAATAATATTATCAGGGTGGTAAGTTACTCAAATGAAACCCTCTCAAGAACTGAAGGCCTGGACATTTCCTTTCTGCTCTAATAAGCTTTATTTTATTCAACTTCATGAGTTTTTTTCAACCTAGAGGCTCCATTCCATACTAATCTCCTAAGCAGACCTGTCAAGTTTCATGGTGGGGTCAAGGGGGGAATTAATAAGGTATGCAAGCAACATGCAGTCTACCTGAAAATCCAACTTGAACAGCTCCCAAATGGATTCTTTGTCCAAGTTTATTTCCCTTCAGCCACTGGGTGCGATCAACAGATGTGGCCTCATTTCAAAGACAGCTTTTCCTGGAAGAGTGAGAAAAGGCACGTTGTTCTGCCTTCACTTTGCCTTTGTCTGTCTGCAACAAGTCTGTTTTATGACTGGCCAGCTACCGAAGGAAACCTAAAAAGCTCTGTCTTCTGCTGCACTGCTCTTGGAACTATACTCTATTTTGAAAGCAGAGCCTTGAAGCTTAGCAAAAGTTCATCGAATGCAGTTTCTTGAATACAGTAGTAAAAGATTCATGCACAACTGTTTTTAAAAGGGGAAGAAAACACTAGGACTTTAGCATGCTCCTCTAATAATGAAATTAACTGTAACTTGGCCTGCTACCCTTGTCTTGGTAATTTTGACAAGTAGCTTTTGGGAATCAGAGAATCTAACCTGAGGATTAGGCAGTCAGCATGTACGCTTGGATTATGCTTCTCATTTTAAAAATTAGACTTTTGTAGAATCATTTAGGTTGGAAAAAACCTTTAAGATCATCAAATCCAACTGTTAACCTAGCACTGCCAAGCCCACCACTAAACCGTGTCCCTAAGCACCACATCTACACATCTTTCAAATACCTCCAGGGATGGTGACTCAACCACTTCCCTGGGCAGCCTGTTTTCCTAATTTTTCCTAATATCCAATCTAAACCTTCCCTGAAGCGACTTGAGGCCCATCCAGCCCCGTAGACTTGTGTGTGTCTAAGTGGAGTAGCAGGTCACTGACCATTTCCCCTTGGATTATGGAGGCTTCATTCTGCTCCCCATCCCTGTCTTCCAGCTCAGGGAGCTGGGGACAAGTGGTCTTACTATTAAAGACTGAGGCAAAGAAGGCATTAAGTACCTCAGCCTTTTCCTCATCCTTTGTCACTATGTTTCCCCCCGCATCCAATAAAAGGATGGAGATTTTCCTTAGCCCTCCTTTTGTTGCTAATGTATTTACAGAAACATTTTTTATTGTCTTTTATGCCAGTAGCCAGATCAAGTTCTAGGTCTCTGATGCATTGCATTTCCAGCAGACATGTGGCAAGTTGTAGTCCTTCACGAGAACAAGGGCTAGCAATTATGAGACTTCTCCCAGCTGCTTATAGAATATTTCAAGGGAGCCTGATTGGTTACAAAGCAGAAACCTACTTTTTCCTCTTTTTTTTTTTTTCTTTAAGAATGCACATTTTTTATCTTGGGAAACCCATCGAGAAAAAGTAAATCCAGGGCATGAATAATAGTAGGATGCAAAAAGGCTCAGGATAGCCATATATAGAGAGCAGGGCTGTCGGCATTGAGCAGCACTACAGCAGCAAGGTTTACTAAAAGGTTCAATTCGATGTTTTCTTCCTCCATTTCACATTAAAAACCAAACCTCTTGCTGAACAAATTTCCCCAGAGGCAAGATCCTCTGAAGGTTTCTTGCCCCTTCCAATGAAATGTCTGCCTATCTCAGAGCTGAGGCTCTGCCTGTGTTTCAAAGCAGCCAGCAAAGAGACTACCTTGGACTTCAGTACATGTCGACTGGGCTCCGACTGGCCGCCTCGTGAGCTGCAGCTGTCTGGCACGTACAAGTCAGGGTCTCTTACTGTTAATGTGAGGGGGAAGGATTCAGCAGGGACTGAAAAGGAAGTAGTTTATCTATCAGAGTCTAATATTTCAAAGTTTGCTGGAAAATTATCATGAAAGGGAAAGCATCGCTTTTGCAAAATTGAATGGCCTAGCTTAGCTGCTAATCAGCATTTAGCAACTTGGAATGGACCAGGCTTGGTGATAGGCTTGGGAAGGGGCCGTGGCAGGCAGCCAAGGCACAGAAGTGAGGCTGTTCCTGCAAAACCCACTCTTCCCTCACTGGAAATGTATCTAAGCGAGAGACATGGCTGGCCCGTAAAAAGGAGGGAGTTGAAGAAAAAAATCTCCTATCTACCCTCTCAGGCATCCTTGTTACTGAACAATGGAGGAAGGGGAGAAACTTTCTGCCTTTCTGCTTATCCTGCCCTGTACGTGTTCACAGGAACACAGCTGCCAAAAATGCAGGCAAAGAACCCTGGTTGAGCTGTCATCAAAAGGAGTGTAAGTATGCTTCTGTATGATTTACCTCCCCTCCCTCCCGCCCCGACCCCCGGTATTTGTTTCTCTCATTTTCCAATTCTTTCCACTAAATTTAAAACCTGGTAGGGACCTCATGAAAGGTTAAAGTAGCAGGGAGATCTGACAATAATTTTTGCTTTCTGTGACTTTTCTGAACCAATCCTTCTCTCTCCCTCTTTCACTCTCCTCCCGCCCTAGAAACAAAAGGGTTTTTCTCCTTCCTCAGACTTTTCCCAAGTCTTTCTCATTCCCATCTGATTCTAAATTGGGACCACACCAAGATGCTTTACATGGTGAGCATTGACTCAGCACTCAGTAGCAAACGTGTTCCGATTTTCTCCCCTTGATTAATTTTGTTAGAGAGGTGATGAACTCCACCTCTGACCTCCCCTCCATGCCTGTCAGTCGGCTTTCACTGATGCAGGCAGCTTTTAAGCAACTCTAGTAACTCAATCATCCCTGCAGAGCCTTTTTGTGGCTGGGAAGAGAACATCTTTTGTCTACAATGGGGAATTGAGATTAATGACTCTGAGTGGCCCCAGTGATTTCAATATTCATGTTGTGGCTAGATGTGCTAATACTGATGGAAAGAGCTACAGTACCACACTGCAACATCAATAATTAACTTCACCTATGGTCCTTGAAGCCTACGCTGGGTAAGTGCCATCATGTGGGAAGGGTAAAATTGCTTTGCTCTTTTTTTGTCCCCTCCATTTCTCACAGATAATATCACTCTACTGTTCCAGTGTCCACAGCAATGCTTTTGAATACTGCTGCATTTTTGCAGTGTAGATTCCGGAAGCATCACGCTGTCTGCCTGTTTGAGACCTGGCCCTCCTTTTTGGACCTCAGGCTTCACCTCCTCTTGAAGCTTAGTCCAAAGAGCAAGTATCTCTCAGCCATGCCCCAAAGTTCAAGCTTTTAGTGCTCCAAAGACAGCACTCATTACTACATAATCTCTCAAGGTGCACTGCATACTGCCCTGCAGGTCAGATTAGAGGGCCTTGCAGAGAGCGAGCTGTGGGGAAACACAGCTGAAGTGGCAGGCAGAGCACACTTTGCAAACCAGGCAAGTCCCCATAGAGCAAAGCATAGATAAGTGTCACCAACGCATGGGGGCTGGGGCTGGCTATGAAGGAGTCACGCACAAAGCTCTGATGGGATGGTGTATGCACGGACTCATACCTCGTCTCTCCTAGTACTTAAGAAACCCCGCGAGGACCACCTTTCTCAGGTACATGAGTGAACATGAGTACAAGAAGCCACATGTAAGCTCAGGTAGGATTTTTCTCTTGTATTCTTGTTTTGGATCAACAGGCCCTCCCCACATACCCCATGCCATCTATTCCTACCCAGGTCTCTGTCTATCATGGTCAGTGTGAGCAGAGCTCAGCATTTCTCTAGCTTTTAGTAATTTTGCTGCCAAGGCCGCAAACTCTCCAGGCGCCAATAAATGAATAGAGCTCCCCTCCCATCTTTTCTAATCCACATTCTTCCTACTTAGTCACCTGCCAGTATTTTTACCTTTCCTGTAGCTCCCTGTTGATGATTCTGTGATGTTTTCCTGAGCAGATTAACTCTTTGCTACCTGAACGCTAGAATTAATTCATTCACATGTCCACCAGCAGCACCTGGAAGCCCTCAATGGGCCTAGAAACCTCCAAGCAGAGCAGATTTGCACATAAAGAGCATAAGGGCCAGGATTGTTTTTTAGCTCAACTAGACACCCAAGCTGCAGGTTATACAGTCATGTCTTTTCTTCCTATCTGCCTTGGCTGCTTGAAATCACTGGAAGGTCTTTTAGCTCATAAGTCCTTAACTTTGTGCAAACATATTCTAATAAAGAACAGCTCAGTAAAATCAACTCCTTGTATGGGATCCAATGTCACTGAGTAATTACCCTCACTTAGCTCCGAGACATGCCAATAGCAGATTTCTTCTTATTCCTGGAGGAGAAACACACAATTCAGCATGCCCTTTGGAGTCCCATAAGGCTAGCTGGAGCCTTGGGAAGGGAGCAGCACTGGCTGCATTCGATTTTGTGCAGAATGGACATGGGGACAAACTCCCTACATTTTGTCCCAGAGGTATTTTGCCTTTTTCCTCCCGGTTGCTGTGGAGATTTGAAAGCGAAACAAATCTTTGTTTTGCACACACCCTCTTCCACTCTCCACTCCATTCCCAGTAGTTATGCAGGAAAGTTGGGGGGCGGCTGAGCCAGAGCATAGCGCATTGCAGTTCTAAGGGTTGCCGCTAACTGTCTGTAATACCTTGCTGAAATATTTAGCGGTACATTCAAGAGCAAGTGGAGGGGGGGATGCACTAGGGAAGGTGAGAGATAGGAACAGGCATAATGTAGACACCCTATCAGAGAAATGATGAGGGCACCGTGATCAGTGAGGAATGTCACTCCTGCAAGAAACCAATTCAGCTAAATCCATGTTGCTGAGAGGAGATAAAGGGAATAAAAAAAAGCTAAAGCAGCTTCATAGACCCGTGTACTTGCGCATACACAAATCAAGCAAGGGCTTTGCTCATGATACAAACTGCAAAGGGAGCACAGCATACCTGACCCAGGCAGTGCAGAAAGGAGGAGCTGAGGGCTACATATTGTTAAATGGGGAAGGATCTGGATCTGCGAATAGATGCATCAAAGTAAAACTGGAGAAAGTGAGAGAGGAGCAAAGAAAGATAGTTGGGTGGAAAGTAGGTCAAATTACCAAGCACAGAGAAGACTCCAGCAATCAGTAGATGTCCCAGGGCAAAGTCAAGGGCCCCTTAACAGGCAGTCATTTTCTTTAGAAGAATAATCTTCCAGCAGTCACCTATAGAAAACCACCCAAAATCTTTACTACTTTGTCAATAGCTTAACACTATCCCTTGTCTCATCTGTGCTGCATTAAAATGAACAATCTCTTAACACGAGGTAAAAAACAAACAAACAAACAAACAAACAAACAAAAAAACCCACACCAAAACATTACATCCAGAACAAGACAACCTGGCAAGATGGTAAGGCAATCAATTAACAGATCAAAGTGGCAGTTCATTACAGCAAGTAGGTGCACTGAGCACTAAAACAAAGGAGCTGGGAATAGAATGTTCATTTAGGCTGAAGCCAGAGTACACAGGGAAGTCACAGCTTGGGATTCAAGTACTCATGCACCTGCAGCAAAATACCAGCACAAACTCCTGAAGATCCCTGAAATGTTAGTGCAAATACACTTCTGTGGATAAAAAAGGCTGTTTTCCTGAAAGAAAATTAATTCTAGAAAAACATGAATTCTGATGAAGAAACTCTATTTCTCTGTGATGAGGTTGAGATAAAAATCTTCGGTTTAAATCAGTGTTTTGAAACTTGCTGACAAGCATCCTTGTGTTTTTATTCAAGCTGATACATTTGTTGCATTTGTTCTTCCACTACAAAACAAACCTCTTTATGTAAACAGAGCCAATGCACCTTTCAGTTCAGACTTTCTCCTGCACCCTTCTTGCCTATCTGTTCCAGATCAACTCAAAGTTTTTTGGGAAACAATTTATTTCATTAATCTCTTTTTAGATGAAGTGATTCCATTTAAGATTTTTTCAGTTAATTTTAGGTTTCATGGTAGTAGCAAGTTTTTCTGCCAGGCAGAATCCAGGCCAAAAGCATGTTCTGACCAACAGAAAAACATAAGATGAGGCCAGGGTGAGCAGCTGAGGTCTTTCAGCCACACCTCTTGTTCTCCTTTGTTTTGTACAAACAGCACTAACACAGGGAACTAATTTAGCCCAAAGCTTCCTTTCCTCTGAGAACACAGTCCCTCCCTACCTGCAACCCTTTCAGGCCCAGATAAGCACTGTAATTACCCGCCCAGAGCCATGACTAATACTGGAGTTAAGATTAGTGCCTAAGAGTTGTAACATCTTTGCCTCTATCTCCAGGCTGGAGTGGTGCCTGGAGGCAGGCTATTAGGCAGTGGTGTCAAAGAGGGCTGAGTATTTCTGTTCAACAAGCAATCCCAATTACTCTCTCTCTACTGGGCTAATAGACAGGTACAAACGAGGCAGGTTGCTTTGAGGAAAGCCACAAAAGACGACTCAGGAGCTTTAAAGGAAAAAAATCCTTGTGACCCTGAGCTCTGACTCGGGAACATTTTGCCAAGAAGCTAAAGCATGAACACCCGCAAATCTAGAGACGGCGGTAGAGGAGTCGGTTCACAACCTGTGGGGATAGAGCTGTTTTAGGGGCACTTAGTTATCAGTACTACTCCCTCTATTTCTATAAAGACAGGGAGCAGCAGTATCACATCTTGCCTGTCTTGCGTCATGCAGCCAGCATGACAAGTGCTGCTGGCTTCTACATTTATAATTTGATATCTTCAGATCTTGCTCAAGTAAAGATAATACTATTAAAGCCAGAAGTAACAAGTCTTTTCCCCAAAAAATTAAAGCAGTATATCTGTGGGAATGAAAGGAAAGCTGCTTCTGCACCAACCCAGAGACCTGAGCTACTGATCTTCTCTCCTATCCACTGAGGAAAGGACAAACTCTCCACATAAAAAATTTGCCTGTCAGCAAAATGTCACTGGAGGAAGAGAGAAGGCACCTCAAAGACCTACGCTTATCCTTAGTTGTTCTGTATCAGGTTTTATGAACGTGGCTATGGACATGGGGAGTGGCGGGGAAGCACTGATTTGGGACAGACTTGGCTCACGTCCCCACGTGTCTGCATGCAGAGTGCCCGGAGACCTCAGCAACAAAGTCCTGTTGAGTTTTGGTCTAGGGACAGACTTTGTTGCTGCAAATATCCAGATGAAAAGGTTGTCACAGGCTGCCGGGTTTGGGGGGAATACTAGTTGTATGACAGATTTTTAAATTATCATCACAGTTTTTTTTCCATTACAGCAGGTCTAGTCCTAGTCAGATGAGATCTTGTGCAAGACCTGTGCATTGCAGAGGTCTCAGTTATTAAGGCCTAGATTAGTTGCTTCAGCTTTTTCCTAGTAATGCAGCTCATGAAGCATAGTGTTGAAGAGTTTTTACCGGTCTTGACAGATTTATGCTAGAAAAGATTCAAGATAGCAAATATTTACAGATAAGACATTAATCAGCCTCTAGCTTTCATGAGAAGACTAAGACACTGGCCCAAAATTACTCATCAGAACAGTAGTAACAAGGTGCACCTGTACGTAAGATAATGCATATAGGACCAATGCTGGCTGAGGTGTGAAAAGAGCAGCCCTCAGAGGCTTGCGCTGCAGTGAACAGAGGAACAGATACTGCTTCTCAAAGCTCCCAGGCACTTGAAGTAGCAACGTTCACCTGAAGCTCATGTGAAATTCCACATGTAATGAGCTGTTGTGGATATATTTGTCTATCATACTGGATTTGATATCTATTTATGACATATCTATATATATACACACACACTCATACCATACTGCACTGTGGTCATTTAATTGGAGAGGGCCTGCATACGAATGGCTTCCTGAATCATTTCCCATTGGAAATGAGTGTCAGAGGTGGGCTAGAGCCCACTAACTGCAGGGCGTGTCAGTGCCGTGCCCCTTGGGTATGGGTATACAAGGGGCCAGCAGACAGAGTCATGTAACTGGGGGGAACTACATTGTAGGATGAAAGCAGAAAGCCCTGCTTTCTGTTTCCAGAGAACAAAAATCTGATGTTTACAGTATCAAAAACCTCAGTGGGATCAAGATTTATTTTCCTCTTCTGCAGATATAGTGGTTATCGATAGGAACACTCAGTGTATTCCGGGAGCAGCTCTTGCAGAGATTATGCCTCTAACTTTAGATTTTAGTACTTGCTTAAGCCCTCAGATTCTCTCCTGACAAGTTCTTCCCACTTGTTTGCCTCCTTGAGCTGCCATCAAGAGGGACCTTGGCAGACTTGAGAGGAGGGCCTGTGCAAACCTCCTGAAGTTCAACAAGGCCAAGTGCAAGGTCCTGCACATGGGTCAGGGCAAGTGCAGGGCAATCCCAAGCACAGATACAGGCTGGGCAGAGAATGGATTGAGAGCAGCCCTGAGGAAAAGGACTTGGTTGATGAGAAGCTCAACATGATGCAGCAACGTGCGCTCGCAGTCCAGAAAGCCAACTGTATCCTGGGCTGCATCAAAAGCAGCGTGGCCAGCAGGTCGAGGGAGGTGATTTCGCCCCTCTACTCCGCTCTCGTGAAACCCGACCTGGAGTACTGTATCCAGCTCTGGGGCCCCCAACACAAGAAGGACATGGACCTGTTGGAGTGGGTCCAGAGGAGGGCCACAAAGATGATCAGAGGGCAACAGCACCTCTCCTATGAAGACAGGCTGAGAGCGTTGGGGTTGTTCAGCCTAGAGAAGAGAAGGCTTCAGGGAGACCTTCTAGCAGCCTTCCAGTACCTAAAGAAGGGGCCTACCAGGAAGCTGGAGAGGGACTTTTGACAGGACATGTAGTGAAGGACAAGGGGTAATAGCTTTAAACCAAAAGAGAGAGATTTCGATTAGATATAAGGAAGAAATTCTTTACTGTGAGGGTGGTGAGGCACTGGCACAGGTTGCCCAGAGAAGTTGCGGATGTCCCCTCCCTGGAAGTGTTCAAGGCCAGGTTGGAGGGGGCTTTGAGCAACCTGGTCTAGTGGAAGGTGTCCCTGCCCATGGCAGGGGGGTCAAAACTACATGATCTTTAAGGTCCCTTCCAACCCAAACCATTCTGCGATTCTATGATAATGCCGCCTCAGCCTTGTGTCCTCACTGCAAGCTGAACACAGCGGGGGCCTTGGCAGACAACAGTTCGAAAGACGCAGTAACATTTCTGCAGAGAAAATATCCCAAACATTGCAGAGCCCAATCCTTCCAGATGCCTGTGCCTCTGCTATCCTCACTGCAGCCATCTTACATTTACCAAGAGTGCTAAATCGAATCTGGGAACAAAATGCCCTTCTCCTAGGAAGGTCAAGGGTCACCAGATGCCGATGTGAGGATTCCCAGGCCCTGCATTTCTCTACAGAGCTCTCCACTACGGCGGTGTTTCACTGTGAAATACCGGACTCAGGAAACAGATTAGTAAGGATGAAGAACTGGCACTTCCCATCTTGTTTTACAAAATCCTAAAGCACCTATCCCTAAAGGCAACGTCCTCTCTCTGTTCGCAAGAGACAGTATTATTTGATAATGAAGCAGTAAACCACCTTTCCCTGGTTCTTTGGATGTTTGTCTCTCCCCTTCTGTAATACCTGAAGAAGTCTTACAAGTCAGACACAAGCCCTTTCAATTTATTATCATTCTGATTTAATCAGGACAGCTCTAAAGAAACTACAACCTGATCAAAGCAAAGGAAAGGCAGTATGTACTGTCCTAATTTATTTTGGGTTTTTAGACATACATACATATGCAAAGCAAAATAACTTTGCGTCAACAGCAGGAAAGCAAAGAAACAAATAAGAAAAATAGCATAGTACTCAATGCTGACAAGCTGCTGAAATCCACGGTCTCTGTGAACAGTCCTGTTCT
This sequence comes from Phoenicopterus ruber ruber, assembly GCA_009819775.1. NCBI lineage: Eukaryota > Metazoa > Chordata > Aves > Phoenicopteriformes > Phoenicopteridae > Phoenicopterus > Phoenicopterus ruber. The sequence goes on along the minus strand of CM020237.1, from coordinate 6,411,456 downwards.
GTACTGGAAAGGGGTAACCGGAGCTGGTGGGCTACTGGGAGAGCATCTCCCTTCCAGGAAGCAGCAGGCGTCAGCATTATGAGTTTTGCTCATCTCTGGCACCACAGCCCATTCCTCAACTCAGCTGGGATCTAGTTTCACTCATCACAAAGGTTTGAACATTTCCTCAGATCTACTGAGAACAGGGAAGTAAACTGACTTTGCATGCTTGTGGGACTTAGATTCAATTCCTTTTTCAGGCAGAAATCGGGCATCAGGACTTGATTCTATTTTCACAGTGGACTTAGGTTTCAGACCCTTAGATCCAGCAACAGTAATACTGTCTTCTTTACAAAACAGACAAAGAAAGCAAAAATTCCCCTAGACAGCTCTCATGGCAGCTTTTCCACAGGACATCAGTAACACTTAGAAGAGTTTGTTAGAACAGCAATGAAAAGGCCTCTTGTCATGGCAGAGCACAAGCACCCAATTGCCTTAGTTATGAATGGGAAACCGTAATATGGGCTGTATACCGAGAAACTGCTTCAGAAGTCCTCCCCACTTATGTCCTACTAAAGGTCCTACCGATTTTCAGCCTCCCTATATTATAGCAGTGATGCTGTGCTAGCACAGAAAAGGTTTTCTAAACTTATTCTGCTGAATGCATCTGCCAGAGCCACACAACTCCTGGAAGAAATATTTAATTAGTTGTAAAATCAGCAGACTGGTCTACAACAGTCAGGGAAGAAAAAAAAGTAACCAGGAGACTAGAAGACCTGAAGAACCTTGGTGTATTCCTTTGCTGAGTACTGCAAAGTGCACAGAGAATACGTTTGAAATGGCCCACAGCTCCCAGTTGCGTAAGAAGGCTCCCCAGGAAAGGCATTAGCAGTGAAGATCAACTAGGAAATAGTAGGACAAAAAAAAATGCAAGGGGAGTGAGAGACATCAGAGTGGTACCGCTTTTGTAAAGGCAATGGAAGAAACACAGAAAAGATTCTCTCCTTAGACCTAGCTTTTGTTATGCAGTTGTGCAGCCTGCAGAGGAATAGTGCAGATCACCCAACACACAAATGAAAGGTCTCCAGTAAATAGGTCTCCATAAAAGGCGACACGAAAGGTAAAAGCACTTGCTGATCATAAGGCTGGAGACGAGGGTCAGGTAAGTGCTGCCGAAAAATAGCTTGGGTAAGCCAAGAGACTGGAGAATAATGTCACTGCTTCTCTGACTTGTCAGCAAAGCTACCCATTCCCGTGGAGATCTAGTGTATCCCACTTATTGCAGGGGGGGTGAACTAGATGACTTTTAAAGGTCCCTTCCAACCCAAACTATTCTATGATTCTATGATCCTCTACTAGGCAGACAGGGCACTGTAGAGGACTGCAAATAAGAAATTTGACTGCTAAGCATCCAGCGCTCCTGAGCCATCATTGTACTTAGTGCAACTTTTGTAGAGGTATCCACACACTCTTCAGCTACAAAAACTTAATGCAGAGTGACCACCCAAGGGTTCACACCCCTCCTTGGCCTGGACTTTCTACTTTGCACTAGCCTCTGTGCTGCTGCACTTATGCAGAAGCTGCATGAGCATCTGAGGCATGCTTTTGCTTAGCAGCAGAGGTTGTCCAGTAGGGATGGTTTCCAATGTGCAAGGTGCCTTCCCCCCTCCTTTTATCTGTGAAGCTGAGGATGATGAGGCAGTGCAACGAGCTATGCTGAGGCAGGGGATGAGCTCCCTGAGATTTAGCAGCATAGGAAATCGGGTTCATAAGATTAGTCTGAGCAAGTTCCCTGCACACTCACCAAAAAACCTTTCTGATGGGAATTTGGCTGCCTATCTGGGGAGAGGAAGTCAATCTAATTATCTGCACTCATTCTCTTCTCAGCTGGGAAAACCTGAAAACAGAGCTACCAGCAATTCCCCTCTGGGACGTGCAGAACAACTTGAGATAGATTTGTTGAGAAGAGTCATCTGAACAACTTCCCCTCCTTCAGATGAAGCAGTGACATTTTGCTGACTTGCACTTGTGTTTGTTTCACAGCTGCATTAGCAGTCATTGCCTGTCTGGCACATGGGAACCAACAAAATGCAGCTAACCTGACGTTTTGGAATCCAACTTTCAGAAGGCAAAGAATAAGCATCAAGGATTTTACAGCAAGATTTTATGCAGTAGGATTAACCAACAGCAATAAAGAATTTAACCCAATTCAATTACCAGACTCTGCAAAGCACAAAAATTCTGTCCAAATATGCCTCCTGGCTCTATGGCACCTAAAATGGCTATGACCACAGAAATCAGGGCTGTAGATTTTCAAGCTTGTTTTTTCTGGGTGTCACCCAGCGCCTTCTGTGTGAGGGCACACTATTTATCACGGTTCAGAAGTGGATTTTTCAGTTTGCATACACAACTGACAAAATTCAACAAACATTGGACAAATTCCTAGGAACTCGGGCAAGAAAGAGCTGTAAGAGCTTATCTAGTCTCTTTGCTGCCCCGAGGCAAGATCAGCCTTCCCTGAACCATTCCTGAGAAAGTCTGTTACCTCATGCGGTAAAGATCCCACCAATTCCTCAAACAGTTTATTCCTTGAACAATCCTACAGCTAGAAATCTTTTCCTAATATCTAACTTGAAACCAAACACTGCTGAATTTGCACACTGCACTACTAAAAAAAAGCAGTAGTCAAAAAACTGGCAAGCTCTGGGGCTTGTACTAAGCAGCAAGGGAAGAGAAATGGTCACCGGTGTAGGGATAGCTAATGGACATATCTGCAAGCCACCCGCAAAAAGAGCAGATGCGCATAAATAAATGTTTAGGTAATTGTTTCAAGTTACATCAAGCTTTGTTTCTAACCTTTCGGTTTTCTGTCTTTATCTACCACAAGTTTTTCAATAGATTACATAAAATCTCACAGCTGACAGTACAGTAAATAACTATCTCTAGCTTTCAGATATCGTTGCTGCTTTATCCCCCAACTCCCAGTTGCTGTCTGTACTTGTGGATGTGCTAATGAACAGGAAACCTATAGCTGGCAAAGTGAGATCACAGATCTATAGCTTAGCCTGCTAGCAACTATTATACATGCAAGAGCTGAAATAATTATAATTTCTGGCACCTTAGCTGAGCTTGATGTCCTTCTTGGGCAATATAGCAGTTTTTATCAAGGATTTAATAGGAGTATCATGCACTGATTCATCATTAATTATTTGGCCATTAAACAGAGAAAATAATTTTTAAATCCAAAACACAACCAAGTCAAGCAGAGTTGTGGTGCAGTTCTGTCATTCATTAAAGGATCACAAATTGACGTAGGGGATCACTAATATGTTGTATTTAATTATGTCATGTACTGATCACTTAATGGTTCCTGTAGTTACAGAAAACAGAGTGCTGTTTAAAAGGAATAAATTTAGAAATTGATGAGATTAGTCATATAATTGATTTCATAGCATCTGACCATCTTCAAACAAGTAAAAAAACTCAGCAGCTGAAGTGCTTGGACAGGTTGTACTGTTCTATATTGTTCTCTTTCTGATAGTCATAGGGTTGAGCAGTCCGGACCATTCTTGTTTTCAGGTGTGGGGTTTCGTGCTTCACACACGGGCTTTTAAAATAACACAATGAAATTATCTTCTTAGGAAGAGGATGATTTACGAACACATTGCAAGGATGCTAACAACCCAGCCCCGTGCATTCAGACCGAATTCCTACTGCTCTCTTCCCTAGTCTTCCCTTCCACAGCCAATTCCTCCTACCACATTGCATGCATATTGTGAGATGGTAGACTGCCAAGTCCTCAAGAGAAGACAGTAAAAGGTACTAGCCCCGAGTAAAGAAACACTGATGACTCACATGATATGAAGTTGGTGTTAAAGCCAGTGCTTTGCAGTCACAATACTTCCTGTCATCTGCAGCTGCAGATAGTAAGGCACCCTTCTGGAAAAGCATCAATCATGGGCTAATAGAACAACTGCTAAACCCTCAGCTACCTTCCTTGCATTAGCTCCCTGTAAAGCTGGGCTGAACAGATTTCAAGGGAGCTCAAACTACCTACTCACCTGCATCATTCCAGTGGCAATTGACTTAATCAAACCACAGGTAAGGACCAGTTTATTTTAAACACTTAAGCTGTCAGAAGCAGCAAAGGTTTGAAGCACAGAAGGCACAATGTATTCAGTTGTTTTTGAAATAATCTTAGCCCACCATGTTTTTCTGCACTTCCCACTGCAGAGCTCTCAGCGCTTTGCAGAGTTAAGTGGCTTGCCAGCAAAGATTCAAGGGCTTCAATAACAGTTCACTCACATCAATAGAGATCTTACCACCAACTTTAACAGGCTTTGGATCTGTGTCTTCTAGTGGCTCTCTCCCATACAATCCTCCCCACTGTAGTATCAGAGCTCCTTAAAAAATGCATTAAGCTACAAAAGTGGGTTCTTCACTTCTTTCTTCTTTCCCTGAGAGGAATAATGCAGTTGATTATTTTCACTGCTGTCTTGATTCACTTTGATTTATTTTTTTTTTTTATTTCCTTTGTTAGACACACACAGCGCTCTGCTTGAAATAACAATGATGCAGTTAAGAAGTGTGCTTTGCACTAGGAGTGGAAAGCTGTAATGATATCCCATTGTAGACTTCCATGTCACAGCCCTCTGGGGTTTAGAAATGCCATAGTAGGTGACGGGACAATCCCAGATATTTAAAATGATCTGTTAGGTAGCCTTATAGACCACGCAACGCCTAGAGAATAAGAATTGAGACCACGATGAGCTCTTATACGTTCTAGCGGAGAGACAGAGAAAAGTCTGACATGCTCACAATAGGCTGAGTCTTCAGTAAGACTCAAATTTATTTTGTGGCTTCATCAGTCATCACAACAAAGGTGTTTTACATGAACAGTCCCTGGTGCGGCTCAGTCCTTTCTTGTGCTGTCAGAATTCTCAGGAGCAGATTTAAACCAATCAAAAAGGTTTTGTGTTAAGAATTTAAAATAAACCCCCAGTTGTTTGCAAAGCAGGGGAAGACAGCTGAAATCAAGGTCTGAGGAGGCTTACACTGGGCGTGCAAGACAATAAGTCTTCAAACTGTTTGTAGGGACAGGGTCCACTATAGCCAGGAAAAAGTTATCTGCTCTCCAGTAGGTTGAATCCTACAACATACATAAAGCACTTGCATGGATGATCTCTGACTGTAGAAGCCAATGGTGGATTGGCTTGCGACAGCTCATACTGGTTATTCTGGTTGGCTTTTCAATAGGTGTGGGCATGTTCACAGTAATGCATGGTTCACCCTTGCCTCATTGAAACTGACACATCCACTTGAGTTGAAATCTGACTAACAACAGACAGAGAGACAATAACCTGTGGGTAGAATGGTGGCTTTGGGCATGATCATTGTCTGATATTTAAAAAAAGATAATTCCTAGTCTTAGCATAGAAGATGTCATTACAACTGCTTTAATGGGGTCATAAAACACAGACAAGATTTGAAGGCTCATAATTCTTTCATAGAGATATTGTTTAAATATTTAATGCCCACATTAATGATATTCTAATCCTTTTGGAATATGTAAATTTGAACTCATTTGCATTAATTTTTACTTGCTGGCAGTTTCGTTAAATCTCATTATAAAGATGCCATATACAATGGCTTGTTGTCAATGGGGGTGTTTGCTAATTCTCACCACAACGCCTATGCCAACAACACTACCACTTTAAAAGCACCCTTTAGTGCAGTGAGATAAAATTCGTAAGAGGCTGATGTTGCCTTTTTAATAGGGAATGGGAATGCTTTTTTTGCCTTTTTTTTTTTTTTTTTTCTTTTAATTATAAAATGCTGTTCAAGATCCCAGCTCGCTAGCCATGTCAGCCCCTGGGCACTTGGCTGACAACAAAACAACGCAAGAACCAGGACCCTCCTTCTGACTGAAAGCAAAAGGTGGGCTGGGTGTCTCTGCTTAGAGTCATCTCAGCCCCTTCTCAGACTGAAGTGGGCCACTGCCTACTGCGTTGTGCAGGCAGGAGAGGATTGCTCTCCAGCAGCATGCCACTCAGCCACCTTTCCATCTAAAATACATGGGTATCAATGCTAGAGAAAAAGCAGAGTGCAAGTTAGGGGAAAGCCCTCAGGATTCTTCCTGGATTGTGTTTCATTTTGTTTTAACCTTATTTTCTGAACAGCCAATATATTTAGTCTAGACAGATCTAGTGCCTTTAAACTTGAGATGCCAGGTGCTCCAGAATTCCCAAAGCCTCAGAAAAATTAATGAGATGCAATTTTGAGGTGCTCTTTACTACTCTGGAATACCGGTCAAAACAGTCTAGACTGTCCCTAAAAGGAATTATGTGCACACACTATGACTATGTTCTTACTCTGAAACAACTTCTTGAATCAAACAGGAAGTCCTGAGACTCAGCAAAGCTACCTTCACTACTGTATGCATGCTGAAACATGGGACAGGATATGCTGCCTCTGACCAAGACAAGTGATTTTAATTGACATGTCGATCAGCTCCTTCTTGCGCTTTGAGGTGTTGGCAACTTACACCAGTGAATGCTGAAGTTTAATCCATTCAGTGAATGGGAACTAGGAAGAGGTAATGATATGCGGAAAAAAAATCCAAATTTATTCACCAAGAATATGATTTAATTTATACCGCTAGATGAGCAAGAAATACTTCTATATTTACACAGCTGGATTTACACAGATACAGCGGTTGCTCTGTTCGAAAGCACTGGGCAAAAAACAACCATTCCTGGATTTTCGCACCTTTGTTTTTTCAAAGCCTAACAGATCTGCTTTTGGCTTCCTGGGCTTCTAGGCAAGGTAAACAGTTTTACTAAAAAACCTGACCTGTCATTAACATATGTCCAAAACAGAAGTAACATCAGGGTGGGCAGCTGAATGACATGACTGACATTGGAAAGCACATTTCTTCAACCTGATGCTGCTCTAAGACATGGTAAAATAAGCTGTGCTTTCTGTGTGCAAACGCTCCCTGTTACATTACATAAGAGAGGTGGGGAAAATGCCTGTTTAACCTTTGTAAAGGCAGCAGTTCACCATGTGCAATGTGGTTTCATTTGCTGTCAGATGTCATTATCCAGAAACAAAAGTGAAGGGGGGTGGGGATGGACATTTTTGGAGTCTGATAAGTTATCTATAGAGAGCTGGAACAAGAAATGGACTGTTCCCACGGCTTAGCAGGAGGCTGGCACAGGACCACACCACACCACCCAGTATACAGAGGTACTGCTTCTACCATTAAGTAATTATTTTTTATATTTTTATGGAATCTATTTTGACTCCAGATCTTGGGAAATCCCGAAGCCATGGCATGTGGACTATGCTTCCGTTCTTGAAACATACTGGGTGATCGGCCCTTTGCCAATCACCCATTATACACCACTGCATGTTTAGGTGCAATACTTGATAGACAACTGTTTTCAGAGCCTGAGTAATAGAAATATGTCACATAACAGGCGCAGAAGGAGGTGCTTATCAGGGAGGAAATCTACTTGCATGCGTGTGCAAATCTGCTGCTTGTCACTAAAAAACCTTGAGTTCCCCTTCAGATTTCTCCCATAGACTTCCGTATTAACTAAGCGTGTTCCTCACCATGACAAATACATCTGCCTAGCTATCTGCTGGGACTTCTATTATCTGCAGTTATTCTTGTTCCATGGATATGTTCCAACTAAACAAGCATCAATGAATCAATAACTTTGTTTCTCAACTCCTCAAGCTTGGCTAGGAAGCAGTCTTCTGGGTGTGATTAGTGCATGGAGCCAGCTAGGGGAGGGACAGCACACTGCTTTTAACAAGAGCAGATTGGGAGAGTCATGCATTGTGATCTAGTTAGTCCTATGGAGTCTCTCTCACGCATTAAGAACATCTCCTAAACTTCTGTCGTGGTTTAACCCCAAATTGTAACCCAATATCACGCAGCCGCTCGCTCACTCCCCCCCCGCCCCCTCCCTGTTGGGGTGGGGAGGAGAATTGGAGAGAAAGGAAAACTCGCGGGTTGAGATAAAAACAGCTCGCCAGGACAGCAAAGGAAAAATATAAAAATATATTAATAATGATAATAATGATAATAGATACCGATAATAGAATATATAAAACAAACGATACACGATTTCTCACCACCCGACGACCGATACAGCCCGTCCCAAGCAGCAGTCAGGGAGCAGGGGTATCCCCCCCCAAGCTGTCCCAGAAGAGCAAGTTCCAGAGAGAGCAGGCGAGGGAACAAACAGCCGAACGAATGAAAAACAAAAAGGAAAAATAGGGAAACAAAAAGCAACCCAAAGGGAAGCTTAAGGATTAAGGCAAGTTAAGGGTCTAAAAAGCCTAGTGGCCCACCAACCAACCCTCACTTATACCGGGCATGACGTCTATGGTATGGAATACTCTCTTTGGCCAGTTTGGATCAACTATCCTGTCTCTACCCCTCCCAAGTTTTTGCATTTGCATGTTAGCAGAACCTGGGAAACTGCAAAATGTCCTTGGTTGTTCAGCAGCAACCAGCAACATCAGTGTGCTATCACCATTCTTCTCACACTAAAACCAAAACCCAGGAGCTGCTGAAAACAAAACTAGCTCCGTCCTGGCCTAGACCAGGACAACTTCCCATCTCCACCTGCAGGACTAAGGGGACTTTATTTTCTGGTGCGTGTGGTATTTTGGTGCCTTTTCTTTGTCATTGCACAGTGGCTGCAACAGCCCTGCGCTGTGAACACCCATAGCCGGAGAAATCAAGGAAAATAATAGAGAACAAATTGTTTTTCCAGACAGCACCAAGAGAGCAGAATGATCATCTTCTCTAGTAAAAGGGAAGGGGAAGAAGGGTCTCTTGAAGTAGAAAAAGACTGATGTTAATGTGCACTGTAAATATCCTAGGCTTTTACAGCAAGTAAGATCAATCAGAATAAAACCTCTGCTTCCTTAAAAGTGATTAGGAACATAATCCTATCTCGTGTTTAGTGCCACTGCTCTAGAAAAATCATGACACGTATAGGTCAGTTATGCTCTATCCAGGGACGCTGTGGGTAGAGCACAGCACTGCAAGGCAGGAGTTCCAACTCACCCCGATGCCAGCTTGCTTGTGTGAACAGGTGAAGGCGCTTGCTCCCTCTGCGCTTCAGGTGCCCTGCCTGGCTGCACAGTGCAGGCCAACAAGAAACACAAAGTGCTCTAAGCTCTGCAGATCAGAAGAGCAGCTGAGAATAAAACATTCAGTAACAGAAGAAGAATATGAGCTGTAACAGCTTCATTGCTAAAAGAAGAGTACATTAAATGGGTATATTAAAAATGAAAAATATTAAACCTTCCTCAGCAGCAGACTTTCCTCTGCCCTTTCCCCAGCCCACCACCTAGGTGTGATCATTTGCAAAGGGATTTTCTTTCAGAGGGATGAGATTTTATCTCTACATAACACACTTAGAGGGCTCACCTGGGCCATCAGCAACATGTTCCCACATTGTCAGTCTCCAGCTGGATTCTGAGGTGTGGCATTACAGACAGAGCCTCTATGAGGCTTTACAACATCTGTATATGCCTATTAGGCATGGAGAGATTTATATTAAACATCATACATAAGCTCTAGTTTGGCCTTGCACTTAAAATTTGCCCAGATAAAGCCCATCTTAAAGGTGCTTGAAACAAATTGCACGGGGTTTTACAGGTTCTCAAACTCCATCCAGGAGAGGATAGCAGCATGCTGTACCTCTTCACCCTTCTTTCTCCTGCCCCAGACAGCTCTGCAGCACCTAGCACAGACCCAGGCCACTGAGATGTCAGCGAGCACTGCAGCTCTAATAATAGCACAGTGCCTTCCTGCTCTCCTTGGCTCATGCCCCCTCTTTGTCCTTGCTGTGCTTTCCAATTAGACTTCCACACTTGTACTTTTATATTCAGGCCTAATTTTCTCCTTTATCTCCCATGTGATCTTTACATTTGGATGCTATCATAATGACCTTTGACTGAATCTATGTCTTAATAACATCAGTATGTCTCTAACACCTGTCTCATATATGCAGGAACCTTCTGCTCTGGACCTTAATCATGAATAATGGGAACAATTTATGAGACACAACGATAGTGAGTTCTGAATCTTACAGCATAGAGCAGACACAGCTCTGCCAGATAGAGCCAATGAAAAGGGACAGATTGTCCATTTACTTATTTTTAAAGGTTTGTTTGCTCTGACAACACATAAGCAATGATCAAACACCTGTTTTCAGGGACTAGCTTATTCATCCCCTTATCTTCTCTTTTTACTATCTGCTTGATATGGCTTTTTACACTACTTTAATGTGTTTATCAGGTTGAACTTATGTTAACAGAGAAATGTTTAACAGCAGGGTTAAAGAAGATTTGCTACCAGGTAATTTAGTATCTAGCATTGCAAATACAGCACGTGAAGGATGTCAGCAGTGACAGAGAAAGGGGAGGAGATAGGATAACAAAACTTCAGAGGAAAAAATACATATTTTCAGCAGGTGCAATAGTGGCTTCTTCCTTGCATGGTTCTTTTTGTGTTTCACAGAATGCAAAAATGAGCCTGCAAGCTGGCATGCAAGTCCTCTTGCAATGGTCCACCAGAAGGGCTGTCTGGCAATCCACAAGGCCACTGCAGACTTAAACTATCTCCAGATCAAAATGCTGGAGGCACTCATGCCCTTCCTTCCCACATGCTAGAATCTTGCACAGATTCAGGGGTTGGAAATTTGCTTTATTGCTCAGCTCCCTCTGTCTCCAGCACAAGCCACTTACAGCTCCCTCTGGCAATCTTTTAAGGTATCTCTTAACCTTACTCTTAGCTTAGACCTGCTTTGCTCCTTCTCCTGTCCTGTTTTCATCTTCCCAGCGGACTCCCTTGCAGGCCTGGAATAAATGGGTATAGCTGCCCTAATTGAACACTGTGCCATAATGGCAGATTGCTCCCTAGGGTCCCCTCATCTACCTGCCAGCTTCCTGATTTTAGACCACAAGGTGAATAGTATGGCAGTTTCTAGGTAAACAGGACATCAGCTGTGCAATTCTGAGGTATGTCATCCGCAGACAGGCTTTTCAGACCTCCATTTAACAAAGCCAGGCAATCCTGATGGATCACATTTGCCTAATAAAAACCCCTAAGAAGGCTTTACACCGTGATCAGTGTCCTCTCTTACAGGTTCTGAGGCAAGTTTTATGCACTTTCTGTGCTGTACGAGTGAACATTTTTAATTCTAATTCTAAGAAATACACACGCTTGCAGTCAGGTCAATTCCTGAGAAGTTTGATAAAAGCTGGGGTAATTTTGAAGGACGGGGAGGTGGTATTCTGTTTTCCTTCATTAGGAAGTATCTGCACTGGTAAAGGACCCATCAGTTACAAAGACTATGTGCACAACTGCAAGCTGCAGAGAAGAGAGAAGGAACATTGGCTGCTCTGGGGGGAGAGAAGGTAAAAGTCCAGCAGGAAGATCCTCCTGCAGTCCTGCAAAGCTCATCTGCAGATGGGATGCATCTCCTTGTGGTGGGTGCATGCATACCATGATGATGAGCACCAAAGAACTCCCTGGGGAAAACCAAATAATTGCAACAGGGCCATAAATAGCCACGTTGATATAGCCTCTTCTGCTGAATACAGACCCTTTTCTGTACTGCTGAAGGTACAACTGTGGCCATGGTAAATCAAGTACATCTAAACAGTATTAGTTATGAAGGTAACCTCCCATGCTTGGTCATATGCCTTCTTGGGAAATACATACAATTAGTTTTAAGGGGTTGGCTCAAACTGGTCTCATCCAGATACATTCTTTTCTTCTGCTTTGCTTTAGACTTCCTCTGTGTTTCTCTCTCCTCTCTTCTATGTCTCCGAGTCTCTGCTTGAAATTAGATGTCAGTTTAACTCTCTTTTCTCAGCTAACTCTCTGTCTCTTTTTCAAGGTCTCTATAACCTGATGACCACATCTTGATTTCTGCTTCATAGTGGACTCCTTGTAGACCCGTGACTGGTTGGTATTGCAGCAATAATTTAACAGTACAGCACAATGGCAGTAACAGACCTCCAGAGACTGGTGTAGAAACCAGCAAGATGTTTTTATGAAGTCCTTTGCTTTGTAATTGGAGGGGTTTTTTTTCTGGATATACCCCACATCTGTATTCTTGCTAAGGGAATTTCTGTCTCCTCAGCAAGGTACTTATAAAATGAGGAAGAATATAAAATACCCAAGCTCTGCCTGGTTCTCCTGATGCAGTGATCAAGTTTGATGGATGCTATCTAACCTCTTATCCTTGCAAATTGCTCAGAACAGTAGCAACTACCTTTAGGAAAGTGAATTTCTTGTCACTCTACTCTGCTAGTTTCACCTGAAAGTCAGTGAGGTCAATAGGAAAGCTTGTGCGGATTTTATGATTCAAGCCCCACTAAGGATCGCTTGCTATCCTACTGTAAAGCAAAATACAAATCAAGAAGTCACACCATGTTGTTAAAACTTAAATTTACATGGGTCTTTTCTCTCTGCTAAACCTATTGACAGCAATAAGGGCTGCAAAAAAAGCACAATATTTTGTGTGTGCACGCGCGTGTGTGAAAACCTCTCTGGAAATTCAAAATCATTTGGAATAGCAAGAAACATCTCAAGGACATTTTTTTTCTCTAGTACAGATCATTGTAGGATCAAGAGCCCAATTTGCACTGACACGCATCTGGAGTTCTTGCCCAAAGGTGGTAGCATAGACAGGATCAAGACTCATCCTTCGATGATTACACAAGGAGCAGATCCAAGAACATTTTCTCAATCCCAGGTGTGTTCTGAAGTTTTGCTAAGGTCTGTGAGATGCTTTTAAGATAAAGACACCAGAGTTGAACACTGTTTATATTGTGGCAGATCTGGGGTCTTTAAACATTTGAATCATCCAGAAAGAAATCCCATCGAGATCCCACTGAAGAGTCAAGATGTAGCTGGCTGAATCATTAATCTGCTGTATAAGGCAACTAACACCAAACAAAATTTGCCATAAAATGTAGCTGTTCAGTGAATCTCTTAGAAAGAAAAGCTGTTCAATGAATCTCTTACTGATACACTAATAGACTCCCAAGCACTGCGTACAAGCAAAGTAATCAAGTCCAGCTTTGATATCAGACTGGCACAAGGCAGCCAAGACAAAGACTTTCCCACAGCAGCAATCAAACATTTCTTGTTTCCAAACACAACAGTCTGTGCTACATTAGAGAGCTTTAAGTGTTTTTCTTTTAATAACGGCAAGATACACATAGAGTGCCTAAACTTTTTGCAAGTTCAGGAAAAAAGAATATGCACCTAAAGCTGTTTCTGGTGACTAGATTTTTTTTTTTTTTTTTCTGAATATATTTCATATTATGAGTACCTGTGGCCTTGGGCCAGTTGGACAAGGTTATGGAGGGCCTACTTCGACATGGTAGTGAAGCAAGATCCCTTTTCCTTTTGCAGTTGGAGAATAATTGTACCACACTTGCTGTGTTTGCATAGGTCTAAATTGAGAAGCATTTATGGCCTTTGTAAACAAGAAACAGAAAAGTCAAGCATGCTCCAGGATTCCTGAGAAACATTTTTTGCTATTTTATGACACTTTGATAACGTGAAAAAAATTGATTAGTTCTAAATAGAGAAAGTGCTGATTCCATTCACACTACATCATTTGAGTGGGAAAATGAACTTTAATCTAACAGAAGAAGATGCTGAAAGACACAGTTCATAACAAATAACTCGGCACAAGAAATGGTAATTAAACGATTTAGAGTAACATCTGCTCTGGGTATTTTGTGTGAAGGAAAATTAGTTGTTGATGAAAACTGAAATGCATTATTTAATTACAGTAACTTCAAATAACTTCTTTCTGTACAGAGGATCTCCAATTAAACACACGTTTAATGTCTTCTGTACTGAATTGCCCTGTCTCTCTGGGGACACCTTATAGCAGCCTTCCAGTACCTAAAGGGGACCTACAGGAAAGATAGGGAGGGACTCTTTATCAGGGAGCGTAGTGACAGGACAAGGAGTAACAGTTTTAAACTGAAAGAGGGTAGATTTAGATTACGTATTAGGAAGAAATTCTTTACTGTGAGGGTGGTGAGGCACTGGAACAGGTTGCCCAGAGAAGTTGCAGATGCCCCATCCCTGGAAGTGTTCGAGGCCAGGTTGGACGGGGCTTTGAGCAACCTGGTCTAGTGGAAGGTGTCCCTGCCCATGGCAGGGGGGTTGGAATTACATGGTCTTTAAGATCCCTTCCAACCCAAACCGTTCTGTGATTCTATGATTTTGATTCTATATCAAGTACTAGCACAATGCTTAGAGTAAATTATTGTGGAGAGCAAATAAAGGACCTTGTGACCAAGATACAAATTTCCCTAAGCTGAGTTTCTAATGTACATAAAACACTCAATCCCATCAGGCCTTTTAATTTCTTAGGCACAATAGACTAATAAGTATTAATAATAATACCTAACATAAAGGGAACAAGAAGAGATTAGTTATTACAATTCTGTGACAGTAGTCCATTGCCTGTCTTTAAAGACGACAGGAAATCCATAGAAAATTTCTAATTTTTTTCCAACAAAAGATTAAAAAAACCTTCTGATAGATTAGATCAACTGGTTGGGAGAGAAGAGTGTGCAGCCATTGTGAAAATATCTCCCTGACACTGTTAAGGTAATGTCATAGAAACTCCTAGGAAGGAACGAACAAGCCCTGGCTTTGAACAATGCCAGGAAACATTTCTGTTCCTTATGTAATTCCAAAAGGGAAAGTCAAGTGGGTAGATGGAGCAAAGCAGAAAACAGCATTAAGAAAAAACTGGCCAGGACAAAAAAAAAAAAATCCCTGAAAAATCAGGAAAGAGCTCAAGAGCTGCTATTTTTTTCTGTGCTGCTGCAAATTCATAGATTTTTAAGGCCACAAAGGATCATTCTGATCACTTGTTCTGATCTGCTGCATAATTCAGGCTGCTTAAATCCATCCTGCAATTCCAGCATCAGCACTATAGTTCCTGATGGAAGGAAAACACATTTTTCGGGCGCTAGGTTTCCACGCAATGATTTCACATAATTGAAAATCATCCTCGTACAGGATGAGTTTGGAGTTTGTCTAGCTTGTGTTACAGCCTCTTCACCTCATTTTTCCTTTGTGAACATAAAAGACCCCTCTACTATCAGAAATCTCACTCCATGCGTGCTTATGGACCACTTCTTCCTACTCCCATCACTCCTCAAAATAGGCTGACCTTCAGCCACTGGGCCACAGTATGTTGGGGCCTGTCCAGATATGCAGCTGAGCTTTAAAGGATTTCTCCTTTAGGAGATCTGCTTCAAAAATTCTCTCTCCTAAAGGAGAGGCAGGTGCAACAGAAAACAGAAAAATCAATTACTAATACAGGACTGGTACTAATGCAACGAATGCTGCAATATTGCCGTTCAAAACATCACAAGAGTAAGGGGACAAAATGACAGAAAAACAGCAAAAGCCTGAAACAGTGCAGTTACGGTGACGACTTTGGAGATCCAGCTCAAACTCTAGCTTGGCAAAAGCCACACAAATGTGTTTCACGTACCAGAAATTGAACAGATGCCTGGTATCAAGGTCAGTGCCAAAGATGGAGAGAAGAATGACATGACAGATGTAGCCCTGTAAGGACTTCAGAGGGTGGGCAAATAAGGCTCACAAAGCCAGGGGAATAACAATCTTTTATATTTTTTGAACTGTCTAGGCCTTCTGGTTTTTCAGTCCGCCACGTTCATTTGAAGGGCAAGAAGAACAACTCCAAAAAAACCCACCTCTCAGCAATGGCATCCAGACCACGTTTGTGTCCTGTCCCTTCTACCATCAGACAGCCAGATATCTCGCCATAGCACTCAGATGTGAGCACAACCATGAGTTTTCACACTTTTATCCTTCTGATTCTCTCCTCCATCCCACTGGGGGGGGAAGTGAGCGAGCGGTTGTGTGGGGCTTAGCTCCTACAAGGGTTAAACCACGACAATACTTCAGCCATAGACTTCACACATGAACATAGAAAAATAGGCTGCTATATGTAATGGTGGGATATAGAATCCTTCCTCTCTCCCAACTTTTATCCTTCTTGCATACTTCTACTACCAGATTTTGGCTTAGTCACCTATTTATTGCAACAGTAACTAATCCGTGGAGAAACATCAGTTTTACTCATTTTTTCCAGACTGTGTAATTATACAATTAAGCACAATATTTATGTCGGCCAGAATAGGGTCTTGAATCCAACTATCCCATATTTCAGCTGAGTGCCCTACGTACACAGCATTGGATGACCCAGGGCCTCCCCTATTTCTTCCACCTCATCACTTTTTCCCTCAAAACTGGGAGTTTTCATATGAAATGACTGAAACTACCGAAAAACTAACAGCTACCCCAAGCCTTTGTGATTTGTGTCTTGTCTGGTAAATATACTACAGAAGAAAACATTATCTAGAGCTCCCCTTGTGTTTAGCACATCTACTGGAGTTTCAAAGCCATGTGTTCCTTATTAAGTGCCAGCAATCAGTGTGTTAATGCAAATAGGAAGAGTTCTCTGCAGACTCACTCACAATTGCATCAGAGAAAAGCACTCTAGGAATTACAGACCGAGCTGTATGAGTTATGTCTGATTACCAAAATAACACATTCTTGGCATGCAGGGAGCTGGGGTAAGGGCTCAGAATGATGCTCTAATACCATTAACTAGGAGCCAGCAGACTTCCCTCAGGGAACTTTGCTGGATCTTTCTGCTTTTATCTTGCCTTTCCTGGCAACAGCAGAATGTTACCAATCCAAACTGTAGAGGATGTTGACCAGGAGGTATGGAGTTAAACAGCCCAGGAAAACCTCTGAATTTATGCTGCAGCTCAAACACATTTTCCCAGAACAACGAGGGAGCTGAGCACATTTACACAGTTGGGTCTGTTTAATGCTTTTTAGAGAAATCATAACCAGTTAAACACCCAGGGTATTAATGCTTTAAAAATGATTGAATATAAATACAACAGGAGATAAAATCCAGTTGGAGGTTATGGAGCCTCATTTGAGCAGAACAGCTTTATACAGATGTTTACTTTGACAGCACTTTTAGGGGAGATTAAAAAGTGTCATATAATGGAATTTCATGGGCCAGATCCTGAAGAGGTATACAGTGACCCAGAGCTACCAAAGGCCGTAGTATTATACTCATTTACAGTACTTAGACATTTTATCCAATATCTCCATGAGAATGAACTAAGTTCATATGGTTAGCTATTTTCCCACAAAATCAATTTTTCCCCTCAAAACAAGGCGAGATACAGGAAGTTCTGATAACCCCTCTAGACAGTTGAAAACAGATTTTTCAGATCTTCTGTTTTAAGAGATACAGGCTACACGCCAGAAATGAAACAAAACTCTCCATACCTTGAAATCATCCCTTACTTCACATTCTCAGTTTCACTTAAATACAGAAAAGAAAAAAAATACCACATTGGTGGGGAGAACCTGCCAACCGTTCCAGTGACTGTGCATCTGGCACAGACTGGATTTCTCCTTTGTTTAGTCAAATCTCATTCAGACCTCCTCTACTAGAGTCACACTAGAGCCACAGCATTATCCTTCCTAGCCTCAGAAAACCATTTATTTTCTAGAGGCTGTCAGACTGTCATAGCTTGGGCTATACCATGATACACCAATAGGATATGAGTATCTGATTAATTTTAAGTTCCTGATTAGCTTTAGAGCTGGTACCCTTTTTACTCGTTCTCCTCAGCAAGTTTCTTCTTTTGTTCTGAATTTCTGTGTGGTTTGAGGATACACGATGGCGATTCACACAGCCCACAGGTCCTCTGATTACAAAGAATGCATTATTGGGCTGTACCATCACAGCAGAAACACACTTGTTTAATCCATTGCTAGACCTGCTTGAAGGATGAAAGGGGTTTTCTTTCTTTCTGGATACTTCGTTGAACTGTAGCATTGCATGATTTCAGGTCCAGCAAGTGAGTGATTCAGATCTCACTGTAACAGCAACAGGGTAACATCCCACTCAGATTTCAATTCATTTACTTGATGCGATGCAGGTTGCAACCATACCCGTTTGCCCTGTTGGCATTCCTGAATGCCATTGTTCTGTGATTTAGCCATTGCAAGTGTGACTACGATGAAGAGAAGGAAGATCATTTCCTTTTGCCAGATCCTGTTATCCATAATTTCACAGGATGAACTAAGTCAGACACGCTTTGGACTACTCTTCTAGATTCTGAGTCACTCATAAAAGCAATAGATATGGTATTTAGCTGTAGCACTTCCTCCTAATTACACAGAGATACAAAACAGCCCTGAAAAATGAAACAATCTTACATTCCCAAATTGTCTGTCCCTCCAAGGACTGATCTGCCTTTATTCTTCTTCCAGGGCTTGGCCTGAACACAGACAGTGCTTGTTTACTACTTTATTACAAGACAGAATGTGAAAAAGAAAGGATGCAGACAAATACAGATTATTTCTGTTTAGCCCAGCTTCATGCTTTGAAGCTAGTGACATATCATTGGTGCCCTGCACCATATCTGACTGCCCTGCTATATCCTGCAAGTATCTCAGGCTGACAGAAAATCAGTTTGCCTTTCATTTATCTGCTTAGGGCAGAGGCGAGACTCACAAAACTGAGTCCTCTTAACTAAGCTTGCATTTGGCATCATCTGCTTTAATATCTCTACTTTGATTCTCTCTCTTCTGTTTTTTTGTGGGGGAGTGTGGGACGTTGTACTTTTCTTGGAAGCTGCTGGGTTCAGTCTTGCAGATGGCTTTTTCCTTCTTTGCGGTAAATACCATGTTGTTGTATTCTGTGTCCTACCCATGGCATGCAATTTAACCAGCACCACCGTCAGACTTGTTAGCACTGTGTCATGGCTACATTCACCTGCCCCAATTCCCTGGACACTTAATGTCTAATAAGAATGATTCATCAGTACGCTCCAGTCTGTTGCTGGTCTATGACACACCAAATTCACCTACCTTTGCGATAGGGACATGCCGAATGTGCTTACGCTTAACCAATGAATGCAATTGTTACGTGACCATGATGTAAGTCATGAAAGAAGTGGCCTGTTCCCATTGCAGCACTGTGCTGCTAACTGGAAGTTGGTCCTCTGCTTTCATGGCACGTTTCACCACATCTTTACATATGTCAATAGGATTTCCTTATTCCTTTGCTTACAATCACTGGATGTTCATGGTTTGTCTTTTCGCTGGGGAAGTAGCAGCACTAAATATCTGTGTGGACTTGTGTGATGGGGACCGTGTGACTGGCAGTTTCCAAGGCACTTCTGCAGTTAACCGAAATGAGCCTGTCTCCTTAACAGTACACCCGATTCTGTTGTGTTGTTAAAACTGAAGCAACTCCCTATGATAATGGAGAATACATCCAGTTACCATAGGAACTACAGGAGGTTACTCTGCCTGATTCAGATAGTGTGTTCTAAGTGGTGTTTCAAAGGAACTGTAGACGAAAGCCTTAGTAACATGAGACAAAGGTAGCAGAAGGCTCAAAAACAAATGAACATGCGTATTACGGTATGTCACATAGCTGTATTAGCGCATCCTTGGAGGATCTCTTCCAGACATTTCCAAGTGTTTTGTCCATTTTGCCTTTGAATAAGCTCAGCACATCAACATTGTGTTCGGTGGATGCAGGGGGAGCTTGCTTGCATTCAGCTATGTTTATGTAACTGGATGATGAGAACGCACTCCAGACCCCGCTGGAGGCAGACTAGGCTTAAAATGTTAGGAACAACGAAGTATAGCAAACTAGCACATTTGCAGGCGGCCTAACATTTCACTGAGGGGTGAGAGCACATTTTGAAAACAGAATGGAGTTGATGAGAAAAGCATCACCCTGCAGAAGCTACTCTGTGCTCTTTATAACAACATACCACTGTTTCCCACAGGGCTTTTAAAATATGCATCAAAGCTAGCAGATGCTTAAATAGCAACGGGCAACTCGGCACACTTGGTAGCTTAGTCTTTGCAAGGGAGGGCAGGCATCATTTTTCCTTTTTGCACATCGCTCTTGATGAAGTAAAATGTATTTAGAAATGCACATAGCTGGGTTACAGTGCATCTTTGTGACCTCATTTGAACCGGCTTGGGTCTAAGAAAAAAAAAAAAAAAATCTTGTTTCATTTGCAGGTAAAGGATCCTACCTGCTTTTGAATTTCAGTGTCTGACCGAGATCACTCTGCAGAGCCCCTGTGAAACTTCGCGTTTTCAAGAATATCTTAATGAATTTGCTTTGTTCCTTGGTAGAAGAGCGAGCAGTAGCTCACATTGCACAGAGATCCGGGGTAATGACACCCCACACCAGAGTGATAGTGTGTGCTGCAGCCACTGAACCCAGAGGGTTCTCCTCGCTGTGTAGCGAGCAAGCCAGGCCACGACATGATCACAGGTCCCACTTACCACAGCTATCAGCATACAAAGCCTCATTTAGTCCTGCAAATCCACCTAACGTGCTGAAGAAATGGTGGCATTTGGACTAATTAAATGGATTCTTACCAGTACTTCTTTGTGGGTATTAAATATTTATGTGCAGGGACTGCAGGAAAAGCAGCCACACTCACTCAGATACTGTGTAGGGAGAGCAGGTGATATCAGAGAGTTTTAAATATGTGCTTGCAACCTCTGCTATAGCAATATGGTGAAATCCACCACTGCTTAGATAAGACAAGAGAAATGCTGCTGCAGAGTGTGCTAGAGAAGTGCATGGGTAGCACAGTACTGCAGTAGCTTAACAGAGAGACCGGATACCAAAAGGAACAGCCAACAGAGGAGGGATTTTCTTCCTTGTCCCTAATTCACCCTGAAAAAAAGTCCTGAGTCAAGGTAAAAGATTCTGGTATAGGAATATCCATGCCATCTGCTTAGTCTGGTGACAGAATTCACCCCACCTGCTGCTCACAAGCAGCACAGCAAGATAGACAGGGAGAGTAAGTGGGAGGATGCTTTTGCCTAATCCCTCAGCCCCTGCACACTGCTGCAGAGAGATCACCAAATATGCTGAATATCAGTGAACAAATCTGATGTGATCAATTTTATATCGTGTTCCACTGGACCAGTGACAAAGCATCATTTACAAAGTTGGGCACTACATGATTGAGCTTGAGACTAAATCCTCAGCTGAGGATATGTTTTGTTGCATAATTCTCACACCATTCAAAGGCCAGGGTTTATCTGCTCTGGCCTTTGCACTATAATTTTTATTAGTACCAACACAGACTCACAATTCTTTACAGTGTTCGTCACCCAAGTCAAAATAAAGGCAAGAGATCCTAATGAGCTGCTAAACGGAACAGAAGCTCAAAAAAGGTACCACATAGTGAGCATAATTTTAAAATACAACTTTTGGGTTAAGTCTTAAAATAAAAGAGGCCCACAGGCTTGGAAGTTCCTGGCTGCTGTGATTTCTTCCAAACATTGTAATTTCCTATTCCTATCCAATTAAAGCATTTGTGCAAATTGGTATTTATTACTGAGCACTAATACTATAGCAGCACAAACATCTATCTGGTCAGAGACCAAAGCAGAGGCCGTTTCGATAAGCAGAATATGCCACAGGTTTTAAGAGGTGCCCAGCGCTCTGGGCTCTTACTATGGATTCTTCCTTTGGATCCTCCTTTATTTGCTTCGCCAGGGGGAGCGTCTGCCAAACATGTAGCTCTCCAAATTCCTCACATGGGAAAGGAATTTTTTTCCTCCTTTTGAGTTTGGGAGATATTCTCACCAGTCTGCTTTTGTGCATACAAATAAGACATCCCACCACCATTCAGCCATGGGGCAGTATGTGTTTCACAAATGACCCAACTCTGGAGGAACAGCTAGTGTCTCAGGTGAGGAACCAGGTCATCGGAGCAGTGCTTGGCTCAGCAGCTGCACAGCCCTGGGGTCTTGTAGCAGAATGGACACAGACAGAAGCACAAGCAGAGGGACGAGCTCGCTAATGGAAGGCGCTGACAAGAAATTAGGGGCATTGCGCACACAGTGTCATGCTGTACTCAGGTCTAGCCAGTTAGTCCTGTACACGCTTATATCAAGCTAACTCTTCTGACTCATTTATTTAAGCACCCTGAGTACTCAAAAGTTATAAACAACATTAACTCTCTTCTCCTCCCCATCTCCTGCACCACAACTATGTTAGAAAGAAGCTGCAAAACCAGAACACAACAATAGTAGGATTACTGAAATAACTCCCCATTTCCTTATAATTAACAGATAACACTAGGACTTTATTTAATTGTTTCTGGATTAATATACCATTCCGAAACTCAGCTAGAAAATGGAAGGAGAAGCCTGGATTGGCATGCCTAGAGAAAAGTTGAATTTAACCTGCTGGAGTATGGAGAAAGAATAGATATAATATGAAAAATATAATTTAAGCCCCCTTTTTTTCCAGAAACGTCACACTAAGTGGTAGGCTGGTCCCCTGCCAAAGCTTGATGCATCAAGGGTCCTGGTGGCATCAGAACAGCCATAAATTTTTATGCTGAGCTTCCGTAATTTGATTGTTAAAGTGTGTAGATTTACATCATATCAGAGCAGGGGATGCTAAGCTGCTAACTATTAATTTATAGGGCATAGCATTTCTATATGCAGAAAGACACTTAGAAGTGCAGGCTTGGAAATACTGAAGGTTTGCTTTTTCTTCTGGACCAACAAATGTTATGGATCTTGAGATATGGAGCAAAGGGATAGAAACGCCTCTGTGAGATGTGACATTTTGGGAGGGCAGAGAATGAAGGACTGAGAGGTTGAGCCTCCGGGAGACTCTGCAAAGCCCCAGTGTCTGGCGGCTACAGTGCAAACACAGTGTTTGCCTCAAAAAGGGAAGAGAATTTCCCTCTGACCACCCTGCTAGGCTCTCAGATGGTCCTAGACCCCTGTTACAGCTTGTCTCTTACAGCTCTCTGAAACAGCAGGAATCTCCATTTCAGACACTCTTTCCTTGTCTTTGTCACACTTGCTTACGATTGTACAACCAAATGTAGGTAGCCAGCAGCACACCTGTTTTATGGGTAAAAGATGCTGCATCTTCTCTCTGTTACAGACACCACTGATTAGGTTAGCAGGAGCGTGCTAGGTTTTGGTGTGCTTGTGACTCCATTTTCCTGTGTGCAGATAGTTCATGCCACAAAACTAACCCCTTCCTGGTCTGAGATAGTGCAGAATTAGGCAGCCTTCAGGCAGGCTGCAAGATACAAAGACTTTGGAGAAGGTCCAGAATAACGGGCTAGATACGTCCTGTTCAAATGGGTCTTCTATAGAACCTGAGACTTAGTGATGCTCCCAATTAGACACAATGCTCCCATCTTGATACGGGCATCATTTTTCCTGTTGTTTAAACTAGAAATGCATCTTGCCTGGTTTCTTACAAATCCTCTTGGTAATTTTAATCAGTGACAAAAAGGAGCTAACCAAATATGGATGAGTGTGAGTGTGTATATGGGACAGTGTGACAGTTTATGAATGAGACCTGAGTAGGTCTGCACATACCAGAACAGACAGCCATCATGATGGCCTCTTTTCCTCCTTCCCACATGCTATCCTCTTTTCTGTCCCAGTTCTGTCTCCAAATGGCCCACTGCTAATGACTTTTATTTTGCATCCTGCATTACCTGATAGTACGCTATCCTCATAATGATTTAATTTGCTCGATTACTGCTCCTAACAGGCAGCCAGAAAGGTCCATGACTTGTGTGACTCTCTGGTTAAACTGGTAACGATGCCATTGCATGTGCTAATTAACATTTGGGCGTCCTTCATGAGTGCTCCACACGAATTTTGAGTTTGGATCTCCAGCATCATTAGAAAGAACATTGCTCTCATCAGCAACTCACTGCTAGCTGCTTCCATGCTGGTTTTGTCATTTGGATGCAGGATTTTTTCCTGTAGACTAGTTGTTAACATATTGTGTTTGGGTATGTACATTTCTCCTCCCACCCCCCGGCAGCCCCTTTTATTCCTTTAGCTACTCCACAGAGTCTTGGAAGCAATTGGCACTTTCACACATGGACACATGAAGGGCATTGTGTGATTCTGACTGAAGATACTTAAAATCAGATTTAGAAGCACCAGGAGGCCTGGTAAAGAGCTTGGGAGGTCAGCTAATTCCTTGCTTCTCTTTTTAATCAAAGGGGCACAAAACTCTTTACCAAAAAAACCCCAAAAACAAAAAAAACAAACAAACAACAACAACAACAAAAAAACCCAAAACCAAAACAAAAAAAAACCCAAAAACAAAACAACAAACAAACAAAAAAACAAAAACAAAACCCCCAGAAAATTAAAAAAAAAAAATCTAAGGACTAGTTAATATTATTGAGTAAAAAAAAAAAAAAAAAAATCACAGCCCATCTTATGTTGTTTTCCCCTACATTTGTTAGCACGCATGGCTTGTTAGTTCTGCAAGCGTTTTGATGAGACTTTCTAGGTGGTTTATGATCTCCAGCAGATAAGACCATGCTGAGAAATTCCATTCGCATCCGTTTCCATCAGCAATAGCCAAACCATTTCTGAAAGTGTTTTGCCTACAGTTTTCTTAAAAATCCTCATTGGTGAAGATTTGGACATATCTCAAATATTTGTTGGCCTGAGTCAAAGGAGAAAGTATTAAAGAATGTCCAAATTAAGCAAAAAAAAAAAAAAAATCATTTTGTGATCAAACATACTGCTTCACATTGATCTAAAACATGTTTTCATTTTTGAAACTGTTTTTCAGCTTGATCAAAGTAAAAAAATTTTATCTACTTTTTGGGGGAGGGTTGATCATATGAGTTTTTTAAATATTGCTCCCTAGTGAAGAACAAGCCTGCCTACCAATGTGAATCAACTTATCTAGAAAATCCCCATGTCTGCAGGAGCTACTTCTAAGCTTCTCTTTGGATATACAAGCTACTAATTTAGATCTTGGAGTTCTGCAGCCTTTCTGTTGCTTTGAAGTACCTCCATAACCTTCTGAGGAGTCCTAATCCTGCAGAGTGACAAACCTCAGCCATTTTCTTCTTTCTGTCTTAAGTAAAATCTGGTCCTGCAAAACAGTGTGGAGTGCATCGCCTTGGCTAAGAGCAGCTCAACAGCAGATGGCCAGGGAGATTTCCTCAGCTCTGCTATTTTTAACGTTCAGTAGCTGGTTTCCTAGGTCATTAAAAAAAAGTTTCTTGGAAAACTGTCTCTCTCTTGTCAGTGCTCAGGCTTTGGCTAACAAAAGTGTCCCGGAGCCAGACCAAGGGAGGCTGCTCAGCAGCAGTACACATGCACTGGGGTTGCTCTATCCCCCACAGCTGTGTGAGCAGCCCAATAAGTTTCAAGCTCCAGCAGAGACATTAATCCAGGTTTAAGTCACAGCTGCAGCCTATTCTTTAGTATTTATGAACTACCTTATCAACTTACCAACCTTGGAGCACTTCATTTAGTGCCAGGTTCCTCCATGTAAAAGTTGTTTCAGTGACAGAACTTACAAACCCCCTTTGTCTAAAATGCCTGCTAAGTAGATGAGGCTGGATAAGGGTTATGCAAAATGGACCCATGCTTTGTCCTCAGAGAGTCATACAGCGACTCCAAAAGATACTGTAAACTTCATTTAGATGCAGACTCACCAAGATACAGAGGCTCCTTGAGAAACTACTCTTTCCATGACCCCCCCTTCAAAGGGAAAAGCATTGTGTCCATCATTATTAAACCCATTACTGTTGCTGAGAGCATTTTATGTTAGTTCACGACTGCTTAAAATACTCAAAAGATCAGGAATAGTAGAAGAAAGCATGTTTTCCCAGTGCCAGGACAGTCACACTGTGAGCACAGCGACAATAGGACAATCCGTTTGTTGATTATGTAAACTATAATTCCTCTGAAACACTATGTGAAGAATAGGTGTAAATCCATGCCTCTAAATGAACCATGAGGAATATACTCTATGAGAAATCACCAGCTCAGAGCTTCTCCTAAGGACTAAGATGATTTTATAAACAACAATAAAAGTTATTGGAACAGAAAAGGCTATGATACATAACCTTTGTCCCAAGCGTTCTCTCTGCAACATGAGCAACTGAAAAAATTCACTGAAACATATAAAGCGATAGCACAAAAGGGGATATCTGTCTTGTGCACCTCTATCTGCCTTATCGTTTTACAAATAATGATTTTGCACTCTCAGTAACAGTTTATGGTTTAATTTATGCTCACCATCATATTGGCCTCAATTCTTGGTAAGAATCTCAAAGTGCAGGCATAACCTGTAGTGGACTACTTGCTGCTAAGAAATGCTTGTACAATTAGGAAAGACTTCCTGGATCTTTAACTCCAGTTCTCTCACCAGGAATACTCACTCAAAGCCACCCAAACACATACACTCCTGTATTTTGCAATGTTCGTTCAGACTAACACCTCTTAGCCCTATCAATTCAAACATAGACATTTTCACTTCAAAACACAAAAAAAACACCACACAAGAAAAATCTTACAGGTATTCAAGAAAGCAAATCCTTTTTCTCTTCCACTTTACTTACGTAAAAGGTGAGGCTTTTATCTGGCCCTCCCTGCAAACATCACACTTAGCCTGCTGCCTGTACTGCGAGGTAAACTATTTGCTCCTAGCCCTTCATATCGCATCTTTCTGTTGTTGCAGTGGAGGACATGGAATGCAATAGGATCTTTCTGCCTCAGCAGCAGTTTAGCACAACTGTTTGCTTAATTACTGTAAAAGGACATGAATTCTCTTCAGAAAAAATCTTATTAAAATATAGGAATCTAGCTCCTTGTCTTTGGAATAACTGAGACAAGCCGCAATTGTGAACCAACTGAACAGACTGCTTGGAAATCTTGCTTACTGGAAGCAGGATGTTTTACTTAACTAAAAACAAGAAAGGATGACACTTAATACTGTCACAAGTACTGTGAGTTCTGCTCAAAATCACAGAGCAATATCGTACAGGCTTTAAAGAACCATTTCCAAAAATTAAAATGAATGGGAATTGGGTGTCCACCTCTGTTTGGAAATGTTAATTTATAGGTCTTTCAGACTAAGTTCCCTAGCAGTAGAGCTATGAAGTACTTTGGCTCACTTTGCACTGGTAATAATCACACCCTAGAGAGGCCAAGTATGGCCTCTGTACTGGCCATACAGTGACTGCAAGGGAATTACCCAGCTCAGGCAACTATGGACACAGGCCTGTGCTCCTGCCGCCCTGTTGCCCAAGAAGTAGCTCCCTGCTGACAGTTTATGTTGAAATGGGAAATAAACCCCTTGCTGCCCCATCCTCTATACTTGTAGGATTGTGAATGCTAATCGCATCATGTCAATGAAGTCTAAGACCTCATGCTTTAACTCAAATCTTACATCTGTTACAAAACCTCACTTTCCCCCCCAGCACCCTCAGGTGGGGAAAGCAAAGCACAGTGCATCTCCAGTCCTGCTTCTTCTTGCTGTCTTTAGCATCACAGCTAATGCTTTCCAAAGAGATACATGCCATTTACTCTTTGAATGCCTCAGCGCATTGACATTTGACATCATGACCACGTATCATTTTCCTAGGGAGAAATGAGCTCTAAGCTTGGACGTATCAGAGAAATTCCCTGTACCTTCTTATAGGAAGGATGGAAATAAGCAATTTCATAAACTACGTTTCTTTCTCCAAATGGCTTATAAATGGTCATATGTCAGGCAAAACAATCCAGCAGCTTTCAAAAAGCTTTAGGAATACTGAATGTTCTCCAACTCTGATGCACACTAATAGACATTTTTTCCCTATTTTGCTTGTGCTACATAATTGGTACACACAGGCAGTTCTGCAGATACCGGGTGAACCCTGAATGCTGACAAGCAGAGGGCATTTTACTTCATCCAAGGTCAGAAACGCTGGAGAATTTTTCTTAATGCTGAGACATTACCATTTGCCCTGCTGATGCACTTAAAGTTGGACTTGTCAGCTCTAATTGATTTGCAGTCCTTTTGGTCGCAGGGCAAGCCAAACTTAAATACCAGAGGGGAAAAGGTTAGTTCAATACCTTTCTCTGTTATCACGTCTTCTCTCTCACCACTCTGAGGAAAGAAAGGTGCTTCCTCAACTCATTTGCATTATAAGACTTTGCCACTCCTAATAAGCTTGAGTCAGTTTTCACTTCATTTACTGTATTTGCGTCAGAATGAACATGTTTCTCATGACGATATGGGGACTACCAATCCCTATTTGATGAATGGATAAGGAGTACACTAGTCACTCCTGAAACTGGCTTCTGAATAGGCCCAGCCTCACTACTGTCTACTTCTACAACATTTCAACTTCTATTTTTAGCAGTTTCCATTCATTCAGCATTTCACCAAGCACACAGCTCCATTAACCACTGTCAGAAAAGTAAAATCAGCTAATGCGGGAGAAAAGGGACAAGAAAATTAGCAGAAGATCCAAGGGCTTGCACAGCACTGTTGCCACCTGATGCTGCAACTCCCTCAACTGTCTCTATTGCAATGACTAGGATTACCTGAAACTTATTTGAGCTTTAAAACGCGTTATCTGAATTGCTGTAGTTTTTTAAATAGCGCAATCCTTTCTAGCTTCTTCCTAGGTTACTTTTGGTCTTACATCAATGTTTCCAGATTCAAATACTTACAAGGGGACAAAAGAGATCACTGAAATCATAGAATTTTTTTCCCTTCACCTATTTTACAGTTCAATACCCCTGACCTTGTTCAGTCTATTTGCCTTCAATCCATCTTTGCTCCTTTTGGTCCTTCTCCCTCTTTTTGTTCTACTGTTTCTTCAATTTATTCTTACAGATGTCAGCTCCCATTTCCTTTGTTTTTACTCTTCAATCTCTTGGTTTTTAGACAGACAGTGTTACAGACACTGTTATTGTCAGGTCTCCTTGTCAAGTCATCACATGTGACCGTCTTTGGAAATAACAATCATGGAACTTGGAAGGATTTTAAGTCCAGTTAGGGCAAGTCATGATCTACTCTACACAAACCCTTCCTAAAGGGTGTCTGTGCAACCTCTGCTAAAATCCAATGCAAACCCATCAGTAAAGAGGCCAGTCCATGCAAGAATCACACAGCTCATCAGCTAGAGACTCTGTGGTCCTAGACTGCTAAGCCCTGGATGCAGAGCTTTTTAGGACTCAGTCCCCATAACATTCACCCTTCTCACTAAAAGAATAGCTTAGAAAACTGGGCTTCCCCTCTCTGTGCAAGTAGGACAAGTCTCCAGAGAAGGTGATGCTCTCAGACAACCCCTGCAAATTCCCATCATTGCCATGAAAACTGCACATTCATTCCTATCTTGTCAAATGTTAATTGCTTTCTTAAAGCATTGCTTTTTTTACTACCCCCACAGCTTTACACGCTAAAAGCTCTTTTATGTAAAAATAAAATCTGGGTTTGCTTTTGGGCGGGTTTTAATTAGGGGGTGGGACGGGGCATGGACGACAGACAACACGACACTTAGTATTCCATGCCCTGCTCATCTTTCCCTGCCCAGCTAAGAATAGGATGGCATCTCCCATAGTCACACAGGAAGTACCACACAAGCGACTGCTGAAAAGGGACCCAGCAGTCCTAAGATGCCGATCTGCAGGATAGCAAAGAGAATATGACACATACACACGGAGCTCTGGAAATGCACCTCCTCTCAAACATCAACCTTTTCTCCCATCACATAAATGTATCTCAGCCTTGCTTCCTTCTGCAAATACCCAGCTTTTCCTCATACCACCCCATCACCACAATTCTAACTTACAGCCTTCTCTTCCATCACATTGCTATCCATGGCACCTTTCGTAAGTTTACACCAGCTAAAATGGAGTTTGCAACATTTTGGTGTCTGGTTCTTCAAAGGAGAGTTGTTGATAAGCTTTGCTTTACAAATATTCTGATTAAGAGCAATAACATTCAATCTGAAAGTATATTACTTGACTCACAATTCTAAAACCTTGGAATATTATATTTTTTATTCTGGGCTGAGGTAATAATGCATCACTGATTTTTACAGTGAGTCAACAACACTATTTTTCAAGACAACATAACTTCTGTCTTTCCTAATCAGTCATATTAGATACTGCATTTATATGCACCTCTGTTGCATCCAGGGAATTTGTTCCTTCCCTTTTTACTTTGAACAAAGCCCTGTGTCTGGAATTGTTTGTTTGAAAGACAGGGGCTCAGTAATGATGCAAGAGCAGTTTGCATTCTTTTTTCATCAGTGCAGTTAATGACAAAGACTGTAAGAACAGTCAGAACTGGGCCTCTTTGTTTTCAAAGAGATTTTTTCCTTGTGCACACCAGAAGATATAAATTAATCTTTCCTCTTTAAGAATCAAAAAGAGCTGTGATAGCCTTTCCCAGTTCTTTCCTCCTCCAGGTCTTTCAGTTACCCTTTTCTTATGTGACCTCATTACAGCCTACCTCCATCTGGCTCTTTCACAGGGGACAGAAGGTGCTGGTTCTGCTGGTGGGGCAATCTTTACTCATTAGCACTTCCTAGAGACCAAAAGGGATAGTTTACTTTGGGGAAAATATCCTCACACCAGCGGCCCTAACTGAAGCAAGTGATATTTGAAAAGAAAAGATATTTGAGAGGAAAACAAAACAGGAGTTTGCTCATCAGATCTAGATTTGAAAATTAAACTGGATTTGCTTTTGGTATCTTACTTGAAAAGACGAAGCACAAGAAAATAGCTTCACCGTCATAGAATCATAGAATGGGTTGAGTTGGAAGGGACCTTAAAGATCATCTACTTCCAACCCCACGGCCATAGGCAGAGACACTTTCCACTAGACCAAGTTGCCTAAAGCCCCATCCAGAAGGCTGTGCTGCCATTCAGCAAGACCTGGACAGGCTAAAGAGTTGGGTGGAGAGGAACCTAATGAAATTCAACAAAGGCAAGTGTAGGGTCCTGCCCATAGGGATGAATAACC
The DNA here is from genome assembly GCA_009819775.1 of Phoenicopterus ruber ruber. NCBI lineage: Eukaryota > Metazoa > Chordata > Aves > Phoenicopteriformes > Phoenicopteridae > Phoenicopterus > Phoenicopterus ruber. Next base: position 6,380,521 of record CM020237.1, on the reverse strand, counting down.
CCATACACTAGTACAGGTTAGGGGTTGACCCGCGGGAAAGCAGCTCTGCAGAGAAGGACCTAGGAGTCCTGGTGGATGACAAATTAACTATGAGCCAGCAATGCGCCCTTGTTGCCAAGAAGGCCAACACTATCCTGGGGCGTATATTAAGAAGAGTGGGGCCAGCAGATTGAGGGAGGTGATCCTCCCTCTCTACTCTGCCTTAGTGAGGCCACATCTGGAGTACCACGTCCAGTTCTGGGCTCCCCAGTTCGGGAAAGATGAGGAATTACTGGAGAGAGTCCAGCAGAAGGCTACGAAGATGAATAGGGGACTGGAGCAGCTCTCCTATGGGGAAAGGCTGAGGGAGCTGGGGCTGTTCACCCTGAGGAAGAGAAGACTAAGAGGGGACCTTACCAATGCTTATAAATATCTTAAGGGTGGGTGTCAAGAGGATAGGGCCACACTCATTTCAGTGGTGCCCAGCGGCAGGACAAGGGGCAACGGGCACAAACTGGAACACAGGAAGTTCCATCTGAACACGAGGAAAAACTTCTTTACTGTGAGAGTGACAGAGCATTGGAACAGGCTGCCCAGAGAGGGTGTGGAGTCTCCTTCTCTAGAGATATTCAAAATCCACCTGCACGCAGTCCTGTGCAACCTGCTGTAGGTAAACCTGCTTTAGTAGGGGGAGGGGACTAGATGACCTCCAGGTCCCTTCCAACCCCTAGCATCCTGTGATTCTGTGATCCAATCTGGCCTTGAACACTTCCAGGGATGGGACATCCCCAACTTCTCTGGGAAACCTGGTCCAGCGCCTCACCACCCTCATAGTAAAGAATTTCTGGGCTGTGAGCACACATTGCCGCATCATGTTGAGCTTCTCATCAACCAACACCCCCAAGTCCTTCTCCCTCAGGGATGCTCTATATTTGTGCTTAGGATTGCCCCGACTCATGGGCAGGACCTTGCACTTGGCCTTATTGAACTTCATGAGGTTTGCACAGGCCCTCCTCTCAAGTCTGTCAAGGTCCTTCTGGATGGCATCCCTTCCCTCCGCTGTGTCAACCGCACCAGACAGCTTGGTGTCATCAGCAAACTTGCTGAGGGTGCACTCAATCCCACTGTCCACGTTGACGACAAAGATTGTAAAAACAGTCCCAAACTCTGACTTGCCCCTGCATCAGCCTTATTACCAGCTCACCTTTTTGCTTGGGCTCTATGTTTTCTGGTGAGCTTATTGCCTGTGGAGCCTATTACAAGCTCATTGGCACAAGACAGCAAGATGCTGTTAGTAGGCACAGAAAGAATGAACAGTCCTTGCTCAGGGAAACCGCTATAATCTCTTGTCTCCTAATTGTTAGCGGGCAAGGCTGGCAAGTCCCAAAATAGTTATTTCTGTTGCTATCTGTGCCAGTCCATTTCTGTCCAGAAAGTTACTCCCAACAAGAGAAGTGAGTTCACATCCTTTTGCTGCAGACCATCAGTTCCCCTGTCTTCTGAGCACAAAAACAGGGCCCTCTAAGCATTTCAGCTACTGATTTCCTTTACCAAGAAATTAGAGACAGATCCTGCAAGTTCTGCCTCAGAGCTCATTCACAGCAGGAGGCTGAGAGAGGAATACACTCCTCTTTTGCACACTCTCTGCACGGTCACACCCTGTGTCTAAGTCACGCCTGTCATGAGACCGAAGAGAGCTGAGCACTTATAGGAAGGATGGTCTTGGTGACTGAATCTTTGAGGGGTCTAGAGAGGATGTAAAAGAGGTTGCTATAAAGTGCACAAACATCTACTCATCAAGCCTGGTATAACACCCCAGTCTCATACTACTCATGGTGCCAGTCCCTCTCCTTTGCACTGCAAATGTTTACGTTGAACTGAAAGATTCAACTAAATTTTGAGCCTGGAAGATCAGAACAGTAATCAGGTTGCAGAAATCAACAGCAAACCAGAGAAGCAGCATGCCAAAACCGGAATTAGTTCCAGGGATCAGGGGAGACAAAACCTACATTTAACATTTCATTCTAATAGCTGCAGAAGTTAATCTCTCTGCCTTTGAGGAATGTTTATATCCCCAAGTTATGGAATTGTTTGTTCTGGAAGCAGCACCAGAACGTTTTGAAGTGAGGACATGAAAAGACAACAAATAAGTCCATTTGATTACAAAGCAAGACAGGGCTTGAGATGCTATGGAGTCCAAAGTGCTTTAACAGCACATGAATGGTCGCCTGCCAAAGGCTGAAGCCATTGCCTAGTTGACAGCACCGTGCATAGCACAATACTTCCAAAAGCACCATTAGAGAGGACTCATTTGCAAAATTCAGGCTTTTCATTTCTAGGCCTAAGTGTGACACCTGCCTCTCCCCGCTGGCCTGCAACAAGCCTTCGCTCCAGTATTAGGCATCTGAGTTAGATGCTTAAGAAAAGCCATCGGAGTAGAGGTGTTTGTTGTACAGAAAGAACCAGTTGCAATTTAGCGCAAGCACAGGCCCAATGCAGAGCATTCATGGCTTGGTTTTTGCCATTATAAGGGGCAATGTTTAAACCACACAGCCATTCCTTGGCACAGGTAACCACAGGGTGTGGAAACACGTGAACATGCAGTATGTCCTACTCTCTTGACAAACTGCTCTCCCCCGCAAGATTAGGGGCAAAGATGGACACCTGGATCCATCTCATTTCTGCTCACACCATCCTTAGCACTGAAGCAGAGGCAGCACAGGAAGCATTTGCCTCAATTACTGCGCTAATACTTGCAGAGCAAGGGAGGAAGCCTAGAGCAGATAGGGATGCTCGAAATAGCCATCTCCTTAGACTGCTCATATGCTGCATGCCATACATCATCCTTGGGCTTTCGCCAAGGCATAGTTGCTTAGCCCTAGATGTCTCTAGATACATCTAGGTTTGTGAGGAAAGACAGGTCCCAGCTCAGCTTCTTTCCTTGGCAGCTTCTGTGCTATTTTAGAGATACACAAAAATGAAGAGTACACTTTTGGTATTGTCAAAAATATTTGCCTCTTTCGGATGTGCTGGCTCTGTTACATTAATTGCCTCTGTCTCTACACTTTATTTTAAGGTGAGCTTTAATTGATTTCTAACTGTAATCACAATTATGGTGTGTTATCCTGATTAATGGAGGGCTTGATTAACACATAAGAAAGTGCTACTGTTTTCATTTTGGGAAGAAGAGATGAAATATGTTTTTACACCATGGCTGAAGTGATAATTTCACTGAAGAATGCAGTGCTAATGCAAGGCAATTAATCATATATTTTGGTAATTTACAGTAATAAATTATTATTCATGGCACAGAATGCACATCTGTAGATTAAACTTAAGGCTGTAGGATATACTTGGCTTTACCTGCTACATGATTTAGCTTTAATGTACTTTACACAGCACTTTGAATTTCTGAGTTGCAAAGCATCTTCATGCTCCAGCAAAAGAGGCAGCAAGAAGCATTATTCATCCATGGCAACAGGCAGAGTGAAGAACAGAAGCAGACACCTCAGTTTCCTCTCTGATGGCCCAGATGCTGTGCTAACTGAAAGCAGATAATCCTTGACCCATTTACTCCTATTCCCTGGTTAAGCAATTCATCCCAGTGCTCAGCTCTAGTATTGGCAAAGAGTTTCCCAATATCTGACATATATCTCAGTTGCTCCTGCCAAAGACTCCTGCTGTACTCTAGCTAGCACAAATAGCAATGTGTACTCCTCTTTTTCTACTGCCTTGTATTTATATGAATACCATCATCTTCTGCCCAGTCTCTAGACTAAGCAACTCCAATATCGGTGGTCCTGCATGCAAATCTCTTCAGTACTCTCTACCACATAGAAAGCAGAACTGGTATTTATCGAGACCCTTTGGCTGCTGGATCCCTTGTTTTGGCTCATAGCCGAGCAGCACAGTGACAAAAGCTATCAGATCACAGCAATGCTGAAATGACTTAGGGTCACTGCTGTTTCTGTGGGGTTTGTGCCAGTAACCTTGGAGGTAGAAGGGTCTAAAGCTCTATTCCTGACCCTCTCAGCTAAGTTGTCTGCAGTTAGTAGCAGGTAGTTTGATAGTAATAAGGAAGCACAAACAAGCATCAATAATGACGGCATTTAGCAAGTTCAATGCTGGGCAGAAAGAGGCATGTAACACTGCAGTCTCACTGCTATCTTGAAAAAAACATCAAGGGTCACAGAGTCAGCCAAAGGGTTGGATCTGTTTTTCAGAGCTTATGCTATATGATAGAACCACATTACTTGGAGATTCACCGGTTTTTGTATTTATTTATAGTACTGCCCTTAACTGAAATCAAGGCAGGGCCTTGGGAAGAGCACTTCAGGACCACAGTCATTTTAAACCCAGCATTTTCTAAGGATACAATTTTAGAGTCAATCTTGGGAGCGTTCTTATTTATTTTCCTCTCAGTAAACGTGACCTCAGAGAGGGAAGGCAAAGAAAAAACAGCTCAAAGCCTTAATTATAAGGCAGCTGACTTTCAGAGGGCTAAAATTAGAATAGCTCTGCACACCAAAAAGCCATGAAACAGCGCCTGCCTTTGTCTCACACCCGGTTACTTTGTCCCCTAAACTAGGGGTGAGGGAGAAAACAGCAAAGGGCAATGCTTAAAGCCTTGTGTCCGCTGACATCGATAGACCTCATTACTAATCTGCTCTGATTTTTGCCAGAGTCAGGAAAGAGAGATAAAGCTGTGTCTTTTAGGTTAAATATTATAGCTAAGTCTAAAGTTCCCAATCTGTAGTTCCCATGCATCCCATTGTGCCCCAGCAGTAGTGGCTACCAGTGGAGTGGTCCAACTTACCCCGATGAGTGGATGACAGCATTGCTCACAGAATATCGCTTGCTCAGTACACCTACCTGGGAGCCCACTCTCAGTCCTGCACACAGTTCAGGCTTTGTCCCAGCAGGCCTGAAAAACTATCCCTACTGTCAGCAGCCACATTCCTGAGCCAATGTCAGAACAGCCTTTTTGACATGCTGCCAGATGCAGAGCAGAGCAATAATGAGGATAAATTATCTTCTTCCTGCTGCTATCATTTCATAGACAGCTTCATTAGCTCAGCTCACCAGTGCAGCCTTGACAGGGGGACTTAATATTGACTAGTGGTTTTTAGGTTTTCCACTACAGTAGCATTTTGCAGTCCAATCCGTAGTCCAGGCCTGCATGGTATGTATTGCTAGGTAACTCTTTTTCCTTTAACAAGTGGCACTTTTGCCAAGTGAGAGAGTTTTAGGAAGATCAAAACTATTCACAAATTCAGCTCTATTTCATAAATAAATGACGAAAAGAGTGACATCATTGGCCAGTTCACCACCACCACGTCTGTCACATAAGTGGTAAAACTGCTTTATTTCCCCCTTATTTTGCTTAGGGATGAAAACCACATCAGACACACCGGGGAGGGGGGGGGGGGGGGACGGGACGGGACAAAAAAACAGGTAGTGCAAATCACCACAGCTTATGAAATAAGTAGAACCATATTGGTTTATACTACAGGAAGACACAGCCCTTAGTGTTTGAACTGGTTTTCTTATTTATTCCTATTTGTGCAAAACTGTATGGTCATACGACTGAGCCAGAGGGCCAAGAAAAGGAATGCCTTCCACACAGGATTTTCACGATGACTAAGTCATGACATTCTGAGCCAGGAAAATAATCACTGGAAAGGGGCTGATAAGGCTGTGCACAATTGCCATGTAGAACCAGAAACCTTTATTACTAATGCTCCACTCAGAGTAATCATATTTACTTGGAGAAGAATGGCAGCTAAGCACAACAGTGGGCAGCCGCAAGATACGGGAAGAGCAGATAGAATTGTTCTGGCTCCATTCTCTATCACAACAAAGGGCTGATCAATTCTTCCTAGGTGTTCGTAACACGTCTGCTGGGCCATGCGCATATTTGCATTGTGGTGATGGGCAACGGATATGCTTGAAAGGAAACAACAGGCAGGGAATAAACAAGAGAGATCTAATTTTATAATGGGCGCATCTGCTGAATAGCAGCTTTGAAGCCAGACTTCCTAATCACACTTTTATGAATTGGTACTAGAGCAAAATAAAACCTCAGTTCTGCCTGAGCACAGAAAATAGGGCAGGGCCAGAGCAGGTTTTTTTCAGCTGTAATGCCTATTATTATGTGTAGTCCTCTCTTTTTTGAGCTAATATCTCTTCTCAACCGAACTCTTTCCAAGAAGAAAATAGAGGATTGTTGAAACAAATGTTTGGTCCATTTCAAATTTCTATGGAAAAATTTGGAAATCATTCAAATAAAAAAGTAGTATTTGGCTTTGATACATCCCAGCTTTTCTATTTAGTTTTCTCCCCCGTCCCACTTTGTTTGCAGATTTTCTATTTTAAAATATTTTAAAGTGTATTTATAGTTATCAAATAATACCTCTACATTTGCTCCTTAATACATGATGCTTCAACAACATTTCAATGAGGTGTCTCAGATGGAAAGTAACACAGACTTCAGTACCACAGAACTATTTGTATCTTTTTCATTCCAAGACCACAGAGAAAGAAATTTTTAAATATCTATTTCCCATAGGAAGTGTTCTTCTGATTTGTGCATTAGTACCACCTCGGTACCACCAGAGAAGTTGGGAAGACAGTGCTGCAGGGGGACATGCAATCACAATGCTAGAGATATTGCTTATTATCGTCAAGCTGGATGCAGCAGAGAGCCTACAGCACAGTAGCAGGGTCATGAGATTTATAAAGTGTCACTGAAGCTCTGCTAAAACAGGTGGGCTGTAAAAACAGCACTGAGGGCAGCTGAAGGTTATTAATTGTATTTTGGAGGTACCTAGACAAACAGCTATGAACCACAACTGCATCATTGTACATGCTGTACAAACACCAAAGAAAACAGACTTTCCCTGAAGCTTTTACAGTCTCATCTTTGATTTCTTTACCTATAGCCATCTTAGTTTCTGAAGGCCTGAATTATGCAACCATCAAGCACTAAAACTTTAGAAGAAACTCCTTGAAAACAAGGATATTTGACTTAATATTCCTCAGAATTTTTTTTAAAAAACAGTAAGTAGGTGAACGGTTCTGTGATTCTGTAGTTCCTGAATTACACTTTTGATTCTTTTTCTTTGGAGGCTTGCTTAAGTGTGTATTCAAAATATTTTCTCTGAAATAACTACTTAGAATGTAATTTACTGCTTCTGAATGAAAACTAAGAATTTCAACTATTCAAAGGAGTATGGAAGCCTGATTTCAGGGACTGTTCACATCCCCCAAAACTAAATCAAAATTAAAACCAGTCTGAAATAGAAGGCATTTTTAGTGCCATCTTGACATCTTCAGTGGATTGGGTAGAAACATCTATTTGTTCCCAGTCACAAATATAGTCATTAAAGTGCATTTCCCCCCCCCCCCCCCCCCCTTCCTCCCCAAGAAATTATCATTGTTCAGCCCTTTGACCATGGCCAGTTGAGGCTCTGTCCTTAGCATTCTCAGCCTCCAGCTTGGACTAGCATCTTGACACCGCTTGTTTGCTTAAGCTTATTCAATGCTGAAGAATTGGCCTAAGCTAGCACAGTAGATTATAATCGGAAAGTACGGAAAGCATTTGGAACATTGCACAAAATTAATACTACTGATAGTAAGAGATAGCTGTGATAAGGAACAGGCGTGTTGTTTACTGCAGTAAGCATCAGAGACCTTATCATAACACTGCTTAATAGAACATGAGAAGCTACAGTTTGAGACTTCCAGCTCCATGGGACAATAAATATCACTACAACCACCTCATCCTTCATCCTTTCTTATAGTTCTAAGTGAAAAGGCATTTTCTGTGTTTCTAAAAACATAGTCAGACTAAGAGCTGTGTAGACCCATAAGCTCTCCAAATGAAATCATTTTCCATCAGGGCTATATAAAGATGTTATTGGACTTTGACTGTCTATTGGAACCAAAGTGATGGACAGTCCTCAGGTCCCTCATTTCTGTGCTTTCCTATTTAGTTGCAGAGAGGTCTTTCGTATATCTATAAATTTGCACATATTTTCCCTACACTCTAACGTGAGTTATTTCTGAAAGTCCACTAGGATGTCTGAGAGAAGGGCCACTGTTATTGTTTAAACAATTTACACTCTGCATCCCCAGTTCTCTGTTGTTTTCCTCATGATAAGCAAATCAGTGAGTTAGACCTTGGTGGCAGTGAAAGACATATCTCAGTGCAGAGGCTGCACTGCCAATGCCCCTTAGTGAGCTGCAAAAGAAATCACTTTCATTTTCTTGCCGGGGAACCCAGATACAAACACAGCTTATTTTTGCCCTGGCCACACCAGTGCAAAGCAAGTCAAACTCCACTTAGAAACACTAAGGTCATATTGCAGGGAAAAAGAGAGAGAGGGACTGCTGAAAACATTCCCTAATACTGCTTTTAAATTGCAGTTGGTTTTGTGCATGTGTCTGCTGCTGCTGCTGCTATGGGCTTTATGAACACAAGTCAGCAATTTTGAGGGAAAAGGGACTATCAGATCATTTAAGCTGACCTCCCATCTAAACACAGGGCAAATAAATCCTTCTAGTTACTTCTTTATTGAAGAAGACAAACTGTGCTGGACCAGAGCAGATCTTCCTGCAAGGCATCCAGTCTCAAAGTGATGAGTTCAAGAGATCACTTTCCTCCAGCAGTTTTGTTTAAATCATTTACCACCCTCACTAATTGTGTTAAAATAAATAATAATACTTTACATTCTCATATTTCCTTCCTTTTGAAGGGCTCAAGGTCCTTTGCAGAGATGAATATATGAAGCAGCAGTCCCCTTCTCACTTAGGCAGCAGATAGAAGCTCTTCCTGTTAATGGCAACAATAAGAGGTTGCAGTGGAAAAGCTGCTGGTGTCTGATGGGCACTGGTGGCTGGAATCCTTCATGTGTATGAAAGTATTATTATCAATTAGTCTTGAAGATAGCAACCTGGAATGCATAGTATTGTGAATTCACTAACAATATCACAGCATGAGCTTGTTAACCTCAACTGAATCCTGATTATGCAATTGTGAAGAGGAAGGGCGATTGCTCCAAAGATAAAAGCTTCCAAGGGGATGCAAAAAAGTTACCACCACATAGAACTGCTTTCCCTTTCATCTTCTTTCCTTTAAATTAGTTTGCTTTCTCTGTATCAAAGTGTAGCAGCTTCACACTTTTAGGTTCTTCTTAAAGGCAACTGAGATGGAGGGAGAACAGTACTAAAGAGTTTTTTATTCTGACTGCTCTAACTTCCAGGAAAATGTCACCAGCTGGATCTGCTTTTTCATTGCCAGCCCTGTTGGTACATCTACATTTGGCAGCCAGCATGAAAGCAGGCTAGATCATTGCACACCATCAGGATGGGAGACAAGTGTCAGTTCAAACTGACTCATCCAAGTGGGATCCCTGCTCAGCTTTTTGTCTTCCCAGCATTATGCAAAGTAGAGTGCACAAGAAAGAGCTATGCTGCTGCAAGTACCATCACAGCAAGAAGCGTTCCATCGGTCATCTTGGTCCCCTGAAACTAGAGACAAAAACACTTCACCTGCCAAGTATACGTCAACTGATTTCTCCTCTCTTGATAGGTTTTGAAGTAGTGACACCCCATATCTGTTACATTTCTGTCACTAGCCATTTTTCTGCTAGCAAGGCTGCGGAATTGAATTTACCCTTCAACTCTGCACTCCCACAGGTGGAAAGTATAACAAGGTAAAGCAGCAAACAGGCTTGTGTGTCACTACATTAAATGTCAATTTGACTGGCGGACCAGCATACATAGCTTGTAGCTGTACTGGTAAGTGCATGCCCTGGGAAGCCCAAGTATTAATTTTACCACCTGGGAAGTGCCTTGGTCAGCTTCTGTTACCTTGCCTTGCAGTACAAATCCTGAAAGTAGATCCTCAGACTGATAGTTTTTGTCATAAGAAAAGACTAGTACTCCCTTCAGTGCGCGCTTTTCCCTTTCTCATCTCTGCTAAGTTACAGTAGATTTGGTCACAAACTGCATAAGGTGGAAAGAAACACATCTTGGGAATTACCTCTCTATTGTAAAGGTAGCATCTTGTAGAACGGACAAGTAGTTCCATTCAAAATGCTAGATAATTTCTTCCTCAAAAAACCAGAAAGCTTTCATTCCCTCAGCTAGTTTTCTGAGCTCAGAATCACAGAATGATTGAGGTTGGAAGCACCACTGGAGATTATCTTGTCCAACCCCTCTGGCTCAAGCAGGGCCACCTAGAGACACAGTTGGCCAGAATCATGTCCAGACAGCTTTTGAATATTTCTGAGGATGAAGACTCCACAACCTCTCTGGGCAACCTATTCCAGTGCTCGCTTACCCTCTTGTCCTGGTTTCAGCTGGGATGGAGCTAATTTTCTTCCCAGTAGCTACTGTGTTTTAGATTTAGTATGGGATTTGGTGTGTGAAGAATGTTGATCGTACACTGATGTTATTAGTTGTTGCTAAGAGATCAAAGACATCTTCCAACTTTTACTAATGTGCATATGCAAAAAGCTAGGAGGAGTATAGCCAGTATAGTTGACCCAAACTTGCCAAAGAAAGTATTCCACATCATAGATGTCATGCACAGTATGTAAGTGGGGGTTGGCCAGTGGGCCGGGCACCTTTTGTTCGTTCGTGCTTTCGTTCCCTCGCTTGTTCTCTCTGGAACTTGCGGTTCTGAGATTGCTGCTGGGGAAATTGCTGTTCTGAGATCACTGCTCAGGACCATTCTGAGATCAGTCTCGGTTTTGCTCCGTGATCCCTGCTCAGGATGGGCTGTATCAGTCATTGGGTGGTGAGAAATTGCACATCACCCGTTTTGTATATTCTATTATCATTATATTTTATTATCGTTATTAATATATAATTTTTTTTTCCTGTCCTGGTGAAATGTCTGTCTCAATGCGTGAGTTTTCCTTTCTTTCCACTTTTCCTCCCCATCCCACTGGGGGGAAGGGAGCGAGCAAGTGGCCGCATGGTATCCAGCTGCCAGCTGGGGCTAAACCACAACACCCTCAGAGTAAAAAAAAAAAAAAAAAAAAAAAAAAAAAAAAAAAAAAAAAGTGCCTGATGTTCAGACATAACTCCCTGTGTTTCAGTTTGTGCCCATTGCCTCTTGTCCTGTCACTGGACACTGCTGAAAGGGCCTCTTTTTTCTTTTATTGCTCAGCAAGGAAGGAAACAGACAAAGGCGCATCTAAACTCTGAGTGGCAGATGAGAGATCACCAGAGATCCCTTTCAATCAGTTACCTGTCACTCTGATCTTCTATCCTATCTGTTTTTATCCAATCTGTCTGTCATTATATATATCATGAAATGTATAAGTATATACAATATATGTTGTATACCCACACATCTAGCACAGTGGAAGGCTGGTCTCAGAGTTCCTATACAGCTGTGGTAGCACAGGAAAGATTCTAATAACTACTAAAACTATATTTTCTGTCCTTCTGCCTTTCTGTGTGGCAGACAAATAGACTCTTGCTTCTCATTTTAACTGGGCAAATATGGAAAAATCATAAGGATGTCCCTAAGACAGAGGAAATGGATTTTAAATTATATTAATCCTTAAAAGCATGTACATCTGTGCTCTGAGAGCTGCTCTCTCTTGAAGACTTAGCAGGGCAGAGCCCAGCTGGTCACAGCTCAGCAGCCTCTCTGAGGTGCCTGTGCTAGCAGGTGCAAATTCGGTGATATAAACCTTCCACTTCCCAGCACAAGAGTCAAGTCTTCCAACGTAAGGAGAAGCATAGGGCCAACACTTAGGCCCAGGACATTCCTACCCTTATCAAAAGGTAAATATGAGCCCATTAAAGAACCCTGAAACCACTATACTCTCATCTCAGATTCCTTAAGTGTCTGAAATTAGGCAGGTTGAGTGAGTTCAGGCACAAATGCCCAGAACAGATTCATTAATCCTCTAGCTTGTGCTGGTTCCTTTTCAAAACACACTAACAAGGGCTGTATCACACACACACACTGCTCCACTTATTCTCCTACCACACCCCCTAATGAAAGGAATTTTAAAATGCTGTCTATTTGCTTATAAACACTATTAATTTGCCTGATTACATGTTTACAACATTTGCATGCTGTTAATTTTCAATAATGTGTTCTTGAACCATGCGTCCGTTCTGAGAGATTAAGTTCTTAAAGATCTGACTTCCTTTCATTATATTGTTGTATTTTATTCCGTACATACAGTGCAAATTAGGAAACCTGCAAAGCTTTCTCATCACAAAAATAATTACCGTCTAGTAGCCTAGAAAGTAATAAAGTAATCTGTGTTGATTGAAACTGTAAAATATCTGCTTCTCAGAATCAGCTTGTTCAATACCTTGAATAAAACACACAGCCCCCCGAATTCAGGCTCTGTGCTCTGGACTATAAATTCTCCTCCTTTTCTATCTTTCATAGCACTTAAAAACTGGAAGTGCTGGTATTAATTATTTTAAGATATTTTTTTTTTTGGCAGTCATTTCCCCTAATAAAATTCTATTCTCTTAGGGAATTATACATCGATTAATTCACCTTTTCTTGTGTCTCTTTCATGAAATAAGACGTTTCAGCCTGTACTCGAGCCTTCAATTCCCTCTCTTCTTTTGAAGGTCACATCAACAGGCAACAATCTTTCTCCCAAACTCACTCATACCAAGCTCTATTAAAAAAATGGTCCAGAAGGAGAAACCCCTTGCAGGTTCTCACACAGACACCGAGAGGATATAGTCCAGACTGGCTGGTTCTCATTTGTAGATTCACAGAACTCCTGGAAATTTGTATTATAATTATAACCCTGTATAATTTTTACTCATTGGAAAACTCTATTTCTGGGGCTGAAAGAGGCACCATAGATCACGTTCTCGGTGTTACAAAGAGGGCATCGTGCAAAACGCCTAAGTCTCAGAGGCTGGAGTTTACATAGAAACTGAGGCAATTAAGTATCCTTTGACCATTGAGCTATAATAAGGTGGGAATTAATTCAGTATTCTTTGAAAACCTAGAGTTGTGAGAAGTAGACATCTTCACAGTTTAAGTTGAAGCACTAAGCAGTCTACCACTCCAAGGCCATATTAATAGCAGCTGCGTGACACACTGCTTTGGTTTCTTCTTTGCAGTGTAAGAGAATAAACTATTTCTCCTTACCCAGTGTTTATAGATTCCCCTTCTCCAGCATGGAAAGGCAATGCAAGCAAAGGGCAGTAGAATATTTTATGACAACACCCTCAGGACCGCAAGGAAGAGTAAATCATGCCAGCTGAAGTCTAGGTGTGAAACGATTCCCATTCCTGCCCACAGGAAAGCAACACACTCAAAATGTTGCAGCCTGAACTACTGGGACTCAGTGCTTCTCCCATCCTTCCAGCCTACTTTCTCTGAGACTGCTTAGTTACTTTGCATTGTGGTTCATCTGGTGCAGTGCCCTTGACGTGGGGTGCCACTTACAGGTAAACTATTTTCTAGGGAGATTTGAGGGTTTTCTCCCTCTCTTTCTCTGCTGAAGAGAATCAAGCTGCTTTTCTAAATGCTTACTTCCTACTTTCTAATATGACAGAGAGCTGAGCTGTGACCTGGAAAATACATAACCACTTGAAAGTGAAAGCAAGCAAATGGTGCTTGCAGAAAGAGCTTATTAACTTAGTACACCACTTTCTGATAATCATAAGAGCCAATACATTTTAAGTACTTCAAGAGAAGTGGAAAGCATGGCCTGGATGCATTCAAATAGAATTCCAGCTAGGCATATCCAGGGCATCTAGGCAAGTGGACACTACCTGGTTTTCAGAAACTGAGGGCCAGATAATCTTCTTGTTGTGATGAAACTCAAGTAGAACCAGAAGGAGAGTGTAGCACAGCTATTGCTAGAACATGAGCTTCAGATTAATGAAATCAGAACCCCAACTCCCTCCTCCTGCCACCTCCCTTCCTTAGGGCTTCAATCATCTCACCCATTCCTCCTACTACAGTATCAGGTGCAAACAGTTTTGGGAAAAGTCTATTCCTTATTCTGTTTCTGTAGCATTTTACGTAACAGATTGTAGCAGCTACTGTAATCCAGCTTCTAAATAACATTTAAGAGAAGTGCCCTGAGCTTGAACTCTTGGAGTCATCTCCCAGGCACCCTCAGAGGGCTGTGGAATTTGCCAGGAGTGATGCCTAGAACCACATGAGCAACACTTTGGCAGCCGCTTTTTTGTGAACATTAGTGATCTAGACTAACCCTGAGCATGTGCTGCTAAAGAGAAATCTCTCAATTGCCAAGTTCAGAACTAAAAAGCGAAATACTTGTTGCTGCACCAGTCTCATACACCAGCAGCAGGAAAGGAGAAAGCTCTGAGTTCCCATCCCAGATGTTTACTTTATATAAATATAGCCTTAATTACAGTATCAACTTCAAAGTCCAAAGGCCTCTATCTCCTGAGAATACTTTGAAAGCAGACATGTTCCCTCAGAAAAGCCAAAGCCATAAAGCATCATTCACATCTCCGGGTGGCTTTTGTTTAAAAAAAAAAAAACCTCTGTGGAGATGCTTGCATTGTTCTTCTGGAGATGGTAGGGCACAGTTTATATACAGCACGAGGCTATCCAACTTTTCCACAAATATTGTTCTTTTCATGGGATTGAAAGTATTTCCGGCTTCCCAAAGTTGTTTATATTTGGCTCAGTCTTTCCCCAACACTACCTAAAAGGAGATACATACTCTACCAAGCAGCCACTTGTTTGTTCTCAGTCTCAGCCACGTACCCCCTCAACTCTTCATCATAAGACGACATCTTATATGGAGAGCTCCAAATCTTTGCACATGAAAGATCTAGTCCTAGAACCAGTGATGTCAGTGATCTCCCTGAGCTCTGACAAGGTATTCAGGAAAGCAGAAGTTTGGAAAGCAAAGACTCAATTTTCATAAGTCCCGAGTATAAATTAATAAGAATTGAATTCTCAATAGCTCAAGATTTCAGGAGGATTGGTATGCCTTGATACAAAGTTAATTAGGCATTAAAAAAGTCCCATCAGAGCTAGGAAAATATCATCCATAAAACTCTCTACTGCCTCATTAGCCTTTAGGGCAGCAGCTCCGAGTAAATCAATTGATTAAAAAAACAGAAGGAAGATTCAAGATTATTCAGAAATCTCTATTCATAGCTTTGATCGCTAGAGAATGTTAGTTTATTTTTCTCTTTCTCAAAGTCCCCATTCCAAAAGACTGCATGTTACTAAGGGGCCGAGCATCTGTTTCGCCTTGTGCTATGAAGTCCAAGGCCTGGGTTCTGTTCTCCAAATCCAATGCGTTCCCAATATTCTCCCAGTCTTACAGATACCTCACACTTTAAGAGACTTCAAACTTCAATCTAAATGGCTCACTAGGAGGAGTGAAGTGTTACAATCAGAGGAGAAAACAGAAATGCTATAATTGGAGGTTCTTGCAGCTGAGAAAAGGTATCAAAGCATAGCATAATGGGTAAAAGATGATGCCATATATAGAGATAGATAGGAAAAACTACAGCTGAAATGTTTAATTATGAAAAACAGAAGAGAAAGTACTAGAGAAAAGAATTTAAGTCATAGCTTTTGAACTAACTTGCTTCTATAACCAGGCTGCATAGAGAATACTTGTGGATCCACAGGCTCTGCTTCAGCCTCTCGATACTACCTTAGGCCAAGTCAGTGAATCTGTGCTAATTTTCATCAGCTGTAGATGATCTTCACACACAGTGAACCTATTGATCTCATTTTCCTGGGTGTGCTGTTTCCCCTCCCGCCCCCCCTCATCTGAATAGCCTTCTGTATTTACACATGGCTTTCATTTGAGCATTGATAAAGTAATGATTGGGTCAAGTAACACAGCTGCCTGGGTGGGCTGAGAGACACTGAATCAAACACTCCAGCTTTCTCTTAAATGTATCTCTTCCGAAAGGAAGCACAACAAACACCTCCTAGCCTTACACACAGTGTTTCTTCCAATGTTACATTTGCATTTTTATTTCTAATGCCCCATTAGCTGGTCTACAAAGCCATTACAGCCTTAAATATCGAAATAGAATTCTTTGACTTTAAGCCAATGCAAAGTGATCCTCAATTAAAGGGCAGTTGGGTACATTGGGAATGCCTCCTCCCTGCATTAACAGCTTTTGCATGCAAAACGTGGTGCTTTAAGTAAGATCAGTGACCGTCAGCACAAGACCCCTTATTTACACCCTAATTACCCAGTGCTCCTAATCACCAAGTAGGAAGAATTGCACAGCCCTTGTCACAGCGTGCAGATTCTGTCACTTTCAGTATTTAAATAAGCAAGCTAGTAATGCTTTAGAGAGTTCAAATGCTCATTCAGTCTCCCTTCAAGAGCTCCCACTGAGTTCACTGGAGACCCAGATGCTCAGTGTTTGCAAATCAGATGCAGACAGCTTGTGTACCTCAGGAAACAGACAGGTGACTGCTCTGACACAGCTAACGCTATACGAGCAAGAAGGGGTGTTGCTCCACTTTGGAAGGATACAACTGATTTTGAAGTGAAAGGATTTTTATTCCAGAATGTAGTATCAGTTCCCCAACACTTAATTCTGGAAGTCTTGAGACTCCAATGAATAACGGTACAAGAGTGAGAACTGTTACATGGCTGAATTGTTGAAAAGTGTGTTTGTCTCCCTTTCAGATAAGTGTCACCCAGAGATTTCAGAGTCATCTGATAAGCATGGCATAAGCCTACTCAGAACATGCATCCACGCAAATGTATATCCAAGTATCTCTACTTTTCCCCTTGTTTCCCTTGGGCTCCTCAACCAAAAGTGACCCAAATTAGAGCTCCGCTTTTTTTCCATTTGTTAGACTGTCCTTTGTGCACTAGGTCAGCGTGATAAGAATCCTAATATTCCTGCATACGTACAACAAATCTTCCCTTAAAGTTTAAGCTCTGGCTTTACTAATTTGGCCTTCCTGATTTATGAATGTTTATTGGTACCAGCATCCCAGGCTGGACTAGGATATCCTTTGTTCACTAAAGAGCAAAGGACACTAATTTCACGATCATAAAAATGTTTACAGAAATATATGTAAGTTTATGGATAGTAATATTTCAATTAATTCCAATTAGCACAAGTAGGTGCACAAAATTTATGGAATTCCCACTTTTTCCAAGGCAGACGCAGCTCTTAAAGACATCTTATGATATTCTTGTCCTGTGTTGCCCCTCATCAGAATGGACATTCACCACCCATCTGGGAAGCATCCAAGGTATAGCAATAATTAGGGGCTTGTTTCCTTCGTTGTTTTTTTTGTGGGGCTCCCAGCGACATGGGGCTGTTTGGCCCATTCACTACACAGGAGCCTGTACAAACTCACAACATGATGATCTCCGTTATCTCTGGCTTGCACAAACAACTCCTGAGCTGACCTTTCAGAAAGAATGAAGCCATGACAAGCAAGAACGACATAACTAATCTAATCCTCTGGAAACAATATTTGCTTGGCTTGAGCTCCCCAGGCAGTTTTGATATGATGCAGGGGGGAAGGGTGGAGATGTGGAGGGGAGAGAAGAGAGCTGCCAAGGAAAGAACAGTACAATCTCCTCCTAGGGACAAACTTTTCCTATCAAGGTGGCAGAACAATGAACCTCAAGAAGAAAAAGTACTCAACCCATTTCCATTTCTTTTACTTCTTTCCTTTCTTAAAACCAAAATAAATAAATAGCAGGCCAAAAGCTACATTTCTGCAAAATTAAGACAGACAAGGTAGGGAGAATTTTGCACACTCTCATAAAATAATTCTTTGCACAGTTTAAGCTTAACAGCTAGAAAGAACTTTGAATTAGAAGCTCCTCCATACAGCAATACAGAACAGGAACCTAACACTGATGCTCCATATGACTCCTTCACAGAATATCTCTGTTTCCCTACCTCTTGTCTTATTTTCTCTACTGGTTAAGTAGAAGAATTAGGAGAGGTACCAAAACCACTCAAGAAAACATTTGTACCATTGAAGTCAGAGAAACCTGGTGTCTGTGGAGTCAGGATTTCACCCAAGGAGCTATATGGACTCTGTGCCCTGGCTTGAACAGCAATTTCTCAATCCAGCTCAGAAAGAGAGAATAAACAGGCCTGGTTCTCTAGAGAGAGACCAGCCACAGATATTTCTATTTCAAGTAAAACCAAACTGCAAAGGCAACACAAAAAAAAAAAAAAAAAAAAAAAAAAGGCAAAGAAAACAATCTCCAAGCCACAGAAAAGGGACTCAAACTTTTACCAGCAGCGAATAAAGGTAGACAAAAGTTGCAGCCAGACTGAACTTGTCAGCCCAGAGCATTCCCTTTCAGCCATTGTGGCAGGGCAGACTGGCTGCCAAGAATCTCCTAACTGTGCAGAGAACCAGCTCCTGCAAAGGCTGTTCTGACCTGCGCTGGGCATATGCTTTTTGTAGAAAGATATATCCTTCTGCTGTAGCCATTGTGTTGGGGAGCAGTAAACCCCGGTGGGCTGAGCCTTGCACGGGTTCTGGAGAGTGGCCTGCAAACTGTCCCTTCCCTCTTTCAAGAGAAATGTGCTTAAAAAGGAAAGGACTTAGCTTCTCCTCTGATAAGCAGTGCCCCCTTCCCTTAAGAGTCCTTTAATTTTTTTCTTTAAACTATGACACTGCAAAGGGCAACTTGTTCCTGCTAAGGCACAAAGAACTTAATACCAAAAATACACCCAACAGCTGAACTGGTGTCTGCAGAGATTTCCCTATAGAAACTGACAGACCCAGAGATGGCATCAGGCCAACCAAAATAAAATGTTTTAATCAAATTCAACACTTGAAAACTTCTAAGCTGGAGCCACAGTCACTTTGCTAGGAACAAAATCTTTGTTTGGGTTTCTTGTCTGGTTAATTGCATAAATAATCATGTTGAAAAGCTGCATTTTCTTCAGTAAATACTGCAGCTCAGGGTCTGATTTGTGTGGCCGGCACCATATGTGTTCCACCCTTACTTCCAGACACATTGGCACAAACCCATCAGCTATACAAATGACTTAACTGACATTCCCTGAAGCCCATGTCCACAGCAGACCACCATCCGCTCTTGCAGGCAAAGTCTGTCAGGACTTCTTGATATTTATATACCTTATCCCCTCAACGGACTTTTAAGAGTCACAGGGAAAACAGGATTATCTCCTTCCTCCCATGCAAAGTTTCTTTTAACATTGATAAATATTTAATCAATACTAAAAGCAAAGGCAAAATAAACAAACAATCCCTGGCCACTGAATAGTGCCAGAATTCAGAAGAGTAAAGCTGAGGCAGTAGCACAGACTCAGAGACAAGGAGAACAGATGGTAATCACAGAGAAAAACTGCCTCTGTTTTCCAGTTGGTATCGGTTTGCTTACAAAGCTGTGCTTTGATTATTGAGGGATACTGATAGCCACCAAGATCAGCTTGCCTGTAGTAAGAAACTGGAGATGTGGGGTGAGCCACAGCAGACAGGTGAGACACGGTTAGACAGCAATGGGGAAAAAACATTACATGGAAGCAACTTCCTGACTGGGTTCAATCCAGTACTCCACAGTTTAAACACAACCACTAAAGTGTCATTTACTTGAGTGAATCAGCAAGAGAATGTTTTCTGGTTACAGCTGTGGCTTGGACCCTTATTTTTAGCTTTGTGCATATCAGAGAATGTGTTCTTTATTGAAAGGGGATGACAACATGGAGGCAGAACTCTTCTGGTCCACTATTGCCTCTTTTTCATGGCCTTTGGGAGGACACCTAGGTTTTTGCTGCCTTCTTTTCTGATCTGTAATGCGTCTTATTCTTTTTAAATATGGCATACATAACCTGAGTCTACACGATCACATCTTGGATAAGGGGCTTTGACGTGCTTCAAATGGAACTTTATGAAAATCTTTCCCCTTTTGTACTGCCATTTTCATATCATTTTTTTTAAATGGTCTATCTGAGCTGGGACAGCTCTAGCTTAAGTCAGCTCCTTATGATTTAAAGGAGTACGTTACTAGAGGACAGGGTCTTAAAAGGCCTGGGAGCAGTTAGATGGGATAGAGAGAATAAAACTGCTCAAAATCTTGGAGGTAGGCACAAAGAGGCTACCTCATACACTACAGTAAAGTAGCTGGACAAAGATATGAAGGTGGATGAAGGATAAAAGGACCTTCCTTATGATTTGTGAAGACTCCTGCCACAGGGAAGCACTTCAGTGTTACAGCTAAGTGGTAAAAGCTTCTTCCTCCCCATTATCATCATCTTTAGGACTAAGTTATTTTCATTAGTACCAAGAAAGAATAATAAGCTAGTACCACAGTATGTAATGCAGGAAAATGTCAGCCCAGGAGAATCAAGTGAAGCCTAGCACTTCACATGGTCTCAGTTTTCCCCACATGCACCCCCTCTGTCGCATGCTCTCCTATCTCCTTCCTTCCCACTGTGAGCTTCTCATGCAATGGCAAGCAGATGACTAGTGTCCTACAGGGCTCAGCACCAGAGGCCTCCTTTGTGGTACCTGCAGGCAAACTCAATGCTGAGTTTGGAGACTGAGATCATCTGGTCATTCTTACAGGAATGGGTGCTCCCAAAGTCTTCTATAGGATGATGCACATGTAACCCACATGAGTAACGTACAGATCTTTCTCACCAGCTAATAACCATCAAAACATACACCATTTCCAACTCAGCCTCTCAGTTCACAGACAAACTTAAGATTTAAGTGCTAGAAGCTCCCTAGCCAAATCCTCCTAAAAATAGGATCTTGAGGAAACGGAAGTTTTTATACTTGGACATGCAGTTACAAGCACAGAGACGGTACTACCAAGTTATGTGGGATGGGAACACAACCATGGTGGAAAAGGACATATAGCTCAGCATCACAAGAGAGGAAACACAATCAGACAGTCAGAAGGATCTGTACAAGGGGAAGCCAACTGTATAAAAGTGCTCCCTCAATGAGGGGCATTAGGGTGGGGGTGGTTTTTTTTGCCTAGGAGGTTATTTACTTAACCTCTCCTCTCCTTTCTTAGCTTCTGATCTAACACCAAGAACCTGCTCTGCAATCTGAAGGAGCAATAACTGGTTTTAGCTGTTTCCTACCAAATAATAGTCATAGAAGAGGATAGCATTCAGCAGCCAACTCATTCAAAAGGCATAAGTAATGGCAATCAGCTAAAAATAAGCCCAGGCAGAACTAAATATTTTTGAGAAACATGAAGCTAAGTAGCCCACTGAACTGCTTTGCTCCTCTGGCATGGTTTAACCCCAGCCAGTAACTAAGCCCCACGCAGCCGCTCACTCGCTCCCCCAGGCGGGATGGGGGAGAGAATCAGAAGGGTAAAAGTGAGAAAACTCATGACCTGAGATAAAGACAGTAATAGGTAAAGCAAAAGCCACACATGAAAGCAAAGCAAAATAAGGAATTCATTCACTCCTTCCCATCAGCAGGCAGGTGTTCAGCCATCTCCAGGAGAGCAGGGCTCCATCATGTGGAACGGTGACTTGGGAAGACAAAACGCCATCGCTCCGAACATCCCCCCCCTTCCTCCTTCTTCCCCCAGCTTTATATGCTGAGCATGACATCAGATGGTGTGGAATATCCCTTTGGGGTTGGGGTCAGCTGTCCCAGCTGTGTCCCCTCCCAACTTCTTGTGCACCCCCAGCCTCCTCACTGGTGGGGTGAGGAGCAGAAGAGGCCTTCACTGTGTGTAAGCACTGCTCAGCAGTAATGAACACATCTCTGCATGATCAACCCTGTTCCCAGCACAAGTCCAAAGTACAAGTCCCACAGCACAAGTACTGTGAAGAAAATTAACTCTATCCCAGCCAAAACCAGCACATCCTCAAAGAGAGAAGCTGCTTTTCAGATAATAGGCCTTCGGAAGAATCAATCTGTGCATAAGAGGTCATCATAGGTCTGTCTTTTTTAGGACTCTAAAGCTTCTGAAAATAATCTATTTCAGAGCTGCTTTCATCTGAAAGACTTTCCTCAGTAGGTGCCTGGAACTGCCAATTGCCTCTGTTTTGGTCCACCAGACATACTCATCTAATACGACATAGAGGTAGCAGCAGAGCCAATGGGGGTCAGATGCACGGCCAAGGAATACAGAATCCTCTGTGTACCATTCCTGTCACTAAGGCTGATTAGTTTGACTGGGCCTCATACTTATTCTCTTCATCTATGAGTGCCTTCAGCATGAGCTGTCTGTCCCCACCAGGATAGGGTGGCCAGTATTTTTTTTTTTTTTTAGTACAGTCTTGGCTGCTCACTCCTTTCATAAAAACAAACTGTCAATAAAAAACTCTCTCTCAGGTGATAACCAAAACAGGTACTGGGAGATTGAATCAATGAAGTAACCCATTCCAAGAAACAAAATCACAAACAGCACCTGTCCTTCAGAGTCACGCTGGGAACCTCGCTGTGACTATCCTTGAAAAAGCTTCTCTTTCCTGCACACATTCCTACCTAGAATTATCTCCACTTTCACTCATTAGCAGGAAAACATGCAAGATTACTTTCTGTCAAGATCAGAAGATGAACTTTGTTCATGACCCTTACAATTGGTGGGGAATCTTCATTGCATCAGACAAAAGATAGAAGCAACAGTGAGATGATAGAGTTAAATGCTACTGAGAGTTTTAAATGCAATTAAAGCTTAGGGGGGATTAGAAGAGGCACACATAAGATCTGTACAATGTGATAAAATGTCCTCTTGCTTTTTTTTTTTTACTTAATGTAGGAACATTAAATACAAAAACCTTTTAAACAATGATGTTAAAGATGATCTGACTTGAGAATCTCAAACCTGCATTGAAACCCTGATTTTTCAGCTTCTGACCAGAACGCAATGAGATAGAAAGATGAAATGGGAAGGGAAGATAGATTCCAGGGTTCAGACCTCTGTTAGCTCTTCCTGCAGGACCTACAGTATTTTTGTTCTAAATCACATTCACTGGCTTCTTTGCTATTCCCTTGCAGCCACATGTTGGATATGTAATATGCACAAAGAACGTTTGCGATCGTTTTAAGTTACTAACTACAGAGGGAATAGCTTTGAAAGAAAAGGAAGCTTTTTAGACTGAAATAGAACCTTTCTGAAAAGGCCCATTACCATGAATTGGGACAGCTTTTTATGGGAGTGCTGCCGCTGAGCTCCATGGAAAACATGCATATAGCATGTGCCTTGAAAATCCAGTATTATAAATTCCTTTTCCCTTCCTGGGAGCAACTCCCAAATGTCCCTTTCATGTCATAGCCACGACAGTGGGAGACATTGTACAGAGCTGGCCATTTTTGGACATGCTGGGCTGGGGTGAGAGTTGCTCCTTTTCTTCTTTCTTGTGAGGAATAATTAATTAAAACTGAGCGTCCTAGTTCATGAATCATTCCCGTATTCCAGCTACATGAATTGTGTCCAGCTGGCTGACCTTGATTGGCAGATGATTTTTGAAGATAAGCAAAGAAACCTGACCCTTTAATTTTACCATAATTTTTTACCAATGGGTACTTACGATAACAAGCATTGCTAACAGTGATACACAGACACATAAAAGTCCATTGCTGGAGTTGGTTGGAGAAATTTCAAAAGCACAGTAGGCAATACCAAAGTTTAATTGGAAGGTATTTTATTTTTTCCCCATCATAATGCTTAACTCAGGTGTGTAAGTTCTGAACATTGGTGGCTCATACAGCCTGTAAGAGAGATGCAAGCTTGTCCAAAGAAGTTAGGTTAAGTGCTTTCTTCTCTCCATCGATTACATACGGAGCCTAAATCCTACCTAGGAAATAATCCCTACATTATATGAAAGCCCACATGACAGTCAGGCATGCATCCAGCTAAACAAATTAGCATGCCTTAAGTATACCTCAGTACCTGTTTGTGTGCACCCAGCTAGTCCATAACAAAGGAAAGATAATTGAGCTTAATTTAAACCTTTCTTCTCATAAGCTAAATTGAGTCAGATTTGCTAGTGTTTGTCCAAGGTTACAACCCATAAAATAACTGCATCTCATCTGACACATAGTTACTCATTAAGTGGCAATAACTTGATCGTGCACCTGCAGCCTTAACTCTTACATCTTTGTCATTGTTCAATCCAGCATAAACAATAAAATCTAACAAAGGAAGAGGTCTTGTTGTTGCTAGTAGGCATGAGAAGAAAGAGTCAAGAGTTAGCAGTTTGCTGAGCTGTAGAATTAAAAAGCAGGACTCCATGAACTGCTGCCTTCCCCCCCTCCCGCCAAGGAAAAATCATTAATTCTGCAAGAGTCATGAGTTAATTGCAGATAAATTGATAGAGTTTGCACAGGAACTAGAGTTCAAGATTAATTCAGTTTAAGCTGTCTGGCTGAATAAACTAAAGCTGCTGTTGCATTTCTGTGGATATGAGGGTGCAGAGCATTTAACATCCTCCTTCTACATGAACCCCTAAAACCTGCCACGCTGTGCACAGCAGCTGCTGAATATGTGATCTGCTGAACATCTGGAGTGCAGACACTCCAGGAAGAGAAGCTGCTGCAATACTGTAAGTAGCCAGCACCTTGTTAGAGAGAAGTCTCCTGGCCCCGTGTCCTGCCTGGCCACATGGCAATCCCATCCAGGGGCATCTTCATCACCTGATCTGATACCTCATCTCAATGGCTGTTTCACAGGAGTTTAGAAGGTGCAGGGTAGGCCTGCCCTTTGACTAAGAAAAGCCTTCATTTGGGGCTATCCCAGGTTCTGATTTTATTTCACCAGGTGAGGGTAGAGGATGTTATGAGCAAGGCTTGTATACAAACAAGCCAGTGATTCAAGTGAAAGTTTGAAATCATACCAAGTGTTTGCCCACAACTCCAGCCAGCTGCAGAGCAGATCAGAAAGTGGTCCTGACAGGTGGACTTTACTGAAAGATGCTGAGAGGACTCAGTTACAAGGAAAGAAAACTAATGGATAGATGGAGCAAATATCTGTGTTGTGAGAAAACAGCTGCAGCAACAGATCTAGGCTTTGGAGAGCCATGCCTAGCAATCAGGGCTTCTGACCTTATAGAAAAAAAAGACATGAAAATCAGGAATAGAAACAAAAGGGAAGTTTTTCATTCCTCAACGTCAGATTCTTGCCAGCGGAAGAAAGAGTTGGAAAAGGGACAGGATCAGCCATGTCTATCTCACTGATACATTTGTAAATATGGAATCACATCCCAACTCAGGCTTCATTTTGCTATGATAAGCAAACACCACATTTTAGTCCCTGATTTTAAGACGCAGCCTGTTCCCTTAGTCAACCTCGCTTGCTTTTACTGCGCCTGCCATGGAGTCAAAGCTGGCTGGAGGCAGATGCCACTAGCAAGGCACAGCTCTTAGCCTGCTGCAATGGCTGGCAAACTGAAGTGCTACAAGTGTTTCCCCTCAAATAAAATCAAAGCTTTTACATAGCTTACATGAGAGGTAAGTGCCTTTCTTTGTCAGTGATGCAGAACTGAAGTGGCTCCTTACACTCATTTATGCAGGTATGGAGAGAACAAATATCTTATTATAACATAACGTGTTTATAACCTTCATTTAAAAAAAAAAGCCTCTCTTCCCTGAGGAAAACGTAAAAGCCTCTCTGGAGGGAAGCAAGTAAGTTTCCGAGATGTCTGTGATCTCATTTGTGTGCCCATGTGTTGCTGCCTGTATGGGCAGGTAGTTAACATCTCTGCCAAATACACACCACCAAGCAGCGCCAACAAGCATGGGTCTGGCAAGTTCACCCTATAGTTACCCTCTCTGATCTCTTCCTTCCTGTCCTCCCACCTCCCTTCTGAGCAACAGGCTCCAAATAAAAGAATAAATGTGCACACAAACAAGGCATCACAAGATACAGCTGTTATAAGATTCCAATATGGAACAACAGTTCATAAAAAAAAAAAATCAGCAATAGAGCTGTCAAACCTGCTTTGTGTATCCAAATGATGTTCTGAAGAAATGCTTTTAATCCTTAAAGGTCATGTTGAAAGTAGCATTCCCTACACCCCTTCAAATCCCTTCTGGCACATCACCACACCTCAAACCACCTGGAGATGTTAGCTATGCCATGGTTAAGCTGGATACTTGGTATGGAACAGGGGAAGTGGCTTGTTTCGATTTTAGTTTAAATATTTAGACACAATTTGCATCTAATTAACATGCTCGTCAGTTTGTTACAAAAACACATACACAGAGCCTATAGTAGCTTTGTTAAAATGTCATACCCAAGACAATGCTGGTATACTGTGACAGTTTACCTCCTCTCACCTTAAAATTAGCAACAATTCTGCTAAAGAAGGGTGGTTTTTACATGATGTGCAGATAATCATTCCCGTCTCTCAGGAAGAAAAAAAGTTATTTGGAAAAATCCTCAAAAGGACAAAAATGCTGAGATGGAGACTCAAATATCCTAAGACAGGTCCATACCAAAAAAGCGTTGGATAGCATAAGCATACTGATAAACACTGCTAGTGCAGATACATGGATTTAAAACATTTTGCCAGTGTAGCATATAGCATTTCCACATGTGAAACTGTCTATACCAGAAAAAAGCTTTTACCCTAGTGTAAGTATATTACACTAGCATCGTTGCCAGACAGAGGAGTCCCCAAACAGAAGAGCTCACCCAAGCATTGCTTCCTGTCTAGCAACCAGGTACCCCAGCACATGAGCCAAGCTGTACATAGCTAAAAGTTCTACACAGTAACTGGCAATTACAGATCATCATGGAAAATCTGGTATGAAAAAATGCAATTATCTTAATCCTCTTGGAGCCACTGTACCTGGACAAGAAGATAATCCTCCCAGACACACAGAAGTAAAGGAATTCAGCATGTCCTGATTATCATTTTATGACCTACTCTTTTTCCTTGCTTCTGCCCCCAGAATGCCCCCTCAAACACATATATGCAAATGAAGAAGGAATATACTTCAGTTTAATTTAACATCATACTCAGAACCAGGGGGAAGGCGAGGGGGGCAATAAAAAATATAAATAGCATCAAAATTGCCTGCCTGTGTTGACAATACATCTCTATGCCTCTGATTGCACTAGGTGAAAGCAGCACACAGTCTTTTGTATGTATACTACATACAAAAGGATGGAAAAAGCTGAAACTAAGTCTTCTGGGAGTCTCATCTGCTTTCTAGCTCATCGGTCTTCTTCAGTGATCCATCATTCTCCCTCTCTGGCCCCACTCATCTGTCCAGTTGACTTCAGGTGCAAACTGGGCTGGCTAAGGAAACTGAACAAAAAATATATACATTTCAAAAAGCAGGAGACAAATGGACTTATCTTCAAAACTATCTTTAAGGCTTAAAAAGTAAAAAAGAATATGTACCAAAGACCTGTGGACAGCAAAAAAAATTACAATTAAAAAGTGTCCATTGAAGCGTGTCCAAATTGGAGAACAACCTCTTAAGCATCAGGAAGAGAGCAGAGGCCATGGTTCATCCCAGATACAAAACATTCCTATATTCCCTGGCTCTCAAAGGGCCTGAGAAGTAATAAGGCATTTTCTCAGTTTGGAGAATAGTTTCCCACACAATACACTTATATAATAGATCAAAGATGTAAAGCTAATCAGTTAAGACATATTCACAGAAATCAAACCTGAGGAAGTTGCCACCTTGACAGACTTTTCTATTGATAATTTCTTGCCCTCTTCTCTTGCAGAGGATTTTGCTCACTCACATTCATTTTCAACAGACCATGCTCTTGTTTCTAAGCATCTCATTTAGCTCCTGTATGGCCTCAGTGAGGACAAAAAAGCGGGGGGGGGGGAAGCTTTGTTATGAAGCAGAAATCACTAGTCTGAGGGATAGTAAAGGGTAAAGTGGCTTTCGCAAGTTATATGCAGTGAGCTATTTTTCTGACTTTTGTTCTTTTTAAAGGACCTATCTTCCTTCAGGTGAATGTTAATAAATCATATTAAAAAAAGGAGTTGGTGCTCAGGATCTTGTAGACTGGGATTATATTAATCAATATATACTTGGGATATCTTCATGGAGCAAGATCCACAGCTAGCAAAATCAGCACCGCTCTGTATAGAAAGCCTATTCCAATACAATTTGTTATTCTAATTGCTATAATTAGGCAAGATCAGCTCCAGAGGAGGGTCTGGGCAAATCTAGTTTCATTTTGACTTTGTGAGCTCCCCAGAAATCCTCCTCTGATTTGACAAGTGGCTGGAGAAGGAGGTATGTCACCTTGATAGAGGAGCAGGAAGAGGTGGGAGCAAGTCTGGAAAGTGTGGATAGAGTCACATCCCAAAGCAGAAGGACCTGTAGAGACACAGACAATGCATTAGGAGGAGGTAGAACAGGCCAAAGAACACACTCTGTGCCATCACTCCTGAGGGACGAAGTTGATCCTAACTCTTATATCAACAAAATGCATCCCATGCATCTTGTACACAGCGCAGCCGGCCTGTGAGCAATCTTGCTCCAAACAGGAGTGGGTAGTGAAAGGAGTGGGACAGAGCACCGCAAAACTTTTTCTTGATGCAAAATCCTGACAGCAGAGAATAAGGTCCAAGTCAGAAGCATTTGGTCACAGTTATTTCATCTTGTTAGGATGGGATCAAAGGCCTTTAGAAGGTGGATCATTTCAGAAATGACAGAAACAGCATGATTCTATTACACCTCCATTTAGAGCACAGCAAACCTAGGTTGCCCATGTCACCCTGATGAAGACTAGATGACTTTTTGGCCTAACCACAGTGCAAAATTTCAAGGAAGTACACTTGACATTGAAAGTTGCTCAAACAAGCTTTATCCAGTACCCGAATTTTTTAATCGTGGTTTTTTTGTCCTTTGAATCAAAGACTCTTATACCAAGTGCTCGCCACTGAGAGCAAAGTGCAAGAAAACAGCAGAAGTCTCAGCAGTTAAAGCTGCAGTGGTGTCAGTGCTGATATTGTTCCGAGAAGTTTGGAGATAGTTCTTTGTCACATCACAAGTACCAGAGTGATAGACATTAGGAACGTAAAGCCCATAACTTGCCTTGGGCTGTCTGTCTGTGATATCTAATTTCAAATTTTTTGGTACTCTTCATTTTGGTTCAATGGGCTTAACTCACTTTTAATAGCATAGTTAATTGCCTAATTGTGAAAATGACTGTATCTATCCATTAAGCAACATCCTTTATGGAAAAAAATCTGTTTGTCAGAATGAATGCCCCTACACATCACACAGCAGGTGCTAATTTGTTTTGTGTGAATAGGTAGCTCCTTAAGTATCTGGGTATGCATTAGTATCTTGTACTTTATATTACTGTTAACTTTCTGAGCATTGAACATGACAGATGTTCATTAGTCAAGGCATATATAGCCCTCCTCTCCCTTAGAATATTAGCTTGCCTCATGTATATTAATTAGATTCTCATTGCAACACTTCTGCAGACTAGGGCAGAGTTTTATCCTCATTTTATGGACCAGAAACAAAAGCACTAGAAAGTTCAATAATTCGCATGAGATTCCATAGGAGGCCTGTGGCAGACCTTCACAAACTCTGGGCACTGGTCTGACTGACTGGCACAGCCTTACTCTGGGAATTATGTTAGAGGGATGCTAGTACGGGAAGTAGCAAGCGCTGATCTCTGCAAGGGAAGGACATGAGTGCTGATTGCTTCTGGCCCTGTCCCGTGAGGTCCCTCCTGCCTCAGCCTCACAGACCGCTCTCCAGAGTATTTTGCACACCCAGTGTCGTCCTCTGAGGGGGACTGACACTTTGGCCTTTACTAAAGGAAGCAGAGTCCTACCTCATCTTGTTTCTGGTAAGTGTCCTTTAAGCAGACTATTTGCCTGTAGACATCTTTTGAGTCCTTCTTCACAGTGAAGCAAGAACTCAGTACAGTCTCTCTCCCCCTGTTCTAGGAAGCAGCCCCTCTCCTCCTCCCTCATAGAGTTTCTACCAGAAGTACTGTAATGCCTCCCTAATTAAAAGCAATAGTAAAGGGCTTGTCAATCCTTGTTCCAAAGCTGCTAAGCCTGGAACCCATCCTAGCAGCCACAGCTAATGTAAAGTAAACGGCCTATAAATAATCAAAGCGGAAGAATCATTAGCCAGCCATCTTGTAATAATAATTTTAAATGAATGTGTAATTTATAGAGAGAATAATTATGAGACAAGACCCTTTAACCATAATGAATGTGCTCAGATAATGATAACTCCTGCAGGTTCAATCCTGCCTTGGAGAAGCCTGTGTTTTTCTCTTGGTATGACAAGCTTTCTGGTAAGAAACACAAATGCAATGGGACTGACTGCAAAGCCTGCAGGGGCGTGTAGGTAGGAAATAGCTGCCTACTCAGGCCATGGGCTTACTAAGAATAGCTAGCTCTTGCCCTCATATGTACTATGGTGCCAGCCGTGACTGTCAAACGGGGAGCTGCAAGGACAAGGCCAGCCTCTAACAGAGAGCAGCTTCTGAACTCTGAACACTGAAGCAAGGTGAGGCCCTTCATCTAGCATGGTGAATTGAGCAGCATCTGGTATTTATCCAAAGTCCCCAGAGGCCAGCCTCCAAGATCAAGTGGGGATTTCACCTTGCAGGCCACTAAGCTGAGCACTGAATAGCAGTCCCAGCCCCCAGACTGCTGCTCCAGTGCCTAAGCCACATGGCCCACATCTCATAGGTAATGCTCTGGAGCATATCCAGAATACAAGCAGCCAAATCCCATTCACAGATGGTGTGTGGAGAAGACAAAGCAGCAAGGGGTCCAGGAGCCTGTAGCTCACTTCAGTAAAAGATGCTAATGTACTTCAGAAGCAGAAGATTACAAACTTTCCCCATGTGAAATTCACTTGCCTGTCTGTGCTGCACTCCTAATAGCTTCTAGCTACAGCCAGAGTGATTTATCCAGGTAGAGCAGCAGCTCTTGCATTAAACTGTATCCCAGAGGGAGACTACCTAATGAAATCTAATGGAGCAGGTGAAATAAGGAGGAGAGAACCTCTTTGTCCTGTGCAGCAGCTGTCACGTTGATGTTCATTGTGGCAACCAGTCTGCAAGGCTTGCCCTAATACTGGCAAGGGGAAAATACTACTCTTGACTTATTCTTTCATCTTCAGAGTGAATTCTGTGACATCAGGCTAGTAACAACCTGACTCCCAGCTTTGCCAGGCTGGAGAAGGAGGCTGCTGTTCTGTAGCACACCAAGTCCCAGGAGGAAGTGTCAGCTAGAATTGGATAGCTCAGGCAGATTTTCAGCATCTAATTTGCTAGGAAGTTTGCCTTCCCCCCCCCCCCCCCCCCGCCCCTCTATCTTCAGTTGCACATTTCTTCCCTTTTTCTCCCAATGGAGGACTAAAGATAGCAAGGCTGAGGCCAAACATAACACCAGGCTTTCCCAGATAATAAACAGATCTGCTAAGTCTCAAAGCAGCAGGGATCAGCTCATCCCAGAGAC
The DNA here is from genome assembly GCA_009819775.1 of Phoenicopterus ruber ruber. NCBI lineage: Eukaryota > Metazoa > Chordata > Aves > Phoenicopteriformes > Phoenicopteridae > Phoenicopterus > Phoenicopterus ruber. The sequence continues at coordinate 6,349,168 of CM020237.1, read as the reverse complement.
ATCTGGGAACTGAATGTGTCAGACAGAATTCAGCAGAGTTGTAATAACACCACAAGTGCTATCAGAGATCTCATAAACAGGGACTCCAGGAAGTTAGAACCAATTCCTGGTTGTCTTACAGGTATGGACAACCTGGAAATGAAACTACTCTTCTTCTGTCAGCAATATCCCAGCAGTCATGAGATGGGGGCTGGGAAGAAAGAAGAATTTGTAAGAGATACCCATCCCATACCACAGATCTTCGCAGGCTTCAGACAAAGTCCCCTGAAGAGAGCAGACAGCTACCAAAAGGTGCTTTAAGACTTTGACCTCCAGTACAGTTCAAGAGCCCAGGGGCATGAGCTATGTGTGTCTGCCCTGGGAGCAGAACTCGCATGAAAGCCAGGCACTGCTTGCTTTTCCTCAGCTGGCAGCCACCAGTTCCACTCCACTCTGAGCCCAGAGTTCACATTAGCATGCAAAACAGTATAGATAGTGAAGGAATACAGTTGGACCACAAACTTGAAATCCAAGTTAATGCAATATTATAGATACAGACATTGCATCTTATTCCTCCCCTGCACACAGCTCACAGAGCTCACCACAAAACAGTCACAGGCAACTTCATGTTAGAATCATTTCTGCTGAGACTCTTTGATGCTGCCCCTTCCCAACAGAGTGGTTGAGCAATGACAGTGTTTTAGTTTTCATCATGCTAACAAGTATCATTAAAGATGCGTCAAACTAAACAACACAGAGCCACTTATCAGAACATAGCTATTGCTTCACAGCTCAGCATGAGCAATTTTATTAGTGGATTAGCACTGCAATATTAATTTCCTCATCAAGTTGAGACCCCAGATCTGACAGCATCATTCATTAATTTCACTGCCAGGGCATGAAGTTTGCCAGCAAGGCCTCCAAAGGCTGCATACAGTACTTTTGCTTGGGAGAGATTGTAATGGCTTCATTATACACCAGCCAAGGTGGCTAGAGTATGGATGTGTAGCTGATAGTACAGATAACTGATGTCAGGGAAGAGAGGCAAGAAACATAAGGGCAATATGTTAGGAACAGGAGGACACAATTGCTCACCTAATTTATTCCCTGCTGCAGCAAGGATCACTCCTGCAAATTGGCTGCTCAGGCAGAATAGGCAACTTTGTCAATGTGCTTTTGCAAGGTCTCGATGAGCTACAGTTGTGTTCCCCCACATCACTTAAGGCACCCATTAGCAAAATACCCAAAGCCCCTCACTCAGGGTCCTGTTTGCTCAGGGTGCATTGGCACATCAGAACATATTGTACCATAACTGACTGCAGCAGCAGCTGAAGGTGCAGTCTAGCACACTACAGTGCCAAGGGCTTAGAATAGGTGCAAGGGAGGAAAAAAAAAAATGAAGCCTTAACAGCTTTTAGGCTGGAGCTTCCAACTAAAAGTTTCAAGGGTGACAAAATTTGGGGGCTGCTGGGCTAATAACAACCAGTCATGGCAGCAGGTGCAAGGGTCCAAGCACAGACTGATAGCTCCTGTGAGAGCTACACACTCCATAGCCAACTAGACAGTTCTTCCTGGGTGCAGTAAAAGTCTTTGAGCTGAGCTAAGGACATGGGGCAGAAAATGTTGGGTCACAGAGCTCCGACCTCTGTTTTCCTCACATTGCAGATAAAGTTGCATCCATTGCCAAGGCTGATATTGTGGTAAGGATGGTCCTTTAGCCAGAATAGAAGCTGAGGCGCTCTCGCTCTGGTTAATATGACCAAGTCTAGAGTAGTGCCTTTAAGCCACAGGCAAGCCTAGGGCTGGGTGTAAACCAGCAGCTCAAAAAGGGCAGACTCCAGATCTTATTGCTCTCAGCCCCTTGTTATTCCAGCTCCTGACCCTGCCCACCTCACCATGTCCCTCCTATAAAGCAATGACTGAACGCGCCTTAGCGGCAAACTAAATGACTGGAGGCTTTTTCAGTTGCAGATGAAGAGGTACTAGAATATTGCTTTATTGCTGGCCTACCCCAGAGCACATATATATAAAACAGAAAAAAAATGGGAAGGAAGCACCTTTTCTTTTCTGCCCCAGCCCCGCTCAAGTCCCCTCTACACTAACAAACACCCACTGCTCAGCCCTGCTCTTGTTCTCTGACAGACATCCCAGTAATCATTCTGTGCAGGAAACCCCCACAAGGGCATGAAGATGCCACTAAGGGAACTGAAGGACCTTGTATTTGTTTAATGAACTGAACAATCCATATCACTGGATTTAAACAGTTCCTTTTCATGTTAAGCAGCTTCCCCTATCCACTGCCCTTTGCCTAACTACACTTTATTCATTGGTCTGTTTTTAAAGACATTCTGCAGGCCAGACTTAATTTATGAACAGAATCCACCATATCTCCTTGATTCCTTGGTTTCTGCCTTTAAAAGCTGCTTACATACGAGAGCCCAGCTAGCAGATTTACAGGACCATTTAGCGTTGCTGCACGTTACATACATACTTATGCTACATTTCCACCTTGCTTCCCTGCCTGCTGCTGGAGAGGGAGTTTTGCCCTTTCTTTTACAGCTACTGCTATTCCCCTTCTAGTCTAGCCTGTCAGGGCCTGACAAAGTGATCTCAAACCCTCTCACAACCTGAAGGATTTAGCATATCTTAATGGGTGTGATGTTACTATTCATCTCACTCTGTTGAGGGAATAGCTAGATAGATGTACTAGCAGAGAAAACAAATAGAAACAAAGACCATAGAAGAAATGCAGCTTCCCTTCTATTGGGAAGGACATGAACACAGTGGTGACAGAGAGGGCTGGCAGGAGCTTGTGGTACGTGTAACAATAATGCTATTTGCTTGCAGCTCAGACCCACAATAAACCCTTCCATTCACAGAACTGAGTCAAGCCAGCAGCATCCATGTCTGACTAGGGTTAATCTCAGGGCTATTCCGAGAAGTGTAACCCCAAATAAGTGCTCACACCGGTGACAAAGCAGGCCAGAGGGAAGCAGCAAGAACCAGCCGTTTGTGTAGACTTCCCTGTAGCACAGCAATGGGTTGTGCCACCTCTCTGCAGGCTGCTCAGTGCAGGAGCAGGTAAGCCAGTTACAAACTGGCAGAATGTCTCCAAATCCTGTAGTCCAGCCTTTGCTTAGCTCCCTACTGCCACCTTATTTTCACAGCAGAGGTGGTTAATATATAGCTGCTGCGCTTGTGTCTTACATAAGGCTGCATCCCCAACAAGAGAGAGTCCTAGGACCTCTGTTTGGGGGTTTCCCACCCTAGGATCAAACCTGATCAGGAATAACCTCTGGGAGATGATACCACCAGGACATGGGAGTCCCTGCCACGATGAACTCGGCACCTTGCTCCCACAGCTCCTTCATCCCAGATGGAATTTGGTGGCAAAGACTCATCAGTTGGTGCTGGAGCAAGAGAATAGTTGAGGCTAGGGAACAAAGTACTGTTTCATAGGTGCCTAGATATGACAAGGCCCCTTACAGCATCCCCCATGAAATCTCCCTGGAGCTCTAGGACAGCAGGCAGGCTTGATTAATGATATCACTATGAGTAATGTCACTGGGACCAAAACAGGCTGTACACTCCAAGCCTCACAGCAATGTCCCAGGCATGAGCATCCAGCAGAATCCATGGTGACACAGGCTGAACTAAAGTTACGTTTATAGTCAAGTTTCTAAGAAAATATATTCATGCTTCATGGCCCACACTGCCAGTTTCCTCAATTAGACAGAGAGGGGTAAGTCTGAAATAAAATCTGTTCACACAACTTTCATGAAACAAGGCAGAGGAATAAGGCTGCACTACTGTCCCACAGAGTGGTCTTTGCACTGTCCACCATGGGCACGGAAAACAGATAATTTCTCCTTTATAGTAGATTTTTACATACTTGAAGGCTGCTATCACATCCATCCTGTCTTCTCTTCTCTACACTGAACAACCACATTTTACTCAATCTTCCCTCACAGGTCACACTTTCCAGCCCACTGAGCATTTCTGTAGCTTGCACCCACTAGTCAGCTCTGTCCTGAGGCTAGGTGTCCAGATCCAGATGCAGCGCAGCAGCCAAGACCCCCAGAAGTGCTGACTAGAAAGGAATGCTAACCTCGTGTCTCCTACAGAATCCTCTTCTCGCCAGTATCTGCTCTTTGTAACATCACCACTCACCTGGCTGACTCATTGGGTATGTGATCTGCTTTAACCCCACTACTCCCCTGCTCAACTTGTTCCCCTTCCAGCAATTCAGTTCCCCTTCCAGCAATTCAGCACTTTTCCCTGTTCAATTGGTCTACATTTTCTCCTAGAGTATCCTCCAGTTTATCACAACTATTTTGAATTCTGACCCTTCCCCTGCTGTATTTGCAATCTGCTCTGCAATTCACCTGTTGTCTCTACACACTTTCCAGTCCATCATCAAGGCTACTGATGAAAACATTGGCTAACATCAGCTCTGCAGAACTGATATGATACTTTTACAGGAAATTGTTGGATGATTGCTCTCAGGCACAAACCATTTTTGCATACCTCTGTATAGTTTTGTTTGGACCATTTTTCTCACAGCAGCTCATGAAAGTGTCATGCAAAACATAAGGCACACTGAATTCAAAAGCCACGAATACCTAACTGTCCTCCCCAGTATAGAAGGCCTGCTACCCTACAAGGGAGGAAACTAGATGGGTCTGACATGGTCCACTCTTGATAAACCTATGTTAGCTTTTACTTATCTCTTCTTTTAAAAACTTGCAAGGAGCTTGTTTGAGCAGGAAGCAGTTTTCTTGCCTTTTTTCTGTCTATATTGTGAACTCCCAGGGCTCAGACTAGCCTCCAGGACCATTTTATGTGTAGGCACTACTGGAATATAAATAAGCATCCCAATAATAAAAGCATGGGTTGGTTTAAACTTGGCACACTAGTTAGCTTGCCTTGAAAAAGACACAGACTTTTGGAGAAAATGTGCTGATAACTGGACTTTCAAGTTGTTAAAAAACTAAAAAAAAAAAACCCCCCTGTTCTTTAATTTAGGGCCAGTGTGACCCAGCAATTAGTCATAGGACAGGCTCCAGCTCAATTAAGACAAACAGCCCAGTGTAATGGAAATGGTAATGTGACCAACAGGAGCAACCTGAGTTATAGTCTCAATTTTCTCCATGTCTGATGGATTTGAAATAAGTTCAAAGAAGGTCAAGTGGTTGACTTTTCATTTGCTGATCTCACACAAAGTTTTTCTATCCATTTCTCTCTCCTTGTGAGCTTTCTCTGGACTTGTCTATCTCCCAGGGCCACAGCCCCCCTCAGCTGTATCTACACTACAAAAGAGGTCCAAAACAGGATCTAAGGGAAGGTGACCCACAAACTTTCCAAGGAAGTGTCATTTCCCATTCTCTCTGCAGGTTATCTTCTGCCTGGTGTTTCTCAGACTTTTCACTTTCACATTAATCAGCTCAGACTTGAAAAGGGAGCAAAAAGCAAAGCCCAGCCCTTGCTGATAGTCTTTGCAACTCTGTCCTCTGACTACCCAGCACAATGCAAAACAGACCACAAGCAGAGTATGAAGCCATCTCAGTGCACCCAAGAATGCAAGGGAGGTTCGGGATGCATCTGTCTCCTGCTCTTAAGCCTTCCTCTGTAATCTTGAGGGGTGGCCAATCACACCTTTGCCAAATGTGGGCTGGGAAAATGGCAGAGTCTCCTGTTTCATAAGAAATGTGCCCAAGCTGAAGGCTTCGTGTGCCATTCCTTGCTGGGGAACACTCACAATTACATGCAACGCCTCTTTTCATTAATGACAGAAGGAACAAGCCATAGTGATATGAGAAAGGCAGCACGAGTGCCATTTCAAAACCGCTGTCCCTGGAAGCAGTCTCTTTTTACCTCCCAGATCAATGCAGCTCCTTCAATGCTTGTGCGAGGCAACAGTGCCACCCAGCGTCTGCCAGCTCTGGGCCCAAGGCCCACCCCCCTGCACCTCTGGGGCAGATCAGTTCTATTTTCCATCTACTCCAAGTCAGGAATTAGTTATCACAAAATGGCTCTTCGTTGCTGTTACAATTGAATTTGGAGAAGCACTATAAGGCAATGTAAAGGGATCTCTCGCCATACATAGTAGCATGGCAAGGGCTAATTTTGCATATGTATGTTTCAGCCATCCAGATTGCACCTGCTAGGCATCACAGGCAATTAACCCTTTTGTCAGCTTGACCTTCCCCTTGCCTTTGACATGCTCATTACAGCAGTTCATGGGCAGCCCATCACCTGCACAACTCTCCTACAGTAACAAAGGTCTCCACAGCTTCTATACACATCTTCAGACTCCTGCTGGGCATGGTATGGCTTATCTTTTGATTTTCATTGTTTGCTGAACAACCTTTTCTCCAGTTTTAGATCCAAATTCTTTGGTTCCCAAGGTAGGAATTTCTGAAATTGGTCCTCTGATCTCTTACCATCTTATTAGCTCTGCTGCTAACATCAGTAAATTGCAAAGCTTCATTTCTACAGAATCAAAGAGTTATCTATTTATCCAGGGTCTCAGTGGCAAGCAGGTTACAAGCCTTTTAAGTCCACACCTGAAGGATGCTTAAAAGTAACCACTTCCTTCTCATTCTTTCCATGATTCTTAAAGATTGCCAAACCCTGAGGCACTGCCTGCCTCTGCATTGGGCTCACAGAAATGCCATCTTAATTTTACATAGGGCCAACCAGAATTTTGGTTATATTTTGGAGAGCAATCACAGCAGTATTTAGAGTTTCAAATGCAGAGAGTGCTGTCATCATTTTATACCAGATTTGAAGAAAAACTGGTTGTTTCATGCTGAATAAACCGGAAGCTCTCTAGGATACTACATGAGAATTTTATGTTACTTGGCTGGGTTGTTGGTCACACAGGAGACAGATCTTAAAAAGCAATGATGGTAGGCCTTGGAGCTGTTTAGGGAAAATAGGACCAGAAGATGTCTTGGTTATTTGGCACTGGATACCAGGTTGCTCCCAGATCAGATAGAACATGAAGCAGTAGCTGGACAGCAGAATTACACAAGCTTAGAAGAGAACAAGGGACTCATTTTTACAGTGAGGGCAGTCAACCAGTGGAATAGGCTGCCCAAAGCAGTAAGTGGAGGGTTCTGTTGCTGCCAAGATCCTGTAGTCAGGGTCATGGGTGCCTTCTTGGAAGGCACCTGCACTGAGATCAGAGCAGGGCTCAGCAGATCTAACACTATATCCTGTGTGAGACAGGACAGCCTAGACAATGTAACAGTCCTTTCAGACATTAAAATTGATTCATCTTTGCTGATAGTTATTTGTGCTGTTTCCTTTTAATCATTTTGTTCCATTATTCCTCTTTAAAACCTTGCTCCCCTGGCCTGTGACTCATCAGGCACAGCTCTTCTCCCTCATTAGTATCTTCACTTTTTCAATGTCAGTGAAATCTTCCATTCCTGTCACTCCTGTAAATATTCCTGTTCCTTTTCTACCCAGATGTTCAGGCAAAAGCCCTTAAAATTCAGAAGCCAGTCACAATGAGATGCTGTCCCAGTACGTACTTCAACTTTTCAGGCTCATCTTATTCTTTTACTACATGCTGCTAAGATTTGGCCCCAAGGCTCAGAGCTGCAAAAACCAAGAAATTCTTTATAGAGTATGATCAGCAATAGCAACTTATCTCAGCCCCATGTAATCTACACAGAAGGACTCTAAACTCTAAAGTAGTTCTTCCCAAATGGGCTAGAACTAATAAACAGTTCAGAAGGTTCTACCCAAAGGATGTACGAAGCCGAGCTTCATCCTAATCTGACTACAGATATGTCATGGTTTAGCCCCAGCTGGCAACTAAGCACCACGCAGCCACTCGCTCACTCCCCCCCAGGTGGAATGGAGGAGAGACCTGGAAAAAAAAAAAACAAACTTGTGCGTTGAGACAAAAAGAGTTTAATAGGACAGCAAAGGAAGAGAAAATAATTGTAATAGTAATATTACTGATAAAGGAATATACAAAAACAAGTGATGCACAATACAACAATTGCTCACCACCCAGTGATCGACAGACCGTCCTCGAGCAGTGATTCCCACCCCTGGCCAACTCCAGTTTTACATACTGACCATGACATTATATGGTAGGGAATATCCTTTTGGCCAGCTTCTTGTGCGCGTCTCTGCTGGCAGAGCATGGGAAGCTGAAGAGTTCTTGACTTCGTATAAGCACTACAACTACTTAGCAACAACTAAAAACATCAGTGTGTTATCAACATTATTCTCATACTAAATCTAAAACACAGCACAATACCAGCTACTAGGAAGAAAATTAACTCTACCCAGCTGAAACCAGGACAAGATATCCAATTGCAGCTTGTGATGTTTTGTGTAATGAAACTCTTCGGGACAGATTCTTGGCTTGTCTCAGACTTGACAAGATTTTTTGCTTTAGGATGATTCACATATTCCCGGTCTGTGAAGCCCTGAGGCTCAAGGAAAGGCTTGCCTCATTGTATTTTCCCCTTACTACCTGCAGTTCACTCTTCTTTCTTACTTTAATCTCTTCCCAAGCACCTTGCCATCAAGAACTAGGAGACTCAGAGAAGCTGGGTCCAGAGAGCAAAGGTGGCTTTCCCACAGCTTGCAACAAACTAGCCAACTCCAAGTGTCCAGCACAACAGCAAAAAAGGAAAGATTTTCCAACAGGTGTGTAATGCCTGTTCCTGCATATAACAGTAGTGGCTGGCAGCAGAAGCCGGTGTTCCTGGGTCCTCCGTAGCTTCAGTTTGTAGTGATTTCAGAAGACCTCCCTCCTTTCCTCTCCCCATTTTGGTCATATCAGGCAGCCATCGTAAGATCTAGTCTTACACCAACCAGCAAATTCGTAGGGTGTCCAGTTCATACCATGGCTGACGAAGCTGGACCAGGCAGAGACCAGCACAGACACTGGGCACAGGCGACACCTGCCCGCACACTTACTGCTCTGCAGGGAGCTATTAAAGGAATACATGGAAACACAGGGAAGAGTGTTTGGCAAAGCTCATGCCACGCAACACAGATGTACTGCTGGGGGCGTTTAGCTAAAAGCAAGCTGTGAACAGCTCTCTGGCCTGGACTCACTTGTCATCCCCTAGCATGAATGCCACATTTATTGGGGCAGAGCTGACTCTTCGCCCTTAGGACAACAGAGTCTTTCTCCACAAGTGTCAGGCTCTCAGATGCTGCTGCTTTAAAACAACAGAGCATGCTGAAAAATCAGTCCAGATTATCACTGAAACCCTTGATGTCTCCTTTCATTAAGGAAGTCTGTACCTCACAGGTGCTGATACTCCCCTATGGACAAGGTTTCTCCCCCCTGCCTCCCTGCAGTGCAGATGTGCACTCAGTGGACTGCTCTCAATATCTAGGCTGGGATGCGGTCATCCCTGAAAAGTATCTTTCAGTTTAAATCCATATCACCAGCTGAGAGCTGTAATTTTAATAAAGTTGCTATGAAATGAATGGAAAGTGGAGGTCAGCAAGAGACAAGTGCACCACAGACAATCATCAGTTACCTTTCTGCAAGTTTGGACCAAGGACCCAGCCATAAGCAAGGAGGTTTTATTGCTGCTATTGCAAAACAAAGAGCCAGAGCACCCTTCCCCTGGAAGAAATCAAGGCCAAACACAGTCTTTCTGCCACATGCAATAACACCTATTTCTTAGGTGAGCATACACAAACTGAGCACTAAGAGATTTTCATCTGTCCTCCCTTCTGATGAAGGTGCACTTGTCCCTGGCTTTTCTTTTGCCTCTAGTTGAACACACACTGAAGGGCCTATGGAGAATTTTAACAGAGCCCTGGACATCCCTTCACCCCTCTTGCTGCATACCAGCACAGCTGCACACCAGCCTTGGCTTTTTTTGCCAATTTCCTACTTCATTTCCCACATGACAGTTATCATCCCCACCCTGTTCCAGCCTCCAGGGGCATTGAGGTTGTGTTGTCTGGAAGACAATTGCAAAGCCTACAAAAAAAATTCTCTTGAATGTCCCTCTCAGAACCGAGATACCTCAATTGATTAAAAAATCCTCTCCTCCTCTCTATTTCTCTTTCAAAGGAGAGTAAACTTTAGGAGATGTATTTACAGCATCTACTACAGGCATCTCCCTGTCTGAAATATCCAGTTAGGTAACACATGCCCTTCTGTACAGCTTTTCAGTATGTGAAAAGGAAGCTCCAAAAGTTCCGGCTAATGCAGTTTCAGCCAGCAGAAGCTCCCACACATGGTGAAATCGGTTCGCGTCTTACCAGTAGCCAGCAAACATCACGTCATTTAGTAGCCAGAGACATCTTCTTAGCATCATGCAATAGCTTGGAAATTCATAAGAAAACTGCTCCTCCCACATACACCATGCAAAGTGTAAGACAGCCATTTCATCTGCCCCAATTTCTTTAATTGCAAAGCATGTTGTCCCACAAGGCTTTAAAAATGAAAGAAATAGTTAAGTGCCCTACCCCATAGAGAGCGCTGTGCTGAATCTGGCAGCAGCAGCTGCCCCCCAAAGCAGGTAAAAAGTCAACTCGCTCTTATGCACACACAGAGCATCCTCACTAACAGGTGAGAAGGGTTTGTGGATTGTTTTGATCTTTTGATCAAGACAGCAATTTTCCCAACGCTGTTCACTTACAATATAAAATCAGCTACGTTAGGCCAAGAGTCTCAGAAGCTATTAATTCTTGAGAAAAGGATAATGAATCTAACAAAATTAGATTTTCCTGTTCCTAGAAGGCCACTGTGAGTTATATACAGGGTATAGACTGCCATGGTCCCATTTAATTGCATCATGCTATCGGCCCCAGGCCTACAAGTAGTTTGTCTCAGGGATTGTTAGTGGAAAATATTTGATTTGCTCATACAATATTGAACTAGCCACTGAGTAAGCATTTGTAATGGTGAGGCAATCGCAGAGAACACTTTACATGAGAGTCCCTGAGACTAAGGTTTATCTTGAAATCAGAATGAGATCAACCATTTGCAGACTCAAACTGCTTCAACCCATCTACCTGCTACCATGGCATTTGAAGACTAGTTAAAACTCACCAGTAAAGCTGAGCCTTGTATGTGGGCATGCCTAGTGCTGACAAGCATGTGAAAAGCAATACAGGAAGACTCCCAGGCTGCAGCCCTGCTCAGAGGTACAACTAGCAGGAACACTAGCACTGAGGATCAAGTAGCAGGCAGAGATACAGAGACTTGGTCTCTCTCCACAGCCGTGGGAGCTGTCCCAACATCATGTCCTTCCTGAGTGTTTATTGTCTCAGTTTTCTTCTCTGAAACAGGCAGGACAAGAGCCAGCAAGAAGGAATCTCCTGAGACAAGCATGTGATACAATCCTGTTACTATTGCCCTCGGATCGAAGTGAATTTCATTTGTCCCCACCCACAGGGGCTGCAAAGGCTTAAAAGACAGAAGTGCACTGAATTCTGCAGCTGGGAGAGACAGGAGCACTGTCAAGATGTTTAATTCTTCACACATTCCCGCTTGTTTTGTCTTCAGCTCTGACATCAAAGCTCCCTTTTGCTCCGGGGAGGAGGAGGAAAAAACCTTATGTCTGAGAATTTCAATTCAGGAGCTGCTTTTTTTTTTTTTTTAAAGGTTTCCTGCCAAAATCCTTCTACCTGATGGATTTTACAATGTCACAGACAATGCTGCATGCTGAGCTCCCAAGGCTTTATCTGTGAACCACTGAATATTTGTTTAAAAAAGAAGACATTAAAATGCCCCACTTATAAAAATCAATTCAGTGAATGTCACCATACGATGCTGTCTCATCTCTCCCAGAGGAGATTCCCTCTTCTGACTTCCTCCGGTCCTTTGTAGCCCAAAAGGTCCTTTCTTACTTAGATAAGAATACTTTCTTGATGCAGAGGGAGGCTTCTATTAGCTATCTGCTCATTCACCGAGATTTGCAGGGTTGAATAGAAATGACCATGGATACAAGAGACAGGATAAAACCATTTCTGACTCCCGAGAAACAACATGAAATGAGTCCTTCCAACCCTTCTGCCCAGGGAATGACTGCTGCCAAGGTGGAGATCTGGAGGCTTACACAGCCCAGACTATGTGCTGAGCCTATGTGGAAAAGGGGCCGAAATGTTTCCTGCTTTCAAAAACTGGAAAGTGAAAAGCTGAAACTCAGTTGTAATGACATTGTCCAAGATTAAGGTTCTCTGATAATAAAAAGAACTTGCGTGAAAAAATCCCACTAAAAATTTCATTTTCATCCAGAAGTCAGTTTTCATCTCCAAAGTGTCTTAGTAAAATGCGTTTTACCGGCATGACCCAGATGTGTGAAAGCTTCCGTACCTTCCCCACTTTGCAACTTGGCTCTTTAAACACAGTCTAGTCCTAGACATTGTTTCCCCATATGCTACAAACAGATGCTCTCTTGAAGGCTCAAAACTTGTTTTGGGGAGAAATTTTCCTTCAAGAAAAAGGACTGAAGTCCCAGATCCACTCTTATTTACCTCCTTAGGCTATGCAAAACATGTGCAACAGTGCAATGTGAATTCAAAGTCCTCAAGGGCTGCCTGCGTGCCCTCCAGGCTCACCCGTGGACCACCCATTGCTGATAGTCTGCAAAATGGCTGACAAGGGTGCTGTTAATATCAAATGGCAACCCATCGGCTAAGCTGGTTCACTCTGATTTCAAAGAAAAACCGAGTCAACAAGGACTGGTGCCGAATGAAATATTTTCCTCTTAGTAACAATAAGTGACTAATAACAATCAATAATCCCAATAAAAATTGACATTGAAGTTCATAAGGGGCACTGTGCCAATAGCTGATCATTCGTGCTAATGAAACAAGAAAGCCTTGCTGGGTGCAGACAGAAGCATGTGAGCCAGTTCAGACTGAGATGATACAACTTGAACAGTCACCCAAAGACCAGACGGAAACTAACCTGTGGCTTCCATTACCGCTGATGTTTCAAAACATTTGGGGTTTCGCACACACACTTTCACTCTCTGCAGCCTTCACAAGCTCAAGATACAGGTAGCAATATGAAACTTTGGCCCCCGCTTTACAGTTAGCCCTGAGCTCGTGGTCCCTTCTGGACTTGAAAATGAAAGAGCATTAAGCCACCTGTCCAACCATGGGAGGCTCAGATGCCACAGAAACAATGGTGCCCTGGGTTATCTCAGCCATCTTTGCTAAATGCAAGTAGCTCATAGAACTGTTCCAGTCTCAGCATGTTCACACACAGCCCATGGGAGACCACCCTAATTCCCAGAGAGGCCACAAGTACAAAACTGAACAGATAGCAACAAAGAGCTGCACCATTCCCTGCTACATCTCAAAACCGAAAAAGCTGTCTGTCCACTGCTAAATGAAGCCCCTCAAAGTTCAGTTACCAGCCCTCCTTTATGAGCCAGTCTGCTTGCAGGTGAAGCAGAAGCCCAGGAAACACTCAATCAGCTTGCAGCTTACATCTTGAAGATGCAAACAGAGGAAGCAAGGGCATAATAGACAATAGTTAAGGCATTGTCAGTACCAGTTCCTTGCTCTCTAGCTTGGAATACAAACATGCAAGAGCCATGACGCAGCAAGCAGAGGGACCTGACAGAATATTTGTGAGGATTGACCATAAGTTCCTGGAGACTGTGATTGTCTTTTGGCTCAGTGTAACACTTGGTGCATCAGGGCCTCAGAATGCTCCTGCACTAAAAATAATAGCCGCTATAATTTTCCAGGTAAGCGGCTCACTGCATCTTACTGACTCAAGAAATGCAGCAATTACAACAGCAGCTCCCTTGGCTCCATTTTAACCTAGCCACTAATCTCTTTGCATCAAAGTGATGGACAGCTCAGCCCCGCACAGCAAGAACATCCCATGATTTCTTAAAGACTTTATTCAGGGACAGACATCAGATCTCACAGGAACTCAAAAGGCACTTTTCTGCACTGCCTTCTGTGCTGTAAACTCAGAACCACACCCCTTCCTTAGCTGTACCAGGAGAGTGCATTCTTCCTGCTTGCCAACACCCTGAAGCTCATGTTGAGAAGCCATCCATTACAGACAGCCTACAGCCAGGAATAAAGCAGGCAACCAGAAGGAAAACCCAGCAAAGGCCTGGCACAGACCTATTGCCCCGGCTCCAGCTGTCTTTTGGTTTTTACAGCAAAGGTTTTGGAAGGGCCTGTCTCAAACCTCTGCAGGAAGCATGGCCATGCCAAGAATTAGCAAGCAGTGAAACTGGAGGGGTGGCTTCATTCTCCTAAAGGAACAGAGTGGAGGAGGCAGCTTCTATCAGGGCTACAGGGATGGAAAGGTTTGCACTCCAACCTTGGTAGCCCAAAGGCTCAGTTTCCCCCCCTTGAGATACTGCTCCTATTTGGGCCAAGGCAGAGATCGATCACTTAAGTCCTCCTCTTCTGCACAGAAACAGCACCTACTCCTTCTATCCTCTCTCTACACTGCTATGCCACCTTACTTGAGTAGAGTAAACCATGGGGCCCAGCACCTTAGAGGACTGACAGCCTTCTTCTCCACATAGAACTGCCATTTGTAACCAACTTTTTTGGTCTTGAATCCAGACTTTGTACTGAGCACAAGCAAGAGTTGGGGCTCTGGGTCAGGTTATTCAGGCAGGTGCAAGGCACTCATTTGACAGTCGGCACTACTAAACTCCTGAGCATAGTCAGCTGTGTAAAATACTGTTACATGTTTAGTGCAAAAAAAAAAAAAACAAAAAACAAACAACACACACACACACACAAACAGCAAAGGAAAAAACAAATACTCATGCCTCTGTGACCAAAACCTCAAACACACCCAAGCTAACTACAGTTTGAAGCAACCATCAAGTCTGGAGTCAGTTTTTTTCCTCGGAGGTCTGTAATTCCTTACATGGCATCTTTGTCAGGGAAACCAGTAGTTATGGGATGGGAACTTGTGCCAGAGCAAAACAAATTTGATCAGAATGAGAAAACCAATGGAAAGGGCAAGCAGCCAGGGCAGCTCCAGTTAGGGCCTTATTTTTAGAAAACGTCTGCCAAGGGATTCAAAGTAGAATGGCAAGCTCCCTTCAGCACAGATGAGCCCAAGTGCAGACACTAGTTTGTATTGCTTAGAGACATGGGATTGCCATTAGGGGACTGTCAGCACATGCAGAGTACAGCTTGGCCCTTGCAGATGCTGCAGGCGCAGAGAGCCACATCAGAGGCCTCTGTGGGACAAGCCCCTCATGGAAGAGAGGTACTGGGCTGGCAGGATCTCAGATCCCCAGGAGACAGGGCTGGGAGGGACTAACAAGGTCAGCTAGACTACCATCACACCCCCAGACTAAAGAGAAAGAGCATCTGGGATAGGAATGGAAAAAGGCACAAGGACTAGAAGTTCCTGCAGTTCCTTTTGATACCATCTGTGCTTGCCTTGGTTTCACTGGGCCTCAACACTGAATATCCTGGCATGCTGGAGAGAGGGAGCTCATACTTGCTACTCCTCTAACCAGGTTTTAGTATGGCAGACTCTCCTCCCTCTGGCATGCCACCATTGCAGCATGGCTGCACATGGCACTGCCGATTGCTCATTTCAGCAGCTTTGTGATAGGAGCATGAAGACTGGTGTGAACAGAAGATGGGTGGGGGAGTTCGGAAGCTCCAGAAAGCACAAGTAGTGACAATAGTGCTCTGAGACTGGCAGGTGTCAGTGGCACCCTGACTAACCTGGCATGAGGATCCAGCATACATCCACATGCAGCTTCCCAGGTTACCTGCACTGGGGAACAAAGCACAATCTAAAAGCAAAGGATAGCATACCCTCTAGGCTTTATAAAGGAGGGGAATGCTGTTATCCTTCCCATACAGATGAGGAAACTAATCACTGGGTGAGGAAGTCCCCTCAATGACTTTG
The DNA here is from genome assembly GCA_009819775.1 of Phoenicopterus ruber ruber. Taxonomy (NCBI): domain Eukaryota; kingdom Metazoa; phylum Chordata; class Aves; order Phoenicopteriformes; family Phoenicopteridae; genus Phoenicopterus; species Phoenicopterus ruber. The sequence goes on along the minus strand of CM020237.1, from coordinate 6,333,321 downwards.
CCAATTGGAGCTGGGAATTAAGCCCAGGTTTCCTGTTATGGCATCCACATCTGTTTTGCCTACTTGCCCATCCTGCTTCTCAGCCACAGCCTGCACCTCTCTGCTGCTAGCAATGACAACTGCTTTCCCAGGAGCCCTGGTAGCATCCAACTGGAGAATGGTGCATAACTGTCACAGATAACGTCTTCTACCTTGCACACTGATGGCCTCTGCAAGATTCAGCCATCTGGAGAGACATTTGTTGAAACATTTGGGCCCAGGGCAGAGAAGAGAAAGCACAAGAAAATAAGGCCAGTGAATGCACACTAAGCCCCTTCCCTCCTGCTTTGGGTGGGAGCATTAGAGGAAAGGTGGAGAAGGTCAAAGGCATCACAAAGGAAAATGACTCATTAAGAGGTATCAGGGTTTATTTACCTCCAGCAGTGTAAAACAGTGCAGCGATAAGGACTGTATTTAACTTCCCACTCCAGCTGGCCTCCATGGGGATCCTGAGGTTAATGCCTCCATTTAAATGGAAATTGAATGCCAAATTATTAGCACCTGTTTGCAAAAAAGGCCCCAAATTGTAAAGAATCTTTGTCAGTACAGTACAGTTCCCAGCAAGTGTTCTAGTTACTGCATCTCAACAGGCTAGACCTGACCGAAGGTCAGTCCCAGTCAGCAGAAGGGCCGCTCTCCAACAAGCTGAACATCTCTGCATGATTAGTGTCCCCAGGATATTTCACCAAGGCATGGAGGATAAATGCTGGAGGAAGAAGCCAATTCAGAGAGATGAGGTCAGCCCCTGAGCTGAGTAGACAATAAGTCAGCCAAGAGAAATGGGTTATATGCAAGTATGGACAAGCCAAACTGAAAAGACTCTTAAAGCATTTTAGTGGAGCCTAGAAGGAAAAAAGTCTGAGTTGAGACTATTACACTAAAAAGGTTCTTATTGCAAAAGAGGCAGATGAAAAAGTGACGGTTTACACAGCTTGATTAAATACCCAGGTCCCTCCGATGGAGCCACGCATCTAATATTGAGGGAGAGGTGGATTCCGGCTGGCCATAAGACTATGTTAGTGCCACTGACTGTCCCCAGGCTGGATCCAACCAACACTGCTCGTATTAACCCAGCTAGCAAGGTCTGATAGCAGCCTGTCAAACTCAGTGGGCCTCATACTTTCCCATGTTGCAGCAAACAGTATAACCAAAGATAATATTGACCCAAAGCTTTTCACATTCTTTTTAAATAAATCTGGTTAGAAAGTGGGAAGAATCACAACCCCACACAACACTGATACTTTGTGTCAAAATAACGCAGAAGAAATAGGTGGTTTGCTTTTCTGCTTTGACCTGGAATTCAGTAGTTGAATACGATGAAAATTCAAAACCAACAATAGGATGTATTTCTCACACAACACAGCCGATGGAGAATCCATTCACTAAAACCCCAGACAATTAATTTAAATTTAGCAATCATTTACGCATAAAGGGAGTTAGTTTCACAGAGAGGAAACAAATAACTCAATATGTATTACAGCCATGTTCCATCTGCCTTTAAACACTCCAAAGCCTTCAGTAGGTAGATCTGGAGGGACTGTTATCCCACATTAAACCGCAGTGAAGTGAGGCAACCCTATGCACAACTCCTTAAAAATTTTACAAGAACCATGTCTATGACACTAACTCACAAATCTTTGTATAAGGAATGGTATAAAAGCTTAATTTGACAGTTTACTTTTAACAGTCATCTAAAAATCAAGCTATTAAAGCCTATTTTTTTAAAGAACACCTAAGGATACATAATTAATAGCTAATAAGTTCAAAGAAAACATTTATCAATTACAAGCCAGAAATGTTAAGAAAGCAGTGGATCTGGGGTTCCTTCTGTTTGTTAGGCCCTGCTAAAACCACACTTCATCTGTTCCACCAGGTGAGAGCTTCGCCCAGCCTTAATCAAGTTACTCACTGCAAGCAAATGACATCCCAGAATTAGTCATTTGTCTTTTTTTAAGCTCACTCTTAAGACCTGTGAGATTCCTGCAAATGTGTTTCCTAATTAAGTTTATTCCTCAAAATGAGAAATCTTTGCATATTGCTTTGGACTTCTGTTGTTTCCTCACTGTTCACAAGAAACATCTCTGCTACTCAGAGCCACAGTGGGCACTCAAGCCCTATGGTAGGGTTACCCTTTAGATAACCTTAACTTTTATTGACAAGAGTTGACACTTGAGACAATTACTGGCACATTGGATCTTTCAGCAGGAGGGAGAGCACACTAGAGCAATTTTTTTCCAGCCATCTCATGTACAAGAAAGAACATCATATCTAACCACATATACAGACCCCAAACATGCAAACAGCTGGGAGCCTTCCTGACTTGGAGGAGAAATACAAGCCAAACTTCTAAGCTCCCTAGCTGGCTTACATTCATCTTGCCTGTCACCTTCCCAGCAAGCCACCGGTTTGCGTACAAATTTCTTCCCCAAGTTTACAGCTAGAGCGGTCTGAAATAGGGATGAAAGGAAAGCTTTTAACCATAGTTTACTGACCCGAAACTAAGGCACTGATTAAGTGATTTGACCAGGCTTGAATAGGCATCCTCGGTGCTGACACATGCTATGACAAGGTCAGGGCTGGTGCTCAGCGTCCTGCCATAGCTTCTTCACCACCTCCTCTCCTGAACACAAGAGGCTAAGTCTTGCGCCACAGCCTGAAGGTATGCCACCTTCAGGAGCTGTGGCCGTAGGGGAGAGCATCATCTGAGAGCTTGATCCTCCACAACCTTACATCCTGTCTGCAGCTCAGCCAGCTGAGAACAAAGGGAAAGTATGCAAAAAAACAGCAACACTGCCTCCTGTCCAGGATATGTTTACAGCTTCCAGAGATCTTGTAGGTACGAGAGAAATTTCAGGCTGGAATCAACCAACACATTCCTAAAGCCATCGTGCAACTTCTCTCTTGGATCTGGCCTCAAGCTTCCCTCTTAACCTGGTTTTGTCCAAGTGTTGAGTGCAGGGGGAAACATCCTGGGTTTTGCCAACAGAGAGGACCAAAACCACACCAGTGACTGCACGGAAGAGGAATCTGGGTGGAGAAGGAGCCTTAAAAAGGGAAACACTTGGAAGTGCTACTGCCTGGAGAAAAGTATAAAAGAATTAGATCATTTTAGAAATATTTACAGCTTCACTGCATTGCTGCAGAAAAAGCTCAGGCTGCCATGTTTAATTTATGTCAGACTTGGAAGAATAAATCTCATTAAGGGCTAGTGCTTTCTTTTCACAAGAAAGCATGTGTTTACATTTAAGATAATTGCAAACATCTATGGCTTTAAAAATAAACCCTTGTGCATCAGCATGAGCTCTGAATCCATGCCTACAAGTGGCTCCAGCTTGGGCAACCCTACAAGGACGCTCTTAAGGCAGCAAGAGGGGCCCAAACTGAGCACCAAGTGGGGGTGGAGGGGGAAGCAATCCTCTTAAAGGGAGAAATTGCTCCTTCTAAGCACAGCCACTACTCTGAAGCAGAAACTATAGAGGATATCGTCCCCAACTTTGACACCACCTGGTAACAGCAGAAGTACACATTGTTCAGTGCCTGGTTGTGACCCTCTCACATTCAGCTCGCACTGCACTGAGCCCTTAAAGAGTTTTAAAACCCCTGCACATATACATCCCCACATCCTAGAAACATAAGCACTGCATAATCTTTTTCAAGATTTTCAGGGTTAATACTCTACAGCTCCTATAAAGGGAGCATTAGATCAGGCCTGAAATTATTAGATTGTCAGTTCTAAAGAGACAGAAATCACTACATGTTCAAAACACTGCATGCAGCACTGCTCTTCCCAAATCATTCATATACTCTATGAATACTCCTGCTTGTCTGCCCCCACCTGTTTTTCTCTGTGGACTTTGCAGGCATTTCCAAAGGGTCTCTGTGCTACATGTGAGAATTAGATGGCCAAAAGCATGGATTATTATTCCAGAGTTTGTTAGCAATTTTGAAATAAAAGAAAAATTGAATGTATCCTGATCTGGAAATAAAAGATCAATTTTAAGGGTGTCCAAAGAATCAGAAGTAGTTAATGAAAAAAAATCACTTGGCTGTGTCCTTTTTGTAAGGCATGTTCCTTTTGATCATTAGGCTTTTAGTTACCTTGCAGAAGTGAAGTTACACAGAATTTTGAGCCAAACTCATTTGAAAATGAAAAGTTAAACACTTCAATAATAGAATATTGAAAGTAACCATTGTGCTTTATTTAGGGATACACACAAATTCTGACAAAAAAACCATATAAACTTTATGTCCGGAATATATGAACTTTATGTTCGTTCCCTCACTCGCTTTCTCTGGAACTTGCAGTTCCAAGATCACTGCTGGGGAAATTGTTGTTCTGAGATCACTCTCAGTTTCACTCTGTGACTGCTATTCAGGACAGGCTATACCAGTCATTGGGTCATCAGGCAGCGAGAAATTGTGCATAGTTCAGTTTGTATATTCTGATTATATTTATCACTATTGATATATAATTATTATGTTTCTTTACTGTCCTGTTGAACTGTCTTTATCTCAACCCATGATTTTTCCTTTCTTTCCGATTCTCCTCCCTACCCCACTGGGGAGGGTGCAGGGGGAGTGAGTGAGCAGCTGCGTGGTATTTGATTGCCAGCTGGGGCTAAATCACAACAGCATCTCATAGGAAAAAAAGCTGTTACTGACTCCCTCAGCTAAGCAGTAACCCAGAGAACCCAGAGTTCAGGATTATCCCTACTAGAACTGTCTGCAAAGAGACTGAGGGAAAAATGCCATGCCAGGAAGCAACTATTTTAATGTAATGATCACTTCTCTTTTTTGTCTGTGGGGCTTATATCTCACCTGCCTCTGTTCTCTGTAAGCACAGCAAGGTTATAACTTCATCTTAGGTTTGTGTTCCAAACCTTTTGCTTTCTCAGCCTTCGCATTCCAAGTTTCTTTTCCCCAAATTAAACAGAACAGAAGATAAGATGCAAAGAGAGCTGACTGCCAGGTAGCACAGTCAATGCAGAGGCATTACCCTCTGATCTGTCACCTGAATGTGATATTCCTCCTTCAGAGTTCAGAATGCCCCTTTGATCGTAGATTTTAACTCCTGCAGAAAGCTGACTTGCCACTGATGACTGAAGGAGGCAATATGAAAAGAGAACATGGAGTTTGAAACATTTTTTTTTTTTCCTCTTGAGAAAGTTCTTTGTAGAATCAGACCAAACAGGGGATCTAAGATCTTCAGCACTTTGAGCCATGAGAGACAACATGTCAGCAAGTAATCATAGGAGGTTGTCATGAAGTGAGTTAGAGTGAATGTGATATACCCAAAGCAAGTATGAGTTGCACTGTTTTGCCAACACACTTGGCTATGTACTTCACACTCAAGTAACTGTAGCAGAGGTTGCCACATGACAGATAAATTTAACAGAGAAGCTTTTGCAAGGAACCTTTTAGAGACAGAAAGCTTTCTCAAAATCGCATCAATATTTGCAACCCAGCTATCGCTCAAGTTCATTAAGCCTGTGATATCTTTATTGAAGTAACATCAGTGTGTGAGCATTTGCAACTTTGCCAGAGGGTTTTTTTTTTTTTTTTTTTTTCCTCTCCAGAGATCAGAGCCAGAAATCAGACCAATTGCTGTCTCAGACCTGCTCCTTGGCCAGAAGATTAACTTTGACACTGGCATCAACAATCATCTAGTCCAACTGCCTGACCACTTCAGGGCTGACCAAAAGTTAAAGCATGTCGTTAAGGGTATTGGCCAAATGCCTCTTAAACACTGACAGGCTTCAGGCATCAACCAGCTCTCTAGGAAGCCTGTTCCAGTGTTTGACCACCCTCTCAGTAAAGAAATGCTTCCTAGTGTCCGGTCTAAACCTTCCCAGCACAGCTTTGAGCCATTCCCACACATCCTATCACTGGATCCCAGGGAGAAGAGCTCAGCATCTCCCTCTCCACTTTGCCTCCTCAGGAAGCTGTAGAGACTTGCTTGCTTGACTTACAACACAGCGGAATTGCCTGCTCTTGTGCTTCTAAAAGGTGGTTCTTAAAAACTGACCAGAACTCATGGACTCCTAAGCCCTCAAAAAGAGATTCCCAGGGTTCTCTGCTAAATAGCTCCCTGAATAGCTTAAAGTTTGCTCTCCTGAAGTCCAGGGTAACAACTTTGCTGTCCTTTTTTCTCATTACACTGAAAATTTCAAACTCTAACCATTTCATGATCACTGTGGCCAAGACAGCCACCTACCATCACATCCCCCACGAGTCCTTGTCCATTCACATATAGCAAGTCCAGGAGGGCATCTTTCCTAGTTGGCTCACTGAGTAGTTGTGACAGGAACTTATCTCCTACAAACTTCAAGAATTTCCAATACCTGCTCATCACAGCAGTATGATATTCCCAGTCAAAGTCTGGGAAGTTGCAATCTCCCATAAAGACAAGGGCTACTGATCCAGAAATTTCTCCTAGTTGCCTATAGAAGAACTAACTCATCAGTGCTTACGTCCTGGCTGGGCAATCAGTAGACACCCACTACAATGTCTCCTTTGTTTTCCACCCCCCTAATACTTACCTAGAGACACTCAACCACATCATCACTACCTATAAGAGCTGTACAATCAAACCTCTCCTTTACATGTAGTGCAACACCTCCACCTTACCTATCCCTCCTGAACAGCCCTCCATCCCAGCACTCCAGGTATGGGACTCATTCCACTACATCTCACTAATACCAATCATATCGTAGCTCTGGGAGCTGACCACTGCTTCCAGTTTATCCTGTTTATTTATCAGACTGCATGCATTGGTGTATAAGGCTCCTGAGCCCTCCGTTCTCCCAGGAGCAGTGTAATGTTCCCACGATCATTGCCACCTTCGGGCAATGCCATGCCAACCCTTGGCTTATCTACTGCAATCCTGTTGGTAACCCTTTCCCCCATGGATTTAGTTTAAAGGTCTCTCAATCAGTCCCACCAGCTTACATCCAAAGATGTGTTTTCCCCATTGGGACAGATAGATCTCATCAGGCCCCAGCATACCTTGTGTCTCAAAGGCTCTTCCATGGTTTAAAAACTCAAAGTTCTGATGCAGGCACCAGTCCGGAAGCCAGATGTCGATATCCTGGGCTCATCTACTTCTTCCAAAGTCTCCTCCCATTACTGGGAGAATTGAGGAAAACACTACCTGTGCTCCCAAATTTTTTAAAGCAACCTTCCCAGGGCTCTGAAATATCTTTTGATTGACCTCAGACGTTTTGTTGCAACATCATTAGTATCCACATGAAAGAGCAGGCGTGGATAGTAGTCTGAAGGTTGTACTAGGCTCTTCAGTCTTGTGGTGACATCCCTAATTCAGGCCCCAGGGAGGCAGCAAGCTTCCCATGAAAAGATGGTCCAGTCTGCAAGCTGGTGCTTCTGTTCCACACAAGTGGGAATCACCAATGACCATAACTTGCTGTTTTTTCTTCTCAGCACTGGTCTTAACACAGGTGTTGTTGCAAGGGGTTGGTCTCTCTGATCTTGGCAAGACTGCTTGCACAGGTTCCTCCTCTATCTCATTATGCACTTCATCTACCATACCGAGGGCCTCATACTTATTCTGTAAGGGTAACTTAGAGGGTAAGGAGGGGTTTTCTCTTACCACTCCGTGCTGTAACCTTCTTCCACCCCGGCTTGTCCCTTGTGATGCTGCCTTCCTCCTGACACAAAGCAGATCCTGGACCTGCCTCCGTAGTGGCCACGCTGAGTTGGCTTCCGTGCATCATACATGACAGAGTATGGCTCCATTAATCAGTCTCCCCCTCAGATTCTCAAATGCTCCTCAGTTTGCCCACCTCCTCCTGCAGCTCAGCCACCAAGCAGAGCAGTCCATCAATCTGGTCACAATTCCCACCGGCTTGCTCGCCCTTACTTTCCACCTCTAGGAACATCCCTTCACACGTCCCACAGCCGGAAACCCGGGTGGTCACACGCTCAAACAGGAGCTCTGTCTGTGTGGCGGCACTGGGTGCGAATGGCGCCAGGCGCTGAGGAGAGGAGGAGAGGAGAGGCAGAGGGGCCCGCCCGCCGCCGCGCGCCTGCCCGCTTCGCCCGTCGCGATCAGCTGGGCTGGTTCTTCTCGCCTGCTTAAATCGCCCGCGCAGCCGGGCGCAGGCCCCGCCCCTTGCTGTCTCGCCCAATCAGCGGGCTCGGGGGCAGATGCTCGGGGAACGCCCCCTGTTCAGCCCAGCCTCTCCTCGGCCGCGTGCCTCCCGCCGCCGCTCCTCGCGCGGCTCCCGCGCAGCCCCAGACGCCTCTGCCAGTTGTGTAATGACAGCAGCCCAAGCCATCCAAAATATCTATGCTGCTATTTTGCATCTGACTGCTGCTACTGGCACCACTTTGGTGCTGCTTCTGCAATCCACAGGGCAATGTTCTCCTCCTTATGCTACTTTAAGCCTTGAACACTAAGTTAAGCAGCAATCAAATTTATTCTCCTTTACTGATTGCATCTGTTTCAAAACAGTTATCAATGCTGACTTATCGATAAGTATCCAAAGCCACATCAACTTTGCCAGCAGCTCTTGTGAAGCACCTGATTAGTCTCATAAGCAAGTTGCATAATTTCTATACTCAGCAGATGCCATGAATCACTTTGTATTCTGGCTCCCAAAGAGTAAATGCTGAAAGAGCACATCTACTCTTTCCTTATAGGATATGTTACCCACCAAAAGGAAACATGACATTCACCATTAGGTCAAACTCATTAAACTAAATAGGACTAAATTTAAGTGGGATGAGTAAACTGGATGTTATTAATGGTATTATTTCACTTTAATACTACAGCAGCACCAAGGCAGCCTACATTATGTTGGGTGCCATACAGATAGAAAGAGACAGTTCCTTCCCAAAAAAGCAGTTACTATTGCATAATCTCACAGGAGAAACTAGACCTCCTACTAAAAACTACTTCACACACCACAGACAAAAGTATTTTCCAGCGTGAGCAGGGGAGTCAAACTCCATTTAAAGAGTTCTGGCTACCAAAGTCTATTACGTGAGCTGGATGCTTTTCCCCAGCAGAGAAGAAACTTGCCTCCTTAGCAGAAGTCTCTCACTTCAGAGAAGTCAGTCACAGTCATAGTTGCAGCTAACATAAAACTGCAACTGTGGCATGATTTGGCACACCCATGCCACTTTTAGTCTAGTCAATGTGAACAACAAAGACAGGGTGTCACACGCTGCGTCAGCAATCCAAGTTTAACCTGTTCAGGTATCCCACTTGCACGGTCTCACTGCTCACCCACACCCAGCCCTGTGCTGTTACATCTGCACTGCCAATTACCTGTGCTGGCTCCATTAAGCTCATGTTCTACAAATATTTTATTCTTCTGCACTAACATATCCACAGTGATCCCATCTCTGCCCTAAATTATATTGATGAAATGGGGGGCAATATTAAGCACAAGGCCACAAAGCACCCTTAAATATGCTGACAACTTCAGAGGCAGAGAAAACACAAGTTTATTTTAAGTGAGTTCCTACTGGGATTTTTTTACTGCACATTCACCTCCAAGTTGTATATTTTATTGTTTAAACACGTGCAGTTCAAGCCATGGAAGTATTTTCTATGGCTGGAGCCAAGAAACCATACCCATTTCATGGCTCTATTCAAGATTTTTACTGCAGAGAAAGTCCCTGTCTACCCATATACATATAAAGGCCTTAGACCAACAGTCCAAGGCACAGATGTTGTCTTTACCAACAGAACTGAGGTAACAGAGAATGAGAAGGGAAACTTTATACTCACACACAGAAGACACATATCACCTGAAGAGACCTAACTGAGAAGCTGATGTCTGCCTTGCTTTGAAGAGGGCTAACATATAACATTCGCCATGGCTCACAATGCCTCTAAAATAACTATATGTGAACTGCATCTTGATGGAGAGTCTCGGTAGGAGGAGAAATCGCTCATGCAGTAATGGACTCTTTGCAACACAGCTCTGACAGCAGGAAAGTTCATTAGGAATGCAAATCTGCTGTGCTAGGAGCAGGAGGGGGATAGGTTTCTTTTAAATACCCTCACTGCAAACCATTTAGAATGGAAAACAGTAACAGGAACCAGAATGCATCCAGACACATCTGCCTTGTGCTAGCCTAGCAAAATGAAGAGTCTAGAAATGCTTTTTTTCTGGTTTTAATTTTTGTGGTTACTTCAGTTTGAGAGGAGCTGAGGAGATGAGAATTTCCTGCCTTAGCAAGAGTCTGAGGAACCACCGCTTGAAGAGTCCTATCCCAATCTGACATAAGAGCACACTGCACCAAGGCAACATGGCCCCAGACACTTAAATGCAGTTGGTTATTGATATCACTGACAGATAAACCAAGTCACCCGCGTAAATTGCTCCATGTGCATGGCTTGTGAATGCCAGATAGGACAGAACGTGACAAAGAAACATTTCCATTACAACACATGAAGCAGCCTCATCCCCCTCTCCAAACACTCCTGACAAACTTGTGACTGATGAGCCTCAATTCTTCTGGCCCATTTCTGTTTATCACTGCTTTAACTGTGCCTCTATTTGAGGAATGAACACAAAACCTACATTCCCTTTAACCTGACATTGAGTGTTAAGCTTGTTTTTAACTGTTATTCTAATCTTGATAGACTAGCACATTGAGAAACATGGAAACTGCTCATCTTTATTTTGAGGTCTATCCCCAACTTCATAAAGACAGTTGCAAGCTGGTTTTGTCCCCTTCCTACCTGGCAGCTAGTCCATCTCCGATGAAAACGTCAAAAGAGTGACTGAAACCTAATTCTCCTTGTTCTCTGCTAAGTGCTTCTCCAGCAATTCAAGTGCTTGCAAAAGAGATATGATTACAAGCAAGGAGTGTTACAGGGAGTGAAAAGTGATGCGTTCAGGGTTTTGCTTTGTATCCTTAACAGATCATCAAAACCAAGTAATTGCTAAGGAGAGAAGTCTCCATGCGATGCCACCTTACTGCTTCAGTGAGAGCTGCTTGTGTTTTGCCGCATTAAAGCAGTCGAATGTATTTGGTTTTTAATGCTCCAGAACTCAGATCTCCTGGAACTGCAACTAGCCACCCTGCAGACTCAGTCTCCTGGTCACTGATGGTGCCTCAGTGTAGATTTGACATCCTGTTGCAACATCATTGGAGAGGACAGCGCCATAGAAGCCTCAGTTTAAGGAGCGCAGCAAGGAGTTCAGCTGCACCATGCCAGGGTAGAATTAAGCCACGTACCCTGCACTGGCAAGCTGATCCCCCATTGCCTACCAAGCCAAAGAAGGGGTTTACTTCAAGGCCACTGTTGTGCCTGCCTCTTCTTTCCTGCACCCATGCATAAGCCATGAGTAATTTCGCAGTAAGCAACACAGTTTCACTAATGTGAAAGCAGCTTGAACCAGCATCAGTGTTTTCCTGCATTCTCTTACTGCCTCTCTAGCTCATAAAACACACTGCTCAAAAATATGATGTGGTTTGATTGCATGGTTTGGGTGGGGGTTTTTTTGGTTTTTTTTGTTTGTTTTTTTTTTTTTTTTTTCCCCACACTGTCAGGCCTATCTAATGGCCACACAGGGATTTTTGGTTTATATTCTGCCCGAGTTTGCTCCTTTAAGTACATTACAGCTCTTAGAATATCTTCTTGCTGATTGCTTCTGCACATGTGAAAACATCTACACATTTTCCTTTCCTGCTTGTCTGCCTGTTGATGGATCTGTCTGTCCTGCACTATAGAAAAAGCCTTTTGTGGTTTCCTTGACAAAAAAAAAAAAAAAAAAGAGCTGAATTTAACCAGCCACCTATGTTGAGTCAAATACCATCCTGCACCACCGCAAACTGTAGACACAGGTTTCCCTAAGATGGCGTCCATGCTTGCTACATAAGCCTTCACAATAACTAGTATTAAGGATAATTTTTCAATCTGTTCTCCTCAAATAGGTAAATGCACAACCAAAGCAGCAAACTGTTGCTCAAAGGAACATCAGCATAGCCAGGGAATGGGGTTATTGCCACCAAAAAACGGGCTAAAGCATGTATTTTACATGAACTATGGTCCAAGACCCTGCATGCTACACGTTTCCTGGCAAGTCGATCCCACTTACCCTATAATTCTTCGCTGAACATATCACTGGGTCCTTCCTGGCAAAGTCCTACAGCCAGCTTGCACTTAATCCTCATTCATCAATGCATATAACAGACACCTGTTGAAGGTCTCAGGCAAAGGTTACCTGGTCATCCATGCACACTATACAGTGGCTGTGGATAAATTTGGTGAGGATGGCACAAACCTACAGCTATTTAACACAATAGCAGATTTAAATGAGAAACTGTGCATCTGAGGAAGAGGAATATCCCTGTAGTTTTAACCTCTCTTCAATTTTCACTTCGCAAACTGCTTTTACTCTTTTATGGTAAACCCCCAGACACGTAACAATGAGGACAGAAAGAAGCAGGACCTGCACATCACTCCCAGGTCAACTTATGGCAAGTCCCCTGAACACCAACAAGTGATGACCACCTATATCAGTGACAGTTGGCCCCAAATTCCCTACCACCCTACAAGACATTTCCAAGGTTCCTTGCAAACCCTGGAAGTAACAGCAGTGACTATGTTATCTGCATTTCTCAAGGTGCAGAACAAGTTTGATGCAACCTTTATCACTGATCTCAGCTCTGAAAAGTGCTTGTACACAGCTATTTCCTCATTCCAGCAACTAGAGGCTTTGCTGCTTTGGCAAAGGAAGGTATCTCCACAGGCATGAATTTAAATATAAATGGAAAGCACAAGCAATTCCACATCATGGAAAAACTCAGTGTGCTCAAACAGATGGATTTTACAGCTTGAATTATTGCATTTCATTGTCTTGTGCTGGCAAAGTCCAAGCTTCATTATGATACAAAAACAACCGTGGGTTGCTGACAGGCTGTTATTTTGCAAGAGAAAAGCAAGTGGGCAACCACAATGTGGGGCATTCTGTTCAACCCAGTGGACAATGCTCTAATGCCAGCCTGGGGCCCAGACTAGTCAAAATGTTGCATTTTGCCCATGAGAGATGCTTTCACAATGAAAAACTTAACATTTCCCGCAGGAAAAAATGAAAAGCAACCAATCAAAATTCTGATGAGAAAGCATTATGCCACTTTTGTTTCAGCTTCAGGTAGTAGCTGTCACATTTTAGCGCTGTACTCCCTTTTCAATTCTTCCCTGCATGGTTTTGGAGGACCTGTAACCCATCTTTTGTATTTTACTCCCTCTCCCCTCATTAAAGTGGAAAAACAAGTTCCAAAACATTTCAAAATATGCCTCCAATCTTGTTTATTCACCCTTTGTTCTTCAGGGCAGAGAGTGCTTCATCTTTTTGCTCCTGTCACCTACCTGCCCTGCACAGGAGAACCAAGGTCGGTCAGCCTGGAAGCAATGCAGGAACCATTTTCTGTGCTGGACTAGCTGCCTTAGGAGACTGTCAGACTTCCAAGAAACAGAGAAACACTTGTCAAGGGTGACCTGGGGAAAAGCTGTCTAGACCAGCAGGATGGACTCAAAGCTCTCACAATATCAAACAGACCCATTTTTATGGTACTTTCAGGCAAAAATTAACAAGAAGCCCCCCAAAACAGAGAAGGGCTGAGAGGGATGCAAAAGCAACTGGCTTGTAATATTCATTACATGCTATGAGAGGCCTACGTCCTGACCCTTGCTGGTGTTCCACATCATGGAACACCAAAGTTTTGACAGCCAGGGTAGAGACAGCCTGCAAGCAGCCTTTCCTGCCCTCTCTGGTCCCGCTCTGTTCTCCCTCTCTCCCACCTGCTCCCAGATGGGTAGGGGCAATCTCCAGTGTACGACCAAGTGCCAGTACCTGGGAGCTGCTGTTTGCCCCTTCCTCCCTCCCTACAATACCACCAGCCTGTCTGGCAGCGAGCAGGCTTCCTCCCGCAGACACGCTCCCAATCCATGAACTAACCAACTTAAATATTGCTGTTCTGTGGCTGAGCAGTAGAGCCCTTCTTTGGGACAGTGCCAGCACTTCACGTACTGCTTTTATTTATAGCTTCTGTGACAATTTGTCTTCCTAAAACTGCCACTGTATTATATCTATTATTTAATGTTTTGTCTCAATGATACTCTGTAATTTATACCAAGCCTTAATAACACATTAAAGCCTTGTGCTGTTCTTTTCTTTGCCATTGTGCTTTTCAAGAGCATAAGTAGCAAATTTAGCCACAGATTCAGAGCATCCCTGGTATATCTAGCCTGGAGTATCCGCCCTCCTGACAGTTAAAAGCACTGCTGCTCTGCAGTGGAAGAATTCCTGCTCTGTCATGGCTAGAGGAACAGAAGTAGATTAATTTTTCACCCTTACAAATGAAGTTAAAGGGCACAGGTCATAGGCAGGCCCTCCGGGGCAGGGGGTGGTGGGGGGTGGACATGGACATGGGGACAGGACAGGACAGACACACACATTACAGTCTCAGTAGCAACAGAATTTTTTACTGTCCTTAAGTGTCAAGTCTTTCTGCTTTTTCAGCATTGGATATACTGACTTTAAGATTTAGACACAAGCAGAGCCCTGAGGCATTTAAAACATGAAATTGTTATTATTTTTCCAAACCAAGAAGAAACAAAGTAGTGAGAAATGGCAGCTTTTTCATTGAATGAAGCCTCTTGGAAACATTTGTTCCCATTAAAGTGAAATAAAAAATGCTGATATTCCTCTAAAACCTGAGGGCTTGAAAGCTTTCCAAACATGGATCAAGAAGATTACATATTTCCCTTATCAAAGTCCTTTGATAAGCACATTCTTTGGTAAGGGATCTCTTCACAGTCCTTGCTAATTCAGTCATCACATAACTTCCAGCCTTATCTGGAACCCAGCTGAATTTCTTGATCCCCAAAAATCCCCATAGTGTCAGTGTCTCAGAACGTCTGATGGCTAGAAACAGCCTTCGAGTTTACAGACTGAGTTTATTCCTGGCCCACTTATCGCCATTTGAGACAGTATTTGTTAGACACTCCACAGAAGAAATCACAGGTACCTCTGTATTACTGGAGCTTCATTTGCTGCTACAAACGCAACCCTTTATTTTCCCGATACATCCCCAATGGATATTATTTTTTTGGAAACTGTTTAGTATTTCTTTCCCCATGTCTTAGGCTCCATTCTCCTATGGGAAAAAGCACATTGCTGCGATCCCAATCCTCAACTCAGAGTTTATTAACCCCAAGCACAAATAAAGCCCAACATAAGCATGCAAAGGCAGATGAGAGGGTTTAAATATGTTCAGCACAGCTCTGCCATAGCAGGAATAGCAATTGTTCCCACACTCCACTAGCAAACATCTGGAACCCAAAGAGATTCCCATGTGCCAGTTTTCCTTGCAACATAACGCATACAAGATCAAATCCATTTCCCACAGTCCCAATCAGTAAGTTGCTTCTGAACATCACATTATCCAGTGCTCTATCCTTCCCACCCTCAACCATTTTTCTCTACAGGAGGTCATTATTTCTTCTCCAACTCTGACACCACAGCACCATCCACGGATGCCCTCCTCCAAGAGTGAGGAGGGGACAGCAGGACTGCTCTAGCCAGGTGCCAAGGCAAAGATGCCAGGACCAAAGGAAATTTATCTACTCCTTCCTCTGAAGTCAGTTCTAAGGAGAGTTATCCGTTTATCTGAAACAAATTACACCCATTCACATGTGGTTAAGTCCACATGGAAAAAGGTAACAGTGAGCCACAAGATGCAAACTCCTTTCCTTCATGATAGCCTAGCCTGACTCTGAGACATTGGGTTGCCCAGCTACAACCTTGCTTAGCTAATTGTGGCTACACTGAGGCCAGTTGAAAAAACACTGGAAGAGGGCAATTTCCCTACTGAGTGACTTTAACTTCACAGCTCGGAAAATGTTTGTTTACAAACCAATAACAGACCTCCTAGGCCCAATCTAGTGGGTAGCAAACCCCCATAGTACAGCAACAGCACTACTACAGCTATCTGCTCAAGACTGGAGGAGGCCATGGCAATATACCACGAGACTGAGACAAGAGCATAAGAGGCCCTCTCCTAGCAGCTGGGACACACTTCATTAGGGAGAACTCTTAAGGATCTCAACTTACTATAACACAAAACACCAAGATGCATCCCAGACACCCTAAACACACCTGCCCAACCACCACACGAGTACATACACAACACATGACATAGGAAGACCTTTGCAATCTGACTACCCACAGTTTGCAATGCTTTAGATACACAGTACTTCACGTTTAACCCCCATACTCTCACATTTCAGAGCATAGCTGTGCACCAACCAACACACTTGAACAGCACAGACACCAAAGACATTACTTCACGTATAACACAAACATAAAACAAGCACTTCAGCCCTACCCTGTGCAGATCTTCTCTCAATGCAGTGAAGACATCAAGGCCCAAACATACAGCTTGCTTACAAACAGAATGAAGCAGTGTGACAAATGCTCTTGGGAGTGGTTCCTTATAAAGGTCTCAGGAAGGCTAAAGCCAATTATCTATACCTCTCCCACCTGCACCTCCCACCAGCCTTCAGTTCTTTTCTGAAGTGGTTAAAGTGCTTGACATAATTAGCTCTTAATTGTTAGCAGCTGTACCCATTATCAGCTTAATTCCTAATTAATTGTTACAATTAATGTTGCCTTGCCTACACTGTCTTAAGAAGTGTTTGTTAGGGAGGGAAATGTTACATGTTAATTAACTTGCTACCAAACTTTAGCATTTAATTAAATATTCTAAATCTGTTGCTATTTCCCCCTGTAAGCAATTAATGAGCCACTGGTCAATTAAATGTGTGTTAACCTGCATCCTAGTCTGCTGGCATGACGAGGCAGAGACCTTTATTATATCAGAAGTAAATTTGAAGTTGCTTCTTATCCTCAAAAAGATGCAGGCAACAAAAGTGCTACGAGCACATTTTTGACTAGTGGTAGCTGACCATCCTTTCCCTTAATCCAGCGTTGCCTGTAGCATACAGACACAAACTCATTGCATTTGTAGTAATTAAGCAAGCAAGTCAGTAATGGGAAGGGACTCTCGGGTGTCCCAGTCTGTTTTAAGAGCCAGCACAGCTGCTGTGTCATTGCTGATGGCACTTGGTTCTGGAAAAGGGGGCAGGATCAAACAGCTGAAGCTTAGCAGGGATTTGCAGTGTGCTACCGCGTTACAAAGGCCCTGCTGGGCTTCAGGTTGATGACAGAGCCTACTCCCACACCAGCTACGTGGAAAAGCTACAGGCTTGTTAGTAAGCCTCGGGGTGCTTCTACAGGCTTGGCTGAAAACAGACCTGGGAATTTGCACTGTCAAATAAAATATGTGAGGGAGGTACACATCTCCCTTTCTCTGACTCTCCCCACTCTTTTCTTCAGGTCTTCAGTGGCTATCCAAGTGGAAACACCACCAAAGCATGGGGCTATAAACAGGCTGGGGCTTATGCAGCTCTGCTGCTGAGGACTCCCATTGTGCTATTAGAAATACCACTCGCTACAGCCATGAGGCTGGCGTATAGGCCAGCACTGCGCCAGGCAAACCCAGAGTTAGAGCAACAAGAGAGAGAAGATGGATCAGGTGGCCTCTGGGTTTTGGCTTTTTGTTTTATTAACATTCTCATGCTCCAATTTCCTCCTGGAATTCTGATGAAACAAATATACCATTGTTTGCTCTAAGCTTTTGTGGGAAAGTAAAATGCATTTCTCAGTCAGGTTATCCAGCTCCCTACAGAGCTGCCTGCACAGCTCAGAGCAGGATAAGGAATGAGCTTTCACTGCAGCAGCCAAGAATTAACACATTGTCTCACAGAATCACCTAACTACACCCACTGTAATGCAGGCATGTCCACAAAAATTTGCCTGAGCACATGTAAAGTTTTGGGAACATTGCACCATGCAACACACACAGCCCTTCCTGCTCTGGCATTCATGCCAGCGTCACATGCCCGACTTGGTCATTCACTTGCCTTCTCTCCACTGACTCCTGCTGCTTGCTGCTGTCACAACCAGTTCATCCCTGAAAGGATACCTCTATACCACACAGGTGACTTGACTTTATTTCTCTGAATGTTACTGTCTTAACCAAGAGGTTGATTCTCTGCTGCCTTACTATCCTCCCACCAGCTCAGCCCACAGAAGCGACTAGCTGCTGCTGCTGTCTTTTGCACCGTCCCCGGCAGCCAAAGCACTCCGTTTCTCCCATCTACCCTTGGCTGTCAGTTCCCAAAAGATCATTTGCTGCCACAGCACGGAACAACTCAATTACCAGACCAGGTCACCAGCTATGTGTGGGATCTTAAGCAAGCTTAAGAAATCTGTTCTCTGAGCTTGTTTTAAACTGCAAAAGTAATTTAGCAGGTGCTGTGCTTGGCAGAATCACATGGAACCACAAGATTCAACCCTCAAATGTGTCTGTTTTCTCAGGCACAACAGCAACTCTCACCTGCTTGTTGTGCTAGAGAAAGCCCTTATTTTCACGGGTGCAGCCTCCACGTGTGCACACAGGCAAGTGTACGACTGCTCTCACGTTCAGACATGCCTTTTTATGCCGGCATGTGCACCCTTGTTTTCAAACTAACATGATTTCATCTCTCTTCAAGTCTGTCCCTACACCAGGGCTGCTCTTTCTGAGCAGGGGGCTTCACTTCCAATGCAGGAAGACATTGGTGATGAATATTAATTGCTTTAACATCTTGTTGTGCTAAGGCCAAGCACATTTCCGTGCTTTGGCTTGTTGCTAGGGAACTGAGAATGGCAAGTCATGGATTTCATTTGCTTCAGGGCCCACTTCGGTTGCAAAACAGCATTAAACCACAGAGCAGGATTCACCTGTTAATTATTTAGAGTCTAATAAAAGAAAGGGAGGAAAAAAAAATCAGTGTTTTCTCTTTCTCCTCCCAATTTGGTTTTCAGACTACATAGGGTCATTAAGCCCCAGGGCCAGACAGCTTTTTGGTCACACATGATACCTTCCCCTGGAGCAGGACAAGAAGGCCCCTGCCTGTTTAACGGAGCTCCGCTGAACTGCACCTTGCAGAACACCACAGCAAATGACTATATTTAAATTTAATTGTCCGGAAATTGTAAGCATAATATTCTCTCATTTCACTTCTAATTTTAGATGTAAACAAGCTGGCAAGTCAAGCTCGTCCCGTCGCCTCCACCTGCAAGCAGCACTGCTGGCAGAGCTGCTTCCCTGAGCAGGGACTGTGCCTGCTGCTGCATGCCTCCTCCTGCCACCGACCTTGCAACACAGCCACGTTGGAGGTCAGCTGGAGATCAGTTTGAAGGGATCCTGCAGGGTCTGTGTTTGCTGCTTTTCCTCTGCCACTGCAAATGGCATTTGGGCTACCCTAGCCCTACAGCTTTAGGACTGCTGTTCTTGCAGTGAGAATGTCCCACGCGGGAATCTGTGCATGCTCACAGTGAGTGCAATGCTATGAGGGATTGTCAGGTTTAGTCTCTATCAGAAAATTGGTCTGCACGTGGGGAGCAACTGAAGAGGAATCGAAGTACCGGTATCAATAGGTGTGCATGTGTGCTCCGCTGTCTGCAAGGATGCCAGGGAAGCAGAGCTTTGCAAAGGACTGCTATGTGTGCAGCATGGAGATGTTCACTCTCAGCCCAGCTGTCCCTTTCTCCACCATCTTTGCACCCAGGCAAGATGTTTGGCAGATCATTGGCAATTGCACACTGTCAGCTGGGCACACACTAGTAACTAACTAACTGCCCCCAAGGAGTGCACAAAGAAGGAGCTGCCCCAGATGGCTGCCTTGCCTGGGGACCACCAGCAAGAAGTGGCAGGCAAGCAATCAAAAGAAACCTCAGAGACAGAAAGGAATGACCCATTTGTGAGCAAGAACCCAGGCAGTGTTATTACGCACAGGGTGTGCTCCAAGGAACCATCCTGATGTGTTTGTAAAATCTCCCAAACATAAAAGCTCCCCCAGCATCACACCATCTTGAAAAGTCTCCCTCCTGCCTTCCATTTGTCCTGCAGCATTCACAGGTTTTATGTATTTGCTTCTTACTGGAGCTGAGCAAGTGATGAAGTTAATTTATTCATCAGATTGTTTCTTTTAAAATCTGCTGTGGAATCCATCTCATTAACTGTTCCCCAAATGCCATCCCATCAGAATCCATACCTTTTCAGGACATCAGAGCGATCCATCTGCCCCATGGCCACCCTCCTTCCTCTGAGTACAAAACTCCCATCTGTTTTACTTGACTGCAAATCTACAGCAACACCCATTGCTACAACATCCTTGAAAAGCAAGACATCCACGGTTTATCATCCTTGCAGTTGATCCTCACCCATTTGAGGGGCTTTCTTTGGCTAAGGCTAGGCAGGGTCCCCCTCTGAAACACACCTCACCCTCCGTCAGGTTCATAGCTTGCAAATGTGACTTCTCATTTTATCAGAGTGTATTCCTACTTACGTAGTCTCATGCTCCTTTTTCCTCACATTGAGACTGAAAACCTCCAACCACCTCCTTAGCCAGGCTTCTCAGCAGATTGTTTTTTCCAGGGGTTGGTTAGTTACCAGGAGACAATCAGAGATAATGGCTCAAGATTGCTGTGTCACAGCCCCTCTTGGAAATGGGTGCTCCCCTCCTTCACACAGGTTGCTATGGGGTGTGAAGGTGACTCTCAAAACAAAAATTGCAATAAAATGCAAAGCTCCCCAAAATGGACTGCGTGTTCACAGTTCAACACGGATTCTCACCTTCTCTACCGAAGGCAAAAAGGGTTGCAGCATAAAAGAGATACAAGTTGCTTTAGCCACGTAAGAAGCACAGTTTGAATTAGAGTGATTATTACTGAGAGGAAATGATAATGCATGGGAATGGGAGTCAAGGGAAGTGAATTCTGTTTCCTATCTCCCACCAAGGGGTTAGTGTATGAGGCCATTTATCTCAACCTCTCTGCCTATGTACCGATTAAATGGCTCCACTTCTGCAAAACATGATGATCTCCACAGCTGGAAAGGTCTATGCAAATGCTAATTACTAATATGTTTTTTGTTCTACTGGGTGTTGCTTTTATAGCTAGGAAGCTGTTTTAAATGTGCTTTCCAAGGTTCCACAGGTGAGGGAAAATTATGATCGACCACAATAATGCATGTAGTGCCCTGTGAGCTGTTGCACCAATATGGCTCTGGTCTGCCCCTAGCCCTGGTCTGACAAATCACAGCACGTGATGGTCATCTTTACATAAGTAGCAGCTGCTTGAGATGCAGTTATGTACTCAGGAATAAGGGCTGCTGGCCTCTATGGGAGAAGAGCAAGGAGAAACAATAGACCTGATCTTTGCTGTATAGGCATCTATGGTACCAATATCTGATTGTCACAACAAAGAAAGCCCAGACAGGTAAAGCAGAAGAGCATTTGAAACCCACAAAGGCACTTACATAAAGTCTTTAAAGGATACTAAAGGGTAAACTGTCTGCTTCCACAGTGTGCCATAAATATCAGCCAGATATCAGCAAGGCAGAGCAGAGGAATCTAGGATTACTCTATATATTTCCTGTGGCTTCACCGCCGGGAGTACTTCCTCCCCTGCCTTTCCCTTTGCATGCCAGTCATCAATCGCTGTCTCGGTTGGAGCAGGGGGTGAGAGCGCTTGCCTTCAGGAAAGCCTGCTGCAACTAGCTGTGCAATAGAAGGAGTGCAAAGGGCTGCCCTTGGGAACAGATGGCTACAAGAACTAGAAGCACTTTAACACCCAGTTTCATGTCTCTGGAGCCTCAAAACAGAAGATCCATCCCCATCCTAATAAAGGGGGCACTGCATGTTGCATCATGCATTCAGGTGCTTCTAGGTAACAGAGGCACGGGGAGGTTGGGCCTCATTTAAGCTTGCATCTTGGTCTACTTCTTAGCCCTGGAAAATTCAGGTTACACCTGGGTCCTACTCTAGGCTACACCACACCAAATCCATCCCCAGGCCCCAGCAGCACCCCAGCATTGTCTGCTGATGCCATGGTCCACACCACAGGCTTTAAAGCAGGGCAAAGGGACAGCTGTGGGGTTCTTTCTTTCCCTCCCTCATCATGCCGGAAGGGCATAGGAATGAGAGCAGGAATTCTTGCTAACAGCTGGTCGAACGCTGTGTAAACAGGTGCACCTGGTTAAGCACCACTTCCATGGATCCCACACACAGCCAGTGTCACAAATAACAGCATTTTGTCAGTAAGGCGGCCGGCTGCTGCCAGCAGGAGACTCAGAAATGCCAATTGTGATTACAGCTTTTATTTTGAAACACAGTCCAGACCTCATTCCCAATGAGATGCATTGTGCTACTAACCGTGTGAGCCTTGCCTGAGCCCAGTGCAAACGCACTTGACTTTGAGAAACACAGGGTAGCTTATACCTTCATCTGCAAGTGATCGCTTGCATCCACCATCACAGTACAGAGTGTACACATGCTATGCTACAGACTCTGAATTAAGATCGGGAAGGGGTCAGAAATCTCACTAATAATCAAACAGCACACAAAGAAATAGGCTATTTCCAAAGTATTGATTGTCTCTCTTCTGCTTCTATTAGTTCAGACAAGGAATGAGTCTCAGCAGAAAATCACAGCCCTAGCAGCAGTGCCAGCTGGCTGAAGAAAATGAAGTGCCAGCTCACTCCCAGCAATAAGTACACTTTGAGTTTCTGTATGCACTGGAGAGATGCATCTGTTCACCTGTATCTTTTGCTTTTAACTTCTGCAGCACAAGTGGGCCTGATGTGAATGGCTCACATGGGCTCTGCACACCATTGCTCTGTGCTGGAAGAAGCAGACAGAGAGCAGCGGAGTTTGCTGGGGACAGCTGTATGAATATGCATGTTTAATACATAATGTGATCTTGAGTTCTAGCCACAGCCCAAGGACTCCACTTTGAAATGATCTTGCATTCTAGGCATAGAAAAGGAGATACAACCTTTTTTTCTCCCAACAGCTGTTAAACTATAGCTAGAAATCTGCCATTTTGCAAAAAAACAAAAAAAGGAGACCGGCCCTTTTACCTCTATGTCGGTGTGTTGGCCAAGCCGCCCATGGATGTATTACCAGAAATTGTGAGCCATGCAGCGCTCTCAGCAGTATCCAGAGCTCACTTGTCTGGTTTGATGAAGGTTCAGAGGCTTGCACACTTCACTGTCGTGATAGATGCAAATATAAACAGTCTTTTAATACGTATATAATGTGTCATTAGTCATTGTCATTCTGTGCCATTCAAAGCAATATTTATCCTATTGACATAAGTTATTTTGCACCTACTTGCTGAGAATTGGTTTTACAGGGATCCTTGTGCTTTGGCAATGAGTAGATTGATTATAGTTATTACTTTAATAGTTAGAAAAATGAATTTTATAACAAATAGTGTGTTGGTGCTACATGCTGACTTGCCATGTGCTTTCACTCAAGCCGTTAGACAGAACTGTGCATTTAGTGGTGGAACCATTTAGCTCCAAAAGCCATGTTAAGGAACGCACTGTGTTCTCTAAATTGCTAGAGTTTACCTGTTGCCTCCATTCACCACACGTTGTCAGAAACCCTGCAGTGGAGAAAGAGAACAGGGCAGGAAAGAGATGCTAGTCCATTTGCTCAGATAATATCAGAAGATGGCTAGAGAATCTCCTGTCTCTGTGCTCAGCATCATGAAAGCAAAGCCGCTTGCGTGTCAGGCAGCTTGCATTTATTGCTTTGAAATAGCTTGCTTACCACGAGCGCTGCACACAACAGCACATTTTCAGGAAGCCCAGGTCTCAACTACCCTTCTACCTTTAGTTTGAATACAACATTTCATTTAACCTCTACATCCGGTGGACTTCATCCCATGCCCATGAAGTGAGAGAAGACATAGCACAATTAATGGTGAAGAGCCTGATGGCCTCAAAGTCTGATTCTCTGTTCTGCCATAGCCCCACCTCAGTGAAGACAAATCTTTTATAGACTGATTCTAATACCTGATTCTTCCATTCATGACCAGCAAAGGAAAAACTGACAGAAAACTGGGTCAAATAAAATATGTTCAATCTGGAAACAAATGTTTCATTTTTCAGGGCTTTTTTTTTTTTTTAATACAACTGAAATTGACTTTAAAATGAAACATCACTTCAAAATGTAAAAAGCAGTGATTTATATTTTAAAAAGATGAAACAAAGTACTTTTATTTTTATGCTGCATTATGAAATAAATAGATGAAATTTACATACATTTCCAAAACACTTCAATAAATCCAAACAGCTGTCTTCAGCCAAGAAAAAATTTGATCAAAATTTTCCACCAGCTCATGTTTTATCTCTTTGTGCCGCAATTCTATGTTTGTAAAATATGGATATTTTTTCTTCTCGCTATATTGTCTACATGGGTTTTAAAAGTTTTCAGGGCTGGGACTGTCTCTGCATTTTGCCCATGAAGGAGGGAGATGTCTGTCCCAGAGCTCAGGACTGCTAAGCATAGTTGTAATATGTTAATACAATAACAAATAACATTGGTTTGGCAGTGATTTCAAGGGCACCTAACTTATAATATAGGTGTATAGATGGGTAAGGCTGATGTATTCTGCTTTTTTTTTTTCTGATTTAGTGGGGAATTCTCTAAAATTCCATCATTACAACTCATGAGTGAACTCCTGCCACCCTGTCTGCAGTGGGATTTCTGTGTTGGCATGCTATTAACAGAAACGGTCTTCCAAGCTTTTTAATTGACTCCTGGTGCTCCTTTCTTACAGTCATTGTTCTCCAGACCTGCCTGCAATATTGGTCTGAAAAATAACGGAATTGCATATGGCTTTGATTAGGGAACAAAATACCTGCCCATCTGGGGCTCTGTGTATTCCTCACACCTGAAAATACTCGGTAAATGGCAGTAAGCAAATGCAAAGGATATAGAAGCTAAGAGGAAGCCTCTGTAATTGAGGAGCAGTATAATGGGAAGAGGCTGAATAATAACATCCATTAATAACGAGACGGTAATTAGAGGTCAGTTGGAGAAAGGCTCAGTGTGTTCCACTGACTGGCTTCAAGGCACGCAGAAAAACAATCCTCGAGGTTTACCACAGAGTAATATGAGCTGTGAATACCTTGTTTATCCAAAACACCACGCTGCTACACCATTAATTACCAACAGCACTGCTGGCAGACCGTAGGTTTCAAAAAGCGGCATTGGCTAATGCTCCACTGGGATATTGGGTCTGGCAACGGGGCTGATCTAACGGGATCTGTGTATCAGCAAGGGGGGGGGGGGGGGGGGGGGGGGGGTGTCTCTGTGGCACTGCTGATTTGCCAGAGGTTATGTAAAAGGGAGACTTGCTGAGCCCTTTCAGAGCAGGACCTGGTCTATTTTCTGTACACGGTTGGAGCGATGGAGCTGCATCCCCATGCCCACAGTGATGTTGGGCGCATGCTGAGACACCCAAGAGACGGCGCTTGCCCCGTCATCCAGAACAACAGCCAGAGTGTAATTTGGGTTTGGAATGGGTGCAGCCCCATCCTCTTTGGAGTGATGCATGGGTAGGACTTACCTCTTGAGTTATTAATTGTGCACTTATGAAGCTACCCTGCTTGCTGTTCTGCCACCAGCTCAGCTTTGCAGGCCTCTGATGGCTCATCCGCAAACTATGTTACTCATTCTTGCGTTCTGTGCCTCGTCACCACAGTCTGCACAAACACTTTGGGGAGGGGTCATCTCGGGATAGATGTGCACACAGCAGCTCAAACAAGAAGGACCGCTCTTTGTCCATTCTGTGATACTACCAAAAAGAAGAAATCTTTCATCCTAAATAATTATCTCCGTGGCTATTTGGCTAGAAATAATAGAAAAGTGCTATTCATGTGCAGAGTTGGCAGTACAAATGCTGAGGTCACTAATATCCTGAAGAAGAAATTAAAGCTTTCTAACAGCAACCCAATGCTCAGCTAAACCTCTTAAGAGGAAATAGCTAACACAAGTCTCCATCCTTATCCAGAGGCCTGAGAAGAATACACGTTAGTATTCTTTTCTCCAAATCAATAACACTTCAATAAGGGGATTATTAGAAACACAATATCATATTTTCCAGAAAGCTCATTATAAAACACAAACAGCTTGGTAACGTATTTAAAATGTTCATTACCAAGAGTTGCCTTGGGATTGTAATAGATTTTTCATTTTTTTCCCTAGAACAGAATCAGATGAGGATGATTAATTGTTTTTCCCACAATAGCCAGGCAGCAGGGCAAGAGAATCGCCGTGGCTTTGCTAGTGCCTATGCTTAGACTGGGGCTTGTGGGAAGATAAATCCTTTTTCTCCTTTATACCATACGCTCCAGTCAACTGCTTGGAAATACAAGCCCATCGGCAAGCTTTCTTCTCTACCTGCCCTTCAGGACCAGAATGCTTCAGCAGCGTCGCTGACAAGAGGTTATTTTTATTACTGAGCCACCGCTGGGGTCACTGATATCTTTGAGGCCCAAGCTCTGTGTGCCACCCAAGGCAACTCCTATGCTAGCGCAGAACTGTGACTTGTCTGGAGTGAAAGATCACCATAAAGCAATTTAATGCCATTTAGGAATAAGAGCTGGAAACTCTGAAAAGTCAACTGCAAGCCTAGTTACTCATCTTATGTGAAAGTGACTTCAAAACCACAATGCTGGGCAACAGGTAAGGTCCTAAGACTACAGGTTATTTCCCCACATTACAGAAATCACTGCTCTTACGGACAAAGGGCAGTGTTAAAGAGTGCTCTACCCAAGGGAGTGGCCCCCTGCCAGATTCCTTGCAGAGAAATAATGGATTAGTAAGAAACAAAGTAAGAAAGTCCAGCACTGTCTTTTACATCAGTACTAGAGGAGGAGAATATCCAGGATGAATTTTGGATGAACCATCCCCTTCTTGCACTGTCACCCCTCCTTAGGGAACCTCTTGTTTTACGCATACATAGATAGATAGGAAACATACCATGCTAAAGATTTCAGCCAGCTATCCACTAGAGAAGCACACTAATTTATTAATTTGGCCACGGCTCATAAAGAAAAATACTCCCCTGTTTCTGCCTGTTTCAGAAGACTGTAAGGATCTCTTTCCGTGTTACAAGAAACAAGTCAGAGCTGAGGTGGAACTTCACCCAACACAGAGTATGGACAAGTGTACCGGGGCATATAGAGGTTCTTATTGCCGTCTATGTTTTTGGGGGGTTGCAGATTGGGACACTGAAAATCAGCCAGTTAAATATTTGTGTACTGCACTCATACCAGTTCTACTGGAGTCTGCAGAAATAAAGTGTTTAACACCCTTCCTGAGGGCTCTGCTGCATTGCTCCCTTTTTCTCTCATCAATAATAGAAGAGCCGGTCAGCCATTCCTGCTGAGCTCAGAATGGGCAGATGATTTTTTTAGTGATAGCATTTTCAAGGTTGGTTTTTTTTTTTCAGAGCCATTACAAAACACACAACTAACACAGCCAAATCTCATTGCAAGGTGAACTCACCACCCTGAAATCAAATTCTCATAGAAATTAAATGGCTGACCCAAAATCTCCAGAACATTGGATGAGCCTGCATGATAAACAACTTTTAATGGCTCTGCTGGCACCACTGAGTCTGTTAAATGTCACTGCTTTTCTAAATACCTTTAGGGGGGGATGACTGCTTTATCTGTATACGGCATTTTCCCCTTCTTATTATCAGTGTCTGCCAAGTTGCCATCCTGGAAGCCATTGTGTAGGGACTGCAGATCACTTCACGCTCATTTTCCTCTCTGTTCACATCAGCTATTCCTCAATATCCAAGTAGAATTTTTGCTTGGGACAATTTTAAAGCAAGCTGCCTGTTGCACGGCAGGCTGAGCTGGCACAGACACCACATTCCTCCTCCGGAAGGACAAGGCACATCCTCATGGAGACACATCTGCTGATCCCAGCTGACAAGCCTGATTAACATCAACCCTAATCCAGATTTGGTTTACAGTAAAATACAAGTCACCAGCATCAACAACCTCTCCCTGCTTCCCTTTTGGGACTACTTCTTGCTTTCTTTTAAGTCAACAGAATATTTGCACTACCCTCATGCTTTTGTTACACCGGTCTGTATTTGAGGTGGTGAAAATAACTTGCGTTGTTAGTAAAAGCAATAAAAGTAATGCCAGAGTCGTCGCTTTGTTAAACCACGTGAGCAGCACCAAGCAGATAACCCAGCCCAGCGGTATATTCACTGTGACAGCAAACCCTGCATTGTTCTCTCTAAATGTCGCTGAAGTCTGTAGAAACAGGTCTAAATACAATTAGGGAGCATTGAAAGGGAAATGATTGGGGCATTTGCATCCAGGTATTAGCCTGAAGCACAGGCTGCTGTGCACAGAACTCAAGGGTTCGACCATTGACCAAAATAGCAGTAATACAGAGTTTCACTGGGTTTTGCTTTGTGGTTGACTGCTTTTCATAGTTAGAAACTGTGGCTCATTACATCAACTGTACTTTCCTGGATTCTTTCATGGGGTGCATGGATGGCAAGAAACGGCTTGCAGTACAAAAAGCAGTGTTGGAGTACATTATGTTTTAACTTTCACTCCCATTGGACAATGCTTGTATTTCCTATGAGTTTCTTTTGTTTAATCATCTAGACTACATTTCCAGGATTTAGATAATAACTGAGTGTCGGGAATGGGAAAAGAGGAGCAGTTAGAAATTCTTGCACATTTGAAAAGGCAACACTTACCCCTAGATTATGTCCTCCTAAGCAGTGGCCAGGTAGCTAATGCCGTGAATATCTCAGTTTTGCCTTCGATTACATCAGACTTTGCCAGGTGCAAAAGGATTTTAATTAGGGTGTAAAAGCAATGTATGAAAGGTAGGAAACTCTGACAGTGTAGATAACACAAGTGGCCAGTGGTGATTTATTCCTCTTGGTTCCACAATACAGTTTTAGCTTTGGCCTCACGCTGCCTTTCTCTGCAAGGAAAATATCACCCCTAAGATACAAGCAGTCACGCGTACTCCAAGATCCCAAGGAGATTTGGGAATGCACAGAAAGCTGGTATTGCCGGGGCCCAGAGGCTTCCCATTACCCTTCCTCCCTCTGGCAGCCCCCTGGCCACTCCTCGTGAACACCCAACATGCTGTGCAAGTCTCTCGCAGGAGCTGATCAGACACTTCGCCGGCGTTAATTCCGTCCCGGCACCTGCCTTCGCAGGGATGGGCCACGTGCGGTGTGGGCTCTTGCAGGCCCACGGCACACGCGCTGTTCTCTCTTATCAGCAGGTACCGCAGCTTAAATTCCCTCTCTGCAAAGCCTCTGTTGTCCCTTTGATGTTGCAAGTTTACATTGTGTTCTTGTCACAGATGATATAGTTTCTTCTGTTTCTTTCTCTGTCACTGTCTCCCCCTCTGGCTCTTTTTTTCTTTATGGTTTTCTTTCTGCTCTCTATTGTGTGGATACAATAGCCCCTCTCAGTTCTCCACAGACTACATTGTCCTGTAATTGCTCTCCTATCTCTAAGGAAGGGAAAATTCATTCTGATTTGATCACTTTATTTTTCTCTGTATAAATGATAAATGCTTCCATTAATCCGTCTGTTTTCAGTGGTGTATCTGGGTGAAGCATGAATAAAGCTTCTTACATAACAGCATGTCAAATTACAAATTTGCCTGTAACCCATTCTCTTGGGTACTGTCGCTGTTAACACACCTACTTCCTTTATCTACTTAAACTAATTCTGATGCTAAGCCTTTGAGATCTCTTCCAGAGCAGGTCCATCAGCTGGAAACAGGAGCAGAAAATGTAGAAGCAGCCGCTGAGCAGGCCATTCTCTCCTAGGTGAAAACCTCCTTTGAAGGCAGGGGGAAAATCTTCCTAATGCTTTCTGAGAATGTGAGTTTTCAGCACAGGTGAAGACAGTGCAACAGCAGGGGAACAGCCCTATTCCTCAATGCCACAGAAGTATCTGTCGGGTGTGGGTCTCTGGTCCCCCCCATAATGGGGTGGTCACAAAACTGAGCAGCAGCAGACAGCTCTGTTGTCTTGTCCTGCTGCTTCACTTTGCGGACAATCATTCAATGTTTTCCCAGCTACAATCCAGTCACAGTAAATTTCATAATAACAATATTTTTGCAGCAGAAATTGTATTACAATAGAACCGCTGTCATTAGAGCTGTTATTATCCCACGATCACTACCATCATAAAGCTGTGCTCATTACACGAGCAGTAAACTCAGTCTGGGGAGAGCTTAGCATAAGAAGCCAAGACTAAATCTGCCCCGTGGGGATTAGAATTTCAAGTTCGTTCTCTCCCACTTGCTTTTCTTCTTTTTGTTAACAAGTAGAAAGAAACCACTGTTGCTGCTTGTCACCTCTTAGCTGGTATCAAAACCTTGCAGAGCTTCATCAAGCTGTGCAGTCGAGTGGACAAATGCAAGAATATAAACTTGGCCATATCAGTACAGACCAACAGTCCATGTAGCTGAATACCTGCCTCTGTGGAAAGGGTCTCAGACTAGGGAAAATACAGAGTGAGACTTTGCTCGGGGCCCAGCATCTCACCTCCTTTACTTCCTGCCTTCCAGATGATATCTTTGTGTTGGATAGGTGAAGGGATTTTTGATGAGTCAGGAAATGACTAGACCTTGACGGGTTTTCTTTCCATTAATTTGTCTAGGCACTTTTCACACCCACATGAGCAGCCCTCAAGGAGGACAACAAGGATGGTTCAGATATCAGAAAAGCATGTGCCAAGGGGTGGTCTGGGATCCTGGGGAGGGATCCTGAACAACAGGCCCCTGCGAGCAATGCAGACCCACTGGGCCAGGCCTCCCCTCCGCTCTGTGCCTGCCTCCACCACTTCCCATATAAAGCTAAAAGGGCAGCACAATTTCAGCATCGCAGATAAAACACACTCAAGTTTTACAAGCAGAGAAAGTATTTTATTGGCTCAGACTCTTTTTTACTAACCTGGCATAAAAGCTATCAAACTGTATAAATAAACCTGGGGAATTATCTCCTCCCTCAGCCAGGACCCTCACTGGGCCCTGAATGGATTCATTTAAAATGGGTTATAAATTTCTGATAAAGGATATTTCAACTCCAAATTGCATATTTAATGATGCTTCCGCTGCAGCGCTCCTCCACCTCTACAGAGAAAGGCCAGATTCTCAGCGGGGCTAAATCATTTGGACTCTGGCCTGGGCCATGCCATGTTAACCACCTTGCACCTCCGCTGTCCCGCTCTGCATCCAGCAAAGTGCTGGGGAGCCTCAGCACTCTGCTAAAGCTGTACAGGGCTCGCTCACCATTCCTGCCCTGGAGGCAGAAAAGCACTGCAGTATCTGTTCCTTACCTGCCCCGCGCTGGGTCTGCCCGGTTGATTTGAAATGTGAGGTGCTTGGGACCAGAACTAACCCAGACTCACATTTGCAAATTGCTCAGGTGGGCTGAAATGCTGATGAACTGGGCTGTTCCCCAGGGAGCACAGCAGTGACAGCTGTGCAGCATGTGCATCTTGCACCGGAGCAATGTCTAGGCTGCCTCTGGCCTGAGACCTTAGGAGACAGAACGCATCAGATCGAGGCGTGGGCTGCTACCATGCTGGGCACAGTTTCAGTTCCCACCTGCACTTTCCCACTTCATTTAAATGCAAATTCAGAAATGAGAATGAAGGGAGAGGGAGAGACAGACAGAAAAAAAAAAAAAGTCCTTGCTGGTGCCTATGCCTAGCAAATGAGAACACAAGGGGACCAAATATATACACAGCACTTTGGCAAGGACAGAGCTAGGGAAGCTTTCAAAGCAAGATAAGTAGCTAGCACAACTGCTTGATGCGATCACGCCTCTCTCCAGCTCCTGATCCATCCCTTTCTTCCTTTATGCAAAAGCTCTATTAAATGCTATAGAGAAGCAAAACTGGAACGTGGTCAGAGGCAACATGCAGGGAACTAACAACGTTTGCCTGAATTCCCAGTTCAGCTAAAAGGAAGATGGTGGGAGAAGTCCCCACAGCTCCTTGCAGGCTGCCACTGGCCTCACCTGCCTGGAAGAGCAGCAGTTCTCCGAGGGCACATAACATCCTCTCTGCCTGCAAACCTTCTTTTGGGGTTGCATTCAGAAGAGTTTTCCATCAACACCTTCGTCTGCTATGGACGAGGTCCCTTCAGGGCTGGGCCAGGTACAGGCCCTTCCCATTTTGGTTTGCCAAGCAGCGCTTTTGTCTGCAGCGGGGAGAGTACGAGCAGGGAGGGGGGAGTTGGCCCCGGCACCGGAGTGGAGTTCAGCCACGGGCATTTGTTTCCTGCACGCATCAGCCGCTTCCTCTTCCCACCCCTCCCTCTCGGCCGCCTAACTCCTCTTCCCCAAACCACAAACCGCCACCTGCAGCCAGTTCGGGTGAGCTGCACTCTTCTTCAGGAGACTTGGCTTTAGTCCGGAGGGCTGGGTTGCTTTGTTGTGACCACACACGCTTACTAACATTCAGTCTGCTGCTCTCTGCTGCAACCCTGGGTGGGGGGATGTAAAAGACTGCTGAAGTCCTTTGCTTAAATCCCTACCGCTGTTCAGCAGGATGGTGATACTGATGCCTGATTTAAACCATTCCTTACTATACATTGTGTCTTGGCCGGGGTACCTGATCTGAAGCACAATCTAAGCAAGTCAGCTTCTTAGCATGACAGCCAGCAAGGGCACTTTCTTGAAAAACTGTCATTAGCCTCCAAGAACCATTCGCTGGCCATCTTCTGAAAGTGAGTTTTGCAGATTGCTGATGCATTAATAATTTCCATGGCAGCAGGGGCAATGACAGAAATGGATTGGACTTACTAATAACACAGTGAAGGCAAAATCTAGATTTGATCCATCCCTTCTCCTCTGTTTCCCCAGCATCCCTGTTTTGAGGGTCTACCTGGGGACCCTGACTATTTCTGTCCAGCTCAGATGGGAGTAACCCCGAAGTCTGACACGGCACTGGGAGAAAGTAAAATTGTTTTGACAATATTGCATTAGTGTTAGTTCAGACTGGCTGGTGCAGGTGCAGAAGCTTCTCACCCTTTGCTTCACAATACTTCTCTGACTAATGCAATACAACTGTTCTGCTGCTCAGCATCTTTTAGCTTAAAAATTCAAGCAGTGCTCCCATGCTAACCTGAGAAAAACTTCCACATTTCCTGCTGGACACAGCCTCGTTCCAGGGGAAATGTTTATGGCCAAGTTATTCAGGCTGCAACCAAAGATAATAAGAGAAAACTTGACAGCCCATTAAATACACAAGTAGTGCTAGGTAGGACTGAAACTCCAAAGTGCCTGCAGCAGTAAAAGTAGGAGGTAATCTCCAACCAGGGCCAAACCAGCAGGTTTTGCTATAAAAAGATTGAGGAAAAAGGCTGAATTTCCCTCCAATCACCTGTTTATTACTTTATGTAGCACTGTGGGTGGAGGTAACAGTTAATAGACATGTAAAATGACAGTCCCCACAATTAATAAGTAAGTAACATTGATAAGCTTTGACAGATGTCAGGACAGCAAAGTTTTCTAGATAGTAATTCCTTCTAACGTTAACTTCAGTGAGAATAAATGGATATTACACGTTTGGAATTGAGTTAGAGTCATTCCCTATGTCAGGCCTGACCCAAGGTACTTGGCACTGTGTGGTCCAGTGTGACGCAGGAATGGCCCAGGTACTGCAAGTCTTCCCCGCCCTGCTACAGATCCGCTCTTTATCCTTGGCCACCTCCATTTCTCACCCGTTTGAGCTGGTTTGTGAGATCTTCAGGGCACAGCTGCCTGCTGGGAACTCAACCCCTCAACCCCAAATCACCCTGCTCTGAGCTTAGGGCCTATAGATGGTACCACAGGGCAAACAGTACTTACGTGCGGGTGTTAAAATGATCTTTCTGTGGCCTTACAGAAGTCCTCAAGGGTCTGATTTGAAATCTAGTGCAGTCACTGGGAAGAAATGCTTTTACCCCGTGTCAGGTTACCCCCTTTGCCTTCCGCTACCCGCCAGACATTTACTTCTCCTGGAGTGACTGACAAACGATGGCAATATATAGTCACCCTTTAAGCACTTGGGCAGCTGCCAGGCCAGGAGAGATAGATATGGTCTTCTGATCACAGCAGGCATTTGCTTTCAGAGGGCAGAGCCCTCAACTTAAAGAATGGAAACCTGGTGCAAGAGAAATGATAGTCTCATACTTGTCTCCTGCAGGACTCTTTGCATGCATGCTTTCTTTTTATTTTTACTTCGTTTTCACCATGTGTCAGTTGTCCACGTTCCCCCAGGACCGTTCAATAACAAACAATGCTAAAAACATCCAGTTGTTTCAGCCCAGAAGGGAAACACTGGCACTCTCCAGAGAAATCCCATGTGCTTGGCCAGTGATTCTGGCCGGGAGCTTCTGGCCGTGGTTAAGGCACCTATCTGGCACAGATGCTTCAGTCTTGGCTCTGCTGCAGAGCTACTCTGTGAGCTTGGGGAAATCAAAAAAGGCAAGTGCCAAATTCCTATCTTGCTATCTATATTCCTCATTCGCTCCCACGGGAAGACAAGACCCTAAATACCTTCGCAGGCAAAAACACGTCTTCCTTTAGCCATTTTCTCCTTGCCCCTCCAAGTCAGTTGAGACTGTCAGCTTCTTGAGACAGATCCTCTGCCTAATGCAGGGCCACATTCAGCTCAGGCTATCGTCATACAGATAATGAATACAGTTTGTCATGTTTGATGCTTCTCCAAAGCATCTCCTGACCTGAGCCACTCCCTTGGGTTTCAATTGGATGAGTCTCTAGTCCCCTTGAGTCTTTATGGGAAGGTGTGAACCCACTGGGTTTAGAAGAGGGTTTACTTTCAGAGAACCAAAGAACCCCTGGAGCCTGAGCTTGCAGGGGCTCTTCACTTGCCCTCCTCAGCTTTCTGCATTGCTCGTCTGCCTCCATCAGATACAGAACCCATTTGCAAGGATACACACATGCCACAGAATAGGCTCTGCTATCTGTTTTGTTCTCCCCTCTTGGCCTCCCAAAACAGTTTAATGCAAAAGTGATTGACGGCCTCCTTTATCACTGCTCAAATTATTAGGAAAATAATTATAGTGGAGGCAGTACCTGAAGGTCTTGTGGATGCAGCCAAGATGCTCCATCCCCACACTGCAGGCTCTCTGGGAGCTGGCAGGTGATGCTGAGTTGGCTGCTGGCCAAGGCTGCAGAGATGGACCAGGCTCTCTGGGATGGCCTTGAACTTTAGCCCAGAAAACAGGCAAAGGCACTCCGTGCAAGGGTGATTTGGAAGGCTCTAAACCAGGTTTCAACCCTTCCCAGGTTAGTACACCTGCCACTGTGTAGCTTAGGGATAAAATATTTTACCTTTAGCAGAACATGTCACCATGTGGTCACCACTACAATAATATGAAGATGCCCTACATCTAAGTATCTATATATATAAGCATAGATGTAGTATATCTTATGTAACCTTTCATAAAGGTGTACCTATCTTTACACAGTCAAATTTCTACTGCTATAACTGTGTCTATGCTTATGCAGGTCAAGAACAGCTTAAACAGATGCAACCCTTGTATGTAGAAAAACCTTTAAATTCATTGACCCTGTTCTCCCAATGACTAAACCTGCCAAATATAGCTCAGCATCTACAGTTGGCTTTTGATTTTCCAACAAGTTCAGTTGATACTTAGGTATGGAAATGAAATCTCTAGATTTTCCGGAGTATTTTTTCCTGGAGAAACGGGCTACCCATGGCTTGGACGGGCATACCCTGCGCTGGGTAGGAAACTGGCGGGATGGCCGGGCCCAAAGAGTTGTGGTGAATGGAGTTAAATCCGGTTGGAGGCCGGTCACGAGTGGTGTTCCCCAGGGCTCAGTACTGGGGCCAGTCCTGTTCAATATCTTTATCAATGATCTGGACGAGGGGATCGAGGGCACCCTCAGTGAGTTTGCAGATGACACCAAGTTGGGAGGGAGTGTTGATCTGCTTGAGTGCGGGAAGGCTCTACAGCGGGATCTGGACAGGCTGGATCGATGGGCCGAGGCCAATTGTATGAGATTCAACAAGGCCAAGTGCCGGGTCCTGCACTTGGGACACAGCAACCCCAGGCAACGCTGCAGGCTTGGGGGGGAGTGCCTGGAAAGCTGCCCGGCAGAAAAGGACCGGGGGGTGTTGGTCGACGGCCGGCTGAATATGAGCCAGCAGTGTGCCCAGGTGGCCAAGAAGGAGGAGGTCTCTTCCAACCAGAACAATTCTATGATTCTATGATTCTATGATTTAGTGGGGGACTTGGTAATGCTGGGTTAATGGTTGGACCCAATGATCTTGGAGGTCTCTTCCAACCAGAACAATTCTATGATTCTATACTGCCTCCACCACTACGATACCATCCTTATTGCCTGAACGTCTTTAAAAAGGCTGGCTATATGCCCTGAAGAGTGTCCCAAGTGATTTGACAGGTTGGTTTTCCTTTTACCCATCACCATTACCTGTCTTACATTTTGCAGCAGTAGAATGTAGGAATCAAAGCTTGTAGTCAAGCTTCTAATAATAATAGATAAAATAACCATAATAATCATTACCTATATGCTCAGATATTGCAGTAGTAAGGAACAAAGGAAAGTCTGTAAACAAATCAATCCACAGTTTTTCACCTTCAGAGTTCCCCAAGTGCCTTGATACAAATTCTTTTACCTTCAGGATTAGTAGCACGTGTTTTTGATTCAGATCCATGCTTCTTGTGCTTTATACCAATTTTTAATTAGTCTGTGCTGCCTGGGGAAGCAGAGCAGCCTCCCTGTGAAAACAAAGTTGCCACATTTCCCCATCATCTTCAGGCAGGTTTTTCTTTGCATATGAACGGCTATTGTCAAGGACGAAGCCTGGAGTGAGTTTAGTAAATGTTGCCTTGTTGTCGACTGACCCTCACGATGGGCTGCAACTGCCAAATTAAAAAGCAGTCAGTATACTTCAGAAAAACTTGTAAGTGATCTGCTCCTTTCCCTCTAAGGATTGCCTGAGAGTAGCTGCATATGTCAGACAAAGTAAGGGAGAGGGTGAAGCTACCGAATTTCAGAAGCAGGGTATGGAAGTTTAACCATTTTTTATCTAAAACATTGCTTTATGAAGGCTGGATCCAAGCCACATTGAATTCAAAGTCCCAGTGGCCCTAAGATTGTGCTGCGAAGCGTTTTTTCATACGATATCCAGGATCTTTATAGTTTTGATCTAGCTAGCAGCACCACTAGAAGCCAGAAGCTTTGCTTTTGATATTTTCCTACCATCTCAGAGAGCTCACAATACCCAGCTGCACTGGTGCAGATACCTTCCAAATTGATTCCAGGGGAAATTTTAACCTATAAACTGCTCAAGTGTTTTAAGGAAGTACGATACTCCCAGAGGGAGGATGGATGACCCATTAAGAGGTCGCACCCTGAGACTCATTTCCCCACTTGGTACTGACAGGAGGGACAAGCTCTGAGCGTGCCTTTTGCTGCTCGGCAATTGTGCATCCCCTCAGCCCGGGCAAAGACAAGATTGCCGAGCTCCCAGCACGCAGGGGCTGCTCAGGTCTATGCTCAGCCATGGAACAGCGAGGGCTGCCTGCCTCCCTGGGGCCGATTAATTCTCCAGCTGTGTGTGCGTCTCCAGCGCTCCCAGGCTGTCTTTCACCAAAAGGCACTCAGCCCTCCAAACAAATCAAGTGCAACAGACCTGGGAGCTCCCAGCCTTTATAAAAGGGTCTTCAAATGCTCCCTTGCTCCCATTCAATGGTCCTTTCCCCAGAGGCCATAGCTAAAACACCCCTGGGTCTCCCTGCCTCCCTAACCACCAAAAGCAGCTCTGCCCTGCCTGGGAAAGCAAAAATCACACGAGCTGTTCATTTGACAGAGAGCTTGCTTGAAACCAAACACGGTTTTGCAGTTAGGAATTAATGTGTTGGAACACAATGTTATTGGATTGATTTTAAATAGATGTTTCCCTTCTCATTTGTAAGAAAGTGAATGGTGCTAAGCAAGCCAGAGGAAATGAGATAAACCCAGCCTGCCTATTGCTTTGGAAGAGTCTTTAAATATTTCCCTCCCACAGTCAGTGGTGGAATGTGAGTAGCAAATGACAGAGAGAAGAGAGCCGATGAGTGTCTATTTACGCAGGAAAATGAAATGTACGAATAGTTATTTTGAGGACTAATGTATTTTGACAGGTATCTAATTTCATTTTGTTGATAAAATGCACTTTGTCAAGTATTCTTCTTGCATTCTGGAGTTGATGGCTGGTGGGGTTTTTTTAGTTTGCAATCTTTGTGGGTAAAAAAAGACCCCAACTGAAAAATTACATTTGTCAAACATCACAAAGCAATTTAATTTATTGCCATCACAAATGTGTTTAAAAGGAAAAAAGAAAAATCAAATACCCAGGCACTATTTATTCAGCACAAAACCCCAAATTAACAGGGAGTTGTGGTAAAGCACAAACATATAGGGAAGGACCCAACTGTAACCTGGCAATGAACAAGAGCCAACAAATCTCTTCACAACTTTGCATTCAGAACAAAAGAGAGAACAAACAGGGATACTGAGTGCTGCTGCCAGCCTCAAATAGCAGTAAAGCTCTGCTGGTGACCTAGCGTAGAGACTGGTATCTGTCTGCATCACTGTTTTCCCTCCCCTCCTCTGCCCGTTGGGACTGCAGAATCTCGGGTGCGCTGGCTGGATCTTTTCACGCTAACACGCATTGCTCCGCGGCATGGCGCTCTCCACTAATACAAATAATTCCATAATGCAAATAACAGGAGCAGCTCAACTACTATTGTAATCGCTGTTATTATTGTTGTGCTTAAACTGAGAAAATGGTTTTCTGACTGCACGGAATACTTTCTGTGTCTGCTTTCCTTTGAGAATTTTCTTTGAAGGATATCATACCCACACACAAACATAAACTCACCTATATTTGGACATGCACCGTTTCTCATCGCTAACCAGTTATCATGTCTGAGAAACACCAACAACCTTCAGCAAGAGCAGAAAGGACACAGCTTCTGACCTCACTTTTACTAATAAACAACAGTGAATGGAACAGTCGAGCCAACATGCTGCAGTCTTCTCCCCTGTGGAACGGAAGATAGGAGGAAGGGACAATTTTTCTGCTCTTCAATGCACTGCTGGTGGACACCTAGATATTCTGCTAATAGGTCTCAAGTAGAGCCCTAGATGCAGTAAAGCCTGCGGGTCAATACAGCAGTCTGTAACATTCAGCAGATGAGGCCACAACCAGAGTCCCGGGTGCTGCTATCCTCCACAGCTGAGTCTGGAGCACTGGTGAAGAGGAGGTTATTTTCTGCCACTCTCCCTGAGCTTGGAAGAAGCTCAGCAATGTTACAGATAGCAGGCAAATATCAAAGAAAAAAGAAAAACGCTTCTTTTCTAACTTGTTCTCTGTAAGAGTTAAGCTAGCAGCTGTTCACTGAATGTTGCAAACCTCTTATTCCTCTGGTATCAATAACTGATTATCTTGATCCAAGCAACACAAATGTCTCAGACTGAATTTCCATCTCTGTTTAATATGTCTCTTTACTGTGGTTATTTCACTGACAATGTATGGGAATTTCATGGCTTTTTAAAAGCAGGACAAGGTAGCATGAATGGATTTACTGCCAGTGAAATATCGGCATAAGGAAGTTCAATTTAGTGAGAGAGGCTGTGGGCTGCTGGTCTGGAACTCTGTGGAAGAATGATCACCTGCGAAACAGTTTTCCCTCAAAGTTAATAAAAAAATTATGGTTGTAATAAAAGTTAATAACTAAATATCATCTGCCATAAAAACCGGCAGAAGTAGCGGCGGAAAACTCTGGTTTGGGGAAGGAAACTCAAACCTCACGTCTACCACAACAGCACTTCAAAGGAGAGACAGCATTTTGTCATGTATCAGCAGGAGTCTGAGCTCTTGAACCTGAGCATCCCCAAGCACTTTTTTGTTTTGGCTGGCATTTCTACCCCGAGTCCTCAGATGGAGGAACAAGGCATGGAAAGACAAAGCACCTCATCGGAGGTTGCTTAACAGGTGAAACATAGGGCCTGGCTGGGGGTGAAAGCATCCACATCTGCAGGACCTACCCAGCAGCACAGCTTCTCCTCACACGTGGGACACAAGGCATGATCCTCACCATTTTTGCTGAAGAAAGGAGAGTGGGAGCCTGTCCCCTACTTAGCCTCGACAGCAGATAAATATTAGCCCTCCTTGTTACAGGTTTGACCTAAAAGTACAATCAACCCGTGGCCTATGACTTCAGAGGACAGTCTGAGGCAATTGCTGAGGCTTTAGCTGCTTAAATTCCTCAACTTCGAGAGGATAATGCCTCCCCCACCCCGTCCTTCAGGGCTGGCTTAGTGGGAACTGCATTGAGTGCTCACAGCAGCAGCGCAACTCACTGGCATTTTCCCGCTCAGGGGTTGGGAAGCTTTATTCCCCCAGCTGTCAGGGCTGTGGCTTTTACTGAACAGAAAGCCACCGAAGGGAAGTCATTTGCTGCTGACTCAGCCCTTCCAGGTGACAAAGTGAAGGATGCCACAGGAGGATGATACCTGGGTGATGCTGCAGGGCAGTGCATTTGGGTCACACACCTCACCATTCCCCCCTTGCCCCCTCAGAGCACCTGCTGCTCAGCCGGGGCTGCCCTGTAATGCCTGGTGATGAACCGCAAGTGTCCTACTAACAGGTTTTATGGATTAGAAGGCATTTAATGAACTGAGTGCAGTTCACTGAGAAAGACAAAGGAGACTGCTTTCCAGATGCTGTCTGAATTTGTTCTAGCCTTTCCCCAGGAAAGTCAACGGGTGCATTTCCCAGGCTCACCTCTAGCCAGCATCTTGCACCCAAGCTCACATTCATAGTGACTGCCCGGTTGTACCTCAGCAGCTTTTGCTTATCTCCCAGCCCGGCGCTGTGCTTGCCTGCTTAAGTTCTTAAGCACCTACAAACGGCCCCAGCGCCAGAGCAGTTTCCCTGCTTGGGGTTTCTCAAGGAGGCAGAAGCTAACAGGGCTCAGCTGCCCATACGCGAGCAACAGCTCCTGCTTCAAACCTGCCCCTGCAAATTTCCCTGTGTCAGCCGAGCGGCGCGGGGGAACTTTGCCTGGGGAGAGACAGAAGGCAGCTGCAGCAGGTGAGAGCATGGGATGGCTGCTGCATGATAATGGCGTTGCTTAGCAACCTCTGCACCTGCAGTTCATTTAATCAGGATGTTTCTGAGCCTCTGATGAGGCTGAGCTTGAAAGGTCTTCTGCCGGCAGGGAGTGACCATGCAGTGGTCCTGCTCAGGCACTAGCCCTACCCCGTCAGCTTCCAGGCTCCACAGTCAGAGGTGAAGCCGCACAGGGACCAGAGTACAGCTCCACTGCCCAAATCTGGGCTCACACAGCAGCAAAGAAAAAAACCATGCCCCTACGACTAGACAGCAGCCAAGGCTGTTCATCACTGCCTCCTGTTCAGCTCCACATCTGGAGAACGACTCCAGGCTTTTTGTTTTCCCGGGAGGGCAATTACTGCTCTCAACTACAGAGCTAACTTCCCACAATGACTTTTAAAGCAAAGCAGAATAAAATCTATGAGCTACTATAAACCCAGCCAGCACATCTAGCTGGTTAAACTAGCCCTATCGACCACCGTTCCTATCTTTCAACAGGTTTTGGGATCCCCTTAGAGGCTATGGCTGGAGGATGCACATCCTTATTTCAGCATGCTATCAGCACATCTGCACTACCGACAGAAACATGCTCACTTCACCCACATACCCATGAAACACTCCAGATGGATAGTCAGTCACTCCTACTCCTCAGGAATGATCCAGATTACTCTCCCCTTCTGGGTTTAATGCTTAATCCCAAACATTTATCATATTCTACTCCAAGCCTCCTGCTTCTGTGCATGTTCATTCTTCCTGAAAGCAGCTTTTTCTTTAAAATCTCTTTAATGATCTCTTCTGCAGTAGCATCTCCAGCTGGTACCTTCTGTTATGTTATCCTGTGGATTGTGCATTCCTCCAAGAAAAGCATCAGACCTCTGGAGCAAGAAGGACCTTGCTGGTGCCGTGAGAAAGGATGATTATGACATCCTCTAAAACACAATGTGCCTCGAGCTGCATTCTGGCAGGTACCACATTTCAAAAAGATGCAAAGGAGACTTCTCTACTCCAAGCATGTAAGGGAGCTATCATGTGAAGAACTGACTTAACCCACTTTCCACACCAGCCAAGTCTGCAGACTGGAGACCAAGAAAAGGAAAATCTGCTGGGATAGCCACCCAGGGCTTCACGTTTTGTGCTGGCTCAGGAAGACCTCATTGTGACCTCATTCCCATCTCTGATTTTCCACTAGTTTCCTTGCTTTCATTTGGAATTTGCCTTTGGGGCCATTTCTCCAGGAGAAGCGACAAGAATCTGATACTGGTAAGACTAGGGGCTATTTATTTCTGACAGTTTCAATTGCTCTGACCCTGCAGGAACAGCTACAGTCTCAGGCAAGGACATGCTTCCCTTTCCTTTACCAGGAATAGTAACACAGAACAAATTTGTTATTTTGCTTACAGAACAACACGCCTCCATGTAGCTACTGCCCGGTTGGGCTGCCAGCAGTTTTATTGCTGTTCTGTCCAGGGCCCCTTAATGCAAAGGCTTCCAGGCTCAAAAGCAGTGAAACCCAGCCCTTTTGTGAAGCAATGACTGCAAGAAATAACCAGTCTTAGGAACTCAAGCTGCAAAAGTGAACCCACGGGATACTGGAACAGATTTGGGCTACTGCGCCCATACTTGCACTAGGGTGGAGAAGCACCCAGCATTTCTATTGCGTTTTCTTTCCAGCCCGTATTAGAAGAAAAGGTCTGTACAAGGTGCTTCTCTGGGAGTTGCTATGGTTACAGCACGATGTTGCATAGCAACAAGCTAAGCTGAACATCACCAAGGCATTTTTCCTTTCTAAATTCCTTCCCCTTGTGTATTCATCCAAATGAGTTAGATTTATCTTCAGCCTCAGCATAAACACACAGCAGGGAACATTTACCTATTGATTTTGTCGTAAG
Organism: Phoenicopterus ruber ruber; assembly: GCA_009819775.1. Taxonomy (NCBI): domain Eukaryota; kingdom Metazoa; phylum Chordata; class Aves; order Phoenicopteriformes; family Phoenicopteridae; genus Phoenicopterus; species Phoenicopterus ruber. Next base: position 6,290,272 of record CM020237.1, on the reverse strand, counting down.
ACCATGTCTATGAATAGCGTGACAGGAGGAGGTACGTGTTCCAGGTACCAGGAAAAGCACTGGGGCTGCCCTTCTGCCTATGTAGGGCACAGGAGGGCGGGTGGGAGAAGCTGGCACAGCCTCAGGGTAATTTCATGGGGATAGCCACACTTCTACAAATACAGATGGGAGATCCCGCATGCAACACCGAGCCGTAACAGAGCCAGGTCCCAGGTGAAGAACCACATTTACACCTCCAAGCAAATATTTAGGAGTCAGTTCTTGCTGCACTCCCTCAGGCAGGGCTCAGGGGCTTGCTCAACTTCAGCAGCCTGCTGACACCAGGGGCTGTGGAGAGGGCACCCTGTGCAGAGCTCGGGAGGCAATGCCCCAGCACAAAAAGGCATCCAACACCTCCAAAGCATTTTCCTTCAAACTCAGAAAATGTTTCTTTATGCCTTTCAGGCTGCAGAGCTTTTCAGCATTACCATTCCTGGCAAAGAAAACATCTGTTCTCTTTCTGGTCCAGGAGGTAACTGGCAAGTGTGGCTGACGTTCAGGAATGCAGTTCAGACTTCACTGTGCCAGGGGAGAAATTTGTTGTCCCACTAAGGCTTGTGCCCACACTGTTGCTTCCTCTGACATCCATACACATCCACCCAGCTAGCCACACACGTTCAAACCCCGCCACGCCTAGGCACCACCCAGACCCACGCGTTCTTGCTACTTCGTATGTCCTCAAACACTCCCAGTACATCCATCAGTGTAACGGTATGCACATTTGCACTCCCGCAATCGTATGCACAAGCACGTATGCATTCCTGCCTGCATTTATTCATCTGTGTACACACCTCCTGTAGCCTTTCACTGCAAGGCTGCTGTCAACTACAACTCCCTGCCATTCCCAGGATGACGTAAACACTTTGGAAGCATGCAAGTTAGATGTTTGGTTTTGATGAGCGCTCACAGCTTTAGAAGTGAAAGATTTAGGTCTTGTGTGAGGTCAGGTCTTTTACTCATCCTCAAACAGGACACCGTGACTTCACAACCAAATGTACGACAACACTCCAAGCACCACCAAAGAGTCAATTGCATTTCAGCAATGGTGAACATTCACGCCAACGCCTTTCTCCATCCACTACTGCAAACCCAGGCAGGCTGCTCACAAGCCCACAAACACCAGTGATAGCTGCTATCATCAGTTTCTCCGTGCCCAGAATTATTCAAATACTCAGATGAGTTGGGTTATTTCTCATTATTACTCTGCTGCTGTGACCACAGTGTGCCTCAGAGATCAGAATCTCTGTACAAGATGCTGTATGAACACATAGCCAAACAACAATCCCTATGGAAGGGATAAGCAGAGTAAGGGCATCCTAGGTGAAACTAAAGCAATTACAAACAGCAGAATAAGCTCTGACTGCAAGCCTGTGTATGTATTTCACTAGCATTTCTGCAATGGGGGACAGGCAATTTGGAGAATCCAGCCCGATTTTCTTTGCAAAGCCCAAGGGGATCCTTGGCAGCGTAACCTGCTGTCTGAGTAGTGGATACAATTATTACAATATGAGCTGTGCTAACGCAGCAGGCACGGCTATATTGGACCCAACATTCATTGCTTCTGGTGTTATTTTTAATACGTATTCACTATGCTTGCCTTTGTTGTGTGACAGCTCCTGACAGATCTGGTTTCTGTTGCACTGACCTAGCAGACAGCAAAGGAATTGCATCTCACTGGAAGCTGGCTGGAGGAACAGCTTAATGAATACAGTTACCAGGCTTTGACTCAGTTAGGTGGTGAGCCAGCGCCAGTCACAGCATGTGCTCCCTCGCTGTTTTAGTGCAGTGTCACTAGCATGTTTGAATGCTTCCATAGAGAAAAGGAGCGCATGAGGAGAGTTTAATAACATAGGACTGCATCAATGTCAGATGTATCTGTGCAGTGCACTTGAAATGTCTGCAGCTGCCACTCAAGGTGTTCCACCATCAGAGGCTTGGAGATCATTTTGTCACCATCTGGGAGCTGTTGTAATAGAGTTGGCACTTAACTTGCCTCTCGCAATTAAGGCCAGCTACTTGCTAGCCCCTAGGACTGGAGAAGCCCAATGGCTTTTTTGTGGCCCTGATGGCTGGATGGTTGGCACAGGATCAGGCTCTTTGCCACAAGATGGGCAGAAAAGGGAGGCTGTGCCCTCCTGTGTCGTACCATCCCCTTGCATCCTCCTTCCCTCGACTTTGTCATTGCTGAAGCTGGATGAAGACTCCCGAAAATCCCATTATACTAGCTGAGAAGCTGTGACCACTGAAGCTAGAAACTAGCATGTTTCTAATTACTGGAGCTGAGAATTTCCCAAGAGCCTCTGTTTTGGCATCGCAAATCCGTTTGAGTAAGGACTGGGCTATGTGATTCCCATGTGCCCCGTCCCAAGCCCAGAGCTCATTCCAGCGAGCAGGCTACATGGTACCTCAGGCGTATCCCACCACGTGTGGGCACAGAGGCTGAGAACAGGCACCTCCCAGAAGGGGATCTGTTCTTACACCAAGTCAGGGTGCAGCCCTGTTACAAGCAATCACAAAGTCTCTCAGACTGGCCTATTTGTGCCAGGAGTAGACAGGGTCAGAAGTCTTGGTGGATAACTGGGACATATACCTGGACAAAGCAGGCTTACCTGTATCATCTCCAAAAGCTGATCTCAACTCTACTCCTGATGAAGTATGGGGACAGATCCAAAGCAGAAAAACAAGGCTCGGGAGAATTTCACAAAGAAAGCCTTGCTCCAGCACGCGAGCCCTCAGCTGTGTCAATGCCTCCCCTCCTGGCAGTGGAGCTGTTATCTTGTTTTGAATGAAGCTATTCATTGTTTAAGCAGTGAAAGGACATAGGAACTAATCAAGGGTGAAAGGAAAACACCTGAACATTTAGTGTGCGGCGATCTTGCTTGGGGGTTCATTTACACAATAGCAAAGACTTACCAGTGACACCAATTCTGACATGTTCAAAACAACATGGACAAAATTACTTAGAGCTGACCCTCCCCTTGGCAGGTGAGTCTTTGATATCCTAAATTCCCTTCTTAGTGAGGGAATTCAGCTGCTTCCGGCAGCGGTTTCTGCGAGCCCTGGGTCTCTGTGCAAGGATCACCCAAAGCACCGACGTCTTTGCTATGCCAGTGGCACCTCCATCGCCGGACAGATAGAACCACCCCAAACTTCAAGACATAACATAGCACCTGAGGCAACAGTGCTTGCATTGTGCTTCCTCTGACAGATCATTTTTCATATTTAAAAAAACAACAAGACAAAAAAATTGTTACAATCCAACAAACAGGTGGCAAGGAAACAGCTTGCATCAAATACTTACTTGTAACTAAGTAAATCTCCTGGGATTAGGGCTATTCTTGCCGATATGAAAAGTTTCTCTGTACTTTTCCATCCTCACAGGGAGTGAGCTGCATCAAGACCAAACTACAGCTATTGTTTAGGGCTTCCAGTCCCCCATCTTCACATTAAATCACAGCCTCTAGAAATCAGTAGTGCCTGTCTCTCATGATGACACAGATTAGTTGAGATTTTGAGCAATGCATAAAGCTCTGTGATTACATTAGAGCCCTTGGATGTGCTTGGATTCAGTGGGCTATCATGAAGCTGCAGCCAAGCAGAGCCACTTGAGCGAAGCAAACCAACCACCATGCTATACAGTTATAGCAGATTGCACAAGCAGCAGAAAAGGGTAAGCAAAAAAGAGCAAACCCCAAGCTTTTTCTGAGGGCTGTGGTAAAACTTCAGTCTGAGAAGCCCAGCACAATCATTGCTTAAGACACAATTAGTGGGAATTTGGGGAAACGTTCAGAGAGTTCATTTTGGCTGCTTACAGCAGGGGAGCACATCTCTAGCTTGAAGAGTAAGATACTGCCACTAGCAGAGTGAGCCTTCCCTAGGGAAGTGGTGGAAATGAGTCTCAGTTTGGGAGCTGTCATGTCACCTTCCTGAGAAGAAGGGGCTGGGGAAGGAGGGAGAGGGAGGAGAAAGCGAGAATCATCCCTATCTGCTCTCCTCCCCCCCAGTGAGTCCTGTCCAGTGACAACCACTTTCCCTCCAAATGCCAGCTACCTTCTCTTCTGATAAGATCTATGGTCCAACCGAAGGCGACCTCTTGGCACCAGGTCTGCCAAACGCATCCCCTCCCCAAGCCCCACATAGCGGTGTTGACATTTCAAATGAGAACGTGAGGGCAGAGGCATCCGGGAAGATGATTATTTCCTTGGGCAGTGCAGCTCTCTACATTGATCTCTAATAATAAGCCTGTGCGCTTTAGTGTTTGTCTCCAAAATGGACTAATTCAGGAAAAGTAAATATGTCAACTACATTGCTCAACATGTTAAATATCCATTGTCTTTTTAAGTTCAGGTTTCACAACTGATATAACACATGATGCATAATCCCCAGAGCCGAGCAGGATTTGTGAGACTGTAGAATGCCATATTAAACTCAAAGCTCCTGGGCCAATGATTGGAAGTCCATTTTGTAGTAATGAGTTGTTTGTTAGAGAACACATCATAGAGCAGATGCCTCATCAGTCACTGCACCAGAGACTACAGCACTCGGAGGCTCAAAAATCATTCCCGGATTATCGTACAAAATTATGAGGAGAGAGAAGCGAGTGTTCAATCTCACAGATTGATTACGAGAAGAGAGAGATGCGAGTGCAATGCCTCTGTTCTGTTCCATGCGTTAATAGACAGTGCTTATCCAGAAAGAAATTGGCACAGTTTTCACTGTCTTGCATACTGGACTATAAACACTTTAGACAAAGGCTTGGCTAAGTTAGAGCTCAGAGAGCCAGCCCCAGGGCTCAGAAAGAGGAGAGGGAGGTGTTTGTCTTCAGCAAATGGAGTGTTTGCTGGAGACCATGCTCTCCTGGCCTTATTCACATCATCACTCAGGGCTCCCACTGCGCCATAAGGAGGGACTGATACAGGTAGCAAGTGACAAAGCTGAGAGCCAAGATGCAATGAAGTAAACAGATGCAAAAGAGCTGGTGACATTTTCTTGCAAATTCACATGCTCCAGCTCCTTAATAATGTACACAGCTGCACACAAAGTACGCCTTTAATTAACACACTAGAGCAAACTAACAGTAACTGATACATGAGAATGAGCCATTAGTAAATCCTCCCTAAACAATTTCCTCATGGACTGAAGTGTCTTTTGCTTTGTGATTTCCTCACCTCCTTGGGAAGGCCTGTCTTGCAGACCTTCCCAGAAGTGTACTTGGCTGCTCTGAGTTCCCAGTACCACCTCCTCGCAGATGAACCCAGACTCTTCCTGCTTCAGCTACTTATACATCTCAGCTTCTCTTCTCCTCCAGCAGACCGAAATTCAGCTCCTTTCCTCTGCCTCTGCTCTTAGAGGGAGGGTGAGTGCAGCTTCACACAAGCACTCAGACTACAGTAGGTGCAACAATGCTCAAGCGGGGCCAAACACTTACGCCATCACACAGAGACCTTGAGTGGGGAGCGCCGGATTCACTTCCTACCTCTGTCCTGGGCCTCCCACATGACCTAAAGAAAGCCACGTACGTCCCAACGCCCCCAGCCCACTGCCCCTTCCAGCTCTGCTCTGCCTGGTGGGCTCAGCCAGCACGCGCCCCCCTGAGCTCACACGTTCATGTGCATATTTACACTGCCTCACACAGGGATGACCCACATCTCAGCTGCGGTTTCTGAGCAATCCTGTCCCGACTGAAAACAAACAAACAAAAAAATCAGTTCACAGCAACCTTCTTCCAATAGCAGAGCATGAGGACGGCAATCATCTCTAGGGGCCAGGGGGAGGAAGCCATCTGATCTTCTGCCTGATTTCTGGCACACATGTGGCTCTGGTATTAAGATGTATCCCCACCTCATAGCTTTAGGAGCACTAGGGGCTTTGGAGAGGGGAACAAAAAAAAAAAAAAAAAATCAGGAGTCTAATATCCAACTAAATCAGAAACAGATAAAGGAGCCAGGAACTGTCTTTCATTCCCCACATAGTGCTGGATTATTTACTTCAATCAGGACAGACTTTCACAGAGAAACTGCTTGAGGTGGGGGGGGGGGGGTGGGTGGGGGTGGTGGTGGTGGTGTTTGGGTTTTTTTAAACGAAAACCATTTTTTATCAAATCCAACTTGAATGTTATCTCCAATTTCCTGAGAGTTCAAAAGGAGAAGGCAGAGGGAGCACAAGGTACCTTCTGACATTCTTCAAGGTCAGAAAAATCTAGAAAGAAGGAAGAGAATGTCTCCATTGTGTACCAATACCAATTAAGTTCAAATTTAAGTCACCTACATTTGGAGTCTCTTATGGTATTCCAGGGAGGAGAAGGAGTTGGCAGAGAGGTCAGATTTCTTAAACGCAGTCTTTTTTACCAATACAGAACACATAGTCAAACCAGAGAGGGTTTTCTTGCCCTGATCTCCATGTTTCCAGCCCCTAATGTCTTTTGCCAAGCTTTTTCCACACCACCACCCTACCCAAGCCCCTGTGGAAGACTGGTTTTGAACACCTTTCTTTCCCAGGAGTCCCTCTCCCTGCTCCTCTTCCTCATATTCACCCTGTCTGAAACGCAACAGGCAGCAAAGCCCCTGGCTGGCAAAATTAACTCCTGAGCAGATTCATCTTTCTTTGAGGTACACATATGTACCTGTGTGTGTCCAAGCTGAGCCCCAAGGGATGAGATCTTTTATACCTTGTCCCTCTGAGCCAGCCACTGCCCCGTTCTTGCCAGGAGTACCCAGAACAGGTTTTCAGATCAGCTTACCTGGCCTAGCACTACTGCCTCTGGATTAAGCAATGAAGAAACAAAACAAACCAAAAATCAGACCCTTAATCACTACTTCATTCTCAGCTCTACAAAACAGTCATTATGGCTGGATTTTCCACTTCCTTCCACAGAGAGGAGATCAGCATTTTAATATACTTAAGGCTACCCACCAAGAGGCAAATTTGATAGAGTGTAATTGCATGTCTGGGTATCAGCAGCCTGCCTCAGTGGTGTCTTTCTCCTGTATCATCATATCAACAAACAGAGAATGTGACGTAAAAACACAAGCCAAATAAGCCTGGATAGGTCCTCCTAGGCCTGATGAGCCAGTGGGTCCTCTGGGAGAGAAAAGCGTCTGTCATCACTGGAATTCAGATAATGAAGTCAGTTCTGCAATGAAGTGAACAAATGCACACACCAGTGACATATGCTCACACCCAGGGATTCCCCTCTTCCCTACCAGCATCTTCCTGGTTGGTTTCTCTTTTCTATTTTCAGTCTCTCTTCCTTCTTCCTCTGGGGTAAATTAAAGACAGCTTTTCTCAGCCTCCTCCCATCAGAGAGAACACCCAGCTCTGACACATATACTTGCACTGCTCTGCAGGAAGTTGAAATTAGATTGAGATGCGGCACATGCCTACAGTCATCTCTCCACTGTCTCCCCATCAGATATGTAGGGCACAATCCCAGGTCTCTGGTATCACACTTGCACATTGCCTTTCAGCTGGGCGGATTTGCTCCAGTTTTGGTGATGGCAGATAGGACCAGTGGCAGCACACAACTTCTTCCCCGGCAGCACATACCAGTCTGCTTGCAGGTACAGCATCCTTCAAGGCAGGACCTCTAAGGCCGTTTCATGCTAAGTAGCAGCAAAAGCTCTGTTTCCTGCAACTCTCACCTCTCCCTCTCTTGAAAATCAGAAACTTTACTCGGAGGATTGTCCATCGACCTGCTGGCTGTTACCACAAGGTGTTTTATCCGGTGCTGTTCCTGACCTCAGTGCATTAACTCAACATGGGCCTTAAAGCATACATCCAAGCAGCAGGACTGAGCATTTGCCTTTCATAAATTATTGGAGAGCAGCAATAAATCCACCATAGGATTATTGTTCTGATCTCCCTCCCATCCAGTGGCTGCACAAAGAGTGAATGATAAAACATTTATTGTAAACATTCACGTATACCTACTAAAAAGTATTTCCAAATGAAGGAGCTTTATAATGCACAGCTTTAGCATGCTTTGGCCTTGCTCCCATTATTAATCACCTGCAAAGGTCTCCTTGATTTCGGCAATGCAGGACAAGATTCCAAACAATCCTGAGAGCCTCTGGTTAACACAGGATTGGCTCCTTTAGCTCAAATGTTGCTGCATTCAGGCTTTTAAAGAGAAACTTTTCTATTACCATCTTCAACCTAAGGCAGCAAAATCTAATGCAGCTGCAAGGAAGGGTCAGCTAAGAGCAGAGGTCCTTTTTTTTGTGAGCCAGTGGGAAGGAAAACGCAGGCAGCTGGTACGTACCTGACTGGAAAACCCTTCGCGCTTTGTAATGAACCTTATTGTGGAGCAAAGCAGGACTTCTTGAGGGAAGCTACATAATTGCTGACAAAGAAAAGCTTGGCCTTGTTTCTTAGCCTGCATGTAGCACCTTCTAGTCACAAGCTGTCACTGAATGCTGTCTAACACTGCCAAAAACATTTTAATTCTTACAGCTCCTCACTTTATCACATTATTAAGATATTGTGCAAGTTTTTGGTTGGTTGGTTTCCATTACCGGTGGTGAATAGCAAAGCAATAAAGTATATCCAGCAACCACCAGGCAACACCACAACACGAGAAAACTGATTAATCAGGTTGTTGGAGTAAGACAAATTATTGCTACATAAATGTGTTAGAGATTACTGGAGCACTTGGCTAATTCTTTCGTTTTTATCAACAGCAGTTTCTATTCCCTTCAAAAGCTCTTACAGGGGTTTACCCTCATGGAAACGCTCTTTAATACTCTATCTCATTGCACCCCTTTCCCACATACTTACTCATCCTCCATCTGCCTCAATGGATTTTGTTAACTATTCTTTGTGTCTAGTAGGCACAAACCCCCAAAAGGTAAAGCTGTGCAAGCTCAGTAGATCATTGGTTTCTCATCTCTATGACCATTACCAGTCAGCAGACTCAAGTCAACATTACAAATACTTGGCCTATTGGGGTACAGCAAAATTTGGAGCGTATTCGGTGCACATAGCCAGAACCCAAAACTTATATTCCACTTAACAGCAGAAAGCCAAAGTATTCTGTGTACATCTATCCACATTTTACAACTAAGTTCCTGCTTATGTCTTACCTCATTTTAAGCAAAGCGTTCCAACACGTCAGTGAGCTTAAAGACCTAACGCTGTATCCCAGAGCAGAGTGTGTGCAATTCAGAAAAGCAATTGGTCATTTGGTTCTGGTTTTCTTCTACCCCCGTCTCAGGACCATTGCAACTTTGATGAGACTAACGCAGGCACAAAACATTGCAGCTCTGGTTCACAGTTGTGTTTTGCAGGTTAAATTTCAAAAATAGGCCTTTCTCTCCCGTGATTGTATACAAGAGTTAAATATTAATACATCAGCACATAGCATTAAGCAGCACAGCAGCTTAATGTGCGCTGTAAATATGTCAACAGTCTCATTTTCTTTCACCCTTCACTTGCCACTGTAGAGTGCCAATAAGGAAGCACCGCTGTGTAGCTGTTAAACACCTTACAATGCTGTAGCTCAGCAGTGGCTGCATTTTCAACTTCAGCCTGACACTCGGCTAACACAGGATGCACTTTAAAGGAGAAATGATTGTCTTGTGATTAATCCACAAAAATAACACAGTGGTACTCAAGAGATCTTGCTTCATTTCTAACTTTTGCTACAGGCTTCCTTAATTTCTCCCTGCACAGTTTCTCAGAGATCATAACACTATTCCCTTCTCCTAGTCTCTGCACATCTAGCGCATTTAGTATATACCCTCCACTGAGCAGGGATTGTTCTTCATTAGGTGTCCATACAATAACTCCACAAACGAACCCCTGATCATCTCAGACGTGGCTCTGGGTATACCTGCAGTGCCACTAATAGTCACGTTGGTGACTTCAATGAACTAGACTTTTAAGAACAAGCAGCTATAATAAGGGCTTAGTTCTTTCAGGTCTTTTATTCACAACTGATTCACCACACTATTAAGATGGTCCCCGTTTGCCTTGCAGAAGTTCAGCAACGCAGACAGAAATCAGGTTTTTGGGCCACCTTAGCTTTTACTGACTGAGTGCTGATGTTCCATACCTCTGTCACCCCTTCACAGGTACCTCTGGAGACCCTCCTGGGGAGCCAGGCCAGAGATGTCCATCTTCCAAGATGCAGCTGCCACAGAAGGGGCACAGCTCTGCTGCACACACTGCAGGAGGGAGGCAGGCCTGGGCTGCATCCCGGGACTGCTGTGCAAACACCAAGCCATTTTGTTCTATAAGAAGTTGGAAACCCTGGAGACTTTCGTTAGAAATGGCACTAATGTGACATTTATGCTTCATATTCTTGTTATTTACACAGAGATATCACTCAAACAAACTCTCTCATATTTCTGTTTCAAATCCTTTCCTGCTCCTCAGACCTAGGGGAGCTGGGCTTCAACCATGTTTAGCAGGGACAAGAGAGAAAACACCACTCACTCTGTTTGCTTGATTTGGTCCTGTCTTACATTCCCAGCCTCACATTCCCAAGCCCAACAAGCATCCACATTAGACAGACAGGAGGGCAAGGGAGATAGTTCATTCCAGAATTCGCAAACCCCGCGCGGTGACCGTAGCATCCTAAAGCAGCTCACCATCCAAGGTGCTGTAGATACAGCCTCCTACAGCGCTAAGCCTCCCGCACAGCTAACTCTTCCTTTGCACCACTGCAGAGCTCATCTCCTTGCTCTGCTCCAGCAATTCACTTTCGTTTGGCTAAGTCAGGAGCGGCATAACAGCCTGGGTCCTCCACCCCTTAATCTATTTTGGGTGTTTCTGGGGCATCTAATGCTGTTGCACAACAGCTGCTCTATTGCAAGTGTCGACCTGGGCTATCTTTAGCTATATTATAACAAAAGGAAGCTTAAAGGAGGCAACTGTCTTCATTACAGTCTCAAGAGCAATTCCCAGACATGAGCCACTGTCTACATCAATTCTTTTAATTTGAGTGTAGTATTCAGACCAGGGAATATGTATACATGCACTCTTAGGCTTCATGCTATCCTCAGCTTAGTTAGATCCATTTCATTACCTCCATTAATAAGCAATAAGGCTCTTAAGAGTAACAATTTCCTTCCGCTGATCATTTCTCAGACTCCAAGAGAGAAAATGCTGTCTTTTAACTGGTAGGACAGAGGGGGTAAAAAAGCTTTCCAAAGCTGTGGATCATGGAGGAAATTGCAAGCAACTTTAATAACTGGGATCTTTTTAATGCAATTTCTGATGCACTTTGCTGTTTTAATTGCACTGGTTACTAACAAGAAATTTGCATAATCAAATTCACAGCCTGTTACTGTAGGCAAATTATAATGAAGGATGATCGACATCACCAGAGCGCGTGCATGAATGACAGGAGTCCATCTCAATTATCGACAGAGAAGAAAAGGTATGGAGGTGGGGTCTGTAGGACTGACAGCAAAGTCTCCCCAAAGCACAGGTCAGTCTTGACACCATTTTCTTCCTGGGCTGATTTAAAGAACAGGTAGCTCTGAAAAGCCCTGTCAAACGTGTCTCAAACAGCAAGGCAAAAGTAGCTTTACACAGATGCAATCAAGTGCTTTTTATCTCTTGGATGTGCTCATTTTTGAGCTTTTTGATTCTGTGATTTTATTTTTGTTTGCCTATTCTTTAGATAGAATTATATGCTGATAAATAGTACTAACCTGTTTGATATCCTGACTGATGAGTGAAGCCTTACAGACAGCACAAAAACCCTAAACCATCCACTCACCACCCATGTCTGTACTGCATACAAGGGATAATCCAGGCACTCTTAGATCCAACAGCCAGGTTTCCCAAGCAAAGCCAGGGCAGTGGCTCCCTAGAAATAAATGCAGATGCAGATCACTTCCAGCTGAGGCAAGGGTTGTTTCTGATGATGAAGGATTTCAGCTGTTTTGAGGTCAGCCTTAGACACTAATATTAAAAAAAAAAAAAAAAAAGGAAAAAAAAGAAAAAAAAGAAGAAAAACCTTCCCATGCTTGTTTCATCAGGAAGAAACAAAGGAAGGTTTGTGGATTTTTTAGACATCATGCTAAGTGAGCTCTCAGGAGGCCAAGCTATACACGTATTTTGAAATGCAGATGTATTGATGAGAGAGCTCTGCGTGCTGCTCAGCTGGAGAAATGCACATCGCATACTGGGAGCAGGTGACTCGCTAGGCTTGACTTTCCTCCCAGCTGCTGAGATGTGCCTTTACTCCTAAGGACCTAAAGTCAGATCTGTTGCAGAATCACTGACAGCATTGTAGATTTCCTACTTTTCCCTTTTCGCTACTACTGGTTCCTTCTGTAGGCACTTGCCTGCACCCTCTTCTTCCAGAGTACTTGAATGAGAGCTTAGTGCCTTTGCTATTCTTCTGCCACCTGTTAAAAAAGATCCCACTTCTTCAACTATTCCATGCAGAGTGATCAAAGTCCGACTCAAATGTCTGGCACACAAGTCATAATAATACCCCTGGAGATTTTATCCACAGTACTAAAACCAGAAGGACTAAGATGCAAAATGCTACTGAAAATATTTTGTAAGAGAAATTCAGCAGAAGAAAAATCCCATGCTGCTAGTCCAAACCCAGCCAGACAAGCCTTTAGAGGATTCTTGTCAGAAGGAAGTTATCCAAGACATTTGCAATTATACAATATCTGCTTGCTTTTAAATTATAATGGTACCAAAAATGGTTGATCTATAGCCTATACAATCTCTGGAAAATGTTTTTAATGTAATGAGACAATAAACTTTTCAAGACGTTAGTGCAAAATTCAGGAGTGTTTTTGAGGTACAGGCTGAGCAAAAATAAAAGAGTCCAATGACTTTTAAGTCAATTTAAAAATAGACTGCTTTTCATAGCAAGAAAAGAGTTCCTGGTGTGGAATCTGTAGCAACGACTCACTCTCTGTGACGGAGGCCATTTTAAACAGGACCGTAGAAACCCAGATAAGCCAGAACTGAAAATGCGTATATTAGAAAAGGGCACAATTTGTCTCTCTTCTGAAGCTAAGAAAACACAAAACATTGGACTCAATTAGATTTCTAGGCCATGTTCCCATCCGTAACTTAAAAAAGCAGTTAGTGCTGCTTCTCTTGTACCTGAAGGGTAACCTCCAGTGATCTCAAACTCCTGCCGAGCACATGAGCACACACCACCAATACAAAATTTGTTTAAGAAACTGGAGTCTCTTGTGTGGCCCCAAACGAGCATCACGGCTCTTGGGTGAGTGAGTTTCCCTGGCAGAAAAGCTGCAGAGTCTGCCTTTGCCGATACATTCATGAGGAGCAATGGAGGAGGCAATGCCCTGGCCATTTTCTGGATAGCCCTGAAACACTAAAGCTGTGCGTGTGGATAGCTGGGCTCCCGGGCCCACCTGTGTGTCAGCAAATTCAGAGTGGCTGTCAGAACAGCGAAGACCCGCTCTCCTTCAAGTAAGATTTTCAGAGACAAAATAATTGCAAGACTTAGGACTTTGTACCTCTTGCAACAAATGTCATGGGAAAATGCATGTGCATGCTAGTCATTGGAAAAATTCACGCTCAGCTGCAAAGAGTTCATCAAAAGCCACTGAAGCAATTTCTCCTTGATTTGTTGCCCTATGTTTTCATTTATTTTTCCCAACAACAGCAGCACTGAATACCAGAGTTACTGGCCCATGAAGAAATACCAAATAGTAAGGAAGAGAAGCAGAATACATTCCTCCAGCTAGTGAAGCTACCAAACGGAGAAACCCATGCTGTGGAAGGGAAATGAGGGACAGTGTAAGAACAGATACGGTCTAATCGCTAACGTCACTGAGCAGCCCCATCCTTGCCTTTTCATATCCCACCTAAAATGCTCACTTCAAAAGCACTCCTCCTTTTGGCCGCAGTAGCTGCTCATACGGAACTCACAGCAGACTCGGGCAGGACTCCTTAGCACTGTGCCCTCTAAGCCGGCAGGGGCTGTGCCTCTGCTCTGCAGTCAGAAAATGGAGGCAGACAAAGGCTAAGGGATTCGATCAAGTTCTTGCAGAAAGTCTGTGCCAGAGCAAGGAACTGAAGTAATGGTCCCAAATTAGCACATTCCCCGTCATACTAGCAAACCCCTCTTTCTTGACTGCCTATACCGAGGCTGTTCCTTTCCCTAATGGTGACTTATATGTAGAAAGTCTGCTCAAACATCTGCAGGCAACCCGGTCACTTTATTTTCCTTCTTTCCAACTTATTAATCTCAACTCTGTCCCTTTAAGGCTCCTCCCCAAAGCATATGAGAAGAGCAAAAAATAACAGCATTTTTTCCCTTCCTATTAATGTTTCAAAGCCAAGTGACTTAGAATCACTGCAGCAAAGCTGTAAATTATGCATGGCAGACAACCCTTGCAGCCCACCCCGGATCAGAGCAGGAGGAGGCGGGGGAGTATGGCTTTGCCACTGCTGTTCAGTAGCCCTGCCTGCCCGCTTGCTTCCGCAAGGTACAGTCTCACAAACAAACGTCCCATGCATCTCTCAGAGCCCCCTCTTTCCAATCTCCTTCTCACTACTTGGGACCCCACCAAATCCTTTGCTTAGGAGCTGCTAGAAGCTCCAGCTGTTTGATCTGAGTTGTCATATGCTGGGGGACGGGTGGGGAGGGAATTCACAGATGCGCTGCGAGGAACATCTCTCTCATCCTCATGAGCTCCACATCTGTGTAGACAAGGAAGAGAGTGGAAGGGAGAAGGGCTGTGTTCCCCTTGACAGAGATAAGAAAGTGAGATGTAGGCTTTCCTCTGATCCCTACCCCAAATGGAGCAAGAACGGGGCTTGCTTCAGCCGTCACTGTGAGGATGCCCAAACTCCTGGCCCAGCAGCTGGCAAAACGCCCCATTTCCTGGGCTGACCCAGCTCCAGCAAGGCTGAGCAGCGTCCCGGTTTCGGCTGCCACGAAGCCGCGCCCCCTCCACCCGCACGGCGGGGAGCTGCTGGCGCGCTGCCCCTCCGCACGCCGCGGGGCCAGCCCGCCCCCCCCCCGGCTCCGAGCGCGGCCGCGAGGTGCGTGGTCAGGGATTGCCATCTGCTGGCACTGAGGGGAAAGCCCGGAGCCCTGCCACCGCCCTCTGCTTGGGCCTGCAGAAGACACCCTGCCCTGGAAGCAGAGCTGTGGACAGGGAGAGATCGTAGAATCGTCGAATGGTTTGAGTTGGAAGTGACCTTCAAAGACCATCTAGTCCGGCCCCCAGGGATGGAGGCCTCAGCAAAGTGCTGGGATGGCAGAGTGACCGCCAGCTCTCCGGGCGCCACCAGCCCTCAGGCAGCACTCCCAGGCACCCCGTCGGGTGCCTGCGCCCCAGCCCACGGCCAGCCTGCTCTCGCATCCTGGCACCTGGCCTGTTACTACTATTTTTTTTGTTTACCTGGTGCTAGCCTTTTGCCAGGTCTCCCTAGGACAATTGGTCCAGGCAGTAATTAATAGTGCACACTCCAAAGAGGAAAGATCAAAGAGCTGACCAAGTGCAGCTGTAATTTAAGCAGAAACAGAGCGGATTGCAAGTCAAGGAGGAAACGTGCGCTGCACAGCCTTTCAGCCACAGTCCAGGTTTAGGTTTCTATCGGTTTCTTTGATGCAGCGTGCCTAAGAAGTGTAAATGCTGTAGCTGTTCATCACGTTCCCCCGGGTCAGGTGGGATGCTTTGTCTTCAGCTGAAGTCTGTGCAGCTCCTTCCCCTTGAGAGGCTCTGTCCCCAGCCCGCACTCCGCAGCTCCCTGCTCCTCCCTGAAGCTTCAAGAGAGTCCAGGCACACAAACTTCTCTCTGCTTTAGCAATTCCCCCTTGCTTTCCTCCCTCCAGCAACATTGCTGCACTTTCATGGCCATGCAGCGGCACCCAGAAGGCCAAGGCCCCTGCGCATGAGAGCCTTTGCTGATATAAGCAAGCACTTAGGCTCTGGGATGTCTGTGCTTCCTTCAGTAGGAGAAATTGGAGGGCCCTGAGCTCATACAGAATCAATCCCCTCCACAAAGTTAGAGGGAGAGATGTAAACCAATTTTCCTTTCCATGAGTGGATCTCAAAGCATTTGAGATGTCTGAGGGAGCTGGGTTTGTCTCTGTTTTACAAAAAGGGAAACTGAGGCCCCAAGTGAGGCACATTGCTCAGCTGGCCGGTCGGGGTGGACGTTGGGGCTGCTCCCAGCTCATATTGTAACACCAAGACCCCCTCGCCCCGCACTGCTCTGAGCCTCTCTGGGCTTCTCACCCTGCAAACCATCAGCCAAGAGGGCAGGGAACGGCCTGTGCTGTCTCCCGGCCCAGAGCCGTCTGTGAACCGCCAGGCCCAGGGAAACACTGGGTGTGCATGTTCGGCCTGGTGAGCAAGTTGCCATGGTGATCCTTTGGCAGTGCGGCATAGATACAGAGGGGCAGTGGAAATGACTGTAATTAATTTAAGGCATTAAGAACAATTAGCGTTTATTAAACGAAGTTTATTGAAAGAAGCACCAAGCAAACAAATCAGATTCTTAACCTATAAAATAGTGAAATCTGTTCTTTCTAACGTAGTGGAGAAAACAGTCCACAGAAAGGATAAACTGTATTACCAACTGTATACAAACAGCAAATCTCATTCCTCAGCGTAACAATTTATCGCCTGTTCATCTGAAATGAAAACTGTGGCCTGTTAATCCATTTCATCCAGAACAAGCATTTCTGAAGATTAAGAGGCTGAGACGGGTAAGTTAGTTGCAGATAGAATGCCTTGGTTCATGGCCATAAGCAAAGATCACTGTGGTCAGGATTGATAAAGTGTTACCAAGGAGCAGGAAATCCATCTGTCATTCTATCAGTCATCAGTAACTATTAAAGGCAATGGTCTAGAGGGGCCCTCCAGCACAGGAAGTCCTTAAGACACTAACGGTCTGACAGCAGCGCTACATACACTCTGTGCTTTTGCATTCATCTCTAAATATTCACTACCGCTCTTGCCAAAACCAGGGTGTGAGACCCAGTAATTCTAAGCATTGTCTATCCATCCCCCTGTCTTTATGCTGGATTTAACAGCATCATTTCTTTGCATAAGCTGTGATAATGAAGCGTGTGTCATGCTCACTTTTAGTGGGCCACCTCAAAGAGATTAACAGCCTCCTCGTCCTGCAAGCACTTGGAATGGCTCCTGCTTACACACGCTATTGATCTGTGCAAAGAGAAGGCCCAGCAGTCAGATGCAGGGCTCATTACATGACCATCAAACCTAACACAATGCTTCAACCCAAAAGCAGAGCTGGAATGGCTCATCTTCATTGCTCTACACAAATGTGGTGGCTATAAAATCCACAGCCACCGACGAGCCAGAGGCAGAGACATTTTGCAGGAAAGGGCTGTACTTTACACTGCAGTATAGGATGCGCTCAGCTGAATAGCAGCTCTTCTTTGGAGCACTTTCCAGTGGACATGTTTTTGTAGCTGTTCCTAGCAGGCAAAGGGCCTTGAGTGTACAGCGGGCAACAAACCACCTCTGCAACACTTTTGAAAAGATTTGTCCTGCTTTATCCCTCAAATACTCTTCCTGGGGCCTCTCTGGGCTTCACAAAGGTCACTGACAAACGTGGGGATATTTCCCCACTGCTATGATGCCACAAAAGTAGAAATCCAAGTGTCCGGTCCCATCACGGGATGGTGTAAACCGGAATTTAATTAGGTCACTCCCTGGATACATTAAACAAAGATGTCCACATTCAGGAGATTACAGATTTATTGGGCATTGATTGAATGAAAAATCAAATAAGAGCTAGGAGAGTCACAGATGACTGCTGCAGCTATTTGCCAGCTCTCCCTGAGGGCATCTGAGGCAGGCTATAATTAATATTACACGGTCCTGACAGGTAAAACAAAAGTTCTGGCCAGGCCGGGATGTAATTTAGCATCTATTTATTCTCCAGCATAATTTATTGACTTGAACAAACATCGTGCGGGCAGATTTGTAGCTAATATGTTATGATTTCTCTGTAAAGGGTGTCAGGAGCACGCTACACATGCTGTTGTTCTCTCTCCCCAGCCACGGCAGAAAGCTCCACCGCAAAAAAACAGAGCCTCCAGCTGAAAATCCAAGTCCAATGAGAACTTCGCAAACAGAGCTGCCAACTGTCCCCTGTGGGCAGGGAACACTGGCTTACGCTACTGCCATCCCATCAATTCCTGGGAAGCCACACCAGCACCAAGCGTGCTCCTGCAGCACCAAACCTGGGCCACGCTGCTAAAATAAATGCTTTAGCAAACCCCTGCATTCATGCCCTTGCATTAGTGCCTGCTTTTAACACTGTTAGTGACAGGAAATTCGGGCTCCAATTAAATCAATGGCAAAAGTCCCATCGACTCCAATGAGCCAGAATTTCAGCCTGATTCCCATAACCTTCTGCTGCAGCGTATATAGCTCTGTCCAAAAACAGTTCTGTTGATCTCAGTATAGCCTTTGTGGAGCACTATCCGTAATGATTATGAGCTCCAGAGGCTGGCCTTTCAGAGAGCTGATATAAATAACTAGAAATACCGAGGCATAGCTGTGCAGGAAGAAGGCAGCAATTTCCAGCCAGCTTTCAGGTGCCAGCATTCAGCTTTTCTGTACATTTGAGACAGATACTGTTTCTTCTGTGATGTTTGATGAGCCTGTAGCATTACAGAGGCATGAACTAGTCCGAGTCCTGCATCGACTGTCAAGCGCTTTTAAAAAATGAGAAGTTAATGATGCACATCGCTTGGGATTCATAGCTGCACACATCCACTTGGTCGATATTTGCTCCTGAAGGAAGATAGGTGCAGCTTTGCCAGAGGGGATGGAGTTTTTTTCTATTTAAAGCAGGACTAGTTCCTTCTCCTGACTCCAAAGACGTTACCAAAAATGGAGATAGCTGTGGAGGGAGCTGTAAGGAGGAGATTAAATTAGTGAAAAGCATGAAAAAATGAGGACTGGCATTGCCTGTGAAGGCCCCATGCTCTGTCTCCAACAGCCAAACAATATTTCAGTAGGAGCACCCACGGTAAAGCAGGGCTGTACTAGTGTTGTTAATGGAGATGAAACACCTTGAGACTAACAAGAGGCCAAGGAGCTATGTTTCTGATTGATACCATGAGAGCAAGCCATAAGTCACAGCGCAAGTCTGTGGTTTGCAGTGGCTGTCTTGTCCCAAACGAAGCAGATGGAAAAATCCTAAATTAGTTCTACCAAAATAAGGGGAGGGCAGTTTCTCAGGGGAGCTTGGGGAATGAAAATGTCCACTGGGAAGCAGAAAGAAATAACCTGAGATTTGGGTGTTATTTCTGAAAAACAGAATCTCCCTTTTCTTGACAGCAGAAAGATAAGTCACAAAAATCAAATTCTTCTGGCAAGAGGCATATGGGGGCGGGGGGGGGAGGGGCAGGGGGCAAAACCAAACCAAACCAACCAAAAAAGCTAATATCTACTTTGCTTTTATTTTCTTAAAACAACTCCTTACCCCTTCCTCCATCTCTACAAAAATACCCCCCTCCTTTGAGTCTCAACCGAGGCCCAGATTGCAGGCAGCCCCTACCCTGGCTTTATCAGGTGGCTTGTTCCCATAGTCATTGACAAGACTGTTTATAATCCTATTAATCAGGCTGTGGACCATGCCAGGAGACACAGCAGCTCTATTTGCTGCTGTGTCTGTGGAAAGGTAATACCAGCTACACACAGAATACTGATTCTGAGCGGCTTCTAATCTCCGAGTCAAAATGATTGCTTAAAGCTAAGCCTCTCTATTGAGTATAGTGAAGCCCAACTTCAGAGCACTGGGCACTGCCCTAGTGATTGACAGTCTGACAGTTTGGCTTCTAAAACTTCTGAATCAGTTATTAAACCTGGAGCCTGAAGCTTAATGTGTTTCGTGTGAGAGATGAGCAGTAAGAAAAAGAAAATGCACGTGGCCACATCCATCCCTCAGTGATCGATCTCAGTCTGAAATCAGACACTCTGGAAAGAGTTGGGAGGTGAAAGGTTTAATCACATAGGGTTTATGCACAGCTGTCTGTCTCTTCCAGGTTGCAGGCAGGAGCAGCCAGAGTTAGAAACCATCTCTCTCTTTTTCCAAGGTGAAACCCTGACTCCTGTAGATTAAGGTTGTCTTGAAAATTTACATCAGACTGGAGCCAGCAACCCAGGTCCTGACTCCAGGAATGAACACCAATAAAACCATCAGGGTGTTTACCACGCAATTCTGAGGAAACCTGACTTTGTCAAGAGCTTTCTCTGCGTTACATAATTTCCATCAGAAAACAGCTTGAACGAAGAGGAAGGTGCATCAGCAAAGGCACTGTCAGGAAAAGGCTGCCACTGTGATGGCTGACTTCCCAGAAAACAAACCTCAGGCTGAGCCAGGCACTTCCAGAGCTTAAAAAAAAAAAAAAAAAGCTGAGGCAGGTGCAGCAGAGGAGTTGAGCCTGCCAGCCTCTGACTGGGGCACAAGACAGACCAGACCCACTCCCATCCATCCATCACAGACATAGCAGATAAATACAGGGGAGAAACAAGTTCTGTTAAGACTGCTGCTTAAAAATTAGCTCCCTTTTTTCAAACACCCTGGATTTTCTGTTGGTTGTTTCCTTTAACAATAGAAGTTGACATACTCAGCCAGGGAAGAGTAAGGAGTTTTTGTCCCCTCTTCCTTCTGGCCATGAAGCCAAGGAGAGCACAGTGGAAAGAACTAATCGGGATGTTCGCAGTGGCTGCTCAGTGGGTCTGGAGAGGAGATCAGTCTAGCAGTCTCCATTAGCTCGCAACTCTGCGGGTCACAGTTTTGCTGCCAGCTCCCCCCACAAACAATCCCTGAAGCCTGTCAATCTCCACACTGCAATTCCTTCTCCTCCACAGCTTAAGAGAAGTAAAAGAAACCTCCCTTTGGCTGGAAGATCCTGAAGGAAAGTTCCACGTGATATCATCTCATCTGCCTACATATCAGTCATCTCTCTCCTGTCTGCCCACGTGGCTCCTCATCACAGCAAACAGGCATCCAGAGGCATTTTGTTCAGCAAGAACTGACCCTGAGCTGCAATAGACTTTGCTGCTCCATTATAAGACTATGCAGATGGGAAAGAGAATCACAAAAGAACTTCTTATCATGCTTCATTTAGGAAAGTGATTTCCCCTCCATTATCAAAAATAATTGCCTGCCACCCAAGCCACACACAGTGGAGTTCCAGCTGCATCTTGCACAGAGAGGGCTTGAAAGGCAAGCTCATATGTGACGCTCACTCAGCAATCGTTACTGAAGAACATGCTTTTCTGCATTGAAGGTATATGGAAGCCACCTCTCATTTGTGTGGTCTTCTCTTTATATGTCCCCTTTCCCTGTCTCTGCACCAAACATGATTTCCAATGATGTGGATGTGAAGCTACCATTAAAGAAACCCTGTCCAGTGTCTTAAAGTCTAATTCATCCCAGCTGGTACAGGCCAGGACCTGTGTCTCAGTGTCAGTCTATCAGGTCAATCAGCCTCAGGTGAATACCCCTCTAGCATCCTGGGGACTGCAGCACAATATGACCTTGTAAAAGTCCTTGGGTTTACTATTAGACACAGAGCTGTATATCACAGTTGGACAGTTATTGGCTTTGCACTTCCTGCTGTTGTTGTTTACCCAGTTCGTTAACCATTTTCCTGAAAATACAATTATCTCTGGCAAAACTTTAATTGCTTTAAGATAAAAAAAAAAAAACAAACACCACACACACCCCCCCCACCAAACCAGCCACCACCACCAAAAGAAAAAAAAAAAATCAAAAAAACCCCACCACAAACCCTTGCTGTGGAAAGAGTTCTGGGTTTTTCTTCCTTTGTTTGCTTGATTTCACTAAGTATGTATCTATTCCCATGCCCCAGGAGTTTTGCGATGCCTGAAATCTGGGTCAGTTGCTGGCAGGTTTTTCCTGGTGATGTGTAAAGTCTTTGGAACTGGAGGCTACATTTACATTGAATCCTTCCTCCAGTTTTCCTTTGATCTCATCTGTTGTTTTTTTCTTCAGTATTGTCAGCAAGATCATCTGTATCCTTCACCATCGCTCACTCCAGACTGTAGTTGCTTGCTCACTGGGGCTTAATTCCTCTATTAATTGCAGTGAGATTAGAAAAAGATGTGGAGTAACCCAATCTATGGCTGTTGGGCTGACTCTGTCCACTGGCACAGTAGTCAGAGAAGAACATTCTTTGTGCCAAAAGCTTCTTCAAGAAAGTACCTTTCTATTAAAAAAAATAAAATAAGGTTCACATAGGTCATCAGAAACTTCAGCTATTTCAACTCATTTGTCCTCTTAATGTTCTGCAATTAGCCATTTGTCCTCTTTATATTTTTGTAATTACAAAAAAACTATTGACATTGTAATACTTAACCTACATTAAAATGACATTGTCTTCCCTCTGCTCATTACTCCAGCCCAAAATAATAATCAGTGTGCTAAAATGGGCAAATCTATGTGTGACGAGTAACGCTCTGAAAGGAGCTAATTAACGGTCTTCAAAACTGCAGAAATACAACTAAAAACTATGGTGCCAGCAGAGGAAAACAAAAAAAAAATCCTTGCGACCTTTGAGCATAGACCATTAACAGGAGGGACCATAACAAGAGGGAGCTGTTCTCACTTCTGCTAAAGGCTCTCAGGATGACCTTGGTCATGTTACCTAATCCTTTATACTCCTGTTTCTCCTACTAACTTTAGACTCCTAACCAAGGCAAGCAGGGTAAGCCTGGTCAATGCTAGAAATCTGTTTCCGTGGGGGTAACAGACTTCACTGAAGAGCCAATCCATTGATTAAATATGGAGCACAAAACAGTGTTCTTTAGGGGAGTGGAGAGGGATGAGAAGGCCCTCAGTTTCCTCTTCTTAAAATGAAGGAAAACACACCACCTTCTTTCCAGATTTTTATTTAGCGTGTTCCTTCAGTACCATCTTTGTTTCCAAGCCCCAACTTCTAAGGCAGCTTGTGACCACAATCATTAGCCTAAGACCATCGCTGGATTCAGGGGTAAACAGGGAAGCAGAAGGAGGAGCTGAGAGACACATCAACAAGATAAGGAATGAAGGACAGAAATACTGAAGTAACCACAGTCCTTAAGGGGTTAAGCTGAATGATGCATTCGCAGTGTTGTACAGAACAATAACGTTCCTCCAGCTGAATGCATTAAAAGGAAGCACAGCAAGGAAGTTTTGAACAAGACTCAACTGCCCCAGAGGAGTATGCAGAAAAAATAATACATATATATATATACACACACACACCCCTTTCCAAGTTGTGAGAAAAATCTGTAAATGGCCGCTGGTGAAGATATGAAGGCAGGCCAGAAATCTCCTAATCCTGGTGGGGCACCCGTAAAAGAGAAATGAAAGTTACTGATGTTCACACACCAAACAGGCACAGAGAAGAGACTAGTTATGGCACTGCTGCCCATGTCCTCCGCAATTCATCTATCCTTTTTCAAGTGCAGAGTCAGTGCTTTTACACTCACAGCCAGGCTTCAGAAATGGTCCAGTGCCCAGAGCTTCCTTAGGGCCAGATATTCAGACATGCCCAGATTTTTTTAAAGCTGCACAAGGATTTTAGTGCCTAGGTAGGAGCCCGAGCTGTTTGTTAAACCCTTTGATGACTAGAGGAGCTCAAAGCCTGTTCCTTCAGAGTAAAACAGCAGCAACAGCGCTCTATTCCTTCCGTCGCTGTACATCATATGTGCACATTGTAGGGACAGAAACTAATACAGCATGCCTTTAATCTCAATAACAGCCTTAGGCAAACAACAAATGGCGAAATAAGAGTGTTTAACAATCATGATGAAGCTGGGTTATATTTTTACTGCTGAAATGTGATAGTATTCATTATCACACTAGGATTTTGCATATCGCCAATAAATATTTTGTCTGAAACAATTGCTGAATAGCCAAACCTGTGTTCCGTATAATCAGGGGATCTCAACGTTATTCCTTTGAAGCACTAAATTCACCTCTGTTAATTTCACCAGGTATTTTGATCTCAGAGCTGCCATCAGCCAGGAAGGAGAGAGACAGCCTGTCTTGCATGTTTTCTGTACCTTTTTTTTCCTTCCTTACTGTGGTATTCCCTTAACCAAGATAAATATCATCTGCCTGAAAATTTCTGTTTGTTCTTGGAAACATTACTAATCCCAAGAGTTCAAACATCATGAGTCACACCGGGAGATTTAAAAAAAAAAACACCACACACCAAACTTGATGAGTTTAAGTTAACTGTCTTTGGTTTTCGGTTTCCAACCCTGTAAGTCCCTGCTTATTGCAGGGGTGTTGGACTAGATGACCTTTAAAAGGTCCCTTCCAACCCAAACTTATTCTATGATTCTATAAGTTGCATTCAAAACTCATTCTCTGCTTTTCTCTATTGTCATACAATCATAGAATTGTTCTGGTTGGAAGAGACCTCCAAGATCATCGGGTCCAACCATTAACCCAGCATTACCAAGTCCCCCACTAAATCGTATCCCTTAGGGCCTCATCTAAACGCCTTTTGAATACCTCCAGGGATGGGGACTCCACCACCTCCCTGGACAGCCTGTTCCAATGCCCGACAATCCTTTCGGGGAAGAAATTTTTACGAATGTCCAATCTAAACCTCCCCTGGCGCAACTTGAGGCCATTTCCTCTTGTTCTGTCGTCTGTTACTAGGGAGAAGAGACCGACCCCCATCTCTCTACAACCTCCTTTCAGGTAGCTGTAGAGAGCAATAAGGTCTCCCCTCAGCCTCCTTTTCTCCAGGCTAAACATCCCCAGCTCCCTCAGCCGCTCCTCACAGGACTTGTGTTCTAGACCCCTCACCAGCTTCTTGCCCTTCTTTGGACACGCTCCAGCACGTCAATGTCTGTCTTGTAGTGAGGGGCCCAAAACTGAACCCAGCACTCGAGGTGCGGCCTCCCCAGGGCCGAGTACAGGGGGACGATCACTTCCCTACTCCTGCTGGCCACACTATTGCTGATACAGGCCAGGATGCCGTTGGCCTTCTTGGCCACCTGGGCACACTGCTGGCTCATATTCAGCCGGCCGTCGACCAACCCCCCCAGGTCCTTTTCTGCCGGGCAGCTTTCCAGCCACTCCCCCCCAAGCCTGTAGCGTTGCCTGGGGTTGTTGTTAGGGTTAGAAACCTTTCCTTTAAATTAAAACCTTGTATTTTCAGCAATAACTTGACTTGGGAAGCAAGAGATACAACACACAAATATTGCAAGGCTTGAAAGAAAATCATGAGGTGTTGGTAAGCTATCTGCCCGTGTGTAGAATACTGAAACAGCTCTGACAACAGCCAAGATCTATATATACACCTTTTCCACATTTGAAAAAGAAAGGGATATCTCTCCGCCAGACAGTAACCTAAGCCTTTTTCAAATTATTATCTGGGAGTTCACTGAAGATGGCCAAATGATTTTGCATTTCTTTTCTCCTCACTGAGAACCGGGGGTCAGACACCACTAAGGCAGGCAGATAACACCTGTCCCAGGAGATTACCGACAGAGACATGCAGTGGAACAGAAATGGCTCCTGAACTTGCTCTGGGTTTCATACTGCCCAGAGGAGCAACCCAGAAGCCATGTAGTGACTCATCCCCAGTGCCTGGCTGAAGCATACCAGCAGCCTCTGCCACTGCAACTCGCTGGAATGGCGACAGCCAGCAAAGCGGGGTTACCCCTTCCTCTCCGGGAAAGGTACCTCAAATAAAGAGGCACCATTTTATTATGTAATTAAATATCTGCAAGTGGATCATGGGCTGAAAAGACAGACCCTGTTATCTGCAGAATTATCTGCTTAGCCACAGACAGTGACAGCCCCTGCTCTGAGGAACTCATGTGCAAAATAGGCAGCTAGCAATGGGAAATCACTTTCATGGGGTAACAGTCCTTTTGCTGAGCTGGTTTGCACTCACAGCCACTCACCCTAGAAGCCAGGCAGTCTCTTCTGCACCTTCTCCCTGTCTTGGCTCTGACACTGCATCCAGCTCTGCAACAGGAGGTCAGCGCCACATAATGCAAATTATTATGGAGGCAGAAAACCCGCATCCCTTCACCATTGGGCTTCTGACAATGTAATTGGACATTTGCTCACTTGTACTGATGTTGTGTTTTCTTTCCCCTTTGCAGAAGGAGCAAGGCTGTTAGGTGTACTGTGATTAAACGCAGGCAAGCTGGCTGTTACATGACATGTACTGTAATTAGGAACAAGCAAAACTATGATTGTTAAATCAGGCTGATACAAAGGCTGGAGAACTTGCCTGGCAAGTGGAAGGCAGACCCCATGGCACAGATTCTCCCAACTGTTTCTGTAACAGGTCATCTTCAGCAGCATTGCGGTCCCTTCTGGCACTAACTGTGTCTGTGCTGTCTGAAAAAGAAATCAGTGGATGGGCTTAAATATTTATTTACCCTGGTAGGAATGTAACCTTCTGTGCTTCATGCCAGACCAAAAGTCCTTACAATTCACTATGACATTTTCAGACCATTTACCTCAAATTCCAGTTTTAAGAATCAAAGTGGCTGGTGAAACTCATAACACAGGTGATGAGCTGGGCCAACAGCTCAGCTGGCGCAAGCAGCTTCCAAGAACGCATCTCCACTGGTTTTCCCCCAGCACAGACCTAAATTATTAGCTACCAAAGAGGCGACACCGACACCCTGCATCTCTGCTGCAATACACTAACTGGCATGCCAGTCTCAGCTTTGCTGGCTTGTCACTTCAGCTTCATGTGCTCCAATTTCCCCATCCGTGCCAAGCCATCATACACCACCCAACAACATTACCCCTATCTACAAAGAAGGGGAAACAGACTGTGTTACGTTGCCTGAAAAGGTTTGGAGAGACAGAATGGAACTAGCTGAGGTGTAAAATGATATAGATGTTAATTAAAGGGCCTTATCTCCTGTAAAGCTAGGCCAAATGCTGCAAGAAACCAGCTAGCTCCATTATGCGCTGCTAAGGGGACAAATACCCCAATTTAGTCTTCCAGGTCTGAACATGCTCTTGCCTGGAGTGAACCTTTACTCTCTGTATGTCAAAACCAGACATGGGTGCAAGCAGGAGTGGAATCGGTAGAGGGGACAATACAGACCTCTGCTGGCATCAGGCTGTTTTAGGGAATAGTTATGAAGAATAATCTGATTCCACACAGCAGTTCTTATTAGAATGGGGAAAGGAAAAAAGAGCAAATTTTAAAATAAAGAGAGCACTGAGGCTTTCTCACTTCCCTCAGAGAAGGAAAGGCTGTTATCATCCTGACTTCAGCTGGAGGAGGTAGGGGGTCTCCTGAGTCACAGCTGTCCAACTGTGAAATTACCTCCTGCTGCCCATTTTGTGCAGACATTTTTGCTCATGGCAAGGTGGGAGAGGTTGAAGTCCAGTAATTGCTTAAAGGCCTTTCATGCCAAGGCAGCAGGAAGATGACTGGGGGAGGCAGCACCTGTTGCATTGAGCCCGTGCTGCTGATGCAAAAGCATCAGTCTGCCTTTGGGCCATGCTGGCATTAAGATAACAAACCTTTCCTTCCTATCACTCCACTAGTCCATTCCCCAAACTGAATGGCTGCAGGGGGAACACTTCAGAACTTGGTTTCGTATTTGAAGAACTCGTTGATAGAAACAAATGATTACTTCTAAGTAAAGGCCTAAGGAGAGGAGGCTCATGCCCATCTCTCAGGTTGTGCTCAGAGATTACCAGCAGCACAGCTGCGAGCACCTTCTCTTTCAGGTGGGGAATTAACTTCCAGGTTTCAGCAGCACACAGCTCCCCTTTCACATTCCCACACCACACCCAGGATAAGGAAGGATATCTTATCTTTGTATACCTAGCTAGGTCTTGGGAAGGTGGCAGGGGCAATCCACTGTGAGTGAAGAGCAGCGTCCCACAAGATGCAATCACTCATGCGTACACTCATACCCTGGTCCAGGGTAGAAGACACTGCAATGCATACGCTCAAGAGTAAGCCACTGGCCCAACATGAATGGAGCATGACGGCCCAGATCCTGAATTTGGGGGTGTATACACAACCATTTGCTCATTTTCCATAGGGGACTTGAGAAACCCTCTTGATGGAAGTTATTACAATAGATATATTTCCAGGAAAATCTTCTAGCACATCAAATTGATGTTTACCAACAAAAAAAAAGCCAATTAGGGCTGAAAAATCCCCAAATGCTTCTCTCTGGTCTTTCTAAGCACAGAAAGACCTCCCTGATCTCATGATGAACAGTTACTGTACAAAGTTACCACAGAGAAGACTTGGTTAAAGAGGGGATGTTTGTTTTGTCTTTAGAACAAAAAAGGTATGTTTGACAGGTGTGATGAAAACATTTATCAGCAACCTGCTTACCTGAGAACAGGGTAATGTGTCTTCACATCACAGTAATATGTGAACACGCAGACTGTGCCTTGCGTTTGGCAAGATTACAAGGCACACAATTAGTCAGCGCAGCCAAAGACTGTTCCCCATGCCATTAAGTCCTTTGTAAGCTGATAAGAAAGAAATGCACGCCAGGGAGCAACACAAAAGCTTGTTGAGACAGGACTAAATACAAGGTCTCTAGTGAAATGGGCTTTTGCCAACATCCACTCCCTCAGCTTCTCATTCAGATATACACTGCTTCAAGATGCATCTG
This sequence comes from Phoenicopterus ruber ruber, assembly GCA_009819775.1. Classification (NCBI taxonomy): domain Eukaryota; kingdom Metazoa; phylum Chordata; class Aves; order Phoenicopteriformes; family Phoenicopteridae; genus Phoenicopterus; species Phoenicopterus ruber. The sequence goes on along the minus strand of CM020237.1, from coordinate 6,261,638 downwards.
GGCAGATGAATGGGGCTGCACAGCTCGATAGGGACAGTGGTTACCAGCAATGTACTCATTTTTAAATGATGTCATTTATTTCAATGACAAATGTCTGATAATTTCCAGCAGCCGAAGCACATCCTACCATTCCCCACAACAGAAGCAGCCAAGCATCCCTGCACTGGGGCACTAGCAGTCAGCTGGCATGAAGGGACACTCATCGCAGCAGCCCAGGCAAAAAAGACAAGATAGGCTCTTTAATAGATGCATGGACAGCTGACTCAAGATGGAGGTTTTGGACAGTCTAAAAGTGTCCACTGGACTCACACAGGATGTTTGCTACTGGCCTTGTCACTAGGAGGCTATGTTCAGGCCGTTCTTCATTATTGGATTTGAGTCCTCTTCCACTCATCTTTTCCACTGAGACTGCAAGATCTCCAGGTCATAAAATTCCTCCTATGATGTGTTTATGCATGAATAAAAAAACCAAGCTGATGCCTTTCTTGGCCTGGTACATAAAAGGAGCTATCTTCACTAATAGCAGTAAAAGTAATGTTCTTGAAGGAAGAAGGCGGTGCCACACAAGAGCATGAGGTTTGGCCCCAGGTACCAAAGAGACCTAATAGAGCATCAGTGTTTTGACATTCCTGTGCTTCAACCTTCCCACTGTTCCCACAAGCTGAGCCAAACTGATCCTGATTATACCACCTAGTGGTAGGAGCAGTGTTGTGCCTTTGGATTAGTCTGTCTGGGGAGCTTAAACACCAATTACGTGTGCTTCACTGCTGTAGACCTGATAATAACAACAATAATAATTATCATTTATAGGGGTCTTTGCATTTTCAGAGCTCTTTGCAACCATTAACTAATTAACACCGTTAAAACCTTTGTTTAATTTAGAGCATCTTTAGATGGAGGTCATTTCTCCAGCACACAACTGCTAACATGAGGTGTCTCTGAAAGCAGCTCTTTCTCATTTGATTTATATGCATTTGCATGTGTTCCTACCTTCTTCTCATTTTGGAAGAGAAAGAAGAAAGGTGGCAAACAGGTTCAGAACACAGCTGAGATGAGACCATACACTGCCTTTTGATGTTTTTCTGTGGGCTCCTCTCTAGTGCTCCATGCTCACTGACTAACTACTAAAGTTCTTTTAGAGTAAATCAATGCCGTTGCAATGTATGTAGCTGAAGAAATCTCCCAAACATTTCCTCTTGAAGCTGTTCCAAGAAACAGGAGCTAAGCCAGGCTGTTTTATGGGAATGTGGGTTGACTCACACCTCAGTACAAGTGCAGAAACATGCTGATTTCAGCCCTTTCCTGCATTAGGAAAGAGTCTTGAGCCAATCAAAAAAATATTTACATTCAAGCAGCATCTTCCTCTGTGCACAGGCCCTCCATGCACAAGCTCTCTTCATACTCCTCTTCTACACTTACCACAAAGAGGCTATCAACAGGTTTATGCTTTCATCATGGCCTTCTGCACCCAGGAAAAGCCTCACTTCTCTCCTCTGGTAGCTCCTGAAAATACTCAGCTTTGCATTGAATCTGCAGTGGCATCTCATAGCCAGAGCACCTCGCAGGAGCGTACCTCTGCTTTCAGCCTGCCTGGGTGTGCAAAAAGTGCGGAGGAAGGAGTCACTGGATTTGCAAAGGACTTGAGAGGAAGCAGCTTGCCTTAGAAACCCTAGATATTTTCCGGGTAAATTTAGCGTCTGTTCTTGCCAAACTGCATTAGGATAAGTCTTCCAATCATTGCAAATAACAGGAGCTATGCCAGGTCCTGTGTAGCTTAGCAGGTAGCCTGGGACAGTGCATAGGTATAAGAAATCATCTGCATAGTATGGAGAGCTCTATGGATGAGGGAGCATTGCAGCAGAAATGGGATGGATGAGCAAATTGAGTGGCTTGAAAATTAAGAGGTTTTTCAAGGAAGAGAAAGGCACACAAATACAACACAGACTATACTGAAAACCCCTACAGAAGGAGCAGCAAGTGGTCTGGAGTTGGGTTACATGTGACCAGTATCATCTCCATTTCAGCCCAGATGGCCAACTGACAAGCATTTGAGTGGGACCAGCCATGTTTGTACAAACCCCAGAGCACTTCATCACACATGCGCCACTTTGACTCCATGCCTTGTTTTCCTCCTGGTCAGGCATCACGCCAGCTATTCCCTTCCACACACATTCTCCCCTTTCTCTGTCCTGCAGGATTTATATGGCATTTAAATAATAAATTGCACGGACGTTGTAGAATTTATAGCACTCAAAGTAGGTCATTAAATAAATCACTGTATAATTCATATAAATGAACCTGGATCTTGCAGTGGGAGGATTTCATTGGAAAAATCAATCCATAGAGTTTATAAAATTGAAGGATTGTCAGGGATTTGCAATATTTAAGTACTGTGTATATTTAGAGTAAGAACATGAAAGTGATTTATGCAGGATGACACCTTGGCTTCCACTCACTCAGCTGGACGTTTCTGGCTCTGTCCCCCAGCCTTGCCTCTGAAGGATTCTCATCTGGGGAAATCATTGCCCTCTGAGGGAAATAAAACCTTCCTCCCTAAATCCTCCAGCAGGAATCTTACAGTAGCCCTTATTAGAGCTGTATAAAAACAGCAAGGCACAGTAAATTAGTATTTTGTCAGAGAGCTAACCCTGGGGTGTGACTTCACTGTGAGCCCATGGGCTGATAAGCTCCAGCAGACAGCGCTGGAAAGTCTCCATGCTCAAACAAACCCACCATCCTCAGAAAAGGCTCAGTACAAGTGCCAAGGTAGGCCAGGACAGGAGGTAGAGACAAGTTGCCTCTAAGGACAGAGAAAACAAAGTCACAGAGCATTCAGCACAGAAGTTGCACTTAAAGAAAACTTCCAAGAAACAAGCTTGCATCTAGCAGCAGCTTAGTAATGATCACTGAAACATGAAGAAATAACAAGAGCTAAAGTTTAAAGCAGCATGTCTAATAAGAAAGAACTGGTTTACCTGCAAATCCCTGGACCAAAGCAAACAGGAAAGAAAACCTGGGACAAGGCAAGCTCTACTTTCCTCTAGGACATGACAGCAAGTCAGAAAGATTTGCATCCCAGGGCACTAACAGGATCCAGTACCTGTGCACTGAACCACCAAGCTGTGAGAGGCTTAACTAAAGCCCTTCATGTTATATTAATATAATTCTTGCTGTATAATTAATTCTGGTCCCTCTTCACCTATGATAAATTCAGCACTGGTGCCCACATGTGCTCTCCAAATAGCACCATTCATTAGTTTGTCATTCCTGGATGCTGCTATTTTCAGAGGAGATGCTAAATCTTACCCACAGGCAGAAGGATCAGCCACAGCCAGCTCTGACTGGCCAGAGCTGCTGAACTGGAGCAAACAAACCGATCACAATGTGCCAGGCAAACAGCAGGAGGGAGACCAGGTCAAGTCCCTAAGCCAGGGAATCCCACAGCCCCAAAAATCAGTGAAAGGCGGGAGTCCCTCCCCTAATTATTCACCAGGTTTCCAAGTGGCAAAAGTGTCCTCGCATGAGGTCAGCTCAGGTCCTTCTCTTGTGCAAAATGTGGAGGTATTTGTTTATTGGCTCTATGCTTCCTGAGCCAGATCTCCCTTTTATTCATGGTTGTCACCATTGAGGTTAACTGCCAGCTGCCTCTGGTGTGCCTAAAGTTGCTCAGAGCTTAGCTGAAAGTTGGCTGTGCAGTTAAAGCACAGGACTGGGAATTAGGAAGCAATTCTTGGCTCTGCTATAGACCCTCTTTATGGCCATGGCACATCACTTAATCCATCTGCCCCACGCTTCCACCTCTGCAAAAGAGGGTAAGAATAGAAATTTCCTCCTCCTTTATATCTCTCATATTCAGATAGAAGCACTTAAATGAAGAGACAAGCCTTATTTCTCTCAGGACAGCAAGTAACACAATGACTTCAGGAGAGACTTTTCATGTTTACCGTAATAACACAAGTAGGTGATGATAAAGGGCAAACCGAGTAACTTCATTTTCCCTGATCAGCGCAAGGCAGCTGTGTTCTGTTTATTTCCTCAATTTGTCTGCTGGCACTGGCACAACTCCGGGCATTTACAGAGCTCACAGAGCAGAATACGTTGATCTGGTGGGGGTTCTTGAATAAAAACATTAAAAAAAAAAGCTTCTCCATGACAGAGTAGACATTCACAGAATCCACAAAGCCTGCTTATCAGAGTGTGTGCCATTTTAAGGAATATTAAATTTAAACCGAATATTACACGTTAGGCTCTTTCGAAGCGCTGCACTCTTGAAGTACAACACTGCAAAATGCCTCACAAGCGGCTCACTTAACAAGGGTCAGTTTCCTGCTGTGCATTGGTTGCCAATAGAGCCAGGAAATTTTAGGAGTTCTGATCTCCATAAAGGTCTAGGATACTGTCCTCACTGCTAACCAGGTCGACCCAGAAAAACATGCAAACTAAAATTCTGGTTCACAGTAGGAAGCTGACATGTGAATCGAGCAAGATGTCCTCTGTGCTCTCCTGTCACGTGGTGAAAAGCAACCTCTATGCCCCTCTCTCCCCCCGCTCCAGTAAATCTCATCACTACAATTTATGCCTGGATTTGCCCAGCTCAGTCTGTTGTGCCTGGAGTCCTCCTCCATTGGAGGCTTGACAAGCTCTGTGCTTCTTAAGAAGCCCCAGCTTCCTCTCTGAAGCTAGCAAGACTGTAGGCTCTGTGGATATAAACCTCCTCGCTACCCACTGTACATGCTGGCTAGATCTAGAGACCTCAGAGACCAGGGGTTCACCTACTGTAGCACATCATCTGCCTCTCACTGCTCAAATTGAGTATCAAGAAAGGCTTTTGGAATAATGCTCAGTTTCCCATGCTGCTTGTCTTCAACAGCGTTGGACTGTGCCGATAGATGAAGAGAAGGAAAGAGGAGGGAGAATGAATAAATTAAAGTGAATAAACAAACGCAGAGTAAGGTATTTACCAAAGTACCGGCCCAGGCACAGAGCACAGGGATTAGCACTGACAAGAGCTTTGTACTGTACCAATAGCCAAAACTGCTCCTCACCCCCACGGGTGCTCAATTTAAGTAAACATAGCAAGCAAAATAATAGGAGAGGGACAATAAGTGTTTTAGCCTGCCCTTACTGCATTTGTGTGACTTCGAAAATACCACTGGAACACAGCATCTCCCTCAAACGAGCCTCTATCAAACATCATTGTTTAAAGCCAGTGAAAACAAAGCACCTCATTGATATTCACAGGGTGGTAAAGTATTTTTGTACCTTTTTTAACGTTATCAACTAAGAAATAGCAGGTAATTTACATGTAACTTATCAACAACGACCAGAGGTGTTCTCTGGTTGGAAAAGGGAGCACACGTTGTTCTGCTCCAACAATTTACTGCTGTCAAAGGCTCTGCAGTGCCCAAGCGGGAAGCAGAAGAGACTCGCAGAAGGCAGAGTTGAGAAACACTGCAGTGATATTGGTCCCCCATGCTGGACTTTCTGTTACTGAAGATTGATTTGCCACTCATGGTTGAACTACAACTTAAAAAAACAACTGTGCTTTCATGAGCTGAAGTGTGTTTAGCCAAACCATAAAAGAAGATACAACTCATATTCCGTTCTGCACTGCATTCAACCCAGAGACAGGCTATGGGTTTTCAGGAAGGTAAATTAGGCCTTGCTAACACTGCCAGGGACTGGGCTAATCAGGTTAAAGCTAGCTCTTGCATGTCCTGAGGGGTTTATGCTGTTGTATACTATGAAAAAGTGAACCCTATCCATATATTTATAATTTGGGTACTCTTTTAATATACGTTGAGTAATCAGTATGGTTGTTTCAGGACTCTAGCGCTGTACCGGAGCCACCCTAGAAGGCCAAACAGGAGCAGAGATGGAGTGGATAGTCCATGCAGCAGATAGCCAACTGAATGAAGTTATGTCCTGCCTTTCCTCCCTAGCCCCAAATCTGACCTGAGGCTCCTCCCAACCCTCCGTGCCCCTCAGAGCTCCTGGTACCAGCAGCAAAGAGCAGAGGTTTTTCTCTGTGTGGTACCACCGAGGGTATTTTTGTGAGGAGCCAGCTCCCCCCAGTGCCAGCACCTCTCCAGGTTGCCCTGCAGCCCATAGGCAGCCCTGGAGGGTCAAGTTCACCCATGCGCCTACTCCCTACAGAAATCCAATTGCTTGTCCTTTCCAGGAACCGGTAATGACCTTGTCACATGGCGAGAGCATCATGCTAGCATTCCTCCAAAACACCATCAGGTATTGTAATCTGCACTTTTGCTTCCTGCTGCTCTAGTGGAAAATTGCCTTTTTTTAAATCTGGAGAAGGGATGTGTTTCACATAGTCAGAGATGCTGGGAAATCCTGTGTCAAAGAGGGGAGGAAGCAAGCAAGGATATGAACCTGCTGCATTTTTTCTGAGGAGAGTAAACACACCTCTCTAAATCAGGGCCGAAAAGATTACTGGGACGGCAGTTGAGGGAACAGATACTTCACTGGGGGAAGACATCTCATGTTGAGCAGTCTAGTGTTGATCAATAGAGATTTACTGACGACAGGAGCAGCTCTCTGATTTCTCCCTGCTGAAGGATTTCTTCCCATGGTGTCTCTCCCACCCTAGGCCTACATCCATCACTGAGAGCTCAGTAGGTCTGCACATACCGTTAGCCCATTCTGCAGTCATCCACGTCATTCATGCACACTCCAGGCACTTGGACCCTGGTGAGCGAGAGCCTGCCCCAGGCAAGTCCAAATGCAATCGGACACGCTGAGATGGGAAAGGCTGACCAGGCTGCATGCAGTCAACCCACCTCAGCCTTCTTGCGGCTACAGCCACAAGCACAGCACCCCTGTGAAGTGCACTGTGCTACATCTCACCGCAGCCCTCTGAGTTTTTCCATGCTATTGTTGGACAAGGCAGTCATTGATGGATAGGGACAGCACTCCAGTCCCTGAACTCATGTTTTTCCATCCCCAGACTGTGAAAATACACTTTAAACTCTGCAGGTAGCAGAGTGGATGAGACATTTGCATCCAAACCCGGCACAAGGCAAATAATCTAGCATCCTCTTGACTCAAGTCTGACCTAGTTGTAAGATCAGTTCCTTGTTCTCTGCTTCTTTGGATATTCTTCCCCTGCTCTTCTCCATCCTAACACAGTTTAAACTCCACCTGAATGATACTTAATCACAACCGATGGAAGTCCCAGCTCATGTAGGGGCTAGGGACTGAGAGAGTAATTGTGCCTTGGAGGCACTGGAGGTATTTGGGTAACACTTCATATTGCACCATGCAAACACAATGCTGCAACCTTGCCTTAGAAATGTCACTGTTGCTGGCTGTTCAAGCCTCATCTGCATGAGACCATTTGTGAATGGGCACTTGTTATGAAACAGGCTCCATTTTCTAAATAATTGGGTCACGTGCGAGGTGTTTGTTCAGAACTATTGAAGAGAGCAGGGTATAAGATTTCCCACAAAGTCTTTGATCTTTGAACAGCCTCTCGCTAGTCCCAGAGCACTGCCCCTCTCCTATGAGGCTCCTGCTTCCCACACATCTGTCCAGTTCAGCCCGCACCAATGCCACTGGGGTCCTGCTAGCAAATTGCCTGTAACCCTTCATTTCACTGATGTGGCTGTTCCTGGTCTCCCACTGCCTCAGCTGGCATCAGGGACATTCAAACCGTATGGCATAGGAAGTAGGTAGGGCTGTAAATGCTGATGCCCCTTCCCTGTGAGGAAAACAGTACCCCAGAAAATCCGTTTTGTCTACAGCTTCATCCTTTCCATTTTCTATTTGTATGTCAGTGTGAGCAATTCCTCAACTGGTTTGACTTTAGGTTTAGTGACATTTTCATTAATACCTGTCACATGTGTTACTAGACCCAGACTTGCACAGACTTCAGGTCTTGTCTCAGACTTTTTTATCTATGCATCTGTAAATCCTCACCCTGGCCTCTTTTCTTCCTACGTCTTTTTGAATACAAACACAGGCAAGACTCTGAGCCCAGGCCTGTCTATGGATTGATGAGTCTCAGTCATTTAAAAATCCATCTGGTTACACTGGAATAAATCACCAATGTCTACATGATCACACGGACCAGTGAACAACATATGCCTCATAGGGATTTCTGCTGTCTCGAGTGCTGGGTGTCTCTCTGCCTCCGCTTCACCAGCTGTAAAAAGGGAACACTCACGCTCACTGCTTTGTAAAGCACCTCAAACTCTACAGATGAAAAGCATTGCTGCAGTGCTGAACAATATTATTACACCAATTAAGCAAATTAAATGAAGATTAAGCTTATTTAAGCATTCCTAACAAAGACCAGCACTGAGGTGAGTGCTGCATCCTTTGCAGCTGAAGCAGCATCCCCACATTTCTGTTCCCTCAGCTTGATTGCCCATGCTGGGGTCAGCCGAGACATCCATCTCACTGAGACCCAGCTCCTCATCATCTTTGGGAGTCTCAAGTTCAGGGCACCCCTGTGGGACAGGTGACTCCTCAAACAAGGGAGGGTCCTTGAGACCCACCAGAGCCCATCCCGCTGCACAGAGAGAATCGGGCTGCTTGTTTCAGTCTGCACAGACCGTGGCTCCTGCTGACACTAAGTGTTTTGCCACTCTTGCTAAAACAGACTGGCAGTGATTGTGCTTCCCCTTACAGCCAGTCCTGACCTTGATGTTCTCCAGTGTCTGGGCAGATGTGTGTACACGTATCAGTACATGTGCATAAGCATAACCTGCATCCAGATATGCCCTCACCCACCTCTGGATCCGTTCTGTTCCTGGAGCATATTTGTACCTAAACACAAACAGCTCCACAGCCAGGCAGTCTGCGGGACTGTGGGGAGGAGGAATGGAGGAGAAGCAGCAGCTCAGATTGAATAGTGATCTTTTAAGTGGGCTTTTGATGTATATTTTCATGTCGAGCATGGTAAGCCTGGTAGTCCAGGAGCCCCTGGCGTGCTGCAGAGATCCGGGTGCCTTTATTCCACCCATTTTAGAAAACATTTTATTTGCAGTGCCAGCTTACTTTCATGGCTGTGCTGCCTTCTCTGGGACCGAGGTCCTTGTCACTTTGAAGATCCTAGCTATTTGACTGCTTTGAATTCATTTGTTTAACGAACCTCAGGGGGCTACTGCACTAAAGCATTCCCAAACATGTTCAGAGCTTTGCAGTTTCTCCACTAATTAGGGACTCCTTTGGGGCTAAACACAAGAGGTTCTGCTGCTGTGTTTGAAGCCGGCAGTAAGCCAAGACAGTGCTGAATCTCCAATTCAAGTGAAGCATTTTTAATATTTTTCCTCCTCTATTTTTTCTTCTCCCCAATCAGTGCAAAGTTGCCAGCCACAAACACAAGTGACTCAGGTCAAGGTCCTCTGAGCCAGAGGGAAGTATTTTATCAAAGCATGAATAAAACAGCCAAGTTCTGCAGTGTGCTTTTTTGCATGTGTGCTTTTCTTTGTAGACATTACACAGCCCCCTATCTCTTCCACAAGCCCTTTCCTCAGTGCTTGTTAACCTACTTACTCACTGTTAAAGGCTCCTAGCAGCTAAAACTGCAGACCAGGTTGCTCACTAGTCACTATCCAGGAACACGCCAACCTCAGCGCTTGCAAGATCAGAGCATGGCCTGGCTGGCCAGCCTCATGCAGCCAGGCACAGGTCACACATATTGCATTACTTACAGGGGCTTAGCGTGGGAAAACAGGGAAAAGATCTCCTTTTGAAGTGCCTCAAGGATGTGGAAGTGTCATGGCTGAGAGATGCAAGACAAAATCCACTTATAGCATCTTTTCTTAATGGAAGAGCTTTCTCTTTCTCTTCCTTCCTCTGCAGTGCCTTGCCCTTTACAGCTTGCCTACCAAAAAGTGAAATGCACATATCCTGGTTTAAAAAGTAAGGATTCTTACTTGTCAGAGGGAACCAGGAAAGAAATTGGTATCTTTTGCAATTCATTACAGCAACTTCATTACTCCTCAGAATTTCCCAGAAGTAAGAAAGGTCTGCTCAGAACGCACTTCACAGTACTCAGGGCACCAAGAGTCCTGCAGAATTAATTGCCAGGCACATTAATTACTGATTAAATAGGAAATCCCCAAATACCGTTAGAAGGTGATGATTAAACATGTACCACTGATTAGACACATCCTCTCTCCCTTCCAGTCTCACTGTAAGTCACCTTCCTGTTGATAAAGTTCAGAAGGACAAATGTATAATAGGAGGCAGCAGTGCTAAATAGTCTCACCAGAGAGCCGGAAAACACCTTCCTGGGATAGAGGGGCAGATACCTTATCCAGGACCCCACACACCAGCTAGAGTTGATCTGAAGCCAAAAAAATTACTCATTGCCCACCTTCAATTTGGCAGCTCTATCAGTAGCATCAGACATTCTTCCAGGTGCTGTGTCCTGTCTCGGATATCAGTTTTTGATATGTCCCATCTGCCCTATCAAGTGCTGCCAGGAAAGGTAACAAGGCAGAAAACCCTCAGGTTCTGAAGACGTCTGTGCCCACAGAGGGCAAATCTGGAGCTGTGAATGGGCTCAGAGTTAAGACTCACGTTTGGGAGAACAATTCCTGCCCTGAGAGCTCACTGTTAAAAGGGAAGGCAGAGAACAACCAAGTCAGGGACTTGTGCTTGCTCACACAGCTCTTCCTAAAGGCAGATACAAGGGGATACTAGCAGGATCAGTGGTTTGTACTGGAGCTATTTAACTTGCTCCACTCCTAAGCAAAGAATCAGGACCTCGGCAGGTGTTTTACACCCAAAAACACAAGGTTGAGCAACGTTCTCTGCAGCAGAGCTTCCTCAGGTCCAGTCACTGCTCCCAGATTCCTGCAGTCCTCCCCATCTCCCCGTGCTAGCGAACGTCCCTCGCGGCATTTCTACAGGCTGCAGCCTGCTGTCCAGCCTGGCAAAGCCTTTGCCCGCTGGCAACCAAGGAGCACCAGCCACTGGAGGAAGGGTCTCCATCCAACCCCCATCTCCCAGGCGGGAGAGAGCAAGCCTGGGAAGCGGCCAGGGGGATTGTAATCCTCACAGCTCTCACAAGAGGTCACTGCTGTCTAGTTAAAGCCATCAGTGCAACCGTGCTGCTAAATCCCAGCTTAAAAGCAGCCTCCCACGCAGAGCCTGCAAGCCCTTGGACCAATCTTCGGTCTTTGTCAACTCCTGGGACCTACAACATCTCCACAACAGGCCACTGTGGCCTGAGCCATCTCCAGCACATTCTGACACTTCCTTACCACCTCCAGAAATAGCCTCTTTCAACAGAAAAATGCCAGATGAACACAGCCTCCCACACCATGCCGTCTCCCTGGGCGTACCCTTCTTTGCTCCCTCCCCCTGAAGCTGCAGCATCAGGGAAGTTAATAAACTTGGGGATGCGCCCCTGGGAGGCAGGAAGGGACCACAGCGACTAGCAGAGATACCCTCCTCCCCAGCCTTTAAAGGCAAATCTGTTTACAGCAGGAGCGGGTGAGCAAGCCAGGCAAATTCCAACCCAAGACTGCAGCCCTCAGGCCACCACAGCCACATCCTCTCATTTAAAGCCCCTCTTGCTTCCTCCCTCTTCCTTCAGACCAGATTTCCCCCGTACCTTTGCCATGACACCACAGGAAACAGTACTCCTAGCTCTCCTGCTGCCACAGGGGCAGAAACAGCACAGCTCTGCCCCAGCCCCACTTACACTCTCAGCATCACTCACACCTGTGAAGTTCAGCCTCAGCCCTCTTAACGCTTTCAGCCCCTCACCCAACTGCAGCACCCTTCAGAGTCTGCAATGAATATGAAATAGAAATCCCACTTCCCAGCTACACCCTGTACCCCACTCAGCACCCCAGGCTTTTGGCCATTGTTGGAAATGTGGATATGGATGACGTGAGGGCTGTGGACTGCCCGTATGAGGAGGAGAGTGCGCGAGAAGCAGAGCTGGCTGAAAAGACAGCCTCTCTTTCTCCTTTGCTCCTTCCTGAGGGTTGTTTGTGTGCAGTCATGGCTGGGCTCGTCAGAATCCCTGCCTCCTCCAGCCCAATGCTGCCCGCTCCTGCCGCTGCATGACAGGGTGTATGTAAAATGTAAATCAGGCCACAGGTAAAAATGGCTTTCCAGGAGGCAGGAGACAGTGGGGCTGGATCAGAGCCATGGCGCAACCTGGCACCCAGGTTCCCCGCTGCTTGCCTTGCTCCCAGCTCACCCTGCCACGGGACAGAGAGGGAGCAGCCAGTGCGGGGGGGGAAACCTGGGGGCTGGTAGGGTTTCCCCACACCTCCTCTCACTGAGCGGCATCAGAGGCTCGCTGTTGGGGTTAGCGTTTGACTTAACAAATGCGTGGGTTCCCACACAGCCACCAAGGAAAGGAAGATAGTTTCTAGGGACAGGACCCACCTGATTCCACACAGAACAGTGTGGCCCATATTCCCAGGTGTGCTGGGCCGAGCTGGGGTGGTTGCTGAGCCCCTCTGCAGTGGGGCAGGCAGAGGGAGGGCAGCTTTTTACCTGCCCCTCTTCTTGGCCCTGTGCCAGCACACACCAGAACCAGGACAGCAAACCCAGGCACAGCTGGTGGAAAGCTGCTGCCATCTCCTGGGCAGCCTGTCTCCATCCGGCACCCTTTTCCCACCAGCTGCTTTTCCCAAGGGCTATTGCTCCCGCCTGTCCCAAATCCCTATCCCCAGCACTACCTGCCTTCCCCTGCAGCCCGCCCATCCCCCCGCAGCACGGGATCCTCTGACAGCTGCCTGCGCCCATGGCACTGAGGCAGAAGCCATCACCCCTGCAAACAGGGGTGTATCCTCTGCCTTGCGTGATAATGCTTCTGTACAAACACGGTTCATTGCAAAGGCAAAGAAACCATGTGACATGGTGCCAGCTGCGCTCCTGCTATGCTCCGTTTGGGTGTGCAGCGTTTGGATCCCGCCTAGGCAAACTCCGTTCCCCAAGAAGGTGTCACAAGTACTTATACCCGAGTGCTGATATCTGTCCTCACACCAGACCTGCTCGAGACGGCACCAAAACACATGCACTGCTCCGGACAGATTTCCCTCCCTTTCCCACGGACAGGTTTGGGGACAGAACGGACTGTAGAGGAAACCCCGGGAAGCCAACCAAATGCTGAAACAGTAGTGGCACCAGGACAGCCAACGGGGCTTTCTTTCCAGAAAGGCTCAGCAGAAATAAAAAGAGGACAGGAATGATTATGGTCCAGGGGAGGTTGTAGGCGACAGCAGAGACCTCGTCTTCATTTTGAGGAGAGAGGAGGCAGAGGAAGCAAGTAAACCCAGTCACTGCTCTGTAGACCTTCAAGTCGCAGAGAGAGCAAGCTCCTGGCTGCGATTTCTCCTCTCTCTTGTGATGAAGGAGCGTCTTGGGACCAAACTTCTTGGGCTGTCCACAGTGCAAAACAAGAGATTTGCAGTGACCTCTGCATACCTGCCAGGAGAGCTCCTGCACCTGGGCTGTCTCACCTTTCTGCCTTAGGCAGGTTTGCATGAGCAAACAGTGCCCATTTGCATAAGGATGTGACAAGCCTATTGCTCCAGAATGATCAGGCTCCATTTACCCAAGTGCTCCACATACCCTTCAGCAACAGGCCCTGCCTTCCAGAACGATGGGGTGTAACTTCGTGCATGTTTTGTCTCATAGGTCAGCACTACTAAGGTCTGTCTACTTTTCCCTGCCTCCCCAGGCAATCCGCCCCTGCATTGCCTCCCAAAGGAAGCACCTTGTGGGTTCAGGGCAGGAGCAGGGGAAGCTGGCTGAGGAGGTGGCCAGGCTGGCAGAAGGTCAACATGATGGGAAGCTGTACCTGTAAAACCCTATGGAGGGGGGACAAATGGCTAGAAGTTTACATGAGAAAGCACAAAGAAGCAATGGAGGCCAAGCAGGAAAACTCCCTTGTTAAACCGCTCACTTTAGGGAAGTGCCCTTGTGCAAAATGTTTGCCCTTCAAACCAGATTCCTCCCTGGCAAACTGCCAGAGCAAACCTGCCCTCCCTCTCCCTGCAGCCCTTCTGATGCAGGTAACAAGGAGGCTTTTAGGACCTTATCCCTCAGAGGCAAATGCAGAGAACAATCCACCTTTTCTTATTCAAGCCTGGATAAAGCCCCTTCAGGGCCAACAGGCTAGGATAAAGGCCTTAAAACTGAAGGTTCCTTCTGCTGTTTGTCTGTGGGAAATCCCATGCCAGGGACACCCTGAGAGCCTAGCTGGCAGAGGACCAGGGCTGAGGTGTTTCCCTGCAGCAAACCTGGACACAGTGGGAGGACTGGCAGCCTCCCAGCTCCCTTCTGATGCAAAATGCATTCCTCATCCAATCTGCAACTCCAGTGAGCCACAAGGCCCTGCCTGCCCTGCTCTCTCCCCTCTCTGTTTTTCTCTCCTCTCCTGTATGGAGGCAGGAGATGGTGTGTGGCAGGGCCCTCCATCTGCTTCCTGGAAGCTCCAGAGAACTGCTGTGACACTGGTAGCTCCAAAGCTGCTGGGCAGACCAGAGGTGCAGAGTCCATCCCAGAAGTGGTAACTCACCCCACACCACGAGCAGGACAAGGAATCTTTTAAAGCCAGCTCAGCAGTCCAAGCAGTAAAAAACATCCTACATTTACAAAACACACTGTTTGCAAAACAGGCCAGTAAATCTCAACTGCCCTGAGTTCTTCACCCATAGCAAATAGTCCAATAAGACCACGTAGAGGAGCTCAGGGCAAACGTACCTCTCCTTGCCCTGAGCTAGGCATAGTCCCCTTCTGCCATGCAGGGCCAGCAGCCAGGTGGAGAGGATGCCCAAGTTGCAGGAGGGAGCGTTGTGCTGGGGCCAAGGTTGTGCTGCCCTGTTGTACAGGGTAATCGCAGCACAGACCAGACTGCCCCATCCCGCACTAGGACAGGGAATATAGAGGACTGTGTTCGCTGCCTCTGTTCCTTCCTTTCCTCAGCACCCTGCCCTGGCCTTAGCTTAGCCTCTGCTTGACCCAAACGGTCTTGCTTGGTGCAACCACGATGCCAGAGAGACAGCCTGATCCAGTTTAGCTGTGACTCACATTTCCACGCTCCGAAGCAGGTGGTTGCATGCAATTGTTTATTCTCTGCAAGACTGCTGCGGTTTTGCCAAAAAGGCAGAACTTCACTTGTCGTCTCCTCCTACTGGGTTGCATGTGGGAGGAGGTTTCGCTTTCCTGGCTTCTGGTCTTCCCCAGACTACTAACTCTCAGCCAATACACTGAAGGGTTTCACCTCCATTCCTGAAGCAGAGCCCTGAATTCAAAGTACTGCTGTTTGCCTGGGGACTCCAGCCCTTCACCCACAAAAGGAAGATTCATTTAACTCTGGAGAAGACAAAAAGGAGAAGATTTGCTGGAGGGAAAGGGAGCAGGGACCAGACACCCACTGCGCCAGGCAGTACAGAAGGCGCTGAGCTGAGCCAAGCTGCAGTGCCTCTATTCCCATGCCCAGTGAAGCTCAGCACCATGAGGCCCCACTGTTTGAATGAGATAGCACTGGGCTTCCAGGAGCTCCTGGTCTGCAGAAATGGAGCCTTTTGAGAAGCTCAAAGAGCCATGTGGACAGCCCCCAGGGACCAGCAGACCCAGAAGTCTGGTTGTACACAGCAAGGGAGCTGCTGAGACACCTCCCTTCCAACTCCTAGGAGCCATCTCAGGCCTTCAGGAAGGCCCTGGAAGACATGAGCCATGGGGGCTGCAGCTTCTGAGTTACTCTCTGGGTCACACCCCTGGGGAATACAGAGAAATGCAATGTGGACTCTGTGCTCATACTTGCTCCCTCAGCATATGAGTGGTGGTGGCGAGTACTGTAGCCCGAGGTGTCCTTGCTGCTGTGGTCCACCTCCACCTTCCCCTGCGTGGCATCAACAGGAACACGCAGGGCTGAGTGGAGCCTCCCCACAAAAACAAGACAAAGGGTCCTGCTCCAAATGGCTGCCCCTGCCAGTTCTGGGAGGCAGAAACCACCTGTTGCAAGGAAGCAGAGAATGGCACAAGTTTTCTCAGACATGGCCATGACTTGACCTTGAAAGAAGCTTGTGGAAATTACAGCTCTAGCTTAAGTTTTGCCCACAAATACACAAAAAAAGACAGGATAGGGAAGGAACCACATCACTTGTGCTAGCAAGGAGAAAGACAGACAAGAGGCTAACTTCTGTCTGCTTGCCACGAGGCAATAAACCCCAAGTCATTTGATATGGCGTAACACCTGTAGCGTGGGTGGGAGACAGGGAAACACCCCTAAATAATTTCCAAACAATCCTTGAGTTTATCGAGGAACTGCAGATTAGAACTGTGGTGGAGGAGCCCAGTGGTTGCCTGTTACCCAGAAGTTGTATTTATTTTGGCATCTGTGCTGGTTTTGGCTGGGACAGAGTTAATTTCCTTCACAGTAGCTAGTATGAGGCTACGCTTTGGATTTGTGCTGGAAACAGTGCTGATAGTACAGGGATGTTTTTGTTACTGCTGAGCAGGGCTTACACAGAGTCAAGGCCTTTTCTGCTCCTCACCCCACCCCACCAGCGAGGAGGCTGGGGGGGGCACAAGGAGTCAGGAGGGGACACAGCTGGGACAGCTGACCCCAACTGCCCAAAGGGGGATTCCATCCCATATGATGTCATGCTCAGCATATAAAGCCGGGGGAAGAAGAAGGAAGGGGGGGATGTTTGGAGTGATGGCGTTTGTCTTCCCAAGTCACCATTACGCGTGATGGAGGCCTGCTTTCCTGGAGATGGCTGAGCACCTGCCTGCCCATGGGAAGGAGTGAATGAATTCCTTGTTTTGCTTTGCTTGCGCGCGCGGCTTTTGCTTTACCTGTTGAACTGCCTTTATTTCAACCCGTAAGTTTTCTCACTTTCACCCTTCCGATGCTCTCCCCCATCCCACCAGGGGGGAGTGAGCGAGCGGCTGCGTGGGGCTTAGTTGCCAGCTGGGGTTAAACCACGACAACATCTGAAAACCAGACTTTTGAGCTGCCAGCCTGGAAGGGGCCAGCTCCTGCTTTCCCCACCCTGGGTCTGTTTCTGTTACAGCCAGAGGCACCACGAGGTGTGCGAGGCTCCTGCTGGCCCCAGTCAGGGTCCTGCAGCTCCTTGGGGGCGTTTTTCAATGCTGCTCTGAGCACAGCTGAGCAGTCTAGGCCCTGCCAGCTTCTGCTCCATCCGTCCTACTGCTCTGTCCAAATATTCTGGGCACTTTGGAAGCTCAGACTCCTTATGAGCCCTGTGATTCAAATGCCTCTCTGTAACACACGCGTGAGTCTCCCATAGTAATTTCTGCTCCGTGCCCTTCCTCCACTGGACTTCACACCCATTTGATTTGCTTCATTACATGGGCTTATCCCTGGCTAAATTAATGACTATGAAGTCACCTTTTGGGCTAAAGATACGAATTTTATTGCTTCCCAGAGCTCTCCTCTTGACAGAGCTTTCTGGCTATATCCCCTCCCAAAGGCAGGCCTCAGCTCCTACTTTCCCACGGCAAGTTCAACCTCTTCAAGAACCAATGAGGAACAAAACTGAAAAGCCCCATTGAGTGTACATCATGTAATTAACATTGTCACTTCCATGTAATTCACATTGTCACTTCCATCGTCACTTACAAAGATCTCTTTTGCCCTGGGTAAGTTTTTGTAGCAGTCTTCCTTGTTATATATGTGACACAATCCCATCCTGCCTTTTCTTTTCCAAAATTAATTCTCTCCAAGGGGCAAACCTATCTATTTTCAACTCTGTTTGTTCCAGTGACACGATATTGAGTCATCCTCACCACCTGAAAGATGGCACAGAGCTTTTGCAAGGAGACTTCAGATGAAACTGCCAAGGGCAAATAGCGTCACAAGTAAGTTGTGATTGCAAAATCCTCTGCTTCCATTTTGATTTCCTTTTTCCCCATTCCATTTGCTCTCATCTTGCTGACTTACTTTCCATGTTCCTTACGGTGCCTGCAGAAAAGGTTGCGCAAGAAGTGGGGGAGAGCAGTTCCTATTTCCAGGGGACTTGCAGCCCTGCAGTCCCTTTGGAGCACTCTCTCCTGCTTCTCTGCATTGGGGGGAACATGCAGAGCGTTTCTGAACTCAGCACTGTGCTGCCCACTGAGCCGCAGTCAGAGCCGCAGACACTGCCCAGAGAAGCTCCCAGTAGGGCAGAAGGCAGGAAAGGAAACCACAAGGAAATGAGGCCCTGCAGGAGTATTTGATTCTGTGAACTTAACAAGCCAGAAAAGCTCAGTTTCTCATTTTCTCCACACTCTCTGCGTTAGGGTCAAGTTTACCTCCAACCAATGTTAGCATCACTGAACATGTATCAGCGCTTCCAACACATACTCTCTTTCTCCGGCCTCTTTCCTGCTGCTCTCCTTTTACTCTGCTTGTCCTGAACTCACCTATTCTTTTTCTTGCACTTGCCCTTTTTCTCCCACTTCTGTTCAACTTTTATTTGAAACATTTAACACAACAGCTTCTTTCTAAACCTGCGGGCCACTGGCGGGGTGGTGAGGCCTGCCTGAGCAAGGTGCTTTGGGGCTGGAAAAAGGCAAGATGAGCACAGGGAGGGAAATCCAGACCTCCCACTCACCCAGCCACAGGGATGACTCAGCAGAGCCTGGGACAAAGCGGAGGAGGTGGGCTTGACAAAACTCCAGCACGAGGGCATCAGAAATGCCTCCAGGAGCTTCCTGTGGGCTGCCAATGATATGTCTGCAAGTGTAAGGCAGATAGGGGGAAAGAAAGAGCATACCCTTCTCTTTTTTGACGATCCAGCTCATCTGGAGCACCTATGCACTCAGTGTATTGCTCATTTTGACTGCTGGAAATAACTGCCCTCAGCAGAATTAGCACTGGGAACAGGTTCTGGAGTGATCTCCATTTCAGGGCAACTGATTCAGGATCATCACCATCTCTAATTACTGGGTGTCACACACTCTGGGTTTCGCTCTGGACTGTACCCGCTGCTCCTTTCCCAACAAGGCGGAAGGCACATGGGAGGAACCCTTCCTGCTCACAGAAATGGGGCAGCGCTCCCTTTCTCACCAGCACTGATATAACTCGCCGCACATCAGCACCGCCCCAATGGCTCAAAGAGCACTTGCAAAATCAGCTTCTGAAAACCCTAGCCAATGGTCTGCAGGGGAAAATGGGGAAATTCAGGCAAGAGAAGGAGTGAAAAGAGAAACAATCTTTTTTTCATATAATATTATTTGAGGGGTACTGCCAAAATGACTCGTCATGGTACCGCTCGAGAAGGATCACGTAAGTGATCTTAACAAGATCGTGCTGTGTTCATCAGTGAAGTGCTGTGAAAGGGGGTTATGGTCCAGGGTTAGAGAGACCATCCTTTCACGGGCTCTTGGCCCTTCACTACTCACCCTTCTCTAAGCAGGAGTAGAAGCTGTATTTGAACATCTCTACAAGGATGTACCCCTGCTGGGTTTTCCACACTGTCTGGAATTGTTTGGCCTTTGAGAAAAGCCTGGACCAGGGCTGGAAACAGGACTGCAGATGCCCCTCCACATTTCCAGAATGTGGGCTTCTGCAAGAGGTTACAGGGACTATGAGCATGCAAGCACGCAACATAGTGTTCACCATGCAAAGGCAGCTCAACGGATATAGGCCTGCAGAGACTTGATTTCCAGCCCGTGGGTTCCTGAGTGACATGCACACTGTCCATTTTAATCCCTCTTAGCTGGTCACCTCTTTATTTCAATCAGTTCACTCAGAGGCCAAGCAGGTAGAAGGAAGTCATCTCTAAAAGCATGAGTGAAACTTCCCATTGGGGGTGTGTACGTGTGAGCTGGATGGATGCGGAGGAGCAAATATTTGCATTTACCTCATCAAAAATGGAGTATAAATAGGCTGTAAAGTGTGAGGCTTTCTCAGATCCGAGGTGCAGGTGCGTGAAGCAGAGGCATCAAAGTGGATCATGGCAACTTTCCTCTTCTTGGTGCAACTCCTCTTCATTGGGACACTAATTGTCCCAGCATATACACAAACAGAAAGATGCAATTTCCTCCAGAATGCAACTGCAAGCAATTTCACTGTAATCGTGACACCCGAGGCATACCAGCCAAACGCAACCTACCTAGGTAAGCCATCTCTATCTAGATCTCAGAGTTTTCACACTGCACAGAAATGCGTCTCCTCTGCCCCTGACTCAGCTGGTTTCTTGAGTCTTGTGGTGGTTTTAGATGTGTTTAAAACATGTGAGGTCTAACACTTTTTTTTTTTTTTTTTTTAGTTTCAGGCAGAAGATAGGTAAATGGCACTAGTTGTTACCTCTTTGTTCCTATTTCATGTTCATGTCTACAGGGTCAGTCCCAAATTCTCTTTCCTTCCTTAGGGTGCTTCTTCCTCCCTTAATCTTTTTGTCTAAACTTGCATAGAAGGACTTGAATGCTCTTGAAAACACAGAATTGGAGGGGGGGAGTTGTTTTGCAGTTTCCCTTTCCTTCCTCCTGAGAATTTGCCCTTCTCAGTGTCAATGGCTGTAAAGACAAAGGTGAAGAGGTTACTTTGATGCTGACAGATATTCAGTATCAATCATAGAAAATGGCTTTTAATACTACAAAGAATGTAGCCGCAGAGTAAATGGCAGCCCAGCCCTGTTTCCCAGACCTGAAAATAGATCTCCCTTTGCCTTGAGGTTCAGCAAAACCTAAATGCTGAGAAAATAGTGGAAGAAAGACATTCTGATCCCTTCCTGCAAGGGGGGAGGTTGTCTGCTGGTGTAAATTGGCACAGATTCCTTCAGATCTCACCTAAGAAGCATCCACTGCAGTTGATTGGTTTTTTAATAGAGAGGTGTTTTGTTCACTGCTGTTATTTCATTTTTTGAGTGTAGAATTCAAGTTTGATGCTAGCTACTGTCTCACATCAGCTCCTGTAGCTTCTGACAATCTTGGCAGCTTTCATTTGCGACAGTCCTGGCCTGAAGGGTGCTGAGGGCCACAGCAGTACAGCACGCACAGCAACCTGGGCTGGGAGGCGCAGCTGCGGAGTTGCTTGTTCCTGGCAAGCAGATCCTCTTGCTTCATTGGCTTGTTGTCCAACTTCTGCTTGCAACAAAAGCATGATACACAGCAGCACTGTGCAGACTAGTCACAGCTGTGAAACAGCAACCCGGAGCGGAGACGTGGCGAGGAAAGGGTGGGGTCTCCCACACTCAGCTATGGGCTGAAGGGAGGAACTGACTGCCCAAAAGCTTGTCCCCTTTACCTTTTCCACCGCTGCCATTTGCACAGGATCCAGAAGAGATTTACCTGCCAGGAGCTCTGGTTTTGCTTACAGATATGGTACCCACAATAGCAGGGGCTGAATCTGGTGACTGAGGAGTTCCTCCTAGTCTATTCCCTAACTGGGGAGGGGGCAGACAAGGGGGTTCTTCTTCCTGTGGCTGAGGGAGGACTATAGTACATCAGCACCTCTTTGCAGGTTTCTGGTGCACTCGTGTCACATAGAGAGCACTCTGCGAGCAAATACTTCCCTGGCTGAAAACCCTGAAGGCATGGAGTCTGGAGACGGATGTCTTAACAGAACAGACAACTTACTTTGTCTACCTTGCTCTGTTTCCAGTTACAATAAGTGACAACAGAAACCTCACTCACAGCAAGAATGTGACCGAGTATTTACTGCAAGCCTTATCCCCACAAAACATCTCCAGGGGAGAATGGAATGGGCTAGAGAGGGACAACTGCAGTTCTATTGACACAGGAATATTAAATGCCACTCAGAAAGCAGCAAACTGGACATCTCCAGACAGTAACATATCTTCTGTGGAAATAAGGTAAGACTATATTCCACCTTTAAGTATTCAGTTGGGACAGTACTTGTCTGTGTAAGCTCTTGGCAACACCCAGAATCAAGAGCCCACCTCTAGAGCAGGGGTTGAAACAAGCCTCTTGAGTCTTCTCCAGATTTTCTCTTCAAAATACCAAGGAAACATTTTCTGCAAAGCCATATCTAGAGGTCACCCCACAGACAGTCTTGTAGCTTAAAGACTTGCTCACATGAGTAGCGATGTAGATTAGTTCTAAGGGAATGAATAGATTGAACACCCCTCTTGTTTCCATTAACACTAATGGAGTTGCATTAGCGGGAAATATTTGTCAAAGGAAACCACAGCCATTAGCCTGACTGGCGTTACCTGCGGGAAGGCAGAACGCAATAGCTCATGACAATAGTGATTCTAATTACAAAGAGCAGATGGCCACTGCGAATTGCCACCCTGTTACAAGGCATTCCTAACCAGTCCAGAGAAGGGCAGTAAAGCAGCCAAAGCGTAATGAAGAAACAGTGTTTCAGATGTTAAAAACCAACCAAACAAAAAAAGTGCAATATGGCTGGAGGGCAGTATAAATAAGCTCAGGATGACTTCACAGTTCCTGACTCTTCAGCTGCTTTTAATGTCCCCTTTATGGGTCTACATGAGATAAAAAGCTTCTCTTCTTTGAATTTGTTCTCCTCTCTCTTCCCTCCTTCCACAGGGTATATATCATCTTCAATAAATCTGCCGAGTTCAAGACTGTGACTCTGAACAAAGGTAAATAAGCTTCAGTTGGGCAGTTCAAACAGCAGGGTGCATGACACACCAAGCAAGGGCTTCATTTGTGCTCCGGTGTTTCAGGAGAGGGGAAAGATGGATTCGGTGTACCTCCAGCTGAAGAATACCTCATCTCTCCAATAGGCAGGAGACAAGGCAAAGACTAGAATGCTAGAGCTAGCTAGAGGTTTTTCAGGTTATATGCTGAACTTAAAACCTTTCCAAGGTTCCTTTTTGCTTTAAGGGACATTAATCAGCTACAAATGAGAGGACAGGCTTATTTATTTATGCAGGTGTTGGCACAGGCTTCATCCCCCTATTCACTCTGTCATGCAGATATGAAGTGGAATTGTGGCTTTGCCATCACAGGTAATGTTTCTGGTACTCCAGAGAATCCCATACCACCCAGAAGCCTTGAGCCTACACTGGTGATGCTCCACTGATGTCAGTGGATATATTCAGACATCCCACTTCCCTACTATGGGTTTGACCCCTCATTTTTGAGAAATCAGAGTTAAATGCAGCCTCTTGGAGTAGGTCTGTAGCTCAGCTGGTCCTCTGAACTTCTAATCAACCCTGGGGGTTTCCTTCCATTTCAGAATCAGAAACAACCACAGCAATACCAACCACCACCCACAACTCCGTCTCCACAGTTCAGAGCAGCTCCTTCTTCATCGCTGTCATTCAGTTGCTGGTGCTCCTTGTCACAAGCAAACTGCTCTCCTAGAAGTCGGGAAGAGAAATGACCCAGCTGTGCTGCACCTTTCCTCCTTGCTTGTGGTATGCATAGGAGGGCAGGCAGCTGATCTACTCAGGAAAACTATTCACTTCTTCTGTGTATTAGGATGATAACTGCACTTCTACGTTAAATTATAAAGATCTATTTGACCACAGAGCTGATCCTCCCCTTACTCCCCTCACCCAGGGCCAGCAATCTCAGCAAGATGAAATGTTTTGTAGCAAGTCAGAGATCACTCCGTTCTAGCTTTTCAGCTAGAAAAGCATAACATGGTCAAGAGCAGACCCCACCTAACGAAGGAACAGTGCAGGAATTAATTCCTTCCTCATCACCTGGGGTTCTGTGAAGCACAAAAAATATGAAAATGCTTGAGAGGGAAAAGGCCCTCTTCTCATCAGGGTACCAGGATGTGCCGAGAAGCTCAAGGAGAGGTCTGCTTTTGGCTGTGCAGCCTGGGACCTGCCCTCGCAGCACACGTGTGTGTGTGTGCATGTGTGCATACATGCCTCAGTGACAGTCTGGCACAGTCCCCCACAGTATATCCAGCAAAACTGTTGGAAGCAGAATTAAGATCGGGAGAGGAAATTATGGGTTTAGGATTCACATGCTTCAGCCAGTTTAAAACCTCCAGTGCAAGCACAAAGGAAGTAAGTGCGCCCACCAACCCTCCACCTGGGGAGGAGATCTCCTCTCCAGGACAAGCTGGAGATCCTGCTGGCAGGGTATCCTCCATAAAGGCCTAGGCCTTGGGAATTTATGCTCCATATTGTTATTTGGTCCCGCATCCCCTAAATTTTGTTATTTCAGTGGATGCCTTATAAAGTTTCTCTGGTTTTCCTCTGGCTTTCTGGAATGGCAGGGCGGGTATTTTTTATTCTCATTTTTTAATCAACAGCTGATTTTGCTGTAGGGCAAGATTGTATGGGCCACTGAATGTCCTGATTTTATTATTATTGTTTGTATTTTTATATGGATAGTGTTTATTTAGGCATTTTCAAACTTCTGGGAAGTAATTTGTCCTTAAACTAATCTAAATAAATTAAGGAATGAAAGTTGGCTCTTGCACCTAACATTATTTCCTGGCTTCACTGTGATGTGGCAGGGGGGTTGAAATGATTCTGAATACTGTGAAATAATTGGCTTTGACCCCACAGATGAGCACATAAAGATACAAATAAAGGCGAGGCCTGTACACTGCAATCCTGTACAGGGTGAGCCAGAAGGCTTTTTGGAGGGTAGAGTCAGAAAGGCATCCCTGCCCCACTAATCCTCTTGCTGTTTCGTCTTCAGAAGACCGAGCCCCAGATCATAACAGTATTTCAATGGTCATGGATCAGAGATCTGGCTTTAACCTGGCCTTACTAGCCCAGAGTTTGTGACGTCCCTACAATTAGCCGTTATTTCTGTTAAATAAATTCTAACTACCGAGCGATGAAAGGTTTACTCCAGAGCACTGAGCACTTGACAGCAGAGGGGCCTTCATATTCCTGAGAACTTAACACAGGAGCTGGGCACAGCAGGAAAAAATTGTCCCTGACCATGTGTATTTCTCAGGCATTCAGGCATCAGGTGTGGTTTAAGAGGGATTCTTTCTTCTTCCTCCAGAATTGTGTGAAATATTAATAGCTAAAACTGGACAGTTGTGATTAATACTTGGCTCTTATTTGTGACAAACCATGCCAACAAGCCTGTCTTGCTTCACAGATCTGCTTTTGTTACCCAAATTTTTCAACAGATGTTCCATTAGCCTCCTCTACCAGCATCAGACCCCTCCAGGGCCACCAGTGCAAGGGCCGCTCCCCTGTGTCAATCCTTTGCCCTTTTCATTTCTCTGCTCTTCTGGCATCCCGTCTTCTCCAAATAGTGCTGGGGATGGGATAAAAGGATCTCTCCTCTCACTCCTGCCATTTATGGGAATGATGGGAAGCTTTGAAAGGAAAGCTCCTGCTTTATCACTATGTGCAGACTCTCTGGGCCCAGATTAAGCATATGTACCCAGCAGGGGTAACAGGGACCAACCCCGCATATAAACAAGCGTGCAGGGTTTGCATTCAGAGCTCTTCTCCAAAGAGCATTTGCCCATGCATTTCATCATACTGGGAAATGCATCCCCCTCCCACACACACAATTCAAAGGGAAGAAGGAGAAAGGACTCAAAGGTGTGTTATCTTTCATGCTTATCAGAAGAGTAATTAGGTCCTTCGGACACTGGCATGGGTTCTGTCCTTCCCAGTAGGTATTGGTGTAAGGCCCCACTCGGAACATCATCTGAGGTGCAGCTCCATTGCCAGGGTCGGGCTGCCCCTACAGACTCTGGTCCCAGCGTCAGAGACACAGACATAGATACACATACACACAGACTCTCTCTCATTCAGAGCCCTGGCACAGGCTGCCCAGGGAGGGTGCGGAGTCTCCTTCTCTGGAGATATTCAAAACCCGCCCGGACGCAGTCCTGTGCAGCCTGCTCTAGGTAAACCTGCTCTGGCAGGGGGGTTGGACTAGATGACCTCCAGAGGTCCCTTCCAACCCCTACCGTTCTGTGATTCTGCTCTCTTCCTGATCCTCTGCACCCTCTCAGCCAGGAAGAAAAATAATAAACTGAGAGGTGCAGTTTATTTGGAAATACTAAATACAACCACTGCACGACCTAATTTCTACACCTAGTTCGGGCATCTGATCCTTTCTTCAGCACCCTCCCATTTTCTCCGTGCTTTGCAGATGCCAGGGCAGCTGCTGGGACAGGGTCTGGCTTGCTTGTACTCAGCCCTGCGTGGAGGCAGCGGGTGCCCTGGTCTGCTCCCTGGGCCTCCTCTCTTCAGAGGTCTGCTCTCCCAAAAGGCAGGCATCATATCAGATAGGTTGTCTTCACTCCCGCCTTCTTCTCTAGACTGTTTGGTTTCTGCAGCTATTCCAAGCTGATGCTACCCATCAGCCTGAGTGGGGCAACTCAGAGACACGGGTGCAAACCAAGACAGGCGCAATCTGCAATAGCTGCGCTCAGCTCTGTTTCAAGGAGGGAGAAGTATGCAGTGGCAGATTTGCCTACGCCTATCCTTGGACCCAATGCAAGGTGACTCAACAGTGGTCTGTGACTGTTGACTCCAGAGATCAGTCCCCTTCTCCCCCTAAGCCATGCCCTTTTTCTCCCTGCTGAGGCTGGTTTTGCTTTAAAGTGGGAGCACCTTACTCAACTCTGTTGCTTGTTCAAATTTTATCTATCTCAAAAAGCCATGGTTTGCATCAAAGAAAAGATATTCCTCCCTCTCATACCATTAGGCTTCCCAGTGCAAGTGCAAACTTTCACTTGTTTCATACTAATTTCCACTTATTTTCCTGTTTCCTAGTGGGTTGTAGAGTGATTGGTTTGTAAAGTCAGAAGTCCCAAGTACAATTTCACAGATAGATTTTAACCATGTAGTGCCTAGAGTGATGCACTAATGGAATGTTTCTGCAGAATTTAGTAGAAATAAATTTTTAGGGTCCAGCTATTAAAATTAGCATCTGTTTCGCAGGCAGGTAATTAGCAGAGATCTGAATATGTTGTATCTTCTGCTATTGCAGTGCACAACACACAATAAAATTCTAATTAGTGCTGTAAACTACTGTTCAATTTTAATCTCACTGTTGATATGTCTATCTTGTAAGATTACAGCTCTTTGCCTTGGATAATACATACGAAATCCCTTTTAAACATCCTTGTGGCAACTCCCACTTACCATATTACCTATGAACGCAGGGCATTCAAAGCAATGCAGTTCACCTCCAGAGAGGTGAACTCCTGCCTGCTTTGTCCCACTGATAAGCCTCATCAGTGGCATTCTCATTAATTTTTACACTATTCAGCAGCAAATACTAGCATTTCCTTTTACATCTCTTTTACAAACATAACCCCGAAAAGGAGTGCAAAGGGTACTGCATTGTAACTGGGAATTTGAAATCAACACATGGAAATCCTCTTGCTTTAGCAGGAAGGGGAATAAGGGTGATGCTTGCAACACCCCAAAAGTTCACATCAGTGGGTAAAAGACATTGCTGAGACTAAAACGTGTCAAACTGCTGTAGATCATAATAAAAATAAAAAAGCCAAATATAATAGCTGTCAATAACACTAAAAAAAGAACTAGCATCACCTCAGTTTCCAACCCTGAAGTGCAAGCAAAGCAAGATCGTCCTTTCAGAGCTAAATGTCCCAAGAGACAAGAATATGCCACATCATCTGGCCCTGCCACCAGGACAGCTGCCCGTGTTTTCCTTTTTTGCCCCAAAGGCAATCATGGAGCCACTCCACCACAGAATCTGGATCAGGATGTCAAGTATTTTGCTGAACTTGTGAGTTCTGCAGCAGAAACATACAGCAGAGACCAATGAGGTCCTACGGCCATGTAGACATGTAGAGGACAAATGAGTCATTACATTTAAGACAACACTTTCTCCTAGAAAATGCCCCCTTGGCAGCTCTCTCTCTAGCCTGTCTTCACTTCTGAGAAAGCCACAATGCTTTCATGCACGCCCAGGTAGGCCGATACGAGGAAGGTCCATGGAAACAAGACAGTTTGTCTCCCTGGCCCAATTCCGACACTCGCCAGAAAGCTGCCCATAAAGAGCAGCCTGTGTTAAAGTGCACTGCTGTGGTGCTGGGAGGTCGGCGATCACTGGTGCAGTCAGTCAGCTCTGCTGGATCCAGGGCTCTGTGGTCTCTCAGTCCTGGGCTCCCTTCTGCTAGCTCTAATTCATCTAGGACCCAAAATCTGGTGACTTAGTTCAACCTTTGTTCCTGCGACAGTCTCTGGGTCTCACACTGGGGAAACTTTGGGTCATTTTTTGAAAGACTCCACAGCTGGCAGCAAATATGGACTGACAGGCTGATCCACAGCCTGAAACAAGCCTAGGACAAACACATTTCTTCTTTTCTTTTGTGTTGTAAATCACTCAGTTCCATTCGCAGCACAGCATAGAGCCTTACTCTGCACATTTGGAACAACCTCTGGGAGCACCTGCCAGATAGATGGAGGGTGGTACAAAGTCAATGACATGGCATCTGACAGGGACTTCACCGTCTACAGAGGCAGAGAAGTGGCTCTGAGGGTGTATCAGATGAGCCTTGAAGCCCAATTCTTCAGGACACATCTATGAAATCTTGGGTTAACCATGAGTAGGAATCTGTTACCGGAAGTATTTAGCTTTAAAACATTGATCAATAATTAACAGAGTGACTACAGCAAATGGATAAAGCTCTGTCAAAAATTTTCCTACCCTTCCACTGACTTCCAGGCACTGTGCACATA
Source organism: Phoenicopterus ruber ruber (assembly GCA_009819775.1). Taxonomy (NCBI): domain Eukaryota; kingdom Metazoa; phylum Chordata; class Aves; order Phoenicopteriformes; family Phoenicopteridae; genus Phoenicopterus; species Phoenicopterus ruber. Next base: position 6,233,094 of record CM020237.1, on the reverse strand, counting down.
TGCAAAGCAGCCACGTTACGGGGGCAAACTTCAATTCAGGAATCGTAGGATACTGCCAGTCATCTGAACTCGGAGGAACAGCTCCTGGTGGGGGCTCCATGTCCCACACATAGTCTGTCATCAGAAGTGAAGCCTAGATTATTTATTAACTCAGTCATTGTTGAGGCTACAATGAACTGTAAGTAACAGCCTAAGGAGTGGCACGTAAGACTGAGTGGCAGAACTTGGCCCAGTCCTAGCTGCTGTTTTTCACTTTGCTGATCCTTTTGTAATGGTGACCCTTTTGCTCTGCGCTGTTTCATAATTTCAGACGTCATGGGAAAATGATCAATTCCCACTCCCCACCCTGCAAAAGCTGGGGCTGAACCCACAGTCCTCCTGTGGTCACTGTATTTCAAGCACAGAAAAGAGAGTAAGACTTTTTCTCCTTGCAGTGGGGCAGAATGGGAAAATGTTCCCTAGAAACAATTAATAGAAAAGAAGAGCTGCTGCTAAACAGCTTTCCTTTGAAACCGGGGAGCCTCAAACTCTGCTTTGCTTCTTGTTGGCAGAACCGAATGGTCACGCTAGCTGAAGCACAGTGTGAGCATAAGTGCAGCACAAGCAACCGATGTGGCCAGCTTCTTGCACAGGCTCCCCATTCACTCAGTCCCTGCCCTGACGCTACTCTTCTATATAACCTGATGATTTATCTTTCCATGTGACAGGAAGGCAGAACTGGGTCTTCCCCCTCAGTCCCTACTAAACACAACACAGCACATTTTTGGTCTTGGTGTCATTATACTCCTATTTACATTTATGTGCACTAAAGCTGGAAGTCTTCCTCGTACAGTAGCTCTCCTGGGATCAGCTTTGACCTTTTAATTGCTGTTTTGGACCCCACCATCATCTCAACAGTTCTCCTTCAAACAATTTCATCACTCAGTAACCAAACTACAGCACAGAGCTGCTTAACGTTCAATTATGTGAGTTAGCTCCTTATATAACCCTCCCTCCCTAACCTGTGAATTTGGAGGCCGATTCCTACAGAGCCTTCCCTACACAGAGCTCACACACACCTGCAAAGATCAAGACCCCTCTAAGCAGAAGAAGGGACAGAATACACTGTAATTTCTCGGGACGTAGGCAATTACAATTCCAGCTCTGATATTGCTGACCCCCTTCACTCAAGCCACTACCCAGTCAAACAATTTATTTCCATCTCCCCAGATCTGCTGCCATTTAAACTGAAGAGAACAGAACACGAATACATCTCCAACATGCAACACAGCAATACATATAAATGCCCAAGCTATTGTGGGACTCTGTCAGGGCTATGTTGCACTGCAGTGCAGTACCTTTAAGACGGGAAAAAAAATCCCAATGCTGGAGCTCCCATGGCAGAGGTTTTGCTCTGCCAAAGAGGGGAGATTGGATTATCCCTCATCTCCAGCCTTTTCTTACTATTCCCTTTTAGGAGCTCATCTAGAAAGTTTGAGCAAAGATGGATCGAGGCAGGAAACAGCACAGAACTGTCATATAAAGCAGTCACAGTTTAAAAGGAAGCAGCCAAAGTATTTTTTGCAACTGTAAAAACTACTTTCTAGCAGAACTGGTAGCTGCAGAAGGATGCTTTACCCTCAGGCTGTAGTAGAGCGCAGCCAAGGTTAACTATTAGGCAAGCTTCATTAAACCTTTCTAAATGGTGCTGTTTGCTACCATTATTCAGATGCATAATTTCCTTGTAAAGCAAAGGAATTATTACCCTGGATATCACTTTTTTAATTATGCGCATTAAGTTATTCTTTATGGCCATACATAATTATTCTTCAGGACGTTGCTCATGTGATAAAGAGAATCATGCACAGTACTATCACTTCTGCCTCTGGACGAACAGGTTGATCTTACGGCTCTGAACCCTAACTGGTTTTACATGCATTCCTCTTCCAGCACTTAGCTTTCGCAGTATGCCTACAATTCAGGAATCTTCAGGATAATTTGGTTAGTGTTCATTTAAACTCATCTCACAGCCTTATCCTTTCGTAACAACCTACGCTGAACAGCGTTGCATCTCCTAATCTGCAAGTGACAGCAGGAACCTGCAGCTCTGATGACCGATGCATACCAAGTGCTTCTTTTGTCTACAAGGCCTTCCCGACATGGGATTTTGATGATGAAAATACAAAGTAACTGTTGATCATCGCAGCCAGAACACGAGCTGACTGCTTTCTCCAGAAAGATGAAAGGAGAGAGTTTAATCCTGCTCCTACAGAACTCAAAAACTTCCCTAAGAAAAACTTACTTGATCCGGCTGCTTGTGCCAACAAGCTTTCGGGGGGCTTCAGTGGATATGGACTTGTATGGATATTTCAGCTGTCCATGATCAGATGCAGAATGGAAAGGCTCCTGCAGCAGGGAAGACTCCTCAGCAAGGTGAGGATTATGTCTATATGTCTATACTTGCCCTGACATAGCAGCACAGGGTATTTAAGAAGTGAGAACATGCACTACAATGAGACAAAATGAGCCAGAATTTTCTAAGATGAAAAGCGGTCTCTCAGCAAAACTTCACAAGAATGGCATCTTTGGGACACCAGCTGGATAACCAGTATTTAAGGGTTTGTTCTCGCCTGCTTCCACTTTCACCCATGCATCAGGGCACTCTTATGCCACTGAAGCTGTGGTGTTCCAACTTCGCAGTCTCCTCAGCTTCCCATGCTGATTCTCAACAACATACTGTTCTCTTTAGCTCTGCAGTTTGGATTGGGAATTGCTTTGTAAACAACTATATTGCTCACTGTACCAGTTCCTTATACAGAGAAAGACCTGCTAGCCACAGGAAGAAATCAGCCTGTAGCATGGGGGGGGGGGGGGGGGTGAGTCATGTAGTTCTCATTCTCAAGAATGTTCCTCTCTTTGATCAAGAAGCAAAACAACACCACAGCCCGGGTTATTAAAAATCATAAATGAATCCAATGTTTAATTGGAGAAAAATCAAAGCTTTTTGTGACTGGACAGGGCATACATTTTGCCAGGCCACGTCCTCTCTAGAAAGCTGCTTTATTTAACATGGCACAATTGTAAATTTCACATCAGCTTGGTGGTTTGGGTTTGCCAAACAGGAATATCTTGAGAAAAAGCAGACAAATCAACAAATTCTGAGAACCCAAATTGCTAGACTGCTGCAAGAATTCTTGCGAAACATTTGTATTTGTCCTTATATAATACATAATCAATGTCTAGGTGTAGGAAATACAGTGAGCAGGGTTGAAGTAATCCACTGATCTGATCATGCAGCAGAGTTTCTGACCGATTGAGCTTAAGCTCATTTCACTTCTCAGAGACTGTTTCTTCTCCTTTATAAACAACAATGTTCTGGTCCGTTTCATACACTTTGACTTTATACAGAGTTCCCATGGGCAGCAGCTTCTTGAGGTTTTCCCAGATGAATACCGCAACGTTCTCTGTGGTGCTAAGAGCGAAACACGAGCAGATTCAGAACTGACAGCAATGACATTTGAGGCTGTACCCGGAATGGGCCAGGGGGGTGCTAAAGGCCACAGGGAACCATGCAGGCAGCTTTCACATGATGACACCCTGAATGTAAGCGGGGCTTGAACCGTTGCCAGCAAACGTGGATGAAACGAGGTCTACTGAACAGGTCGTATCTGTCTCCCCAAGGTGTCCACAGAGCACGCTCATGTGCCAAGTGCCAGTCTGCAAAGGGCTCCTCAGGTGCGAGCAAGTGGTGCCTTCCTGGGTATGCGGGACAGCAGCTGCCCCAGCAGGCCTGCACAGCTCGGCAGGCTGCATGGCAGCAGGGCTGGAAGGCAGGCAGAGCACCGGGCACCTGACACGCACAGGTGTGCCTCACAGGTGTTACACACACAGCTACCAAGGCCGCTCTTTCACATGTAAGACCGAGCCTCGAAGACTGTTCCTTGACCCTGCAGCCAATGCCACGAGGAGTCGCCATCACCCACCTCACAACCTCAGCAAAGTACGGCACATCCTTGTCCAGGTTTTTGTGGTCAAGCGGTTCCATGATCGCCTCCTGCAGAAAGAGAACAGTGACAATCTTGTCCCGGTTGGTCAGTGGAGCTGGGGTTCAAATTACCATGGAAATGGCAGTGGAGCAAGGCAACAGTAGGTAAAAAAAGGGGTAAGAGCCCTACATCCACCTGTTAACTTCCTAGCTAGAGACAAGGTATGCCTCACATCACAGTGCTAAAGCATTTTGGTCTTAAAGCATTCTTTAATTTCTTCTTTATTTCCTACCATGATCAACTTACCGCTGCTCCACCCTGGTACTACACAAATTGCTAGGCATTAGTCAATTCTCCCAGGGGATGTGTAGGAAAATAATGCTATTACCTGCATATATTCTTTGAGGTCTGTCAGGTTTATAACCATTCCTGAGACTGGGTCAATCTGCAGGGAAAACAAAAGGGAGATTAGTAGCCTAGCTACACGTCCTTATTACCAAGGCCACCACAAGCCTGTACAAATCAGACTGCGAATATCTGTGTGCTCAGGACATCTGAGCCACAAGAAAAATATCTTTCCACCTTCACATGCTGAGTTACCAACTCTACTCCCGTGATGTTGCCAAAGGCTAGATACAGCATACAAACAACTCCAGTGGTTCCACTCTCTTATAAAAGCTGATACCGGGGAGGAAAAACTCACTGAAACACTCTGTCTTCAAGCAACAATCCAGCATGACCATAAGCAGGAAAACAGGCATTAAACTGCTGGGTTGAACAACCAGGGACAAAACAGAGATCAGCCTGAGCTCAGGGCATCCTGCCACCTGGAGAAGGCACAGCTCCAGGAACAAAATCAGGTTACGTAGTTCACGGTATATTTGGGGAATGTAGAAGGAGGCGGCTTTAAAATTTTACTTTCAGATCTGAATAGAAACCCCCTTTCCTATGAACTAGCGATCTTCAAAAAGTCGTTTGGAAAACATCAAAACCAAAGTGCTATCTAAACAACTCACTCTGCAGAATACACAGAACAATGACAGGATGAAGGGTGAAAAACAACTGGAGAAGTAGAATTTCCTTTTATATTTGCAGCAAAATACCTTGATAAAACAGCAGAGAGAATCAGTTACTGGAAGTGCTAAGCCTCCCTGTGGCTCAGTAGTCATCCAAAGGTGCCCCCCAGATCTGACCAGAGCCTACACATTCTGCAGTGAGGCTCTGGCAGACTAAGTTACGTGTCCAGAGGATGATGACAAACATTGGACTTAAATACAGTCATCTGCAAATCCTTGTTAGAGGTAAGGTGAAGAGGACAGTGATTATGGAAAACCTTCTTCTATAGTGATGTGTACAGAGTTTCCACAAACACCCTGAGAAACCTAGCAATTGAGCTAGAACTTCAGTACTGTGGAAGACGGAGACCCATCAATCCTGCCACCTTAAGGAATGGAAAAAAAACGTTGATTGCACTTACCTCTCCACGCACAGTGACTATAACTGAAAAAAAGAAAATACCGGGTCACAATGACACCATGAACCTTACAACAAAGTACACTACTGATTGGGACAGACAACCCATTCATCGCTAATCCACAAGTGCAGGCTTCCCACCACTTAAAAGTGGGACTGGTTTTATAAAATGGGTATCCACTCCATAAAGAATAATGACTCAGTCACCCAGCTCATCGAAGAAGTCACTCTCCAAGGTCTGATGCCCAGAGACACACCACTATCGCTGAAGTGCTCCTTGCAGGCAGAGGTAAGACTCGATGACTTCTCACCTACCTACTCCCTATGACAGCCTGTGCCCTGCACACTCAAGATCAGAGTCTCTTGATCAGCAAAGTCTTCTGGACAATGCAGACACCCTGGCTGCCCATACAATCACCAGACCCACGAGATCATAAGATGTAGGGTCAGCGTAAAAGTCTTCCGACGTCACAGAATACCAGAGAATGAAAGTAAGGGACGAACTGGCTACCAGCTCTCCAAGAACTAGAATTACCGCAAGGTGTCATTCCAACCCAGAAGTCTTTCAACAAAACAGACAAACACTTGAAAATATCATCCTTATAAGCTCGAAATTCCTTCCCCCTAACCCCAGGAGCTGAGAACAGAATCACAGCTCACTGGGGAACTTGCAAAAAATAGCAAGACAGTGATTTGAGACTGGTTGCAATTCTCCTCTGGGGTGGAAAAGCCCCTTTGTGCTCTTTTTCTCACTCCCCCCCCCAAAGAACAGCTTTAGAAGCATCCTCCTAGCTTTCCTGCAATTTTTTTTTTTTTTTTTTTACAGTGAGAACATCTTTCTTGTATGAGAAAGCAAGAACTGTTGTGCCTGTAAATCAGATTTAAAATGAGGGACAGATCTTCAGTCCAGCAATCTGTCAATCTACCTTCCCTGGTAAGGCTAGTAGCTCTGTAGCAGAGGTTTCAGGGTACCTACAATACACAGTGCTAAACAGGGAGCCAGCGTGGTAACTGGAGAGATCTGATTCTACGTTCATAGGGTATAGATGGTAGAAGAACTTGTGAAAACAACATTCAAATAAAGTTTACAGGCTGTTTAAATTGCATATCTTTTGCTCAGAAAAATCTTCATTCAAAACACAATGATTTTGCAGATTGTAAACAAGTACATTTGATTCATGAAGTGACATTTTGAGATATATATTTATTATCTATTTCACTTAGTAGCTTGCAAATCCATGCCACGGTTCAACCTCCCTGCTGCTGAAGATTCCTTCTAATTCTAAAAAAAACCCCAAAATCCGTCACTAAAAGCCATACCAGACTTCTGAGACACATGACTGTCCCAGCTCTCCCATGGGTTATTCCGCATTCAAACCAGCCTGTCTGACAGCAGCCTCTGTCTGTGACTACATGCACAAGCATGGAAGTCAACTCCTTACCTTTATAGTTGTGTCCATGGCCATTTGGATTATTACATTTCCCAAACAGCTTCAGGTTTTCTTCATCACTCAGTGATTTACTGTGAGAAATAGACATAGTGTTTCAGAATCCATGACAGATGTTCGTGGCTTCGCTTCAACTGTGATTGCTTTCTAGTTCTTCCATCTATTCACTCTCCCAAATTTAACCCGCTAGCTTCTCCTACTCAAGAGGCACAAAGAGAACCAGAGGAGTATTTGGCCTGTGAAAAGATGTTGACGACAACAGGGTTTTTTTGCTGTGGTTTTGTATTTATATATGCAGGTTTCATAACAACTGCCTAATACCACTGCTGTATAAACACTAACAGCTATTTACATATGAATATGGCAAAACCACTTGGGCTCCTAGGAAGAAGTGCCTGCAGCAATCTATGCATAATATTATTTATTATTAACTAACAAAGTTTAGGGAGCTTCTCCAAGAAGTACAAAGGACAACTTCCCTCTCTGAAGCTTTCCTTTGAAGAAATTCAAGTGCCTACCCTGAGAAATATTTCAGGTCAAGGCACTCTTTAGGAACATGTAAGTGTTTATAAAAGGTGACAGATTAGGGGCACAGTGAGTTGCTCACAAACTGCAAGCATAATTCACAGAGTCATAGAATCGTTTAGGTTAGAAAAGACCTTTAAGATCATCAAGTCCAATTGCTAACTTAGCACTGCCAAGGCCACCACTAAACCATGTCCCTAAGCACCACATCTACACTTCTTTTAAATACCTCCAGGGGTGGTGACTCCACCACCTCCCTGGGCAGCCTGTTCCAGGGCCTGAGAACCCTTGCGGGGAAGAAATTTTTCTGAATATCCAATCTGAACCTCCCCTGGCGCAACTTGAGGCCATTTCCTCTTGTCCTATCGCCTGTTACTTGGGACAAGAGACCGATCCCCACCTCTCTACAACCTCCTTTCAGGGAGTTGTAGAGAGCAATAAGGTCTCCCCTCAGCCTCCTTTTCTCCAGGCTAAATCACCCCAGTTCCCTCAGCCGCTCCTCACAGGACTTGTGTTCCAGACCCTTCACCAGCCTCGTTGCCCGTCTCTGGACACGCTCCAGCACCTCAATGTCTGTCTTGGAGTGAGGGGCCCAAAACTGAACCCAGCACTCGAGGTGGGGCCTCACCAGTGCCAAGTACAGGGGGACGATCACCTCCCTACTCCTGCTGGCCACACTATTGCTGATACAGGCCAGGATGCCGTTGGCCTTCTTGGCCACCTGGGCACACTGCTGGCTCATATTCAGCCGGCCGTCGACCAACCCCCCCAGGTCCTTTTCCACCGGGCAGCTTTCCAGGCACTCCCCCCCAAACCTGTAACATTGCCTGGGGTTGTTGTGACCCAAGTGCAGGACCCGGCACTTGGCCTTGTTGAATCTCATACAATTGGCCTCGGCCCATCGATCCAGCCTGTCCAGATCCCTCTGTAGCACCTGCCTGCCCTCCAGCAGACCAACACTCCCACCCAACTGGGTGTTGTCTGCAAACTCACTGAGGGTGCCCTCGATCCCCTCGTCCAGATCGCTGATAAAGACATCAAACAGAACTGGCCCCAGTACTGAGCCCTGGGGAACACCGCTTGTGACCGGCCGCCAACTGGATTTAACTCCATTCACCACAACTCTTTGGGCCCGGCCATCCAGCCAGTTTTTTACCCAGCAAAGAGTATGCCTGTCCAAACTGTGAGCAGCCCCTTTCTCCAGGATGCTGTGGGAAATGGTGTCAAAGGCTTCACTAAAGTCCAGGTAGACAACATCCACAGCCTTTCCCTCATCCACTAAATGAGTCATCTTGTCATAGAAAGAGATAAGGTTAGTCAAGAAGGACCTGCCTTTCATAAACCCATGCCGTCTGAGGGCCGTACCAGGATAGGAAGCTTTCTCTTCATATGTTTAACCCAGGCCCCAGGGAGGTAGCAGACGCCCCTAAGAAGTGGGTCTGGTCAGCATATTTGTCCTTCTGTTCCCTTCAGCAGGGAGGCTCCTATAACAATGACCTATCTTTTTTTCCTTTAAGGAAACAGTTTTGATGCAGGGCATTGGTCAACCTAACCTTGACAACACCTCCAAGCTAGATTAACCATCATCTTCATTACTGTTTGATTGCACTTGCAGAGCCTCATAGCTATTGCACAAGAGCACCTGGGAAGGTGGGGCAGTCACAAAGGAGACGCACCTGCTGTGCCAGGCAGGAACTTGTTGCCATTGCCCCCTATCCCTCAAGTCACTGTGTTCAGCCAGGTGGAGAGAGGATAGGGAATCCTCTGTATCATGTGTCCTGTCTGCCTCTTGCCCGCCTCAGGGAAGGTAGGGTGCAATTCCGGTAGTCTCTCTCTCACACACACTCCCTGATACTCCCGAACCTGCTCACCTCCTCCCAGAGCTCTGTCACCAAGCAGAGGAGTCCCTCTACCTGGGCACACCTCCCACAGGTGTGCTCGCTGCTGCCGGCCGATACTGGCATAAGAGCAGGGCTCACCCTGCAGCCTGGCAGCGGGTGGCAGCGTGTTCCCACTGCGGCCCAGTGTGGGAAGCCGCGGTGGGAGCGGAGCACAGAGAGGCCATGGCTTTCTGCCAGGCGGACACCGTTGCTCCCCGGCCGAGCCGGCGGAGCTCCGGCTCCGGCTCGAGCTCCAGCACCCGCCCTGCCGCGCCAACCGCCGCGCCCCGTTTCCCCGCGCTGGTCGCTGGCGCTCCCTAAGGGCTCCTTTCACACGCGTGGGGGGTTGGCCGCCGCGGCTCCGGGCCCCGCCCAGGTCTCGTGGCCGCTGTCACGCGAGCCGCCGGCTCCCGGCGGCTCTGTCCGCTCCCCCGAGGTTCCCCCGGTTCTGGAAACCCCCCAGCGCACCGCGCTGCAGCGCGCCGCTGCCGATCGTGCCGGCACCGGAGCTGCTCGCCTCGGCGACTCACATTCGCCCCATTTAAAAACAAAACTTCGGTTCTCGTTAAACCTAGTTGAGCACTGGTGCCTAAATCTAAAAACGTAGACGTCTGTCCTGTCTAAGATCAGAACTGGCGACTACAGGCCGCAGAAAGCGGACTAAAGCAAGGAGAACGGGGAAGCGCTCGACAGCAGGCATGCACACACGCACACCGGCTGAGCGGCTCCGGAGAGGTCACTGGCAATGCGCTAACGCAAACACCCCGCAGCTCTGCGAGGCCTTTGTGCCCTGCCACCGAGGACGGCTCCCAGGGCCAGGCGGCAGGGGCGAACCGGGCTGCCGCGGTCGCCCCGCGGGTGTGCCCGCGGTCCGGGGCGGCGGGGCCGGGCGGTCCGGGGCCGCTCACCTGTGCAGCCGGTGGCAGGCGCTGAAGGAGACGGTGCGGGAGAGCCGCGCCAGCCGGGCTGCGGGCGGTGCCATGGCAGGGCCGCGACGGGCGGTGCTTCCGCGGTGGCGTGGCCGGCTCCATCCGGGCCCCGGGGCGGAGCGGCCGCTCGGCAGCGCCGCCCGCGGAAGCCGCCCGCCGAGCCGCCGCGGATGCGGTTGAGCCTCAGCGGGACCCCCCCCGCCCGCGGTGCCAGCCCAGGCGCTCGCCTGTTCTCTCGGGCGCAGGGCTCAGCTCCTCGGACTGTCCCCTCGGACACTACGGCGGGGTCTCCCTTCGGCCCGCCGCAGCGTGCGGGCGCAGGACCCTGCCCTCGCCTTGCCCTGACGCGCAAGCAGGCAAAATGCTTCTTTTGTTCATTGCCACAGCTCGGCTGCTCCTCCTTGTTCCCAGGTAATGTCTCCTACACACATACTGTGATCTTGTATGAGCCAGTGATACAGAGAGAAAATTGAAAAAGGCTCTTAAGAGCCACTGTGTCAGCCCTACCAAATGCAGAGGTATGACAACAACTCCAATGGACCGTCATATGGGATGGAATATCCCTTGGGTCAGTTGGGGTCAGCTGTCCTGGCTGTGTCCCCTCCCAACTCCTTGTGCACACCCAGCCTACTCGCTGGTGGGGCGGGGTGAGGAGCAGAAAAGGCCTTGACTCTGTGTAAGCCCTGCTCAGCAGTAACGAAAACAGCCCTGTGTTATCAGCACTGTTTCCAGCAGAAATCCAAAACGTAGCCCCATAGTGGCTACTGTGAAGGAAATTAACTCTATCCCAGCCAAAACCAGCACATACACAAGGACTGTCTTGGATGACATCAAAGTTCCTCATTTGCATTATCTAGGTGGCTGGGCTGGTGGATGTGAGGCCCAGGAACAGAATGAGTTGAGGTGTGCACCAAAAAAAGTGTATCAGTGAAACAACACAAGCTCATCCAGCAGAGGAGCTTTCTATAGGGTGGGACTGGGGTTTGTGGGAGAACCAGATCAGAGACCTAACATTTGTGCACCCTGCTCTTTGTCTTTTCATTGACGTTGCTCTTTCAAGGTGTTTCATCCTCTCATTCATCCTGTAGAGGTAATGTTAGCAACGATTTGGCCTGCGGGCCAACAGACTTGCTTGTGTTTTCTTATATTATGACAATTGCAAGAAGTGTGTTTATAAATGCATCAGTGCACAGGGGTGGGCATGCTGTTGAAGTACAGCTTTATAAATACAGCACGGACTTTGCACAGCAGGGCATCTTTCTTCCCCTGCACTATTGACCTACAGCCCCGCCTTAGGTACTCGGGCTGGTTGCAATTAACACAGGGTTGCACACGAACCTCTGCCGCTGCCTTTCCCCTTCCCACCTCACCAAGAAAAAAGGTTTAAAAAAGAGCAGCAGTGGTGACAGAACTCTACCCACAAGCACTTCCGCAGCATCATTCAGCTTCCAGTCCTGGGGATGTGACCTCGCTGGGGGTTGTTCCCTCCCCGTCTGGGTGACAGGCCACAGGAGGGCAATTCCACTGGCTGACATGGCAAGTTACAGAGAGGGGGCTGGCTGCAGTAGAGGAGGCCACCGGATGGCAGGGCTGGAGAACCAGCCACGGGAAGTGTTTGCCATCTAGTGGCTTTGTGAGATCCGCTTTGGTACGGACCTCTCCCTTCTCACAGTGCTGCAGCCCTGGTGTACAATCCTTATTTCGCTCCCTTGTCTTTTCCCAAGACCTTTAAGGAAGGTGAAGAAAGGTCAGAGAGGAGATAAAGCTGGGTTGTTTGGGTAGAGTGAGTCAGCTCTGATTTGGTTCTGTTCTGTTTGGGCTGGCCTCCAGAGCATCAGGAATCCAAAAAAAAGCAAAGCAAGTTTGCAAATAGGAAGCAAGGGCTTTCCTTCAAACCCTAGGGCCCAAGGGTTCATTTTTTGCTCAAGTGGTTCAAAACATTCTCCAGGCTTCTCACAATGAAGCAACATAAAAAGTCCTTAAGCCAGGAGGGGAATCCATTCCTCTGGAAGCCTTCACTTTTCACAGTGTCCTTAAAGGCAGAGCCTGCAAGGGAATTGCTATAGAGGGCCTCCCTCAACACACCTATCCACCTACACCTCAGATTTCAAGAACTGTAGGAGCCTGGATGAGGAAGCAAGTATATGAGCGAGTCTTTGAGTTTGATCTGCTCAACTTAAGAGCAAAGGAATATCAAGGCCACAACGGAGCTCTACACGTTTCATACTGGTTGAATTAGGAGGAGGGCAGGAAATATTAGCCATCAGAGCTGTATCCAAGCTATGTTGTTTAAGCAGGAGCATGGTGGAGACGTGTTGCGTATGTCTACAAGACCACGTAACGTAACAAGGTGTGTGTCAGTTGTGGGTGTTGCCTCTTGTGGCGCAGCACTAAGTTGGCCATGGGTCTGGTGAGGGCAGGGAAAGAAAGGAAGAAACTTCTTCACAGGGTTTTATTTGAGGGCACTGTTAGTGTACAGAGAAAAGCACTACAAGTACAGCTTCTGCAAGTGTTTGCATCTACTTTCTGGAGTTCACGGAAGGCAATCTTTAGGCAAGGGGGGTGAAATTACATCCCCTCATTGGGCCTACCTGTTACTAGTTGGTTTTACTCCTCTCTTCTGCTTTACGCATTTCGGCCAAAGCCACTGACTTAAGCACCAATATTCTCTTCCCTTCGGAGTGCATTGCTACCAAGGGAAGGTCACGGTCATCTTAGTTTCCATTTTCTCCCTTGCAAGCTTTACACACGGCAGCCTTTGTGAACTGCTGCTAACTGGTCTATCAAGATAGTCAGAAAATTAAGATAAAGCAGTGGGCTGTTTGAGTGAAGGGACTTCTGCCTTCCTCAGACCCTTTGCTGTATATTGTTAGGAATACAGCAGTAACTCAGAGGTTATGATAGAGAAAAAGCAGTTGCTTCATCCAGGGCATAATGCAAAGGTGGGAGGTAAAAGAAAGCAGAGGTTTCTTTCTGAGCCTGACCTGGCCCTGAGTTACAGGAGGTGACAAGGTCTTCAGTCAGTGGGAAGTAAAGACGCCGTGGAATCCATAAGGCATTTGCACTGCGACTTCTGCTCGCCCCAATTCCCTGAAGGTCTCTGCATCCAAGACAAGCAGGAAAGCACTTTGGTTCTGCAGGATGAAAAGAAAGCCAGAATGAATGCCCATGCTGAACTTCATTCATTACATCTGTCGCGCACAAGGGAGCCCAAATGTGCAACCAGGCCATACGGTCAGGTACAACCAGACCATACAGGCTAAACCTGTAAGACAGTTGACCAGGAACACTGGTAGTCACAGATGCCACTCAGGAAACACTGACATTCTGGCAGTTGCAGAGGCATCACCTTTGGGAGCATGGTGCCAGAACTATCTGCCAGAGAGTCTCAAATTCAGTTTTGTGGTTTAGAAAGTATACCTAATACTATGTGACTTTGACGAACTAGTAGCAATAAGTTACCTCAGTGGGGGAGACCACAACAGACAAGATGACTCCACTGTCTTCTGCGGTGGCATTAGGCACCGGCACAAACACAGGCTCTGATGGGTAGGATCCATCCTCCTGCCAAATCTAGCAAGCACAGTAACATATGGATGTGTTTCATTTCATTAATACTTCTCTACTACAGTTAGCAGAGTTGCAAGTTGGAGTGCTCCCCACAAAGATACCCAGGTATACTCTGTGCTCCAAGAAACCTACAGTTCAACCTTTTAATTAATTCTGTTGATTCCAGCAGTACGATGGTGCCATTGTTGTGACAGCACGCCCATTGTGCCAGGCATTGTGCAAACAGGCAGTGAAAGGGGTTCCTATTACTCATATCATGCAACAGTTTGTGCTGGCACAGGTATAAGCTACAAGCTCAGAAAACACCACCATCCCAGCCAGCACAGCCACCTTCATGTCACCCTAGTGCAGACCATGTCGTGCCCAGGCAGAGTGGAGAAAGAGGTGCCATGCCAGCAGAGGGGAGATCTATCACCATCACCACCTGAGGGCATAGCTGCTCCTCCTATCGCAGGCAGAGCCATGGCACCCCAAAGCTGTGCTGAAGGAGGGCACTCTTACTGCAAAATGAGTGTCCGGAGCAGAACAATTAAACTGGGCATCTCTTTCTAAGGGTTCCTAACTCTCTCTAGCTCTGGAAAAGTCTTTGATTAATCAGCTTTTAATGCTTTGGAGATCATTATTCCATGCTTAAGGGAGACACAGGAAAAATCCCAGCTTGTGTTTGCAGCTGGAGATATCCTAAACCTTGTTTCTTGTCTGAGTCATAAATGCTTTGGCAGTTTATCTCCGACTGCCTATGCCACTTGGGTATTTTCTGTACTGTCTGGTATGAGATGACTCTTCTTTGGCCTGGAAGACACATGCATACTTTATCCAAGCCCATCTGTTCCATCAGCTGTCTAGGAACCTGGAGTGATATCCTCTCCTGTTTGGTAAGTGTGCCACATTCATAAGGTGCTAGGTGAGAGAGGAAATCAGTAAAGTGCCTAGTAAATGACATATCTTCAAGGCCAATTCAGTGGAATGACTCCCATTGCTGAAAAAAGATAATCTCATTTCACCTCACCTTGAGATTCTTGGTCTCCACGTCAACCTTGATCAAGGAATCTCCAACCAAATGCCGAAAACCACATCCATAAAAGTAACGGTACCTCCTACCATTGTACCAAGAGTAGTTGATCTGGGGGAACTCCAAGCCCCCAACCTTTTCAAAGCCCTCAGGGTGGAGATTTTCATGTGTGCACCAGACCTAGAAGAAGTATGCATTACAGGACTGTCAGTTTAGCTTTGACTGGGCAGAAGACCTGACGGGTCCCACCAACCCACTGCACAACGGTTGTGGAGAAGAAATGTTTAAAGATGAGCCTGACATTACACTGAGGCAGGTGGAAGCACCAATTCTGTCTCCCTTATCTGTTTCACCCAAAGAACTGACTCATCGTCGCAGACCTTGGAAACTGGAAGGATCAGTCTAATGTGAGAAACAGGAGCAACTCCGTGTATTCCTGCACTGCTAGCTCAGAAAATCCCAGGTCCAGCACTCAGCAATCTGATGTACAAAGTACACAAAGAGATGACTCCACTCGTAATGGACAACACATGTTCTATACCACCAAATGCCACTCTATAGGGCTGTTCAGAGCTGGAAGCAAAGAGCAGTTCTGTACCCAGCTGAAAGCATGGAGGATTTTGTCAATGAAGAAGCTGAAGTGGAAGCATTTTTGGTAAGTCATCATCTGTCTTTGCTCTCTCATTTAAGGCAATGAGTCTTTGTACTAAATCGCTAAGTCCCATCTTAGTAATGACCAAACCTTGCTTGCTTGCTTGGTGGACAAGATCTGAGAAGATAACAGCACAGGATGATAACTGTTGCAGGCAATCTCACCACAGCCCTAAATGCGGTTATCGACGTCTTTAATACATACCTTGCCATCTGCGTCTTTCACAGCCCTTGCCAAGGTATAAGACAGTGGATTCAGATTCTTCCCCACAGGTGTGTCTGAATTCACATTCAGTGGGAGAACAAAGCGACGAGGGAATGCTCGGGATATTGAGTCATAAATCTATTACAGAGACAGAAAGTTATGGTGATAGAGAGAGGAGAGTGGCATTTCGGGCTAAGTGCCCTTTTGGGGAACAATTCTGAAGTTTTAGACATTCCTCCCACCCCTGAAATCTTCTTCTTTCTATTATGTGTTTTACCGAGTTCTGGTAAGGGCTCTGCTTGTTCCAGTACTTTACGGTAGAAAACAAAAAGACGACCAATTAAATGGGTCAGCATTGCTTTCACAGTAATTAATGCTGAGTTTAGTACGCAAGTCACTCAGTTATCCTCCAAATCCAGCACTGGGACATATGCCGCACTATATTTTATTCAGTTAGAACAGACTTACATTGATCCTTTTTACAGCCTGTCCACATATGCCTCACTGACTGCGTGACTTAGGCCCTTCTTTCCCAACCAAGATCACGAGCTAATAGGGGGATTACAGAAAGTGGGACCTCTGTAGCACTGAGAAAGCAGAGGGGATACCCCTGCTGGAAACTCACCCTCTACAGCCCTATTGGTGATTAGTGGCAGTCCCACTTTGGAAGGCTGAGGTTGAACAAAGCACTGAGAAATTTCCGCGTTCTTTTAAATAATATGAACCATGCATGGAAGAAGAATTTTATAAGTATATAAGCTGCATGCGGTTACAAAACTTCAGAAGAAGAACTGCTTGATTGTAGACTGTCTCAGATCTTTGTGGGATGACAGCACGATATAGACACTGACCATACTGCTTGCTGTTAATCTCGAAGCGTAAATGTAGGCTCTCTGTGAAATTAACGGAAGGAGGGCCTTTGTCCAGAGGATGACTGGAAATATCCGACTAAATGCTCTACATCAGTCTCTGGAGGAGCCTCCGTCTCCCCTGGATGATAAGGCGAGCAGAAGGAGACTACTGTACCTCACCTCCATGCCTGAAGTTAGCCTGCGTGATTATCCTCTTCCGTTCTCAGGCACATGTGGACTTCATGTTTGGGAAGTCTAGGGTAGTGGCGGATTTACTTGGGGAGCAAAGGGGACAGTAAACTAGCAGCCTCCAGTGTGGCAGACGTTCAGCGGGTTGCATGAGAGGAATAATTCCAGCATTGCCACTGAAGTTCTGTTCAAGCCAAGTTTAAAACCCATAATACCTCCAAATATTAAGCCTTCTAAATAAAATAGGTGGCAAGGACCCTGCTTTGGTGTTTTTCAGTTACTTCAATCTGTAACTCACCAGTTCAACGTGAAACTTCACTTTAATCGTATGTGTTAATCTTGAAACCCTATTTTCAAAACTTTTATGGTTTATGTAGCCACAGTAAACTGATTAGTCTCTGCCAGACAAAATATGATTTAGTCAACAAGCAAAAGCACTAAGCATGATTCGGGGAAAACAGACAAATCATGCTCAGGCATGCCTTAGTCTTTCCGTTAGGCATGTGTTTCCAACACCTACGTTCTTTAACTGACAAGTAGTATAGCCATTAAACTGTATACAGTAGGAAACACGTGCCTAATGTTGACGTAAGGACACCTTCGGACAGATGAAATTACAGCTCTTTTGTGTTCAGAGAAGGCTGAACAAATGCTAGAATCAATTTGCAAAGTAAATGGTCGCATTAACACTATGCTGTACTTGAATTAACGTTCACCACATCTTTGCAAAAAAAAACAACAGAGGAAAGCAGAACAAAATGACCCTACTGGGACACACCTATATACTTTTCAGATCAGAACTGACTTGCTTCTAGGCAGCTCAGAACATAGACAGAGGAAGTTCAGATTTGTCTGAACATGTTGTAGAAATGCCTGCCCTTCACCCACAATATGGTGGGTTTCCAATAAACACATCTGCAGTACAAGAAATTGAAAGCACCCCCACTTTTCCGATGTATGACCTATGCAAAATAATGCCTCTTACATGGCTTTAAATGGTGCTTTTGACAGAATTGGGCATAAGAAGTGATTTATGAGTACATGCTGTCGTGAGGTGAATGTGAGCAACAATGTAGGGGTTTCTGTGATGTTTGTGTTTCTGTGATTTACATAAGAAAGGCTGGTTTTCTGAATAAATGCCTTTAAACAACAGGGTTTCTTTTGCCCTTTAAAAGTCATGTAAAAACTTATTTTGCATACTTTCTTGCGGGGAAGACTTTTACTAGACAGGGATATGGAAAATGAGTACCATTAAAAATGAGATTTTAAGACAGAAGTACATTCTGCCAGGCTGATGGAGATGTGTGTCACACACCAGTTTTAAAAGTTTCAAGGAAACATTCCACGGAGATTATCTGCTAAGAGATTTAAAAGGAAAGAAAAATACCAACATATCACTAGATCATAATTTTAGTTCTTCCATATAGTCGTGGTTCCTCTCCCCATTTCACATCCTTCGCCTTGTGGTCCCCCATAGTGTTCTCCATTCTACTAACCTGAGCCTTGCTTCAGAAGTAACTCAACCAGCATGGGGCCCCATCAGATCCTATGCAACACAAACGCAGAGATCTTACCTGATCTAGACCTTCCCCACTCCTCCGCAGATTCTGAAGTTTGTAAGTAGCCAGAGTTGTTCCATCATCCTGGCAGCACAGATCAAGGACCACACAGCCATGATCTTCAAAGGCATTGATTTGATGGAAAGTAGCAAAGGGCTTACTGTACCACTGCCCTGGCA
The DNA here is from genome assembly GCA_009819775.1 of Phoenicopterus ruber ruber. NCBI lineage: Eukaryota > Metazoa > Chordata > Aves > Phoenicopteriformes > Phoenicopteridae > Phoenicopterus > Phoenicopterus ruber. The sequence continues at coordinate 6,214,658 of CM020237.1, read as the reverse complement.
GCACCTACAGTGACCATAAGAGAGGCTAAATTTCCTCTCTAAAGATCCTAGCCACACCTCAGAGAGTTTTATCGTCTCTCCCCCATTTCATTCCCCACTCATTCCTTGGTATTTGTCTTGTGCCCTTGCGTTACTACAGAATGGCTGCTTTAAGCCAGTAAGTAGGCAAAACCGGGTGAATAAAAGCCAAAATGTAAAGCAGCCCAGGATAGGATCCTTGCTGTCATGACTCCATCCCTACAGCATCATTCCCAGGCTATGACTGACCTTTTTATACTCTGTAGTACTTGGGAACTGCATTTCAGTCCCTGCGCTGCAGTCCCAGGAAGCCCAAACTGCTTATTTCTGCCTGTTCTTTTAGGGCTGGCAAAGAAATGAATCAATAGAGAGGAAAATGCATGAAGTAATCCCATTTCTAATAAACCTACACCCATGCTTATAAAGCCTATATTGCAGTAACTTCTGGATCGATTTATACAGCTATCATTGGCTGCTACCCAGCACTCTTCTCTTGGGACCTAAGATTCCAGCTACAGCTGCACAGCTGCTGGAAAGGCCAAAGATCCACCTACCTCCCCAGTGTGCTTATTAACCACATGGAAGCAAGTATTGTACTGAGGCTCCCAGCTTATCCCTTCAGAAATGGATTTCCCACGGAGTTTGGAAGTGATAATCTGCAACAGATTCAGCTTGATGGGTTGCTCAATGAAAATGATGTAGTTTTCACTCATTCCTGAAAAGAGAAGGAAGGAGATGTCATCCGAGTATCAGGCAAATGAGACAATAAAAAATCGCGGGGGCAGAGGACAGCGAACGGCCCTTTCTGCCTCACAGTAGGCTAAATCCACAGAGTTTGAAATAGAAAGCATTCTTACCAAAGCTGTGATAGTAGGAGGGTTTCATCTTATCCATTGGAGCAATGGAGCACAGCACTTTCGCTCCCTCTAACGTGTCACTGCAGTTCGACTTCTGTGGAGGGACCTGAATGATATTATACCTAGACCCTGGAAAGGAGAAAGGGTGTTCAACACCACTAAGATGTGAGACTGTCCACATTCATGAAACCAAAGTCAGGCTCTGTTCCTTTCTGTTTCCCTAGAATACTAGGAACCACGGTCATTGCTAAACAGAGCAGAAAACAAAAAGCCAGTTATCAAGTCAATAAAACAATCAACAGAGGATTACCTAGCAAAAAAAAAAGCAGCTTGAAAGGAAGTAGAAGGATCTTCTCAGTCTGGTAGATTGCCATTTAATTTTACTGTCTGCAATGCATTCCTTATGTTAACTTAGAGCATCCTATAATAAGAGGATCAGGGAGAAAACCAAGTTCATAGCTTGCGTATCAAAGGAAATGAAAACTTTGAGCCTCGGTGATGACTGACGTTCATTTAACAAATCTGAGCATATGGGCAGGAAAGGATGGCGCATTTGAATAACAATCTATAGTTTGGTCTCTCCAGCTGAAAACAGCATGTGCTGCAAAGCTAGATATTGCTAAAGCCAAAAGGAAATGAAAACAGCGAGAATGAAAAAATGATCAAAACTGAGCAACTCTTCAGTGAACTGGAACCAGCCTGAGGTATCATAATAAAGGGCAGTGGCTGTTTTCACAGGCCTCAGGCACCTTAAAAAGAAGGCTTTTCAGTGAATGCTAGCTCTGAGCAGCCATGTTGATGTAACTAGATCCCAACTAGATGTAACGCTCATAGTTTTGGGAAGAAGGAAAATATCCCGGAAGAATCAGTTTTGCTGTAAGATAGCCAGGTCACTGTAGTGAATTCCACCTTCTCTCCTCTATAAACCCTTATGGTCCTTATCAAAAGCCAATTATTGTAAGTGGAAAACAAGCGGCTAATTGTCAAAACTCTTCAGATGAAGCTTCAATGCTGGATGGGACTTTAAAAATCATTCTCCTGTTTTCCATCAAAGCTTGGGAGAGAAAAAGGGGAATCTGTTGGATATTCACAGGCCAAAGTCAGCAGCATCTGAAACTAATGGCTGAGAGAAACCATTTTTAGGGGACAGACTGACACCCTGAAATAAGAACTAATCTGGTTTGCCGTCATTTTGACACAAAGAGAAACAGCAATTTCAAGGTCTCTTTAGACACTGAAGTTTCTTCAACAACTGCTCCTTGAAGCAGCAGCAAGAAGCAGCCTGTACACCCTGCCCCCAAGCCAGGCCTGGTCATGCCCAGTCTTACCATGTTTCCCATAGGAATTGCCCATGTTGTATGTTGTCCCATCGGACTCATAATGAGGATGAGCAGTGGCCCCATTCACTGCAACAAATTTGCTCCAGTCTACCTGCAAATGCCAAAGATTTTCGGTCAGTATAGAAGTTTCCTGTTGCTCTGTAGCAAGCCACAGTCTTTCTAAATGCTGGTTTTGTGAAAGTCCGAGGAAGAATAGCGTGATGATTATGGCCCTAATGTGGGATCTGGACTTAAGCCTTCATTTTGCCTGCAACCTTCCCCAAATCCTTGAAAATTAACAATGTTGCTCTCTGTGTTAGTCCTACCAGTAAAATGGGACTAACAGCACCAGTCACTTCTCTGGTAGACGTGAACATTAGTAATGGCAGGAAGTGCTAACACAGTGGCAATGTTGCCCACACGAGCATTTTAGCTAGGACCCCACAGACAGACATGCATGAAGAGACAGTCACTGCCCCAAAAAGTCACCAAGTGTTTTGAAAGCACACATAGCTAATCGACAGTCAGCGTTTGCTTTCCTCACAGAGAAAACAGTTTAACTTCACTGCCTACAGCTAGAAGGAATAGTTACGGCAAAAGTACGATTCTGAGTACTGTTAACATGTATTTCTAGTTCCTCAGTTAGGGCGTGGTTTGGGCTCAGACAGTGGATGGGATGTGTTGGGAGGAAAGTCTGAAGGAAAAGCTTGGAGGCGGATCAGTCCATGCATTGAAACATTAGAGCATGGAAGATATGCTGCTTTTCCAAAAGTTTAAAAAAATGGCTTTCAAGTATCCAACCTGAAACCCTTTGGAAGGCCCCAGTAGAAAAGAGTGATGCACCACCGGAAGCTTAGAAAACCATGTCCTTTTAAGGCATCTCAAATCGGAGAGCTTAAATGTGAAATCATCCCTTCCATTTCTTCACTTAGCCAAAAAATACCAGTCTGCATCTAAAAAGCAGCTTAAGGGGATTTTTTTTTAATGACAAGATGGCTCAACAGAGCTGAACATTCAAACTAAAAATACCCACGCATCTTTTCATCACTGCATTACGGTTTACAAAACAGATAAAATAGCAAATTGCCAAACTCTCCATTTTAATATGCAAGTAGCATGCTATATTTCATAAAGAGAGTTTCTTCATGACTCACAACTGATCCTGGAGGGAGGGAGGGAGGGAGGGAGGGAGGGAGGGAGGGACGGAGGGAGGGACTCCTAGAATGCCTCCCTCGAGATGTGAGTGTGCGCTGAGCCTGGTATTTTGTGGTATTAAATAGTCTGTGGTAACATACAGGCACAGTAGTTAATACTGATTTAGGAATGGCAGAATCCTTCCTCCGTCCTTCTCACAGTTGTCCAGCGCAGCAAATACCCAAATGCCTTTGAAGGGTGCAGGCAGGGGGACATACAGGTGTCATTTCACAAGTCATATTCTTCCCTCAAATACAGCCACCCTCCTCTGAGACAATACACAGAACATATGGGAAGACTTCTACTCTGACTTTTTGTTCATTTGCTAGCATGGGAGTAAATAAAGCAGCAGCTGAACTTTGACTTGACTTTAGGTTGACTTCACGTTGACTTCATCACCCATTTGCAACAGAGGTTTTAGTCAAGAGTTTGAAGGGCCGTTTTGGAGTGTTTAAAGCTGGGACTGTAAGAAGGAGATAAAGGGAAGAGATAGGAAGAATGAAGAGACAGGGCAAGAATACAGATCTGAGATCAGTGATGTTAACTTCTTCCTGTATGCGCTTTTATTCTTCACACACTGGTAGGTACAGACAAGTCCAGACAAGTAGTGAGCGCACTGGAAGAATGACAGCTGTACCCAAACGGAAATGAGTCTATATCTGTCTCTCCCCTTGCTTGCTACAGTGGGCAGTGACTGAATCTTCACTCATGAGAGCTGCCTTATTGCTAAGTAGATTTTTCAGGCACTCGAGCACACCGTGCAGAGATGCTTATGGCTACGGCCCAGAGCTGCACTGATCATTTCTTTTGGAATCTGGGTTCCCCCTTGCTGCTCTTAGAAACAGCAAGGAGTGATTCTCCTGTACGATAAGCTAACCCCTTATCCCACCTGCCCACACCTTTTCCTTCGTCTCAAGCGTTTCTGGGTCCACTTTGTACATGAAGATGTTCTCATTGCTGACGTAATAGTCTCCTTTATACACAACATAGTTCACGCTGGCATTGTCACTTGGTTCTGAAACGAAATCCTGGAGTTATACACAGCTCTGTTTAAACTCACGTCACATTATAGCAAGTTAAACATGTTTAAACAAATAAACCCCCTTGCAATGACAGTAATCCCTCTGTGATTGATTAGAAATATCTCACTAATCTACAAAGGCACTCAGGAAACTGTCAGCGCAGGGGAGTTCAGGATAAAAGGACAAGGGCTGGTTCTTGTGGAAATCACTGCAGTGAAACCAGGATAATCTTCATACTTCCATATGTCCTTTGTTTCTGACCTCTTATTTCTTCATATCCCTCTCCCTTTCCTCCCTAGCCAAAGTCCTCTCCTCTGACAGTCATGTGAAGAGTGCCGTGTTTGATTTACAGCATTGGAAACAAGAGAGGGAAGACTTGAAGCTACAACTTGGGCTGAGGGGAGGGCAGGGACACTATTTGTGTGACAGGGCTTGGACAGGGAACGCTGCTTCTTCCCTATTCTCTTTCTCTTTAAAACTGAGTCAGGGAGATGCCTCTTGCGAGCTACATGCGCACAACAGCCAAGAGCTGTTCTTGCTACTTCTAGGGGAGCTGAGACTCACTAGCCAGGTGGCTGAGAAGAGCTAAGGAAAAAGCGATTCCCCCAACTGAACATGGTGTGTGTGGTGAACACAGAGCCTGAAGCTGGTACAGGAAAAGCCCCGAGGACAGGCCTTGTAGTGAGGAGCAGCCTACGTGAGTGTAGAGTCAAATAGGCAAGGGTGTGCAGGAACAACCTGCTGTAGCTTGGAAAAGAAGATGGGGGATGTAGATAGTTCTGAAATTTATTGAGAGAGCTGGGGTGGAGAGTTGGGGAGCTAGGCAGACCAACGAGTGAAGGTTTGAGCATTTTTGAAGAGAACATGACATGGCAGGACAGGATCTGTCTCCTCAGGGAAGATAAGAAGCAGAAGATGGTCACAGACGTGAGCAACAAGTTGCAAACTTTAGGTCTGTTCTGGTTTTTGTGGAAAGTACTTTGCTTGCATTTAAGCCTATTTCTTTCTCGACATACACAGAATCCTACAGGTAATGGTACTTCCATTCCTGTGCCATATCATCTCTCACCCTACTCGTATCATCTCCTGCACCTTAGTACAGGAAGGGACGGATTAGCCCACTTACTCTACAAGCTTAGCAAGGCAGGGTGTTTTAAGGGCAAAGCTGTGTCTCAGGTAGAAGGGCAGATTGTAATGCTCATTATCAGGACCGCACAGGGTGTTCTTTGGGGAAAGATTTCTGTTGGAAATTTGCAGCAAACTCTGGAAGCGAGTGAGCTGAAGTGGCACTTAAACATTAAACTCAATGTGCCTCTCACAGCTACGTCTGACACCAACTTGCATTTTTGTTGTTGTTGTTCCAAGGGGCGTCTACTAAGAAAAACCTGGGCTTACAATAGGCCTGCCAGACTTCCTCACATCTCCCTTTAAAGCTAACCACAAGTTCCCCAAGACAATCTCACCACATTTCTTATTTCTTAGAAACCCTCTTACGTGGCATCTCGAAGCGTGACATGAAGCGCCCAAAGACACTCTTGCATGGGTCTGGCATTGCCAGCGTCCCAAATTCTGAGACCACGATGCGGTTGTGCTGGCTGTTAGTCAGGTAGGAATTACTCTGCAGAAACTTGCTCCGGTATGTCACTGTGCCATTCTCCAAATGGAACTGATGCAACAGGGCCATGCCATCAAACCAATGGTTAAATCTTCAAGAAGAGATCAATAAGAGAACAAGAGTTGGGCACTATATGATGTTCTGCTAGACTGTTCCCTCTTGCCTTTAGGTTTATCATTGTTCGTAAGAAGCTAATGCCCACGTCCCATGAACACTTAAACATGCATAGCATTGTGATGAAAACATTTGAATTGAGTGAAACAAATCAAGTGTATTGGCAGCTGTGGGACCTGAAGTTAAACGCTGACTTTCAGTGAGATTTGGGCTCCCTATATTACTCTTGAAAGTGGACCTCAGGGACTTCTGAAAACGCTATGTATAAGCTTTTGGGGGAAATAATCTATACTGGTAAACCAATCACTCTGCAGACTTCTGCATAGGGAATAGAAATTGTGCTTTACTATACAACAAGAATAGAAATTATTACTGAAAGCCCAACCGCACAAGAAGGAGCCTTTAGCTCTCAGCTGTTTGCAGGATACTATTCTCTCTGAAACGAGAAATCTCTGAGACTGAGAAAACCTTATGGTCTGTCTCTGGAAATAAGATAAGATGATCCCCTTTGGTCAGTTGTTGCCATCAGCTTTGTTGGAGGAAGAGCTAGGTTTGTCAATTAGCTAGAATGGCAGATTCCAAGCCAAAGGCAGTAGCTGCCTTCTTGAAATATTTTAATATATTATTTTTAAAATGAGATGGATTTGCTTCTAAAGCAACTCACACGATTTAGGTGCAATCAACTTTACAAATCCTGCCCCACATTTCAAAGTGCTCGTGGGATGGACTTTTGTTAATGACAAAGGACTAGGAGCATGGATGTTTTAATCCCCGGCTCTGTTCTCTCATTATATCATTCTGAGTAGGTCACAGCCTCTTTCTGACTCAGCTTCTCCAGCGTTACTAAGTTAACCATGCTCCTATTTTCAGAGAGCCCACTGGGAGTTTCCAGATGAGGGAGCAACTGTTCTTAAAAGAATGATAACATAAGCGTTTCTTCCTTGCCTTACCTAAAAAGAAACAACAAGGTGCTCTAAACAGTGGTGAGACATTTAGGGGGGTCCCCTTTAGGTTTAGGCAGAGCTCAGACCAGAATCATCTGACAAATTCGCCAAACCTGGACTTACCTCTCCTTGCCAAACTCAAACTTCCCAGGACCATTCCTCAGCAGATGGCCATTAATCCATTCCGGAATATGCCCTTTGATCTTCGCTGGGATGGGCTGAGGGGTCTCCTCTACCGTCTGCATTAAGGGCGAGATGCATTGCAAACCCTTGGGGCTGTGGAAGGTGATTTGCTCTTTTGGTGGGCTGGGCAGGAAATTCTTGAATCCTGCAAAGAAAGCAGTGAGAACAAAAAGCAGATAACGAAGATTTTCACTTGAATAAACAGACAATTGCTAGAGCTTGAGTATGGATGTCTAGGAGAATAGCATTCAGCATTCTGCAAGCAACCAAGCTGTAATGGATACTCAAACTAAAGCTGTGTTCCCATAATACCCCACACATCCACAGGGAGCTGAAAATCCAGTGGATTTAACTCTACCGTAGTTAATCCTTTAGAGACACCTGTTCTGCAGTCCAAAGGAGGTAATAAAATAAGTGATAATAGGAAAGAAAAGAACTTTTCCTTTAACGAAAGCACCTTATAGTTGGAATGTATTTCAATAAATAACTGAGAGCAAGTAACAGATGGATATTTATTACAAGAACGTGTGAGGTTGCAAAAAGAAATCTGTTTCAAGTTGGGATGATACACAGAGTAACGTTGAGGGGAGCCCTCAAAATAATCTCCCAGTGATTTCTGGCAATCAGTCTGCTGGAGAAAGTGACAGAACGGAGCTAGTCTTACTGTTGCGGACCAAAGCCACAAGCAGAAAGATGTAATTAGGCACCTTGTAAAGCAGTGCATGTTGCCATTACATGACAATGTTGCAAAAGCAAGGCAGAGCTGGACACACCTCAGGTAGAAAAACTCCAACTGCACCTGGGTGTCGCAATCACGGGTGAGTTAAAGAGACTGAAGAGACTGTCCATACTGGGATATTTTCCCAGGACTTGTCATCTAATCAGCCACCACCCAAGGAGTTTCGAAACATAAAGCAGAGTGCAGAAAAACAACACAGAACACTTCAGAAAGAGATGATTATACTTAAGCAGGATATGCTGCTGGCTTTTTTACTTTTGCTGCATTTAAAATCTTCCTAAGGTCTTTCTACTGTTCAGTCACTAGTGTTTGGCCTTTAATCTTTATAGCCATATTCGTTATTGATTCTTCTGTAGACCCAGCTTTTCTCCCTTTTTGTTTGCAAAGTAAGAAAAGTTTTTTGTGAAGTCCTTGACTGCAAAAGCTTTTGCAGTAAAGCATACACAGGAAAGAAAAATCAATACAGCCTAGAGCAAGCTGAACACAGAGGACAGGGACAAGCACTGTCCATTGCTTTGAGGTTTGGAGCACTGCAATTAAAGATACGGTTCATTTCAACTCCGTGCTGTCAGATTGGATGCAAGGATCGCTGTGCATGGCCTCTAGCCTGTGCTGTGCCATCACAACCCCCATTGTGCTTATGCTCACTGCTGCTCATGGATGAAGTCACCTAAAGCTGACCATTTCACAGTGAAGAAACTTTATGCTACTAGTATTCCTTTTAACTCGAATAGTCAGCCCCAATTCAGGATCTCCCAGCTTGGGAGTTTAGAGGAGAGGATGCATTGTGGCATTAGGTTCCTTCAAAACGATGTGTTATTTTTAACAAAACAGTACAACATCCTCTACTGAATTAAAAATAAATAAATAAATAAATAGATAGATAGAGGTAGATAGATAGATAGATAGATAGATAGATACATAAAATCTGCCCATAGTACAAAGGCTCTTCTAGAAAAAGAAAAAAACCCGAGCTCACTAGGAAGAACATCCCACAGAACAACCCAGAGGAGTTCCAGTGGACTACTCTAAATCCAGGCAAGCCATAGCTTGTTACACAACAAATGTTACGAACATGATGTTAAAGAACCCAAAGTCTTGACATACAGGTTGTCGAATATAGGTTGTCATGTTTTCTCTACGCTGCACATGGAGCACTCTGCTAAGTTGGCATTATTTGAAATGCAGTAAACCAGAAGCTCGTAGGCTATTGAAAGGTGTACAGGTCAGTTCCCAAACTCACCAGTACTATCTGATTTCAGAAGCTCGAAAAGGCAATCGCTGGTTTTTCCTCTTGCACAAAAAAAAACCCAAACTAAAAATAACCGCACCCTGCCCAAAAAATGGAAGTCAGGAAGAACACAAATGAAACTGGGTTGAAATACATTTACAGGACAGGACAAAACAGATTAAACATATTTACCTGGTAAGTAAATAAGCAATAGCAGAAAAGGATAATTTCTGATGGAGCCTCTTGTTTGAATGCAATATCCCCTTTATTAGGCATAATTATAGGACAAAAGCATCAAGAAAGTATGAACCGATTGGAATGCTGTGTGCTAACAGCACACAGTTAGTTATTGGCTTCAGTAGCCTGGCTTGCAAAGCCTCATCAACACAAGGATTGTTTTAGCAATCCGTTTAGCTGCAGAGGTGGATTTACCTAGAAAGTACACAGGCTGTTGCCTTCCCTCCCAATGCTATCACCCCCTCATCTATCACAGGCTTCATGTCCACAGGTCAGTGCAGTTTCTTTGCTACACTGCTCCATCCTCACCGTAAGACCATTGAGCCCTGAACTAAACTAGAACTGATGAAGATTTAGGTGTAAGAGAAACACTGATAAAAAAGGACAGCGTGGCGTACAGAAATCCGTTCCTGAACCAGGTCTAGTACAGACAAGACCACACACTAAACAGAGTCCAGACTGATAATGAACTTCATGCTGATTTTTTGATGTAGCAATTTGTTCTGGTTATACTAGTCACTTTCACCACTGCTGCTCCTAGCCCACGTTCTTTCATCCAGGTGATTAAGTGAAGCTGCTGCACAATTTACCTGTGAGCCTCTGAAACCATGTGTTCACATTTACAGAGGAAATTTGCTATTTCAGACAGGAGAGTATCTGCAAAAGAACTGAGTTGGCAGACTGCATTTTTCTAAGCTTGCTTCTTTAGAACAGCCACAGACAGAATAGGTGTTAGGCATGCAGGAAGGTAAATTGCAAGATCCCTTCAATGCAGTTCTCTGCCTTGCCAATCCTCAAATCCTTCTTTAGATCTCTAATATGGTAAGTCAGCTAGATAAAGAATTCAGGCTGCAGGGCTAAAGCAATTAACCTCAAACCACCAACATCCTTTCCCTCTTAAAATTCAATTAAGTTTAATTAAGATTAAATCCTATATGAAGCACTCAATCTGATCCCAACACTAGGGCTTCAGAGTATTTCCTTAGATAAGGACGTAGACGCTTTTCATATCAACCAACACCTGGCAGGTTTAGTGACAGCCATCAGCAGTTGCAGAAATGCAGCTTTAGTAGGCCAAGCTAAAGTTTGTAAAGATGTAAATTGTGCAGAAAAAATGAGAGCAACGTGTCCCTAAGGAGACATTTTTGCGTCCAAGCAGGAACAAAGATGGCATGACCAAGGACAGCACTACATAGAAACTTCCTGGAGAGCAGCGTTATTACATCCGGGAATTTAGAAAGATAAACTTCACAAAAGAGCCTGAACAGGACGGGAGAAGACCTCCTGGGTCATCTCCTCCCAATTGCTGTCCCAGAAAGTCGTATGTATGACTATATCTTAAAAGTTACTATGTTTCCTGGCACTTATCCCCTCTTGGGAAGACTGCTCATTGCCCAGATGATTAAAAAAATCATTTGCATTTACAGGAGGACTTTATTCATAGGACAGTTTGTCCCCCTTGTTCTTCTGCCAGAACTGTTATGTGGCTTTGGTAGTTCTCTCTCTCTTGCGTTTACCACATGTTGTATTTAGAGTGAGGAATCGTATCAGTTTCTAAGCTAGTCAAGCCAAGTTCTCTTTATTTCCCTTCACCTGTGATAACCTTGCCATTCCTATGATCACCTTAGTAATCCTTCCTGAAATCTGATCTAGTTAGAATTCATTTCAAGACATAGTTTAGAAAGCATCTGAGAACAGGCTATACACAATAAGAATGTGTAAGTTAATACCCTGTCCTATCAGACCAGAGAGAAAGAAACAAGCCTAGCAAGATAATGTACTATCTTTCCTTCTGGGAACCACTCAAATGAGCTGAAGATCCTGACAGTAATACATGCAAAATGTAATCAAATCATGATACCCAGATGAGTCAAAACAGAAGTTTTCAGAAACATGACAAGTCATTCTAGGACAATTCTGAAAAGCCAGGAGGAGGGGAGGGGTGCAAGGGGAAAAAAAAAAAAAAAAAAAAAAAAAGGAAAAAAAAAAGGCAGGTTTGCTCTGGTGAGTTTGTTCTGAAGAGATTCAGGACAAAAAACAGAAGACAAAAATAAGCAATGACCTCCTCTAAACTTGGCACAATACAAAAAAAAAAAAAGTATCTTTCACTTGCATTACATAAACTGCCTCAGTATTGCAGATCACTGGTCTGATCTGGAAACAAGATGTCAGGGATTTCCTCAGTGACCATCATCTACAAAGCAATGCAGCCTTTGAGCAACGCAAGGGTGGTTGGGTGGGTGTGGTCAGACAGGGTCTGTGCAGGGACTTTATGCAACCTGCCCCTTTTTTTTCTTTTTTTTAAGGAATCATTATCTGTGCAACATACTGAGATTTGATCAGTAGCAGCAGCAGCAAACAACACAGGCTAATTAGCACATGGCGCTAAGACCAGAAGCGCCTAGTGCAACTCATTCCCCCCTGTCAGCACAGGAAAGGCTTGCGTTCATTCCAAAAAAATCAAGCTGCGGGAATACATATGCAGGACAGTACAATACAGAATAAACGCATAAAGGAATTTGGTTTGTTGCTATCTATGAGTGACCATAGCTGCACATCCTACACTTCTTCCCTATTAAAAAAAAAAAATGAATAAAGTCTCCCCTCCAAATTTAATCATAGTTTAATACTAAGCACTGTTACATTTATCTGCCCCTACTCTGAAATGCACTGAGCAGATGGAACACAAACACTTCCTACTTGAATGTTCTTGAGCAATTGTAATAAAGCTCTATCACCTTGTTGTGGTTCAGCCCCAGCCAGCAACCCGATACCACGCAGCCGCTTGCTCACTCCCCCCCCTCCCCAGTGGGGTTGGGAGGAGAGTCGGAAAGAAAGGAAAACTCGTGGGTTGAGATAAAGACAGTTCACCAGGACAGCAAAGAAAAAGATAATTATATTTATAATAAGAATGATAATACTAATAAAATATAATGATAATATATACAAAAAACTAACTATGCACAATTTCTCACTGCCTGACAACCTGTTGATCGATACAGCCCATCCCGAGCAGCAATCACGGAGCAAAACCAAGAACGCTCTCGGAATGAACAGCGATTTCCCCAGCAGCAATCTTGGAACCGCAAGTTCCAGAGAGAGCGAGCGAGGGAATGAACAGCCGAACAAACGAAAGCACGAACGAACAAAAGGCCAAATGAACAAAAAGGACCCTGGCCCGCTGGCTGACCCCCACTTATACTGTGCATGACGTCTATGGTATGGAATGCTCTCTTTGGCTGGTTTGGGTCAACTATACTGGCTATACCCTTCCCAGGTTTTTGCACCTGCGTATTAGCAAAACCTGGGAAGCTGGAAAACGTCCGTGATTGCTTAGCAACAACTAATAACATCAGTGTATTACCAACATTCTTCACGTACCAAATCCCATATTAAATCCAAATCCCAGTAGCTACTGGGAAGAAAACTGGCTCCATCCCAGCCAAAACCAGGACGCACCTTCAATTAAGAGCTTAGTCATAAAGCTTAACTTACTGTAACAAAAAAACACCCCTGAAGTGTAGAATCTATTTCTACAAGTGTTGATTTTCCATTGTCAGGGGCTCAGTCACCCAATTCCTTGCTAACAGGCAAAGGAGCAAAGAAGAACATAAAAGAAATGACAGAAAACATGGGAAAAAGAAATGGAGAAAAGTGGAGTGGAGAAAGGCTTGTCAAAGGGAGGTAAGGGAGAAAAGCAACTGTGAACTGTGCCTACTCTTACATATGAAATATCTGTTGATTTCCCAACAAGACTTGTAGAAATAGATTCTACACTTCAGGGGTGTTTTTTTGCTGACACAAAGAAAGTGTAATTTCTTTGTTAAATATTGATTTACACAATCAAATCCTTGGAACACTTATCCTAGAAAGGCACTATGAACAACTGGTGGAATAAATTTTACTCACACTTTTCTTCTTCTGTTATTGCTGTTTTACTCAAATGCCTGAACAGGTAATAGAAGGGTTTCTTTTTCATCATTCAACATTCTCACCTTTTAGCTAAATTGAGACAATTCTATATCAGCAAGCTTTTTCAAGAAGACCTTCGTAAAAGTCAGAGAAAATCCATAATTTTCAAAAAGATATAGGAAATGAGGCAAGGAAATTTGCAGGCTTTTCATGTCACTCAGGTAATCAAGACAAGAAACACAGTTCTTTATGTTCCTACGCAGTTCAGCTTCAAAGCATAATGAAAGAGGTAGAGCGCAAGAGAATTTAAACTTAGCGGAGAGCCCCAGTTTAGACAAGATTATATAGCTGTTGCAATCTGCTAGCAGGTCAAAAGAGCATCATAAATTTATGCATATAGGCTTTTCCCCAGCAGCAAAGTACTTTATTACGTCCTCAAATGCTAGTACCACAGCTTGTTTTATATAACATTCCCACAGCCAGACTTAATATTTGGTGATTTAGTTTGCATTGATTACTCTGCCTCTGAATTTTCTGTCTTCCATCTCACAGAAGTAGCTGACGACAAATGTCTTACACCAACTTAGTAACATGTGCAGTGAAAAAGAAACCTCCTGGACTGTTCCTAAATTTGTACCCATGGATGTGCTCTGGTGGCACAACAAGGTAGGTTTGAGAACCTTTCAGATCTTTGGATACCCCAGAAGCAATCCTTCGATTCTAAAGGGGAGGAAAACACCATCACCACCATCAAAACGCAGAAATTCTGGTGAATTAAGTCATGATCTTTACTGGTTCCTATTTTGTGATAATAAATCTCACTCACTTAGACAAAAAAAAAAAAAAAAAGACAGCTCAAGTTGTGCAATGAGGGCACAAATTGCAGAGTTTGGTGGCGATACAAAATCCCTTGGGGCAGTTTCCCACATGTATGTTCAGATCAAAGCTTCAGTAATGTCGCTGCTCTGAACAATCCTCTCCCTTTCACAGCCCGCTTATACGTCTCACAGCAGGCTCACTTGCAGAGAGAATCTGCTGCCTACTGGTTTCCAGCTCTAAACCATCAGTATCTGCTAGTAATCCGAGGGAATCTATGCAATGTACTTGCCTCTCCTGTTTATCTTTTCAATAAATAACAGAGAATTTCTGGCTTCTAACAACACTTCAAATTGCTTAGTTCCTAATTTCTGATCAATAGAAAGGAAATTGCTCTACAGACCTTTGTCAGCAGCCGCTCTGAACAGCCACAGAAAACCCCTTTCCAAGATGATGCGATAGAAGGATTTGTTTGTTTATGCATTTTACCTGGAATGAATTGCATCAAAGAGCAGAGGAAATGCTGCAAATGAGCAAGCAGGAGGCTGATGGCAGACAAAAGGATTTTGGAAAACATATTCCGCTCGGAAGAAGGCATCAGATGGGAGATCGTCCTGCAAAGGTAATGGTGCCAGGATGATAGCGTGCAGCCAGCACTGATGGGTTGGTTGGAGAGAGCTGCCTGACATCATCGTTTCAGAATAAAAGCCAGGAACGTCTGCCCTGGCAGGGGAGGATGAACGAGCGAGCCAGCCTGCCTGCCTGCACTCCACTCCACTCCACTCCACCGCTACAGCCGGGCCAGGCAGTCACAGGGCACGGAGGAGACCTGCCCCAGCCCAAGCAGCTCAGCAGCCCTTAGGCCCTCTCGGCAGCCGGGCCAGGTGAGTTGCTGAAGTGCCAAGACAGTTAAAGCATACGTTACCACTGGTGGAAAAAATGCGTTACCAGGATTTGCCAGTTGTAGCTGGAGGAATTGGAAGAAAGGGGAGAAGAGGAGATGCATCCGTGTACTGAGGTAGGCAGGCTTCAAGGCAATTCTTTTAAAAATTCTTGTCACCTTGTCTTGTCTTTTTCACCTGTCAAAAATACTTCATTTTGTTTCAAAATCTGAGTAACCATTTTGCACCTCAAAGAATCTCAAGGCTTTAGGAATATCAGTTGCCCCACCAGATTAGACCGTCAAATCAGATAGGGAACGACCAGTGACAGGCCGTGCTCTGCTGTTTCAAACTAAGACGGACCTTGGATGGACCCTTTCCTTCAGGATGCCGAGACGAAGCTGCTAGCACTTTGCAAATGCACTGTGATGGCTATGTTTCTTTCAGGTTATTAAGCAGCTCTTAAAAGCTGCCCTGTCCCTTTGGAGAGAGCAAGGCAGCATACACAGTACTCTAGGTAGCCCATTGCACTGTCCTTAAGATGGGACAGCTTATTACTCACCCTAAGTCTTCTGCTGCAAACTAAGCTGATTTCTCCTTGTCCTTTCTACAAGACACAGTGAACACCTGACTACTGTCCTTTCTATAACTTACCTGTAATCATGCCTTCCCTTGATTTGTGCTTTCTCTAAATTAAACACACTCAACTGCTTCAACCTTTCCTCACAGATCGTGTTTTCTTCACCCTTTACTATTCCTGTTTCCCTCCCTGCCCACTTTGTTTTTAATAAGCAGACCCATCCTCCAGCTAAGACAAAACTAGCACAGAGTAAGGGAGAATAACTATGTTCTTAGGTCTTATCTGCTATCCTATAGCTAACACATCTCGGCTCTGGCTCTTTCACCACCCAATAACATCATACCAACTCTAGCTATTGTTCTGGTTTGTAAGTGACATATATGATTCCCCTTGCTAAGCACAGGGCTTTTCCCTTGTCTTTTTTGAATTTTATCTTGATTTCAGATCAGCCGTTCATCTTATTGAGATTATAGTGAATTTTCAATGTATGTTCTTGATAGCATTTGCAATGCCTCCTAGCTTGCTGCCGTTTGGAAAATGAACTATATTCTCCAATGTCCTCCTTCTAAGTCATTCGGGATAATACGGAATAAGTGAGTCTTGAAGCAGATCGCTATAGGATGCCACGTAGGCTGACCTTTCAGAAAAAAACGAGTATTCCTTTCATTGACTTTTTAACTTATTCCTGTAGCCCCTGCTTCCCGATTGCTCTCATTTTTATATAATATCATACAGGATGGTGTCAATTACCTTACACCAAGCTATACCCCATCTATCATTGTTGCATATTAAGTCAGCTACTCTGATAAAGGATTTTTTTTTCTTAATTTATTGTTCCCCAGGTGCTTATAAAGTCATTGTTAAGAAACTTACTTCACACTCTCTACAGGATGGGAGATAGGCTGATTGATCTATGATTCTTTGCCCTCCTTTTTTCTGGCTGTTCACCCTGATAATGTAAAACACCCACTCTGCTCTTTTCCAATGCTGCCTTCATCATCAGGTTCTCAAAGACAATTCAAAGACAAAACATACAGATTCTACGAATAGCAAAATTGAATTCTCATGAGTTCTAGACGGAACGTCATGAGCCTTAAACACATCTATTACCATCGATTTGGTCTTTTTCTATTATGAGCCACATTCCCACATCTATGCTAAAAGGCAGTTTCATTTTAAGTAAACAGTCACAATTAGCCTTTTCTCAGGGAATAATTCTCTTCGCTGAATACCTAAGCTGTCTCTGCATTATCTGGGTTTTTTTTTTCTATTTTTTCGCTCTTAGGTAATAGAAGAGCAATGAGAGGAACCGAGTATTAGTTTTTCATCATTTACACTTTCCAGACTGTGAAGGTACTCACAGCAAGCTCAAAAATGCAAAAGATTCACTGTCAAAAAAATCCCCTTGACTTCAAGAGGGTCAGCACTTTGTCTAAGATGTTCCCATATTATTTTTTTAAAAATCCACTTACATTCTGTTACTGATCTGTCATCTTAGACATTCTTGTTAATTTACTAAGGCACTGCAGCTTAAACAACAGGAGGAGAAGCTTAAAGAAAACATAGTTACCAGCTGAGCTTTGCTGATCAGATTTGGCAGCTTTAAAGCCAATTAATTTTCTGTTCAAACCTCCTTCAGTAAAACTGGAAAGCGGATAGTGATGGGATGGGTGCCAGTTGGACTTCATGTGTAGCTCATTCTTCAGAGGCAGAATGAATGAGCTTTTAGTTCACATCGGAAGACAGTAAAAAATTTGGTTTGCTTCTCCCAATAAATATCGAAATACATGAGAGAGGCAATTGGTGCAGAAACATCATTAGCAGGGTAGACAAATTGTAGACAAATAGGAAAACAGTAAAATTTTATTTTCTAATGGTTTAGAAGAAAAACTGTGTGTAATGAGTATTCCCACATATATAGATATCGAGTGAAACGCTGAAGAGCGGCCAACAGAAAAACACTCTATATTTTTAGCCAGCAAAGTAATTATGGAAGGCTCCCTTTTAAACAAGAAGAGGTTTATGTTTGAAAGCAACCAGTAAGTGGGTATTTCCATTGCTGAAGTATTTTTTAACTTGAAAAGGGAAGAGACTGGTTTATTTTCAATGGATGTTTTAAACTTTCTGAACTTACCATTTCAAGCTGGAACTTTGTAAAACTACATCTTTTATTCATTTTACTTGGTCAGTGTTTATTTTTGTATATATCCTCACAAAGATTTGTGCAGCAAAAACAGCAGCTTTGTTGCTCTTGGCAATATAAAATGATTTTTTAAAACACCTATTTCAAAAAAATCTTACAAAGCTTTGAACAACTTCCCTTTAATAAGCATAACTACACTGTTCATAATCTCAGCTAGGCTACTATGGCCATACTTACTGACTTTACTTTCCATGTCTCTTCAAATTGTAAAATCCCCTTACTACCACAGAGATCCCACTCCAAATTATAACGTGTAATGACAACCAACTGCATAAGAACTCAGTGTAGAGAAACAAGAGTCATCATTTAGAGAGGTATGTCTTGAATTTAACTGCACTTGAATGCCAGATTAAGCAGTCCTTCATTCTTCTAAGTACAGTTTTAGTAATTCTTATGGGATCTTTATGAAGTTTTTAAATGGAGCAAACTGCTGCAACAGTAACACTACAGGTCTGTGCCCTCTCGATCCCCTAAGGGAAGAAACTTAGAAAACTATTGGATCACATAATCTAAGTTCTGCTTCTTAATAATACTTAATACTAGAGCCAAAGCTTTGCAACTTGGATATATTAGCCACAAACTAGATCTAGATGATCTAAATCCAGGTGATCTAAAAAGGTTGCATTATTTTCCCACGCACGAACAGATAAAATGCAGCAAGCTTCTGACTTCGATAACAGGCAGATATTTAACAGTGATGAAATTTGTGTAATCTTTATTTAAAGGCTTACATAAATAACTATAGGTAAATTTCTAAATTCTGACAATTCATAGATGACAATTTAAAACTCTGCTTTTTGTCATCATTATAAATGATCGTAGATTTTAGAAACACTTAGCACAATATTCTAGAAAATTTAACTTCCAAATTCTTCTTCTCTTTTTCTCCCGCTGTCCTCTGTTTAAACAGCATTACCAAGACTGATTACAAAACGAGATGCGATTATTAGGAAAAAGAAAGAGACTGGTGAAATATGATGTAGACTAGTGGCAAGATTTTGTAAGTCTTTAGATGCGAAAGATGCAGATAGGCACCTTATCGGATTTTCAAAAATTCCTAAGCACGTAAGACGCTTACATGCTTAGGCACTTTGAAAATCCTACTAAGTACATATCTGCATCTTTAGGTATCTAAATACCTTGGAAAATCTCACCCTAGATGTCCAGTTTCTCTCATTATTTGTTTTAAATAATATCAGTTTGACAGGTACCACATTTGCTTGTGACTTTTATCTAATAAAAGGGAGAAAGGAGGATTGATTAAAGTCTGAAAGGATTTAAAGAGAAAATTAATACACAGTACTGGGGTAAAGATATAAATATATCTTATGCTAGGAACAGGACTATCTAGCACTTTTCTTATTACATTAGCCTCACAAATTGTAAAATGTACGAAACATCATTTGTACATTCATGTTTTTTAACAGAGTCAAATAACAAGAAAGAAAAAGTGCTTAAAAAACTCCATAAGCATCTTAAATAAACTGAGTATACAGCAACCAATACTGATGTATCTAAATAACAAAATAAGAGCAGTGTAATTCTAGGAGTATGTTAACATTGTTCTAGTTATTTATTGGCATTACCAGCAAAGTTTTGATAATGTGCTTTTATATCAAAATGTCCTTGGTTTCATTTGAAAAGCTGTAGAAGTATTAAAATATATTTTCAAATTAAGGCTTTATACACTCATACATGTCCCAAAGTCATATTCCTAATAGAACTCTCCTATTTTAAGATGATTTTGTCAATCTATTTATATTCTGAGACAAATGGAAATAAGATTGCAAGTACATTCTACTAAGATTTTACCACCAAAATATCTTCTAAAGTAGAAACAAAAAAACCAGAAAATGGTTAATATGAAATAATCTGAGGTCCTTTTCCACTTACATTGCAAAATGCTACGTTTCATAAAAATGTTTCTGTACTATGTTCTAGAGCAAAAGATCGATTGTGACAATAAAAGAAAATACATCCTTAGCAGTGACATTAGAAATACTACGGCTGCTTCTGAATTCAGTTGTATTGAACTTCCATAGCCTTAAAGCCAAGCAATGCAAAGTTCATTCTACTTTCTTTTCCAAATGCTTCGAATATTTTCTAGGGATGGAAGCACAGGGACAGCCTAAGCAATGGGTCAGCAAGTAAAAAAAGATGTTTTTAATATGTAGAATCCCTTGGAGTCATAGGATTTAAAATGGATATTAGTACTGGTTTTTACTAACTACCACTAGCCTATGTATTATATCTACTTATTTAAAAAATAAGTTGCTGCTTAAGTTGTTGAAAGTTTCCTGAACTGCTAGAGATATTTACATAAGACATTTATGAAACATCATCGTAGCACTCATCGTAGTTTATATTTTAACACATAAATAATACTACGAGTTTTGCTCGTGCATTTCTGCAACCTAACAAACTCCATTTAGCTTTGCAGAGTATTTGCAATCACAGTGAATCTCTGTTTCAGACTCTCCCTTTTCTGCTTTAAATGGTTTTCTATGGTCCTTGCTTCTTTCAAGATTCCATCAAGTTCTTGGACATAAGAAGCATCCATCGCTGCTCTCTCACTTAATTGAAAAAATCTGTAGTTAAAATCAATACTGAAGCCATTAACTTTCTCACTACTTAGAACTGCCTTTATGCTTTACTTAAAAATATGCTGTCTGTCAATACTCAGTTTCTGACCAAATTAGTTCTCTGTTGTAACAAAAAAGAGCATTTTTATTTCAAGATCTGTGTTTGATAGTTTTCAGCGCTAGTTTCTCTAAACTGCAGCCACAGTAATCCATCTTATCTAGAGAAGTTAGAAAAGTGCTGAACAAATAGGACGAAGTTAACTTGCCTTAAATGTGGGCGTATTTTGATAACAATTCTTAATTTCTTTGTTCATCTCTGTTAAAAGAAAAAAGTAATTTTGTTTTAACATGTGAATGAATTTTCATCTCAACATCCAATTAGGTAGTTACACAGTTACTTTCGGTATATTTCATACATCACCATTTAAAACTTTTTCCAGTGGTTTCAGGTTTGTAAAGGGACTGCGAGCCTTCAGAAAAAGCCAAATCTGTTTTGTCAAGGGAGGACAACTGAGGATTTTCTGAAGCTTCATCTAGTAACAGAGCACATAAAAAAATACAGGTTCTAGGACTTAAAACAAGCTTAGCACGATAGAGTTTACAGAAAAAATATGAGTTTTTAAAAGATCTTGAGGAGACTGTTTGCAGAGAAAGTGCAAGTGTTGTCGGCTTCACAGCGTCAACACCATCCATCATGAATGGGCACAGCACCTCAGTAGTGGGGGAGTGGGTGGGAAGTACCAGCTTGAGATCTTTGCTTATATCAGTAAAAGCTGGCGTACTTCAGAGCTCACTCTTGAGAAGTCCTGCATAACTACATTGCAGTGCATACCAATTTTGTTTTGGACTTCAAACGCTAAGAGAAATTTTACAGTTTCCTCACACAAGAAAGTCATGCACGTTTCCCATACCCGCAATAAACTGACATGGAGCTCTCTGCCCTCTCTCCTTGACAGGAACCCATAGCAATGCCAGAGAAGGACATGGAGGTGAGGGGTTGCATCGCTCTCCTGGGGCCAGAAGAAGGGTCCCAGTCTTCCCACCCTTCCTCACTACAGTATGCTCACCTCCATCTCTTTTTACGTTTACTTCTGTTTTCATCAGATTTTTGTGTGTTGCTTGTCATCACTGCCTGATAAAAAGCAATACGCCGTATTTGGTAAGCGGTTATCTTGTGCGACTGGAAAAGATATCTACATAAAATGCCTACAACCTGTAACCAGTACTCTGTAAGCTCCTCTGCAAAGGAGCTCTCCTCCTCACTGGAGAGAGGCAGAGCCTCAAAAGCACGGCGAGAGCACCGACGGGGCTGGAGACAGCGGGTCCAAGTCCCGGGCTGTCCCGGGCCAGCCTGGGCAGGGCTGGGGCTGACAGCCCAGGAGCTCTCAGAGGTGCCGAAGGGCGCGGGAGGTCGGCCTCGGGGTGCTGAGGCCGATTCTGCCTCGCCCCAAAAGGGCTCTGTCCCTCCCCAACTCTACCTACGCTTCCCCAGTACCGGCCCCCCCCCTTAAGGGCATCGGGGCACCCCTCCGCCCAGGAGCTCTCCACCCTCCCGGACCTCTCTCCTCAGGCAGCGCTGGCCCAGGACGGTTGACGGTCCTCGCGGCCGTTGGCAGCCGTTTAAGGGCCGGCGCGCGAGAGGGCGGCGGCGGCGGGGCGGAGAGGGGCGATCTCCGCTCCTCACAGGCCCGGCGGCGCCGCCCCGGCCGGCGGCTAAGGCAGGATGGAGCCCGCCCTGCAGCCCTGCCCGGGCCGCTTGCGGGCCTGGAGCTGGCCCGGAACGCGGCCGGCTGTAGTAGGGGGGGGCTCCTGGGGAGGGCGGGAGGTAGGCAGCCGGGCCCAGCTCTGCAGGGGTAGCTGAGGAGAACGTCTGCAAGGTCACCGCTACAACGCCTACCGTTTCCGCGATCCCAGGAAGATGCGTTTCACCCCGATTGCATGTTTGACTTGAAGGGGATGAGACTACCTGTAGCTATCTGAAGTGTTGCGCCGTCCACTCAACGGTTCCGGTCATATTTCGTCTTCTAAGCGTCTGTGACGGATCCAGTCACAGTTTGAATCACTGGAACGTTTGGGATGACGGTGCAATGCCGGACGAGGCTAGATGGATCCATGTCAAAAGACAAGCCGCAAATTAGTAAAATCTGAGAGATTACTGTCACTAAAATGAATAACACCGCTAAAATTAGATGACTGGCCGAGACCAACTTGTTTTCTGAACAGTGGAAAATAAGATGCGTTTTCCTTTATGTTGTGCTTCAACAGGTAGGTGAGCTATATTCGATTTCATCAAGAAATGTCTGAGTCAGATTATATGATGAGGGTGGTTTGCTTACAACAGGAAGAAGCTACACACAAGATTCAGGAGAGCTCTTTCAGTATTACACTTCATGTTGTTAGTCAGAAATATTAAACACTGTATCAAGTTACTACTTTCCTAAATCCTGGCTTCATTAGCTCAGTGGGAGGAAAATCATTGCAAGATTTGAAGTTATTGTTGGAGTAAAGGAATTTTTCCTTTGTGGTTGGTTGTTTTTGGGTTGTGGTTTTGGTTTTTTTTTTTTTTCCATCTTTAATGTCTGTTTTTAAGAGAGAAGGATCTTAACCTTACATATGTTATCCAAATAGGCTCTGAAAGTCAAAACTCAGGACAAGAAATGACACCGCTGAAAGAACAAGAACTAAATACTTCCCCAAAGTAGAAACGGTATTCAATGTACTGCCATGGCCCGCTTCATTAAATTTATTAAAAAAAGAAAAAAAAAGAGAGATTTTAATGTTATTAGCAATACTATCTAAACATAAGAAACAGACATGAAAGAATACACTAGGAAAAGATTCGTAAAGTGTTTACCTAATGAGTTACCATTACTATGGTAAAATATTTTTATTAAGAGACCACCTGAATTAAAATAAATGAAACATCTGAATTTTCACTTTCAGTACCTTATGGATGTGATAGTCTATGGAGAAAGCTCAGGAAAAAAAAAAAAAAATAAAAATCTAAGCCTATTACTCTAAAAGTAGTTCCAGTTTCTTTAAGATTGGAGATATTAAAATGCCAAGAGAAATGGAAGCTAAAACTTACAACAGAAGCTATTGTTATGAGTTAGACCCCTGGTCCTTATAAATGCAATATGTACAGACTAAGTGAAGAAAAACTCCTTTTATTTAATGTGCTAAATGACCTAATTGAATTTTTAGGATCTCAAAGGTTGACAAGAAAGACCAAGTCCTCCTTCTTGATAGTTTCATATAGAGTGTCAATAGGCCAAAAATACTAGTGCCAGATACCAAGTACAATATTATTTCATGTTTTCACTAGCAATCTGAATGTAAATTTAAACTTAATGAGGAAAAAAATGGCTAAATGATAAATAGTTATTACAGCATTTTTTTTTTAAAGAATATTTTTTGGCAGTGACATGAAAAATTAGGTATCTGGGAACAAGAAATGCAAGCAGTATCACCCCAAACGGGGAACTCTCCTGAATAAAGCTCTGGTGCCCAAATATTCAAAAATGTTAAAAGCCAAGTGGAGTGAAGAAAAGAGACAAGAATATGATTTGAAGCTGAAGAACATTTCAGAGGTAGAAACTTAAAAGGGCTGAAGCTGTTTATTTCAGTTGAAAAAGACTAAGAGGCAATTTGATCGTACTTCACAGGAAGGAACTATTTGTTACGAAATGGCTATCGGGAAAGTGTACAGAATGGGTGACCAGAACCAGAAGCCAGTTAAATTTAGAAAGAGAGATATATACAATTTTTCCTGTAAGAGCCAACCATTCAAATAAAGTACCAGAGGAACTGTAGAATTACAGTTGTTGTATATAGAAATCAGCTAGATCTAAGTGTTTAAATCAAATTTAGATATCTCTTCGGTATACAGGTTTAGGTAAACACAACTCCACACGTACTGAATGCCGTGTAACAAAACAGGAAGCTGGAAGGGGATGATGTAACATTGCTGTCTGGTTGGAAATCAGTCAGTGTCAGTGAGTGTCTGTAAATAGAGAGATATACTTATCTGAAAGCAGTAGCTGCCAAAAATGTATTTTCTTTGTTTGTCTGTCAGAAACAGGAGGTTTTACTCTGGTTGCCGAGTTCTGCTTTTTTAAATTCTTCTGAATCAATTTCATTAATTTTCTTTCAACAACTTTAAAGAAAGATGGTAAATTTCCATAGCATACATAGTTTTTGTTTAACGCATCAATGAAAGTACACTGCTCCCTGTGGGCAGAACAGGTGAAATCCATGGTTATTAGTAAAATGGACAGTATTTTATTTTTAGGGTTATTATTTCAGATGAAGTTGAGAGCTGCGCCTTTGACCTCAAAATTATCTCCCTAGTTTTACGATACAGACATTAACGCATTCCCTACAGACACGTATTGCGCTTGTTTGCTTGTTTGTTTTGTTTTCCTCCAAGAGCAGTAACAGGCATGCGGACAGGTGAGAGAACGTCTTAGGGTCGTGGGTTTGGTTTTGGTTGGGGGTTTTGGGGGGAGTTTTGGTGTGGAGTTCCCCCCCCCCCCCCAGTCCAGTGCTAAAACTTGAGCCTGTTCAATTTACCCACTGAGCTCCACAGCTGAATGCCCTAATGCCTCGCTAGTCAGCATTATAAACAGAAAACCAAGGCACGGAGATTCCAGTTAACACTGCCGAGTTCTGCAAACCACACAAAATATTGGTTAATTATTCCTTCCCGAGTTCGCGTTCCTGTTTTTTCTGGCCTTAGCTGTCCTATCATTAACACAGTGGTTGCCGTTGCCGGTACGGCAGCATTTGTCACGTTAAGCACTCCGCAACCACCGAAGGCAGCACTTACCTTCTGAAAGCATCGTGCTTCGGGGCTGCAGCAGTTAGGTGCGAGTAATGGCCATTTTATTTATTTGCAATTAGTATATACCTGAGAAACGATTTACAGCTGGTAATTAGGAGCTATCTATTAATCTGGCTTCGACTACCAGCCCCAGTTTCTGGCTGGCTGTCTCCCTGAGAAGAGCCTAGGTTCCTCCCCTGAAGCTACTTAGGTGCAAGGGAGGGAAGATATTTGAAGATTTCCCCACCAGACGCCACTGGTATATTTTCTTGGTGGTGCTGTTACAAAGAACTAGACACACGCGATTGCGTTTTTCAATCCTAAAGTGGCTTCCCCCAAGGCAGCCGCAGTGTTTACGGGCAATTTGCGAGTGTGCGGAGAAGGGGAAGTCTACGTGCTGACGGCTAGTACCTGTTTTTCAAAACTGCCTACTCGAGACTTTATGGACCGAGCAAACGGACTGCAACACGCTGGTGTAGAAACAAGACGTGTCCCTCTGACGACATTTGTATGAGATAGAGGGAGCCGCAAAAAACGCTTCCTTTGTAACCTCGGATTTGCATGATTGCTTTCTCCGCCGAGGAGGGGAAGTGCCGCGGAATAAATGCAGACGTAGACAGATATCTTGGGAAAGAGTCCTAATTCCCTCTGCAGTTTGTTCGGTCGGCTTATCTTGTCGTATAGCGGTGCGCGCCGCTGTAAAATCCCCCTCCCTGCCTGCTCTACCAGCCGCCACCTACTGCGGCGGCGATCGCTTTCCTCCCGGCCGGTAGGAACGCATGAAAGGCGACGCGGTTGCTGACGCCCGCCTCGGGAAAGCCCAGCGCCCCGCAGCCGGCCCTCCGCAGTCGCCCGGCTCTCCCCGAGGTACGCGTGCACGCGCGGCGGGTGAGCGGGCCGGGGTCGCGTCCCGGCGGGGCGAGCGGGCGCGGGCAAGCGGGAGCGAGCGCCGGCCGCCCCCGCCCCTCCGCCGGCTGCGCTCGCCCTTCCGTCTCGCACCGTGCCGCTGCAGCCCGCCGAGGAGCCAGGTAGGATCGCCGCCGCGTCTCCGCCCTCGCCGCGGGGCCTCCAGCGGCCGGGCGCGCCCTTGCCCGGGAGCCGGCTGCCCGCCCGCCCCCAACCGCTGAGCTCGAAACTCCCGAGTGCAGCCCGGAGCGCGCTGCACCCGAGACGGACTGCGTTAGGCGGAGGGCCCTGCACCGCTGC
Organism: Phoenicopterus ruber ruber; assembly: GCA_009819775.1. Classification (NCBI taxonomy): domain Eukaryota; kingdom Metazoa; phylum Chordata; class Aves; order Phoenicopteriformes; family Phoenicopteridae; genus Phoenicopterus; species Phoenicopterus ruber. The sequence goes on along the minus strand of CM020237.1, from coordinate 6,188,183 downwards.
CCTGCCGGCGCGGGGCTGGGGCAGAGCAGCCCAGCCGCCCTGGGGTTACGCCGCTCCCCGCGGATTTGCGACACGGGCGGGACATACCGCTGTGGGACCGGCAGCTATCCCTTTCTTGCGGTTGCAGGAAGTGGCAGAGCCTTGCCCTCCGCCGGGGATGGCGATGGAGGGCATCCCTGAGCTGGACCGCAAGCAGGCCCTGTGGGCAGCGGCCGGTCCGCTGGTAGCTCCCCGCCGCGCCCTCGTTGTACCCGCGCTGCCCCGGCTCCGCTCCAGCACAGGAGCCGAGCCGGGCACGACCTGCCGGGTGCCGCCCTGCTCTTTTCCTTCCCTGCATCCCCCGTTTCTCGGAGGGGCAAGTCATTATGCACTACCATCGAGCAGTCAGCTAAAAAACTCCTTTTTAGCTTCTACCGTTCCTTTCAAACGTGCTTCGTAAAAGATCTAACCGTCTTCTACTACGCATCAGGGGAAGAAGGGTAGTCGTTTTATGTGTTTTATCCATTAAACCAAGGGCTATCCTTTATCCAATAAGTAAGTCCTGCCTATGCCTTCCCCTCTGCTTTAGAGTAACAGAGTAGTCCTTGACTTTTGGTTTTACCTCCCTACATACGAGGCATGTGCTGTTTGATGTTGTGGTATTTCGTTTCAAAGGCTTGGGTATGCACGTTTGGAGCAGAAAGATGAAGTCCTCTGCTGTGAACCTGGGTGTCTCTTCTGCGCAGACCAGCTAGAACTATAGCCCATATAAAAAAAGAGGATGAGAAAAAATCACTCTCAAATACTTTGAGAAAAGTGCTTTACTAGAGGGACAAGGAAAATCACTGTGATTCCCCCACCCCAATCCCTAAGGTTGATGTGAGCCTTGGAAGTAAGCCAAATGTTTTGAACGGCACAATAAAATCTCAGTGCAAGAGCCAGTTCTTCCCTTTGTTTACCTAGCTTTAACACATTTATTACATTTATTATTTCTGTGGCTAGTGCGAGGGGAAGAATGCCTTAACAGGAGTTGTTAGGTTTGAATGAAGCACTTCGTATTCTAGACTACTTACAAAAAAGTGACTTCAGTGTTTTTACCATCACTGTTGTTGGCTTTGTTTATTTGATGCTGTCTGGATCAACAAGGTTTCGTGCATTCTGCTGTGACTGTCTCCTCCCATGTATTGTATACAGAGACTAGCATGTAGCTCCAGGCTGAAGACTTCACCCAGATGCTGGCTCCTAAAGGTTAGATGCAGTGATGGTGAATGTCAGTGTGCGTGTTACTTTGTGCATGTGGCCAAAAATTTTCCACCAATCACAAAGCCACGTAAATCAGATCTTGCAGATAGTAAAGTAGCTAGTGGTTACTTTTGGAAAGTAAAACACCTTTATTTCTAAAAACGTAGATAAAACAGGTAAGGACATTCATACACAGAAAGCATTTTAGGAAAATGAACAAAAATTTACTAAGATACAGAGCAAATGAAACAGGAAGGAAATGACAACCTGCATTTCATAAAATTAGTGGCATAGAAGAGGACATTTTAAAACTGTTCATCGCCAGAGAAGAGAAAGGAATGAAATTTCTTTGCCACATCTTCCTCTGTCGTACTATAATTCCCCTTTATTCTTATTCTTACTTTTCTTTAAAGGTAGGAGATGCTATTTTAATTTTGAAGAGGATATCATCATCATTTTTAAAATAAAAATATTTTAGTGCTTATTTCTTAGAATTATTCCTTCAAAGGCAACCATCCCAACAGCAGTATATTGCTGAACTACTAGACTTCATAGTTTCAAGTCCTAGCCAATACAGGTGATTCCACATAACTTTTGCTTTATTTTGTAATTTTTTTTTCCCTGGCACACTGCTAGAACTGAAGATACGGAGACATTTGTGGTCTGCAAAGCAATACAAAGCCATTCAGATGTCTCTCTTTCTGCCAGCATAAACAGAAACTTTATGACAGAAGAAAAGGGATGGGTGCACTTAGAGGGAAGTGGAATGGGTATAGCAAATTTATGACCATCACTGTTCTTTTGTTGTTACCCATTAAACAGACCGAGAGCGTGACACACTGTCAGTCACTATGCCAGAAAGCTAAAGAATACAAAGTTTACCTGTCTTGCTGTTAACTGTATGAGGTTGAGGATATGAACAAAGCTAAAATGAATTATTCTTCTGGAGTCCTTGGAGAGGGTTGTATATTGACACTAGAGGCAGAGTGCAGCCCTGGGCTAGTTCTCAATCAACCCTGAAGTGTGTAGAACAGGGGCTGAACCTCTCGGGTGCAGAAGCTGGCTGGTCTTTAACGATTAGTTCAGGGGTTTTTTTGGTAAAACGACTGTTGTTATTTCCAAGGGAAAGATATCTTTTCTTCTTCACTTTTCTCTGTGTCACTCTTGAAGAGAATAGCTGTGAAATCAAGCTCAGAATTCAACACGAGGTTAAACAACAAAGTTAAACACCATAAGCAAATCAGTGCTACTGCAAAATAAACTACATCCCAACTCTCTAGGAACCTATACAACTCCAGCTCAAGATGCAAAAGATACAGGGCCTTTCCAAGGGGCAGTCAAAGGTGACTAGGTTTTGGATATTTTGGAAGTTCTGTCTGTTATAGAGGGAACCTGGAAAGATCAGTCTGTGTAGACTTAATGTAACTTTTATGGCTTAATGTTCAGTAACAGGGTGCTTAATCCAGGCTTAATCACTTCCGTATTCAAAAATTAGAAACAGAAAATCAAATGTCCATGTGATAGTAAGATATTTTTGCAGGCCCAAAAAAGGCAACAGAAGAGGGAGACCAATTATTTAAAAAAGGAATTTTTCAACAGGTAGTGAAACATGCCAACCTGATTATAGTATTGTGCACCAGAAGAGAACTAGCCCACCAACTCCCTTGCCTTACAGAGCAGAAGCATTGTTCTTAATTCTGAATCATCTCCATGTGTTTTTGGCAGAGTGAAGATGAGCGGTGAAGAGATTCTTGTATGTGCAGTGCAACTTGGAAAAAAATTTCTGCCTCTATTTTGCAGGTAATTACTACCCACTGCTGAAAGAGACGCACTGTGTCTTCTTTCTGCATAGAAGATCAAAAGCGGATACACAATTCAATCCTTTCCTTGGGCTGGCATCCTGGTTTTGTGGAATCCTGTTTTTTCCCCCCATGTTACTTGAGCAATCCTCAAAGTGGTTACAATCCCACCCACTTAGAAGAAACGATAGTTCTTAGATTATGGAGCCAGGCTGTTCATTGCAAAAGAATCGTCCCAGTGTGTTAACAGGTCAGTACCATATTATTGCTGAACACCTTAAGCATTTAATAATTTTTTCTGTTTGGATACTAGTTAAAAACAATTCCTTTATCAGTCTGATTTCACCTAATTTTCCCCTAAGCTTTGCTTTGAAGTATTGTTAGCCAAGTATCTGAGTCAGTGGAATATTTGTTGCTTCATACGATACATTCCCGTAAAGGACACTCAGAAGGGTTGGGATGCTGTGGGGTGGACTTGGAGCAAGTGGTTATCTTCCGGTCTTATAGGATAAAGTTAGTTAGAAAACAGTCTCTTCTTAGAAGCAATTTATAATGACTTTTTCTTGTCCTTTTGCTCGCTTAGAATAAAGGTGCTGATGAAAACAGAAAATTGCGTGCCATTTATTCCTTGGTTATAGGCTTAAACGGACCTGAGCTGTTCACCCTTAAGTAACCCTAAAACATTTTGCATGCCTCTTGCTTTGGTTGGTAACTCTAGTTCTCAAATGACTGGTGGTTTCATCATTCTGTTGTTACGCTAACAAATAAAACACACTTTGTAGTTAGAACAGCTCAGCTTGGTGAGTTAGTGATACTGGGGAGTACAACTGGAAACGCGTAGGTGGCTGGCTGGCTTCCAATCTTGCAGAACAAAGCTGGGTAGAAAGTAGTTTCTTTTGTGAGGGCAGAGCTTAATGTTGTTTTTTTCTTTCCCTTTTTTCACTGCTCACTTGGAACCAAGATGATGATGGTAAGCTGAAAGCTCATAATTTATTAACTTCATTATCAATTTTACCAGAACTAACCTGCTCATGCTTACTAACCCATAAATGCTTTGTGTGCCTTAGAGAACAAGTTTTCAAACTGATAATGGCTACCGTAAAAAAGAGAGCTACAGCTCACCTCCTCGTTCTGAAGTTGATGTTATTTTATTTCCTTCTAAGGTACAGGGTAGTGGCTTCCCTAACAGAAGGACCTGTTAATGCAATTCTAATTGTTGGGCAAAAGAGAGAACTGTTGCTTCTGAACTCTCATTAACAGATACAGTAGCTTCTCTTGCTTACATATACAGACTGCTGTATTCTGCGAAATTCTTCTGTCTTGCCTCGACAATGACATGGAAAGAAGACATGGCCTCCATTTTGTTTGAGATTGCCATTCTAAGAACTTATTTCACCTGGTATCCTTAATGACAAGATTAAGCCTGTAGCAAACCATTAAGATCTGAGCAGATTACAGCTAAAATATTTGACTCTCTCTGCTTAATATTTCTACAGGGCTGGAATGTGATGCCTTTTGTAAAGAAAAAATTCTCCACCGAGTCCTTCGAAATGTAAATAGCCAGTTGCTTGTGGTTCGACCAGATTTAAACATAGCAGCTTTTGAGGATGTGACAGATCAGGAGATGAAATCTGGTACACCATTTTTCGAATATATACTATAACCATTGCACTGTTTTATTCTATATGTGCTTTTGTTCTTCGTAATCACTGATTCTAAATGATGAGACTGAGAGTAAAGACAAACTTCATTTGTAAGAATAAAGCAAAGCTAAGAGAGCTGAAATTGTGTGTCTTGGGCATTGGTCATGGATTAGATTCCTGGATTAGATTGAGGGCTGCAGGATGTCCCATGCAGAAAAGGGCTGCTAAGATTTTGGTTAGCTCTGATCACAAACTAAGTTCTTAATCCCCTTTTTTTTTGTGTGTTGGATTACAAAAAGTCATTTTTAGGTTTAAACAGACAATGTAGTTAGCACTAGAAGCTCTTACCTTCTTCCAACAGCAGCAGTTAACAATATATTTATGCTTTTGGCTTTGATTTCTTTGGTGGGGCCTCAACAGTTTGTTCAGAACTATAGCTGTTGAACGTATTTATTACGGATCATATATATACAGATATAATCTGATTTACAGATGACTATTTACAAATCCAATTCTCACTTTATGCATGCACATAAAAGGATTTGAACATCCTACCCATCCTAACAGGTAACTTCACATGCTTTCTTGCAAATTCAAAATCTTGATTATTGAATGATTGCAGAAAGTCAACTATGTGCTACCAGCAGTCATAAAAATTCAAGTCCTGGCTCTCCTGTCAGGAGAAGTATCCTGGGAAGACAGCAGTTGCCAGTGGAATGGTAAGACATAATATGGTTAAGTTTTTGCAGTTCTCTCCTGTTATTAATAATAAACAATTTGTATTTAGGCAGTGGAATGCACTTCAACATTCACTATTACAAAACTACCACACCTTCAGCAGGGATGCCAGTTGCATTCAGCGTCCAGGTAGAAGATAAAAGTTATTACATGTGTTGCGAGAAAGAATGTGGAAAAATGATAGTTCGATTTAGGGTAAGTATCTGCTTTCCATACCTTATGTATATATAAGTAGTACGCAAAATCAAGAATTCAGACATGTGTGAGCTGAAATAAAACGGCTCAGGTCTTGTGCTGGGACTAACCCATTCCCTTTTTCTTCCTCAGGAAGGAGAAGTTCCCAAAGAAATTCCTGGTGAAAGTAACGTCATCTTTTTCAAAAGGACATTTACATCTTCTAGCTCCAAAGCATTTAAGTTCGAATACTCACTAGAACAAGGAATGTTCTTGGCCTTTGAGGAAGAAGGCTGCTTAAGAAAATTAATTCTAAAGAAACTGTCAAGAGAAGATGAAGTGGATGAAACCATGAAGATAAGTTTCTAACTTCAGTCAGAATGAAAGCCACAACCTATGATATACTTCAACAGTCTTAAAATAGATTTTGGCTTTTTATAAAAGAAATCTTACTCTTTCTTCATCTGAGGCAAGCCAGTTTCATGTTATTAGCTACCATAAGTCAGTACAAAATGAGCATCTTACAAAGGAAAATAGATTCAAATTCTTGGCAAAAAGAAGCAGAAGAATGTTATCCAGTCAGATAGAAGAGAATTACACAATGCAGAAACAAGAATGTGCATGCCTATATAGTCCTGTATAGTTTGATCCCCAAAATCTTTACTGCCTGTTGATCAAACAACTTTTGAATTAGGTGTCAAACAGATGAAATAGACCTATTTTGGGGAGGGAGAGAAAACTGCTTAAAATAACAGATTTCATAAGCAGAGCATCTTCATCAATCTCAGTTGCACAGACATTCTCACCTTCAACTGAAGTAGAAACAACAGATGATTTTTAACTTACTGGAAATCTTTGTTTAGAAAACTCCTTACTTACCTGAACAAGTAAAGCTCTAATAAAGCTGTTTGTCCTCAGAGGGCCCAAGAAAAAAAAAGAATTGTGCTTTTATGTAAAGGCTTTTTAAAGTTAACAGTAAATTGTAGGTCAACACTTTGGAACAAACGTAGATATGGCTGGCTCCCATAAGGGCCCTATTATTCTGTGTGTGACAACGCAGCATACATTGGGGTCAAGCTGTGAACTCCATTTCACCTTTGGAGCTGAGCAAGCACTGGATTTCACCAAAACCAAAATTAATGTCATGCATTCCGCATATTTAATATTGAGGAAATTGATATGACATGTATTATTCTTTTCTTCTACATATAACGTAAGTGTTGGTCTTCCTCTTCTGTTCCAACTCCAGCTAGTGATAACCTGAACACTGGTTGCAGCTGGGGTCCTGGGTCTTCAACTTGCCCTGCAGAAGAGCTGGTACAATAGTCATACCCCATACAAGCAGAAGTAATCAGAGGAAAACGGGAAGGCCTCTATCTGTCATGAAATGGAAGAAATCCTCAAACTTGCAGAAGAGATAAGACAAGTTTCAAGACTTGTTTTGGTAAAAACCAAACCAAAACTATAATTTCAGGGGCTTTAAAAAAGCACAGGGACATGAAACTGCTGTGATAACCCCGACTGTCTCAGCTTTTCATGTTATGCTGCCTCTGCCATTTCACTTACCTAGCTGCTACAGGAACACCTAGAGGCAGTAAGACACCAATTATTTAGAATCGGGTACAGCCACCACTGAGTGCACTATCACTTAGGAAGAACTCACCGGGAGGGGCTTAAACTCAAGAATGTATTTAACACATCCGGATACCCAGGAGGCCTGAGTCCTAGTTTTATATGCCTGATGAATGTTCAAAAATTGGATTAGACCAAATGGTTACAGCTATCACAATAATTAATAACAAAAGTCAATGGTAATTACAGGGAACTGATTCAATTTCAACAGGACTGAGGCACACATGCGATTCATAGAGAAAGCTGTCGTCATTACGTTTTAATTCTTGCCTGAAAACCACAATGAACTGGTCTCAGAGTTGCTAGCCCCTAATATTGTAGGTCTGGACTAATATATTCCCAGAGCTCTCACATCATAGCTAATTTCTCACACAAGACATCTTAAGCAAATACCACATACAGATGCATCTTGTATTTGGTCTCAAAACAGGAAATGTCAAATGCTTTCTATGATACATGCTCAGATTGTACAGAGGTACTTACCAATGATTCGTACATATGCATCTTCCTCACGATCAGAAATAACCAATGTTACATTGATATCTAAATCAGACCACATCAGACAGAAGCAACCATCTCAATTCTGACCACAAGATTAGCAGAACAAAAGTGGCCAGCTATATGCTATTTCCCATGGTTACATGAATAAGTAAATAAATAAAAATTCCAATCCAAATTTTTAAAAAATAAATCAAATTGGAAAGTCTTGTAGAATTTGATTAGCAACTTACTCATTCTGTTTATGGCATAATCAGTCAGACTGATGGTAACATGCAATTCTCTTCCTCTTAACTATTAATAGTACCACAGAAGTACCATTCCATTAGAATGTGGAAACAGTTAACCCCTCTTTACTACTAGGAAAGTCAGAAAAGATAAAGCAGAGAAGAAAGTTAAAAATCAGAACCTCATTTCCCCCCCCTAAAACGCTCTAAAACTTAAAGACATAGAAAAGAACACTGCCTCAGTCTCATGTCAAGCTATGACAGAAAGGGTATGTTTGTTGTCTTTTCAGTCACACAGGAAAATGGGTACCGGTGTTTATTTAGAAAACAAACCCCCAAAAATGTTGCAGGTGAACATACTGCAACGTAGGTTGCAGGGAATCTACGAAAGCCATATGCTATTTATGGCTCCTAAAATCAATCTGCAAAAGTCTTTTCTTCTAAGTCAATTATTGCTGTATTTTCTAATGGACATTACTCTTGTATTAAGTCAAGTCTAAGTCACCTCTGTAAGTATGAAGGACAATACCTATCCATAAAAATATTTTTTGTTTTGTAACATCTAAATGAAGCAATGCGGAGTAAAAGTATAAACAGTAACATAACAGTATGAATTAGTATTTGAACTTGATTTTAGGGAAAAAAAAAACCCAAACTATCTGCAGAGAAAGATTTTAAGTAACCCCAAAGTAGTAAAAATTGTTCAGAAGCATGCACACACACCTTTCTGTAAATTCTTTATTGTATGGGATTAAGAAAAAAGTATTCCCTTTTCTACATCAACTCTCAGGGTCCAAAGAGTTACCGGGTGTGCCTTACATACAGTTCAGTTGTTGTGATGTCAGAAATAACAGTTCAATTTCCCCGCAAGTCAAGTTTGTTTTACAAAATAGGAAACAAAACAAACAGTTATTGAGAAAAACACTCATTAAAGCTGCCATTACAACCAAAGTTACCTTCACGCTATGTAAGTCTGTCATTGATGTAATTAATTCCTCCCAATTTACAGGCCAGCTTAAATCAACTCTCTCTCACCTGGACGTTATCCACTTGAAATCTACTTTTTCTTTTCTAACATTTTTACCTGCTGTTGGATATTTATTTCTAAAAGACTAGCTCTGAACTCACTGCAGTATGTACATACTATGGACCCTTGTTATTCATTTGTTTCGCATTAAACATATTGGTAAAAATATGATGAAGCAGAGGCAGCAGTGAACAATCGTGTTGTCAGGGACTCGGTCGCATCTTAGAGGCTCCACAGCATGGCAACAGCCTTGCAGATACCAACATCATAATAGTTAAAGTAGCAGAGGCCAGCGAAGGTAACAGCTGACAGTACGTACAGACCCGTATTGGCCAGTTTAATGGGTATATCTCCATGGACGTAGTCAGTTATAACCTGTCCAAGACCCCTACAGAATAAGAGGGGGAAAAAAAGCTGAAATCAGGAAAGAGCATTCCTCACTGAAATCCACCCAGTTTACGTGAGCATTCTACTAAGACAGCTCAAACACATATTTTTTTCACCCGCTATCATCAACCTTTCCTAAAGAACGCCCAGTTTCCCACTTAAAAAGAAGATGCATCTATTTAAAACAAAACAAAACAACATTCCACATATTCTATTAAAAATATATACCTATTGCCTCAGAGTTTTCTTAATGGTACTGAGGAAACTACGTGCTGAGCACAGCTCTTTCAGACAATAGACTCTGGAGAATCTGCTTCCAAGAAACAGCGGGCAGGCTTATCTGACTTCCAAGCACTGAAGAAAAGAAACCAAAGGAAATATCCTTCCTGCTTGAACAGCAAGGTGTGGCTCTGAGACTAGCCATTGTCGCAAATGCACAGAAGACTCCAGGATGCGTATTTAGATGAGAAAATAGTGACAACCAAAAATTAGCATACTCTTTTTTTTTTTTTCCCCCACATCTGTCAGACTGGAAGTGAACTCTTGTCCAGATTTAAACTATCCAGCAACAGGAAGACAGAGGATGCTATTAAACTAATGTGGTAGTTCTCTTCCCGAAAGTACAATTATATTTGCTTTCTGCAATGACAGATGTCAACTTGGTAAGAAAGAGAATCACATTTAATGCAACAATTTTCTTCCTAGGATTTTGCCTGGTCTAGCCTGAAGCTGAAGGACTTGTGTCCCACAAATTAAGACACACTAGTGACCTAGCAAGGTTCAAAGTCCTGCAGCAGATGCCACTGCAAGTGAACACTGAGCTCAGTTTCACTTAGATAGGGTTCTGATACTATAAAGATGTCAAAAGGGGTGCAAGGAACCCCTGGATACACAGAAGAGAAGCAGAAAGGGGAAGCAGTCTGAAAGGCAACTACCCTCTAACTATTACAGCTATTTTTTACAACTAGACAGTGGAATAAGGTCGGGAGTGCAAGCAGCACTTACCCACACTTTGAGCCTTCCGAAGTGCAGATAAACAAGGCATACTCAACTTGGGATTCACAGGCTGCCGTTCAACTGTAGTGTTGATAAGAGATTTTCATAAGATCTTTTCTTTGCGTGGCACAGTAAGACTGAGCCATGCTAAGACTTCTCAGAAAAACTGGTGTGTGACTTCACAGCACGCTAATTATTCACCAAAGCCCTTATGGGAAAAGACCAGTGGGCCCAACAACAAGGAAGGGAATTAGTGAGAAATAGCTGTTGTGTTAGCAGACACACAGTCTAGCTCACAATACAGCAGCTTCACTGGGCAGAGAAATCTTTGTAAAATACCAGCAAAAACGGTACACAATAAACATGGCTTTAGGTATCCTGAGTAAGTCTATTGATTGGGTTAGTGTTGGACTGATAACCACCTAAATATCTGAAGCGCTATTTCCAACATATTTTAGGACAAGATTTCCTAAGGAAAAACATACCAAAAGGTAAAGAAAATCCTCAAAAATATAAGCAATAGTCCTCTGCAGGTTTTCTGATCAGCTCCTAGAGAGATTATCTGATCTGTTATGGCAACCAAATTAATGTCATGGCAAGCAATCCATCTTTTTTCTTTTAAAGATATTCTAGCACTGAATACCTATGAAAGTACAAGAGGAGAATTTTCCTACATGGGAACACCTTTAGGTTTTTAAGACAATGTTTTGCAAGGTAAGAGCTTAATACTGGAGAAACTTTCCAGCTTAAAAAGAGAACAAAAACCCCACACAAGTGGGGGAGCGATTCACTCTGATGAGAGTTACCAGCAGAGCTGCACACAAGCAGCAAGCCATTTTTCTCACAGGGGAAGTCTCCGCACTGTTTATGGAAAAGGGATTTCTAGTATGAACAATCCTGATGCCTTTGTCAACAAGAGACATTCACTAAAGAATCCAAGATGCTACACAGCCAGTGGCAAGGAAGTCCCTCCTAAGGTAAGATACTGTGTAGAAGAACAGTAGAGAATGTTTATGGATTCCTTAATAGTAGTATGTATCCTGCCTCCTGACTGAGAGAAAAGTGTGACAAAGGAAGACCAAAGTACAACTAGTCTTGTCAAAGATCATGACTGTCACAGAACTTGGAGAGTAAGGACTTTGTTTGCATCTCTTTACAGGTGTTTTATACTAGACCAGGAAATAAGTCAGTAGACTTACTGACACAAACATATTTAAGCCCTAAGGCTTAGAGCCATCCTGACTATCAGACTTTACTCTTAATTCTGAGGCACCTGTTGTGCTTACCAGTGGCCGTGGAGGGTGAGGGCCTGCAGCCAGTGAATAATCCATGGCTGGTCCAGGATACAGGTAGGCTGCAGGAAGGAGACCCAGCAAGAGGACACTGACAGCTCGCTCACCTGTCCAGTGCAAAGACGCAGCCTTGGAACTGCCTGTAAGGAGAAGTATTTTTCAGTGCAAAGTTCCTGTCGAAGTGCTGTAACCTTAAAAACAGATCCCTCATCCTGATCAGCACCACACAATCATGTGTTTTCTCCGACCTGATTACTAAGCTTTCATCCAAGCAAAACCTAGATGCCTTTGAACTACTGCTATATAATATTATCTATTTTACAATATTTAAAAGGTTAATTTTAAATACTCCTTCTTTGCTGCTGCTAAGAAGAGAAGCTTCTTTTACTACAAAAGAATAGAAGCTCACAAGTAAAGTCAAAACAAACACCAGTCCTACTTTCACAACCTGCGGTTCGGGACTAAGGTCCAAGTCAACCATCACAGGAAAGAAGTGTCTCCGAAGGCAAAGCCTTTTTGTCTAGTGCATTTCCTGACTGTTACATACTATTTACTACTCCCACCTTTTGAGAAATGGCTTTGAGGTTCGGATGGACCCAACTACGAGTCCCAGTGAATGACACATCATGATAACTCTGTGCACAGTTCTGCCCCCGAACCAATATTGCTATTTTTAACTGTAAATAGCAGATTAAAACTTTTGGGACCATCACAGTGATATATGCCTAGAAGTAGCCTGAAGGCCGTAGGATTTCAGTCCTCCATTGATACTCAGCTGCGTACAATTTGAAACCGTGTAACAGATGACTCTAGAAACAGAAATGCCAGTTAGTAAGCTCTGTAACCACTCTTACTTTTTAGAAGCACGCAAATACTATTAGGGAGGAAAAAACTCCAAAAAAGGTCTCAAAGGTTCTGGAGCAACCAACTCCTAACACCATAAGCAATATTTCGAACCAGAACATCAGCATCAGCCCAGGCTAAAACATCAAGAACTGACTCTGTGAAATTACCTTTACAATACAATACCCCCAAAGTGCTTCCCTAGCACAGATATTACCCATCTAAACCAAAATGCAAATGCTTTTCTTCGTTTTTGCAAGGAGAAAGAAATTTAGAAAAGTGACAAGATAAGGAAAGCAAAGGACCTGAAGTAAAACACGAAAGGAACCTAGGCTGTGGACTAATAAGCTGTTCCTGTAGAACTCCACGGCCAAGAACGTTTCACAGCACATGCATGAAGTCTGTTGTTAATATCAAGTCCAGAATAAAAGGAAGGGAGTGGCTTAGTTGTGTTCAAGCCAATTTCTTTACAAGCGTTTCTTCATCCGTTCTGCTTCTAAGTTGCATCGTAATGGCTACAAAACATCCTTAACCTCCGGTCACAATGTTCCTCATATTTAATTGCGCAACTGACAGACCAGAGCTTGGTCTGGGTATGGTTTGTCTTTCATCACCTCTGGTAGTCTTGCCACACGGAGAGAGGAAAAAACCAATCTGAGAAACACTCTGCCTGCAGATCAGACTTCTCACATTATCCTAATTGAATCAGAAGCTCGACTGTTCAAGAAAGAAGTCACAATTGCAGTGTTTTCATATTATTACTGCTACCGAACCATAAGAAATGTTAAACCATCTTTCTGATTTCTTTTAAAATCTTTCAACCTTTTTTCCACACTCAAAAAAACTACCGCCTTTGTATTAACAAAGCATTTAGAGTATGGAAAAAAGCAGAGATTTACTTTTTTAGCACTCAGTTAATATCTCCTATTTAAAGACCTGAAGCATTCACAAGCTTGATACTGACATTGCAAATGTCAGTTTCAAATTCAAGCAGTGTAAAGTCACTTATACCTTGTTTTAAATCAGACCTGGGCAGAGTGCAAATCAACAGCCATGCTATCCACTGAAAATAGTACCGTCGAAGGTGATGGTAACACATTCTGGTAATATCAGTAACCCTACCTCACACAAGAAAAACTACTGTGCCACGCGTCATTTTTTCTGCCTTCGGTTACTCGCACCTGCCATTTAAAACCTCCTACCTGGCTCAAAAAAACGGCAACCCTGACCAGACGTGGGTGTAACGGGTGCAAGAAGAAGACGCTGTTTGGCTGGCCTAGAGAAATCGCTTCAAGGACGGGGGAGTAACGGCTCAGCGCCGGCTGACAAACCGGGTGCTCGGTGCCGGCCGCGGGGAGACGAGACCCCCCCGCGCACGCATCCCCGCACGCACCCCCGCCCACGGCGGCGGCTTCCCCGGCGCGCGGGGACGTAACCGTGGCCCTGCTGGGGGGGACTGTGGCTCTGCCGGGCCGGAGCGCTCCGATCGGCGACGGCCGCCAGGACCGCGGGGCGGCGGCGAAGGGTCCTCCCGAGGAGAGCTGCGGAGAGAACGGGGACGAGGGTCAGGGCAGGGCGGGCTGCCGCGGCAGCAGGGCGCGGGGCCGGCGGGCACTCACCCATCTGGGCGCCGCGGGGCCGTGCCAGCCCCGCCCGCAGCAGCACCAGCGCCGCCATCGTCCCCGGTCAGCCCAAGGGCACCGCGCACCGAAGCTGGAAGTCGCTGCCGCGGCAGCCCTTCCGCTTCCGGCTGGGGGGCGGGGGCGCCCGCAGCAGCAGCGCGGCGCGGCCGGCCCTGCTGCGGGCGGGGGGGGGCGGTGGAGAAACCGCGGCCCTGCCCGGAGCCGCCGGCGCGGGAGGCCGAGACCAGTCGCGCCTGCGACCTCCGCGCCACCCCCAACCCACCGGTGGCTGCGCAAAAGCTGCTCGGAACAGCGGGAGCACCTCTTCGGAGACGCTTTGTCCTATCTTAAATCCACAACATCGACCGCAGCGGATCCAGGCGCTCCTCACCTGCGCATTTGCTAATGAAAAGTCTTTGTACGAGGGAAGCTATGCAAAATAAACACCTTCTTGAACATTTCCTATGATGTACGTCAAGCCAGTTGCATTGTTATTGCATGACCGCCAGCAGAGAAGCAGCTGCAATAAAAGAGCAAGCACCTGAAAGCGAGCTGGGTCTGCAGTACTTTCTTCAAGTCTTCAGCATCAGCCAGCAGACACGCAGAGAATGTCTTTTCACTTGAAAGAGGGACAATAAGCAGGACTTGGAATGAGGACCTAGGGGCATTGACACTGTTGTGTAGTTGTTCAGCTGTAGACTAAAGCCGGAGCTGTGCTTAGTCAGACATACAACAAGCACATCAGCTCAGTACATCCCGATGGCTACTTTCCACTCCAGCCTCCTTTACTTCATCTCCTCTAAGCCCTCCACAGCCACCTGGTCTGATCAGGCAGAAATGCATGGCACAGGGAGAACACAAGGACCACCTAGACTTCTCAGGCCTGTGCTCTGTCCCCGGGCTTTATTCCAAAACAATGACAAAAGCATCGAACATGTCTGGATTTATTTATTTTGTTAAAAGGTTTGGCTGTTCAACTGCAGAGAGAACGGCCCAGTACCAATTTCTCCAGTAATACATTGGGCAGACCAGAGACAGAACACAACACCCACCAAGGCTTCTCTGTCGGCACAAATGGTTTCAGCATCCCCCTAGAGAGAGTGAAAGAAAGGTAGACAGAGTGGCCAGCCCATGCCAGGATTTGGAGAGAAGTCTAAAACAAGCAAATGCACTGATGTCTTTTCTTCATCATTAAGGAAAGAGTCACTGCACCTTCAGCTGGAATGAGAGTATTCCCTCATGCTCCCTTCTGTGTCCAGCTGACTGTGTGCATGCCGCCACACAGGTCTGCTTTTGTTGGAGGATGGGAAGACAAAGCTACCGTAGGGTTAAATCCAGTGACATTTCCTCTGTTATCAGACTTTTTGTCTCTCCCCTCTCCTACTGCAAGTCTTGGTTGTTGATTTGGTAACCCAAAAAAGCAATCTATTAAACTTAATTCCAAAAAAAATAAAATAAATGGTGCAAACAGGCCTGTTTTCCCTCTGCAGATAGCCTATTACATTTTCGTGCATCAGAGGTCAATCTGGTCACTGAAAAAGAATCTGGAGTTGGCACGACTAGCCAACCTGTGAGACAGGCAACTGCTCCCCTGGTTTTCTGAATGTCAAGTCAATGAAAAGCAAGGGGGCACCTACTGCGGGCTACCAAGGCTCAGTGTCTCCCCTGTGGGCTGGCAGGATGTGTATAAACCACAGTGTTGAAAGAAGTTGTACCATGGGGCAGTGCTGAAAGATAAATACCTGCCTCTGTCCTCTACCTTATTGTTCGAGCTGCAGCCTAGACTCGTCAGTCCTCATCTGAGCTATCCTCTGATTTTTCATCTGCGGCCACTTTCCAGTTCTTCCGCTTGCTCCTCTTCTCTGGTACTTCGCTGTGCCTCTCTGACACAGAATTGTGACGTTTCTTTCTCTTTTTGGGGGTTCGTTTCTCTTTTTTCTCCTCAGATTCACTGTCCTCAGAGCTGCTGGTGGTTGAGCTGCTTGCATGAGAAAAGTCACTTTCCTGCCCAGAAGAAGAGGTAGGTTCCCTGGCAGGCACTTTCCTGGTCTTTTTCTTGCGCTTGTGTTTCCCTTTCCGGGTGCTTGAAGTCTCCTCTTCTGAACACTCACTCTCCCGGGAAGAATCTGATGATGATCTCCCCTGCTCCTTTTTCTTTTCTTTCGCTTTTTGTGTGATCGCTTTTTTTGCTTCTTCTTGTGCGATTTCTTTGGTTTTTTTCCGTTTGTGTGACTCCCGGGCAGTTTGCTTTCCCAGATGAGATTTCTTCTTCCCATTGATAGCGTTTTGTTCACCTCCTTCTTGCTGGTCACTGTAAAAAGAACAAAGGATGACCAAAGGAAGCAGATGGGCAGGCACATAGCAGTTGAGCATTTTCTGTCTCAAAGTTTTAAGCAAGCCCATCAATTCATTTGGCTAGAGTAGGGAAGCAGGTGCTTTGACAGACGTGGTAGCTGCATTTTTGTTTCAAGTACTTATTAACAGCTTGGGTCCACACCTTACTATACCCCTGGTTAAGGTATTTGAGCTAGAACCAAGGAGAACGGGTACTGAAAGCCACCGAGTGATGAGAACGCATTTATAGCGGGTTACTTCAAATCTGTAAGCCTGACAAATATTGTACTTGATGATTCTGTTAGGTGTAGTTTAAAAATAATTAATTCTGTCTAAGATCTTATTTTACAGTTAAGTCTCCACTCTCCAGGATACTGCAAGAATTTATATTCTCCAAATAAGGAGAAACACAGAAAATACAGGTACACTATAATGGAAAGGAGAACCCAGAGCTGATATTTGAGAGGGTGTATACTGAGCTGATTTGGATCCAGCCTACTACTCTGGCTCTCTGTTGGCCCAGACAGACCTTCCAGATTCATAGCATTTCAGTAACTCAAGCTAAAGCTGAATGTCTAATTACTATAAAAGATGCAGTCTCCTCCTAAGACTCAGACAAGGGGGAACCACATTAATGGATGAGATTTTTTTCAGTGGGCGTCTGAAACTAAACAGTGCTTCTTTACACTCACGGCTGATCTATATTCTAAATTTAAAACTCAGTTTGTAAAATTCCCTGCATACCTGACGGAAGTAAGATTCTGGATACATTAGTAAGCCTGCTTGCCTTACCTGTCCGTATCAAATTCTTCAGGGTACAACTCTTTATAGCCACTGTGACCCCATCTGTAAGAAAGCAGAACTATCTATTAGAAACAGACAAGGTGTTTAAGGAAAAAATATAATTCTGAAAAGACAGAGCCACAGAATGAACATGAGTTTAAATAGCAAAGAAGAAGGGCTATCGGAACCTTCCCAACAAAGAAGGAAGGCAGTATGACTGATTTGGTTGGTACTGTTTAAATACACCTTATGTTCTCAGTCTCTTTTCCATTTCTAATTAGGGAAAACTACAACTCAAATTTCTTTAAAATAACCATGGAGATCACTAACTTGCACATCTTGAGATTTTTTTAAGTTCCTTGGGCAAAGTAATAAAAATACTAAACTTAGTTGCTAAGCTTAGGGCTGAGCTTTTGCTGCTTACTGTGACTTAGGAACTCTATAGATGAACTCAAATTAGGTATTCTGTGACACCACAAAAGTTCATGTATGTTATTTATTTGGTCTCAAAATAAGATCAAGCATCATTTTATAGGAGTACGCACTGAAAAGAGAAATGTACTAACTTTTTGGTACAGGACTCCAGAAAGGTGTTTTAATTACAGTTATAATCACAGAACATTAATTCCCCCACAGACCTGTCTGGCATGTTGGCTTCACATTCATACAGCTTTTTATTCCAGGATCGGGCCCTAAGGAGGTCATCTTCGACCAGGTCAAGAAATTGCGAGTTCTTTGTTTTCCAGTCAGTCCTGTGGCCCTCCTCATCAAAGCCATCGCTGCGCATCCGACTGCTGCAGAAAGAGAACAGTTGTCCTTCAGCTCTCAGCTCTGATGGAGAAACTTCTGAGCAAGGGGTTAGTCCAGCGAGAGCGGCAAAAATCCAGCAAGTCTTGGATGTCCATCTATGCAAGAAGACCAGCTATCATTTTAACAGACAGTCACCATTAACAGCTCTCACAAAACCAGTTCAGTAGCTAACACTGGTTTTCAAAACTTACTACGGCCCTCTGTGCACAGCAAAATTCTCGACAAAGATGCTCACAATGCAAAATTAGAGGAAGTGGTTATCTTGCCTATCAAGAGGAAGTGGTTATCTTGCCTATCACAACAAATGCAGTTCTCTTCCTCTAGAATACTCTGCAGGAGCAGACCAACAATATGCAGTGAGACACAAGCTAGTAAAGCAGCAAAGGGGAAACTGAAAATGTAGAACTGACTGACTAGAATTGGAATTTGATCAGGTACCAAGACTAAAACCCCAAATCCACAGAAAGCACCGACAGTTTTGAGGGATCTCACATGCCTGTGGATCTAGTTTTGTTTCTCACTTGAAATGCCACACTTCCTGAGCCAAGCAGCAGCTGTGGACTTCGCCTAAGTCTGTGAAGGGTGTTCTCCCCTGAGATACTAAAACCACTTCCTGCAACATTCACGCTTCTGAAAAGTCTTCATGGTAGCAAGCTCCACCACCCCCCCCCCAGCCCCCAACCGTACCCCCAAACCCAGCTTGTTTTCATGTAGCTTGTGAGATCCTCAGGCCTGTTAGAATGATTTAACAGATACCACACAAGCAGCGGTCAACACTGGTGCGTTATAATAGCGCAGGACCCCACACCACAACAGTTTTGTTTACTGCTAACCTAAATGGCAACACATTAGACTTTCCTCACAACATTCTGACATATTACGTAAGCACTTCCTACGCCCATTGCTTCAGAGAGCCCAGCCTACTTAACATTGTATTTTCAAGACTGTACATCTAGATGAAGAGATAAAAGGTCAGACATCAGCACAGGTCTGACCTCTTTCCAGGGACTCATTAAGCAGAAAATAAGTATATCTGTAGTCTATGTAGTCTTCATATATTGTAAACACATAGTCATCAGAGAATGCTCTTAAAGTATTATAACACAAAAGGGTTCAGCAACTAAGCAACTAAGTCAAGACAATGATCTCCTCCACACGACTAAAACCCACCTGGAGGTGTCTGACAGCATTCTGCTTTGCTTTTTCCAGTAAGTCTCTTCCGTCTGCTTCTCCCACTCCCTTATTTTCCACATTTCTGTCTCTTCCTGAATCTGAAAATCACAGAAGGGAAACAAGTGTAACATTAGGGAAACTTTACAGATGTGTAGCGTGTAACATCAGCTCCTAGCTCAACACTCCTGCTAAAAAAATTCACAGCAAGCTTTCCTACCATACTGAAATAAATCATTACTTCTAGTTATAACCAAGGTAACCAAAAGGAGAACCTCTTGATGGTAATACCCTAGAAAAGCACATAAGGATAACAGCATCAGAAATGGTGGGTTTGCCCAATTTTGCCATCTCAGCTGTTCCGGCTACCCTGCCTTGTAATTCATTACCATCCCAAATGTACGTACTGTTAAAGAACTCAGTATATAAATATAATCTGGAAGGACCAAGCCAAAATGAGAAGTTACACTACAGGCTGAAAAAATACAGCATGCAAATACTACATGGTTTGGCACGGATTTATGGACCCTGACTGTATATGAGTGATTTTATAAACATATGAAATAAATGAGTCAGACCTGCTGAATTACATCAGGAATTAGTTAAATACTTTGCTAAAGTCAACAGTTTCTTAACCTTGCACTAAAATACTGCCTGTGCACATTAACACAAAGTTCAAATTCTCTGATGCAATTAAAAGTACATACACAGTATAACAAGGAAAAAACCCCAAACAAACAATTAAAGGTTTGCTACTTTTCAGAAGGCAAACCGTAATTTTCATGAAAGTCCTGAGAGAACTGGTTTTTCATAGGGCAAATTTTATAGGTAAATATACACACACATTCCCTCGCCAGGATGAGAACTCAAGAAAAACAGGGTTAAACTGAAAGTGAGACTAACGATGTTTACGTAGCTGATTTCAACAAGCTCCTTTCCTCTCTGAAAAACGCACCTGCTCTCCCCACCGCCAGACTACAACTCGGGCCTTCCGCCCGCCCCCACTCCCCGCACCGCCGGGGAGGTACCGGCAGTCCCCTGCCTCGCGTACGCCGCACGGCCACGCCCAGGTGATGCCCAGGACGTCTCCACTCGGACCCGCGGACAAAAGCCGCCTGCAGAAGCGGGCACGGGGCAGAGACAGGCGGAAGAGCCGCCACAGAGAGAGAGTACAAGGGGCCGCCGAGGCCGGCAGCCTCCACCCGGCCGTACCTTGTTGTGCGCGCCCGTGTGCCGGATGACGTTCCGCAGTAGCACCTTCCCCACCGGCACCCGGGACATCCTCTCACCCTACACGGCCCCGCGGACGCCGGCCCCACCGGCACCCCCGGACCCGCCACGCCGGGGCCAGGCGGGGCCGCTCACCGGGGCACCCCCTCAGCCGCGGGCAGGAAGGGACGGGAGAGGCCGGGCCTGCTCTCGGCTCCCGACCGGAAGTGGTCCCCGCGAAGTGCCTCCTCCTGGCAACACACGCCAGGACGCTGAGCCGCCGCGGGCCCCGATCCGCGGCGACCACGGGGCGGAACGGCCCAGCAGTGGCTCCAGGGGCAGACGGGCAGCGTCCAACTCCACCGTGGGGCCGGCGGGGGGAGCCGGCGGGCGCGGGGCGAGGGTGATCGCGGGGCCGGAACGCGCGGAAGCAGGAGGGGGACGGGGAAGGCGGGCGGACCCGCAGAGCTTGGCCCTTCCGGTTGCCGTCGCTACGCGACGGCGGTGCTCATGGCGGGCGCGGCGTTGGCGCGGGCCGCGCAGCTCTGGTCGCTGCTGGACGAGATGGCGGAGAATGAGCCCCAGGCCTACCGCCGGCTCCTGCGGCGGCAGCGCGCCGAGGCCGAGCGGCTCTGCGCCCCGCCGGAACCTCACCTGTGCCTGCGGGCCCGTCCCGCGGTGGGTGCGCGGGGTTTGGTGCTCGGTCTCCCTCCCGGATGCTGGGAGCAGATACGGGGCCGGAGGGGGACGGCGCGGGCGGGGCGCTCAGCCGCGGCTCCCTTTCTTGCAGGGCGTTGTCGGGGGGCCGCTGTTCATCAACGTCTGCAGCTGGAAAAGGGTCCCAGCGCCGAAGGACCCCACTGACCCCACACCTGTCAGTGCGGGGCCGCTAGAAGAAGTATCTGGCGAAGGAGGTACGTCCTAGAAGAGTTGTGCCTCGCCCCGGATGCATTTCTTCCTGCAGTAGGGCATTGCATGGCAATCAGACGCAGATTCTCACGGCAAGAGGGTGGTGCTGTGCCGTGGCCAGCTCTTAGCTTGGGGTAGGGGCGGCAAGGCAAGGATGCGACAGGCGTATCTCAAAAGGGACTCTAAATGAGTCCTTCCTTTTTGAAAAAAACTGAAGAAACCCCAAAATTGCACACATCTCAATCCTGAAAAGTACTTAGGCAGTAGGAATCTCTTTGACCACATATACTCATGTTGACTTGGATCATGTTCCCATGCTTCTCCTTGAACACACAGACTGCAGGATCAGCACATGGAGAGCTGTCATCTCTACACAACGTTGATAGAATTAGCTCTCTACCCAGAAGCCACAAATTCATTTCCTTTGCTTTTAAAACAAGTGATTATAAAGAACACCATTACATGGTTCCATAGCAATAATTCTGACACATAACTTATTTTTATAGACCTTTACAGCATTATAGATATTGCCTATAACCCAGATGTTCTTCAGAGGGGAGAAGAAAACCCAGAAAAAAGAGAGCACTTGATCCATTTGACACTTAAATTCGTTGAGGAACAATGCAACCTTATTCTTTCCTATTTGTACACCATTGAATCATTCAAATTGAAAGGAAGCCTGGAAATGATGCAGCAACGTCTGAAAGGCAGGCAGATGCCAACTCCACATCTCAGTCAGAACACAAAGAAGGGTATGTAGAGACCTGCTGTTACTTTTCTTTGAGGACCTATCAGTTTTTCCAACAAATTTACTCAAGCCTCACCTCTCTAACCCCAATTCTTGCCATAAGCATAAACCAATGCTTATCTCTAAGAACTCAGAATAAGACAGTAGTATTCATACCAGACATTAGTTTAACCCTGCTGGCCTATCTGCATTCATCTCTGGCATTTTACAATTGAGAAACTGTAGTGACACTGGAACAGCAAATTCCCTATATCCACTAGACATGGGAAATCTGCTAAGGTTTGATCCTTTGAGGTGCCAAGTTTCTTTTGCTCTAACCTGAGTAAAAGGGGTCACTGTTGTAACTAGTAGTCTGAAAATGACGACTTTTAACCCCCGGCAATAAACCTAAGTCATGGGCAAAGGAGAAACTGCCAGTAGCAGTCTTCAGCTGACAAAATTGCTAATTACAATTAATTACAGTTAAAACTTTCGTGACATATTTGTCAAGTGGCATAACATTAGAGTTCTTAGTAACCGAGTGCTATGTGTGAAAAACTTATTTTTCTTGAAAGAACTGACACTTGATCAGCTGCTACGCACTGTGGAAGCTGAGGACTGCAGCAATGTTCCTGTGCTGCTGAGGGAAGAAAGTGAGAAGCAATCTGAAGTGCATCTGATAGAGGAAATTACCAGTACTGAAATGCCAGAGAAGCTAAGCACCCCTGTCTATGAAATGATCACCATGAAGGATGCAAACAAGAAACCACTCAAAATTGAACTCAAAATTGAATTGCCTAAGGTTAGCTCTGTTTCTGAGTGTGATCTGAGAATTTCAAAGGTAAGATAGCAGAAAGAGTAACCTTGTGTTTTATGTCTCATATCCAATTGCTAGAAATGCTCACTGCTAATTCATTGCCAAATAGTTAATCAGGTATTTTAATTTTCTTGGTTTAGGATGACATAATCATTGAAGTCCCTGAAAAATACAAATTACAACTAGATCTGCCAGAATTGGTGGATGAAGAAACAACTACAGCAGTATTTAACAAAGGAAAACGGATATTGTTTATCACAGTGCCAGTTGCCAAGCCAGATCCTTAAAGACTGCATTCTGTCCAGTTCATGTTCACAGATGACAGAACAAAACAAAAGCCCAGAATGAGAATCCTAACTTTCAGATGGTGATAAGGGGGTTGAATACCTCAAATGCCGTTAGAAGATGCATGTAGAAAAGGAAGTCTGGAGGAATACTAGCACCACCAAACTTAGGAAAAAAATAAGTAAAGATTGTAAATATTCAAGGAGTACTTGAATATGTTAACAGCTGTGGTAAAGAACCATAAATGCATACATGCTTTACTACATCATTCATTTTGCCTTAAGGTACAGCAGTAACAGTTGTGAAGTCTTTTTGCTAAATAAATTGATTGCTGGATGCGCATGGTTTGAGCAGCGCTCACATGTATTCAATGCTGGAACAACCAGCAGAGGTGTGTCATACAGAGTTCTACAAGTTGCTCTGCATGCTGTTGCTGTTCTCTTTAGGACAATCCCTGCTGATCTTAACTGGAGTAGGCTTTGTAGTCTTTTCAGTCACTGAATATGCTTGACCTCACTTCTTACTGGTTTGGTAATCTCTGAATGAGACCATGAAACAACAGACCTATTCTGTACTATTCAAAACAGTGTATAGAGATTCAAAGCTCAGGAACACTTAGTATGAAGCTAGCAACCCAAAATCAATCTTGGAGCACTTCAACTAGGAAAACTATCTGCATTAGTTTACACTGATACACAAAATACAAGGTAATACAAAGCAACACAAAACAACTTCAAGGATCACTAAGCATTACTAGAATTAATTGGGAAAGGGACAAACAAAAGTTTAAGTGATCTTAGTTTCATGATTGATTTGGTAGTATGTCATTCTTACATTTTCTGTGACACATTTGCACTACAACCATGTTTCTGTACTGATATTCATCAGATCAGAAATAGAAACAGACAAAATGGTTTTGAGCTGCAACTTTAAAACACAGGCTTACAAAAGAGCAGTAACTCCTAGCTTTTCCCCTTCTTCGTTTCAAAGCAACTTAGAAGGCTGCATTGAAATACTGTTTGGTGGTTATAGTTGCAAGTTCAAGCTGAAATTCTATCACTGCGTGACCTGACCTGGCCTGTTGCAGGACGCAAGCAGTACCAGAAGTCACTATCAGCGCTCCAAGCACATGCACTGGATAGGATTTTTTGAGTTGCAAGTATTCCAGAGTCTGACAGTCATTCAGGAATGTTTCCATAGGATAAATGATTTAGTGTTCTTACTGCAGGAAGAAAGTGAAAGGTCTCTGTAGCCAGAATTTGCGGTTCTGGTGAACACTGCAGCAAGGAAGCCAAGAAGATTAAAGTTCACTGCTGCATGATAGTAATAAAGAAAGCATGTATTACTTTGGAACATTTGTGATTACAATTTAAGGTTAATAGGGTGAGTTTCACTCTCAGACTGAAAGGCTAAACAGCTCTGATTGTGCTATAGCAGTTCAGTAAGCCACACACAACTGAAGAGAAAAGCACCGGAACGTGTTTTAGTAGTTGTCAATTCCAAACATTTAATAGAACATAGGTTCACTAGAGCAAGTCTGGAACCACGATATTTTAGATCATTAAAGAAAAACCAAAACCTTAATGCACTTTTTTGCTTAAGCCAGGCATGAAAACCAGGTGTCACAGCAACCAGACATTAAATAGTTCCCACAAAAATATTTAATTTCCACAGTATTTTCTTTCAGTATCTTTAGTGAATTTTGTAGAACTTTACAGGAGACAGTACTTAATGCAATATACAGAATAACAGGTCAGCTTTAACTTTTTCTTTCTTTTTTTTTTTAAACTTCTCCCCCACTATTTAATTCTCCTGGTCACTTTGTAATTACTACATAGTCATCCTTTTTACATTAACATTTCCGTGTGGAAAGTGAAATTTAAGAAGGTTCAGCACTGCACCCCTTTCAGGATACAATGACTGGGGTAACTGGACACAAGTCCAACAAACTATTGAAGCATTTTACATACAATATATACATGGATAGCACATTCTGCAGCTTACTGAGGCTGGGACAACATAGACAATTCAGGAAAGAACCGCAGTACCAGTGACTAATTCAGAGTGTCCTATGTTAGAATGCCTGAAAAAAAAATTCCAAACATTCAAGTCATCACATGATTAATATCCACTGATGGGATTATTAGCATGTGTGATTTGCCTATATTGGGTTCCAACACACAGATTCTCTTCAACATTCTGCAAAACAGTTACTTCCATGGCATCATAGTCTGATACTAACTTACCAAAAGGAATAACAATTAAAGTTTTCACACAAAAAGCACATGTAAGTGAAAGTCCACGAGAAGACAGCACATTCCCTGTGGTATCTGAGACCTATGACCCCACAGATACCAGTGCTCTTTCACCTTACTTTAAAGTGCTCAAAAGGGATCACATAGCTGAGAAGGTCCAGACCAGTGCCAAATTCCAAGAAAGATTTGGAATGCTAGCACTTGGCCTTTGAGAAACTATTCCCAGGAGCTTACAGTTCCTTAGTGCATCTGTCATACTCGCCCACCCCAGCAGGAGAACAGGATAATAAGGGAATTCACCTTCTACTAACTTGTACATTTCAGATACCATCTCATCTGAACTCCTGTGAAGAGATGTTTATAATTCAAATTTCTGAGAACACTGAGGTCATGAAATTGCTTGATATGCACCCCTCTGTTCACCCTAGTTTAAGAAGCAGAAAGCAGTATGCCTACTGCCTGGATCATTTTTAAATCTGGGATGCTTAACTCTGTTTTGGAAGAGTTTGCAAGTTAACTAACTGTATAAAAATACAGTATAGCTGTAATATTGCTCTGAAAAGCACTTTTGCAAACTTTTTCTGTACAGACTGGTAATAACATTACCAGATAATATAATACATATTTAAAATAAAAAAGGAACTCTTTTAATAAGTCTGAACACTAAAGTCTAAATAGCTTGTTTAAAACAAAACTGTGACCCAGGAAAACTCTGCTTGCATGGTTAAATTATAGCAGCATGGTTACTGGCTTTTCAAGGAAATTCTTGAATTCAGCAAGCCACTGTGCTCCAACTGCTCCGTCTACAACACGATGGTCACAGCTAAGTGTAACGGACATCACGCTGGCCACATCAAATCTGAAAGAAAAAAAAGAAAGAAAAAAAAAAGGTTAACACAATCCCCTGCAAGTCAGTGCCACTAACAAAGCAAAAAGCTTTTATCATTTTGTCAGAGAACCAGCAATAGCAGTTCGTGCTCGGTAACAGATGTTTCTCCCTGTGGACTTCTAAAAAAGATTACACTGGAGAGCAGATCATATTCATTCCTTTTCTACAATTAAGAAACACATTTGTATGTTCCTTTTAGGACAGAAAGCTCATCTTTCGATCACCTCTGTGCCCAGCAAGACCATGGAGCAGATCCTCCTGGAAACTATGCTAAGGCACATGGAAAATAAGGAGGCGATTGGTGACCGCCAACATGGCTTTACTAAGGGCAAATCGTGCCTGACAAATGTGGTGGCCTTCTACGATGGGGTTCCAGCATTGGTGGATAAGGGAACAGCAACTGACGTCATCTACCTGGACTCGTGCAAAGCATTTGACACTGTCCCGCATGACATCCTTGTCTCTAAATTGGAGAGACGTGGACTTGATGGATGGACCACTCGGTGGATAAGGAATCGGCTGATGGTTGCACTCAAGGAGTTGTGGTCAACGGCTCAATGTCCAAGTGGAGACCAGTGACAAGTGGTGTTCTTCAGGGGTCAGTATTGGGACCAGCGCTGTTTGACATCTTTGTTGGCAACACGGACAGTGGATTGAGTGCACCCTCAGCAAGCTCTCCCACAGCATCCTCCTGGAGAAACTGGCTACCCATGGCTTGGACGGGCATACCCTGCGCTGGGTAGGAAACTGGCGGGATGGCCGGGCCCAAAGAGTTGTGGTGAATGGAGTTAAATCCGGTTGGAGGCCAGTCACAAGTGGTGTTCCCCAGGGCTCAGTACTGGGGCCAGTCCTGTTCAATATCTTTATCAATGATCTGGACGAGGGGATCGAGGGCACCCTCAGTAAGTTTGCAGATGACACCAAATTGGGAGGGAGTGTTGATCTGCTGGAGGGCAGGCAGGCACTACAGCAGGATCTGGACAGGCTGGATCGATGGGCCGAGGCCAATGGTATGAGGTTCAACAAGGCCAAGTGCCGGGTCCTGCACTTGGGACACAGCAACCCCAGGCAATGCTACAGGCCTGGGGGGGAGTGGCTGGAAAGCTGCCTGATGGAAAAGGACCTGGGGGGGTTGGTTGACGGCCGGCTGAAGATGAGCCAGCAGTGTGCCCAGGTGGCCAAGAAGGCCAACGGCATCCTGGCCTGTATCAGAAATAGTGTGGCCAGCAGGAGTAGGGAGGTGATCGTCCCCCTGTACTCGGCCCTGGTGAGGCCGCACATCGAGTGCTGGGTTCAGTTTTGGGCCCCTCACTACAAGAAAGACATAGAAGTGCTGGAGCGTGTTCAGAGAAGGGCAACAAAGCTGGTGAAGTGTCTAGAACACAAGTCCTATGAGGAGCAGCTGAGGGAACTGGGGATGTTTAGCCTGGAGAAAAGGAGGCTGCGGGGAGACCTTGTTGCTCTCTACAACTCCCTGAAAGGAGGTTGTAGAGAGATGGGGGTCGGTCTCTTCGCCCTAGTAACAGACGACAGAACAAGAGGAAATGGCCTCAAGTTGCGCCAGGGGAGGTTTAGATTGGATATTCGTAAAAATGTCTTCCCCGAAAGGGTTGTCGGGCATTGGAACAGGCTGCCCAGGGAGGTGGTGGAGTCACCATCCCTGGAGGTATTCAAAAGATGTTTAGATGAGGCCCTAAGGGATATGATTTAGTGGTGAACTTGGTAGTGATAGGTTAATGGTTGGACCCGATGATCTTGGAGGTCTCTTCCAACCAGAACAATTCTATGATTCTAAGTTTGCCGGTGACACCAAGCTGTGTGGTGCAGTCGACACGCTGGAGGGAAGGGATGTCATCCAGAGGGACCTTAACAGGCTTGAGAGGAGGGCCTGTGCGAACCTCATGAAGTTCAACAAGGCCAAGAGCAAGGTCCTGTACATGGGTTGGGGCAATCCCAAGCACAAATACAGGCTGGGCGGAGAATGGATTGAGAGCAGCCCTGAGGAGAAGGACTTGGGGGTGTCAGTTGATGAGAAGCTCAACATGACCCAGCAATGTGCGCTCGCATCCCAGAAAGCCAACCATCTCGTGGGCTGCATCAAAAGCAGCGTGGCCAGCAGGTTGAGGGAGGTGATTCTCCCCCTCTACTCTGCTTTGGTGAGACCCCACCTGGAGTACTGCGTCCAGCTCTGGGGCCCCCAGCACAAGAAGGACATGGACCTGTTGGAGCGAGTTCAGAGGAGGGCCACGAAGATGATCAGAGGGCTGAGCACCTCTCCTATGAAGACAGGCTGAGAGAGTTGGGGTTGTTCAGCCTGGAGAAGAGAAGGCTCTGGGGAGACCTTCTAGCAGCCTTCCAGTCCCTAAAGGGGGCCTACAAGAAAGCTGGAGAGGGACTTGACAAGGGCATGTACTGATAGGACAAGGGGTAATGGCTTTAAACTGAAAGAGGGTAGATTTACATTACATATATGGAAGAAATTCTTCACTATGAGGGTGGTGAGGCACTGGAACAGGTTACCCAGAGAAGTTGTGGCTGCCCCCTCCCTGGAAGTGTTCAAGGCCAGGTTGGACGGGGCTTTGAGCAACCTGGTCTAGCGGAAGGTGTCCCTACCCATGGCAGGGGGGTTGGAACTAGATGATCTTTAAGGTCTCTTCCAACCCAAACCATTCTGATTCCATGATTCTTTTTATCACAAGAACAGCCCCACATGATCAAAGAAAAAGAGCCATTTTACCCAGTAACCTCCAGTTTCCCCATGTATCAGTGATAGATACCTAGGACTGTTAACAAGTTTAAATAATCCTAAAAGTTCTCCTGGGTGTATGCTAGTTCAAGCTCCAAGCAAGGCATTATTATATACATGACACTTGAATTATAATCCATCCCTTAGTTTTTCCTTAAAGGCAAATTTAACCATGTTGTTAAAGAGGCACAGGTGCCTAAACTGTTGTGGATCCCAGACTCTTTTCCACAGCTTAACCCTACCCCCTCAAAGAAAGAAACAGCCTTTCCTTAACTTGCAGAGAAGTTGCAAGAATAAACGTATGACAGATCGTTCATCAGTCACTGCGTTTTTCTTTAACATCTGTGTGACCCTTTTATACAAGATCTCACTGTACTACTTCAGAAGGTACTGAAAGCAGTATGTCAACAATTAATTTTATTTTTTTTTAAATTATAATCTAAATGAAGTGTTAGAAAACTAGCCATTATTTCAAAGTTTGAATTCAGAAGCTCAGTATATGCAGAATCAGATGATTACTTACCCTTTCTCATTGTCAGCTGGCACTAGCCTTTTCTCTGAAGAACCAACTGCAAGGATGCAGGCTTGAGGTGGATTGATTATGGCAGAGAAGTTCTTAATCCCATACATTCCTAAATTGGAAATTGTGAAAGTACCACCCTACAGGAAAAACACATTCATAGTGAAATTCACAAAAGCTGTTTCATGTGGAGTATTAATGAACCTGGCTGAAACATCCCATAATAGGCTTTGCTCATTCTGAACAAGGCTTCTGAACAGAAGTCAAGGGCAGCAATGTTTAACAGCAATCCAAGTTTCTCACCTGGAATTCATGAGGCTGAAGTTTACCTTCTCGGGCTTTAGTTGCCAAAGAAACCACATCCTTACTAATGGAAGCCAGGCCCTTTATATGTGCATTAAACACAATAGGTGTTATAAGCCCTGCAGGAGTACTAACTGCAACGCTAACATCCACTATGTGATTTCTGTAAGACACAAAGGAGATGCCAGTTACTCTAGCGAGATAACAAAGAAAAAGATTTTCAGAACTGTTCAGACAACTCTACATTAATATTAATTTTGCAGCAATTATTTCACTGTG
Source organism: Phoenicopterus ruber ruber (assembly GCA_009819775.1). Taxonomy (NCBI): domain Eukaryota; kingdom Metazoa; phylum Chordata; class Aves; order Phoenicopteriformes; family Phoenicopteridae; genus Phoenicopterus; species Phoenicopterus ruber. Next base: position 6,158,048 of record CM020237.1, on the reverse strand, counting down.
CACACCAGCCCTAGACACAAGGTTCTTAGCACTTTAATGCCCCTCAACATTTGCATTATACCTCTTCCCCTCCCTCCTCAAAATCCCAGCAGAAGGTCTGCTATTTTGCCATGAACTCTCTACTGAACAAAGAAAGTTTCTGGCTTCGACCGTACCATAAACTTACTGCCTAATAACTGTGTCCATCCACGATGAATTCGCCTCGGGCACCTTCAAGCATGCCAGAGCAGAAGCTTTAATTATGAAGTCATTGACAGAAAGCTTAATGTTATCCGAGACCTCCTGTAAATAAAGAGATTTGAGGCGTCAGTTTCTCTCTTGCACATTAACTCAATTAACTTGGATAGTCACTGCCATGCAGCCTTGTTTAGAGAAAATGTTAGAAAACAATCACACTACTTGTAAGCATTAATATCTGAAGTGCCAAGATATTTTAGGAGGTGAATACATCTCCTTCATAATTTAAGAAGGTACAATCTTTTTTAATGTCTGTTTTTCCCAAAAAATGGCTTAGAATTATTATTTTGCTTAAATTTTCTACCCTTTTTAGTCTTAAAAACGTTTTTACCCTTTTGCCCTACTTTCCGTCTGGAAGAACTGAACACCACCAAGCAGAGTACAAAGTAGTCCTCTTAGGGAAGTCAGAAATCAGTGCACAGTACCTGGGTAAAAAGTCTCATTCTGTCACAGACAGTCCAGAACTGATGCACCACAGGTAGAAAAGGCACTGAAAAGACTATTTTTTTTCCAGGCCAATATGGCATATCATCAAAAAGCAGAGTGGGCAAACCTGTGAGAGAATGCAGCTTTCCCCGCACACACACTCTCACCATGCCTGAATGCCTTACCTGATTGAGTTCTTTCCTTAGCACCAGTACTTCTCCCATGTTTATATCAATAGAAAGGTAGTAGTGAGGTATTGTTTGTTTAGACTGCATCAACCGCTGAGCAATGACCTGTGGGTATATAATAGAAGTGAAGAAAATAAATCCATTTGGAAAATTCATGACTGCAAATAATGATCTTGGAAAGGAATAAAATCTTCTTACCCTCCGAATGTTGCTGATAGGGATATCTGTGAAGGTCCCCACTGGTGCTGCTGCAACTGCAGCAGCTGCAGGAACTGCCTCTACTGCTGGAGCCTGCAATCAGAGAAAAACAGCATAATTCACAGTACTATCCAAATATCAATTGTACAGAGCAATTCAGTGTATGGGACAAGTTCTGAGGCTAAGTTGCCTCTTGCTTAAGAGCAGCAGATATTTCTGCTCTCTAGCCTCACCTCTCCAGTACCCGCTAGGTTCTTTATAAGTCCTATATTTGATTATTAAATGTAGTACTTGAGTGATTTAGAAATGCAACACTGATATGCGCTGCTATGAAGCTCCCAGAATAGCAAGTCCTGCTAGATGGTTGTTTTACATACAGCAGAGAGGTACGCTAGAGGGCACTCTCAAACTGCACTCAGCCACATCCCTTCCAGCAGTACACAAAGCAACGCCTCCATCACCTCATATAAAAGAAGAGCAATGGTATAAGAACAGATTTGTGCCAACGACAGCAGGCTGTTGGTTCGTAAGTCTGGCTTTCATTCTAATTGCCTCTTTTCAGCAATGTTAGATCAGTTGGGACTGGGCTTACCTCAATCCATAACAACGTAGCACACAAATGAAAGGTTGGGAACGCACAATTTTTTTTTCTCAGTGAAATACCAAAGGGACAAATAAACGAAGAAAACTTAGTCCGTGTTTCTGATAGGTTAAGCTTTACAACCTAATAGTCACCATAGCCCACAGAGTGTCGTAATCCAACCAATCCAGCAGTAACAGTTCCATATAGTAATTGCATTTCTACATCACTATAGTAAAATATCCATTCTTGCAGATCTCAGGGCTACTCACTGGAGCAACCTTTGGTGGCACAAATGACTCCACATCTTTCTTCGTGATCCTACCATCTGGTCCAGTACCTAAAAGGGTCAAAGGAAAAACGTAAGAGGATTTAAATTATTTGCAACAGGGCATTGCTTCTAAAGGTACCAGTTCTAATCAACAGAGAGAAGTCACTTAACACAACCTCTGGTGAGGACAGCTGCATAGTCAGGATGTTCCTGACAGGGAGGAAAGAGAAGAATAGGCAAGTATGTACCTAGAGGGACAAACACTTGATAGCGAGAGCAAGGAAGCATAAGGGCAACCTACCTTTCACTTGGGCAAGGTCAATTCCTTTTTCTGCTGCCATTTTCTTTGCCAGAGGACTAACCAGGATCCTTCCTTTCCGGGGAGGTGGCCCAGCTGTGGGGACTGCTGGACTGGGAGGAACAGCAGGCTGGGGAGGAGGAGCAGCAGCAGGAGTTGCCACCACCTTAACAGAAGAATCAAAGCCATTAGCTTCAGGATCATTCAGCAAAAGCTTTGAAGATACAGTAAGAGAACAGGACCTTTTAATTACCAGTCAACAGAATAGCAAAAGTAGTCACTAATCTGCAAGAATTTTCAGATTCAGAGAAGTTTCCCAGTGCCAGAAATTAAACCATAAACTTCTTGGGAAGGAGGCCAACTACGCTGCTGAACGATACACCAAAAAAAGGTGAAATAAATAACTTATGCTCCCAGTTTTCAAGGATGAGGCATTAGAACTGGCACAAGCAACAGGCTGGAGAAGAGATCGTAATCAATGACTAGCTGTTCTAGTTTTTGGAGGGCAAACTAGCGATCACTTCTTAGGTCACCTATCACCAACAGATATGTTAGCCTTGCATTCACAGAATCATAAACATTATTGTTGGAGCCAGGGCTTCACACAGTCAAACCAGCAGAACAGTTCCAAGATCAGACCTCTTAATAGTCCCCATAACTTCTCTCACATGCTAAGAATGGTCCTTACTAGTGGAGGAGGAGGAGGAGGAGCAGCTTGTGCCTTTATGTCAGTTACAGCAGTGTCTTGGTAGTCAGCAAAGGCTGGAATATCAGACTCTTTCTCCACAATGATGCAGAGAGCTGTTCCTAATGGCACATCTCTTGTTCCTTCAGGAACCAAGATTTTTGCCAAGTAGCCTTCCTCCTGCACTTCAAAGCCTGTAAGGGAAAGAAACAAAACTGGTTTGGTGCCTGATGCAGCTGAAGAGTTCCTCTAAATGCTGCTTCCAAAGACTTTGGTAGCTAAAGCCCTGTCCTATATTTAGTAGGCAAGAGAATCCTTTCCAGTGCAACTGGTAGGGAAACATCTCCATGCACTGTACATTACTAAGAAGGACTGATGAAGCAATAAAAGTGTTTTTAGGAGTGCCAATCTTTAGCTCTCCAATAGAATGAGAAGTTAACAAAACCTGTTTTAGTTGCCCCACAGCTTCGCATCCTGAGCAGCTGGCAGAGAGGCTACTCTGGATCCTCCCCTTTTACGGGCACCTCATCCTTTCTTGGCTTTGGAGTCAACTCACCTATTGTGGCTTTATCTGTCTCAATTTCTGCCAGTAAGTCTCCCTCATTCAGTTTCTCTCCGACCTTCTTCTCCCATCTCTGCACTGTGCCCATTGTCATGGTAGGTGACAGGGCAGGGAGAGTGACCTGGGAAGCCAGAGAATACAAGAGAATCAGATCTGGTAATCCAAAAGGAACAGGAACACAGTTTTACCTCCTGACTAAATGATGACAACCTAAAGAAGTAGCCAGCCTTCAATGCACTCCTAGATGTGGCTCCATTACAGCAAAGCACAGTGCTGTGCTATATTGCTAGTTTGGCTTCTTTTATCAAAGCCTAAGCAAGAAAGCAAGCAAAAGCAAAACACAAGAAATCTATATATCAAAATAATTATTACCACCACCACATTGGGAGTGTCTTGCAGCTGCTATCTGCAAGGCTGAAAGGAAGACTGAAGCAAGCCACTTTAGGACAAACAGGTTTGGCCCCTTTAAAAGTTATACAGACTTGTCTTCCAATAAGCACTCAAAGGTGCTGTAGGTTTACGCATACATATTGCTGTGCAACAAACACAGCACATATGAGTACAGCTTCAGAGCAGAACTGGACAGATAAGGCAAGCAGCAGGAAGTAAGCAAGTTCAGTAGCTAAAACACAAGGCAGATTAAGAAGCCTTTGGTTAACTCTTTGTTCAATTACTAACTTTGCATAACATCTCAGACAAATCAGTTCCCACATGTATCAACTGTAGAATGAGGTTTAGTATTTAAAATTTTCTTTTTCAAAGGACTATCACAGAAATACCCCACTACAAAGTGCTCAAATACAAAACCAGTGGATGTACATGTCAATATCTAAGCAAGGTAAAAAGATTATCCACAAATACAACTCATTATTAGTCACTCACAAACACATCTGGTGTGTTCATCAGAGTATCACAGACTTGAGTTCTGCTCTGAGATGTAACCAGGGCCTTCAGAGCTTATTCACACTTAGCATAAGGTCTTTTTATACCAGAACTGTCCCAATAATGCAAATGTAGCAGGTTTTTCTAGACTGGATAACAATCCTGGAGAGTCAAGTCTCTCCTCTACTAGCAGCTGGGATAATAAAATAATTCTCTGAAAAAAGCTTTCTGGGACCTCCCCAAACACCTGCTTTAAGCATGCAACAATTCAAGTGGCACACACTCCTGCAATTATAGCTCATAACTGCCTGCTCCAGATAGTATTTATGACAAAATGCCCTGGAGCTAGCAATGCCAAAGACAGAAAAAGAGTGCGACAAGCCTTAAATCATCAGCAATGATCTCTTACCTGCATATGAGGAGGATAAGAGCTGCCAGGAGCCTGAGGAGAAGGCTGAGTTGGTGGCGAGGGAGCTGCAGCTTGAGGGGGAGGCACTGAGGCTGCAGGGGGGGCAGACGCTGCAGAATCCAGAGTATAATTTTTAAAGGCATCAACATATTCAGGCCTGGAAGAAAACACAGAACCACAAAACCAGACGACTGTCTCTAAGCCTTTCACACATGGCACCCAAGAAGCCCCAAGAGAGAAAATTCAACAAGGGTTAGCAAAATACATACTTTTCTACTGTGATACATATTATGGCCCCAATAGGAACATCTCTTGTTCCTTCTGGCACCAGGATCTTGGCCAAGTAGCACTCCTCCAGGCTCTCAAAGCCAACTGTTGCTTTGTCTGTCTCCACCTTTGAGAGAGAAAGGATATCATTATGGCAAGGGAAAAGACCAGTGAGTTCAGACCCTTCCAGTCTGATAGTGCAGGGTCACAACACACACAGCTTGGGAAAAATCACCCTGTGGCACCAGCTCTAGGAAAGCATACTCTGAAACAGTTTAAGTGCTGCTCCTGCTCAGAAAGAGGAAAAGCAGCAACCAGCTGTGAAAGGCTGTTAGCCACTTGTTCCCAACAGCATCTGTTGGGATCTGTGATCTTGAACGCAAGATCTGTGTTCAAATGAGGGCAACCAGGGGCAGAACCCAGGATGCACACGTAGCTCATTACAAATGCAGCACAGCCTGTGCCTCCAGGATACCTCTGCTATGAGCTCCCCTTCACCGATCTTGTCACCCTCCTTCTTTTCCCAGCGCGCAATGGTGCCCATCTGCATCGTGGGGGACAGAGCTGGCAAGGCCACCTGTGAGGAATAGCGCAGCGTTACAACCCAGACAACCCTGTCAGTAGGGACCCCACACGTAGGGCAAAGACGGGTCCTCAGAACAGGCTGGGACAGGGGGGCACAAAGGACGGCCTGTCTGCAAATCCTCAGCAGGTGAGGACTGCCTCCACCTGCTGGGAAGACCCCAGGGCAAATCAATACTGGAATGCTGTGATGGGATTGACCAAGAAAAGGAGAAGCTATGCCAGGGGACCAAGGGAGGTACAGGGAAGAAGGACTAGTGTTGAAGGAGGCGGTACCCGATGATGGTACAGGGACTTGGGGCAGGGTGGCAGCAAGGGTATGAGAACTGCAGAAGTGGGGAGAGAACTGCAGTTCCCAAGGGCAAATCGAGCTGGCCAGTGAGGGGAACCAAGACCCGAAGAGAGAAAGCGAAGGGGCTGCCCCCGAGGTGGGGTGGGGCGGGGGACACGAGTCTGTCCTCTGGGGGACCCCAGTGGCTATAGGGGCACGAACACCGGGGGGGGGGGGGGGGGACCCAGACTGCCTGAGATGGGGGAAGAGGGGAAGTCTCTCACCTTCTGGTGTGCCGGGAGACTGCAGCAGCGGCACGGGACGAGCCGGGGCCAGGCAGGAGGCAGCAGGAGCCCGCCAGGCCGGTGCGCGGGGCCGCCCCACGCTGGGCCGCGGCCCAGAGGCACAGCCCCGATCCCCACCGCCGCGCCGCGGCCGGCCCCAGCAGCGCTGAGCGCTCGGCAGCTCCGCACCAGACCAGGAGCTCCCGCTGCGCCCCGGGCTACGCGTCGCGCCAACACCCGCCACATGCCGGAGCCAGAGCCGCGGCCCCGCTGCCGCTGCTCGGTGACCTCCTCCGTCCGGGCACGGCGCCGCACAGCCCCGCGCGACACTGCCGCGCTGCCGTAAAGCGCCGCAAGCAGACGGCGGGGCGGGATCGCCGTGTAATGGCGTCTCCGCGGCTGCGAGGCCTCTCTGCGCAGCGGTGGGACAGGCGGGGGGGGCGCGGGGCGGGCGCTTCCGCGGGGGCTGCAGCGGCCTGTGGGAGCCCAGCCCAGGCAGGGGCGGGCCCGCGCTGTCTTCCCCAAGGCCGCAGGCGCGTACCGGGCCCGGTGTGCCCCCGCGGAGGGCAGAGCTGCCAGAGGCTCCTTGGGGCACTCGGGAGACACACGCGTCCCTGCCCACTCGTAATGCTGCACGCCGGCACGGACCAGCGGTTCCGCAGCCTCGCGGCACCAGAAGAGGATAGAGGAGCCTGGTTGATAGAGGGTGCGGCCTCGTGGTTCGCGGCAGTGACAGGAGCTTGTCCAGCTGCAAGAAAATTGGGCTGTAGCCAAACCTGCACATCACATCTGTATGCAATACCCACGCAAAATTGCAACAGGCCCTCTTGGATTCTCCTTGTCGCTGTCTCAGGGCCTAGATTTTCACAAGATCCCTGTTCTGTAGGGCACACATGAATCCAGAAGCTCTTCGGAGCAGTGGTTGCGATGATTGCTGCTGCTCAGGATTCAGCAGCACAGGTTTCCCCAACTAAAGACTTCCCCTACACTTTAAAAGCAATGGTGTTACGGTGTTTTTCAAGGGGCTGGAAAGCATAAGGGCAAAGTGCTTAGCTGGCTAGCACCATACACAATAAAATCACATCAACATGCATTGCTGCTGTTTTAGCCAGGCTAAATGATTTAGGAGTGGCTGCTCCTAAGCGCATAGGACTTGCCTTGACTAAGAGCCAGTTGAAGCAGCTTACACAACCTTAGGGGTGGAAGCAGTGAAATTTGCTATCGCCAAGGCAGGCAAGCAGAGCTTTTTTTCTTTTGTATTGTTCATACCACATTTACTTTTAAAATTAAGTTTTACTAACGCTCTTCAGGGCATGTGATTCTAAGTCTACTAATCTCACAAGTCTCAGAAAATACATGCTTTCCTAAAACGTTGTGGAAAAGTGATAGAGAAAAGGTTTTCTCCAGGACCAATAAGAGGCTAACTTTTAGCACTCCAAGTGATTTATGCACTGTATCCTTATCTGTGCCGTCTCATTTCAAAGCTATCTTCCCCTTTAACAATCACTGAACAGACTCAGTTTGCAAACCCCATTTTATTGAGATAACTGCTTGGTCCACTAATCCAAGGCTTATCCAGTCAGGTATGTCTGGTTTAGATGGACAGATAAAGCTTCACTTCCCTAGAGAACAGGCTTTAGAATAACTGCCCTTTCTAAGTGATGAATGCAAACATCAGAGTTTCTATGAAAATATAATTTTACACATAGCATGTATGTTACATAAGCAAGTCACAAGTATAGGAATAGGAAAGTAACTTTGAAGAAAGCTGGACAGAAATAAACAGATTCAAAACAGTGAAAAATACAAGTCCTGGGTATGATATTAAGAGCACATCCCCAGAATAAATCCACAGAAGTCAGTGTTATAGCAGTGCCAAACATTTAAAAGCAACACCTTTTGCTTTTATCAGGAAGAAACATCTGTCCAACAGCTTTTCCACCCGATACCTCTTATCCCCATGCCTAATATTCCTTACCTCCTCCAGACCCCTTTCTGTCAATCATGCAAAGGTAAAAAGTCTGAAGAAGGCTGCAGTGTCAATACAAAAATAAAGCTGAACCCAAACTGTACATGGGATACATCTTATCAGAGCAGCAGTCCTTCAGCTTCAGTGACAGCAACTCCAGCAATTCTACTTTTGCTATCACAGAGGCGAGCTGCATATAGGAACCCAAGAACAGAGCATTGCTATCAGTTCTGTCTCAGGGGATGTCTTCTTTTGTCCTAGTTTACATGCAATGTTAGCATGGATGAAAGGTACATGACCGCCAGCCCCAAAAAGCAAGCCTTTTGTCCAGTCTTGCTCCTTCTCAAATATAGCCCATTTTTGCTCTGGAGAGCATGTGTTGCCATATAGGGTTCAGTCCTTGGCTCTCCGGTGGCAGTAAGCATATTAAACGTGACCACGGTTAGTTATCTGAACTGATCTAAGAACAAGAACAGGCTGTCTCCTGTATCAGCTAACAACTATTTTCTTTATGGGAAAACTGGATAGCTATGGGCAAGGCTGGATTGAAGCCTTATCCATTAGAAGCTCTGATCATATTAACAACCTCCTGTGTCTTCAGTGCTCCAAAACCAAACTGCTCATCTTTGAGTAGCAGAGAGAGATATGGAACTGGCAACTACAGATCTTGAAAATTGTCTTTTTTTCCTCCATAAAATTCTAGCCTGGGTGTGTGGCTCTTGCTGAAATAAAATTGATGAGTAAAACCTGAAGAAAGAACACTTGAGAAAAATTTGCAATGGAAATACAATTGATTTCAGTATAACAACCCCATGCTCTCTTTATGAGCCCACTAGAGATCATGCAACAGAGAAACTATTTCCAGAGAGGAAGAAAATCTGTTTCTTTCCCAAGAGAGATGTAATCCCCCTCTGCAGCCCATTGATGAACTTGTTCGTTGAACTTTCCTACTGTTGTCTGTAAGGAGAAAGTCACCGTAAGAAGTTGTCCAGAACAGGAGGCATGTTGTGTTGTGCCAATGTGGCACAGAGCCACGGAAGAGCCTTGAGCTACTTCCTGGACAGTGAAGCAGTGAGAAAATAAATAGTATTGTTGCTGCCTATTAAAGCTGGCAAAAATATAAAACCCAACAGGAACTAGTTGGATTTCCATAGTAAAATAATATTATGAGCCCAGTGTTGTGTTAACAGGAGATAATACAAAACATCTCAGCATCCACTAGAAAATGAGTAAAACACAGTATAATGCGTGCAGAAATATACAGAAAGTACTTGCACTAGTATAAAAATATCCACAGTCCTCAGACAAAAGTAAACTGGTACAAAGTAATTCCAAGAACAGGAACATGTTTACAAAAGGACATGTTAATATAAAACAGTAAAACCAGGTTCACCCTCTCCAGCCTCATGCGCAGCACAGACACACAGGTAGTCCACGGAAGGGCCACGTGTACCGAGAATGAGCAGAGCCTTGACTTGCCCTTTGTCCTTTTAAGTCAACAGTGTCTGCTGCACATCCCAGCCAGCATTCTGGAAGTACAGCTGACTGGCAGCAGAAGGGCAGAGACAGGCAATAGAGAAACAAACAAACAAAAACCCCACAAAACAAAAAAGAAAAACCCACCCTCAGGGATTTTAGGGCTTGTTCTTTCCCAAGCAGTCATTTATTTCCTGATCCTTCAGGCACCCCAGGAGCAGGCATACCAGGGAACTGGTGGTGTAACTGATAGGGTTTGTCCTGCTGGTGTGGATAAGTGTTTGGTGGCCCTGGCAATGAGTGGACAGCAGCACACAGTGATGCCTGTGCACAGCAGGTGACAAACCATCTGCGCCTTGCTGAAAGAGGAGAGGGCAGGAGTGCAGGGGAAGAGGCTGAACAAGGAGAGGGGTTACAGAGTACCTCAGCGAAGCAGCTGATTCCAGCTCCCCTGCAAATGAAATCCTTCAGCAAATAAGCAAGCACCAAGATCCCACAGTCCCCATGGCAACAAAGCAAACCCAGAGGGCCTCAGAAGTGAGTACAGCTTTGGAGAGCAAGTGGGAAAAGCAGGGCTAGGAAATGGAGGCCTGAGTTTGGGAGAAAAGGAGCTTTGCCAAGCTGGTGATCTTTGCTTTAGACCATGCGTAAAACCTCCAGAAGACTGGCATCCCTCCCCAGGTCAGATTTCTATACGGTCAGTCTGGAATGTCCAGGAAGTTCACTCTGCTCCTGCAGCACATGCAAGTCCAGGACCAAAGTTGGTCAAACCTTCGGCTTGCATAATCTAGCAGCTTCTTCTGACTCATGAAGGCAAAGCTTCACATTTTTTGCCATCGGTGCAGATTTATGTAATACCATGTACAAGAAAGCAGACTTGAAATGCCCAGATCACAGTCTTGCAGCACATATTGCAGGAATGGAGAAGCAGGGGAAGGGAGCAATGCATCACATATTAAGGCCTTCAGGGTTAGTTGACAGGACAAAGCAAGGTGTTTCTTTCCCACAGACCTGCTATTTCAGTGTCAGAACACTGTCTGCATTTGGCCATGGAAAGTCAGATGCCAGGTGTCCATGCACATAACATGCGTTACCCACTGTTTGCAGAGAAGCCCTCTTTTTTGGCATCTTGAATTGGACTCCTTCCAGCACGCATACTTTTTGGTCATTCTTTGAGCTCAGCAGCCAGTTGCAGGTTTCCATAGTGACAAGCCTTAAAAGCTTGGTTAATTCTCCCCATGGTCTTCTTCCACCCAGGCCACAATTTTCCCCTCCCAACCAGGAATGATGTCATCATCATGGAATACCTACAAAAAAGGGAGTCCAGTCATGTCTGGAGTCTGGACACCACTATTCTACAGTGTGAGTAGCATGGCAGGCATCAAGTCAGAGATCCTAGCACAGATTTCACTGCATAGCCCAGAGAATATGTACCTCATCCACCAGTCACATGTCTGAGTAATCTTTTCAGGTTTTAGATTAAAAAAAAAAAAACCACAACACACCAACAGATTAGGCCCCTTCTTTAACCAGTAACCGTCACGATTATTATTGGCATATTTTTGACAGGAAAGGTAAAATAAAGACAGGAAACATACCTTTTCTGATCCAGACTACAATCTCCATCTGTTTCTGCAGAATGGCTACCTAGTCAGCTGACTGTTCCCAAAGAGGGTAACCCTTTGCACTTGGCTTAAGTTGTGAAATGGGAACTATCCCAATAACCTTTAATGAATCCAACCACACCAACACCAGCCTGAGCATAAACAGGGCTGTAATGCAGTACACAAAGGAAAAGATGCCACAAACACAGTTATCTCTGAAAAACCTTTAAAAGAAAGGAGGAGAAAGTTTTTTGAATAAACCATGTTTGCCTAAAGTGTCTCTCATTGCAACAGGTTTTATAAAGCCACTTGAAGGGCTAGAAGTGTAGTCTGGGTTTTTGCCCAGTGTCCCCTGAGCAATGCTGCGTCACAGACTGTCTTTGCCAATAGCCAGCTCTTTGGCCAAGGTGCTCTGCAACCTCCAGGCAATTGCAATCACATTCATGTAATTGCTCTGGCTGGGATGAAACATCCCATTTTAGTATGTACAAGAGGAGCTTAATCTGCAGTCATGAAAACAGACAGTCTATTCGGGGCAAGTTCAAAGATTTCATTAGTTTAGAAGTTAGGTGACTGTGTTCTCCAGGGTTGTGTGGTAACACCGAACCCAAAGAGTCTGATAGCTAAATTCCACGCTTACCTCCTCCTTGACTGTGCCAAACTCTGGATCCAGGGCTTTGAAGTGGTACCGGTGGGTTCCTTCACGATCAATAGCTACCTTAAAATCCTTCAGAGTCACTTCCCCTAACCTGCAAGAGAAGAGTTTGGCACTATCCTATGGTACACCGTTACCACATTTATCTCAAGTGTTACTACATGGCATGCAGAGCCACAGCACAAGTCTAGCTAGGCACGTGGCACCCTGGCCACAGGGATGTGAAGAGTGTGCCCCTCCAGGAACACACTTGTCAAGCCCAAGGTCCTCTTCAGAGGAAAAATTGTCTCCTGATTTACTAAGAACCACCTCAAAACAGCCTTTTTCACTTTCCCTTTTGCTTGACAACCATAGTTGTTTTGACAGGAGTGTCCTGCACTACATGCCACAATAGAACTGCTTGGCTCCTTTCTCTTGCTCTTGGAAGTTAATTAAAAAGAGGTGAATCTCTTAGGGCTCTAAAAAAAAAATGCATCAGCTAGGGGGACGGCTTTAGGCAATTTTCCCCAGACAATGGTATGAAATCCAATGCCCAAGTTAATGCACAGCAAACCTGTGCTAGTGGTGACCATACCCAGAAGAGAACTAGTACTTTAAGGGAAACAAGCACCTCCCACATCAGTGCCAGCAAGGCAAAGGCAGACCTCACCTCTTTGGTATGTTGACCATGAAAGGTGTGAGGGAGCGGTCAGTGAAGTATAACACTTTGGTGCAGGCACTGGTGCTCATCACGGGTGTGCTGTGAGAATGAGGCAGTTCTGCAAAGAAAAGAGCACAGTCATGGGGGAACAGCCTGCCTCCTGCCACAGTAGGAGACAAAAGGGGTAGTCTCAGCAAATTTTCCCTCACAGCAGAGAACCTGGTGATGGGAAGAGATTCTTAGGAGGGTGGCTGATCATCCCTGTTGGGAAGGGCCAGGTATTCCCCTTCTTACTGGAAAACTTTGCATTTTAAGGTAGGGTCACCATCCATGAAAGATTTGCCTAGCACTCTCCTCCAGGATTACTGTCCCATCCACAGAGGGACTTGCTGCCAGCATCTACTCCACAGACACACTATTCACTACCTCAGCAATGATATGAGAACCTTTCTGGAAGAGAAAATGACTGAGCAGTTCCCCATCCAGTACAGCTACATTATCACTTGCCTTCACTTGCAGATGGGTAGAGCAGGATGAAGTGACTGATCGTCATCAGGCAAAAGGTTATCTGTCTCCTCCCCATCTTCCCATTCTAGTTGCCAGGATGGGTGTTTGCGCATGGATTTTTCTTTACTCATTTGTGTTTCTCTCTCTCTGGCTACTGCCTTGTTTCTCTGCTTCCCTGCAATGTGCTGTGCCAAAAGCTGAAGCAGAGGAAGGTCACACTGAGCGACTCTACAGTTTTAAGATTCCTAGCATGCAGAAAACACTATGGACGCCCATTCAAAGGCTTTCTAATTTAACAAGTCTCTGGAGCCACCTCTTAGAGCTCTTTACACCCAAAGGCATTCTACATTTGTGGCTGCACAACAATTTTCCTGCTGCAGTGGAGGGGGATGGAATCTACTAAAGGGAGAGGTACAGTTTGTGTGCAGAGAACACATGACTGTCACTGCAAGACTCAATTTTCCTGCTGCAGTGGAGGGGGATGGAATCTACTAAAGGGAGAGGTACAGTTTGTGTGCAGAGAACACATGACTGTCACTGCAAGACTCAATTATCCTGCTGCAGTGGAGGGGGATGGAATCTACTAAAGGGAGAGGTACAGTTTGTGTGCAGAGAACACATGACTGTCACTGCAAGACTCAATTTTCCTGCTGCAGTGGAGGGGGATGGAGTCTGCAAAAAGGGAGAGGTACAGTTTGCACACAGGGAACACGACTGTGGCTGCTCTAAAAACTGCAGTTTATGGGAGAGGAGGGAGAACCCAGCAAATCCTCCCCGCAGCCCACTTCAGACTTCTGAGTTCCTCTCCTACCTTCCTTTGCATCTTGTACCTCCAGGCTACCCTTCTGCTGGACACTACAATGCAGCTAAAAGGTGCGGGCCTCTGTCTTTCCCCACTATCTACAGTCCCCTACAACCTCATAGACTTTCTAGGCGACTTTTACCACCAACATTGGAAAAAACAGCCTTCATGATGAAAAATAAACGTGGAGCTGCTGCAGCTGGAGCCAGGAAATGTGGTGTCAGAAAGGGCTGTGTTGTTATGCATATATGAAAGGAGCTAGACACTGAGAGGGGAACAGGGGAAGAGGCAACTGTACAGTTATCCGTGTCCACTAGATGGTGCAAACCAGCAGGAAAGCGGAAATAACATCACATTTCCCACTCATCCCGGCGTAATTGTTTGTCATAGTTAAGTTATACTGCAGTACTACCGAAGCGGCCCAGACTCACTCCCACTGTGATGGTGCTTTACAAACAGGCAGCCATAGATTGTCTCTGCCCCCTTTCCTTTGCAGTGAAGTCTAATCTGTACAGCAAATGACTAAAGGGAAGAAAGTGAGCTCTGGTAAAGGGAATAAGAAACTGGAGGCTGCAGAGTCCCAAGGGGATGCTATGCCCTGGACTCTGGCCAGGAAACCTGAGCAATGAATTTGGCAGTGGGAGGGCAGGACTTGAAAGGCACTTACTGGATTTGGGAGGCCAGGAGTTTCTACACTCATTTGTTGCTCTGCTTGCCGGTGATTTTCCCTGGACCTAGGGTGCAAAGCCAAAAGAGTGAGAACAAAGTGTCACTTTCTAGTTGGAGCTCTCATTGCTCCTTAGCTCTGAGTTGTGTGTGAGGGGCAGAAGTTAAGAGCCAAGTGCCCTAGGAAGCCTTTACCCTTCTCTCTTGCCTCTTCTGTGTTTCCACGCAGTACAGCCGTTCCATCAGGCTGGAGATGCCCTGCTCCAGGCTGTCAATGGTGTGGTGCTGTGGATCGTGGCCACTGAAACTGTTCCTGAGGCTGCGAAGAGCATCACGAACCAGCTGCAAGTCATGTGTCTGCCCAAAAGACCACAAGTCAGACTAACTCCAGGCTGCCTTCTTCCCATCAAAAGCCCCAGGTCTTAGAAAGGGGAAATATCTCTTAGCAAGATAATAGTTTCCAGGATACCTGGAGCCCTCATCTGCATCTGGCTGGGAAAATATCCTTTAGGTGCACTTACCCCTCTGTGGGCCATGGGAGCAGCTCCTTTTCCTGCTGTCTGGAGGAAGCCATTGCTCTGAGCACTACGGCCGCTGTAAGCCGTCACCTGTTCGGGGCAAGATGCATGTGCCACTAGGAATGTAAGTGATAAAAGTTCCCCAAAGATCCCAATTTGCAAACGTCAAAATGATGAGAGGGCGTGAAAACTTTCCACATCAGTGATATAACTCCCATCTTCTACCAGGTAAATACACTCACTAAGGATTGTGCAGGCAGTCCTATAGGTCAGAGAACAAACATGATTTCTCACACACAGGTGAAGAAAAAGAGGCAGAGACAGGAAGGGGCTTGCTGCTACATCACAGAGTGCTCTGCAAACTCTAGTGGCTACAATCAGTGTTCAAGTGGCACTGTGCAGGGACAGATATTGGGGCTGGCACTCTTCCCACCAAGACAGTTCCAAGTGCTCAATACCAGGGCCAACCGAAAAAGGAGGAGATAAGCTAAGCCCTGGTCTAACCATTAGCCCAGTGTCAGAGCTGAAGCTAGAAGCCAAGAGTCTCTGGCTTCCACTCACTCCTGTGCTCCCCTCACTATTTCATCCCTTGGGATTTTGACACGAGGCTAAGCCAGAGTGCTCACTGCCGAGAGCTTTGGTAAGTTCGATGCTTTGTAGACTCTCTCTGCCTTGGTTAGGGCACTGACAGTGAGATTGCAGAGCCAGGCGCCTCTGGGATGAAGTGGATGACTTCTGGAGATAGGTAGCTAGAGGGTGCTGGACAGAAACATCACTCCAACAGTCTGATGTGTAGAGCAAGGCTTCCCATACCTCTTCAGCTTCTCTCTTCATGCAGTGAGCTAGCAGGGCCTCTTTGTGCTCCAGCTCCCGCTCCAAATCCACCTGTGAGGGGAGTAGAAGAGTCAGCACAAATTGACCCACCAAGGTAAGTGCCAGTTCTCAGGGCATCAGTGCAGCCCACCTGCTCCATACCTGTTGGTAGCTGGCCTCAGAAAGCTGCCTAAGCATTTCATCCAGTTTGGTCTGATGCTGCTGTAAATGCCGATCCTTCTGGCTCAGTTCCTTCTGCAACACAGTAATCAAGAGAATCAACAGGACAGTGAGTAAGGCTCACAATCATCTTCCCATGGCAAGGAAGGTTATGTCGTCTGCCAGGATCAGGTTCCTCTACAGGATGACTTAACCAATGTGTGTACTTCTAGCTAGACGTTAGCACTGAGCGTCAAAGCTTTTTTTGAAAAGATCAGTCAGGTGGTTGTTGCCTGGAATCCCCTTGCCCAGCAAAGATCTACTACTAAGGCCAGACAACTGTCCCAGAGAAAACAGATTCCTGAGGGATCAGTGGACAATCAGGTGACCCAACCTAACCTGATAGGCTTCTGCACAAGTGTTAGTACTCAGCAAGCCATCATAGAAAAACCATGACAATAAAAGATCTACTATAAAAAGCTGTGGGCAGATCACAAAGAACATCCGATCCCTCCATCTCATTACAAACATCCTTGGCTATTGCAACTTATTCACTATCCACAGTGCCATTCCCAGAGGTGACTGAGTGCCAGGGAGACAGCAGTCACATTCACAAAACTGAAGAACCACCAGATGCTGCCCCTGACAAAGCCTCCAGTGAGAGAGGTTCCATTACTTTGTATTCTGCCAGTAGCCGGTTTCTCTCTTCAACCTTCCTCTGAAGGTCAACCTGCAGAAATAACACATAGGTGTGAGGTAGGTATTCCTGGAGAGTTAGTGACAACCTCTTTGCCCCTTGTGCTAAAGGGTGACCTGAGATCAAATATCTGCAGAGTTCAAGGGAGCTGGTGTCTAAGGATGGCAGCCTTTTGGACAGAACAGTTCCTTCCTTGCCCTTCTCTCTCCAGAGAGACACTGTACATGGCAGCTCCACCTGTCAAAAGTGCCACTTGCTAACCCAGGGAGCACAATGAGAAAGGAAGAATGCAACTGTACTGAAAACAGCATGGGAAGCCCCTCCCTGTTTCAGCTGAAGGTCTTGGAGGGCGGGAAGTGGGAGTGAAGAACAGGAAACTCCAACAAGTCTCACAGCTGGCTAGTAGACTGTGTGTAGTTTTTACTATGCAGAGACCTTTGACTGGTTGTTTGCTATCCCACGACCCCAAGAACTAGGCTGCAACCACCAACTCCACCCTGTGGCTGCTGGAGCCCTTGGGGCCACCAACCTCCTTCTCAAATAATCTAACTCTCAGCAGCAGTGACTCACATTCTGGTTGTGCAATTCCTCCTTGTCCATGTTTGCTCTCAGCAGTTCCTGCTTTAGCTGAAGAACTGAAGCATCCTGTTGAATCAGCCTTTGCTGTAAAGCATCCTAGGAAAAGATGTTATCTGTAGGAAGGTGCAAGACAGAGGCAGAGACCCTTCCCTGGGAACTGAGTGACCTAAACCAGTGGCCATAACACAGTGGGGCCCACTCACAGGGCTGAAGTGTTGCCAAGGGCCCAAGAGAGCAGGAGGTACATAGACATCTGCCCAATGGGCTCTCAACCCTTCTGGCTTTCTCTTACCCAAAAGTGATTTCCCTGCAAACATTCTAGCCATCTGGGACAGAGGGATTTGTGTGCTTCTACCTGAACTTCCTGCTCCAGGAGTGGCCTGACAATTTGCTCTTACAGAAGAAAACAGCAGTGTCTTTGGAGGGTCTTTTCAGTAGCCTACAGCTAGTGTCTTCAGCCATGCATCTGCAGCATCCAGAGGGCAGAAAGAGGCCAACGTCAGCCAAGGACACAAGGAAACTTAAGCTCTCAGTGTGACCTAGTTGTGCAATGAAACGCTCTCCAAAGAGGCCAAAGTCAGGACTAATTCTGCACCTTTCACTCAGTGTTACCCAGAAGCCGAGAGGTCTACCTTGGATAGCTACTGCTGTTTGCTTCCTTCACAAGAGCCTGACAGGCAGCTCTAAAAATACCTCTGCTCAGGAGTAGATTATTAGTGTTCAGAACTCCAGAGGGAGAATCGGAGCAAACAAGAGCCAAAGTTGTGAAAAATGCTGCAGCTAAAGAGGACAAGGATACCCCCATACTCTTTTACCTCTGCTACCGAGAATGAGTTCACTGGGCCAATCCTACTGTGCATATCCCAAGACAGAGGGGAGAAAACAGAAAGACCCATTAGAACCAAGGAGGCATCCTACACCTCATGTTTTGTTTAGGGGAAACAGACAAAAGAGGGCACATTTGACCACAATCCTACAGACAGAAACAGAACCCAGGAGACCTAACTCCTTGTGCCTGCCTGAACTGCAGTCTCTCCCCGGAGCCAGAAACAGACCATACGATCCCCCAACTCCAAGTCCCCTAATATGACTCCCTCCACAATCTGATACTCCTCAGAGGTGTATGGTTGCTGCTGGCCCTACTGATGGCCTGCAGCAGACTCTAAAGCTTTACTATTTATATTTGATGAAGTGCCCCTTTCCTCACCTTTACTCCCTGTAGGTTTCGAGCTTCTTGTTTGTATTTCAATAGCTCCTTCTGTAAATGCAACACAATTTGATTAAATGGCATCTTGTCACCCCTTCAGAATCAACCAAAGTCAGTGTTCTCTGTCCCCAGACACCTGCTTCAGAAGAAAGCACATCCCTCCTTTTCCCACAGATCAAAGAGCATGTCAGGCCCTGAGCCATTTTAATGAGCTACAAACATGACAAAACAGTTGAGCAGCTCCTAAGCCCCTGCTATTAAAGCCATGAGAGAAAAAGATTGCCTAGTCCCCCAAATCTGTCCTTCAAGGCAATGTCAAATACTTCTCTCCTAGCATCAGAAGTGGTCCCAGAGCCAGCATCAGCAGAAAGCTGAACTAAGGCAGGCTTGACACGGCAGGTTGTTCTTAGCTGCATTTATTTCCTACTTGAAAGACTGTTTATATTCAGACATGGCTAGAAACTTAACAGCTGTCCTGGATAAAGTTTTGAGAAGCTAGTACAACCTGGATCTCTCCAGCTTCAAGAGCATGCAGGAAACATCTATTTCAGGGCTCATTTAAATTCCAGTAGCAGTTAGATATTTGTTTTGCCAGCAACTGACTTTACCAGCATTAGCTTGAGGCAAAGTGGGGAGGCAGCATATATTTTTCTGGTGCTACCCCACAAACTTTTATTAATTGCTAATGTGAATACAATAAACACTTCCCAGCCAGGTATTGTGAGTGCTCTCCATTCAATTAATTATGGTCTCAGGGAAGCAGATATCTATGCTCCTGGAGGGATGGAGATCCCACACAGCAGAATATGGGAACAGAGTTGGAGCCCTAACACAATATATCCCCCATGTCATTTGTTGTGTTGTCCACTCCCCCCATCCTCACCCTATCCCCCCCAAAATCAAGTAGGGCAGAGTCTGCAAAGATCTCTTGATCCAAAACCTCTCTCTTTCCCCTTCATCTGTCCCCTTCTAACCTTTAGGTCTTGGTTTTCTTCCACACTCTGGTCTAGGCGACTTCGGATTATGATCTGAATGTAAAATACCATGATTATTATTGCAAGACACCTGCCTGTGACAGAACAGCGCAAAGGGCAGCTTCATCAGAGAAATGTAGGTACAATGTGCTCACCAGCTGCTCTTCGGGGCAGGCTCCACGTTCACAAAGTTCAAAGGACCCTTCCTGCTCATCCTCAGGTAAAGACCCATTGAGCAACAAAGCCTGGGAAGAGGAAGGAAAAAAATCTCCTCTTCAGGGGTTTCAAAGGAAAACAGGCTAGCTGTAGCTCTGCCTAACAGTCATTCATATCAACAGTCTCTAAACAGCTTCACTTTTCATTTCTGCTGAATTATTCCCCTCAAAAATGAGTAGAATTTTTCAGGAACGAACAAGATTTATCCCCTGAAAAAGCTCTCCCAGAGATATCTGTCAGCCAATACTCTTCCCCACAGAAAGACATCAAACAAGGACAACAACTGAGATTTGCAGAGAGTTAGGTCTGTCTCAGCCTTCAGTCCAAGGGTAGCCTTCACTACAATAACAGATTTGAAGTCTAAAGCAGAGACTGAACCAGGTTTACATTGTAAGGCTTCTCTTCTGGAATGAGACTGAAGTGTCCCCTGCTGAAAGAAGCCATTCTCCTAACCACACATCTACAGAAGACTTTAGAAACAGGATGTTCAGGGAAGCCTAATTCTGTTCTACACTAGACAAGACTGAGACACATTCAGAACTGTTGTCCAAGTGAGGGAAGAGCCCTCACGCACACAGACAGTGAAAATCTTAAGCTATGCCCTGTGCTTGAGGAAGGCTACTAGAAGCACAGTATTAACTCCTTCAGCAGCTCCAAGGTAGCCCAGATGTCTGCAGGAAGATGCCAGAATTCCCACAGTAGACTGAATCCAGCCTGAAGGAGGGAAAAGCGTGCAGTGTAGAAAGTGTGACTAGCAGGACCAGGCCAAATCTCCAGCAAGGAATACCATACTGGTTTTCTCTAGCTGATGGTTTTTACATTGACCTTTCTGTCTCTAACTTCCAGGACTCAGGGCACTTGGTATGTGCCAGGATGTTGCATACAACTGGACACATTGGAAAGAGTCATGCCTCTCTTTCAGTTAGCTTTCTAGTTTATTTCTATTTGAACTCCACAGCTAAAAACAAAATATCCCATTTGCAGTAATACTCCAGTTCAACCCCAAAAGACTTGAAGGCTGACAGGTCAGTTTCTGCCTGCTCACAGAATCTTCCAAAGAGCCACAACTGCTGACAAATAGCAAATAGCAATCTGTATTCAGTTAATGCAAAAGCTCTTTGGAAAACTGTTTTCTGAGTGCATCCCACAGTCTTCCCAGCATGACACTCAAGCAGGAACCACACAGGAACATAAAAAGCTGCCATGGTTTTAGCGCCTTATGGGGTATACATACATCAGGTCCCTGATATTCCAATCCAGCTCTCATGAACTGGAGGCTTTTAAGTATTGAGCAAGAGGAGGAAAATGAATTAATCAAATCCAATTTCTTGGCTAGCAACATCAGCTGCCTCTTCCCACTCCCAGGGGATGAGGGGGCAGCAATGCCAGCTGCTGGCCCTCACTCCTGAAACATGGGGCCAGGGTTGGAGGAACAGGACATGCCAGTCCCTCCAGTGCCACCTCTCTCTGATTCCAGTAGGCCCATAGTGCAACTGGATTTTACCAGTGAACCAAGAAATTTTTGTTTGGTTTGGTTTTTTGAGTCTTTTGTTTCCTGCTCATTGTCCACAGGGAAGCCGCCTGCCCACAGCCCACCCTCCGCCTCGGCTGCCTATGCTTCCCACACAGTCTCTGCTTTGTTTACCAGCACATAAATATTTACAATTCAAAGCCAGTATGGTTCCCAGCACAAACAGAAAGGAATATTCCTGAGAGTTCAGGGTCTTTGCCATATGGATCAGGGGCTCTACTCCCCACGCAGAGTCAAACACGTTGGGCTGAGGGTCATTTGGTCAGGGAGGGACTGGAACAGAGCAGCAAGGAAAAGGTCCCGCAAATAAATAGTTGCATACAGAATGTGCCAAATATTATAGTTCAGCCTAGCTCACTGAAAGACTGATGCAAGCCTGTGTGACCCCTGATCAGCTCTGTGAATCTTGATTGATTTCCTGACATTCCTTGTCTCTCTGCATTACTTCCAATAACAAATCACAGAAAGACTGCTCTGTTCTCTCAGGCTGCTAACAAAACCTCCAGCCTGCTAAGTGCCCTGGTGAAGAAGCGGAGTCCCAGCCCCAGCACATGGGAAACCACTGCTGCATCTTTACCATTTTGCACAGTAACATACGTGCTTTGCACCGTGACAGCACATACAGGAGTTAGCATAGCACCACAGGACAGGGGACCAAGCCAATGAACCCACCTAGGATGTGAACTCCAACCAAAAGACAAGACAGATATAATCACCTTCTAAACACAGGCTTTGTTTTAGATTCTCTACAGTGGTTCTGTTCTTACCTGCATTCAGTGTGCCCTTTGCCCTCTCACAGTCCACTTAAATTACTACTAATGAATATCACTGATCTTCAGTCTTCAGGGCAATATAATCTTCCTCTCTCTCTCCACACCCTTCTCTCCCTCCCTACTGAATAAGAGCCTCAAATCATGTCAACATCGAGTTTTGGAGAAGCCTGAGCTAAGAAAAAGAAAAGATCATGTCTGAATTGCAGACTGATGTTAAAATCCTCTGTCTGAAACCCTGGTAAATATACTGGGGCTGGGGAAGTTGCAGCCATCTTTCCTCCTTCCCTGGGCTCTCTTGGTTAAGCATGCTACACAATGATTGGGGACAGGCATACCCTGCCCCAAGCAAGACTGTGGCTGGATCCAGCTGTCTTCTAAACTGCATCTGGGACATTGGGAAGGACGGTTTTGGCATTCTCCATTCTGGAAAAGGTGACCAGCACCAAATTACAATTGCAGGAGCCAAGAGAGCCTAAACATTGCAAGAGAGGAAGATAGAGTGCTCAGTCAGTAGCATTCTGTTGCTGGATAAGGTCTCCACTGGCTGCAGCCAATATACCACAATACACACTATCCAAAATATTTCCTTATTCCTGAGGAACTCTTCCCTGAAGGGACTCATCCCACAGGGTGAAACACAGGGAAGAGTCACGGTCCCTATTTAACCAAGGTGACCCAAGAGACCAACTGACTTCTTGCACAATTGCCCCAGGAGACCTCACTGGACCAGGACTCTTATTCAACTCAGAGAGTTCCAGGCCAGTGTCTTAGCTGCAAGATAACCTGTCTTCCAGCTACAGCTGGTGGGAAAAGAAATGCATGTGGAAGGGAACATTGGCTGAGAAGAAAATCTGTTACCTGCAAACCTGAAATCATCTTCTTCGCTTCTTCCATTTCCTTTTCCAAATGGTCCTGTTGTTCCAAAAGCTGTTCCTCCCATGAATTCTCCAAATATGATCCAGGGTTCCCTGCTTGCCACTCAGGCTGAAAATGAGATTCTGTCTCTTCTGGAAGAGAGAGCAGCTGACTGTGGTCATGACAGACAGAGAAGTCCAGAAAAGACTTGCACCACACAATAATTGCCTGCTGTCCACGCTAACTATCACTAACAAACCAGCATGTCTTCTAGCCAGTAGTATCAAGGAAGTTGCTACAGGTGTGACATCTTGTCTGATCTCAAGGATTTACATCTCATTCTTTAGGCAAAGGAAGCTTTCCTGCATACATAAATATCAAAGATAAGCATCCTTCTCCTTCATTAACTTTGCTGCATCTGATTCCTCAGTACTGGAGATTTCAAAGCACATCACAGGGGACAATGCACTGCACCGTGTGTGGTAGAAAATACCTAAGGGGAGAAAAGCAACTGTGGGATTTGAAGAGCATGTCTCAGTGTTAGAGGGTGCACCAAGGACCCGCTAAAGGCAACATGAAACAGTATTTCTACTTGTCAAATAATGTGGCTTTCTCAAGGTGGAGAACACACCTAATTCTGAAAAAGACTTTTCTCTTAATAGCAACTTTAATAGCCTTGCATGCCTTTTCTGATCCTCTGATCCCCACAGTATAAGCTAGATCACTGGTTAACTATCATCCAGTGGCTGGCCCGGGAATGTAGATTTTTTTTTTTTCCTTGCCCAAGAAGGGATGAGGTTTGATGAGGAATAATCATAGCAGTGCTTGTTAGCTACTTGACCAAAAGTGAAATTAGCCAATGCAAGCTGCTGTGCATCTGTAGCCATGCAGCTGCAATATCCTACTGTATGGGCAGCAAGCAGACACAGTACTGCTAAGAATTTAAGGAAGAGCCACAGCCTGCCAGCTACTTCAGCCACTGAAATAGTCTGTCAAATGCTTTCAAAGGAACACTGAAGCAGGACTACACTGGCTGAGGCAGCAAAGCATTTCCTAGGGGACCTTCTCTGTCATTTGCTCTTGGGATGGATGCTAACCAGAAAGAGTTATTATTAGGCTACATTCCTGAGAAGAAAAAGAAACAAACCAAAAAAATCACTTCAGGAACTTCTTTGGAAACCTTTCCTTCAATCTGCATGAAAATTTTGAAGTGTAAACTGACCATATCACAGGGTGTTTGCGGCAATACAGCAATGACTTCTCAATGCAAACACGATGACAATACTACAACTGTTCAATTCCTTGCAAGAGCCACTCAACCTATATATAGATATGCTGTAAACACAGACCCTTACACAAAGTCAAGTTGTGCATCATGGGCTTTACAAGCTCACGTGAACTCTTTCTTTAAAGGAATTTTAAATGTTTTTTTCAACATGGCCTAATGAGGCTGTGATGAAAACATTCACCCTACAGTGAAAATTATATATGACCCTTAATCCTTTGAGCGCTTTTCATCTCCCAAGCATTATTTTGCAAGCCTCACAGACATTGCCATATTACGGCATTATTGTAGTGTTAAAAGTTTGGGGATTTAGTTTTATGTGAACAGACACTCAGCATCACATTCTCTACATTCATTTCAGTCACTGGGGAACTTTTCAGCAAGTTTATGATACAAACAAATCCCAGTGAAAGTGTGAGCTCTAAAGCATTATCTGCAAGGTACCTGTTTTAGTTTCTGTTTCTTCAGTGTGGATGATCACAAGTCTTTCCTTCTCCTCTGATGGGGCTACAGTGGATTCGCTTTTCACACTATGAATAGGACTGGGCGATGTAAGACTACAGAGGAAAGGAGAAATAGTTACTTCTAGCACTGATCAACATCATCCTCATCTAAGATAAAAGTGAATATGCAGGCAGGCTTGTTGAAACTAAGAATTATCCGCATACTAGAGAAGTCATTAGCAAACCAAACTGAGCATGTAACTTTTCTATTACCCTACATTAGTGTTATAGCAGTCTCTTCATTTTCCTTAACAGAATGCAAGTTTGAGACTGCCACCACAGAATTCACATACACTCCCCCAGGGGTAAGACCACACTCTACTTGAGGTCTGCTCAGAAACAATTTACTGCAAGCCTTATGTTCATACTGGAAGCTGAACAAAAAGCCACCCTGGCTTGCTTCATATCTCTTGCTCCAGCTTTCAGAAGCACCACTTCACTAACTTGGAATTCCAAGGGCAAAATATTTTTGAAAGTCAGATACCACTCACTCATGTTCTCAGGTTAAAACTTCTTGAAAGTACCCACATATTTTCACTGGAGCCATCTCAGCTGTCTGTGAGGTTCAAGCAATCTTTTTTCCAGAAGTCTTTCCTAAATGCATCACCCAGACAACCTCAAAAGGTGGCTGAAGCTCACTGACCCATTCAATGTACCTCTAAAGTCGCAGGAACTAATCCTTGCAAGTGTGAGGCGGAGTTAATTTCTCATTCTCCCCAACACAGAAACAAAGGACAGAGAACAAAAAGAAAACAGCATGGAAATAATACAATAGGTTTAGAAAGATAAGAGGCTTCGACAGCTCGCCTTCCGCACCTTCCCAGCATTGCTGCTACATATTCCACAGCGCTCTCACAGAATCAGAAAAGCCTTGCAATAGAGATGGAAATGACTTGCTAGCAGCTCCTGTCTGGTCCACTCCCACAGCCAGTGCTGGACTACTTCTCATTTATATTACAGACCTTCAAGCAGTCTAGTTTTAATGGTCCAGACTAAATGGACTTTCACCATGTTAAAGGAAAGATGAATGCAACTTACTAAGTGAAAGTATAACCATCTTCTAATGGGGATCTCTAACAGCTATAGTACCTGTTCTTTCCTGCTCAAACAGGGCATGCATGATATTGTTAAAGGGGTCCAGGCCACCTGGCTTTGCTCAAGGATTTACCTTCAGGAAGGCTAACTCCATTACAGCAGTCCCTGATTAAGCACATTCTGTATACAACATTTGTAACTAGCCCCCTTCTCCTGCTTGTCACTGAATGGGTGCACAGCATAAAATTAAAATAATTGTTTGGGAGCCCAGAGGGCACTATTGGGTTTGCATTATACAATAAGGGTCAGAGGAAAGGATGACACTTTCAAACAGCACAGGTACAAACAGGAGGCCCAGCTGATCTAACATGTCCAGTAACTCTGAGAGGGATTGTACTTCCTTCTAGGAACAGATCTCGATATTCTTCCTGCATATTCTCAGCTGATACTCCAAATGTGCCATCATCCTGATAAGGCCAGGGAGAAGCGCATTGCTGGTTCTCACTCGTGTAAAAGATGAAAGAATAAGAGCTGTCCTAGAAAAACAATGTTAGCAACTGTTGGGTGAGAAGGTGGTGAAGCTGAGGGATAGGCAGAAGTGGGGAACTGGAAAGAAGAATAAGCAGGACAAAAAACAAGGGGATACAGAGCCTGGAAATAACATTCCCCTCTTCCAAAGTCTGCTCCTCTCAACACTGGATCCACAGCCCAAAGCAAATACAAAAGATCCCAGCTGGGGCAGGAGGGTGGGATTAAGTGGTTACTACAAGTCTCCACAACATAGACAGTTTTACAGATAATTGCTTAGGCATTCCTATGTCCACAGTCCCCTTTCCAGGCAGTTTCCCTATTTTAAAAGGCCAGTGGGTTCACATGGCATCAGTGACAACCTCTTAAACCGTGCCAAACAGTGAAAGAGCCACTGAGATACACTCAGATGAAGCAATAGCACAGGTCAGGTTGCCTCATACATTATGCCATCAAATTAATGCTGGAAACATTTCTATGGTTTTTTGTATCAGTCAAACCTGTAAGAGTATGAAATATCCACTGATGTATTTTGCCCTTTAAAGTACATAACAATTGGTGATTAAAGCATGCAGAAATAAATGCTGCGAAATTAAAGATATTTAAGATAGATTTATGATGCAAACTGTTCCACTTTATTCCTTTTACCGTTGGTTTCTTAACCCATATCCTTTCTTCACTGAGTCCCCAGAGTTGCCACTGCCTGCACAGTCAAGGCTTTAGGGCAACAGCCCCAGTGATAAGTCTGAATTCTCATAATTTTAATAAACACCCCATCCCTGCAGTTTCAAATGACAATGGCAACAATCGCTCACCATTTGACCTGCTTCCCTCCCATGATCCCACTTTAACCTTTCGCCTCACAGAATCCGTTTCCCGGGGAGCCTCAGGATTCTGGCTACAGACATGCCTTGTCCCTTCACATGCTCAGAATTCAGTGCAGAAGACGCCAGCTCCTGTCATACTACTGGAGAAATATTTGCAAGCCAGACCGCTTCACATTAGCCGAAAGATTCACAGCAGAAACAAACAAACAAAAAAACCTCAGGGTCTTTGCAAGAAACCATCAGATGGCAGATCAGCAGCACCACCCCCCCCCCCCCCCATTTGATTCCAGAGTCAGGAAATTCTGCAGCCTCAGTTTTGCTTTTGCTGATTTTCCTCTTGGGTTATTTGTCTCTTGCTGCTGCATTTTGGTCAGCTGCACACCCAGTTGTTTTCATCACAAGGACCGCAATCTGGATTGCCAGTGGTGTTTCTCATCCCATTCTGCCCTCTTTAGACTCCAAGCACCTGCTGCAGATGCCAACGAACAGCCAAGAGAAGGTGCTCCTGCAAGCAGTAGGTTCCCTGCTCTTCCAGGCTTGGATGCAGTCTCGGAAGACGGCATGCAGCACTTCCCAGCACTATGCACGGCTTCCTCTTCCTCGCTATCTCCAGCTCCCTCTCCCTCCTGCTGTCACACAGGCTGTGCAAGGCAGAGCCTTTTCTCTCAGATGCCTGGCTCAGAGTGGGGGAGGGAAGGCTGGTGGAAGGGGAGGGGAAAGGGAGATGGATGGGTGAGGGGCTCAGTGGCCTGGGAATCCATCTAATTTTGGCAAATTTTCCATGAATCATTTCAATTGCCTTTGCTTATTAGAGCTTTTGTCTCTGGGAATTCTGTTATTCAGGCTGTGAGCTCTCTTACTGAAGAGTTAATGCAGAAATGAGCTGATGCTAGGCAGGGGATGCTGCCCTAGGACAGACACGACAGCATCACAATTAGATGGAGGGGTGTGGCTGCAGTTAATAACCACATCTCTCACTAATAAAAATAAGTGGCTTGTTTCTCCCAGCCAGTTCTCATAACTAAGCTAGTACATTTCTCTCTGGAAGAAAAGAGAAACAAGCATCTTATGTTCATCATGAAGCCTGGTGTCAGCAGAAGATATCCCCAGGAGCTACAGGTCAGATTGCTCCCAGTTTCTTTGGGTAGATCACTGATCACTTATGTAAAGATTCTCACCATATTATGTCCTATCAGCAATAATATCACCATTACCATATAGTAAGAGAACTCATGACATTATGGGGAAAAAGAAAAAACACAACACAAAGTGATTTAGGATGTGCAGAGAAATTTTCACTCACCATCCAAATACAGCCACATATGAGCAAACAGCAGTTGTCTGACAATCTGTTATAGGGTAGAAGAGTACACATGAAATACTACAGCTACCTTAAACTGAAGAATAAATGGAGGGAGCAGCATGTTTCACTCGCTGTCCTACTGAGATCATGGTTCAAGAGTCAACACCAAAGTCCTGTCACATTAGCCACAAAATCCTGTTGCCAAGACCAGAATTTTTACAACTCCTCTGGAATGACAGCTTCAAAAGTACACTCTCTACTGACATCATGTGGAGGCAGTGGTCCAATACTGGCTCACATGGAGTTCCCACACTCTTCCAAATGTGTATGTCTGTATTTATAAACACGACCTCACAATGATACACAGCAAATTTTGGGGGTAAGTACAAACTATTGGGTTTTTTCCTCCTCTGTTGGGCCAAGCAACCTTAATTCTCAGGTACACAGAGGCCTCTTCGTACTATGGAGCATCAAAAGTGGCCTGAGAAACCCTGTGGAGACATCCTGCCTGCTGAGAAACTGTCAGTGACAATCTGTCCTAGGAAAATGAACCTTCTCACTCCTGCACAAATCGGGGGGGGGGGGGGGGAGAGGGGGGCGGGGGCAGCTAGTTGAGGCACTCTCAGTGACCAGTCCAGGCAGGACAAGGAGGCAACGAAGCAGAGTTGGGGCTTACACTGGGGACACGAAAATGTGAATCAAAGAGAGCTGCAGCTATGCCCATACAGCTCTGCCCTCTTAGTCTGTTCCAGAAGAGATGAAATGGAGCAAAGCATCATATCCAGAGAGAGATCTAATATGTTCATTTACACAGTCCTTTGTCTTCAAGCTAGTTTCTTGTTCTCTGGGGAAAGAAGGAAAGGCTGTCCTTTACTATGAAGCTATCCATGCTGGATCAGCTCCCCCACTGTAGTACAGTTTTTCTTCAAAAGTCCCTTCAGCTACACTGTCTCTCCTATATCCATGAAAACAAACAACACAGCCATGTGTCTTCCCTCTCCCCTCCACTGCTCAAGTAAATTGGGGCAAGAGTTTTGACTTCTGCCCCAAAGCAAAGGGTAGTAAGAAGAGCTTGTAAGGCACCAGTGTAATGTGTTGTAACTGGCACACACTGCTCAGGTTCACAGCTGCAAGTTGTGGCACCTCCTATTGAAAATGTATTATATGCTGCCAGTCTAATCACTCCTGTCTTCTACAGGTTCCATTTACTTAGAAAGCCTCCGCTTGCACCAGCGTGACCTTGCTTAACTTGTGCAGTCAAGAACCCCAGTCAAGGCTGCAAGCTGTTTATAGCACAGAGCATGTACTTCTCAGGATCCAAGTCCTACTTCAAAGGGGAAAATAACCTTCAATGGAAACCATAGTGAACTCTGACTTTCAGGCTTCACAGCAGCATGCAGGAGATTTTTCAGTAAAATAATTAAAAGCTGCACTTTAGATTGAGGGTGAAAATCTGGGGGATTGAAGCGTAAATTAAATAACTGTAAATCTAGAGACAGTTAAAGGTGATGGATGAGCAATGAAGACAGTTGGGAGTTGCAGACCTCCCCAGGACCATATATCTGGATTAAAGACTAGTGTGTTCCTGTAACTGCTGTTCAAATCCACATGCCCCCTCATCTCCACCACTCTGCAGGGCACGAGGTTTGTTGGTTTAAGTTCCTTTCCTCCACATTTTTTCCATCAGGGAGAAAGAGCAGTAAACCACCTCTTCATGTTGGTTCCTGAGGCTTCATTCTCCAGATCAGGCAGGAGACTAGATGCTGGGAATCCTCTTTTCTATCAGATCTAACCAGATCACAGTGATAAGAAAGGGCACTTTAGGGAATGTCAGACAAAGGACCACGAGAGGACACATCTTGGCAATAAAAGTTCCTTACCTGGAAGAGTGGGACTCCAATGGCATGTTCTGCTGCCCTTCATACTGCTGCACCAGTGCCCGGACACTCCAGTAGGGGTTTTCAATCTCCTCATCCATGCTGCTATTTCTAGAGATAATAATCATAGAATGAGGGAAGTCTCACCTGATAGGAGCAGAAATTCTTCTTGTCTCCAAGAGGGAGGGTAGGAAAGGAAGGTAAGAAGGAGGGGACAGCTAGAAAATTGCCAATTAAGAAAACTCTCCTATCAGGGAGCTCCATCCCATCATCTTGGTGTGAGGGAAACACAGGCAACCAGGCCCTCCCCCTTTAAACTCATCTCTAATTTTGTGACTAGAAAACTACAAAAGCTCTGGGAAGGCAAGAAAAAGAACAGAATTTGCAAATAGCACAAGGACTGGCTTTTCTGAAGAACTCCTGGCCCAAGGCCTTTGCAAGAGAAACCTTTAACATTTAATTTTTCAACAAAATGTGGCATTTCAACCTCATTTCCAAACTGCTGCCTGGGTACTCCCTTGAGCCAATATGGGCAAATGACCTTCAGCTGTGTAAATTAAACCCTCAATAGACCACCATCTGGCTTCCATTTAAATGTCATTACTATTATAATCCACATAGCACCTTTTGCAAGTGTTAAATGTGCTTTTCAGAATTACACATTCCTTCTGTACATGGATCATCTCCCTTCATTATCACCAGAACTCCTCCACTTACATGGTAGGCTGCATCAGCTGATTAACAGCACACAACACTCTGCATCTGCCTATATAGCAGTAAGTGTAACATTGGGGTGAACAGCAGCAACGTAGAAGACAGCATGGACTTGTACAACAAGCTCAATGCCTCAGTTCTGGAAGTAACTGCTCCCAAATCTGTAACCAGTACCTGTAGTTAAGACCTTACTTTTGTTTCACTTGAAATAAGAATGTCTCCAAGTAGACAGCACCAAGAAAGGGCACTGTGCTCAGCATGAAATGGGGAAAATGAGCTAGCAGAGTTCCCTCTGGCTTGGCCATAAAGAACTGTTCTTTTACAGTGAGATAACAGAGACCCAGCAGTTATTTTGCTGTAAAACCTGAAAAGAACCTGGGATACCTGCAGTCTTCATCATGAGGCAGCCAGGCTAGGTCAGTACGCCCCTTTGTTAGGCCACTACCTATTTAGGTTTCAGTGAGACAGCAGCAGTTTGACTATTTGTTTGCACAATAGGAGAGCTACCTTACACCAAGAATTGTCAGGATAAAGAGGCATCTATTTTAAAAGAAATTGTGTCCATCTGCTAACATGACCTGACCTCACATCACCAGGGAAAACTCATTACCTCTGTCTGTGCCGGAAAACATCCCGGCCAGATTGCAAGACATCTTGACGAACATCTGCCAGAGCAGCCACTGCTCCTTGGGCCACTGCAGCAGCTGAGCGAGGCCTGTGACTGGCACATGATGCTGACAAGCTCTTCCCCACCATGCCAGCAGGGCTATGATTCATTGCTCTCCCGGAGCCTGGTTTGAAATGAGCAGCTAAGGCCAGGATCAACCTCATGATAGATTTCAAGTTCCCATCAACAATATCTGCAAAATGCAAATAAAGCCAAGGACAATGCCATTAACATGAAGTCCCACCAGAGCTGTTTCTGACCAACAAGCATGAATATAATTAAACCCAATGGGACTAAGCCAGTAAACGAGGACTAGGCAAAAAGGACTGCATTACAGCACTGATGCTTAGCTCCACTTGTTTTGTACAGGAGCAGCAAACTGACTGCCACCTACAGATCACAAGTTTAAATGCTTTGAACAGACCTGAACCTTCCCGCTATGACCATTTCCAGCTAACAATCCAGCAGGTTACATGACAGCCCACAATAATTACTGAATGCTCACTGGAGAAGTACAGCAGTTAAAGATTACCACTGTACTAGCAGTCACTTCAATTAGTGCATGGAATTTGCATTTCTTTCAATACTAAAGGCCGGAGAACAGCAATGTATTTCTTTAGCAATAGCGTCCTCTACCATAAACTGTTTGTAGCACCTTACATATGTAACTAGTCAGTTTTAATAATATCACATTAGGCATGTCCCTCAGCATACAAACTAGCTCAAACATGTTGATCTCAAGTTCACTGCAAAGATCAGTTATTCTTTCAGACTAGGATTTCTTAAAACAATTTAGTCAACTGAGATACTCAAGTCCATTAAAATAATAGGAATAGGGTTTCCAAGTGTCAGAGGCAGCCTAAAAAAATAAATCATAAGTGCTAGAGGCATGAAGGCTGGTTATTACTTACTTTAGTATCTGAAAAATTAGAAATAGCCAAAATAAGTCACAGTGACTGCTACCTCCACGTCATTCATGGAGAACATGAAGCCAAAAGTATGTGTGAATCGTTTGAAGTCCTAGAATGAGTCAATATCAGAACTATGACCGGAGGTCAGGAGTGTGTGTCCCAGAGTCTCGTGGCTGTATGTTATTTTATGACCACATGACATCATCATTTCATTGCATATCCAGGTTGATACCTTTGCTTACGTAAGACTTTTACCAATATTGCTATCATTTCTACAGTCATGAGCTCATAAGACAATTTGCAACATTACTGAAACAGTACAGCCTCCAATCTACCAGTAGCAGTACTGTTGGAACAGTACTCATTACTCTAAATTTTAAGCCTCTTACCAAGGCCTATAAACCAATAGCTTGCACTCTTCTGCTAGCAATGAGGGTCATGCACTCTATGTAGTCCATCTCAGCATTTTCCCCCTCTTTTTCATCTGAAGGGCCACAGACAATCAGAACTATATCCTCTCCCAGTACGGTCAGCAAACAGTAAGGATCAGCACCTGTCTTCTACTCCATAGATCTACATACACACACACCAGCTGCTTGTGATATCTGACTAAACCATGCCATAGACATGTGATTTTCCGTGTTGGGTCTCCTCCCTATTTGCAGGCCATGCGAAACATTATCACAGGCTTCCAGTGGACCAGAAATATTTTTCCCATGTCTCATTTCAGAGTAGCAGGTTTATATGTCCTTTTAGTGAAAGATTCTGAGGCTGTATTCCTCATTACACCATTACTTGGTCTTCTGACTGCTCAGTAGCAGGAGAAAAGGCACTTTTGTTTCTGTGCACCGTGCTGCTACCAAAAGCAGTCAAGAACACAGTATCATTCAACCCAAAACCTGTTACTAAACCACAGGAGGAAAAAACCCAACACTCCCCCACAAACCAATACATTATCTGTTTGATATGAAACAAAGACAGAAACAGGCCTTCCACAGGTAGAATCATCTGTGGTGACCAGCAGGGGCACATACCTTTTGCTGATGTCTGATGCATGCGGATCTTTTTTGATGCCACGAACTGTAATACTTTCTCCACATTTTCCCTCATCTCCTGCTGGCTGGTGGGGTTGACGTGAATGCCATTCAACTTCTCACCAGCTAAAGGAGTGAAAAAACTGTGTTAGAAAAGAACTGAACCACTTGGTGCTGTCACAGGAATTGCTATAGGTGTAGAGTCTGATCTTATTTCTTGTCTGGGTAGAGCAAGAGACATGCATGGCTTCTTGACTTGCTTATAAGGTATCTAGTACCAGGAATAACTAGACTGGAGACTGTACTGGGTTTACGTGGCAAGGTCGGGGCGGGGGGGGGGGCCACAGGAGTGGCTTATGTGAGAAGAAGCCAGAAGCTTCCCCCATGTCCGACAGAGCCAACACCAGCTGGCTCCAAGACAGACTCACCGCTGGCCAAGGCTGAGCCCATCAGCGATGGTGGTAGCGCCTATGTGAGAGAAACAACTCTGCAGGCACCAAGGTCAGTGAAGAAGGAGGGGGAAGAGATGTTCCAGGTACCAGAGCAGAGATTCCCCAGCAGCCCATGGTGCAGATCATGGTGAGGCAGGCTGTCCCATGGAGGTCTATGGTGGAGCAGATATCCACCTGCAGCCCGTGGAGGACCCTACACCAGAGCAGGTGGATGTGGCCCAAAGGAGGCTGTGACCCTGTGGAGACCCCGCACTGGAGCAGGTCTTCTGGCAGGACTTGTGACCATGTGGGGGACCCATGCTGGGTTCTGAAGGACTGTTCCTGAAGGACTACACCCCATGGAAGGGACCCACACTGGAGCAGTTCATTAAGAACTGCAGCCCGTGGGAAGGACTCACATTGGAGAGGTCTGTGGAGGACTGTCTCCCGTGCATGGCACCCCACACTGGAGCAGGGAAAGAGTGTGAGGAGGAAGGAGCAGCAGAGACAACGTGTAATGAACTGACCGCAGCCCCCATTCCTCATCCCCCTGCGCTGCTTGGGGGGAGGAGGTAGAGAATTTGGGAATGAAGTTGAGCCTGGGAAGAAGGGAGTATCTCAGCAAGCAGGTCAGTCTTCCAAAAATGCCACACACTAACACCATTCCTCTACAAGGTAAATCCTTTCATAACTCCATTCCAGCCTCGTGGGAGTTAATATGGTCCCTGACAGGTTTTAGCACATCTGCTGTAACTGTCTGCTAAAACATAAGGACTTTAATAGAATTGCATTTATGATTTGCTTTATGATTGTTTTCTTTAAAGTCACTTCTTCCCCTCCACAAGCTCTGATACAGTCATTAACATCTGCCAGTATGCCTGACAGATGTAGAAGCCAAGGTCAGCCTCTTCTACACACGATCTAAAACTGCAAGACAAAAAAATAGTGCCATATGGCATTACTGACCTACAATCTCAATGAGCAAAGCAAGAATGACTCCATCTCGGAGATCTTCTCTCAGGTCTTGGACTGGCTTTATTGTTGGCTGCTTCTTCAGCTGGGAATTCACCCAGGCCACATATGCCTGTAGTTGTTGCTGAAAATAGAAAACAAAACATTTGCACGTCATTGCCATTTCAGGGGGAAGTTGCATAGCTCTCACTTTTCTCTGTCATCTTCACAGATCTCACTGTCATTTGCCCTTGAAAACAAACACCAGTGTTCTCATCCCAAAGCCTGCTGAGCACTAACAGACTTCACTGCACACTGTGGTGCAGCTCACTCCATGCCAGGACAGGAAGAGCAAGCACGCAGCAGGACTCATGATCTAAGCACAGCTGAGAGCTTTACGTGATGTTTAATGTAGATCGGTGCCAAACCAATGCTGTCAGCCCCTCATTTTTGGTGCCAGAATTGGTTCACTCACAGCATTTAGCATCCCATACACACTATTTTGTTCCACATATCAAGAACGTTGAAAACCCACAATGCAGAAGCAAGTAACCCTGTGTTATTTCCCATTAAACTATGCCATCTACCAAAAGAAACAACCAGGACAGATTTCCTGGAAGAGACAACAGCTTCCCTCCTTAACACTCCCAGCATGGCTCATTTGTAACAGTTCATGCAACAGGGAGGAGACATGCTGTTGTAAAGCCCCCTCCCTCCATTTCCTTGGAGCTGCATCAGCATTTCCAATAGCCCAATTTCTATTTCTGTACATGTGGAAGCTGAGTTGCCACAGCACTTAACACCTGCAAGACCTAAGAGCAAGGAGGGCTGCCTTTCCAGCAGGTCATACTGGATGCTGCTTCATATAGCTGTGCATGTTGCCACAAGGGGAAGACCAGGGAAACTAAAACTCAGGCTTCAGTCAGTGTGAGGACCCATCTGGCATAAGTGACTGAAAGGCAAAGAGCAGATTCATATGACCTTTCCCTTTCCATCCCCCTCTCAGTAGCACTTCCATGGCTAGTAGGAGCACTGGTAACACTGAAATCCCTTTGGGCAGGTCTGGTGTGGTACATGGAGGGTAAACAAACTGATCCATTTATGGGATTACCTCCCTTTTCACTAAGCTTCCCTTTATTCTGCTGATGCAGCAGGTTTTAAGTCTCCATTCCATATTATCTCAGCAATGTCAGTCAGAGTTTACGCTTTTACAGCCCATCAAAGTCACAATCTGATCGCAGCTTCACTCTTAATTATCCTGACATAGGAGATCCAACTTTAATCACACTATGGTTTGGTCTGCTGGTTCACAAAGGTGAGTGGACGTGTATTCAATCAGTTCAGCTCACTCAGCAGAGAGCTGGGAAGCAGAACAGGGATGAGCTTGAGGGAGTGCCTGATGGCTTTTGAAAGAAAGGAAGCAGAAGTGGCAGATCTGATGCACGCTTGCTGGAGCAGACTTGGCCTGTCACATGGATTGGATCTGCATGCTCTTCTTTGGCTGTAATGGCAACGATGCGTGTCAGTTTTGCCTGCCCAATTTCAGAAGTCTTTATTTTCTACTTAATGCAACTGGGTACTGTGGAGAATCAACAAGCCTTGACTTTCTCTCTCTCTTGTACAAGTTGATGATCCTGTGCTGATTTTCAGAACAGCAGGGGTAACTCTTGCCAGCTGCAAAAAGTACCCCCACCTCTTGCAATTGTATTTTAACTGATCATGTGGGCACTGAGGTTCAGTCTCACAACAGCCTAACGCCAGAGCCAGAGAGACCACAAGCCTTCTATTACACAGATTCAATAAAAGCTTTAATTTATTCAAGCAAGTACCAGAGAAAAGAGGTAGGTTTGTAGTAATACAGCATCATTACTACAGCATCATTACAATTAGAGCCCCTCACTACAAGAAAGACATTGAAGTGCTGGAGCATGTCCAGAGAAGGGCAACGAAGCTGGTGAAGGGTCTAGAACACAAGTCCTATGAGGAGCAGCTGAGGGAACTGGGGAAGTTTAGCCTGGAGAAAAGGAGGCTGCGGGGAGACCTTGTTGCTCTCTGCAACTGCCTGAAAGGAGGTTGTAGAGAGATGGGGTCGGTCTCTTCGCCCTAGTAACAGATGACAGAACAAGAGGAAATGGCCTCAAGTTGCGCCAGGGGAGGTTTAGATTGGATATTCGTAAAAATTTCTTCACTGAAAGGATTGTCGGGCATTGGAACAGGCTGCCCAGGGAGGTGGTGGAGTCACCATCCCTGGAGGTATTCAAAAGACGTTTAGATGTGGCGCTAAGGGATATGCTTTAGTGGTGGACTTGGTAGTAATAGGTTAATGGTTGGACGCAATGATCTTGGAGGTCTCTTCCAACCAGAACAATTTATGAGTCTAGAAATATCTAGATTCATAAACAAAGATGTATTGAATAGGGTTGCGGCATGAAAACTGCACCTGAAGTCTACGTAATTTAGGGAAATAATCTTATCACAGTTGTGTTTACTACCTTGTTGTCATTTTTGAAATAAATTTTACAAAGTTCTAAACTTATATTGTACTAATTCCGCAAGGGCACAGCCCCTTCCAGCCTACAGAAATTTTGCAATTTTTATAGGAGTCTATATGGTTCTTCCATCAGACACTTCTGTTTTCACTCAAAGGAAAACTAGACCCTTTCACTAAACAGGTTTTTTTCCCATTTCTTTTCTCTGAACATTCTTCACGCATTCATAAGAAAGCATTTTTGGCAAACTCTTAATCTCTATCTCTTAAAAGTATAAGAAGGTTGGCGTTATTATTAGGAAAAAAAAAAAAAACCCCACACCAAAACAGTCACTCCTAAATCCCAATGCATTTACATTTTAAACAATGATTATTAAAAGGAGGATTTGAGGCAATGGAATATGGATGTCACCATTACAAAGTAATTTCATACCAGTAGCTGCTGTAATACTGCAGATTTCATTTCATTAGCAGACTTACTTTGGTTGGTTGTTTTGCTTTTTTCTCACTAAAGCATAAGATTTTCCTGCAGAAGTTCAGACAGTTGGACTGATCAGCATTTTCTGATTTTGTATCCAAAAACTAGAAGATCAAATGACTTTAGCAAGAGACTTGGATTGCTGCAAAGCTAAAAGTCCAGGGAGTAAACTGTCAGTTCTGGCAGCTGAGGTGAGCAGGTGACTGAACTGATCAAGAAAATAACAGGTATAAAAGTTTAGTGACCTAAAAATGGCAAAGTGGTGTTAAATGCATGAAGGGACAAAGCCCCCAAGCTGCTCAGCAGAAATCCCAATAGCAATTTTAAGACAGTGAGTAAAAACGCTTTGCTTCACCACCCTCTGTGGCTTCCCCATCAGCTGGGATGAACTGGTCAATAGCAAGGACATTGTGGGCCATACCTTAAAGCCCTACACCACCAACACAAGGTCTTGATCCACAGCTACAGATTCAGTTTAATGAATCAGACCCATAAAAGAAGTAAAATACTTGTTTCACTCCCTCAGAATTCCATTTGTTTCAAACCCAAGACAGCTATCTCAATTCACAACAGAACAGCCCTAAGTACTACCACAGCAGTATGATCTGCTACTTGGATGGACGTCATTCATGGCATCTATTCTGGAAAGCACTCCAGGTTATCATCTTCCAGCACAGAGAAAACAAAGATTTGCTAGGATGTATTCTGCCATGAGAACAGCAGCTCTACACAGCCTGTTCCACCCCCACAAAAATACTCCCTAGCCTGTGCTTGTCACTTGTCCATGGAAATACTCACACCAAAACACACACTACATCACCATTTGTGGCTGCAGGCATCCTAGCTCAATGACACAGGTGCCTCATGCAGGCCTCAGCTCTTCTTAGTCAACAAGACTCCAAGAAGGAGAGAAAGGAGGTTGGGAACAAACAAGGAGGTGGATGACACATCTCAAAAGTACTCCTCCTTTCCTTTTCCAAGGCTGCCCCCCCATGCTTTCACACTGCTTCCTGACAACAGAGTAGGACATTACATTTTGTGCCTTCTAAATAATTCGCAAAAAGAGGCACTAACCCCAGAGGCAGAGCAAACAGGAGAACACAACCCAGACTAAGTAAAGGGACGCAGAGTGAGCCCTTGTGCCTAGGAGGCTGGACCCAGCAGTCCCCAAAACCTGCTCAGGTCCCCTGCTCTGACAGATGCTCAAATTCTTAGCGCTCCTCTTGTTTAACTTTTGTCTTTCTAGTTGAAGGGCAAGATCCTCTGGGACCTATTACACCAATTCCTGTGATGCTGTAACTATGCTACTACAGCTTCCTACAGACCTCCAGACTTCATAGGATTGAACAAATCCCTAGAGCCTCCCCTTGTTGGTTTATAACCTGGTATGGCTGACAGCTATATCCAAGAGCAATCAGAGAGGGAACAGGTATTGTTCTATATCTACCTCATTCTCTTCCTTCATAATAATTGAATAATCAGCTGAATAATTCTTCCTTCAACCACTGACCACTCAGGAGTTTTCTGCTTCTCCCTGCATTTTGGTTTGCACATCTGTTCAGCCAAATCTCAGACTTGATAGGGCTCACACTGCTCTACTGCTGCACCAGTATTTCTTTCAAAACCAGGATTTTCAGAAGAAAAACCTATCAGCCTAGTTTAAGATTTACTATGCAGAGCACATGTTATTAGGATTATGGTGGAGTTAAGTTTAATCCTATTTACGTTAACACAGCTTTGCATTCCAAAAAAAGGCCAGATTTACCTGTACCTTGCAAAGAGAAGAGCAGCTCCCTTACCTGAAGGAAGCTGGAGCCCAGATTGCTTCAGCTCCTAGGCAGATCATTGTAGGGTGTTTATATCCAAGTCACTCTGGAAGCCTTAAAAGACCACACAGGGCAGGAGAAGCTTTTTAAAGCAAGGTACTAGGGGCTACCTGCAGTTGTAAGGAATTTCCCTACTTGCAGGCACTTCTGCTGGCAAATTACAGGTTAGGACTTCAGTAAGCACAACACATCTCAGAGCAGGATTTTACTTTGGATCACTTATTCAGCACATACCCTGAAGAAGTACCTCAGACCTACTGGCTATAGGAGAACAGCTCTGGAGGTCAGGAGCATTTATCTTTGTGCTTTCAATTGACAGCCAATGATACACAGGAGGAAAATGCCCTTCCAGGGTCAGCACATTTTTCTCAGCGGCTGTAATCCCTTACTGATAATTACAATTAAGTGTCATTACCTAGTATTTTCCACAGGTGGAAGAAAAGCAGCAGCTGTATTGCAAATCTCCTGCCAGTTGTAGGTGTCCTTGCTATTCTCATTTAACCAGTGCAATTCACCTCCTGCTGCTTACGGCTCATGTTTTTCCCATCTCAACCATCAATCAGTCCAGTCTGCCTGACAGTAAATATAGGTAGATCACAACGCCTTGATATGCTATTCTGTCCTTTATTGTCAGTGCCATCTACATGACACTTTATAAGGTTAATTTTCACCTCCTCTGAGATTAGGGTATTGCACATTTTGAAGTTGGCTAAATCTTCATTCTTGGACAAAAATCATTCTTTAGCAGGCAGATGCCTTCAGAGGGTCTGACTTCCTTGCTATCATGTTACAGTAGACTCCCATGACACTCTCTCCTTCTAGGAAAAGATTACTTTTCTGCGTTCATTTGATGAATTTGGGTCTGTCCTTATTGTTGGATTTAGGGAATTGGCCTGGAAGAATAATGTTTCTCATAATCTTTGCTTTGCTTTTCCTTTATACTCTATGGACACTGCCCAAGCACCAGGTCTAACAAGGTCAATAATAATAGCCCTCATGCTATGAAGTTGGACTCAGTATGAAAGGCATTTGGTGTCCTGTCCAGAGCACTGAAGCAAATGTCTGCAACAGCAAAGCTCAAAGGCTAGCCTAATTGCATCAGGATGTAATGTTAAGGCCTTGTATGATTTCTAAGCTTTCTGACATTACCTTAATTAGATGGGAACTGTAATTTTCCATCCAGCATTCCTCCAGTTTGATTTTTCTCAGTTTTGTTTCAGAAGGCCTTTGTAGAAGCAGAAAATAAAAACTCACAAGCAAAGAAAATGTTTCTCTCTGCTCTCAAAGCCAGCAGATTTTTTTTCCTCAAAATTGCTGCTTAAATGCAGCTCAGGCTGTTTGATGTATTGAGAAAGCTCCTGATGCATCAAACAGTGAAAACCACCCAATTATGACCAGAGCGATGCCAGAAACGCCCATATGCACCCACAGGACTCCTCTTTCATAAAACTCTTACTTTAAAGGAGGAGGTGTAATTCCATTCAAAATAACTTTGGTCTGATGTGTATTTTCCAAATCTTCTATAAACAGCCCATCTCAGCACAGAAGATGCCTCAGTAGAGTGACACAGTTTGGAAAAGGAGGCACCCATGCAATCTGGTGCACACCAGGAGACAGAAATAGTGTGTGAGCTGCAAAAGACCAGGAGCTCCTTAATGCTTCACCTTTATCTGAGTGAAAACATGGACACTTTCCAACACCCTAACATGTCTGGACGACAGATTTTCCACTGATTTGCTGAGAGCCAGAAAGAAGGATTATCCTGAAGTCTTGATGATTCTAGACAGCACATGTCTTCTATAACTTCCAAGGTCAATTTCAAAGACTCAAGCAGCACAAACCTTTGTGGGGAGCCGCCCAATGATGCCCTAACCCATGCTATGTTCTAGCATGCTCAGGTGGATTTTCCTTGTCTTAATATAAACCATTTATTCTGTTCAGTGCATTCACCTCAAGCAGTAGCCACCTGTTTCTCTAGCCAGATTCAAGAATATAAAGGCCAGTCTTCTGCTTTCTGATCTGTTAGTCCAAACAACATTTTTGAAACCACTGAGTCTGGCTACCATTCATTGACTGTTCAGGTTTGTGCAAAGATTTTAGAAAGCAAGTGCCTATTTTCTTTAGAAGGCTTTGGCCAGATCTTTAGAAGTACTTTAGAGACATTCCTGTCATCCTGGGTGTTCAGGATATTGTCATGGTTTAACTGCAGCTGGCAGCTAAGTACCACGCAGCTGCTCACTCACTCCCCCACCCCCTCAGGGGATGGAGAGAATAGGAAAAAAAAAACCCTCATGGGTTGAGATAAAGACAGTTTAATAGGACAGCAGGGGAAAAGATAATATAATAATAATACTCCTCATAAAGGAATATACAAAACCAAGTGATGCACAATGCAACAATTGCTCACCACCCGGTGATTGACAGCCCATCCCTGAGCAGCGATTCCCACCCCTTGGCCGACCCCACTTTTATATACTGATGCATGACATTATATGGTATGTGAATATCCCTTGGCCAGGCTGGGTCAGCTGTCCCTGGCTATGTCCCCTTCCAGCTTCTTGGGCACCTCCCGCTGGCAGAGCATGGGAAGCTGAAAGGGTCCTTGACTTCATATAGCACTACAACTACTTAGCAACAACTAAAACCATCAGTGTGTTTATCAACATTATTCTCGTACTAAATCCAAACACAGCACTATACCAGCTACTAGAAAGAAAATTAACTCTATCCCCGCAAAAGCAGGACGGATATAAATAGAAATATAAATATTCCAATATAAAGAATTAAATCCTCCTCTCTGTATGCAGCTTCCTAAACACAGATCTTGCACAGGATTCTGCCCTTCGTTTAGATGTCAGGATTGGGAGAATACTGCCTTCGTCTCCAGAGGGAGAAGAACAGCAGTTTTTCCTCAAATCGTGGCAGGACGGCTGGATTGAAATGACAGCTGCCTGTGGCATCCTGGCTAAACGACCACTTGTTACTGGGAGGGGAACAAGTGTCAGGTCTACTAAGAGAGCAGCTCACTGGCAGACTTTCAGATGCCAGCTCAAGTGCTGGAAGATCTGCGAAGGACGTTTAGAGCTGAAGGTGTATTTCACATGTTGCCTGAATGCAAACAATAGCAAGAATTTCCAGAGTGCCCAGCTATCCAGCAGGACACGTAATTTTGACTGCAAAGTCTTCCATATCTGTCACAGCCCTTTACCCATTAACAGGAAGAGCTTAGGTGTTAAAC
This sequence comes from Phoenicopterus ruber ruber, assembly GCA_009819775.1. Taxonomy (NCBI): domain Eukaryota; kingdom Metazoa; phylum Chordata; class Aves; order Phoenicopteriformes; family Phoenicopteridae; genus Phoenicopterus; species Phoenicopterus ruber. The sequence goes on along the minus strand of CM020237.1, from coordinate 6,115,171 downwards.
AGCAAGGCCCAATGCCATTCAAACTCCCTAAAATCTTTCTACCATTTGATTTTTACTTCTTGTTGCACAGCCAATAGCTGTCATGCTCCATTCCAGAGCCATACAACTTTCAGTACGGGATGAAGTAATTCTTACCTGTGCTATATATACTGGTATTTTATTCATTTTATTCAGTGTTGCATTTTAGAATCCATTTGGAAGAGCTTAGTAGATGCAAATGTAAGATCTCTTTAAACAGCTCATGAATCCAACAGCACCGCTCACATCTGACAGACAGTTATGCTCAGTAGTTTGTGCAACCTAATAATAACTAACCTTGAGTCTCCTCCCAAGAAACTGGGCCTAGGTGGGCAAATGGCAAGAAATGCATGTCTGACAGCTTTTTACCTCTGTAGAACCAAAGAGTTATTTAATTTGTGCAGAACAAAAGCCTGATGAATCCATTTACCCTTTTAATGTAAGAAACCTTTTCCTTCTATTGATCTTTTGCAAAGACATATCCTTGCTGTCAGACAGTGATCTCACTTGTGACACCCATCTGCCAGATAGGGGTATTTTTGGGAGCGGCATCTAAGTGTGCTTTCTTCAAAAAGTAATTCTGCCTGTCACTTTCATAACACCACACGCAACCATTCTGCCTGCAATTAATCCATTTTCTAACTATACCTCCTTTAACTCCAATTTCCTGTTTGTAAAAATCCTGGATTACTCACTATACCTTCCACACCCACAGTGGCAGTTCTGTGCACCCTTTTGTGTTCTGAAATCTGAAGATGGTATCGGTTTCTTAAACAAATTCGCTATCATTGCAGGCAGCAACTACTCTAGAAGTCTACCGGATAGAAAGTCATGTAAAATGAATCTTGCTAGGATGTATTCCTTTGAATCAACAGTCAGACATCCACGCCCCAAAATGTCACTGCCATTCAAAGCCAGGTTGCTGCTTTAGGGATAATTCTGGCACTTTTGCAAGATGTTTTAGTGCCTCTGCATTTTCCCCATTCTGGTATTTTGAGGCCCTTTTCTCACACAGGCAGTGTTTCTATGCAAGCATACCGGCAAAAAAGCTGAGCCACAAGCGATCTTTTACTGTAAACTGCCAGTACTTTGGAGCACATGATTCACCCTGAATTATCAAATGGTTCCACTACACCCAAACAAAGTCTAAGGTCTGGCAAAACAAGTTGCACTGAGACATTCCCTGATGCTTCAGGAAAGAAAATGAGCATTGTTCCTTATTTAGCAGAATGCAGTCACTAGCCCTGTACAGACTGTAAAAGAAGCTTTGTGAAGAGACTGAGGACACAGTATGACTGAACAGTGCTTTTTGCAGGCAAGAAACTTTGTGTGAAGAAAAGGGAAGGGATACCTAGTGAGGTTGCCTGGTCCAGGATGAAGGGCACTAAAGGCACATTTAGGACACAGACTCTGTTCCTCACTCTGCCAATGACTTGCTGCGAATTTGGCAGCCCACTTTACCTCCGTGTGCCTCTGTTTCTAGCTATAAAGCAGCTGTACTAATTTTTATGTTCCTTGTAAAATGCTTTGATAACAATAAATCTTGGACTGTTCCTGTGCAAATGCACTGTAATACACCCTGCCAAAGGACAGCCACTGCTATGCAACCGAGTAATAGCCTGGCTTAGACATAGAGTGAACCTCAGGCACGGATTGAATCCTAACTGCTCAACCCCTAATCCCATATAACAGCAAATACATCCTTCCCTTGGTGATAGTCCTGTTGCTGGCCAGGCACAAGGGCTTTGGGAAAAATTGATAAGAATTCCTGCTAGAGCAAGCAATTGTCTGCTAAAGTACATCTCCATGTAAATCCAGGTGTGGGAAGCCCCAGCTGTGTTTTCTGATGTCTACTTGAGGCTTAGCAGAATTACAATGCAGCTCCTGCCCACTCTCTTGCAGACCAGACAAGCAACCTGGCAAGGTTCAGGTAGTTCTTCAGATCCCAACCTTTCTCACTCTGGCCAAGTCTTAAACAAGTGTGCCTGACCATCCTGTGGCTTTAACAGTGCAGAGCAGATGTAAAATACTAACAACGGACTCATACCAAACCAAAGCTGATGTGAAATGAAACTGGGCCTACTATGTGGAAAACAGCAGCATCTCTAAAGAGCTTCATGTATTCAGTGAAACCCAGGCTCTGAGGGATTCGGTACTACAGGGAGTTTGGTTAGTTATGGGCTTGTCCTAATGGGCTGAACTGGATGAGGGAGACAGGAGTCAAAACAGCTCTCTTCATAGTGAATCCTATTAGCTATAAATAGCACTCATTGCAAGGAGAGGGTGAGTGCAAGTTTGTTCTGCTAAGATCGCAGTAGCAGAGACATTTTATCACAGATCATGCATGTTACACAAGGGGAACAGAACAGCTGCCAGAACAGGACAGTAGCAAGTCTATACTGCCAGAAAATTACTTCAAACAGAAAAACAAACCAAAATCAAACCCAGGTCATTTCCCACAGCAAGTGTTCAGATCTCACAGGTAGGATGCCATCTAATCACCTCAAGTCCACCAACAGATACAGCAAACCTTGAAGACTGAGGGAGAGAGACTGTATGTGTGGGAAATCCAGGAAATACCTACTGCAGATGCCACTCAGCTAAGAACCCACTACTCAAGGGAAAATATTACATGAAGCACTTGGTGAGGGGGCAGGCAATGAGCAGCCTACTAGGGACAGACATAGAGCTCTACCTGCACTGCACCACTTCCTGCGTGCATACCGCTGGGGAGTAGCAGTTCTCACATAGCAAAATGTGTACGTATTTCCCCATGTAGACAGAGCCTTATGTGGTAACCTTGGCATTTCACTTTGCTGCTGTTGGGAGAGCCTGATTTCAAAACAGCCTCTGCTTGGGCTCTTAAAAAGTCACTGCCATTTCACCCTCTGGAGAGGAGCCAATCCCAGGCCTGTTGTTCAACGTAATCTCAGAGGGAAAAAATAGCTATTTCAAATGACTCATTGCACACAAGCAACTACATAATTAAGAATGCCAGAGAAATGATCTTCCAACTTCAAAAAGAGAAGGTATATTATTGTTAAAATACGGACACATTAATGTCTTAGAGCTGTCAGGCCCATTTCTGACACATTTCTGGGTGCCACATCTGTTTTAAAGAACTAACAGAAGCGTGAGCGTGTATCTCAAATAAACTGCGTTTCCTCAAGGAGAGAGACAAGCTGAGGCCGCGTGGACAGAGTCACCACAGAGGAGGACCCTGCCCTCTATGGTTTCCTTGCATTATAAACTACTGCTTTTAGCAGCCGTACATTCCCATGCCACCATCCAGCTGTGGGATTGAATTATTTAGCTGCCTCAGAGCAGGCTAAGTCTCAAAAAACAGCAGGAAAACACCTTCAAGGCAGGTAGTCCATTAATGAGAGAGGGACAGGAGCTGTGTGATGCCAACAGGGGAGTTCGCTGCATTTCAACATTAAAACAAAGTCATCCTGCTTTAGATGGCTACAGGTGACACTGTCCACAACACATTTTGGCCAGGGATTCTGAAAGGGAAGGAAATACCTGGCCTGACTTGCAACTTACAGGGCCCCTTTAGCAATCTATGATTATGTTCATCATGGAGAAAGCATCAGTCTAACAGATGATCTGTGAAGCAGAAAAGGCATTAGCTGCAGAAGGGACAACTATGCTGCATTTTCCATCCCCGCTCATGAGATAATGAGGGTGATGGGGGTGTCTCTCAGCCAGCAGGATGGAGAGAGAGGGTAAAGAATGCAAAGGAACAAAAGAAACTTGCCTGTAACATCTTGGCTGTGTTGAGTAACTTTCCAGGCACGGATTATTGACCAAAGGTGCAAGACAGAGACACACAATTGATATCCCTAGAGAAACTGGAACTATACCTGGCCTCTAGGTCCCAAGCCTGCATAGGGTTGCACTGAGCTCTGCACATACAGCTAGGAGCTTGCTAGCAACTTACTTGTGTATGCTAATGCACAGATTTGGAAAGTACGTCCTTGTATTTCAAGGTATCTAGTTACCAAAAGATCCACCTGGCCAGAAAAGATGCTCTATCAAAAGGACAGACACTGAATCAGCAAGGCAATTCCTGCGACACCCCAATTCACTGCTTGTGTTAAACTAAGTCTGACTTTTTATCTTGAATCTGTTTTTATACCAAGCAGTAGGTTTAGTAGCCACTCACTTCCAGCCTTCTAACATCAGAGTGCTGTGTTGGGATCAGACACCTTGGGACACTCTTTGACATTCAGGGACTTCTATAAATAAGCACCTAAGGTACAAAGAGATAAAGGAGGAAGTACAGTTGGTGGATCAAAACAAAAGGCACAGAATTACAGGGTTTCTTGCTCATTTCAGCTGTGTCTGTGATTGTGATGCATGTCCTTGGCAAGTCACTTAACCTCTCTGTACTGTAGGTTCTGCACTTGCAAATTGATTTTAATTTTACTTCTGTTATAATCTGAAGCATATGAAGTGGCAGAGAGGTCCCAAGTGGGAGACATGAGAGGGAATCTGGTTTTATGGTGGCTTTTTTTCACAGCTGAGCAGTCTGCGGGTAACACCAGACAGTGAGGGTGGGGCTAGCACTCAATGTAAAACTGTTCTTTGCTCCCATTATTAATTATATTATTAATATACAGGTTACTATTAGCTTATGCCAGAGAAGGATCTGCTGTCCTCGAGCACAGAAAGTGTAAGCCTGGGCTAAAGCAATACCTTTGCTAGCTAAAAATGAGAATGAGATACTCTGTGGAGGAGGGGATAGAGTATTTACACAGTTACGCAGAGCAATCAAAGGAGACCTGTGGCTGGTGTGAAGCTGTGAGGCTCAAGTTTCATACCAGTTTGTTTTTCCCGTGATGACTGGTGCTGTTAAACCCAAGAAGGATGTTCATTTCTGCGAAGAATGGAGTATGGGGGCAGAACAGTCAGGTGGGGGCTCAGCTTGCAAGGATGAGGAGCCACGAAACACAAACAAAAATAATCTATGCGCTCTAAGAAAGAATAAAACACACCAAGAGACTATCCCTGCCACCAGATGAGAAAGCAAACAGCAGCCGCTGTTCGGTTTCAGCACAAGCCCCCACAATTTTCCTTCCTTTTCAGCTTACAGACAGGAATCACACTCCAGCGTGCACAGCCAGGCAGTGGCTGCCCTGGCATTTTGTACTGAGTCCATAGAGAGTCCAATGGAACTAATTTTTTGTGCACCCTAAAGAGGGAAGTCAACAGCAATCTGCACTCCCCATGCAATTACAGATTCCCATCTCTGGAATTTCTTGGTACTTCTCACTCCTTATTTTATGATTTATTTATTAGTCTCCCTGATAGCAGAAGCAGCAAATAAAGAACACCTTTAAAATTATATTTTCCTGACCAAGATGAATTTCAGTCCCTAGAGATTCAACCTACAGAACAAGATGGGAAAAAAAAACAGCCAGCCTGTTCTTTGTCAGCCTCTCCCAAGAAATGTGTGTCCCCAAAGCAGATTTACAGGCTTTCCAACAGCCTTCAGACATAGAGACTTCATATACTCGGGAGAGGAGTCATTCTATAAAATAACTGTGCTCCATAACCTCGCTGCAGTTTATATTATTTAGTGGTACAACAGTAAAGGCGCTGCAAAGAGAATAAAAAATCCAAGATAAAAACATCAGCTGTAAAACAGCCACAAATTCTTCAAAAAACTATTGCTGATTTGCAGACCCCTGACTGAGCTGCCCAGTATGCCCTTCTGTTAGTAAGCAGCTCTCCCGCCCTACAATCTTGCTCATTTTTCTCCTCTGTTCCTCAAAGCACTCAAAGCACTGGGAGACATAACAATTCCTGAGAGATGCTGCACAAAAGCATGCTGCCTTGCCCCAGAAAGTATGTGTGAGACTTGGACATGCATTTACCTCCGTGAAGCCCTCCTGAAGAATATCCAGTAAATTCCCCTGGCCAAACAAGCAAGCATTCTCCACGAGCCCACCGACGGTGAGGGTCTCAGAGGACACAGGGCAGATCCTCCAGCTCTGGGCACAACCTCTTCCTCCTTCTCCCAAAGACAAAGAGTTGGAGCTCATCAGGAACCGCATTCATAGTCCCATATGTGCAGCCCGTTACTGCACACAGATAGTTGAGCCAAGTCAAGGCTTGCACTGGGCATGCTCGAGAGGGAGCTGCGGGGGGAAGTAGCGGGAGAGATGTCATACGGTTCCCATAGAAACGCTTCAGCTTACAAGATGCAGGCCCAGGACTGAGTTGGGGAAACATCTGAAACCCATTTCCAGCAGTCGTACTCACACAAAACCTGCTGTGTAAAAGAGATTTTCAAACCCACCAACACAGCAAGCCCTGTATGACGTGGGGCAGGGAGAGAGTCAAAGAACGGCAAATAGCAGATGCCTTGCTTAGCTAGAAAAGCAAAAGGAAAGACTGTAGAAGCTGCTGGCTTTAACTCTCAGCAATTGTTCTGCAGCCCGAAGAAACAGCGGCGTTGTCAGCAACCCGGTAGAGACAGGAAGCTGTAAATCAGGCCACAACACAGCTACTCGACCCTGCTCTAGCTGCCCTGGCAATGAAGTTGAAAGAAGAAAAGAAAAAACAGAAAACTTTCAAACTAGAATTAAATACAACCCTCCGCAAATTTTCTAATCAATAATAACTGCATTCATTCCAGAAACAAGTATCAAATATCTCCAGGCAATCTCTCAAACTTCATCTCACCTTACAGGAAATGCCGAGGAAAAAAAAAAAAAAAGAAAAACCTCTCAGAATGGGATGAAGACACCTTCTGCAGGGGCTCTGGCTGCCAGTCCACACAGCAACACTGCAAGTACTGGCCAGAGATATCAGACTGTGCCTTCAGATTTCAAAATATCTGGCCAAGCAATTTCTAAGTGAGAGGACACATTTAAAAACAAACATGTTTTTCCTACCTAAGTATTGAAGGCATCTGGAGGGAAAAAGCAATTGCATAGTTTTACCATTTTACCCTGTCCCCATATGGAGATGCAGCGAAAATACAGAAAGGGAAGCAACAGGTCATTTCCCTCTGTAACCAACCCAAGTCATTCAAAAAGGAGTCAGCCCCTACGCCTCCATGACATAAGTTTTAATTATTTATTCATGTTTGCCTTCCGTACTTTTCATAATTCAGTGGGAATTGAGATTTTTATGTTTCATTGATTGTAATATCACATCTGTTAAGCAAAACAACAGATTACTGTGAGGCTTTGCATAAAGTCCGGTAGCTGGCAATGCTGGTGGTGACTACTTGATCCAGTTTACTTTTGAGACTCAATATGCCCGTAAATAGACGCAATAAATATTTATCCCCATTTTTTGTGATGCAATCAAGTATCTTATGCTTTTGCAATTTCAATAAAATTTCATAGAAAAACTGATAAGTGGTTTCCCCATCAGACAGAAAGTGACCTTATTTAAAAAAACCAAACAAACAACAAACAACAACACAAAACACACTCTGAACCTTTTCTGTGGACTTTATAATGCTATTCTTGACTATAATCTCAAAGAAAATGTTAGATTTATTATCGGGTTTTCAGTGCTACATAGTAAACATACGTTGAGGTCATCCCTTCCCTATACCACTTCAGTTTTCTGGAACAGAAAAAATTAACTCCAGATGTACTGAGTAAAATGAAATGCACTCTGATGCACAGAGAGGCTGCAGATGGTCTGTAGGTGTTCTCTGATTGTTTTTATAATTTGTTTTATGAATTTGGTAGCAGATTAAATATTTTATGCTCATAATCCCTGCAAGCTCTAGATATTTACCCTTGTCCTTTGGGAAGCAGACAGCCAAAGGCAGGCAGTCCCTAGCCACAGACTTTACACTGGAGACATAACCCAAATTTACAGGATTAAAAAAAAAAAAAAAAAAAAGAATAAAGAAATAATCTGTTCAAAACGGCATAGAAATGCAAAGCACAAACAGGATTGAAATGTAAATGTACTGTTTAAATCACGATTAAGATGATACATTGAGAACACCAGTTCATTTATCATGGTCCACCTCAGTGGCATTTAGTAGGTGTCCCATCGCATTAGTTGATAGGCAACAATGAAGCACTTTTAACACGTGTACTCCACCCTGTAAGGACTACAACACATTTGGGCAACAGGAGGATGTAGAGACTGCCATTAAGTCACTGCTTGCACATCTATATATGTATAACAGATAAAATAGTCAAATATGGTCTAGAGAAGGGCAATTTCTCCTAGGCCAACCAAATACAGGAAATGACAAAAAACCCCCTCATGTAGGTATTAGTACCGAGAAGCATTTCTCTCACCTCTATTCCCTAGACCCCTATATCCTGGCACAAATAAGAGGACCTAAAGCAGATATGTCACCCATAGTACAGTAGTGCCACCCCTGAGAAATGCAGAAATACTATATCTCAGCTAAACATTATCGGGGGAACTATGAAGAAATTGGTTTGGATTGGAGAGACTATTCAAGCCAGAAGCCCTACCCTACCTGCCTTTTTGGATCAGCCAAGAAAATCCGGGACTGAAGTCTGAAATTCAGGTGGTCACTTTCAGTCCCATATCCCTGTTACAGAGCTCTACCTACTAGAACACCAACACAGCGAAAGGCAAAGTGTTCTTATTATATGTGCCAGGTTCAGGTACAAGCCTGCTCACAGTATGTTTTCCATCAGGGATTTTGTCATCAAAGATTTGCTTCTACATGGAGTTTCTTATCTTTGAAACAGAACTGCCTCGCTTTGACAATATGAATGTCAGAGAATAGAAACTAGGCCATTTCTGATGGCTAGACTGAGATGCAGAGCACGCTGAGCCATTCTTCTGTTTATTGTGGTAACACAAATGCATCTTGGGTGTATGTATGTGCTGAAAATACCTTTTAAAAATTAAACGCTAGTTCTTCCATCTTTGTGTTTCACTCTTAAATTTCAAGCTCCTTGTAGCAGGAATGATATTTTTCTTTCAGTTTTATAACATCGTAATAGATGCCTTTGAATGTTATCTTTGCAAGAAGCAAACAAAACAGCCTCTCACTAAAACTCCATAATTCTCGCTGAAAGATGATTCCAAAATGAAGGGCATGGGGCCATGATATCACAAGGGTGTCTGCATCGACTTGTTCCTGGTGTGAGTGACCTTCAAACAAACACGTAGGATGGCAGTCTGGTTGGTGGCATTGCCCTCTCCTGGCCAGTTTCAGCATAACCCTAACCCTTGTACTTCCCCCTGCTGAATTCCTGGCAAGGTGCACGACAAAGCCCTGTTACCGCTCCATTTCCTGTTGTTGTGATGAGACTGTGGTCCTGTCACAGCAGCACCACCAGTATCAACACATAAGCCTTCCTTCAAGACTTCCATCCAAGGACTTTAAGGCACTTTATCAACGTTCTCTGATTGTTTCTCTTATCAGCTCTTGAGAAAGAGAGAAAGATCAATGGCCACAGGTCAGCTCTTGCTAATAAAATTTTGGTCGGGGGAATAAAAGCAAGTGAGGCTGATTCAGAAACAAAGGCTGTGAGGCTTGTGAGGCCATGACTGCAGTAATAGCAAAAAGAGCTGCCTAATGCAACTAATGCCTTTGTGTCACTGAGTGTCCTCTCCCAACCTCCCCATCAAGCATCCAAAACAGAGGTCAGACACAAAAAGGACTCCTGGAAACTCACGGAAGATGCGGCAGGCTGTGATGTGTGTCGGGGCACCATGTCCATCAGAGTTCCGATGCTGGATGCCACAGGGTAGCTCAGTGCCAGCACTCCTTCCCCCTTGAAGCCCAAGGGGGAGAAGCAAATGTATTAAATACAAAGGAAAGCATTTTCTGAGAGGGAGAACAGACTTACCAACGAAATGTCTGAATATAGCTAAAACAAAGGAGGAAAGTTGCCACCTTCTTTCATTGCCTGCAGAAAATATATCTAAGGGCTACATTCTTAGGGAAATTCACACTTTTTTTAATTTTCTTCCACATGTAAAGTACGTATGGTGGACAGAATTCCCTGAAACACAGGTAAACATATTCCTGATTACATTGGCTTACACTGCACATATAGGATCTAATTATCTCTTCCCATTTGTGGAGGGGGAATCCAAATTCAACAGAAGTTAAATATGCCAGCCAAAGCTGTACGGGTCCCTAGTGTCAAATATTCAGGGTATTATTTGATTCAGTGCATTTAGCCCAGACAGCAAAGATTCATAAATAATTTTAGGAAACAGTTCCACATACTGACATTTATATTTAGGAATTTTCTGGTAATCTGCATTATCTTTGCTTAGGCTTCCTTTAGAAGTCCGGAGTGAATCTCGTGAAAGGAAAGGTGGGGGAGTTTGGAAGAGTTAACAGAATGGATAATGGTAAGATTCCTTGAGAAAGCCCGAACGACAGTAGGGAATCACTGTTTTTAATAATCATTTAAAGGTGGGCAGGAGTGTAACCCTTAGGAATGGTCGCTATTATCTTGGTTGTGTCCTCCTGGTACATCTCTAGGGACCAAAGGCCAGGGGTTGCTGAGCCAAGGCGGGTTGCTGATCTGCTCGGGGTGGACGTATTTCAGGGCCCATTCTGCAAAGCAGGGCTGAGAGCAAGTGAGCAGGGAGGCCAGGAGGTGGGGCAAGGATCTGAGGCCTCGGAGGGGCTGTGTGGCCCCAGGTGTCTCTGGAAGCAGGGTCGGCCCTGGGGATTGGAGCATGGAGATCCTCAGGAGCAGGCTGCTGGGGGAGACGAGGGTATGGGGAAGGGTAGGCCCGGAGTGGGGGACTGAGGTATTGAGAACGGGCCGTGATCCCCAGGAGCAGGGCTGTCCCGGGGGCTGAGAAGCCTCTGGGAGGGGGTGGCACAGGGAAAACCAGGGCCCCCGTGGGGTGGGGTGCCGGGCCCACCCCGCCAGGGCCCCGCGCCCTGCGGCCCTACCTGCGCCCGACGCGGGGGGAGGGTGCAGGCCCGGCCCGGGCCCGGTCGCGGCGCGTCGCCGCTTGCCATGGGGACGGGGGCAGGACGGGGCGGCTCCGCGCAGGCCCCGCCCGGCCGGACCGGGCCCGCCTGCAGCTGGGGTGAGAGGGCGGGAGCTCAGGGCCCAGGAGCGGGCGGGGAGAGCCGGCGCTCGGCGCCCGCGGCTCCGTTCTGCTCCAAGGCGTTTGCCTGCGGCAGCGGCACGTCCCCCCACATCGGGCACGGGACGTGTGAGGAGCCCTCCGGCTGGGTGGGCCCCAGGCCCTGCCTCTGCGGGCGCTCACCCTGGGCCGGGTGTGTGCCCCCAGAGCCCCAGTGCAGCAGCAAGCAGGAAACAGTCTCCTCAGAAAGTGCAAATTTATTAGTTAAAACTAAAAATTACATCTTTAATGTTCAAGGAACATTTGATACATTGACACGCATTTAACACCTAAACATAACAACCTCGGGAAACACAGGAGATACACTGTTGGAAGCTTTTAATATTCAGTGCAAAACAAAGTCCTTCAGAAAAATCCTTATTGCAGAACACGTGGCTTTCACATTTTATCTATTCAAGTCCTGGTAAACAGGCAAAATTACTGTACTGCTCCCGTTCCTATGCAAAGCATTTGATTAAGATACTCTAGCTACGTATGGAAGCTGGAGCTCCTTAGGGAATAGGAGATAAACTGCCATTCCAGGCTTTGAGGCACTCATTAAAAGATAGTGTCTACTGTAGCTCCCATTCGTTCAGAATACAAAAGGGCTGATGCACAGACCAACAGAAGTACGTGTAGTGACTAAGTGAAAGCAAGTTCCTCTGAGCCAAACCCAGTCCTATTTATGTCCACAGTAAAACTGGTTTAACCTGATGGATGTGCAAATTTACACTACTCTGGGCCCAGGAGCTTGACCTTAGTGCCCGTGCAGCTTGCTGTCCCCGGCCCCAGCTCTCCTGCTGGGTGAGGAAAAACTTGAGTACCACATGCTGTGCATGCCGCTGCAATAACAGGCTGTTTCACTTAAATTGTTTTCAAAAATGACCTGTTGGAGTCTGCACCTTCTAGAAAACCTCCCATCTCCTGAACTATAGTCCATATTAATAATGTTTCTAAAAAATCCAATTTCTTCCTATGATGCAGAGGGCTTGACTAGAACTGAAGCTAGTGTCCCTTTATAGTTCTTGTACCAGTGATTCAGTGCAAGGAGGTACATAACTGCTGCCCAGCATGAACCAGATCTGGCAGCCTGTCTGACAGCTGGGCTAGCAGAACTGAGTGCTAGAGTGTCCCATGACTCCCTGATACACTCTTGTAAGTAAATCCTGTGCCCATTCAATCCTCCTCAGTCCAAAGGACAGGTTTTCATGCTGGGCATGGAGTACAGAAAGGAACCTGGAGAAGCAGAAAGAGGAATCCTTGGCGCTCAAAAGAATCATCCCTTCCAATAACATAATCCTGTACCCATTATAAACAAAGGGCCTCCTATTGCAGACCTTACAATAGCCCCACTGTGGTCAGCTGGATAGCATGGGCAAAAAAAAACCTTTTCAGGTAGAAAAATATACTGTATCCATTATAAAAAAGGGGCCTTCTCCTGCAAACATTACTCTGGCCTTACAATAGCCCTGCTGAGGTCTACTGGGTAGCACGGGCAAAAAGGTAGAAAAATATGTGGGATTGGTCCTCAAAACACTTCCATCTTAGCAAACTCTGCCCATACCAGTTTTATTTTTAGTAATGAGCCGGAACTCCTTCATGCTTTTTACATTTAGCTGATCCATAATATGCAAAATTATGTATGTTTATAAAATGTACTAGGATGTCCATTTTTAAATACTGGCAATAACAGGTTGTTCCCACAATCTGCATTTAGCTATGCAGACCATTATTTAGGAACGGAATGTGCCAAGCATTGATTTAATGCCTGAAGATACTGCTTGGGAGCCCTGTTCAACTGCCAGTGCTGCAACTGCCAAATTCAGTCCAGGGCAGAAGCCTTCTGGACAATTGCTATACTGCATTACTAACACTATTTAAATCCATGAACAAATTCTCAAAGGTCTATCTGGGAGGGTTAGCAGAAAACACCACATGGTGTGTGCTCTATGTTACTGGGTTTTATAACTAAAGCTGACAGTACAAAATAGAAAAAATGGAGAAAAGTCCAAAGCCCTCTCTAAAGTTGACCAGGATTCATCCCCAGTATCTCAGGCATGCAGACAGCTGCTGTACTCTAGGACTGGATAACTGCCCTAAACATAGGCAGTGGGCTTTTAAATGGCTGCCTCACAGTTAAATTGCGTATTTTCCTTGTTTCATTTACAGTCAGAAACCAAGAGCTCACTACTCACTCTGTGCGTGTTGGGGGTAAGGATGCGTATCTGTACAGCCCTTCAGTGAAAGAAATTGTTCTATACTCCTCACTAAATTCTGCATTTCTGGGCCTTGGTTTTAGTGTGCTGTGCATGGTTATAGAACACTGCTTTTTGAGAAAAGGGGATGCACATAGGACATGACTGCAGTTACAGTGGCAGGTGTTGGAAGAAGACGTTGCAATAGATACTGTTAAAGTTTCATGCCATTTCTTCACAGTATCATCCACATGTTGTTCTGCACATTGCAGAATTTTCTTAACCTTGACATAAAATCCTGTGGCAACATCCCCCTTGTCCCAGTATTGAATCCATATGCCATGTTCCCCAAATCCATCTGCAGAGCAGCACTCAGCCGGTCCTGTGCCACAACACAAACTTTCTCACTGCAGCTCTGAGCTGTGGTTTTAGCCTTCATCAGCCAAGGAGCAGCTCTATCTTCTTACAGTGCTGAGAGGAGATGGGTTGCCAGCTTGAGAGGCAACTCTTCCAAGGGGAAGAGGTGGTTTTTGTCAGCAGAATCAGATAGGAGACTACTCATCATGTGAGAATAAATATGTCTGTGTCCTCCGAAGAGAAATGCAGGTGGAAGACACAGCCTCTCTGCACTTTCTTCAGGGAGACTTGATGTGTCCATGAGGTTACCTTGCACCTACATCATCTCTAAGTCTGTGAAATCCTTTTGTTGCTGAAGGAGGAGGGGGCCATCAAGCCTTTATACCAGGGTCCCATTCTTACTGTCATATTTCAGCCTGGGCCGGGGGAAGTGAGGGTGGCATACTCTGTGGCATCTGCATTTTGCAAGTTCTTTCACCTCCGCTGCAGGGCGCTCCCGGACCTTGGTGAACACTTGGATGTCTGCATAATGAATGCTGTCATCCTGCTTCACACTCTTGGGTTTACTCACAGTGGCGTAGACAGGAAACTCCGGGACATCTTCATACATTGGAGCCTTTGGGGAGAAAGAGTTCTGGAAAGGTCAGCTCCCTGGGCTGCTGCTACGCATGCCCTCCCCGACCAGGCAGAGACACCCTGCCACACTGCCCCTAGCACCATACAACCCTCTGACACCTCAGGTTCAGAGAGAGATTTATCCTCCTGCTTCCACTGCACTTCAGGGGAAAAAAATGGGCCTGCATCACTGTGCAGCAATGCATATTGTTCCCACAGCCATTAAAGTCTATACAGAATGAGACAATTCATGGCTCTGAATAAGCTGCCCCATGTTCTCCAACCCATGTAGCTAGGAAGTGGTGGTCAGCTCTGTCTTCTCAATATACAGTTAGGAAACCAACTCTGGGAAGCTGTTTACCTTCCTGCCGGCCAATGCTGTTGGCTCTCATGTCTCACATTAGTTCCTGAAAAAGAAACACCAGAGATCAGGTTAATACAACTGTTTATTGTTCCACCTTTGAATGCAGAAATGCAGTGTTTGGGCCCATGGGCTCTCCCCACTGGACACAAATCAAATTTCCACCTCATCTGATACCCTCAACCCTAATGCTGTCTTTGAGGCCCGCCCTCCAAAAAGAAGCCTGGGCTTGTTTCTTGGAAAAAATAAGGTTTCCCAGGATGACAACATGCTGTGGACCGCAATGTTCTTGGCAGAACCTAGGAGGACAGACACAGCACAGAGAGCTTCCTTGTCAGGCCTTTGGAAAAATCAGATCCAGTTCTAACTTTGTTATTTCCTTTGCTGCCTGGCAAAAATATTTTGCCCACCAAGGTCCAAAGGCCACAGGACACAACTAGGCTACTTAGGGAATGCACTTTATTCTGAGGGACTATAGATGTCTGCAGCTTTTACAGGAGTTTGATGGCAGCTTCTGCTATGCTGCCACTTGAGAGTACTCACATGTGTTTTGATGTGAGACTCTGGTATTTTAAAGATACTGCTGAAGTCCCTTCCCTCCCCCTTGCCAAGTCCATGGCACATCACACCCCTTGCTTTAAGTTTTAAAGAAATCTTGCCTCTTGCTTCTACCAAACTTCTCTTGAGGAAGGTTAGGCACAAAAGAGTATGGGAGGAGATGTCAGCCTCAGAGATCCAATTCACATTCAGCACTGACTAATGTCAGCTAACCAGGGGCTCAGTCACTCCACCTCTTCTTGTCCTTTAAAGTATTTTCACAAATCCTTACCTTGCTTTTCTTCTTTCTTTTAAAAGGCGAAGGACAATTCCTGAAATGAGAGAGAGATGTCAGCCCTGAGAAGCCCCAGCTTCTGCTCTCATAACATGCAAATCCAAATGCACCACGCCAGGGTACCACATCTGTGGGTACTGAGAAAGGCCTAAGAAGTGTCTCAGAGAAGAGCTATTGAGCCAAGCCAGAACCTGAGCGACTCTTGCGGGGGAGAAGGTCCAAAGGCGAGATGTGGGGATGTGCTTCCTTCTTCTTGCCTTTCAGCCCTGCCTGGCTGTCCAATATGCATATGCATCAGAGTGAATGAGAACAGATTTCACTGTAGTTTTGCAACTAGATTTCCACAGCCATATGATCAAGATGCAGGGTGCAGAGCATGATCTCAGTTGGCATGAAACCCTTCTCATAGGGCCAGATGCTCCGATAGCCGCGTACCCTGCGCTTTGGCCCCCTTGCCCAAGGAGCAGCTGTGCGCAGACCTTGTGCTAATTTAATGTTTCAGACAGTTTTCCTGTTCTCAGTTTTCCACTTAAAACACAACCAAACAAAACAAGCTATGCACTTACTATAAGGCCAAGCAAACCCTAAATCTCAGCTGTACCTGTGTGACCAGAAGAGGCAAGCCAAAGACAGCTATGTTCCAGCCATGGAATGAACAGGAGCCAAATTCATGCCATCTGGTAACAACAGAGCCAGGAGCTGAGGTCCTGCAGGCTGGTGCTGGCTGGGGAGCACAGGCTGTCTGGCAGAGCAGAGATGTGTCACATTCTGGGCCAGATGCACGAAGGAGATGTTATCGTTGCATCACACTCAGAGGGCCAGAGGAGAAGCAGGTGCCAGCCCTTGTATGGCTCCTCCTGCGTACACGTGTCCATCTGTTGCTGGCCACCGACCAACACAGCGTGCAGCTGAGGGTCTCCCACGTGTCTCTGTCTCTGCTGCAGCACAGGCAGCAGCTGAAAGTGGGCAGCTAGCGCCTTTTAATGGGGCTACAGAGTTACCAGACGGTTCCCAAGAAGCATTATGTGTCCCACAGAGTGTGCATTTGCCAACAGTCCTGCCACAGGCCGGAACAATGCAGTGCCTGAGGCAGAGCTCTGCCTTCTCAGGCTTTTAGAGGCAGTTTGCAGCAGGTGGGTGAGCAGGACAGTGTGTGCAGTAATGCCTTTGGCACTCTAATGGCAAACAAAAAAAAGCATGAATGCGGGCAAAGAACTTGGAGACCTTCAAAATGGTCAGTAATGATTAACCAGACTTGCTAGACCTGGGAAGTCAAACGCAGCTTTGGGGAAGGTAGGGTGACCATACACCTGTGCAAAAGTATCCAACACTGCTTCTCATGCCTCTGCTGTGTGCTGCCACCACAGAGGCACCAATGGCCCTCCAGTCCTTGACAGACAAAATCTGGGGGGCAACCCCCAGGAGTGAGGGGCCCTAGCTCAAGGCAGCATTGCTTTGTCTTGTGGTGGTCTCACTGGGCTCTTGCAGCTCCCTCCTCCACTGTCCTCTACGAGCTTGCCGGGTTCTCCAGAGCCCTCCTTGCCAAGGCTTGGTGTGCTAGAGCACTTTGCTTCTTTACAGCATTCAGGCACGTTGTGCAATGTAATTAAAATAGCCCATTGAAAGCAAAATCAGCAGGGTCTCTATCCTCTTTCCTGGGAGGTAGGTTGCAGTATCAGCTTTCCAAGCTGCTCTTGCTTGGTTTGGTTGCCTGCCTTTGTAGAGAGAGCATTAGCAGCCATTGTGTAGGCTGGAGCTATTCTGAGGCTGTCTGCCAGCTAATCACAGCAGGAGACAGCATCTCCCAGCCTCACATCGGCAGTAATTAGAACAGATGTGCAAGGGAAACCAGAGCAGGGCAAACCTCTCTTCTCTTCTCTTCTCTTCTCTTCCTCTTCTTCTTCTCTTCTCTTCTCTTCTCTGTCTCTTCTCTCTTCTCTTCTCTTTCCTCTTCCTCTTCATCCTTCTCTTCTCTTCTCTTCTCTTCTCTCTCTCCTCTCCTCTCCTCTCCTCTCCTCTCCTCGCCTCTCCTCCTCCTCTCCTCCTCCTCTCCTCTCCTCTCCTCTTCTCTTCTCTTCTCTTCTCTTCTCAAAACCAGGTCAAACATGTTGTAACTAACTCACAGCCTGCTAGAAGCACGTTGTATTCTACATGACAGCACACATGTCCCCGCTCCTATATTGCTTCTTCCCTTTCCCCATGTCAATGCCAACCTGATTCTGCCCTACACAAGCCTGCTTCACAGCAGGTCCTGAATTTTGGCATCTTTTGCTGTCCATGCACACCGGAGGCCCTGAGTACTAAACCAAGTGGTGAGAATACCTGGCCCTGCCCTCCACAGGGCCATACTTGCAGAGGTACCCAGGACCGGAGGGCACGCTTTCCTTCATCAGTAACTTTCTTCTGTGAATAATTTGCTGTAATGGCTTTTCTTTAAAGACTTCAGGAACCTCCTCAGTCTCTTGCTCTTTGCTCTGTCTCCCTTAGGGCCCATGCTTCAGTAGTGATCATGACAAGTATCTTCCATCCAGGAGAAGGTGGTGCCTACCTTCCCTGAGCCCTTTTGTAAGTCTCAGCTTTATTTAGGAAGCCCAGCTCTTTGCTGACACAGCTATGGTGCTGAGAAAATACACAGAAATAAAAGCAGTATAGGTGCCTGGAAACACATGAACTAAATTAAGTACACTTTTTTTTTCCCCTCTGTCACCAAGGCAAAGCTATGAATCATGCAAACTTCTGCAGTGGGGCTTCAGTGCACCAGTCTGCTCTTGATTGTGGTCCTCTGTAGGTATCTCCCAAGCGCATATTCCCAACAACACATTCCCATTCGCCTTCCTCTCTCCTTGCTCGGAGCCATTTGAATAGCCTGCACAGCACAAGGACAGCCTGGGAGCCTGAGGCCCTTCTTCACCCATGTGTTCCCATGTGCAGGACAGGGAATGATACTCCTGAGGAAAGAGCTCTGCTTTCTCCTCGCTGCACAGTCTATAAGACAGATGTTAGCACTTGAGTCCCACAGGGGTGCTGGAGTCAAAATGTCTTTAGCCAGAGCTTATCCTCTGCTGCAGGAATCTGCCAGAAGGTAGTAGTGACACCACCAGCAGAAATACCATCCCAGCTTCTTACTTTCCATGCAGCCTCTGGGAAAAAATCAAGTGGGACACAGGAGTCCCTGGTCCAGTAGCCTTGGGGGAGCAGAATTTAATATTGTCCCAGAGGAGGAGCCTGCCACCATGCTGCTCCCCAATGGAGCAGAAAGCTGCTCTGCCCTGCATGAATGAGCGACCTTCAGATTCTGGTTTATGCTTCCTTTTGGAGGCAGAAGTGTTTGTGCATGGCCTGCCACTGTCTGGACATGAAAGTGCCACCACAGCATATGCTGTAATGGTGGTGTTTGTACTCTGGCGTCTCTGGCTTTGCCAGACTGTGCTGTGGCACGGCTCTCCCCACCACACAGCATCAGTAGTGTGCCTGGCAAGTGCACCTCTGCTCAAGGGAACCAGCCTGTGCCCCAGGCATTCCTGGATCAGGCCGTTATCCGCTGCAGTAATGAAGCTGATGTCCTGGGTGCCTCATTTACCCTCTGCCACAGGGTAGAGGAAGTAGGAGATGAGACTTTTGGTGGGGGACAGTCAAGGACAGCCTTCCACTCCCACCTACAGCTCCTATTCCTAAATCCCAAATTCCTCTGCCTTCCAAGCTCAGGGCTCAGGTTGGAAGGACCTCGGTGGTCCGAACCTCCTCCTCTGCTTCAGCCACTAGGTGATGCTGTGCCTCTTGTAATTATTAAAAAGCGCTGATGAATTGCTAATACTTTTAACAAATGCAGTGTTTGGAGAGAATGTCTCGTGAGCTTCATCTGATATTCATGGCTCTCCCCCTTGTATCATGCTCAGAGCTGAAAATATTTCCACTTGGCACCGAATGATGCTTCCCTGTGCCCTTTTCTGTAAGCTGGAGGTCCAGGGCACAACATGAGCCAGGAGGGATTAAACTGTCATCCTACCTCCCAGGGAGAAAGAGCAACATCATCTGAAAAACGTGGCAGGATTTCCCAAGTACAAATAAAGCCCAGACAGACACAGGCAGGGAGAAGGGCCGGAGGAGCTGAGAGCAGGATGGGGTAGCTGACCCACGAGCCCTTGGTGCCAGCACTGCCCCAGGGGCCCCTCCCTGCAGTATGCCAAAGGACACCTTACGATGTCGACCTGGCCAGAGACCACTGGGCAAGGACAGGGATTTTAACTAGATCCTTCCTAGAACTGGGCTATTCTCAGCTGCCGGCGTGGCTGCGGGAACCCAAGCTGCCAGTCCCAGGAGGTGCCACAGCTGTCTGGGCTGAGAGACGCGAGCAACAAAGCGCCTTCGCCTCCCCCTATCCTGCCTTTGGCAGGCAGGGCCTGCCCCAGCCCTCCCGTCCCAGCCTCGGCACCTGCACAGCAGTGACCAATGTCCCCGCTCACTTGCTCTCAGTTTCTGTGTGAGCTGGCAAGGTGCAGGGCTGAGAGCCAGGTGGGAGCCCTGGCAAACCCAGCACAAGGAAGCAAAAGCTTGCAAAGTCCGCCCAAACTTCTGCTCGGGCTGCCCGGAGCTTTATATCTGCCATCCCCATACCTGGCGGATGCCGTACTCACCATGGTCGCCCGCAGCTGCAGAAATTGCCCATGTCGCTCCCTCCTCCGTGAAGCAGAAGTGTTTTCTGGGCAGGGAGAGCTTGCATTTCCTGGTTCCTGCTCGGCCCCTGGCTATTCCAAGGGAGTGTCTGGCAGTGTCAGATTTCTCGCCATCGCTGCAGTGACTCTTTGCTAGGCCCGTGTGTGCCATCTACCGGAAGGCTTGCCCTGGGCTCTCCGTGCCCCCAGGGCCTGCGCTCACCACTTGCTATCCAGGGAGGAGAGGGCAAGGCAGAGCAGCATGCCTCCAGGCCTCAGCCCTGTGGCTAAAATTCTGCTTTATGATTTGTACAGTGGATGTGCCTCCGCTAGCCCTCTCTCCCACCAGCGCCATCCTGCTGATGCCAGCAGTGATGCAAAAGAGGACAGAGGAGGGACTTCAATGTTCCTGAACAAAGCAGAAACACCAGGGTGGGAGCTCTCAGTGCTGTTCCGCTGTTCATCATCTGCATCTCAATCAGGATGTCAGAAAAATGTGTGGCACGGGCTGGCATCTTTTGAGAAGAGTGTATCTTCTTGAGAGGGAGGGTGATGCCCCAGCAACGATGACAGCAGGCTGCAGGTCTACTCTCAGCTGAGGTTCTAGTGCTGCTGCTTCTGCTGCAGGCAGAAAGGCATATGCAACCTCAGGGACATGACTGGGAATCCATTTTTTTGAAAGCTACCTAGATGAAAGTGTACAGATTTGTGCTTTTGAGAATGCCAGAATCCCATGAGGGACCTTGCATTATTAAGGACCTGCAATACAGCTCTTAGGCCCTCAGCATGTCAAACAGGAACGTTAATGTGCATTTTACCTCTCTACTCCTGTTGAGAGCCCTTCAGACTGTGGCTGGTCGTTCCTGGACTGAACAACAGGTAGCTGATCTCTGGCCAGCTCTAAGAGAGCTAATAATACTGAAAGATACCAGGTTAATGTAGTCCTCGAGCAGAAACTGTGCTCACAGCTTTGATTGGCAGTCAGCCCCAGTTCTGTGCAGGCTTGAATGCCTCATGGGATGTGCTGACAAGTAGGTAAGTTTAATTCACCCTTCTGTTGCGCTATCTCAGGAACAGGCCCTAGTCCCTACTCCAGCTGTACCCATGCTCTCAGCCAGGCTCACAGCATCATTTATCATCTGGCCAAGTGCAGAGCAAAGCTTGTACCTGTCCAGAAGTGGCAGGAGGAGAAGGGTTCCTGCTTTGGAAGGACCACGGGGCACAACTGCTCTCCTAGCTGAATCCTGGATAAGCTGCACTGTGACCTGCAGAGCCTGAGTCTTGCTCTGAAACTGCTCCTCAGCATGTGGCTGGAGAAATTTCACAGCTTA
This sequence comes from Phoenicopterus ruber ruber, assembly GCA_009819775.1. Taxonomy (NCBI): domain Eukaryota; kingdom Metazoa; phylum Chordata; class Aves; order Phoenicopteriformes; family Phoenicopteridae; genus Phoenicopterus; species Phoenicopterus ruber. Next base: position 6,093,740 of record CM020237.1, on the reverse strand, counting down.
GCTTGCACCACAGCAGCCTGAGGAGAATTTAGGATCAGATTTATGCAGGCAGATGGGATTCAGTCCTGGTCCCAACAGGACCATGTTCTCAGGGTCCTGCAAAGACCGGGTGGTCTCAGGAGTCTGTCCCTGCTTGGGAAGTTGCAGACTGTGTGTCTCTGGGTTTGCCACAGACACTGTTGATTTAGTGAGCCAGTGTCTGTTATGATTTCTGGGATAACTGTGGCTTTGCTGCTTTGTGGAGAAGGAGGAAAAAAAAGGCTGGGAGCCTGTTCCCATCAGCCCCTTTCACAAATACTGAAGCTGCTGGTTTGAGCTCCACCAGAGAAACAGAAAGGCATCAAAAACATTGGCAAAGCTGGACAGCATTTGGCTGCCACTCTACATTCCCTCCTCAGTCTGTGTCTGCATGGATGAAAGCAAGCATGGCTTCCAGCGCTCCTGCTCAGCAAACCGAGCAGGCTATTTTGTGCAGAGCCTGCCAGGGTGCAGAGGAACAGACCAGTGGCTGACACCAGGCAGTGCAGCCCCTCTCACTGCATCACTGCTGGGGCAGCTGTCTTCATGCACTCAGGGACATCGTCTGGGTAACAGGCTGTGCAACTGCACAGGACAAGCCTGCAAGTGCCCACCAATAGAGAATGAACTCATTGGAGAGCAAGACAGGGCTAATAAAGCCAGAGGGGGAACAGAACTGAGTAATGACTGCTAATGCTGTGCATTTCTATTGCACTAGTGTCAAGGTAGCTCAGACACCAAGGGACTGGGACCACACTGTGACAGGTGTGGTTCAGGCACACAACAAGCTGCATTGTCTATAAAAATGAAGGAGAGAGAGCTCTGAACTGTTTTGGGCACTTTTTACTTAGAATCCGCTCCCTGTACAGCCCCAGCCCTGGCCACATGCTGTTTTCCAGCCTCCAGTGGCTCAGCAACCCACAGCCCTTTGTTGCAGAGTCAGAGCAGGGCCAGATGGCATTTCATAGAGTCATAGAATCATAGAATCACAGAAGGGTTTGGGTTGGAAGGGACCTTAAAGATCATCTAGTTCCAACCCTCCTGCCATGGGCAGGGACACCTTCCACTAGACGAGGTTGCTCAAAGCCCCATCCAACCTGGCCTTGAACACTTCCAGGGATGGGGCATCCACAACTTCTCTGGGCAACCTGTTCCAAGTTTCATGCTCTAGCATGTGCCATGTCTGCACTGTGTGTGTACGTGCACTCCTTCAGCCAGGCCACCTTTGCCCAGCTTGCAGGTCATATGTTGGCCATCCTCCCTATCCCCAATCCAGTGAAGATGTTTATCCAGTGATAGGAGGCCTGCAGTAAGCGAGGGACCATCGATCCTTCTTACAGCACAGCAGATGCCAGACCAGAGACAAAGAAAAGCCTTTCATAGCTGCTGCTCTGAAGTGGCTGCAAGTTTAAGGAATCTTTTTTATGGTACGGGGACTATGGAATTATGGCCATGCCTGAGCCCACACAACAGACACAGGTCTCTGCCCTCACCACAGGGATATGGGCTCGGGAACTCAGGCCTCCTGGGACTCGGGACTCAGGTGGGTGCTGCTGCGAAAGGTATGTAGTATGTATCTGGTGCAGTGCATGAGGCTGATGTGGCATGCACTGAGGAGCAGAGAGAGGCTTGTACACAGGGGAGCAGTTAAGGACTGGGCTGTTCCTGCCCTTACAAGCAGCTGCTCCAGGTGATTGAAAGTCACTAGCCCAAGATTATCTCTGGAATTATTATTAATGACTTAGACAAAACCTGTTGTAAAGGTGATTTTTATTTTGACAGTGTCTGAAATACTTACTGGCAGCCGCTTATCTGGTCCTACTTCATGACTAAGGGCATCCCTCAGCAGTACAGACTGAGTGTGGGTATCGGATCTGCACGGGGGGGGAATGGAGGCTTAGCCATCCTCCCCCCTTGCTCTCATGAGGCTGGCAGGCAGGGCTGCTCTTATTTGCCACAGATCCTCATTGCTGGCAGGGGCCCTGAGAAGTAGAAAATAGCTGCACAGTGATTCACTCTGGTCTGGATCTCACTTTGCCTGGCAATGATGAAAGAGCAGCCTTATACCAGTGTTTCAGCAGCCGAGGAGGTATGCTGCAGGGGATAGACTCCTGAGCAGGGCATTTCTGGCCCTATGTATTCATGGAGGTAGAGTGCAGAAGCCTGCAGGTCACATCCCAGCAGGGACAGGGAGAAGAAACTCTATCCACAGGGATCTTGGAACCTCCCCTCTCTCCTCTGTGGGAGAGCTGCACTGAGGCATGCCAGGGACCCCCATATTTGGCCAGTGACACAGCATTTTGGCTGCTTTAATTGGCTCTGACAAGACAGGATTGCAACTGGCACCTGCTGAGTCCTCAGGGCCATCCGAGGCAGCAGCTGCCACCGACAGCAGCACCACACGATCCTGGCCAACAACACAAGACTACAGAGACATGTCTCATGTAGCTGGTAGCATCACAGTGTCTGCAAAAGGGGCCAAATTCATCCCCTCTGTGACTCCACAGAGAGTGCTGGATGCCAGCAAGGCACTTGGGATCTGAGCAGAGCCTTTCCCTTCAGTGTTTTGGGGTTCGCTCCCCTCACAAGGCCTGAAAAGTTCTGTGTGTGAACAACCCTTACGTCCCATAAAATAGAGGGCTGAAGCAAGCAGAGACCGTGGCTTGGCATTTACTTGGGCTAACTCCGCTGCAGGTCTGGAAATGCACAGTGAGCCTCCAGTGCCCATCACTCTACATCTTTTTCTCCTCAAGGCTACTGCCCACTGTGGGCTCCCTACAACAGCAAGCAAATCCAGCTGCACCTGAGCCAGGAGGGACAATCACAGAGGTCCCCCTGGCTGCCACCGTGGAGAGAGTCCCTCCAAGTCCCTGCTGATGCCATTTCCACAGATGAGCTCAGTGTGATCTCTCTGCTGCTCTGCTCCCCGCATCTGGAGCAGCTAAGGCACTGTCCATCCTTCCTGCTGTGGAGTAGCTTGGCCAGAAGCAACATGAATCCAAGGCAAACAAGAGAAGATCAGAGGCAGATTTATTCCTCTTTCCTCCTGAGAGCTGCAGGCACTTTTACAGACCAACAAGCACCTTCCATGTCCACAAAGGTCAGCCACCAGCTCAGAAGCGAGGCACTGGGATCATCTCTTCCCTCTTCCCAGTACCCTTCTGGGCTAGAGCACAGCAGCTGTTTAACAGTCCACTGCAACACAGCCTCACAGTTTAGGGTAGGAGTGACCCTTGCCATTTGGGGTGAGAGAAGAGCACCCTGCATGGTGCTCAATGAGCACTTGCCTAGGAGAAAAATTGCCTTACAGTCCTCTCACATTAACACTTTAGTCCCCCTCTTTTTTCAGTTCCAAGTCCCTTTTTCCAGCCATCAGCCTTAAGAAGCAGAAGTCTGGCATATATATGGCTGCCTCACAGCCCTGCTAAACACTGATGGTGAGAAATAGGGGTCTGGCACCTTGGATTCCCCATCCCTGCCCGCCCCCCCCCCCCCCCCCCCCCCCCGCCTTCCCTGTGCAAGCCCAGATCTGGAGCCTTTAGGACCTCTTCCTTCCCTTTGCCTTCCTCAGACTGTTCTTCTTTCCCCACTGGCTGCTCCTGTTGGTTATCTTCACCTCGTTGACTCTGGCCTTCACTTCCTTCCCTGTCCGGGGAGCCACAATGCTTAAGATGCCATCGTGGGACAACGTGGCTCTCACCAGCAAGGGGTCGACATCCAGAGGCAGGATGTATGTCCTGGTGAACTCTCGGGAGATGAAGCCATGGCGGTCAGCCTTCTGTGGGTGCTGCCCCATCACCTCCAGCAGGTTGTCTACGGTGCGGACAGTAAGCTCATCCGGCAAGAAGTGACAGACATCCAGGAACACCTGGAATTTGTGCTCATTGAGGTTGATCTCAGAGGTGCCTCGATCCAGCTGCTTATTGATCCGAGGCCTGATGTAGTAGCCATGGTACAGGGGCAGGGGCTAAATCTCACATGGGGACACACCTGAAAATGAGACTCAGTGAGGAGTGTGGGGTTTCCAGGGGAAAGAGTTGGAGAAGGATGGTTGGCAGCAGACAGGGCAGTGTGACAGGAGGAGGCTGGGACCTGGCAAACACCTTGGTTTTGCCACCACATCAGTACAATAAGGATGAGGTCTCTTGCATTCCTACCTTTGTGTCTCTAAACACAGACAGAGCCAGATGCCTGCCAGCCACTGCCTCCCACCACACAGCCAGCAGCTGCCAGCAGTCAAGGGCTGGCATCCAGATTTCACATGTCTGCTGGGTGGACAGGGAGGGACTGGTAGGTGCACTGGGTGCTCTGCGGTGCAAAGCCCACAGCCAGGGATGGGCATGGAAAATGCTGATGGTGAAGAAACTGCCCTAAAGACTAAAGGCCTTTTGTGTGCCATTGTCCAGGGGGGCTTTCCTTGGAGCTTTTTGCCTTTTCACGCTGTTGTGCTGGTGCTGAATGGTTCTGCTGCTGCCCACATTCCTTTCCCTCTGCCAGCCACTGCCCGGCTTTGGTGCTGAACACCCCAGCTCAGCTTTTGTCCACAGCCCCTGGCTGCAAAAACTCTCCCTCCCCGCCCCCCACCCTCCCGGAGCATTTGCTCCACGTTGCACAGCATATGCATGAATGCCAGACGATTTGGGGTATGAGGGAGGGACAGGTGAGATAGCAGTAGGCATGGATGGAGGAAGTGGACATGAAGAGAGAGACCCTGGCTATTCCCTGGATATTTCCCCCTGATTTGACCTGGGTACTTATGCTCAAAATTCCTCAGCTCCGGCTTCCCTAGCCTGCTCTGGAGCTCAGTCTCCCCAGGGGGATTCCACCAGCCCTCCTGCACCAGCAGAGAGAAAGGTGCCGGGGGATCCCACCTCCTTTCTTACCTTCTCCAAAGTTCTGATCGTAGATCTTGCTAGGGTTGGCAAACTCATACTCCAAACTCATGGGTAGGCGTGGGGCACAGTCCGTGCAGCCATGGCGTGCTGGGAAGGGGACCTTCCAAGCACTCACTGCCTCTGAGAGTGAAGGCTGCAGATTGCAAGGTTTTAATTGGGCGAATTCCACAGGGAGGAGTGTATGATAAAAAGATGGACCAAAATAGCCACGCGCACAGGCCCCAGGATGCCTCGCCAGAGTGACGAGGGAAGCTTCTCACTGCATTCCAGTAGGGACTGCAGGCACTGCCTGCAGTCATGGATGCCTTGGGAAAATCCTGCACCTCCTCCCAGCCTCTGACATCCCCTCCTCGAGCAGGGGGTGCAGGAGGCAAATGGGCAGCCAAGTACAGCAGGGAGGCACAGAGGTGAGCTGAGGGAGGCTGAAGTAGGAGAAAGCAGGACAGACCCCAGGCTCTGCTGCCTGTAGTGCTCCCAAAAGCAAGGGCCAGCAAGAAGGCTCATTGTAAGCAGGTTCAAGGAGTCCCTGACACTGGTCCTGCTGGCCCTGAAGCACCCCATGGGGACAGGGCAGTAGCTAATGCTGGCTGGTGCTTGATTAGGTCATGGAAGGTCACGTGAAGTCACTATCATACCCATCACCCCACTGTGAGCTTAGGGCCCAAATCAGCCCCTCCTGTGCCCTACACAAAGGAGCTTTATTTTCCCAGAAGCTGAGTGGACGGCTCAAGCCTTTTGTTCCTATGAGTGGTGAAGTGCTGCAGGTAAGCAGGGCTAGACAGGATCCAGATCCCACTACTGACACCTCCACATCCCGAACCATGCTGCTGCAAGCTGGCTGTCCAGACTGTTCCCTGGCCAGGGCTTTGGCACAATGTAATGAGACTCAGAGAAATGTTTGTGCCAGAGATCACGAGTTAACCAGGGATCTGAAGCTAGCATAGAGTCAGTTTTATTGAAATAGGGGGGCAGGAGCAGGGGGGGGAAGCAGTGCCCAGTTAAGCTCCTTGTACCCTGAAACCAGAGATTTCCTTGAGTCCATGTCCCTGCAGTATGAGAGAGCAGAGAGAGCAGGTGCACTGCTGTTGATGTAATGGGGAATTGGAGGAAGGTATTTATGGCCTGAGCTGTTGCACAGAGCAAATTCTGCTCCCTATTCTTGCACGCAAGCTGAGAGGAAGAGGGTCAGACCCTTTGCAAAGGACTGGTGGTGCTAGCAGTAACAATGATGTGCCCCTGAGCCAGTATTTAAGTTGCGAGCTCTCACAGGCAGAGACTAGCTCTTGCCCTTTAAGGACAGTCGCTAGGCTGAACCTATTCCCATGATTTAGGTTCACAGGCAAGGCAGAGAATTAAAATAAATGTGTGAATTAAGACATATTAGGAGCATAATTATAGGAAAATAAACTTACTGCAGGGGCACAGGCAGACAGAGGCAGCTTGCATCGCTGAGAAGGCATGTCGCAGTGCAGCACCATGGAGGCTGTTGGCATGCCTGGTTTATCTCTGCTCACAGCCCTCTGGAGTACTCTGAGGTCATAGAGTGTAGTGGACAAAAGATGAGAGGTGTTGCGCTGAAGCACTGTGGAGAAAGCTATCCTTCATTTGCACGCACACCAATGGGCGTGCACTAAGGCAGTGAGGCTTACTGGGCTGCAGAGAGCCACAATGCCAGGATATCTCAGCAAAGATGTCCTGGGATCTTTCCTGCCCTCTTACTAATCAGGCCTGTGGCTTCCTTTGCCTTAAGGAGAGCAGAGCTCTTCCTGTACTGGTGGGTGATGTGAGGAGCTGAAGTCTCTGTGCTGGCAGTGGGAACAACGGCCCCTTGTCATTTTCCCTGTGAGCCAAAGATAGGAGCTGCATTGATCCTGCTGGCATCCAAAGCAGCTGGGAACATCCGCCAAGCCTGCCTAGGACTCTGCAGATAAACAGCACGTGGGGAGCGGGGGCGGGCGGCTGGGCAGTTTGGCTTCTTGCTGCCCCATTAGGCTCCTTTTCTTCTTCTCCCCTTCCCCCTCCTCCCTCAGCAGCGTGTTCAAATCCCCCAGACAGCTACTGGGCACCGCTGAAGAGACCAGCCCAGGAGTGGGACAATAAAATCCCTGACACCACTGTTCAAGAGGCTGCGGGGGGGGGGGCGGGGGGGGAGGGGGGAGAAGGCCAGGCCAGCTGCACGGGTATAAAGCTGTCCCACACTCCCAGCACAGCACTGCAGCACCGTTGTTTGCCAGGCTCCTCCAGCGCACTCCAATGGATATCACCATTCATAACCCCCTGATCCGCAGACCCCTGTTATCTTGGTTGGCACCGAGTCGTATCTTTGACCAGATTTTCGGAGAGCACCTGCAGGAGTCAGAGCTGCTCCCTGCTTCCCCCAGCCTCAGTCCCTTCCTGATGAGATCCCCCATTCTTCGGAGGCCCAGTTGGCTAGAGACAGGACTCTCTGAGGTAATCTTCCCTTCCCTTAATGCTCTTTGTTATTGCTGTGTGCACATCCTGATGAGTCTGGAGCCTGGAGACCCATGAGAGCTGAAAGCTTGGAAGCTGCTTGTAGGTGTTATCAGGAAAGGGCTGGGGAAAAGGGTGCTGTGTTTGTGCCTCTGCTCCTCTGCATTAGGCAAGAACCTCTGCATGCTCTGCTGATCATTCTGATTGAGGGCAAGCATTGCCATAGTGTTGGGAGTAGAGGCAAACTGAGCTGAGGTGGTGTGGCAAATGACTGTAAGAGCTGACGGAAGAAAGGAGGAAGTCTAATTTCCCTGTCCGCTGTGCAAAACTTTTAATCCCACTCCCTTCTGAGAAGCAAACAGCACGGGGGTAGTGGGCAGGGTAGTGGGGTCCTCATGTCAGGCAGTGTGGGAGCTCATGGTTGCTGAGGAAAAAGGGGCCTATTTTAAAGAATCATTGCTGAGAAGAGCAGCATTTTAAGTAAGATACAGGACCCAAAAATCATGAAGCAGCTGTCTGCTTGCTTCAGGGGCTGAGCCAAGAGGCACGCAGTTCAAACAACCTTCCCTGTTCTGCGAGTCAACTGTCTATTTACAAGTAACTTGTAGAGCTATTCTAAGCCAAAGGAGTGAGAGGCAAGTATTTTTATAATCTTTGCATAATGTTTCCCTTGATTTAGTGACCTGGGTCTGGCTGTCCACTGAAGCAGCCATAATAAGCACCACAGATAACAACATCTGACTATCATCTTAGTGGAGAAATCTTCACAAATAATCTAGAAGGAGGAGGAAGCACTTAGACTCCCAGGACAAACTGCGGAAACCAGTAAGCCTAGAGCTGACACAGAGGCTGCCTCCACATCCCAGAGCAGAGCTCCAGGAGGCTCACATGCTCCCTGACCACGAATGCAGCAGGAAAGCAGAGACAGCCAGCTCATATAGCAAAGTCCCACAAAAGTGTCCAAGACAGGCAAATTCAATCTCAAGAAGCAGCAAAAAGCAGTATTTGTTAGAGGCGATAAAGTGCAAAATGGAAGAGAAGAAGGTGAGGTTAGCAGCAAGTGACTCAGAGTTTCGGCAGAAGTCCTGCTGCTCAGATAACAGAGGTGAGCAATGAGGCAGTACTGCTCACCAGTGACGCGTTATTTTGGTTTCTAAAGAATGACGATGCAGGGGAAAGCCTGCAGCCTGCAGATGAGCTGCAGTCAGCTGCATAGTAAGAGTTTTCTTTTGCGTGAAAGACTTCGCAAAATCCAGTCACAGAAACTGGAAACCTCCAGACATTCTGTAAAAGAATTGGATGTGAAACCTGTATGCCCACTAAAGAGTCAGTTTTAACAAATTCAGATTAAGAGAATCTCTTCCTCACTCCCAAGGAAAACATTTATCCCATGTGATCAAGAGAAGCATTCACATTTTAGATACTGTAGTGATGGGCATTAATGTAACAGGCCAGCAAGGGACAAAGCCACTCAGATCAGAATCCCAGGATCGAATGAAGGTCAGACACTGCATGTGTAGAGACCAGTTTGAGTCTTGAACGGCTATATTCTGACAGCCTTTTTAAGCTGAAACCATCACCTGCTCTTTTCTGAAGTCACCTCCTTGTTTTGCAGATGCGACTGGAGAAGGACAAATTTTCTGTAAATCTTGATGTGAAGCATTTCTCCCCCGAGGAGCTAAAAGTGAAGGTGCTTGGGGACATGATAGAATTCACGGAAACACGAGGAGCGCCAGGTACTTCTACTTTAACTGTGCGACTGATAGAGTCAGTGTGAACTTCCTCATCTATGGTTAAACAAGGAGACTGCAAAACAATCATCCCCCTGTGCTGATCTCAAATACTTCTAATGTTTTTTATCAACCAATCCTAATGGAAGATGCTCTGTTGCAACCCCCCTAGCTGATCTCAGACTGGGCAGCAACAGGGTGGAGATTTATTGCTGATGGTTACATGAAACTGTGAACTGAACTGGAAAATCATCTTTGAAATGGGCATTTCTGGGCCTCCCTCTTTCTGGGAAGAGGCCAGGAAGGCAGGAGACATTCAGTAGGCTAACAACGAACTGCAATAATTAAACCACATAATGAATCAGTGCATTGCCCTGTTCCGTTACTATGAGGCTACCTCTTCCTGAAAAAGGCCATCTATCAGTTTGTAATCCTTAAGGTTGTGTTCTGCTGTCAATCATCCCACTGCTTGCTGGCTCTGGAGACCTGTGTGGCAACTGGGCAGAGAGAAGTCAAAAGCCATGTCCAAAGCTGTATGTAATAGGGTTTGCCAGTCCCATCTCCCTCCACCCCCCACCCCCACCTCCTTGCCGGAAGGAAACAAATACGCATGATAAAGTAGCTATGTCACTGGAATTGTCAGCTCTAAGAGCTTCTGGGAGCACAGATCTGTCAGGAAATACAACATTACTTGTAGCTGGTGGAAGCCTGTAATCCTGACATGGCTTCTGCAAATTTTTTTGGCTAAGAAAATAATCAAGCACTATAGCAGAGACCAGCTCACTAGAAAGCTGTGTATTACTAGAGCTCTGGAGACCCTCAGGAACAGGCGTGGTTGGCACTGAATGTGGGTCTAGCTGCTACATCTTAGGAATGACAGCACACCACTGTGCAATGAAGCCAGTCTCTGGCTGGCACAAGAGCTGGAACATAAAGCCTCCTCCTGTAAACAGTGTACCTGCAGGCACCTGCAGCCTAGGCAGGGCAGTGTCTCACTTTGGCCAGTCTTGGCTCTTTAAAAAGGGCATCTCATAATAAAAAACTCTTCTAACTTTCTGAAAAGTTTTTCTTTGAGAGCTGGAGCTTTCCGATCACAGTCTTTATGCAAAGGGCCGATGGTTTAGGTGGAACTCAGTGAACATTTCTAATCAGGGCTGTTCCTTCTCTTCTCCTTTTGAAGGATGAGCATGGCTTTATTGCCAGGGAGTTCAACAGGAAATACAGGATTCCAGACGATGTGGACCCTCTGACCATAACCTCATCACTCTCTCTGGATGTTGTCCTGACTGTGAGTGCACCGAGGAAACAAAGTGATGTCCCTGAGCGCACTATCCCTATCACCCGTGAAGAGAAGCCGGCCATTGCAGGGAGCCCAAAGGAAGTAGGCCTGCTATTTAAAGTCACCCCAGGGAGCCATTCAAGAGTACTTTCATCAGATGCCAGCTATACTGAATGGCTACTCTTATTATTTATGCTGAGTAAGTTTACTAACAAATAAAACATGAATAAGCAGTTTGTATTTTTCTGTTGTGAGCACTGAGGACAAGGGAAGCGTTGGGTCAAGAAAGCTGTGTAAGGTTGCTGTGCAGGGAAACATACCTGGCATCCTTCTTGCTTACAGCTTGAGTGGCAGGTTTGTCCAGGAGAGCTTGTCTTGGTGTTCAGAAACACTCCGCTAGTTTCACTTTGTGTACTCTAATGTTTTGCAAACATCTAATTGCATGAGCCTTTTCAATGAGTCAATGTTGCCAGAGGATTTCAGAGTGTTTCACAAGCAACAGAAAAGTTTCTCCAGTGGAGATTAGACTGGTAAAACAACTTCATGCCAATCGAAACCCATTAGAAGTGTGGGTATTAGATAACAACCGAATGGAAGACAGCTGTATCTTAAATCTCTAGAATGACTCATGTTATGGAGAAACATCCAAGTGCTGCAACCAATTCAGAGCAGTTGCAGATGAAAACTGCATAGCTGCAGTAAACACAGATATATCCAGAGAGGAGGATAACGTCCTGCTCTCATGGAGCAAATCACATCACTTTGAAACTATGTTGTCAGTGCCCTTCAAACAATGAACAGGATCTAACATCTATAGTATTAATTTGATTTATACAAACATAGTTGAGCGGTACAAACCACTACTAAGTCCTTCTCAGGTGTCACCATCTACTTAGCACCTCTCTTCAAAAGGATATGAGCATAAAGGAAAGTCTGTATTACTGGAATTTATTTTCTAAAATTCGTCTCCACAAAGGACAGAATGCCATAGATCTGTTGCACAGATCATCAGACTCAGTTATGACCTGACCTATTTTCTATGTTTCTTATACCTGCTAAGACAAAAGTTGTATTAGAAGGGATCAGTTTAAATCTCAAATGAACTGAGAGGACATCCTTCTTCCATGGCTTTAAGTGAGAAAAATAAAATGAGCACTCAGTGATGGGGGTCATTGTCAAATACCTGAAATCCCACCTAATTTCCAAGGTCTGGTGTTTCCTATTAGCTGGTTCTAATAAGCTCTTCCAGTTAAGGTGTTAGTTGGGCTTGGCTGACAAGGCACAGGGTGACTGGTGACTTGCAGTCACCTCTGCATACAAAACAAACGACAGAAACACACACAGGTTACAAACAATACAGCTTAGAAAGCAGGAAGAATGTTTTTCACGTGATGCTACATTGGCTTTAATGTATGACAGGTCTTTTTGCTTGAAGGATATCCCTGTAGCACTGCTAGCAGACAGGCCTCCTGTTTTTCTGAAGGCATAGTCTGCAGATTGTCTCCATCTTTGTTGCTTTTTCTTCTTGTCTTTCTCTGAGTGTTGGACATAAGCAAGAAAATGCTGCTATATGGAGGTGTGTAGTCTATTGTGTAGTAAGACTGAGCAGTTGGGTTGAATGAAGGAGGTTCCAACTCAGGGTGGTGGCCTGGAAACCAATGAGGTTCTCATTCAAATCCTGAAAGAATAAACACAAAAAACCCTTGAGGAAGTAAGTGCAAAATAGTAAGAATACATCCAGAAAGTGCAAGTGAGGGAAATCTTTTCTATAGAGCTGGGTTTTGTTAGGCTCAAACTCAGGACCAAGAAATGGGAATTTTGAGTGAAAGCTCATTGGGGATAAATGTGATGAGGTTAGCTAGATAAGAACACTTGAAATGCAAATACCACTCCCTGGATGACTCGAAATACCTGTTCTGTGATGGCATAGGAGCACAACTCAACAATGAGAAAACAACAGAAAACAATTCTGTCATCTCTAAGCACAAATGTCAGTCAGAAGCTCCTCTTAGCTACATTACAGATCCAACAGACTATGTTTCGGTTCTGTGCATACTTTTTATTCTCTGATGCTTTCCCTTGTTGTAATCTGAAGAGTATGTTGTTTCAAAGCAGTGAGTATACTGAAAAGAAAACTCACATTTAGCATGGCTAAATGTAAGTAAAAAACTTTAACATTTTATATTTTACAGGAAGACCAAAGTATCTGCAATTGCACTGCTACTTTCAAATCACTCTAACCTAAGATCACAAAGCTTCAGTGATTACTTTTGATTCACCGTCTGAACAGCAAAGGAAAGAGAGCTGGACTGGGGCCACTGTTACATGGAGTAAGACTGAGTTTAAACAAAAAAATCATTCCTCACATCTTTACTCCTGTAGTGGAACTGTTGTAGGGCACTCATCAGAGAAAAGGGTGCTGACTGTTGCCTCTCTGCATTTTTAAAAAACAGTAGAAAATGCTAGGAGCAGGGCTGCAGAAAGAGAAGCTACTCATGAGCAGCTTACCTCTGATGTATTCATAGCTGGGGATGGAAAGGATAATGCCCTGTGTGCATAACAAATTAAGTGACCAGTGATCATCTCAACTCAGATTTGCTATATCCACAATAAGGAAAAGCACAAGGACATGCCTGGGAAGGAAGTGGCTTGGGCTGTACAATTCTCTGGATATCGTATCATCTTCTTTCCAGTTCCCCATAAGGGTTTTCGTTGCGTAATAATTTTCATTGGTGGTGCACCTCCAGCCATACTGGGAAAATTTGTAAGTGCTGTTCCAGTCCATCCACAGTTCCCCATGGCCAGTAGCATGCATTAAGGAGCCATGGAGGGAGTTGTACAAACAGATCTTGGACATTATCTGGCAATAGAAATCAACAACTCCCTAGGATCAGCTTGGATCTCAACAGCAAGTAACATGACATGGAATGTTGTCCTTTCCACCCCCCTGGTGACTGGAGAGGGACCTCCTATACTTCCACATGTGACAGAGGGCATCAGAGAAGAACTATGGGGTGTTTTTTTGGGGTGGGGGTGGGGGGGTGGTATGGTAAGTATCTATTTTCCTAAACGGTGATAGTGCATTTCTCAGCTTCACATTACTGAATACCTCTCGGAGTGACTTACCCATCCATTGAAACAGACGAAGTGATTTACCCAAGGCCACAGGGACCTAATGCCTGAACCAGGACCAGACCTCATAAACGGCAGGCAGTAGGTCCTGTTGGAGCTTGCCTTTGCCAATTTTAAGCCTTCTACTGTCATTGCCCGCGTGACTCCTGAAACACTGTCCTTGCCCCGTGCAGCAGCTGAGGGCACACAAATAGAACAGGTGACAGTAAAGCATCGCTATTCTCTCTCAAGCCGTAACTTACAGTCCTGGGACTGCAGCGTCCCGCCCATTACAGCCCCGGGCCTCACCAGGGGCGCCGGCAGCTATTTGGGCCCTGCGCGGAGGGTCCGTGAGGGGGAGCGGCTGCCGACAAAGCACCGGGGAGGCCCGCAGAAGCCCAGGCCGCGACCGAGGGGAGAAGCCGGGCCCAGGGGAGGCGCGGAGGCCCGGGGCCGCGGCAAGGTACAGCTCGCCGCCCCACAGCCGTCCGCCCGGAGCCTCACAGGGCAGCGGGGCGGCGCGGCCTGACGCCACCAACAGGCGATGAGCGCACCAGCGGCCCGCTGGCCCGCAGAAACGTCATGAGGGAGCGCCGGCGGCCGGCTGGCTGCGGACATGGAGCCGGTGCGCCGCGTCCTGCTGCTCGGGGAGGGCAACTTCTCCTTCGCGGCCTCCCTGTGCGGGGCCGCGGGGACTCACGTCGTGGCCACTTGCTACGAGAGCGAAGAGGAGGTGTCCGGGAGGGGGCGAGGCGCGGAGAGCATCCGGCGGCTGCGGGAGAGAGGTGGGTCGGCGCCGGCGGGGCTCGGCCGGCCGGTGGGGAGGGAGGGAGGGAGGGTGGTAGTGGAGGCCCTCGGGCAAAGCGACGTAGGAGGCCGGGACGGGGAGAGAAACGGTGTCGCTAGTACTCAGCCGTTAGCTGTGACGGTCGAAGCAAGGCTCTAGAGCGGCGTGCCTTCATTAAATCGGGGAGCCGGCGCTGCGGTCCCTCCGTAGGAGCTGTCCAGTCACTCCATAGCCCTTCCCCACTCCGGGCATGTCAGAGGCCTGCTTTTGCCACGAGGAATTGGAATTGTCCAAGACACTCAATCAAATACCCTGAAATCTAATCAAACTGAAAAAGTACTGAGAAAAGTAGCCAGTTAGCAGAAGTCTCTGCAAGAGAGCAAAGGGACGCTAGGCTTTCTGGTTTTCCTAGTGCACATGAGTGGGAAGAGGCCTGGCAGCTGCTGGTCTGATATGCTTAAAAATGCACTAGAGGACTTTAATTGCTACCTTTCTTTAAAATTTTCCATAATGATAAACGTCAGAGTCTTATTTTTCATTTACTTTTGAAGGAGCCGAAGTTCTGTTTTCTGTGGACTGCACCAAGCTGAAGGACTATTTTTTACCAGAAAAAAGAGAATTTGATTGTATTTATTTCAACTTCCCTCACTGTGGGAGAAAGGCTGGGGTAGTGAAGAACAGAGAGCTTCTTGCCCACTTTTTCCATAGGTGAGTAAACCAGAAGTTTATGCTAATTGACTGCTGTGATACAGATTTCTAGCCATGTTACAGGTGTTTTTCTGGCACTATAAAATTTCTGGGTGTACTAGCAGGGTTTTTCTTGTTGCCTGGCTTTCTTTCCAGCTCCGCAGAAGTGCTGACAGAGGAGGGAGAGGTCCACGTGGCTCTTTGCAATGGACAGGGTGGGACACCTGCTGATCAACCAAGGAGAGAATGGCACAACAGCTGGCAAATAGTGGCTGTGGCAGCAGGAGCTGGATTTATCTTGAGTAACGTTCATCTTTTTAAAGCAGAGACTATCCATGGATATAAGTGTACAGGCTACAGGTAACCATCATGTGGCAAAGCTGAAAAGTTGATATTCGTGCTCTTACAATGGCTAGCACTAGTATGTTCTTTTAGTATCTTGTTTGTTGAAGAGAGGAACTCCTTTTAATTTTCCTTAAAATAGCTACAGTTCTTTTTCACCTTTAAGCAGAATAGCCAAGATAAAAATGCAAGCTTCTTGCCAAAGTACCCTCTAAAAAATAAGATTATCTTAGGATTTTAAAGGTCAAAATGGCCCATTTCAGAACAAATGTCAATCTTGGCCTAAGGTCAGCAGGAGGACTGCAGTATGTGTATCTGCTTAGCAGACAATCACAAAATCACAGCATGGTTGATGTTGACAGGGATCTCCGGCAACCATCTAGTCCTATCCCACAGCTTAAAGCAGAGCTACATTCAGTCTCCAAGGATGGAGACTGCACAGCCTTTCTGTGCAACTTGTTCCAATGTTGGACCACCTGTCCAGTAAAAATATGGTAGTGTTGCATTTTTGTCACCTTGTAACAAGACCTGGAATTCAACAAGAGGTGTGTTAGTGTTACACAGAGTTGTCTGTGTAATGCTTACTTGTGACGCATTAAATATAGTAAACGATCAATGACTTTGCTCTGCTTTTGTGTATTGTCAGGAGTCAAGATAAATCTTTCTGTGTAGAGGGTGCTTTAAACCACATTTTCACACGAAGCACGCCACTTCCGTATTTCAAACCTATGATGTGCGAGATAGAACTGGAAAGCCGAAAAGTTTCTTTTCAAGTACCACAAGTACTTGTGGATAAAATTAATAGGTAAGTTTTATAATTAGTTTCTCTTTGGCAATAACACATACTCCTGCTCTCAGTAGGAATGACCATCATAGGTGTCAGATAAAATGGAATGGCTTCACTTTCCCTCCTTTCCCCTTTACAGAATTTCCTGTTCCATTTGTTCTTCAAGTCTGCTTCATGTTGGCTTGTGGTTATGGCCTACTTAAAAATAACTCTACAGAACAAAAAGAAACTTTATGGTTGAGACCAAGCTGCTGTATACTTGAATGAACAAATAAAGATGAAAACTTTAATCTGTTTTACTGTACCGTGGAAGAAATTCAGGAGCTGACTTGGTGTCTGCTAGCACTACAATACTAGGGCTAGCTAGGATAAAAAATGCTAACCTCTTAGGCGGACTGCTGCGTACTTCAGAGACTATCCGGGGCTAGCATAATTTGATTCATTTCTGTAGTTTGGTAATGCCTGTGCTGAGTGGAAATGGTGATGCTGACTGTTAAGACCCATTCCTTTTTTACCAGTGAAAGTCCAATTAATTCTTGATTGCAACTTGGAGACAAACACTACTGTCCTGAAAATGTGCTAGCCATTGCAACACCTTTGATGAAAGACTTGGCTTGGTCAGGTAGTTACTAGAAACCAGCTTAATATCTGAGATTGTTTTGGGTAAATTGCTGCACTCAAATTATGATCACAGGAAGCCATTTCAAGGAAATCTGTTTAGTGATGTCTGTAATTTGCACTTTTATTTTTCACAGGGGTTTCCTAGAACTAAATTCAAATCATCCAGTACGGACAATAAGGGAGAAGCTCACTGCGGAGCTCAGCCAAGCCTTTCCGTTACAAAACATTGAGTACCGCCTTTCTCTGCTCCACCAAGGTCATCTCAATGGTGTTTGTCACTCAAATATCTTTTGGATCATTCTGAGCCCAGAGGAGACTCCAAGCACTGAAGAAATGTCTACTGGACTGGCAAATGCAGTTTTATTTTCCGATGTTAATTTTTGCAGGGACACAGATAAGAATGTCAGGGTGAATGTACAAGAGGGATGCCACGTTTCAAAACAGTATTATCTTAGACCTTCCCTTCTACCTTATGCTCAGGCAATAATACAAAGAGGAGCCTTTCTCCCAGGGACATTTCATGTTCTTTCTGGCCCAGTTTTCAGGAAGTGTCTTATCACTCCTTACTCCATGCCTGTTTTTCATGAAATGGTTTTTGTATGTGCAGTTAACAGGGGTACAGAGAACAGCTGTATCCAGGTGTTGGTGAATAACATTAAAACCAGCATACATTCTCTTCGCCAGACTGTTTCTGGCTTTAAACTGAATATCAATCTGCAGGAAGTAATGAGCTTTGAAACAACTGAGCTAAACGACTTTGCTGCTTTTGAATCTCAGCTTAGTAAAGTCCAGTACTTCATCTGTATGGAGACAGATAGTTCAGGGTCCTGTGAGAAGGGCTCCTGTGTAGGAATGATAAGGACAGCTCATGATGAACTAGTAAGCAGTGAGTTGGTTGTTGTCTTTGCTTCATTGAATCTTGACCTCCTAGCCATGCTGATCTGTGGAATATCTGACTGGCGAATGCTCTGGACATCAGACACACGGTTCCTCCATCAATTTCCTAGAGGAGAGTTAAGGCTTTTCAAGAGTTTTTCTCTCTATCCACCTTCCTATGAGCATGATGTCAGCTTTTGGGTTCCTGATGGGGAACAATTTGATGAAGTTGCTTTTCACACCATTGCTAGGCAGGTATCAGGTGAAATGGTTGTATCCATCCAGTTAATTGACAGTTTCCAGCAGTCAGAGAAGGGACGGAGGAGCCTCTGCTACAGGCTGACCTTTCAGTCCTGTGACAAGGCACTGAGCCGCCGGGAGGTGGCAGAGATGCAGCTGCTTTTTCGGAAGGAAATAAACCAACGCTTGCGTGTAACTCTTCGGTAGAGCATCATATGTTGTTTTCAGGTGCTCGAGTAGCGTCTGCGCTTGTTGCCGATCTGGAAGATGTGGCCTACATCTTGTTGGACCTAACACTGTGTTATTGCAGTGCCTCTTACAACGGCAGTGTGGACTTAAAGTGCCTGCACACATTCTAAATGTGGAAATTCCTGTTACTGAAGACCAAGCACCTTCCTGTTCTGCATGTGTGTAACGAAACCTCATTTTAAAAAGTGGAGCCTTTCTTTGCTATGGTCCTGTGAGACTGGACTTGATCTCCCTGCTGCTGCCAATTCACCTTTCCTATTCTTGCCTGTGTTTGCCCAGTGCCTTGTACTGGTGGCGATTGTATCAAGTACACCGAGAGAAGGAGGATATTACTATTTCCAAAGGGTTGTGTACAGTTTGAGCACTGAAAACTCTCTGCGCAGGGGCTCAGTCCCTATGGGAGGATGGTGTGTGCTGGGTGGCCAGTGCCAGGGGAGCAGCCGGTGGGGCCCCAGCCGACTACTTTCTGAGCAGCTAATACAGGCAGTAATCACAAATGGTAATTCCATGACTAGGTTCCAAAGGATACTAACTGATCCTAAAAGATAGCTGTGCCAGCGGTAGTGCGTTAATAGCTTCAGCAGATGTAACTGCTGTCAGAGACCTCCAGGAACAGACCGAGCTGCTGGAATCTGTAGGATTACACTGGGGAAAGGTATCAATGGCAGGGCCGACACTAATAGGTCCTTCTTTTAACAAATGTTGAAGACCGTAAGGCCTGAGGTCATTGCTGACAGTACAGCGACTCCCAGATCGCGCTAGGCAATTCCTGGCTGCCGCAGACACTAAGAAGTACTACCAGGTAGTTCTGTTAGACTCTTCTGCCAGTGAGCAATTATACAGCTGGAAAATCTACTCCTCAGTTCTAACAATGGAGCCCCCCCAAGTCTTTGGGAATGAAATAAAAATCTCCTAGGAGGACGTGCAAGAGTCTGGTGGAGCAGAAGGAGGATCTGTCAGATGCTGACTGATCCCGCCGGTTGCCAACTGACTCTGCTGCATCTGCCCCCGGTGCTGCATCCCAGGGAGCCGAGTCGGCCCCGCCGCAGCCGTGGAAGCCCGCCGTCCCTTGCCGCCCCGCGGGGTGTCGCGTTGTGTTGCGTTGCGGTTGCAACGTGTGTTGTGCAAGGGGACCGGTGTGCAGAGCGAGTCGGGGTGGGTTTGTGCGAGTGGCCGAGGCCGGCGCCGCGCAGACGGTCCCCGCTGCGGGGCGGGCAACGAGGCGCGCGGGCTGCGGCGGGCGCGGGGCGCGTGCCCCCTTCCCCCTCCCCCGGGCGGCGCGCGGGCGTCTCGCGGGGGCAGGGGCGCGGGCGGGCGGGAGCAGCCGTCGCGCGCAGGGGTCGCCAACGGTCGCGCGCGTGTGTGAGGGGGAGAGCGGGCGCCTGAGGGCGGGGGGGCGGCGCGCGGGCGTCTCGCGAGGGCAGGGGCGCGGGCGGGCGGGAGCAGCCGTCGCGCGCATGTATGAGGGGGAGAGCGGGCGCCTGAGGGGGAGGGGGGGGCGCGCGGGCGGGCGGGAGCAGCCGTCGCGCGCAGGGGTCGGCAACGGTCGCGCGCGTGTGTGAGGGGGAGAGCGGGCGCCTGAGGGGAAGGGGAGCGGACCCGCCTGGGGAAGGGGCGGGCGGGGGTCGGCGCCGCCTGGGGAGGGTCCGCGATCGCCTCGGGGAGGGCGTCGGCTATCGCCTTCGTGGGGAGGGTCCGCGATCGCCTCGGGGCGGGCGGGGGTCGGCTATCGCCGTCGTGGGGAGGGTCCGCGATCGCCTCGGGGCGGGCGGGCGGGCGGGGGTCGACCATCGCCTTCGGGGGGTCTGTGAGCGCCGTGAGGAGGGCTGGGGCTCAGGCGCCGTCCCGCGGAGGCGCGGTCAGCCCTCGGCGCAGGGAGTGCGGAGGCTCCAGCCCCCGCCGTCAGCGGCCAGGAGCCCGGAGCAGCCGAGGGCCCTTCACACTCGTGCCTGCACGGAGCACCGGAGCACCAATTCGGTGAGAAAAGCCGATCTGCGAGGGTTTTTTTTTTGGGGGGGGGGGGGGAGGGGGGGGAGTAGGGGGTATGGCGTGGGCTGTTGGGGGTAGGGGCGGGAGGACGGCCAGGGGCGGGAGGACGGCCAGGGGTCGGGTGGTGCTGTGGAGAGCTCCCTCCGGGGGTCGGGTGGTGCTGTGGAGAGCTCCCTCCGGGGGCCGGGTGGTGCTGTGGAGAGCTCCCTCCGGGGGCCGGCGTCCCTGGCGGTCCTGACGGCGCCTTTGCAGCAGCTGGTGGAGCAGGCAGAGGAGGCATCCGTCGTGTGGCACTGCGAGGCAAGAGCGAGCGAGAAGAGGAGCGGCGGAAGCCCGGGAGACTGGAGTGGAGGAAAGAGAAAGGCGCTCTGGGCAAAGGGACCGCCCTGTCACCGGGGCTGTGGTCACACAAGGCTGTCGCCGGCACCTTTGGTGCCCTGGCTGGCTTTGCGCTGGGCGACCTCCCTGTAAGCAGGGCTTTGGTCTTTGCTTTTGTTGGCCTTTTGCCATGTTGCCCCAGGGTTAGGCTGCCCGGAGAGAGGGGCAACCCTGTAAGGAGGGTGAGAGCCACCATCTCCGCACCCGGGGGGGAAGTGGAGCTCCTGAAGACGTGGTGTCGGGCTGCAGCCAGGCCGGCCGGCCCGTAACTCGGGCACCGGTCAGAGCCTCGGGCTCCACGGGGCTTGCTGAGCATGTGGAGCCGAGGGGGACCGCCCTGTGTGTAGGGCTATGCGCATCCCCTGCACTCAGCGGGAGGTGCTGGGAGGGACCCCCTGTAAGCAGGTGGGTGGCCCTGGCCCCGGCCTTTCAGAGGCGTGGGGCTGAGATGTGTGGGGCTGGGCGAGCCCTGCCCTAGCCCTCTTTCTCTCTGCTCTCAGCCCTGGAAGCAGCTTGGGAGAAAGAGAACCACGGGGGAAGGGCCCCCTCCGGGTATTGGGCATTGGGTCGTGCCGGCAAGTGGGGCCCGGGTCCTGCTCAGGCAGCCCTGGCACTGGGAAGCCCTTTTATGCCCTTGAGCTGGGCCATTGCCCCAGCAGCAGGGCTGGGGCCTCTGTTTTTTTGCCTCCCTCCGGGCTGCGGGGCACCATGGCGGTGAGGGAGGTGGCTGAGCCCGGGGGGGGAGAGGGTTGGAGGGGGGAAGGGTGGCTGGGGGGCGGGGAGCTCTGTGGGGACCTCCCTCCGGGGGCCGGCATCCCTCTCTCCTCCGGGTGGGGGAGCTGGTGCTTGACTGTGCCCTCCTTCCTTGGTAGCGTCTTGGCTCCTGGACAAGAAAGACAACGCATCCTGTGGAACTGCGAGGCAAGAGCGACGGAGAGGAGGAGCGGTGGGCTGAAGAGGGGGAAAGAGAAGGGTGCTCTGGGCAAAGGGACCACCCCGTCACCGGGGCTGTGGTTACACAAAAGCATTGCCGGCACCTTTGGTGCCCTGGCTGGCTCTGCGCTGTGCGACCTCCCTGTAAGCAGGGCTCAGGTCTTTGGCCTTTTGCCATGTTGCCCCAGGGTTAGGCTGCCCGGAGAGAGGGGCAACCCTGTAAGGAGGGTGAGAGCCGCTGTCTCCGCACCCGAGGGGGAAATGGAGCTCTCTGGATGCCTAGCCCACCCTGTAAGCAGGGGAGGGCCCTTTCGCCAGCCCCCTCCTCTGGCCCCGGCGGCTTTCTGCCTGCTGGCGGCCTGGCCAGCGTGACCCCCTGGAGTCGGGGCGTGTCACAGCATCTGCCCCTTGGCCACCCGTGAAGCCCCTTGGCATGTTGAGGCCCCCCCCAGCCTCCATGCAGCCCAGGGGGCAGGTCTGAGGCTCTTCTCTCCTGCTCGGGGGTAGGGATGGCTCCCCAGACAGTGGCTGCTGTGCAGAGCTCGCTCTCCCTTCTGGGACGTTGTGTTTTTCCCTGTGTCTGACCATGTCCGTGTCCATGTCCGTGTCCGTGTGAGCGAGCGAATGAGTTTCTTGTTTAGGCCCCTGTTAAAATAACTGCAGCGTACTTAGCTTAAACCTCCCAGGAGGGAAAGAAGGGCTCTGTGCAGCAGCAGGGGGGTCCCCTCTGAGCCCGCGAGCGGAGGGAGGGTCCGGGCTTGCCCCTTCTCCCGAAGGACGGAGCGAAGCCGCGTAGCCTTAGTAGCGCGGGCAACGCGACCCGCCTGTAGCCAGGGCCTGGGTCTCTGCCTGCGTGGCCGCCCGTCCTGCTGGCGACCTGCCAGCGTGACAGCCCTGTAGCGGGGGCGTGCGTCACGAGGCGTGGAGCCCTCTGTCCCCAGGAGCAGCCCGACCTCCCTGTAAGCAGGGCTGGGGAGGCTGCTTTAGCCAGGCAACAGGAACGAGCCCTCCCTCGCCCTTTAGAGGGTGCAGGTTGAGGAAGTGCTGTGCCGGGGGGCGCAGGCCTGCCTTTGGCGCGGCTTTTGGCTGGGGTGACCTCCCCGCAGGTGGGGTCGAGGTCGCTCCCTGGGCTCCTGAAGTGACGGAGAGTGGTGTTGGGCTGCAGCCAGGCTGGCCGGCCCGTAACTCGGGCGCAGGTCGGAGCCTCGGGCTCCACGGGGCTTGTTGGGAGTGCCGAGCCGAGGGGGCCCGCCCTGTACGGAGGGCTGTGCGTGTCCCCTGCGCTCGGCGGGAGGTGCTGGGAGGGACCCCCTGTAAGCAGGCGGGTGTCCCTGGCCCCGGCCTTTCAGGGGCAAAATTTTGGAAGCTGTGTCTTCTTAACATGGAATTGGAATGGCTTCTAAAAATCCAGGGAACGGCACTGAGCCAAGTACCTCCCCCAGAGTCATAAAAACCGTCCCAAAAGCGCCAAGGTTGCTCTTGTGCGACTGCAGCCCTGGTGACAGGGAGGTTGCCCAGAGCGCCTTTCTCTTTCCTCTTCAGCCCGCTGCTCCTCCTCTCCCTCGCTCTTGCCTCGTAGTTCCGCACACGATGGATGCCTCTTCTTTCTTTCTTCTCCGGGAGCTGCTGCCAAGGAAGGAGGGCGCAGTCAAGCACCAGCTCCTCTGCCCGGAGGACAAGAGGGGTGCCGACCCCCGGAGGGACCTCCCCGCAGCGCTCTCTGACCCCCGGCCGTCCTTCCCCCTTCTGCCCCCCCGGGCTCAGCCATCTTAGACCCGCTTTTCTCTCCGTGTGGTGCCCAGCAGCCTGGAGGCTTAAAGAGCAGAGGCCACAGCCCTGCTTCTGGGGTGGTGGCCCAGCTCAACACAATAAAGGGCTTCCCGGTGCCAGGGCTGCCTGGGCAGGACCCGGGCCCCGCTTGCAGGTATGCTTCCGATGCCCGGAACGGGCCCTTTCCCCCCAGCCTTTCCCTGTGCTTCTCTTGCTCCCCAGCTGTTCCTGGGGCTGAGAGCAGAGGGAAAGGGGGCTACGGCACGGCAGGGCCAGGCAGGGCAGGGCAGGGCCAGGCAGGGCAAGGCAGGGCAGAGCAGAGAAGAGCAGAGCAGGGCAGGGCCAGGCAGGGCAGGGCCAGGCAGGGCAGGGCAGCAGATGTAGGGGAGCAAGCACCACTTGCAGGCCCCAAACACCAGCCACTTTCCAACCAGCTGCTCCGCACTGAAGCGGCAGCTTCTCCCAAGGGATGAGGAACCCACCTCGGGAAGTTCTTCTGCCCAAGCCCCCAGAACCTCCCAGGAAAAGCCCTTGCCAAAGTCTCCAGCCACCACTGCTGACTCACCTGCCTCCAGGGCAGAAAGGGCCTAGCACTCTTGATAGTGCTCAGCTGGCAGCTTGTGTGGGCTGACCACCCCATTAGCGGGGTGCAGGTCGGGGTGCCCCTGAATCGGAGAGGAGGAGCCTCCGTGGGCCTTGGGGACCAGGGCTGCCCTGTAAGTCGGGACCCACCCAGTGCCCTGGAGTCCTGGGTGCTTTGCAGCCTGGGCAGCGGCTCGAGCCCCCTGTAAGCAGGGGCGCAGTCTCTTTGGCCGCTGCTTTGCATGCCCAGCTCCATTTGCCCAGGGCGCCTGCCTCCGAGCCCAGCTCCAGCCCCGGCGGGAGCTCCGCAGGCGGCAGCAGTGGCACCCGGGGGAGCACTGGAGCGCCAGTTCGGTGAGAAAAGCCGATCTGCGAGGTTTCTGCTGGGGGGGGGAGGAGGGCGTGGGGAAGGATATGGATGGATGTCAGGGGGTCGGGTGGCGCTGTGGAGAGCTCCCTCCGGGGGCCGGCCCGGCGTCCCTCTGTCCCCTAGGCACAGGAGCTGGGGCTTCTTGGTCCTGACCGCGTCCTCCTGCCTTTACAGCAGCTGCCGGTGGAGAAGAAAGAAGAGGCATCCATCACGTGTGCGTGTGGAAGGAACCGCAAGGTGCGAGGTAAGAGCAAGCGAGAGGAAGAGCGGCAGTGGGCTGAAGAAGGGGCAAGAGAAAGGCACTCCTAGGAAGGGGATCTCCCTGTTTTCGGGGCTGCAGTCACCTAAAGCATCCCTGGCCTTTGGGGGATGTTTTCTGTGCCTCTGGAGCAGCTACGCGGCTCATTGCAGTTCCCGGGATTTTTAGAAACTGGTCCGATTCTGCGTTAAGATGTCAGGACTTCCCAAAGTTGTCTCAAAACTATTTTTTGATGTTGCTGCACCAGCTGCGGGGAGTGCAAGGGCTCTGCAGACCCCCGAAGTGTCCTTTGAGGCTGGGTGCACGCCGGGGGACGAGTACTCAAGAGCAGGGATTTTGAGGTGGTTTCCCCTGTTCTGAACGCTTCTCTTTCAGCACCTGCACGGGGGAGGAAGCCGGTGGACCTCAGCCTCTGGAAGACCACGTTTCTCCTCTCTGTCCCGAACCAGCTTCTGTTGCTGCCCTTTCCCAGCTATTCAGCGCTGGGAGTGCCCAATAAAATGCTTTCTCCAGCTGTGCGTTCCCCATCTAGCTCCTTTCTCGCCTAAGCGTGCTTTAACTGATGCCAGCAAAATTGCACCGCACGTGGGATTTTAACCTTCAGCAACCGTTGGAGCTTTTGCTGCGTGTGTCGGCCCTGGCTGGCTGCAAGGGGGATCTGAGGGCGATCGGGTGGCAGTTTCCAGAGACGAGTTTGGTGGCGGGGGGGTGTTGCTGTAGGAGTGATTTGTGGGGGTTCATCTTTGGACTGAGCTGTAGCTGGCGGGGCAGTAGTTCAGGGTGAGGGGACGGATGTGTGAGCCGTGAGGGGCAGAGTCGCCGTTGCAACGTGTGTTGTGCAGTGGGAGCGGCGTGCAGAGCGAGTCGGGGCGGGGTTGTGCGAGTGGCCGAGGCCGGCGCCGCGCAGACGGTCCCCGCTGCGGGGCGGGCAACGAGGCGCGCGGGCTGCGGCGGGCGCGGGGCGCGTGCCCCCTTCCCCCTCCCCCGGGCGGCGCGCGGGCGTCTCGCGGGGGCAGGGGCGCGGGCGGGCGGGAGCAGCCGTCGCGCGCAGGGGTCGCCAACGGTCGCGCGCGTGTGTGAGGGGGAGAGCGGGCGCCTGAGTGGGGGGAGAGCGGCCGGCTGAGGGAAGCGGAGCGGACCCGCCTGGGGAAGGGGCGGGCGGGCGGGCGGGGGTCGGCGCCGCCTGGGGAGGGTCCGCGATCGCCTCGGGGAGGGCGTCGGCTATCGCCTTCGTGGGGAGGGTCCGCGATCGCCTCGGGGCGGGCGGGGGTCGACCATCGCCTTCGGGGGGTCTGCGACCTCCGTGAGGAGGGCTGGGGCTCAGGCGCCGTCCCGCGGAGGCGCGGTCAGCCCTTGGCGCAGGGGGTGCGGAGGCTCCAGCCCCCGCCGTCAGCGGCCAGGAGCCCGGAGCAGCCGAGGGCCCTTCACACTCGTGCCTGCACGGAGCACCGGAGCACCAATTCGGTGAGAAAAGCCGATCCGCGAGGTTTTTTCGGGGGAGGGGGGGTACGTGGGAATACCGAATAAAATGCTTTCTCCAGCTGCGCGTTCCCCATCTAGCTCCTTTTCTACCCAACTCTGCCTGGGCAGCGGGAGGGAAGGGGGCGCGGGCAGGGCTAGCAACCGCCCCCGCGGGGTGTAACGGTCGCGCACGTGTGTGAAGGGGAGAGCTGCCACAGCGCGAGAAGTGCTGCTGTCGCGGGTGGGCGGGCGAGGGAACCTTGTTCTGGGCCAGGTGTCCAGTGCAGCACTGTCGCTGCACAGCGCCCACCCGAGGCCACGGCCGGGCCCGCGCACACGGCGTGGAGGCGCGCGCCCGTGCCCACATCCGGCATGGCGGCCGGCGGCTTCGCAACCCCTCTCGTTTCGTCCGCTGGCGGCAGGGAGCGGGCGCTCGGCTTCCCGTACTCGGCATGGCGGCCAAGGGCGCCCGGCAGCGGCCGCGGGCTGGAGGTGGCGGCGACTCGGCCCGGCCGCGGTCGGAGGCCGCGGGTGCAGAGGAGGCCCGCCTGGAGTATGTGTCGGAGCGGGCGGCGGGGCCCTGGGAGCCGGGGCCTGGGTGCAGCGGGCGCCGGGCGCGTGCCCCCTTTCCCGGGCGGCGCGCGGCCGTCTCGCGGGGGCGGGTTCTGCAGCCGTCACTCGGGCGGGATCGCTGCCGTCCTTCGGGGCCCAGCAGCCCCAACGCCGGCGGGGCCGTGTCGGTTGCGAGCACCCGCCCAGGTATTTCCTCGCTGCTGGGTTTTTACGTCTCAGGCGTACCCACAACCCCGAGTGAGCTCCGCATCGGGTGGCCGTGGTGGGTGCCCAGCCGGGTTGGCGCGTGTTGTGGAAATGGGTCTCCCCGGTGTCACTTAGGTGGAGCTCCTCCCGGGCCTGCGGTAGCTAGTGCCTGGCCTTTCTCTCTGTTGTTGGGGGGAGGAGGGAGAGGTCCCGGGGGGCTGTCTTGCAGCGGTGAGTTAAGCAGTCAGGGCCATTGCTCCGGTATGTTGAGGGGGGGTGATGGTGCTTCCTTGGGAAGGGACTGACATCCCCCAAAGAAAGCAGTGGATGAAAGACTCATCTGTAGTTACACAGCGCTTAAATGACAGAGGTGCAAATATGTTTGTCACTTCTTTGCCTAGTGTCACATTGCTAGTCTTGATCTTGTTACTGAGTCTTCTTGGTGCATATTTGTATTTTTTCTTTGGACTAGATCATCTGGGAGCAAGGCAGGACAAGTTTGGGCCCCTGAAGGATCAACAGCTTTCAAGTGTCTTATCTCAGCCAGGTTCTGTGCAGCTCTCTTAAGCAACATCTCTGATTGTGATGAGACATTTAACTACTGGGAACCGGTAAGTGGCTTTCCCTCCTTGGAGATGCTTGGGAATTTGTAGTTGGCCTGTGCAAATGCAGCTTTATTTAGAACCTTGTGCTAGTCTCTGTGTTTCAAAGAGAAATTTTCTTACTCAAGAATTCAGAGACGGGAAATGCAAAACTTTCTACTCTGTGTGGTGCTTATTTATTTATTTATTTATTCTCCATTGCAGACACACTACCTTGTTTATGGAAAGGGATTTCAGACATGGGAATACTCTCCAGCCTATGCCATCCGCTCTTATGCTTACCTGTGGCTTCATGCCTTACCAGCCTTGTTCCATGCTAGAGTTCTACAAACTAACAAGGTAAATCAGATGTGTGAAAACTTCTTTCGTGATGCATAAACATGCCTTTAGTCTGTGTTAAACAGCTGCTTTGTTTGTTATCAGAGGAATTAGTGTTTACAAAACACTAAATTGTTTACAAACATTAACCTCCCTGTAAGGATTTGCAAGGGTTTGTGAGCTGACTCAAGGAGGTCCAAAGAAAAGTGATTGGGAAGTTGCAGGGAAATGCTGTCAGGCTCTGGTTTGATTGAGAAGCTGTCCCAGAGGGGCTGGTAGCTCCTTTGCCTTTTGAGTGTGTGCAGGCCTGGGGACAGGTACTTGGCAGCCATGGGCTCTCATTCACCCCTATGAGTTCCACCCTGATGCTTTAGAAGCCCATATTGTTTTCTATGCCAGCTATCAATGACTGTTTTGATTTTTTTTTTCAATAAACTATACAAAATAAACTAGTATTTTGCAAGGGATATTGCAAACTGAACTCACAGAAATGTAAAAGAAAAAGCACTTAATGTGCATTCTGCTTGAGTATATGCATTGCCATACTTGGCATGTTGTCTGCACAACAGAAAACAAAAGAGGGGTAGTTCTGGTAAGTTCAGTGGACTGTGTTCACTTTCTGTGTTGTAAAGGACTTCAGTGTTAGAGGGCTAGGCCTTGAGCTGCTGGGATCTTCAGCATCCCTTGGTGCCGGGATCTGGGTCTACAAGAATAAGCTGATTCACCACTGCCAAACTTGCTCCATCCTGCTCAGTACTTTCGTAATAGGCGCATAAGCTTCATTGCAAACCTTGTTCAGACTCTGAGTATGTCTCTTAGGTTCTTGTCTTCTATTTCCTCCGATGCTTCCTGGCCTTCCTGAGCTGCATTTGTGAACTCTACTTCTACAAGTGAGTATTAGAAGCTATCTACAGTGAATGTTTTGGAGCAATGTGAGTAACGTATTCAGTTATTGCCACAGGAAGTACATTCTGAAGCTCATGTGTAGATGTGTCTGGTAAATTGGGCTACTTCACAGTGAACCTTGAAAATAGGTGTTCTTATGATAGCTTAATGAAATACTGGTCAGAATTCCACTGTTAGGACAAAATTGTATTCTCAGATCTGCCACCCACATCTCCACTCCAGCATTTTGTTGACTACACTCTTTTTCTCACTGATACCAGCAAGCGGGGTGGAAGTGTTGTAAACTGAGCTCTGCTGGAGGAGAGACTGGTGCTGTGTTTGCTTATCATAGTGAATTTTAGTGGAATACATGGATTGTTGGTGTCTGTAATGTATCTGCCAGTGGTGTTTACATCCACTAAAAGCAGTAGCCTGAACATACAATTATCTTGTCTAAGCTGGATTTTTATTTTTACCTACTGCTTCTTCATTTGTGGCTTTCAAACGTTACCTTGCATGACTTTTCTGTTGGCTATAGTCTGGTTTTAAGAATGTGAGCTGTGGCTTTTTGTGTGATGGGATTTTGTGAGGGGTGAAAATCTTAGATAGATTGATGTTGCTACAGCAGTGCAGACTCCCTAAATTCCTGAGATTTGCACAAGCGCAACTGCCACTGGTAGAAGCCAAGTCTCTTCTAGAGTTTTGCACTAGTGTAACTTCACAAGGATCTGAAATCCCAGGCCAGAGGCAGTCATATTGCTCTTCAGGTTGCCTTCAGCAGCTGAGTAATGAGAATCATCCACCTTAAAGCTCTCGGGGTGCTCCATGGCTTGTGGTTCTGCATGCATTGGGTATTGTTCTTTTACGAACTCAGGGTATTTTTGTGGTCTCTAATTCTCTCTTGCTTCCTTAGGGCCGTGTGCAAGAAGTTTGGGCTACATGTGAGCCGGCTGATGTTGGCCTTCTTAGTACTCAGCACTGGGATGTTTTGCTCGGCTGCAGGTAAGTTTGCTTAGCAGTGACGCTAACAATTACTTTGTCCGTAGAACCAAAGGCAGGTCCAGAGAGAAGAAGATCCACAGCACTAAAATATCTCTCTAGCAATCATTTGTCATATTCTGTTGCAGGTATTTCTTATGGCAGGTGTGATGACAGAATAAGTGTTGATTCAAATGATGTTCCTTGCATCGCTCTCTTGTATCTTTCCATTTCCAGGGCGTGTTTGTTTCTATTGCTGCCTCCAGTCTCTCTGCAATAGGCTATGCCTTTTAAACAGGGTCTTGGCTTACCTTCCTTGAACATATTTTAATCCAAGGAAGGAGGGTCATATTTTGGCATTGTCATTTGCGTTTGTGTCCTGTCCCTTCTGGCTGGTTGTGCCCATTTGCCTAGCCAACCACTGTAAGGCTTATAAAACACCTGCTGTAGATACTGAGTAAAGTGCAAAGAGAGACTTTGAGCAAAGGTTTTCTGTATTGTGTGCATATAAAAACTTAAAGGGAAGTACCAGAACGTATGAATGCTGAGATTTCCTATTTTACCCTTTTTTTTTTTTGCTTATGGTGAGTGGAGAAAGGACTTCCCCTTCATTGTTTTTGCAGTGTCATAGGTCTCCTCATTCTTCACTTACCTCCCACCAGTCTCTGCCCAGTTGTTTCAGAGACTGTACCCAGTCAGCTCACATTTTCTGCTGCCGCTTGAGCAGGTTAGTTTCATCTTTTTCAACCTAGCATAATATAGAGGGTGCAGCAAGTCTTGTAAGTGGTAACTGTGGATGCTGTCAGCTGGTTACCACTGCTGGGTGCCACTGAGGAAAGAGGCCTTCATACTTAAAGGAAGTATTTCTGGTCTTGACAGAACAAGAAAAAGAATCCTCTTTTTTTTTGCTTTTACAAAAATGAGTGTCCAGTATAGCATCCCAGCTCCAATGGAATGAATGACAGATGATGAGACTTATCTTGGCCTCGTGCAGTTCTCCTGCTGTGGGAAAGCTGTGCTAACCCCTTTCTTTCCTTGTGTTGCAGCTTTCCTCCCAAGCAGTTTCTGCATGTACACCACGGTGATTGCCATGACTGGCTGGTATATGGACAAGACCTCTGTAGCAGTGCTGGGGGTGGCTGCTGGAGCCCTTCTGGGCTGGCCCTTCAGTGCAGCTCTTGGGTAAGAAGAGGAGGGCTCAGGAGTTTTGTACTTTGTCAAATGTTTCTTGCCTGGTTGGGGAGAATGTAGGGACTGGAGAGCCGGAGGAAGAAACTAGCAGGGACTGAGCTGCCAGGATCATTGCTACAGGCTTCCATAGCCTGATTTCTTTACTTTTGAAGAGCTTGGGTTGGGAAGATTTCCTGACCCTAATATACTGAGAATAAGACCTGAGTTGGATGACTGGAATATGGAGTAGAAGCAGAGCCCAGTGAAGTGGTGGTTCTCTTCCAGCTACTGCCCCGCTTGCTTTGAAAGGGCAGGAAGACCTGCAGTGGGGAAAGACAAAGTCTTCGGTTGATACCTGGCCTCTCTTTCAGGCTTCCTATCGCCTTTGACTTGTTGATACTGAAGCAGAGGTGGAAAAGTTTCCTGAACTGGTGTGTGGTGTCATTGATCCTGTTTTTGGTGAGTACCTGTAACAATGCAAAGAGGGATTGGATTGGGCTTGCAATAGGAGGGGTGGGTTCCATTAAGAAAATCACATGCAGCTTTTGGGCAGTCCAGCCAAAAGCTTTTGGCTCTTTAAATAATAGATGCTTTCTTCCAGGTGCCCTTGGTAGTTGTGGACAGCTATTACTATGGGAAGCTGGTAGTTGCACCTCTCAACATTGTTTTGTACAATGTCTTCACCTCGCATGGACCTGATCTCTATGGTGAGTTTAAGATAACAAGACAGGAAGAGAGTCGGCGGTTTTCTTGCTACCATCTTGCTACCGTGACCCCCCAGGTCTTGACTGCCAGTCCTTTTCCTGACATACTCTAAAGCAAAAGCAGCCTGCATGCTCCAAAGGGCTGCAGTTCCAGCTTCTTGCCACAGGATGTCTCTCTCGAGCTGAGAATCCGCAGGCTATTGTCGATTTCTCCACGCTGTAAGTTAAGTTGCTTTTGTTCGCTTTCAAGTTCTGTAAACCGTCGTGAGATGTCTCCGTGTCACAGCAGAGAACTGTTAGTAGCAAATGTGTCTGGATGCTACGCAAGTGCAGTGGACACAAGTGATACATGTATGTGGTTGTCAGCTTTAATCGAGTTCTTGGCTGTTGTTCCTCACAGTCAGGGTGCAGAACCTTGGGAAAGTGGTTAACAATGCAGAATCCATAGTTCTTTCAGTTCACATCGGATCTCTGCAGACTTCCTGAGTCCATGCTGTGCCTTGGGAATCTCCTTGTTTATTGGCAGTGTATGGCCTGGGCTTTTCTGGCAAATACAATCTGAGGTTACCGTAAAGGCATCTAATCTGCAGGCAAATCGTCTGCCTATGAGGGGTTCCCTGGTACTGGCCATTTAGGATACTGTGTGACCCAAATCTCAGGTCTGAACCTTGATGCCAATGCTGTGTTGTTTGTTTGGGAGCTGCCACTGCGCTAAGTTGTTCATATCATGTACTTTTAGAGCTGAAGAGTAGAAAAGTATTATATTTCTAGTAGGGCTTCAGAGAGGCTGGTGGAGACTTCCGGAAGCTTAGGGTGCAGGGTCCCTGCATCATCTCTGTCATCTGTTTAAGCCCTGTCAAGATATTCTAGGAGGGATTCAGCAGTGGTTAGCAGCAAGGCTTTCTCTGGTAGTGCCCTGCAGGCCATATTTGTTGGTTCATTTGAAGGGCTGTTTTGTGTGGTGCTCAGCGGTGATTTGTTACTTGTGCTGTGGCACAGCAGGGCAACAGCTGCTTTGCCATGGTTCTTCATCTCTGCAGGAAGGCTCTGAAGTCTGTTGCTGTGAATTTTCTGTAAGGAAACTCCAGGCTCTGTCTCTGATAGGTTTTGGCATGGGCTCGTGCCTGACCTTTTCCACACTGGTGCAGGAGTTGTCTCCAGAAGCCTCCAGGGACCAATCTATTCTGAAGTGTTTTATTCATAATGACATTCATATAACATCCTCAGGCTAGTAAAAGAGCCTGCTTGAAATTGCTCATTAATGCAATGCGGCCGGGACAGCGCTGTGTGTTTAGAGAGCTTCAAAACATTTGGGAAAAATAACACTACTAGGGGAGATGAAAGGCTGGCAAATCCCTTTTGGCTTTGGAGCTGGGATTTCCCAGCTTTCACATGATGGGAGCAGGAACTGCTGGAGGTTGCAGAGTCATCAACCCATATCATCTTCAGTGTAAACACCACAGTATTTTTCCTTTTGCCTGCACACTGGAGTTCTGGAGACAGGGTTAGATTTTTTTTTTTTTTGGTGTAATAAAATAATACACTCTTTCTGGATAAATATAGTCTGTACAATGAATATTTCCCTGGGGTGATTAGGTTTCTACAGCCAAGGGAAAGTATCTTCTAAGCGTATATCCCTAACCCAGATTCTGAGGTTTTGGGGTGTTTTTGTGTACGTATGTTCTAAGAACGCACAATTTGTGACTAAAGTTTTGTTCCACTTTCTGTGATCAGAGCCTTGGCTGCGACTTGCAGTGCTCACTGCCCCCCAGTGGGATGGAGGAGAGAACTAGAAGAGTAAAAATGAGAAAACTCGTGGGCTGAGATAAAGACAGTTTAATAGGTAAAGCAAAAGCTGCGCATGCAAGCAAAGCAAAATAAGGAATTCATTCACTCCTTCCCATGGGCAGGCAGGTGCTCAGCCATCTCCAGGAAAGCAGGGCTCCATCACATGTAATGGTGACTTGGGAAGACAAACACCATCACTCCAAACGTCCCCCCCTTCCTACTCCTTCCCCCAGCTTTATATGCTGAGCATGACATCATATGGTGTGGAATATCCCTTTGGGCAGTTGGGGTCAGCTGTCCCAGGTGTGTCTCCTCCCAACTCCTTGTGCCCCCCCCAGCCTCCTCGCTGGTGGGGTGGGGTGAGGAGTAGAAAAGGCCTTGACTCTGTGTAAGCCCTGCTCAGCAGTAATGAAAACATCCCTGTATTATCAGCACTGTTTCAAGCACAAATCCAAAACATAGCCCCATAGTAGCTACTGTGAAGAAAATTAACTCTATCCCAGCCAAAACCAGCACAGGTGGCACTTCGGGAAGCTTTGTTCAGCTTGGGCGGAATGTGCTGGAACTGTTTATATGACACCTTGCTCTGTTGAGTCCTGGTTCTTAAATGGAGTGAAAATAAACGAAATGCAGAAAGCAGATTGTTTATTATACTAGCACTGAATCAGACTTGCTTAGAAGGAGGGCTGTGACTCACGATCAAATTATTATGCCTTAGTTACTGCTTAACAGCTGAGCTACAGTTCCTGTCTGCATCAGGCTTTTAGCCTGTGACAAACATAGGGTGGGGCACCTTAGCTTAAGGCTGTTTTACAGCTCTGCTTTGTGCTGGGTTGCCCTCACCATTGCTGTGGTCAAGCTGCAGCATGGTAGCTTGTTAAGTTCTGTTAACTTGTGTGTGAGTTTGATTTCTAGAATTGCTCCCGGAG
Source organism: Phoenicopterus ruber ruber (assembly GCA_009819775.1). Classification (NCBI taxonomy): domain Eukaryota; kingdom Metazoa; phylum Chordata; class Aves; order Phoenicopteriformes; family Phoenicopteridae; genus Phoenicopterus; species Phoenicopterus ruber. The sequence goes on along the minus strand of CM020237.1, from coordinate 6,059,792 downwards.
CCTGTCACAGAGCACAAAATTCAAACCAGTTTCTGGCTCAGTATCTGACAGTGCTCCCAGTTGGTTATCCCCATGGAACCATAAGTGCCATGAACTGACTGGGCCACAGTGTTCTTCCCACTGCTTTCATCAGTCTCACAGCCCACATCTGCTCAGCTCTAGCATGTGGAATACTTGCGGGAAGTTAAATCTTCTGTCATGGTCTGAAGGCGATGCTGTGGAAGCATATTCCCATCAGTACTGTGCGTGGAGAGTTCTTTAGTGTCCCTCCCTGCTTGAAAGATGTTGTTCTGGGCCAAGACTTCTTGTATGCAACGGGGTTCTTCTTTTTTTATATTGCAGTTCTTTCTCAGATCACCTTGAGTGTTGTGGATAACAAGAATAAAAGCATTTTGCCCTGGGAGGCATTGAGACTGAATGCCTCTGAATGGGTGAGTCATCACAGTGACCAAGCCTATTGCTTTTTGCCTGGTGTCTGTGAATTATTTAACTTGCCTGCGTAATGCACTGTTATCCTCTCATATTCCCCCCCCCTTTTTTTTTTTTTCCTCACCCAAAGAAGAAAATCCCCCATTGGAGACGGAGGGGAGGTTCCAGTGCTGAGTTATTAACGGTAATTCAGTCACACTGAAAAAAAATCTGAGAAAGTAGCTTTTTTGTTGAAGCTGTGCTTCAGACCAGCTGACCTCTTTATTAGCAGAGTCCTTCAGGACACCTCTGGGCCTTCAAGGCTGTATCTGGATTGCAGAGGAGGTGTGCTTCATGAAGTGTCCTTCATTCCTGAGTCCCAGGCTACCAAATCAGAGACCAGACTAGAGAGCACCATAGTTAATTTCCTTTACTTTCCATAGCAGCCAGGGCAGGTAGAAGGGTGACAGTATGGTCCCTGGTACTATCCTGTAAAGGTTTGGGACTTGGCTGTGCCGTGCAGCTTAATTGTAGCCGGAAAACACTGGAGTGTAGCAGTTTGTATCAGTTTAAGAGGCTTTCTATCTTATCCTGGCATCTTCTATGATAAAGTGGCTGGTTTTTATAGCAGTGGGAGTGGGGAAGCAGGCTACAGAACCTAGTTCCAGTCCTTTTTTATGTAAGGAGAGGCCTTGGTGCTCCACAGAAGTAGTTACTGAAGTGGCCTAACCAGTGTTAACCCTGCTACAAGTCTTTAGAAACCTGTACTATTGCCTCAGAAGAGAATCTGGAGGTGGCAGGGCTGGGAAGAAACCAAAGCCCTCTTTACATACACTATTTCCTAGATGTCCGCTGGAAGATTTACAGTGTGATACCCCAGACTGCCTCAGGTTTTCCCTCACAGACATATTCCAGTCAGCAGCCCTGATTTCTAGGAAAGGTAGTATGTTTCTGTCCTAAAATGATCTGCTTTCTGCACGTGTTCAAGATCTGTCACAGTGATTTATTTAGAATTGCAGTCCTTAAATATGGAAAGTCACCGACAGAGTCTAGAGAACGAGGAAGGGATGTTGGCACTATTGCAATGTTGCCATACGAGTAACTCTGTCATGTCCATCACTTGGCATGATCTTTCAATCTACTGTATCCCATATTCAGCCTTTCACAGGCTGAGGATTGTGCTCATGTGGGACTTGCAAGAATTATGAGGCAGGTGGAGGGAGAGAGAAGGTGAATTTCTAATAATTCAGTTCCTTAAGGTCCCCTACTCCCCCAAATCCAAATCTGTAATTGCTGTTTGCTTTCAGTGCTAATAGCTAAAGGTTTCCTAAATGAACCTCAGTTGCTTGGACTTGGCCTTAGTAACTCCAGCGACACATTTCTGACATTACTAGTGCAGCTTCTAATCATATTTAGCTGTAGGAGCTGCAGAGGTTTCGGGTTTTCCTTGCTGCTTTTCAGTTGTCTGATTAATTTCAACATGGACCCTATTTAAGTGGCTCTGATTGCAGGAAATTGCTGCGGCATGTGACACATGTCACAACAGTGCAGTGATTAAAGCCCCCGCGTGTCATTTACTGACTGATTGAGCTAATCATGCTGAGAGAGTGGCAAATGTGTGGAGAGGAACTGGCATTCCTTATTGTTCAGGATTTTAAGCATCCTGAATTAAGAGTCCAAATAAATGACAGTCGGACTGGAATTTCTTTCAATTTACATCCTTCGAAGCTTGTAACCAATACCCAAGTATGTCATGTTAGGAGGCAGAGTTGCCTTGCTCCTGTTTGAAGCTACACTGTAAGAACAAATTGAAGCAGGGGCATTTTAAGTAGTGTTGACTCTAAGAAGGTACCGAAACTAGCATCGGGATGAAATTTAGTGGCAGAGTCTTTGTTGGGGCGAAGTGTGAATGCGAACTCTTTTTCTTGTTCCTTTTTAGTACATTTTCTATTTCTGCCAACATGGAGTATACATCATCATTCCAGAATTATAATGATCTCTTATTAACATTGTGCATGTTTGCGTTACTCCCCTGTTACTTCTCTGCAATTAGACAGAATGAATTTGGAGTCAAATTTCCTAGTTTTACAAGTTTCTGCCTCTACTTTCTTGCTGTGTAGGCTTTCTTAATGCAAGGGTGAGTTCTGTGTCACAGAACTCTGCTGGGCCAGGCTGACTGTTAGAGTGGCCTGTGATTCATGAACAGCAGAAGTGATATTTACTATGACCCAGTGAAAAAGGAAGGAGAAGAATAATTTCTGAAAAGGAAGAAAATAAAGTTTCTGGGGCAGACGTGATTGTGAGATACTCTGGTGCCTTTGTATGGCTATTGACTAACTCTCATGCCACTGTTATGGCACTTTTATGGGTGAAGGGCAGAATCACGAGACTGCTTTGAGATGGCTCGGGGTCATTCCATGGGGCTGCATTCTCTGTCCAGCTGCAAGATCTTCTGTCATAGAATCATAGAATCATAGAATTGTTCTGGTTGGAAGAGACCTCCGAGATCATCTGGTCCAACCATTAACCTATCACTACCAAGTCCCCCACTAAATCATATCCCTTAGGGCCTCATCTAAACGCCTTTTGAATACCTCCAGAGATGGGGACTCCACCACCTCCCTGGACAGCCTGTTCCAATGCCCGACAACCCTTTCGATGAAGAAATTTTTGCGAATGTCCAATCTAAACCTCCCCTGGTGCAACTTGAGGCCATTTCCTCTTGTCCTATCGCTTGTTACTAGGGAGAAGAGTCCGACCCTCATCTCTCTACAACCTCCTTTCAGGTAGCTGTAGAGAGCAATAAGGTCTCCCCTCAGCCTCCTTTTCTCCAGGCTAAACATCCCCAGTTCCCTCAGCCGCTCCTCACAGGACTTGTGTTCTAGACCCTTCACCAGCTTCGTTGCCCGTCTCTGGACACGCTCCAGCACGTCAATGTCTGTCTTGTAGTGAGGGGCCCAAAACTGAACCCAGTACTCGAGGTGCGGCCTCACCAGGGCTGAGTACAGGGGGACAATCACCTCCCTACTCCTGCTGGCCACACTATTTCTGATACAGGCCAGGATGCCGTTGGCCTTCTTGGCCACCTGGGCACACTGCTGGCTCATATTCAGCCGGCCGTCGACCAACACCCCCAGGTCCTTTTCCGCCAGGCAGCTTTCCAGCCACTCCCCCCCAAGCCTGTAGCGTTGCCTGGGGTTGTTGTGACCCAAGTGCAGGACCCGGCACTTGGCCTTGTTGAATCTCATACCATTGGCCTCGGCCCATCGATCCAGCCTGTCCAGGTCCCGCTGTAGTGCCTGCCTGCCCTCCAGCAGATCAACACTCCCTCCCAATTTGGTGTCATCTGCAAACTTACTGAGGGTGCCCTCGATCCCCTCGTCCAGATCATTGATAAAGATATTGAACAGGACTGGCCCCAGTACTGAGCCCTGGGGAACACCACTTGTGACCGGCCTCCAACCGGATTTAACTCCATTCACCACAACTCTTTGGGCCCGGCCATCCCGCCAGTTTCCTACCCAGCACAGGGTATGCCCATCCAAGCCATGGGTAGCCCGTTTCTCCAGGAGGATGCTGTGGGAGACGGTGTCAAAGGCTTTACTAAAGTCCAGGTAGACAACGTCCACAGCCTTTCCCTCATCCACTAGGCGGGTCACCATGTCATAGAAGGAGATCAGGTTGGTCAAGCAGGACCTGCCTTTCATAAACCCGTGCTGACTGGGCCCGATCACCCAGCTGTCCCGTATGTGTCGCGTGATGGCACTCAAGATGATCTGCTCCATAACCTTCCCAGGCACCGAGGTCAGACTGACAGGCCTGTAGTTCCCCGGATCCTCCTTCCGGCCCTTCTTGTAGATGGGCGTCACATTTGCCAGCCTCCAGTCAACTGGGACCTCCCCAGTTAGCCAGGACTGCTGGTAAACGATGGAGAGTGGCTTGGTGAGCCCTTCTGCCAGCTCTTTCAGCACCCTTGGGTGGATCCCATCCGGTCCCATAGACTTGTGTGTGTCTAGGTGGCGTAGCAGGTCACTGACCATTTCCCCTTGGACTACGGGGTCTTCATTCTGCTCCCCATCCCTGTCTTCCTGCTCAGGGGGCTGGGTGCCCAGAGAGCAACTTCCCTTGCTGTTAAAGACTGAGGCAAAGAAGGCATTTAGCACCTCAGCCTTTTCCTCATCCCTTGACACTAAGTTTCCCTCCGCATCCAATAGAGGAGGGAGATTTTCCTTAGCCCTCTTTTTATTGTTAATGTATTTGTAGAAACACTTTTTGTTGTCTTTTACAGCAGTAGCCAGACTAAGTTCTAGCTGGGCCTTGGCCCTTCTAATTTTCTCCCTACATAACCTCACAACATCCTTGTAGTCCTCCTGAGTTGCCTGCCCCTTCCTCCAAAGGTGGTAGACTCTCTTTTTTTTCCTAAGTTCCAGCTGGAGCTCTCTGCTCAGCCAGGCCGGTCTTCTTCCCCGCCGGCTCATCTTTCGGCTCATGGGGACGGCCTGCTCCTGCGCCTTTAAGATTTCCCTTTTGAAGCATGTCCAGCCTTCCTGGACGCCTTTGCCCTCCAGGACTGCCTCCCAAGGGACTCTGCCAACCAGACTCCTAAACAGGCCAAAGTCTGCCCTCCAGAAGTCCAAGGTGGCAGTTCTGGTGACCCTCCTCTTTACTTCTCTGAGAATCGAGAACTCGTATCATTTCGTGGTCACTGTGCCCAAGACGGCCTCCGACCGTCACATCACCCACAAGACCTTCTCTGTTCACAAACAACAGGTCCAGCGGGGCACCTTCCCTCGTGGGCTCACTCACCAGCTGCGTGAGGGAGTTATCTTCCACACACTCCAGGAACCTCCTGGACTGTTTCCTCTCTGCTGCATTGTATTTCCAGCAGACATCTGGCAAGTTGAAGTCCCCCACGAGAACAAGGGCGAGCGATCATGAGGCTTCTCCCAGCTGCCTGTAGAATACTTCATCTGCCTCCTTGTCCTGATTGGGTGGTCTGTAACAGACTCCCACCACGACATCTGCCTTGGTGGCCTTCCCCCTGATTCTTACCCATAGGCACTCAACTCTCGCGTCACCATCCTCGAGCTCAAGGCAGTCCAGACTCTCCTTGACATGGAGGGCTACCCCACCGCCTCTCCTTCCTTGCCTATCCCTTCTAAAGAGTTTATAGCCATCCATTGTGGCACTCCAGCTATGTGTGTCATCCCACCATGTTTCCGTGATGGCAACTATATCATAGTTTTCCCCTTTCACAACAGCCTCAAGCTCCTCCTGTTTGTTGCCCATGCTCCATGCGTTCGTGTAGATGCACTTCAGCTGGGCTAATGGTCCTGTTGCCTTTGTGGTGGGAGAAGCCCTACTCCCTACATGTCCCATCTCAGGTATTTCTGTGGTTCCTAGCTGATCAATGACCCCTGTGTCCCTGCTGCCGCACGGGTCTCTCTGTCCTACCTCATCTGAGACAGCTGACCGAAGGGCCTTGCTGGCACGCCATCCCTCATTCATCGGCGTGCCACCCCCAGGCTTCTCTCTAGCAAGCCTAGTTTTATCCCCTTCCCCCTTCAAATCTAGTTTAAAGCCCTCTCAATGAGCCCTGCTAACTCCTGTGCTAGGATCCTCTTCCCCCTTGGGGACAGGTGCGCCCCATCTGCCGCCAGCAGGCCTGGTGCCATGTAAACCAACCCATGGTCGAAGAACCCGAAGTCTTGCCGGTGACACCAGGCTCGGAGCCAGGTGTTGATCTGCTGGCTCCTCCAGTTTCTTCCCTCATCCTTCCCCAGAACTGGAGGGATAGAGGAGAACACTACCTGTCCTCACCCTTTCCATTCTTTGTTTCCAATATGCTTGCAATGGGGAGGATTGATGTCTGCTGCTGATTATCTCAGTCTGTGTCAGGAATGAAGCCGCTGTTACATCTAGATCTCATACATGCTTGTATTTAAAAACTCTTGTTTCCTTTTCTCATCCTTTAGGTACGGAACCCTGGTCCTTCTATTTCATCAATGGCTTTCTGAATTTCAACGTGGCATTTATTTTGGCGCTGCTTGTGCTGCCACTGACTTGTCTCATGGAGCGTCTGCTTCAGAAGTTTCATGGTGAGTGCAAGACAGCTGTGAGAGCCAAGCACAGACAGCTCAAATCTCAACCTTGTTGCTAAAGGGAGAGCTTGCCTGCCAAAGAGCAGCTTTCCTTTATTGGAAGTGAAACTAGGTTCAGGGAAAGTCTTTGAAATAATAGGAAAGTTCCTAGAGCTCATTACTCAGTTCAGTATCAACGCCACAATGGAGTTGCTGTGTAAAAAGAACACACAGTGAGTTGCATCTCCTTATGTGCTGTTTGCAAAACGGCACAAACGTGTTTTTCTTTTTAAGGATGACTCCTGTGTTCCCTGCCTCCACCTCAAGAAGAACAATGTGTTATCAAGGCTGAACTATCCATACCCAGAGTAAGCTTAACAAGTTGTATTGTACATAACCTTCAGTCAGACATGCAAATGCGTTAGAAACAGCCTGGTCAGAACTCTTAAGGGGGAAAGAAACTATGTACCCATTGTTGTTTCCATCTTATCTGCAGCTGGAAATGGTAGCCTTTAGAGTTATTTGGGGAACCATTTGCTGGCTCTTCCATTGTTACTTTTTGATACTACTGCCAGAATGTTTTCTGCAGCAGCTTGAGAGAGCAGAGTTACTAATTCCTTTTCGATTGTTGGGGCTGAGCCTACAAATAGGCATCCTCTGGTCTCTGCTGCTGCTGCCCATGTTGGGATTGAACTTGGACTCTTCTGTGCACTGTGAAAGGCACTCTTCAACTTGCAGGACTGAGCCCCGGCAGGACAGTCTTGCTACCCCACGCTTTGGGAAGTGTCCCCATACATGCGGATATACAGAGAGTAGAGAATGGAGAAACCAGAATATTCCCTACTTCACGTTGGGCTTTCTCTTAAATAGAATGACATCAGTTTAAACACATGACATTTGGCAAGTGACTGTAGAGAGGAAAAAGACGTTGAGGAAGTGTGAATTCTTCTCTGCCATTTTCCTAAGGAAGATTCATTAAGTGTCAGCAGCAGCCTCCAGATAGTCCAGTTAGTGCTTCGCGCTCTGATTTTTTTACTGAATACAAGAAACAATAACATCATAATCCTTGCTGAAAATGTATGTTAACAGGTATTTGCTTATACCCATTCCTTGGATATAACTGACATACTGTCAGAAACCAGTAAAAGCTCAGTAGGAGATCCTGTAAAGGCAAGATTTCCTGCTGTTCACTTGGTGTTCTTGTGCTTAACAGCAGGAGCAATTCTGCCAAGTGCTTTGTTCTTATTGTTTGTGAAATGTCGTTAGCCTAATTGCTTAACTCTGCTGTTGGGAGTAGCAAGGGGGCAGAAAAGGGACTGAAAATTGTTAGGCGCTATAGAACCCTCCTCAGTGTGACTAAAATTCAGGGTAATTGTTGTTATTTTTGAATCAGTTATTTCCTCCATTAAGCAGAAGGTGCCTGAGAGACCTCTCATGCTGTTATTTTTGTAATGAAGCAATGAAGGTTGTGGAAACATCAGTCACTAAACAACCATTTGTAAGTGGAAGGGTAGGTCCAGAGGAGATCCTTTCTGATCTTTGTATGTATGGCATAATACACAGCAGGAAATCTAGTACTTCTGACTGCCCGTTTAGACATGTCAGTTCTTGATGGGTTTTGTCTCTTGCTTGGATTCAGTGACACAGTCCCCTATTTTCTGCTTTTGGTCTTCTAAAGTATATTGAAATTGTTAGTATTGTAGGCATCTACACAAATTCTATGATCAAAATTCAATACTGGCTGTTTGAACGTGTTACCTGGGTTTTAGCAACACAGCTGCTCCGAACATGGTGCGTTTGGGTCTGAAGACAATGGTTTGGGTCTGAAGAATGGACTTTTGAATGTGAGATATGATTGTGCAAGGGGGGGAGTAGGATAAACCCCTCATTCTTACATTACTACTTTGCTGAGTGTGTGTTTCTTTCAGTTCAGAATCTAGGCCGTCCCTACTGGCTGACACTAGCTCCTATGTACATTTGGATCATGATTTTCTTCAGTCAGCCCCACAAAGAAGAGAGATTTCTCTTTCCCATCTATCCCCTCATCTGTCTCTGCGGTGCTGTGGCTCTGTCTGCCCTTCAGGTAAGTTTTAGTGGAACAGGTTTTTTTAATAAGCTCATACCGTTAGGAAGTGTAACTGCTAGCTGACTTCTTTAACATTGCTTCCCAAATTTTGGGAACATCTGCAGAATATCTGTGTCTGTGACACAACCTACAGTGATTACACAGTTCAGGACTGTCCTGTGCGTAACCTTTGACCATTGTCTTTAATCTGTTAGCTGGTACAGTTTTAATTTTTGAACCATGTTTCATGCATTGGTATTGAGAAGCAATAATGGAAGCAAAATGCACAGCTGTTCTAGTACTGAAGGGGGGGGGGGGGGGGTGTGTGTTGCTGGTTTTACAAGTTAAACCATAATCTTCCTGTACAGGTTGATTGAGACTATGTGGAAAACTATCAGCCCTCTGTAAGATGTGATGTAAAAGCAAAAATATTTGGGATTTCTCTCCTGAGTGTCAGAGAGAATGAGCTCATCTAATAACCTTGGACTTCAGTGTAGACTGCTTAACTGTCCAGCAAAAAAAGATCAAATTTCATGGCTTTATAAGGTGATCACATTAGAAGCTTGTCTGGGATTGTGTGAAGTGATAAATGATTGAGAATATGTTGTTGCCACTAGTTATTTCATGATGACTTTGAGTTGTTCTCCCATCCCAAGTGGGAATTTCTGGTGAGGAGCAGTTGTGATGTTGTAGTGCTGATACAACACAATGTCCAAGACACGTCATGAGGACTAGTTACTTGCTTATAGCATTGTGCCTCCTTCGTCTGCTGGTAAGCAAGCTTTAAGGGGCAGGAATGTGTGTGTGTAGGAAATGCATTTTGTTGTATACTAGTAGGAATTCTTTGAAAAAGGAAAAGTGATCTCGTTTAGGCATCGGGAAATTGCGTTGGACATTTGAAAGAGCCAAAACTTGGATGTTTAGTAAATATCACTTGAAACACTTTGTAGAACAAAGCACTAATATAGATTGATAGAAACCTTCCCAAAGCTCAAAATTATTCATCTTTCCTCTGTTAAAGAGGTGCAGGAATGCAGTCACTAGTCCCTGTTAGAGCCTGTTCGGCCTCATTCTGCTATTACTCCTCTGTCCTGCTATGCACCACTGCAGGCTGTTCCTGTCCTGGGCTCCCCGCCAGCATTGCCTACACCCCTCAGATCACTCTCACTCTTCCCCTGGTCAGTTGCTATTCTGACTGTTGCTCTCCCATCACTGCTGATGCTTTGCAGTGCTAAGCTGGAGCACCCCACATGAGTTTCAATCCTTGCATTCGTACAGGATCAAGCTCTGTAATGTCAGCAGTTTTATGGCTCTGACTGAGAATTGCTATGTGCTGTAGAGGAGGGGAATGGTTTAGAACCTTTGCCAAATATGGCTTTAGGAAAATCTAGTGTATATTTCTGTCCTGCATATTTTAACACTGGTAACGTTTTGTCCAGTATTCAGTATCCAGCTGAGAATTTAGAACTGATTGCCTACTAGTAGTACAAGCTTGTCAGCGTCTGCTCCTCCAAACCACATGGATCTGGCTGTTATGAGAAAAATGCAAACAAGACAAGAGGAACAGAAACCAGATTAGGATACGAAGTGAATAATCACTCCTGCAGAAAGGCAGAGCAGGAGAGAGAGACTAAGCCAAGTATTGGATGTAGTTCCTCCTGGGTATTCCCAGAAAGGCTTTTAAATTAGAAAAACCTAAAGGGTTTTTCTTTTAGCAATTTCAGAGTGGCTTGTGTTTAAAGGTGGATGCAGAATGTGCTGTGTGTTTTTTATCCACTTCAAAGCTGTAGTTTGTGCAGATAGGGTAAAAAACCATAGGTCACTCCTGTTAGAGAGGAAGTCAGTCCAGCATTGAAAATGATGTCTGTGTAGGGAAGTTCTACAAAAGTATCTGAAAGGGACACTTGCTGCTGGTGCACCTGGAAGCAACCAAACTGGAGCCCTGGTAGAGAGCACTTTACAGCTTGACTAGAGGCCTTCCTAGGGAAAAAAGCTGAAAACGTCTTTAAATACCCTAGATTATCAGTTAAGAAATGTGACTGAACCGTGTGAGTTTCTGTGCATTTTTTATGGGTCTGAATGAAAAAGTGAAGACCAAAGATCTGGTGGGAGATGCAGGCACTGCTGTAAAGTCCTGAGTAGAATTTTGCTAAACATGTCAGAATTTGAGTAATTTTATATTGTCTTTTTTTTTTTTTTAATCTTTCCTCAGAAATGTTACCACTTCATATTCCAGCGCTACCGCCTAGAGCACTACACAGTCTCCTCCAACTGGCTGGCTCTGGGGACTGTCTTTCTCTTTGGCCTTTTGTCATTGTCACGCTCTGTTGCCTTATTCAGAGGTTGGTATTTTAGACTTGTTCAGTGCTTGGCAAGTCTTAAGGCCTGCCAAAATTGTGCTACTTTGACTATAGCAGCAGAGTAGAAATAAGGAACCTTGAAAGTTTGGCTGTCATTGTTGCAGGGACAGGAATAAGTTCTACTGGTCACCATTAATGAATGATTATACGTATCTGTGTGTGTGTGTATGTATATGCACATTCATACATGTATGTATGAACATATGTTTGTGTTCATGTATGTTTGAATGTATCACTAGAATTATATCAGTTAAAAATCTGCTGCCCTTCACCTTCAGCCACTACAACTATACTGATATAAAACCTGTACTGAGACTAGTATTAAAGCAGATACTTTAACTTTCAAACATATGATCCCACTTGAAAAAGCATTTTCCCATGTAAAACTTGTAATTAGGTGCATGTGTCCTTAATGGAGATGGATTAGATATGGCCCTTAAGTACTTTCTTGAATCAGAGCCATGCAGTGAACCTTCTCACCTCATCAATATTTTTTTGCTTGATTGTAGCCATTGACAGTCAGGACAGGAGAATGTGAATAAAGGTGGTAGGGTACAAGCACTTCTAAAAGGAGGGGGAGCTTTGGAATCCAGCCACTTTTTAGCATAGACCAATTCATTTATTCAAGAAGTTATCAGTTAAAAAGTTATGTATGAACAATTTTTTGTAGTCTTTGAAAAGTAGACATGTAAATATCACCTATTTCTTTAGCCTTATTTACAACCTTCTGCCTTCCATAGGCTACCATGGGCCACTGGACCTGTACCCAGAATTTCACAGGATTGCTACTGACCCAAGTATTCACACTGTGCCAGAGGGGAGACTGGTTAATGTCTGTGTGGGAAAGGAGTGGCACAGATTTCCAAGCAGCTTTCTCCTGCCAGATAAGTAAGTTGTTTAATGTAAAAGGTACAATTTGGAGATGTTCATAAGGAGGGACACTTCTCATAAGAAGTATTTATGGGAGTAACCTTCAAGACCTTGTATCTCTGTTGACACCAGCATATCCAAAACAAAGGATTCCGAAGATGTTGTCAACAGATTATGTGAGCCACAACCTACTGAAAATTTGTAGTGTGACTGCTCCTCTAGCAGGCCTGTCTACCCTCAGGAATGAAATGTCCTTGGTTATGCTTTTGGTTTTCTCCACACAAAATGTTACTAGCTCCTGCATTTTCCTGCTGGGCTTTCTGACACTGTTCTCTGCAGTTGGCAGCTCCAGTTCATCCTGTCAGAATTCAGGGGCCAGTTACCAAAACCGTTTGCCAAGGGACCAATGGCCACAAGGATCATTCCCACTGACATGAATGACCAAAACAAGGAAGAGCCATCTCGATATGTAAGGATTATATTCCTGTTTTCTTTTTCGTACCTTACTGTATAATTTGTATTAATGCCTGTGATTGGATCTCCCCATTTTGTTTCCCGGGTACCATACAAGTTACAGAACAAAAATGGGTTCTCTGCAGCACTTGGAAATTTCCCCATTTCTGTTTGCATTTCATCTGCCTATTTTTCATTTAAAGATATAGTAATAATAAAAAAAAGAAGCAGAAGAAGTAATAATTCCTAGTTATTGCAATTTTCGGTTTAGTATAATGTGTTACTGTGATCACAGGAAAGTGAACTGAATGAGTAGTTTGAAATCCCCAACAGAAAATGTTTGTCACTGAGCAGGGATTGAAATTTTCCTTTGTACTTTCCTTTCTTTTTAAATATAAATGTATTCATTATATTTGCAGCTGAGAAGGAGGAACTTAATTTGGAACGTCACTGAAACCATTGCATCAGTGATTTCAATGGGAATCTGTTAAGATAATGTATACTGGTATTGTTAATTTGTTACTTTTCCTGGTTGTATTGTGTTACCTAAACAAAAACAGTGCACACATATGAATATTTTAAAATTATTGTCAGCTAACAAAATTAAAATTATTTAGCAGGTTAAATCTTAGCAGTGCACTAAATATTCTTTGCAGTGCACTAGATAGTTAGTCATCCTTTCTTTTTTGTCCTAAGGGTTGAATGAGAGGAACTGCCAAGACATGCATAGTCCTTTCTTCATTCTCTCTTAGCACCTTGGAGGATAGCTTTGGTATGTCCATCAGTATATAGGAAGCACTCACATGTGAGGGACTAGGTCTCTGGTTTACATGAGTGGGTCTATCCTGGCTGAAGACAGTAGACATATGCTTGTTTATGTGGCTCGTGATTTTGGCCTGTTAGACATTGTACAAGCACTTGTGATCTGCTCACAGAAGTGGATGGAAGGCAGTACTATAACACAGGAGCAAACTGTGGGTAAAAGCAGGGATCAGTCTTCTGGGTTAAAGCTCTCTTATTTTGAGTCTCATTATGTAGTTACTGGAAATGGGAAGGAGGCGTGTTCCCACCTGAGAGAAGCTGTCTGCTGCAGTGCATTTAATTTACGAAATCTTTAACTGTGGCATATTTTTAGCACAGACAGCTGGCTGATGTGCAGCCTGTGACTAATGGAGCAAAACACACTTTTGTTTCGTGGTTGTTTCTTAATGTCACCCTACAATTTTGTTATTTGTCATGCAAGCAAAAGGGCCTAGGACATTAGATACTAGCTACTAAATGTGAATTTTAAATGGGGTTTTAAAACTTTTACTTCTGACCTGCTAATAACACCAAGAGAACAAGATCTTTTCTCAAGTTGAGTGAACGTACGAGTGCAAGCATACCCAGATGTAAAAAAAAAAAAAAAAAAAAAATTAGCAAGCACTGGAAAGGACCATCATAGCAAATAAATCTAAATAGCATGAGTTTGTTGGTCATTTAAAGGGAAGAAGACAAATGGTTCAAAAGGATTATCTGAGCCATGGACAGCTTAAAACCAATTAATGGCTGCGGAAATGAGGCTGATCTCTCTGTTTCAAGTGTCAGTATCTATTACTGCTCTGCTTGAAAATTGAAGAGTAAATCTCAGTGTTTCTGTTGCTATGAGACACTGGGGAAAAGAGTGATTTGATCTTCTTGTTTTGCAATTCTTCCTTCCTTAATCATGTTGAACAGTACTTAACTTGTACTTGTCCTACTGGGGAGATGCGTTTGTCTCTGAAACTGCTAAGAAAGAGATAAGGGGTATTATCTCTTACAAAGATGTATCCAAGCAGGAACAGTAGATTACGCCTAAAAGCTGAAACTGTTAAAAACTCCTGACTTGAGAGGAAGTTTTTTTTAACCACTTTATTTTCACTTCTTTTCCAATTCCCTTTAGCTCTGTTTTGAACCATAGGAACCACCTGAAGCTTGGTCTCAGTTTTGAAACACGCGTTTGAGTGATCAGTAAGACATCTCTGGTTTTGCTCAAAACAGTGGAACTTTCTGTGATAAACCAGACAAGCTCCTGTTGTGCTCTCTGTGGCCAGGCTAACATCCATCCGGACACCAGCGAGAGACATGTGGCTGCAGCAGTACAGCAGCAGGCTGTGCCCTGAGCTCCATCTCTGTATTATATCGTGCCCACTCCTGTTATCCAGGATGTGATCACGTGTAGTTCTCCACCACTTAGCATAGCGGTTGCATCAAATAAAAAAAGAGTGGGAGGAGGAAAAGGAAAGGAGAACAGAAGAGGATAGGATGTGGTTTAGAAATTCCTTGCAGCTCCATTCACTAGGACCGACTTCTTTCTACAAAGAAACATTTCAAGGCCTGTACACAACCAAAGTCTTGTGTAAATCGCCAAATAAATGCATAGGTGCTGCGTTGGCTCTCTGACCACTATGAATATTATCCTTCGCTTCAGTGTAACTTGCAAGAATGCACTATGCTCTATTTGGAATGGTAGAAGGGAAATCAGTCTTTCACCTGGCAGATAATTCATATGCATTGGAAGTGCCAGCCCTTTTAGGGGAGCATTTAGAATAAGAGAAGTGAGACCGGTCCTGGTGCTCGAGGCAGTAACTTGTCTTTCTCTGAATGATTCTACATCACTTACTTACAGAAAAACTTGGTTAGTGGTTTGGGAGTCTTTTTGCTAATGAGCCAGAACCTCTCTCAGGGCCTGGAATGTTCTTCTCATACAGTGCAAGAAGTGGATTCAACATTCTCCTCAGCTGAGTTTCCCATGGTGTAATGTCATTTGCCACTCAGTTGTGATGCCACGGAGCCATCTGGTATCCACCTAATTAAATTGTTTTCAGCCTAAATTGTTATATTAAACCCCAAAGGTGCTTCAGAAAAGTGAATTCAAGCATGTCCAAGGAAGCTTGCAGTAAAATTTTGTGGGAGAGCAAACTGAAATGTGGGATCCCTCAACGAAGAGTTTGAGGGAGTAAGACAGAGTAAGACATAGTCATCCTGGAGAATCCCAGCTGCCTGCATTTAAGATAACTGATGGGTAGAGGCCTTTGCAAACCTGGCTTAAGGAGCCTTAGCTTTTCATTTGACTAATCCAGCTATAGCTGTCCTGCCTTTTTCTTCACCTTTTCAATGTGGCAAACTTATGCAGTGACTCTAAGGAAATTTGTTTCCTTGTTGAAACACCTGGGCATCATACATTACCATTTTTTTCTGACTTGATGAGATGTACACACTGTTGTGCAATCAACAAGACACAACTGTGTATGTTGTGTTCTGCCATTGTTAATTAAAGGGAAAACTGCCACTTGGGAGAGCTGGCCTCCTAAGGAGTGCACATAGATCTCTCATGAAGGTCACAGGCCCTCCATGTAAAAGTCAGTGAAAGCAAATGGACCAGGACTTGTTGCTCCCCAAACTTGATCATGTTCCTTCCACCAGGCATGTAACTTATTTAATGTGAATCCTTCTCCTGATAGGGTCCTTAGTCTTTCCCTTTCAGCCCCTGTTGCCCTGACTGTTTGCAAAAAAAAGAAATAAATCTGGAGGGGTCTGTCATTTTACAAAGGTCACTGGTGGTCTGACCTTGCAAGAACTCCCCTGTAGCCTGTGTATTGAAAAGCTTGTGCATGAAAAAGGTGAGATATTGCAATCTACATTCTGTTCAGAGTCGCTGAGGGATGAACAAGGACCAAGAGTTTGTGTCACCAGCTGAGAGACAATTTTTTTGTGTGTGCGCTGTTGACAGGATCTGATTATGGTGCTGTGTGATGCTGGGGCCACGGGGCCTGTTTCCAGACAATAATTGAGCACAATGATTTGTTTTTGTTGCCATCTTCAGAAAAAACTTGTAACCAGTTTATACCGAGATGCATGATGGAAGTTCTTAGCCTAGCAAAAAAATTGCATTACAGGTCACTTAGCCTCCTCATGAATTTCTTTCCTGAAATTGCAATCGATTGCTCAGTGGAAGGAGTCCTTGTTTATACCTGGGAGTGGGAAGGAAGCATGTTAGAAGCATGCACCTGTCCTCCTGTTTATGCAGTTGGGAGTTCAAACACAGGCTTGGCAGCAGCAGGGTGTTTGGGAGGAGCTGGCCGGACCTTTTATTTGCTTGCCAGTTTCCTTGGTATTTGCTGATCTAATAGGGCTGGGATTAGATGGCACAAAGTGGCCCGGCACTCTGATAACCCTGTCCTGCTGGATGCAGGGATCGGTGGCAGCTCTAAATTGAGAGATCACAGTTGAAAACTTGGTATTTTTCCTAAATTCCCATGTTAAGTCTCTTTCCTTTCTCCCTTGTATTCCACCTGGGTGAAACATCTGCACAACTAATGAGACTCATGTTAGAATTTGCAAATATTTATTGATCAGAAGTTATGCTCTATCTTCTGTTCCACTTAACCTCAGGAAGGACTCTGATGATGTAATTTTTTAATATCTAAATACATGTATTCTAGTTCCCTGATGTCTCACAAATCAAAATATCTAGACTATTGAAGAAAACCACCAATAATTACTAGGATGTGCTGTACTTCACTGGTGTCTTTTCTCTGAAATTTCAAAATACTGTACTACATTTTAATGTACAGTGCGTAATAACATATCAGAGGCAGAAGTGGGAATCATTAGTCCCCTTTGGTAGCTGGGAATACTGGAGTGCCACAAAGATGGCTTGCGGACCAGCAGAGCCAGAAAAAGCTCCAAGAATTCTATGCATTCTCAGTTTGCAGAAAGAAATACTGGAGATAGAACTTTCAGATTAATCTGATTGGAAGTGGCACAAGAGCATAAGATAGTTGCAAGCATCAGTTCTGTTGACTTCTAGTGCCTCTCAGGTCACTACTGCAAGCTTTTGCCAGAAAACTCAGCCAGTGTCAGATGTGAGAAAGTGTGACCCTTGGCTGGCAAAACCTAGTGTCAGCAAAATACCCAAGTACAGAGACAATAACTGGTAGAACTTGCTTTGTTCCAGTGGCTGAAAGTCATTATGCCAGCAAAAGCTCAGCCTTGCTGCTGTACGCTGCATCTGTGAGGGGCTCATTTTTCTGGTGTATTGTAATGATATAGCTACCCTGGTACAATTTAAACATGGCCTTAGGCTTGAGATTATTTCAATTCTGAAAATGTGACTTAGATCACTTAAAGACAATTAGATCTTCAACAGGAGGACATCAGCCCTTATTTGTAATCTGTCCTCTCCTATAGATCTCTTACGCTCAATGCAGAGGTTTCTACACAATGTAGCCTGCTGTTGGGCTATCTCATATGAAACTTATCTCACATCTGATGGTTATTATTAAAAGGAAATTTGTCCTGGTAGGAACTCAAGTCGTCTTTGTAGCTGAGAGTTCACATTTGTCTTGGCAGAGTTTTTATTCCTCAGCAGTTCAAGTGCACATCTGTAGGAGTACCTGTGAGGAGTGGGGAGAAGAGAACAGGAGGTGGGGCTCTTAGCCAGAAAGGACACAGGATATTCATATAAATTAATAGTACAGTCTGTTCATATCCAAGAGCACTCTCCCCAGCGGGAAGGAGAAGGTTGCATAACGCGAGTCTCCTGAAGACATTGCCCGCAGCTCGTTTAACTGGGAGGTCCACACACATAATTCTTTTCTGTGATGTTGCTTCCTCGAATGCATTTTCATAATCTGGCAGGGTGTCGCCAAACATTTTGGTTAGGGCAGAGCAGTTACTTGCGTCATAGGCAGCTGATAAAGGCATGGCTGTGCTGATACCAAGTCCGCGTGGGCTGAGAGGTGCAATGTAATGTCCATCTGCTGCAAGTGAGGCAGTGGGGGTCATCAGTGCTACAGGACAGGTTATCCGTGCATAAACCCCACAATAATTTGTGCCAGACAACAAGCTTACTCTACCGGAACTACTTACTGTTTTCCATGATTCTGCTTAAGCCCTGCCATGAGATGACAAAACTGGTACCATGAAGCTTGCAGAGTTAACAGGTTGTGGAGCTTGTGTGATCCTTGTGGGTAACCCTTATTGGTCTGTATGTGTTCCAAGCCAAATGTGCTGGAACTGTGTGCACTTCCAAAGAAGGCATGAAAAATTAGGTGAGTGAGGGGATTTCTTTTGCAGAAAGTTGCCAGATACACTGTTTCTTACAGGAGAATAAATGGGGGACCGTGAGGCACTGGCGCCCCTCAGCCTGATCTAGCGTGTACTTTGTTGTCTTTCTTGGGTGGTGGGTCAAGCCTTTATTGTGTGAACTTGACTGTACATTCTTTAGGGCCAGGACAGCACCTATACAAGGTGTTAATTGGCAGTGTCTTTGGATGTTTATACATTACAAACAGTTCATCCTGATTTGGGCACTGCATTCAGGATAGATGTGACTAATTGAAGACCCACAAGAATGATCACAGGGGTAGAAAACATGACTATAAAGTCAAATAGGGTTGTAGACAAGAAATAGGTTTGTAGACAAGAGCCATCTTCAGATAACAGAACTCCAGTATGTAAAAACTGTCACAAAGAAAATGATGTTTTCCTGGTTCATGATGTAAACCAAGTAGGAACGGGCATGAACTGAGATAGAAAAAGATTCGGTGTAGACATCGGGAAACCTTTCTGACAATAAAGATAGTGAAGTCTTTTGCCTGGGGAGCTTGTGGAGTCAGCATGTAAGAAGTCTTTAATAGCTAGTTAGACAACCACCAGGAAAAACATCAACAGAATTGGTTCTGCCACCTCAAATTCCCCTCTGTGACTTGACAGTTCCTCAGTAAGAGAGCTGACAGTGGTACTTCCTCAGAAAGGAACCCTAGGACTCTCCTCCTATGACCAGAGCAGTAGTGGTAGCTTGTATTCCCCTATAAAGGTTTTACTTGAAAACATTCAAAATATTTTACCATGTATCCTGCATGAAGCATTTCACCTGTTGCTAGAAATTTAACCTTCTTCTCATTGATAAGTAACAGCCTGTATAAATGAACACACACAACCAGAAGCCTACAGGAAATAAACCAAAGAATGTCTGTCTTTCTGCAGATTGACATTTCCAAATGCCACTATCTGGTGGACTTGGATACAGCAGCTGAAACCGCAAGGGAGCCAAGGTATTCCTCCAACAAAGAAGAGTGGGTAACCATTGCCTACAAGCCATTCCTAGATGCTTCCAGGTATGCTTTACACATTTGAGAGGGAGGGAGAAAGGCTGGCGGGTCTGTGAACCAGTTCTGTTCAACTATACGCTCGCAAAAGTAGCTATATACAGGGAGGAAAGATACATTGGCAAATGCCAACTTGAAATCCAGTTTCCAGTAAACGCAGCTTGCTGGCTACAGTGGAACCTTTGTCAAACTTGTGCTTGCAACATTTATGACCTAGGTTGCTTTAGAGGATGAAGCTAGCTGAGAAGGGTGGTGAGAAGGATTATTTTTAAAAAGAATCCTCCCTATGCACTTCTTGCTGAAGTAATGATTTTTGTTTTGCTTTCTAAAGAAATGAGGTGTATGTCATCTCCTCCCAACAGACTTTTGAATCTGCTGTCTTGTTTCAGCCAAATTCAAGACAGGTGTAAGTCAGTCTCAAAGAGCATGAGCTCTTACAGATTTTATGAAAGCTGGCAGACAGAGAGAGGAGGCCGTCTCATTGAGTGAAAAGTTAGCAAGGTCACACCTTTATTAGGCATCAGAGAATCCATGGAAGAGACCTCTGTTGGAATCTGTTCTTCATTAGTTCTACTGCTCGCTGAACAACTTGCTTGTGTGTCTGAACAGGAATTTCTGTGAGAAGCAGAGACTGAAATTGCTCTCCTCCAGGCTAACAGGGGGTGGAATCCGGGTTGTCAGACTGGGAATATTGTTAATATATTCCTGCAAATACAGAAACCCTCAGCTGTAAGGGGATGGTTATTTAGTCATTTAAAGCTCTGGTCATGTAGCTGTCATAACAGGACAGAGAAGCTGACTGGAAAAATCTCTGTAAAAAACTAACACAGAGTTCAGTGCCCTTCTATTTTCTATGTGAGACCTTATTAGTTCCTAGTAATAGGACCCTCCAGGGAGGGGGGCTGGTAAAAGCAGTTGAACAGTGAGAAAAAGTGATAATGTTAGAGCAACTCCCAGGAGTGCTCTAATGTTCCCAGCTTGCTGACACAAACAAGTTTTCTTGGCGAGGTTTTCCTGAACTATGTTTTCCGAGAGACCTGCTGTTACATTCGAGCAGGACTTTAGGAAGGGAGAACGAGATGGCCAATGAGTCATCTTAATGAGGCAATAGACACATCTGCGTAAGAGTTTTGCAAAGGACTCCTTGTGCAAAGCATATACCCCTGAATGTGCATTTCTGCTTTGAAGATACATTCGTATGTTTTAAAGCTGGTTTATCTTGCTATCCTCTGAACAGCCAACCTTTGATAGTTTGAACCTGATCTAAAGTCCTTTGAAGGCAATCAGAGGCACAAAGTCAGGTCTAAATGAGCCTTTAAGACACCTTGGGTTAACCATGGGGATGTAATTTGCTAGGGGTGCTTTCAGAGGTAGCAGCTGTCTGCCACAGAGATGCTAGCCTGCCTAATGAAAGCAAAGTGAATTATTCTGGTATGGCTGTACATCTCACAGACTTCTCCAGAATGTCCTGGACTCTCCATGGCTTCTTTCCACTTTTGCTCATTTCTCCTGTACTTAGCTGATGATTGGTAGAGAAGGAGTTGGTCTGTCTCATGGTGCTTCTTGGATTATTGCACTTTCAGGCCCCCCCCCCCCCAGCCTCTGAGCTTTTGATGAAAGCTCATGAGAGACATACCACTGTGCTCTCTTCTGAACCCATTTCATATCCCCTTAGAGGCTGTGCCCCGCTGAATACAAACCAGCATCCATCTGGAAGCAACAGCACAGTGTGTCTGCCCCTTTTGTGCGGAGAGAGTTGAGTCTGCAACTGTAGGCCTTACCACAGGATGGACACAGGCGTTTTGAATCCTCCACTTTCACCCAGGCTTTTTTGTTCATTCCTAACTTGGCTGGGGATTTTTCCTGTAAGGTGCGTGTACATCTGATACCATCTCAATCCTGACCCTACTGCAGCCTGCAGCGCTGACTGGAATCGGTGCAAGGAGTTAAGCTAGAGCTAAACGCATAGCTCAGTACTGAGCTGAGTCCTTGTCACTCTCTTCACTGCTTTAATGCTGTTTCTGTATGAGTCATTCTATGGCATTTTTCTTTCTTCTTTTTCCCCTCCTTCTTATTAGGGGAAATTGATAGGATTAAGGAATTTCCCTATTTACAGCTAAACCCTTGTGTCCTGCCAAGCATAAATATCTGGCTGGCTTCTCAGGAATTTGGCTGAATACATAGGTAGATGTACTGTTGCAGCTCTGTGCTTCTAGGGGAAATGCTGTCAAAGTACTTCCTGCCAGACTGAGGCTGGTAACTTATTCCCAAACTTAGCAGTGAAAACCTGTACAATCATTTTGATTTGGTATATGATACTGTGTGTTGCATTTAGATCATCTAAACTCCAGCTAGATTCCCAAGCTGTGTTTCTTGTTGGCTAAGTATCTGTGGAAGCCTGCAGCCAAACTCTGGTAACCCACTCAGTACAGGGATGTCGATTTCTGTGTGTGGTCCTTCATGTCTGGCATGTGAAGGGAGAGTGCATGTGGCCGTTACCACTGGAAGTAACGGCTTGGCTTGTTGTAGCAAAGGTAGTATCTCACCATGGAGCAGCAGCTTGTTGTGAGAAGCTGGGAGTCACAGAGAGATCCAAAAACTTCAGAGCATACTGACCCTGGTAACAATGAGATGTAAAGGCAGAATACTGGGGGTGGGGAAAGGGGAACATACTCTCTGGCTAAGCAATCGCCAACACCTTAGAACAGATCATCTAAAGATGATGGGGAGGGAAGGGGATCCTTCTGGCTGCTGTGTCCTCCTTAACAAAATATGCTGTTGCATTAGTGGGTGCTGTGTTTTAACCCCAGCTGGCGACTATGTACCATGCAGCCGCTCACTCACTCCCCACCCCCTCAGTGGGATGGGGAGGAGAATGGAAAAAAGTAAAACTTGTGGGTTGAGATAGAGACAGTTTAATAAGACAGCAAAGGAAGAGAAAGTAATAATAATGATAATATTACTGATAAAGGAATATACAAAACCAAGTGATGCACAGTGCAACAATTGCTCACCACCCGGTGATCGACAGCCCATCCCTGAGCAGCAATTCCCGCCTCCTGGCCAACTCCAGCTTTATATACTGAGCATGATGTTATATGGTGGGGAATATCCCTTTGGCCAGGCTGGGTCAGCTGTCCTGGCTATGTCCCTTCCCAGCTTCTTGTGCACCTCCCCGCTGGCAGAGCATGGGAAGCTGAAAAGTCCTTGACTTCATATAAGCACTACAATTACTTAGCAACAACTAAAACCATCAGTGTGTTATCAACATTATTCTCATACTAAATCAAAACACAGCAGTATACCAGCTGCTAGGAAGAAAATTAACTCTATCCCAGCTGAAACCAGGACAGTGGGAGAATGGAATAGAAGAGGGTTTGCAGAGCACGTCCCAAGAGGAAATCAGGCAGTCAGATCCTTAGCCCTGCTGGTGTCACCTGTCAGCCTCCTCTGCTCCTGTTCTTGTGCTGCATGGAAATTCTCCGTGCTGTTCCTTATCAACGCCTCACAGCTGGAGCAGAGGGGAGGTGTGGTGCCTTCACCAGTGGAGAAGGCCAGGTTGCCATAGCAGCAGGTCTGATTTCCATCCCTGCTGTTAGTACCTCCAGAGCTCCCGCAGTTTGGAGCGCTGGGCTCTGTTCCTTCAGCAGTTGGCAGGTGGGGCAGCTCAAGTGCACAGTGCTGGTGAAGGACTAGAAGGGCATGTGCTTACCTGGGGGGTATCACTGATAGGAATGAGAGAACCAGCCTCTCTTCCCCCTCAAGAAGAACAGTAAGCCAGGAACCATGGCCTGCCTAGCAGGGCAAATGCGTAGCAGTAGGCACAGCTTCCCAAGACATGGTAACAGGGAAGAGCAGGAAGAACAAACCATGCAAGGTGTGATCTGCCCCATTTTTAGCCAGTGTGTCCTTTAAAGGTATCACATTTAAAATTGGATACTACAGACAAGGTCAAGGCCCCTTTTGCAAGCCCATCCACAACAGCATGAGCAAGAGAAATTTCAGAAAGGCTCTTTTTGGATTGCCTGCTTCACAATTTTTTGTCATATATTTTTAATTTCTTTCTGTAATTTGGCCCTTGGAGAAGAGGTAGGGTGGATGAGTGATTAAGGTGCTCAGTTGGAACTTGGTGCTCCCATGATGCTCTCCAGGTCCCTTAAACCCTCCCTGTGTTGCAGTTTCCCATTTGGACCAAAAGTTTGTTAGCTCCCCACTTATCACCAGGAGTTTGTTGGCAATGAATGAAAGACTGAGGAGCTTCAACTTCATAACAGCAGTGGCAGGTAAATACCTTTGCATTGTTTTGCATCTGAGTATTGGAATTTTGCTGCAACACCAATGTAAAGGTTTCCCATGGCAAATGTTCATAATCGGTCTGTTGAGCTCCTTGCTCTGAATGCGTCATAGCATTTCTAAAATAAGACAGCGTTGTTTGCTTTGTTTTTTTTCCCTGAGTGTGATTGAGTTGTAACTTGCATAAAATAATGGGGCTCAAGCAATTCTCGAAAGGGGAAATGACACAAGTTTTGCAGTAGAGTGGCAGCTGACAGGTAAGTTAGCGAGTGTCAACTGCAGATCTGCCTAGCAATTGAAGGAGACACGAGAGTCTGTCTCACCCTGCAGACCCAGGCATTAGCTATTGTCCTTTTGTTGAGATTGGAAAACCTCATTTGCAAAGCAAGTACTACTGGTGTGTCTTTCTGTCTGTGGCTGCAGCAGTCTCCCTTGTTGCTAGTCAGCCCTTGCTTTGCTTGCTTCTGTCCTTATCCCAGTCTGTAGAGTACCAAGCCTGCTAGAATGGGCACTGCAGAGCCTCACAGGGAGGACACTGAGAGTTGCCACTCCATCCAGCTGGAAGGCTCTCTGAGGGCATAAGTGATGCCCTGAGACTGTTTCAGGGATGCAAAAACTACTTCTATAGTCCAGAAAGTTGTTGGCAGGCCTAATAGCGGAGAAGGTATGGAAATCTCAGCAAAAACACTGCGGTATTTTTGTTTTGTTTTAATTCGAGACACCAAATCTAGGCAGTGCTGTCTCTCTTAGAGTTGAGAAATTGATCATTCGAGGGAGTTTAGCTGCAGGAGAGCAGCAGTAACACAGTTGTAACAGCATGTTAAATGCTAGAAATTGATAAGCTGAAAGGATCCCAGAGCTAGTAGATCCGTGGGGAGAGTTCTTCCCTGGGTCAGACACACAGGTCTGTGGGTAGAGTCAGTGAAGATTCATCACGAGCTCCTATAATGATCGAGGCTGCTCACATTTCTGAGCATGTACCTTCCCCCCCTCCCCAGCTCAGCAGAATGACGCATGTCTCAAATCCGGCACCTGCTTCCACACAATGATTTGGAAATGTCCCCTGCTACCTATGAAGTAAGTGTAAAAACACTATGAGAATGCAGCTTTTTTTATAAACGGGAAGGAGGAACAGAAGAAGTATCTCTTTGAAGTGAGCTGTGGGGGAAGCTGCCAGTATAGATTTCAGGTCTGCAGCTCAGTGGCTACAGAGCAAGGAGCATTTGGGGAAAAAACCCCATCAAATACCTCCCCACCCAAAACCAAACTCCAGCTCTTGTTCTTTGAAAATAAATGACCCTAGCCATTCAATTCACTCCTGCTGAACTGGAGGCTTCTGGGACTCATTGCGTGTCTCACATTGACGTCAGCAAGTGCAAATGTAAATCTCAGCTGGCTCTGATAAATGGTGCTGCTAATTGAATTAGAGAGCACTCCAAGCCACCAGCTAATTATGCTCCTCGGGAAGCTGCTTTGTCCAGGTCCATTTAATTCTATATTGGCTGAGCACTCTGAATCTGGCACAGAAAAGGGGAAATATATTACAGCTCCCCACTGAGGAGCACATATTTTACAGCTCTTTAGGCTGAGCCGTCTGCTTGCCCCAAACGCTTGGGTTTTCCATCAAAAAAAATATTCTTAGTGCAAAATTAATGATTTGATCACCTTGTTTTAGCATATCATTACCCTGGTTTGATAAGAGACTCTGTCTCCTTCCCTTTAATGGTACTTTCCTCCATGTTACATGAAATGTGTTTCCTACTTTAGTTTTACAAGTAGCTAAATTACTTCTTAGGTGCATCATTGGTACAAAATTTAACACCTAGAGGAAGTGCAAACATTAATGGGTTTTCAGAGAGCTTTGATCATGAGCTTTCTGTGTTTGCCTGTAGCTAGAAGGTAGTAGGTCCTGCCCATGTGGCAGAGATTCAACTTCCTCCTGCCTCTTCTTTCTTCCATTCCCTTCTCTTCTTCCTTCTCATGCATCTTTCTGAATTCTGCTGTCACTGGGGTAAGAAGTTCAGGTTACAAGATGCAGTTAGGAAGAATCTCCTGCCACTACATGTATCTAACTGCTTCCATTCTATGTCAGTCTATGAGCTTGGGCAGGGAGACTTGAACATCTTCACTTAGCAGTCCTTGCTTCCATTCCAGAAGAGCCTCCACTGGCATTAGTAGACAGGACTGTTGAGTTGCCTTCTCCTGAAGGCCAATAGGTAATTTACAGAAATACACTTAGCACCAAATGGCACTGTGGTTCCAGCTCTGCTGGGCCTACTGGTAACTGTGCACCTCTATCCTAACTGGGAGCTGCTCTGGGTGCTGCAGCAGTTGCTACCCTAGAAACCAAAAAAATGGAAAAGAATTCAGACCCCCCCTGGAATGTGGGATACCTCCCATATCTGGAGCACAGCAGGAGCTGGGCGGAATTTGCCTGTTGCCTGGCTCTGGCCTGGAGCCCACCACTAAAAGAGCCTTACTGCATCAGTGTTCCAGTAGCATTGCACTAGACCCTTGACTACCCAGCTTGGAGTGACTGTGGCCTTGATATTGCTACCAACATACTGCTCGGTAGCTCTATGCTGATTAAGGCTACACACACTCACAGTCTCTGGGGGACGAATTTAGAAGCAAATGCAAATAGAACATTATATATATTCACTGTCATCTGTCATCCCAACCCCTTCCATGTGCCATCTGTTGTCTGAGGTTGCTGAGCCTGACAAAGCGAGGTGACGGGAGGTAAAGGTTCCCTATCTGAATTTAAAGCTTTATCTTGATTTCCTGAGCTGTAGGTGCGTGAGCAGCCATGGTTCTCTCATGGCTGCTGATGCGAGCAGGCATCCAGGGCTTTGCGACTGTGTAGTTACCAGCAGCAGAGAGAGCAGCCTTGTGCTTGTGTGCAGACTGAGTCTCTTTTCAGTGAGAAAGTTGCTGCTGAACAAATGCAAAGCCTGACCTTATAGCTGTGGAGCAGATATGTTGGTGCTATCATTTACCATTGCATTTTCAGGGTTTCATGTTTTTATATCTGAGATGTGATTCTCTGAGCACATAAACGTTATTATTTTTAGGATGCCTTTTTTATTTTCTGTTGCCTTTTTTTAACTTGTGTCCTTAGACTGGGTAATTGGAACCAATGTAAACTGTTCCCTTTTCACCTTTATAAGTCTTGTTAGGGAAGAGTCATTTTGCTATGGCACCAGCAGCCTGACTAGCTAACATCTGGTGGAAACCAAGGACTCCCTGTGGACTTGACAGTTTGAGTAATATATCATTTCACCTTGAAGAGCGGGGAGAACTTCACTTTTGGGGTCTTCTCTGGCTAAATGAGATTTACAGCTCTCCATTCTTGGAGCACATACTTCTTGTTTTGGGGAGGAGTACAGGAATGTAGATCAGCTGTGGCCTTTATACACCAAATCACTGTATTGTTATTTGTCATGAGTGCTTTGGCATTATGTGTGACATCCACTGGTGGGAAGAGCAGCTATCTTTCTGCTCTTCATTTCTCATTATTTTCCACCCTTGGTATTTTTTTCCATCAGTCATTCCTGCCTCTCCTTTTTTGATCTTCTTTTTACCAACAGTGTTTTCTCTTCCCATTTCAGGGCTGATATAAACTGTGAAATAGTGAACACTGACATTTAAACTGCTGCTAATAAGAGCTGAGTTGCCAGCAAAGTTAAGAGCATGCGGAGAGCTTTGGTTGCTCAGAGTCGTTGTTTCAGGCTGTCTGCAAACTCAGGATGGTTACACTGAGCTGGCTTATTTGGGAGGAGATTTTTGCTATAACCAGCTCCTGGAATATCCTTTTCTTCTAGAAAGCAAAGCTGAACCGTGCACATTCTGAACGTATGCCATAAAGACCACATGAGCACAACCATGTGGGCTGTATTGGGCCTATATTTCAGGATGCCAACAAGTAAAAGGTATAGGGAGTGTTTCTCAGAAACACTATAAAGAAGAGCAAGTAAGACAGGATAGTAGTGTTTCTGCAGAGCTTAGTTCTGTTGCTCCAGCAATCAGTCCCACCATTACTAGGTGCCCACTGCATCGTACAGTGCTGGCCTGGGCAGGCTGTCAGTATGTAGATGCATCCATTTCAAGGGGAGAATGTGAACTGGGTGCTGTTGTCTGACTGCTGTCAGCTCTATGTCTGGACTGAGCAACTAAAAGCATTTTCAGTGCTACAGACTGTACACTCAGGACCTCAGCCATCAGCTGAAGGTGCTGCCTTCCTCTCTGTCCCTGAGCTAAACTGCACAAGGCTAGTTCGACAAATTACTTCATCTTAACTCAAGAACGCACCCTGAGCTCTGGGGAATTGTGCTAGTTTCTGTCCCTTTCTTACAGTGTAGCGGCAAGCTGGTGCTCTACCTTATTTTTCGTTTTCCCTGTTTTAAACAGCATCCCAAGCAGCTTGAACACAGTTGCTTTTTCTTCTTTTTCTTTCTTTTCATTTTCTTTGCTAAAGGGAATTGAAATGAAACCACACCATTCACAGAGAGCAGCCATGGTAGCAATGGTGGGTTGTCAGGCTTGGAGGAGGAGATGCCAGAATAGGTTCAGCAATGACATGATGTTCATTAGCCACAAGAGATGGAGGAGGAAAATCAAGCACTTGTTTTCAAAGGGATGCCTTTGCTTCTAGTGACTGGAGGGAGGGCTGACCTCCAATTTCCAGGCGCAAGGAAATGACAGCTGCAAAAAATGTTCCTTGTTCAGAATACACCAAAATTACCATCTTCTGCCTAGTTATTTGCTACTAAGAGATTCTGCTTTGAACATGTTCCAATTCCAGCACCTCAGGAATTCACAAAGAGCAACCATTTCCAGTGATTCTTTTATTTAGGAACTTTGCTGGGTGCTTTACAATTTGTAAAGGGCCTAAGTATTATCACTGAGCTTTTTTTTCTTCAAAGTGAAGCAATCTGCATTTTTATATCCTAAAGCACAAGCTGAGCGCTTGGCAAAAAGCAGGCTTACAAGATGCTGGATGTTGAAAGGAGGCAGAGTCTCACAGTTAAAGTGGGACTTGTAAATTTTAGGAATTCAGACTTGCTCAGTCTCTCTGAGGGTAGATAATACTTTCTGCCTCAGTTTCCCCTCTCCAGTGTGGGAAGAATAATGCTTTGTCTGTCACTTTGTCTAAAGAGGGAACATTTCAACTGAAAAATGCCTTGCTTTGTGCTTGTATGGCATCTTATGTAACAGGACCCCGCTGCTGAGTGGTGCTATACCAATGCAAGTAGATATCACCAGTCTTTTCCTGGACTGTCTTTTACTCCAAGTTGCAGCAGATCAGGAGCTGCTTATTCTCAGATGAATTACAGTAAGCCTGTCTAAGAACCCTGGGAGCCTCCGGGGAGATGTAGTTCACAGTGGCAGTTCCTGCCATTGTTTTTTAGACTGCATTTTTGAAAGATATCCAGTGCTCTGCCTTACAATAAGCAAACAAAACACAATTCATCTTTCTTCTGAAAAAGTGACTTGAATTGGATGTCCAGAACCTTAGCTGTGTTACCAGCAAAGCTGTTTGAATTGCAGTGACCAGCAAGTACATGCTGGATCTGTGTACCATCCCTGACCGTTTAGCATGCTGCAAATCAAATTTCAGTGCTGCTGCTGCTTTTCCAAGCTTTATGTGGATGGAGTTAGACTTATGTCTGTCAAGGGTTGATAGTTTACCAACAAGTTGATCTTAAAGAGAGAAAGAGATAAGCATCAACGCTGAGGAAGCAAGATTCTGCCCCAGCCCTGATTTCAGTAACTTGCTCAAATTTTTGAAGCTTCTAGCAAGGTTGAGTCCTGCTGCTGATGGACATTATATTTGTCCTCTTCACATTTAAACCTGGATTTTACTATTAGTTTGCTCATTAAGAGAATACAGGCATTTAAAATGTACTCGCTAGCACAGCTCCAGCAATTAGCAACCAAACAAAAGGTACTAATTTGATGCAGCCATTAAACCCTCCATGCTTGAGTACTCCATTGGTCCAATTGTTGCAAAGTGCTGTGAAATGCCAGCTCCCAGCACAAGCAGGGCATGGAGTGAATACTGGCAGCCTGCAGCAAACTGCCTTGTAGGCTTTAGAGCAGTTCATCCCTCTTTAATTCAATACCCTCAACAGAAGATCAGCACAAGAGCAAAACTTCAAAATGCCAGTGCCCATCAAAGTTTCTGTCTACCCGTCAGACGTGCGTGGAGGAATAGGCGGCCAGGAAGATTGGATAGAAAAGAGGAGACGCCGGGAGCTAAATGCAGCCTTGCTATCTTTCACCTTCATAGCATGCCCTGAGGAATGGGAGGCCTGCCTGTCGGTATGATACCAAACGACCACAGGGCTATACTGTCTACTTCTTGGATAGTGATATCTGGGATCTAAGTTTCTTTCAATAATTACACCACCTTCCTGCCCTCTCTCCCCCTTAATCCTACTGGAATGGATAGTGGGCATGCTGAAGAACTAGGCAGGCTGCTGGTCTTAAACTGGTGATGCTGACACAAACCAGTTTTGGTCCCACTGACAGGAGAAAATGGGACTGGGCTTCGTATGCCTGAACCATTAGCATTCCTCATGTCACTGACTCACCAGCCGAAATCTTTTGCAAAGCCTCATTTGTATCATTTTGAACATACTGACTAATGAGCGCTTTAAGGATGATTTGTTTTTCCTTTCTGGTTTCAGGTCCTCAAAGCTGCTGCGTGCATTCTACATCCCTCTCCTCTCAGAACAGTACACATGGTATGCAAACTATACTATTCTGAAATCCCGGAGGTCGAAGCAAACCAGGAAAAAAATGGGAGGCTAGCAATGCACCTGGACAACAAAACCAAAAGCATCTGCTGACACTCTTGGACAGCTGCATAAGCCATCTTCAGTTCCCTTTTTGAAAGATTGCTCTTGTAAGATTCACTAATAAAAATTTCCCATGAAGTGATTTTGCTCTGCAAGCTTCCAGCTGTAAAAAGGGTGCATCATCTGCTTTCAGTTCTCAGTGTCAGGTCTCTGCTCTGCCTACACAGAACATATTGGTAAGAAACCATTTGAAAATCCAGCAGCCACCTACGAATGATATTATCCCTGCTGCTCCCTGTGTTATTATCTATTACACCAGAGAAGAGAAAAATGGAAAATAATAAAAAGGAATGACAGTATGAGGTTCTGCTCCAGGTTGCAATCTGGCACTGGGAAAATCCAGGTCAGCCTCTCTTTCTCTCTCCTGCGCCCCGCCCCCCCCCCCCCCCCCCCGCCCCTGACCTCATCTGCTTAAGCAGTGCTCACCACCTCCTAGGGAATTTTTTCAGGTAACAACATTTAGGAAATTGTGGTTTTTAAAGAAAAAAGAAGGGGAAAAGAGGAAAACACCTGCGAGACAATTAACTGAAACACACTGCATCTCAAGGAATGAAGTAGTGTGCACCACAGAGAAACAGCCTAAAGTTGCTCTGTCCAGGAGACACTTTCAAGGATAAACCTGTGCTTTTGGGAGAAAAAAACCCCAAACTTAAAGAGTTGAGCCAATTATCTGTTTTAATGGGATCAGAGTGTTTTTGTTATCTGTGAAACCAAGGGTTTGTTTGCTATTTATAATAATTTTTTAAAGATACCTATAACATCCTTTGAATTCTAGACTAGAGCATCTTAAAATTCCTGGAAAGATCCAGAGAGGAGAATGATTAATTTTTTTTTTTTGCAGTTCTGTTTCCTAGAATAGACAGTGTGTGTTACATTGGTCCAATATGCTTCAGAGCAATGCTGTTATTTATTATATCTTCATTTTTAAAACATGCATTATCACAAGCTAGATGAAGGGAGTTGTTTTCGCTCACACCCTTGGAACTCTGTGGGAATGGGATGGCATGTGATGGAGTAGAGAGGAAGTTCCTTTTGCAAAAAGGCTGCACAGGCTCCATGCCCCACTGTGACTGTGATTAGATTGTTTTGTGTGTGCAGTGACAGAGTGCCAGAGCAGGTGGATCAGGAAGCAGATTTGTATGTTTGGAAGCTGTTGGGATCCAAACAGAAAAGCACGTGCCTCTGAGGATACAAGTGTTGGTCCAGTTGCAGAATGCAGTGCTAGGCAGGTCTCTTAGCCAGTCTGCAGGTTAACAGCTGAGCAGGATGGGAAGGGCAGGCTGTACCAATGGGGCTGTGATCTAGCATGATACTACTGGGACAAAGCAGGAGGGGCTGGATGAGGAACAAGGCATGGGCTGAATCATAAAAACAACTTCAGAAACATAGGGAGAGGTGTTCTGAATCCCCTGCATTTCATTAAGGAGGAGTTTTTTTAATGGCATCGTGCTCTATTGGAAACACAGCTTATAAAGTGCAAAACATGGTAAGAGCAAACAGTGCACTGCTTCGTTGTCTGGATGATTACAGCATAGAAAATGCAGTTCTCTTCCATTGCACCCCCACTGTATGGAGGAGCAGTTTGAAGCTGAGACTCTAAATTCAAACTTTGAAGGCTTAGGCAACCATCTGTGGTGTCTAAGTCTTGGCTCTCTTCAAAGAGATGAATGTCACCCTGTGCAAATATCACCCGTCGTAAGAGTCAAATGTGGAGCTTCAAGGTTTTCAGCCAAGCAGCTGGTGTCTTGGGTGAGCGGGTCTAGAAGGTCAGAGTCACATTGCAGATCAACATTGTAGTGTCCGTGTTCATAGTATTCCCCCACCTTCCTCCAGCTGGCTCTACCCCTCCTAAAAGTTTAAATGTATTGAACAGGGCTCTACAGTGCTAGTACATCAAAACCAAAACTCTTGCCCTGGTTGTTGCCTCTCCCCTTGCTAATCCCTGACCTTAAATCAAATAAAGAAACAAATGCAGTTGAAGGACCAATTGCACCTCTCTCTGGTGCTGTTTGTGTGACTGTTCCATGTTGTCATAGCCCGTAACCTCATGTTTAATGTGAAAAGACAGTAAATATCCATTTTAAATGACTGTGGCTGCCCCACCTTCCTCTCCAGTTTGATTCCTGTTTTGGGGTGGTGGTGGGAGACTGATAACTTGACAATAATTAGGAGTTATCAATATTTTCCAGAGGAATGCGGCAACTGTTTGGTTTCTGGTAGTAAATGCAGATGCAGCTACCGGTAGTGGACAGCTGGACAGCTTTGCATTCCAGAGTTTCAAATCAAGGCAGGGACTCCATTTTGCTGCTTACCATGCAAAGAGGTGGAGTCAGTCCTGCCACCTGGAGAATTTGCAGGCTAAAGAGATGAGGCAGAGAAAGGGAGGGTTGTTCCTCTCATTGATGACAAGAGTAGATCATATTTTAATGCTGATTTCAGTGGGAAGTTGGGAGTCTCAGTGCTGCAAAGACCCAACAACTCATTTAAGGTCATACATGGAGTCTGCCTACAAGTTGTTTTTCATCTAGTGCCTTCGGCACAGAACCAGCCTCCCTGGCAGCTGGTAAAGGATCCTGGGCCTCTTTTCCTTTAGTCCCCGCTAATGCATAATTGTTGTCATGGTAGTGCTACCGGGCAGCCAGAATGTAGCATAAAGGCAATCTATCGATCTGAGCTGAGAGCACTGGGAATGAGAAGGTGAAGTTGCTGCTTAATGGTTTTTCTATCATAAAGACCGAGCCATAGGTGAGATTTCTGATAGGAAATGCTAAGGCTCCCCTCATCTTTTCATAATTCACAAGTCAGGACTGTTGCACTCTGCGCAGTGCTGAGATTAAGCAAAAAGCCATTAGTAACAAAAAGATGACTAGTAAATCGTAGAATCATAGAATGGTTTGTGTTGGAAGGGACCTTAAAGATCATCTAGTTCCAACCACCCTGCCATGGGCAGGGACACCTTCCGCTATACCAGGTTGC
Source organism: Phoenicopterus ruber ruber (assembly GCA_009819775.1). Taxonomy (NCBI): domain Eukaryota; kingdom Metazoa; phylum Chordata; class Aves; order Phoenicopteriformes; family Phoenicopteridae; genus Phoenicopterus; species Phoenicopterus ruber. The sequence goes on along the minus strand of CM020237.1, from coordinate 6,026,291 downwards.
TCAAAGCCCCATCCGACCTGGCCTTGAACACTTCCAGGGAGGGGACATCCACAACTTCTCTGGGCAACCTGTTCCAGTGCCTCACCACCCTCATAGTGAAGAACTTCTTCCTTATATCTAATCTAAATCCACCTTCTTTCAGTTTAAAGCCATTACCCCTTGTCCTATCAGTACATGCCCTTGTCAAAAGTCCCTCTCCACCTTTCTTGTAGGCCCCCTTTAGGGACTGGAAGGCTGCTAGAAGGTCTCCCCAGAGCCTTCTCTTCTCCAGGCTGAACAACCCCAACTCTCTCAGCCTGTCTTCATAGGAGAGGTGCTCCAGCCCTCGGATCATCTTCGTGGCCCTCCTCTGGACCCGCTCCAACAGGTCCATGTCCTTCTTGTGCTGGGGGCCCCAGAGCTGGACGCAGTACTCCAGGTGGGGTCTCACCAGAGCGGAGTAGAGGGGGAGAATCACCTCCCTCAACCTGCTGGCCACGCTGCTTTAGATGCAGCCCATGATACGGTTGGCTTTCTGGGCTGCGAGCGCACGTTGCTGGGTCATGGTTGACGAGAAGCTCAACACCCCCAAGTCCTTCTCCTCAGGGCTGCTCTCAATCCATTCTCCGCCCAGCCTGTATTTGTGCTTGGGATTGCCCCGACCCATGTGCAGGACCTTGCTCTTGGCCCTGTTGAACTTCATCAGGTTCACAAGGGCCCTCCTCTCAAGCCTGTCAAGGTCTCTCTGGATGGCATCCCTTCCCTCCAGCGTGTTGACCGTACCACGCAGCATGATGTCATCGGCAAACTTGCTGAGGGTGCACTCAATTCCACTGTCCGTATCGCCGACAAAAATGTTAAACAGCGCTGGTCCCAATACCGAACCCTGAGAAACACCACTCGTCACTGGTCTCCACTTGGACATTGAGCCGTTGACCACAGCTCTTTGAGTGCGACCATCCAGCCAATTCCTTATCCACCGAGTGGTCCATCCATCAAGTCCACGTCTCTCCAATTTAAGAGACAAGGATGTCGTGCGGGACAGTGTCAAATGCTTTGCACGAGTCCAGGTAGATGACGTCAGTTGCTGTTCCCTTATCCACCAGTGCTGGAACCCCATCGTAGAAGGCCACCACATTTGTCAGGCACGATTTGCCCTTAGTAAAGCCATGTTGGCGGTCACCAATCGCCTCCTTATTTTCCATGTGCCTTAGCATAGCTTCCAGGAGGATCTGCTCCATGGTGTTGCCAGGCACAGAGGTGGGACTGACTGGTCTGTAGTTCCCCAGGTCTTCCTTTTTTCCCTTTTTAAAATTGGGGGTTATGCTTCCCCTTTTCCAGTCAGTGGGAACTTCACCACACTGCCACGACTTCTCAAATATGATGGATAGTGGCTTAGCAGCTTCATCCACCAGTTCCCTCAGGACCCACGGATGCATCTCATCAGGCCCCATGGACTTGTGCACCTTCAGGTTCCTTAGATGGTCTCAAACCTGATCTTGTCGTACAGTGGGCAGTTCTTCATTCTCCCAGTCCCTGCCCTTGCCTTCTGTGACTTGGGCAGTGTGGCTAGAGCACGTGCCGGTGAAGACTGACGCAAAAGAATTGTTGAGTACCTCAGCCTTCTCCATATTCCGGGTAGCCAGGGCCCACATTTTCCCTAGTCTTCCTTTTATCACCAACGTACCTCTAGAAGCTTTTCTTGTTGCTCTTGACGTCCCTGGCCAAAGTTAATTCTATCAGGGCTTTAGCTTTCCTAACCTGATCCCTGGCTGCTCGGACAATTTCTCTGTATTCCTCCCAGGCTACCTGTCCTTGCTTCCACCCTCTGTAGGCTTCCCTTTTTGTGTTGGAGTTTGTCTAGGACCTCCTTGTTCATCCATGCAGGCCTCTTGGCATTTTTGCCTGGCTTCCTCTTTGTTGGGATGCATCGCTCCTGAGCTTGGAGGAGGTGATCCTTGAACATTAACCAGCTTTCTTGGGCCCCTCTTCCCTCCAGGGCTTTACCCCATGGTGCTGTACCAAGCAGATCCCTGAAGAGGCCAAAGTCTGCTCTCCTGAAGTCCAGGGTAATGAGCTTGCTGTGTGTCCTCCTTGCTGCCCTAAGGATCTTGAACTCCACCATTTCGTGGTCACTGCAGCCAAGGCTGCCCTTGAGCTTCACATTCCCCACCACCCCTCCTTGTTGGTGAGAACAAGGTCCAGCATAGCACCTCTCCTCATTGGCTCCTCTGTCACTTGAAGGAGGAAGTTACCATCAACGCATTCCAGGAACCTCCTGGATTGCTTATGCCCTGTTGTGTTGTCCCTCCAACATATCGGGGTGGTTGAAGTCCCCCATGAGGACCAGGGCTTGTGAACGTGAAGCTGCTTCTCTCTGTCTATAGAGAGCCTCATCTGCTCGGTCTTCCTGGTTGGGTGGCCTGTAGCAGACCCCCACTATAGTGTCACCTGTCCCTGCCCTCCCTTTAATCCTGACCCATAAGCTCTCGGTTGGCTCCTCATCGTCCCCAGGTGGAGCTCCATGCTCTCCAGCTGGTCATTGACACAGAGGGTGACGCCCCTTCCTCGTCTCCCCTGCCTGTCCTGCCTAAAGAGTCTGCATCCTTCCATTCCAACACTCCAGTCATAGGAGCCGTGGAGCTAATAAGATCGTGGCCCCGCAGGCATGCGCACGTCTCTTGTTTCTCTCTCTCACATCTCTTATTTATTCCCCACGCTACATGCGTTTGCATAGAAGCATTTAAGTTGGGCTCCTGATGAAGCTGACTTACTGGCTGGAGTGGCTGGAATTCCTTTGTGCTGCTCTTTGGGGGCTCTCCTGCTGACCTGTGATCCTTCTCCAGGCTCTGGGCATCTATTGCTGGCACTGGCATCTAACTGGTAGGAGTGGGATGGATTGAGGTTCTCCTCCCCTGGCAACTTTTGGTTTAAAGTCTTCTTCACCAGCTTGGCAAGCCTATGATGCTCTTCCCCTTCTCTGACAGATGGACTTGATAGAGTGAGCAGTACAAGTCCAAGGAGTATGTGCATTGGGGCCTGAGGAAGTGACTGTAAGAATTGCCTACCTGGCTCAGGTTTAGCTGGATGAAGGATCTTGCTTTAGTAATGCAGATGTGGATGCAAAGAGGTTTGCGCCAAAAAGTGGAGCTGCATCCAAACCAAAACATTTTTAAAGGCATTTTGTAGTTTGCTTTTCTGGTTTTGTTAGCAAGCTTGAGGGAGAGGCTTCTGGTTTTTTTTTTTTTCTTTTCTTTTTGCTTTAACCTTAATTAAAGCAAATGTATGATCCCCTTGTGAGCAGGCAGGTTTGGGACAGCTAATTTATGATCTCTATTAAAAAATAAATAAAGTCTTGTAGTTTGTGAGGTTGTGGGTAAAGGGTCAAACCATAAATTGCTGATCTGCCTCAGCTGGATTCCCTGCCTGGAGTTACCTTGGGCACAGAGGGATGTTGTGACCAAACCTGTTGGGTAGCACATCAGGATTGTGTAGGTAATCCACCTTTGTCTCCTTTCTGTCTTTGCAGAAAGGGCTCTTCGTATTATTCTGGCTGGCTCTGGAAAGGAAGGTATCTAGATGGCTTTCTACAGTGCTGCTAGTGTCTGACCTGACACATCGACAGAAGCTGGCTTCTTGACAGAACCATAGATGGGCACAACCTTGCGGTCATGACTGTGGCTAGATCAGGTGTCTTGCATGAAGCTGAGAGATGATGCGAGATACTCGCAGTGGGTCGGAGAATGTACAGGGGTTACAGTATTCCTAACCTCCTCTTTGCTGGCAGTATTTCTCCACCTTTAAACTGAGGCTTAGAGCACTGCAGATTGGACAAGTGCTGCTGTGAAATACTGGGACCCAGTAAATTTCATCTTGTCTGAGCTCATCCAGTCTTTGCAACAAGTAGCACTGAGGTGGAGAGTCCCCGAGGAAGCGCCAGCAATGAGACAGATTGACACTCTCAGAAATAGGCTGAGGGAAGTCATGATTTCCACAGAACTATTTTTTCCTGCTTGTCTGCTGCAGCAGGATTTAAGGTCCATTTCAGTTTTGCTCATGCTTTTTCTGCCTGTTTCTGGGGTTCAGCTGCAGCCTGCTCCAAAGGCAGGTGTATGTGTAAGCTGGTCATCTCCACCTAGGGCTCTGTCTGGGCTTGGGGACACATCAGAAGAGGGCACTCCTGGACTTGAACATATTTCCAAGGATGTTCAATGCAAATTTGCTCTTTTTTGAAAGGAAAACAAAAAGGACACCCCATCTCCACAGAGGTGATACTTAAGCTTTCCTTGACTCTGGGGTTTTTTTCTGTTCGGGGTTTTTTTCTGTTCAAAGTTTTTTGTCTTCTTTCTGTAGGAAAATTATTTGAAATAATGTACTCTCTTAGAAGGCAGGAGCTGAGAGTGTGTGTGAAGAAGTAGGGGCAAAGGAGTTGAGGTGTGTGGAGCAGATACCTTGAACATGAATAACAGTGAATAAAATGTTGAGGACTGCATGTAGGCTGGGAAGGCTTCAGGCTGGCTTAGCTGGGAGTGCCACAGGCCAGCTTTCAGGTGTGACTGGCAGATCTGCATGGGAGCTGGTTGTTCTAGGACAGATTTATGGTGTGTTGGCAGCTGGTCTGTCATATCAGAGCGCAGCTGCTGTTTGACAACTCTTCTCTCCCTAGGAATGGGGAAGCACTTTCACTTGTCATGTTGCATTGCCAACATACAGGAGATTTCTGTAAAGCATGGTGGGGGGAGGATATTTCCAAAACAAACTGTACATCCTCTGAGTGATACTGAAGGGACTGGACCAAAGTTTGGTGCCTGGGACAGTGATGGTCAGTGTCAAATACCAACTTCAGTTTCCTCTCCCTTTTTCCCCTGCCCTGTCTCTAGTGAGCCTAATGCTTAGACAGTTCTTAGTTGTGGCCTTCCTCGGGACAGCTCTTTCCTTGCTACTTGTACTAACCTCAGAAGCAGGGACTATCTTAGTATTTGAGTCCACCTCACATCCAACAAAAGGTATTGAGTTAGCACGTTGTGTATTTATTTTGTTGCTGTAAGAAGGGCTTAAAGCGGCAGTGGAGAGAGACCCTGGCAATGAAATTCTGTGGTTTTGAGTTCCTAGCTCTTCAGGCACTGCTGGAGGAAAGAGCTGTGAATTTCTTTCTCCTCCAGCATCTGTCAGAACCTGAGCATCATCCCAGCCCTGCTGAGATTCAGCACCTGTCCTTGTGAATAACTGCACGTCTCTATCCGCTTGCTTGGAGAGGTACTAATGAGGCCCCATCTGTCTGCTTTGCACACTCCAGCTGTGTCTGCTAAGCAGCAAAAAAAGGTCAGGGTGGATGTGCAGGGTGAGAGAGCATCATAGCCTAGCAGGACTCTTGATCAATGCAGTCCTCTGCTGCCTTCCTGCCCAGTTCTTCATCCAGAGGGTAATTGCTGTGCAAGACTGGAGAACTGCAACCAGGACCGGACAGAGGTGTGTTTTTTTGTGGGATCAGTGAAGAGGCAGGGTCTGATGCTGGATGCAGAGCCAGAGACTCCCTGGTCTCCTCCAAACAAGTGCATGTGACTGAGTGCCTGAGTGGAGAGCCAGAAGCCTGGGTTATCGTGCAACGTTGTCACTCACTTGTTCTGTAACTCCATGAATCCTGCTTGGGAGGTGAATTACTGGGTAAGTGTTTAAACATGATTGACAAAACAGGCTTCAAACAACTTTTTCTAGAAAAGGGCGAGCTTCTCTGTGTTCCACCCAGCACAGAGGAGGCTGTTCTGGCCTTCTCTGGTTTCTCATAGCCCACATGACATTGTTGTAGCACTTGTCCTGCCTGGAGTGAGCAAAGAGGTGTTCTCTGGGAAGTCCTCTGTCCTGTGTTGAAATGGGCTGGTTGGAAAGACTGTCTGTCTAGTGAAGAGCAGGGTGGAGAGCTGATCACTGCAATTATTCTGCCTCAGAACATGCTGTTCAGATGCTGCCCTGTGCTGCAGAACCCAGCCCTGTTTTCTCCCTCATGCAAAGAGGTGGCTATTTTGACTTTTCCAGTTTTTAATCTTCCCCTCCTACTTTGCTGGGGAAGCTACACTTTCAACACATTGTATCTGAGTCAGTAAGAAACAACAGGGCCACTGTATGTGGTTTTTGTGGTGAATTCATAAGCAGTTGCCCATACTACCAGGTCTGGTTTGAGACCAGCCCAGCGGTCAAGGCATAGTACTGGCAATCTGCAGACTTGGGTTTTCACCTTGATTTTGGGGACAGGTAGCTTTCCACATCCCTGACATTCTTTCCACTGCTGCAAAATCTTTGAGGCAGGTGCAGTCCTTGCCCGCATTTCACAGTGCATTGTATCACAGGTTCCTGGATTCTGCTCAGTGCTGCTGCAGGTGTGAGAAACCAAAGGGTCAAAGCAAGAAGTGCAATTATCAGGCTTCTTGGCTTCTTACCTTGCTGTTTCAGGACAGGGAGTGGGTGGTTGGCTTTCCTTGGGAGGAGGCTTTTAAACTTTTTCTGCACAGCCCGGTTTGCTCCAGCATCTCTGCTAGCTCTGACTGCACCTCTGAAGAGATAGAACCTAGCAGTAGTCTGCTGGCTGGAACCAGGCTGAACCCACTGCAGCTGGACTGAGGCCCTCCTCAAACTCACAACTTCTCAGGAATATGCTCTGGGGGCAGGCAGGAGCTTTCCAGCAGCTTTATGCAATGCTGTCTGAATCACGCAATAAACAAGTCCAAGCCCTATTATTAGGCTTTGGAAACTGCTGCCTTAGAGACAGGTTTGCTTATAAATATCCATTATTTTCTCTCTGGCTCTTCACTAGGGAAGCTGGCAAGAAAAAGGGATCTCTGCTTCTCCAGAATCTGCCTGCCCCTGCTGTTGTTGTTGCTTCATCCCACCTGAGCTCATCCTCCTCGCTCTTCCAGCCTCCCAAGTTCTAGCTGTGCTAATGAGACATCCGCTCTAATGTCAGCAGGGTGACAAATGCCAACTATTTTGGAGGGGGACGGGAAAATACAAGTAAAAAGTAACTGGGCAGAGCACTTGCCATGGCGTCACCGCAGTGTGTAGGTATGCAAACCAGCTGCTTTGGTGGCTAAAGCAGAAGTACTGGGTCCAGTTCCCTACTCAGCTCCAACAACACTCTGCAAGACTGTGAGAAAGCCCCAAGGCCTCATGAAACAGGGATGACAGCACTTCCTTTCTCTGCCTTGTTTGAGGAGGGACAGATCCAAGGCTCGCCAAAAGTCAGTGGAAATGCCGACTTCAACAAGCTTTGCAGCAGGCCTCTGGACTGCAGAGGCTGTCTCGTAACATGTGAATACAACTGGCATAACAGCACTGCTGTCTCATTCAAGGCTGTTAGCTTTCCCATCCAAATGAAATAGCAGTCTTCTCCCCATGCCAAATCTACCCAGCACAGATTCCCCCGACCCTCCTGCCTGTGCTGCTGCTCTCTCTGCCTCTTTCAGTTGTTTGGCATGAGTACTTTTAGCTGTAGTGTGCTGTATCTTCCCTTGCAAAGCTGATTTTGTATTTTGTGCACTCAGTATTTGCTCCGGGGAATTGGGTTCAGCTTTCTGTCAGAACCCAGGGCTCGTCTTCTTACCTACACTTGTTAGGTAATGCTCTGCTGTACATAAAAGCCCCAAAGCTGCTCAGACTGCACCCTGTGTCATCCTCTGTATAAACTGAGGCAGGCACAGAATAGCCAGGGCATGCTGTAGGCTTGGAGAAGAGATAAAGGAGGTATTTTTAAAATGATTAAAGAAATGGCCAGCTCCCCTCCAGTGGATGTTGCTGTTAAGGGTGTAGGGAGGGCTGGTGTGGGAGCTAAAATCTCAAAACCATTTCTCATTCTTTCTCTAGGTGACTGCCTTGCAGCCCTGTATGACCCTTGTTTCTTCTAGCTAAGCCTGGCAAAACAGGTCTGTCTACTAGGTCAGGCAGTAGACTCTGCAGTGCAAATGCAGCGCTTGTCATGTTGCCATGTTCCCCACACCCTGCGGCTTGCTTTGCAAACAGCTGGAGCCAGTGTCTGGTGCTGCATCCCTAGTGCAGTGAGGAGATGAGAGGGAGGAGACAATATTGCATCTCTCCAGTTGGCCACCTGGGCGTCTGTTTGCTGGGGTCCCCTTTCCACATATCTTCTTTGCCTGCCGATACCTCTTTGTCAGGGGAGTGTTCAAAGAACTCGCAGACTTCTCTCCTCTTTGACTCAGGGACGGATGCAGAGGGCAATGGGTAGTGTCTTTAAGGAGGTAGGATGCTCGGATCACTCAGCAAGTGACACCAGGGAGATTTAGTGAGAAATGTGTACAGTGCTCTGGCCTAAGCCAGTTATACTGAGGACCAAGCAGAAACTAACGGCTTCTATGAAGAAGGAGAGTGATGCAGGGCTATAAATCTCTGCCTCAGGCTTGCTGGTGAATTCCAGGGAGTGGCAGAGCAAAGGAGGTGGCAGAGGTGAAAGAGCAAAGGGAGGATGTGTGTAGCGTGTAGCATTAGGAAGAGGTGTTTGTAGTTTTGCAGCCAGGTATATACAGTGAGGGTGGTGTAAGGCATAGAGACTGTAGGGGAGACATGAGAGGACAGGAGGTGGAACCATGTGGAAGCAGAGGTGTGCTTGTGTGAAGAAATTACGTTGTCTGAGGCATCTGAGGGAAAGATTTGGAGGACCTGCCCCACAGAAAACACGTTCATTTCCTCTCAGCTTCCAAGCATTTTTGTGATCCTTCAGCTTTTCTTGCTTTCCATACAGCATCCTCTGCAGGCTGGTGGTCAGTGGAGGCAGCTCTAGGAGGTGAGGACAGCAGTTTGCATATGGAGAGCTTTCTTCTTATTCGGTTCTGTTAAGCTGGTTTGCCTTTGGAGGCCGTGGCCGACAGAAGCTCATAGAAGGAAGTGGGATCGCAGCTAACAACTGGGAATCTTTGTTGTAAGCCCCCGTTTCTCCCTTGCAGCCCCAAGGCACTGAGTCCCTCGTGGGAACCTTGCTGAGTTTCACCACACTCGGGCTGGGAAACGCTTCTGCAGCCGCTTCCTCAGGCCCCCAGGAGAGGGCATCGTGCTCCACAAGAAGTGGGGTGAGACGGGGTCTTCAAGGCTGCCTGCTGGGCTGAAAGTCTTGGGGATGGGGTGGGGAATTGGGCTTTTTCCTACAGGTAGGATCTTGGATTTCAGGACTGCAAGCTTGCAGTTGTGTGGCAAGGCTGACCTTGCTGGCATCTCACTGGGAGTGGGGGAGGAGGTCAGTGGCTGATGCCTGGGTGTTTTCTCTCTGGAGGGGCAAGCTCCCTGCCCCTATGCTCTGATGGCCTGCTCCCGACCTCCAGCACCTTTGTGCTCTGACCCGAGAAGAGTGCAAGATGCTCCTGGAGGGGCTCAGCCAGCAGCTGGGCTCTGATGCTCTGTGGATACAGGGCCTGGAGTGCTCTTCCTACACAGGTGGGCAGCAGGCTGTGCCCAGTATGCTGGGCAGGCAGGTTATTGCACCCTCCTCTCTGCTTCCGTGGGGATGTGAAGGAGGAGGTGATGCTGACTGTTGTTCTCCCTCTCCGCAACCACAATTATGTATCCCTTGTTGCTATGATAGCAGTGCAGTTTTAGTTTAGTTGGTTCAGGTGGCTTTGTGGCAGCCAGACCTGGAGAAGAGGATGCACCAGCCACTCTGCAGGGGGTGCAGAAGTGCTCATAGCTGGAGAGGGGGAACATCCCTCTCTTTACATCCCTGGGGTAGTCTCCTGCACTATGGTCAGTGCTTCAGCTTTCCAGAACATGCTGTTCCTCCTCGATGCTTCAGTAGCTTCTGTAAAGTCCTTTCCTTGTGATGGCCCTGTCTGTGAGGCCCTTAGGTTGTAATATAGCTCTGTGTGCGTGTGTGTATGTCTGTCTGTCTGTCTGACCATCCCACTAATCAGTCAGTCAGGTCTCCGGGTCCATCACAGAAATGCATCTCTGGCCTTAGTCAGTCAAGGTAAGTAAGCACTGTGCTGCCTGTGGTGTGGGGCAGTCTGAACCCAGCCTGCACCTGGCATGCATGAGGCTAGAGGGCTGCAGACGTCTCACCTTCAAATCCTGGGTGCTGAACTGAGTGAGAGCAGAGTGCCCTGCCTGAAATCCTGCAGTCAGTGGAAAAGTTTTGAGTGTATGTGTGTGCGTGTGTTCAATTCCTGTGCAAGTTGGACTGCACCCCCGGCTGGGGGCGAGCCCCCTGCAGTGCCTGTGGAGTGTGTGGTGTGCTTTCCAGATTTCTACAGACATTTAAAGCTACACACTATTGATGGTACAACCAGGCAGAGTGGGAGATGGAGGTGCTGAACAGGCAGGGAGTGAGGAAACTTGATGCCACCCCACCATGCTGAGAGTTTCCCTTCTCCCTTGCTTGGCAATTGCTGATGGTCCCTTTGCTACTGTGCACACGAAATGACAAGCTGAACCAGGGCCTTCTGGCAAAGCAAGTCCCCTCCCATTCTTAAAGCAACCCAGAAAACTTTCCTGCCTAATTGGGATTATTTCTGGATCTCATTTTCTCTAGAGAGTTGACACTTATTGACAAATAATCCATGTCTGTAAGGAAAACTAATGATTAATTGCTTCCTTTCAATTACGCTCCCTGTCCTTTATCTTGCAGAATTTGCTAAGATATACATTCTCTTTCTGGCAGTTCAAAATAAATAGTTGTCCTCATGTGGGAGCTGGTGCAGAATCCAAGGCTGTACTTGTCTTTCCCAGCAATAGCAGGCCTGGAGATTGGAGTCATTGTGAAGGAATAGATGCAATACTAATTCACTTTTTTGGCCACAGACAGGTGAGAGGGAATAGTGGTAACTTAGGCAGGGAAGAAATGGGTGGTCTGATTTCTACATTTTGTGAGAATGTGGAGAACAAGGCAGAACTGCTAACTGTAGGACTGTAGGACCTTTTCTTTCTTTCTTTCTTTTTTTTTTTTTTTTTTTTTTTTTTTTTTTTCATCATAAAAACTCCCTGGAATTTTGGCCACAGCATATATTCCATGGTATTCAGTCAGGGAGGTATTTTCTCCTAAACACAGGGAAAGAAAATATTACAGGGTGCTCGCCAACAGACTTAGAGTTAATGAGACTGCCTCTTAAATGTCAGTTATGGTCTAACATGCCTGCTGCATTAATGATTTACAGGAATAGCAGTGTGTGTGTGTCTGAGCTTTGTGAGAGAGGCTGTGACGTCTGTGAGAGTCAGATGACTCTAGAGCTGTGTTACAACCCCCAAAAGCCTTTTTACTTTGGCTGTCTGGCAGTTACCATGTAGGGCACTCCAGTTACACTTGTAAAGGACTGTGCATGAGAAGGACTGTGAATTTTAGCGTTTTTTACTGGTGAGTTCACAGATGCATTTCTGCGAACTTTGTACCTAACGGTGGGGTGATGAAAATTGTTGATGTGCTTTTGTGCTTGGTCTTCATGCCCTAAATAGCTTTGGCCAGTTCTCCATCAGCTGACTGAAATGCTGATGGTGCTTGGACAGCAAATACTGCTAAGGAAAGCTGGCGCAGGCAAAAGCTGAGTCGTTCAACCTGTTGAAAGGACTCCTTGACAAAAGAGGGCAGACCAGTGTCCAGCATCTCCTCAAGAGGAGCTGGGTTTCGTTTCCTGCTCTGCTGGAGCACTTGCTGTTTCTGGCAATCTGTTCTAACTCCGTGGCCGTCCTTCTCGGCTGGGACGGGAAGGTGTGCAGAGAACCCAACCCTGCTTACCCTTAGTGTCATGTGAATTCCTTGTATGTTTTTAGCTTACTCTCTAGAGGCTGCAAACAGGTTCTAGGATTCTTTTGTTCATGAACAGAGCCATTGTGCAGATCAGCTGTCCATTACCACCTTCCAGAAATATATGCTAAGAAACTTCCTTGTAGTGTTTTGTAAGCCCAGTGTGCTTGCAAACTTGTGAGGGCTCCTCCTCTGTGCCAGAACTGCCCTCACCAAAAAGGAGGATGAGCTGTCTTTTTCCAGTTAACCAGTCAATATTTACTCTTCCAGGCAAGCTGTTAAAATGCTGTTGCTCTCTTGTTTTGGTATTTGTTTCTCCTGTCTTGCTGGAATATTGCCCCAAAGTCTCCCACACTGGCAGCTCTTGTTTGTGTAGCAATGACAAGTGGGCGTTCATAAAAGACAAGGTTGTGGGAGCCTTCCAATGATTGCCAGGTCATGTTTTCATTTTCTGTTCTGAGTGTGGAGTGTGTTTCAGCCCATCTGCTTCAAGAAAGGCTGGAGTTTGGGAAGAGAAAGCCACAGGATCATTTATTTAATCCCAAGGTGAAATCTTGCTTCCACTAAAATCCATGAAAAAACTCCTGTTGACTTCAGTGGAGTTTATTTGCATCCTCTGTTACCAGGACAAAGGCATCCTAGGTCTGGTTTTGGCAATTCCCACCTCCCCAATTTCCTATCTGCCTTTTTGTGCTGTATCACTGCATCCTGGGGCTGTAGCCCTAGTGTTCCCTGCACCTCCAAGGCAGCACCCCAAAACGATGACTGAACACACAATAAAAAGTGAGACACTATCACCCTGGTGAGAAAGAAGGGTCAGCCTGTGTCAGGGGCATCAGGAAAGCCGTCTCCTCTGTCCTTCAGTACAATGATGCCGGAGTGCAGGTAGCTTGTCCCTCTGGCCTTTTGCTGAGTTCAGTTCAGCCAAGGCAAGAGTTATGAAGATAGTTCCGCCTTAAAGCTATTTGTGTGTTAAAGCTCTCGTACAGAAAGGGAAGGAGTCTTTGGACTTTCAGATATCCATGAGCATTCCTGGTATAGAAAGGGACAAGAGATGCCCTAAATTAAGAAAAATTCCTTTGAACATGTCTGAACAGATCAGTGCAGACAGATTTCCACTCTGATACCGTGTTTCTGGCAGTTGGCATATAAGCCAGCTCCCATACAGAAAACATATATCAAGTTAGCAAAGTGTTGCACCTGTAGTTTGCTGAGATAGAGTGGTTAGGACAGTTCTAGAATAGCCAACTCAGCACATGCACTGGAGGGGTCAGTTCTGGCTGCATTTTTCTATGCCATCAAGTCCTTTGCATGTGTACTGTAACCATGCTAAGTTGGGCTCTGGTGATGACAGTCCACACTTGCATTACTTACTTGCAGTGTAAAGGTAACAAGGATGCTCTCTAGCAATAGCTTTTTTGGGAGTCCTGATAGACAACTTTGGCCAAAGCCCTGTCTTAATGGACGTTTTGTGTGCACACCACTTGGATATAGCTTGTGTGTAACATTACCTGGAGCTTTGTCACTGCAAGTCCCTGGTCTAGCAGTCCCCTCTCTTTATTTTCAATTATTGTGACACTTAATTTCCTTATTACTGCAATTTCCTATAATCCCCAAGCATTTTTTTAAGAGAGGAATTACATTTACTGCCCTACCTTTCAGTGCACTTCTTGTTGCCGCCTTTCTGGTTCACTAACAAGAAGCTTGAAGATCTTCACTGTGCAAATTATTTAGTTTGTTGAAGTTATTTGGCTCCAGTAAGAAACTTTTCTCCTCCACTAGTAGGGGAAGACAGCATGGTCCTTAATTGCATTCTGCAACTTAGCCAAGTGAAATCTATCTTTATGCCCCCGGAGCTGAAGCCAAAAAAAGTACCGTGCACTGGTCCCTCATGCTTTGCAGCTCCTCACTGAGTTAGCCTTGTTTCCAAGTGCTTGTCTCTCCTGAGGTTTATAACCACTGGGGTAGTTAGCTTGATGGAGAAGATTTAAAGCTCTTGTGTGCAGGAGAGCTCCACATTCATTTGAAGTGTGATTTGCACTAGTTTATCTTTGTTTAAAAGTCCAGGTAGACAAGACTGGAAAGAGTTTTAGTGAGAGAGGAAGAGCCTGCCCTGGACAGTTCTCGAAACTGTATCTCACTGGTGTGCATTATGTTTGTGTTGGTGACTAGATACAAGCCCCTAGCTTGTGATTAAAGACACACAACTTTCCTCCTATGATACTGGTTGTAAGTGTAAGTCCACACCATCACCTCCCATCTATCTGGATGTACAGTAGCAATGGCAGTCTTCCTTGTGATTGAGTATGAAAGCATGACCTGAGATGTTTCTGCCTCAGTGATCATTGCAGCTCCAATGAACTCCCCAGAAAGTCCTCTACAAAGTCACTTCAGTGCATCAGTCACCTCCCATTCTGTCCTCCAAACTCCATTATGCCATAAGTTCAAAAAACCTGTCCAGTGTTGTTGTGCTAACCAGCAAGGCTCCTTGTCCTTTGGCCAGTCTTATTGTCCCCAACTGCAGTCTCTGGCCTCAGAGAGTGAGCTCAGGGCAACTGTGCCTTAGTTCTGTGTCTATGTGGGGCTAACAGTTCTGGGATGGCCTTGCCTCAGAACTGTGAAAGTAGAAATAATTCATAAAAAAGGTGTTCACTTGCTGGTACCTTTTGATACCATCTGGATTCATCTCTCTTGGTAATTATTTGCTCAGTTCATACCAATTTTAGTTTGGTTGGCTTCTGTTCTTCCCCTCTGTCCTTTGCACTTTTAACTATTTTGAGAAGTTTATTCAAAATCACTGTTTCATAAATTCTTACCCCTCACTGATGGAGTCAAAAGTACAAGCCACACAGGTTGGACAGTGGGGAGAATAAATCCTAGGAAGCCTTGAAGAGAGTCCTAGAAACTGTGTGGAAAATCATGGAACCTTTTCAGGTACTATTTATACCCTTGCAGGGGAGGGAGGGGATTAAAGCCCATCCAGCCCCAAAGACAGGTTGTCGTGGGTTTGTCTTTCAGTAGTGCAACTGGGAATATGTTTCCCTAAACTTATCAGAGTATTAAAGCCCCAGTTAGACTGAATCTTAAGAACACAATGAGGACCATTTGCAGCAGCTGTGGGGCAAAGTGAAATAGGCATTGTTCGTGCAGCTGTGGAGTACACAGTTCTCCTCTTGCACAACTTCTGTTGCTTTGACTGCTTTATTCCAGAGAGCTTGTATACCACAGCACTGGGAGCAATTTCACAAGCTAGAAAATCAGCCTCCGATGCTTGCTTCCCTCCAGCTTCCCTGGCAACATGGGGCAGATTAGTTTGGTTGGAGGGAAATGTATTCTCCAGCTCTTACAGGTGTATAGTGTTAGGTAATATCTTAAGAAATACTGTGGCATGTTTTTCTTGAAGGCAGACTTTTGGATGGTTACATTCCTTTGACCGATGATAATTTACAAAGCTTAAGTGGAATTTTTCAGGTGATTCTAGGTTGACTTGGTGTGTGATTAATGAGCAATTAGGAGTAGATATAAATAATAGTGGATTTAAGTATTTATAGATGCTATAATTAAAAACTCTATTATAATATTTATTAATATTTGATTATAGATGACAAAGGTTGCTATATAATTCTGTAGGACTTGACTGATATTCTTGGGAAGGGAGCTGCTCCTCTGTTTAATTACAGCAGTGTCTAGGGAATAAAACCCTGCCCAGACCACCATTGGTCTCAATGTGTGATCTCAGCAGCTGGAGCGTAGTTAGCTTGCTGGGAAGTGCCTGGCTTTCATGATGGTTTCTTTCTGTAAGTACACTAGATATCTTCCCAAACAGAAAGGCAGGATGACCCTGTAACAGGGCAGTGTGGACGCAAAAGATTGTCTTAGAGCTTCTTTGCTCATAGTATCTAGGGCATACTCATGCAAGTACGTGCTATGCGCTCTGAGCAACATGTAAGACCTGGTCCTAAATGAAACATAGGGTCTTCAGAAGTGAAACAAGATAGTAAAGGTGGAGTGATGGGTAGAGGAGATCAGTAAGAATCTCATTAGTAAATGCAGAAAATCTTTAATGTGATGGGTGCTTTATTCAGTCTGTGTGAATTCAGGTTGCTTGTTCTCTTACCTCTAGATGGAGGGAAGAGCTCAGGATTTTCTAGCCCTGTTACATTGCTCATTTCACATGACTGGAAGGATGGGCTTTGCAGTTAAACCCGTGTCTTTCAGCCTCAAGATCATGTTACCCATCCTATTGCAGACAAAGTTGGTGACAAACCATGCCAAATGAAGCAAATGCTTTCTTTGCAAGGAAGGTTAAAATAGAATTTGTTCATGTTTACAAAGTTCTTTGCACTGTTGGTTAGAAAGCAGAGAGTTTCAGTTTCTAACACCAGCTCCTTTTCAAAGGTGGTTTCCAGCATGCTGACTGGAGGGGGGGCATCTGGTACTTCAACATCAGCAGGAAAATTCAGCTCAGATGGGGCCAAACTACAGTAAATGGAATGGGGCCTTGTGTTCATGATATGTGCCTCTCTGAATGCTGTCATGTACCTATTGAGAGCTCCTGGCATCTCCTACCTCTGGGATCTTGGCCAGAAGTGCACTTTGTATGAGATACAGCACAGGAGATGTGCAGATTAGCAGCTTTCAGCTAGGTGCTTCCTTTAGCAGTCAGGCTCCCCTAGATGCTTAAAAACTCGCTACTGATAAAAGAAGTAGGTAATTGCCTAATCCAGCAGGGAGAACAAGTCAGGAAAGCAATGTGAAGAGAGGTTGTTACTGTCTTTGGGAGGGAAGCTGAGCCACAAAATGTCATGGTCTCCAGCAAGCATAGTGGCCAAGCTGAGAAATTAATTGCATGTCTCTTGAGTCCCAGCCTGGAGCTTTCTTGGATGAGGCCATGCTCTGTCCTGTTGAATGCAGCATCCTGCCTTACAAAAGAGTGGCAACAAGGGGATTGAACACTGCGTGCATGGGAGATGACTTACTGACTGCAGATGGTTAAGTACCACTGGGGGAAGACGGACTGTATTTAGGTGGTTGCTGTAGTCGAGGAAGCAGGACTGCAGGAAAGATTCCCTGCTGCTCCGGAATGCTGCTCCCGACTTTCTTTGGGCTGCTGGGTCCTCATATGAGGCTCCAGTTTTCTCCATGTTTTCACATTGTTGATTGTCTCTAAAAGTTGGCATCACTAAAGTCTTTTTGGAAGGAGACAATCCTAGATGCTGCAATCTATTTCCTAGATGCAAAAATATATAAGGAAGACGTGTATCTGCCTGTGTGCCAGCATCAATGACTCGTGAATGACAGAGCACCACACCTTCTGAAGGGACAGGAGCTACAGGAAAACTGAGCTCCCGTGACCTTTTAGTAAGGACACCACTGTAACGCTTTTTTTGCACAGCACCTGGCAGAGCAGAGGCTTTGGTGAGGCAGCTCAGTGCTCCTATGGCATAAACATGCAGCTGTAACATTGCAGCAGGGCTGCTGGGCTCCGGGCTGCTGGGCTCTAGGCTGCTGCAGCTATGTCCCCTTGCCAGCTGTAATTTGCTGGTACAATGCTGTATTGCCAGACATCAGGTCCTAAGACCATGAGATCCCCAGATGGGAAGTTCATCAGGTGAAGGCTTCAACTCCAACACTCCTATCTGGGGAAACAGGAAAGCCTGTACTACTAAATGGGTTGGAGAAAACTGGCTTTCACCTCCCTGCAATTACAAACATGCCCTAGGTTTCAGCACAGGGTCCCCAGGGACAGAACAACTTCTCCCTACAGCTGGGCTCCCAAAGACCACCTGAAAAGCTTCTTTAGAGCCCTTTATAATAACGCATTTTGCTTGGGACCAGCTCCTGAGTTCAGCAGAGATTATGGTTGTGTTATTGTTGCTGGAATTTTGTTGTTTTACCATAGCCATAACTATTATCAAACAGCAGGCTTTTGGTCAGGAAAGTAACCAAGGAGAAAGGCTGAGCAAACGGACTCCCTGTTTTAAGTAAATGCTGATATGTTCAGTACTCACAATCCACAAAGTAACACAGAAAATGTGTTGCTGGGCCCCATCGGATGTTCTCCTGGCTTGTAAAAGCTCAGCTTTTTATACTAAAAAATTACATTCTGAAGGGTTAGGCAAGCAAGGGAGAGTGTATTAACTTGTGTGTTTTCCCCCTTCCCTTGCAAAGCAGCTGCCAAAGTTTGATTTAAACGTTGATGCATGAGTTTATAAGAAACCATGAGCTCATTCCTGGGGAATCTAATGGCATGAAGGACCAGACTGAACCAGCCAAAACGTGATTTCCATGATGCCCTGTTAACAATGGACCTGACCCAGAGCTCCCTGAAGGTTTTCTGTTTGCTCCAGTGCATCCTCTCTTAGATGTGTCTCTAAGCGGGTCCCAGGAAATGCTTAATTTCTTATTGGTGAGAGAAATGTAAAAGCTGATTATTTTGTTATTATTATGGAAACATGAGGAAGTCTTGTTGGGCAGATGCTCAAGTCTTGCATTCTCTCAGGGAAAACTATTTGGGAAAGTCCTAGCCTGGAAAAGGTCTCCGCAGGTTTTGCACGCACCAGCAGGCTGATGTAAATCTCTCACCTATGTGTTTATCTTGACCTGCTTACACATGTAGAAGGGACAGCAGCTCTATCTCCACTAGGATTTCTGCCTGCTTTGAAAGACGCTTCTTTGAATGAGAAAGTAATATCAATGAAAGGCAGCCCCCCATGCAAGCAGCATTGCCTAAACAGAAAAGGCAGCAAGAGCGGGAAGGAGACTAATTGTGAGGGCAGGGAGGAACCATGTCTGAGGTCCCTCCAAAGGAGTATCTGCCTTCTGTTCATAACCATGGTCATGACAGCACTGTGCTTCACCTGTGGTAGGCCAGATGTCTGCTCAGTTCAAGTCCTTTGATTTTGGTGGAATTTCAGATTTTTCATGGAAGCTCTTTGGTTTTGTATGAAAGGCGCCTCAGAAAACTGCCCTTGCATCCCACAACCTACTGTGTGTGAGAAGGGAAACGTTTACCTGAATCCCTGCTATGGGACTCTTCACCTGTCTCTGAGACAGCTACCTTAGTGAAAGCTGCAAATACCCCTGTGCTCATTTTGCTTCAGTTCTCTTGTTCTTGCCTTTGGTTTACCGAGCAACAGTAAAGACAAAATGTTTTTATGCTCCTTCTTTTCTGGGAATGGGACAGAATGGCAAGTGCTCTTGAAACAGCCCCACTTCCAAAGTCTGCACTTCCCTAAAGACAAAGCATGAAATCCTTGAACGCTGAAGTGAAATTAGAACTTCTGCCTGACTTCAGTGAAGCCAGAGCTCTACTGCTGAGGACTTGAGCTTTTGTTCAGCCTCTAAAGGAGTATATTTAAACTTCTGTGATCACTTGATTTCGATGAATGTTTTTAATAGCTGCTAACTGATTTGTTTCTTGGAAGGTACAACAGGTATAGAAGTTGTTCAGCATGAAAAGGGAAACCAGGCATGTTTATTTTAGAGGCTGCCTTGTCTACATGTAGTTGACTCTGCTGTTGGGCAGTGACGTCATTCACAGAGCAAGTGCTTGGTGAAGGATCTGCTGTTAAAGCAGATTGTGTGATGGGAGTGGGCATTTCTTACAAACAACATTTTAAAATGAAATTAATCAAGGCTGAGAAATTTTCAGCTTCTCTCTGCCTACGGGCAGAGCAGGCAGGGAACTTGCCTTCCAGAGCTGGAAAACGTGTTTTATGGGGCTTATCCTTTTGGGTTGCTCTTCCCTCTTCCAACTCATACTTTGTTCCTCTCTGTGTTCTCTAAGGAACAGTCTTTGAGGCATGACTATATTGACTGCAGCAACTCCCCTGCAGGCAGGTCAATGCTTTTAGACCGCTGCAGAGAGGGAACAGTTGTACAGCAAGCTAAAGGTATCGCCTGTACACCCATGAAAAGCTGGAGTTGCAGGATAATTCCCAAGTGAGCTATTCAGCAATGGGTACTGCAGCTTTCCAGAAATCCCCAGAAAGCGATTTGCCCTTCAGCTAGCAGCAGTTTTTCTCTGTTGGGAACTGACAAATTCATCCTTCAAGTCCTCAGCTGCTGGCCCACAGAACTGTATCATTGTCTCAGAGCCCGTACGGCAAAGCACATGGTTCTCCCTGCCTTCGTCTAGCATTCACTTTGCTTTGTGAATGAGTGGGGGGATTGATGGACCTTCTTCAGGGAAACCCTCAGAAATGTGTAGCTAAGCCAGATTAAAGTGCCATGCAGCAGTGGGGAATATGTGACTCTCTGCTAAATTTACCCACCATCTCACTTGTTGGGTATTTTTGGTGACCTTGGAAATACCCTTGGTGCCTGGAGCTAAGCTTGTCACTAACGACTAAGGCCTTATCCTCACAATCTGGCTAGAAAAATCAGATTGTTCCCAGTTATATTTTTAAAACCACTCAGAGCTGGTGTTGAGTTTTTGGATATTTTCTTTTGTTATAAAATAGGGAGTGTTACTGTCTGTTTTAAAAAACAATTTTTTTTACTTTACTGAGAATTTCTATGCTTTCAGACTGCAGACTTGGTAGTACTATCTCCAAAATCCCCTCTGACAGAACAAATCCCTCCCATCACACCTTTTAGCCTTGCCTGCCTTATGACTGAGACCTACTTCAAAAACAGGGAGAAGGGCACTACTGAAAACAAAATGCAGCAGCTGATCCTGGCTCCAAACACGCTGGGTGCTTGAACTGCCTGTTGGCAGCAGGAGATCAGATGCTACTGGCTGTCAGCTGCCTCTCCTCTTAAGAAATGTTTTGGCCATTTTTCTTTCTGTTTCTTTCAGCCTGAATTGGTGTGCTACCCATTAACCCCTCATATGCTGTGTTCACTCCAGAAAAAATGCTATGTTTCTAGAGAGCTAGGGAAGTGTGTTGTGCGCTGTTGTGTGAAACCCAGCATGACCCAGATCCTGGGGTCCTTGCTGGTTGTGGGAAGGCCTTTGCATAGCACCAGTGCCTGCGAGGGCAACATCCTGACTTTTTTCTATTTTATGAACCAAACCCTAGATGCCAGCATCACACTCCGATGGATGCTCTCCACGGACTAGGGCATTTGGTAATAAGAAAGAGCTTTTTATGTGTGTTACATTGTCTCTTCCTGGAGCTCTCCTTTGTACTTGCTAAAACTGATGTTTGGATGGTGTCAGCCTCACCTCAGTGGCTTTTGCACCAAGGACACCACTAGGACATGTAAATTGTTGCAGGTGTGCAGCAGCCAGACCATGCACAGCCGCCAAAGCGTGGCACCCTGCCCCTCTCGCAGGTGGGCAGCACAGCCCTCAGCCTTCGTTCTGTGCTTCTGGAACACCTGTGCCAGCCTGGCTGCTGCTAACAAGCCCTGATTGCCACCACCTGGCACTGAGAGCAGTCAAGAAGTTTCTCCGTGGTTGAGTTGGATGTAGGCAGCGCACATGGTGACTGTGTGCTGCATAGGTTTGCTGATAGCTGGAGGTAAGACTGGGGGAATGAGGGGTGCTTGTGGGGTGGAGGTGTGTTGGGAGGAGGAAGCTCTCTGGCTGGCGGGGGGGGGGGGGAGCGGGGAGGATAGCTGAAGTGTGGCGGAGGGCTCCAAAGGCACAGAAAGGTGCTCTGCTGATTGAAGTGGGTCACTACCTGACAGGGTTGAGGGCTGGTGTGTTGGCAGGATAGTGAGAGCGGCACCTCTGGCTGTAGGGAGCCTTGTATTCTGAGTCTGTGTAGAGCATGTGCCGAGTGAGATGTGGCTGTGCTTGGCAAAAAGGATAGTGGCTCCATAGCACCAGTGACTCCCTATAACCACAACCTGTGGTGCTGTGTTTCTGTATCCTGGTTGTAACACGTCTTTGTTGGGCACTGGACGGACTACAGAGTCCCTGCCCTGAGTGGCTTCTAGTCTTTTCTAGGAGGTAGTTCCTGGAAACCTACAGTCAACTACAGATACCAATACCCACTGCTCTCTGTTCAGGGAAAATAGGATGTCCTTGTTTACGTAGATGACTTGATTTCAGTGGTGAGGGTTGCTGTGGAAAAGTGGCCACTAAGTATAGATCTTTTTGGTTACTAGGTGAAATGTGTAGCTGTTTCCCTTTGTTGCTTTGTAACTGAATGTCTCTGAGCTGCTCAGTGACTACAGGAGGTCTCTTGGCATGTAAAGTAGGTTTTCCCCATCCCCCAGTGACCCAGCTAGGAACAATGGAGGCCACACAGTACAAAGGGTGCTGTAATAAAGCTGCCAGAAGATGACATTGCTTTCCCCTCTGAAGTTTTTTCCAGGCTTATTTTTAGGCAGTTTACAATTAATTCTTTTGGAGGGGGAAAAAAAAATTTGCTATTGTGGCTTCTAAGAACTGTTGATGTAAAAATCAGCCCTTTTAAAGACTGGTATTCTGGGACAAATACCCCAGGGAATGACAAAAATCTGGCTATGTCATGCCAGGGCTCTAGGCAACGTGTTCAAAATAAAGCAAAAATGCATGGGTATTTCTTGCACTTTGTACTTTTTACTCAGCCTCCAGTTCTGAGTCAAGGGTAATACACGTATGAGCAGCTTATGAACCCTCATTTTTTTTGCTGTTGCTGTGTTTGTGTATGGGTTTATCTTGATCAAATCATGTCATCTGAGCAGGTCAGAAGGGAGTTATCAGGGCTGCTTAGAGCTCAAAAAATGCTTCCTCAGGGACCAGACTTTGTAGGCTCTTTGAAGTAGGTTGTGTGAGCTTTCCTGATGGTGATTTTGGAAAGCCTTCCCTAAAATTCCTGTTGTCATTGTAACTGCTTCTGCTGAAATGAAGTGAATGGCACTCAAAGTGTTTGCTTTCCAAGTCCATCTTGCTCTATGGAGTATTAAATGCACCAGTTAATTGTCATTCATCAATATTTAGGCTGGATTGTTCTGGGGAACTGAGAAACATCTAATATTTTTAGACTGGCAATACTGAATCGGAGCTCTGGCCTCTCTTCAAATGTGGGATTACCTTAAATGTTAATAAAACAAGGTGAAGTGCCTGGGGCTACAAGAGTGTCTTTGGAGCTAGGGGTTAACGGCCTGGATTAAACTAGAAATGCTAGAAGTTAAAGCCATGTGGCTCTAGGAGGAGGTCAGGGTCTTGCTTATTTAACTGGAGCTTGGCATCAGACTGATATGTGGCAACCTGAGGTATTAAGGGGAAAAATAACCTTCTGGCTTCATGATACTTTGGTTGGGTTTTGCTTGCTCTCACTCTTGTTAGAGGCTTTCTGGGGAAACAGTAAATTTGTTTTGACTTTTCACAGACAATGCTGTGAACGTAGAGGGTTAACTTCTCCTATCCTGTTCAGCTTGGTAGGAGCCTCAACGCTTCAGTGCCAGGTCGAGCTGCTCCTTCAGTGCAATCTGTCAAACAGGTCCAAGGGGAAGCAGGTTCCCACGTGCATGTGTCCTTGGTTCAGGAGCACACAGCCAGTGTTTGGTTTGACTTGGCCTAACCCAGTCCTTGAGCCAGGCTTGTCTGGAGACATGCAGGTCATCGTGCAGGCGTGCTGGCTGTGGGCATCTTTTCTAAGATTTAGAGTAGGGTGTGCAGAGCATGCCTCTCTGCGAGCCTACTGCTTATGCTGAGCGGGAACAATGTGCTACTAGGCACAAGGCTATCTGGTTTGTGCCTCAGTGACTCAGGCTCTAGGCAGTTGCTGCTGGACCAGGACTCCTAGTATAGCGCTGTTGTTTTTTGGGGGGTTTTGTGTGTGCATGCTTTTATTGTTGTTGGTTGGTTTGGGGCTTTTTGGTTGTTGGTGGAGTGTGTGTGTTTTTTTGTTTTGACCTTACCGCATCCCAAGGAGTTGGTGGATCCCTTGGCAGGGGAAATTTGGCAGCTATTTCTATTTGCATCAGCAGCTCTGCAAATTATCTCTGGCTTCTTGCTGCTCCAGCCATCTTCCTGAGGAAGAGCTTGCTCAGTGCATGAAAAGGGTTAAAGCACTTCAGAACCTTCCTTAGCTTTCTGTTCTAAATTACCTTAAACTTTTGACAAGTAGGATGGCCTAGACAGATGCGTTGACATGGCAACCGCTCCAAGGAAACGCTTGTCAAGAAAGGAGAGCAGCTGGCCTCCAGTCATGACAAGGTACTCCAAGCAGGAAGCTGTAGCCACTGCCCTGGCTGTGCCCCCAGATCTTACTGTCAGCGCCCTGATTAGTGTGAATAATTCATACGTCTCTCTAACAGCCTTTAATGCAGCTGCAGTGACGTGAGCAGTGCTAACAGGACTCAACCACTAATTTGCTGCATTAATAATAATGTCCTCCTGCTTTTGCTCATAGCAAGTATATCCAGGGAAGGAGGTTAAAGCCAGGTTTCCTGCATGGTGGTTCCAGTTGTTGTTCTCCTCTTCACTCCAAACAAACGGATACACTCGGAGCTTACAGTCTGCAAGGCTGGTAACCTGGGGTGGGAGTGCATGCCTGAACTCTGACAGGCACAACCACTGGCTTTAGCTCCTTTTTCTGCCTGCTCTGAAGGCAGCAGACCCAGCTTGCTGGAGAAACAGTGTGGCCTAGTGGCTAGGGTGCTGGGCTGAGGTTTGGGAGATGCTGTGCACTCATTTTCCAGCTTTGGCACTGTTTTTTTGAGTGGAGGTGGGGGGGATTCTGCCTTTATAGATATTTATCGAGTTACTTGCCTGCAGTATCTGCTGTTACTGTACCTACCATTTTCTGGGTGTTGTGGTCTGAGACCCTGATGTGTTTGCTGGCCAGCACCGCTGTGCAGTTCCCTTTGGTTGCTGTAAGTCCCTCACGCAGACCAGAGTCAGTGGGCTGGTTTATTGAAGGAGAGGACCCCAAGTCTTGCAGAGCCATAAAAAGGAGCTCTGCTGCCTTTGCAGACATCTAAGTTCCTGATTCTACAGACCAGCAGTGAAGTGACCTCTCCAAGTGACTAGGATGTAAGCTGTTGATTGCAAACGGAACAGCCTGTCCTGGAATAGGGAAACGTTGCCTTTGCCCTCTTCTGAGGGGTTTTGCCATTTGGCAGCTGTGTATCACAGTACCTGGCTCTCGGTACCTGAACTGAGCAACGGTGCTGTATGCTGCGCTTTCAAAAAAAAGAGATAACCCTGAGCCCTGAGAAGCTCAATGTATTTTTTTGGCAGGGGGTGAGGGGGTGGTGGGGGGTGGTGGGGTCGGTCCTGGAGAATGTTTACTTGATCTGATGTAGCATTTTCCATGCAAGCAGACACCTGTGCTTCCCAGACTGCTTTGCAGCACGGCGTGCTCAGCAGTCTCTGTGGAAAGGGTAATGCATACCCAGGTGATTTCAGTACATGGTATTATTTACCCTATTGACGTCAGCAGCTGCACACTCTCAGCTTCTCTCCACTATAGCAGCCTGCAGGAGACAAGCTGCAGAGGGCTTATGAACTCCCTAAATGCGCCTAACCTTTCCAGAACTCAGCATATAATTCTTAGCTAAGTAAATGTCCATTTGTGAGTATTTTGGGAACAAACCTCCTATTAGCTTTCCATGTGCAACTCATTTTGCTCTTATTCTGCAAACCAACACCACATGGATTCTTATCAAAACACTGTAGCCTTTATTTGCTGATAAGTCAGTTCAGCAGGGGCTGTTACGTAAAACCATATTATGGCATTTTCCTTGCAGAAAATTACCGTGTTTAAGTACCTTTTTGAGTAAAGAGATCTCTTCTCAAACCACCATATTTAAACTCTTTCCTAACACTGAGTGACAGCTCTGTGGAAAATGGAGCCTTCCCATTAGGGATCTTGTATTGAATTCTTGCTGGTAAGCCCTGGAAAAATGGACAGAGAGAACTTTTGAAATACACCAGATCTTATCTTTCCAGTTTATGAGTCTCCTTTCCCTGAATAGCTGTTTATTCATATCAATGCTTGTAGAGGAACAAAGAGAAATCAGCATGTCTCATAGCATAATTCTATTTTCTTTTTAGCAGCAGGTTGGGCTTGGACAGAGTGTTTTGGTCATCCTGGTATTGTCATGCGGTGCTGCTGTTGTGTGCTTCAGTCTCAGCTTTGATTAAAAAGTATGGTTCCAGCAGTTTGGGTTAGAAAAAGCTGCTTTGATGTGAGCTGAGTGTAACTGGAGCAGAGCTGTCTGCCTGGGTTTGCAGACAGTCTTTAAAACAAGCCACTGTAAGCCATGTACTGAACTGCCCCTCTCATGTCTGTAGCTTTGTGAGGCCAGGTGGGAGGTGACAAAGGTTGCTGTTGCATACTCCTGCAGTCTTTGGCTGGTGGAAGAGGGAAGATACCACACTTAAGCTGTGTTGTTTACAAACAGGTGCAGATAATAATGTGGCAATATAGCAAACAACAGTGTGAATTCTTGTAGGAGAGGAAGGTGATTTTATCTTAAAACAAGTCTGACTTGAATTGCTTACACCCTTGTTTCCATGTGCTCGTAAGCATGTTGTCATGATGTGTATATATCCATGTGGTCTCTTTGGGATTCCCTGCAATGATGCTGAGGACAGGGATGGTGCCTTAGGGCATCCTGCTTGCGTGTCCGTGGTTATTCATAGATTGGTGGCGATGTGCAGGTTTTGGATATGCCTTTTGGCCCCTTTAGGAGCTGACAAGGCTCAGTTTCTCAATCTTTACCCCCCTTCCTGCCCCCCACTGTTTACTCTGTACTGAGTCCCCAGGATTAACTTCTTGTCCCTTAGTAAGACTGGGTGGTTTTCTAACATAATGCGTGCTTCTGCTGTTTGATGTCAGCTTGTGGATAGTGAATTATTGGCACTGAATGGTATTCTCTGTTGCTGAAACTGTAGGTTTGATTTTTCATTAGGGGCCTTGTCTAGCTCACAGTATCCTCTAATGTAAAAGAAATGTCTCTTCCCTGGTTTCAGTTTCCACTCTGTCTTGGGATTTTACACTAAAATTTCTTAGTCTGTCTGAATGTCCATGCTCTGTTATAATCACTCTTTGCTCTACTAATTTTCAACCACTGAGAATTAGAATAACCTGTCCAAATCAGGTTAATATCATGTTTAGTCCACACAGAGTATATTCCTTTAGACTTGGAAACCTTAGTCAGTGGCACAGTGTTATTCTCTGTATCTTGAGGTGTAAGCAATAGTACAGATGCTTTGCAATGACCTCCTATAATCCTTAAAGCAATGGAGGCAGAAACATCCATTATTTTGCAATTGCCATTAACAGTAAGAGGCATATCCATCCCCATGGAGAGTGAGCGAGCTTCCTGTGATTGGCAAAGCTTTCAAATTGGATCTTACCCCCCCCCCCCCCCCATGTTTTTACCTCCCTGCTGATCGTCCTGCTCCAATTTCTTTCTTGTGTCTTCCTTCACCTGTGGGATTTGTTTATAAGGAGGGTTATTTGTATTAAATGCCAGAATCTCATCCGTTTGTATTTACAAAAGGGCCTTCCCATTTAGCCTGTAGATTGTGGGGTTTTTGGGTGTCAATTTCAAACGCACAACAGAGTCTCCTACTTCTCACATATGAATACTGGAAGGCTCTGTATCCCCTCTGAAAAAGGAATTGCTACCGGGCAATATTCATTGCCCTGGGCTGTTTTTGCCCACTTAGGTATAAAACCTACTTGTAAGTATGCACAGTCTGACAGCCTGCTGGGGCGGCACAGGGAGGTGACTTGTCTTTGTCTTGCCTCTTCTGCACATTTCACTTGGATCCAATCTCTTGGCACCTGTTTCTATCTATGCTGTTCCACACTGCTACTTAACTTGTCTTTTTGCAGTTATCATGTAAAATGTTATGACATCAGTTATCAGTTCTCTCCTTTTCCTGTCTGCCTTGGTCCTGCTGTTTCTGTTGTGCCAAAATAACGGCCATTACTAGTTGCTCTGTGTGCCCCAGGCTGGCTGCTGCTTTAGCAGCCACATCTGCCTTATTTCTCCATTCCTTTTCCTGATTCTTATTCCTTTGAGGTTTTGTGTACCTAATTCACAGTTGATTCCCTGTGAGATTCACCCAATTAGAAGTTTCTTTTCATCATATTTAAAATGAGCTTTCTGCCATCTGACCTCCCTCCAAAAATGCAATATAATATTGTCATCAGAAAATAATCTGAATCAGCAAAAATCACAATGCTTTTGTTGTCTTAACTTGCAATTCTCTATGCTTGGTTGACGTGCTTGGCAATGTTCCTTGTATTTTGTCCCCATAAGGGTCAGGGCTACAGAATTTATGCACCATTTTCCAGTTTTGCACTTTGAATGTCCAGTAGCGGAGGGGGAAAGGGAAGAGGGGGGAATTAATTTCTGCTATAATTTTATCTTCGGTCTTAAATCTTCTTCAATTTCATGTGTAGGTTGTTCTTATAAATTATTAAATAGTCATGCTCTACTCCCTCATTAGAAAATACACAAATTAAGAGATTAAGTTCTACCCCCTGCCTGTCATATAGCATTGCATTCAGTCACATCCTCTGTAGCAGCAGCTAAATATACTTGCAAGTGTCATCTTACATTGCATTTGCTGCTTCAGTATTCGTGATGTCTGATTATCAATCAGTCTGTTGCTGTTGTGACTTTTTGTTTCAGCGCTCTGCTTCTGAGAATATTCTTCTCTGTGTCATGACCCTTTTAGGAGGGCATGCCATTAAAGACACAAAGAGGATGTCCTTTTTCTCCATTTACTTTATATCAAGTAAAGATTTTACACTTACTTATGTGTCTGCATAGAACAGTATTTACTAGAATATGCCTCACTGTCAGACATGTTTGCATATCTCAAACTGCTTTAGCAGTCCAATGAGCAAGTCTTTCTCTTGGATCAGCTCCTTCAGAAATGTCTTCTAAGAACCTTTAAAGAGGTTACTCAGTCTGTCCATCTTCAGGATAAATTATCTGAGTCCTTGCTTTTTTGCGTGTGTGAACGTAAACTTAGTTGAGCCTTTTCGGATCTACTAGATAATTTCCAAAATGCAGACCTCTCTGCCTTTCATGATGTACCCATCTGACTTGATTGCCAACTCTTTATTTAAGCCGTTCCAATTTAAGTAGATGCAGCTGCTATTTGATATTGCAAAATTAATCCACTTTTTCTTTTTTTTTTTTGGTAAGTAATGCAGCCCTCTGCCCATCAGCTCCATTCCTATTTGGAAATAACAGCCATTAGGATAAGACTAGCTGGTTGGTTTGTTTTTCTTAGATCTCCTAAAACAGCCATAGCATAAAGTCTACCATATGTGTTTCCCTTTTGTGTTGTCCAGCAATTAAGTCTATACACATTCCACCTACACCTTGTGTTGTTCTTCAGTTAATGTGGAAAATGGTTTTGCGACAATGTGAGGTCTTAGAGGAGGGGAAAATGTGATTTCGATTTAAAATAAACTTGATCTTAGTTGCACTCTCATGCTCACAAGCACCAAAATGTGTGTATCCACGTGAACTGGTCAGGATTGCTTGCAATAATGGAGATGGAAGACAGGAGTGATGCCTATGGTATCTGCCTTATGTCTCCCAGGTTCTTCTTAGATTGGTGGCGAGATGCTGGTTTTGGATGTACCTTTTGACCCCTTTAGGAGCTAACAGGGATCAGTCTCTCAATCTGCTTCACTCCTTGCCCCACTTACTCTGTGAGCTGTCAGGATTAACTCACCATGTGCTGGGCTCTGAATGTCCTGTTAATCTAGATGCCACCTACACCTTCTATTCTTAAAGCCCTTCTCCCACACTTTGTTCCTTTCAGTGCTTTCACACCTGGATGTTCCCATTCACATCAGCCTTCATGTTTATGTCACATTTCTCTAGACAGTGGGCAGCAGGAGAGGAATAGTCCCCTCATCTCCTGGAGGCTGAGTTGAGAAGGGGCAAAGGAGAAGAACTGAATCTAAAAAGCATGTGGTCCCAGTGAAAAAGGATAGTTCATCAGGATATAAAACCTCCAAAGTCTCTTGTGGCCCGAGACAGTGCTTTGCCTGGCTTTCGTACTGCTCTCCAACTTCAAGCTCTGCTCTGTTGATTGCGTTTGCCACCTCAGAAGGACTAGATGAAGGTAGGGCCTGTCAAGAACAGGTGCTGGTGAAGCATTTATTATTTCAGTGCTTGCTTTTATGGGCCTGATGTTTTGCTGTGGGAGAAAGTCTGCCTCTTGGGAGGAGCTATAGGAAGGAAACTAGCTTCTATTTGCATGCAAATAGTCCTGCACTGGCTGTCGCTGTAAAGCAGATGACTCCTGTCAGTGCTATAATGTTTGGCTTCAAGTGTCACAATTCCCTGACATGTGAGTAAAGCGCAGACCAGCATGGGTGTTGCGTGCAGGCTTTGCATGTAGGTGGTGGAGGGCTTAACACAAGCTGGGAGGAAGCATGGCTGTGATGCAGAGTATTTCTCTGGGCAGCACAGGACTGGGCAGTGCTGTTTATCTGAGGACTATGCCAAGCTCTGCAGCTTGTCCATGATGCTTCACAGAATCCCAAGTTAGTATCTCAGCAAGCAGAGGTGGGGAGGGAGGGAGACTTCCTCTTCAGCTGACAAACCTGCTCTTACCTTGTATCAGGAAATGGGCCATCTCTGTTTTGCAGCTGGGTAGGTGTGTCCTTCCAGTGCCCAAGTCAGTGTAGCTCCAGGTAAATGCATCCAGCCTTGTTGCTGTTTGGTACTGTTTACCTATCCAAATATACAAATCTGCCTGTACTAGGAGGAGCAGTGTCTAGATTTGGCTGAAGCCTTGCAAGACTAAAGCCTCCAGCTGTTGCCTGTATCACTGTTGGAGCTTTTCTGGCCATATGTCTGCATTCTGGTCTGCAGAAGTCCTTCCTGCTCTGTACGTGCAGAAGATCAGGTTTTTGCAGTGCATGTGTGGGTGGGGGGTTGTGTCTTTTTGAGCTGTCATTGAGAGTATTTTCTATTTGGGGCTATCTATCTACTCCTGTAACCCCCTCCTAGACACTCACCCTTTTCCTCTTTCTAATGCACCAGTTCTTTCATGGGCTTTCTCTCCACTCTTCCTTCAACTAATCTCTGTGTGTGTGCGTGTCCTGCTTTGCTCTATACCAAAAGGACTTGGGGATGAAGCTTTTCAAGGCTTATCCTGAATGTGTTTAGGACTCTGGTGTAAGGTGAACAGAGGCTGAAGCTCATGCCCATAGAGATGTTATGCACTGAATTCAGACACAGTTTTACAGCTACACTCAGATTGTAAAAGCCTAATCAGCAGAAGAGATGTGTATGCATTCTGCTTTCACCCCATGCATAAACTATGCTGATAGTCAGCTGCTACCTCGTGTGTATTGTGTTCCTGTGACAGCCTTGCTGCTCATCCATCTGCCAGGGACTTAAATGAGCACTGTTAGCCAGATAACACTGAAAAGGAAAGCTCTGCTGGCCTGAGGCCCAGCAGAGAAATGCTGTGCTCTGCAACTCTGCAGGGGATTTAAAGGCTCTGTCTCCAAGTCAGAACTTATCCCAGTGAGGGGGAGGGCTTTGTCCTGTCTCTACTGGGATAAGGAGGGCTTGGCCTTTGCATTTCGAGGGGGGAAGGGGAAAGGGAGGAGTGTCTTCCAGACAGCTTGTAAGGTTAGTTGAGGTGACCCCTTAAGGTGTGACCTTCTCTAGTTTTGCTTTCACTGCTAGCAGCGAAGGACTACGTCTGTATGGGAAAATGCGTTTGCGTTCTTTTTTCCTGTCCTGTGTGTAGCCTGTTTGTGGTGCTGTTGGGGAAGGTGTGACTAACAGTCCCTGTCTCTGTGCAGCTTGAGTCATCCTGTGATCTCTGGCTGACGTCTCTGGTTAAGCGGGGCATGCAGGCAGATATGACACTTCACCCTTCTCCCTTGGATCATTGCCCAAGACTGTATCAGGAGTTTTAGGAGTCAGCAGAGGAGCAGGGTATGCAGGAAAGCAGCCATGAGAGATATGTTGCATGTGTTGAGCTTGGTGTAGAGTTAAGGCACAGCATTACTGGTATTCTGTCCAGGTGTGTAGTCTAAGGGCTTCTTGGCAATTCCAATTCATGGGAATGCGGAAGATGATCAGTCAGTTCGTCAGTACTGTTACAAATGAAGCTACTAAGTCTGTTGCAAAGCATTTTGTCCCCCCAGCGCGTCACACTAACTGCTCAGCTGCCACTGTTCATGGCCCGTTGTAGCTGAGGTTGCTACACAAATGCAATAGGGACAGCAGTTTCAGTGTGGGAGGATAGGTCAATCTGCTGGGTACTACACTAATTTTTGCTCAACATCTCTGAACATTGCACTTTTCTTCCTATTGGAAGGGTTTCTTCAATAAACCCTGCGAGTTGCAAGAGTGTTGCTCGTAATATTGAAAAAAGAGCTATAGAGGGGTTTTTTTCACATAACAATTACATGACACAAAAGGTCATGTATGTGTATGTTACAGTCCTATAGAAGAACTGTCACATTTTCCCTCTGTTAGTTATCTTCTGGTCTCTGACACTCCCTCTGCAAATAGCATGGCATTTTGCTTTTCCACAGAGCCTCTTCTGGAGCTGCCCATTCTCTCCATGAATGTAAACTTTCTGCCTAAATTACCAGAGAACAGATATGGTTCACTTTTCAGTTTTCACCCTCAACAGGCAAGTGGTGTAGGGCTTCAAGCAAGAGACGTGAATTTTTCACTGCTGTTGCTTATAGTTCTAGAGGAAAAAAGCCTCTCTTCTAAGAGGAAAGTCCTAGATTGTCTTAGGCTAAGTCAAAGTAAGCCTATTACACCCCAGATCAGGTAAAAGGTTTTAAGGAAAGTAGTTAACAGGATGCAATTCATGAATATCTATGTCTTGTTCTATTCTCGGGAGTGGGGCTTTTCTTCTCAGGAGGTCTCTCACAGCCCAATTCAAACTTGCTGTCTGAGCAGGGAAGGGGGAGAGCTGAAAACATGGGTAATATTACTGTTTCTGATTCCACAGAAGAAAAATTTTCCCCAACTTTGCCTACTGTTTCTTGATCTCATCTTAATTTGAATGAGTCTTCTATAAATGAGAATGGAAAGTACTGTAACTGTCCTGTGGCATAAAGTTTTCCAGTGCAGTATCCCATGCAGTGCCTTGATTCTTTGGTCTGCCTTAAACTCAGTGTGTATGTATGTACACTGAAGAAATAGACTCGTGGCAGTTAGCAGAATAACTAGCTCAGCAGGACCTAGTTGTAATTTACTGTTGCATGAGTAGCTTTCCAAAACTCTCTTAATTTAGAAAGTCAGTAAAATCCCCATGTGGTACTGACACCCATTTCCAACCAATACAGCCCTGTACACCTATGGAAATACAACCATTATAAGTGACGCTACATGATATAACCATATCTATAGCATTAGATTGTACTAATCCAATTGTTTTTTTAATGAAGAATTAAAATCAGGGAAAAGTATGTGTGGCCCAGACCACATAGGGAACTGAGAGCAGGTTTTTTAAAGTTACTTAACAACTGCTCCTCTCCTATCTAGAATGGCTTTTTTTTTTTTTTTTTTGGACAACCTTTTTCTCTACAGAGAAAGAAGATTTAATTTAAAGAGTTCAGGATGGCATTTTCATTTGGGTCTGTTTCTTTTAGTGAGAAATTGAGGAGCTTTGTTTTTCCCAGCAGAGAGTTGGTTTCATTTTTTTGAGGTGCCCCCATCCTGTCCCAAACTGCTTTGCATTGCAGAGCTGCTAAAACAAATATACTAGAGAATGTACAGAGAAGGAATATTTTTACAGGTAAAGATAATGTGGAAAGTTAGAAAAGCAAGTAAGCAGATCTTTCTTGTGGACACAATCTTCTTTAATTGCACTTGATGTAACAGGAGACAGGTTAAAAAAATCTAACCTCAAGAAACTTCACAGTAACTTTGGAGTCTTTGGGAAACTGTTCCAGTATGATGTCTAAAAGAAAAAAAATCTAATTTCTTTCTGTGAGGTAATAATTCTGATCCTAGCAGCTGCCTCTGTAAGTGCTTTTTCTGGTTGAAGCGAGTGGTACTTCTCAGTGGAGTATGGATGACAGGGTGGCATGCTGCAATTATGTTAGTAGGGAAATGATGATGGATTCCCTCTAGCAGTACCCAAACCTCCCTCTCCTTCACAGTGTTCAGCATTATATGATCAGCGTTAAACTGCTTTTGTATCACCTATTGGATAGTGTATATTGATTAAGGTGGAAAAATGTCAAATGTTTTGAGAACAACTTTCCTCTTTCAAAGTCAAGGTGATACACCACTGACATGACCTTGCCTGTGTTAGAGGCATGCTCCTGAAGTGTTTGACATTCCATGGCATAGCAGGCAGTAAAGAAATGCAGCTTTTTTTGTTGAAGCTAAGTAGAATGGTTTGTCCATCCATAGTGGCCTTCAGAAGTCAGTGGTATCAACTAGCCCAAGTACATCAAAATGATAGGAAGCAAAACTTCAGTCTAGAAAATCCAACCTTGGCCGTAGACATTCATTTTCTTTTTTGTCATTTGTAGCTTGGTGTCTGAGAGAGAAAAAAACCTTAATATAATACATAAAGAGGCTGTTAAGAACACAAAAGCAGCAGGGGCTGCTTTAGCTCACTAGATATTTAAAAATGAAATGCACATATTCTTTATTTTGTATTAATACACTGTAATTGCTTTACAGAGTCCAGCATATCAGTTGCATGTAAATACTACAGATGAACTTGCCAAACTGGAGCTCACAAAACTAGAGCATTTATCCCAAAGCAGAGACTAAACCCTCTAACTCCTTAAAAAAATACATTAAAGAACGTACCACACACACACATATTGCACTTTTCTCCATATGAAATTTTTACCCCATATACATCACACCAAAGTCTCTTCAAAGGAGTCTGTATTACAAAGATAATAAAGCTAATAATTACTCTAACAGTAGTGTACACAGTTCTCTAATGTTAGACATAACAGATTTGAACAAAAAAGCCACTTCAAAGTAGTACCATTTGGTGCCCAATGGATACTCTGCTGTATTAGAAGGCATTAGAAGCCTTTTATTTCTAATTGGCTTAAAGGAAATTACATGAAATGTTAAATATGCTTTTGGTCGAGGGGAAGAAACATTAAAAAACACTGTAGGTTCCCCCTTACCAGCACTGTAAAGCTCAAATGAGCTTAGACTAGTTGGCACATCCTGATAAATGAATCACAGAACTCAAGAACAGAATTATTTTTATCTTTGAGTCCCAAAATGTACAGTATCCTGGAGATAATGGGGAAGGAAGTGGTTATAGTTATGGCAGTAACCCAGCTGCTGGAGCAGAACTGGGCCTGTCTCCATAGGTGTTGTGTGTCCCATTAGCAGTTTTCACCACATAGTTCCTTGAGTGCTTGGTCAGATATTAAAATTCCAGAAAGTGTTTATTATGCTGTGGGGTAGTGAAGAAGAAATGCAAGGACAAGACTCTTTGTTGCCCCTCCTTCTTTTTTTGCAGTAGTCAAATGCCTGGTCTGTTATGCTGCAGTATTTGTCAAGCTGTTTCCCTTCCCTTTGTTACTCACTTAAGGTGTCATAGGGGTTTCTGTGTTCCATAGCTATTGACTGGGTCAGATGAGTTTCCTTTTGAAGGGAAACCACACAATAAAAACCTTTTCTATCTATCTCAGCTCTTTAAAGTAGAGCTTTCTAGGCCTCTTTGTCTTGTATCGCATAAGTAGTATATGGATGTGATCCCTGTTCTTTAAACTTTCCTTTGCTGATGCCTTGAGAACCACTGTGATATCAGAGGTAGAAGCTGAGCACTTATGGACTAAGTCCAGCTGCGCAACTGGACCAATATCAGAACAGGCTACATATAGCACTAGGCCTTGCCTCTCTAATTGTAGTATACAGGAAGCAAGGTGCCTTCTGCCTATTGTTAAACCCTTCCCTCCTTCACACAACCTACAATACAGTGACTAAAGTCCTACTATTCTGCATTTAAATGTGGTCTTATTGCTGTATGTGCTGGCTGATTATCCACCTTTCCAGTGAAGAGAGAGCAGCTTTGAGAACTCCTTTTTCTAGCTTGGTGGGATCTGTGATATGACAGATATGGAAGGAGTACTTTGTTTCTTCCTTCTGCTACCTGTTCAACCCATTCCCTTTTTAAGTGACCACATGCCCTGAACACCCAAACTTTGAGCTGGGTGACTACACCCTCATTATTTGTAGTATCAAAGACCTTAGCTCACCAAACTTTTCAGCAAACAGTGGTGTTTACACATGGGATCAGCACAGTTTCTCTGCCATTCTTTGTGCTTTAATGTGTCTGCAATTGTGCTTAATGTTTGCTCAGAAAAGGGCTGAACTGTCTAGCTGTGAGCCTCATTTGTCTATCATCCTGTAATGTCCCACAATACTTAAAGGCTAGAGACAAAACCCAAACTAGAGACGTAAACTTTCTGCAGATTCCTAAACAATCCTCCTATGACTCGCATTTCATGACTGAAAGTTCTGGAGACACAACTGCTTTCGAGTTTAGTATTTCTTGAAATGGTTGATACATCAACAGTTCATGATGCTAAATATTGCTGTAATACTTTCAATGTTATATATACATGAGCAATCAAAACACTAAGAAAGTTAAACATTATGTTCCACATGGTGGAACATGTGCTCTGAAGGGACTTTGGCTATAGCAAGGATATAAATGGGGTATCGTCTACTTTCTTCAGAAAAAGCATATAGGCTGATAAAGAACTGAAAAAGGCACAGCACTATCACTTCACAGGGGTTTTAAGCTCATTGTTTTTATCCTTAATTTCTAAAACCCTAAATAATTGTCCAAATATACAAAGCTCAATAAACCACCAGCAATACATACTGCAAATTCAAAAGACAGTTTGTTTGCTTGTTTTTAAAACGCAACAGAAGGACAGATGGATCCTTTCCAGTGATCAGAACTTCTCCAAGACAGAGCCCTCCACAAAGGCCTGCCTACAAAAATGGTTGATTTCAAAAGCCACCCAGGTGGATTTTTTTTTAATGCCATCAGCTGCAGCTCTTGATTTTTCTCATGGTACTTCTTACCTTCTCTCTCTCTGTTAGCTAATCCTTTATCCTTTAATATTCTAATCCCCACCCAGAGGTCTCTACAAACCACTGTGGTGCCCTGTGTCAGTTCCAGGTATCTTTTGACAAAATCAAGGTGTCACTTAGCAGAGATCCAGAAGCTTCCCTTAGTGGACAATTAAGAGTTCTTGGCAGGCTTAGGAAATACTGTTTACTTGCTAGCAGGAGGAAGTGGAGGCTGCCTGAGATGCCTGGTGATCTCAGAGACTTATCATGGAGTAGTTCCAGATCAGTAGCTTAACCAGAAATTGGATGCCAAAGCGCAACTTTCCTTTAATTCCACCTCATGCTACTGTTTCAACAATATTACAGTTGCCATCAGTGCAGACCCAAATCTACCCTGAATTTCAATGAAAACTATTGCTTTTATTGCCAAGAAGTACAATACAGTGTGCACTCATTCTTGTTTCCCCAAGTGAATGTTAGATGAATGCTGACAAACTCCCCAATTTTTTTTAAGAACGGGCTATTTCCTTCCTCTAAAATTCACTTTTTTTGCCTCCTTCTAAGCAAACTAGTTTTTTGTGGGATGAAACTGCACTATCTGTTCTCTAGCCCCTGCCACCAGCAAGAGGAGCTAGTGGCCAAACACTTCTCACCACCTCCTGCTTTTTTTTTTTCCAGTCAGGTGGATTTTTTAGTTCCCCTGTTAATTCAAGGGTTGAAAAATTACCATGAACTTCAGGGTAGGAACAAAAACCCAAAAATTCACGTGCTTGTCCATTTGTCCTGTCTTCTACTCTCACATTAGTCACCCCATGGTATTAATTCACCAGGACATAGCCACTGTGCTGGGGATCTACAGTCTCCATCATTTCGCAATCAAAGAGTCCAGGCAATTCCGAGAGCGTTAATGCATCATAGTTTGACTGGGACTCATGAGATGCTGAGCTGCTCTGGCTGTCAGGCAATGCTACACTGCTCTGTTGTGCTGGGTCCATGGAATACTGGCACTGGTCTGGGTAGTCTGGCTCAGAAGAGGTGACAACAGGCAATTCACAAGTCTGATATGAATATTGCAAGGACTGTGGTGGCTGCTGCACCTGAACTGGTGCTGACAACCGCGATGAGCTGGTGATCTGGGAGGGTGGCAGTGGATCCAGCTGTAACTTCTGGTATTGACTGAGGAAGGGGTCATATTGCATTTGTTCTGAGGAAGGCTCCATGACAGGGCTCAGAGGCTGCTGCAAGCTGAACTGGGTTGATTGCTGCTGTTGTTGCTCCTCCTGGCATGAAAGTGGTAGTTGATTTGACCTTGGGTATGAGCTCTCAGCTATTTGCATCTGGTTAAAATAGGCCTGCAGCTGGGACTGCTTCTGGAGAAAGAGTCTCTTCTGATGCAGCCTGAATCAAGGACATAAACAGCAATTATTTTTGCCTTTTGAAGTGTTAAGGCACTAGCATGAGTCCTGCGTGCTAGTCACTCAAACAGTTCCAGCAGGGAGTGAAGTACAGAATTGGAAAATTCCTGGGTAATCTTGTTTATTAAATTTTACAGCAGACCAGAATCTTCATCTTTCAGCAAATGGGCAGAGGCTGAGTTCGTAGGCCTCCTTTTGATAACCTTTTTAATTGTAATTAAGTTTACCCCATACATTGTTTAATTTTGTTTGCTAAGAATAAGATGCATTGTATTTGTATTTTAAGCCTGCTTTTCACTGCTCTGTGGAACTTGGGAGCTGAACTGTTGAGTATCCGTGGCTACTAATGGAAGTGAACAAAGTCTCCTTCCCCCCATATTGTTTTTCTCTGAACCGCACTGCTCCTGATGAACTTTTATGCAACTCCATGTTTGACTCTTTACAAACAGTAAGAATTTACAGAACAATGCAAGGTTATAGCTACCTTTGACAAATTCCTATGATATGACAAACGCAGAGGTCTCCTGCCAGCCAGTTCCCAAAGCATGCAGAAATAGGAAACCTACTACTGACACAAGCTGACAGCATTCAGAAAATGAATCTATTGCTTCCCAGCTTATTTCTCTATGCAGACCTCCTATTCTTAAAGAAGTACACCAAGCTGCTCTCAATACTGTTGATTAATCCTAATCAAGAACTTAACTAACTCTACTGTTGTCAGGAGCAGCCACAAGCCAAAAAGTAATTACAGAGTGCGTGCTTTCTTGAAATCAAGTAGTATTTTTATACCTCTGTTCCTCAGTCGTCTTGTTCTAGACAGCATGTAGCTAGGTGGTTGTTTTCCTTTCTTTCTGTGATTCTTTTGCACAACTCAGGGATAGTAACCGTCTCTAGTATCTACCTTGCTTACTTGTTTGACGATTACCAAACGATGAGCTCAAAGAGCTTGCAGCCCTTTAACCTGGCCATTAAAATCTTGTCTGCTATAATACGTACAGTTATAAGGGGACACTTCAAATCTATTCACTATAACTTTTTCAGAGGAGTGTCACTTCTAAACTGGTATTATATGATAAGAAACAGTTGATTCACTTTACTGTAAAATTATTGGGTCATGGGAATGAGACAGGAAATACCTAAATGACTGCAGGGCTTCCCAGCAGGCAGAAATACACGATCCGTGTTCCGACTTACGATAAATACTGCAATATGTAGGATATAAACAGTGGGTGGTTGGGAGGATGAGGGTGAAATTAAGTACAACAATGAAAGTAGTAGGGTAGCTTCCTCCTATGCTTCTATACACCCATTAGCACTAAAGGAAGCATGCAGGTATTTGCAATTTACCTGCACCCTAGTAGCATTAGCTGATAAAGAGCTTGTAGCACAGAAATTTGTAAACACACAGCAGGACTATTGTCCCCCTTTTAAAAGAAGGGCTGTGTCCTTACAAATTTTAAAGCGGAGCTTTCCTTTTTCAAAGAATTTCTAAATGGACAAAGATTGCTCCAGTTCTTTTATTACTCTTGAGAGTAAGAATAAATAACCTATCTGCATAGTTTGAAAGCTTCTTACCTGTGCTCCTGTAACTGCTGTTCCAGACTCCGGGGCAATTCTTTGCAGTATAGCTGGCAAGTATTCTGAGCTTTTGGTAGTAGAGTGGGTTTCTGCAAGAAAAGCAGTGCTGTTTTAAATTGCATTTGATTTAATGCATTAGTCCAGAAAGCAAGCAAAAAATTGTCTACCCTTATGACAGTGTAACTGCCCAGCTCCATTTTCAGAAGCTGTCAATAGAACTACTATCTAAAACCACAGCCACTACTGCTTATTGGCTTCTAACCTTTAGACAAAGAGTATCTTTGCATGATAGATTGTACCATAAAAATTCATAGCAAAAGAGAAGCTGCAAGCTGGAAAAAAAGTTTTTTATAAACTAACACTATATGAATTAAAAAAAAAAAAATAGGGGAGAAACAGTAAGCCCCAGTGGGTCAGAAGTGGCTCCTCAGATGCTGATGCATAACCTTTAAGGGGTACAACACAGATAATAGGTGTTCACTAGCAGTTGCTTCAGATTGCTTTAATAACACTATACAGTAACAGTCTGAGTAGGAAAACAGCAGTAATATATTATGCTTTTTGCATAATTAGGGTCAGTGTCTGACAAAAGAAAAACACAGCATAATTTCAAATTCAGCTGCTCTCCGCTAATTTAACCTTTGACTGATTTTCCTGAGTAATAAGATCTAAAAGGCTAGTCTGCTGTGTAGTAACAGCAGCTGGTTTAATTCAGTGGAGGGGGAGGTATGGTACCTGGAGCCTATGTGGCAAGTACTGTGTTTCTAAGCTCTGCCGTCTGGATAATAATGGGGGATGTGCACCATTAGGGAAAGCAGATGCAGCTTCCTGCTGCTGCTGAGATGCTTCCTCCTGCAGAGAGAAGAGGAACAAGTGTCATCTCCAGAAAAAAGCTTTTCTGCCTCAACCCTTTAAGGATTTTCCCTGACAGAGGTTTCCTAGTTGCCATACGGACGGGTCTCTGCTGTCACTCACCACTTTCACTGCATGGTGAAGAGCCTAAATTACAAAGGTTTGAATTATGTGTGCTACAAAATGGCAAGGGCTTACATCTGTAACTAAAATGATATTATATATAATGCATTTTCTGACTTGTCCTCTGAAATAGTGAATGTACAGGGTTAGAAAACCATCCAACATGTGAACATGCTTTTGTGCAGGCCTCATTTCACAGCTTCAAAACAGAAGGCAAAAAGATTTCAATAGCGGTGCAGAGGATACACATGGACTAGGCATCTCCAGCAAGCTGGAGAGTGCCGACATGGGAGGGGAGTGAATTGTCATGAGAATACCATGAGCACTGCAGCGTGTCTACATCAAAGCAATAATAAACTGTTGGATTCAGAAAGCTAACAAGGCCATCTCACTGACACGGTGAGGATGGCTAGCCCTAATGGCTAGCCCTGCAAATGCCCATTCTCTATTCTGCAGAAGATGGAAAGGAGAAGAGGGAACTTTATCCATAAATTAGCTCTTCTCAGATCTCCAGAACACCTTATCCGCTCTTTATCTGTCCCAAAGCATTAACATCTGAAAGATGGAGCTTGATTTCTGGTTTAAGTACCTGCGGAGGACTATTAATGAGGTCCTGCAGCTGGGTGGCAGTTGATGTCAGAGAAGGTTCTTCTTCTGGTCCCATCTGTTCATACAGCAACTGGACTTTGTTCAGTTCCAGGATTCCCTTGGTTCGTGCCAGATTCTGGAGGTGCTGTCTAAAAGCTACAATTCCTGGAGAAGAGTTGAGCAAAACCCTTGTCAGAAAATCAGTTAATTTGTATCTGGTTAGCACAGCAAATGTGAGATAAGCTGAGTAACAACCAAGTCACAAGGCGGCTTGGTACTTCTGTGTATGGAGTACACTTGCTACTGTGTCCTAGGTATAATGTGTCACAACAATGGTTATAATTACCTTGTGTGAGGGATGTGTCAGAAGCTCTGCGCCCCTCTCGGAAACTGACAGGAGAGCGGTTGTGGGTCTCTCGCTTTTGGGAGGCGAGTGCCTGCATGGCTGGATTGGCAGGTCTCAGACCTATGAAAGGTGTTGTCATTCTGGGTGCTTGTTGGTTAGTTAGCACCATTTCTTTCAAGGAAGGGGTGTCTTCCAGGAATTTAATATCTCTCTGAATGGATCCCATGTCATACTCTGAATCAATACTACCCAGAGATGAGTTTTCATCCAATGAGTAGACTTTCCCTGTGACAAAAACCAAAAGCCAGAATAAAAGGAAAGTGCAGCAGTAATTTAGCAAAGCAAAGGAAGTGCCACAGGCTCAAGCTATTCCTGCCAACAGTGACCATCTTGGAGGAGACAAAACAAAAGAACAGGTTTCATAAAGTAATTGTAATTTAACACTTGCAGTACCAGAATGGGCATGTGCTACTGGTTTTTACGTTATCGCAGCAATAAGATGCTATGCAGATGATGTTCACTGGCTTGTTTGGAGAGTGTTCAGTGGTTTTTTTTTTTTTATCCCCGCAGATAATCCTGATGAGACTGTAGCCTGAGGTGAAAGGTTTGGTCATCTTGCTGGTTTTGGAATACCTAAGAATCCAGAGGTTTTTGTTTCCCCACTGTCCACCTCTGCCAGCACATCTTTAGAGGATCAATGATTTGGGGACATTTAGTTATGTGAAAAAGAACAAACCACCTTGCCAGACTTCACCAGCTGCTATTGGGGTTGTACATGACTGTAGCCAGCTGTACATTTGCTGCTTCGGTTTTATGCTGTCTGTACAGCAGGTTTTAGGGTGTTTTGTTGTGGGTTTTTTTTTTTTTCCCCTTTGGCCTTTATAATAAAGCAAATGCTAAGTAACAAAACCAAGAAAATCTATCTTGTGCTTGTTGCTCTTAAAACCTAGTGTTTTCATCCTGGGCTTATTAGATTGAGTGCCCAGAGCAGGAAATGAGCTTTGAGATGTCTGTGCTAACTTCTGTACCTGTGCCTGGCATCATCACTAGCTGGTTGGTAACTTCTGCCAGAGTGTGACGTCGCTTCCCACAGCGAGCTGCTTGGAGGGCTGCAAATGCCTGTGCAGGGTCATCTTCTGACTCTCCTTCTGTCTCTATTCCTTCATCAATAGAAGTTTCCATCATGCTGGTAGGCAGCGATTGGCATCCTTTCCTAATCACCATGGGAGGTACAGGATCTAGCAGGCAGCCATTTACCTAAATGGCACATGGAAAGGATGGACAGTTTTCAATTATGTGCACAGAGTATCACCCTAAAGCGCAAGAAGTCTCTGCCTCTCGTGTAGGCTGAAGGCAGCCTGGATATTTACAATGCATGAACCTCCCTATAATCTACTGAGGCAAGAAAGACTTGTTAAGAAAGAATTGTACCACTGACATTCTCTTGGTACTCGACTCTCTATATCTAAATACTCTTATTTCCACAGCACGATGTTCTCCAGGGCTGCCTTTTTTTTTTTTAAAAAGAATTATTAAAAAACTTTGCCAGCT
The DNA here is from genome assembly GCA_009819775.1 of Phoenicopterus ruber ruber. Lineage (NCBI taxonomy): Eukaryota > Metazoa > Chordata > Aves > Phoenicopteriformes > Phoenicopteridae > Phoenicopterus > Phoenicopterus ruber. The sequence goes on along the minus strand of CM020237.1, from coordinate 5,983,201 downwards.
TAGTCACAAATATAAAATACTTATGGAATGTACAATATTATTGTTTGCCCTTACTATACCTACCATGCTCATTTATCATGCTCAGGTAAGCACTATGAAAAAATACTCTTGTATTGAATTCTGCAGCATTCTTGCAGAGCTGCAGAGATGTGTTCAAGAATAATACAATAAATGCACCCTTTCCAGCAAAAGTCCATTTGATTCATAGTGCTCCTCTGCAAACAGAGGTTGCCTGGAGAGGCTGTGGAATCCCCCTCCTTGGATTCACTCCACTTGATAAAGCTCTGAGCAACCTCATCTAGCTTTGAAGTTAGACCTGCTTTTAGCAGGAGGTTGGACTAGAGGGCCTTTAGAGGTACCTTTCCAACCTAAAATACTCATAGGATTTTAATACTGTTTTTATTCTCCAAATCAGTTTGTCCTGAATCTTTCTGTACCTTAACTAATTCTTTGCCGTATGCAACTACTTGGGTTTTCAGGACCAGGGCCTGCACGTCACTAATTAGTGTCCTATTGCACACATCACTCCTACTATTTTGGTAGGATCAGGTTGGGTAAAACATGGATGAAACAACACGTTCATTTAGTATAAAACCTGGCACTGCTACAGGTGATTTTATGTAAAACTATCAATGAACCATTCCTGAATTTTCTTCAAAGTTCTTCAGTACTTTGAAAACAAGTGCGTTTGGAAAAGAAGCTTCACTGCATTAACAGTAGCTGTTAACAAATGGTCTTGCAAGCAGACTATATGGTAGTACTCCATGAAAATATTTAAAGCAGTATCAAGAAATAGCTATAAATATTGTGAGCATCAGTAAAATGATGATGCTTGCACAGGAAAATTCTGGATCTGCTGCCTCTATTTTAACTTAATGGATTATATCTTTAAGCTTAATTTCTTGCACACCTTACTTTCCATTTGTGACTTTCCCATTCAAGTGCCTTCTACTGATCTGGCAGCAAAAGCACTGGAAAAACTATTTAGTGAACTGCTGGAAAGGAAAAAGAGAACCAATACCATGTGGGCAGTTGGCTCTCTGCAGTTTACCATGGCACATGAATCAGAGCTTGGAAGTCTTTAGCGGACGTGTTCTGTAATACTTAAGACATCAAATATTCCCAAGTCAATTGTGATTTGACACCTCACTGTAGTCACCATTTGTTGATCTACTCTGGCCAAACTGCATCTATAAAAGCAAAGGGGAATGCAAAATAAAGTTTGAAATGTTAATTTTCAAATGTCTTTGAACTGCTTTTTGCTTTCCAGCTGTAAGAGACCACACAAAGTTACTTAAAACAGTGATGAGAACCAAGGCCACACTCTTAGTATCAGTAACTAACCAATAAGTGAGCAATAAGAGCTTCAAAACGGCAAGCATGAATCAAATCCTAGCTGGCACCAGGCAAAATACAATATGCTGAAATTAAAGTTATAATGTGATGTGATATGAGAGAGAACAACAGAAGTTTCACAAGAATAATAGATTACTTCGTAACTGTAATTCTTTTAAGCTATTTCCCCTTCTTCACAAAAGCTCTCACTGCTAACTCCTGTGTATTTCACTTATTCTTTGCTACCCTGCAGAGTGTTGTCACAGACCTCAAAGCTGCATGGCAAAATGGATCAGGCTGTAGCTTGCTTCAGAGAGTTGAGCTGTAACCATACATTTGTAAGGCTGTGGAGCCATCACATCCTATTAGTTGAGTTCAGTTAAGTCTGTTAACTGTGGAGGTGTGGAAAGCCTACACAAAGTCTTCCAGTGTGATTGCAGGAAACAAAACCCATTAGATGCAGCTGCAGTTTTACATGGTCTTCAGCGAAGATTTTACAGGCATTCCTAGTTACAGAAATGGCCTAGCTGAGAACTGCTACAACCTATTTTGAGATGCTGCAGTTCTAACAGTTTTTGACAGTCAGAAGGTACTGGCTATTTACCATTCAACAAAAAATTAACAAAAATATAACTGTTTTGGCTGGCTTACTACGAAATTGGCAGAGATATGATATTTTAAGTGCATGGTATTTTAATTGCTTTAGCTGGCAATGGAAGCTTATGGTTAAGGTTCCACTATACCTTCCTGTTCTCATTTGTCTGAATTTTTGGATGAGTAGCTGAGTAGGTTACTCTAGATACTCAGCAGTGAACCCTTTGTATGAGAAGCTATATATGACGAGTCTTCAGGGTTCTTAAAAATCCATTTGAGAATAAGAAAAAAACCCCCACTTTTGTACGTTGTTTGTTTTTTGGTTTTTTGTTTTGTTTTGGTTTTTTTTTTTTTTTTTTTTACAAATGACAGTGTGGTAAGATTGGAATGTAAGCAAAGAATGCAAGAGGCAGATTAGTGATCAAGAGACACAGCTGTTGAAAGTAATATGCAAGAGAGAAGTAGAAAAAGAATCTGGAATACCTAGGACTCTGACACTCAGAGAATACTTAAATTTAGGGCAACAGGCACAATGTGTTTTGTCCAGCTAGTACAAGAAACATACAAACCAGGTGTTTAGATACTAAAGGTCTTTGTATTTGACTTGCTGTCTATCCTGAGAGGTTACCCAGGAATGAGAACTTGCCAGAGACCAGAGTTTTAGGGAGAGCATATGCTTAGGAGTGAGCGCTTGGGAGCAGGTTCAGAACATCAGGTCTTTGAGGAAAAGGCTACTGAAAGCAGAGAGAAACAGCAGAGTTCTCCAACTCAGCTACCTGCAAGTGTCAAGACATAGAAGGCGTACTAAGGTCAATCAAGTGACATTAGTATGGATTAGCAAATGCTCTGGCCCTGACTCCACAGTGCTTTGTGCTAGGATGATGAACTCGACCCTGTCAGAAGAAACTTATCTTCAATCACTTATTGAAGAGCTACAGCTACTACCACTAGCTGTGCTTTTACTAGGCAGTAATTTAAAAGGCAACAATCTTTTGTAGCCTTAATGATTTATTTTTGACAAAACAGTAGGGTGATTTTAAGCTGTACCTTTGGTGTCTCAACTCTTTCTTCCTCCATAAATGCTGTCTCTCCCTGGCAGTTGGATGGAGGGAATGAAAAGGCTTCTGCTCCTGAAGCTGAGGGAAGACCTGGAGACTGCAACAACCTTGCATTTTGTGAATGCAAGTTAACTGAGGGTACCACAGCTTGTGCCTAAAAAAGATTTTAAGAACTCCAAAACCAGAACAATTTTAGGTAGAAAACAACATACAAAGTCACAAATTAAAAATAAACAATACCTAGCCCATGTCCAAAGCAGGAGAAGATTTATTTCCTCATTCTTGATGAATTACATCCTTGGTGTTTAGTCTTTAAAAAAAGCACCACCCCCCCAAAAACCACACACACACCAAACCCCAAACGTCATTGAAGCTGAGCGCTTGCTAGCAGTAAAGACAGTGTTTTGGGACCCTTTGGTGCCCTCCAACTTCTGACATGCTAGAATTCCTTTTATATTCAGTACAACCCCCCCTTAATATTACCATGAGGCATAGGGCTAGTTTCAATGACTTTTATAACATGCACTGACTCCTGTAGGAAAAAGCATGAGAAAGGATAGAGCAGGCTGGATCTAAAATCAGGTATTTTAACAGAGGGAGCACTGTTGAAGGGAGAGGTGTGCCTCAGGGAAGGCAAGCATGGCACAGTTAGGAAAACTGTAGCTTTCACTGTTTCTTAACCTTAATTTTCTGAAGTGCAGTATCCACACAACTTGCCTGTCCAAGAGGAAACAAGCAGCCTTATACAGGAGCCTGTGGTGCCACCATGTGTGAAAACAAATAATCTTGTTACTCAGGATAACTGCAAGATTGCTTGCAGTCCTGAGGAAAAAGTGGTAATATGGCTATAAAGTACAGGAATTCAGTACAATAAGGAACTACCTTCTAGGAGTTTTTTTACTCCTCCTTGTTCATCTGTCTCCACCTGCTTTTGAAACATCTTATAATTAATAATCTGCTTTTGAATACTGTGTCTTGCTAGCATTAGAACTACTATCTAAGAAAATAGCTGGTTTTAATCTTTGTCAACCATATTGTTCCTGGACCTATGTTTTCGTAGCTGAAGTGATTTGGCTTTCATTTCAAATCCAAATATATATTTTGAATCCAAAACCCAAACAGTGTCTTGCTGGCTCAAGCAAAACGGAGCAACATGGTTGTGATCTCTCCTGGAAGTGGAGTCTAGGCACTTGTTCTATACAGCAGCAATACACTACCTAGGAGGCTGTGAACTTGAGAGAATATTTACTTAAGACCACGATATGTCTGAGTCATCTTAGGCCAAATCTTTCATATTTCCAGTTATAGAATCATAGAATCATTTTGGTTGGAAGAGAACTACAAGATCATCAAGTCCAACTGTTAACCTAGCACTACCAAGTCCCCCACTAAATCATATCCCTTAGGGCCTCATCTAAACGTCTTTTGAATACCTCCAGGGATGGTGACTCCACCACCTCCCTGGGCAGCCTGTTCCAATGCCCAACAACCCTTTCGGGGAAGAAATTTTTCCGAATATCCAATCTGAACCTCCCCTGGCGCAACTTGAGGCCATTTCCTCTTGTTCTGTCGTCTGTTACTAGGGAGAAGAGACTGACACCCACCTCTCTACAACCTCCTTTCAGGGAGTTGTAGAGAGCAATAAGGTCTCTCCTCAGCCTCCTTTTCTCCAGGCTAAATCACCCCAGTTCCCTCAGCTGCTCCTCACAGGACTTGTGCTCTAGACCCTTCACCAGCTTCACTGCCCTTCTCTGGACATGCTCGAGCACTTCTATGTCTTTCTTGTAGTGAGGGGCCCAAAACTGAACCCAGCACTCGAGGTGTGGCCTCCCCAGGGCCGAGTACAGGGGGACGATCACTTCCCTACTCCTGCTGGCCACACTATTTCTGATACAGGCCAGGATGCCATTGGCCTTCTTGGCCACCTGGGCACACTGCTGGCTCATATTCAGCCAGCTGTCGATGAACACCCCCAGGTCCTTTTCCACCAGGCAGCTTTCCAGCCATTCCCCCCCAAGCCTGTAACATTGCATGGGGTTGTTGACACCGATGCATTAATAGAAATCAAAAGCTGTACAACATCTGTGTATCTTAATGAAACAAAAGAATATGTAAAAAGTCTGAGAATTACTGGAATAAGACACAATAAACTGTACATGACCTTTCTTTCTGAAGAAAATTACTAGGGAAGAAGTAGACTGAAGAGCCTTAGAGCCTGTGCTGAATCAGTGAGCATAATCAGAGAGGATACTAAGCGGACAGCCTTCTGCAATGAAAGGGCTAGCACCAGATGTAAGGAGCACCCAGAATTGCTCTAAATAAAATACACAACATCCTTAAGACTTAAATCAATGTCAGTCATCACATTGGCTCTATGCACATAGACGTTTTGCAGCTGTGCTGCAAAATCTCCCATGAAATTTGACTCTTGCTGGGTCACAGGAGGAAAAAGTGGTACAAATCTCAAGAGAAATGACATTATTTAGGAACAAGTCTCTGAGTCTTGAGCCATTAAGAGCCTCATGACAATGATATTTTTATCGGGTACTTAAGGTATCCCAATGAATTGGCATCTTAACCTGATAGGTTAATCCTAGTATTTTCTTTTGGGTACCTCTTTACTACTATTTTCCATGCTTCAGTTCATGGGAGACAGCACGTATCTAGAGAATAGCAGGGGAGAAAGTAATTTTATTTTCAACAGGTCCCTTTAGAGTGACTATGTTTATAACACTAAGTAGAATCTGCATGTTTTTAGCCCCCATGCTAGCACAGCTCTCCAGAAATTCAACAGTTCGTTTGTCAAGCACATTAAAGATGCTCCAAGTGTTGCACAGTCTCCAGAAATGGTACTTCTCTAACATTTTAACCCATGACTTCCCAGCAAGAGGTCTGAAGTTCTCAAAAATGGAAGTGTTCCAATTAGAAGCACAAGCACAGTACTTTCCCTTTAACTGGGAAATAAACTGGGAGTTAAGGATAAACCACGCAGAAACCCATTAAAGCCAAAACCATTGTTTGCATTTTGGGCTTCAGAATGCAGTCAACTTCCCTTTCTCATTTAGGGGCAGTTGTAGGAGGCATGTCAGACAACCGATTTGTCATCATACAGTTTTGACAGGAGGCAAATCCAAAAAATTCTTTCCAAAATGATGCTGCAAGACTACTTGCTATAGAAATCAGAAAATAGCAATGGATTTTAAGTGAATCTGTGTAGAAACGCCATTTTGAAAGAGAGGAATGTCTTGCACAGCCTTAAGCCCACCTCTGCTAGGAATGAGACCTTACCTTTGCTACTGTCTGCTCAGCAATGGTGCTTGGCCGACGTTGACGAGCATCAAGTCTCTGTTCCACAGGGAAGCTACTCCGATGTGATTTAAGTCTTTCCACTAACAAGTAATAGATAGCAGCAAAGTGGTTATAACTCTTGTTCTGCAGAGACTGAAAAAGAGAAGCACAGAAGTGTGGGTGCAGCCAAATATGCATTATCTTTTATGTTCTACAAGACCAGGAAGAAGAAAGACTTGCCATTGCGGGCAGGGGGAGATATTTAAGAGGCAGCGGGGTAGGCAAATGTTCTGAATTCAGAAAGTTTCAAACCACAGCACCAGGCAAATAAAAAGCATTAACCTCAGTTTAGTGGCAAGCTCACAGGACTCTGCTATGTTCTGGGTTGCAACAGCACTACTTGTAGCTAACATTCAGGTGCTACTCTGAACCCTCAAAGATTTGAGCCTAGAGAAGGGACTGAGCTCCAGGACCTCCTGAATATATTGGCCGTTCCAAGTCACTAGAAGCAATGGGGAACTAAGCCTCTGCAAAGTAGAGAAACTAGCCTCTTCTAGCAGAAAGTATGCAAACTGCTAACCTCCACAATAGTTTAAAGTATCAACCATCCTAAAGGAAATGATTGTGTTAACTCCATACGGAGTCTTGGCATTTATGTTTGGTAAGAAGCATGATTTAGGACTGGACAGAGACATTCAACTGCCTACTGCTTTTATGCTCCTTTTTGAATTTAGTTTTTCACCCTCTTCGAAGTTCAAAATGAATTTACTTTCAATTCTGATTTCCCCTCCTCTCTTTCCATTTGAGAAGTAATGATTTATCCAGCCCCACCCAGGAAATCTAACAGTGTGGAACCTAATAAGGCTCCTTTACTTCTGTGCTTAAGAATCAACTTCGCTAACAAGCAAACCTCCAGAAATGACCAACTGTAAGCAGCAGCAAGTATCACCATTGTAACAGGCAGCCTTATTGGGCTACCATTTTTTACATAGCACACACTATATCTCTATGCACCCTCTAGCTTAAAGCAATTGCAACATCAATTTTTTTTGAAATATGTGCTTGTTTAAATTAAAGTAAATAGTTAAAACACTGAAAGAACAGTACCCAGTCCTGGGATATGTGACCAGAACACATTATGCTTTTCTATGGGTTCTACTTTGAATTCCTGACACAGAGGAGTATCCTTTCTCTCACAGTGCTGGCTTTTCATTGACATGTTTTCCTCTATGGGCAAAGGATGCCCTACACTGGAATAGCTGGGTGTGGCCAGCCAGCATAAGGCACACAGGTGAAGTTGTCTGTGGGCCTACTGCACAATGTTTTGCCTGCACTTTGCATAACACAGACGCCTTCTCTCTGCTAGGGATGATCTTTAGGAAGCTTTCCGGAGGGATGTCTCTCCTTTTCCTGCTCAGTCTGCTAGCACAGACTGAGACATCAGTAGGACAGGGAGGCAGGAGCACAGCATGTTTAAAGTGTTTGCCCTCTCTAGGGTCTGAGCAGGTAAAATATACCGCCAGTTTTGTGTGTGTTCCCCGCCCCCCCCCCCAGCTGTTAAAATAAAGAATGTGGCAAGCAACTCAGGTAGTAAGTTCTAGTCATAAAAACAAAACAGGAGACCTTCCCCCCAGGGACAAATATCTGAGTCTATTTTACCTCAAGAGTTTTCTGTTGGTCTATTCCAAGGCTGTGCATTAGCCGTAAGACCTGCTCATTATACTCTCCAATGGAAGGCTCGTTCTCCTGTCCTGGTGGATAAAGAATAGGTCTCTGTGCAGGAACTTCTACAAGCATCCACTTGTGCTCCTTAATCTGAGCAATAGTTAACCGTTTGGATGGGTCTAGGACCAACATTCTTCTAATCAGATGTTCACACTCTGTTAGGGGGGCGGGGGAGAAAAAAATAAAATCACCAACCTGTTAAGTGGTACTTGCATATATTCACCTGAGACCTACCAATACAGAGCATGACAACAGGAAACTGCCTTACTTCTACCTAAGTGCTGTGCTAAATACATTTCCTGAAAGCTAAAACAATCTCTCAAAACAAGATTAAAAGTCACATTAAGAAGGACAAAACCACAATTTCTTTAAATGCATGGTAAGGCTAACAGTGCCATTCCTTCTACACAGCTCCCACATGAAGGTAATAGTAATATTTAATTCCTCTTTGAAGCTGCTTGTGCTGTTCTAAGTACAGTGCTAACATTAACTGCTAAAGCTTCAAAACAACCTCTGTGAAGTGTGGTGGGGAGTAATTAGCATTCTTCTCCAGCAGAGTTTGAATAGCTTGTCCAGGCTCATAAAACAAGGGATTGGCAAAACTAAGGTTAGTGACTGGATTTTTTTTTTTTTTTTTTAAATTACTTATTTTTTTATTTCCACCCTAGTGGTCACAAAAACAAAGGTAAAAACAATGTCTCTGTGACTGAATAGTAGCCAGTGGGTCTGCAGGTTTATCTGTTTTAATTCCAGGACCAAAGTACAATCAGTAGCTTTAGGTGCCAGAATAATTCTGAACACACCAAACTATTGCTGCTTTCTGACTACTACATGCTGGACAGCATTTAAACCATCACATTTTTCTTCAGATGTCAGTTAGGTTTTGGAAGATGAGGGCACGAGAGATGAACGTGCAGTTCGTATACGATAGGAAGTCAATGTAAGTTCCTTTAAGGGAGCTTATCAATCTGCCATGCATTTCTAGCTGACCGTGATATGGCTACAGTACAGTTATGAGTCAGTCCATTCAGGTAGTTACGACAAATAATTTAGAGAGATTTCTGGCTATTTATTCCTGTTTCTCTCTTGTTTTCACAGTTTTGCTAAGAGGCACACCCTTCCTCACTCCCTGCATCACCATGTGATCAGCAAGGGAAGCAGCAAGCACCCTGTGAAACAGCTGATCTACACTGCAGTCACAGCAATGATCACAACTCACACAAAGGTACCTGGATCTAGCTCGCATACATATGTCAGCAAAGTCACAGAAACAAGATACAGTTCAGTGCCAGATGCAAAATGTGCCCAGGAAGCTAAGGGGTTGCCGTGGTGCCATAACGGCATTGCTAAAAACAACCAAGTGCACTATAGCTACACTGTAGTGGCTATTTTCAGGGGCGGTGTGCAGGAGCACGTGCCACCAGAAAGAAAAAGGGGAAGATCAGAATGTTTTACACCTTAAACCCCTTAACAACAGGGCTGAAAAACACATTTTTAATTCTCTTTAAAAAAAAGCACAGGAAGTAGTATATTGAAAGAGGATTTGATTCACAAAAATTGTTTTGAAGTAATCTGGTTTAGAGATCCTTTAATGCAGGGAAGCTGAAGGACACCAAACTGTAAAAATGGCCCCACTTGCTCTTGTCTGAACAGACATGAGGGAGAGGGAAACCCAACAGGTAGGGCAATTCAGTGAGGGAGAGATCTCTCAGTTGCATGTGGGAGGGCCAGACACATGACAATGAGAACCTGGCATATGAACTGGTTGTGCGCTTTTTTGCTTTTGTTTAGCAGATGTCAAAAACCAGGAAACACCCAATCCCACAACTTTAGGTTTGACAGCAATATTGCTCTCAGCATATTGTCTTTCCACATTAAAATGTACGCGGCCTTGCAGGATGAAAGCTAATTGCTACATAAAGGTGCCTCTCGCCCTGCATCCCTGTATTTCTGTTCACAGTAGGATGACAGATCCTTCAGCTTCCATTTCGACTCTCTCCCTGCCCATGGGCACAGCCACACTGCAATCTCCACGCATTGTGTGGAGAAAAATGGTTGGTTTGCCTAGCAGCAGCCTAACTGCAAAGGCATACGGCTCACCCTAGGCTTATTTGTGCTTCTTTGCAAAATGAATAGTCTGCCATACCATAATCTAGCATGCAGATGCACCACCCTTTGCTGTATTGCAACAGAGATTATTCTAGAATTTGCTCAAGGTTTACCACACCAAGAGCATAAGAGAACACATTGTTACCTTCTGACATAAAATAAGGGATCCTGAACCTTCCTTCAAGAACTCGTTGCCTCAGGATGGGGAGTGTCGGTCCATCAAAAGGTAATGCTCCACAGACCAAAACATAAAGAACTACACCCATGCTCTGTAAGAAAGATAATATTAATTTCATTTTTCAAGCTACAAGCAAAATGTCCACGGTTGGCTAGGCAAATCCTGTCACAGAAAAAAATTAAAATGATGTTCTGCAGAAACAGGAAATTTATACCAAAAGGAGTTAGATTTCTGAAGATCCCTAAACATTAAGAACACTCAGCTAACCCAAAATGGCTAGGCTTGCAGTACCTTGTGCTGATAAGCAGGTAAGCTGAAGTGTTATGGGTTAGAGACTCTGGCTGCTAGCAGGAAGCTCCATGCAGATGACTGAGTGATACCTGAAAAGTGAGCCCCACTTCAGGTGAGAATTAGAGATACTTTTATTAATCTCAATGTTGTTCAAACAAAAACAAACCTCAAACAGCAGCCACTCAAAATAAGAAACTGTAACCTTTTACACTGACCAGTTGCAAAAGCCTGGGTAAGAGGCCCACTGGTAACTTCATGAATGGTCAGTTTCAGAGGAACACCAACTAATAATTCTGTATTGCTGTGTGCAGTGCTGAGCATGAGGATTGTTTAATATGAGCAAAAGGAGACAATCCGGGCAAGAGCTCTCTTCCAACTGCCAAACTCATTTTTGAAAGTATGCAAGTTAATTGGCACTGCAAGTGGAAATAGTCTTGCAGTATATGCCAAAAACCCCCATAGCACCACACTAGATGAAAACCACACCAGACCCTCATGCCAATCAGATGGCACAGATAGCCACAGCACTGGATTTCTCAAGGGGAAAAAGCAGATATTCAGCATTCACCTTAAAACTTTCTAAGTACACAGAGATTTAGAATTAAAATATATATTTCAAAAAGTCACCTTCTTCCTTAACCTGCCAAAAACTGAACTGTGGATTGTTGCATTCCTCCTGCAAGCTGAGCACTTTCAGCAGACCTATTCTGCAATTGAATGTTGCAAAGAGATAAAGAATCCCTAACTCACCGGAGAAGATCAGTGAAGATGATGATGATTTTATCTTAAATGTAAACACACGTGCAGTACTCTTTGTGGGCAGTCAGATTCTGTTAATGATTTAGGATCTTATATATTTAAAGAATATTTACCAAAGTTCAGAGATTCACTTCTGACATTCAAACAGTGCCTATGCTACTTGAAACAGTAAGCATAGCTGCGGTCTGCTGTACTCTTATTTACCAGTTACTAAAGGTTCAGAAAGGCTGTAGCTTTTTTTTTTTTTAAAAAAAAAAAATCTATCTAGCTACATATATAGGTGTGTATGTATACAGAGATACATATATTTCTGTGTATGCATGTATCTAAAAGCACAGGTTTTATTTGTTAATGCAATTGAATTAATTTAAATTAGATTAGCAGCTGAATGGTGACTTTCCATGAACTGCCGTGTTTATGTAACAGGCTCTGACCAAAACGTCAGTGCCCATGTTGTTATGCTATGTGCAATATAATCACTGCAAACCTGATGCCAGAGCAGAGACTGCCAAATTGTACTGTCTTGGGTTGCTTTAGGATACAAATTTGTCATTGTAAGTACCAGAATACTAAAATTAAAAAACAAAAAAAAAACAAACAAAACCACATTAGGAATGAAAAGCAGTCTCTGACAACACGTGAAGGGTGCACAGAACTTCAATTCATTTAATTCATTTTAGTCCCTTTTCCATCGCATAAGAATGTGGGTTGTGCTCTCTATCCTCTTCTGTTAGAGTAGTACGCACAGAGATACACCGATTCAAAAACATGCAGCTGCCTGCAGTAGAAGTGTTTGTGGCACAAATGCGCTTGTTTACAGCTCAAAGAGGCAAAGTGGTCATCATCTCTCCTGTGTTTCAGTGGCTCAGAATCCCTTAACTCATCAAGAACTTACAGCCTTACAAGTTCCATTCCCAGTTAACACAGAAGATACTACATGCACTGAAAAAAGCAAAGTTCATGCACTCAGTCAGGAGAGCTTTTGGAGGAGCTACAGTTTTTCCTTTAGTGGGCTAACATACACCTATAGGTGTACATTTAATAGCCACCTGGATAGGTAACTTCAATTCCATTCAATGTTAAGAGGCATTTTATGCCACTCAAGAAATAAAGCTGAAGAGGACAGCTTGTCTGCGGCTAAGAAAAATCAAAGATGATTCCTTTGTTCTGGGTTCCTAAAAGGTGACTTGAATCCAGGTAAAAAAAGAATAATGATACCCAGATATCCAGCTGGGGTCCCTCGTATTGCTGTCCTTCAAAGACTTCTGGGGCTGCATATGGTGGGCTTCCACACCATGTCGTCAGAGGCTCACCACTTTTATAGAAATTTCCAAAATCCAAAATCTGTTGAGAAATTAAGGGGAAAGTCACTCCAAACTCCAGTTGCATGACAAAGATAATTATATGCATGGACTAGGCCCAAAAGCTCACTTTCATTCATGAAAGGCTCTATCACAATTCTTTATCAGTACTCCAACTGAAAATATTTATTGGGATGCTGAATGTCCTGTACTGCTATTTTCATGACAACTACGTAATTATTAAAACACTCTGCAAAACTTCACAACCTGTAGGAGTTTTGAGTAAACTTCTACCAGTTTGCTAAATCCAAGTTATAAACAGCTATCACTACAATTCAACAAACTGACAATCATGCATACATATGAGCTTATTTACTTGCCAAGAGGTATCCGAGATTCAGTACTGGATCTGAGATTTCCTGAATTTTCTTTAGGTGCTTTCTAGCCTTGAATACCCAACAAATTTTGACAACAAAAGCATCAACTTTTGGAGGTGGGAGGAAGGAACTCTGCCAAAAGCAACAAACATGGGAAAAACACAAAGCCTTTTACTAGGAAGGAAACTCTGCTACTGGGATTGTCTACAGCCCTTTCAATCTACAAATGAAATTTACCATTCCACAACTAAGCAGTTCTTTTAAATGTTTATTTTTATGGCTTAATATGGGACCAGCAAAATGACAGCCACTATTGCATAGAGACATGAAGTCAGATAGAGTCTGATGCAATTTTGTTTAGCTTCCCCTGTTGCCTGCTCTCTCAGGTTGCTTTTTTTTTTTTTTTTTACTAGAGCAATACAGCAAACAACATTAATATTGAGGAAGCTGGCAAAATGAAAGAACAGAAACTGATTATTTTCAAAATCCAGGATTTCAGGTGGCTGCCACCACTCCTTGGTGCTCCAATCTGTAGCTCTCTTGCCTTCCATTCCACTCTTACCAGTGTCTTTGGAGGTCTTCACAGCCCAGATCCTCCAGTTGCTCTCGTATCCTGCCATCACTCTCGCTCCCTTTGCTTAGTTCATACATCATTCGCTTTAGCATTCTTTATTCTTCCTGCCAGGATCTTAATAGTCCCTCCTACATCCACTGCAGATACCCATTCTGAATACACTCCTTCCATGACACTCCTCAGTATTAATACACAAGGCTCTTATTCATCAGGCTTTTAATAAAAGCCATTGGAGCACAGTGTTTGTATACACCTGTTCACACCATGAGTCAAAACACTTGCTCCACTGAAGTCTAGTGGAGTTTTCTCATGGAATTCCATGAAGCAAACAATTCTCCCTGTTGCTCCCAGCATTACTGCTCTGTACTGCTTAGTCCTCCAATTCCACTTTTGTTGCAGGCCACCCTGTATGTTCTCTGTGACAACAAATGCTGTTCAATACTAAGACAAAGGAGGAGACGTTCTCAAGGAGAGAGATCTGATATCAGGCACAAATATTCTTTGGATTTAAGGCTTTCAGGCAAACTGGCTCCAATGCACTAACTGGTCAGCTGTATCTGAAGGAAATACAGAATGGAGCATTGGCATTGCAAAGACTGTCAAGCACAGCAACATTGTTTATGTTCATCACTAGTCTACTCCTGTGTGAACAAAGATTTAACTGTTCCCTGCCACTTTTTCCACACTGGAGCAAACTATGCAGTAGAAGGTTACAGAAGGTGTTTCTTTTCTTAAGGTGATAATGCTTTACCCTTGTAGCTAACCAGGCTCCTGCAGAGTAATACTGCATGCTGGTGTGACTCAAGGAATCCTGTGAAAGTCAACAGCTGTTGATTTAGTACTATCAAGTGCCGAATACCTCAGAGGTATGTTAATACAATACCGTGCTGATCAGCAGATAGCAAAACTGATAAACACTGTGGTTAGCACAGTACAGGCACTGCTGGTACCACTGATTTACTTTTATTTGTATAGGTTGTGTTACTCAGAGGAAAGAGCTTGGCTCTCTCATCATACATCATGAGCTATAAAACCACAAGAGAACCCTCAGAATCAAAGCAATACAGAGGCATTAAACAAAAACTTACCAGGCTTAGATAAAATTAGCCTGGAGTTGTTTTAGAGAAGCAGTATGGAAATTGAATCGGACTACTTACACTGAGCTTAACAGTGAAGGCATTTGGTTGCTTTCCTAACAGAAGGACACAAGAGCTCCAGCAGTTCTTTTAATAGAACTCTCCCTGCAACACACATCAAAAATGAACATAGGCAGAAGAAGCAGTTTTGGGAACACCAGAACTGAAGAGGCTTTTAGAGCATTTTTTCTTCTGTCTTCCAAGATTTTCCTTAGCATGGAATAAGGTATAGAATCATGGAATCATAGAATACTTTGGGTTGGAAGGGACCTTTTAAAGGTCATCTAGTCCAGCCCCCCCTGCAGTGAGCAGCGACATCTTCAACTAGATCAGGTTGTTCAGAGCCCTGTCCAGCCTCACCCTGAACTCCAGGGATGGGCATCTACCACCTCTCTGGGCAACCTGTTCCAGTGTTTCAACACCTTAATTGCAAAAAAAAATTCTTCCTTATATCTAGTCTAAAATCTCCCCTCTCTAGTTTAAAACCATTACCCCTTGTCCTATGGCAACAGGCCCTGCTAAAAAGTTTGTCCCCGTCTTTCTTATAAGCCCCCTTTATGTACTGAGAGGCTGCAATAAGGTCTCCCCGGTGCCTTCTCTTCTCCAGGCTGAACAATCCCAACTCTCTCAGCCTGTCCTCATAGGAGAGGTGTTCCATTCGGTGTTCCACCTCTCCGATAATTTTTGTGTCCCCTTCTGTAAGTGTTTCCACAGGTAAACATACCACCCACTGCTTTAACACCTATACATGACCTGCAGGAATGTTTTGCCTTTGAGGTTCCTGCTCCATCAGATTTGGTTACGGGCAAGCAACAGGTTCAAAATTTATCTGGGAAACATACACAAAGAGCATAATCTCATAGGCCTTTGGCTGTTTCCATTATTTCTTTTAACTACGAGGTCACTAAAGATTCAGCAAGAAAATCTACAAGACTTAGAAAGAGATTCCAAGTCTTTGTGTACCACTGGTTAATTCTTACTACACAGACTACCGCTTTAATACTTTCCTCACCTCTGCTTCATTAGTGCATCTCACTCTCCATTGTGTTAAACAGTACCACTACTATAAGCGAATATTTTTAGTTGGCTTAATGAAATGCACTAGTTAGGAATATAGAGAATCAAGACTATGCAACATCCAGCTCTCAGTATGGAAGTCTCTACAGTGGATAACATCCATGGTAAGTTAAAAAAAAAAAAAGAACAGTCACTATTCCATTTAGCAGCAATATTACTGGGGAGCATTCATAATGTAAACTGGCCTTTTTAAAATACCTTGTGTTGGCGGTCCATTTGTTTCAGGTAAGCAACTGGTATAACTGTAGCTCAGCCACAGTTATACACACAGTCAGTGTCATTCTGTCCTCATTTTATCCTTCCTTTTTCTAAAGCTGACTTGTCGTGTCTTGAAGGAACCAGCTAGATACAGCAATATAAATGTCTAACCTCACTTAGACCAGTTCTCAGTGGCGTTCTTCTACAAAAAAATGCATCTTTAAAATATTTTGCAACATGCATAAAGCAGCTCTTTGTATTTAGGAATTTCAAAGTATTGATAATGGAAGTTGTCTCTCTTATCAGGGGTTTTAGGGTGTGAAACAGTGTACTAGTTTTACAGGTGAGGACACTGAAACAGAAAAGTTAGACTAGTCCAAATTCAAGTAACAAATCAGTGACTGACCCAGGCCAGGGCCAAGCATAACTGGAGAGCCTGGTCATTCTCCTAAACAGCAAATAGAAACCAGTCACTCTCTGCTGAAACTTTTGCCTGAACATTTCCACAGCCTGAAATTCGATGCTGTAATTCTGCTGTAAACTTTCTGCCACCTTTAATGTAGATCATGTGCTCTGGGCACATCTCAGTCCAGTGACCCAAATACATCAGGATATAAGGGGAAGCGCCAAGTCTCATTTCCTTTTGTAAACATTGGCCTTACGTGTTTTTCCCCTCAGTTGTAACTATACAGTCCAATAGTGTGCACACACTTCATCACTGTATCGACAACTGATCAGAAATTGCCTTTTCTTTTAAATAAACTAGTCATTCTGTGAAATCTTATTACAGAGATTTCTGAATTTGCTGTCATAAGAGATCAAGTCTAAAAATAAGCAGGATACTCCTACCAGGCTAGTCTATGATTGGATGATAAAGATCGTGGCTTAATTAGCAGCAGCAGCAAGGCCGTGTTGAAAACATAGGAAAATGGGCTGCATCTACTTTCAACTACCTTACCACACACCTGACACTTCTAGGTCTAACCCAAAGCTGCCAAAAGACTGTGCTTTTCTGTCTAGACCCTTAAAGAAACTAGGCCAGTGGCTGAGCCCATTACAGATAATTCCATACTGGGCCATCAAAAACTTTTCCCAGGTTGTACTAACCCTGCAATTATCCACTCAGGAAAACCTCTAATTTGGATCTGCAGGTACTCTGAAAACTCAGTCTTGCTTCACAGACAGATGGGCAGGTAACTGCTCCGGCTCCTTGTACGCTCCAGGTAAAGTCCAGTAACTCTACTGCAGTGACAAGAGCTAAGTCTCTCTGGTGCCAATAACTCCCAAGCTATTCTTGTAGTTCCTCTTGCAGAAAAAAAGTATCTGCATGGGAGTAATTTTGGGACGCCCACTTTCAATATGCAGCAGAGAGAGTACGGAATAGAATATTCCTGCTCTTTTCTGGAAGGTTCAAGATACCTGTGGGATGGCATTTGCAAGGTCATTATAAAGGGCTAGTATATAATAGCAACATGTTAAAGTCAGTAGAAACTTGGCATGCCAATTTTTCTACAAACAAAAATTCTGAAAAGATCCAGGTCCTTAACACTCCATGAATAAAATCTGCTACAGTAATTCAATCCATGGAGCTCTTCAGTGTCACCCACAGTTGTAGGATTAATCCTTTTCACTTCCCATCTCAAACTAACCATACCCATTATTTGCATTCACACAAAGCAGGAATAGATACATCTCATATCCTTGCAGTTTTACCTTTTTTTTCTTCCTCCTCAAAACGCTTTTGTTCTGAACAAGTAAATCTCTGTTCTAGGAAAGCTGATTTGGTCATTAGGTAGCCTTGTCATCCTCCCTTCAAGACTAGAAACTACAGGGCTTATCTGACATCAAATCTGCTAAAGTGATCCCAGTGACAAAATAAGGAGCTGCAGAGCCCATGGCTTCACTTTGGAAGAAACAATTCATGAGATCTACTGAGGAAAGATGATGATCAGAGCCTTCGGACTCAAGCAAACTGCTTGTAAAGAGGCTCTGGGGCATAAATAACTAGCTTCGAAACTTCTATTTCATGATTTATCTTACAGATTTGATTAGAATCATCTTCTAGGGCAACATAGTAGTATTGGTGATTGATTACTTTAATAAATCTGGCTAGAAATTTGTGGACTTTTAAAAAGATAAACTCTAGTGCAAATACGAATGATTGAGTTTGCTGGAAACAGTGATTGATCAAATCAGATCTACAATCACTCTAGCTCCTTAGAGATTTATGTATCTGTGTGCTGAATGGCTAATGATGAGCTGTCATTTTTTGTGACGACACGTGATACTCTTACTCCTCATCTATTTTTGCATTGTCAACATCAGACTGGAAACTTCAGACTAATATTTAAGCTTCATTCTATCCTTTTAACCTAATGTCTCTAAAATTAATATTGTATCCAGATAATTAACATACTTGTTACGAGAGAACATCTTACACTACTGTAATATCTGGTACAGGTGGAACGCTCAAGAGGTTAAATCTCCAACATCAGTCCAAGGGTCCTGTATTAGCTCAAAGTCAGAAAATCGACATCCAGCCCTCATAGCAAGAGCTTTTGGGACTTGTCCATAATCAAAGAGCCCCACTGCCTATCAGTAAGAAGGCTACATTGCCAGAAAGACTATTTGAAGGTCAGAACCACACACGAGATCCGTAACAGTGTCCATGCTCTGCAAGCACACTGAAATGCCCAGTTGCATGAACAGTTACCCAATGGCATCCCCGCATGTCACCATACTCTGGGAGGTGCAAACATCCAAGGTCAGCTCAGATTCCAAATCTACATAGGAAACACTGAATATAACATTCATGCTATCCTTCCCTTTACATCCTCCCTTCAGTTTCTGAAACAAATGCCACTTCAGCTGTAATAACAGAGGAGGAACCAACAAAATCTTCTACCAAAAAAATCTCCCAATTGCTGTACATCACCTGCCTTTTTCCTATCACAGCTAGACTTTTGTT
The DNA here is from genome assembly GCA_009819775.1 of Phoenicopterus ruber ruber. Taxonomy (NCBI): domain Eukaryota; kingdom Metazoa; phylum Chordata; class Aves; order Phoenicopteriformes; family Phoenicopteridae; genus Phoenicopterus; species Phoenicopterus ruber. Next base: position 5,964,233 of record CM020237.1, on the reverse strand, counting down.
GCGAGTTTTTTTTATTCTCTTTGAGGACACTTTTCTTCACACATAATTGGCTTGGCAACCTTGACAATACTTCAGGAGATATGAAGCAATGTCTTCTCTCAGAAGCATTTTGCCATCTGTGTAGATATCATTAAAATCTGATCTCTCCCTTCGCTTATCTTGAATTTGTCAGATTTTCAACCCTCTTAGTACTGCAGATAAATATCAATCTTTATCTCTGAACTGCAGCTCCTACTCGGGTGCCACCGTCATAGTCTTTGTATCAGATTCACAAGTACATGTACGTATATTTGTAAGCACAGCTATAGAAAGCGTGACCTGCTTAGGAACTGAAATCTTGTGTATTTCCAAGAAAGTGAAACTCTAAATCCAGTCTGGATAGGCAAAAGAGTTAGCTATTTGGTGAATATGAAGCATGTGGAAGACACTTCAAAAAGAAACATGAACAAATCTGAACAGCAAAAGACAGAATGGAGTCTTTAAGTATGACTGATCAATATAAGAGAAGCTTCAGGTTTATGTTACAATTAGGATTTTTTGTTTTTTACTATTATGAAATCAAGCATGTAAAGATAACGTATAATAGTTTTGTGTTATGGTTACCAAAGTAGCTCAAGAGCAAGGACATCTTAGAACTGAATGGCATGATCCTTGCAAGGCTGTTACCTTTGCTCCCTATCTGAGCAATAGAATTACAGAACTTATGCTGTCGAGACAGTGCTTGACTGGGTGGAACAGCAGCAAGTGGCTTGCATCTGATGGTCTTGTGACAGCATAGACAATTATTAGGCAAATCCACGAATGAAAGGTCTATAAATTGATACTAGAAGGAGTAGCAAGGATGCACTCTGTATAAACACTAATATAACAATACTGGCTGCTGGGGTCTGGGGGTAGGGACAAGCCCAAGGGGAATAGGCTGCAGAAAATGGACAGCCTGGTATACTCTCCCTGTCACTGCTAGATGAATCTGACCCAGTATGGAATTCCTCATGAGTCTGTGTGCCTTGTCTGTGAGCATGTGCCTTATGAACCTGGAAAATGGCTCCTTCATTCCGTCTTTGATCTGCAGTTCTAAAACTTCAATTTCTTCCCTTTTTCATGGGCAAGGAACACCAGTATCCTTCAGTTACGAATTTCTGATGAAAAAATAGCATGCATTGACAACACAAAGCACAGTAAGAGCCAGATACCTACTAATTCATACTAGACTTTTTCATGTAACATAGGACTTAAAACCAGCGTTACATATTTCAGCAATCTGCCCTTATCTTTAGAAATCCAATTATATTCTATTGTTGGACAAAGTAATTATCTGTGCAGGGAGATCAGCATTATATGTTAGTGTACATAAATTATGGTTCCCTCTTTTTGTTTCCATTATGGTTTCTACACTTGTGTCTTCAAATGATGTTAAACCATTTCTTAAGAGCTCAAGATTAATAGCATCCATGAAAACCGTTTCAAAGAAAAAGTTCAGGATTTAGATAAGATACCAGATGCTTGGTCCATTGGGCTTCCGCAATTTTTAATTATTGCGCTGTCAGTTTAGTCGTCCCACTTTTTGGAGTGTTAGAACAGCCAGGATTCAATTAGGCACAAAAATCACTAGTGGTCTCATTCTCTTTCCCTGCCTCCACCTTGTTTCTACTTTGCAACTGCTGATCTACCATAATCATTCGGATCAAAGATAATAATTTTTAACTGAAGAACATTGTTAAGATTTCTCATTCTAGAGAAACGGATTTTAAGAACATTACTGATGTTTAACGGAAAAATGGTGCCAGCAGGCCCTCAAAAAAACAGATGCCAGCCGCAGAATTCTAAAGGACTGAAATTGGACTCGTTACCAGAGGATTGAGATTATATAATGGAGTGATCTTTATCTTCTTAACATTGCCTGAATCTGCACGTTAAAAACACACAATCATTTGCAGCATTGTGTTCAGCTGAATAAACTCTGTGTTTGTGCAATCTGCAAATATTGGCCCTCAACATTTGCGGTATTTTGTTTCTCAATCTCCGTTACCGTCTTATAGGAATAATCTTGAATTTAGAAGGTGTAATTTTTTGAACATACATCATTTAAATGGAATCTGTTTTCCCCGTTAAAAAAAGGAACGGACTAAGATTTCAGACCCGTTTGCAATTTGAGAAATGGAAGCTCCCTGCCAGAGCCACCTGCAACTTTCTGCTGTGCATCTAGCAATATAAGGTAGTCTCTAAATTTGTACCTCTAAAATCCTTTAGAAGGGATACTAGCTTCAGAGCCTGTAATTAATTCCATTCTTCTAAAATTACCAACAGAATTCAATCTGCCTGGCTTCATAGAGCCATAGGGATCTTTTGTTATAGTAGTAATATGAGCACAGGAGATGAGTCAGGAGAGAGGTACTGATAAAGGAAAGGTATGAGTATGTTAGAAACAAACCTGACCCACTTCATGAACTGAATGCTGATCATCCAGTTCTGACGTCAATGCATATTTTACTGTCCACCAGCAAGACAAAACCAGCACTACAACCTACTTCAAAATAACAGTCCTCTCCTACCTGATCTGGTTCAAACACAGTAGCTTACCATCAAGATAGCATGATTTCTGCAGACATCTATAAGGCGTCTTAATCTGGCAGTTTGGTGGGGCTGGAAGTATACAGAGAGAGGCTCACTATTCTGTCCTCAATTCAAAGCTGTATTTAATTTTACAAATGCACAGATGTTTCACTGTACAGACAACAAGCAAGTTTTATTTGATGACCACATAGTGCATCAGTGGATCAGTAACTGAAATCTAGTCCCATGATCCCTTCAAAAACCGCAAAAATGTAAAAGGTACATTGAACAATCCAGCTATCTACAAGCAATAACTTTGAGAAGAACAAAGGTTACCTTGCTAGCGCTAAAACAAGTTTGATGTCAAACCTGATGGAGACTGCATGATAGGGCATTCTTCAAGCCACAACCTTCTTGGTGGACATTTTATCCGATTAGTACCTTCTTTCATGTTACTTATGCTAAAATTTAAGTTTGAGGCTTTTGCTCCCAACTACCTAGTATCTTCTAGAAAATAACAGTCTATCAAAGCTCTCACCTCAAGATCTTTACACATCCTCTGTTTCTTGTCCAGTTACTAAGACTGAAAAAAAAGATCTATCCTCTTCCTTTTAGAGCAATATTAACACAAAACTATTAAGTTTCAGTCCAGCCTCCTTGTTTAAGCATAAAAGGTGGCAGTCTTATCAGCTCACAGTTTTAGGAACACTTATTTTTGAATCTTAGTTTATTCTCCTGGTAGCTGAAATACAGAGGTAACTTTATGGACATTTCTGTATTTGACTAAAAAAATGTTGTATTCTTAAAGAGTAAAAACTTCAACAAAAGTCTTTGTAGCATCAGAATGAATCAAGAGGTCCACTGGAAGCTAGGAAGAGCCTGGAATGGCCACAAATATTTAATGCGGATTTCATAGCTGCTTGGAGCAATAAGCAAGGGACAGCCCCGCGCGTAGTGCTGGGGCCCAATGCAAACACTGACACTGCAGAGCTTTCTATCAAAATAATTCATCAGTTACTGTGTTGTTTTTCAATTGCTAGATTAATTTGAATTAGAGAGTAATTGTAGCTATCAGAGTTGGGATCCTGGCTGCTCTTTGTTCTTCCACAGTTTGATAAATGAACCATGAAGAATATGAATCACTGGAAGAGAGTGTTCTCAGGGATCTGCACAGCACCAGATAACTCCAAAAATCACAGATAAACCATTCTGTGGAATTCATCATCTATCTCCTTTACAGAGAAAAATAAACAACTGACTCAGCACAAATCACTACAAAGTTTCTAGGAGTCGTAACTTTCCTGCAGCTACTTATCACCAAAGCTGGACATTGGAATTGCTATCAATCTGATAAAGCTTGGCAAAGACACAGGAAAGAATCAGACCATATGAATTTCTGCCAGTTAATGTGGTCATTTACATACAGACCACCTGTAATTAACTTTCTGTGATACAGAGGTAGAGCACAAGAGCAGCTAAGAGGAGGAGAGAGACAGCAGCGGCTGATGGAATCTACTAACTACGTTTTATCAATGCTTTTATTTGAGTCCCTGGAGAACCTATGCATTGAAATTCCCTGAGACAGAACAGTTCACGTCTTTAACCTTTCTTCAGTTAATGGGTCTCCTGAGATGCCTTTGAAGTAGTGTTTTTGTGAGCCTGTGTCATGCTTGCACTGCATCGTTCAGGGAGGCAGGGAACTTGCATCCCCACAGTGCTAAGGACATCCATGAAAGGAATACCCCTGAATACTGCCCCGCTGCAGTGCGGTTGAGGCCTGAGGAGTCCTGAAAAAACTACACCAGGCTGAACATGACAAGTTACAGTGCAGAACACTGATGTGGAGGAAGAGAAATTAGAAGGGATAGAATGTGGTGGTGAAAATGGGGAGAGGAGCAGCAGATCAGAAGACGAGGAAAAAAAGCATAGATGAACAATAGCACAAAAAATCCCCTATATTAGTTCATTACTCATAGTAAGTGGGGTCCACGTGACTTGCAGCCTTAGACACAGTATTTACTGAAGCCATACATTGTCATGGTAATACAATTGTATGTCAGTCATAAGTCTCCAAGTGCTATGATTGTCAGTAGCTGCTAGAAATAAATGCAAGTTTGAAATCAGAAATAAGTAAAATACTCTACAAATGGTAGTGCTGATGAACCCACTAGATTAAATCTCAAAGTACCAATACCCATTCACTGTTGAATTCACAGCCCTATTACCAACAGCTGTGAGCAAACAGTGGAGGTGGCCCTATTAGTTTTCAGAATTTTGGACATCACCACCAATTCAATCTCAATGTTGTTAGTTCTAATACTTGGGCCACTTCGTTATAAGGTCCAGACATCATCTCCATCCCAAACTGTTTCTTTAGCTTTCTTCAGGTATCAAACGCCCTAAATAAGAACTTATACCAGAACTGCATCTTCCTGCTACAACAGTTTGCAAAACCCTTTTATTTTCATCCAATGGTAGCTTCAATATTTTTACAGTTTAACATTAATACAAAAGCCCACAATAGAGTATAGAGAAAATTAAAAGATAACCATAAACAGTTTAATATCACATGAAATGAAAGAGGCTACTGCAAAGACTCTGCTACTAATTTATATAAAGCATTAAATAACAATTTTTACAGCTTTTTATGAACCTGCTGTAAAATTCCCACTCCAAGATCCTAAAGAGCCATGAATTACAGAGAACATGTCAAAGCCAGATTAATAGGCTTCCTTCTCTAGCTTCAGGAGAATCTGTTTTCCACACTGTTCCTTCTGCCAAAAACCCCACCTTACATTTCAGATTTGATAACAAACAGTAGCCTAATACCCTATGAAAGTCATGGTTCTGGAACTCCCATAGCTGTTTTTTTCCTTCCTCAATTTCAATTTATCTGTTACTTAACCTTTCTGTAAACTCTTAAACCACGTGAAAAAGATGCTACAGTTGGAAATGTGGTGGTAAAGGAATGAAGAAATAAAAGTTTTAAATGTACAGAACAAACCAAAGGTCAATACAAAAGCAAACATATTTATCCAGGATCTGGGAAAGCTACTCCATTAATACATACATTGATAAGAAATCCTTCTTAGTCCATCAGTAAAATCCCATTTCATAGCAAAGATGACCTATATTGTGGGTGCACTGGGGTTTGGGTGTGGGTTTTTTGATAGCAATAACTGTGGGTTCCTTTTTCTCAAAGTTTAGAGGATAAATTCTGCTCAAGAAATAGTTTTCATCTCAAAGGTGAGTGCTCATTTTGAAAGATTTTCCATTCTGATAAAGATGACTTGAAAGGATTTAAAAATTTTTCCTGAGGGTGAAGTTAATCCCGAGAATTTATTGCCTAGTCTCCCAATGTTTGCTGTAGTATTGCAGAGGAAGGGATGAATCTTCATGACGCAGATGCTAACCAGTTAAACAGGTGTTAACTTTTCCTTTAAAATCTTTAAAGACACTGTCTTCGTACTCCATAGACAAAAAGGAACACATCTTTTAGAGAACTGCTGGCACATTTAACACTTTTCTGCAATTTATCCTTACAGAAAGCATTAGAGATCAAGATACATTTTCAGTTCATCCATTTCAGAAATGCCAGAGAAGAAATTTCAAGGGTAAAATAATCCAGCAGTGATCTACAACTCAGAAAAGTTTTATCACTTTACCTTTCTCAGCCTGACCGGCTATCTATTCACACTACCTTCTCAGAACTAGCAAGCTTACTCCTATACAAACCAGCTTCTTACAGCAGTTAGCCTTCCTTTCCTGCTCCCGTATTGTTGATGACTGAAGTTCAACAGTCCTCCAAATCAAAATGTTATCTAGCTTTCCCATTTCAAGTGTCACTGCGCTAAAGTCAGTATGGAAGGATTTGTGGAATTGTAATGTGTTGACAACCGACAAAATTATTCCCATTGCTAGCAACATCTGCTGTGTCTAAATTTATAATTAAAATGAAATCATGCATGCAAAAAGAAAAAAAATCAATAAGCTTCCATTTTGAGTTTTTCTTATGTTGAAAGAAGTTATTTGATTAACTCTGTTTTAACCTGAACATCTGGCAGCATTATAGACATGTGTATGACACCCACAAAAAATGACTGTAACTCTAAAAAATTATTTCCTTTTCCTGAAGTATAATAGAGCAAATCTAGGAGTTATTTTAGCTACATGTACTGCGATATCCATAATGCAAAAAATATGACATGGATTACCACTCTGATTTTCTGTACCTTAAGCACAGCAGGATATCTTGGGCAGTAGCAATTGAATTACTGCAACGGCCTTCATAAAAATAAAGTGTAACTGAATATCATCTACATTCTGAGTACCTGCTATTTTGATGTTCATGTTGTTGTCAAGCAAAAGATTTTCAGCCTTCAGGTCACGGTGAACAATCTTTCGGCCATGGCAATACTCCACTGCTGAGAGGATCTGCCAGAATTTGCGCCTGGCCTCAGACTCACTTAGACGGCCATGGTGGCGAGGTAATCTGTTAAAATAAAGCAGGTTTAAATGGATTGGACAGCAAGCAACAACCCTGAAACTAAATGATTTCTCTCAAATAATTAGCACTAGGAAACACTCAAAAAGTATTTCAGCCAATCCCAGTGTCCAACCCATTATTCTCACACCCTCCCCTTCTAAAAGAATGGAAAAAAAGTAAGAAAAAGCTGCTGCGTAATGAAACTCTACTCTCTGTTCCTTCTTTTAGTTACCCTTACTATTCCGATAAATATTTTCATAAACACAACCCCTGTGGAATGGGAATACCTTGGAATAACTAGCTTCACCACCACGAGATACTTTAAGCTTTACCCTCTTACCAGTTCATGCAAGCTTCACACCACACTTCTCCCCTCTGAACAGAGGCTGTGTGGTGGCTAAAAGTATTTTTCTCTGGAAATAAAACAAGTACCCATAAGGTGCCCATCATGACCTCTCTCTTGTCTTCACTGCATCACAAGCAGAAAGAACATTTTGTTTTTCTATTTGATTACGTTGTAAAAACTAATGTTAGCCCTGAAACAAATGATAGCTCTGAAACTGAAGACTTCATTTATCCTCAGGAACAAAAACAAGTGAAGCAGCAGCTGCGTGAGTCTCGAGAGAAACAGCTTCTATAGCCAATTCTATTCTTTCTCCTATGAGGCATAAGATCAAAGAATCAACTGTTAAGATGGTTTTAGAATTGCCTTCAACATCCTGCAAAGAATGCAGTTAATGGCCAAGGTGCAGCAAACACATATAGACATTGTACCCAGTGATAACAGGCAAGGGCTGAGCACACAGCAATCTCCAGCCACTTGCTGCATCACAACTAGTACCGACGTTAAACAAAAAGCAGCGAGCAAGAACTAAACTGACGGAGCTGCCACCAGCCCCTCCTAATTTTCATTTATAGAGAAAGTCCCATGAACAGGAATCATCTTTTACAGGCCAGCTGACACAAACATTTCTGTCTGATTTCAGTTAACAGGTTAAAACAGCTGCTTCTGCAAGTTGAAAAACGAACATGTATGATGTAATGGAGGTTTTGAGCCTACTTCTGTTTGTTTATAAGAATCTCTGACAAAATCCATAAGTAAAATGATTAATTGTATCTTTTAAGATAGTTATGTAATCTCAGTGATCCAAAAAGGATCATCTTGCCCAACACAACGCCAAAGCAGAATACTTGGCTTTGTTAGGTTTGTGGTTTTAGTTTTTTGTGGTGTGGGTTTTTTTTTAAAAACAAAATATTGTTTATGGGCTTTATAGGTGCTTGCAACATTTTCATTTACGCTTTTCTGCTTTCTTTATGATAAGGAGAGAAGGCCTGAGCAGCTCACATTAAACACACTTTAAAACCTGAAAATACATTTCCAGTAAAACTTCACTGATGGTGCACTTCTGCTTCATTGTTACTACAGGTAAGGACAAAGAAATATGTTGTTCAAGAGGAGGGGGCACAGACCCACCCACAAACCATGAGGATTTTTGCAAATATTCAGAAAAACATGAAAAAGAAGTAATTTGTTGCTGGATTGTATAAAAGCAACCACTTCACTGACCTTGCATTCTTATACATCACGAGTTCTCCGCTGCCACTTGGGTCACTAGACTACACTGCCATTAAATGCCTCAGACAGCATCATATTGATTATCAAAGTGACTTCTGAATTGTATTTTCACTCATACAGTTTAAATAAACAAATGCAATCATTAATACACCATCATCTTAATATGCTCAGTAAAACAGGCTTATTTCAAAGATAGTTTATAAGGGGATCATTTAGGAAAAAGTTCTATACCCCATTACTGAAGTAACTTAACTTTGTTTTACTTGTGGTGGGATTGAAAGGATTTCATGCACTGTTGCTACTACCTCCCAAGCACATTCTGCAAGCACAGAGGTAGCTGCTCCTGAACCATCTGAAGAGGCAGACTAGACACCTCAGTTGCAGTATACTCATTTCAGCATCCTTCAAAAAACATTTTTAAACAAAGCACATTAGATCTGATCTCTGGAACCTGAAGATCTGAAAACTCTCCTCAGAGCTTCTAACCTAAGTCTTAATACACTTCCAGCTGGTTTAACTTGGCAAAGCACAAGAACAAACAAAAGCCTGGCAGTAAGGGGAGATCATAATATTTGCAAGCTAAGTATCATTCAGTCACAAAGTGACTGACAAATCATATGATATTGAGGTGAAGTCAGATATCAAAGGCACAAACTAAATTACACTGTGTGCAAGCCAGCCCCTTAATCTGTTAATCCATCATTTGTTAGCAACGCTGCAAACAAGTTAATGAATCCAAACTGTCATTTGCTTTTATGGCTCTAGCCTGTCAGGACTTATTTAAACATTCCAAACCACCTTGGCCTTAAGTATTCCACTAAGTCTAGTAGTCTGCATGGAATAGGCAATTTATTCTGAAATACACTGCTTTCTCTCCTGGAGAGGTAGAACATACCACAGTCTATCTAAATAAGTGATGGCACGTGCAAAGGATACTGTTTGTGCATTAACTAGCTTGCAGATAGGACAGGCTGGGATATACAGAATGCCAGTCCCTGGGTTACAGAAACCACTTTAAGACAGCTGAAACTTCCTAGAGATATTCTGCCAGAATAGCTAGAATCTGGACACTGTTTGAATATGCATATATATACCTCTGGAGCCAAGAACCATGACTCTCTAGTTTTTACTGCAGATACCTAGAGCAAAGCACTCTGTTGTACCTTGCAAAGACCGAAATAGCAAAGCTACCTATGCTTTCATAAACATATCCTTTGACAAATCTTACCCTCATGTCATACCCTCTGGCTACATGTTTCTATGATAGGGTTTTTTTCATTTTTCTATAATAAAATAGAAACCAGAAGCTATTTTAGGTTCAGCTGGATCCACAGCAGAAAGCAGCAGGACTTTTGTCACCATGCAGCTTCCTGTCCAGCCTTTTCAGTAGTCCAAAGTACATTTGTTTACTGGACAACTGAAAGATTAAGATGGTATTTACGTCAAAACATATGACATGGACATTGTCTGGCAAACCCAGTGGTCAATGCTTTTCATTTAAAATATGGTCCTCCATTTAGGTGGACAATTGTACACATTTTTGGTACATCATTTGGTATGTTAAGACTCTGTTAAAGAGGCACGTACATACCAAAGTGAGTACAGTGAAGGATAACGAAGATGATTAAGGGACTGGAGCGCTTGTCATACAAGGAGAGACTGAGAGCGCTGCGGGCGTTCCGCCTGGGGAAGACAAGGTGCAGAGAGGAATCTTATCGTGTGTATAAATACTTGACAGAAGGAAGATGACAAAGCCAGACTCTTCTCAGCAAAAGCACCCAGCAAGAGGACAAAAGGCAGTGGGAACCAACCAAAACACAGGAAATTCAATTTAAACCTAAGAAAAAGGGTTTTTTCCTGTGCAGGTTGTCAAATGCTGGAACAGGTTGGCTAGAGATTGTAGTCTCCATCCATGGTCCTGAGCAACCTGTTCTGGTTGATCCTGCTCTGAGCTGCAGGGCTGGACTGGACATTCTCTACAAACTCCTTCCAACCTCAACTCTTCTGTGATCTGGGTTCAGTGTAAGGCAGTCAAGACATCACTCATCCGGTTCAAGCTTAGTAAGGAACAAATAATCCCGTATTAGGAGACACGTTGTATTTCTAGTCTTTGTGAGTGAATGCCTATTAACAGAAGCAGTAGCAATCGGTTAGAATTTCAGCTAAGGAGATCTACATTAAACATTAGAAAGAATCTTTATAATGTTTACAAACCTCAGATCCTGAATAGCTTTTTCTAGGAAGGCTACTGAATCTCTCTCTCTCTCTCTCTCTCTCTCTCTCTCGAGAGAGATTTCCAAGAATGGTGCAGCTGATCCTGCGCCAAGGGTGGGACATAGCAGATAGCTGCTCAAGCCCATTCCAGCCCAGCTTTCTGCATCTCTGCTCAAAACACGTATGAAATTGTCCAGGACAAACTGCTAGGTAGAACTAGGCTCTTACAGGTACAGACATAATTAAATACTAATACACTAAGAAATCAAAGAGATGTCCGAATGTGTCCTTCACGTGGAAGCACTTCTGGAGATTTCAAGTTTATTCTTCACTTAAACAGGCACAAGATGCTGAGACGTTGACACTGTAAGCACAGAGGTTTATACCATCAAACATGTCTCCTTACAGCTTAGTATTTATGCCGAAATACTCTAGAAAACTTACAAGACTGTCTTCTATATTGACTGAGCGAGGATACTGCAGTATCACAAAGGACTAGTTATGAAGGGAATCTTGTTCTCAGCAAAGTTTGGTTTGAGGACAAAAGAACACTACTTCGTCTTCCCTAATGAGTAGAAGAAAATCCAGAACAGAATTTAGGTCACTTTGGTTAAACTGTGCATCAGTTACTGCATGTTTCCAAGAGAAACACTCAGAAAAGTGTCAATAAAACTGTAATAGAACTGTTACTTTTTCATTTGCACAACCATAACAGGCTTTGCATGACTAGTTACTGTATATATTTAATGTAGGAGCGTTTTCACATCTAGCTGCTGTTTTGTACAAGAAATGTTTTTCCAAATATTTACCAGCCTCTCTGCAAGTTCAGTGCTTTGCTCTTCCAAAATCAGATTTACTTTGATATCTGCTTCTCAGGGATGTTTGATTTTGCGTGTGTAGAAGACGAGACCCACCAGACTGCCTGGGCTGTTCTATTTTCCCATACAACCATTGGGCACACACTGTGAATGCACAAGAGCCTCTTGCAAAAACAGGCTTAAGTCCCAAGGTACCCTTTGGGACAAGGGAGGCAGATCATAAACAGGACTGGAGGAGCTTATTTTGCATTTCTGTGCATTACTATCATTCCACAATAGTAATTGTTAAATGGGGTGGTGGATGCTCTGGCTAGCATCTAGCAAGAGTAAGAAATAGACATTTTGTTTCCATTGTGAACACTTTTGAAAATCTCAGAATAATCTTACGGTTCTTCACAGTAAAGCAGAGAGATGCCTGTGTAAGAGTAGGAGTATTAGCATAATAATATAGCCTGACTGTATCCCATTATTTCCTGTAGGTTCTCTAAAAAGCAGCAAGGTCCTCGCAACCTACTGTCCAATTGCAAAACAGACCGAGGGTTGTAAGGAACACCTAAACCATCAGGAAAGTCAACCATGAGATGCAAGATAACAGAGTGAGTATGCAAATGCAGTTGAGCTGTTCTTCCCAGGCACCACATCTGGCAGTTGAAATGTTTGCCTTTTAACTATTCCTTAGTCTTTCTCTCCTTCACATTTCTTGCATGAAGTAGAAAAAGAAAGTACCAGAAAAGTACATATATGGGTACAGTCACCCTGTCATGTGTCAAATGCTGTACCGGAGCTCTAGATGAAGAAGTTGTGCTATTATCACTTGTTTGGTAGTTTCATGCTAAAACCTAGCAGGAGGCTGCATGAGAAAACTGAAAGACAAGATCAACATAACTGCTGCTAAACTTCAGCCAAAAGCAGCGCACTCCTTTAAATAATTACAATTCTTAAGCTAGACATAAGTCACACAAGCTGGTAGTTTGGTCATGTTTACTGCTTTTAAAAAGCACATGTAGTATGTCAGACAGCAAGCAAGAGGGGGTAGAAACAACCATAACTGAAAGCTTGGATATTCCCTTTCCCCTTGCTGAACTATTATGTTGTTTTTAGGCTTAATAGTCCGCTTCCCCCTGCGCAGTCTGGATTCTTGTAATATAACCAGTCACTGATGAGAAGGCTAAAGAATCAGCCCTTCAGAACAGGTTCACTTCAGTTAGTTTAACTAACAGATAATCTGCATCTCAGCTGCTTTAGAGACTTCAGGTGAGAGATGCTGAAGAAGGTTACAAGATGGTGGCTGTAAAGATACTTTTAAAAACATAGCAGAAACTGCTAGTTCAAAACTTCATAGATCTGTAAAGTATTAAGCACCACTGAAACTTTCTTAATTCAAATGTTTTAAGTCTGAAAACAAATCTAAAATGTAACAGCATTTGAAGTGTCTAGGCTAAATACAATATTTACTGCAATGACATTAACTGGCAAAAGGCAAATTCAAAACTGCTGTTGAGTATAGAAAATTTCACTGAAGCTATGAAGACAGTGAAGAATCTTAGTACAACGGTTCAAAATAATCCCGTCCATGAACTACCAGTCAGCACTATGAAATGATGGTTTAGCAGAGCTGAAAAGACTCAATGAGGTTTAATACCCAGGCTACTCACAGCAAACTTGAAAGCCTGACATGGTATTAAGAGAACGTTTACCAGTTACCAACCACTGACAATCATCTTGAAGAGCATGCTATGTTCTTTAAAGTATCTTATTCAAGAGGAAGATAGAAAAGGAACTTCTATAAACTCTCAAAAATTTTGTACATCACTGAGTAGCAAAGTTACTCAGAAGAGCTATCACAAAGGCTAACTTCAACCTAGGGAGTCTAATATCTCTCTCAGCTTCTCCTGTACTCGGAGAAGAAAAAGAGGCTCCTCTGGAGGGTGAGTCAAAGCTCTGAACCAGCCCCCTGAGAGGCCCCTCACTCCTCACTGATTACAGAGGGAACATACAGGAAGATCAGCTCCAGTAGACTGAAGTTTGTCTTCCTCATTATACTTCTCCCATCTCATTAGCTTTTGAGTAAAAATTTAAATAAGCTGCTCTTGCCAGAAAACCTAGAGCAAGTTTTTGTTTGTTTTTTGGTTGTTTTGTTGGTTTTTAAGCCCCCCTTCAAGTGCAATCAAAGGTTAGTCACAGAACAAAAAGGAGCACAATACTTAAATGCTGTCAGGAGACTGATTAACTAAAGAAATGGCAAGTTCCACGGGTTTCTAACCATCTTGCTTTACAAGAGAAAACAAACAAAGTAAAATCCCCCCAAAAGCAGGATCATGCACAGCAAAGTGTTAGGAACTTCAAAAAACCACTTGAGTACAGGACTCCAGAAGAGCATCCCACTACTTGTGCTGTTTGAAAACTAATGTTGTAAAAGGGAGACTATTTCATACATTGTTAGGCTTGACATGGCAAATCCAATACACCCAAAGAAGGATGAGGACAGGAAGGAGGAACAGCTCATATAGTTTGAGTCATCTCTACTTTTTTTGTTTTGTTTTTTAAATACTACCCTGCTTCTCTGTACTTTCCAGTTACATCAAAGTTGCCCTGGACATGATATCCTGCTTATAACACCACCAGTCTACTGATAAGGACTTAAAGGGGGGTGGTGGTGGGCAGATAACACAGAAAACAAGAAGGGACTTTGAACATTAGAGTTCTGTTTCCATGAAATCCATCCCCCTGCCCCCAGTGTGAAAAAAATAAAGATCAGCCAGGCTCCACCTCTACTGCGCTCCAATCACCAGGGCCCTCTACATGCTGAACTCTATTCCATTGCCCTCTGAGTTCATTCTGCCTGGCAATGTTGACTGACAGTTTCAGAGAAGCTTTCTCAACAACTCCAATTTTCTTATTGCAACTAAAATGCATGTGAAAACTAAATGCCTGGGTATCAAGCATAAAACTCATTAAATTAGCTTTTATTAAGCAAGAAAGGTTGTTACTTTAGCATCTCAGTCTAATTCCTAAACAAAGCAACAGTACCTGCTATGTATGAAATACTCCAGCTAAAATGATTTTGAGAATATTTCTGCTGCTCCGCTATTTTTCTATTCCTTTCTTCTGTTACTCTACTAGTACATGCTAGACTCATTCATGGAAAATAAACCCATTGTCCTGGGTACCCTTCAAACTTAAAACAAAGTTACTATGTATTGCTAGACAGTGACCATTTGCTCTTCACCTAGTACTTACTGTTGTAGTGCACTTTCTGTCTAAGAGCCTGCAGAAAAAACAGAAAAGACTTCCCCCCCGCCTCTGAAATTCTAACATGTTTCTGCGATTACCTCATTTCTGCTTCCTCCTCCAAAAACATATATATAACAGTGACAAATACATACAACAGCACAATATCCCATCCTTAATTCAAAAGCCACTCTGAGAAGTCATTCCAATAAATCAGAAAAAAATTATTAATTTAGAAAAAGCTTGTATAGGAATATTAAATCTCTAATAATGGACCGAGAAAGATTCCTTAATTATTTTAATGAGAAAACAACATCTAAGAGAATTAGCTAAACTGTGTCTGAAACATACATGAAAGGATCTGCAAACAAGGAAAGTCTCAGAGCCCAAAAGGCTTTGCTTCTTCAGAACAAAATAAGAGTTTAAGTCAAAGTTTTACGGGAAATGATACACATTAAAGCCAAGACAAATAAGGCAGCAAAAAGAGTCACCATCCAAGTTCTTCTAGAATCTTTAGCCATGCTGATTAAAGTTTTATATTTTTTGCCATCTATTAATTTGTTTTTCCCTATGACCACCTCACTTTCTCACATACAGCAGCAGCAAAAAAAACTTCTGGTCATGTAAATGCAGCTTAATAGTTACAGAATCTTGACTGAGTACTGAGAACATTTCATATATGAAACCCTAAAACTACACAAAACACACAAACTTAACCTGATGTCGGTACAAAGTTAATTTTTAGATAGATTTTTGGCTCATGTTAACCACTTATGCAAGTCTGCATACAAATCTTGCAAGGTAAACAACCTCTGATGTTGTAGTTCCCAAGGCAAGTAATAAGATGAATGGAAAGATTTCAGAAGGGGGAGGAAAAAAGTTGTAGGCCAGCCTGCAGCTCATGGCTGGGCTTCAAGATTAGCACTGGTTTGAGAACAGCAGCTTAGAAGGTGAGAAAAACAGAATCCCCTTTCTTATTCAGTGTTTCCAGATGGTAATCAGTGTAAAGCAAATCATGCTGTTCCTTCAGAAAAAAACCACAACACAAAAACCAAAACAACCAAACCCACATTCCTGAGAAACGCACAAGATATTCAAAGGTTACCAGACCCCAAACCAGACCTATGCTAACTTGCTGTATACAGAAATGGGAGTAACATTCTTAGTATTTTATCGTCCCAGCCTTATTAGAACATTGTCTTGCTATTCTGCAGCTTGTCAACCATTTCAAACAAGTTTATAAATAGCAAGCTCGTTTTCAGTCAGAACAACACAGGCTCACCCAAATTTTGTGTTGCACGTGCAGGAGCTGAAAAAAGCATTTTTACTTTGATCACTAATGTGTATTTTAAAGTTAAAGGCACTAACACAGGTCAAAATGAAATGCATTTAACGACTTAGTGTCACATTTCATATGTTTCTTCTCTGTGGCCTAAAAAGGAGCACTGCTATATATAGCTGGTTCTGGGAAAAAATTCAGCCTGTCCCTCCTTCAGAGGACTTCACTGCTACCCTAGCCTCAATAGCTTAGAAAAATCTCAAACAACAACTTGGGACATGTATGCACAGTACAATCACAGAAGACAAAATGCCCTAGAGATAACCAATAATGGCATAGCAGATGCCGTAAGTCTGACTTTTTAGAATTATGACAGTTATTCAAGCTACACGGAAGGAGAGCTCAAAGGCTACAACCTGCTGCCATAACCAGGTCTGTATTACATATATGTAGAAGATTTTTTTACTGTGCCCATTACCACAATCAAGAAGGAAGAGAGTGTGCAGGAAGCATCTTCAATACTAGAAGGCAAGCCTCAGGAGTGTGGAATCACTTTTACTATTCACTGCATAGCCCTTGGGAAGAGTAAAGGCTGAGGCACAGCTACTTCACAAATTCCCTTTTACATAATCACCAGCAGCAGATTTTAAAATTTAGTAAGCTTCCTCAATTCTTCTGGTCCTTCAAAATACTGAAGGATTCTCTACTCTTCTGCACTTTGAGTGATCATGCACACTAAAAGAGCAAGTGTGAAGTGTTATTTGCTCTGACCATTTATATACTACAATTGTCCTGCACTGATTTAAGTAACAACTTTTTCCAAAGAAATAGAATGAGATTTCTATTGTTGTCCAAGCTGAGCATTACAAACCGGAAAAGTTGCATTGTGAAGTATTACAACTAAAAAAAAAACCTGTATTTCACACAAATTTAACACTGAAGTCCTGCTTGAGTGATGAGTTTGAGCCAAAGAACAAGAATTAATGTGAATTTAACCATGCAGGTCAACATAGACAACCTAAAATTTTTTATTATGAGTGTTACTCCAAGTGACCTTCACACCCCCTCCTGCCCACCATATTCTTCCTGAAAACATACTAAAAAAATCATGTTTGATAAATCAGTACATAACTGCACAAGAACCAGATTCTTCAGTTTACCTGAAATACTGTTTGGGCCACTCTTCATTGTCAGGCTGAACATTTAAATACAGTTTTTCATCTCAACTCAATGCTGAAAACCTGGTAATTCTGTCAGCTGAGATGAGAGTTTATCCTGCACTGTTCTGTTTAACAAGCTATGTTTTCTGCTAAAGGAACATCAGTAATTTTTAACTTTTTTCTTATGCTAGTGTACACTGTAACAATTTCCTCTAAAGTTCTTAGTTCTAAAATGAGAAACAGTGACAGTTATCACACATTTCTTGACAAATAAATGACAGTGACATACTACAGTAAAAGGGATGTCTGGGCAAGGTAAATACAATTGACAAACTTCAGAAGTTAGCATTAAAACATTGAACATGAAAATATTCTCTTGCTTACCGAAAATTTCTCCATTTTTGGCAAATTCTGTCACAAGGTACAACATGCTTTTGGTCTCCATCACCTGTTGATGGAGAAATCGCACATGAGATTGTTTGCAGGAAGAGCAAAAAGCAAACAAGCACCCAAATGGATACTCATTTTCATTGTTCTCTTCTGGTAAAGATGTGAAAGTCTTTGCCTTGCACATATAGTTATCAATCTTTCACTTTGTTTTTTCAAGTTACCTCAACAATTTCAAGGGGAGCATTTGCATGCTAAGCACAAGGATAAGCTTCAAATACTTCATAAAGCCAGTGTACAGAGGAGGTGGATAGTATTCTCAGCCACAAGTGACTGACACAAAATGATAGTATCCTCAACAGCTAGTTTAAAGACTTTCCTTTAAGGAATTGGCCTAAAGTAATTCGCTTGCTCAACTTTTCTAACATACTGATGGCTGGTGCTTGGGAAAGAAGACTGGGGATAATACTGACCTCTGTTACCAACAGTTCTCCAGGTACAGAAATGAAAGGAAAAAAAAAAGAAAAAACAGATAAGTAGCAGTCTTAAAACCTGGCAAAATTCAGGTAAAAGCACCACATCACAGGATCCTATTGTACAGCTGAACAGTACAGCTACAGAACTATCACATCCTCAATATATCCTCTGGTGGGGAGAGGAAAACCACCCCCAAACTTTAAGCATTTCTACTTACTTCTGGTAAGTTCCAGCCTTCCTATTACAAGAACAGACTACTCACAATTCAAAAACATGGGAGGCTGGAAGGAATAGAGGCAGATAAACAGGAAAAAAGGAAGAGTAAGGGGAAGACTTCAAAACTTTTCCATGAAGTTGTTCATGGCCTTGAACAGAAAGATTTCACTCAACAATTCAAAATTCCATACTTCCATGATCTAAGTTGGGAAAAGGCAGCCCAGTCAGCTTTCTTCCTAATGATCTACTCCTCAATTGCTTAACATCTACTCAGGAATGCATTGTACAAATAGCATAATCAAAAGATACGCTGAAAGTGAAAAATCCTCTACTTCAAAATAAACAAGTCATTTAGGACCTCCCTTCAGTACAATACAACAATTTCAACACCCAACATATTTTGGGCCTATTTCAATAACCACAGTGAAATAGTTCAGCCTGAGCTGTCTGTGGACAAGACCTTCTTGAATTTGATTTTTGCATTTTATTTATGCACAAGCTTGAAAGTACTAGAAGACTGCTCACAAATAAAATCTTCTTAGAGGAATGCTTAAAAAAAAAAAGGCAAATCCTGAAAGATACATAGTTATAAAACCAGCAGAATTACCAAAAAACTGACAAGCCAGCAGACAGAACAAGATGGCAGTTCTTCAGTCTCTCCTGCACCCTTGTTTAATTCTACAACAGCTGAGCATATTTATGACTGAAATGTCTGTATCTGGAAGGCAAAACAGTTTGGAAAGACTGTTTTAAACCAACATTTGGAGACAGGATTTAAACCAACAGCCTGTGCATTACATATATATGGAACCATTCCTAATCAAGCCAAAATTGCTAGCTTCATTACCTAACTTTGACAATCCTCAGTAGTTCCTTGACATGAGACACTTCAGAAACTTGTAGTGTGGACACAGTACAGTGATGGGCACATCATACAAGCAAACTAGTGAGACAATTTGATTGAAAGCTATTTTAAAAATAAACTCACCTATCTACCAAATGCATTTCTAACAAACCAATCCCTTAATGGTAAAGGGGTAAGCACTACATAGCAATTATCCTCCTCTTCAAGTGATATTGCCAATCTCCAGACTTAATTTAACTATTCTCATACTCTCCTCTACCATTTTTGTGTTTTGTCATTCATTCAGAAGGAACTGTGGTAGACAAATTTCTAATTAGCTTGAGTAGTAACTCCCTAAGGTCCGCCTCTACTGGGTGAACTGACATTTTAAAGAGGAAGTGCCAGTCTTTCCAATAAGATGAAAATAAAGCTAAACAAGTCTAAACTGGGATCTTCATCTTTATTCAGTAGAACAACTCCAACACCATAGGTCCAAGTCCTTGTGCTCACATTGCCTTTATAGACATTGTCAGATGAACTTAAAATCAAAAGTTTGGTTTTAGCATGCACAAATCTTCATTTCATTGTTGAGCTAGGTTTATTTGAAACAAGCAAGAGAGTATCTCAGAAGCACCATGTGATTTGTTAAACAGAACACTAACAAACAGACCCCAAAGGGAATATTCTCAGAAAAGCCTTAAAAGCCAGAGTTAACTGAAGCAGAAATGCCAACAGCCTCAAACATTTTACCATATGCTAACAGGAACAAAAAATGAAACAGAAGAGAAACAATATAAAACAAACGTATATTTTACTATACAAACTACGCACACTAAAAATAGTTACAAGTAAAAACCTTCAAAAGTTGTCATTGTCTGCAATTGTATGTGTTATCACAAGAGCAGGTTTATCTCTCATGTAAATATACATTGTTGTACCATAATTATTCATCCTTTAAGTTATAAAGGGATGCATTCAATTCCACAACACCACTTTAGGATAAGTATCAATTTGTCCATATCCACAACAGAAGTGAAATGCAAGATTCCAACAAAAATAAATCCAAAGAATAGTTATCTGTCTCCTAGTAAATGATAAAGTGTTTGGGAAGCTCTTGCTCAGTGCATGCATTTACATCACAAGCACATCTGCAGAACCTGGATTTATGTATCCTCATGTCTTATCTTTGGATAAGAAAAAAAGGCTGCAAGTATTCCTTGATCTGCACTCTGAGCCAAGACTCAACTAAAGAAAACCACTATATCCACGCAGATCCTCCCAGCTAGTACTCACTGTAGACACATTATGCTGAATATGCCTACCCTGCTCTAGCTTACATAGTACTTTGTCTACTAACAGCAGCAAAATCACCGGGTATTTCCAACTCAGCTCTTTCACTAACATAAAATTTACAACCTTCTATGTATTTTAAGCAGATTTCAGGTACACTTGAGTATCTAACATGGTAAGCCTAATAGGTACCATAGAGTGAAAAAACCCACAACTGATGTACTTTCAAAAAAGTTAAACACACTTATCCAATGCAAATCAAATCCAGAAAAGCTGAGTTTGTCATGGACTGGTGATCTGCCAAAAGTCACTGGTGTAGAGCAAACTCTTCATACAGGAGCAAAAGGAAGGGGGAGAAGGGAAAAAAAAGACACCACTAACCATACCTGGTAGAGCTTTATAATGTGTGGGTGATCAAGCATTTTCATTATCTGCACTTCTCGGTAGATCTTCTCCAGATTCACAGCATCCAGCTGAGATTTGTCAATGATTTTTATTGCTACCTGCAGACAAATAGCAAAAGTGAGATTAAAACTCCCCAATGTTTTCCTCATTATAAAGGGAATAATGCAACCCCAGATAACTGAGGGCTTTCTTCTAGCTCAGAAATACACATCCCATGCTTAAAAATACAGCAGCACAACATTAAACATGTCAGTAGTCCCACTAAGTGGCTGCAGGACTATCACCTACATCAGCATGTCTGAAAACGTTTTACAAGAAATGGAAGACACAGAACAGGTGATGGAGGCCAGTGCTCCAGCAAGCCCAGATGCAGAATGCACTACATCAACAGCAGGTGGGAACAACCGAGGACCCTTCAGGGAGCAGTGTTGTAAAGATAAAAATCTTCCTAAAAAGCCTAATGGTGTCCAATTTGAATGCCACAAATGCAAAATGATATTTTAAAAGAAAAACTGTTGGCTCAACATAAATAAAAACATGGTGGATCCATGTAGTTTCAACTGTTACATGATTATTTTAACTGTGTTAATATGCTACTATGTAAGGACATCTGCAGTTCATCTGTTCAGGAAACAAACTCTGTACAGATACATTTGTCAGTCAAACCTTGCAAACAGATCTCAATTAGTTTAGAAAAAAAATCCTGGTCCTATTGACCTTGTGTTCAGCCAATACCTGCAAGGTGAATTACAGATAACTACTCATGCTTCGGAGACTAAAAATTTCAAACAGAAGACATTTAAAAAAAAATTTAAACCAAGAAGAAAGAAAAATATAGCTGCTATAAAAACCATGCAAAGGATAACAATATTAAAGAGTATTGAATATATAAATGGTGTTTATTCACCCCAAATATCACATTATTAATGCTGAAGCAGGAGCAAACAAGATAAGTCACACAAATGCTTCCAATTATAACTGCATTTCACAAACTATTGAACTATAGGAGACAGCTGCTATGCAGGAGACAAAAATCCACAGGAGGTGAACCTCATTATCTCCAGTAAGGCTGATTATGGACCCACCTGAATTCAGAATTAACTATTTATTGACTTCATTTCAGTATGCTTTTGCTTGATAACCTCTTCAAAAGTCACTTGTCTTCCTCAACCACTAGAAAAATAAGATTCTGCTACGAGTGAATAAACTATCTAGCCTTGTAATCAGTGAAAATTTGTTTTTGTTTAAGATGCAGGATGCACTCATACATAGCTGAAGCAGAACAAGATTATTTATCAAAGCAAACAAACAATTTTTTAAAACTTCTTTTCAAAAGACAGGTGTGGGGTTTTTTTTAAACAATGTCCAATTAATGTAGAACTCAGTGAAAATAGATATATCAAAAACCAACACACATTTATAAGAATAATGATATATACAGCCATTAGACAGAAAAATAAGAAAAAAGGCTCACATCCCACAACATTTTCACCATTAATGAGTTACTCCATAGTCTTTATTCTTCAAAACATAACAGTGGACACTTTGGAAGAAGTGGTACCTAAAATGGTATTCAACCACTCCAGACTGCCCTCTTCCTCCTTCCCCAGCTGTCTGCAACTTTCTTCTATCCTAGTATAACATAGAGCAGTTTAGGGTATCCTAATGCCTGATCTTTTTAAAACATGCTTCCCCCTGTTGTCTTCTGCTAGCTAGCTGTATTTACAGCACTCTCCACAAAGCATCTACTCTGCCCTCTTTCACATTACACTGCACACTGCAAAGCATACAGGAACAGTGATGCTTAAGCTGGCAGGTCCTAAAAAGAGACCTTTGAAAGTTTGTCTTTTGACTATGAAGACACTCTCTCTAAACCGTACAAACAAAACATGTGGATCATGTGCTTCTACTTCTATTTGTTACCCCCTCATCCGATTCCCATTCCTTCCAACTACAATATTAAATTTTGTGTCTTACACTTGGTATATGTATAGAACTTGATAATAAAGGCCTGGCTTCACACATGCAAGGAGCAATGGACAGGCAAAAGAACAGTAACATGCATGGTACTGGACTATCCAAAGGCATACTTCCCACTCAGTCTTGCCAGATTTGCAATCCCTTTGACTACTCCCTACAGCAATGGCTCATTCTCTCAGCAGGTCCCCTTTCACTCACTTATACAGGCAGAACAGCAAGCTGCTTCCTTATTTGGTCTGATTATATGCCATGTGGCAGCAGAAGATGCAAACAGTCATTCATGCATCTTAAGAAAAAACACCACACAAACCCCATACCTTTAAGTCTCCCTGGCCTAATTTAAGATCACACCTAATAAAGTGACTTCTGGTTATTGTTTATTTTTTTTGCAGGCACAATTTATTAGCCGAAGAAGAAATGACTTCATTAGAAAGTTACAAAATGTCAAAGTAATCAAACCAAACCACTAAATCCAGACGAAATTCTGAAACATACATCAGGAAATATTTATTAAAAACAACCCATGTGTCACATTTCGCCACTTCCTCCAATTTATTTTATACTGTCTCTCTGGAATCAGAGACACAAGTTGGTTTCTCCTTCATTCTCCACATCTATCCCAGTTCATACCCATTATTTGGGTGACCTCCAGATTTAAGAGGAATGGAGTCCACTACTTCTTATTTACAAACCAATGAAAAGATTAATCTGTAGCAATCTTGCATTCCTATCACAAAACAGGAATACATCTTTCAGTCCAGCAACAAGGTATTTCCAATCTTGGATAGATGAGGTGTTCAGGAAAGTCTAAATGCCTCCTTCATTGATCTAGAGTAATGCAAAAAACCCTGCTGCATTTTTTTGGTATTTAAAGTTTAACGGCAGTCTAATTAGAATAGCGATTTACACAGACTGCATCAGCCTCTCAGTAACTTGAGGTATGTGCAGTAGCTTCTTTCTTCACCTAGACACCACAGTGTAGAAGCTTTACCTAAAACTTGCATCACTTGCAACTTTTAAGACTGCTTCCTTCCCTGGCTCTGGTTCATTTAACTTCACCTTACAGTCACTGTGCATTTTCTCCCCATAGTTAGGTGTTTTATGAAGCTCTCTTCAAATGCAAGCAAAAAAAATACAGTAACTTTCTCCCATTTACTCTTCTTGCACATAGGAAATGTGTGCAGTACAGAAAAGCCAATAAAAGCAAAGTTGCATAGGACTTCAAAGAAAAAAGGTTAGGTCTAGCATAGAAGAGGAAAAAAAAAACCAAACAAGTGAAACTGCAGCAAAGCAATAAATAAGGGGGGTTTGGACAATTAAAAAAAAAAAAAACAAAAACGAAACCAACAAAAACAAAACCACCAACCAAAAAACTCAGCAGCAGCCTGCTCTCTGGGGCTCATGCCGAACCTTTGTTTATCTATCCATCACACTGTCATCAGTTTGATTAGCACAAATATTTACTTCTCACCCCCTCCTAGTGGGGAGGGGGAGAATTCTGCAACTGTATGGCTTGCTACTGCTACTTTTTCCAATGAAGCTTGACTCTCTAGTGAGAAATCTAGCTTTACAAGTACACTGACTCCTGGTGTTTTTTCCAGTATGGTTTGGCACTTCCACAGTTTGCTCTTAAATTGAGTATTCCTTTTACTGAAAGTAAAAATAT
Source organism: Phoenicopterus ruber ruber (assembly GCA_009819775.1). Lineage (NCBI taxonomy): Eukaryota > Metazoa > Chordata > Aves > Phoenicopteriformes > Phoenicopteridae > Phoenicopterus > Phoenicopterus ruber. The sequence goes on along the minus strand of CM020237.1, from coordinate 5,939,651 downwards.
TTCAAATACAGCCTGTCTCCACTTCCAAGCCTATCTACCAGTGTCTTCGTTGCCAGCTTTTTCCAGAGATATCAGGCATTATTCTGATCACTGCAGTTCCTAGCTTCTAATACCTGCAAAGAGTTCCAACAAAAAAAAAACCCAAAACAAAAACAACAACAAAAAAATTTAACTTTGTTTTTCCAGATAACAAAAATATCCAGTTCCCTAGAAAAACCTTGATAACTCATTTGTCCTCCTTCAGTTTTAAAAATTAAATACTTCCATTTCCACTTTAATTTCTTAATAATCAGTGCCTATTGTAGTTTTGTTTTCCAAGGTTAATAAGACTATGCAACTCTATAATCACTTCAGTTACTAAAATGTAATTTCATGTAGAATAAAAATACGCAGAAGACATTTTTCATCTTTACATGGTTAAAATCCTTGAACAGATCTTAATTCCTGAGCAACAACCAGTAAAATTTCATTAGAGGAAAGAAGCATTTAAAAAAGAATAACAAAAGAATGGGTCACATAAATTTGAGAAGCGTGGCTACAAATCCTGCTATAACCTTCACTACACTTTCTGGCCAAGAACAGTGCTTCATGTTCCAATGTTTCCTACTTTCTTCCTTTTCCAGAAGTTTCCTATCCTATCTCCTTGCTGCACACATTTAGAAATACAACAGTTCCAAAAGACTGTTGAAAGACTGAAACCAAATCCTTCTTCTGGAAGTGTGGGAGCAAGAAAACAAGTCTTCAGGTCACACATTTCTTGGAGCAGAACGGCTCCAGAAAAATCCTCTTTCAATAGTTTTGAAACATTTCCTTAACCTCCCCATACCACAAGTAAAAAGTGATCGTAGATTTTGAACAAGTCACAGAAAGTTAACACTTCACAGAAGCACACAATAACATTCTATATTGTCTGTACAATAACCTACCCAGTCGCAAAATTGTAACATGAACATGTATCACTGATGAAAGTATTCCACATTTACACCTTTTGAGTCTGAAAAGATCTGTTTTGTTCACACACTGGGCATTCAGATACAACAATGCATCAAGGACTCGGATGAATACTTCCACAAAAATGTTTTTACGAAGATATCGCCAGATAATAATGACAGCATTAATAAAATGCTCTTTATTAAGTCAGTTAATACTGAACTCCTGCAGGCAATTATGGAGCTAGAAGAATTATGTTATATGTGACTTTGTAAATGTTGGAAAACAAATTGGTTTAGAGCACTACAGAATGAGCCACTGTCTCAGCAGGCTACTTGCTACCTCTGTCATCATGTTAAGAGATGAATTTTCTGCTGCTACATCTGTGATCTCTTCAAAAAAAGACAAACGACTTCTTTACCTAGATCATTCAGTTGACAGCTATCACTAATATATTCATAGAAGTCTGTGCTGTGTAACCACATTAGTTCTATCTCTCAGATATCTGAAATAATTATAAGCACAACTCTCCACTAATTAAGAATATCTTATTTGAGATGCAAGAGGAAGAGATGCAAACTAATGAAGAACAAGCTATATTTCCAGTTTAAATAGTTTTTTAGTTTAAAAAACCCACCACATTACATCAAACCATATTTTCTCTTATTATTTGGTGCTATTAAGCAGTTGTTTTTGAACACAGAGAGTAAAAGCATGTGCCTAGTTAAAGGAAAAAATTTTGCTATTTGCAATCCTTATACAACTCTCAATGTGCATATTATATATGTGCACGTAGTGGCAGGCTTCTATAGCAGAAGCAGCATAGTAGCAGCTGGCACTACTGCTTCTACAGTCAAATGCAGATTAGGTATCTCAGTCTATTCTGAATCTTCAGTTTTCATGCATCTTGCTAGGGCCATAGAAGATTTCGAGAAAAAACACTTGGAAATACTTAAAATCCAGCAACTTCTTCATAACGATGTGAGAAGGAACAGTGCATTCAACAGCAACAGCTCACTTTTGTCCATAATCTTAGCTGTGTCATGATGACAGGAAAAAGGGAAGTAATTCTTAGAGGTGGAGAAGCTGCTTCAAGATGGGGAACAGTTTTCTATCCGAAAAGTGTGCTTTGTTCCTGAACATAGAGCTTGCTAACAACTATTAGCATCTTGCAGAGATATTGGAACATCACTTTAATCTTTTGAAGACAGTGCAGAGAAACTGACTGCACACAGAAATGAATTCTCCTTTCTCTAGTGTGGTCAATCATTGCCACAGCACAAGCAAACTGACTCTAATTTGGCACATGCCAAACTAAGGACAATTACACAAGTTTTGCAGCTCTAGTTTTGGCTTTTTTTTTTTTTTTTTTAATAGTTATCACTTCTCCTAAGGAAAATAAAAGGCAACAAACTAAAGAATCCCAACCAAACATCAATATATACTATTAGTACATACTTCAAATGACAAAAAAAAAAATCTTGTTTCTTCCCCTATCACCAGTTTTTGATGCTTAAAGACTTGTATTCCAAAATACCTATGCAACTTTCATGCTTTCTTTTAATTTAAAAATATTAGGAATAGCATGCATTTCCTTCCCTCTTTCACTAAAGGGCTAGAGAACTGGAGTTTGCTAAATCCCCATCTGACATCTTGGAATTGAAACTGTCAAGTAGTGAAGGTGAAATGCTTGTCAAAAACCATGAAAGTTCTTCTATCCTTCAGCTACTCCAGCTTTCAACATTCATTGTTTTTATATTATTCATGTAATTCTCCGACTAGTCTTTGAAAACAAAGAAACAAAACACTCCACAAGACCCCCAAACATGGTCTAACAAGTTAACATACAAAAAGATGTTTGTCCATGTCAGTGCAAGCTTTAAGGTTTCATGCAGGTTACAGAACTTCAGATTTGAGTTGTTAACCCAATACATCCAAAAAGTACATACACTGCATTAAAGTTAACAAACACAACTTCCTGCAATCTGGAGCAACTCCAATTTGCAAAGTGTTCAGATATCACATATTCATAAAAGCATTAACCTCCCTTAGAGTGCAGCACATTATGCTCAACCTGATCTACCTGTGAACTCCCACTCTCGGCCTCCAGATACGTGTTCCTCCTCTCCCCCTTGCAACAGATCTAGAGAGCTCACAGCTGCCAACAGTTAAATCAGCACCCTGAGTCTTTTTTTTTTTGGCAATAGTGTCATTTTCCCACTGAATTGCTCCCCTAACCCAAACTGCTGCTGTCTCCACTTCTATCATTCACTTTTACACATACCTAAGCACACTTGATCACACACTCGCATTAAACTAGTATCACATCTTGTATCAGGAGCTGGTAATTTTCAGAGAAAAGTGCAAACCACCTGTAACGTACCAGACAGCTAAAAGTGTAACTGTGAACCTTAAGGACATACTAGCTGGAAGGGTTTCATTTTCATCGGAGGAGGAATGGCTAGTATTCTTCTGCAGATGACTAACCCTTAGGGGATATTAGTTACGGCGTTTTGGGGGTGGGTGGGGAACATGACTCTTTCACACATAAGCTATTCACAAAGGTTTTCCTTCATCCTTGAAGTGTGTTGCTTTTTTCCAAGTAGTACCTTCATCTATTCCGAGAGCTTTTCACTACTGTTCATTATTTCACACATCATATTTCACTAGAAGCAAACACCCATCTTCTAGAACTTTATGCTTCCGATTACTTTTGTTCTCTTTTCTTAGTCTCCTCTTCTCCTTCTGAGGAAAAATTTTGCTTATTTGTGCATGCCTCATTAACAAAAGTTACCCTGAGATCACAGGATTTCTCAGCAACAGGATAAATTAGCATGGCAGGAAAGCACATGTCATTAACTTAAATGGCAACAAACACACAAACAACAAGCAAAGTGAAGGTCACATTGAACCATGTCACCCCCTCTGGAGCACCCTGTAAGGGCTGTCATTAAAGAGGGTCATGCACTACCTCTGTTATTACAAATACATATCAATCCCCCCATTTTTCTTAACTTTCTCACTTCTTTCTGTTTGACTATTTAGTCATGCAATTTCAGTGTTGCATTAATACAGATTCAAGTTACGATTTCTGAGTTTGTTTGCATACACCATCTACTACCTTGTCTTGTGTGTATCTTCTGCTTCATGCCTAGTTTCATTTTATTTTCACCTATACTTTGCTAACAATTTATGGCAACTATATTTACTGTTTTCCATTCAAGTTACAATTTTATATTCTGATATGTAAGTTTTCCATAAAAAGGATGGATTCTGTAAATAATCCGTAAGTGCTGACCTTTCAAGGTAATAAGGTCCTATCTGTTTTTTTTAATTTGACAGTTATCGGCTAGTCAATTATGTAAAAAAACAGGCAAATATTTTTATAGGTCGAAGCCACATAAAATACAATTTCAAAGTACTGATGCTAAAAAAGCCCAACAACAAACAGGTTTCTAATTTAAAGGGTCCAAACAGGGAGATTCAGGAGAAACTCAGACAAGGAAATAATCCTTTTTAAAAGGGCTTTCTGAGCAAGTCTCAACAGCAACACAGCACAGATCTTCCTGCAGTTCAGAACTGATGGTACACAGGTACCTTTCCAGAACCTAATAAGCTGAATATTTTTCCACTAGAAGTTTAATAAAGGCACAGATGAGTGTGAGAAATTAGAAACTCAAGAAATTTAAGCAACAGCTTAGAACAAGCTTGAAATATGAACAGCCTTCCATCTAGAAACATTAATAAGCAAGACTTCCACTTCATGTGCATAGTGAACTAACACTAAATCAAGTGAGGTGGTCCACACTGAAGTGTTTATTCGAAGTAGTATTTGGCTAGAATTCATTTCCCCTGACATCACTAGAATTGATCTTAATAGGGTTCCTCTTCCTCAAAGACCATGTAAATACTTCCAGCACCTAACTCAGCAATTAAGTTCCAGATAAATATTCTTGCATCTCTTACTGCAGAAAGTCAACGTAGCTGTACTGAAAAGTGAAAGACCTTGACACAAGTCTCCAACACAGGCAAGTCTGCTGTAAAAATCACAGAGAAGATAAAAAGGATCCAGATTGGACACAAGGCTCCTCAGAAAAGGAAAGCTGGTTAAAAAAAAAAAAAAATCAAGACTGTATTAGAATGCACTGCAATTCAGCAATTTCTTAGGGGACAGATGGAAAAATTATACCAGAGTTGGGGAGCTGTTAAGCTCTAAGTTTTCTGTAACCTTTGTTATTTTGAACAATACTAAACAAATACACATTCTAAAATGACAAATAGATTAAAGTTTTCATCCCCATCACAGAGTCTGCCAAAGAAACGAGAACTAAAAAGTAAACGACAACTTACTATCTTCAAGGGATGCATTTAGAAGTTTGGCATATGGCATCAAACTTGGGAACAGAACACTAACATTGCAAGGTCTTTGCTTGGCTCTTCAGTAATAGCAAGGAAGGATTTAAAAATAATTAACAGCTTATTATAAAACTTGAGAAATGAGACAATAAGAGAAATTTCTTTTAGTACTTGGGATGCAAAGCTCATCTATCACTGCATGGCCAGAACAATGTTAGCACTGCAGGTTTATTTTCCCTAACTGAAGCCCAAACTAAGGGCGTTTTTCATTCCTGTAAGGAATGATTTTACCACACAAGACCACAGTAACTGAATAATGGCAGGTCTTTTCAGTTTTTTACCTTGTACTTCGGACAACATTTTATTTACTTTTAGCGGGTAGAGCAGCACAGTAAGCTCTTCTTCAGTAAACAGTGAAAGCAACCATAACAGAGCCTTACAAAAAGCTTACCTCTAGGTGTAGTGACTAAAGCTATCTAAGAAGAAAATATAAAAGGAAGTTGACCTTTCAAAGCCATTACTCTCATCAGATACCCGTTTTTAAAAAGTGAACGTGACTACATTTTATCCATGCAGACTTACAATCATTTTTGGTTTAAGTAAAGTGTAAGATATTAATCTACAGGCTAGTAATCACGGGGTAACATACATGGGGAGGGGAACGGGGGACACACAGTTAAACAAAGAGACTAAAAATGGTTTAATTTCATTAACAGGCAGGATGATGTATTGAAGAACTCAGGACACCCCCCCCCCCCCCAAGTTCCTTTGCTAAAACAGATTACCGAGGTGGAAGGACTGCTCATCTGCAAGTTTTGGCCAGGTGAGGAAACCGTAAAATACTCAGGACATAGAAGCAGGCACAACACAAGGTCTGAACCTTCCCTATTAACAGAAAGTTATCACTATCTGATGGCTACGCTCACGAACTAAGCCAACTGCTGCCCGCCCCCTGCACCCTCCCAACCCGAGCATCCTTACTGTGGACAGTAACACACCGTCTGTGGCCTGAGCCTCAGGGGCACCCCGCCGCAGCTAGACTAGGAGGCATTATCACTGCCCTTGCCAGGAAGATGAAAGCAAGAAAACAAACAAGAAAGGCGGCCAGGGCTCCTACTCCAAAGCCTGCCCACAGCCGAACACCTCAAGTAAATAAAATATCCCCCGCCTCCCCTACGGGAGGAGGCTCCAGTGCTGGAAGGGACAAAAGGAGCAAGCAGCCTGCAAAGGCGCTGCTGCACGCCCCCGCCGAGCCACCCAGGCCAGCCCCCAACAAAACCCCAGCTCCTGAGCTGAGCCCCACAGCCCTGAGGCCAGCTGCCCGCCTCACGCTCCACAGCCTGGAGCGGAGCCCCGCAACCCCGATGCCAGCCGCCCCTCCACGCCCCGCTGAGCGGAGCCCCTACGGCCAGCTCCCCCCAAACCCCGCGGCAGGGCCCCACAGCCCTACGGCGGCCGCCGCCCCCCGCCCTGCGCGCACCTCCAAACCCCGAGAGCTCCCGCGTCTGCGAGCACCCGAGCCCTGGCGCCCAACGCCCGGCCAGGCGAGGCCCAGGGGCCGCAGGAGGGGCCCGGCTGCGTGGCCGGGCTAGGCCGGGGCAGGGGGCGACCGCGGCCCCCGTCGCCGCGTCTCGCCGCACCTCGCCTCGCCTCACCTCACCTCGCTGCGCGTGATGCGATGCCGCGCCAGCTTGACCACGGCGAAGTTGCCTTTGCCCAGCGTGCCCTCGATGTCGTAGAAGCCAACGCGGACGGGCCCGAGCCCGCGAGGCAGCAGCGGGGGGGGCCGCCGGGGCTCGGCCATTACCATGCTGGGCGCGGGGGGCGGCGGCGGCTCCGGCGCGAGCGGCGGCGGCTCGAGTCCGTCTGCAGCGCCCTGGAGCCGCGCCGCCCCGCCCCCTCCGCCTTCCTCCACCAACCGCGCGTCACAGCGCGCGTCAGCGGGGGCGGGGCCTCGCCATGGCAACCGCAGCCACCGCGGCGGGGCGGCCGCCCGGGCTTGGCTCCCCGCCCTTCCCTTCCCTTCCCTTCCCTTCCCCAGCAGGCCCCGCGGCGCTGCCGGGCGCGGTGGCGGTTCTGTGTGGTGCCCGCTGGTGCTTCAGGCCCCTCCGCGTTGCTGTGGGGCTCCTCTCCCCAGCTGTGCCCTCCTAGCTCCGCCTCTGCACTGCGGCCAGGGGAAAGCTCCCCCTCGCACAGCTCTGTCGCCCCTCGTACCTGCACGCGCAGGGTGGCTATTGGAGAGGGGGTGAGGCCATCAGGAGCTCCTCGTTAGCAGGATGAGGAGAAACAACGCGTCTGCCCTGGTGTCTCTCCAGCCCTGAATCAGGGTCTCTATGGCCCCAAGGGTGCAGTAAGAGCTTGGGCTGCTGCACCTGGATCAGAGGCTCTGTGCATACGCTACATAGTTTCCTGACAGAAATACCCTCTACCTGGCAGTGAGCAGCATTTCCAGTGAGCCAAGTTATTCCAGATCAGAAAGATGACTTTTTTTTTAGTACATCAGCCTCCCAAAATCCGGATCAGCATTACACAATACTCACCTTGAGTCCTGTGTGCAGTTCTGGGCCTCACAATCTAAGAAGGATGTAAAGGTGCTTGGATGCATCCAGAGGAGGGCAACAAAGCTGGTGAAAGGGCTGGAATGTCCTGTGAGGAGCAGCTGAGGACTTTGGGTTTGTCTAGTTTGGAGAAAAGGAGGCTGAGGGGCGACCTCATTGCTCTCTGTGGCTTCCTGAGGAGGGGACCTGGAGAGGTAGGTGCTGAGCTCTTCTTCCTGGGATCCAGGGACAGGATGCGCGGGAATGGCTCAAAGCTGCATCAGGGAAGGTTTAGACTGGACATTAGGAAGCATTTCTTTACTGAGAGGGTGGTCAAACACTGGAACAGGCTTCCTAGAGAGGTGGTCGATGCCCCACGCCTGTCAGTGTTTAAGAGTAATTTGGACAATACCCTTAATAACATGCTTTAACTTTTAGCCCTGAAGTGGTCAGGCAGTTGGATGAGGCAATTGTTGTAGGTCCCTTCCAACTGAACTATTCTATTCTATTCTGTTCTATTCTATTCTATTTCCTACACACCTGGAAAGACAGATTTGGAAGCTTTGTTAGGCCCTTTGACATAAAATGGTTAGAGGCCCTGTAGAGTTGACAATGTAAGTGTGAAAAAAGTTAAGGCCTTTTATGCTAAATTTCCTTTCCAGTACTCAGTCCACCTAGTCTGCTTTACGTTTGCACTTACACATTAGCTTGCTTTCATTTTAAAAATACCATGCTCATTTCAACTCTGCAGCAATCTTTCCTCTCCCAGTTCATGCCTGTCCCTCTCTGATTGCTCCCTCTCCTCTGACCCATCTCACGCTGGAGGACTGGTACCTTCTGACATTTGGGTGCCAGGAATCATCTCTGGAGGCTTTGCTCAGTTCCACTGGCTAAACAAGGCATGTCCAAAAGCTGGTGGTACAAGAGCACACGTCTGTTGAATCAGCTGCACATTCAGCAACAGTCACAGACTTTTTAGGAACACAGGAGGCAAACACAGCCCAAAACAGAGCGTGGCCACAAAAAGTGAGTGGAAGAATTCAAAAAACAAAGTTCTGTCTCTTGCTTTCCCTTTGTATATGTCTTACACGTAAAGCTGCCTCATACTTGTGGAAAGTTGGTTAAATTTGTTACGTGTCAAATGGCAATGACTGTTCTGCAAAGGGAACTGAAGACCTCTGTGAAAAGTTAATGCTTGTCCTTCACTGCGCTTGCAGTTCATGAGATTCCTCTAAGGAATGACATTTTGAGATGACGCTGCTGACTTAGACTGCTATGGATAATAACTGTGCTGTTACTGTTCTATTTATCCCCTTAAGAAGTTCTGGCAATGACTAACTGATGACTTGAGTTAGTCAGACATCCACCCTTTTAAATGATTGATAGGTGCATGAGCAAGCTTACCATAATCCTACTTGAATAGCAAATGGTGTCATCCCAAACTGCTACTTGTGAAATTTCACTCCTGTTTCACCCTATAGGATGCTTCATTTTTTTCAGAAATCTGAAACACCGACCAAACAATAATTCTAGCATGATGCAAGCTTGGTGTGTTAAAAGTGACTTTTTCTACATTGTGCAAAATATTGCCCAATATTAATTCTCAGTCACTTTATTATAAATAACATTTTTAGTAATAAAATATTTATTTGCATCCTGCCCACTTTCATCCATGTAAAGTCTCACCAGACTGGTGCAAAATCAATTATTACATCAGATTTTGTGTTTGCAATAGAAAACTTTTGCAGCAGCTTTCTTGTGCTGCACACCGCAATGCCATTTTTAGCCTGAAAGTTCAGGTTACAAAAACATTTCTTAATAACGCTGCTAGAGGAACTGCAGTCACAAAAACATTCTTTGTACAGCAGCCTTTAACGGCCACTGAGGCTTTTGCTATGCTTCAAGGAAAGCGATTGAAGTGCTTTTCACAAACACTGGTACAGAGGAGCTCTTCTAGGCCGTTTTCAACAGTCGGCTGAATGACACAAACTGTGGAGCACACGTGCCCTCTTGTGGTCAATGTTCCTATACATAGTACTACAGCTGTGATGCTCTACTAAACGGAGATGTCAAAGAAAAGAAATTATGAAATTATCTCGCCTTCTAATAACTTCCAGAGGTGCTGAGCACATGCAGCTGACTTTGCCTGGGTAAAATAAGCCAGCAGCTCAAAAGACCAGGGCACACACATCGTTGCCAAATATGGCTTTAAATGTTTACACACCTAAGCTTCAACATCTGGCTTGAGCTTTTTCCCCTCATTTCCTGTTTTTCAATGCCTAAAAGATGCTTAGTGCCTGCCAAAAAAAAAAAAAAAAAAAAGAGAAGAGACTAAGGACACAAGAGTAAAAGTGGATAGACTCACAATTGCTTGATAAAAGAACACTAATTACTGCCTTAGAAACCCTGGACATTGCAAACACCCAGCAATGACTACTCTCCTATACCAGGATTTTGCTTTTCAGGAGAAATGGTTGCTAACTGTGTGTCATTTTCAAAACAGGTAGAAGATTTTTTTTTTTTTAAAGGGATTACTTTTTTCAGGGCTTCATCTTGCACCACTGTCTGGTGGAGGAACAGTGTGAGATTGGCAGACACTCTGTGGTACTGCAGATATGCAGGACATAGCCATTGTACTCACCTATAACATTCAGGAAGTGAGAGAAGCAGCTGTGACAACTGACTGAAATATTTCCATGTTTGCAATAGACAGCATTAGCACACAGATCCAGAAATGTCTTCCTGCATATTTACATTGGCGGAGCACACTCATGGCTACATTGTGCACTCATTTCTGTTGTTGTTTCAGTCCCACATAAAACACCTTCTGCCAAAGCCTTTGGCACACCTTTGTTTCCTGGTGGCTTATGCAAATTGGTTTTGCTTCATTTTCCTATTTATTTATTCCCATGCAATGGAGAAGAGCAAACTTTTAGGAAACTCTGTCAAGAGCTGAATTCATTTCAGATGCTTCATAGACAGACTTGTTTGGCAGCAAAATGTTGCTCTCCTGGAGCTGGAAATACTCACCTGCAGAGCAATATGTGAGTAATATTTGCATTCCTGCTTGGCATGCTTTATTTGCTTGCTCATTCTCCCTCCATTACCTGGTCTCTGATCAAAGAAGAAAAAAACAAAACCAAAACCCAGGTGGATCCAAAACCTGGAGTTTAGCAAATCCCTAATGTAAAGCCAGACAAAGCAGAGATAATTCTTTGTGATTTTAACATATATTCTGAAGAGTTCTGGCTTCAGTAAGCATTTCATAGTGTCAAGATTGCCTCAACCTGCACCTTTCTTTTTGCTCTGCGTTACATCTTGTACACCTTCAGGCAAAACTCATCCAGCAGAAGACTGGCACTTCACTACCACATCACATTTCTGTCCATCACAGTGTACACAAGGTATCCTAAACAAAGTAAATACTCTCAATGAAAACATTCAGCCAGGAAAAGGAGATGAACATAAATCTTTCCTTGCCACAATACTGCAAGCTATTAAATAGGGCTGTTTGGCTGAGAAATGACTGAGAGTTACATGGCAATCGTCAAGATTGCCTAAGACTCCACTAAGTAAATCTGAACGAAGGATTTGAGAAGTCTAGACAGAGCTATAAAGCTTAAAATTTTCCCTTGGCTGTTTAAATCATAACACTGAGGACTAACTTCAGTGACCAGTAGTTCCTGTCTTACCACAGTAAGTACTCCTGTGTTCAGACGCCCTGTGCTTGACTGTGATCTATGGACAAAAGCTTTGTTGAAAAGTTGATATAATTGCAACCAATACAGAATGGCAAAACTTGGGGTGTTGTGGGGGGTTTTATACATAGACAGATAGATAAACAGGCATTTACTATTTTTATTTGGCTCGTGAAAAGGTCGAACATGTTCTGACAGAATAAGTAAAAATGATTACTTACTATATGCAGAGCCAGGTACCAGAACCGCTCAACCAAACCATATCTTTAATCAAATTTTTATACATAATGACTTAGTCTAGACATGCTTCAAAATTGCTGCACAGATCTGCTGGACAATAATATTAAATTTTTGTCAATTACAAGGCCTCATTATTGTAGTCTCAAAATCACTTCAGAGTCACTCATTTTTAGATTCCAGGCATCCCTGGAAGCCTGTGAAATGCTGTTATTTCTGGTTTTCACATGGGACTGTGACACTCCGCAGTTAAGACCAGACTGAGGCAGAGTACAGAGCTGCATCCAAATGGCCCCAGATACGTGATAATGTCCTAAATGCTTTCTTTTCTTCAGTGCAGCTGTCCAGCTTCCCAACATTCAACCTACTATGCGGCACTCCCGCTTCTTTCTCAGTTCAATGGGATACAATCAAATAAAACTCCAGTTTTAAGGAACAGTTCCATTGCTGGAATAATTGAAAACAGAGTAAGTGCAGACAAAGAAAAATGTGCTGGTTTACTCAAAGCTGAACATACTTGCCTTGAGAATATATAAACCAACGTATGAAACAGCTGAGATATCAGATCAGACAGGACAGATAAATCTTAACAGCCTAACTTTGCAGTGCTTTCTACACATACACAGCTATGAACATGCAAAGATTCCTAGCAAGAAGCTATACAGCTCTGAATGCAAACCTCTAAGCATGTTCATGACTTCAGTATTAACAGCTGGACTCAATTTACATAAGAAACTCAGACTAGCTCTGTACTGAAAAAAATCCAGAGGCCACACTGCTGCTATCAGTACTTCATGGCCACTGACTTTGCCTTAGAATCTACCACTTGCTGCAGAACTTGTGCTCCAGACTCCACATGTCCATTTAGCACCAATGTGTTCAGGTAAGGACAAACATCTTTAAAAAGCAGAAAGTGCAAAACAATGTTGTGTTGTCCATCTATAGCCTGAAGCAGCTGGGGAGCACAGGAATGGATTGTGCCCCTTCATTTCAGTGGGGGGAATCTTGTATTTGTAAATCGATTTTCAGTTTTACAGATCTCAGTAGTAACATCAAACATTTTACGGAAAGTAGTCCTTTATGGAACCAGATCATGTGCTTATTTGATAAATCTGAATTCCCTTCCTATTCCTTTCCAAAAGCCTTGGCAATTGCAAGTACCTCCAACTTCCTGTAAACTAACTTTTACGATGGAATTCAGCTAAAGCAAGCCCATATCCAGCAGCAAATGGGATTTTGCCCTGAGCATATTCAAGTCAATATGAATCTCAGTTTTTATCCAAACTCCTGTTACACTTAGCTGCACTGATAAATGTGACAGTGCAGAGACCTTGCCACAGGAGTTAGCTCCAAGCTCCTGTGAAGGTTGTTGAGTCCTTATAACTGTGAGACAAACATTGATCTGATCAAGTAAGAACTAGGAGGGAGAGAACGAAGCAGAAACCACACTACTGTCCTTGTGAAGTCTCTGTCAGTGTCATCGGCAGATGGTGAGAGAGGCCAACACAGCTGGGATATGGGCTGACATGGAAACAATGACCAACCTGCAACCATGGCAGCTTTCTTGGGGACACCTATGAGAATCCAAGTGTGACTAGTGATTGACTTTTGACTTTTAACACCTTTGAAGATGAGTAGGTCAGTTAAATAAATAGGGATTTTGGATTGTCCTTTAGTTTCAAAGGCATATCTTTGGAGTATAAAAAAGAATCAAGAATATTAATGAGCCATTCCTGGGGCAAAAGGGGGCTTGATGCAAAGCAAAATATATACATTCTTTTCAGTTTGGATCTTTAAAAGTCCATATTCTTTCAAAAAAAAAAAGAGAATAATATAGGGACAATGCAAAACCAGGATAAACATCACATATACACTATTATTAAAACAAGTGCATAGGGAGGGCAGGTTAACTTGTATTGATATTCACTTTGTCATCCATACTGCAGGCTTTTTTTGTCCATTTCCTTAATATCCATAAATCTCATTCTCCACCCAGGCTGATTCCTTGCTCCTCCCTACACGATCTCCACACAGTTCATAGATATCGTTGGTCACAAAGCCACTTTCAGTACTGACCAATGTCACAAAGCCACTTGTTGATGTATTCATTGCTGCATCATCATCATCCCTGGACAGGCTGTCAAGCACCTTATCTTCCTGTGTACGGAAGGAGGAATTCTTAGTGTCAGGCCTGGTTCCAGCCAGATCTGCTTCTGATTGCTTCTTGATTATTTTGTAAATATCCAGATTTGGACTGTTCCTCCTGGGGTTAGACAGCCATGTATCTTCCTCCTTTGGGCTTACATCTATTCGCTCCTGTCTCCTTAGGGATGGAGGAAAGAGGACAAGTCATAATATGCTTTTTTACAGAGGCAAACACAAAACAATACCACACCTCTCTTACAGTAATTTAGTGATGACCCTTGAGGAAAGCTCACACTCAGAGCGTGGACTCAGGATGACATTTGTTATTACTTGCTGTTCCAGGTGTGTGGCAGCAGGCTGCGCACCTGGGGTATTCCTATGGCAGGACCTGCTGAGGTACCCCTTGCACTCTGCTGCCAGCTGAGATGCTGAGGCAGCAAAACTCAACACTGACACTCCCAAAACCACAGCCAGCATCCCCACCAGAGGTACTGTGTACACAGGCAAAGCAAAGAGAGGAAATTGGTAAACGTTATTTGCTCCAAACGTATGTCCTTTTATTGCTATTACTATGTTTTTCACTTTTGAAGGGGATCTTCTAATAATTCAAATCTTTTCTTTAATAAGAAAACTTAAGTGCTAACACTTCAAAATTATCATCTTGTTTTACACTATTCCCTAACTACTATACATCTGTGAACGTAACAAAATGGCATAATGTGATTTACTTAAAATTTTACTTCACAAGTAACTCAGCCTGGAGCATCCATGCCACTTTTTAAACATTTATTTGGCTGAAAGCAGTCCTCTCCAGAGCATCTTACAGGATCCTGAAGCTAGCTGTAAAGTGATTGCTAGGACAAGATATCACAGGTTCACTTGTTACACAAAAATGTGACTTGCCTCTTCGCAAAAAGCCAAAACCAGAAGATGGCTGTAATGACCATCAGGAGAAGCAGCGCAGGAATGCTGGGAATAAGGATGTAGGCAAGACTCTGAACAGGTTCTAGGGGTAAAAATGAGATTCTGGCTTTTATTCACTTCCAGTTGCATATGACATGCACAGAATTTCATAGAAAAACTAACAGTTGCAAAAAGCATCATCATCACACCTCAATGGGCTTCTAGTCTTGTTCATAATCTAGCAGTATCTACTTCTTCTCAAAGGCGGCAAATCTAACAGAGACCGATCATCTAGTTAAGAAGGTTAAAGTAAAATAAGCTCAAATCTTCAAGATGAGGAACCAACAAGCCTCACTGTCTCACTGTAAGAAGGCAATGGTAGTGCAAGTTAGTGGGATATGCTGTCTTTTAAAAGCTTAGGAACCCCCAGCCAAAAGATTTCAGAGACCAAAATGTCTTTTATGATCTGTGAATTTGTAGGGGGAAAGTCAGTGTGGTAAGAAGAAATTGAAAGTTTTTCATAGTTAATAATAGACTTACAAACAAAACATGAACACTTTAGCCATTCAAAAGTGATTCAATAAATTAAAAGTACCTTTTTCAGACCCAAAATACTTTGCACAGCTTTAGATTTAGAACGTTTTGGTAGCCAAAGCAATCAGTTTAGGTTTGTACTGGAAAAGATTTGAGGGAAGGGGGTTTTTTTCAGATGCAGTTGTCTAAATTCAGTCTTTTACATTTAGGGTCAAACACTTCAAACTGAAATGTTGACTGTTTGCAGCCACATGTGAGAAATGTGGGCCTGCGTAGTTAGAGAGAGAACAGGCCAGCTGTTGAATGCACAACATACCTTTGGCTTCTACTACTGTTACATTAGCACCTTTCTTATGACGTTCTTCTGGGAATACTGGGTTCAAGGACTCTGTTGCAACATCTGGAAAGAAGCAGCTTAATTAATATTTGTTGTGGTTTAACCCCAAATTGTAACCCAATACCACGCAGCCGCTTGCTCACTCCCCCCCTCCCCGCTGGGGTGGGGAGGAGAATTGGAGAGAAAGGAAAACTCGCGGGTTGAGATAAAAACAATTCACCAGGTCAGCAAAGGAAAAATACAAAAATATATTAATAATGATAATATATATAAGGATAATAGAATATATAAAACAAACGATACACAATTTGTCACCACCCGACGACCGATATAGCCTGTCCCGAGCAGCAGGCAGGGAGCAGGGGTAGTCACCCCCCAGCTATCCCAGAACAGCAAGTTCCAGAGAGAGCAGGTGAGGGAATGAACAGCCAAACGAACAAAAAACAAAAAGGAAAAACAGGGAAACAAAAAGCAACCCGAAGGGAAGCTTAAGGATTAAGGCACCAAGGGTCTAAAAAAAGCCTAGTGGCCCACCGACGGACCCTCACTTATACCGGGCATGACGTCTATGGTATGGAATACTATCTTTGGCCAGTTTGGATCAAGTATTCTGGCTCTACCCCTCCCAAGTTTTTGCACCGGCACATTAGCAAAACCTGGGAAACTGCAAAATGTCCTTGATCATTTAGCAGCAACCAACAACATCAGTGTACTATCACATTCTCCAAAACACAGGAGCTGCTGAAGACAAAACTAGCTCCATCCTGGCCTAAACCAGGACAATATTGCAGATGTTATTTGAAAGAGTTTCAGAATCATAAAAAGCGAGAGTGAGAGGAGATTGAAGAGACTGCCAGCTGCAAAGATGTGTAAGGTGTACTGGTACTCTTTTGCTTAGATTTCTGCAGCATGACCAGCGGTCCCAGATACCACATCACCAACAGCAAGACTGTGTTCCTGCAGAATGGATTATAGAATAGCACAAGGAAAGTGCAAACTGCAAGGAAGCTTCTTGCTCAGTGAGTTTTCAGTCTGTGAGTGTCCTTGACAATGAATATAACATCGAGTATTTCTACTGAAAGTTAGCATATCATTAAAAAAAGCCCCCCAAAAGTATCTGTAACTTACCTCTTTGAGAATTCTCTGTTGGAGCATTCGTTGGCTTCTCTAAAACAAAAAAGATATGCACAATTTCCTCATAAGCTTGAGTAGGGAGATGAAGTGTACTGAATATAGTCTAATAACATGAGCACCCTTCTTTAGTGTTCTCTCTCTCTCAGGCACCATTTGAGATCTCAAATGCTTTATAAAAATCCACTGAGAATTCATATAAGTCACAAGGCAAGTAGCTACAGATATTAGATACTAAGATTGTTTTCCCCAGGACTTGCATAAATTTAAAGATATCTGTCTCCCACCAGATCTTTCCAGTGAAGTCAAGAAAGGGTTTCCCTATCTGTCACTGCAATCTCCTCATGCCTCCTCTTGGGCACTGGGCACAGGTTGGTTTTTAAAGCTACAGAATGACTCATTACCAAGAGAATATTTGCAAATGAAGTTATTTTTCATGTTGCATCTGTCATCGTTCCATTGAAACATGTAAGGACCTCCGACACCTGGTGGGGCAGATGGCTGGTGGTATATCACAACACAGATTTCACTCCCACAGGATGGCTCATCTACATACCAGTTCCTAAGAAAATACAACAAACATGTCAAGTAAGACTTGACATCACTTTCCATGGTACTGCAAAAGCTCAGATGGGAACAAAGCATACAGGGCACCACAGAGGGCAGAATCAAAGAGTATTACAGCTCAGCACACCCCACCCTCACCTCCCGCTTCCACTGTGTAAAAGTAGGAACAATAACAATACAATTATTTACAATGTATCTTCTCTTTTTGGAATTCTTAATTTTCAAAGAAAACTCAGTGAGCAAGATCTTCAACAAATATTAGGCAGTGAAGGGCTGAACTTTGACTTTCTCTACACAATTTTAGACTTGTGCAAAATCATCTATCAAAATTATTCTTGCTCTCTGGCCTCAGTGCCCAATGCCTGCAAAATTTTGACACCTATTTAATATGAAAATGGAAAAGCTAAAGCAGGATCTGTTTTTCTCTGTCTAGAAAAACATTAACATGAAAAAAACCTCAGCAAGTAGAAGGAGAAGGGAGCATCGCTCAGGACATCGGGGACAAAACTTCAGGGGATCTGAAATGCAGGAACCTTCAGGTTAGAGCACATATTTTGTACATGCTTAATCGGAGATTTTTAAGACCAGATCGCTTGTTCTTCCACCTCCTTTTAGCAATCAAAAATTATCAATCTAGCCCAAGCTAGATGCTCTAGGTGTCTTATATAGAGCAACAAAGAGAGAGCAGTGTCTCTAGAGGGTAATTTGTCTACCCCTTACATCTGGATGGGTTGAATCACTCTCTGGAGATACTAACACTCTTCAGTGATTGCAGAAGGAACACAGATGACAGCTGGGACAACAGTGGTTGATTTTTTTGAAAGAATCCTTTCTGATTGCTAAAGGCAGGTGACAGTCCCTGACCAGGTTGCTTCCCAGTCTCACTCATGGGTACCTACCGGAACTTGGATGAGCTACCATCTGACCAGGAGTAGAGGTTCTGACACTTTGTACTATTGTCTACCTCCTCCTTTTTCCTCCTAAGCCCTATCCAAAAATCTCCATCAGAAGCTGAGAGACTCTCAATAAATTTTTCAATCAGTCTTTGCTCTCCTTCCGTTTCAATACTGACGAGATGTCCGCCATCAGCCCTGCAGGCAAGGTGTGCTTCTTCATAGCTGATCCTGCGTGAAGCATCATGAAAATAAACTATTTTGTAGCATGGTTGCTGTGTTCCACTCCGGCAAACTCTCTGTCCTGCAGAAACGGAAAGAAAATGTTAAAGAAACTATGCCTCTTAGTACCAAAAGTGAATGCTAATACTTCCATTTGGTTGAGTTTTGCACTGTATGATAGTTTATATGGAAAACACAACATAGGTAAAAAGCCTCTTGTATTACAGGACTGGCAAATGGCATCTCCAAACTTTTCTTATTGCATGTAACAGTTTAGGTTGATCTGGCTACCCATGGCTTGGATGGGCGTACTCTGCGCTGGGTAGGAAACTGGCTGGATGGCCGGGCCCAAAGAGTTGTGGTGAATGGAGTTAAATCCGGTTGGAGGCCGGTCACAAGTGGTGTTCCCCAGGGCTCAGTACTGGGGCCAGTCCTGTTCAATATCTTTATCAATGATCTGGACGAGGGGATCGAGGGCACCCTCAGTAAGTTTGCAGATGACACCAAATTGGGAGGGAGTGTTGATCTGCTGGAGGGCAGGCAGGCACTACAGCGGGACCTGGACAGGCTGGATCGATGGGCCGAGGCCAATGGTATGAGATTCAACAAGGCCAAGTGCCGGGTCCTGCACTTGGGTCACAACAACCCCAGGCAACGCTACAGGCTTGGGGGGGAGTGGCTGGAAAGCTGCCTGGCGGAAAAGGACCTGGGGGTGTTGGTCGACGGCCGGCTGAATATGAGCCAGCAGTGTGCCCAGGTGGCCAAGAAGGCCAACGGCATCCTGGCCTGTATCAGAAATAGTGTGGCCAGCAGGAGTAGGGAGGTGATTGTCCCCCTGTACTCAGCCCTGGTGAGGCCGCACCTCGAGTACTGGGTTCAGTTTTGGGCCCCTCACTACAAGACAGACATTGACGTGCTGGAGCGTGTCCAGAGACGGGCAACGAAGCTGGTGAAGGGTCTAGAACACAAGTCCTGTGAGGAGCGGCTGAGGGAACTGGGGATGTTTAGCCTGGAGAAAAGGAGGCTGAGGGGAGACCTTATTGCTCTCTACAGCTACCTGAAAGGAGGTTGTAGAGAGATGAGGGTCGGACTCTTCTCCCTAGTAACAAGCGATAGGACAAGAGGAAATGGCCTCAAGTTGCACCAGGGGAGGTTTAGATTGGACATTCGCAAAAATTTCTTCATCGAAAGGGTTGTCGGGCATTGGAACAGGCTGTCCAGGGAGGTGGTGGAGTCCCCATCCCTGGAGGTATTCAAAAGGCGTTTAGATGAGGCCCTAAGGGATATGATTTAGTGGGGGATCTGGTAGTGATAGGTTAATGGTTGGACCCGATGATCTTGGAGGTCTCTTCCAACCAGAACAATTCTATGATTCTATGATTCTATGATCTGCACAGCACTGTTCTTTCATGTCCTGCACTGCTCAGCTCCCTCATGAATTTTCTGCAATTTGAAGTCCCTAGGAGTTCCTTACAAAGAAGCAATGCTGTGCCAGAGAGCAAGCTGATAACGTGCAACCTTTTAAAAAGACAGTTCCTTTACAAGGGTTCAAGGAGGCTTTTAAAATTATTATTATTATTTTTAAGGAATTTAAATGGCTAAAATTAGAGATCCCTTTACACAATCAGAGATAACAATAATTTATCTTCTGAGGTATATGTAATAGTTTCATGGATTATATACTGCAGTGTATCAAGATGTGTTCATGCAGTCCAATTAAGCACTGCTCTGCACTGTAATGTTACTGACTGCCCACGAAGTAAACAATGTCTGTTTTCAGACTGTCATAAGCCAAGGACTTTCTCATGCATGAAGCAGCATGGCTTATTTTGATTACAAGGAAAATAAAGATCAAAGTGAAAAGATACATAATGTAAAATTATGCACTTGTATGTTTCTCAGCAGAAGAGTCCCAATATTTAGACTGTGGAAACAAACAGCTTTGTTTTACTCAGTAAATATTTCTTTTCAAACACACGGCAGACACAATCTGCTAACCTACATCTTTTTACAGAAGAAAAACATTTAGCAACATTTGTAATGTACTCAGAACAAATGGGATGTGAGGACAGGTCATTATAAACCCCTCCATGGGATATATGCTGGCTTTTCTTTATTCTTATGTGTTCCTGCATGGCCACTCTAAGAGTGGGAATTTAAAGACCTTTAAGTACTGGAATTTTTGAACAGTTAAGTACTCAGAATCACAGAGTCTGATAACACTTTACACAGAAATTAAAACTGGCTGTACTGCAAAGCAGTATTTAAAAATACATCTCTAGGCATAACCTGTATTTCTCTTGGTAACTTAACACTCATGCAGGCTTGGTGAAAAAGGCAAAAAACCTTACCTCTTCTGAGGGATATGTCCACTGCTATTGTGAAAGACATAAGAAAAACACAGATGGCACATTGTAACTGAAAAACTGCAGCAACTGTCTAGAAATACTGTCACAAACTGCACTCGGGTTCTTTTCTGATACACAAACACTCTTTTCCCCATTAACTGGCAGAAAATTTCTGTCTTACCAGCCAAACTTGCCATTGCTTTCAGCTAAGGAAAAATTTATTGTAGCTGATTACTACATTCATTACTACATTGATTACTTCATTGCTAGTTAGGTTTCCAAATATCATTTAGGTAACAGAGGACAATTGGATATGTAGCTCTAACCAATGCTGAAAGGGTTCCTCGTATTTTCCCTTTTTCTCCTCATTGCCTACATGGGATCTGCCTCAAAGCCTGCTGACTTCAGCAAGCCTTGGTAATGCAAGACTAGGGATGAGTCAATTATACTGAGAAGTAAAAAATTAATGAAAAGTAATACCTCTCCAACCCCACAGCTGGCAGCTGAGCCCTCTAACTCACTTCCAGAAAAGTCCTACTGCAGACAAGAGCATGGCAGAATTAAAAATGTAATCATAGATATAATAAAACGATTTGCTTTATGTTGGAATAACATGAACATTTCCCCATTGGCAGTGTTCAGGCTTTCTGCTGAATATACCAACCTATCAAGTCAGGCAGAAACTTTCCTCAGACTGGCTATTCTGCACCCTAAAAGCAGAGCAGACTACCTAGTTTGGGTACTACATCCAAAAATACTGCTGGTCCAAACTTGAGCTGCCATGTATCTATTCCTCTGAAAGGCATCTAAATAGGTGACATTCCTTTGCACAAAACCAGGAGGACAGACTGATGATCAAGAGACTTTTTAGATGAAGACAACCTATTGCTGGCTGGAAACTCAGCCAGGCTGGTAATTACCACTTAGGGTCGGATGACAAGAGTAGTTCTGTCAGACAGGGCAGCATTTAAAATCGCTAGAACTGAGGCAGAAATGCAGCAGAGAGAGCAGAAGGGTTTCTCATCGCAAGAGGAAAATGAAACTGGACTATTGGCGTGCCCCCTTCACGACCAGGAAGGCAGGGGGGCTCCCACCCAACACGGAGGATGCAGAGGTCTCCCCAGGGCCGGGCTAGCTCCCGCTGGGGAGTTAGAAGGGAAAAATGACCGCACAAGGTAGTGCACACACACGCATCCTCGCCTCTGTCGCAACGGCTGCCCCAGGCAGCCAAACCCTCCCAGCGCACGAGGGGAGCGGCCGACGGAGCTGGCATGCCCGCTTCGGGCCGGGGGACGAGTCTCAGCCGGGCTGCGAGCCCCGTGCCCGGCACTCCGCGCTCCCCGGCCCCCTCGGCGCCGGCCCCGCTCCGCGGAGCCGGGCAAGCAGAGGGACCGTCCCCCCTACCGTCTTACCGCTGAGCAGCCGTGCCCCCGCAGCCCAGCCCAGCGCGGCGGCGCACAGGGCCGCGGCCGCCAGCATCCTCCCCGGCTCCGTCGGCGTGCGCCGGCCGCCCGGCTCGCTGCGCCGCCCGGGCCCATGCGAGTGGCCCGCGGCCCGGCTGCCGGGCGAGAGGGGAGGGAGCGGGGAGGAGCCGCTGCCTCCTCCCTCCCCGGGCCCCGGACCAACGGGCCGGGCCTGGCTCAGCCCCTGCGCGGGTAGGAGGCGGCAGCCGCAAAGACCCCCAGCCAAAGCCGGGAGCCGCCTCCCTCGCTGCGCATCTCTCCTCCGGAGACAGCTGCCTCTCGCGCACCTCTCCCTGCTGCCCCCGTTCTCGACTATCCCCCGTGCGACGCTTCAGGCACCTCATCACTTCCGCATGTTTCCCTCTGCTCCAGCTTTGTAACTTCCCTGTCCCACACATAAACGACAAGGGGTAAGCACAGGAAATAGGTTACCTCCGTCCACCACAACGTATGAGTGATAGAAACCACACCTGCAGTCCCTGAAACCAAAGGCTGACCCTCCCCATACTGATGTCCAGCTGCCTTTAAGAAACTGCTTCGAGACTGAAAACAGAACATGGGAACTTTGTTTCAAGCATTAATAAACGCTGAGCCTGCTTCCTGGTGGCTAGGAAGCTGGTGTGCACCTGTTTCCGGGAACACCAGCTAAGATTTTAATGGCTCAGCCTCTAAAAGCTTTGTGCAGGTTGCAGAAAGAGGCAGAGCACCAAAATGAATGAATGCAGGAGCTTTAAGAGCTACAGTTTCTGCTGAGACAGATACTAGTGGGGTCAATGTTTTAAAATAGGAGGTTAATGATTTTATGAAAGACTTAAAATCTAGACCCACTCTTGGAAGTCCAGTTGGAGAAACTATTTCTGAAATCAGTATCTTAAATAGAGAAAGTTCCTTTAAAATATCATTAAGACGTTCCACTCCAGGTCACCAGAAGTCAGGAATCTCAGAGGTAGGTGTAGGTGTTGGAGCTGAACTAAGGCTATGGCTTTGCAGCGTGTCATGTATGTGAAACACACACATCAATGGTATTCCGGAACTGAACTTTTACATTTCCTAAGTCCTTTGTGGTCAAGGTTTGGATTTAGTAAATAATAAGATACTTGAGCAACTTTACAGACCTGACCAACTTAACTGGTTTCATGAACTTGAATGAGGACTAATGTTTTGGTGAGACAGTTTTGCATTTAATTTCATGTATTTTAGAAGACAAAACAACTCAAAGTGAGGTATGCCCATGAAAGTGACATATGCATTTAACTATTTCCAAACTGTTAGGTAATATAATTGGAAATGCCTCAAATACAGGGAAGAACTGAGCATCTGAGCTGGCTAGCCTGAGTTGTAAGACTGAAGTCAAGCCTTTATCAAGCCAGTCTTCATTATTTTGAAGCTCCACTAGTACATTCATTCTTTGGGGAACTTTTGACAAAGGAAATCCTGTTTTGGGAGGTTTTTTCTTGTTTTGCAGACCAAAGTAACCAAAATAATTGCAGTGTTTCTAGAAATTAAACAAAAACTCACCTTCTTTACAGCTGTAGGTATTTTTGTAACACAGCTTAAACCCCCCTGCTAGTCATTTTAGCAGTTTATCCTTTTTTTCAGCATGTTTGTATTCTAAGTCCATTGGAAAGCGTTTCTGTAATAGCTCTGAAGGAAAAAAAAAAAAGAATATATCCATGGCAAGTAGTAGCAGCATTATGAACATGCTTTGTTGAATTACTGGTGAATAAATATTCTGCCATTTGCATTTTACAGCCTCTCCCATATCAAAAGCACAACTGAGGAATACACTGTCATATGACAGCAGCAAAGTGATTACCAAAGATCTTGCACACTTCAACAGGAAAATGGCAGTAGCTGACAAAGGCCTTTGTTGATCTATTTTTAACAAAGGTCAACTGCAAACATTCAAACACTATGTATAACACTTGATAGCAAAACTTAGTGTCTTTATCATGCAACCTTAATCTTACTAGCCACAGACTCTTCCATATGACCTGATTTCTACTTTTGTAAAGAAATTCCCTAACATAGCCAAAGCAGTTGCTCTCTATTTATAATTTTGGTAAATGTAGCACACATGAAATGCATATATTCAATTTAACAGCCCCTTCAGATCATAGAAGTGTGCCATTTGAAAGCTGTCTAGTAAGTTCAGAAGATTTCAAATCCTGCAAGTCAAAAATCCCAGGACCATAGATGTCCATGGAATACAAGTCTACAACTGCCCAGGTACATGTTTTGGCTCCCAAATATTTTAGCATTTATATTTTAAAAAACCAACTTTGATGATAAAGATTTATGTCAATGTTGGCCAGGCAAAACTGGTACTTCAATTGAGGTAGAGGGGTGCACATGTGTGAGAGAGCACATGAGAGCACCAGAGTAGAAAATATGTTTTCCTGAAGCAAATTACATCAATAGACGATATCTGGCACAAACCTGAAGAAAATATAGAGTCTATCTTCTTGTAGAAAGATGTAAGCATATGTTTTTCCAGTTCTAGAATTCCTAGCATCCTAAATGCTTCATTGACACTTTTGCACTTTATTGCCCTTTTCCTTTCATGCTGACAACAGAAAAATCACGGTTCATCAGGTGAAGTACGGCACAGGATTCGTATTCCAAATTCCTCAGTAAGTTCTACACTCAGGCACAAAGCAGTCGGATGAAACCCTTTCAACACGCACATGTTGCATTCATATACTTATATTGCTAAAGGTACATAGCTTATAGGGAGATTTTTTGGAAAGCTATTGCAATATAATTCCCAATAGGGATGTAATTATATATCAGTGTAGAGGTGCTTTATACTAGCTTAATGCCTTTCTCTAAGAATTTTTTTTTTCTTTTTATCAGTACACACAACTTTACATTGATAAATCTGTATCGATTTGTAGATTTAAAGCAATACAAATTCATTACAAAACCCCAAAGCTGCTAGTTAAACAAAGGTAAAAAACGCAAAGCACTGAACTACTTAGGCTATTTCCCCTGAATACTGGTAAGGAAGAAATAATTATTTGTAATTTTAAACACTTGGAAAGTGAAGGCCTATGAAAATACATACACAAATCATGAGTCTGCTGAAGTCAGGAAAAAGATGAGTAACAAGAAAAAAGAGGACCTGTTGAAGGAAAAAAGAATCAGGAAGAGAGCGTATTCTCTCCATGGAAAATATTTTGACAAATGTAGCTCTTCTCAAAATACGAAATATTTTCTCATCCATTCATCTGAGTTGCCACTGGAAACAGCGATCATCTTGGTCAATACAGACTATAAATATTTTATGAGACATTAGTAAAATTGGTATGATAATATTTTCTAGTAATGAGTGCTAACAGACCATTACAAAAATACAATTATTCTAATTAAATACAGCAGTAAACAATACCCTGTGCTCTGGGGGAGTTCCCTTCAGTAAATACAGTGACACATATTTTTCAGATTGAAATGTTTAAAAGAAAAAATGTAATAACTTAATAAACTGGACTACAGTTTTCTTCACAGGCCATAAGCTGCTACATAAAGCATGAATCTTAACTCTCCCCATGCAATTAACTATCATTTCAGGTAAAGAGCTCCGCCAGTTGTCCTTGGCACAGCTTCAAGATGGCTTAAACTTCCCTTCTGTAAGTATCTGATGATGGAAGGAAGGATTCTGTAGGTCATTCCCTTATACCTATTCCTGCAGCTGCTCACCTCAGCAGACATTACACCTGCAGCCTTTTCACTTGTTCCCGATACTTCTACTTTTCTTTTATAGCTAAGTTTGGAGATAATAGTCATACTAGAAATTAATTCCACCTAATGCCCAGTATTTTCCTGAGATATTTGCTTTCAAAATGAATTGTTGTCAGTCATTTCTCACCTTTCATATCCATATGTTAAGTTGGAAGGAAGATGTAAGCTGCAGATTCATTGCTTAGTCTTTAAGTTGTGGATATTCAATGACACCATCTTGCTTAAACTGGTGCCAGTGTGAGAAAAATGGCCTCACTTAAACAATTTAAATGGCATTCATTAAAAGGAAGAAATTGCTGAATCAAGGGCTGTGAGGTACCTTGTCAGCATTTTCAAAGATGAGGTGTTTTTTAGGAATAAAGAACAGCTTCATAATAAGTGTAGCTATTTTCTTTAACTCCTCACACTGTAGCTTAGCCCATGGCCCAAACACACCTTTAGGACTGCCTTCAGAGCTCCCATCTGACTGACACAACTGTGTTTGAGGAAAGACATTAAGATTTTGGGATAGATAGGGCAGTGCTGATGTACTTTAAGGGCAAAAGCAATGTCCTGGTTTCATCTGGGATGGGGCTAATTTTGTTCCCAGTAGCTACTGTGTTTTGGATTTAGTATGGGATTCGGTATGTGAAGAATGTTGATCATACACTGACGTTATCAGTTGCTGCTAAGAGATTAAGGATGCTTTTCAGCTTCCCGGGTTTTGCCAATGTGCAGGTGCAAAAACCTGGGAGGGGTATAGCCAGTACAGTTGACCCAAACTGGCCAAAGAAAGTATTCCATACCATAGACGTCATGCACAGTATATAAGTGGGGGTCGGCTGGTGGGCCGAACGCTGTTTGTTTGGGCTTTCATTCATTCGTTCGTTCGGCTGTTCGTTCCCTTGCTCTCTCTCTCTAGAACTTGCAGTTCTGAGATTGCTGCTCGGGACTGGCTGTGTTGGTCATTGGGTCATCGGGTGGTCAGAAATGGTGCATCGTTAGTTTCGTATATTCTGTTATGATGATATTTTATTATTATTATTATCATTATTAATATATAGTATAATTATTATTACCTTTTTCTTTGCTGTCCTGGTGAGCTGTCTTTATCTCAACCCATGAATTTTCCTTTCTTTCCAATTCTCCTCCCCACCCCACTGGGGAGGGGGGGAGTGAGCGAGCGGCTGTGTGGTATTGGGTTGCTGGCTGGGGCTGAACCACAACAAGCAACTGTCTCAACTTCACAGTACAGAGTGGAAAGTATTAGCAGTAAATGTGAAAAGAATCAGCTAGTCACTGGTTAAAAATAATAATCCTGTCTATCCTGAATTAAGAAATGACTTACATATACAAGGCCAGTTAAATAAACAGCCTTTTAATCTAAAAAAAAGAGACAATCCCTTTGGCAAAGACAGCGTAAAGGGAAAGCAAGTGCAACACTGCATGTAGCCAAAACATGCTGTTGTAGTTCTGGTGTGACAGCTTTCCAATTCTTCTCAATCCCAGACGAACAGTAACAGCGATGACCATAAACTTGTGTTTCTGTTTGCATAGTCCCTACCTGGCAGTTGCGGGGATCCTGTTTATTTTAATAGATACTTATGGACACTGGAAAATAACAACATTTGCATCATTCAGGAGGTCGCACTCAAATGCCAGAAAGGAAACTGTCTGACGTAACATAATCAGATTGTCAGCACTCCCAGGCCTAATGTTTGTTACAAATTAAGGACTCTTCACTGCCTCGTTTAGCAACTGTTGCACCTATGTCACTGGCCTAAACTTCAGGGAAGTCTACTTCAGGTCATTTCATCCCACATATTTCCAAAGTCTTCAGATATTCCTAAGGGCTTAGTTTACCAGCTGTATCTTACAGACATGTAGGTGATGACAGAGACAATTTCAGCAGGGCCCCACAAGAATGCTGCAGTGTGTCCAGGCAGAATAGTTTTCAGGATCAAACCCTCGCTCTGGATTTGTGTGTCAGTATTTGTAAGGCTGACTTTCCAAAGAATTTGAATGAGTCATCTCATGCAACATGACATGATGACGTAATATGCTATTTTTGTGATCTATTTTTGGATCTATAGCAGGGCAATAAACATGGAAACTATTTAAAATTTGCAAAAATATGACCAAAGAAAGCATCCATACAGTGTGATACTACTGACAAGGTCACCCTGGGGCTTCTCCCCTCAATCAGCCACGACATGCATTGGAAATGAACAGGCTTTCTAATATTTCCTGGCCCTTTCAGAAATACGGAAGCACTTTGACAACTGATCTTTTTCCTGACTTTATGAACTCCAACCAGAACAGCAAAATTAAAGTCTTCATAACTTTTTAAAAAATGTCTAAGCTTCCACTTCCTTCCCTTAACCACTATTTAGAAATAAATGGAACATATATAGACAGTAAAGGACTAAAGTACAGAACAATAGCAGCAGACTTTCAGCCTTTTAATGTATAAATTTATAATAATAGGTCTTAATATAGGATAAAACTGAGTAGTTATTTTCAAAATAATAATAATAATAATAAAACCACAACATCTTTCCCCCCGAAATATGGCCTGACTATTTAGACAGAGGAAAAAAAAAACCAAACCACATACTTATTTTTAATAAGTATTTAAACTTATTTTAAGTATTTTCTTTAACTTACTTGATCAGTTTTGATCTTTGGTTTATGTGGATGAGAAATCAGCTCTTTCTAAAAAGAGAGAAAAACTTATTAATTATCACTAGTTCATTCTAAACTTACTGTTTATCCTGGAAGACAGCTTTATACAAACACTGAAACAAAAGATTACACTAGCAATAGTAAAGAGTTTAGGTTTTTTTAATGTGCTAATATTGTACCTGAGTAGTCCAGAGTATAAAACTTATATGAGTTATTGAGTCAGAAGGAAGGAGACTCATGTTTTGTTTGATGCCTAGAATTTGGACAAAGCAGTTATACTTCATTCAGCATTTTAATAAACTTTGAGAAGAGGAAGTACTTAATATGAACCAACTTAAAAGCTTAAATAAGGAGGAAGAAAAAAGGAGGCTTTTATGTCTAAAATGAATACGTCATTTCTAAAAGTATCCTTTGAAATCTTGTTTTCCAAGTTACTTCTCAAATCCCTACACTTATCAGCTTTAAAATTTCAGTTCTACTCTCTACTATTGAGTAATGAAATTGTATTAATTAGGATATGTAGTTCTTCAGAAGGACAGATGTTTAACCTTATATGGGGTAAAAACTCATTTATCTCTGGTTTGTATCTTGTGAATTACAACTGAAGGAAAGAAGTGCCTTAATGTAACACAGACCTCTTATTCTTGAATTTTCTTTTCCTGATAAACATCCGGCCAGGCCACGCAAAACCATTATAAATCAGTAAATCTAGAGTTCACTACTGATAATAATAAAAATCCCTAAATGGAGTTCATTCTTTTATTGCTCAAATTTAGTTTATGTGAGCTTTTTAGGGAGCAGAGCATGTGAAACCTGCAGGCAGTTTAATAACTTTGTTATAAACTGAGTTTTAGTGTTTCAGTGGAAAAAAACCTAGAGACAACAATGAAAAAAATCAAAGCAACATACAATGGGCAGGCTGTAAAGATTCCTTTGGCATATTAAACTGAAAAATTTAGACACTTACATATAGTTGTGTTAAAAACGGTTTAATTTAAATAACAGGTCCTTTCATTATGTATCTCTATATAGAATACAGGGCCTTCAGCAAAGTGCTGCCATAGTTTTCACTGCCATTCTGACAGCCCTGTAGTCACTGCTTCTGATGTATTTCCCTTCTCAGTCCCAAGTTCTTCTAGTTTTCAAGGTTCCACTCTTTCTCATATTTGCCCTGCTCCCTATCTACCTGCACCAGTGAGGTCAGCTTCTGTTCCTGTCTGCTCCTCCCACAAGTATCTCCACATTTTCTGTGAAAATGTTGATGTACTAAGTCATCCTTTTGAGATAGTTTTTGCAAGAAGACACGCAATCCATTCTCAATGACTCTTCTATTCTGTTGTCTTGGAGAAAGTAATCAAGGTCAGTGTGTTGTAGCTGACTAAATTATATATATACCCATACAAAAATAAAATGTAGCATCAAGAAACAGTCAGCTATACTTTCAAACACTTTAACATATTTATGATATTATTGTCTTACTCCTTGTGGTTTTCAGATTGGAAATTGTCCAATAACCATATTTAGCTCCCTTAAACTTCATTTAGCTTCTATGCCTATTGCTTCCTGCTGTCTGGCCTGAGACTTTCAGAATCACATAGCCTACAGGATCCTCTTTGCTTAGGGACTTTGTTGAATAAAGCTAACTTTTCTGCATGCTTACTCAGTTCAAACTGAGGTGCTTTTGATATGCAAGATTGATACCATAGTATAGTTTGCATGAACCCTCGTACACTGGACTATGGTCCCTTGAATGCTGTCTGTATTGTCAGCATGCACAAACCTTGAGAGGCATCCATAATGAAAAGGAATCAGACTTCCTGCAATCCTTTCTTCTCTCTGTTTCCTCAGGAAAGCTAGTATTTCTTCTCTTCTCCTGGCCTGAAAAGAAATGTATTTATCACAAAAAGCTCAGAAAAATGAATTAAAAGCATGTAATACTTAACTTGATTATAAACTTTGAATTCCTTATTGAAGCTGAGAACTAAAGTGAACATACAGCAGAAACAGGCATAACAGGTTACTGGATAAAGTACTTTGATTTCTTATTCTTCCTGAGATCCTGAAAACACACCACTTGGGAGAGCAACCTTCTCTTCCTAGATGTACATGAGGTTTGAAATAATCATTCTTCCCTCAAATCAGAAGGAATCACTCCAAATGTCAAGATGAATATACATACTAAAGTTAGCAAATACTATTCTGTAGCATCTTGAGGTTATAAAACTGGGGTAACTCAGGACTCGCATATGGCATAATGACTCATTACAAAAAACTTTTCATCTGAGAGTGCAACCAGAGACAACTTTTGTCTTCAGTATGCATCTTTGGATTAAGCCAGTCTCTACTACTCTGTAGAAGTGATTTAAAACTGTGATAATTTCAAAGGTGATAGAATTTAGTCCAGTTTTGAACTATGGAACATTTAATGACTCTTTTCAATGCATGGTCCAGGTTCTTCTCTCTACAAGAGGAGAAGTAAACATCCTTGAACTTGTTAAAGCTCCTCTCTTTATATAGTTGGAAGAAAAAATAAATTCCTAGGCAGAATAAATTCCTGCTGAGAATTTTTTAGTATTCTGATTTCCAGACATCTGAGCACATCTGTATATTTTTGCCTTATGGAAATGAATAGCTTTCAGCTCCAGTGAGACATCATTGTTTAAGCTAAGTAAAAGCATATTCAATTATTTTCTTGAATTCCTAGCAATTTGTTATGAAACAGGCATTCCAGGAAGTATTTTGGGAAAACCCTCAACCAATGCCAGAACGGAGCACATCTCAGCATATGATTAAAAAAAAAGGAAAAGAAAAAGAGTTTCTTATTTGTTCTTTTTAATCCAAAAGTGTTAAGAAAAGGTGATGTAAAATTGATGGGGAAACCTCTTGGTTTTTAGTGCAGCAGATTCTTTTGTCTGATGACAATTTCTTCCATGCAATTTGATTTTAGAAATTAAGCAATCTTCATCATTTAAAGTGGTTTCTTCAACAACCCTTTCCAGGTTTTAATCAGCTTTAAGCCTAATAAAAATATTTGCCAACTTTTTTTTTTCCTCCCAACAGATTAACGTAAATGACAGCATAAAAGACTAAGCCCAAGCTCTAGATGTTTGGGAGTCCCGATATTGAAAAGTAACACCCACCCAATATTCTAGAATTTGAATTCTTGTTCTTTACTGTTATTCTCCTTTCACAAAAGGGAAGTAAAATACCTGAGCTGATAACAAGAAAAGCAAAACTAAGCCACATCTTAGATCACAATAGGGAGCTGGATTTTTATTCACTAGTATGGGGAGTTAATGTAAACACCGTACCCAAGTAAGGCAAGCAGTGCATGCCCGGGAGTGGGAACCAGGTTCAACCAAGAGACCAGACCAAGAGATCAGGCAGGTTTGTGGTGATGAGGCAATACAAGCTCAAGTCAGCAAGGCAGTCCACAGGTCAGGCTCAGTGATGGTACCTTAGAACTTACAAACTAAAGATAGCCAAATAAGACCAAGATCAAAAGAAAAAGTGGCCAGATTGGAAAAATGTCTAGCTGTACAAAGATCTATTCAGACAAGCTAAGCATTCCTATTTTAGATGCATTAAACTGATTATTCAGATTTGCAGTGTTTATAATTTTGAAATTTCTTTGTTTATCTATCCTGTAAAGCCTGTGGGAATTAATGAATTACAGAATAGTCCAGTGAAATAAACATCCAAAAGACAACAGCTTTTTTGCCATGTGCTTCACTACTATTTCATATGAAATTAGCTAACTAATTAAAATAAGCATTTCTAATAAATGAATTCACTGTCAGTTTGTGAAATAACAGTGTTAAGGCAGCTAAGCTTGCTTTCTTAAAAACCCTGTCCCTGTACCACTGTGGAGACAACATTTACTTCCCAGATATACACAACAGAGCTTCCAGGTTTTGCTCGCCCAGGGGACATGCTGTAGGAACAGAATGTCTGAATCAAGTCTGAAATCTGGATTTGAACAGTAAATGACACCTATGACTGATAAGAATGTGAACATTATTCTTATTTCATTCAGTGCATTAATTTTAATTTTCTTAGACTTATGTGAGGCTTATAGCATGTCCTATAGTTGTATAAAGTAATTTACTCATTGAAATTAATCAGTCATCTTTATGGCTGCCAGATGCCCAAAGCTGCAAAACCTTGCTGTCGTCTATTGTTACTGAATTTAAAAAAAATGATCAGAAGGTTCAGGCAACTGTTGCTAACTTCAGCCAGAATTTTGAAAGAAGGCTAATTGATGATAATGGATGAGATGCATTTTGGAATTATTAATTGGAAAAGGAGGATTGCTGACTTGCAGGAAAGAGTTGCAGACCTCAGCACCTTTCTGCACCTCTCGCAGATTGCTCTCATCTGGTCTACTTCCCAAATATAGGCTAGAGGCTTTTCAGTCAAAATGTGGAACATTTTATGAAAAGGAGAAAAAAAATAGTATAATTACAGAGTCAGGCTGAAAATGTTATTATGATATTTAATATTACTTGTCTTAGTTTCCATTACTTGTGTGAATTGTATTCATGGTATATATGTGGAACATTAAATCACCAGTTAGATTAATAGGGGCTTCAGCAGAAGTTTATATCAGTGTCTCAGTAGCAAGCACAACTGTTGTCTGCATCTTCTTTTTCTTGGCAAAGTAGTAGGAGAAACCCCAAGCTCTATCTATATACTTGGTCCAATCCCACTGTTTTGCAGGAGATGAACCTCAGTGATCTGGATGCAGTGTCACTTATTTTGCTTCTTTTCATGGCCAATTTAATGCTTGAGTCACTGCATAAACATGAGTATATATACCTGATGATAACATGCTAAATTTTATTGATCCTATCCACCAATTACAGAGTACAGGAACCATTAACTAAAGTGCCGAGTGGGCGGTTGCATGCCAAATTGATGTTAGCTTTTGTAAAACTCCACTAAGTCAGAAGGCTCTGTGCAGTCCAGAAGGATCCAATCTGAAAGGCGCTACAATATTTCAGTTACGCCTTCCTTTGGAAAGACAACATCATCTATAAACTCAGTTTTGATGTTGTTTGCTAAAATCTACAGTTAGTTCTGCAGCTAAGTAGTTTCCACAAAATTTGAAATGGCTTGGTCTAGCAGTTCTTGAATTATACCTTTCTAAAAATATCACCTAAACCTGTCCCTGAGTGACAGGCTAAGGCAGAAGCATTTCTATGGAAGCTGATTTAATAACCAGCTACTACCAAATTTCCCGCATCTCTCACTCAATGAACTCTTGGCACTAGCTGCTGCTGGGCACAGGCTAATGGAGAAGATCTATTAATAACTAAGACAACTAAGAAATAAACTTATGCCTTAAGCTCTGCTTCACTGTCTCTATGCCAGGATTTTGTGTGTCAAAGTGCATGCAGCACTGGTGGTTTTCTTCCCCCCAAAATTATCCGCTTTTGAATCCGGGCACTCTCAGTTGGCTGCTTTTAGATACTGAATCAGAATAGACATTATGTGCTTACTATGAAGAAATAAAGTACACAGCCTACTACTTTCAGCCCTGCCCCAAGTCAGCATGACCCAATTGGGATGAAGTGTCCTGGTTTAGGCTGGGATGGAGCTAGTTTTGTCTCCAGCAGCTACCATGTTTTGGATTTAGTGTGTGAAGAATGGTGAGAGTACACTGAAGTTGTTGGTTGCTGCTAAATGACCAAGGACATTTTGCAGTTTCCCAAGTTTTGCTAATGTGCAGGTGCAAAAACTTGGGAAGGGTATAGCCAGTACAGTTGATCCAAACTGGCCAAAGAGAGTATTCCATACCATAGACAGCATGCCTGGTATAAGTGAGGGTCGGCTGGTGGGCCACTTTCTCTTAAGCTTCTCTTCTGATTGCTTTTTGTTCCCTGCTTTTCTTTTTTTTTTGTTCATTTGGGCCTTTTCGTTCATTCATTCGGCTGTTGGTTCCCTCGCCTGCTCTCTCTGTAACTTGCTGTTCTGGGATAGCTGGGGGGGAATACCCCTGCTCCCTGACTGCTGCTCGGGACAGGCTGTATCAGTCGTCGGGTGGTGAGAAATTGTGCATCATTTGTTTTATATATTCTATTATCCTTATATATATATAAAATAATAATAATTATTATCATTATTAATATATTTTTATATTTTTCCTTTGCTGTCCTGGTGAACTGCTTTTATCCAAACCCGCGAGTTTTTCTTTCTCTCCAATTCTCCTCCCCACCCCACCGGGGAGGGGGAGAGTGAGTGAGCAGCTGCGTGATATTTGGTTACCGTCTGGCATTAAACCATGACAATAAGTTTAAGCTAACCATCAAGAAATGGGCTGCATCATGCAAACCACACAGTGGCCAGGTTGAGGTGATTTTCATTACAGTTCATCATGTCATTTCCAAAGTTCCAGTATTCCACCAAATGACACATAGTGAATGGAAATATTTATGAAAAAAGAGTCGGGATCAGTGGTTCTTACCTGCTGAAGATATTTTTCTTTTACTTTAGTTTTCTCCATACTTTGAGCTTCTGAGAGTCTCTTTTTCTCACTGTTTTTCTGACTTTCTAAATAAGACAAATGAGAGGCAAATGAACAAGTGCCCCTACTACCACTGTCCTTCACAAAGGGCAACTGAACCGTAGTGTACTTTGGGGCCGTTCAGAAAGTTAGTGATCCCAGTGGCTGGATCCCAAGACAGTAGGTATCAGCTGAAATATCTCAGTTGTACACACTAGAGCTGTGGCTCTTCTGTCATCCAGAGCTTATTGGCATGACTTGTTATTCATTCCTGAGAATTAATTCCTCCCTACAGAAACCTAGGCAACAAAGGTTTAGTAAGCTGGGGGCACGCAGTACTTCACACGTACTTCTAGAAAGTTGTGGGCCCTGGAGAGCAGTACTTCTCTCCGGGAAGTAAAATCGCATTAAGGGTGCCTGGGAAGGTGGAGGGTGCTGGTGCAGGGAGGGCATGAGGTCTTGGAGAGGTGTGGGGGGTCTGGAGAGGGTGCAGGGCTCAGGCAAAAGGTGTGGGGCCCCCAGGAGAGCGCAGGGCCTCAGGAGGATGTGTGAGGCCCCATGGAAGGTGTGGGGACCCCAGGAGAGGTGTGAGGCTCTGGAGAGGGGCCCCAGGCAGAGCATGAGGCCCCAGGCAAGGTGCAGGACCCTGCAGAGAGGTGTGTGGCCCCAGAGATGGTGTAGGGCTGCAGGCAGGGTCTCCTCACGGGGCAGGGGCACCTCATGGGGCAGGGTCCCCTCACAGCATGTGGTCCCCTCATGGGGCAGGGTCCCCTCACAGGGCAGGGTCTCGCCATAGGGCAGAGTCCCTTCCTGAGCAGGGTCCCCTGATGTTGCAGGGTGGCAGGGCCTAGACGTGACTCGAGTGGCGGTGGGAGCACGGCTGTGGTTCAGAAGGTGCGGGCGAAGCCCATGTTGGCTGCGCTCGAGCCAGCAAAGACAAAGGGCCCATCGGGTGCCATGGGATGCTGTCCTGGCTCAGTCCCTGTGGCAACGCATGGGGCTGCATCCCAGTGTCCCCTCTCCTTGAGGCTGGCCTGCCCGGCTCAGCCTGTCTGCTCCTTCCCTGTGGCCATGAGGAAGCAAGAGGACAGCAGGACTCTGGTGCTGCCCATGCCACTGACACGTCCCTGTTACTGCCACCTGCTGCGGTAGGTACCTGTAACCTCTCTGCTGGGGCCCTTCCCTTTTCCCTGCCATCACAGACATCTGGGGGGCAGGAGGGAGGACTGTAGTGAAGGTGTGAAGCCATCTCAGAGGGGACATAGCAGCACAGACATCCCTGGGGAGCCTGGACCCAGCTGCACAGTAAGGGACACACTGCCTGTCACAGTAAACATGGAAGACTGGAAGGCTGACCACATTGTACATCTCATTGCAAGTGTCTTCAGGCCATTTTCACTCAAGTCTAGCCTTGGGCCTCTGTATGAACAGGAAATAGCTGCCACCACAGGCCTCAATTTTATTTATTCAGCAAGAGTAAATAGAGGTAAATGTGAAAACAGTGGCCTTAGACAAGTGTAAGGCTGAGATGAGCACAAGCAGAATGGGTGCTGATGTCTGCAAATCTTGGGAAGAAAAAAACCTTTCAATTTGTTCTCATGCTTTTTAGTGTCCTGTATGCAAAACAGTTGTGAATGAAGTGTATCACACCATAAGATGCAGTTAAATTGGCGTGACAAATGCACCGATGTCTTTTGCATGTGTGACAGACAATCCAATACATTTCACTTGTTTATTTTACTGTCTTCCCTGTCTATTAGATGCTTCTGCAAAGATGTTACTCTATCTGCCTTCTGTTGTCAAAATTCCCTTGCATCTGATTTCCATTGAGATATCTTCCAGACCTTTTTATCTGGCTGTGTGGCTAGTGATTGTTACTTTTGGCAATCAGCTAACTACACTGCCTAGTAACTAGGCTGATGTAAGAGACAGTTCCCTTTCAACTCTTACTTTGATGAAGGCTGGGCATTTGTTAAAAAACCCTCTTAGAGCAGGTTCTAGCACTAATAAGTATTTTCTCCATTATTAAAATTCTTGAACGTTAAGCAAAGTGGTCGCAGTAAAAAATATTTATAGCATACAGTGAGTTTAATATTTAATCATTACTCAAAACCCTCTTCACTTACTAGCTTGTTAAATAAAACAGGAAAGCTAACTGAAAATTATTTTCTGATTACCTGACAGATAAACTGAAGGGTACAACCAAAAAAAAAAATTCTTAGTCCAATCTTAGTGCATAAGCAATTAAGTATACAGTAAGTCTTTATGTGGCTAAACAATTTAAACACAACAGATAGCATTCTTGCTCTGTGAAAGTTCCTAAGGATTTTAGCATCAACTTCTAGAAATCTAAGATTTCACTTGATGTTGCCAACATATACCCAATGCTTCTGTTGGACAGCTAAAATTCTGGAAATAAAGCTGTAAATGAAAAAACATTAATATTTTTGCACTAGGAATAAGGATGTCATAAGGAAGTATTGTAGTGCAGTTTTCTGTACTGAGGTTGTAGCAGGGAATCTTGTGCCTTGTTTTGATGGCAGTGAAGTTAGTGATTGTGAAGCAATGGATACAATCAGCTAACTACACTGCCTACAAACCAAGCACTACTTCTGTGATGGGGTCATGGCATTCAAACCTAGAAAAAAAGAAAGCATTTCTAGTAATTATGTTAACATACTCTATCTCCTCAAATGCTCTTATAACAATAAGCAATTGACAATAATGGAAAACTTTAGTCATATCACTCAGTGCATTCTACTAAATCCAAAGTCTTTATAGCACAAACTAATTGTTCTTAATAATTAAAAACTGCAGTGGATGCATCACAAAGATAATCTCAGGAGTGCAAAGACAAAGCAATGAAATACTAAAATTTAAATTAGTATAATGCACCACAATGGAAATGGGAAATGAGTTGGCATACAGTCCTTGCTGCATGAATGCAGACTAAGTGGTAGCTATATTCAGAGCTGGAAGTGCAAATACAGCTGCAAATTTGGGCCAAAACAAAATGTTCAACATGAATAACATTCTGCCTGGTCTACAGCATGTCAGCTGTTAGTGCTTATGTCACAGTGATCCTACTTATCCTTGTTCTCTACTTGGGGCATTTGAGTTAATGTCCTACAGCATGGGTTTCGTGCAATTTCCATTTAAAGGTTTTCAGGAGAAACTGCATGTAACTACAGCAGCGGTAAGAATGGTAGAATTTCACTAGTTCCCTGAACTTCAGAAAGCTTTTTTTTCCAGAAAAACATAGGAACACAGATCATGCTGATAGTCAGATGTCAGGCTGCTCAAACCTTTTACACTAATTTGTGGTAGCTAAAGAAATTAGCAAATCTGTTCTGCAGAACAAAACTGAATATGAGTAAGTAGTTATAATCAATTATGCCTTGTGTCTAATACATGTGTATGTAATTAATAATGTGATAAAACTATTTTATATAGATTTATCAGGCTATTCCTAAATCAGGAATGAGACAGAGTCTGTGAGGTTACAAGGATAAGTTTGTCTGCAAATTAAACAATTTTGCTAGCTTTCACCCATAAATGCCTTATTGTGAAATGCGTAAAAAGAGTTCAGGACTTACCCTCAAGAAGCTTACCTTGTAATAATCCTGATAAGGACTGCATTTATAATGAAATGCTTAAAAAGATTTAATGGAAAGGGAAAACCAGCTAGCTTCTTCACTCTTCATTTCCTTCCCTTTTCCATGGCTAGCACTGAGCACCCAGCAGTCTTTCACTGGCAGACATGCCTCTGGGGATGGTTCCTTAGGCGGCTCCTGGATGCCCCATCTCTTCCCCTGGGACTCCTGGGTTGGAGTGTCCTCAGTTTGGGCTGTGGGTCAGCCCCATGCCTGTAACCTTTGTGTACACTCTGTCGTCATGGTCACTCAGCTGGGGTTTGTGCATGGAGACTGGACCGTTGCTTTGAAACATGCAGATGGCTCTTGCCATAGGAAGCTTTGTTGCCAAAGAGGTTTCTATGGGCAAAGTCAATATGGAGCACACATGGAGTTTACGCCCTGCTCCTGTGGACAAATGGCTATGTCACAGATGCCGAAGGTGATCCAGGCTTTAGTGCCACATGTGGCAGTCCAGGCACACACCACTAGGCTGATATCTAGATACTGGGTCTTCAGCCTGGTTTTATTCACGCCAGGAGCCTAGCTGCCATAGAAAGAGGCCCCAGAAAAGACAAGACTAACAGCTGTGCTCCTGGTACTGGGCTGCAGTGGGAGGCACATGCTGCACATCTTCACCCAACAGTCACCCACACCACCTCTCTCCCTATTTCTTGGGGGCCTAGCCAGCCATTTCTCTATGCTTGTTCTTGACCTGTTCAGCTCATTGGAGTCCTCTCACTCCCTTGCATTTCAGTTCTTGTTTCTCTAAGTAACCCTTTGCTCTTTTCTTCCTCACAATCAGCACGAACAGAGCCCCATCCTGCTGCCACTTACGTTTGGAGGGGCAGAAGGCAGATAGATAAACCCGTATGGATTGGTACAATGCTGACTGTCCCCACTTTAGGCTGTCCTTTGCTCCATGCTAGCCACACGGGCAACCAAGGCAGAGTGGGAGAAAAGGCATTTTGTGCTCTGCATTGCTCCTTTTTGTGTGGGAGGAGGAACTGCAAGAGAAAAACAACATGCTCCTCCCTGCTATGTTAGCAACAGTGGCAAGATGTGATTCTTAGCTGGTGATGTGATCCACAAGTACTGTAAGAATAAGACTTTCAAGAGTGTCTGGTGATTTGGGTTATCTAACTGACCTGAGATGCTTTTGAAGGGCTAGTCCTATAGAAATTTCTGGGCATCCCACCCTCTTTGAGAATTGCATGCCTCTATAAGCCCCATGTAAATTGTGTCCAGCTGGATGGCTCAAATCTCTTGTCATTTCTGAAGAACATGGCATGCAAATAGGGAAGAAGAAAGAACTGACAAGAGTAATCAACATTTGATTATATTAGCAGAAAAAATTACAAGGCTACAGCAATAGCTCTTAGACTGCATAAAATAAGCCCAGGTAGCTTTGCAGTCTTTCCTTTGCTATTTTATTTTAGAACATGCTAGACCAGCACCAGTCTTTTTTTAAAGTATATTTTATTGCTTAAGTCACTGAAGACTGATGATCTTAAATTAAATTCTAGCAATATGTGGTGCTCAAACACTTAAGATCCTCTTCAAGCAAATTTTAGCTTTTCTCAATTCCTATATTGTAATATGAATTGAATTAAAAGTATTAGAAGGTGCTAAACATTGCTACATAGCCCCATGAACCGCAGAGTTTTTCTCTTCTGCAAAGGAAGAAGGCAGTTCACAGAATGAGGGTAAAAGCAGGTCCTGAAGTCAACTGTTACAGATGGAGATGCGAGCT
This sequence comes from Phoenicopterus ruber ruber, assembly GCA_009819775.1. Classification (NCBI taxonomy): domain Eukaryota; kingdom Metazoa; phylum Chordata; class Aves; order Phoenicopteriformes; family Phoenicopteridae; genus Phoenicopterus; species Phoenicopterus ruber. The sequence goes on along the minus strand of CM020237.1, from coordinate 5,899,055 downwards.
AGAACATCTTCTATAGTTGTGGAATATACCTCCTTAGCAGTTACATCTTATCATCTCCTGCATCGGCCCTGTATGACACTGTCTTGTCATACCATCGTGGTTTGCCCGCTTACCTGCACAATACGGGTGTTCTCACAGACCTTGTTTCAAAGACTTTTTACACCAGTGAGTGTTTTCCTTGGGTGGGAGGCTCCTCCTGATCAGTATAATTAGCATGGTCATACTGTCATGTGTGCTTTGCATAAAAAAATACAGTACACATGGTAAAATCTTTAACCAGAAAAACGATCTGTAAGTACCTATCACTTAGGTTTTTACAGAACACCCACTGAGTAACTATGTAACTGAATGAAGATGAAAACCTTAATCGGAACATGGTTCATTTCTGAAATACCTATTCTTAAGCACTTTCATCAGGCCCAGAAAGCATCTACTTATATAAGATGAAAGGGAAAAATCTGTGAGCAATCAACATATTAAAATTTTGGCTTGTAGCTTTGATTGGAATAATTTTCTGTCTTGCTTCAGTCAAAAATAATTCTTTGCACAGAGACTGCGTGATTTAAATAAAAGTGTAAGTTTTTAACATCCAGATATGACGTTTCTTCTGCTCTCCAACATAATGGCATAGTCAGTTGAATTGGTGCTGTTTGCATGCAGCACTACTGTTGTTTGTACATTGCTATGACATGATACTTCTGAATGCGATTAGGACAGTATATAGCCTGACAAAGCAAATGCAAAGTGCTTTTCTCGAAGAAGATTGTCACCTAGGATGTTTTCTCACATGGAAGTAACTCAGGTTTACTGATTTTTAGATCAATAGTTACGAACTTCAGCTGCTTACCTGGAGAAATTATCTGTCATCCATCATCCACAAAAATCAAATGGCTTGCAGAAGGAAGATTGCTACTAGCAAGCTGCACTTCGTTTTGTTAGTTCCATGTACTCGATCCTTTAAAGCAAGAAAACTGGAAAAAAATCTGCAGGGGTGACTCTTGCCAGTAGCGTGTTTAGGGAAACAGTGTTTGCTCTTGGTTTGGCCTGCAGTTACTAGAGAAACTGTGTCTGACTCTTTCCCTTTGTGGTTCATGCCTAGGCTTGCCTGGTGACCCAGGAGACCCATAATTTAATCTGGCTAAGAATGCTTGTGCTGAGTTAGGGGCCTGATCAGAATCCCACTGAAGTCTTTGGACAGATTTCCATTGAATTCAGTGAGCTCTGGATGAGTCCCATGAATGTCCAGGCACTGTAATGCAGTGTTTTTTAGTGGTTTGCTTTTTTTCTCTTCCTAATAAGGATTAAAAAACAACAGCACCGTTTAACAAAAGGCGCAGATGTCTATTTACTTATCTCATGCATCATGTCAGTCAGAACACTTGGCTATTCATCATGTTTTTGGCAAAATCTGCTGGGATGCTAACAGTTTCTGTTTGGATGCAACTGGGAATAAGTGGGAGCACCATTTGTTGACTGTTACTTAACGGATTTCACGTTGGGATGGACTGTTCAAATTTTGGTTTTGACATTTTGTTTCTTAGCTGCTTATTATCCAATTAGAGTGCCCAGGGCTACATCTTCTTCAAGTCAGTGACAACTGACAGCATTATAAAGGGTTTGAGTTCAATGAATCTACCTAATCAAAAGAGCCAGTGTTGCTTGTCACTGACATGAGAAGCCAGAAATACTCTCTGCTATTCTGGTTTCTATGCCATTAACAGAAATACTTTTGAACTCCTGCATGATATTAAAAATACCAAGTTAAAATGTTCTCAGAACCTTACTTCTGTATTGATGACAACCTTAATAATTAGAGCCAACTGGATGAATTGCCAAGAACTTTGCTTAAATTTTCCTGTGTTTGTTGTTATAAATGTGTGCAGTTTGGCCTGGGTTTTGCCTCCTAACATCCAAGAAATAGCACCTTATTGCATGACTGATTGCACTGCTGTAGTCTGGTTTCTCAGGTGAAGAGTTTGTTTACTGCTGACTTGTGGTTTATATGTTAACTATGGGAACAAGTAACTCAACAAAAGGAGGTGGTGTAGGAATTCAGCCTTCTCTTTGATTGTCCTTTGTGGAATCTAGTCACTTCACTCTTTTGTCACAGAATTTCATAACTCACGGGGCCTGCCTGGACAAGTTGGAGAAAGCAGGAAGGCAGGAGACAGTTCAAAGTCCCATCAACTGATGTGTCCCACTGATCCAAACCAGCTTGGCATTTGTTGAGGAAAAGGTAGCAACTGGATAATTCCTGAGACTGAACTGTGTCAGGGTCAGATCCCACATGGGAAATGTAATCAAATTATAGACGCCAGGGCAGGGGTGGACTTCCTATGATGCCTGCTGCTGTTTTGCAGTGAGAATGTTATTTTAGCCTCGATAGTTCAAGAATAAAAGGAAAACAAGGCTTATAGGAATAAGTCATATCTTTTGTTAGATTATAATATGATATTGTGAAAAAATGACATGAAGGCAAAGAAACCAGACTAAATAGCAACTTCCTAAGCTTTGGCAAGAAAGACAGCATCATCCCTACAGGAGTCACAATCTGTATGTCTGTGATTGTGCATGAAACTCTGAGTGGACTAAACTGTTACTGAGAAGAACTTCAAAAACTATAATTATGTTCATTTTCTGTCATTTTTAGGTGGCAAATCTTGCTCTCATTTGATATTTTCCTGGACACCAATTTTGTCAGCAGAGCTGAAAAAACCCAGATCTGTGGTAGTTGCTCCCGGCTGCATTTTCTTAGAAGTAAGGACACTAGAAAATGCATTTGCCTCATACTTTGCATGTATCCTAGCTTTTTCCTCTGCAAAGCTTTGGGATACTTGTTTATAACTCCAGTAGAAAATTCTTAGACATTTAAGATACTTCATGAAGCAAGTGTCACCTCTTGGGGAAATAATATGTAGGGTAGCTGGATGAGAATGTTGGAATGCTTTTCGGGAATGTATAGTTCTGGCAGAGCTATGAGTAAATCCTGCAGGGTTAGAATGTTACAAGACATTGCCTCTCAGGATTGAAGATTGTTCCAGTGCTGACAATTCACCATAAGGCATACAGTGAGACAAGAATGAGCCTGTGAAGACCTACCTATAGGAGATCTGTATCCACCTGTATCTGTTAGTCTAACCCCCCTCATCAATGGATTCACTCTTAAAATGAGAAACAAAGCCCCATTTTTTATAACACCCACTTCTTACACAGTTCAGCTACAGTCTGTAGCAAAAGGTACGTGATCAAAAGTTTCAAGTCTCTTGAGAACTTTTTTTTGTTCTTTTGACATGTCACCATGCAACAGATGTTTAAAAACAAAGAAAAATTGATGTGGCTGTAAACATGGTCTTCAGTGTACACAAAGGAATCCATTCAGATCAGAAAATGACTCATCAATTGCCTGACATTTTTAAAGCAAGTTTAACCTCTAGAATAAAATTCAGGCCTCAGACATGAAAATCCAGTTTGCCTGTTCAAGAATGCTCATCTGTTGCTCAGAGCTAATTTTGGTGTGCCGGATGCAGACGGTCAGCAGCAAGTAAAAATCTTCACAGGCTGCACAGAAAGAGGCTAACCAACTCCTAAAAAACATTGTGTGGAAATTCTTCCCAGCAATGCATAGCAGTGGTTTCCTGTTGTCCTACATCATTCTCCAAAAAGCATAGAACAGGCTACCATTGCCCTCTTATGCTATATGTGAAAGGGAAGGAATGACTCCTGGCTTGTGTATGGAACAAAACCCTTATGTGTCATCACAAGAAAACAAGTGCAGTGCAGAGCACATGATAAGGTTACTCTTGTGGTCAAAACACTGGTGTACTATATTAAAGCTCAACTCCTGGCACTACTGAATGCTTTCTCTGAAGATTCATTATCTATCTCAGACTTTGATTTCTCTTTTATCTGAGTGGTTATTGAAAGGTTCCCATTTGTTAAGGAAGTATTTTGATATGTGAGAAAAAGAAAGAGATGACATCTTTTTTTTTGGTAATTTATTACTCACTCCTCAAAACCAGTTTCTACTAAATGCCTTGGTAAGGCTTTTTTTTGTGATGCAGAAAGAAACTGTAAAGAGCAAGAAACTATGTGAGTGGAAGAGAAATCCAGAAATAGCCAGAAATTCATGGTTCAGGGTACACTTCTGCAAAGAGATGTATTTCTGTAAATTTGTGCCTTCATACTTTATTTTTCTTATCCCCTGTCTTCTATCACAATCTATTCATGAGATTGAAATGTAAGCACTCGAACTGCTTGGCTGCAACATCTACAGTCAAACTAAGAGCCAGTTTAAATACTCAGCTCTTTTTACCTTAATTTGTTCTTTTGTCTTGACAGTTCCTGATATCTGACACTGGAGGCACAACTTCCTGAGACAGGCAAAGGGAAAACAGAACACATCAGCTATTCTTTGAATGTGCCCCAGCTAAGTATTGCCTGAAGTTTTAAACAATGAAGCACTCACATTTGAGAAACTGCTTGTGTATGAACTCTTTAACAGAGCCATTCACACTCGGTATGAAATGCCTCAAAAATAAAATAAAGCTATACTAATAATGTGAATATTTATATAGAACACTAGGAATATTGATTAATACAGAATCATGCAATTTTTGAAATAAAGAACACCAAATGTGAGGGCTTCATAAAGAAAGTAACTGTGATGTGTAAAGTCTGCTAGAAGCAGTCAAGTGCGATTTTAATAATTAATTAATAAGCCTGGTGCTATTTTTCTCATGGTGAATATTTCACTTAAATATTTCACAAATGTTTATGAGAGAGAGTGATGGACACAACAGAACACAGTACTGAATCAATTAAATACACCCTAAAAGAAAGAGCTGATATTGAAATAAAACCAAGTAGATTGGAAAAAGCTTTGAAACCAGCATGTTAGTTAGTCTAATGGTGCACACCTGAATATTGTTAAATTCCTCAGAGCCACATGATTTCCTGTTCTATATAAATCCTAAGCAAGCTATACCAGAGGAAGAGTGAGGGAGGATTTGAGTGTTGGTTTCTTCTCCTTATATAAGTGATATAGGTTTGTGTAGCATTGGATCTGTTTCCTTGGTGGTTATTTGAAGCAGTTTATAAAGCATATCTTAGATTTTCAGCAACTCTGGTCTGAGAAGGTAATGTTTGTGATCTTTATTGTATATAAAAGAACTATATAATTGTAAGAACTGCTGGTTGTTGACTGTAACATATAAGTGATATATAATAAGGAGTACCATTTCTTCAACTTTTTTTAATACTCTGTTAACTTGCTTAGTGTGAGTGCCTTCTAGTAATACATTAAATTGGTTTCACTATTCAGAACTAAATTTACCAGTTGTATGGCAATTGGGCTTATCTAGGCTCTGTCATGGCTTATGCAGGTTTTGCAATGCCTGTCCTTGGAACTTGATAGTACCGTAATGCTATTAAATCTCTCTAGTGTAGTGTCTCATCTCTACTGATGACTATTCAACAGCTAAAGCACCTTGTGCGCTTCAATTTAAAATGAAAGATGAAATTGCTGCCACAGTCTTCTTCATCACAAGGCTAGTGAAAAGGGAAGACAAGCTGAGCAAACATAAAATGGAGAAATTTGCAGCTAAGCTAACAACGATACTGTTTGAAAAGTATAAGAATCACTGGTACTTGGACAATCCATCCAGAGGACAAGCCTTCAGGTAAGAGGACCCTTAGTAGAATGATATTCAAGGTGCAGTGAGTACCCTTTCAGTGCCTGGAGCCCTTAAACTGGAAACAAGTGACACAAAATTGAAAGAGAACCCCTTAGCTATCCCTTAAGCTTGAGGGAAGAAGTGTTAAGGGGTAAAGATGCACCTGTTTTGAAAGTGGTTTCATATTGTGTCCCTATGTAGGTATGACTAGAGAGCTGAGGTGGAAATATTAAGACAATATGCACAAAGGGTCTTGAGTAGCCCTCTGACTTCTTGAGTGCACAATTCAAGTGGTCTGAAACTGACTGTGGAATTGTTGTAACTGCTTTTAACTCTTAAAAATTACTGATGAAGTGAGTTGCTGCATTGTGTTTAAAATAAACAAAACCTTGTTTAGGTTTATAAGTCGGCTTGTCAGGCTAACCCTGGACTTCAGGAGAGCAGACTTTGGCCTCTTCAGGGATCTGCTTGGTAGAGCACTGTCCTGGTTTAGGCTGGGATGGAGCTAGTTTTGTTTTCAGCAGCTCCTGGGTTTTGGTTTTAGTGTGAGAAGAACAGTGATAGCACACTGTTGTTGCTGCTGAACAACCAAGGACATTTTGCAGTTTCCCAGGTTCTGCTAACATGCAAATGCAAAAACTTGGGAGGGTTAGAGACAGGATAGTTGATCCAAACTGGCCAAAGAGAGTATTCCATACCATAGATGTCATGCCTGATATAAGTGAGGGTCAGTCGGTGGCCCACTAGGCTTTTAGACCCTTAACTTGCCTTAATCATTAAGCTTCCCTTCGGGTTGCTTTTTGTTTCCCTATTTTTTCCTTTTTGTTTTTCATTCGTTCAGCTGTTTGTTCCCTCGCCTGCTCTCTCTGGAACTTGCTGTTCTGGGATAGCTGGGGTGGGGGGGGGATACCCCTGCTCCCTGCCTGCTGCTCAGGACAGGCTGTATCGGTTGTCGGGTGGTGAGAAGTTGTGTATTGTTTGCTTTATATATTCTATTATCCTTATATATTGTTATTATTATCATTATTAATACATTTTTATATTTTTCCTTTGCTATCCTGGTGAGCTGTTTTTATCTCAACCTGTGAGTTTTCCTTTCTCTCTAATTTTCCTCCCCACCCCACTGGGGAGGGGGGAAGTGAGCGAGCAGCTGCGTGGTATTGGGTTACAATTTGGGATTAAACCATGACAAGCACCATGGGGTAAAGCCCTGGAGGGAAGAGGGGCCCAAGAAAGCTGGTTAATGTTCAAGGATCACCTCCTCCAAGCTCAGGAGCGATGCATCCCAACAAAGAGGAAGCCAGGCAAAAATGCCAAGAGGCCTGCATGGATGAACAAGGAGGTCCTAGACAAACTCCAACACAAAAAGGGAAGCCTACAGAGGGTGGAAGCAAGGACAGGTAGCCTGGGAGGAATACAGAGAAATTGTCCGAGCAGCCAGGGATCAGGTTAGGAAAGCTAAAGCCCTGATAGAATTAACTTTGGCCAGGGACGTCAAGAGCAACAAGAAAAGCTTCTAGAGGTACGTTGGTGATAAAAGGAAGACTAGGGAAAATGTGGGCCCTGGCTACCCGGAATATGGAGAAGGCTGAGGTACTCAACAATTCTTTTGCGTCAGTCTTCACCGGCACGTGCTCTAGCCACACTGCCCAAGTCACAGAAGGCAAGGGCAGGGACTGGGAGAATGAAGAACTGCCCACTGTACGACAAGATCAGGTTTGAGACCATCTAAGGAACCTGAAGGTGCACAAGTCCATGGGGCCTGATGAGATGCATCCGTGGGTCCTGAGGGAACTGGTGGATGAAGCTGCTAAGCCACTATCCATCATATTTGAGAAGTCGTGGCAGTGTGGTGAAGTTCCCACTGACTGGAAAAGGGGAAGCATAACCCCCAATTTTAAAAAGGGAAAAAAGGAAGACCTGGGGAACTACAGACCAGTCAGTCCCACCTCTGTGCCTGGCAACACCATGGAGCAGATCCTCCTGGAAGCTATGCTAAGGCACATGGAAAATAAGGAGGCGATTGGTGACCGCCAACATGGCTTTACTAAGGGCAAATCGTGCCTGACAAATGTGGTGGCCTTCTACGATGGGGTTCCAGCACTGGTGGATAAGGGAACAGCAACTGACGTCATCTACCTGGACTCGTGCAAAGCATTTGACACTGTCCCGCACGACATCCTTGTCTCTTAAATTGGAGAGACGTGGACTTGATGGATGGACCACTCGGTGGATAAGGAATTGGCTGGATGGTCGCACTCAAAGAGCTGTGGTCAACGGCTCAATGTCCAAGTGGAGACCAGTGACGAGTGGTGTTTCTCAGGGTTCGGTATTGGGACCAGTGCTGTTTGACATCTTTGTTGGCAACAGGGACAGTGGATTGAGTGCACCCTCAGCAAGCTTGGGGGAAGGGATGCCACCCAGATGGACCTTGAGAGGTGGGCCTGTGCAAACCTCATGGAGTTCAACAAGGCCAAGCGTAAGGTCCTGCACATGCATTGGGGCAATCGGGGATCGGCACAAGTACAGGCTTGGCGGAGAATGGATTGAGAGCAGCCCTGAGGAAAAGGACTTGGGGGTGTCAGTTGATGAGAAGCTCAACATGACCCAGCAACGTGCGCTCGCAGCCCAGAAAGCCAACCGTATCCTGGGGCGCATCAAAAGAAGCGTGGAGAGTGGGTCAAGGGAGGTGATTCTGCCCCTTTGCTGTGGTGAGACCCCACCTGGAATACTGTGTTCAGCTCTGGGGCCCCCAGCACAAGAAGGACATGGACCTGTTGGAGTGAGCCCAGAGGAGGGCCATGAAGATGGTCAGAGGGATGGACCCCCTCTCCAATGAACAGCCTGGAGAAGAGAAGGCTCTGGGGAGACCTTCTAGCAGCCTTCCAGTCCCTAAAGGGGGCCTACAAGAAAGCTGGAGAGGGACTTTTGACAAGGGCATGTACTGATAGGACAAGGGGTAATGGCTTTAAACTGAAAGAAGGTGGATTTAGATTAGATACAAGGAAGAAGTTCTTTACCACGAAGGTGGTGAGGCACTGGAACAGCTTGCCCAGAGAAGTTGTGGCTGCCCCATGCCTGGAAATGTTCAAGGCCAGGTCAGATGGGGCTTTGAGTAACCTGGTCTAGTGGAAGGTGTCCCTACCCATGGCAGGGGGGTTGGAACTAGATGGTCTTTAAGGTCCCTTCCAACCCAAACTGTTCTGTGATCCATTCCATGATTAGAACTTGCTGGTTGGGGCTTTATGTGAGACCTTGCATCAACAGGATAAATGTGTTGAGAAAATAAGTAGTGAAAAATGTATTTCTGTATTGAGCAGAACTTGCAAAGTTGCAGTGAAGTTTTAAATCCACTTGCACTTTGTTCTTGCCCAGGTGTATAAGGATAAACAAACATCAGACAAGAGATCCACTACTGGAGCAAGCTTGTGTGGAGAGTAATGTGGACTTTAATAAGCTTGGTTTGCCAAAAGAGATGACACTATGGGTTGATCCATTTGAGGTGTGTTGCAGGTGAGTTGAGAAGCTGTGACTAATACATGTCAAGTGCCCTGTATAAACTTGATCAACTCCAAGCCTGCTACTAGAATCTTAGTGTCTGAGGGTGTACTTACTTACTAGTGTCAGCTAACTACTAACAGATGTCCATACTGCTAGTGCAGAGCTGCATTATACAAATACAGTCACTTTCAGATATGGTGAGAAGAACCGTCCCTTCACAGTTGCACACTTTGAAGGAGAGGAGAATCCAGAGCTTCCTCAGCAGATCAGCTATGCTGTTGACAGAGCAGCACTAGACTATCATTCTGGCATTTCTTCAGATGAGGAGAGCTTCAACAAGGAGCCAAAAGCTATCCCTACTGTCAGTAATCCTAACAGTGTCTACCAGGTAAGCATGTGGTAACAATATGTGGCTTTCAGTAAGAGGTAGCATCTGCCCTCTAGGTTCCCTCATGAAGGAATGCAATAGACTTAGTAACTGATGGCCAGGCTAATCTCCCATCTTTCCCAAACATGTTTTAACATTATTTCATTTCTTGCTGTTTAGTTCAGTGATTACTGCAAGGCACCCATACAGCCCTGGTCTCAGTATCTTCATAGGAAGACCTATATGACTGATGGCTCATGCTATGCCCAGCACAGGGGTTACAAAGTCTACAGGCCCACAGCTGCTTTCACAGGACTGCGTGTTGATAGATACCACTGGATCAATACCAAGCGGTAGATCTGTGGCTGCACCTGTTATAGGCTGTTGAAACACTGAGCTATGGTATGGGATGAAGGCTGGCGCTACAAAGTTTCATAAAAACAGAAATCACTTACTGTCTAATCCCTATCTCTTGGTTTGTATATCTGAAACTTTGGGGTTTTATAACCTTTTAAATGTTTTATTGATGTTGACATAAGACTGAAAATTAATGTGAGACTCTACTTGTAAGTTAAAAAGGAAATGCATATATCAATAAATCTACTCATGTTTTTTTTAAAAGCTGTCTGATCTGCTATCAGTGCCCTGAAGGTAGTTAAAAAGCTTTTTGGTGAAAACACAAGCAAGTCAAGGAAGATAGAAAACATCTTCCAAGTTGCTTTGAATGATAGTATGCTTCCTTCTGGCAAAGGTAGCAAGGGCAGCTGCATTGTGAGCGAAACATCTCCACATCACAAGCAGAATCGCCTCTGTGCTCCCCTTTGAGTGAAGCTTTGGTACATGCAGCTGTGAAAGGCTACCTTGTGGCTCCAGCTAGGCTTTTGTCTCTAGACTATAGCTTACCGGTCAGAAAAACACAGCCTCATGGGCAGGAGAGGGGCAAATACATGGTGGTGTAGCTTTTCACAGCTGTAAGCTAAAATATTACCTTGTAGAATGATGGAGCTGTTATCTCTCAGGATGTCTAGCCTGCCAGTTTGCAATACTGTGGCATATAGGAAGCTTTTCTCATAGGTCTGGACAACTTGAGTCAAACTGTCTTCTAGCTAGTCCAGAACTCCAGACAGATGGAGACTCACCTTTCAGTGGAAAAGGACTTGCTGGACTACTGGGCTTCAAAACTATGCTCTGGGATATTGTTTCTAGTACCAAGTAAAAAAACAAGTGATCTCAAACTATCAGAATCAACATAACTTTGCTCTATTGACTTGCAGTGTGTCTTCCTACTGACTCTGCTTGTCACCTACTCCATCATTACCTGCTGATTAAACTGTGGAGCATAAGGATTACAGAAGTGATGTCAATAGCTTCTGTCTTGCTGGTTAATCTGGTCAAAATGCTAAACAAACTAGTTTGTCAAAACTTAACAGCTAATGTAAATACTTATGGTTGTCACTTACTACAGCTGTTTCTACTTGCTGCAGTTCAACTGTTATTGCCTAATAAGTAATGATGGAAAAAAATAAACCCCTGCTAATAAGTAGTTCTGAAGGGGAAGCATTGTTTGTCCTGTAAAAGCAGACAACTAGGAGCTGGTTCAAGACTGGAGGGCTACCTGTATAAGTGAATCCAAAGAGAAAGAATTACAACTATAGTATAGACTTTAGCTAAAATCTCATAGTAGGTGTGAAAAGCTAATATTTGCTGTGTCAAGCCGTAGGTACTCAAACTGTATCCTAGTTTACCTTTCAAATATGATGTGGATGGGAATAATCAGAAGGAGGCCAAGGGCTGTAATCAACTGTTCTTGCACTTATGTCTCAGTCATGCTTCACCATGACTTGGTCCATATTTCTTCAGAACAAACCCACATCAGTCACAAGATTTGCAATAAACTCGGTATTATTAGGGTTTGGTAGATCAGTGATGGAAGAAATAAAAATCCTACACTTCCTATAACTACAGATAATTTCCTTTTTAGAAGACTTTGTTTTTAAGTCTGTTTATGTGTGAATACTGCAATCTGGGGTCTTGATTAAACTGAGTAGGAAAGATGTGAAGAGAGGCTGCTTCATTATTGTAAGTCAGAAGCAGTGTTTCCAACTAATTCTTGCAGCTTTGATAGTAGAACTTGCACTCTAGCAGCTTAATCCCTTCATTGTAATCACTAGTGGGTTTTTGCCTAGCACAATCGAAATAAGTATCTGTGTATGCGGTGAAGGTGTAAACAATCGATTCAGCAATTCTGAGAGAATGGGATGGATACATAATTTGTGAAGTTATTATAATCCAACCACTTTTCAGTGTTGAATATTTAATGTCTAATGATGTAACAGCATTAGTGTTGAGAGGATTCAGAGACTCATGAAATAATTTGAATCTTGTCCTGTGCCTCCATGAATTCTTGTACTGGCAGGGAAGGTGACTCTGCTCTTTCCTCACTTGCTTTTTACCTAAACCAGAGGTGGTGGGCAGAGAAGAGGTGGTGTTTCATTGATCAGTGAATACTGAATGTTTCATGTGTTTCGGGGATTGGCTCTTGAATTTAGGAGGAGGAAAGACTATCTCCCCGAGCTTAAGAGCAGGGCTAGTCTTTGACAGTGCAGGGCCTGTATTCCTGTGTAGGTGGTACTACAGAGTGGCTGAAATATGGTGACTTCAGAACAAGTAAAGGTGGGCTGGGCAAGTTGCTTTCAGTGGTGGAGGTAATATCTTGCTCTTGATGTGTAATTGTGTAGATAGTTACTTGGATTGATTATATCTATAGCTTTCACTGTCTCAAAGTCAGAAGAAAAATGTAACTATTAGCTGATGTCTGCAGAGGCTTCAGAACATGTAGTGGAGTCATACATTAGTGTTGATGTTTTTTTAACACTAAGCAGACTTACGAGTGATTCTGTATTTTGCTTCTGACCCTGGAAACTCTGAGTCTGAGCTTTTGCAACAATGTTTCTCTTCACCACTTGGATATAGCCAGAAATGTCAGTCACTTAGGCTAAAGTTTTGTCACTTAAATTACTGCATTGCTTTCACTCCTGATTTAATGAGCCTTTAGTATGAAGGGGAAAAATATGCTATAGTTAAAACAAAAATACAAGATTGACTTTGGCTTAAAGTCTGAGGACAAATGTAGAGGACCAAGTTAGAACCAAACCATCAAGTCTTCTTTTAGGTACCATTACAACTTTCTGCCTAGGGCTATTTTCTCTTCTAATGCATCTATTTGTTTTACCAAACAGTCTTTCTCCAAATTAGTTATTTCAAGGTAGTAAAAAAGCAAGTCTTCATTGCCTTTACTGTTTAAAAACTGGTGTTCATCCTCTATGATATGCACCAGCTCTTCTGTTAACACATCCACTTTATCCTCGAGTTCTGAAGGGGACAAGTAAGCACAGGTTTCCTCTTCAAAGCTGAAAAAAATGGAAAGGAATGCTTGAAATCAGACAGTAGAAATGCCACTGTTAAAGTGATATCTGTAGACTCTTCACAAGAGCAGAACAGAAAGACAAATTTCACTGTAACTTCTCTGTTACTGAGAAAGTGATGGTAGCTTACAGAGTAGTAATCAGTCTTTGTGACATACACTGGCATCAAATCTGATCTGTCCTTTATACAACGTGCCTAGATGTAGAAGGTTATGGGGATTGGCTTTATAGTATAAAGTGAGGTCATGATGAAGAGGTGTCATGATTTGCTTTGTAACAACTGAACAATTTGGGAGGTTGATGCTGTCTTAAAACAATTAATACCTCCTGTCAAATTATTCTTACTAGGTCCTCCATCCAAAGCCCCCCTTTTCGTACCTGCTCAAGGCATGAAGGAAATGCTCTTTTTTCTTCACAAGCAACTTGTCATTTGGTGGTTCCTCAAACTTCGTATGGAGTAAGAGGTTGTTCTTCATGTGTTATGCAATAAGCACAGAAGTGGAGAAGGCAGATCGGTGTTAATTTTAAAAACCTTTTTATAGACTCTTCAAATACATTTTTCATGGTACTGCTTTTTATGCTGTCTTAATGATTTGCATGAAGCTGAATAATTTTTCCTGATATGAGGTTTTTCAGATGAAAATGATAGCTGCTTGTGTAGCTTTTACATTTGAATACAGTTATATTTGCTGGGTATCTATAGCTGAAGATATGGGACCCCACTACAAGCCTTGCATACTTTTCTCTTCAGGATGTGTGCTCTTAAAATGTTAAAGCAAGCTAAAGGTTTCTTAGCATCGTACTTAAATCGGTGGCAATGACCTCCTACAGAATCACAGAATGGTTGAGGGTGGAGACACCTTTGAAGGTTATTTTGTCCAACCCTTCTGCTTAAGCAGAGCTGCCTAGAGCCTGTTGACCAGGACTGTGTCCAGATGGCTTTTGAATGTCTCCAAGGAGGGAGGATCTACAACCTCTCTGGGCAACCTGTTCCAGTGCTTACTCCCCTTCACAGGAAAAAGCGTGTTCAGACTGAATATCCTGTGTTTCAGTTTGTGTCCATTGCCTCTTGTCCTGTCACTGGGAACTACTGAAAAGAGCCTGGCTCTATCTTCTTTACACTCACCCTGCAGGTGTTTATTTACATTGCTAGGATTCCCCTTGAGTCTTCTCTAGGTTAAACAGTCCCAGCTCTCTCAGCCTTTCCTCAAAGGGGAGATGCTCTAGTCCCTTAATCATCTTTGTGGCACTTTGTTGAACTCTCTCCAGCATGTCCATTTTTCTTTTATACTGGGGAGCCCAGAACTGGACACAGTACTCCAGGTGTGGCCTCACCAGTGCTGAGTAGAGTGGATCACCTCCCTTCTGGCAATAATTTGTTTAATGCAGCCTGGGATACCCTTAGTCACCTTTTCAGCAAGGGAGTATTGTTGACTCATGTTCAACTTAGTGTCCACCAGGACCCTCAGATCCTTTCCTACAAATCTGCTTTCCAGCTGGGCAGCCTCTAGCATTTACTGGTGCATGGAGTTGTTCCTTCTGAGGTGCAGAACTTTGCCCTTCCCCTTGTTGAACTTCATGAGGCTGCTGTCAGCCCATTTCTCCAGCTTGTTGAGGTCCTCCTGGATCCCAGCTGAGTTGGCTTATGTGCAAATAGCTCAAACTGCTTGTGCTTATCCATAACCCTGAGGATATTTAAGCGTACACCTATTTCTGGTTGTACAATGGCCCTTCTCTTCACCAGCTCTAGTTTGAGTCATGATAGTTTTACCATCATTGTGCAGATGGGACAGTTAATCCTAGATCTGGGTACTTGAGGGATGGCTGAACAGGTTTTTGGCTACATCTCTTAGCAGAAAGCCAATGCTGTGCCTTTTCAGTACATTAGGAGTACCTTTAAGCTCAGGAGTTTAAATCAGGTATAGAGCTTGTACTGGCATCCCACAGGGGTCTGACCTTACCAAACAATGATTTGGAGAAGCAGGCATCTATAAGCCGGTTTAAATTGCCATTTTGTAACAAAGTAAGAAAATATGGATGGTGAGCTTTCAACCACATCAGGTCTTATGATCTTTCTTATTACCTTCTCAAAGGCTTCCATGTCTGTGAGGCTTTTCACTTTCACCTCAAAAAGTTGGGAGATGAGATTTATTTCCTCCTTGGAGAATGGTTCCTCCTTTAGCAACATCCGATTTATCCCATAAGATTTATCACCCTGGAGAACTGCTGACAGCTGGAGTCTGAGAGAGAACATTTCACTAAGACAAGTCTTTAGTCCCTAGAAAAAAAAACTGGTTTGAAAACCTGGAAGCAGTTGAACACAATTCTTTACAGCTAACCACTGAATAGAGATATTGGGGAGGGGGGGGAAGGGGCGGGGAATGGAATCAAACAATAGTAGGGTATCAAGACAGACTTTCACTTCTGGAAGCCTATTTCATCTGAAAAAATAACTTCATTGGTCTCATGGGGATTTGATACAGACCACAAATATGCTGCATAATATGGTTAATATTCAGCTGTTAAAGACAGGATCAGGATGAGGACATGGTGCCATGCATGAGCAGAATCCTGTTTGGGATATTTGTGTTATGTTGGTTTCTAGACAATGCTGGTAGTTCTTACCACTCATGAGGAGAACCATCATTCATAAAGGGTAGCTTTCAGTAGATGATTAAGATCGCTGTGTGTACATTGGGAATACCTTTGCGGAAAATGAGATGATAATGGGTATCCCCCCACAATACAAAAGTGCACTTTATTGAAGGCTGAATGGAAAGGGTTGCGTCACATCAAGGTGTTATGGGAAGAACACTGCAGTTTCATTTTTCTTTCTCAGCAAATCTGTGTCTGGTATAACTGTGTTCTCTGAATCAGGACTACGATTATGAAAGAGCATTCTCTATTTGATTCTCCCACGTGCTGGCCAACTGATGGTTAGAATGTAGTTGTCTATTTTTATCTCCTTGCTGTCAGTGGAACAAACAGGTATTTCTGAGCTAGTGTTGTTTGTATGCAGGCAGGATGTTAATACATGATATGGTGGATTTTTCTGCTGTCTTGCTGCCTCCACCTAAGGTGAAGCAGTGTTCTTTGAATGTTGAATATGAATCTTTCCATGAACAGCCACTGTGTAACTGTAATGGCAGTTCAAGTAATAGTTAACTATCTTATTTCATCTCTCCTCCTTTTGATTTTTATTATTGGAAGTTGTACAAAGTTGTTAACCCTCCCACTTTCAAAATGGTAATTTTTTGCGAACATTGCTATAATGTAATTACGTTTGGAACATATTGATGTACCTGATAAAAAAGCCTCAGAAAGAGTGGGCTGGTGTCGTGGTTGAAGTCAGCAGCAGTGATATGAGCTAAGCAGTGCACGAGGAGGAGAAGGAAACTTCCTACAGAACTCAGGCAATCCCTTAGAACGAATAGTTTGTTCTTTGAATTCTGAGAAAGAACGAATATCCAGAGCTGAGATAAGAGCACAGCAGTAGACAGCTCAGCTGATGCAACTCTTCCAATGGCTTGTCTCAATTTTAGGGAAGTTAAAAGATTCAAATTAGAGTGCTGAGGAATATCGATGTACACAAGGCAGCAGCATTGTTCTAAGACTTCACTTAATACTCTGATGTGAATTTAAAGCATTCTTGCATTCTCTGTTTCTAGACAGTTTTATATTTATGTATCATGAACTTTAGAAAACTTCTCTCTCACCATCCTAGATTTTTAGAAATAAATAATACTAAATAGTCAGATTCTGTGATTTAATTGTAGCTAGTAAAATGCTGATATGCTGCTGACTTCTATAAAGCTCACCTATAGAGAATTTGGTAGAAATGGAAATGGTAGAATTTGGATATGAGAAACTGGGTAACCAGAGTGGATTTAATAAATGTGCTTTGGGTATGACCCTCACATTAAATACGTATTCAAACTCGGTATCCTAGAGTGCTCTGTTAAGTTTGTGTTCAGATATATCTGGAGCATACCATTAACATTTGAGGATTTCTTATATCAATGTGTTTTTCCTAGAAAGCCTCAAGCATACTATGACTTGAAAAGTAAGAAACACTTTTGCATTTTACTTCCTAGTACCAGAACTTAATGGATATGAAAATATTGCATAGGCTGGCTAGATGTGAAGTTGACAAACCTGATAAAAGAAAGAGTTTCTGAAGGCATTGCCTGTGGCATTACTAAGAGGTATGCTGGAGGCAACACACAGGTTAATTTCTGGAGCCTGCAAAGAGAAGGGAAAATGTTTCTGTGAAGAGTGTGTATGCACATCAGATCTGCAAAGTAAGAGGGATTAATGGGGTATAAGTTCATTTAAATGTCAGCTTTGATTTGCAGTGGGTACACAGAGCCAACAAATACCACATGAAAATGGAGACTGTTTAAAAAAACCCTAGCAAATCATAGTAGTTCATCTTGCCAGTTTTCTAATTAAGTAAATGAAAATGCGCTCCAGCCCTGGAGCTCTGGCTGTAGTCACCATGATTATTATTATTTATTTGATACTGTTATGAAAGACCCTGGAGAGTTTACCTAGACTAAAGCCATAGTGTGCTAAGAACTGTACAAAGAAAACGAGAGAATCCTTGCTCCAAGTTATAAAGGAAATAATGTTTTATCACAATATTATGCAGTAAGCAGGGATTAGGTAATGCAAGAATGAAGTGATGTGCTCAAGAAAGATGCCACAGCAAATATAAGAACTGACCATGGATCTTGCAGAACAGAGGTTTGACTTCAAAACAGTCCTATACCATTGTGGAGAAAACATAAATGCAATTCGTTTCCTGATGTTTACACACTGGTCATTCTCTGCTTGATCTTACCTTATAATTGGTAGACACTTTGCAGCCTGTTGGCTGAAGAATTTTTTTGATAACTGTCGTCTTTTGGAAGCACTGATTACTAAATATCAGTATCTTAAACTTACATCAATGTGAAATCTGAGAAACTGTAGGATGGAGGTGCCATACTGATAGATGACAAACTCTCTTGTAGAAAGGGTTGCAGGATCAACTACTGTTAGTTCTCCTTCTTGAGTCATCAAGGCACCCTGTATACCATGAGAAGTACTTGCTGTTTCTGCAAGAACAGTAGCATTTCATTAGACTAATGGGTTTCTATTTTCACTTTGTCCAAGAGGTAACACTGCAATACAAGTGTGTAATATACTGCATTTCTCGCCTCATAATATCATTGTTCAATATAAAATGAAGCCCTTCTGATGCATTATGAATTCTTTTAAGAGTGATGATGTGCTCAATACCCTTAGGCAATGCCCAAAACTTTACTCTTCCTAGTGAAATTTCCAATTACTAAGGCCTAGAAAGGTGATGTTACTTATGTGTGCCCCAGAGCTGATCAGCAGCAAAGTCAGGGGTGATTCTGTGTTCTGAGTCTTTCTCCTTCACTGGTAGAGCACTTCCTCCAAAGAGAAGAGTAACTTTGATGTCTGTCCAGCAAAATCTTATCACAATGAACACAACCAACAGCTACCTGAATGATGACACAGAAATCTTCACATTACACGCAAGTTCTGACTTTCATATAAGAAAGAATGGAGGCGAGATTTACGTTTGTCTAGCCTTTGGCTTTCTAGTAGTCCAGCTGCCACTGCATGACTTTGGAGCTCATTGTTCATGTCTTTCAGAAGACCAGAAAGAAAAGAGGTTTTTATACAGCTAGCTTTATCACCACCTGTGTAAACAAATATGGAAATATTGCTTTCCTAAACAATCCTCCTCTCACCATATTTTTTTGAGCAAACATTTCACAGGTTGGAATTATGTAGACAAGGTGAAACAAGTAAATAGTTTTGCTGTTTAGAGTATGACACTGATGTTTGGGCAAAGATGTTAATGTTGCAGAGAAAATATCTTTCTCTCCAAAACTCTTTACACTATGCAATTCACTAGTTTTCTCCTTTTTCATATATCTCAACTATTATGTGGAAGTCCGTTTAAAAAGGAAGAACAGTATGTTAAATTAAAACAAAAAAACCCAAACAAAACAAAAAAACCCAAGTCCAAACACTTCCCATTCCCATAGTTCTTGTTTAGCCTGCTTGTGGAATACTCAGTTTTTTTCTGACAAAGTTGTCTTTGTCACCAATGTATTTTTATTGATGAGAAAAAATTTTCTGTCTGCCCTTAAGTATATAAATAGTGACTTTCTATCAAAGTGTCAAATTCCATATGTCATCAGAATTGATAGGGTTCCTTTTTCCAGCTAATAAATACAAAATTTACCTGTTTAAGTGCTTTAAGCCCAGTATTTCGTTTATTATAAGGACTACATCATTGCTAATTCACAGCTGTAGGCAAGTTACTTATGCAGATATCACGTGGCTCATGTATTTTGTTGTTAAGCAGACAAAAAGGAGGTAGTTGGCAGGAAAAGAAGCCTCTTGCGAGATCATTTTGTGCAGCTCTGTTTGTGGGGCAGTAGTCAATAAAGTGACTTAAGGTTTTTACCATATAGAGAAGGTGTCATGAACTGTGGATTTAGAAGAATGATTCTGGATGCCATCAGGTGTTCTGCCTGCTTCAGCACCTTGATATCTGTGAGAACAGTATATACTAGTTAATGACTGCAAATAATTCCAGAGAGGTTTGTGTCTGTTCCTCTCGTTGTTCCATAAGCTGACCTTGACTTTTCTATGTAGTATTTAGGCCTAAACATCAGTTTAAAAATCAACTGTTAGGAATAAAAGTTGTACTTTTTGACTAAATGTCTGATTTTTGGAAGAGGTTTAAAAATGCAGAAGTATGTTGGCATCTCTCCGAGGGGCTAGATAAGAAAATCTTTCTCTGGCATTCTGATAACTGAGTGACTCTTGCACTGACTCTTGCTGTTCAGGAAACTCTGGGAATTGCTTACAGGGTTGTAAGAGAGCAACAAGACCAACTGGACTGCTTGATGCACTTGGTGTGTGCTTTCTTTAATTCCAGTTTTGCTGCATGAAGGAATTCTTTTTTCATCTGTTTCAGATAGCATTGTTTCAAATTAAATTTTCTTTTGCCTCATTTCTTTATGATTAGTTGAATTCCAGGATTGTGCTATCCCACTTCATCAAGCTAAGGAGTAAGTAAGCAGCTGTTTACTTTATAGAGAAGGTGCTGGAAAAGACTCTGAAACATTAAGCAATTGAGCACATGTGATAGTTCACCTGATCCCTCTGAAGTATTTTCAATCCGAAGAGGAGGAAA
Source organism: Phoenicopterus ruber ruber (assembly GCA_009819775.1). Taxonomy (NCBI): domain Eukaryota; kingdom Metazoa; phylum Chordata; class Aves; order Phoenicopteriformes; family Phoenicopteridae; genus Phoenicopterus; species Phoenicopterus ruber. Next base: position 5,878,865 of record CM020237.1, on the reverse strand, counting down.
TTCTGCTACTTATCAAGCAGCTGCTGATGTTTCAAGAAAACCCCTATAGACCTGCCTAACCCTAAGGATGGAATAAGCTCAGCTCTGCACATGCATAAACATCATCTAGGTAAGACATTTAATTTTATTCATGTCCTAGAAAAGGCAAACCAGCCATGTAAGTATCCAGTTTTACATCTGAATTTTGGTAATATCCTTTACTTGAAAGGGTGAAAACCTGATATTTTCTGAGCTGAAAAATGCACTTTTAACCTAAAATCTTCCTGCTCGTTTGCTCAGTTTCTAGGAGTGCTTACGTGTTCTCCTGCTGATGGTTAGTTAGGAGAATGCGACTAACTTTTTTTTCTTCAGAATCACATCATTCTTCATCTTGTACTCTAACTATAGTCTGAGTTCCACCCCACCTCTTCCCTGTTCATTCCATTTCCAAAGCATTAATGCCCCCCAGGCAATGCATCAGTATCTAAAAAGAATCATAGGTCACTTGAGTTTCCTATGACAAGCCAGACTTACTCTTAGTCAAGAACAATAGGAGCTGGTCATCTGCCTTATGATGTATCCCTGGAACCCAGAAAGACTTGGTGATGGATGATAGAGGACTGTTGTTTTGCTGCATCACTTCTTTTTTTTCTTCTTCTGGTCTCATTCTCAACTTCTGCAAATCTAGATGAAAATTCTTTCCTGAGTAAGCTTTTGTTTCACTACTTTCTTTCATCGAGTCCTAGGAGGAAAAGTAAGGAGATGTAAAAATAAGTACCTATAAAAAGCACAATGGAAACTTCATATTTGGTTCTATGTGACCTTTTCTTTACTCCTCCCCTTGCATAAACTTAGGGTCTGTATTTTAGAAACTTCTGCTCCCTCACATTAATCAATTGCCAGAAAAAATATTAAGCAGCAAATACAGAGACTTCCAGCAGACTGTCACCTTCCAGAGTGAAATTTTCTGACAGTACATACTTCATTTAGGGCAGACACTAGCTGCTTAGCATGCTTTCTGATGTTAAATTTCTCAGACTCTATATGATTAGCACTCTGTACTAGATATGGCATTTGTGGAGTACCAGTCCTCACAACCTTTCAGTAAATCTGAAAATCAAAAAATAGCAAAAACACCCCCACCAAACCCCACGAACCCCAAACTGGAGGGGGATTGTGTGAAGGGAGGTGGTCACACAGTACCCTATCATGCCGCTCAGTGTATGCTGTAGAACCAAACCCTGTGGGCTTCATCCTGCTCTTCTGTTCTCCACTGAGCAGATGATCCTGTAGGTTTGCTCTTTCATCTGATATTTGCCATATGTGAGATTCTTTGAGGTCTGGATGCTTCTCTTGGAAAGTCTGCCAGAGGTCTTTTTTTTCCTGTTTTCTTCTGTTTTCAAGGTGGCATTTTTGTTATGTAAAGAAAACTGTTAAGCTCTTTTTCTTTGTTCCCTTGTACTTTCACTTGGGGGACAACCTACTTTTGAAAGCTGTGCTTCTCCTATCCCTCTCCAGCTTCCTAAAGTATTGCATTCTTAATCTCTACATTCAACCATTTTCTTCATATACCTGTTGTGAATCTCATAGTACAGGACATAATCCACACAATATAGCTTCAGTCATGGTGTCATTAGCATTATACCATTAATCTTATATACTGTGCATATGGTGCAGCCTATTCAATTAGAAAACTTCTGGGATTTGCTGTTTTCTAACCTGCAATAAATCAAAATTACTTGAAATATTCTTCTTTGTTCTGTCTTCCAGGAAGAGTTTTAGCTGTTCCTCCAGCCTTCTCATTTTCTGCTCTCTGAATTTTTTCTGTTCATGGGCTATGATGTTAGCTTCATTCACAAACTAGATTGTATATAAGAAAAAACAAAACAAAAAACAAACCACAAGATCCTGGTATTGTTCTGCAAAGAGTGATACTTGGAGAACAAAGTCCTTTGCACAGTAACAATAGCAATGCAAATTATTTAGCATTTTCTGAATAAAATTGCTAGGTAATATATTTTTAGTTTTACCTTCTCCTGGATGCAGCCTTTTAGGCTTCTGACTATTTCCTTAAACTGTACCTCTCTCAGTTGTAATAATCTTACAGTTTGTATAAATTCCAGCACTAAAAATATATACTCTGTCTTCTCCTTCAGGAGATGCGAAATGTCCCTGGTGTCATCACCAATCCATAACTCCTGAAAAATAAAATGATCATGTGAAGTGTGTGAACCTTCTTTAATTATCCTAGTTTCCATGCAATACATTGAGAACAGATTTAAAAGAGGTTTTGAAAATGCCATCAAAGGTAGTGGAAGCTAGGTAACAGTATGTTGCAGTCCTATACACTATTGTTGTTGTTTATAAATACCCAAATAACAAACCCAGGACTATAAAAAATAAATTTAAGATTCTCAAAGGAGCCTTAAGTAAATCTATGTTAAGAAACAGATCTGAAGTGCCTCATCTTTAGTAGCTAAACCCGAGATATTTTCAATTCTTTTTGGCATAAAAAAAAATACAGCATAATATACTGTAATCTGGAGTTAGCTGTCCTGTTGCTATAAACAGACACAATTCCGGAGAAGTTTATAAACTTTAAAGTTTTGTAACAACAGACTGGAGGAGTTCCAGATTCTAAACCAAACTATCAAGAGAATTTTACTTCTACAAGGAGCTGTTCCAGGCCTGTGCCCTCCTTTTGGGACCTCAAGGCAATCTTCTTGAGCTTGTAGCAATCTTGTAGCATAATGACTGTTTGCCGCAGGTGTCTCTGAGATAGGATGAAATATGCCACAAGATTCCCTAACTTCTCTCCTTTGGTCTCCTGGATCACTTGCATTTCTTTGGCTTGCATCTGGGAAGAAAACATTACAAAGTCTCACAGATTACTTATAGGCTTGTGAAAGTGTGGAAATGTTCCAATTCTCACTGCAGGTTTGAAAATAGGAATCCAGAGGGGGAAAAATGAACTACCCTGAAGAACAATGGAATCCATCAATTTAAAAAGGATTCTAGAAGTTTCCCTTGACAGCATGAGTCACATAGTTGAGAACCACATGAAACATTGCTGAACCTAAAATAACATGGCTGGAGTTTTTGCTAAAGTCTCGTCCCTCTGTATAGCTGTTGGCAAATGACAATACCAATGCTTTAGCTAACGTACCTTTTCTTCTGTCTGCGTTTGAATTTCCAATCTAAATTGTGCCTGCATGTTTCTCAGCTCAGCTTCTGACTCTTCCTTTAAACCTTTAAGCAAATCCCCTTCCTGATGATGCTTCTGGAGAAAAGCCACTGCTCTTGCTACTTGCTGTTTCTCTCTAGTCTGAGCAACCTCTTGAGCTACTTCTTCACCATTATTTTTGTAGTCAAAACTGTTCAGGATCCTTGTCACACTTTCTGGGCAAGTCAGAATCTGAAACAGGTAAGCATAGTGATATGAGCAAATGAATTTTGTTTATAGAAATGAACTTGTTTCCAGCATTGGGTTTGTAGTGGGCATAATTAGCGGGGCTTTTAATAGCAGGGCTCTGCCAGGTTGACTTGTGTAGGAGGCTACTGTAACTGCACTTTGCCATGTGCCCGCACATCCTGTAGGCTGTCAGTCAGGATGGGCATCTGTGCGCTTACAAGTTTTGTGAATTACCATGAGGCTCATGCAGGAAGGGGTGAGGCATGAAAAGCATGAATTGCCTCTACCTGAAGGTTGCTGTAGAGATCCAGGACTCTGTACAGACATGCTTGCCTCAGAGCTTCCAGCTTTACTATCTTCACTGCTGAAACATTTAGTATTTGAGTTAGAGAGTCTGGCGAATGCTTGACTTCCCAAGAATGTAGTTTCTGTTAAGAAAAGAGAATAAAGGGTAGGGATTTTCTACACCAACAAATAGCACTGTGGCCACCAGAACTAGTGAAGTCTGATTTCCTACAGAATTGTGATGGGAAGTGGGAGTCAATTTGGACCAGTCTTTTCTCTAAGGTTATAGAGGCTCCAAGGGAAGCTTTTCCTACCTAGTAAGGCATGGAGTCACACTGCAGGTTTTCCTCAGGGGGGTTGTAAAGTCTGTATTTCTCCTCTACCTGCCTGTTTGCTTTCATAAAATTTGTAAAAGTGCTTTATTTTCCAAGTCCTCTATGCCCCTGCAAAACTCGGTAAAATCAGGAAATGCATTTAAAAGTTTGGCATTAGCTTAATAAGAGATAGGCAGACATCTGCTCCTGGAATGGATTTATATAATCTGACTGTAGAATGACTCTCTGCCATATCAAAAGCTGCCTGTATAAACAAGGTTATCTCAAAGTACTTTCTACAAGTTGCCTAAGCATCTTTTAAGCTTTCTCTAACAGTTTTCCTGCCAGACAGTAAGCATGAGGTCTGTGGGTATGTGGACTAGCAAGAGCTAAAAGGCCGCAACATTGGTGGGCACTCAAATTGCAGAAATGGCAGTGGACCCTTCTAAAAGTGAAAGAGTGTAAAGGAGATGTTAACTCAAAATATTTTGAGGAAAATTGTTATTAGAAGAGGGAGCTTTTCTACTTTCAAAGACTCAATGATTGTCTCTTAGCGTTACTCTCCTAGCAAAACCCAGGACACGCCAGAGGAAAACCAACAAGTTATAGTTGTAGATTCATCCTATGTAATAAAATCCTAAAATACTGGAGGATAGAATGAGGACCATTGAAGCACAAAATCCAAAAGATAGGTTGTGAAGAAAAAAGAAAAAACTACATTTAGGCATGGGAGCAAAAGAAATAAACATGGGCAGTAAACACAAGCAGGCTTTTTTCTTTTGTTTTTTTAAAAAGCTTCATACTGGTAATGTCACTATTTTTCTTGTGTAATGATAGTTTAAAACTTAGAGTTGTTTTTCTTTGATAAAGACAGTGTTTTGCCATCTATACTGAGGCAGTAAAATATATAGTCCAGTACAGGGAGACCTGCAACATTTAAGTTATGCCTGTGGCTGCTCTGATAATACAGCCACCCATGTAATGCCTAAGGCTAGCATGTATGTTTGTATCACCCAGTGAAGATTACATTCAACTTTGCAAAGCAGTGAGGTGACAATAGCAGGAGTAGCATAAAGAAAATGCCTTAAACTCACTTGCTGTTCAATGAAGTTAGAATCCGGGATTTGTAAGCCAAGAAGACAAATTGACAACTGATGTGGAATTTCTTCCAGAAAATGTAGGGTCTGTTTGGGCACTGTTAAATCTGGGCTGAGGCCTGAATGCTTGATTTCTTCCAACTGTTTCTGACGGAGGGCTTGTTCAGCGTGGTGGTGGTGTTCTGACAGTTCTTTCAGAAGTAAATCCTTTGTGCTGGTTGCTTCTGTTCCTTTACTGGTCTTCATCTCCTGAAACTATAGACATCCCAACTGAAACAGCTTCATGATCAGGAGCACCAAAGGAATGAGAATTGAGTCATACTGAGCCCAAGATCTAAAAAACATAGCCAGAAACTAATGTCCATGTTCATTTAAGTAATATAAGTAGCCTGATTTACTGTGGGATTAAGTACCCAAGAGTTACTGAAAATAAGGCCACTGTTTCTTGTGCCTTAACACTGAGAAAGGAAAACTAATTTAGTTTCTGTTTTGCTTTGCAGTAGTCAGAACAGAAGATTTCTTTCTTCTTTAATAAACTCCTTTTTGCTTCAATTTCCTTTTCTGAAGTGATGTGGGGAAAATTGGAAAGAATTCAAAAAGGAAATGGAAAACTTTCTTTTCCTGTGTATCAGCTGAGAAGTCTAAGCTGATGCAATGCTGGCCTTACCAAATTTCCTTTATAGTATTCCTTTTCCTTAGCCTTGGATGATTCATAAAAGGAAAATATAGTGTTTATTTCTTCTGTCAATAAGATCAGTTCCAGATGTGCCAGTTCACAAGCATGCTTCTCAAAGAAAAACCTACAATGAGATATGCATGAGACAGGACTGAAGATGCATTGCTGCTTTTTATGTAGTCACTACTATGAGGCACTTTCATACGTACATTGCCTGGAGAACAATCAGTAGACTGTAATAGGTACCTTCTGTTGAGCCACACTGTCCTGGTTTAGGCCAGGATGGAGCTAGTTTTGTTTTCAGCAGCTCCTGTGTTTTGGCTTTAGTGTGAGAAGAACAGTGATAGCACACTGATGTTGCTGGTTGCTGCTGAACCACCAAGGACATTTTGCTGTTTTCCAGGTTCTGCTAATGTGCAGATGCAAAACTTGGGAGGGGTAGAGACAGGATAGTTGATCCAAACTGGCCAAAGAGAGTATTCCATACCATAGACGTCATGCCCGATATAAGCGAGGGTTGGTCGGTGGGCCACTAGTTTTGACTAGATCTTTCTTGGTCCTTTGGGCTTTTGAGGCTTTTGAGACCTTTAACTTGCCCTAATCCTTAAGCTTCCCTTCAGGTTGCTTTTTGCTTCCCTATTTTTACCTTTTTGTTTTTCACTCGTTTAGCTGTTTGTTCCCTCGCCTGCTTTCCCTGGAACTTGCTGTTCTGGGATAGCTGGAGGGGGGGATACCCCTGCTCCCTGCCTGCTGCTCGGGACGGGCTGTATCGGTCGTCGGGTGGTGAGAAATTGTGTATCATTTGTTTCATATATTCTATTATCCTTGTATATATTATCATTATTATCATTATTAATATATTTTCATATTTTTTTTACTTTGCTGTCCTGGTGAGCTGTTTTTATCTCAACCCACGAGTTTTCCTTTCTCTCCAGTTCTCCTCCCTAACCCAGCGGGGAGGGGGGGAGTGAGCGAGCGGCTGCGTGGTATTGGGGTACAATTTGGGGTTAAACCACGACACACACACAAAACCCAAATATAAGCCTTCTGGGGAGAAAACCTGCCAAACTTGCAAAGAATATATTTTTGTAACTAAAAATGCAGAGGCAATTAAACAAGGCAGAACAAAGATTTCTTACCTTGTCTGGATTTCTTGTTGTACATGGCTGATCCTTTCTGAATGGGCAGAATGTTCTGAAGTGGGCAGAACAGGCGATACTATGGAAGCTGAAGCAGTTTTCTGACTTGCTTCAGCCCTTACTGCCTCTGAATGAGCAGCAGATGCTTTTAAAGTGCTCCTTGATGAGCAGCCTGTAGAAAAAACATGAGAATACATTTACTGCTGAATCATTATATTTTGGGTATGGTCAAATGCTATTACACACTTCTTAGGATTTACTTTTTTTTCCTTAACTCTACAGTATTCAATAGTTAAAGTCGCAGTGTTCCTGGCTGGAACCTTTCAAAAAGTCATTTATCAGTCCGTGCTAGTTACATTTCCACAAAAGAGCGTTTTACCAGAGCAAGTTTATATTTTTAACCAAAAAGTGTGTTTTATCAATACTTCCTTGAGAGTCATCTTGATCTGGATATGAGAATTCTGAAAGTCTGTTTACATTGCTTATTGAGAAAGGAAACCTGGTTTATACCACTTGTTCCTTTTCAACTGCAAACAAACTTCAACAGCAGATAAATTTTAACTCAATAGAATCTTCTTGCTGCTTATCTGGACAGTCATGTCCCAAGCATAAATGAGTAGATGGGAAAAACCCTAAAGCCATACCCATCAATTAATGTTTTGCTGCAGACAGATAAATTTAAGAGGTGCCTGCAGTTGATGTAAGAATTCTGCAGGGGATTAGTTTAGAGGAAAAGAGGTTGAAAGTGCACATCTCTTCACTCTGGTTCATTTAATTTTTGTTACTAATCACCAATGCTAGTCTACTGGAGTTAAAATAAAAGTGGCAATTTCTTCCATTGTCTTGTACTGGAAATATAATGATAACCCTACCCTTAGTTATGCTGTAAATAGTCAAGTTGTGTGAGCTAAAATACTGTTACTGGAATGAAAATCAATACTGCCTCAAAAAAAAAAAGGCTATTGTGTGTATCAATTATTTTAATGCAGTCCTGCTGTTTAAATATCCACTAATTAATTCTAAAGTGCTGATGAATCTGCAGGCTTCCCAGTCTAGCTAAAAGCACCAATGTTTTCAAAAGGAACCAGAGGTGATAGAAAAATGGACAAAGTAGTAGCTGCATTGTGAAACTACTGTTACTTAATTCCTGATACACTGAAGTACCTGACAGCAATACAAGGCTATATGCTCAAAACCAAATACCCCATTTCCATTGTGCATATTTCCTCTGGCGGTATGCATGCTGAATTTATGTTTATCCACTGTGTATTTCTATGAAGACAGCAGTCTTCTAAGTGTCTTAGATCATCACTAGATCTGATAGTAATGAAGAGATCCTGTATGAAAAGGTTTTTGAAACACTAATGATTCAAACTCCAGCTGTACAGATAGTTGCCCTAGCAAAGACTGTGCCTGTTTAGAATGAAGAAGGAAATGTATTTTTTTGCAAGTAGTACTTTCGCTGGGACATCATCAACGGAACTTCCTTGGAAATTCCACTATTCTTTTTGTTTCTAGGGTTTCAGAGAAGCATACTTCATAATAACTGTTTTACATAGTAAAATTTATTCAGCAGCTGAACAGCTTGTATTTTTCACCTCCATTTGCTCATATATGGCAGGCAGACCTGTACATAACTGGTCATAATGTAATTTACAATTTTAGTATTCTCGGCAGGGGAAGTAAAAGCTTTGCTATTGGTTTTCAGGTTTGTACTGCATTTTCCGTTGTCAAACTGAGGTTAGATTTTTCCATTCTGCAGGAGCTGCAGGACTAAAAACATGGAACTAGTTCAGGTGCCTAAACACAATGCTTTTTTTTATTTCCAAAGATTAAAGCATCCTACTTAAGTTTTCCAGGTAAACTAGCTCAACTCTTGCATAGAAAATGCAAGAAATCAAATACTCTGCCACCGTTTTCTCAGTCTTACCTTTGAATTTTAACTGCCTTTCAGCTTATAACAAATTAGTCTAATGAAGCTGCATTTGTACTTATAGGAACACTCTAAATCTGGAGAAAGACATCAATTGTTTTGCAAAATATACATTAACTTTTGTGAGGCCTGGCAAGAGAAACTTTGAGCCTTACAAATTATTTCAGGGCTGATGCCACCCTGTGGCAAGTTTACACAAATGATAAAGGGTTTACTCATTACATCTCAGGAGATCTTTAATTCTTGCAAAATGGAACCAAAGTCTAATTTTCAGCTCAGATGCAAGAATCTCTTTCTAGACTTTCAAAGTTGAAAGGTTCCAACAATATTTTTCAAGGCCAGAATAAAATAAGGTAACTGACAGTACCTTTATCTTCCCTCTTACCTGATATCTCAGGTGATACACTACTTCTGCTATTTTCCTCCAGCACCTGAACCATAGACTTGAGTAGTGGGATCAGGTTTTGTTGGATGATCTTGCATGTACTATGTGAGATCCCACTAATGCCATAAAATCTGGTTGTCTGATAGTTTTCAAAACACTGTTGTGACCCAGAGAAAAGCACCTGAAACAGCACAAAGCGGACAAAGGCCATTTCATGCTCATCAAAAATATTATTGAAAAAAAGCATCCTGACATTCTTTGCCTTTTCATGAAAACCTTATATTCAGTTCATAGCCATTCTATGCAATTTGTCTAGTGACTCAATAAGATGCTACAGCACTTTGCCTCAGCAGCTGAAAAGCCTTTTGCAGTGGTTATGGTCCCACAGCTCCCAACTCTCAGATTTTTCCACATCCTTCAAGCTGATGTAAAAGTTGTAAGAGATGATTTGAACTGCATTACATGTATTTAGTGTCCTCAGTTTCTCTAGAATCCATTTGTGAGTGCTATGCATGTGATAAAATGCTTTCTGTTCAACATTGTGGTCTAATAATCCTATCTCATTTGGACTAATAAGCTGAAATTTAGTTAATAGTGATGGTCTCATGGGAATGGAAGAGCAGAAGAGGAGGACAGAGAGACCTCCCAAGGAACTTTAAAGGAAGGACTCTGAAGAAAAGGGAAGAGGATTAGGGAAGTGCATTAATTTTAATCTTTTTGTTGTAAGTGGTCCAAAATGGAATGTGGAAACCAGTTAATGCAAAGAGTAAGGATCAGATCCAAACACCATTGAATTAGTGGTAAGATTCACTGACTCTCTTGTCAAAAGGATTTGGGTCTACAGTTCTTGGGAAGTTATAGGTTATGGGATTTTAAAGGTCCCTTTAAGAGAGGGGGACTTGTGATCCTCTATAGTCATGCATTTTTGAAAATCATTTTGCATCCAGAAAAAAATGTTCACAGGAGTTGTGGAATGTCTAATATTTTGCTTCTTCCCTAGGAAGTACAGAACTTCAGGTGTCCAGCTGTTTAAAATCTGTCTGCAAATAGACAAACTGACAACTCGGCATTTGGACTAGATGATCGTTGTAGGTCCCTTCCAAGTGAACTATGCTATGCTATTCTATTCTATTCTAACTTTTTTCTAACCCTGCCGTTGAAAAATTACCTTTCAAATTGAAATTCAATTGAATTTCCAAGTGTCCAAGTCTTTGATATGTCCTTTATAAATCAACTTTTACAGTTCTGATTTAAGTTTTTTGTTATTTTATAGGGCTCTGATTTCTTGCAGCAGTGTTCTTGGACGGATATTCTCAGAATGTGGCAACTGCTTATACTTTCGTTAAAAAGTAAGTAACATGATTGTTATTTATTTGCCTTAAGGTAAAGTCAGTACCTGTGCCTGCTGCGTTTGGATTTTTGACAAGTCCCTCAAATATTCCAGTTTGGTGTATGCAGTCTCCACACTAGCTTGTTGTTTCAGTATACATTCCTGAGACTCAGAGGCTAGGGCAAATATGACCTGGAAGAAATTATACAAAATATAAGCCTGCTTCAAGTGAATTGCAAATCCTGGCTTTCATTTCTTTTCTTACACATAATCTGGCAAGTCACTAGCTGTAAAGCTGGTGTAATTGTAACAACTCTAGAGCACTAGTGTCTGGGTAGCCCTTAAAGAACAGTCATGAAAACTGCAGATGATGCAAAGAAGGGCCCAAAAAAACGCTTCCTGGCAATATATTTCAATAAAGTCTATATGACATCTGTTCAGTCAGCAAAAAGCTTTGTGTTTACTTCAGCTGGTATTGCTTGGACAGAAATAGATGCGTTCTCTGTAGTACTAGGTAACACTTATTTGGAGAAGCACTGATAGTGTTTTCAAGGGCTGAATATGGATTTACCTGTGTGGAAGTCTTATAAGTCTTTAGACAATTCTTAGCATTCCCTGCAAGAAGGAAGAGTGTAGGAAGAGAAATTCAGCTGTGCAAATACCCTATCTGGATTGTGCCTGGATCCAGCCCTGCAGGGAATATGCACACAATACGTGTTATGGCAGAGTGGTACTTCCTGATCTCCTAGATCTATCCCAGCTTTAACAGCTGTGATTTTATATGATAGGTTGCATTTATTCTCTGTCAGTGACTGCTCAGCTCCTGAAATAAGGAGAATCTTCTCCACTCAGGAAAATAAAGGAAAGCATTGCGTTTTTGTCAGGTCTTCTCTCTAACTCCGAAGTCCAGCCTGTGTCCACTCCTGTCTCAGCCACTGCTGTTCTACAACTCCATTCGATTTCTTTCTTTAATGAAATCCAGCTTCAATTACACAGTTCAATGAGACATTGCTGTTGCCAGAAGTCTATCATTAAATATCTGAGTGATGGGTGTCTAGAATGACTGGGGTTTTTACCATTTCTTTTTATTGTTGCTGTTGATGTCTGTCTTTCCACTTCTTTTTTCTTTTTTTTCTGATTGGGATTGAGAAAAGGCCAGGTAGGAAAGGAGAAACTCTTTATAAATAGCGGTTCCTGGAACCAAAAATATCACAGTATACTGGCTTCAGAGCTTTCATTTTATAGCACTTCTCAAAGGTAGACCAGAGTGTTCTGTGGACTGAGACTGGGGATGTTCAGCCAAACCCAGCAGTGACCTCACCTTTCTGAGCTTTCGGTTTGTTACTGTTTCCGTACTCGAGACATAGCTCCTTTGCTTTTCTTTCTCTATCAGCTGCATGTATATTCGTTCTTCTTCTAGTTGTATCTTTTCAATGAACTCCATCAGCTTCTCCAGTGCCTTTCTGATCTCCAGCAGAACCTGTATTTCCTGTTCTTTTTCATCTCTGTCACCTATAAACAGCAATTATTAGCAGTAGCACACATCTGATAATCTACTGGAAATTCACAGAGCAAATCTGAAGTAATATGCCTTTTCAATGGGCTTCACCACCTCTACATTCTTTATCTTTTAGAACAGCCCACTTTTGAGATCCTACCTCTGTATTGTCTTGCTTCAGGAGGACATAGTAGTTTGTAAGGCTTAGGCTAACCTATCAGAGGGAGCAAGCATCACAGAAAATGATGTACAACCCTGCCTCCCTCTCTTCTGGTTGTAGCTACCCTTTTGTACCTTTGAATAGCAAGGATAGTTCAGTGGCCAGTTGGCTACTAAAATATTTTGAGGTTCGTCTTTCAGCTTCCTGCAGAGAGGACTCTTTAAGAAAATGGCACGTTTCCTCAATGTCTTTCACTTTTTCCTTGTATTTTATCTGTAAGAAATGGAAGAGGAGAGGGAGTTTTAGATAGTGGCCTGTTGTGATAATCTTTCCTCTGACAGATGAGAGAAAGAGGTTGTCTAATTTGGTTATTGCTTTTTCCTAGCCTTTTAATTATTCTGTTTGTGTAGAAACTGATTGCAAATCCCCTGTTTCTGATACCACTATGAATTGTGTTGTCCTTGCTGTGTATAGACACATGCTGAATTTGAACTGTTGGTTATTCTGTTAGGACACCTGACACCATTCCCTTATGCCGGGAATGGTTGTGCTGAGGTAGTGACGTCTCCATTTACATTTTTGCTTTGCATTGTACTGGGGAGGGAAGTGACTTGGATTCAGAACACCACCATCCTGGGTGCAGCATCAGTGATACTTGAATTTGATACGTGTGAACAAGACTTCCTTAAGGAATTTTTAAAGAATTTTCCTGAAGCCAGCTGCAAAAAGAATGCACCATACCTTCTGTGCCTTTCCCTCTTTTGCAGCATCAAGGACATGAAGAAATAGAGAGTTCAGCTTTTTAAGAAGCCCTTCTTCCTTTTTTCTTCTGCAATGCCAGTATATATGCCTTGAATTTATTTCCTTTTCTAGAAAGTCCAGCTGTAAAGCAATGACAGACATCATAGCTCAGATTTGCAGGAAGCTGAAGGAAGATTATAAACTTCATCGAATCTATCGATGAAATCTCCATTCAATGCTTTTGACAGCATATATTCAACTTTGCTGCCACAGGGAATTAATGCTTTGTGGTCCTAAGTCTGTGTGTGTTAATAATTCGTGTCCAAATGCAATGTGTATTTCAAGATAGGGGAAGGATGTGAAATAGAAGGTACAAAGATCAGCAGAAGAAGATACAGATAGAAGGGAGAAAAAAGCAGATAATTAAAAGAGAGGTAAGTAAAATGAGAAAAAAAAAAAAGATAATGGAAAGAGGAGAGGTAAGTAAAATGACATACATATATTTCAGTTCATCTTGTACTGTAAGAAAATACTACTTGTGGGGCATAGAAAAAAAGTGAAATTTCCTCTCAGTAGTGGAAAAGCATCAGCAAAGAATTTCTCATAGATATCAAGCCTGTAAGTAAAGATGGCTTGCTGGACATGTAGTTACCAGATCTGGATCTGTAGCTCTTCTTGGTAAAGCTCCAAGAGACTGAACAGTAGGAATTATATTCTGTGTCCAGGGGTTGGTTTGAGCACCTATAACAGGCCCAATTTCACCTGTAATTGGACTTATGGTTCTGGCACCAATAGTGATGGGGACAAGGCCTGTGGATAAAGACAAACTAAGTATAATGCTTAGAATTTAAGTCACAAATTCCAGCTGCAGCCCTAGTGAGCAGCTTTAATAAAAGTTCAAAAGGAACTGACAATGATTCAAATCGCCTAATGGAAAACAAACAATTTTCCTGAGCTGTGAATGCTATGCACCAAGTGTCAGACCAAGGCACTGCAGATCTTCACCTTCAGATAGCATCTATTTACAGCCACATCGCTGAGAAGAGGATCAGAATAGCTCTTCTAAAGAGTACAGTAGATTTTTGAAGGGCTGAAAGCCACAGTGTGATTTGGTTTCAGTCCTAGCTCTCCTTCACTGTTGTTCTAGTGTTGCTTATTTTGAATGTATACACCATGAAAATTGGTATTTTCCACTCAGTGTTGAAGTAGAAACTGATGTGTTTTGGTAGGGTGATTTCCCTGCTTTGAAAATAACATGTCCTTGTCTCTTTATTGTTTACATCATCCAATTCAATTTCTTGCTCTACCTTTTCCATTTCTGTCTTCCATGGTTCCTGCGAGTGGGGAAGGCTGCCTAGTATTCCAGTCACAGTGTATTCCCAGAATTGGCACCATCAAACTGGACCCACCGGGATCTGGGATCTTCATTCCAAACACTGCAGGGATCCACATCTCTGTGCCAGGATATTTGATCATACCTAGTTTGTTCAAAAAAGATGAGAAACATAAACCATTAAATACAGTTTTGTGATGAAAAGATCTCCTTTCACTTTCAGAGGCTTACAATGCTGTTATTTCTGCTACAGCTTCCAAATAATACCTGGCTGAGTTCATCATAAGATTTGCTAGAGTGGCTATTTTGACAAAAAACTTCCTAGAAGTTTGAAGTGCTGATGGTTTGTCCAGCTCCTGTGTTGGAAATGGGTGCATTGCTGTAGCCTTCAGTGTAATGACACCTGTTTACTCCTTAAAACAAGCTGGTTGTTTTATACCTACCTAGTTTACCACCGTTACTCTTGAGACTTGAAGCTATTTCCTGTTTTTTCTCCAGGCTTTGCAAGCAGTGTATTGCATGATAAAACCTAGTGGTGAAAGACTTCTTCATATCTTCTACTGAAGCCTTTAGTGCTGCTAATCTGTCTGCTGCTAGACAGGTATCTTCTAAAATTGATGCCTTAAACTGCTTTAGAGCATTCACCACATGGATTTGTGATACCAGCCAGTCAGCTTCCAACACTGCTTGGTAACCTCCACTGTGGGGCAGCACCTTGTCTTGCTGGAGGTAAGCCCCATGTACCCGGGCGATTTTCCCACTCAGAGGTTCGGTGAAGGAATCTCCAAGAAGCATTAGGTTTCCAGAAGGACCCACCAGCCCACCTAGAGGTATAACTTCTCCTGCAGTCAAGGAACAGGAAATGAGAGTCAGAACATTACCTGGCAACTCGTCATTATGGTCTAGTATTTCCCATTCAGAAAAAGGCACAATGATTATTTATTTCACGGGAAGCAGAAATAGGTCTAATGGGACACATGGGGGGGGGGAGAGGGGGTGGAGTTTGAGGTTGTTTATAAAATTATTTGGCTCACAAAATGTTCTTAAATAAGCCTCCTAGTTTCTACTTTAGAAGATTAAGGTCCCCACTCCTTTCTTTTGGGTCTAGTGTATCTTCTAACATGAGTCATAAAGAACATAGGTAAGTGAAAATGCTTTTTAAAAATCGAGAACTTCAGCCCCCCCCCTCCCCCAGCCTCTAAATAAATGCATTTCATGCTACTTCTAGTATTTTAGTAGAGCAATTGGACTATCTTTAAGAGTCAAATGAACTTCAGTATTTTGTGTCACAGTTAATGAATGATGACCTCAGATGTCTCTCACAGTTTCACTAGGTAGTTTTATTGACCTTTAAAGTGATAAATTGTAAAATAAAACTGTAGAAAAGAGAAGAATTACTGTCTGTAAAAGCTAAGTTGCACAACCATTCCACAGTTGGCTTGACAGGAGAAGGCAAAGGTCTGAGGTGTACATAAAGACTTTTTAGGCTCATTCTGGTCTGTGCCTTGAATCAATCGGCTAGGGGCAGGTTAAATGAACAGTGCATACCACTCTTACTGAATCATGAAAAGCATTCACCTACCAGTGTTACAATCCAAACCGACTCCGAGTATTGGAACAATCTTGCCTCCCTCTGGTTCTGTCATAGGACCCCCAATCTCCAGAGGTGTCAACATGCCAGTAAGGGGGTTAAGGTATGTCCCACCAACAGTCAGCTTTTGCCCAGTGTGAGGATGGATCGTAACCCCAAGCACTGGAACTTCTATTTCTGTCACTGGATCTAGCATAAGGCCTCCCATACCAAACATTTTTTCAGGACACAGGACTGGAAGTTTTGTCTTCACGGGTAGGCCAGTGTCGGGACAAACTGGGTAAGGAATGTAGGGAAATACGGGCACTTCAGGCTTATGACGCTTACCTATGTGTAGAACCAGAAGAAATTTAACATGGTTATGTGAACTAATGCCAATGGCAAGGAAGCATTAGGGCTTAGAAGGGAGACTATGGAACTTTCAGAGGATGCTGTTGTCTATAGGTCCAGAATTAAATGCATGAATGTAAGCCCTTTCTGACAATTGTACAGGGGTTTTTAAATTTAATTTTTGCTTTGGCCTTTCCCGTAAAGTTGCAGGTTTCTCAGCATATAATGTTTTCTGTAGTTTAATGAACAGAGGGGTTGAAATCTGTCAGAAATGAGGAATACCTCAACACTTCCTTGTATACAAGCCTTGTAACATCTAATACACTTTATCCACAGTAAGTCTTATATCTAGTTGAACAACACTATCTTCTAGTGCCATGCTAATGCAAGCTTTCCCAGATTTTCTTTACATTTTGTTATGGGAAAAGTACATGCAAGTATAGCAAGTTGGGGTTTTTTTTGTGTTTTGTTTTGTTTTAATCAGTACCCTCACTATAACTGTACTCCACAAATAGGCAGTTGGATCAATTGATTATTGCATTATGGCTCTTACCTGAAGCAGAGTCAACAGCACAGACCAGCCTAGAGCTGATGGGATCATAACCAATGTTACCAGCTACGTGAAGCACCTTTCCAGTCTCGGGATGCAGAAAATGATTGCTAGGTACTGGCCCAGGGCACGGACTGGTCAGTAGCATGGTGCAGTGTGGGTAGGGAGTTAACAAGCCAGTGACAGGATCCACGTAGACAACATCAGGTGCTCGGGCAGTGCCATTGGAGTCTAAAAGCGGTTTACAATAGACAGGGAGGGGGCGAGAAGAAACAACCTGTAGGCCTTGCAGAAGGGGGAGGGGGTGGTGTTGCTAGTTTATTGTATATGGGGGCAGAGATGGGTTGAGAATAAAGAAACTGATCTTTCTACTGCCTTTTACAGAACACATCTGTGGGGAAAAGTCTATAGTACATGGCAATTCGATTATCTCGCTACCATGTCTGCTGTTTCATAACAGTGAGGAGACTGATGTTTCATGAACATCCTTTCAGGATTTTAGATTTCATTGCCTCAGTCTGCAACATCCATTTAAACATCCAAGATCAGTTTCATTGTCCTTTTTTTTTTTTTACTTCTGTTCCTTTTAGAAGGGTGAAAGAAAGAGCTGTCTTGGTGCCAGGGTACCTTTTACATTTTGTCATACCAAAACAGATGCAACAATATTAGAAAGCAGACAAAACATAGGAGCAAATTAATTGAACTTATTGAGACTTGCCTACAGAATAGTTCATTTCCCTCTCTGTTGCCAGGGGGTAATTAGCAAGTACCCAAAGATCTTGATGAATGTAAATCTGACACTTCCTAAGAAACAATGTAGAAGAGTTCGACTCATGACTTTGCTTTTGTAACAACCCGTTAATTCACAAGTTACTAGTGGGAACTCAGTGAGGACATCGTTTTCTAAAGACAGTCTCTTTTGACTTTGCTATCAGTTCTTTTGTGACCTAGCTATTTTTTGTGACCTATATTTTGTGACCTATGCTGTACTGGCCTTCCTACACTTCCTTACACACTAACATGCTTTTCATATGAATTTCCAGAGGTTGTAGTTACCCACTAGCTCCTGCTTGGTAAGTATCCTGGTTTTAGCTTTGTTAAGAAGGTGAGCTCCCATTCCTTCACCCAGCACTCCCCGTGCTTTGAGGCGGTGACTCTCCTTTATTATTATGTTTGACATCTTGCTGCGTGCTGCCTCTATCTGGGCTAACAGGCTGGAATTCAAGCGAAAAAGATGGTTACTCGCCATCTGAAGATAAGTTAAACAATTTAAAGAGAGCAGTAAAGGAAGAATTTTCTTAGACACGCAAACGATATCTGCACTTTGGCAATTAGAGAGCTTGATGAGTATTTGCTTTGGCTAATGCAGTAAAAAAGACTGCTTTCCTGTTTCTCTGTTTTCTTGTTAATTACACCATTCTGATTCGGAGAGTGACAAGACCTGTCAGAGCATGGATGGCACACTGATTAGAACTGGTGTGATATCCCAGAGCCACCTTGGTTGGTAGCACGAGAAAGGACCCTTGAAATACTGTCCCTGAGATTACGATGGGAGTCTTTTCAGAGTTTATGTCTCTTGAGATTTTCTAAGCTTGCTTTACATAAACATGAAAATCATGATCTGTGTCATCTGATCTTCTGGATCAAGAATCAGTTTTCAGCTTCCAGATATATGTACTGCCAGCCACAAGCCAGCCCAATTGCTTGCCACAAATGTTTTCTAGCTAGCAAAAAGACAGTTGCAGCAGAATTTTGCAGCGTGTTTATTACCTTGTATAGTCTGGCTGAGACAGCGTTGTTTGGTTTCCTTTACAAGCCACCTTATTTGTCAGCATCTCTGCCAATCTCACCACCTCTCGCAAGGTGGAATTGAACATGACACAGTGCTCTTCCTGACACTTCAGATCATGCTGTAATAAGTGCATCTGTTTGTTCACACTTTCCTCATATTCAGCAGCTAACTGTTTCCTTTGCTGCATCACTTCTTCTGCCTAGGTGGAATATAAGAACCAAACATATTTTTTTGTTTGTTTTTGTTTTATCCAAATGTAAACAGAGATTGCAACTTTTCTGTCCTTTATTAAAATGGCAAAGATGAGAAATCTAAAATAATTTTGATATGTTCATTTGAATTTGAGCATACATATGCTGACAACTCTAATATGCTGAATTACAATTATCTAGCACGTAAGTGATCAGCACGTATCCAGATCTAAGTAAGCTAATAATTTAGAGTATCCTTTTAACAAGTGATGTAGTAAGTCCTTAAGAAACAATCAGCTTTTGCAACTCCTTACTGTGTAGCATACACATTTTTCCAAGTGAGACAATGCGTATATTTCTGTTTTCAAGACATGAAATCATTTCACTCATAGAACTTTTGTAACAATATAAACAAGTACAGTTCTGATGTGGAAAAAGAAGTTGCAACACATGCTAAAGAAGGTGAATTTATGCTGTTTTCAAAGCTGAAACCTCTGCTACTGAAGCAGAGAAACAAGAGCTCCCAGAAGAAGAGATGGAATGCATGGATGTATCAGATTAAGAAAAGAAAAAAAATTAGTAATCTTTCAGAGATATGTTTCTGTGTTAGCACAAAGCAGTAGCAGCAACTTTAAATGCTTTAAAGGCCTAGCATAGCCTGTTGTTCACAGACGTTACAATATTAATTGTTTTGCAGCCTATGAAATGAAATGTCTACAATTCCAAAAGTGAGGTTTTACATGATCGTGCCTAAAATTATGAAAAGAGAGTAGTGAGAATTTCATTTTTTATTCCATGTGTAAATGTTGGTGAACTGAGCTCTACCTGCTGTTTTGCTTTCAAGTAAGCCTCTGTCATTGTGCTCTCATAAACCTCCATCTCTTCTGGGATACTCAGTGTCTTTATCCAAAGGTTTTTCAGTGAAGATATTTCACTCGTAAGCTTGCGATACATAGTTTTTACCTGAGGTCCAAAAAAAAGAAAAAAAGATTATATTAGGACTGTAAGAGATGATTTGGAGATTGCAAAGTCTCTCTTCAAAATAGATACCTCTTTAGGTAATTAAAATACATGCCGGTGCTGAGTTTTCAGTACAAAACACATTAATGCTAACTTGTCTCGGATTAGAGTACGATGATTTCTCCACACTACTCATCTGTTAACTGCGTGCTGTAATGCCAGCTCCCTCTACTGTCCTTTAAACCACAAATGAAGTTAGGTGAGTATTACAGGTAGATTCATCGTTAGGGCTGTGAAATGCTATGCCATTGATTTCAGCTGAGAGATTATAAAATTCAAATAATAGAATGAGGCTCCATATCTGTGTTACTGTGTATTCATTTATTCATTTATATTTCTCTTCAATTTAATCTGCAGCTCTCAAGTGTTTGACTAGGAAATCTGTATTATTTTCATTTTACAGATGAAAAATTGAAACTGGAAGATGAAGTCATTTTCCAAAAATGGTATCAGTTCAGTGGAGAACCATGAGAAAAACAAAATGTTCTGCCTTAAGGTCACTACCCTTCCCACCATATTACATGGTATAAACAACATGCTTAAGAATATGGGTATGTATTTGTGTTTCGTGTTCTAAAAAGATGAAAGTTGAAATAAAGCATGTACCTAATAGCCAAAGGCTAATGAAACAATGATAACAGACGAAATTACATATTTTAGGCTCTTTCTACATAAATATGAGTAGCCCCAAAACACAATTTACCTCTTCTTTGAAATGGCCCAGTTTGGTTGTGACAGATAGTGACTGTCTCAGCAAAAGTTCAAAGAAAACATTGGTATTAAATGACTCAAGGTCTATCTGTTCTTCAGGCTCCCAAACATCACCCCTTTTGAGGAAGCAGGCTGAAAGTGGATATTCATTTATTAGTATTTTTTTCATTTAAAACTGTTTTTTGAACAAAGAATGCATGGAAATCACTGAACTTAGCAGCCATTGTGCATTGCTAAACACGAGATTCTGGCTCCATTACATGCAAGTAACCAAGCAGACCCTCTGTTGTTTATCCTTTTAGTTATCTAACCTGTTCCATCAGTGCTGCAAGAGTCATCATCCATACTACCTTTGTTCTGCAGTGAGGGTTGACATTTTTTAACGGAAAAGACTGTTGATACATTGGAGGAATAGCTGTCCAGATTATACTTCAGCTGCCGCCTTCGAAATGGAGGGCAGGTAATGCCTTTCTGTGACCAGCTAAGTCCCTGACAAAGAAGCTGCAAAACACAACAAAATTAAACAAGTTCCTTTTCTTATTTAGACACGTTCTATTAATGTCATTTACGTGTTATTCACTCAAAAAGCAGGATGCATCATCACCTGTTAGGTAAAGACCCCAAGAGTCTGTTTTCTAAGTACATCATTAAAGTAATCTTTTCTAAAACAGAAGAATGAGTAATCCCAGCAGATAAGGGTGAAACCAAGGGGAAAGAAGTGTAGTTATCTGTTGTTTGGATCTGCTGGATGAATAAATCACATTTTCTATCGTTACCTCAGTAGTCTGGTTGCAGAAAAAACCTGTTGATTTCAGAACATGCTAGAAACATAAAGGAACGGCTGTTTGGGAGATTAACAGTCTGAAGGACCGTCTCAGTTTTTAATTGTGAAACAGCACATCTGACCTCAGGTATGTTGTGGTCACTTGGACTTTCGTCTGAATAAGGAGTGCAAAACTGAATGTCACATGAATGACCATTGGAGAAACTTATTCATGACTGACAGTTCTTTATAATAGCTTTCCAGGACTTATCTACATTTTCTTTATTTTGAAGTAGGCTTGGTCAGATGTTAAAGACAAAATAATTATCATCTCATTGATGAACTCATTCCTTCCCAAAGAGATGTGAGTTGTGAAGAATTTTATTATGGTTTGATCTAATGAATCAGAAAATAGGAACGAAATTCACCTATACCTTGAGTGTCTCTAAGTGGCCTATGTAACAGGTAAATATACTGGGGCTTTGGTGATGCTGGATCAATTAATAGGGATGAATTTTACCCCATATATAAAACATGAGGTTGAATTACAATTTATTCTAATTTTCAACTTTATGTGTGATGCCTAAGGGAACAGATAGCTTGCGGGTTCATTGTGCCAAATCTTGTAACATCCTCTAAAAAAAAATTTTATGTAACTTTTACTTACTGTTAATACCACAGAGGCAATAAGCAATACGAGAAGTCCTGTGATTACTCCAGTAATTGCTGTCCAGTCAGGTTTCAGTAGGAGGTCTCGTTTTTTCACAATGCCCACCTGTACGGCATATCTAGGTGTTGTGGGGAAGAATGGCCCCTCTTCATAACACTGTCCTCCAAGTGGCATGACCCTAACATACTTAATGAAATAAGCATAAATCGAAAGGCCAGTCACATGTCATTGCATATGATTTAAATACGCTTATTGATTTAAATATGAAGTCTTATTTTGTCTGTTAAACTGAGTCAAAGCTTTGCAGCAGTTGCACCATTTTTCACTCACATATATAGCACACATGCATGCAAACTCACATAGTTATTGCTGTACTCACCTGTACGGTATGATGTACAAAAATGAAAAGATGCTCACTATTATTTTTAAAATTTCCTGTATTTCCAAACATTCATATGGAACATGAAGTGCTTTGCCAAGAGGGACATTGTAAATGCAAAGACAGGATTCCTTGATACAAACCATTTTTTTGTGCCGATTGCTACTCAGCTGTAGCACATAGGTACCAGGGTACTGGAACTGGAAAAGGAAGAAGAGGAATTTTTGGGAGGCCTCTCTTACTTCCTCTCTGAGGCTTCGAAAGTCTCCCCAGTCAAATTCAGCATTCGTGTTGTATAGGTTGTTTCTAGGAGCAAAAGTACAAAAGTCAGTTCTTGTTACTAGCTGTTTTTTTGGTGTAGGCTCATAATTACAGCAGAGGTTTACTAAGGCATAGTTGTCACGCAAGGTTCATCTATATCACTAAATAACTGAGGATCAGTGTGAGTTTAGGCACTGAACCTCTAATTGGCCATGCAGCGCCACTGTTTACTCACCCCCTGCTTTGTCTTGGGCTGCTCCAACTAGTTCTCCCCAAAACAAACGTGAAGTAGCAGGAATTAACCCTAAGCAGCATGGATGTTTATTTAGCAGTGAAGAAAGTCACTGGGACCCCATATAGGTGTTTAATCACTGCAAGTTGTCAACATGGAGAACATGGAAACCGCATGTAGGTTTTGTTATTGATTACGTGTCCCTGGTGTTATTTGTATGCTTTGAAACTGGATGAATGGCAGAAATGAAATCAAAATAGCCCGCAGGGGAAGAAACTTACAAAACCACCCAAACAAATAAAAACCACAAAGGCAGAGCTCCTTTTGGTGCAGTAGAAAGTACTTGTTTCCATTTGGGTTAGTTTGCCAAAACCTATACCTTAGCTCCAATAAGATCCCAAACCTCAATAACTACAAAAAAGGGAAGAAAACTTGAGGTCAACTAGAGGGGCTATACAGCATAAGTTTGTGAGAAGTCAAGCTGCAAAGAGTGTGAACACAGGTCAGAAAAAGCATCAGCAAGAAATCAGGAACAGTATGTATCTATTTAATTTTGCTTATTTTAATAAGTGAATGTTATTTTCTTAACGACTTACATGCTGTTTCCTACCATGCCACAATGTCTTCTCTGTCAAAAAGACATTGATGTATGCTTAATAATGAGATTTCTACTCTTCCTAGTCATTTTTTCTCTTAATTCTATGTTGAAAAAAGTGAAAACTTCAGGCTTGTTCTTTATAGCTTAAGTAAAAGTGCATTAGCTAGGTTCGTCCATGTTCAGCATTTGTACTTACACATCATAAACTGGGTAATGCTCCTTGGAGACAATAAACATGATGGTAACATTAACATTAATGCATGTGGTAGGATTTAAGATGCCGGTAAATATGATTTTTGATGTGGAGTTTGAAGGTCTCAGGCTTTGTACCCGGGAAGACCTGTGTTCTTCATGGCCAGACTTAACTGTAAAAGCACAGACCTCATTAAGTTTGGATCATCACTGATTATTTTCTGTCTACAGAACAACTGCAGGATGTAGCATTTCCTTTTCATTTTTATGACTAAGCTTTATACATGCAAATTTGGTTTCCAGATTAAGGTTTACAGTGAAGACAGCATGCCAACATGCCACTGGCTTTTTCCTGTCATTGGATAATTGTGCATCACATTTTCTTGTCTTTTTGAAACAGCTCTGCTGAGGTGCATCTGGTAAAGGAGCAGCACTTCTTGCAAAATTGGCAGCCTTTATAAGGAATCTGTCCCTTTATGTTTAGTCAGATTTGGCTTGCCTATGGATTTGAGGATATCTCTGCAGACACTAAAGAGGGACTCAAGTCCTGCTCTCCAAGAAGAATGCAAGTGGAAGTGATCTGACATGCCCAAAGCTAAGGAGAGGATGGTGTAGACTAGAACTGAAGAATGGAGCTAAACTGTGGATCAGGACTACTAAGCCAAAGGAGAGATGTGGGAGGAAATGGGAGAAGCTCAGCTCTGGTAGTTGCTCCTGGGCTCTGTCCTCCTCCTGTGGACGTGGCGGTGGTAGCAGTGTTAGGGGGCTGTGTGCCAGGTCATGTGCGCACACAGGTTGGAGGCATAGGCATTCAACAGTTGCCCACGCAGCTGTTCCTCATTGCCCCTGGGGAAAAGGCAGGGGGCCAGAGGGAAGCAGTCTGCTGACCAGTGCATTTGGGCTGTGGCTGCAGAGGTTCTGACTTGCAGCGCAGAGAAGGTAAAGCTTTTTGTTTGACTTCACTGTGCTTAGTATGAACAGCTTCTCCAGGAATTTGAAGATGGTGAGGTCTGTCTGATTTAACTATTGTTATTTCCTGTTTAGGTCAGTATTGGAGATGGTTGATGTGACAAAGCACAATTAAATCTTAGAGAAGCTGTATTAAATACGTGCTTTGGAGCTTTACAGGAGAACTTACCTGGAGCTGTTGCTGAAGAAGGCCTGTTTTTGTGATGTGATGAAGTCTCATTTAGCATGATGAAGTTGTGAAATAGTTGCGGGTCAGGATTATACACCCCTAAAAATCCTTTCCCTGAAGTGGTATAAAAAGCATTGGTCACTTCTGGTTTTCAAAATGTTGGACTTTGCTTTTTCTTCTGGTTTATACAGTATCAGCTCTCCAAAGACCCCGAGCAAGACTTACAAAATCTAAAACCAAATGGTATACTGTTTAGTACATTCCTTTTATTCTAGGACAGTGCTTTAAAATGCTTGGGCCTTACTCAAAGCCTTTAGGGTTGGTTTGGTGTTGCAAGACCTGTTTCTTAAGTAGCAACTGGTTTAACTTGGCTGAAGTCAATGAAACTGTGCAAAGGTACCATGGGCAAATGATTCTATCCTATTGTTATTACTAAATTTTCACGTGGTTGTGCAAATAGTGCTTTTGGCCTATGGCTTTGATCTGGAATCTTGGGCGTGGGGGGGAGGCTAGCTACTTCTAATTCTACTTGGTAAAAGCACATTAAAACCTGAAGCCCAAGAGAAAATCTGTACAGACAAAGGATCTGAGAAGGGAGTCCTTTGACAGGCAAAGATATTCTTCATCTCTGTTTATCATAATTTAGGGAATGGGAGGAAATCTCTGAATAGCTGTCCTTTCCTGTACTATTGGAAATATACAGATTTCTGATGAATGTTCTGGGATTGAGTGGGATGACTTTTGCATGGAATGATGAATTTGTATTGCTGCATACTATCAGGATATAAGCACCAAGATTTCTTATTGTTTGTGTTATAAATATCATGGAAAGGCTTGTTGCGTATAAAAGCCATTTAATACCCAGCTAATACTATAGCTCTTGTTGTTCTTTCCCTTACCACTCATTTTCACGATGTATGTTGGATGGGTATATTTGCTTTGTTCTGAAGTGCAGACATCTTTTAAAGAGAAATATGGTCTCAGTAGAACTGTTCTTAATTCTTCTAAGAAAACAGCGGTCTAATAGGAAGAGAGTTCAGAATTTTTTTTACATTAATTTTTCATGCCATTGTAATGTAAGTCCAGGTACAAAAATAAGCTATGCATGTAATAGAGTAGTGTCTGGGGGGTTTGTTTGTTGCTTTCTATAATTTTCTAAGAAAAAAGGAATGAGAGTATTCTTTGGTAAAAAGATTACTAAAAGTCTAGAAAGCCTAGCAAAAATAAGTAGATTGTGAAAATAACTGCAGCTTTTACCTTGCTCCCATTTCTGTAAGTGATAAAAAGCTGAGCATTTTTCTCTGTACAAGTGACCTGCAGAGCGTCTCTTTGTTGTCTTCTACACTGAGAATTACACACACTCTCCAGACTGTCAGTTTGGCAAATGCAGAGGCCAAGAACCTTGTCATAGCCTTGATAATCTCTGGGGACAGTACAAACCTACAAGAGGCGGGGGGAGGGAAAGGAATAAAATAGCAGTACAAGTAATGTCCAGGTGTTCCCTAAGTGAGGAGGGAAATCTGAGCTTCCTATTTCAGGTTGAAGAAGAGGCAAAACCTCCTATGAAAACATTAGTAACACTTGGTTGTTATGCTGTCTGTGCCTTCTGAAGGAAGAGCTCGGGAGTTTGCTTTTTAGGGCAGTTTCTGCACAGTCTTTGGATTTAACTAATGCAAAAATTGAAATACCTTCTCTGAGCAATAATGAACCCATCCTTTCTTGGTTAAACACTGGCCTTCCTGATTTCGGGAGGCTGAATCTCGACAAATATCATATGCTTGTCTGACACAATGTCTTCCATCACCTAAGGACATCCAATAACCTGGAGGGCATGTGCAGTGAGCATCCCGGGGCTAGAAGAAAAAACAGGTATTTGTTTAGGAAACTGCTGTCTCAGGCAGATACTGTTCTATAGCTTGCTGCATTAAGCATTGCACTTTGTCTGACCAAGGTCAGATGAAATTTTGATGTCCATACACATACCCTTTACCTTCCAGCAAAGGAGGAGGCTTGATGTAGCCCTGAAGAAACTCCGAACGTATGTAGATCTAGTGTCCCCATCCCCCTCCCTGTGGGTCTGTGTAATTGGAAATAAGATGTAGGACTGAAGGCTGTCAATGCTAAAAAGAGTGAGACTGAATAGGGCAGTGCAAGTGAGGTAAAGAGAATGAAGAACAAGGTGTGAGGTAATACTGATGTGTGTTAAGACTGAACAGCTTTTGCAGGACTGCTCCTGTACCTGAAACACTTGACCTTTCCCAAGACAGATGCATGTCTCCTGCCCTTCTGCAGGCTGCACTGCCTCTGAGCCACATGGAAGACATGCTTTTTGGCCAGGTATGTGATTAAAGAAATCCACTGGGCATGTCAAACAGCTGTGCAATATCAGTGCTGCTCCTTCTGAACGAAAAGTTCCTGGGGGACACGGAACTGGTGTGATGCTTCCTTCAGGGCAAAAAAAGCCTTTGAACAACAACAACAACAAAAATTCTTGTCAATTTTTCTTATATAATGCAGCTGTATTATGTAGATGGATAAGTTAGTGTCTTTCCAGTTTAAATATTGTAGCTTATTTGTGTCATAACAACTAAATCAGTTAAATGAATCCTGCTTCAACAAAAATACTCTCTCATTTCAATATTGTTTTACTATGCAGTACAGAAAGGAAGTCTTCTGACATGCGAATCTTATTACAATAAAATTGAACGCTCTATATTTGTTGTTTAAGCTGACTTACCTTTTACAATATCAATTTCAGCAAGCCCAATTGATTATCTAAGAGCTTCTGTAGCATTCAGCAAAATTAAAGTCTGACTGCATTTTTATTGAGCAGTATGTGACTGAGAAGCATTCTAAAGAAGCTAATAATCTCTGGTAAATTATCTACAAATACCTGCTGGACAAATTGGCAGATTCTGTTCTCTTCTTTTGCAGTAAATTCCACTTTGACAGTCCTCATCGTTTTGAAGTTGTAGCTCCCCATTATCACAAGGCAAGCTTGAAAAAATAGAGAAAATGAAGAGGAAGAGGGCCATTTATCTGTCGCACCGAGTAGCTTGAATTGCCAAATGTGGGTAAGTAACAGACACGCATAAGGAGAGCTTTCCTTTCAGCCACTGAATATTTAATGGTCAGTGAAAGTTAAAACATGCTAATGTATTGGCGTAAAATATTCATAGAAGTTATTTGAGCCTGTTGTGCTCCCCTACAGGTCATATAACAGAAGCTTTACTCTGTCCAATCTAAAGAATTTACATGTGAAATATGACTGTTGCAGCACAGATCAGTGCTTATTTATGACTATAGACAATTTGCTGCTGTACTTTGTAATCTGAAGTTTTCAGGGTCCGTACAGCAGCCATGATTTTTCGGTCTATGAATCCTCATTTACCATAAGGGATCATCAGTTAGTATGGGATATGCTGGCTTTTATTTTTGGGATAGGCTGCATAGTTTATGATGAGCATAAATCAAAAAAAACGTCACTCACTTGGTGTCTTTTCAGTGGTTACTATAGAAAATGTAATTATTCAAGGCTGGTTTGTCCCCTCTGTTTTTCACGATCTGTGGCAGATCATAGAATGCAGTTCAGGGACCTGATTTGGAATGCTCTCTGCTTTTTCCCCTCCTCGTGGGGGTTTTAAAAGTGGCAAAACCAGCAAGTGCTTCTGCACCCGCTCTCCAGGAGAGCAAGGCTTCGCTCCTGTCAGCGAGTACCTTTCCCACAGCAGAGGGCAGCCTGGCTTCTCCTCGGGCGGGGGGAGCCGCCGGCCCGTGCAGCAGCCCTGCGGTCCCCGGGCTCGGCAGCCGCCCGCTTGCGCTAGATATCTGCAAGCAGGGGGAAAGGAACCAGCGAGGTTCCCGCTTCTCCAGTTTTGCATAAAATGCGTTGCGCTCTTCTCGATGTGGACAAGGAAGTGATAAACTTCTCGATGCCACGTAAGGAATAGATATTTCAAGTGTAATGAGATGTAGGTAAAGGGACTTAATGTAACATCTTGCATTGATGGGCATTTTAGGCACTTCTGAAACATTTGCCCTTGTAATAAAAGGTGGCTATCCCAGCCCCCTACCTGCATATGTCATGAAGGAAGTGTCATATAGCTAGCAGAGACTTCTGTTTTCTTGTGAAGCATATAATCAAATATTCAAGAGCATTTCTGGATGACATTTCCCATTGCTATCCTCTGAATGTACCTTCTGTGGCACTAGTAAATGCACATGCGTTTCTTAAAAATCTTTCACACAACTACTAGTTCAAAGAGCTGTAGTTGGATGGACTTTCTAGGCACACAATAAATGAGTGGTTTCCAGGTACATTTTGAATGGCAGTCATTGTCCCACTGGCTAGTCAGCCTGGAAAAAAATGGGAAGCAAGAGAGGGGCGTTCAGAGAAAGGAGATATTTGTTTACCTTTTTGCAAAAGTTAGGATTGCATCTTAATTGGCAATATGCAGGTTGCCAGAAATTGTTGGTGCCCCTTTGGCAAATCTCCGATTTTTACAGTGAAGACTTAGTTAGTATATTGGTTTTTTGTATGCAGTAATGGCTGGAGTCCCCAGCCAAATGTTGTGCTTTATAGGGGAATGTGCACTAGAGTATCCACTAAAACAGTTTGGTTCTTAAAGTAGGATTTACTTAGATTTGAATTGCATGCATTTTAAATTACAATCCAAAACATTCCCACTCAGTGGCTGTCTAATGCTGGAAGTGCCTAAACTCACCACCTTGTTTGAGTTTGCATTCCCCAAGCATAGAGATCTCTGTCTCTGAGCATGCCTGGAATTGCCTCCATTGGAGAAATCCTGTGCGTACGTCCTGCCTAAAACGGATTGGAATGCAGGAACTAGCTGTGATTCTGCCTGTCCCCTGCAGGGCTTTGCTTTGGTGCCTAGTCTCAGAGCACACCTAGTAAGTCTTTTTTCTTTTTTTTTTAATCACAGATAAAACCAGAGCCATCTGCCAGCCAGCATCCATGGAGCTGGAACACTCAGACAGAAATGTACTTTCAATTCCTTTCTTTCCCAGAGAGGTTTCAATCCACATCTCTTACTTCACAAGCTAGTGCCTTACTGCCAGTCAGCATCTGTGCGCAGAGGGAGGAGATCATAGAGGAATGACTGCCTAATCTAGTTGCTCTGTTCAGCTGGAGCTGTGCAGCTGCTAATGTCATAGGCTAGAGAAAGCAGTGAGTAGTTCTATGGTTGTGTTCAGCTCCTTCTCTCCAGCAATGCATCTATATTTCAGCCAGCTGGTACAAAGCTCTGGATTGCTCTGTAAGACTAGAAGTTCTGGTGCTGTTTTTTGGGGGGTTGGTGTTTTTTTTGTTTGGGTTTGTTGTTTTGTTTTGTTTTGTTTTCCCAGGGAAGATTAGGTTGGGCAAGCCTCCCAGTCCCAGGTCTGATAGAGTTCAGCTTTTGGGAATGCAACATGCATGCATAGCATTGTGGAAATGACCCCAGAGATTCCCTGAGGCATTAGGTTTCATAGGCAAAGAAGAAGAGAGGAAGTTAGTAGGTTTCCTTCGTATAGGAAGTGTTTTATAGTCGTGTATCTGATTGCTATTTGCTACATAAACCAGTGTCCAGTGGCGATGGGTCTAGAATAAGGAAATAGCTTACAATAGCATTTTCCCTGTTGAGTCTTAGGTTAGTGATTGCTCGCTGTTACGAGCAGATACACAACTTCCTTTTTCCACAGAACTGATATACAATGTTGCTCTGTGTGTCAAGCTGTCGTTTTCCTGGCAGGGACTGGAGTTTAATATCCTCATAAAATGCTTCATGACTGTAATCAAGGTCAAGAACTAGTGCCTGAGTCGTTCTCAAAGGCCTGGCTGACATGGTGACCCTTTAGGCATTACCTATCTTAATTTTTCAGTCCAGCAAAGGACAGAAAAAAGAGGGGGAGGCCATGTACAACAAACTCCAGTTTTTCTATTTAGTTTTTGAAGAAGATGGAAAAATGAGCAGGCTATTGGATAAATAGCCTCTAAAAGCACCATATTATTGAACATAGAAATTGGAGATTTCACATCTTCTCAAATAGCTCCTGAAGAGAGCAAAGCAGTCTCTTGCTGCTGTTCTCTGGTATGGAACTTGTAAAAGCATCCCTGATGCACATACAGTTTTTTAACTCGCGTAATTATTTTGGCTAGGAGTGCTATTTTTTCCTCTTACTGAACTTGACCACTGGTGTTTTCAGTGTATGCTACACCAGATTCATGTTAGAAACTGCATGTTACTGTTAGCTATTTTTCTTCCTGGGCATTGGTGTTTGAGAATTATTTGTTATTTTAATTACATGGTATCTGAATAAGTAGGTAGCAATATGTTTGTAAGACTTGTAGTTAGTAAGGCAGTCAAGCAAAATTTTGGTCTTATTTCTCAGGAAAATTGAATAAAGGTTTCTAAACAAAGGGAAGGCTGTGTTCACGCAGCCACAGGTGGTGTATGTTCTTCTGCAAATGTTTGACTGAGCTACTCCATAGTTATACCATGTTATTATTTTTTCCACATAAACTTTATTCTCCAGATAATGTTTACAGTAGCCTTTGACTCTGCTAAAGACTGCCAGTTACCTTTAGATAATGCTTGGTTTACAATCGTATGGGTTTTCTGAAGAGAAGTGTATGCAAATGCTGAAATAGTTTTAAAGACCTCCTGTGAAAGGCTGGGCTGTGACAGTTGGCACAAAGCCAAGGTAATTTTGATGTTTTTTGGTGGCATTATGCACAAATGACTCTCAGAGGACTTATTACTCTAAAAATTGCAACTTACCTTGAACCCTTCCACCTCGCTCTGGAGTGAGGACATTAGGACAAACTGGGAGTATTCACTGTGCTCCCTTTCAGTTTCACAGCTGGCTGAATTGGGAGGGGAGGGTGAAGTTAATTTTATGCCCCCAATCTGAGAAAAAATCAGAAGATTTACAACTAGTTCCTGCAGATTTACTTCCTGTTTGAAGAAGTAGGAGTTGCAACATACAACATCTATTTATTTTCCCATGCTTGGGTTTTCTTTGTTTTGTGGGATTTTTTTTGTTGGCTATGTTTTGTTTTTTTGTTTGGTGGGGTTTTTCTTGGTCTGCAATGTAATTAATCCCTGCAAAAGAGGAAAGAATCTTTCTCCACATAAAATATGAGCATGTGACAGCACAACCTGGAGCTTTGTAGGGTTATTTGTCATCTGCAGAAAAGCAAACACCACCCATTAAATTGGAGTGGTGAAAGTGATCCAACATGTGGAAGATTCTCATTTTATTTTCCTTCGTCTTTCCATGCCTTCTCTGATTTATTTCTCTTTATTCTTCACTGTTTACTGCTCTTCTATTTTGTGCTTTTTGGGGAATCAAATGAGCATAAGGCTTCCGGCACTTGGGACTTGATTGCTGCATTGGAAAACAAAAAACGTGAAGACTGGTTATTCTGAGATAATCCTGAAAACAAAATAAAAATCCAGTATTAAAATTACCTCTATTACATACATAAATGTCATCAAGATGGAGTTTAATAGGGTACGTGATTCACCTTAGCAAATAATCTATTTGGCTGTGAACTTGAAGAAATGCTGGGTTCTGCAGAAGCTTATCTTTTTTTATATCAGAAAATGGATTGCCTTTGTGTGTGAGTAATAATTCCAGTGAAATGGAAAGGTCATGTTAACTAGGAGTCAAAACATGTACACCTGGAAGCATTAGAAAATTTTAATATTGGATTTTTATTGTCTAAGTTCACGGCAGGTTATTTCCAACAAAATACTTTTCCATTGTAAAAGAAAAACCTCAGCTACATTCTCTTACAGATTAAATAAAACATTGGTTTTTAATTCCCTGAGGAAGCGAAAGTCATGAACTGCTATATTCCCCATGTTACCTCCTCTCCCAGAATCAGAGCTCGGCTGCAGAGGTGCTAATTTATATCCTCCAAGGTTTTAATCCATCTAGGTATAAAACATTGCTATTGCAAAAATACAGCTACAAAGTCAAAGCAAAAAAACCCTAGCAACTTCCAGTCTCTGCATTGTCCCTGGGACTCGAAAAAATCTGAGCTCTCTTTGGCCTATATCCTCATTTGTTTAAATTTAAATTATGATTCAGGTGGCTTTTCATGATTATCTCAGAATAACCAGTCTTCAGGTTTTTAGTTTTCCAACAGGAAAGTCTAGTGAAGAAAATGAAAACTGAAGTTTTAAGGGGGCTGTGCTTTGTGGACTCTAAAATCCTTTGTTAAGTCTCGGGGTTTGTGAGGATGGAAATCTTTTTTGGCCTTTGTGTAGACCTTTGAAGGCAGATTATTGTGTGTTTCTGTGCCATGAGCGACCAATTAGCTGTGAATACCTTTGTAGAAGTAATTGTGAAGGATTCAAAAACTGATTACTCAGCAGCAGCAAAGGGATCCAGAGGGTTTTACTTAAAACAAAGCAAACCCAAGACAAACTTAGTATTTAAAATCTGCCACTAGATTTTTGTATGAATTCATGCTGCGTGCTTTCCTTTAGATCTGAAGCGAGTATTTATTCTGGATGACACAGTAACCCTCTGGTTACTGACGTAATGATGTTATGATTTCTGCATGTACTTATCACACCACGCACATTTCAGTATTTGCGTTTGGGGATCTTGTTATGTTTGAAAAAATGAGACTTCTGTAAACTTATTTGGCTAGTGATGATAGATAGAGATAACAAACAGAGATAATTAGGAGCTGGGACCTACCTGAGAGGCTTCTCATGGGTGTACCAGTGAAGTATGGCCAAGCGTGGAGCAGAGCAGTGCCTGAGGCTTTCCTGATATCAACTGGTTAACATCTTCTTGGGTTTTTATACCTGAGAAGTGATGTTTTATCCCCTGGAGCCTAAACTCTTGCTGCTAAGCCAAGTGAACCCCAAAACTACACCACTGAAGTAAAGGTGAAGTGGCTTCAAAGCAGATGACAAATAAAAAATTGTAACGTGGAAACCTGGGGAAGAAGGAATAAGCATTTTTTTCCTGGGCATTGCAGGAAGCTCAACAAGAGCCCCGTTCCCCTCACCATCTTTCTTCAGGAAAAACATTCCTGATAACCTCAGTTTAAACTCCTCCCTCCTCCTAGAAACCACATGGAATGAAGGATGGGGAAAAAAAGACAGGAAAATGATGGTGTGGTACTTTGGGGCACAGGTGCCATGTGATCAGATCCTCATGGATATAAGTGACTAGGGCCAGTAGGGATGCCTGAAACTCCAGCTCACTTAGACTGTCTCACTGTTGCTGATCCTGCAACCTCCAGATGCTAAGCTGCATAGCATGCTTATACTCAGGGCAAAGTGAAACTTCTGGGTGAACAGACTGATGAAGCATGCAGCAACGTTCCTGGCTTGTGTGCGTGTGTGGCTGGGGCAGTCTGGGTCATAGCAATTGCTACAGCTTGAGAGCTCTGCTGTCCAGGTTAAGTGGGAGCCGATGTCCTGTCCTCTTTTCTTTTCTTGCCTCTCCCCACCATGATCCCTCTTCAAAGTGCTTGAGACACTCAATTTTTCAGTTAGTGGGACTCCCTTCTTTAAATTTATTTCATCTGTCCTGTTCAGCACAGCTGCAGAAACATGTCTTGTTTTAAATTGAATCATTTGGTTTCCAAGTTTCTCTAGCCACAAAGAAAGCAGGAAAAATAAAACTTGATGGGTGAGACTGTTCTAAAAGAATCTGAATCAGCCAAGAGCTCAGCCTCTCCCTCTTGCTTGGCTCAGAAACTTGGCTCCTCCAGCTCTGCTTGCAATTCAGCCTGGTTGTCATCGTGTGGAGAGACATTTGGAGTTATGGGAAACAGGATGCAGAGCGGTGTAGAGGAAATGTCAATGTTTCTTCTTGAATGGCAGCTGTTGATCCATATTCTCAAAAGGGCTGTGGAGTGTTTTCTTCAGTGTCCAGCCTCCCCTCAGCTCTTTTCTTGATTCCTCATCTAGAAGACTGAATTCTTTTTGTTTGTGTGTTAGAAGGAATTTTTTTCATGTAGTTTATTTTCTTGTATGTGTTTTACTTACAATC
This sequence comes from Phoenicopterus ruber ruber, assembly GCA_009819775.1. Taxonomy (NCBI): domain Eukaryota; kingdom Metazoa; phylum Chordata; class Aves; order Phoenicopteriformes; family Phoenicopteridae; genus Phoenicopterus; species Phoenicopterus ruber. The sequence goes on along the minus strand of CM020237.1, from coordinate 5,844,142 downwards.
ATGACATTGTTCTCTGTTTAACATTATCTGTTTTAGTGAGCAACAGTTCATATGCTTCTTGGCTAAGTTTTTGGGATCTGGGAGATGATAGCTTGTTTAAGCAAAATCCAGCAGCCTTAGGGAGTCTTTAATGCAATAATTGTGGATATGCAGCAAAGAATGATTTCGAGGACACATTTTTGAGGATAAAAACAAAACAGGAGGTGGATTTTCTGCTGTGGTTACTCTTGGTGTGGTACCAGGCTGGGGTGACCAGGGTTGGAAAGCAATCGGATCCCTTCAGATTGGGATATCCTCTTGCCAAAAAGAATTTGAGTTCTGTTCCATTTGGCATAAGTAGTGGGAAAGGAGAATGCTGGAGCATTTCTGCCATCACTAGCTACTGAAAGCAGCTCCCAGAGGAGCTGTTTGCTTAAGACACTTTCTAGAGTTAATGGTCTGTAAGAGGCTCTCTTGCTGCCTGCAGAATTTTGTGCTCCTGAAAATCTGGGCCAGAATCTCTCTGCTCTCATTCTTATATTGTTTCTACTCTTTCAATTTATGTAACACCTAGAAGAGCTTCCATGTGTCTGCCATGCAGTTTCTTGATAATCCATACAATATCCTCCCTAATCTTTTCATCTTTTGCAATGCCATTTGTCACCCCTGCAATTTATTTTGTGTATGTTTCATAGATACAGACGAGCTGCTAGGTGGCAACACTTGTACTTTGTTTTTCACAGCATTTTATAGTAGACTATACTAAGTAGTTGTGTTACTGATAAGTTCTGAAAGCTAGTGGAAATACATGTGTGCCCCAGAAAAGCTGTTCAGTAGAGCTCAATGACTTAGCATTGAAGGCTTTTGTTCTTGGGACTTGCTGCACTTGTGACTGTGTAGTAGTAGCATCTAAGCATCTGTGACAATGTCCTGTTTCCCTCTGAAACCTTAAGATGTTGGTTTTGTAGAAGAAAGATCTAATATTCAGCCAAAGTCATAGTGAGGTAACACCTAGGATGGATTTCCTGTTCCCTTGCCTCAGGCTGTTTTAACAGATGTGTTTGTTCATCCCCTTGCTGTAACTTGCAACTTGTGTTCTGGGTAACTTCAGCTTTTAGGGCTCTGGCTCCGGTATTTCTTTTCACCCAACTCTGAAGGGAATCATAGACTCATAGAATTGTTCTGGTTGGAAGAGACCTCCAAGATCATCGGGTCCAACCATTAACCTAGCATTACCAAGTCCCCCACTAAATCATATCCCTTAGGGCCTCATCTAAACGTCTTTTGAATACCTCCAGGGATGGTGACTCCACCACCTCCCTGGGCAGCCTGTTCCAATGCCCGACAACCCTTTCGGGGAAGACGTTTTTACGAATATCCAATCTAAACCTCCCCTGGCGCAACTTGAGGCCATTTCCTCTTGTTGTGTCGTCTGTTACTAGGGCGAAGAGACCGACCCCCATCTCTCTACAACCTCCTTTCACGTAGTTGTAGAGAGCAATAAGGTCTCTCCTCAGCCTCCTTTTCTCCAGGCTAAACTTCCCCAGTTCCCTCAGCTGCTCCTCATAGGACTTGTGTTCCAGACCCTTCACCAGCTTCGTTGCCCGTCTCTGGACATGCTCCAGCACTTCTATGTCTTTCTTGTAGTGAGGGGCCCAAAACTGAACCTGGCACTCGAGGTGTGGCCTCCCCAGGGCCGAGTACAGGGTGACGATCACCTCCCTACTCCTGCTGGCCACACTATTTCTGATACAGGCCAGGATGCCATTGGCCTTTTTGGCCACCTGGGCACACTACTGGCTCATCTTCAGCCGGCTGTCGACCAACACCCCCAGGTCCTTTTCTGCCAGGCAGCTTTCCAGCCACTCCCCCCCAAGCCTGTAGCATTGCCTGGGGTTGCTGTGTCCCAAGTGCAGGACCCGGTACTTGGCCTTGTTGAACCTCATACCATTGGCCTCGGCCCATCGATCCAGCCTGTCCGGATCCCGCTGTAGCGCCTGCCTGCCCTCCAGCAGATCAACACTCCCTCCCAACTTGGTGTCATCTGCAAACTTACTGAGGGTGCCCTCGATCCCCTCGTCCAGATCATTGATAAAGATATTGAACAGGACTGGCCCCAGTACTGAGCCCTGGGGAACACCACTTGTGACTGGCCGCCAGCTGGATTTAACTCCATTCACCACAACTCTTTGGGCCCGGCCATCCCGCCAGTTTCCTACCCAGCGCAGGGTATGCCCATCCAAGCCATGGGTAGCCCGTTTCTCCAGGAGGATGCTGTGGGAGACGGTGTCAAAGGCTTTACTAAAGTCCAGGTACACGACGTCCACAGCCTTTCCCTCATCCACTAGGCGGGTCACCATGTCATAGAAGGAGATCAGGTTGGTCAGGCAGGACCTGTCTTTCAGGAAAGATTTAGTGAGGAAAGCCTAGAAAACTGACGTGAATACTGTAGGATTCTGTACATCCATTGAAGACCGCAGTTGCTCTGTCATTCACTTTATGTACAGGGTCTGTGGCCTTGTGACTATCACTGGTTGTAAGTATGTGCAGTGTCCATCAGAGAGCCCTGCCAGGAAAGTAAAGCTTCCGTCCTTGCCAGGGTCGTCTTCAAGCCATTACAAATCTGTGAGGTATCTCGTGAGTTTCCTCTTTCCTGATCAGGAGCATCCCTGAGAACTGCTGGAAGCACTGTATCTGATCTATTTATTTATTTTTATCTTTCTTTGCTGAATTGCTACTAATTCAGTGGCAAAGCTTTTACACTGCTCTTAAAAATAATTATGTATGCCAATGCTCATGGGTCTTCAAAGGAGCAGGGAACCTAAGTAACCATGTAAGCCAGTGAATGGCATTCATTTGTAGTACGAGGTGAGAACTGAGGTGAAGAAGGAAAGCAGCTTCTCTTAAGTATGGCCTGTGTCACAGTTCAAAGGCATGACTATAGCTTGTGGGAGCACATGTGATCTGGTTTAGAATGAATTAGCTGTAGGAGACATACTGCATATACTAGTCTGGTCACCATAACTGGTACTTAGGTGTCAGAAGCACAGCACTTGGTCCCAGGCATGCCACGGTCTAGCTGTGCACCTTGAACCTTATGCTGCTGCGGCTGCTGCTTTTGAAAAGGGCCCGGGGCTGGGGAGTTTTGAGCCAGGTTGATAATGTCAATGCAGCTTAGAATAGGTCTGACCTTTGCTCTGTGCTGGACAGATTTTGTCCTGTGGATGCTTCTGCCATGCCCTGCTGCAAGTGCAGAATTGTAACTCCTCTCCCTCTGCTAAGGGCATGGTAATAGCCTGTGTGAATAACGCACAGGACATGTCTTGAGGTCAAGAGGCCGCTCCTTGGACTTGAGTGACCTGAAATTTTGTCAGCACCAGGACTGAAGATGGAAGCCAGCTTCTGTAATTAACGTGAGAGAAGTTTTCATGGCAACATGGGAGTATTTCCAGAACAGTAGGCTGGTGTTCATGTGTACGTATTCAAAACTTCAGTTTAAAGACCGTTGTGGGCAAAGCTATTGAGTTAATTCTGAGTATTGCAAAATCTTCTGCTAAGATCCTGTTACCACTGCTAACTGAGCAGGTTTGAGCTGGGACTGTCTAAAGAGATCTGTGGGCAGACTTGAGTGTGTGCGGGGCTGAGGTAAGTAAAGCTAATGATTCAGCAAATGCTATCCTTTTCTTGGAGACAGTCCTGAATTAGTAACGGGCCTAGGTTAAGGAATTGCCTTCCCAGGGGAGGTTTTCCTTTCATGATGAGAAGCAAAGCAAAAGCCTTTAATCTGAACCATCAAGATCACTAGGCCTATCTAGTACTGTACATACAGGTCAGAGTTAATTTCAGTGCTGCCTGGCCCAAATTGTTAGCTTTTACTGGACTAGAAAACTTCCCCCCAGAACTCACTTGAATTTTTTCTTTTTTTTTTTTCAGCTCAGCTATTGAGAACAATTGTCTGTAGAGAGCAGTGGTATCACTTGCAGTAGCAATCACACTAGGAGTAGGGAATATGCAGTACTTGCAAAGCCTCTATCTAAATGCTAACAGGTCTCTGCTCACAAAAAGAAAAACATTGTTAGAAAAAACCTTGCTGTAGAAATGCAAGTTGCTTTTATGGAGGGCAATTCCTATTTGAAGCTCTCTTTTATTCTCTTTTGATATAGAATAGTTTGTTGCAGTTAGCCACAGTGAATGACTGAAAAGCTACAGCTTTTTCAGCAAACTCTTATATCACTTAATCTCCTTAGGTCCATGGATTTTTTTTTTTCTAGTTTGAGATTAGTTAGTTGTAGGCAAAAAATTTAGTGCTGAAAGAATTTTGAGAATTATTTTTATAGTTCATTGAAAGAACAGTTGTCTAGCTCCTAGTTAGAGGTAGTGGGTTAATGAATGCGCCTTGAAAAGGAGGAGATTTTTTTATTTTTTAAAATAAGCCACCTGCCCCACCCCCCCACCCCCCCTTTTGTGGCAATACTGGTGCTTCTGCACAGGCACCACTATACTCTTAAAAAACAAAACAACAACAACAAACCCTCATATACTTGTTAGCTTTTAAAGTCTGCTTAATTTGCTCTTTTCATGATAGCCACTTCTGTTGTGAGTATAGTATGGCTATACCAGTACATAAAAATCAGCAAGTTACATACTGCATGAAATAATACATTTATTGACAGTAAGGAACAATGAAACAATGTAAAGCGTACCTACTGATGTCAATGCAATTAATGTATAACTGTTGTAGAATATACTTTGCAAGCTAGTTCAGCTTTGAGTATATTGAATAAATGATACATACTAATAGCTTAAGGTTCCTGTCCCTTCACCTGAATGGTTTCCACGTGACTAAATGAACTTGATTAGTATTGTATTCTTATACAATAGTTTTCTACACTTTTTTAAGATATCCTGTAAGCAAATTCATTTTTCTTCACTGAGAATGCTTATTGATGCGCTTCTCTATTTGTTCACCATGCCACTTCATTCTTGGTTCTGTATGTGATGCAGAATTTCTTGGTCGGTTTTCACTGAAAATAAGGAGTCTTTAATTTCAATGGGTGTTGGACCTGGTCCTTAAATCGCATGAATGGAAGCAGAGTAACCTAGAAGATCCTCATTAATTCTCTTCAAATGCATAAAAAGTTTTGTGAGCACAGATGTGAGTTAAAATGCAAACACAAAAGAAGAATCAGTGGTGATGGGGGGGACAGAGAAAAATCATCGGAGAAGAAAGTGTTTGTATTTCCAAGTAAAACCTGGGACAAAAAAAGGAAAAAGAAAAGACTTCACATGATTAAAAGATGAAGGACACATATGGAAGGAGGTGGATGAATATTCTGTAGTGTTATACAACTCTTCATGTGAATAACATTTTTTTTTTTTAATATAAAAAACTTAAAAATTTTGAAGTATCGTGTCTCATTCAGACTAGAGAAAATACAGAATAGTACTATTTAGCTGTTCAGGGCATAAGAAACATAGCATATGACCCAAATCCCAGTGGAATTAACTTAAACACTGTCATTTTTCAGTAAAACTTAATTCACGTTGTGCAACATAGCTCTTGGAGCTTTACACTTAAGGATGTCCAATAAGAGCAAAGTAACCTTTTTTACAAGAAGAAAATGTAAAGGGTTCATTAAAAAAATATTCCCCAAACATGCTGAGTACTTAATACTGTATCCTGCAATGGTTACACGTGAAAAATCTCCCATTTATTTCAATAGGAGGTACGTACGTGAGATGACTGCTGGATCAGTCATTTTGTAGGTTATGTAAATGTAGGTTGCTCCATATGTAGCAAACAGGAAAGTTTCATAGAAACCATCTAATTCACAATCAGAAGTTAAGATAAAATGATACTAAGTCTGGGAAGATAATTTTTTTTTTTTTTACAATAATTATCTATTTTATAGGAATTCTACTGAATACTTAGATATCTGGCAGCACAGAATAATTTATGCTCCTTGTTATCCTCCTAAATTGTGAAATTTCTTAGTATAAAAAATGATCCTTGTAAAGTGTTGTTATATACTTAAGTTTTATAAAGGTATATTCCTCTGTTAGATCACGCAGAGTGAAAGGAACTGACGCAAAACACTTTGTGTCCCAGACTTCACCTACAATCCATTATTAGTGGCAAATTCTGATTGCATAAATAAAGAGCTCGATTTTTGTTGAAAAAACATGCTCAGTAACAGTGTGTGGGTATATTTTATTTTGGAGGGATTTTTTTTCGAATAGGACTGCCTTAAAGTGTGATAACTCCACCCTTGGACAAATTCAGAGCCAGACTGCAGAAAGTATTAAATATAGCCCATTAGATTCTGAGTTCCCGTAGCTCATGTTTAAAATTATATATTGTCTGAGATTTTCAGCACATCTGAACATGAAGTTTGGACTGTAGGGACTAATCTTACACTGGTACCCTCAAGAATAGGCTCTGAATGGCTAAAGTCGAAGGTTTTTTTCTTTTAAGCTAGGCACCTGCATTAAAAAATTGTCAGAGCTTCACAATGTAGAACACCTACAACTCAAACGGACTTCAAAAGAGAAGTACAAGTGTTCATCTTTGTAAGAAAATTAAGACCTATTCATTTACTGGAGCATCTAACACTGAATGCCTAATGCTGTTGAAACCTGGCTGAAGGGTTTTCCTCATTTATTAGTTTACTCTTTAACTCTGGGTACTGAGGAGGTATTTTCAACAGTCAGTTCAAGCTATAATACATTTGAAGACTTCTACCGTCTGTTCTCTGTCTATTCTTCAGCAACAGTTGCAGCACACGGACCATGAGATGCAGATAATGAGCCTTATCAGCATTTCCCTGGAAGGCAATAAACCAACATATTCAGCTCAATCTACATGCTAAGTGTTCCTTCTAATGCCACGTATTTATTGTGCTATTTTCTACTTGGGTTTGGATGAGTAAGGCATTTTGTAAGCAAAAGAGATTCTGTGCAGAACTCTGGAGTTAATCCAAAGTCTATTATAAGTCACTGGGCATCTTTTGCATCAGTTCCACATGAACTGATGATTAATTGTTATATAGCAATGCAGGGAAGGTACTGGAGCTAGCTACTGCATTACAGCTGTCGAGTTACAAAGACCCCAACTAGGTAAAATCAATTTCCTACCACAAAATACCTTTAAGAATGGTGTCAAAGAGGTCCGAGGATGACATGGAAAAAAGTTCAGAAAAGTTATCTGGTGATGAGGGGCTGGGCATTCTTCTCGGAGTGTCCGGCAAACTGTAACTCTATTACATATGAAGAAAGCAGAACAGTAAATTTCCAGCATTAACAGTGATGCAAGCTTTGTGTCAAGAACTTGTACTGGTTTTGACATGTGAAGCCTAGATTCTTCCCTTTACCATAAGATTGGAGAGGGTGGCATGTTTAACAGTTCAGTCAGTAATGAGCTGGGTTGAAATTTTTTTTTCTACTATGTTTTATCTCCTACAGAGCATAACTGTTAAGAAGACAGGTTCCTAAATGACTTGAAATGTGGCTTGAAGTCTGTATTTCTAATTGAAATCTTATTATATTATTGGTTTCTGCACATGTACACTGGTGGGAACTCTTATCTGACAGAGTCAAAAAAGACCCTAGAAAAGGTAAAAGCGCTGTAACTTTTAAGCACTGAATATTTGCTTAAGCTTGGACAAGAATATTGGAATCTATGGCAGATATTGCATTATTTCAATAGAGCAGAATTTCACCCTAGAAACTTAGTCCTCTGTTAAGCACTCAAGCCTCTGCTTTTCAATGTTGCTGTCTTGTTTCCTGCACCAAAAATTTAGAAAGAGTTGCTCATACCCACTGGATAATCTGGTTATCTTTTGGCCCAGTAATGCAGGTTTGGGGTAGTTCTGGTGTGGAATGTATATGCTAAGGGACAGAGAAAATGAGCTCTTTCTCTTTTAAGAAGCTGCTGAAGGTAACTGAATATAGTGGCAATACTTGGGCCTGTAGCGTTCCTTTATCAGCAGAGGAGGAATTCCCCTGGTGTTGCTTCTGAGATACCTCTATCTGGCTCGGTGTGCTGTTTTTACAGCCGTTGGAAATGAAGGCATTGTTGCTAAAAGGAGTTTGGATTGGGAACAGGTCTGAGTAGTGTGCTGGCAGCACCTGTATGCAACTGGACTGCTCTAAATTATATATAACAAATATAGCAGTCCTTAGAGCTGGGGTAGGACCAAGTGTGGTAAGAGCTCGTACAGTGCTTTTTCTCTGTAAAGGGGATTTTCTGCCCTATGCAAGATAGGGCAAGGCTGGGAGCATCATCTACTGTGTTTACAAGATTACATCACTGCATTTAGTTTCTTGGGTACGCATGCTAGAGCCTGTGTAAAAGTACCTGCAGATAGTTACCTCTTGAAGAATGTTCTGTCCCTTAGGTTTATGAGTCTGAAGCAAACACATGAGTTCTGTGTTCTCCTCAATTTTTAAATAGGTAGTGGTAATTTGACATGAATCTAGTACCTGCAAATGACAGTGAAACCTGTGATAGCAAAAGAATAAGAAATCCTAAGGCCAGAGTAAACAGCCTGCTGCTGGTCCTCACCTGCAACTCAGGCTTTCCTCCCATTTGTAATAAGCAGTTAATTCCCTCAAGAATTTGATCTTTGCGTAGTCTGAGAAACCTTCTCATGTCAGTATCGATGTCAGTCTTTTGAGATTCCGTAACTAAGACAGTGTGGGCAAGAGCAGCACAGTGTAGCGGTGTTAAACCTGAGTAGAACAGACCACAGAAAAGTCAAACAAATCCAGTGCTTGAACACCTCACTGGCGTAAACCATCCCACACTTGGCTAATCATAAGGGGATGCCCTATTAAGACTGATTGGCTGTCATCCTAGACCTTTTAGTTTTAAAAGTGAAATTGAACATTCTTTGGCCTAGATAAAATCTGTAGTTTGAAACTTTTGGTGTCTACATACACTAAGCATCTCTGCGGTTAAGCTTTTCCTCTTACCATAATGGTCAGTCAGATTCACTTCCACACGCACGCCGTTGTTTTTGCAATTTTTCAAAACCTGAAATGAAGATTGAAGTCCTGATTTTTGGCAGTGCCAAAATACTCCCTCTTCCTCTAACTCTATCTTACTTTAACCACATCAGACCAAAGCTAATTTTCAGGTACGGAAAATCCTTGTATATTTTAAACAAAAGAACATGCATTTGTTGTCTTTGCTCTACATTTGCACGTGTCTTTGCACAACATAAATGACCAACTTACCTCTAAAACTCTCAAATATCCATTTTCTGCACACAGGTGGAGTGGAGTTTTCCCAAAACTGTCTTGTTCATTGACATTAGCTCCTAGGGATATCAAGTCACTCACCATCAGATGTTGGTTCTTTTCTGCAGCAAGATGTAATGCAGTCTAAAAAGAGAAGAACGGGAGAAACTCATTGTGAAAGGCAAAAATAGTTTTAAAACAACAGTGCTTGTTAGAGAATGAGGTGGGGAGTTGGGACTCTGAGTTCTATTCCCAGTTGTGCTAATACTTGCTCTATGCAGATCACTTCCTCCCTGTTCCTGTTTTCCCCTTTGCAAGGACAGTAGCCACACCTTGTCCAAAAGGATGTTTGGTGCTTGACTGGGGTTTGAAAGACGTTTGCATGTGGTAGAAAATGACCCTATTCTTGGCAAGTTAGCATCCTACCCGATTCTCTGCATCCTTCTCGTTGATCTTATTTAGAGATGCAAATCTCTGTGCAAGTGCATAAGTCAGAGCTCTTCTTCCCTGAGCAACAGCCTTGTGCAGCAGCCTGGAATAGAACACAGTTTTAAACAATTAGAAGATAAAGCAGAGATTAAAATACTCAAAAGGAACAGTGAGAATGTATTTTAAAGCATGAAATGTTAAGGTTCTCAAATGCCAAAATCTTTGGTTGTTTAAGGTTTAATTTATTTAGTCTCTATATTAATAATGGAGTTGCTGATTTTGCCTGCCAGGATTTCTTGGTTCTCCCTCCTTGCTATTATACCATTCCTCTCCTCTCCAGGAGCTACTCCATGATTCCTTTTTTGTTAACAATCTCTATTTCCTCCTCTTTTTTTAAAGCGTCCTTCAGTACAGGGAAAAGAGTGTAAGATACCTAAAAATCGAGTGAAGGGAAACCCTTCTCTTGCACCTGAAAGAAAATAAGTATTTCCAAACTGTAATTTAGTCCTGTGGAGGAGGAGAGCTCAATTTCTTCTGTGTAGTCAGTCTCGCTGAACTACTCAAAACTGTACAAGTGTTTCTCCTGAATTTCATCTTGAAAAAGACTTTTTTTTCCTTGTAAATTTGGGCACGTCTTCCTTTCCTCCTGGAGGAAAAATTAATGCGGGCATTGATTTTATTTATTCATTTATTTCCCCCTTGTCTTGTAGCATGATATTCTTGAAGATGTCTGAATAACTCTGACACTTATTGCTGTTTCTGTTCTTTTTATTTGGGGGGGGTGTGACACTAACAAATACTGTTCACCATTCAGTAGAACTCAGAGTTAGCTTATTTTGTGTGTAGTCCTGTCTTCATATGTTCTTTTGAGCACGTAATCTGATGTTTAAATACTTCACAGAGGTAAGTGGGCTGCCGGAAATTCTAGCTTGTGAATTTTACATAAACATGGTAGTAGAAATATCTTATTTCTTAATGGTGATTAGTTTTGTTCAAGTGTGAGAAATTTTTTTGTATTGTCTAAAAAAAATATGCAGGAAATATGGTAGCGGGTGGTTTTTGTAACACGGTTACAGTTACATTATTGCTAAAAAGTGAAGTCTGTAATTTTATTATTGCACTGAAAAATCATTATTCTGAATGGAACGTGGTACTTCATGGAACAGGACAGTGCTGTGTTTAGCTTTCCCTGCATGGGTTATAAATACTTTAAATTGGGAACAGGATTGTCTATATGAACAGGAATTAATCTCTTTCCCACTAAGACTAAGATAGTTTATAAATTATGTCATGCTTTCTGTCAATCTGATTTGATACCAGTTTCCCCAAACTAGCTGAACTGTATGGAACCTAATAAGAGTTTTTAATTTTTTTCTATAAACAGCTATTTTCTCTATAAGTATGCCATTCTAGGGCAAATGGGATCACTAAAACCTTTGCTTTCGTTTCATTTCTAAGAAAACAGCCACTCCCAGCTCTTTGGAAGTCTATGCTCTAGACTAGCAGCATATGTATGTTTTGGTGTAATCCTCCCACCCATTTTTATTACCAACTAATAATACAAGTAATTATCCTGAGAGTGTCTGCAGCATGGAAAAGATCTTTTTTGCATATCTTTTTTTTTTTTTTCAGTAGCAATTACTTGTTTTGATTGTTTTTAATTTTCTTGTGAATACCTACATATACAACTCAGTCTTTAATATTGTTAACGCTCTGAATTTGTCCTGATGTCAGCAAATATGTAACCTTTCTATTTTTACTACCTGCCTAGAACTGTGTATACTGAGGCAAGTTTGAGCTTCCCATTGAGCAAGGAAGCTTTTGCTACAGGTGTGCCCAAAACTAGCAGTTGAAGTTAGAGCAAAGGCTCGGGGCAAGTGATGCCCTAGGAAACAGAAATCAATATATTTCAATAGAAAAATTGGATACCTGTTGCCATTTTCATCAGGTGCAAGCAGTTTGTCCGCTGGAATATTTCTCAGTAAACTTTCTTCCCTGTGTAGCTGGAACTGGAAGAAAGAGATGGCAGAGAGATCCTGCTGTGTGAAAGAAATTGGGGTTGACTTCAAATGTCCCTCAATATCTGGAGAGCCTGTATTAGCTTCCAGAAGCACCTCTGAACAGGCTCCTGGTGAGTTAAAGTGTGGAGATGTGTTCTGTGAAGAATTCCTCGGGAAATCTTTCTGGGTACTTGTACGTGCATCCTTTATCCACCAGCTACTCTCTTTCTCACTTGTCCTTGAGAATATTCCTGGTGAGATGGACTCTTGCATGTTTTTCTGATCATCATGAAAAGAAGTCTCTACCTCTCCCCGTAATACTGAGTTGAAATCTTTAAAACAGCAGTACGAACACAACTTGGTTAAGCTGTGGCATCTTTCCTGCAGGCCACCAGCTGCCTGCTTGCTTCCTCCAGTTTCCCACCGAGAAGCTTGCAGATCTGTGGAGAAGCCCTGCCAAAAGCCATCTGGCACAGAATGCAGAGACTCCTTTTTCAACTGGCTTTTGTTCAAATCTTCCTGCAGTACCTCCACCAGGATATCAAGGTCCTCTAAGCCTTTTAGTGTTTGCCCAACGCTCTGCTTGTTCTGAAACAGCAACAAAAATGGGGAGGGCGGAAGGTGGGGGAGGGAAATCAGACATGAAGTGTCCTGTTCTCACTCAGTGATATAACATGAAATATGCCTGAGGAGGCTGGCAGCACAGAGTTGAAGGTGTTATGCATACCTGTCTAAGCTGTTTCTCTGTATAAGGGTGAACTCTTCTCTTTTCTGTTGGAAAGCAAGGAAGAAATAAGCTATTTTGAGGGGGGGAGGGAGGAGTGAAGACGCATACAGAAGATATTCTCTTCAGAAATTTTGCCCCAGATAACAGATATGTAACACACACATAGTGGTGATGCGCAGCTGGCCTGCTCCTGTAATTTAAGGGGAGCTAGGAACCAGCATGAGTCACTGAACATGGGAGAGAAGCGGTCCTGCTCTTTGGGTACCTAACAGTGATGATCCTACTAGAAAAGGAGGCTCTGTTACCAAGAGAGGAGTTTCCTAACCTGTTTTTCTTGAGGGTCCTTTGGTTACCATCTTCATTAATGAGGCTTCCTGAGGAGACAGAAACACACAACTCAAATTGAGATGCTTGCACATAGAGAAGATGAAACAGTGGCAAATATCATAACACAACAGAGTAAATTGTGTCTTGTGCTATGTACTTCGCACAGCAGAGACTGCAGGTTAATAAATTTCCATGAGTGGGTAATTCATGGCAGCTTTATAAAGACCTTTACAACAGACCAGGTATCTGGGAGTCTACCAGCTTCTGGGCTGGTTTTGCAGGTTGTTCAGAAATCTGGGTTGCTAGAGCAAAATTATTATTGGTTCTTGGGCCATCTTTGGCTTGATTGCATGAGGTATAGTATCCAGGGCCACGAATGGGTTCTTGCTGTCACTGTCTTAGAAATGCTCCTAGCACAGGCCTTTAGCCTGTTTAAAATTTAGTATATTCTCCACCTTCATCAAAAGCATTAATTTGGTGAATGGAAGAGGCAGCAGCTGTAGATGTAACACTGGCAGAGTGGGAGTGTGATGTGTGTGCACCAGGATACTACACCTCTGGGAGCAACCTTTCTAAACTGAAGAAGAGCCTCACCTTGCTGTGAGCTGGGTCCAGGCCTTTGGAAAGCCGGATTTTTCTCAGTAATTCCCGTACTGGCATCTTTACTCTCACACCCATGTAGCGCTTCTGAGGGGGATCAGAGCTTAGTCCAGAGTCTGGAAAAGTCATAACATAGTGCTTAAAGTAACATAATTCTCTGAGCTATTATAGAATAGTGGGAGGATGAGGTCACCCTGAGAGACGGCCTGTGATTCTGATGTTCATTATCAGTTGTGGGAAATTTCCACATCACCCTACGTGTTCCTTAGTTCTGGCCTACTTCCTGCTTAGCAATTACTTTAATGCATTGCTTCTCAGGCTACAACTGACTGTGGGGCCTCACGAAGTGAATTCTTTTCTTAAAAAACAAAACAAAAACAAACCCCAAAGCTGGCTGCGTGATGATCAGTCTGAGGGCATAAGCAGGGAGCTGAGTTAACCTGCAAATTACCACATGAAGGCCGTTGTCAAACTTTAGTGTGCAGGAATGGTTTCAGTTTTGAGTGAAGCCAGAGGAGAGACTGTCCCAAGTGTAAATGTGCCACTGAAGCTAGAAAGAGGACAATAGGGGCAGGGTAGCAACGCAGAAGGAAATTTGGATGAATGATTGGGAAAAAGAAGGAAAAAGCTGAATGTTTCTGGTTTAGAGTTTCAGTGGTGTAGAAATAAATGTACCATATTGAGACTTGGCCTTGGGCAGTTTTTCTTGGTTCCCTTCAGCTCAGGGGTGCCATACTGACTTAGAGCACATGATTGCTTTTGGGGAATATGTCAACACTGTTTAGATTACTGCCCTTCTTAGTCATGTTTTCATTTTCATTTGTTGCAGTAAATCTGTCTTTGCACTTTCCTGTCCTGTGGTCTGTTATATTGATATCAGTGAAACAATAAGCAATAGAATTGTTTCAGAAATGAGATAGTGATGCTATGTCGAATGTCTTTCTCCAATGGTTCTTGGTGTGTTTGGAAGTCACTGTGGTGTGATTCAAAAGGAAGCAATGATTTTCTGTAGTGAAATGAAATAGTTATTTGAGAATATGTATAGTTGTCCAAACAAGATTGTCTTCATCAAAACAAGCTGCTCTGTAATTGTTTGTTAGGTCTTCTTGCATCTTGTACTTGAATCCCTAAACTTGAAAGGCTTGCCCAGATTAGGAGCTTAAATGCATTGCTTTTGAAACACTTTTTATGTAACGCTGTGTTGTCCTGCCCCCCACCGCCCCTTGAGAATGATCTTCTTCGTGTAGAATGTATTCAGTAGCAGCTATTGTCATTATAAAACGATAGCTTTATTGCATTAGTTCAGAGTCTTCTCAGTTGGTTAGCACATAAAATGCCCTATATAGAAGGCCACTGTTCTAAAGAAGCCCGAGTGTTGGGAGTTGGAGTCTGTGGGCTACTGAGAATAAGGAGTCATCCAGCAGCGATGCTTGCTGGAGCAGAAAGAAGCTTCTCTTCCTAGTGCAGCTCATGGCATGAGGAATGAAAACAGCACTTGTGATTAAAACACACTTATGATTAAACAACACAGCAGCCTAATACGAAAAAGGTGTATGCAGCTTGGGCAAGTAGTTCCTATTACAGGAGCAGTCAGTGTTAAGTAAAACATGAGGTGCCTGTACCAATATTCCTCCTTGACCAAAATCTGTGTGTGTGCTCTGTAGCAGCTGCCGGAGTCTGGCTGGCTAAGTCCTGTGGAGGAGAACTGAGGAGCTCCACAGATGGGAATGGTGCACCTCCCCAAACTTGGGATGTCTCAGAGTAGGCAATATTGGCATGGAAACCAGCTGCACAAGATGTGGTTTCTAGTTGCGTGATATTGTTTCTCTTCCCTGCTCCAGGCAATGAGAGACTGACACCCCTTCAGCAGGAGGGTGTTGAGTCCCAAGTAGCAAATGGTGCATTTTGAATATATGTTGAATTGTTGTTTTGTGCTAAGATTTCTGGAATTTCTGAATGTTTAGCCTATCACTGAATAATTAAAATATTGGGACCTCAAAAAGCCTAGTTTATTTCTCAGACTGCTCTAGAAAAGGGCATAATTCCTTTTTTAGACTGGTGTTTTGATGATGAATTATTTACTCTTTGTAGAGTATTTTAAAGGCCTCTCTGAAAAGCTTTATTAAAAAAACCCCACATAATTGCTATTATCTTTCAAGTTATTTTACAGTAAAAATGCTATATGATGGATCAGATTACGTGCCCAGATGTATCCTTGAAATTGAAGAACTCGGCAAAGGCAATGCTTCACCAAGCACGCTTTCATATGGCTTTGTAATGTTAATAATTCAGAAGGTCATATCTATTACCTTACTGTTAGATTCAGAACCAAACTTTCAGGTCAGAGTGTAAATGAGCAGGAAAATGCTAGAAAGAAAAATGATGGAATATTGCGCATCCTTTACAAAACAGAGTAATTTCTGACTTCAGCAACAGACCACAACAAAATAAAAACAAGACATGAGTAGGAGAGTGTGCTCTACATCTTCGATACTATTGCCACAGAAGCTTAATATGTGCTACCGTTAGTACAGCTCCCTGCTAGCACAAAGGGAGTTGCAAGGCAGTGTACTTTATCACTTTGCAAAAGAAGCATAATAGTGGTGCATAAAATAGAAAACAAGAATAAAGATTTGATCTTACCAGTGGGAGCAAACATCTCTTGAAGTTTACGTGAAGGAGGAGGGCAGATCTTGGGACTCGCAACATTAAATTCAGTTAATCCAGAGTCTGGCAACGATGGGCTCTGTTGAAAATAGCTTTTGGGACTGGCAGTTTCACCAGGCAGTGGAGATCCCTGGCCTGGACTATAGCCACAGATTTCATTTTCACTGATGTTTTGATTGACCAGTAGTTCAGGACTCATGCAGACTGTTTGCAACATTACCACTGTGTGCGTAGAAAAAGATGAAAAAGAAGAGGGAGGAAAAAAGCTTATTTGGTTGTGTTTAAAAAAAAAAAAAATTCAATCCAGTTTCACATTGAGAACATGGTAATTGCATTTAATTCTCCAACGTAATTAGCCATTATGAGCTGGGTTCAGCTTCCTTCTTCTCTTTTTAGCAGCAAGTTACAGCAGTTGCAGAGTAAAGCCAGCCTTGGAATCCTAGCAGTCACTGAAAACAGCTTTTGAGAGTTTCTTGGCTGCAATTCTCCCTCGCTCTTTATACTTGGGTATGGCTTGACGGACGTCAGCCTGGGAAGGCCCCACCCTCTTTCCTAACAATCTGCAGCAGCTGATGAAGAAATGACTTTTCCCAAGAAGGGATTGAGTACAAGTTGAAAAATATTTTTCCTTAGGTACAAAACAGAAAAATTAAACTCTGGTTGATTTACTGCAAATGGCATGAGTACAGAAAAGCAACCTCTGACTTAATTAGACTAGTTGACAGGATTGTGCAAACAAGTAACTGATCCTGAAGTAAATGTTTTGTGAATTCTTTTCTCAAAAAAAAAAAAAAAAAAAAAGGCAAAAAAGTGTGTTTTTTCCAAGGCTGTGTAAGAAGACCTATGGCTCACAGCCTTCATGAAGCAAAAATAAATAATCTTCCCTTAAACATGAAATTTCAGCTAAGGAAAGATGTCCCCTACAATCTGCATACCTTTGAACTTGCAATGATAGAGAAGTGCATGCTCCATTAAGGATAATATTGTTTCTGTTTGTGTGGGGGTTTGGACTTATTTGTTGTTTTAGCAAGGAAGGATTCTTAAATACTGTGACAGGCGCAACTATTAAAACTCAATAGGATTAAGAATCTATTTGGATGGGTACTCTTCTTATAGGAAGTCTATTTCCATGTCACAAGAAGACTTCAGTACCAGATTTTAACTCCATTCTCGCATCCCTGGGAAATATAATTCATTGTACAATCCTACTTGTGGGCTATGCCACTTCAACTCAATAAGCAAATAGTTCTCTCATGTACCTAGTTTGGAAAAAGATTACAATGGTTATCAGATGCAGTGGCTTCCTTGGCTGTGTCTTGGAAAGCATTCCAGCTTTATTCCCAAACAGAATCATCTTATATGTCAGTCTGAGCAGAAAGCAGCCAGACTTTCTGGAGCAAGTTAAAAGAACAATATTAAATATGTGTTTTAGTTTAAACTCCTCTCTACAGATCTGCACAATCCTCTGTCTCCTACTTTCTCTGTACTGAGCGTAATAACTCCAGTCTTAGGGATGTTGAAAGAATTTAGGCATTGATCAAAGCCAGGAGATTTGATGTTTGTAGGACAAGCGTAGAATCAGTAACCGGTTCTGCATTGCAGTAGCACTGGGAAGGCTATTACCTGGCTCCCTGCTCCACAGATCTTACTATCTAGTAACGTTACTGCATTTAGATCTGAAAACATGAATGCATAGAGGAGAGGCATGGCTAATGCATCCACATCTTTACATGGCTGCCCATGATTTCAACTAACAAGGGCAAGGCAGCTCTCTTCTATTCCTGTGAAATCCACAGGGCTCTGTAGGTCGTGTTCAGGGATTAAGGACGTGCAGTGAGCCAATATTCCAGTTTCTTCCTTAGTGGATTGTAACCAGTTTGCTTAAGAGAAGTAATTTGTTAAAGGATATTTTGGAGGTTAAAAGGTTATTTACCTTTCTGACATTGAGATAGCCACAAAGAGTGTCTATTTT
Source organism: Phoenicopterus ruber ruber (assembly GCA_009819775.1). NCBI lineage: Eukaryota > Metazoa > Chordata > Aves > Phoenicopteriformes > Phoenicopteridae > Phoenicopterus > Phoenicopterus ruber. The sequence goes on along the minus strand of CM020237.1, from coordinate 5,826,201 downwards.
AAATTCAGGACACATTCTGCTCTGCTTTGGTAATTATTTTCTTTCTGTTTCACCCACTTTGCCTTGTTGATTGTATGAATCTAGGACAAACTGGAGCCCGGATCCAGTTCCTTAGTGACATGAAACAGTATGTTATTCTGTAAATGGTACTGTTCAAATCAGCAGGATGAGGCATAATTTAAGGAACTACTCAACACTTGTTATAGGTGGGAGAATTTGGCCTACTGCAAACAGGAAATTACTGTGGTGAATCATTGCATTTATTGGGCAGTAAATCACACCAGAGATTTCTCATCTTTCTATTCTCTTCCATACTCCAACCCATATATTGGATAGTTTTCACTGCTTGTTTATAATATGCTATTACAATCACAGTAAAAGCAGGAATTAGCCTGGTTTTATGGTACAGAAAAGGACCAAAATGCATCCCTGTAGCCATGAGAAGAGAAGCAGATTTCTAAAACTAGCAACAAAACTCTTGGAACGTGACCTCTACAAGAACTGGCCTCCAAGGCTTTGTATTTGTTTAACTGTGAATCTTCTGGTTCTCCTGCTTCGAACTTCAATAGATACCTGCTATTTTAAGTGAATACTTTGTTACTCTAATTTCAAATAGCTCTCATGAGCCTTATTCTATAAACAAGTACTATTGGAAATGAGCTGCCCATTTACAGCTTCATCTTTGTCTTTTCAATGGTAATTTTGAATTTGAACCTGCTAATAATGCTACATCATGTCCTCCTGTATACATCGTGGCAAGGCAAGTTTCAGCATGCACAGCAAGCGGAGAGACTGCAAATGAGGCTTTCTAGGATCTGTAGATACTGCTCCAGTTGGTACCTCTTGATTCTTACAGCTATGCACAGAACTATTTAGCTTGTTACCCAGTGAAACCTGGGCTGGGAAAAGTATTTTCTATCCAGGGGCATAGAATATTTTCATTATATTCCACAGTTCTAGTGATTTCTGCTTTTTAAACCTACCCTGTACTATCTATTCTAAGAAAGGGAGAAAACTTCAAGCATTGAAGATGTAAGAAATGAGGATACAAGTATGAACATTTGGGTAAAGGTCTTCAGTGACAGTCATCTGGGGAAGGGGATGAAGTCAAAACATAGGTTTGGTCATAAACAGAGCTGTCTGAGCCTCTAGGAGAGACTGGTTTGCTCTTCCTGTCTTCTGCTCACGCTCCCCTGTAGGAAAAATTGCATGCCAGATCTTTGTGTTGGGGGATTTTTTTTTTTTTCCTTTTTACATATACTGGTATACTGATGTAGGTATTCTGATTACTGATGTAGTATTTTCAGCAAAAATGGCCGTCACCATCTGGAAGTTCCTAGTGGATAACTGTAATTAAAGCAATTCCTTTCCAACTGATTTGTGATGGGCAGCTTTGCAAATCCCTCTTCATGTAAACTTTCAGGTTGTGCTGCCAGTGGGTAGAGCTCCTTTTATATCTTTGGATGTGGGATGAATGCTCTCTAGCTTCCTTCATCCCTTGTTGCTACATGTTTCTTTAGTGCACACGCCCACTTTAACGGCATTTGCTGGGTTAGGTGTTTGTCTGTCTTTCCCTTTAGATGCTGCTGTTTTGCCAACTGTTCACTCCCCTGACTATGAAATCCTTTGTTGCAAAGGTTTCCTTTATTAATGTTCTCTTTCACATATGTAGGGATCAGGAGATGGTGGGCCTAATTTGCACTAATGTAGAAAGCAAGCGTAAGGCTTTCCCCTGCATGTGCTTTCAATGTCTGATTAGAATACAAATAAAATATCAACCATATGCATATAATTATTTTTAAAGGTGAACATTGTACTGTGTAAATAGGTCTTGAACTAAATGGATGACTAATAATTTGAAAGGCACTTGCTGAATAATGAAGCTGTATAAAATTCAGAACTAGTGCAGAACACGCATGGATTTTTCCTTCTTCTGAGTACCTCTCCTGGGAAACAGTGCTCTGCTGTATTCTGGATGTGCATACTTCTAACAGCTTGCATCCATGCTGGCAGTGAAATGGGGCTGTGACATTGCTGTTGAGTTTGTCTCAAGTGGGTAATTGTATCTGGGATGTTTGATGACAGTGCCCTCTAGATGATGCTTCAGAAAGAAATAAACTATAATAACAGATGTCAGTGCTGAGCAAGTGAACCTGAGCAGCTCTTAGTCATTTCAATGACTATGAAATATGAACTCTACTTACCTCCTGATGCAGTACAAAACCATGTTGCAAGACAAAATTAATTTCTCTTACCAATCACAGTCATTCAGATCTCCTTAGAATGCCTGTTCTGGTAACTGATGTCCTGCTTTCCTATGACTTTGAAATCTTTAGATTTGTTAGGTGAAAGATGATGTATTTTCACTTAGTGGTGATTATTTTCTTTCATTAATCATTCATGCTCTGCTTTGCCTTTAGATGACAGAAATAGAACATAGGACATGGAGAAGGTCAGTTTTCTTATGTTGTACCTTCTAAATGCATTCTGCCTTTCCTTAGGGATGCTGTATGATGTCATCTCCTCTATGCTTTCCCTTATAACGACTGTCTTTCCTGAGAAGGGCGGGTATCAGAAGGATTCCTGTTTATTTGCTCAATTCTAACAGAGCTTATGTCTGTCCTGAAGAAGTCATGCTACGTGCTTTGTGCAGATAGCTGTTTCTCCACCCACTTCACACAGCCATGTGTTTGAGGGCTGAAGGCATCAGAGCTTGTGAAAACATCTGAAGTCTGCAGAACGATCTTCACTGTAGAAGATGAAAATTTATAGTGAAGGCAGGAGAGTAAGAGTGGGTTGCAGCTGTAATGAAGGTGTAATTGACAATATCATTGTTGCTTTTTGCATGGTTTTTATTGTAAATCTCCCAAGAATTGTCTGCTATTGACTCATCTTTAATGATGCTCCATGGTTACTTCTAAATGTTTTCCTTGGATTCAGAGCTCCCTAGTGATGACAGAGATGGCATGTTCAGACTATTTTTACCTACCCGAAATACCTTTTATTCAACTGTGATGAAATTTCTCTCATGTCAGACTGCTGATTTGACTTAGTACCCCACAGCTATGAACCAAGAAATTTCCAGACTCTTTGCACCTCTTCAGATCATGACAAGTAAAGCTGGTTCTCCTGTGTGACATTAGTTTCTAATGCCATTGTATGTAGTGATCAGATGCAGTTAAGTGTTGACGGCATTCAGTTCTCTTCTAAGCTGTGTGGTCAGGCCCTGAAGAATTACAGGCAATCAAGGGTGAAGAAACTATTTTGATCTGCCAGTTTTCAATGCCTTAGGGCATCTGGAGATGTGATTTGGTTTCCTCTTAGTACAGCTCTGAGAAGTATTAGTCTCCACTCAAAAGTATGTAATTGTATGCTTGCTTTTTGGTGTATTTCTGGAAAAGGCATTTAAGGAGAGAAACTCTGAGCTACTGTAGAGAAAGTGCTTTGCTGGTGTTCCTGATCTGAACTGTGCTGTTAACCTAAAACTGGCATGTCTGATCCATTCTATGAAGCAACAGTGACCTCACGTGGGTACAGATGAGCTGTCAGTGGTGTATGTTTCTATTTCATTGACTTGACAAATCCATTATAGAATCATAGAATTGTCTAGGTTGAAAGAGACCTTTAAGATCATAGAGTCCAACTGTTAACCCAGCACTGCCAAGACCACCACTAAGCCATGTCCCTAAGCACCACATCTACATGTCTTTTAAATCCCTCCAGGGATGGTGCCTCAACCACTTCCCTGGGCAGCCTGTGCCAGTGCCTGACAGCCCTTTCAGTGAAGAATTTTTTCCCAATATCCACTCTAAACTTCCCCTGGCGCAACTTGAGGCCATTTCCTCTTGTCCTATCGCCTGTTACTTGGGAGGAGAGACTGGCACCCACTTCTCTACAACCTCCCCAGAGTCTTCTTTTCTCCAGGCTAAACAACCCCAGTTCCCTGGAATTGATCACCTAATCTCAAACTATATGCAAAGTTTCTCAGCTTTCCAAACAACTAGCCAGGCATGGTACTAACCTTGTTTTTTTATCGTTTTTCTGGCATAGATTTTCACCAGCCGATACCTGTCATAAATATTCAGCAAAGCTGAAGGCAAAAGTTTAAACTTAAGGGTTTAATATGCATACAAAGACAAAAGGGAAGAATCTTGTTATTTGGAGAATTGTGATGGGTCTTCCTCTGGGTGCTTCTCACTTTAACAAGTTATTCAGTAAGAAACTTTTTTATTCAGACAGACCTTGGAAAGATGTTGCAAGAAAAAATTTCCAGATGTTTCCTCTGGCTTTTTTTTTTTCCTCTTCTGTTTTCTTTGCCAAAGCAAACCTTTAGGAGCTACAGAGAATGGATCTGTACTCTGAAGCCTGGTTTCAAAGGCAGCTTGTCTGTGCTTTCTGAGCTGAAAAGTACTAGCAGATGCTGGTTTGTTAACAGAATATAGTTGTTTTTCCAGAGGATGTAAAATGGGGGCTAGAGAGTAAAAGCCATCATAGTCTGCTGCTACATGTAGCTGATGAAGTAAAACATGCTGGTGATCAACAGTAAGCCTGTTGCTGAGCTCTGGAGAGAAATGATTCAGCTTATGTGTTGTTGGAGTGGGTTGACGGAAGTTAGCAAATATTGGTCTCCATTTGCAGGTATGAGCAGGTTCGTAGACTCATGTCTTATAGACTGGTTAGTTTTACTGTATTTTTAATGCATTGGGACCATCCTGGCATACTGTGGGACAGGGAATCAATTCATAGTACTCTTCCATTTCCCCTCTATTTTCTTGAGCTCTCTGCATTCTTTCTAAATGACTGAGTTGCCATGACTGTAGGTGGGGAAGAGCACTTCCTCATGCTTAAAGAGGTAGGGATGTCTCCAATGATAAAATTGACCTTCTTCCTCCACGACTGCATGCTGTTACTGTTGGAAATAGCAGGGTCAGGCTTTTCATACGTGCCTTATTACCTCACTGTCGTGTGGAAATCTGAATATTTAGTGGGCCAAGCAAAATCTTTTTTAGAAACTAGGGAAGGGAACAAAGTGTTTTAAGATATTTCATTTCACTCAGTCCTTGGGCCATGTTCTTGTTACATTTTAATAGGACTGTACAGAGTTACACCTACTAAGAACAGAACTCTTAGATGTTTGTTCTTGGCATTATTTTTTTATACCTTCAGCATGAGCACTGAAGCCTTTAGAGACAATGTACATTTAGCTCTTAGGTTCAGACATAAGTGATGATTGAGGAACAATGGGTTATTGTGCATCAGCTAGGCTGGACTAGCTGAATGTAGAAAGACAGAAGCAGTGTGAACCAAGCCTATGGGGCTTCTGGGGGCTTTGTTTCTAAAATGAAAACCAGACATTTTTGCTTATGCAGAGGAGTTGACACAGGGGAGAAAAAAAAAAGCCACCCACATACACATCCATTTGTGTGTACATTGAATAGCTCTAAAGTCAATTTTAATATTGTATTTGCAAACTGACCGTGCTCTGAAATCCACAGATGGTTCATCTTTCAAAGAAATAACTTCAGATTGTGGAGTACGAGCATCTAACTAGCTACAGGGTACCAGTGTGAAATGATTTCAAAGTAGGGCTCAGCATTTTCTGTTCCTTGTTAAATGCAGATTTAGGCTGCCTATACCGTTTCGTGAATTTCTGAACTGTTATTTTGGTTGAAGGAGATTTGAGCAGAAAGCACAGGAAAATACAAGTGCTTAGGTTTGACTTTTTAAGAAACATTTTAAAGTATTTTTTCATAAAAGTGAAATTGAATTTTAAGAACATATTAAAAAAACCCAATATATCCTCAAATTCAATAAAGCATTTAGACCTGACCCAATGAGCTCTCTTCAGTAACTTCAACATTCTTGGTGCAACTAGGGAACCAAAACAGTAAGTTGGTCTCAATGCATGCTGTTTCATTTTCACTCACTCCCTGAGAATCTATTTGTATTTAATTTTTCATCATCCTTTTAATTTGCAACAACTAAAAACAAAACCGAGCCAAGAAAATCGAGTGATCAATATAAAATTTTGTTCCTGATATCCCAAGTTTTGTCACTAGATGGTGCTGTGAATTAGACCGTAGGAAACCTCACTAGCAAGCGAAACACATCAGATAGAAAAAGCGAGGAGCAACATAAAGGGGAATATATGAATGTCGAAACCTCATGTTGAAACAAATCTGATGTACGAGGATTTCCCTGTGTTCCCCGGTGTTGTTTTAAAATCTACATCAGTGAGGAATATGGCAGAAACACCATTTTCATTACTTTTCCCTCCCTGCAAATTTGGTGACTCAAACTTGTCAAATATTTGTGTTAGTTTCTGAACTAGCTTGACAGTTTCACTGTGAGCTGTAACTAAAATTCAGGCTGAAAGGGACAGTGCACTTTCAAAATGCAGCTGGTCTTAGGTCCTAAATCAGAACAATCCAGGTAGAAGCTCAGGTGAAATTATTAATCTCAAAGGATTCATTGAAGGTAGCATTTAAATGTGAGTATTGTAGAACACAAGGGACTATGTGGTACAGATTCTGTCATGTGAGCTATGGCTTGATTCATGTGCCTAGACATCTTGTTTTTTTTAGATAAGCTGGTCAGTGCAGGTCGTCTGTGAGTGCTGTGTCATGCCTGCCAGCTCCCTGCAGATGTCTTGGGTACCCCAAGGCATCTCAGCAAGCAGAAGATGCACATAATGAGGCAGCTGGCTCTCACTCTGAATGTCTTTATAACGTCTTGCCACAAATATCATAGCTACTCCTCCTTTTTTCTACCATCTCTACATTTCTGAATCTCAAGATTGAACTATTCTACTTCCTGGCATTCATGCCTTTGAAAATGTCCCTTTTTGTCTCCCTGCAGCTTATAGGGATTGTCAGTGGGTGTGAATTTAACTTAGACCTGTACATCCATACCAAAACAATGCTTCAGTAAAATAGAGGCCTTTTGCTGGCTCTGCAGAGGATAGACTCAGTTTAAGGTTGCACAGTTAGGGTTAAAGTTTTGTGTCCGTGAACTAGAGCCACAAACACGTAGCAGTCTGCTCTATTTACAGTCTTTCTTTTTTTGAAGGATCGTTTATCTGCTTAGTTATTGAAATACAATGACATGGCTGGCAGCCAGTCAAAATACTTGCTTTCTCCAACTCTTTCACAATATTGTCTCTCTCACCTTTTAAGTCCTGTCTCTGACAGACACAAGCACATGGGATCTGCTGTTCTTCTATTGGGAGACTGTTGCTACTCAAACACTTTTGCTTGCTTATGTTGAGAAGTGAACAGGAACAAAGGTGGGGAAGTTGAGCCCAAACCCCCTAATTTTTCAGATTATTTTCATACAGTTCTTTTATTTGCAAATCCTTTTTCTTCATTCTTGTCCTATGTTGACTGAGATGTGTATAAAATGCTTAATAACCTGTTTTCTTTCTTTTTCTGCTTAATCCCAGACATGATGGTGATCTAGTGGAGAATGTCACTTAAGGATACAGGGATGCTCTCTGCCATGTTTTATCTTGTAGCTGTCTTTGGTCTGCCTTTTCTGGCAGGGATTCAGTAAAGCACTTAAGTCAGGAAGCTAGGTGCTAGCCTGACATTAACCATAAACATGTGCTATTTGAATTGGGGCCCTTGCACTTTTTTGTTTATGGTAGTTAACTATTCCATGAAGTTCCTTGGTGCACCAGTTTTGACATCAAGCTAGGCATGTCTACAAAGGTATCAAGTTTGCTATTCAAAGACATGTGATGCCTGAATAACTGAGTACACCTGGCTGGGCTTGCCACAGACTCAGTTCTGGCAAGCACAAAGTTTGGTGATTGTCCACTGGATCGCTTACAGGGCAGCAATCAGTGAGGGTAGAAAACACTAAAATGCAAATTGTACAGGTAGCTATGAGATTTTCATGCATATAATGCACTACACCAGTCAAAACTCTTTCAGTAGCTACATGAATTGTATGTGTGAGAGGGTGACACTTAATCCCACAGGTGATTCCTGATCTCCTATACTCTGCTCTGCCTGGTATGCTTTCGGACTCCAAACCTTCTGGGTGTCTGATTGTCTGTGAGGTATTAGAAGACTTGTTTTCAAATGCACCTCTGTATAAAGAGCAAGGGCTGTTTCAAGTCCTGCTTGGGTTCCCTGTTGGAGGTAAACTTCAAGTTGCCTGTATTAGAGTAGAAATTCTCACAGTAAACTGTGAGGAAAACACCACTTCTATTAGCACACAACTCTCTTCCAGTTTTAGTCCCTTGATGTTGAATTTCTACTGTCTTTTGAAAGGAATTCCAACAACTTGTAACACTCACTGAATGAAGATGTTTGCCAGAAACTTTATGCTTCTACAACCAAATCTTCAGAGAACCTCTCATCTCAAAAAAAAAAAAAAAAAAAAAAAAAAAAAAAAATCCACATAAACAATGTTCCTTAATATCTGCATGTGATGGAGTCTGGAGAGAGAGAGGCAGCCTATTAGTCATTCAGCAAGCCAGAGCAGCTGAATAAAACAAGAATTAAGATGGAGCAAATTGCAAATGCTCTCCTATTAGCTGCAAGTTAGCTACATAAAAATTTGCTTATTTAGGGTTAATAATTCAAGTAATACATAAGTGGAGATAAGAAAATAAAGGCCCTAATTCCATTTTTCCCTTCTGAACAAATACACTGAAAGTCACAGACAACAATGGTTTGTAATCTGGGGTCAAGTTTCAGAGTCTTTTTCCCATACACTGAGATTATATTTCACTCCCAATGGCCTTCATCCAAATTCTTTCAGCATCAGAGAAATGGCTCCCACTGAGGTCAGTTAATGCAGTTCTACTATGGCTACATAAGAAAAGAGAGAAGTGATTTCACACAGACCTAAAAATGGTACTTTGTGTATCGTTGGGCATGGTTCTGCCTAGACTATGTAACAAGGGAAGAGCCACTGAGCATGGCGATTTGCACTGTAGGTGGGTCAGGCGTGGGAAAGAACAGGCGAGTGTCCCCTAACTTGCCCCTGCAGAGATGGGTAGGGTCAGGATGTCACTTCGCCCTTCGGCAGTTACTTGAAATGTAATGCGGAATCTTTACTGATTAGTTTAGACCTATTAGGCTCCTTGCGATTTCATCTCATTTATGCTGGTTGCGTCTGAAAATGTATCACACTTTTCTGAGATACACCAAAAAATCCTACCCTGAGCATGCATGTAATACTGGGTCTTTGCAGCCAACAGTGGGGAAGATCAGAGATGCTGGAGCTATTGTCACTGTTTGTAGTATTCACCTTTGCTGAAACAGGAGTGAAAATACTGTTATTCCTTATCCTTGACCTAAAGCAGTCACTCTGCAAATGGGGAAATAATTTTGATTCTAAAAAACCCAAAACAACAACAAAAACATTTCCTGTAGAAATGGAAGGCAGGAGTTTAATAAGATTCTGTCTGGCCTGAGGGGACGTAGCAAACAAAACCCCTATTATGATGGGTAATCAAGTTCATGATATCCAAAGTTAACACTTAATTATGAAATTTGATCTGGACATTGCTATGCTAATCTCTGGATAATAACACAATGAATAAGAGCAGAACCCTGAAAAACAACTCTGTAAAATCTCTGAGAATACTGAACTACTTTATTTGTTCAATGTTGTGTATAGTATTGCTTTTTGGTTTTCTTTAGTAATTGTGACATCTGGTATTTATCTAAAAATAAGGAAGTGCACCTTATTAGTCAACAAGGTGAAGAAATGTATTCAGCAGCATTCAGTTCCTTTGTAGCAGAATAAACTAATCTTTAAGAGTTTCATGTATGCACAGCTCTGTTGTGATGTAGCTTTAATAGCCAAGCCTTTACATTCTATTAAGCTTAGGCACAAAGTTTAAGGGGAAATATCACAATAAGACAGGGATGTATGAGGGATCTCACAGGGGCCAAAGACTGGTCAATTACACAGGATGGTAAAGGGAACACTAGTCTCAGTTCAGAACTTTAAGAGAACTCTTGCTGATCTTTATAGGGCCTATTGCTGTTGTTATAGCTGAGCGTGTGCTTAAGCAGTTTACTGAACTGAGACTTAAGCAGTAACACAGTTCTGGGTGTATTTGAAGTGTATTAATTAGCTACAGTGCTTGGCAGAGGGGAGAAAATGTGCTAAGCATTCAATTATTGCTTCCCTCTTATATTTTAGAACTGCATTCCCTTTTCATTGGAGTCAAGGAAAGCCTAAAGGTAGCCAGAAATGGTGGCGGTAACCATAGCCTAAGAAAACCACAGTGTGCTGAATGCATGCAAAGTGCCTTTGCATGCAGCTTGTAAAGCATTTGGTAGCTCTGCTTCAAAGGTGGATGTGTTGCTCAAGCAGTTGATTGGCTTCGAACTATTGAATCCTCACAGCAACTATTGAATGGCTACGCAGCAACAGCTTGACAACATCTGGCCACAGTTGTTAAACAGGCAGAAATGTGGAGTGGTTGTCCAGAACTTTTGTGTTATAATGCAGAACAGTCAAATATGGCAACCCTGTGCTCATTCCTCCAGGCACCTGTGTTCAGACTTTCTTCCCAGAAAATTAAAACCTCTCTGTTGCAGATATGAGCTCCTAGAGAAATTCTCCATTTCACACCAGCTTTTGCCATCTACAATTGCTTGTGTCCAATCAACTTTGTCAAGTAAAGCATGCCACACATGGCAGAGGAGGAAAATAACATGTATCTCATAGCCCTCCAATAACAGTCCATGGATAAATACTCATTCTGTGCAACTGATGTCTCCTGGAAATGCATCTATGAGGACAAATGAGAAAATTGCTACTCTTGAGTACTTATAGTTTATGGAAATATATTTATTGGTGATAGGAGAGATTTACTTAGGATTGTGCTTGCTATAGTTCATATCATTTGCTTGAGCTGTGAATAAATAAATGATTACTATGTCAGCTTTTGAGGATCAGAGTCTCTGGCCAAACCGGTCTAACCTGGCAATTGTTTGGGTTGGTTTCTTGCCACGTGTATTTTTTTTTCTTAGGCAGTAAGTTCCCATGAAAGTGCCAACATATTCCCCCTTGTTGTGAGTTAGTATTTCATTAGCATAAATCATTTCATGTCTTGTGGAGTCTGACCTAATTTCTCCATGAGTACAAATCTGCATCTAATCTTCCTTTGTCATTTGAGTTGTTGGGTAAATTCCAGTACCACTTCCTTATGCTACAGCTACTGCCCCTACACTATCTGCTCTTAAAAGTTTTCATTCTGTAGTCTCAGAGCTCCTATCTCTGTCAGCAAGTCCTTCTTTCACCTAAGGATTACACAGACACAGAAGAAATGGAAACACCAAACAACTCCACAGTGTGATACCTAGAGTTTTTTAGGGCCTTACTGGTACTCCCTTGGAGAACAGTAACCAGCGGATAGAAATGCCCACAAGAAAAAGTTTTATTCTCATCAAGGAGGTTAACATCTCTCACTTCAGACCTCAGTCTTAGCTGCATTAAATTAGGGAAGTTCCGCTGGTTCCAGCAAGGCTTTGCTAACTGAGTCAATGCACGTAGCGTGACTGCTGTATTCCTGCAGTAAACTGCATCACATTCCAAAAAAAAAAATTTATCAAGGAACAGAGGTGAAAGATGATGAAACTTTCTAGGATATGTAACTGACCGAGGGTAGGTTTGTGTAGGGAAATGAGAAAATGCAAAAATACAGGTGTTGCTTGGAATTTGGTCCTCTTTATCCAGGGTTAAGAGGCTAATGGAAGCACAACTCACACACGGAGATCTTGCTAAAAAAAAAAAAAAAAGATAGTTAAATGTTTACCTAGTAGAAGAAATGCCAGTTGATGGATTAAATATGCAGGTTCTTTGTTATCATTCCAATAATTCCAGAGCAAAAAGTCAGAGCTGAAGGAGGAGCAAATATCTGGTACAAGTATTACACCTGTGCAAAGCAAGAAAAGACTTGCCACCTGCAGTTTTCTGGAGAACAGTGGCCTCCTAGAAACACTGTGATTGTTTCTCAGTCCTTCTGCATCCTTTTCCATCTCAGGTGCATTTTTTTACTCTCTTGCCACTTGTATATACTAAAGAAATTAATGAGAACCAAGCTGTCTAATCTGTCGGGGTAACTCCTGCATTGAAATAAACCAAGCCAACAGGCCTAAATGGATTTTGAGGGACCTAGACAGATTCATGCCCCTGATGATGTGGTCACTGGCGTAAATGTTGTGTGAGCGGACATTTCTGATGCTTTTGTTGTTAGCTTTGGCCTGATGCAGGAACTACAGGTCCAGCTTTATGTGGGATATGTGCCTAAAAACCACAAAAGTTCAAGTTTTTTCCAGTATTGAATGTGCTTGAGCTTCAGTGAGTGGTAGATGCTCTAAATTTTGTGCTGAATGAAACTTTCTGAAAGGAAGTTATCCTGTAGTTTCAGCCCTTCTCAGATCTGTGGCTATTGCTTCAATCTCTGGGTAACTCACAAGTCCTGTTCTCTAGCCACTAAAAGGGACAGAAGCTGGTATTCAATGAAAAGAGGCTAGACATGGCCCCAAACATTTTGGGGTGTTTTTCTGCTATAAGTGATTACCTGTCCATCCCCTACTTGTGATGTGGTATGTAGTAATACTAGAAGCTCTACACCTTGTATCCCTTCCCACGTGATGGTTTGCAGCAACAGTCACAATTCGATCGTGGTGACTTAGTGCTGCTAGCTGAGCTGTATCACCTGACTGGGCAACAGCTTTTCATGGCTGTGCAAGTTAAATGCGTTCATGTCAATAGTCATTACAGAGAAAGTGCTATATGGATACATGTTTTAATTTGCATTTCCACTTAGTAAAGAGCAGGGAAATTATTAAATCAACAGAACTCCGTGAGTGAATTGCTGTTCCATTTGTAAGTGTCCAAACCTACCCTGATTTTAAGATTTAAGAGCAGAGTTTCCGTAGGCTTTATAGCGTACTGTGCAGGGATGGGAGGTACCCTTTTAAGGGTACCAATATAATACATGGACCAGGACTCAACAAGGTGTTTCAGACTTCTGTAAGGCCCAGGGGCTTAGCTTCCAGGTAGCTCACAGTGTAGTACCTGTATAACCATTCTAAATGTTTAGAAAAACCTTGATTTTGTTGCTCTTATTGGAAAGCCTGAAAGTTAGCCCATGCAGTGGAAATATATTCTTTAGTCTCAGACTTAGTCCCTCTCTTAGGTTCATCTTAAAACAAATATTTAAATAATCTTTTTAAAGCACCAAAAAGGGATTCTTCCTTTATTTTGATACCCCCCTGAAGCATGCTTAGCTTGTTTGTAATCTTTTTTTTCCTTTTTTTTTTTTTCTTTTTATAGAAATCTCTCAGAAGCACAGGCAGTATTACACAAACAGACTGCAGGTGCACTAGTAGCCCGGTAAACCACAACAGCCAGAGACAAGTGCTGGATAAAATATACAGGGAATATGCAATACGCACATCAGATGGCACTGGGGGCTTTTCAGTCAGAATAAGAGAACTATTCATTTACTGTCATTAGCTAGACATCTGATGCATTACCATGAAAGGGAAAACTTTTGTGCTCAGCAGATTAGACTAGAATCTGCTGAGAAATCCTTTTGAATTCACAACAGTTTTGTTGTTCCTTAATGTTGTGCATGCAAATTAGTGGCTCCTCGTTTAGTGAAGTTTCACTGGAAATCAGGTGTCAAACAGTTTTTACTAATTAGCCTCACTTTTGGCAAGCTGGCTCTCACTGCTGAAGTGGTGAGTACATGGGAGAAGATGACTGCTGAGACTTCTCTGGGTGCCTCATAGCTAGTGGTGAGATGCTTGTTCCACCTGAGGTTATTAGATGTAGTTGCAAATAAGCTAACAACTTCACTTCTTTTCTTTTTCTTTTGTGGGCAAGTGTCTAGCCGTGGAAGTAAGCCCTCTGGTGTGTTATGGGTCACTAGCAGCAAGCAGAGAGGCTACAGAGACCAGAATGCAAAATGCCAGTCGAGGCTTAGCCTAAAACCCTGCCTGTAAAATGGGAATGATACTCATGTCTTTTCTCCATCCTTTTTTGGTTTAGGTTGTAATTTCTTTGGCACAGAAATTCATTTGCTCATTGTATATATATACAGCATCCAGTAAAACAAGACTGGTGTCTTCTGTGGGGTTTAGGTGTTGCTGAGATACAAATTAGTAGCAGCAAACTGTTTGAGAGGGGCAGCTTAGCAAATCTTTGGATTTGGCTCTGATATGTGTAGTGTGAAGTGTCCTGCTCCAACTCTGATAAAGCCATTCAGATGTGGGAACCACCCAAGGTATGGTCAGTGATGACTGTCTAATTCATTGCAGGACTGAATTTTAAAGACTGATGTGGAAACAAGACTTGTTCCCTGTTCTGTATGGAGCTGGTGGGTGGAAAATTTCTTTTTCCCTTGAAAAAATATAACCTGAGTCCTAGCTGCATGGGGAATGACAACTTGTACGTAAAGAGGATTTCAGTTTGCATGGCTCATGCCCTCTCTGTTGAGGGTGCAAATAGAAGGCAGATGAATATTAGTATGCGTGGCAGGCTTTAAGAGGCAGATGTTTTTCTGCTCTAACTTAAGCTAAGACTGTTAGTGTCAGTGAGGCACTGGAGTAACACTACACCTCTCAATGACAGTGAGCTTCATCCAATACCTCATTGCACTCTGTGGCTTTCTGTACATACTACTTTCCCTCAGGACAAATTGGTTTTGTTACAGCAAGCTGAATGGCAGCTGATATAATCAGTAATACTCGGAATGATAATTCTGCAGGGCTGTAACTTGCATTGGCTGCTGTGTTTGTTCTTCCCAGGGGGAGAAGGGTTTAACAAAGAAATGGACGATGCTGTATATATTGCTCAATAGGATAACTTCTGCGCAGATTTTACAGACAGAAAACGGAGCATATATGATACCATCAAACCGCTTCATTGCAAAACCCACTGCTCCTTAAAGTGTCAGGTCTCTAACCTTCAGACACTATTCTAAGTTTTTTGAATCTTTGCATTCCTGGGGACACTGCTAGGCCCAACTCTGCTTTAGGGAAATGGGGGTGCTATTCCCTTGGTCACTCTCTCCTGTGGGAGAAACCCACTAGAGGAGGAATGATTTCTATGTGATGTTTTGCATGCTGCTGAAAGCTCTTTCTGTTTGTGCTCCAGAAGGGCTGTGTATGTGCAGGGCTTAAACTAATCCACCCTGCTAAGAGAGCTTGTGCTTGGTGCAAGGCCAATTGAGTCACTATAGCTCTGGCTGGCACAGGACCCAGGAAGGCTTGTTTCTGTCTACTTGTGAAGACCCACCTAGCTGTGATCTCAGGGAGTGGGTTTGTCTAGTGTCGGATTCATAGCTCTGATATCAGCATTATGTGAACTTGAAGAAAGGTCTTTGGTTCCTATGGCTGAATTTCATCTACCTTAAAGTCAGTATCTATAAGCTAGATATGGAAATCTCAGCTGGTCATCTGAGTTCCATTTACAGTCAAGAAAGAAACAAGCATCCTGGGGGATTCTCCTTAACTCAGATGGGTTGCATGAATTACCTGTTGGAAGCTGTGTTTCTATGGACTAGAGATGGGATATGTAAGCACTTAACTGTGTTTCTCTTCACAATCAGTGTGATGGGTGTGTTAATACTTCTCATCGTAAGGTTTTTTCCTGTTTGTGAGCAACTGAAGACAGTCACATTGTTTCTATGTTCTATGCCCAGGGTACTATGGTTTGAGGCATCTGGCCTCTGCTACAAGTGAAACAACAGCACGTTGTTAACACTTTCTGCTGGCCTATGCCTTCCACTTGATCTGAGCTTTTCTTTGCTATTTAGAAGCATAAGTTCCTAAGATACAGCTTGGAGTTTGTCTGCATTCACTAGAATGGTTTCATCATGGGACCTTCACCTGAGCTGTCTGGATGCTGTGCACCATTATCTGGGCCAAAGTATGCAACAAGAGTGGTCTTAATATGATAAAAATCTAAAGCAATGTGTTCTGCATCTGTGAATTGCTGTGGAACCAGGGGTAGGGTAGGTTTCCATGGGTGAAGAAGGGTCAGAAACTTGATGAAGGTGTTACTGATGAAACAGAAACGACTGTTGAAAAAAGCAGTTTCCTTGGGAGCTTGCTTAGTCACTCTACCTAAAAGGGAAGGAGCTGGCACACATCTATTCCAGGGACTGTGCTAAGTGTTTGTGTACTTGTGCCTAGCTCATGTGACAGCTTTGAGTCATGTTTCTCTGTAAGCCCCAAGGTAGACCCCAGTAACCTTTCATGTCCTCTTGCTTACTCAATGTGTTGTTCTGCTCTGTCATAACCTGTTCCTCATCTCATGTTTCTCTTGCTTTTTCAATTTCCAGCTATATCTAATAGACAAGAAGGTGGCCTTGTGGATCTTGACAGTTAGAAAGGAAGGATTAGTGGTGAAATAACATTATTTTAGGACAAAAAAAATATCTCTCTTCTTAATCCAGAGCTATTTTTGATCTGAGTGGTTGTGAGATAGAGTAGGTACATAGCAAGTTACGTGCACAGATGACATCCTTCCTGAATGCAGGGAAGGAGGTGTTGGTATCCCTTGAGAAATGGGGGTTGAACTGTAGCTTACAATGGGACTCATCTTCAGGCATCACTCAGATTGCTGGGAATTCCCACCTTCAATCTATTTGTGGTCCTAATCTTCAGTTACACTGAGCATCACTCGTGAGGAACTGTCCCTGAGCTGGGTGGCAACCAGCCCTTTAAGAGTCTCCTCTGAATACATATCTTGTTTTGGGGTTTGGTTTTTTGCTTGTTTGTTTTCTTTTGTTTTTTTAGGGGCTTGGTGTTTGTGGGGGTTTTGTTTGGTTTTTTTTAACTGAGGTGTGCTGCCTCTCAGGTGTCACAGATGAGTCTTCTGTGCATGTACCTGGTTCTGACCTCAAAGGGGGAGAGGCTGGAAATCAAGAATGTTTCTGGAGTAGATTGAGTTTGGAGTTACTTAATGCCATACTTTGAGCCTCTATCCACATTCATATACTCTGCCCCAGGCCCAACACTGGAACAAAGTGTCTGGACTTGGGCTATGCATTTCTGGAGATGAAAGACTGGCTTCTGGAATGAGGGGAAGAGGACGAGGTGTGTAAGAAAAAGCTTATTTGTAATCACACGCCTGCTGCTCCCAAAACACATACACACTTGTGCAGTGAATATTTCACTGCCAGGTATTTCAGGGGAATTATAAGACAGAAAAAACCAAACAAACAATATCTAAAATGGCAGGGATGACAGAAAAACAGTCTTAGAGCATCCACACTTTCCCCAGAAATCTCTGTAAATCCACGACAGCAGGATTAGCTGCTCTCCTCTTCCATGTGCTGTCAGACTTATCATAGCTTGGGAGTAGCTAAAGAGTTGTGGGTTTTTTGTCTTAGAGGCTAGCTGCCTTTTTACTTGTTCCCGGGGATTATGTTTGCATTGCCATTGGATCCTTTTCCTCCTCCTGCTGTTGTGCTGTGAGCTAGATGCTATTATAATGCTATTATTCCAGCTGCAATAGCCAGCAAGAGTAAGAGCCTGTGGATGCTAATGACAAGATTCCAGGTGGTTTTATGACCTTCAGAGGAGTGTATCCCGCTCTTGTGCATGTCACCAGCTTTAAGTACTCAAAAATCCCGAATCTGATCCTCAAAACCATAAGACTGGCTTGAGATTAACAGGATTAAACACACTTCAGTGTTTTCATATTTGTAGTCTATTCTTGAATACTAAGCGTGCTTAGGTTCACGTATGCAAGTACTTCTCTGCAGTTTAAGTCCCTGGGATTGGCCTTTCTTAATTAAATGGAGATATACTCTTAACCACTTGATTCCAGGTGCTGTTTCTTTAAGATAAATGTCAAATGTTGCTAATTTGAAAATAAACCAGAACAGTTGGAAGGGAAAAAAAGTGAAAAATCTTGGCACCTCAGACCTGGCAATGAAGTACCATGAGAGGCATTTACTTGCTCATGCTGTTTCAGCCACTTCTCTCGGAGAGTTGCCAGTTTGCTCCCGAGAGACTGAACAAATCTTACTCTTCCTGCGGGACAATTGGCCATTTTCAGCGTGAGTCAACAACAGTAAGCTGCACTTTATTGCGCTGCTTATGCCTTGAGCAAATCCAAGCAGTCAGAAAAAAGTAATGGTCCCCATAAAACATGTCGCAGTCAGAAAAATGCAATGGTCCCCATAAAACATGTTGTATCCTGCCTTACTGTGCTTCTAGTGCAAACTTCCTCTAGCTGCAGACTGCCATCTTTCTAGGTGGAATGGAAAAAGAGCAATCAAGAAATTTTGGGCAGTGCGTTTCATGCCTCATGCAGGAAACAGGCCCAGCTGACGTGAATGTGAAACCAGCATTAGAGAGTGGGTTTATCTTTGCCAAGCCTTGAAGACATCCAGAGTGGAGGACATAGGTGAGGTGTTAACCTCAAGTATGGCTGGGTGAAGAGGAACTGTGCTACTACACTATCGTGAGCTGGCCCTTCCTCTGTCTGCACAGTCTGTCCTTGGCCTCTTCTCCTCCCCACCTTACTTATTTTCTGTTGTCAGCAGCTGGGTTTGCTTTGGCTTTTAATGCTTAGAGATACCCAAATACTTTGCATGATTTGCTGCAGTGGTTTGTGCTTTAGTAATTCCAGAAGCAGAAGTCCCCCAGTGGAGATCTTTGAGCCAGAGTAGAGACAGGTCCTGGAAACCATGAAGCACACAGCAAGCCTTGTTAGCCTGCATTAATTACCAGTAAGATTCTCATTTGCTAAGGTGATGAGTGTTATTGCAAAAGCTCCAAAATAGATGATTTTGTGTGGACCTAGGACCAGTATTAATATTACTGCAGATTTAATTCACTATCCTCCCACAGAACATACGTGAAGCAGCAAAAGTCTTCCCTTATTAGGTAGCTGATGCTTGAGAGAAATTCCAGGTAGGAGGAAAGCGGCAACAGATGGTATGACAGAGCTTTTGTCCAAGTCAGGGAGAAGTAAACTAACTTTAGTTAGTAAACTAGCTTCCTTCTGAACGGACAGGTTTCCTAGGGTCCAGCCATGCTGGGCTCTCTTTCTTTTCCCAAAGCTTTTTTTCCTGAAAAGTTCTTCTTTTAAGCCTTCTCCCAAAGTAGTAAGGGCAGGATATAAACCAAAATTTCTGTTGGTTACAGAGGATGGTGAGCAGTATAAGCTTATGGAGAGCAGGACTTAAAAGGAGGTACATTCTAATCTACTAATGGGATTGTCTAATGAGGAGGAGCTTTCTACAACTATGTTTGTGAAATGGTTATGATTGCATATGGCTAAAATCCCTGTGTGACTGCAGTCAAATGACTTAAACCACAACCAGTCATCGCCGAAGCATACACTTAATACTGTGGACCGGTGTAGACTTTCATCCCAGCTAACATATTGCATACTTGAAATGAAGCGCAGACTTAATGGTAATGCAATAAAGTATTTAGTACTTCCATCTTTCAGTCTTTCAGTTCTTGCAATCATTTAGGGAGGAAAGCAGCAGTAGTGACTTTTCAAGCTCATGAAGAATTACAAGATGTAATTTGTCGTCAATAGGGTTAGGCAGTGCAGTATCACAACAAAACATTACTGTGATGACTGAGATATCTGGGGAAAGGGATCATGTATGTCACAACAGCTTAGTCTAGTAAGCTAGTTTTAAAAAGTTTAGGTATTTTGTTGTATATTATTGTTATATGAGTAAATAATTTCAGAGGTACACGTTTTATAATATCTTAAAAGGAACTGATTTTCACAAAAAGCAGAATGCTTGCCCCATAAGTACTGGCACCTTTCTGAGAGATGTTAAACTAGATGACAGAAATCTGAAAAAAATGAACATATCTAACAATTTTCAAAAAGTACCTGTCGCTAAGGGTGGGAACAGAATGCAGTCCTCCTGGGGGCCTTTCCTACCTGAATCCTGAACTTGATACTCTGTATCTGTGAATTTGGGTTTTAGTTGGATGTGTTGTGTTTAGGGTTTTTTGGGGTTTGGTTGACTTTTTTTTTTTTTTTTTTTTTTTTTTGATACAGCCAATCAAAAAGCCCATTCAATTTCTGAGTATTCAGTGATTTAATGACAGGGCAGGATTTACTGTTGTGCTTTGGGCCTTTATGCCTCAGTCAAAGGACTGAAATATTCCATTTGTTATGGCTGTTAAAATATATTTAGTTTTGACTAAATTGAGTGTTGACAAAACTTGGAAGGGAAACTGAAAACAATGCTTTTCCTTATATGAAAATATTTAGCATCTCAGTTCAGTTCATTTGTGTATTTGTTAATTTGTTTCAAATGTTTCATTTATATGTTACAAAGTTAGAAGAAACAAATCAGAATAATTGAGTCATAATATTTTCACAATATTGAGATGTTTAGCTGGGAAAGTCCAAGTTTACCTCACTGTAGCAACTTATAATTGGAACAGTATGAGCTGATTTGTTTTGTTTTTCTGCGATGTTATCAGATAGAACAGAAAACTTTATGCAAATTCTGGAGAGCCTTAAGCACCACCAGCATAATGCAGATATTTGTGCCCTGCACCCTGACTTTGTGCCTTCAAAAGGTTGGTTTCTGCTGCTGGCTGCAGAGAAATTAATTCTTGGTAAAAATACACAAAGTTCCTCTTTCTGTCTGTCAAGCTCCAGTGAATTTTTCCCTTTTCCATGGCACAGGATTGACTGTGATAAACACACAAAATGTGTTGGTTGGAGAGCCAAGTGTTCACCTTCCTACCTGTTCCTGGGGCAGCTGGGGGAGAGCGTCTGCATGCAGGATGCAAGCTGCTGTAGTCCGTCCACTCGGCTCTGCAGGTGAGAGGCAGTGCCAAGATCATGATTTTCGCCGAGAGTGGAGAGCAAGACAGGCACAGAAAATAGGTGATCTATAGCCAAGTGTTTCCCGTAGTTTTCAGGTCAGCATTGGCAACTTCTTCTTGAAAGCTATGAATTTAATCACCTGGCCATAGCGTGCCTGCATTTGGCACACTTCTGTGCAATGCCCTCGAACTCCAACAGACCCAGGCTTTGTGCCCTCACTACCTGCAATTGTAAAGGAATAAATGATTTTAACATTGTTTAATGTGTAATCCAAACCCTGTGGAGCTCTGTCCAGTATGAAAATTCTGCCCTTCTGTAAACATAAAAGCAACTTAAAATTCTTTCTTTGGAAATCACCTGGCCTTGTCTAATATGAAAAAACTCCCTGCAACTGACTCTCTTAATATTTGGGTTTAGGTCTCCCAAATGGTTACAATTGCAGTTACAACTAGTGCTGGTGCAAAAGTGGACAGATCACGCCATAATCCAGAGGATTAACAAGAGAGAATGTCTGTGCCAGTTGATATCTGGTGTTTTAATTGGACATTGAAACTTTTCAGTGGCCTAGGTGCATGAAGTTGCAAGGAAAAAAAGCCTAAATTTTAATACATACAGAAGTAATTTCCACTTTTGATCATATGCATTGTTATTTCTCTTCGTATTCATGCTATGCTGATATCCCTGGTAAGTCAGACACATTACAGAGCATGGAAAGACAGGAGGGAAATCTTGCATTTGGTGTTTCTCTGCTATGAGTGATGTTTTCTAGAGGGGAAAAAAAAAGAAGTAATTTAAACTAGGTTTGTTACAGTCTTGTTTTATTTTTTTTACTTATTCATCATTTCACAGACTGATTGTGTGAGGGGAAATCCCCAAATTCTTACTGCAGAACTTGTGCAAATGTATTCCACTTTTTGGATTTATGTTGGCTGGAAGAAAAGCTGTTCCTCTGAGCTCAGCTTGAATGCATCTCCATTCATTAATCATAAACAATCTTTGCATGGCCCTTTGCCAGGTGGGGATACACAGCAACATGTCACTGAATCACTCAGGCCAAATAGATGACTAGGAAGTGTACGGTAGCTATCAGAGGGGAAATGCAGGTCCCAGAATTTTTGTTATAAGCAGGTTTTTCCAAAGTGACTTTGGCTAATATTCAAAACTAGTTGTGCGTTTTACTGTTGCACAGGGATCACACTCAGAAACATACATTTCTGGCTGTATTTGCCTCCTTATTTTGATAAAAGATTATTCTCAATAAAAAAAATACAACTCCGAGTCCAAATGAGTATGTAACTGTGATAGTCATAATGCTTGAGGTTTCTCTATCTCAGAGTGTAATCATTGGAGTTTATCAGATTTTGTCAGACTTCAGTTTGAGCTCCTAAAATGCATTGAAAGTTCCTCTGTAGAAGCAAGCTGTAAAAGCTAGATGAAATTGTAGTAACTGTAGTGTCTTACTGAAGAGATACTGGATCATACAGTAACTGGTTATAGAACTGACGTTACAGAAGAGAGCATGAGTTGAATGAATTGTGAGGCTCGGCTATCAGATTACACATGAGGATTCCTGAGGCCCGAGTTTCTCGCATGGTGAACTTTCAACATCAGTCTTTCCCTGGCTCAAAGTACCTTAAGAGGTGAAATTGTGTGGAAAATAAATTAAACTGTAGAGTGTGCAAAACTATTGACAGGAAAACAAAAGAGAAACAAAGGAGAGGATTAAATGGAAAATTAAGTGCCTTCATTGGTACTGGCACCAGAATCATCAAGTACAATAGCAGCTGGTTTCTGTACCTGCATTTAATACAATAAAAGATCACCCAGTGAGAGTTCCAGTCATTGAAAGAAAAGAGCAAGGGAGTTTTCACAACTGAGTCCTATAAAAGGAAAGCCCCTAAATTTCCAGGGAACTGTCAATGTTAATCAAATGTTTTCTGTGCATCTGGAGTGAAAGAAAATACCCTTGTCTTTCTGTACTGCGATAGATGAGAGAGGGATTACTCGAAAACATGTAGCATAGATGGTTAGACAGCAGTCAATACTGTATTTTAAATGAGA
This sequence comes from Phoenicopterus ruber ruber, assembly GCA_009819775.1. Taxonomy (NCBI): domain Eukaryota; kingdom Metazoa; phylum Chordata; class Aves; order Phoenicopteriformes; family Phoenicopteridae; genus Phoenicopterus; species Phoenicopterus ruber. Next base: position 5,803,329 of record CM020237.1, on the reverse strand, counting down.
CTGTCTGGTTTGAGCATTCTTAGATGCATGCTGCTGCTGTTACTTACATGACTTATGCTGATGAAACTTCTAAACATCTGCTATATTTTAAATCTCCTTTTTTTTTTAATCAGGGTTAAATAAAAGGTTTACAGAGAGAGATGGATACCAGAAAATTCATGTCTGCAGACAGTGTTTCTGTTTTATAGCAATGTGCCATAAATCTGCCTAGAGATACAGCAGTTTAGCTGACCATCCTTAACAAAAATCAGAGCAGAACATCAAACATGTTTGCCCGAGAATGATGCTGCTCTTATATCCACGTTTGGCTAAGCCTGTTGCTGCATAGCTTCCTTTTCAAAATGATGATTTCAAATTTTTAATGGATGTACAGTACAGGATCAAGGGAAACAGAAGAGGTGGTTATTTTTTGAGCTTGTTCCCTGATTTTACCATTTAAGTCACAGCAACAGGCCTTAATGTTTCCCTTACAGAATTGTTGGCAGTGGCCATGAGACTAATGAAAAATCTCCTGTGCCTGAAGGATTCTGAAATTATTCCAAAATTCTCATTTGCAGATGAAAGATTTGCTTCCTTGCTGAGCATGCTGTATCTCTACTGCATTCCCAGCACCTTTACTTGTGAGAAGCTCATTTCTTTCCACTCTCTGTACAGAGTAGTAGTTCTTCCAGTTGTGGCTATTCCTGTTACTTTCATTGGCTATTGGACCACTGAGTGTGGCGTGAGCTTCCAGTCACTTCTGAGATGCATAGCTTGCCAAGTTGTACACCTGGAGTGGCTTCTTCTCCAGAGCTGAAACCCTTCCCTGTGCAGGACAGCAAGAAGCACTGTGGTTATTCCAGACACAATCGGTTGTTGGTGGTTAAAGACAACTCCTCACTGAAGCCGTGGGTTACAGCAAATGGAAAAAAATTTCAGAGCACATCAGCCCTTATTCAACCCGTAAACTCTATTTGGTTCTATCCTTCCCAGGGGTGTCTCTCACTACTTACTTTCCCATGTGAAGTGGCATACATCATATGTACCAGAAAGCTTTTGCTTCCAGCTCTGCATTTAGATATTCTCTTGGATGCTCTGGTCACAAGGAACCAAAAAAGAAGTTTGTTCCTACAATAATTCTGTTCTGCTGTAGATTTATTAAATAAGACATGTCTGTGGCATGACTGGAACCTGGGGGAAGGCTCATCACTTGTGTGGCATAATGCCTGTGTAACTTTAGGCGGGGCAGCTCTCTGGGTTTTACAGGTGACTGTACATGGAGTTGAAGGCTCACTTAAGAGAAGCAGCATAATCTCAAGACCTTGGTATTGAGTTAGTGCCTGTGTGTGCATGCTTGTGAGTGCCATCCTTATTTCTTCCAGGGAGCTTTTCTTTTTAGTAAGTAACTAGGCATGATCATCTGATGGACCGAGAGACATAGCCAAGGATAGGCCTATTGCATGGCCTCAGTATTTGCAGTACAAATACTAATGAATACAACTGAGCGTGTAAAAGAGACTTGCAGGGCTAGGGGTCCTCTTGATGCCCTAAAGGTTTCTGTGCCATGAAGAACACTCTGGTGAAGGCTTTTGCCTGAGGGAAGCTATGCCTTTATGCACATAGAGCTGTAAACATTGTGTTTCTGTCTGTTCGAGAACTGTTTTGAGCACATTTCCTTTTTTGATGTTTCCTTAATCCAAACCTTTGTGTTTTAAAGACGAGCATGAGGTATACAGTGTTAACAGTTGCAGCAGCCGTGTTATTTTCATCATCCTTTCCTGAACAGCAGCGCACGTCCTGGAGCATGTGTCATTGCTGTTAACTTTGGTTCCTCTGCTCTGTTTCTGGACAACCATTTTTAATTATCTTTGGAATGTTCCTTCTGTTACCAACCTAGTGTCAGAAGGCCACAGGAACTTGAGTTCGAACAGGCTTTTAGGTAATGTGGTCTCTTTCTTTTGGTCCATTATATAATTCCTGACTGTAGTGAGTGTTAGAGAGCAGATTGTCCAGGGCTGAGCTGCAAGATTTGGTGTCTGTGCATTTGCAAATCTCCTCTTTGCTTTGTCTGTCCGGTGACACAACTGCTGAGCCCTAAGCCCCATTTAGATTGACAGCGAAGTGACCAGCAGGTGGCAGTTTCACCCAACTAATACAAATCTGTTACGATGCAAACAAATTTGTATGTACATGCTCACTGCAACAGTGAATTTCTTTTGGTTTTACCCAGATTATGCCTTTTGCTTGTGCTTCATTGCCCCTTTGGATGCTATTGATGACAGAGTTTCAGAACAATGACAACTACCAGCAAGTGATTGACATGGCTCTTGCTGGAGTCATTAGTGCAGTACTGGACTCTAAATCAGTACTGGTTTTTGCATTCAGGAAAGAATCACTTTGTATAGGGACTGTTTATCTTAGACAAGCGAGTCGGATCATTCAAATGTTGATATACACCTCTGCATCCAAAGGCTGGTGGGTGTTTGAGTATCTTTCTGAATGTGGCTGCTGAAATCTTTCACTGACTTGCAGAAACTGCAGATCACATCTTACTAAATCCTGAAAGAGAGCTGCAACATTCTTCTCAAAGTAGTTACTTTTTTAAACACAAAAAATGCATGTTTGCTTCATGACATGAAGCCCTTGTCTTGCTAACTATACAAGGGCAGAGAAATTTGTCACTCACACTTGCTGATGTGGCTTTTTTTCAATGCCAACAGTTTGCTTTTTTGGTCAAAATACAGTTTTGTACTGTCACAGTAACACCAAAAATGAAAGGGTATATATGTGGAGAATAGTGAGTGTAGTATACAGCATTGCAAGGAGAATATGTGGGTGAGAATGAGTGAGTCTTTGGGATGACATCACCATCATCACATTCCTCTTTGAGACTTCCATTGTGATTTGCCTGGATAGTGATGCACATAATAACATCCTGGACACTGAGATCCAAATTCCTGGAGTGAGTCATTAATAACTTTCAGCGCTCTCAGCTGCGAGACAAATATGCCTTCTCACCCCTATGAATATTTCCATCTTCAGAATTTCTCCACTTCTATGTATGATGCATTTAAACTAATTAATTTAGTCTCATTGCTAGTGGGGAAATAAAATATTAGTGAAACGAGTAGACTGGAGACAAACTCCCTCCAGAATCCTTTTCTCAGAGTGACTGGAAGCACTGTGTTTCAGAAGAAGCTAAAGAAACCCTGCAGAGGCAGTCTGCCTGTAGCAGAGGCTTGAGCTATTGGTTACAGAGAACCCATGGTCGGTTCCTGCAGACAATTCAGCATGAGGATGCAGAAAGAATTCCAGCAATCACTCCTATAGTTTTATTTGACTTTAGAACAGACCCAGGTGGTTGTTGCTCCCATGGCAGTGACCAGAAATTGGCATTTCGTCTTCTGTTCCTGCTAACCACAGCCAACATTCATAATTTCCCTTCCAGTGCAGAGCTTTCGGCTGTACACCATTCTCTAGAGTGGGCAGTAATGCTTCCACTTTACCAGGCTTTTAATTCTGCATTTTAGTCTAGATGGTTGTTTTTTTTTTTTCCATTCTTTCTAATCGGTTGTCAAATAGGCAAGGACCTTGGTAAAAGTTCTCCCTGTGACCCCCCTGGTGCAACTTTGCAAACTGAAAGTCAGGTTTTCTGAGTGTACCCTGGCCACATACCAGAGCTGATAAGGTAGAAGGGAGGTTTTTAGTTCCTTTTTCTTCATCTGAATGTGAAATCAGTTTGAAAATCTTATGCTCTCTCTTAAGCATGAGGGCCAAATGAAGATGTAACAGGTCTTGTTTTCTAAATCGGAGCCAATGGAGGGGGAATTGACGTTTCCACTATCCTAAGGTCCGATTAGTAGCTCTGTACATAGGGTCCACAAACCCATATCCTTGCTGTTGATGATGAAAAGGGAGGTCCTTGACAGGAAATTCCTCCCAACTTTTCCTGTTCTCCCCCTCCTCCACCTTCCTAATGGAGTCCTTTCCCCTAGACTAAGCAGAGAATTAATCTTTTGAATGAAGAGATGAGCTGAGATCTGCACGTGGTCCTACAGGCAGCAGAGAGAACTGTCTACCCTCCCATGCTGCTTGTGTCCTGGGAAAAGCAATCATCCTGAGTTTTCAGAACCAACTGCACCCTCGGGGGGTTTCCCAGATGTTTGAAGGAGACCACGGAAAAGTAAATGCCGAATGAAGCAATGGGAACTTTTGTGTAGATTCACAGCTCGGTACAGTGCTATTGTTCTCTGTAGCTCTCTGCCCACTCCTCTGCAGCTGTACATCACGGGTTTCAGGGTAAGGCAGGCATGAAGATGCTGCCAAAGCTGCTGAGTCTGGTTTCTCTATGAAACTCCAGGGGCAAATGTGCTCAGAGAGCACTCTCAACATGAATGTTTTCCAGAATGGACCAGACATTGGTGACTTGATTTTCCTTGTGACACAATCAGGGCTCAAGCTTTTGCCTTGGTAACAGTGGCAAGGTTCATGTTCTAAATGAACTAGCTAGAAGCAGCCTGACAGTGTCGTTTCTGGCAGAAGGTCTGATCTGATAGTCGAATATCTTAGCATCTGCTTAAAGCGCTTAGCTTGAAGAAATGCTGGTTGCTTAGGTTTTGGCAAGCCTGGGCCAATATCTGAATGTGAAAAGAGGTGTTGAAGTCCCTGGTTTACTCTGCTGAGTTGGGCGCATGTCTTGGCTGAATGTGGGTTTTTTCAGCCATTAATACTTCTGTTTGAGATGGGTTACTTCTACTGTATGAATAGAGCACAGAGTATGAGCTGTAACTAAAATGCCTTTCTAGGACTTGCCTTAGTGTGCATCCAGTCAAGAGAGATATTCTCAGAAAGTGGGTTTCATGTGAAATTCTTGTCAGCAGTAACAAGAATTTTGAATGAAACCCACTTCTACAAATGGTGAATATAGGTCATGAGAAGTATCACTGAATTCATGTTACACAAAGTCTTCCTTGTTCTTCAGTTTTATTTCTGTGAGGACAGAGGCTATTTAAAAATGTGATGGTAAGAGCTCCTTAAAGAAGTGCTTTGCTTGGGCAGACTTAACAAAGAGGGACCAAAGTCTTTAGTGCAGCATGTTACTGGCTTCTATGCAGGACTACTGCAAAAGGAAGCTCATTTGAGACTCCAGTGGGAACATGGAACAAACCTTTATGCTGCATCGCTTTTATAACTGATGAAACCCCAAGCTTTCTTGCTGTCTCAGATTGCCAACTTCTAGAGCTAGTCATGCGATTTATGTGCGTAACATTCAGTGATATTCTTAATCCTGTTTTCTCTTCATGAATCATTTGAGATCTGCTTTTGATTTCTGCCAATTTCAGGTTTATTTTGGGGGTGGTTCTGTGTGTAATTTCTCAACAGATAGCTTGGACGGGTAGTTTTCACTGTGTCGGTGCGCACAAACTCTGGAAGCCAGCGAGTCAGCAGACTGGTGTTACTGTAGGTGGGGAAGTTACAAAGATGCCCTGTTCCTTTCACCCCTTAACACCATATGCTTTAGCAGCCACTCTGTGACATGCAAAAGGGGAGAGGCTGTGCAACTGCTCCTAGCGCTAGCTCACCCAAGATCATCTGTCAGCACTGCAGTCAGAGGCAAGCTTGCAAGATGCACAGGCATACACAAACTAGTTTGAACACCTAACTGCAGAGAGAAGCTGCAGTGACAAGGACTTCAGTGTGCGTTAGCTACACGGTAGTGTGCCTGTTATCCCAGGCTGGCTTTGCGAGCAAGCACAGAAGCGTAGGCTTGGGGGATCATCACTGCTCTTGGTCCTCTTGCTGGCTCAGTCAAGGTTAGTTTATGTCTCACGTCCAGCTGCAGTATGGACACAGACTGTGTTACGTGCTATTGTATCTGTTGCCTGACTCAGTACCGGAAACTTGAACTAAACGTGACAGCTACTCATTCATAGACAAACACCTGAGTGTTTGAGGAGAATGGGTAGGCTGCAAGTAGAATGATGCTGAACATGGCATGTGTGCGAGCAGCAGGAAGGGAGAAGCAAGGACAGGGCAGATCTGAGAGTATGTGTGTGTGACCACTACAAACAGCTTGTGTATTTAGCTTTAAGAAGTGGTGGGGTGGTTTGGGGTTTGGGTTTTTTTTGGAGAGGGGTAAACCGATCGCATCTTGGAGCTCAGGAACAGGCCAGATGATCTCCTAAAGCGTATAAAGTACAAAGAAATCCTGGAAAGGTCTGTTCTAGAACTTAATGTGTGTTAGAAAACACAAGTGCTTGTTCATAGGAAACTCTCCTATCTCTAGGTACAGACATGGTCTCAGTGTGAGAAATATGATTGGCTTGGGTTTTTTTACTTTCTTTTTACTCTAGAACTCAGAACTTTCTTGAGGACACTGGGAAATAGCTTCACTTAGGCATTTGTGTGCAGAAGTTCTGAAGGATTTCATGCTCTCCTTTGTGCACGATGTTAGGCCTGATCCGTACGGCACATTTCTTTGTGTGAAAAAATATGTGCAGTAACCCTGGAGTGGATGTGGAATGTCCCAGATTCAGGTCCTCGCTGTCTGAGAGGTCGTGAGGGCTATGGTGATTTACACTGCCCAAGGACTTAATCTCTAGTGCTGAGCATATATGAAGGCTGCATCATTTGTTCCTTATCAAAGCTGAAGTATGAATCAGAACTTGTTTCAGAGGGCGAAGTGGGAGGTGTGAGGCTCACATAAAAATTTAAAAAAAAGAAAGAAGAAAAAAAAATCACTGAGTTTATTGTACCATACTTACTTCAACGTTACTTACAGTATTAAAAAAAAAACCCAAGGTGATACACTCCTCGGGAAGCACATGATTAGCGAGCAGTCTTGTACACAAGGCTGTCCCCAAAAGTTTGGCCTCTGTTCCCAGCCCTACTACAGATTTCTTGTATGACCTTGAGCAAAGCACTGAAGCTCCTATCAGCTGCCTCAGTCTGTGTTGCATGATGAGATGTGTATACCTCTTACTTCAGCTCTGTTCCTGGCCCTGCCTTGCAGCGTATATCTCTTTAGAGGGGCAGTATTCCCAAGAAAAGAGCAAAAACCAAAGAACCCCCAGACAAACCACGGGACTATTTATTGATGAGAGGTTGCGGCAAAATTAGTATGTCTCTGTGCTTCTCTGAGTCTGTAACATACAAAGCTGATGGAACAGGCTGTCCCAGCAGGAGATACCGTCTTCTCTACCTGTATGAGACCCTTTCCTGAGCACGTGTGAAATCAGAAATGTGTCCTTCATTTTTTTTAGGCCATGTTCAGTGGGGTATGTAGTTAATTCTGGCATTATCCAGAGAGTCTTTTAGATTTATTACAGTGCTCATTAAAAGTCTCTCTTGCCCTGCCAGGTAAATCTATCTGATCAGGTTGTTATGATCTCACTCCTACTGTGACTCATGGAGTCCTGGTAACCTTCACCCCAGCCCCAGCTTCTGCTGAAAATGGGAAATTTTCTTCTTTTTTTGGGTTGGTTGGTTTGTTTTTAAAATCCCCCCTCCCCCCCCTTGTTGACTGAAGTAACGCTTTTGCTTCAAACATGATTTAGAAGTGTTTGCAGACTTGTTCTCTGGTAAATGGTCTGTGGATAGAGCATGAAAATTTGCTCCACATTGTGACACGCTATGCAGCTCGCTGCCATTGTCCTCTGTCCTTGTTCATAGCAGTTGTCATGTCCCTCATGCCTCTCAAGGAAATTGGCTACCTTCTCACGGTGGCAAGCCATGGCACATCTCTGCATCCAGCGGAGACTTTGACTTTGGGGAAGGGCTTTGGCTTTGAGGTTTTTTTAGGCCTTCATTCATCCCACTCTTTTGATGCCTAATCAAACTACCAGAATTAGGAGCCTCACTGTACTAGTCCTGCTCTGTGGACTAGTAAAAGAGATAAGCACCTCCAGAAGGTGATTCGGACTTGGGTGACTCATACCTCAGGAGATGCCTGTTGTTCTTTTGGTTCTGCCAAGGGAGTTCAACAGGGTGTAGTGTGATGCTCCTAAATTAGGTGATGTGATTTACATAAGCTTGCTGGAGTGAATCCTGGCCTTGTACTCTGTGGGCTTTGGTTCTGGATTGTTTCTTGCTATGTTTTCACATATAATGTCATGCTACAAAATGAAGACATGGGTTATAGAATTTGTAATCTGAAATATCAAATCTTTTTCAGTCAGATGTTAGATCTTGTTGCCTCAAATGAAGCTTTTCATTTCCTCTATTCTCTCTCTTGATTGATTAGGAAAGAAGTATGAGAGCCTTTTCTAAGCATGGTTGTCTTTTAAACCCTCATTCAAACCTATGAGGTAGAGGTGCATTTATTAATTTAGTTATTGTATTCTCAAAGGTGAATGTTTGGTTTTGCAGTCCACAAAGCTTTCTGAAATATCAAACTACTACTTATATATCCATACTTCTTATGTTGTATGGCAGGGTTAAAGTGCTAATATTGATGGTTTTTAAAAAAAACAAAAAACCAAAACCAACAACCACAACAAAAAGCAAACCAAAAGAACCCCACAAGAACAACAAAACCCAAGACATCTGTCAACAACATTAATCCACTTTTGGAAGAAAATTACTTATGAGCTCAACTCCTGTCCTGGGAATAAGACAACATCAACGGGATGAAGGAATGAGATAAAGCTCAGGTTCAGATTGTCAGAGATAATATATCCCTATGATTTTATATCAGAATTCTTGCAGGGACATGTTGCTATCAGCACTGAGTAGGCACAGTTGCTACCAGACAGGGTAGGCACAGTTCTTGGTTTTAGTTCCCCCTTAACAGGACCGTCAGGCTTATAGTATTTATCCATTGCTGTTTGCAGTAAGCTTAGCTGTAAGATTACTGAACGACTGCCTTCTCTCAATCACTTGGTCCTGCTCATCTGCATTTCGGTAGTGAGGGGAACCAGTGGCAAGAGGTTTCTTTAGAGGCTGTATGGCTTTTTGCCATTTGCAGTGGATTTTGATGAATCCGCTGTTCCCCACAGGCGAGATGGGAGATGGAGGCAGTCTTTGTCGTGTAAAAGAGGAAAGGATGGATTTGTCTGCAACTTCTTTGAGTGTTCAGAAGAAAGTCTTGCCCGCTGGTTGGTGGCGAGTGGTTACTAGCAGGGGAGCTTCAGATTTCTGAACGCTGTGGCTGATGTATTGGTTTTCCAGCCAGCATTGTCTGATGAGGTACACGTCCCGTATACCTTAATGAAAAGGCGACTGATGCTGGGCATCTCTCTTCCACACTTGGATCATCTTGGCTGGAAGAGGAGATAAGGCACATGCAGTTTGAGTCATCCTTGCGCTCCGCTCTTACCATCCTTGCTGAGATCAGCTGCAGGGATCCACTGGGATCTGCTGCAACCTCTGATTGGTTCTTGTGTGTACAGAGCCACCTACCCTGCTTAGGAGAAATGCATCTCACTGTAGGTCTGAAGAGAAGGGTTTCTGCACTGTATGCAGTGCATGGGTGCTCTAATGTGCTTTGCAGCTAATTTCAGGTTATCCTTCCAACAGCTGTGTGTGGCGGTCAGACCAAATTATAACGCTGCCTGTGACTCTATTGGTCTCTGGACATGAGTCAAAGCGTAGCCACCGGGAACATGACAAATTGTACCCTGACTCAGGGCAGAGATGTTCCTTGCCAAACCAAGGTTTGATTGACTCTAACATGTAGCCTGACATAGAGCTTGTTGCTTTGGTCTTATGGTGAACTGGTCAAGGCATGACTGAGGCAGCTGGATTTGCATCTAGTCATCTAGTGGCAAAGGCTGCAGTTAATTTTCTGAGTGTCTCTTAAAGGTACAGCTATTCACAAGCAGCCTTCCTGCTGTTGGTGCTGTTTGATCATCTAACAATAGCCTGGGCTCTAGCCATATTTATAGACTATAAACTTGAATCATGATTCGCAAACAGTTGTCAGAGGAAGAGCAAATAAGATACTTGCTAAGTGATGTTTTTCATCTTTCTCTCTGCTTTTGTCTCTTCCTTTGGACCTCATTCGTAAAATGGTCCTTAACCAAATTGTGTTTTTCTGTAAAATGCATGAAATGAGAAGAGGCTCATATTTGACTGAGCTTTTATTTTGCTTGGTATGGTGTGGGCTACACACACATGCCCCTTTAACTGTGAAGTTACTTTTTGGAAAGTGATTCTTCGTTAATATGTCAAAAGTTTATCTGGTAACTGTGTGTAAAATATGGAAATGGATGACTATCAGCCACCAAAATAGTGCTGGCTGGTTTTATCTGTGGAAAACATACCCTTTTTTGCAACTTCCTCATTTTAGATGTTTATTACAACAAGATTTTATGTGCCTGGTTTCATATTTTTAAAGTATGGCTATAAAGACCTTAAAACCAGTTTAATCCTGAGTGATTTAATGTTAGCCACAGCTTTTCTCAGCACAATTAAAGTATAGTTAAAGGTGAGATGATATGCATATATAGATTCTTTTAATATGAGTCTGTATATTTACTTTTGTGTATTATGCAGTCTGCCTTCACATATGCATAAGACCTGGTGTGTACAAATCTCACACTGCTTCTACTACTCTGCAGAGCATAAATGTACACAGAGTGTGTCCTCATACTTACAAATAAGGTCTTATTCCTGGCCAGAAACCTGCCTAAAAACTTGATTTACCATGCTGTTTTCCAGTAGTTCTGTGATGTCAGAATTCAGGTATTTCCAGAAGAAAACTGCAGCAGAGTACAGTTCTAAATACTCTCTGATGTTGTCGTATGCACCGACTCAAGCCAAACTCCAGGAACTTCTTCCAGTGTTTCCTGAGATTGCCTTGTGCTGTAAGGTTTAAGTAAATCTAAATATATGGTCAGGCCCTGGCTTTCAAAGCACATAATTTGTCAGGAAGAGATTTCCTGTAGCATTACAAGCATTTATCTTAATTCTACAAATCTAAGAGGTTTCTAAAATGAAGTTCCATTAGCTTAGGGAGAAATATGATACTGCTTTCGTACTGGAGGTATAACAGTCCACAAATTCTTCCCGCTTTGGTGTAACAAATGCCACTGAAGCCGGTTTCAATATTCTTCCTCACTTCATCTGGCTATATTGGCCTATGAGTTAGACTCTAGCTTACCTGTCCATCTATGAAGTATTAGCTAACAGATTGCCTGCTCTTACTAAGCACTTCAACAGCAGAGAGGATATTATACTGTGTGGTTGGTAGTAAGCATTAATGCATATATGCAAAACGTGGCGAAACAATGCCCTCATGCCTGAGAACTAAGGAGGTGGGTGCTATTTTGGAGGGCAGCAATGTGGAGGTACACATTCCTTATTTCTTTCCACTCTACTTGCTTTGGGGTTTGCTTCTTTGTGGGGTTTTTTTGACAAATCTTTGAACTAGAGGGAATCCGATAAAGGATTTGTCTTCGTTTGATTAATCTGGGTTTTTTCCATTAAATGCAACGCTACTGGTATGTTGCAAAATGGTTCACAAAATGGACCTACTCCCGAGAGGTGATTGGCATCCCTGAAAGGATGAAATTCTTTTAATAGACTCCTGGCCAAAGAACTGACCAGATCCTGCCTTATTCTTTTTATGGGAAGAGATATTTGTGAGAGCAAACTTTCAGTGATTAAAAACTGAACAGGAAGATAGAAATGCCAGAACCCTAAACTCACTGGGCAGCCTCCAGCAAATATTTCTCTGGGAAAGAAGCTCCTAAGTCAGTGTTACTTGTGAAAATTCATCACAATGATCTGATTTTTAGAGGAAAGAAAGTTAAGAGGTTTAAGAGGTTATGTTCATGCAATGGTGTGAATAGATACAGTATAATGGTGCTGTTATTAATGCTAAGAGCTTATTTGAACTCCTATGGCAAGTCTCTCTCAGCCTTCCTTTGGCTTTGCAAGCTATTTTGGAAGGGCCATCTCTTCTTCAGTGGGAAGTGTTTTATTTTGATAAAAACAAAACAGAAAAAAAGGGTTTCTTTTTTAAATGAAGGACGTCCTCGTTTAATGAGGCTTGAAGTGTTTACAGGTGTTTCCTCATAAGTTCAAATTTAGTGGCCCCAGGGAGTTGAGATTCTCATAAGGCAGGAGCAAACACTCAAGTTTTGTATTTTAAGTGTTGCACATTTAAAGGGCCAGGCAGACATGGCGTGTGGGCTGGTTCAGGCTAGCTGAAGTGTACGGAGCCAATAGTTATGCTGTCTGAACCAGCAGAATGCTGTCTTATGTGAAACAAGAACATCCTTAGTGCCACAGAAGATCAAAATCTTACTAAAAGACCCTTGCGTTTTTTCTGCTGTACAACCTTTTGACCTAATTTTGCAAATCTATGGTAAAAGACCCATGAGTGGCAGGTTCCAGGTTTGATTGCTTGTTCAAATACATTTTGGTGATATCGAGTGCCTTTTTGTGCATAATATCTTCCAGAGTTCACTGCTCTTGGAGGAACTGTCTAGCATCATGAAGAACAACATAGAGCAAGGGAAAATATAGAAGTGGTTGTGGTTGGAGGATGTGATGACATCACAGGGTTCAGCGGGAACATGGGGCTTTTAAAAAGCTGAAAGAAACATCCTGACAGTCAGTTATCACATCCCCGTAAAGGAGTCAAACACACGTTAGCTATTAAAAAGCCAAGCTATCTTCATCAAAGAGAAAAAAAGACTCCGTCCTGACACAGAATATGCACTGGCAAAAATGTAAGTGAGCTCTGATTTGTTTTTCGTAACTGCGATAAAAGCTGAAGATTGTAATGAATAAGTAAGCATTAGCATAGCATGGGAGACAATACTCGCGAAGAGATGCATGGCTCAAGAGAGGCAAATGATAAGGCATGATGCTAATTTTCCAGCAGGGATATTAACACAGGGCGGCATTGCTGCTTTGTTGGCATTCATCACTATGAATCAAGTGGAAGACTATGATTCATAAAAACAATAACAGGATGCAGGTATTATATCAAAGGTTACAGTGGTTACATACCAGAAAATTTTCCTTTTTAAAAGTGAAACCTGTGAGAAATCTTATTTCTGTGCCTTTTTTGATATGTACTTTTTTCTACTAATAAAAAAGATAAGGAACAAAGCAGTTGAGGGCAATACAGTTATGACTTTACAGGAAATCAGTTTTCTTGTTTTCGAGATAACTTCACTCCTCTTGGCCCACCTTTGTTCAAATAGTTTACTGATCATAATACAGGTAGGTGTTTGCTTCTTGCAAGTTTTTCATTCTCACTGTATGGATCTGTAGATGATGCTCATTTTTGCAACTGTGCTGCCATCCTTCGCATTTCACCATGCTGTTCTGTTAACCTGGAATAATACAATATACCTCAATGGAAAAAGCTAATTTCTTAAACATCTGCCAGTGACTTAGCTGATATGGAACTAACATTAATCTTTACATAATAGCTTGTAGGTTGTTCAGAGGTTGGTTTACTACGTGTATGCCTTTCTGAGCTTATTAGCAGTTAAGTCTGTTTTCTCTGTTACGCATTTCTCCTGCTTTTTTTCGGTTGAACACTTTGGAAGCTCAAATGTATATTTGTGACATTATATTGTAGACTGTAATGTCCTGTAGCAAGAAGCTCTGACTGCTTATTCAATCATGTTTCAATTTGTCTGACAAATATTAAGCAGCAAGTGGTAGCACTATGGCAACACACCTTGTTCCCCCTTTATCTTGTGCTGTTTTCAGAATCAGTAGGTATGTGATGTGGAGCATACTGCAAGATGATCAGATTCAAATCTTGAATCTAATCTTCCATCTCAGAAGTCCATTAATGGTTTGTTTGGTTTGGTTTTGTTTTTTTTTTTTCCTGCAATGACAAAGCAGTACTAACAATGTGATGTTTTAGGTAGAACAAAATTGGTAACTGAATCGGTATTCTTCCTTTGCATTTTTTGACATGTGCAGTGCTTTCAAAGGTAAGTAGGAATTGCAAGCCTACATGAGAAGAGATCAAAACATGTATCTTGATGTCAGCCATTCCCTGTTGATAGTTTCTAGACAAGACAACTTCTGGCCAATAGCCACCTGTCCCTCCACCCCCCCCGAGCTTCTCAAGACTTGAATCTCGTTATAGGAATGCTTCCTGGCTGTTTGGAAAGCCTGCGTGAGACATAGTAACTGCCTTGATTTGACTTCTGTTGCTGAGGAGGTCCTTTTCACACTGGTCAGATGAAGCAGCCAGTGGAGTGGCCAGACTTCTCTCTGACTCCTGTGCTGGTTGCTAGAGCAGCCTGGCATTATGTTTACTAATACACAGAAGGGGCTGAGGGGAAATTTCCGTAGGTGGCTGCCTGGCTGAGTCTGCGCTCACTGTTGGCATTTGCTGTCTTGGTCTGCTGTGTCATTGCATGGTTGTGGTTCCTTTTTCCAACATGGAACTGTTATCTTATTAACCCTGCTTCTTTTCTACACCGTTACAGTAATGAATTATGCGCTTTGACTTTGAAGGTAGACAGGAAGAGTATTCTGATGACTGGGATGCAGGCAGCTTGGGTGCAATTGCCTGCTCTACTGGAGACCCCCTGTGTGACTGTAGGTAGATTGCTCAGGTCAGTACAGGTATTCAGGTGACAGGTCCCAAAGGCTTCAGTGGAAGTTAGACTTCTCAGTATCTCTGTGAGTCTCCATTTGGTGTCTCTGGTGCACCTATATTTCCTGTTAGTGTGACCAGCTGTGGCCTCAAGCTTCCTGCGCCATCTGGTTCAAACCACCTGTGACCACATGGATGTCCCAGTGCCCACATGCAAGCCATTGACTTGCTCTAAATTGATGCAGGGGCAGTATGGGTGACCAGGGAACTTGATGTGTGCTTGCATGAGCCCTGAGCTAATGTGAGCGCATAAAAGCCCTGCTCTGCTCCCTACCTAGGAAACACAAGGAGCTTTCCTCTGCCATGCAGAGAGTTTCAGTACAATTAAAACCAAAATGAGTTACTTGGGTATTCTGGCAAAAGGCCATCCTGGATAGATGGGCGATAAGTCTGTGGAGAGCTTCTGAGGGGTGGGTGAAGATTTTGCCCAAGTATGGGACAAAGCATCCCATATTTGGTGTAGAAACAGATGGCGCTAATCCTGGCAAGAGCAACTGTTTTGTTTTGCAGACCTGTGGTACTGTGCTGCCAGACAGCCAGGTAAACGAGACCCAGGCTGACACCTAGCCATGCACTCCCAGGAATGGATGTCAGGGTTTGACATTTCTCACCCTCCAGGTAAATTACTTCCCTGTGGTCTAAGCTGCTGTGTTGTGGAGTAACCAGACTAGAGGGGCATATGACCATGTACTGGAGCACATGCAAAGAGACCTTTATCCCACTTGGGATCTGTCAGAGACAGCAGGGATGCTGCAATAACTGAGCCAGAGGGAAGACAAGGGGAGGTACAAACTGAAGTGCCAGTGAAAGTCAACTGGAGTCAGGCATTTAATTTCCTAAGGCTTCTTTGCAAATTTCATACTATGGACCTGGTTTCTGGAGGAGACTGGATTAAAAACCAAGAAAATTATTAAGTCCAACTTTGCATGCTTAAACAGCAGGATGACTAGGCAATATGGGGATATGAGTAGGTTATGTGCCATTATGTTACCAGAGGAAGCAAAGGGCACACTGGATGATAAGGCATTCCTGCCTTACTGTTACAGAGTTGGTTCCCCGGCCAGAGCTGCATTTGCAATTCCAGTCAAGTGCAGTGCCAGCTTGAAAGCAAAGGCAGAGGCAGAAATTTTTGTTCTAGCTGTACCTGTGCGAAAGGAGACTACACAGAAATCCTGGCAATCTCTTCCATTAGGATGCCTGGACTTAGATTAAAATTGGTTTTTATCAGAGTAGGAGGTTTCAAAAGGAATGGTATCATTTCCATACGTTTTCACTAGCTATACAAATAAAACCCAACAACAGCAAAAAACTCTCCCAAACTGAAAGCCCAAGAGTGACACAAGAACTCATTTAAATAGGTGTGACCTCACCAGAGGGCATTTCTCATGGGCATCTTCTGAAGGGCAGTTTCCTGCTTTGTCAGGGGACCCTTCTGTAGAAAGCCCTGCAGGAACAGAAGGAAAACTAACAGACCTTGCCCTCAGCTGCTATGGTCAGAGGCTCTTGTCCTCCAGGGAGTCTCGCATGGCTGGCCCTGTGCACTGGAAATCGTTCCCTCAGGGTCACGGCACAGTACACTTCTTTACAGGAGTGGAGCCCAGAGCTTCCGCTCAGCAAAACCCCAGAGAATGTCTCAGCCTGAAAGCATCCCCTCCCACGGCAGAAGCGAAGTGACTGGTCGGGGCTTCCCAGCTTTTGGCAGGATTCTGCTGAATGGAAGCAGGCCCGCTCTGCAGGCCGGCAACCCTTCAGGGATGGGAAATTTCTAATGGGCAGCACCAGCTACTTTCCTCTTATGTGTCTTTATGCAGATAGTTACCCTGTGTTGTGTTTTGAAAACAAAATGAACGTACCTTTCATGCAAATGGTTTCTGTTATGAGAGGGTATGCAAGCAGGTTGAAATTCTGCAAGAGTTTCACACTTAGGTGATGCTTTTGGCTAGGTCAAAATGCTTTGGACGCTCAACCCCTGTTGCAGTCTGATGGGACTTCTGGACATAAGGCAGACATTCAGCTATTTAGCTGTTCCACTGACTACTTGGATTCCCATGCAACTGAGATATGTGAATTTGCACCTTTGAAAACCTCTTCCCAAATGGTTTTTAAGTGCATAAAGCCTTTTCTGCCCACAACAGATGTGGGGCTCTGTACAGCCTTTCTGAAAGTATCAGATAATGAGACTGAGAGGTGAAACTGCAATATGCTGCACCTTGTGAGTTTTAATTTTGGTAAAACCCCACTGGGAAAGATGGATAGTATGAAAGTTGAGCCCATCCATGCTTTACAAAGCAGGTGTCAGGCTCTACGAATGACCACATAAGCAATTAAATGGAAAGCTTGCATTACTAAAATGGAAAGAGTATTATGGGCTGGGAGGAATTAGGACGTGCGGGTGAGACTTATGGTTAAGACACTTTCTGTCTATCTCAGCTTCCCCTTTGTAATAGGGGTTCTCTTGTTCTGAAACATAATTTTTAGTAGCCCTCGCTGCTACATGGCCAATGCATCCAACTCTTATTTGGCACTTGGAAGCTCTTTTTTTTTTTTTTTGTTAGAGTAATCAAAGCAGCAGGGATTACTAGCCAGCCTTTCGTGTTGTTTCCCAAGTGTCTTCCGATCTCCACTTGGTTTTGTTTCTCTCCAAGTGGAAAAATACCAAGTTAACATTTTGTTTACCAATCTGCAACACCTTCCTTGTGTCTGAACAGAATGTAGGTTCTGCACACTGCTCTCCTGACTTCCACTCATTTAGATCATCCAGAGGTGTGAAGGAGATCTTTTTTAAAAGGACAGTAGTCAAAAGCATATCGTGCCCCCAAGAATGGTGCA
This sequence comes from Phoenicopterus ruber ruber, assembly GCA_009819775.1. NCBI lineage: Eukaryota > Metazoa > Chordata > Aves > Phoenicopteriformes > Phoenicopteridae > Phoenicopterus > Phoenicopterus ruber. The sequence continues at coordinate 5,785,943 of CM020237.1, read as the reverse complement.
GGCAGGGTACAAGGGCACGTGGATCTGCTAGAGTCTAAGGCTAATTTGATTCTGGGCAATCTTCCAACTGCAGATAAACACCTGAAAATAAAGATACTGGGCATAATTCTGAAATATACTACTGTCAAAAGAGTATGTTTCACTGGCTTCGGTAGTTATAGTGCTATGTAAGAGAGCAGAAAGAGACCTAGCCAAATGCTGTACTGAGTTGTTGGTAAGCAAGTGAAATATTTAGTCTATTGATTTAATTATGCTCAGAACCCTCCTGAGTTCATTTCCTTATGCTGAGCAATGAACCATCACTTGGCTCTTTTGCTCATGCTCTGAGTCCTTCTGTTTATTGTAGAGCAGATTCTCTGCCCAGATGTTTGCTTAGTGCTTTGCATTTAACTAAGTCTTTATTGAAATACCACCCGTAGCGCAGCAAACAGTATAGCCATAATCCACTCCAGTCCAGTTTTCCTCGTCGGGGTTGTCTACAAAAAATAATGGTAGTGCTTCAAAGGAGATTTGGGATGAGTCAGATGCACAAAAAGAGCTGCATGTTCAGCCCTTCAAATGGGCCTTGACATGCAAACCTAGGGCCTTGAGACATATCATTTCAGATGTAAAGGCTATTGACAAGATAATGAAGCAATCGATAGCCAAATGGAATACAGATAAACATAGATTTCTGAGTTGTTTCATGATTTATTTGGCAATGCTGTACGCAAGATTTTGTGTCTGAGCACAGCACGGCAGGTTATTCATTCTCGGGACCAGCCAAAGAATGTTTTAGTCAGGTCTGTATTAGTCTATTTACGCCGGGTACCAGGGACCTGATACTTACTAGCCACCCAAGCCTGTTACCACCAACACAACTCACTAAGATGGATCTTGGAAGAAATAACTGATTTTTGTTTCCAAGAGCATAAGTTGCAGATGGGTCACTTCAAAGTGTTTCACTTTTGACTGATGAGTTGGATCAGTTAAAAAAGGGACACACCCTGGAGGATGCTGAGAGCTAGGGATGAAGTTGAAATGAAGAACCTTTCTCCTGAGTGACTCTCTGTCATGTTACTGTCTGGCATCTTGGACAGTTAAATGAATTTCAGTGTTTTGTTTCCCTGCCCTGGACTTAACACAAAGCAGAGACAAAGAAAGATCACTCTGTTTTTTCGCTCTTAGTAACATATTGAGGGAAACTGTGTAATTAGCCAGCAAATAAGGACAGGGTTCATCATCTCTGGTCATGACTGGGGAACCCTCATTCTGAAATGCACTTTAAGCCTCCCAGCTGGATGGCTGTGCTTGAGGGAGCACAGAGACCTGAACGAATATTACACTATTTACTGCCTTGCATAAATGGGTACCAGTGTTGTCATTAGAGTCAAAGCATCCAAGCTCTGGCTGTTGCCATGAGAATGGCTGCAGTTGGATTACCTTTCCAGCACCACCTAAATATCCCTGTGGGGACTGGCAGGTTGTTGTCATAAGAGCGGTACAAACACAAGAAAGCCAAAAGAAGTAAGGACTGTTTTTCTCCTGGTTGTATAGATTTGTAAAGTTCTGAGTTTTCAAGGGGAATCTAACTGCCTAAGGACTGCAGATCCTCCTTTGCAGGGATTTCTGAAACCACTGAAAAGTGCTTTTGACAGTTCTATTCAAGCACTTATCCTTGGGCAGCTGAATAACTTCGGAGATCTACCAATTGGGTGACCCTTCCCTCAGCTTTGTACAGGGATCCTGGCAGAGCTAAGAATTGGACTTAGATTTCCTTGTCTTTCCTTGCCGTTCTAGTACTATGAATGGTTAGGTAGGCTGGATATAAATACAGGGGGAGCTGATTAAATAATTCTCATACGAAGAATTGCCTGCTTAGCTATTAAGAGCTGTATTTTATCAAAATGCTTTTCACAGTGATCCGTGATGTACTGTGGAATTTTATCAGTATCACAAAAGCAGCCGTTTCAGTTCTGATGTCAGCTCTGATCACATGATTCATTTCCAAAGCAGTAACACACCCAAAATAATATTAATAGCTTTAATACTTTTAAAAAAATATTTTTGAAGGGTTCTGTAGCTGAAGTCAATGTAAAATGCAGACAACCATGATGAAATATTTAGTCCCTTGCTAAATGGGCATTCATGTCTTATTTTAAAAACATTTTGATTAGAGCCTAAGCATCCAAGTAGTGTATACAAAGCTAAGCCACTTTTTTCTTTTTATTAGCCAAAGTTCACTGTGTGTGATAAAAATGTCAGCAGCTGCCTAGTGCAATTTGATCTTCAATATCCAAGCCAGAAACTCGCTAGTTTGCTAATTGAAATCTAAATTTTTCTTGTTATTCAAGAGTTACTGTTTGCTTTTTGGTGTTACTGCAAATAAGAAATAGTTTTCTATTGTGTTTCTTTTCAATTTTTTATGATACTCGATGTGAAAGAAGAAAAGAGAAAATATTTACGTTGTTAACGCTGATCAATTGATAGCTTATCACATGTCAGTGTGTGAGCAAAGAAACAGTAAATCTTCTGAAACAGTGACAAGTGTGTCATTTGCTGTTGCAGTTAGGTAGTCATGCAAACTCTTAAAGATTAGCAGTGTATTTCAAACTGAAAGTTGGCCTGATGGGAAATCATTCTGACTTGTTTGAAAGGATGAAGGTTTAAACTGATCTGCAGTTCATGTGTGTGTGAAGGCCAGTGGTGCTAATATGAAGTTTAGTGATCTGAAACTTGTCACGCTTCAATACTTGCAGTCTTCCAACAGCTGTTTTGCCATCATCTTCCCTCCAACTTCAGCAATGGTTAAATAAAAATGTAGAGGAAGATGCATTTTGAAGTTGCTTGGTTTAATTGTTTGTCAATGTCTTGGTGTGCTTTCCCTGTCTGATTTTTTACTCAGACCAGCATTTCATGGATGTTATTAAGAAGCAGGTATCTTTAAAAAGACTGTATCTGCATACAGATACTGTACTGACAAAAATCTGGGGATGACAAATATCATGCAAAAATGGGATACTGTTGACTGTTGCATAGATGCTGCAGACATCTCTCAGTTAAGTTCTCCAAAGCACTAACAACTGAAGGCCGGTTTATAGGATTACCACCCAACACATTAGTCTGCTCAGTGTTGTACTCACCTTGGGCAAGGGATCTTGTGAAGCACGTTCCTGAAGCTCTTGTCAGCCCATGAGCTGGGGTTGGAGCTGCTCCCCAAAAGTAAACAACAAGATCCCCATTGGCTATGCCCGCTATGTTCAGCACAACTTGGACTCACACTCAGCAGGAAAATTTATTTTTTTTCCTAGGTGCAAACCAATTGGCAGAGGGATAACCAATGTAGAGAGATGAGTGTGTTGACCTTAACAACACCACTAATGGAGTTGTCAAATCTTCATCCTGAGTCCGCTGAAATTGGCAACCTTCAACCTTGTCTGTGCAGTCTGGACACTTTCAGGCTGAGCGGCAGAGCGGTCTGGAATCAAACATCATTATGGGCTTTCTTCTGTTGTCACTTGACACTTAGAGCTAGTGGGACTGCTGCATTTGGTACCTTTTCTTTAGCTGTTGTGTTATCCAGACACTTTGAAAGATTACTCAGAAGTCTTCAAGGTTTGTACTAGGCTTTTGTCGACATTCAACAAGTACAGTAAGCGATAACATTGAAAGGAGGCTGAGTGTATACACACACCATGGATTTGTAAAAGGCAGCCTGACAAAAGCATTGCAATGAGCTAAAACATATTTGCACATAGAAACTATTGCAAAGCTTCCTACTGGTTGGATTAGATTCCTTCTCGTCTTTCTTGACTTTTGATGCTTTATACTGCTCCAACTTCAGAGAGCAGTTGCAAATCAAGATCCAGTGGCTGTTAAGGAACAGCATATGGCTGTTCTGTGGTCCTTGAATTATATGAGACAAGCTAGAACACAGCGGGCACTGGAGCACACACGCTGCTGTTCCTTTTATTTGTTTGAATGGAATTTGGGCATGCGGACATTGGTGTATTTGCAGCTCATGACTTAAATAAAAATATATTTGCAACCTGGTCCAAGGCAGGCTTCATAGTTTATTAAGACAACCCTGGTAATCCAGGTACTTCCTTTACAAGGATATTTTAACTGTCATTATTTCTCAAAAGGCTTTTATTTTTAAATGATCATATTTCTTTTACTTAATGAGGAATTGTACACTGAAGCCAAAAGTCATTTTGCTGTGGTTCATCTGTAATGCTCAGACCTGGTACACACTTGAACAGTGGAAAAGCAGCTGTGCTAGCATTATTTTTATTTCTGGAGGTCAGCTTGGGGGAACCGAAATATGTTCTGCAGACTTTGGGTTTTTTTTCTTTTCTTTTTTTTTTTTTTTTTGGTTACTCTGCTTACACCGGAAACTCTGAATAGGTATATTTGTCAGCTTTTACAGTAAATTTCTTCTTTCCCATCCCCCAAACCTGGAGCCAGAAACTGCCATCCTTCCCCACCCTAATTCTGCAAGGAGGCCCTTTGAAATCGTTGTGATGACTTGGGGATAAGATACTACCCGAGAGGTACAGTTCTGCCTCTCATGCAATCTATAGCAGAGCTCATATTTGCTTTGGTGGAGTTGATGTTTTCAGGCAGCATAAAGAACAGCAGCAATATCTGCCTCTGAAGAGCTTTTCAGTAAAGTACAAATAAATAATTTCCAAATGTAAATAAATCTCCTCTAAGACCAAGAAATTACTTTTGTGATAGTCTTTATGTCAGACCTTCTGTCTAGTATTCAGCTCATTTTCAGAGTTCTCAGTTCAGCTCATACCGCAGCACTTTTTAGCACTATTGTTTGCACTTAGATAAATTAATACCAATTAAATTTAAAAAGCAAAATGTGAACTGTATTAAAAGCCCTTGTGGATGCTTGTATGCAGAATTAAAGGGACCTTAACTTTCTTTAACTGCATTTCCAAAGCCACAGGATTCATGAGAATGCAAGTAACCCAATTTAAAGTCCCACAAAGAATGCCCACAGAAAGCAAAGGCAGATCAGGCAAAGGCTGAAAAGTCATCTTTTCTTCAGCTACTATTTTAAAGCAAAGTATTTTCCCAATATGCATAAAGGTAACAAAGACAACAGTTCAACACATAAATGTAGTGCTGTCTGGTACCAAAAGTATTTATAATGGCCGATCAAGATTTCCTGATTAAATGTTATGTAGTGAGTCAGAAAGAATTAATGGTAGAGCAAAGTTGAAGGGAAAGAAGTATTTCATTTTGATAAAAGAAATTAAAGCAGAAATGTTTATTCTGTTAAATATTTTTTGAGGTTGACTTACAATCTTTGTATTTAGACTGTTTTTCTCCCCCCAGAAGGGTGTAACAGAAACATCTCAGTGTGCATATAATTGCATGTAACTGGAAGGAGATGATCAGAAGTGAAATGATCCATCTTGTTCTGTAATGTGAAGCATAGAATGTAAATCTGAATAAATGCTTCCTGGGTGGAATAATATTTTAAGTTTAAGATTTGAGCTGGATATCCACCCGTACTTCATAAAACTAAAGGCCAGTTGTGATCTTTAGAAATGGAAACTTATCAATTAGCATATTTACAAATCAAAGTGCAGTAAAAAGAGGCAGGTAGCCACTACTGCTATCAGTGGCTTTACAAATATCGGGCCTCCCTGAGCTTTGATATCCTATGGTTTCCTTCTGGTATCAACTGCCTCCAAATACTTCATGTAAAATATGGGTTGATAATACCGGCTTATGAAGAACTGTGCTTACTCTGCTTTCACTTGTCGCAAGGCTTTGTGATAGGCCTTTTTAGCTGGCCATAAGCTTTACTTTTCAAAATGGATCAGAGTTTATGGGTATAAGCTCTGAGATGTGTTGTCAGTATAACTGTCTGCAAAGCTGTGTCGTGTCCCAGCTCACCAAATTATAAACCTCCTGGCCAGGTTATGAGGAAAGCTCTGTTTGGAACAGAAACATTACTGTGGTCCAGGATGGCACTTAAGTATACCTGCCTGTTCTCAAAAGCTATGAGGTATGCATGTCAAACTAGTGATGAATTAAATGGCTTTCCAAATGTGGATGCTTTTCTAATTTGGGTTGCATTTATAGCTTGCATCTAAGTACAGAATATAATGTATTTCTCTTGAATATCTAATCTCTACTTTTTTATATATCTACCTGGTCAGCAATTACGTTATGTCATAGGCTAGATATCTACTAACTAATTTGTATTATACGCCTGTGGGATATACTCAGTCTGATTTGTCCTTCAGGGGTGTGTAAATCACTGCACTGCAGATCAGTGGCACTGAAGCAACATAAAGCAGATACAAGTGAAGTCAGGAGGAATAAAATAAACACGCTATTTTTGTCAGAAGCCTAAAGAAAACAGAATTTCAGGCTCAGGGATTAAGGAGAAAAAAAAAATAGTAGAACATCACAATTATTGAAACCTCATTGAAGGCAGCAGAATGAAAGGTTTAGTCTAGAGACAGTTTGAGGAAAACTGGCATTTGTTTCTTGCCTCTCTCTATTTTTGTTTTTCGTCTACCTAGTTGGTAAGTTTTGAAGAGGGATGCCCTTTCTCACCTCCCTTCAGAATGTGTGGCTCACCACTACTACTCTCATTTCAAACATGTATAAAATATATCCCCATAGGGAGGTGGAGGTCTGTTGATAGCCGTTGCTTTTAGGAATGGAGTATTATCCTGTGCATAACAGCAGAAATCCCTTTTCCTTGTACTACATCCTCCCCGGGTTTCATAAATGTCTAGAGCAATATGCCTATTTATTCAACAGAACCTGTTCATTATACCCTGTGCCTGATAGGACACAGCTTCTGCAGACCATAAAAACACCTGCCAGCGCGGCAGGGAAACCGCCAGCTCTGGCTTCCAGACCATCCCGGTTGCGAGGCCTGCGCAAGCTCTCGTGCTGTGAATTACGTACGAATGCTCTTTGCAAAAAAAGCGGGCTGAGTTTCTCAGTATTGCTGCAGCTATTTAACAGCTGGAGAGAATTGCAAGCATACCTACTTCGGGATGGGTTGTCCTCATGATCCATCTGTGTGATTACACAGCATTCAAGTAGCAAAGGTAGAGAAGAAGGCCTACGCCATCTGATGTCACGGATGGGCCGTAAGGTATCATTAGCTAAGGAAGAAAACGTTTGTGAGTCCAGACTCCAGCCACGTTGACTACTATGGCCCGCAGACAAGCAGGCTGTCATTGGGATTTTGGCTCTGTGCAAATGGCAGGAAAGGAAAATGAATGTCACCTGCATTTTTTTTTTTTCCCCTCAGCTTCTGCTCCAGAACAGCAGCCGCAGCCTCGCCCCTATCAAGGTGTCCGTGTCAAAGAGCCAGTGAAGGAGCTATTGAAAAGGAAACGGGGAAATGTTCATAATACCGGTGCAACGGCACCTACAACGGTAGGAGAAAAAACAAACACAGGCAGAAAATTCTTCCTCAGTAGCTAAATGATTGACCAGCCCTGGCACCAGCTGGCAATACTTTGGCAATGAAAGAAATCTTTGCATCTCTAAAGTGTTTTGAAGGCAATGCAGCATCTTGTTACCTGGAGATACCATTACATATATCTTTACCTTAGGTGGAGTTCCTTTAGGGTACTGAGCACCTTCAATCACCATTGACTTAATGGAAGGGTGAAAGTGCTTTGCACTTGACAGAATCTAATTCCTAGGAACAGAAAGTGGCTTGGAAGTTAAGCAGCTTGTTCAAGAGCACAAAAAGGAGATCAGCCAGAGCCATCCTTGGCTATCTGCTTCTTAGTTTCGGCCTACCTCTATCTGTCCTCCCAGGAGGAAGCAGATTGATTGGCTCCTCTCTGAAGAGGAATTCCCTCTGCAACACAAGGGTTAAATACTGCTTAAGGCCCCTTTGAGCTGAAGGGACACGTGGACTTTGGCTAGGCCCATGAACAGGGCTGGGGTTACGTGTACTGGCTGCCAGGCTCAGTTCTCCTGATCTTTCTGTAGAGGCAGGTGGGAACATTCAGGCACTGACATTGAAGTAGTAGCTGATAATCAGCTGATAATAGCCAATATGTGCTGTCCCTCAGTGCTTCTCAGAGGGGATTGAATTTAATGCTTATGGTCTTAACCCCTGGATATTTTTCTTCTCTCTTCTAGGTTGTTTTGCCCCATCAGCCGCTTCCTTCCTATTCACCAATGGGTAATGTTTCCCTGGCTTTCTAAGTGTTTGTCAGCCCTGCTGCAGGGAAAGCTATACTGAACTGGGCTTTAATCCTCTCCTGTTTTTTAGGCCAGCCTTGCATTGATATGGACGTTGCTGCCTCTGCATTGCCTGTCACAGATGAAGGAGCACTCTGTTCTGGCTGGATCTCCCAGCCCTCTCCCACATCCTTACAGCCTTTAACTCAGTGGACCACTTACCCTGATTATGTGTCCCATGAAGCAGTCAGCTGTCCATACACAGCAGATATGTATGTTCAGCCTATGTGTCCCAGTTACACACTGGTTGGACCTTCATCTGTTCTGACTTATACTTCTCAACCACTGATCACCAATTTTGCAGTAAGTGAAAAATACCTAGGTATAAATGACAGCAAATTCCCCATCTTCTAGCAAGAGCCATGGGGACTGCCAGATGTGATTAGTACAATTTATTTAATCACTATAATGTTGTGTGTCTTTGCATGCATGCCACATAGTTGTTCTGGCACTGGCCCTGTCTGCACTGTGCTGGACATTAGTATGGTTTGAGCAGGACAAAAAGTTGTGGTTGCACTGAAATCAGGCGTATTTCACTGCCATTTCCCCAGCTCTCTGGACTCCTCCAGACTTTCCATGTTATTAACACATACACTGTTCTTTGCTGTTGTCCTGGGAAATGAGCCATCTCTCATCAAGTCAGCAGCAGGGCTGCCATTGCCCTGAGTTTGTTCAAGTCTATGAACAGTTATTTACAGTAGGAGAATGCTGCTTGCAGCTCAAGGATAATAATGGAGAATGTGACATTTACTCTTGTCATCACTTACAACTTGAGGAGCTGTTCTTCAGCTTGGATTTGGAATAGCTGAGGAAGCAGTATTAAAGTAGTTCACTGAGTGGATGCACATTGTAGTAAAAAAATGCTGTTGTCCGGAGAAGTGCTTAGGGCACAGTCCCACCAGAGACCTGAGCAGTATCCAGGGGATTCTTCGCTATTTAATTCCAAACTTTAAAACAAACGAACAAAAAAAGTAAATGAGATTCCAGGAAATAGGTCTATCAGGTGAAGCAGGAAGAATGACTTGGCAATAAATTTCTCAAAAATTGCTATTTAAAGATGGAAGAGTAAGGCCAAAATAGCACATAAACATAGCAGAATATTTGGTTTCAGACTGGACAAAATCTGTTTGGCTGACCCGGAATGATTTGTTCTTCCTTAGAGGAGAAGGGCAGAGCATTCTGTTTCAACTGAACTCAAGCAGCTTATTTTCCTTTGAATGTTTCAGTTCGGCTGCTGAAACTGCCACACCAAATCAGCAAAGGCCCGTGCCTGTGTCCTTCGTTAGCGAGGGAGGGCTATCGTTTCAAATGTGGCTCTGCCTTGGCTGACAGGGGCTGGTCAGGATGGACCGTTGCAGAGGCCAGAATAAGCTGCCTTCAGCCTTGTGGCAGCAAAGTTGTGCCCATCCATTCAACTTGCAAGAGAGACTGTCAAAGAAGGCAGTTTTCAGCACAGGGTGTAACTGTCTCATGGGCTTACAGTGAGGGTGGGAGTGGGAACAGAAAGCTAGAGGGAACTTGACGTGAGTGTGAGCTTACAGGCAGCAAGCACCTGGGACACCCACAGCCACCACTCTCATGGGAGCCAGCGTGGGAAAAGTGTCACGCTCAGTATAACGCTTTACCCAGAGAGACAGGAAAAGGGATGTTAAAAGTGAGACTGAGCATCCTTAGTCTGTTGTTTTGTGTCCTCCTTTTGCCCCACCTGGCCAATTGTTTTATTTTGTTTTGTGCCTCTTCTATTTTAACAGCCTCGAAGTACCACCCCCGCTGTAGTGCCTCAGCTTGAGGTGACAGATCAGCAGCCACCTCTCACATACTTCCCATGGGCACAGCCCCTCTCTGCACTGCCAGCCTCCACTTTGCAGTACCAGCCAGCTTCCTCCACGCTTTCTGGGCCTCAGTTTGTGCCCTTGCCGATCTCCATTCCTGAACCAGCCCCCCAGGAGCTGGAGGATGCCAGACGAGTCATCGGCACACTGCCCATTGAGAAGCTGCTTCTAGAAGATGAAGACAATGATACGTATGTTTTAAACCATGCTCTCTCTGTTGAAGGGCTTTAAGTTGCACATCTGGGGCCTGATCCTCACCTACTCAATACTCCACCTGGCACCACAGTGAGTTTTGAGTACAGAGGACAAGCAGGCTGGGGGGTGGGGTGGGAACTTTACTTGCGATTTTGGTGTCCACTCTAGCATACCATGACTTGTGTGTTGTGTGAAACTTGCTTTGTCCTGGGGCCCAGCACAAGATTTCTCTGCTGTTACAGTTCCTGTTACCTCTCCCAGGCAGGCTTTTGATACTGCATAGTTCTTGTGCTCAGCGTCAGCACGAGGTGACTTTCATCCTCAGACACAGGGCATGGTCTCAAATTGACATACTATAGCTTAGCTGTGGCCAACTGTAGCATTTGGTGAGGGTACACTTGCCTCTAAATATCGGCAAGACCTAGTTCAATAGGACTACTTTCCAGACCTCAGTGTAAATGCCTTGTGTGTGTGTGTTTGCCCTGTCCACGGAAGAACCTCTACCTGGTCTAGGCCACTAGAAAACATTTCTGAGGCCTAAATTGATGTTTTTCTTTCCTAAATTGACCTGCTCCTTTGGAAAATAGGAAAATTTAAAGTGTAGTTTTGTTCTGCTGGTGCAGGTAGGTGCATTAGTCTGAAGACAAAAAGTCAATACAGCTGAACTAAATGCCGGTGCAGTCAGACATCCCTATTTACAGAGCAACACAAAGTAGCCTAGACGAAATGTTTGAGTTCACAGAAAGGTGTAACTTGAAGGTCTCACTTTGTCTGCCATTGGAAGACAGCCACATAGGTGTGGGACTGTGGTTTGGAGGTCATGGTCTTTCAGCTGCAGAATGTTTTTGGACTCTAAAATATCCACCTTCGAGATGGGGGCTGATTTTGTGGCTGGCTGGTAATGCTGCATGTTCTACCAATGGACAGATCCTGGTCCCACTGAAGTCACCGGGAGTTTTGCCCGAGTCAGGATTGCAAGACATGGCCCTCTATCAGGAGATCATTGAGAAGACAGGGTCTTCCAAAATCCGGACTTCAGTCTAACAAGGAATTCATGGCATTGCTATTAGCCAGCAATACTTCACTTGTTCTGTAGCATTGAGTGTGAAGTCAGTGATGTCGTGCTGAGCCAGGGAACCTTAGTGACCTCTCTTGTGCCTTACTGCTATGGAAAGTTTCTCTGTGCTGTAGTCTCCCAGGCCCACAGGTGCACACATTTTCTTTATAGCTTTCTGATTTTCTTTCCTGGAGAATGAGTAGCTTTACTTTTTCCTCTGATGCAACTGTAAATATTATTGTTGATGTTCAGGAGTGCCATGCCACGGGCAAATATATTTGCAGGAGATATATCCCCTTCTAACTCTGTTTATTGTTTTCCTAATAAACAAGGGACTCTTGGCTGGTGAACACAATTTCTCTGGGTTTTTCTGCTTTCTAAAGCCCAGGATCCTTAGGTGATTTTATTATTTGCAAGACTAACTGCAAAATAATTTATTGCACTGTTTATCACCTGGTGTCCAGCACTCCAGTTGCCACCCAGGCAATATTTCAAGTGACCTTACAGTTTATGCCTGAGTGAGGTTTGCAAGCTCAGGTTGAAAGTCTTGAGGACTTTCAAAGCATATTTTGTTATTTAATATTGATAATCTGGAAAACATAAGCAATAGATCATGTAAGTGATCATAAAGTTTGTTTGAAAATAGCAGTAGTTCAGGTGCATTGAAATTAGTTGCTTACATTTGCAGAAAAACCCAGCAAAGAAATTAATTAGAAGGAGGCTTAGTTCACCACTGCTTACTCCAGTTTTATAAGTACAAAGGCTCAGTAGGTAAACTGGGATAATGCAGTTGTGAATCAAGCCTGTGGTTGCTAAGATTGCTTTTAAATTTTCTTTCACATCCGATGTATGTAAATTCTGTGTGTGAATACAAAACAATGATGAACTGTTCAGAATTTCTTTCTGGGTTGTTCTGGTTAGAAAAAGACAAAATCTTTTTCAATAAAGATCTACAGTAACTTTCATATGCCTAGAGTGTTTTATTTCCTATACAAAAGGGTAACCCAGCATTGGTTTAGCAATCAATTAGTTCAATAACATGTGTACAGACTAGAACCACAGATTAGCTGTTAGACTTTCTGCTAATTTGCGCGTTAAGGGCAGACTAGGATGAACTCCATGATCCAGATATGGCCTGGGAGGCGCTGTTTACTCAAGCAGTCATTACTCACAGAAGCACTCCTGCAGTTCAGATGTTAGTTCCCATCACTGTTATCCTCTATTGGCATCCTGGGGATGTGTGGGTGTACAGCCACAGCTAATGCTGATCTTGAATGAACAATCAGACTAGCCATAAAGTTGCATTTCTACTTCCTGAAATTGCAAGGTTTGGCTCTAGGGTACAAAATTACCTGAGGAAAGAAACGACTGCCTACCGCCTTCTGACTAAAAGTATCAAATGTTGCCATCCTGGAGCGAAACAAACCCAGGGGCTGGTATGGCTGCCTGTAGGATGGTCTCCTCCTGTGCAAAGGGTAATTGCCAAAGTTACCTGTGCATGCCCGGCGCCCTTGCAAATAGGACCTGGGGAATGGAAGTGGCGAGTAGCTCTGTGTAATTCTCTCCAGCTCCAGCCATAAAGCCAGGCAATCGAAGTGAAACAGTTGAAGTGTTTTCCTCGGCACTAAGGGCCATGTCACAGCAAGCCCCTAACTGCTACGGATTGTGACAAGTTCTTTGTCTTATGCACAAGATAAGGACTCGGTCCCTCTCGCTAGTAGTTTTGAGAAAGAAGTAAAGCTTAACAGGCTGTTTACAAACACACCATTTAGAAGAGGCTGTTTGTTACCCCGGATGGTGAGATATCACCAATGCATGCAAGGCCATATCACCTCAACAAGTGATACATAGATGTGATATGGTAGACTGGGCCCCAACACTAGGATTTGTGGAGGACTTAGATACCTCCCAGCACAAGGGCGAATCTCACCTGAAAGTGTGTGCTGAAGTGCAAAGGAGACAGCATGTCAAAGCTCAAGAGTGCTGAGGGCTCTTGAAAGCTGCAGTTGTTCTGAGGTAGGAAGCCCTTTCCATGGGAGTGGGTGCTTTCAAGGTCAAGCCCTTTGGGGCTTATGGCATGGTTTTGTGGAACACTGGGTATAAAACCCCCAAAGTGGCTATGCTACCCTGTAAAACTGTTTGCTGCCAGGGTGATTCATGGCCAAGCAGTGATTAGTGTCTTTATTTACTATCTTAGAATTCTACATATTTATGCAGCTAAAGGTATGAGGGCGTATACATTGGCAGCTGCAGAGCGCATGAAATTGCTGCGAAGACTTGATGCCAAGGAGCACAGAGGAAAGGTAATACAGACCACTTTCTCCTGCAAACAGCAATGTTTGGGATGGGCATGGGCTTTGCATGACTGAGAGCAACTGATGCTCTGAAAAATCTGTCTCTGTCTCCCTGTTACTGCAAAGAAAGACTTGGGCATTGATATACCTTGCTTAGGTGCCTCTGGCAGAATCCTAGAATTAACTGGGACGAGAATGAGCTTTTTCTTTTTTCAGCCCATGGTTCACAGAATGGTCTAAGACAACACTGGTTCAGGAAAATGTGTGTATGTTGGCAGTAGTCTCTGAGGCCAAAGGTTTTATTAACAACAGATTTATGCTAGCACTGCTGCACCTGACAAACAGTGTTTCAAAAATGCTGAACTTGGGTTGTCATCCAAATTGGGGCCAAAGAACACTAAAGGGAGTTCAGCAGGAGCTGGGAAATACCCCCCATCTCATGACACCATGGGTCCTAATATGTGGGATTCAAAATCTGCTTGTGCGCTGTCTTTGGTTTATGCACCATAATCCTTGGGGTTCTAGATACCATTCAGTCCAGACTGCCTTTCCCCATTCCTTGTTTTATGATAGCATCTGCTTCTAGACTCTCACATTTTGTCTGCTGTGCTGCTATTTTCAGACTCCTCTGCTGGTGGCTGTCACTGCCAGGCAGCCAGCTATTGTCTATGATTTGATCCAGACAGGAGCAGATGTCAATGCTGTAGACAACAAAGGGCAGTCAGCTTTACATCTTGCTGCAACATATGGGTATGCCCAAGTTCTTCAGGTAGGAAAAGCTTTTATGGTTTTAATTGCTAGCAATATAAACCTACAATAAAGCCTCAATATTGGTGTCTTTAAATAACTGTCTCAGAAGGCGAGATGTCAATAAGCAATGAAGACTGACTAACGTCTCCTTTGCCATTGTGTTAGGAATCGACTTCCCAGGTTATTCCTGTTTTAGGACTATACTTGCAGCTGACATCAGCCTCCTGTTACAGAGGAAATGGCTTTAGCATATCTGTGGGGGAAAATAAATTCTTTCTGCAGATCATAGTGCTAAATCTGCTGATGGCAGGCCAGGTAGAGTGGGCTTGGTCTGGCTTAAGCCCCCAGTGTTGCACTGATGCCTGCATTGGAGGGGGTTCCCCAGAGGCTGCAGGCAGCCATGGTGTGTGAGGAGAGGGAGCAATAATGCCAGTGTGAAACCCCCTCCCTGAAGTCAGTGTCATCCAGACGCGAGCAATGCATTGTGTCCAGACTCAAGCCAGCTGAAGAGAGGGCAGATGTGACCCTGCAGACAGAGCCAGCACAGGCACAGCCTTCAAAATAAGACATATTTTTCAGATTTTATGCAAAACCAAGATCCATCAAGAAGATTTTCCAGGGCGTGAGAGAAACTAGACACTCCTGTATGGCCAGAACCTACTAGAGCTTTCATGACTTATATGACCAGGTCTTCACTTCCCTATTGCTTCACAGATCTTTCTGTAGACAGGGTCTACATCTAAGTTGTGTGCCAGCCAGACTCTAATAGCCCTGAAGAGCAACTTAGCACATTAGAAAAGGCACTGTGGGAATTTTTGGAAGGGATTACATAGCAGAGATAAGCATACTGGAATGTGTTTCTTAAATGCTTAGCTATTGGCCATAAAATGGAATTAATAAAACATGCCTGCCTTGATTCATGTCAGGACTGAGTATAGGCAGCTTCAATGCAGAGTTTCATTGCAGCAGCATGGCTGCTGCTGAGTGTACCCGAGGGCAGGGTGCAGGGTCCTCTGAGGGTGAGGGATGTGTCAGCAGAAGTGCCAGGGGCTACCCGGCATGCTGGTGGTCCATCTCCAGTATTCATCAGCTCTGCCTTGCGCACGCCCTGGGTTAAGTCATGAGCAGGCAGTTAATGTGTAACATTGCGAGTTCTTTGGAAAGCAGGTGTTTCATTCAGTGGGGAAAAGTGTTTTACATCCAGATGATTCCAACAAAGCCTCCCAGAGTGCATTGTGGTAGTGTGTGTTTTGTTTTGCCTTTTTTTTTCCTTCACATAAAAAGGGAAAATGTACACAGGCTTGCTTCTCAGTGCAGTCAAAGCCATGAAATGCTTTATGGTTGGTTTGTTTGTTTACTTTAATTGTTTTTTTCTAATGGATTAAACATCTAATCTCTAGTCATCAGGCAGCTCAGAGCTGCTTGTCAATATTTGATCTGTATATATTATATTATTGTTACGAAAAGAGAGCACAAGCCCTAACCGTTCTGGATAATCTTTCAGCAGAAGGATTCTGTCCTGTGCCTTGTCTAACTTGACAAGGTTCTGGATGAGTCACTGCACTGCAAAAATTCTCAGACAAGATGCTGTAATGTGAACAACTTGCTTTATTCAATCAAGAGCAAAAAATACATTATCTGTAGTAATATAGACAAGGAGCTACTTGGCTGCATCACATTGAATCTATAATTTTCTTAAGTTAAAGAGTTTTAAAATTTTTACTCTCTGCTAAATCCAAGCAATGCTCATCTCCAGACCATTGTTTTATGCCATTTATAGGCTCTACATCCTCATTGCTGCAGCCATTGTAACAAGCTGTGGTTTTAACCTGTCACACTGCTGCATATCTGCTGCACATTAAAAAGAAAAAGTAAATAAATCCAGTCTAAGAATTTCCAGTGTCGGCAAACCTTTAGGTAATAAAGTTTGCCTGTACGCGCCAAGGAGAGATTTCCATTTGTCCTTGCCAAGACTAACTCAGAATAAATATGAATTGGTCTTATTGGTGCCTTTGCTTAATACGGGATGAAAGCAAGGAGGCTAGCACTCCTGAGCTGAGGGCAGTGACTTAATTTTACTGTTCTGAACTGAGAATCTAATAGGATACTATACGTAGGTAGGGTTTAGAAAACTAGGGAACACGATCATCTTGTGTAACCCTGAACGTCCCAGTTAGGAACTAGATTCACAACACTGAAATCTAGTGTCAAATGAGGGCTTAGTTTGTACTTAAATGATAATTATCTGATTGATTGTTTGTTTTTAAATTTTGTTAGTTTTGACTGATTTTGGCTTGGACAGTATTCTGCTGAACTAAAATTTTCCATTTCTCTGTTGCTTCTAGGTTATACTGTCACTAGGTTTTCCTCTTGATTTAGAAATGAAGGATTTTGAAGGTAAAACCCTTTGTACAAATATTTTATAGTGATATTTGAAAAAATGAAAAACTGTATTGGCTATTTCATTAACTGATGCTCATTGATATTTAGTGGTGTGCTAGGAGGCCAGAGTGGCCTCAGAAACTGCCTGCGCTCAAATGCCACAGAACTCAATGGTGCTGATGATTTGATGGTGATTCAATGCACAACTGGAACTGAACTGGAGTGCCCCATAAAGTGTCTGTACAGCCAATACGGTACCTTTGAAACCAGAGAAGGGCTTCTGCCTTAACAGCACATGTGCAGAGATGCAGATGCTCTGCCCGCCAGCCCTCACTTCTTCTCTGTACATCAGTATCTTCCTTGGGATTGTTGTTACCTTCCTCCCATACTTGGTTTTCCAGGCCATACCCCACTCCACTGTGCTGTTCTGGCCCACAATGCCCTGCTCCGGGAGCAGGGTTGCCAGACGTTGACAGAGGAGCAGCAGAAAGATCTTCAGCACCAGAGTGAAGAGCTGAAGTCATGTATCCACCTCCTGGTGCAGACAGGAGCCTCCATCTACAGCCGGGTAAGGGATCGGCTCAGTTATCTGTATGCTGTTTGTTTGTATGCGAGCTCTCCTCTGCCCTGCCTGACGCTTGTGCTGTGCTCAAACTATTGAATTGAAGAAGGAATGAAGTGCTGACAGAAGGACCAAGCCTGTTCCCCTTTCAAGTGACTGGTTGCAGAGTTAGTTGCTGCCTTTTGGAGTTATTTTCTTGTAGCCTGAAGCAAACACTGGACAGTAAGAGGGCCACTGAAGGGAAGGAGGTGCTCCACATTAGCTGCAGAGCTGGCCTGGACTTTTCTCTGATGGGTTTATATAATATCTTCGAGTTGTTCTGCAGAACATTTCTTATTTTGTTTGTTTTTTCTGTTTTTAAATAGGATGTGAAAAGCAACAAGACAGTTCTTCATTATACAGTCCAGGATGGGAACATCTCCCTGCTCAGATACTTCTTGGAGCTGAATGCTTTCAAGTCCAAGGACTTTGTCAACAACAAGGTGAGTTAGGCTGTGCGTGGACAGGATTTGCGTGCACATCCACAGGCAGAGGAGATGCCGAGAGCAGTGTGAGAGCTATGCTGCGGTGGCAGGGTGCATGCAGACAGAGGCATTAGAAGATCTGTGAGGTCCTGCAGAAACTAGTTATTCTCTTCCCACACGCGTTTTTTCTGGAGGGAAACAGCAACAGTTTGTGAATCTGAACTTTTTTTTTTTTTTTAACCTGAAACTGCATTTTTCAGTGAATAGATGCTTCACCTGGAAATCAGTGCCTGGCTTGAACTCTGAGTTGTATCTTGAAATGCAGGCCCCTCTCCCAGCGGGCAGAAGCTCACAGAATGAGAGTGAGATAACCAGGGAAGAGGAAGGACATGGGAAGTGGTTACTTGAGGAGCAACATGAACTTTATTACATTGGGCTGAAGATTGAGAAAACAGATCTGCAATGACGCAATGGTTTGCTGTTGGCAGCAACGTAATACTGAAAGACAGCAGTTTATGGCAGCCATGTATCAAGTAATCTCTCTTGTCAAACACGCCATTCATAGGAAGGACGAAGTTCCTATTGCAGTTAAGGGAGATGGTGACTCTTTCTGCCTTAAATGTTATTTGCAAGTCTTCTGGCTCTGTTTGTGCCTGGGCACAAACTGGTTATTGTGATGGCTGCCTGCAAGTTTGAGCCTGGAGAATCAAAATATTCACAGGGCCCACCAAGCCCTAACAGCTGCCAGGAGCAATAACAGAAGAGACAGACACGTGCTACAGGCAGTGAACCAGTGGCTGACATTGCCAGGCAGGTGAAGCATGGGGAAACCAGCTCTTTGAAGCAAGGCAGCATCCTTGCTGAGCATGCGGGAGCCTAGGCACTGTGGCAAGTAGACCACCTCTGACTCTGGGGGCTCGAGACCCTGCTTTAGGCACTCTATACAACCCTGCTTACTGAGCTGAAGTTTTGCTAACGTTGGTTCCTCAGCGCAGGGATTCAAGCTGGAAACCTTCCCAGTGCTGCTGTTGTGTCACCCATCCCCTTGCTGCCCCATACTTCACCTCTGAGCAGATACCAAGCAGTGACACTATCTTGCAGATGTATCAGCTTCACCCATCCTCCTAAGCAAAAATCCTGACATTCCTGTGCCTTAGTTGAGACATCGCTCTGCACCATCAGCCAGTGCTTTGGCTCTTGACTACTTGCCCCGTCTCAGCAGGACTAAGTGGGTGATTCTGGATGCTTCTGCAGAAGGGTACCCTTGAGCAGGAAAGGACAGAGGGAGAGGAGGAAAAGGCTAGGCCTCCCTGTTTTGAGGGGGTCAGTGCATTAGCTTTTCATTTCAACAGTTTCAGTCTCTTAGCCTTGCTTGTATTCCCTAGAGCATCTACATGCTTGTGTCCATCAGAAAGGAACTGAATGTTTTCTATCAATTCAATTGCTCACTTGGGAAGAGGATACTGGGCAGCTTCACGTTTTTTTTTTCCCCCTACAGATTTCTGGAGGAAACATGTTTTGCTTTGTGTATGTGAGTAATAACACCGAGTTTCTGTCTTTCTGTACAGCAAAGGGCCTTATGCTGCCTTTTCACTACATTCTTTCTGTAACTTTTAAGACCTATTAGGCAGGTGCTAGCTTGTCTGTGGGAGTCTGCTGTTGTCTCTTGATCACAATCCTGTGAGAGCTTCCTACTGTGATAGGATCACTTGGAGTCTTCACTCTTGCTGGTGAGCTATCTGGGACTGTGAGAAATATGATGGCAAGGTTGTCTGATACCCACCCTGGCTTTTTAGCTCTTCCAAGTATGAAGAAGACAGGAAAACAGGGATTCTGGAGTCCATGTTTTGGCTTCCCTGGCTCACCCACTGTTTGCTGTGGTTGTCTCATTTCAAATCCATTTCCTTGTGGATTTCACAATGAGAAAAGCATTGCGGCCTTTGAGGTATTTTTCACCTGAAGGATTCCCAGAGCCCACGTATAGGTGCTCTGGACTATTGTCTTGCATAAGCCCTGTTAAAGTCAATGGGAGGCTTCAAGATCAGGCATTGTCAGATTGCCTTGTTTTCTTAGCCCCATGCGTGGATTTGGAAGCTATCAAGCGCTCCTGCCGCAAAGATGCAGCAAACAAATGCAGATGTTTCCATTTTAACGAGAAATCCTGTAAAGACCTTGTAACTATTCCTTGGCTCCATGGGATGATAAAATTGACAAGGATCTGCTTGTTCAGGGCTTGTAAAAAATGCCTTGTCTGAGAATAGCTGTTAAGATTTTGCTATTTTGATTTGTGATTCAGTGTCCCTTATGTCTCAGTGGTAAGCAGGACCTGAAAATCATACGTATTCCTTTTAACAACTGGAATAGTAATACATGTTGCAATTTGTGTCCAGCCATTCCAAGTTCATGACAAATGTGTGATTGTTTCCGAGAGAAAAAAATATACAGCTGCCTAAGTGAGACTTCTTCTAGACTAAAAATACCTTGCCTTATGCATTTGCTTATTAGGTTTTTCTCATTTAAAACCGTTACCAGTCATACCTGACTAGGCAGGGGCACAGATTTCTACACGGTCTGGTGATACCAGGGCTTTTCTGCAACAAATTGCTCCGTCCTGCGCCCCCCCGTGGCTTCACAACAAATTTTGTCTATCGCTTCCGTGCAAATCCTGTTACTGAAAAAGCTGGAGTCAATATATGCTTAAGTAGACTCTTGACCTCAGGACTCTGCTTAATGACAGCACCATGAAAATAAAGCCAAGCACTACCTTCAGAACTCTGGGAAGGAACAAGGAGAAGGTTTGGAACCCAACATGATTTATTTCGTCTGCTGCAGAGCCAAGCCACTTGCAGCCCTGTTTGGTCCACGGTACACAAAGTCACTGAGGGACATGGGCTGCTGGACCTCTGGCTCGGTTGGACCATAGGGACAGCTTGGTAGCTTTCAAAGCATTGCTTTTTAACACCATGAGTTTGGTGACCTGGGAGGACTCAAACAGTCAACGATGCCTGGTATCCAAGAGATCAGTCTGAGCCTCACATATAACCTATACACTATTGGGTCTGGCTTTCACTTGTGTCAAGGTCTTCTTGCAACTTTCTGGCACTTGCAAGTGATTGTAAAAGCGAGTAGAGGAGATGTGTGGAGCACAAATGGGTCTGCTATTGTCAGTCCTTGCATAGCCCATGTGTGATGGGTAAGTGTCCCTTAGACTGACTTACATGTTTCCCCGTTAAATAGTTCCTATTATTTCTCCAGGATAAATATGTATGTTACGTGGCCTTTATCCTCCTCTTTTTCAAATAACTCATCAGGTCTCTGCTTACATAAGGGTATGATTTAGCAGGGGGTTGCAGGGGGATTAGGCATGTTGCTGATACAGGACTATTTGTTAGCTGTACCCAAAGCATCAAAGCCCCTCAGTTTGTAGTGCTCTATCAGGGAGAAAAATCTGAATCCATAAATCTCCTGCATGAGCAGCCATACACGTGGGAAACAGAGCAGGGATACTCCCTCACCTCCCAGTAAGCAATTGTGTGAGGCTTCTTCAGCTCTTGTTTCACAAGTCTCCATTTCTAGAACAACTCTGAGTAGGTGGCACAGCTTAACAGGAGGTTTCTCTTTTCCCCCCTCCCTCCCCCCTTCTTTTTATTTTTCTTCCCCTGCATTAGGCACATGGCAACACAGCTTTGCATATGGCAGCTGCATTGCCTCGTGACAAGAACCAGAAAGAAATCGTCCAGTTGCTCCTTGACCATGGGGCAGACCCGAGCATCCGAAACTTAGATAACGATCAGCCAATCCACATGGCTCCTTCTGGAAAAGCTGGGGATCAGGTACGTGATCCACATTGCTGCTGCTTCCTAACACATCTGTGCAGACCGCAGCTGTCTGTCCTTACCAGGGGAACAGTGAGGACAAGTCGTATGACATGGGTCTGACATTGCAGTGGTGCAGGCTTGGAGATTCCCCACTTCAGTAAATCCATAACCAAGGAGCACAAAGCAGGCATTAGCTGGTACTCCAAATACATCTGGGGAGGTATCAATATGTAGTTCTTTCATAATGGCGCAAATCTCAAGGATGATCGGGTTTCATGCCTACGGGGTATGAAAGGCTCCTGGAGCTCATGTAGATCTCTGATTGTTTATATGTGTATTAGTTACCATATACATGGTATATAAGTGTATGTATGTATGTATTGGGTGTCTGCATGCACAATTTCAGACGGTACATTATGAACTGCTACATTGTTGGCAGGTTAGACCTTTGCTGAGAAAGGGAATTGCATCTGCATTCATTTCCTGTCGCCGAAATGCCAGATCTAGGTTACCTGCAATTTCTGGAATGGCTTACTTCAGCTTGCTGATTGCACAAGGCCTCTTAGAAAAACTGTGAGGATGGTTAACCAACAGGTCCCTGCTCCTAGAGTCTTTAAACCAGGGTGGGATGGCAGTGTTTCTCAACCTGTGGACCATGAGTAGCATGTAAGATATCAGAAGACGAGCTTTCAAATGGTTGAAAACTTTAGTTTGTTAACAAAAGAATACTATAAACATCAAGCACTGCTTGCAAGCAAGGAGGCAAGCAAAGTAAATGGCTGTTACATAAATAAGCAGATGTTCGAAGTACAGCCAACCTTTGATTTGGTGGCAACTGAAACCCATGGTGGTGACGAACACAAGATGGTGGTTTGGCTATAAAGGTTGAGAAATACTGCTCTAAGACATGCTTGAACTGTGCCTCTTGTTAGGTCCTGTACAGAGGTACTGGTGAAATGCTAAAGCCTTTGTGATGTGCATATTACCTCCATCGTTCCTGCTAACCCAGGAATGCAGGAACCTGAGGGAGGAAAGACTGGATGGAAGAGGTCAAGTCAGCCTGAGGAGTCCTCTGTGGCTGTATTTCACCCGAGTGAACCGACATCCGAACTCAAGAGCTCCAAGTGAGGGTTCCTGCAAGCTGCTACTACCACCATTTCTTAGCACTTTGAGGAAGAAAGCTGAAGCAGGTGTCCATCGCCACAGTCTGTCACTCCACCCCAAGAAAAGAAAACAGATGCTTTAAGAGCAAGTACATGGGCAGGTTCTCAGCAGCACAGATTCTTGTGGCTCCTGAGTGGCTTCCCAGTGAAGGGATTCCTCTTTGAGACATCTGATCCAATCCGAGTCTCCAGCTCTGATGGCAAAAGAATAGCTCTGGAAGCACCTCAGAGTGGGGAGCTGAACCCTCACCTGAGCTAATGCCTGTGTAGGAGACAGAGGTTTCCTTTGCATCTTCAACAGCTTTTAGGCACGGTACAGGGTAGAAAACCTTGAGCCGTGTGGGCCTGTACACAGCAGGGTCAGAGTGCAAATGTGGTAAGTGCTCTCCTATTCCCATTCTTATCTAAGGGGGCGTTTTAAATAGATCTTCTTATTCTTTCTGTGAAATGATTTGTGAATTGCTGTGCAATCAACTGGCAACAATGTCTCTGCCTGGTCAACAGGACTGAAGGTAGATGCCTGAAGGGGAGTGAAAGCCGTGTTTTGACAACCCTTTCAAAGAGGTGTCTCATCTTCAGTACACATTCTGAATTATAGTTCGCTAATTTCTCAATGTTGCACAAGTTATTTTTTCTAACAGGACTGAACAATAAGATGAAGGGCAGATGTCTTAAATCACTGCAGTAACTTCCTTGATCACCCACTGACTAACTCAATGGGATGGGGTTTTCTAAAGCACTTGTCAGTCTCGCAGACCTGGACTGTTTAAACAACTGTTTAGCAGACTTGAACAAAAGCTCTTAAGAAATGCAGAGATCTTCTCAACTTTCTCAGCTCTGCTCTCTGCTGTTTTGCTGTTGCTTCTCACTACATCATATCTACAAACCTGCCAACATCCGCTGACAAAAAAGCAGGCGTGTATTTGCATGTATTTGCATAAATTTGCATGTGTCTGGGCCTAGGGCAGCAAAAGCATGTGCTTTCTTACTTTGAAGGGATGTTATAACAAGCCCTGAATTGAGTGATAACTGCATTGGTGAGTTAGTACTGTGTGTCAAGACAAAATGGTCAATAAAATATCCGTTTCTTGAACTTGATAGCAACAAAACTGTAAAACTGTGACCAGCATGTGGCATGTGATGCACTAGGGAAAATGTAAAAAGCTTTTTGCCATCTAGAAATGTCTATGAGATGACAGAAGTCCTGTCATAGAAGGACAGGAGTGACAGAAGAAGGCAGCAAGTGAAAAAAAAAAAATACATGAACTGTTTTCTAGAGCGGCTTACCTCTTTATTGTTTCACCCTGCCTACTGTTGGATGTTTAATACAGAGCAACGCCATCAGTGTCTTGTAGTCTGTAAACATCATCATCTCCAGAATATCAGGGAAAATGTCGGTCTGGGGAGGGATGGATGTGGCTTCATTCAAAGCATCCCCCTGGCAGCCTGTGTTACTCAGTTGGTAGATGAGATTTGCAGAGGGAAGATCCCATGACCAACCCAGGAAGGATTTGTTGTCTCCACAAGCACACCTGTGTCCAGCTTCCCAAAGCTCGTACATTAGAGGCGTGCTCTGAAGTCAGCCACAATCAACAAGCTGTTCATATTGTCTTTGGATTGGATGCAGAAGACAGTTGGAGGCTGCTGCTTCCCCATGCATGTAAAGCACCTTTCCCTTGGCCTGTCAAGCCAGCCAGTTCCTGGCCTGTGTATCAAGAAAAATCCCTTTTAAGGCTCAAAGGTGGCTTGAGTGTTAAGTATTCTGTGCTGGGGTGAATTTCATTGATTTGAGCAGTATCTTAGTTCACAGTTAACCCCTCAATTTTTTATGACTGTTTCAGGGGAAATGTACCTTTTATAACCTTAGCAGTACTGGCAGTGTGTGATACCCCTTTATTTGCACAGTTTATCTCTTCCTACCTGTGGCTTTGGATAAGTTGCTAATAACAAAGGCTTGTTATCACCAAACAAATGTTCTGAAGTGGCACCATAGAAAAGTCGCCAGTCGGTTGGCAAGGAAAACTTTTTGATCAAATACTCTGTGCAACTGGTAAAGAACCTGAAAATAAGAACCTTTTATTTTCTCTATAACTGCGGGTTACTTCTGGAGTTATTCATGGCTTTTGTAAGAATGAGGTGATCCTCACTTTTGTGTAAACATGTGTTTATATAGGCTGGCAGAACTTCACCTGGCGGGGACTGATGAAATGCCAGCATTTCAGTAATGCTGTGCCAGCTCTGTTAGAGATATGACTCAAGCTACTTTCCTTTAACCCCTTTGGGTTTTCTTCGGTGAGGGGCGTGGGGGTGTGTGTGTGCAAATAAAGGGGGGGAAGAATATGTTCCTCATAGCCAGAAAATGCACAATCAACCTTTGAATAGTCCTCCTCTTGGGTTTTTTCCTTTCTTGTGTCAACAAGACATCATTGTGTCAACAGTCAGCATGCTTCTACTTGCACTGCATGTCACCTGGAGCTATTGACATGGAGCGGGGGAACAGCGTCTAAAACATGTTTGCGGTCTCTGGCATGGAGGATTGCAAAACAACTGAAGAAAGAGCAGCAGAGGAATAGGAAGAGGCTGCAAGGGATGGAGGACAGCGCTACTTACTTAGTGGAAGCTGTTAGAGTCCAGAGAACTCGGTGCATAGAAACATTTTGCTGGAAATATCCTTCTCCCAACAGGGCAGTTGGTAATTTCAGAGCAGATGGTCCCATGCAGCATGAGGCCAATAGCTGTTAAACACCTGCTATCTTTAAGAACACACTGCATGCTCGCATCTCAGGACCTCAGCTACCTGCGAGCCCTGGAAGTGTGGAAGCTCAGTAGTGAGACTAGCCCAGCCCTTCAAGAAGCAGCTTCCCCCACTGGAGGGGTGGTTTTTTTGCCTGGGTCAGGCAACATCTAAGAAGCAAGAGTAAGAATGGGATGTAGGGTGGTTTGTAGTGCTCATGCTCACACTGCCATTCCTAAGTGGTCATGCCTAAAGAGCAGCCATACGTTCAATCATGGGCACAAGCTCTTCACTGCACAGAGCAGTTCTCTTTGGAGATGCAGTGTAACCACTGATAGCTGAACAGATCTATGCCACAATATACTGATAAATGTGCAATCTGCTGATAATGTATTAGATTTAGATATCCGCCTGATGTGGAGGTGAGAAAGATGTTGTTAGACGGTAACACTTTACTTGACTTCCTTGCTGGCACTGTTGTGTAGACTGGGATACTATTAACCTTGCTGTAAAATGTGTTAATATGAGCACTCTCCTTGTTGAATGCTTACTTACCATTTTCACATGCTCTTTCCTTCGCTGTATGAGAACACCTCTTCTCGGCTCTGTTAAGCTCAAGCCAACGTTGCCAACCCATGGGGAGAATGTGGTCACCCCATTTCTACTACAAGCCTCTAATATCTTCCCTCAACCTTATCTTCTTGTGGCTCGTGCACGTTGGTGATAAGGGGCTTTGACACGTGGCTAAAGGTGTGCCCACTCCTCAAGCAGCAGGCAGGAGTAGCTGGCACTGAACAAGCTGTGGAGCAGGCTGGGGCAATAGAAGTGTAACCGTCCAGTGTCCTGAGATAACACTCGGGGCTGAAGCACCTGGCAGCACTGCTAAAATGACACCTAATAGAGTGTCTCTGCACAGGGGTAATCACACCTTTAACTGCAGTAAAGGTACAGCTGTTAACTCCTATTTATAAGCTTTCTGTGACCGAATGCGTTTATCGCTTGGGCCAACTCTGAGATTAATCAGGTAACAACAGGGGAGAGGGGAAGATATTATTTTAAATTTTGGGAAAAGCTGCTGCCTTACATAAGGTAAAGGAACTGCATGTTGGAAAGGTACAGTTATCTGTGTGTAATCTCCTTGTCTAGCATGGCAAAAATGAAACGTCCTGTCCAGGGACCTGGACTAGACATGGAAAAAATGGCATTTTTAGCTCATATAGAATCATAGAATCGTTTAGGTTGGAAGAGACCTTTAAGATCATCGAGTCCAACCATTAACCTAACACGGCCAAGTCCACCACTAAACCATGTCCCTAAGCGCCACATCTACACATTTTTTAAGAGAATCCTGGAGGCTGCATGGGAGGTAACAGCTCTGTTTTCTGATGAAGGGGGGCACAGAAGATTGAAATAAATGGTATTATATAAACATTTTTTAAAATCCCATTAAAAAAATGTTACTCTTAGTTTGTCATAGATTTCACAGAGTGAGGAAATATTAGTTGGTTCTTTTGGTAGAATGAAGGAAACCTCCCTGTTTGCCAGCCAGATATGCGTATCTGTTGCATCCTCGGCCATACGGGTAATTTCAGCTCTGGGGAGAGGAAAGCTTTTCAGTTAACCGTAGAAGTGTCTGGAGGAGAAGGTGAGCATACAGCTAGTTAAATTGTGTATTTGTCTTCACAGGTGTAGTTATTTTTTTCATTTGTGTTGGATTTAATATGGAGAGATGCTTGTTTCTTTCCAGTCTGGGTGCTCAGCTGAGAAACTGGTGGCTTGACAGACTGCCTCATCAAGTGCTATTAAAAGGAGGTGAGACACAGTCTTAGAAAGGTCTGAGTTTATGCAAGATACAGGGAATCATCAGGTATGACAACTTTCCCATTATTTACTGAAAAAAAAAAAAAAAAATTTAGTTCAGTTGATTATGGTGAAAGGTGGAGAAAACCTGACATCAATAGACCAAACTATACAAAGGGCTGCTGAGCTACCTCAGCCTCTCACTGAAACTCTGCCTTCACAGGGAAGCTGGTGTTGAGCAGCAGCCAAAGTAGTTTGGCACTGGGTTCAACCTCTGTGCAGGCCTGAGGGGCCTTTCTGCACATGACCCATGGGCTAAGCCCTGAGCTTGCATGGAAGACAGCGGTTTTCCTTTTCTGCAAGAACCACAAGAGAATATCGGCATGGCAGCCTGAGCAGAAGCAATGGCTAAGAAGCTGCAGATCCATCTCCAAGAGAGGTGCTGCACAGCTTTCTCTCTGGATAGTGTGCTGAGATACGTAGAGACTTTTTATCTGCTGAAAGGGTAAGCGAGACCTTTCATATTGCTGAGTAATTGCTCCTTGTAGGTTGCTGAGAGTCTCTCTTCCTCACCTGTGTGAGAACAGGGCCAGGATCCTGGATCATTAGCAGAAGAGAAAAGCACTGACATTTAGCATGAGGAATGAACAGGCTTCAGTATGCGTACCAAATTATTTATTTGTATCAAAAAGAGACAGCTTAATGACATGTGTTTGGTACGGCAGCTTAGGATTTCTTTAAAAAACAACAGAAACAAACAGAAAAAACCCCACCAAACCACCACCACCACAACAACAAAACACCCCTGACTGTACAAGACAGGAGGACTAATGTAGTGACAATGTCATGTAGAAAATGTGTGAGTAGTGAAGAATAAACTGGGCTGTGTTAGGCAGCACAACTTTGCATAGTTCATGGGCAATTAATCTGATTTGGATACAGTGGATGTGTAAAACCACAGTCCCCATTAGCTATAGCAGATGTCACAGTTCCTATCCCTTCTGAAGAAGTCATCGGCCATGGCCATGGGCGGTAGGTAGTCCATGCAGTCCGTGCCGGGGCAGGGGAAGTACTGTGTGACCCTGTTGGCCACATGCTGGGAGCCGCAGGCGGTGCAGCAGCAGGCGGAGGTGGTGTATGGGGAGGGGGTATGGCAGGACCACTCCTCCGCAGGGTAGCCATAGGTCTTGGTGTCCAGAGCAGAGGGTGGGCTGTGGGTTAGCGGGGTGAAAGGAGATAGCTGAGGAGGAGAGCAGCTATAGTTTAATGGGCTGGACAGATCAGCTGAACTGGGGGATCCGGCAGCCTGGAGTTTGAGAGAGAAAAAAAGTAACAGGACGTTTCAGGTTGTCATTTGGAGAAATGTGGACAGCAGCCAGAATTTCCACACCATTGCCTTTCTCAGGAGGGTCTGGCTACCCAGGGAGATGGTTCGGCCCTTGGAGGCCTAAACCCAAGAGGCAGTTCCTGTGACATTAGTGTTAATAGGGAGCTTCTCTGCAAGTTAG
Organism: Phoenicopterus ruber ruber; assembly: GCA_009819775.1. Taxonomy (NCBI): domain Eukaryota; kingdom Metazoa; phylum Chordata; class Aves; order Phoenicopteriformes; family Phoenicopteridae; genus Phoenicopterus; species Phoenicopterus ruber. Next base: position 5,757,155 of record CM020237.1, on the reverse strand, counting down.
ACAACTGCTAGCAGGAAATCTACAGGATCTGTAGAAGGGACATTCCCTATTCTGCAGCCTCTCTCTAGGTTTGGCTGGGCCTCCCGGTCCTCTGCTGCCAATGGGAAACCATGCAGAAGTCCACACAAGCAGCCTGCATTGCTGTGGCTGTACCCCATGCCGCTAAAAGAAGCCACGTTTCCAAACCAGCTTGCCGCTGTTCTGCCCCAGGATGTGACTCCCTTCCCCATCTCCCCTCTGAGTGTGCCTGTGGCGGCTGCCCTGGGACACAAAGCTTACCAGGCCCTGGTTAAAGCAGAGCGGGACTGGCTGGAAGGTGTCTGAGGTGTAGTGCGAGGACGTCTGGAAAGCACTGAAGGCTGGGTCTAAGGGCGCATCTGTCTGAAGACAGGAATCTACCAGCTGCTCCAAATAGCTAGGGCTTTCTTCACAGGAGAGGCAATTCGAAAACTGCCATGATGGACAATAGTTGGGAACAGAAGAGATGGGTTCTGCATCAATAGGTGCTAGGAGAGAAGATAAACCAGACAGTAGCAGATTATTCAGTATCTGTCTTCACAAAGGGCAGGTGTTGCCCCAGGTCAGGTTTTGGTACTCTCGTATCTTCAGTAGCCCTACGGATTTAGACAAGGGAAAAGGTCCTTCAAGTTCATGGTGAAGTTTCTAGGGAAGCAGACACCAGAAGGAAGATGCTCAAAAGCATGCAAATAACTTGGGAACTTTAGTCCCCTTGGACAGCTCCAAAGCTCTTTAAATACTGCTGGAAACTCTTCTGGCTCCAGCCATTTTGGACAGGGATTCAGCCGGAAACTCCCTCAGACTCTTGACCATCTGGCCTCCCTTCAAATGTCAACTGTTTACAGACCTAGAAGCTTGCCATGCAGTGATTTATGCTTCACAGCTGGGCAGATGGCTTGCTCCTTTGCCTCACCCAGTCTCCAGATGCAGGGTAGCTACATCTGCAGGAGGAAAGGGGTAACAGAAGAATAATTTACTCTTTTATCCTCCAAACAGCCACATAGGAGACAAACTTCTGAGCAGACAAAATGGAGCAAGTCCGTGATAATGTGGCACTGCGTCCATGTAGTGTTTCTGGCGAAAGCGCGAGTTCCTAGAGAGCTGTAGGGTCAGGCTCTCACTGTACTGCAACATGCTTGCTGGGGGTATGAAAGCTCACAGTAGATCTGACTTTTCAGAATTATTACCTTTTCATGCTGTGTTCAAATACGGTTAAAAGCAAAGTCCTGTCCACATGGAGGGGTACAGGTCTGAGGGCAATGGAACTGCACATGGGTAGAGTCACTCAGAGTCATAATCGTTTGCAGGTTCAAGGTGGCAGTGTTTAGCTGGATGTGGGGAGGAAGTGAGAAGCACCCAAAATACATAAACAAATGGAGATTTTCCAGCCTGAAAAAGCTTTGGTATGTCTCACGTTTCTGTATTAACATAAGCAAATTGATTCCCTAATATTGATGATTTAATCATTTCCTTATCCATACAACGTATATATTCACACCTGCCCAACCTTTTAGGTCTCTGCTTTGGCTGCAGAATAATTGAAGGACCTGTGAACCTAAAGTGCTATTCCCCCCACCCCTTGCCCTTTCCTTGGATATTCACATACAGGAGGAAGAAACTCTTTGTGTTGCTGAAAACCTGACACTCCTCTCACTCCTACGGATCTGCCGGGAGAGTGAGAACAGCCAACTCTGCTGGAGCTCAGCAAAGTGCTCCAGGGCGATCTGACCCTCTAGCTCCAATCGGACCCACAGACTGCAGCCTGGAGAAGGTGATGCCAGCAGTGTTATTCCCTAGGGGATGAGCATCCCTTCCTGAAGGGGATCTCGTTCCTTGCTGTGGGAAAAATAAACTGCACAAATGAGAGCATGTGAGCGTGCTCCTGACCAGAGTAGTATGTACGCTGCTGGCCTCACTGCATCCTCATCTGCATTTCATGGGCTCCTTTCAGGTGCTGATTGGCTGCATTGCTGGTTAGGTTATCTGGTAGTGCCTGCCTCAACCAAAGGGTGGAAAGACTCCGGGCTGTGGGATAAATTGGGAAGGGGGTGGGAAAGGGACATGTGGATGGGCTTTGTACCAACCTGGGTGAGGAGGAGACACGGGCTCTGAAAACTGGATGCTGCTGCTGCCCCAAGAAACCTGACCAAAGAGAAGGGAAGAAAAGGAATTGTATACACTGCAACACAGGGGAGCGCTTTTCTGAATGCCGAGGTAAGTCAGGATTTCGCTTCAACCTGTTTATGTAAACCTTATTTACCTCATGGCTGTGACATGGAAAACTTCCCTAGCATTGACAGAACAAGATTAACATGCATAACATGATTTTTCCCTGAGCCTGTAAGGGCACTGGAGGAGCACACCACCAACCTGGTGTAAAGCCCTTGATACAGCGCCTTGCTAGTGCACTCTTCCTACTGCATTATTACTGTTAATTCAGCAGAGATGTGGCTGTCTTTAAAACTAACGTGTTAATTTCTAGGATCATGAATTCCACAGTGGAGGGATCCTAAAGAATATGTAGGAATAAATATGATTGACAATGAGTAATTAACAAACTGTAGCGATAACTCTTGAAATATGACTAAAGACAATTGCAGGTATCCCCATGGCTGGGCATCAGACTGAGTTGCCATGCTTGGTGTTGATGTCATTTGAGGACCAGCTCTGACATCACTCCCCACTCTCCACAGCTACATGCTTCTATGAAAATGGACAGTCTCGTTTTCTGAGGGATGCTGGAAGCTGAAGCGGACAGATCAATCTGTTCTAGGAACCTGACCTGCCAGAGAGGAGAAATCCACCCCAAAAGCAACGGGAGTTTTGATGCTTGTCATTTGGGACCAGGATTTTACCCTGCAAATACAAATACTGGGTTTTTTCCTCAGTTTTAATTCATACAGACTTCCACTTCATTTTCTTTATTTGAAATGCTCTCGAGTTAGTGGCTCATTTCCCTAGCAACAGCTTCCTAGCACATCCCCTTGCATTTAATTCATTAAATAGTGGCTATTCTGGGCTGAAAGTGCCTGTAGGACTACCCCTCCTCTCTTTGGCTGCAGATGTGTAACAAGGCAGAGCGAGCCATACCACCAGCATCAGAAGTTTTCAGGTTCGGCTTTTTTCAGTGCACGGAGGCAGCTTATACTGCCAGCCCTAACCTCTGGGGCCTCTCCAGGACAACGTGTACCTTTTGCAGATCACAAAGGTAACCTCCTGCACTGCCACTTTTCACTTTTTCCTGTGTGGGCAAAACAAGCGCTGTGTAAACTCGCTGTGGGAAGCGAAAACCAGTTCCACGCAGCCCTGTGACGGCTGGCTGCAATGAAGAGGCTGCTTCCGTTAGGGCTGGAGGGGAGGAGTGGCCCAGCATTTCCAAAGCCCAGCAGTTTTGTGCACTGTTCACCCAGGCCCCTCTGCCTGTGGCTTGCAGGCCAATCAGCTTTTTGTGCAATCAGCTGCAACGAGGTACAAGAGGTGGGAGATGAAATCTGAAAACCATCCAAAGCTGTAATGTCATGAACCAGGAAGAAGTAATGATTTACCAAACTCTTTATGTAAATCCCTAGAGTGGCTGGAGGTAGAGGACTCCTACAAAGACTGGAACAGTGAGTGAGAGGGGGAGAAAGTGTACACGTGTGTGTGTACACACACAGATCTCCGTCCCCTCCTTTAGAAGGGATGGAGCTAGGAGGTGCCCAGGTGGTACTGAACAACATTGGAGACCTGAATTCAGTCAAGCACGCTTGAATATTACGCTAAGGAGCCCTAATGGAGCAGGATGGAGCCCTGCTTAAGGGGTCTTTGCCCATGCCTTGTTTTCTTCCTTTCAGCCAGCCAAAATTTGGGGCTGTTGCTATGTCCCAAATTCCCAAACCCTCTCCGTTGCCTGGGAGCTGCTGGAGGCACTGTACCTCTGCTGCCTTCATTTCCTGCCTGACCTACCTGGACAAGAGAAAGCCTCCAGGGGTAAGGCGTGGTTGAAAGCAGCTTCCTGGGGGGCTGAGACTTGTGGAAAAGGGGGAGGTTAGGGGAGCTTTAGTGTGACAGAGCTTTGCACTGGTTGCTCCTCAAAGCTGCACAGGTCAGGTCAAAGGTGTGCCCTGGGCATATGCTTTACCTCATGCTGCGAAACAGTTTGGTGCATGCTTCAGCCTGGCCAGGTCGCATTTTAAATGGGGGCAGTGACCATGGCCTGCCTTGCTCATCCAGCATAATGATACTGGAGTTGCTGTGATAACTGCAAGTTGGGCTGAAATTTGTCCATGTGATCCTTCCGTTGCAGAGTGAGTTACATTTCTGGAGCACCAGCTCTGCTTTCTTCCTGCACTAATGGCTCAGACCGTCACCTGTTTAGATCACTGCTGCAATTACCCTGGCTGAACGTTCTTCTCCCCCATCCTCACCAGCCTGCTACACTCGAGACTTTGGCAGTCTCCTTGGCCGAGAGATTACAGTCTTGGCAAAAAAAAAAGATTAAGAGAGAAGAGACAAAGCAACCACCAAAAGATTTTTACCTACCGCTCCACCAGTTGCTGCTTGTCGTGCTCTTCTCTGCTGCAGTAACTCCTTCACTGTGATCTTTACTCTAACACCTTGATACACTTTGGGCTTTCCTGAAAGAATTTGTGGAAAAACACTTTACAAGATGGGAGACTTTCAGAGCGTATAACAAATCCAGCATGTTTTCGGGCATGCTCTATGCAGAGTCTACTTAGAGTTAACACATGATTAACTGGTCGCTGTTAAGTCACTTATAATCACAGTTTATAGCCCTCTTTAACACCTGCTATTCAAGCTTGTGACAAGCAGACATTTATGAAAAAGTCGGTGTTGACTATATTTAGTAATCATACATGTTTTATTCTTTTCTATCTCCTTCTCTCCCCCCGCCCCCGGTGTCCTAATACCGAGCTCCATCTGGTGCTACTGTTGAATTTATTTAAATTCCTATCATATTTGCCACTCTTAGGACCTGAAAATAAATGTGGGAAGCATTTCATCTGGCAAATGAAGACCAGGAATAAAACAATGGAAATATGTGGGCAGTTATTCAGAGGGCTAAACAAAACACAAATCAACTGCTTTCATGAATCACTTCTTGCAAAGCCTAGATTATCTCTTTATTTTGCTCATTCTGTACAACTCCCATTCATTTCAAACAAGCATTTAGGATGTCTTTAATCCAGCCAAAACCAATCGGCAATCATCAGTCACTACCTGATGAGGGATTTTTAGTACAGGAAATGGTGAAGAATTTACCTATTCTGAAAAATCACTTTCGCTTACTGTACTCATGGTAAAATACTTAAAGCCTCTGGCAGTTCTGTTTTTCCTCACTTTCTGCTGTTATTTTCATCCCGTAGCAGATCCTACAAACACTAGCGCTGTCTCATCCTGCAGTCAGCTGTTCGCCAGTGGAGGCAGCTAGTTGCAGGTTCCCTGTCCTATTGCTGCTGCACGCAGCAAGAAGACAGGACTGGATTTGCGGGTTCTGCCTGCATATCCACAAATCCTGCACTGTAGGCACTGTTCTCTTCTGCTATAACCACTCCCCATTGCTGATGGCTGTACAGCATCTTCACCCTCCTGTCTGCTCCCCCCCCCCCACCCTCCAGCTGCCCCCTTGGTGCTCTGGTTGAGAACATGCTGTAACAGGCATACAGGTCCCTCCAGAAAGGTGGCAGGCCAAGCTAGGTGTGCCTCGAGGGGAGTTTGCTGAGCTGTGCGCTCAGCAGCTAGGGATTATTCATCTCCTTTTTATGTTTTGTTTCTATTCAACAAACTGAAGATGGGGAAAATGAGGAGAGGAAAGGGTTGAATTTAATGAGAGCACCCTGTTACCAGGACTCCCTACAGCCAGGGAGGGCCCTGAGCTAGCAGCCCCTTCTGCAAGTTAGGGTTTATGCTGTGTACAGCCTCTTAGCTCTGATCTGCACAGGTAGCTGGACGGCGCTTGGGGCTACACTATGAGCAGTTTAAAGACAAACTAGCAGGTGAGGTATGGACACATCTATAACCCAGGGGCTGGCTGTCAGGCAGCCCCCACCCCTAACTCCCATGGCAGAGCATTGTGCCTCAAGGAGCACTTTTCTAGCACCCCGAGACCCCAACGTGGTCTGTGTGCAGCTGAAGCATCTAGAGGAGGGCTACCACGGCCAGCTGTCCTGAACTGGCCAGACTGTGGATGGAAGGGGCAGGGTGATGAAGCCGGGGCTGGGGGTCAGGGAGCAGGGTGGCGAGAGCGGGCTGGGGAACAGGCAACGGGGTGGTCAGGGCAGGCTGGGAATCGGGAGCAGGGTGACGAGGGCAGGCCGGGGGTCAGGGCAGGCCGAGGGTCAAGAGCAGCGTGGCAAGGGCAGGCTGGGTGGGGAGCAAGTGCGCGGGGGCCGCGTCTCCCATCCCACCGCAGCGGCTCGGGATGGCAGCGCTGCCACGCCGGGAGCCACGGGGATGGGCGCCGGAGGCGAGCGGGGGCGGGCCGGCTCTGCGGCGCCCCGGCTTCCCCCGCCGGCCGCTGCCGCCGGCCGGCCCTGCCCACTGCGCCTCGCTGCGCCCCACTGCGCCCCGGCCCCGCTGGCGGCCCCGCGGCGGCGGCCCCGCGGCGGCGGCCCCGCGGCCGGCCGAGGCTGGCACTCGGCGGGCAGGAGCCCTTCCCTGCCTCCTCCTTCCCTCCTCCCCGCCCTCCCCGGTTCCTCCTCGCTTGGGAGGCGAGGTTGCCTCGCTCGCGAAATGGCCCCGGCGAACCCCCAAACAGCCCCAAAATGGGGTGGCGGGGAGGGGGGTGCGGCGGGGCTTACCAGACATCCTGAGCAGGAGCGGGCAGCACCTCGCCGGGCGCCCGGTGTGGCAGCAGTGGTGGCGCCGGCCCCGGCCTCAGAGCAGGTGAAGGGGGCAAGAGGAGACAGGCTTAAAATTTGGGGGCGAAGGGACCAGCTTGCCTGGTGGCAATGCCAGGTGGATCCCGACAATATTATTGTTTTATCCCTACGGGTATAAGTTTGAGTTTTTCTCTCCTAATGCCAAGTATTTAAAACCTCTAGAAACCAATGATTTGACAATCAATGATTGCGCGATACTTTCAATTTGAATATTCAAAGGCTCCACAAAATGGGCTATCTTTTTGTGAAACTGAGCACATCCCCGTCTACCAGAGGGTCTGGGGGAATAAGATTTGGTGGGGCCACCCTCCCCACCCTTTGCTACTGGGACATTTGCAGGGTTTTATCCATCTTTCCCCGAACGAAGCAGATGCCTCGAAAACGGCTCGGTATTTTCCCCTCAGACGCGCAGGCTGGGCTCCAGCCCTCTCATATTTCATTTGCTACCTGCAGAGAGGACTCTGCAAGGAACTGAGCTGCTTTTTGCACATTTTTTCACATTTTAAGGCTAAACACTAAGGTTTTGGGGCCAAAATGGCAGTGGGCAGGCATGGCGTAACAAAGGGGCTGCCCGGGCACCCAGGTAGCTGACGCCACCTGAACCCCACTTCTTTCCACAGCACTCCCCTTCCCTCTGCCCAGATGCTGGCCTTATATTGGAGTTTATTGGCGTTTTCCCCTAATTCAGACTATTTGCTCTTGCTGCACAAATTGGCCCCTCTCTTCTTACATGCTTCAGCGCTGGCCTGCCCTGTGTCCTGCAAGTGGTGGGGTTTTGGTGTGGTAGGACGACACAGTTTTTGGATAACCCTTCATCACTATACAATACTGACGTATTTGGGTTTTTTAGGTTGCGTTTGAACTTTTCCCTGGGTACCGCAGTCTCTGCCATGCCCCGGGAATAGCCAGCTGAAGCAGAAAGCAGGCCAGGCTGTTAATAATCTACTAGCAGTTCAGTTTGGCTATTGTTGCAGCTGAATCTTTTCTTAAGTTGAACAAATACACTTGATTTCTGTGGAGAGCGGTCGCAGTGGCCATGCCATTTCTTGCACTGAAATGTGCCTCTGCAGCTCCTGGTAGGCCAAGCCCCGCTCGGGGTGGCTCTGCAGGGACACTTCCCCTGGGCCCCTCTGGGGAGGAACCCTCTCCCCCCACCTGTGATGCAGCAAAAAGGAGCGTGCTGTGCTGGGGGAGTTGCAGAGGGAGAGTTGCAGACGGGGGGGGTCGCAGGGGAGCACACAGGCCTGCCTGTGCCAAGCAGTTTGGGACCTGAAGCCCTTGCATTGCTGGGGCTCCTTCCCACTGAGGCATCGGTGGTGGGTGGGTAGAGCCCGGTGAGGCCGCGGGCTCTGTGCAGGGGAGCCGGCACTCCCGGGACCTGCGGTAATGTTTACTTCTGTAACCAGAGACCACAGAGCAGAGCATGCAGGCTGCTCAGCTCCAGTCACGACTGGGCTGTACGCCTTAAGGAAACATGAAGCACCCATGTTCGGGGTGTTCTTGCATGTCCTGGGTTTTGGAGTATTTCCAGGCTCACAGAGACCCTGCCTTGGTTAAGAGCCGAATGCCAGAACGGGTCAAACACTTCCAAGACAGCTCAAAAAACTTTCTGTTCCTGCTTCTCCCTTAGAGCCTGATGGGAATACAGCCAGACTGACCCTGGTGTCCCCGTCCATGCAAGGCCCTTGGAGAAGGTACGGCTGAGATAGCTGATGGTGACTGCTTTGCCACTTTGTCAAACAGCAGCTAAGGACAGCAATTCAGCCTGGCGGTGTTGTCAACTGTGGTGTGGAACAAGGCTGTGGGCTCACGCAGGCCCCAGATTTGGGGGCACAGGGGCTGAGTGCGGGGCAGCGAGACCTGCACACACCCCGAGATGCTCTGGAGCTCCTTGCCTTGCCCTGGCCCGTGGTCCGGGGAGCAGCTGTGGCTGAGTGAGTACTACCCCGGGATGCGCCACACCTGCTGCTCGTGGGAGCCTGTGGTGCCCACAGACCAAAGAGGGAGGCAGCTGGGCTCACCTCGCCCCATGCTTGGCACGTGTGTGGAGGAGCCCTGGCTGCTGGCTCTTTCCCTGAGCTGAGCTTTCCCTGTCTCTCTGGGGCCTGACTAGCAAAAAGAAGGGCCCAGCCCGTGGGGTGGGTGGAGGTGAGATTCGAGGCACAGAGAGCTGCTGGAGTTTGCTTTTCCGAGCAGGTCTGAACAAGGCTGGGGAATCAGGAAGTGTCGGGAGAGACCCCAGCCCAGCCAGGACCAGAGCCGGGTGCTCCCAGCTGTCCGCGGGCCTCTGCCCGAGCCAGGGCTCCGGGGGCTTGGCCCCCGCGGAAGCCTGGGCAGGGTGCGGGGCCAGCTTGGCAAGGTGGTCGGGGCAGGCGGCGGCTGTGACCCCGGGCTGGCGCTGGGGCCGCTGCCCCGGGGCGCAGCGACACCTGCGGGCGGGCACCCCATCCCTGCTGCCCGTGGCTGCGGGCCCACAGGGTAGGAGCTGGGGCTGCGCTGAGCCCTTGAAGACATCAGTGGGCTCTGCTGGGCACGTTGCACCAGGGCTGCTGGTGCTCTGGCTCCTGCAGTTGCTTCTCAGCTGTGCTGCAAGGGGCCGGGGTGAGAGGTCGGTCCCGGTGCAGCCTGTGCAGAGCTTTCCTTTTTGGGGCAGCTGCAGAGACCTGTGGGAGCACTCGTTCCGTCCTTTGATGCCAGAACAGACCCTTGGATGGTTTGCGGGTACCTGAACAGCCAGGGAGGTGGTGTCTGCCAGCTGTGGGCTGAGTGAGGGGCTTGTATGGTTGCTGTGTGTGTGCTGAGGTGCAGGGACATTCCTAGGCTACAGGATGAGGGGTGCCAGGTGGTACGCCTGTAAAAGAAAGGGCTTTGTGGAGAAGGACTGGCCAGGATCTGAGGAGAAAAGGCAAGGAGCGCCTTAAAGCATCTCATCGCTACACGCTCTCAGGCCCTGGAAAGCTCCTGTTCTTCCTCAGTGAGGCTTTTGTTGCCGCTTCCGTGGGTGCGAGGCTGGGGGACGAGACGGGGCAAAGGGGCAGCCGCCAGCGGGTATGGACGCAGCCGGCGGGATTGGCGGCATCTGCGAGGGTTGCACCGCACTCCCTGCGCGGCCGTTCGTGTGTGCAGAGCTCCCTCTAGTGCCCTGGGGCCCGGCCTGGCACTGGGACTTCAAATCAGCCTTGTTCCCAATTACAGCCCCGGGGGGGTGCCTCTGGGCAGGGGGCTGGGAGCAGTCTGCCGTGTGCCCACTGACACAAGGCTTCGGGTCACGTCACTTGTATTGAGCTGGCGTAGGCAAAAGGGGGAACAGCTCTGTGTTTTCTTCATCGGGAAATCGGGAAGGATGTATTTTGTGCATTGCAGGTGGGAGGGATGGTGAGGCTTCCTCGTGCGCAGATCAGCAGGCAGGACAGTCCCCTGATGGTCCCTGCCAACACCCTAAGCTGTCTGCCAGGCCCTGGTGTTGCATGGTGAACTTTATTTGGTTGTAGCCTTCTGTGCTGTAGGCTCAAACGTGCCCTGCCATTGCTACTCTGGCCATAACTGTTGCGCAAGACAATGCCACGTTCGCAGCATGCTAGCGTTAGGGACGTACATTTATGTTGCGAGGTAACCAGATGCTATTATACGGACTCTGTGCTATTAAGGAGGACTTCCCCCAGCCCCTGCCTTCCTCCCCAGCCTTCCCCAATCTCTTCTGGTGACATTGCTCTGTAGATGTAGTTTAAGGCTCAGAGCAACCTGTTTTCTCAGCATCTGAAAAGAAGTACCTGAGATCCTTGTTTGTAGGAAAGGTCCACAGAGTGCAGATATTTTTCAGGCTGTGTATTTTACTTGTAGCACAGCAGGACTGTGCGCAAGGACTTTCATAAGGCACTAGAAGGCACTACTATAAGCTAAATGTGGTATATCCAAGTGATTGTATTTCTAAACAGAGCACGAAGCATTGCATGTTGTTAGCATCCTCTGTTAGAAGGACCAGCTTTAGGAAAAAGCACACAAGTAATCAATTTGCTTCAATAATGGTCCATTTTTCTTTTCCTCCAGCTCTTCTCTCTCATCAATAAGTTCTCCGGCCTTCATAAGTCCCCCAGATGGGACTTCCATCCTCTTTTGCCCAGGCAGAATTATCATGAAGGGGTGGCATCTCTGAGGACTGCTCTGGCGAGAGGTGGCTCATCCTGGAGGTAAGCTCGTTTGCCACAGTCATGAATGGTGAGAAGGAGTAGGATGAGGTGACAGCATAGCTGGGGGAGTAGTGGACATCTTCAAGAGGATGCAGAGAATAGGGTTGGGCTCCAGGGATGGCCGGGGTCCAACCTGAGCTTCGGCATGGCGAAACACCTCCAGACTCGTGTGAGGAGAGGCAGCTGGTGCTGGCAGGCAGTGCTTGCAGAGGGTCTGAGCACGCACTGTCCGACTGGCTGAGACTGTCAGGTGAGGTCTGCTCCCACGGCTCTCTCTGTGTGGAAGCAGGGAGAGAAGGCAAGAAAGAACCTTAAGAATAAAAGCTTGTCTTGGAGGTAATGGCATATCTAGCTTGGCTTCACCAAGCTAAGCTATCCCCAGAGCCTAGCTGGAAACACTCACAAGGGTTTCTGTTGCTCTGGAACAGTGTTTAGTGTTAAAACTGTTGAAAGGAAACATCCATGCTGTCAATAGTGGGCAAGGACTGGAATAGGCTTCTGGTGGGACTGACCAGCCCTGACCCTGCAGGGCCCAGGAGCTCTGCCCTGGGGGTGTGAATGAAGCTGGCTTCTGGGAAGCGGCAGGGATCGGGATAAGCAACTGCCTGGAGCTGACAAAGGACGTTTCTAGAAACTTAAGGAGCTTAATGGATTCGTTGTTTTGGGGAGGAGGGAAGGTTGTTAATTTAGGAGCTGGTCTCCAACAGGAAGAGGGGACAATTAGACAGAGGAAAGGAACAAAGAGAAAAACAGTTCCCCCTCAGCCCTGCCCCATCTGCTGTGTGCTCTGCTGTGGCTGCCTCTAGTAACAGCCATATCTTTCCCGCACGAGTCCCCCCGACTTAACCCCAGCTTTAAATTGGGTAGTCTTTCATTGGGTGACTGAGAACCATAGACTCACTCACTAGTAGGAAATGCGCTGTGTCATTAGGGAAGGATGGCAGGAGAGGGGGCACAGAAGAAGGGCTGAAGAAGGAGCTGGTACCAGCTGTAAGGGAAGTAGCACGGTAATCCCCATATTGGTCGGTGAGATATGGGTCCAGCAGTGCCGGGTAGCCCTGAGTGGCAGAGGAATCGCACGAGAAGGGCTTGGACCCTAGAGAGGATGAGTAGACATCACTGACAAACTGCTTTGTGTTGTGGAAATCCAACTCAGTTGTGAAGGATCTCCTGACGCCGTAGTAACCAGCCGTGGTAGGTGAGCCTGTGGTGGTCAGAAAAAAGGGTTGGCTAAAGGAAAACTGTAACAGGAGCCCCTGGGGAGCCACAGAGCTATGGACCTGTGTAGGTGCAAAGTAGAGCCCTCTTCTCTCTAGCATCACCCAGGGCAGAAGTCAACCCAGTCTTGAAACAGGTGGGTCAGCCCAAGTGCTTTTAGCACCTCAGACTACCCTGATCCAGCTGATGACCTCCATCTGCAGCAAACCAAATGTGTTTTGGGAAGCTTCAAGTATGAGGCCAGGGGGAGGGAGGTTAGCTTTGCCAGCCTTTGTTTCTTCCTTGCTCTGCTACAACCCCTGGGGATGAAGATGGTGTTACAGCTGCAAAACTACCTGTCTCTCTTCCAGCCTTGCTCCCCTTTTCCTGCTCAAGAGCTCAAGGGACAAAACAGGTCAGCTCCTGGTTTCATACTTTCTCTCTTCAGCTCCAGGGAAAACTGGAAGATGCAGAGGGAGAAGCAGGATTTCTGTGTGGCACCTCTATCAAAAGAAGTGGGAACTGCTTTAATTACTTCTCTTTCCCCTCTTTGGGAATTTCATACAAGACTAAAGGGGTCTTTCTTTTATTATCACTGTTCCTGTTTTGAATCTTTCAATTACTTTCCTCCTGGCCTCTCTCTGAGGGGTGGCCCTGCTCCAGTGCTCCTTTGCTCACTTCATGTCCTTTGGAGGAGAAGAGATAAGAGCAGTGTCAACTGTCTGACCTGCACAGAAGGTATTTATCAGTGGAGGAAAACCTCACCTGGCATTTGGACAAACGGTGACTGTGGTGTGCTGGTGCTGCCCTGCAAAAGATAAAGATGTGTTAAAAAAATGTCTTTTCAAAGCAAGGCACCTGTCTAAGCATGTAGTTTGGGAAGGTGTTGGCATAATTCAGATGCACTATTTGAGCCTTAGTGCTATCAGTATGAAGAGCTTAACTACAAGATTTCAAGCCTGGGGCCCCTGAGGTATTAGCAGATGTAGGCTAAGAAGAGATTTTGAAGGTCTTGTACAGAGCTGATAACAGTAGAAATATCAAGGTAACTGGCTTCTTTCTAATGTACTGCATGGTCCCTTAAGGCAGGCATAATGCTGAGCAGTCATTTTGGTGCTGGCACAAAACAGGTCTCGATAAGCTGGTATCCAAGTCCTTGGCTGGTCAAACCAGGCAGATTCTGCACCGCCCATGTTCTAGCCCAGCTCTCCTGTGCTGCATCTACCTGCCACAGAGCCACTTTAGCTGGCCCCTCCTAGCAGAACAAGCAGGCTGTGTGTAGAAGGCCGTTGTTTATAGCTCCTATTTGGTTGCTACAGCAATACTGATAATAATAATAATCTCCTCTTGGTCCCTAGGTAAAGGAGAATTAGCCCTGAGTGACCCTGGTGCTCACGGTGGCTAATTCCTTACAAAGCACTGTGGCAAAGGCATCTGCTCCTCTGGAGCAGATCTCATACATGGAGTTTCATTGAGTTTTGTCTCCAGACCTCCAAACCCATAGAGCAGAGATACAGTGCCCACGGCTGCATTTACCTCAGCTGTGCTGTTGGCCTGGCCAGTGATGGTGGCATGCTATTTCCAGTTTGCATAGTGCAAACAGGAGGTTCCTGCCATAGCAAGCAACCAAATTTAGAGGTTTAGATTTGAATTAAATTTGCCAGTGCTAGGACTTCCTTTTACTGCTGAGGGAGGTTTGCAGCTGCTCCCTGCTCCATCATGAAAATGAGGTCTGAGCCCACACAAGTCACACGGGCTGCAGGAGTGATAGGAGGTGTCAGGAAGGAGACCTTTGGCTTGCGCGCAGATGAGAGTGTTCTCATTGCAAGGTCAGGGCCGGGGCTTGCACCTGTCTCCAGCTGGGCCATTTTCGGCCGCAGACCTCAGTGAGGATCATAGCTGGTAATGCATGCTGCCCTGCAAAGCTAAAGCCTCCACATGCAAATCTGGTCTCAGCAGACATCCCTCTCTCAGCATGCATGTCACTTTAGTAATACCTTCTCCTGCTTCAGGGTTTTTCCCCACCACCTCCTCTGCCTGCCCATGGCCATCGTATCCTGCAGCCAACTCGCGTCTGCATTCACTGAGGAGGAATCCCTTTCAAAGTAATGGTGCAGGCCTCTGTACTAGTGTTTAGACCCCAGTCTTAACACCCCACCAGGCAGTAGTCTAGTACTGTCATCTGGCACCCCTAAGACTGTGTGTGAGGAAAAAGCTGAGTTAGGAGGTGCAGGTAGCACAGGTGCTGCCTACAGGTCAAAGGGCTGCAGTGATGAGAGCTGGGATGCTTCACGGGAGGGATAGGAAGGTGCCTGGGCACAGCTGCCAGCCTCTGGTATGAAACATTTCAAATTACCAGTGCATCTAAGTTCATCTTTGATCCTGCCTGTTCAACAGCCACTGAAACTACCTGACTGTGTGTCACAGGCATCAGGTCCTCTTGCACACACCTATGATGGATAGCCACGGAGCTGACATTAGCTGCAAGGGCTTTACCTGCCTTAATTAAATTGCAAGAGCCTCTGCAGCAGCCCATCTGTGGCCTTCATCGTAGCAGGCACCCACATACTTGCAGAGACCCACGTTTCACCTGCCTCCTGGCTCCTTATCAGGTGACGAATGGCTTGGCTTAATTTAAGCCCATTAGTTCATTTCCTCCCTGCATTGCTTCCTTTCAGTGCTGTGGGACTGGGGTAGCTGGATCTTCTGAAACACATCAGTGTATCTGTTTAGCATCACTTGAGCCCACAGCATATTATGCTGTTGATAAGCTTGGTCTCAAGCTGCCTGGCACATGAGCGGGTAGAGATACTGGCTAGGGGTACTCCAGAGAGCTGTGTTGCTTCACTGCCTTGGTAACCCAGGAGCATTGTTCAGCTACAAGGCTGCCTTGGGGGAATAAATGTAAGGATCCAGGTCAAAATAATGACCTGGTCCTGCAATGGGGACCTACGGTGCCCTTTGACCATACTTTAGCTTCAGTGTATCTCCTCTCTGGGCCCAATCTGTAGTACAGCAGCTGAAGTAATAAAAATTAATAATAAAAGCAAAGCTTAGTCTGGGCAGGGCACCTCACTGGTTTGCTGACAGCAAATTTGCTGAATGATCTGTCCCTGGCCTCTGGGTGCTGCTGGGCATAGTCTGTGTACCTACCAGTTTCCCCGCCTGAGAAAACAGGGTGGTCCTTTTATCGTGCAGAGGGTAACTGATGAGGCAAAGGAAAAAATGTCAGACCCTGCCTACAGCTCAGGACCAAGCCCTTCTGCCCTGCAGTTGGTGGGAACTCAGAAGCGCAGATTGTGTGGTTTTCATCACAGTACACACTGGTTTCCTATCATTTGATGTGTGCAGGGTCTGGCTGTCATGAAATTGTTGCTGTTCTGCTGCCTCCGTAAACAGCCCAGCAACTCACCTCTGATGGGTAATGACCTTTCCTTAGCAGCACAGATCTCCTCCATAGACCTCCCCTTGCACAACAAAGGCTTACTGATTTTGGAGCAAAGATCATGTTCGAACAAAAGATGCAGCTAAATTACACTGCATCATAAATATACAAAGGGGTGTTCAGTTATCTGCCGTTTGCTTTGATTCTGGATTATATTATGTCAGATAAATAGAGCTGCACTTACAGCTGTTCTTTTCATGATACATTTGAGCAAATACGGATGTTTGCCCTGCACAATAATTTTTCGTCTCTCATAGAGAATTAGCAACAGGTCTGATTTTGCATTAGATAGACACACAACTACTAAGCTTTGGAATACAAAGCAAAGGGCAATAAAGCAAGTAGCAAGCATTTTACAGTTCCTAGGGCTTTTGATTGCAGGTGTTGAAGCTGCCGCCTCCAGAAAGGTAGCAGGTAAAGCGTGATAGCCATCAACTAGGATATGTTTTCTCAGTGAGTGCAAACACAGCAGTTTCTTCCTGCTGCTCCCCAAAGCAGTCTTCCCAAATGTGTGCCTGGTGGGAGCATGTGTTTCCCAGTGCCTGTCTACGGCTCAGGGGGTCTTCTGCCTTTCTGCATTAGCTGAAGGCTGTGAAGAAATCTATGGCTAGATCTTGCTTTGATTGGTAATGCCCATGCTGGTTTTCTGCCTATTTTGTTGCACAGAGTTAACATGCATGAAAGTAACGATGAGAAAAATACTTGCAAGTCCCTTTGAGGTCTCTTTGTTTTGCTAAAGGCAAAAAGCCTGAGGCAAATGGCTTAGGGGGAAAAGAGCATCAAAACTCCTAATAATGTGCCTTCTGCTGCTAGTAATTTGGGTCTCTGCTCACACCCTTTCCTTCCAGGACACAGTTTCAGCGGCTTGACTGCATCTCCTCGTCTGTCAGTGGCCCCATAGGTCCCAATCAGCCTGGAAGTGAAGTGCTGCTGCCTGGTAAATGTGAGTCTTGAGAGCACACAGGGAATGGCTTACTGTGCTACTGGATGCCACATCCTGGCACCTGCAATGTTGTGTCCCCTTCTGGGGACAGCATTGCCTTTCTGGCTAGTAATTGAGAAAAAAACAATGTAGCGTACTATAAATTGACTTATGTTTCCTGTTGCCATAGAACCACTTTAAAAAGAAATCATCTCTTACAAACTGATGCTTGGCCTCTTTCCAGACCATTACATCACTGCATCTCCCCTGGCATTCTAGTATGCCAGAGAGGAGCTGGAAGGAGCACGACATTCAGGGAAGAACATCTATTTTTGTGGCACTGAGTTGTTCAAATGTAGCTAGTGAAAAAGGAAGTTGACTTGGAAAGGTGTCATATGCAGGATGTGAAAGGAAGGAGAAATTTAGCATTACTGTTTTGCTTAAAAAAAAAAAAAAAAAGGACTCTAATCCCTCAAAGGTTCAGTGATGTAAAAAATCAAGGAGGCATCGGTGATCTTTTGGGGCAAACGCTAGTGTTGCAAATGGTTTTTTTGCTATTCCTTGTCAATACTGGCAGTGCCCTGAACTCAACATAAATTCTTTTTAAACCAGAGGATTACATGACATGGCTTTTTTTTTAAAAAAAAAAAAAAAAAAAAAAGGATGGGGGTGGTGGTGGGAAGTGACTTACACTGAAGCGGGAGCCACTGCTCTGCCTGGATCGTTTTTCAGCAAGAAGATCTTTGACTGTGTGTTTCACTCGCACTCCTTGGTACACCCGTTTGCCAAAATCTGTAGGGACTGAGGGAATGAAACGAGCATTAGAGGAGTTCAGTGAAAGCATAGAGCAGCTGGAAGAGGTTGTTACGGAAGAAGCAAATTCATTGCCTCTGTACACCGAGTTAGGAAGGAAGCACATAAGACTGCTATTATTAATACAAAATCATCCCTTAGGAGCCAAACAGCAAGGGCTGCTCATTTGCAGAGAACAAAGACTGAGGTGCCCTACCCTGTATTTCAGCATTGGGTGCCATGTGGTTTCCTTGCAGCTCCCTCTGTGCCAGATATGGCTGGCTGATGGTTTTGAGCTTTTGTTTTTCCAAAGAGAGCTCTGGGGAATCCTACATTTCCCCTTTGGGTCAGCAAAATTTGGTTTAACCGTAGAGCCCCTATTACTTTCAGCAGAGATGCTGCGGTTCAGCCCCTCCTTGCCCTTCTGGAGTTGCTGGCTTTCAGCACATCGCTCTGAGCTTTGATCTCAGAGCAGCAAAGGTGGAAATACTCCAGATGGTTAGAGTGTCTCCTCTGACTGGTGACGTGAATCACAGTGCAGATCTCGGGAAAAGAAAAGGAGCTGGCCGCTCAGTCTGCTTTGTATCCACAGCAAATACAGACAGGTGCCTGGGGACTGTTGTTTTATCAAGGTTATCAAGGAAGGCACAAAGAGGGGTGCCTTGACACTTCCTCTTGGCCGTGTCACCCAAAAGGCTGATGGCAGGCCTGGCTCCATTTTCTTCACCTGCCTGGAATACAGCACAACCTGTCCATAGGGTCTGTGTGACTTTTGATGTGAGGCATCTGTTCTCTTCCTCTGCCTGGATAAAGCTTTGCGAGATCAGCCTTGTGCACAGGCATTTTGGCACAAGTGAGGGCAGAGAGGTACAAGGTACAATACCAGGGACAGCTCTTTTATCCTGGCTAGCAGGCTGTGCCTGAACAGAGAGCTCGCACCTGTGGAGCCGGGGAGGAGTGTCCATATGGACTTTTATTGAAACCTTCCAGAAAAGAACTTGACTTTGAAGCTAATCCCTTGGAAAACACGCAGCTGTGTTCTCCCGAGGGAACACAAACAGCCAATCCACAGCTGATGTGTTTGATCTCTAAAATTGTGATTTATCATTTTGCCCTTCTGCTTTTCAGGATCTGTCATTTGGCTCCATTTATCACTTTCATTTGTGTGGCATTGTGCCCCCAGGTGCGCATACACATGGAGAGCTTAGAAAGGGAGGAGTAGAGGGTTTAAACAATGCAGAATCTCAGTGCTGGCTTGAGGTTACCCCAGATGTTTTCTCTTGGGCCATAGCAATTGCAATTTGGTATTGGTGTTTGAGTACTAACCAGAGAGACTTCAGCCAAGAGTGGGCACAAGGCAAACACATTGCAAGAGACAGTGCCCCAAAAAGCTTATGATCAAAATAGAGGTGAACACAGAGTCTGCATCCCAACCAGCAAGTATCTGTGAACAAGCCAGGACACAGCCAAAAATTGGTATCAACTCTTGCAGCTGAGAGGAATCCATATACTGGGGCTGGCTCATTTCCAAGGCCCGAGGAAGCAATCTCCCTCCTGTAGTCCCTTTTCATGGCTTTTTTTACTGAGAGCAGTTGGAAGCACGGGTACCTGGTGTGCACCGGTAGCTGGAGCTCAAAAGCTGTGGCAGAGCAGGTATAACTGGCAGAAACATCGATGCTTTCTGCAACGGAAGCTTTGCATCTTTGCACAAGAGTTCCTTTAGAGATAACAGCATTGTGATTTGATGGAAAAGCCTGAACGGTATAGCACAATTCACTGAGCTCCATCATGGTTTGATACTTGCGATAACTCATGCAGCCTTTGCTAGCTGCATCCCATTGAAGGTTCAGGCCTTGATTCAGCACAGAACATTTGGAGTAGGACCGAAGCCAAGGAGACAGTCTTATATTTAATTTTCAGAATGGGGATATTTCTAAAATAGCATCACTGGAAAAGCTGTGAGCAGCTTTTATTCTTTTATTCTGCAGACTGATATTGCCAAATCCTGCAACCTCTTTGTATTAACTGACCTTGCTTCTCTGTGACCATTTCTAGCAAGTGTCTGATGCTCTGCACTTCTGTAGTCCCGTTTTCCTAACATCTTTACTATGGTCTAAAGACATTAGAAAAACACTTCTACACCTCCTTACTTTTACACTGTGCTATTGAAGTTACTTCACTCATATACTCACAGTTATTCCTCTGCTTAAATTCTTACAGGTAAGCAGTGTGATGGCTCTGTCCTCTAACCCTGTTTTTAACTTAGTTATGTGAGGCTGGACTGCTAAACCTGTTGCTTTCAGTGAGTTATTCAGCAGGGTCTGATGCTGAGTTATTAAAACTCCAGATAACTCTGCTATTGGCAGCATCGGAGAAGAGAATGCTAATTTAGGCCCGAGTTTATATAATTTTCAAGCAAATTGAATCATATTTCACATCTCTTTGATCTAACTGCCTTTTGGAAAAAATATTGCATTGTGAGGGAATATAAATTCAGCCTAGAGAAGGTGAAACATGCTAGCAGATACTATTAAATTCTTGGGACGTTAAAGATGCCACACGTTGATTTTAGACAGTTCTTCTTTCTGATTTGTGGGGGTTTTTGTTTTTTTTTTTTAAATATGAGCCCAAGGACGGCACGGTATGTTCTTTCCCTGGTATTTCCATGAAGATGTATCTTTACAATTGTGAAAAGTCAAGGTGCTGAAACTCACCTGTTTCCATTGTCGTCGCTGCTGACAAGTCCCAGCTCTCAGATTCTGCAGGACTTTGGAGAAGGGCTGTCCGTCATGAGCTTGCCAGAGCAGAGTGAAGTCAGTGCTCATACTCCACTGGTAAAGTTCCAGCTGAGCCTGACTGAAATATGTTTTCTCCAATTTAGTGATGTCTCCGCGATACCTTGTTTGGGATTTGCTTAAATGCAAATCTCTTGATGTGTGTTTCACTCCGATTTGCATGGTCAGTATGGATCCTTCCCAAAGAGTCTGTTTCCTGTCTGAGCTGACATTTCATGGATGAAAACTGAGCTGAGGTTTACCAACGGAAAAATCTTGGGTTAAAGTGAAAGGCTGGTAAGTCTTGCCGTGATGAGCCATCTCCTTACAGGTGAGAAACTTGGCTGGAAAAACAAGGCTTGGGACAAGAGCATCTTCTTGTGTGTAAGTGTGAGATACCCATGTGCTCTTGAAGATGCACACAGCAGGCCTTACTCGGGGAGTAGTACTGTCTCTGTGGGACCCCACAGGCTAGCTTGTGCATTGCACAATTAGAACTGGATCTTTGGACACTGTGAACCCAGGAGGCTTTGCATGGCATCTGCTAGCACCTGCAGGGAGAAGGGTAACACTCAGCCAGGGACAGCATGCTCATGGGACTGGCTGGAACATCCTTTAGCAAACCCACATGCTCCTGGGGGAGGCCAGGGTTTGGCTCTCCATTATCAAGCAAGGAGTCCCCTTTCTGAAGGCCTGAAGTCAGTGAGGTTGCCCGTAGGGGAAAGAGCAGCCAGGAAAGGACCTGTTCTTACACTGCTGATGGACCCAGATTAAAGGGACCTTTGGCCAGGCCTGCTATAGCCATTCCTCTATTCCCAGCCTCCAAACGGTAACAAGTCTATGTCTGCAATATCTGAACCAAGAAGCAGAGTTAAGCCTTTAAATTCTTCTTTAAGCACCATAGCTTATATCCTAGTTCTGAAACATCTGCATTTGCTGTAAGAGAGCCATTTTCCCTGCAACGTGGCTAGCACAACCTATCAATACAGTGAGGACAGGCTGTGGTGAGGCAGATGGCGTCTGGAGCATTTTGTGTACAAGCAGAGTGGGCTGGTGCGCAGTATTGCTGTGCTCATCTTACATGAGCAGGACAAGACTGGCGCCAATATGTTCCTCATAATTAAATATTTCTCCTCTTGTGGAGTCTGTTGCCAGCTTGTGAGCCTATTAGGTAAGATCCGTCCCTCTTTGTAATTCCGTGCGCTTTCCCCAGCATTGGCCCAGAGATGAATTTGGCCTGTCCTGTGAACTGCCTTCCTGGGGAAGGTTATTGGTTTTTTAAGTGTAATTATTCTTTTCCTTCAGAAGAAAAATAAAATACAAAGAGCAGCAGCTGGCAAAGGCTGCATTTGCTCAGGCCGTTGAGGCAAGTCGGGAAGGCAGAGCTGAAATAACATCCTGAATAATTCCCAATGTTCTTAACTTGCAGAACGACTTGGGTATTCTGCCTGCTCAGGCAGGGAGCTCAGAATTAAGAGGACATCACACAACCAAGCTCATGGAAGACTCAAGCTCCTGTATACAGAGTCTTTCACCACGTATGTACGCCCTTGTATATAAGACAAGTCTTATTTTGGCCCATCCATTCCTGGTCACCCCCTCCTGGTACCCACAGGTGTCTCGCACTTGGCTGACAGGTAATAGAACAGGCAGGAAGCACCAGGCAGGTTGGGGAAGCATGAGCGGATGTAAAGTCACAACAGAAGAGGGCTGTCTTTGCTTTGTCAGCAATAGGCTTAGTTTGCCACCTGCCTCCTGGCAGGCTTCCCAGATAGTTTTGTCTCCTGTGCAGGATATTTATATACTTTGGTTAGGATATACAAGTTAAATCCCAGCCCCTTTCAAGCTAATAGGTTTGCACTGTCTAGCCAGTCCCAGGTGTTTTCTGTACTGATTACAAAATAATTACATTGAAAACAACAGGTCCTGCAGAAAACAAATAAACAGAGATAAAATAAAAGCTCAGCCAGCCTTCTTTTAGATGAGATCCATCTAAAAGATCCATCCATCCATCTTCCATTTGAAAAGGCATCAGACCCAGATTTTCTATATAATTTAGTGAATTTGGGCGTTTACTTTCCATTCCCGTCAGAGGGGAGAACCTGAGTGTATGACAGGAGTTACAGAAGCAATTATGTACTGGCAAGGCACCCTTTGCGGCACGTTTTACACAATCCCATTTGGATTTAGCATGGCATTTACCTGTGCCAAAGCAAACTTTCTGAGAATGTATCTCTATTTTGTGTTACAAAAGCCTGGAACAGCAGATGTAATCGTCGATGTATATTTGTTTAATTCAAACTGTCATTTCAATCCATCTTCTTGCTACCAAGTAAAGAGAATACGTTGCATTATCTCACAGCCGGAGCTGCAATACTGATGGGTTTTGGGTTTTGTGTTCGGCGCTTGGCCAGGGTGCCCAGTTGCGTGGATTTTGACTGCAGTCTTCGCGCTGCGAAGGCTCTCTTGTTTAGGCGAGGAATGATCCTGGGGGCACCAGAAATTAACCCATGTGGCAGTAGCGAGGTCTGTGCTGGTCTTCGCACTCCACCACTGCAAAGCTAGGTCCTGTGCCAAATCTTGTAATAACAAAAGCGGTCCCGGCTCCCGGGATACGGGTTTCCCAAAACCAAACGCGAGTTAGTCCCGTCGGTGTCAGAAAGCATTTCGCTCGAGGGTCAGCCCCAAACGGCCTGGGAACCTTTGTGAGCCGGCGCCGCTTCCCGGCGGGCCCGCTCGGCCGCTGCACGCACGCGGCCGGCTCCTGTGCGGGGATTGGTCGGCGGCTCGGCGGGGGCGGCTGCTATTGGGCGGGCGGGCGCGGTCCGTTGGGGTCCGGCGCCCCCCGGCGGGGCAGGGGCGGGCGCAGGGTGAGTGGGGCAGTCTCCCGCGCCCCGCTCTGCCCGGCGCCCCGGGGTCTCCCCCCTGCCCCGCCTGCCGCTTCGACGCCGCTAGGCTCGGCGGCCCGCCGCGGTGCCTTAGCCCCGGCTCCGGCCGCCTCTGTGGGAGCGCGAGGCCGTCCCTTGCCCGCGCCGAGGCCCTGCCGGAGAGCGCCCGGGCCGGTCTCGGGCAGTGGGTGACCGCGACGGTGAGGGCAGCCCTCGGCGTCTCTGCACTGCCCTTTGGGGCCGGCGGCCCCGGCCATGCCGCCCGCCAAGGCCGGCGGCAAGGAGGCCTTGGTGCTGCAGTGCGAGTGGGAGATGTGCACCTACGTGGCCTCGAAGATGGAGGAGTTTTGCGAGCACGTGGCCCAGCACCTGCAGCAGCACCTTCCCGGGGAACACCGGGAGGAGATGGGCCCTCTCGGTAAGGAGCTACCAGCCTCGACCACCGCGGCTCATGAGCCCACCCTTTTCTCCAAAGTAGCGTGGCCAGCAGGTCGAGGGAGGGGATTCTGGCCCTCTGCTCTGCTCTGGTGAGATCCCCCTGCAGTGCTGCGTCCAGCTCTGGGGCCTCAGCACAAGAAGGACATGGACCTGCTGGAGCGGGGCCAGAGGAGGCCACAAAAATGATCAGAGGGCTGGAGCACCTCTCCTATGAAGAAAGGCTGAGAGAGTTGGGCTTGTTCAGCCTGGAGAAGAGAAGGCTCCGAGGAGACCTTATTGCGGCCTTTCAGTACCTAAAGGGGGCTTATATGAAAGATGGGGAAAAACTTTTTAGCAGGGCCTGCTGTGATAGGACAAGGGGTGATGGTTTTAAACTAAAGGAGGGGAGATTTAGGCTAGGCGTAAGGAAGAAGTTTTTCACACTGAGGGTGGTGAAGCACTGGCACAGGTTGCCCAGAGAGGTGGGAGATGCCCCATCCCTGGAAGCATTCCAGGTCAGGCTGGACGGAGCTCTGGGCAACCTGATCTAGTTGAGGATGTCCCTGCCCATGGCAGGGGGTTGGACTAAATGGCCTTTAAAGGTCCCTTCCAACCCAAACCCTTCTGTGATTCTATATTTCATTGTGAGAGAATCTTCTTGTCCCTGAGAGCAGTGCTGCCTGTTGCAGGACTGGAATCTCATGAAAAAAGCCGTGGTGTTTCTCTGTCTGCAGGAACCTGAGCTTTAATTGGAGAGTTTCCATCAGACCATTATGGCCTGTATATCTCCTGTTTGTATTGCAGAGGAATACACGTGTTTGTGGCAGGAATGCGGTTTCTGTTCCCCAGAGAGCTCAGCTGACCTCATTCGCCACGTCTATTTCCACTGCTACCACACCAAGCTGAAGCAGTGGGGGCTACGGGCCCTGCAGAGCCAGTCAGATGTGAGCCATTGCCAGCTGGACTTCCAGAGCCGCAATATCATCCCTGAGATCCAGGAGAACTTTCTGTGTCTGTGGGAGTACTGTGAGGTGAGAACAGGGGACCTAGTTTTGCATTCCTATGTATTATCTGTGACGTGGAGGCCAAGGGAAGGAGAGCTGCTTTTGTCCTGCAGCTCACCTGCACACTTGCCTGTTGGCTGTGTTTATACCTGTGTGAAAGCGTCTGTTGTGCTCTGGCTGAGGCCAGCTTGTGCTGATGTTTTCACCCTGTTCTGTCTGTCCCTGCTCCCCAACAGAGATCGTTTGATAATCCCGAGTGGTTCTATCGGCATGTGGAGGATCATAGCTTCTGTTCGGAGTACAAGGCAGCAGGGAAGGAGAACCACGTGGTCCTCTGTGGCTGGAAAGGTTAGTGGGTGCATGCAAGGCCTCTCTAGAGAGCTTTGCACAGGGCTGGATTGCTAACGCTGTACAGGAGAACTCTGCACTCCCTGGCAGGGTTTCAGAGAGCCTCTTGAACTTCAAAAATATGTGTGTATGGTCCTAACAGTGAAATATTCGTGTAGAATTTCCTTCAGGGGATCCAGTTGAGTGCTTAATATCGAACTTTTCATTTATATTTAATTACTACCTAGAAGAAAGGGCTCTAGTTTCTTTTTTTCGCTAATTTCTCTCTTCTGTGTTTGTGCGATTGCCTTAGCTGCTTGCAGGGGAGGAGGGCCCACACCAGTTGTACGCTAGTGATCTCATCCTGCTGTGACTCTGCTCTGTGGGCTTTTTGGGGCAGGGAGTTGATCCTTACTAGTCAAAACAGTAGCAAGACACCTGTCATTCAGTCAGGTTGTGGATCGTGGCCCATGCGTGAAGGATCTTAATGGCATTCTGTTGTCTCTGTTTAGACTGTGATTGCACCTTCAAGGGGCGCTGCAAACTGCGGGAGCACTTGCGCAGCCACACACAGGAGAAGGTGGTGGCCTGTCCTACCTGTGGGGGGATGTTCGCCAACAACACGAAGTTCTTTGACCATATCCGCCGTCAGACTGCGCTGGACCGTAAGCTCCTGCAGGCGAGGGAGGAGTGGGTTGTGAGGAGTCCTCTAGCTGGGCCGTTTGGTTTGCTAGAGCTGCCTGTTCTCTGCGAGCAAAGGGCATGGGTGTGCTTGGAAACAGCCTGGCTTCTCTGATGGCTGGGAACTAAGATGCTGATGAATCTCTGGGAAGGGTCGTCTTGCAGAGGCAGGAGGGTTGGAGGCTGACAAGGCTGCGCAGTGCTCACGCTGCTGCAGCCAGAGCTGTTCCTCCTGTAGGGACCCAGGACTGAAGTCAAAGGCAGCAGCTGGGCACTTGCGGCAGCACTGGGATTTGCTTGTTGAGTTCCTTTGTGCTGTGCTGGCCATGTGTGTGTGTGTGATGGTTGCTCCCCAGTTCCTGCACTGGCAGCACAAGGAGGCTGTGCGAAGGGAAGGCAGATTGGTCTTTGCAAGTGGTTTTTTTTGTTTGGCTTTGTAGTCAGTGTCTGCTATCTCTGCCTGGAGAAAAGGGTTCCCAGCTGTAACTACCTCTTTTTCTCACTTGCTGCTCTTTGTGCTGTTCTCTCTGCTTTGATCTCTTTTCTCACCACCCTCTCCCCTTTCTCCCTGGCCCTGATGCTGCAGAGCAGAGGTTTCAGTGTTCTCACTGCTCCAAGAGGTTTGCCACAGAGAGGCTGCTTCGTGACCATATGAGGAATCATGGTGAGTAAAGGCCCCTTCTCCCAACTGAGGCTCTGAAGAGCGTGTGCTCTCCTCTGCTTTGTGGTAATGTTTTCCACCCATTCTTTCTCACAGTGAACCATTACAAGTGCCCTCTGTGTGACATGACCTGCCCGCTGCCCTCCTCCCTTCGCAATCACATTCGTTTTCGGCACAGCGAGGAGCGGCCTTTCAAGTGTGACTACTGTGACTACAGGTGAGGACCAGGGCTTTCCATCTTCCCAGACTGGCGATGGAGAAGCACCCAGAGGCACGTGTGTGTGTGTGCTACGCAGTGTTCAGCTTTGTTCCCTTATCATTTCCTTTTAGCTGCAAGAATCTCATTGACTTGAGGAAACATCTGGACACACACAGCAAAGAGCCAGCCTATCGCTGCGAGTTTGAGGCTTGCAGCTTCACTGCACGTTCCCTCTGCTCCATCAAACTGCACTACCGGAAAGTCCATGAGGTGGGAAGGGAGCAGAGGGCTATTCTGCTGTGTACTCTCTCCCAATGAGGCTGAGAATAGCTAAGTGCAACATGCTGTACAGAAGCATGAGGAAAAAAGCTAAAGTCATGTGAAGTGCCCCAGGTTGACCAGGGCTGTAGGAATGTGAGGTCAGGTTGCATTCCTCTCTTACTGCTGCAATGATACGTCATGTCAGTCTTCTCAGAGAACCTGATTCCTCCTTCCACGCATATACGTGGGTACCAGGCGCTCTGATCAGGCTCATGGGGTATTCACATCCCTCTCTCTGCCCTTCAGGGTGACTCAGAGCCCCGGTACAAGTGCCATGTCTGTGACAAGTGCTTCACACGTGGAAACAACCTCACTGTCCACCTCAGGAAGAAACACCAATTCAAATGGCCTTCGGGGCATCCTCGCTTCAGGTGGGGCATCCTCGCTTCAGGTACTGCCCATCCTTAGCTCATCACTACCTCTTCTCTAGTGCAAGAGACAGCTGGAGCAGAGACCTAGCAGTGCTTAGGCTCTGATGTTTGCCTGTAATGTGCTCAAGACGCATTTCCCAGTGACTGGGGGGGCACTGGGCAGCAAGCATTCAGCGGGATCTGGCACGGCGACAGAGCGGTTCTGGGTGGCAGCTCCAGCGGTGGGTCGGAGATTAGGGGCAAGGGCAGCAGTGGTGCCATCACAGCTGCATCTGGTGGGACACTTCTGAGCTTGGCAGGGGCTGGGTCCAGGTGTCCCACTCTAGAGAGAGCTGCTGCAGATCAATCTCTTGACAGATGCCTCTGCTGCATCCTCTCTAGGAAACTCCAGAGCCTAAAGCTGGGAGGGGAAGAGGATGAACTTCCCATGCTCCTAGCGAAACAGAGTGGTGGAAGGAGATGGGCTTGGGAGATGATAGAGGCCTGGCAGAAAGCTCAGAAGCTGCCACGTGGATGTGCTTTTAGGGGTAGGGGCTGAAGGGTTTTTATCTTACTTGCCCGGTATCATTTATGTAGCACTGGGCAATGGAACCTAGACTATAGTACCCCTTCCTTGGCTGCTGCTTCAGGCTGCTACCTGTCTCTTGGGAAGGGGCTGCAGTGTGACTGGCTCCATCACCCCTGCCTGTCTCTGCTCAGGTACAAGGAACATGAGGATGGCTACATGAGGCTGCAGCTGGTGCGTTATGAGAGCGTGGAGCTGACAGAGCAGCTACTGAAGGACAGAGAGAAGCGCGAGGAGGCACTGGATGGGTCAGCTGAGTGTGTGGTGCTGTCTGAGGGTGAGGGCAACCTGCAGGGCATCATTTTGGAGGCCCCGGCAGAAGCTTCCCTGGTGGAGAACAGTATTGCTGAGCTGCAAGTGTCCCCGCTGTGCCCGGCAGCTTGCTCTGCTGACAACTCTGAGCCAGCACAGCCGAGTGCCTTCCCAGGAGCAGTGCTGTCATCAGAGCAAGAACCCAGGACCCCAGCCAACCCCATCATCCGTGTGGTGAACCGGACCAACGAGCACGGGGAGAGTGAGACTGTGTATTATGTCATGGCCAGCACATCCTCAGAGGAGCAGGTGGCAGCACCCAGCGGGCTGGCTATGGAGCTGGAGGACAATGTCATGGACCGTCTGCAGAAGACGGCTGAGGAGCTGGGCATCCAGATTGTGTGAGGTGCTCACCTGCCTCTCTGCATGTGGAAAACTTGGGCCTCCATGGGATGTGCCGGTGAGGGAGGTTGGGAAGTGCTTGGGGGAGAGGGAAGAGCTTGTCTTCACCTACCTGCAGCTGGCTAACTTCCCCCTCTGCTGCCCCAGCCTCACTGGCTGCCGGTTCTGGTCAGCATGGGGAGAGGGGAAAGACAGGTCTCTCTCAGTTGTGGGTCAAGTGATCTGAGCTGGAAAGAGCCGTCCGTCTCCTCCTTTGGGGGATTAGGGACTAGCAAGCCTCTCCCAGCCTTCCAGGATGTTTGGCCTTAGCCTGACACAGGCCTTCCCCTCTTGGTCACTCACTGGTGATGTGGTCCCTGCTGCTGTGCAGCGAAGTTGTCAGCCCTTGCTGAGCATGGTCCTCAGCTAGGATCTCCCCAGGCAGGATGGTGTGCTGAGCAGGCACTGTGGCTGAAGCCTCTTCCCTGGGGAGATGTGTGGCCCTTCGCAGGCCTGTTGTCCCCCATCCATACTTTGTTCTGCAAGAGGATGGCATGCTCTACTGCTGCCTTCATCAGCACTTCCCTGCACATCATGTTTCCTAGGTTGTTCAGCTGGTGCTGTTGGTGGTGTTTGCACCACTGATCCTGTTACACTTCACTGATCTCTGGGAGGAGAGGGCTGGAGTGCTGTCCCTTGCAGGCTACTGCTGCCCTGCAGCACTGGGGGTTTGGGAGCTTCTTGCTGCTTTTGTCCTTCCCTGGGTTTCCTCCCCACATTGGGGTTTGGGCTCCTGGTTGGGCAAAGTGTACTTTGGCAAGACAAATAAAAGTCAGACTGCCAGGCCAACCAGTGTTGGATGTCTGTTTCAGCCCCACCCCTGCTAGCCGTGGCATGTTGTGGTGAGAGGATGAGACCGAGTTGCCTAGAGCCCGCAGTGTGGGAGGTGGGCACTGAAGAGCTGCCAGGATCTCTTGACATGTCCTGTGTGCTGCCGCTTGGTGCAGCTGGCAACTGCCTTGGAGAGTGTGTTGTTCCATGTCCCCAGAGGTGGCACTGGAAGGCCAGGTTTAGCTCTGGCACTCTTGTTCCTCGCTGTCCTGATGTGGGTTTAATTTTTGCTGCCTCCTTCAGGGCGTGAATGTCAGCTGCCGGCAGTGTCATTTTTTGGATATAGAGAGTAGCCCAGGCTTGTGAGCAGAGCCAGCTTGCCCTTGGTCAGGTGATTTGGATGAGGACAGTGTGAAGCCGGTGTCACCGGAGTGACATTCGGGCCCTCACCGCACTGTGCATGGAGGTGATGTGCCCAGATGGAGGCAGGTGTGCCCTGCTCATCTGGGCTGGACACTGACTTTTCCCCCTCACTTCCTTTCTCAAGCAGTTCCGCAAAAGCTGTTGGAATTCCAGGTTAATGGAGGAAATCACTTTATACTAAACACTTGGCCATCTGCTCACTTTCTAATTACAAACGCTGTGGGTGTGATTCGTGGCTGTGCACTTGGGATGGGGTGATGAGAGCAGCCCCTTAGGCCTGCGCCCTGGGTGAGGGGCAGCATGCTCTGCAGTTGCCATACACAGGGGCTGGGTGAGGAGCAAGGATGAAGTGGGCGGAGCTGCCCACTGCAGGCTGTGTGGGAAGGTTTCCTGGAGCTGGATCCATGTGTGAAGGGCAGTGGGAAGGTTTCCTGGGGCTGGATTCGTGTGTGAAGGACAATGCGCACGCCTGCACCCCAGTACTGCTCTCTCCAGGGGCGTGCGCACAGAGTGCCTCCCATGGGCCAGTGAAACGCAGCTGGGGCCATGCGCTGGGCACCTTGTGCTCGGGGTGAGGCAGGGTGGGAGGCAGCTGGCTGGCCCAGCAGCCCCGACAGCGTGCACTGCAGAAGGATGCTGCTACCTCTGGGCAGAGCATCCCTGGGCTTCCAGCATGCGATGTGGCCAGGCCTTCCCAGCATTCCCCACCCCTGCCTGGCCCTTGCTCCCCGGTACTTGGCAGAGCTGGGCGGAGGATACCTTCAAGGGAAGGGCCTCCTGCCAGGTTTACATTCGTAGCACTTCCAGCTTGGCCCTCTTTCCAACACATGGGCCTTGGGGCTCTGCTGCCAAAGCCACCGCTGCGCCTGCATTATCTCGGACTACAGTGTTTCTGCACTATGTGAGTGCTAGGTGTTGGGAGCAGAGGCGAGGCTGTGGTGGCTGGGAGGAGTTGTCCCTTTAAACACTGGGTCCAGGGAGGGTAATCTGCCAGAGATTATCTGCTGGGGAGAAGATTGGCATTAAAGGGAATGTCTCCTCCCTTCCCACACGTCCTAGAGCATTCCCTGTCCTGTGTGTATGGAAACCAAGTTCAGTTTCTCCTGGGCAAGCAGAGAGAGGGCCTTTGATTTGAGGGGCAAGGGGAGGAGGGCAGAGTGTGCGCTATGGGACTGGGCCTCCTGTTCCTCGCTGTGCTGGCCATGCTGGTCTCCTGCGAGGACCCAGAAGGTAACAGGGTGTTTGGGGGAAGAGGGGCTTACAGGGTGCCGCAGAGCTGCTGGCACCTGGCTGGACTGGTCTTCTCCAGCAGGGAGCAAGACCTTTGTCACGCCCCTGGGCCAAGGCTTGGCACGGGGGAAGCGGGAGCTGACTTGCAGAAGATCTGGGGGCCACAAGTGGATGTGCTCCTCACCACAGCAGGGGTTGGGGGGTGGGCTGAGACGAGCCTTCGCTCGGCTTGTACCACCTCCCTGTGGGTCTCCGAGGGCTGGGGAGCTGGCAGGAAGGGTGGTCCTCGGCCCCCTGCCCCAGCCCTGCTCTACCTTGCTCCCTGCGGCACCAGGAGACCTGGATACTTACTGGTCTGGCACAGCGCCCATCTGTTTGGGGGGCTGCAAGGGGAAGCACAAGGAGCTGAAGAGGAGCCAGTGCGGGAATGGCAGCTGCTGCTGGCTGGGCTACAAGTCCTTCTGCCGAGGTACAGCCATAGGGGGGAGATTGGGGGGGCCCTGGGGATGGCTGCAGGGCTTGGCGCAGCCAGCCTGGGAAGGGCAGGTTTTGTGCCACGCACACGTGCATGGAGTCTCTCCAGCAGCCAGGTCCTCAGGCCACAAAGGGGCGCAGCCTGGGGCACCTGCAGAGCCTGCCCAGGACCAGCAACCTTGTCTGGGTGCATCTCCTTGGGCTGCCGTTCTGCCGAGCAGGCTGCACAGGGCACTAGCCCCACTCTGCCCACGGGAACCTCCCTGTCCCCAGTGAACTGCGGGCGACCTGAAGCAGACTTCAACTCGGTGGTGTACGGCAACGACTGGTGGGTTGGCTCGGTGGTGCGGTACAGCTGCCAGCCTGGGTTCCTGCTGCTGGGGGACCCAGCCAGCGCCTGCCAGTCCAATGGCCGCTGGACCCCCAAGCCCACCTGCCTCCGTGAGTACCGCTGGGTGTCATGCTGAGCCCGAGGGGTCACCCGGCCTGCATGGGGAGCAGGCGGGAGGGCTGCAGGCATGTCTCCAATGCCTCTTTTCCCCCAGCCTGCTGTAGGAGGGCTGTAGGGCTGGTGGGCACCCTGTGATGTGCTCTGGCCCTGCTCTTGCAGGGATCTGCCTGCGAGGTCAGATTGAGATCAGTGAGCGGGACATTACTGGGAGGTGTTCCTCGTTCTGCAGCACCCAGACCCACCTGGGAGCCTTCCTCAACCGTGGCTGCATCAAGATCTCAGCCTGTGTCACCAAGCACTCGGGTTGGGCTCGCTGGTTCCTGCGCTACGATGTCTGTGAGTGCAACTGCCACGTCCCGTGCGGTGAGTCCCAGTAGCGGCTACACGCCTTTGGTAAGGGTCTATTTCACTGTTTCATGGGAAGGGTTGGCACTGAGAGTTCAGGGCTGCCAAACAGCTCAAAATTTGCTGCTCTTGCTCTCCTTACAGCTTCCTCCGGGTAGAGCTGGGCCATCCGGGGCTGTGGCTGCTGGCCCCACGCCAAGGGAGGCTTCCACCCTGGATGTCTGCTTCCCTTCACCTCGTGTTTCCATCACTGCTCTCCTTCCATAAGCTCTGTCCGTCCCAAGGCTGTCATCTGAGAGGAGAGGAGGCATTCTGGACGCACTGTCTCACAGGGCTGCCTTCCTGCCTGGCCCCATCCCGTGACTCTGCAGCGGCAGGAGATGCTGTGTGAGCAGCAGGCACTGGGGAGCTGCATGTGTTTCCTGCAGCTGGACGTGGGGACATTGGTGTCTTGGCCTCTGTTTGCCCGGCTGCTTCCTAGAGGAGGCTTATATCCACTTTTAGGGGGGAGGTAGCATGTGTGCCTGTCGCAGAAGTATCTCTCTCATCTGTGATGCAGGTTTTGATTCCTCCCTGCCAGGTATTTCCTGCACATGGGCCAGACCCTGGGCTGAGAGGTAGATCTGCCCTCTGTGCTCACTGCAGCCATCGGGCAGAGCTGGATCGTGGGACCTGCCCACTATCCCCATGCCGCAGGCAGAGCTCTCAGGGCAGAGCAGCCTGGCCAGGGCTGCATCACCCATTGGTGAGGAATCAAGTGTTACAGTGGGACAAACTGCCCTACAGCCTCCCTGGGAGCACTGGGGCCAGGACAGCTAACTGTGTGGGGGAAGGTCTCAGCTCCCAGGTTCGAAGTCTTTCCCATGGCCTGGTCCATGCACTGGCTGCAGGGTGTGCTCCTTCCAGGGGTCTACAGTCTTGCCTTGAGAGCCCCTTTCCCCAGGGACTTCTCTCCCAGCAGTCTGGGGCCACAAAGAGACATAGTAGCCAATGCCCTGCAGCCAAGATGGGTAAGGAGATATAAGGAGGGTATCCTGAGCACAGCAGGGGCCTCTTTGGTCCTGTAGCTGGAGAAGACGACCTGCGGTGTAGGCCCACAATGACTCCTTCCAGGCACTTGACAAGGGAGCTGGGGTTGTGGGCTCTCACTGCCTCCCATGGGGCCTGTTAGCCTGTGCACGGCTGCTCTTAATGTGGCCCTTGGCAGGAGCAGCTATCATGGACACTGCTGTAACCCTGTGTTATGCCACCTTTCTTCTCAGGAGGGGGTTTCTGACCAGGCTCCCTTCCCTAAACTCTTTGTTCTCCCTGCTGGCCCTTCACTTCTCACTGGGGCAATGCTCAGTGGGCTGCATTCATGCTGATGCTGGTACCTGGCTCCAGCCGGGAACAGCCTTGTGCTCCCTGGGGACTGCCCTGGCTCCCTCTGAAGCAGCAATGGAAAAGCCAAAATTTTTGTTCCCTCATGGAAGGAGAAGGTGATCTGGGGCACGTGTGATGGGATTGCCAGGGGAGCTGGAGGACCAGCAGCACCACCATGGGTAATTAAAAATATGTTTACAGGAAATCATGCAGGTTTTCCAGTCATGCAAAGAGATTCTGCTGTCTGCTCTGTCCCTGGAGCCATGGACATACATGACAGAGCCAGGACAGGCTCCCTCTGCCACTGATACTGTCCTGGACATGTGAGGCACCACAGGGACACAGCTGTGGTCAAGGCCACCGTAGGAAGGTCCTAGCTGGGGACCAGATGGATGCTAAATGTGCCCATGGTGCTGGCCATCAAGCCTTTCTGGGCACTGGACTCCCATCCCTGCTGGCCTTCCACCTTGAAATGACTCCACAGTAGGATGCTGCAGCAGCTGCTGGTTGCTGTATGGCCACCAGCTTGGTCTCAGGAGCTCCCAACCCAGCCTCGAGCCGCTGAGAAGGAAGGGGCTTTAGCATCAAAGGGGTTTACTCCCAGACCCTGCTTGCGCTCAGCTGCAGGGAAGCAAGGCTGTTTTGCACCGTGCAGATAAGGCTTGGGCTGAGACCTGCTAATGGTGAGTGCCCTGGGGATGGGAGTCAGCATGCTGAATGCTGAGCAAACTGGATGGGTCTGGCGTGTCTTTTGCTCCATGAGGAGATGACTTAAGACCTCCATATGGAGCTTGGCTCCACGACTACCTTCTTGTGCCCTCCCCTTGCCCAGCTTGCAGGCTGCCCTGCCCCACAGTCTCTCCTCTGGCTGGATCCTGCTCTACCGAGGAGCCAAATCACTGCCCTAAGCTCTGTCCTAGCCCAAGGCTGGCTGTGGGAGAGGAAAGCTTTCCTTGGCTCAACAGATGGGGTTTTTTTAATTAATACTCTTGTTAGTGTCTTTCATGTTTAAGTGCTGTGGTGGGTGAGAGGTGTGAGTAACAGCAAGGATGGAGCCAGGCGTGGTGCTGCGGAGGGTGGAGGTGCAGGGGGATGGCAGGTGTCCCCCATGATGAGCTGTGGAGGGGAAGTGTGTGCTGGGGGCAAAGCCCTGGGGGGGCTGTCAAGGCCCTTTGTGGCCAGCTGTAACCCCACCAGCCCTGGCTCTTGATGCCTGGTGTGGGCTTCCCAGGCAGTCCTCTGCATTGCAACCCGAGTTTCACCCAGCTTGTGCTCCCATTGGGGTGGCTGTGCAGTGGTGTGGTCCCTGTCCCAAGTCAGTGCAGGGCTAAGTGGGGGCCAGGAGCATCCCGGGCGGGAGCAGACTTAGGGGGTGGTGAGCCCACGGGGTTTTGGGGCGAGGTGGCAATAGAGGGAGCTGCGGTGAGCTCTGCCCCACACGTGAACAGGCAGCGGGGAGGAGTGCTGGGGGGCTGCGGAGGCAGGTCTGGCAAACCCCAGGCTTGTGCGCTGGGGATGCTCAGGGCCTTCTGGCTTGCGGGGAGAGGAAATAGGGCTGGGCCCTTTAAGAGGATTTTTCGCTGCCTGGCGGCGCTGCCCGCCTGGGCAGCCCATCCTGCCGCCCCGACAGGCAGCAGCAGCAGAGACAAAGCTGGCGGAGAGGGGCATCGCCGGGCAGCTGGGCCCGGGGGGCTGCTAGCCACTGCTGGGCTGGGGGCGGAGAGCCCCCCTCCCGCCCTGCTCGCCCGCCCGCCGCCCAGCCCAGCCCAGCCCAGCCCGCTGCCTAGCCTAGCCCAGCCCAGCCCTGCGGAGGGATGGGGAGGAGACCCCGGCAGGGGACCCGCGGGGGCAGCGCCCAGCCTGGGTCCCGGCTCTGAGGACCGGCCGGCTGCCGCCGAGCCGCCCCCTGCCCGGCCGGGGCGCCCGGCGCCGTCCCCCAGCCCCCGCCGCGGGCATCGCCCCTTTGTCTGCGGAGGAGGGAGAGGCGGAGGGCGCTGCGGCGAGGCACGGCCGGGCGCTGAGCGGCGGCGGGCACAGCCGCTGCCGGCGGGGAGAGGAGCCGCCGCGCCCGCAGCCTGCCAGGTGAGCCTGCGGGGTGAGCCTGCGGGCGCCCCTTCCCCGGGGGAGCCCCCTCCCCGGCCCGGGGCGGGGGCCGTGCGGGCTGCGGGGGCGGTGGGGGGCTGGGGGCGGCCGGGGATGGAGGGGGTCACGGGGAGCCGGGGTGAAGGGAGAACATCCTCGGCAGAGCTGCCTTCGCCACCCCTCGCCTCGGAGATGGGCTAAGCCGGGGAGAGCGGCTTGCGGGATTCAGCGCTCCTTGTGACGCCCAGCCGAAGGAGTCAAGGTGAGCCCGAGGGCGCTTTGTGCCTGGTGCCCCCCGAGCCCCCCGTTCCCGCTGGCTCGCACGCTGGGGCTGCGTGCCGCGGCGGAGCCGCTGTGCCAAGCGTGTCCCAGACCTCGCAGCTGCTGAGAGGGGGATCCGAGCGCTGGGATCCCGCAGCCCTCGTTCTCACCTCTTCTTCCCCAGGGCTGGGGCTGGCTTTTCTCCAGCCCTGAAAGGGATCTGTCTGCAGCGGGGAGAGGGCTGGGAAGATCTCGGCACAGCTCCTCGCGAGGCTGGCTTCCCCTTTCAGGGGATCGTGTGTGTGCATTGCAGCTGTAGCGAGGAGCTGCCTGCAGCCTGCGCCTCAGCAAAATGTAGGTTAGCCAAGCATTAGGACCCCAGCCTTGGAGGCGAGATGGGTGCTGGGCCCAGCCTGCTCAGGCACAGCTCAGGCTCCTTTTGCCGGTGCTGTGGGGATCCCCAACCCCCTCCCAGTCTATGGTGCTGCAGTGGGACCTGGGGTTAGCGTGCTCCCCACCCTGCTTGGCTTAACGTCTCCCCCAGCACCGCAGAGAGTCCTCAAGCCAAGCGGAGACACAAGGAGCTTGGCTGTGCTGCAGCTGGCTGTGGGGAGGACTGCACGCAGAAGACACTGCCCAGCAGGAGAGCGTTTGGGCAGGTGTGTGTGTATTAGCATCATGCAGTGGCCCCAGTTAAGCACTGGTCTGGTCTCTGAGGCTGTGCTAGTAAGAGCCAGGAAGGTGAAACGAGCTAAGGGAGGCAGAGAAGGACTGGTACTAGCAGGGCCCCCTCCTTATTCTATTAAGTCTGTCCAGCAAGCCCACGGGGACCTCGGGCATCAGCTGAGAGTCTAATCTAGCCAGGACTGCTTTGCCCCAGGAGCCTGGGTGGGGCACAGCATACTTTGTCTGAGGAACTGGCTGGAACAGTCTGCTTGCTTGGGACCCCATACCTGCGTCCCCTGAGGCCTGGTCAGGCCAGGCAGGGGTAATTCCTGGTGAGCCCTTAGGGACATCCAGCCACAGCTGGGTGTCCCCTGTCAAGGACAGAACATCAGCTCTCCCACCTCCCATCCTGCGCCCACCATGGTAGACAGGAGTGGGGCAGGGAGTCCAGCAGCAGCGGGGCCAGGGGAGCTGAACTCAGTCACAGGAGGTGCATGAATTGTTGACCCTGGAGCTGATCAGCTGTTCCTTGCCGTGAGCCCCTTGGTGCAGGCTCAACTGCCCTGGCCAGGTCCATCCTTCCATCCAGCTGTGGGTGCCAGGCCACAGCTGCGCAGTGTATCACAGGGCAGAGGGGGACAGTGAGGCCTGGAGCCAGCAGGAAACGGTGTGGGAGGAATTGCTGTGGGCTGGTCCCTGGTCCCTGCAGTCCCTGGCCCTGAGAGAGGGGCCCACTGTGAGTCAATCCCTATGCATTTCCCCACAGAGCAGCAGGATGGCAGAGAAGGGTATGGATCCCACGTGTGTGTCCATTGCCCTGGAGGACACGGTGTGCCACACCAGCCCCCCAGATGCCCCGCTCCTCACCACCCACTTGAAGAAGGTGGAGAACCACATCACAGAAGCCCAGAGGTTCTCCCACCTCCCAAAGCGCTCGGCCGTCAACATTGAGTTCATTGACCTGTCCTACTCTGTGCGTGAAGGCTCCTGGTGGAGGAAGAGAGGTAGGAGCTGCCGGCTGGGGAGGGCAGGGGAGGGGACCTGCAGGACTATTGCACCTCTCTCCCGTTCTGTGTGCCTTGATCTCACCCAGGTTCCCAGCACCTCCCTCTGTGCTGGATTCATCGCTTCTCTGCCCGCTTCCTGCTCCAGGCAGCCCCAGCCTCTGCAAGCGCAGACTGCCTCAGCTCTCTGCCTGCTAGCGGGAGCTTGCCTCTGCGTGGCAGCGGGGCTGCACACAGGGAGCCACAGCAGGAGATGTTGGAGCCGCTTGCTCTGCTGTCCCCTATGGCAGTGGGGGTTAGGTTGGCTGGGTGGTTGGGCTGTCTGGCCCTGTGGT
Organism: Phoenicopterus ruber ruber; assembly: GCA_009819775.1. Lineage (NCBI taxonomy): Eukaryota > Metazoa > Chordata > Aves > Phoenicopteriformes > Phoenicopteridae > Phoenicopterus > Phoenicopterus ruber. The sequence goes on along the minus strand of CM020237.1, from coordinate 5,719,408 downwards.
CTGTCTGGGCACGAGGTGCTGTTTGTAGCCATGCTGTGGCTGGCTGTCCTTGCTGGGTGCCCATGGGTGGAGGGCAGGCTCGTGTCCCGCAGCAGTTGCTGTGCACCTCTGCTGTGCAATGCTGGAGGAAAGCAGATTGCATCCCAGGGAAGCATCTGGCTAGGGAAGGCTCTGGCCAGGGCTGCATGGGGGAGATGGGGAAAATTTCCTGGTTGAGGGGCAACCAGGATGGATGAGTTTGCTCAGTACTGCTGTTTGGGGTATGATGGCTGTGTGTGATGTGCCGACAGCAGGAGACCCCAAGGGGTGCCCCAGCTCAGAGGCTGGCAAGGAGAATGTGTGTGGTTTGCAGGGGATTTCCTCTCCAGCAGCTCCCTGTGCCCCTGAGGCCGTAGTCCCCTTTCCTGTGTGTGACTCTGGCCGAGAGGTCAGGGAGGGGAGAGGGGAGGCAGATGGTGGCCGGTGGTCTGCTTTAATTAGCTCTCTCATTTAATGGGATGCCAATCAGGCAGCCCCATGAGATGGAGGGGGAGCTGATCTGCAGAAGCTGAAGGCAGGCAGGGATGAGCAGGGGCCTGGGGTGAGCAGACCTAGGGCACGGGGCGGCTCAGTGAGGTGCTCTGCCAGCCAGGATTGCCAGATGAGGCCTCTGACCCTGTCCCCAACCAGGCTCTGTGGCTAAGGAAACTGAGGCACTGAAAGACAATGGGACCCACCGCAACATTCCCCAGGATGAGGTTTGCCTGTTTGTCTGGAATGCTGAGGAAGCATCCCAGGAAGCGCCATGGCACAACCATGGGTGCCCCAGGGCAGAGTGTGCCATAGCACCCAGGAGTCCTGGGACCAGCTGCTTGCCAGTGGGCCAGTGCTGTGCAGGGAGAGAGGGGGAAAGGCTTGGGCAGCTGGACCCGAGAGGAGCATGCCAAGGGGTGCTGGAATCCTGGGGTAGCAGTGGGAGGGACTCTCCTCTCCCCAGGTCAGGTGTAGGAGCTGGCGGGGAACTCCCAGTGCCTTTGGCCGCAGCCCCCAGGATCCAGCCGGGCCGCCCCGCTCTGCTGAAGCAGGAGGTTACTGGCAGTCAATGAACGCAAGTAACCGCTGCGCAAGCTGCAGTGGCGCCGACGTGAGCAGCATGCGCGGTGCCGGAGCTGTGTGCGTGGTGCCGGGATGCGCTGGGGGGGCTGCTGGGCATGCTCGCTCTGCTGTTGTCATGCACAGCCCCCTAGCCTCCCCTCCCGGCTCTTGCTGCCCCTCTGCCAGTGGGGCCTGCTCCTGGGTGCAGGGGACCTGACTGTGAGGGGTACAGAGGAGGAACCGGGAGCTTGCAGTGCCAGACCCCCTGTCTTGGGGACGGACAAGCCAGAGGGGCTGCCCCACTAGTGTGGTACTAGGACCGTGAGCTCGTCTGGCCCTGAGGCTTGCCCCATCCTGTGGGCAGGGGATGGACGTGTTGCCCTCGCCCGACACCAGCTGCCACCACAGGGTGCACAAGGGGGCGTATTTCCAGCAGGGAGATGCTCAGACCTGGTCCGTGGTTTAGCATGGTCCTAGCACCCTGTATAGCATTGCTCTCTTGCCAGGGCTGTGTTTTGGGGGCAGCTCCTGAGAGCCTGAGGCTGTGCCTGTTCCCTACTCCCAACACATCATGTTCCTTCTGCCAGAAAATGCTAATCAGCTGCGTTTAAAGCAGAGATAATTCCAGGTCTGATTAGCAGTGGCTGCTGCCGGGTGTCACAGCATGGATGCCAATGAAAGCAACAGCCGGGCATCCGGCAGGCTTGGGGACTCTGCCTGCCCCATGCTACCCTGCTTCTTGCTGCCCCTCTCCACTGGCCCTAGGGACTGGGATCTGACAACATGCCCAGGAGCAATGTCGCAGCCTGGTAATCTTCCTCAGCAGCTATGTGCCCTGACCCAGGGATTTCCCTGGTCTTTACCATGATCCAGGGCATGTGCCTCTTCGGTGCTGGAAATCGGTGGGGCCAGCCAAGGACGAGGGTCAGGGATCGTGCTGGAAATTACAGCTGCTGTGATTATAGCCCTGCAGATGCTGATGGAGACGGTCTCCAGGCACACGCAGCCCATGGCACAACGCATGGAGGTCCTGAGGTCCCCCAGGTGCTGGGATGGCATCGCAGTCCCTGTAGCACTGCTGCTCTGGAAAGCAGAACCCATGCTGCTTTCTCTCTCCAGGGTACAAGACTCTCCTCAAATGCCTGTCAGGGAAGTTCTGCCAGCGGGAGCTCATTGGGATCATGGGGCCCTCTGGTGCTGGGAAGTCCACACTCATGAACATCCTGGCTGGCTACAGGTGAGGCTGGGGGGAAGCCAGCAGGTCTAGGGGTGCAGGGCTGGGGGTCCTGTGCTACATCCCCCCCCCTTCTTTCCTGCAGGGAGACCGGCATGAAGGGCCAGATCCTGGTGAATGGCCGGCCACGGGAGCTGCGTACCTTCCGCAAGATGTCCTGCTACATCATGCAGGATGACATGCTCCTGCCACACCTCACCGTGCTGGAGGCTATGATGGTGAGTGATGCAGGAGCCAGGCAGCCTGCTGGGCTCTGTCGGGCATCCTGTGGATACCCTGTGTCGTCGGGCACTGAGCCCACACTGACATCAGGTACTTCCAAGGGCTCTAGCACATGGGAACAAAATTCTGCTGTTCTTGCTCCCATCATCCTGAGCCACTGCTCAGGGCAGGCAATTCTGCTCCCTACATCTTGACAGTCGTGTCTCCCTGCCCATCCTCTCCCTGCAGGTCTCTGCTAATCTGAAGCTGAGTGAGAAGCAAGAGGTGAAGAAGGAGCTGGTGAGTGCAGAGGAAGGTGGGCCCAGGCCCCCTCATCTCTCCCCAAGGTGGGGACAGTAGGGAAGGGAGGGCCCTGAGGGGACCAGGCGATGCCAAGGGGTTCCCAGCAACGGAGGTCTGAAGGGAGGTGGCAGGGATGGGGCGAGGGTCCATGGGAGCCCATGGTGAATGAGACTGTCTCACAGGTGAACGAGATCCTGACAGCCCTGGGGCTGCTGGAATGTTCCTACACCCGCACCATCTCACTGTCGGGGGGGCAGCGTAAGCGCCTGGCCATTGCCCTGGAGTTGGTGAACAACCCTCCGGTCATGTTCTTCGATGAGCCCACGAGGTGAGGCCGCAGGGGCCAGGGCTCCCCAGCACTGGCTGGCCAGCTGGGCTTCTCCTGCTGGGGGACACTGGGGTGGCTGGCACCCTCTGGGGCACAGCAGGGCTGCGAGACCTGAGGGTGGGATATGACTGTGCCCACCAGGGCTCCAAGAGGACTGGGGCATGGCAGGGCTGGGGCTGCAAAGGGATGCTCTTCTCCATCGATCTGAGAGGAGGATGCCCACAAGGGGAGGCAAGTGAGGGCATCTTTAGGATGTACTTCTCCCCCTCTCAACTTTCCCCTTCTCTCTTTGCTGTCTCTTTCTCCTCTATCCCATCCTGCGTGGCTGCAGCGGTCTGGACAGTGCCTCCTGCTTCCAGGTGGTTTCCCTGATGCGGTCCCTGGCTCAGGGTGGGCGCACCATCATCTGCACCATCCACCAGCCCAGCGCCAAGCTCTTTGAGATGTTCGACAAGGTTTGGGCTGGGTTAGGACACAGCATTCTTCAGGGGTGCAGGGTCCCTCTGGCCCCAAGACCCAGGAGAGAGGCCATGGGAGGGATGGGCTGCAGACATTTGACCTGGGGCTTGTGTGGCACATAGCCCTGATGGCCGGGGTCTGGTAAGGGTGCCCTGTGTCACCCTAGAACAGGGAGGTGGGTAGGGGCAGGCAACAGTGCCCCTGGCTGCTCCACACCTGCCATATCCTGGCTTTTTCTTGCAGCTGTACATCCTGAGCCAGGGCCAGTGCATCTTCAAAGGCATCGTGACCAACCTCATCCCGTACCTGAAGGGTCTGGGCCTCCACTGCCCCACATACCACAACCCTGCTGACTTCAGTGAGTGCCCCTGCCCCAGCTGGGGCTGTGGTGGGGAGCAGAGAGTGGCAAGGTCCAAACCCAGTCGCCAAGCCCTAGGGGCTGTCTGGTGTTCGCCCGGGTTGCTCAGGGAGCAGGAATGCCTGTGCCCTTCCCATTAGGTGCTGGCTGGGCAGTGCTGCCGTGTGGTGCAGCATCACGGGGTGGGGGTTGTGCTGGGCTCTCACCCCCCTGCTCCCACAGGGTCGTGGTCTGGGCAGGCCAAGCAAAGTGATGTCAAGGGCTGGCTCAGCACCTCTCAGGGGTCCTGTCCTCCTCCACAGTTATCGAGGTGGCCTCAGGAGAATATGGGGACCTCAACCCTGTCCTGTTCCGTGCTGTCCAGAATGGCATGTGTACCATGGCCGAGAAGAAAAGCAGCCCCGACAAGGCAGATCCATCATGCCCGGCACACTGTGTGACGGTGAGTGGGGATGAGAGGAGCCTCCTGCGGTGACGGGGAGTGGCAGGTAACAGGGTGCCCACCCAGGGACACCTCAGTCCCTCCTGCCCCACAGTGCATGGATATCCTGTGATGCCTAGACCCCCCTTGGACATGGTGGGGAGCATGGAGGTGTTTAGACAGCCTCCACTTGTCTTGAGCAACAGCTCTGTGCTTGCAGCTGGCAGTGCCTGTTCTCACCAAGGGTGCTCACAAGGGGCATCCTGGGAGCATTTGGGTGCTGTCCTAGTAGGGAGCCTGTGTTGTGAACTTGACCCGTGTCCCTGACTTCACTGTGGTCTTGCAGGATGTGGACCACATCGAGAGCCACACATTTGCCACCAGCACTTCAACTCAGTTCTGCATCCTCTTCAAGAGAACCTTTATCTGCATCCTAAGGGACACGGTGAGGGCAGGGGAGGCTGGGCCAGGGCTGAGGAGATGGGGCCTGTCAGTCACTGGGGGCAGGCAGAGACAAGAGTTGAATGGGGGCTGGAGTGGGGCTCACCCTTGAGGAGCAGGCAGCCTGTCCTCTGCTTCCCTGGGATGCTCACAGGACACGGCCCTGCCTTGCTGAGCCTCTGTACCCTCTCTGTCCACAGGTGCTGACCCACCTGCGGTTCATGTCCCACATCTGCATCGGGGTGCTGATCGGGCTGCTCTACCTGCACATTGGCAACGACGCGGGCAAAGTCTTCAACAACACTGGCTTTCTCTTCTTCTCCATGCTCTTCCTCATGTTTGCTGCGCTGATGCCCACCATCCTCACCTGTAAGGAGCTCCTTCCCCCAGCACTCATCTGCTGCTCCCAACCTTTGGGGCAGAGAGGGGTGCTCCAGCTGTGTAGGAATGTGTCTGCTGGGCAGTGTATGGTGGAGCCAGATGAATTGGACAAAAGGGGGGAAATAAGAGAGGAAAAAAATTCAAACGAAGAAGAGGGGCAGAACTGCTGTTTGGGTATATTGCAGTTTTGCCCTTTATTTAATGTTTGGCTATAACGTATTTGCTGGCTCAAAGCAGAATGCTGGAATTTTTTTTGCTGAGAAAATGTCTGTGAAGCTGCATTTTCAGTTGCTTCACCTCTCTTTCACTTCCTCAAAAAGTTTGCCTAAAAACCCCCAGCCAAGCTGACTTTTCCATGCAGAAAGTTCCCCCATCGGTCACTGACATTTTTCCCTGGTGAAGATTTGAGCACCCGCTCGTGGCGCAGGCAGGAGGCTGCCTGGTGCTCTGTGCCGGGGCAGCATCACATCTGCCTGCACCGGGGCAGGTGGGAGTGGGGGCTGGAGCAGCCCAGGCCAGGACACTGCTGGCTGCTAACTCCTTGTTTCCATGCAGTCCCCCAGGAGATGTCTGTATTCCTGCGAGAACACTTGAACTACTGGTACAGCCTGAAAGCCTATTATCTGGCAAAGACCATGGCGGATGTGCCCTTCCAGGTGAGCTTTCAGCTGGACTAAAGTGTGGTCCCAATGCTGATGTGCTTTCCTTGGCACAGCCAATTGCCTGGCTACCCCAATACCCCAGGCTGGCCTTTGAGGGGTCCCTGCAGCCCTCCATCTGCAGGAGGGTCTGTGGGGTGAGGATGGCCATGGGTCCAGCAGAGCGGTCTCTTTGCTTGCCCCTCTCCAGGTGATCTGCCCCATCGCATACTGCAGCATCGTGTACTGGATGACAGGCCAGCCGCCCGAAGCCACACGCTTCCTCCTCTTCTCTGCCCTGGCCACTGCAACAGCCCTGGTGGCCCAGTCCCTTGGGCTTCTCATCGGAGCTGCTTCCACTTCCCTACAGGTCAGACGGGGCCCTGGCTTTACTTGTTACGTGGAGATGGGGGGAGAGTTGCAGGGGGTCCCATGACAAGGAGGACTGGAGGGAAGTGTTTCACATAGGCAGGCGTGTGAGTGCCACAGGCGATCTGCCTGTGGACAGAGACATGACACCCAGTGGCCTCCGCTTCCCAGGTGGCCACCTTTGTGGGACCCGTCACTGCCATCCCCGTCCTGCTCTTCTCGGGCTTCTTCGTCAGCTTCAAGACCATCCCCACCTACCTGCAGTGGAGCTCCTACGTCTCCTATGTCAGGTGGGACCCCGCGGTCTGGCCAGAAGCTCCCCGCCCTGGGTTCCCATGGGCTGGTAAGAGGATGGGGCTGCCTGGGGCAGGTGGTGACTCTCGTGGCATGCTCTGCCCTAGGTATGGCTTCGAGGGCGTTATTCTCACCATCTATGCCATGGAGCGCGAGGACCTGGAGTGCCTCGAGGACTTCTGCCCTTTCCAAAAACCCATCAGGATCCTGCAGGAGCTGGATGTGGAGGAAGCCAAGCTCTATCTGGACTTCCTCATCCTAGGCATCTTCTTTGTCATCCTGCGGCTCCTGGCTTACCTGGTCCTCAGGTACAAAGTCAAGTCAGAGAGATAAAGGGGCTGCGGGGCCCCAGTGCCGTTCCCGGGCCTGGCCTGCTGTGAGAGACGTTCTGCAGATGAACACAGTGCTCCTGGCAGGTCACGGACCATGGCAGAGGCGTCAGTAGGTGCCAGCCAGGCCTGGCTCAGTCGAGAAGGGTTTTGAGACATCTCGGAACTGTTTTAACCTTTCCGCACACTCTTCATTGCAAAAGTTTTGTACAGCCCTGGCATGTGCCACCCTCTCGCCCAGGACTACCAAACCCCATGGAGCTTGGGACCCCTCTTGTCGCCCCTGCCCGGCACTGCCCTTCTCCACCAAACACATTGGGACACTGGGGACAGTCCCACGGGGGTGGCTGTCTGCTGAGCAGGGCTGAGAAGAGCCAGCTGCTCCGGGTAGGAGGGGAGCAGTGCCCTGGAGCTGCCTGAGCCTGGGGCTGAAGCCGGGAGGAGACACCTGCAGAGCATGGGTCGGTAGCGCAGCACGTAGCCCCGTTGCTCACCCTGGCCAGCAGTGTGTGTGTCAGTGCTAAGAAGAGCCCAAAGTTGCAATAGGCCAAGTTGCGCAAGGCTTTAGTGTTTCCTGTTGCTGTAGCCACAGAAATTGCTTCATCCCCTTTTTCTTTCTGTATAAATCCTCCCTCTTTTTTTTTTTTCCTTTTCTTTTTTCTTTTCTTTCTTTTTTTATAAATCCCACTGCTTCCCAGTCTGCATGGAAGGGAAAGGGAGCCAGCAGGCAGAGTAGGACTTGGGGCTCTGTCTCAGACTTCTACTCGGATGCCATCCTCAGAGATGGGATCTTCAAACCTGGGGATGTGGCAGGGTCTGTGAGAATGGGCCAGTATTCTCAGACCTTAGGGAGTCTCATGTTCAGTCCCTGTTGCCTTTGGGGTCTGAGCCAAGAGGATTGAATCAACCAACATGGACAGAAGTGACTGGTCCTTTCAAGTGTCACGTGGAGTGGGGAGGATCCAGGTTCCCACACCCTGCTAGTGCCAGGTGGCTGAAAAGCAGGGCTGGGCTCAGCCATGCCATCGCTGGAGCCTCTACTGCAGGAGAAGAGCTGGCCCTGAGCCCTTCCCTTGCACCATCTCACTGCTCTTCCCCCGGCACGACTGTGGCTGTCTCAGCAGAACAGAGTGGACGAGCCTCGCTCGGCACCGGCTGTACAAGGAGGGGATGCCTGGCCTCGTCACAGTGCAAACTTCCCAGGGTAACACTGTGCAGATGGGGGTCCCAGCAGTGCCAGAACTGGAAAGCAGGTGAGACCTCAGAGTGGTTTGTTTGCATTGGGTGACCCTGACACTGGGAAGGGCTTTGCACTTTGTGACTGGTATCAGGAAAAGGTCCCTTTTGGCAAGTGTCTCTGGTGGCTCCTCCAAAATCACCTGCCTCTCCACACCCCTTGCGGAGGGAAGGCATTTCGGCACCTCGCTGGCTCTCCAAAGGAACAGAGCTGAAACCAGAGCTGGTGGGGCATCTGCACATGCTGCTGTGCCGGGAGCACAGCCCACTGCTTAGCCACATATCACAGGCCTGTCTCTGTGGGTGTGCTGGCGCTGGTGTTGCGGGGCTGCACTGGTCACCCACACACATGGGAACCCACGGCTTTTTAGTGAGTGTGGACATGGGGAAGGCAGCTCTGTCCCATCTTGGCATGCTGGGCCTTGGTTCAAGTGCAGTCTGAGATGCTGCTGCTGGCACTCTCTGAGCAACAGGGGATTGCAGGGCTAATGCCAGATTTCAGCAAAATCCTTGAGACTGTTCTTTGCTTTTACTGGCTCATGTTGGGACTGCTTCACACAGCAGGGTCTGGCTGGTCTGCAGGTGGATGGCAGACGTGTGGCAGCACTGATGCTGGATGCTCAGCAAGGTCAGGTTTCCCCTGCCTGGACGGCATCGCTGCGAGGAGCTTGTAGCCATGGGGGTCTCGTGCACAGAGAGTCTAGAAGCAGCACATGCCCTGCTGCCCTTTCCATGCTGCGCATTGGGGTTTTCCCCAGGGGCTCTTGTCTGATTTACTGCTGTCTGTCACAAAATTCCCCTCTGCTTCTGGATCTTCCTTCACTGCCAGCCCTGTGCCATGCTCTGCAACAGAGCCACGCCAGCTTGCGGGGCTGCAGTCTGCTGGGCATGATGCTGCCAACTACAGCTGCAGGGGCACAGTCGAGTGGGGAATGGTCCCCATGTCTGCAATGTCACGAGGTGGATAGATGGGCAGGGAGCCAGGGGGATGGTGGAGCTGCAGGCTGTCACCCTTATCCATCTCGCTGTCTGTGGGGCTGATGGGACTGGTGCCCCACTTCTGTCCTGCTCTTGGGCTGTGGCTAGTTAAGCCTTGCCCAGCGCAGAGTGTGCACTGCTGGGCTGAGGGTTTTCCCTTGGAAGGATACCAAGTCGACAGGAGGTGCCAATGGTGCAGCTTGGCACAGCTCCTGCCTCCTGCCCGCTCCCTGGCAGCGGGGGCTCTCGTGGTGGGTCCTGCTTCCTGCACACTGGAGGCACTGCCGTCCCCAGCACTGTGTCTGCTGCTGTCAGCAGCCAGCACACGGTGCTTCCTGGGACACCCCTGTGCCACTGCAGCCAGCGCCACCGCCACTCCCAGAAGGACCAGGACGAGATGGACTAGCGATGGCCCATGTGTGGAGCAAAGGGGACTACCAGCAAGCACCCGTGACTGCCACTGCCCATGTCCCCCACGGACAGGGATGCTGCAACAGAAGCCTTCGCTGGCCAGCCTCTGCTGCTTGCAGAGAAACCCCATGGGACGGGCTGCCCAAGTCTGGCATGGCCAGAGGGAGACTGCTGGGGCAGGTAGCTCCACAGATGGCTACTTGGACCAGCCTGTCCGGGATGGGGCAGTTGGCAGCACCCCCAGGATCTCCAGGACAGTTCAGCACAGCCCGGGCCTCCTGCACTGGTGAGTGCGCGGGTTGCAGAGTCCCGGCTGACCAGATACGCAGCCACTGCGGGGCAGAGGGCCGGGGCAAGCCCCAGAGATGGAGGATGGCTGTGTCCTCGAGCTGGGCAAGGGCACTGGGGAGTGGGGGTTATGGGACAGGTGCTCCTCATCCCCAGGGCTAGGGCAGCGGGAGGCTTGAGGCATCCTGGAGAAGGACAGCGGCACTCCCAGCAGATCCAGCAAGTGAATGTGTTGGCGCAAAGAGGCTGCGATGAGTGAGGGGTCTGCGCACCCCACGGCACAGAGGGCCTGGGTCTGGCAGAACCTGCCCCAGGCAAAGGCACCCTCGGTGGTGCCCAAGGGCAAACAGTGCCCGAGGAGTGAACTGAGCTGAGGTGCCAGAACGGGGCCATCCATTGCCCCTTCCCTCTCAGCGAGGACAATGCCAGAGACAGTGGAAGGCACAGAGAAATGCAAAGGGACCAAGCACGTTTGCACTGAGCCCTGCAGGCTGGCGTGGCTTGGCCGAGCACTCGGGGTTTATTGCCCCTCCACTGCCCAGGTGGCCCCCTGCCCCACAGGAGCAGGGTGAGAAGGGTTGTCTGTGCCCTGGCATGGCAGAGGAATGGGGTGCAGCCGCCCTGCTCTGGGGGGCCCTTAGTGGAGCAAGGCTGGGTTGCTCCAGCCCACTGGCTAGTGGGCATCTCTCCGGGACAGTCTCTTCAGGGCAAGATAGGCACTGAGCCGGGCTGTGGCGGGACCCCTTGGCAGTAACACTGGTCATTTTGTGGTGTGGGGCCAGGGGTGCCCAGGCTGGGTCTCACCTTGTCCTGAGTGGGTGGGGAGCACCTACACGCTGGGCTGGCATGCAGCAGTGAGGATGCACTTTATCAGAGCAAGGGAGCGGCGCTGCGGGTGCTTCTGGCTGCAGGAATCCCACCAGGGAATGCATCTGGATAATCATGAGGGGTGTGATGGAGGAGAGCAGGCTTCTTCCTCCCCACCTCCTCTCCACTCCTGCCCCCTGCCTTCCCTTGCAATGCACTTTGAATGGATGAGGATGTGGTTCAGGCCATGGCTCCAGCTCCCTGGGAGCACCGGTTGAACCTCAACCCATCTAAAACTGCTTCAGCCCCTTAGCCTGGCTCCTTCAGCCCACAGGCACAGTTGTATCCAGTACTGCCTCTCCCTCATGCGTGCTGTGAATGCAGGCAGGCAAGCAGCAGTATGGCCTCTCACCTCCATGCATGTCCAGGCCACCTTTGTCACACACACAAGAAGAGCCAATGCATCATCACCTGGCTGGCGCTAGGGTTTGCTGGAGGGGAGACTGGGCTAGCGCAGAGAGGGGATGGGGCTTCTCCCAGGGTTTCACCCCTCTCAAATCAGGCAATAAAACAGTGTTTCGTTCTCACTGTGTGTGGACACCATTTGTCCTGTCCCTCTGCCATGGGAGCCCCTGGTGCCATGGGCAGCCGGTGGCTGCCTGGGATCTCTGTGTGTGTCCCTGCCACGCTGGACCCTGTAGTTTTCCAGCCTTCGCCTTGTCCACATGTGTAGAGGACTTTGTACAGTGGGGTGCACGTGTGATACAGGGTGGGAGTGGACCATGCGGAGAGGTGCAGCTGTTGAAACCCATGCTTCCACATGACCAGAGGTGAGCTGCCTTTTTTCTGGGATCATTTGCCAAAATAAGATGCAGATAACAGCTCAAAGGCCAAGGGAGTCTGCTCACATAGCCATAGCTCTGCTACAGTAGCCGCGTGTGGATGGCATTTGCCTGGGTCCTTCTGCCTTGCTGGGGGGAGGCTGCAAAGCGGGGCCAGGGCACTGCTGCCCACAGCTGCAGCCTGGCAGGAACCAGGCAGGGTGGAGGTGAGCCCCTGGGCTCTGGGGGGAGCATGGGGCTGCTGGCAGGGCCCTGCTGGCTCTCCGGGCTTTTCCACACATGCAGGTAAGTGCCCTGCAGGGACAGGGCGCCCATGTCCCTGCTTGCTGCTGGTGCTCACCTGTGTCCCGAGGGCCCCAGGAGCTGTCGAGCAGGCGGAGATGTTGTGGCTTATTTCAGTCTTTCTGAGATGCCAGCTGTACTTGTTGGATTTCACACATCAATAAAACTTATATTTATAGCGTACTGCCTGGATGTTTCCCCATTCCGAGCGGCCAGACAGCATGCATGTGAGGGGAGATGTGCGTGCCTGGGTACACCAATGGGTGTCCCTGCGTCAGGGTGTGGAGGCAGGTGCTGGGGGTGCAACACGTGGGCAGGTGGCTGCACACATTGCTGGGGATGGGCACCGATTGTGTGCAAAAGCATGCAAGGATGTGCACATCTGTGCAGGCTGAGTGCAGGCCTTTGGGGTGCAAGCGTGGGCTCCGGGGTCACCTGGGTGTGAACACTCAGCCCCAGCACCTCTGGCTCGGCACTGCTTGTGGCTGGCTGGGGTGGGCTGGTGCTTCCTGGGACAGCACCTGGGGACCAAGCAGGGTGCACGTGGCCCCGCAGACACCGCTGGCTCTGGTCTCAGCACCACCTTAGTGGGTTGCCAGAGCAGATCTGCAAGCAGCGAGAGGGTAGGTATATATGGCTCTGTGCGTGCATGTCCGTGCACGTGTGTTACACAACCAGGCAAAACTGGGCGGTGCTGGGCTGCCCTGGTAGCACAGCTTCCTCTGGGCTCTCTTCCCTGTGGGGCTGCTGTTGTCCCACTCCCTGCACCGCACGCACTTCGTGTGAAGTGGTGGTAGCTGAGCACAGGGGGATTTCACTCTGGAGCAGGACTTGTCCTTGCGGGCTCCTGTTGCACAGCCGGGCACCAGCTGGGGATGCAGAGCCACCAGATGTGTCCGGAGGAATCCTCCCCTTGCAGCACTGCTGGTAAGACCCCAGGACCCCCCCATACTGTGTGTATGTGTCCCTGTGTTTGGGGGTACAGGTGTTTTTCCTTGCCATTACGCTTGCTGGCCCCTCTGCCACGTCCCCAAAGCAGACAGCCGCTGTGCGCGGGGCGGGATGGGACAGGACGGCGTTGCAGGAAGTTACAGCTGCAAAACAGCCGCCTCCAGAGAGGAGCCTCTTCCTGGGACAGGGATGGAAGGGGGTGGTTGAGCAGCAATGGGCTCTCCTCTACGGGCCCCATGGGCTCAGCACCTGGCAGCACGAGCACAAGGACCCGTGGGCTCAGCCCCCCTGGCAAGGAGTCCTACCAGAGGTAACCCCGCCGCTTTCGGTACAGCCGTCGCTCTCGCCTTGCTCAGTGCCAGCCTCACTGTTGCCCTGGGCTCCAGCTCCCCGCACCGCCAGGGCTTCGGCCGCTGTGTCCTTCCGGACACGGAAGCAGGGAGGTGGGAGGCTGCTGTAACCAGAGAGCGAGGGTGTGTGGGCCAGGCGTGCGCCAGGGGTCCCTGAAGGGGGACCGCAGCAGGCGGGCGGCGCGGCGCTCTCCGCTTGGCGGCATGCCCTGGGTGGCAGAGGGTGCTGGGAAGGGGCCAGGAGCTGGGCATGGGACGCATCGGGGTTCATTTGCTGCAAGGGCCTCGAGGCCAAGACATCCAGGTTCAAGGTCAGCTCCACTGCCCCCACCCCTGTGCCTCAGTTTCTCCATTTGGATAACATGACGAGGGACTGCAAAAAGCCCGGGCTGTGGGAGGTGTGAGCAAGCTGTTGCCCTGCTCGTCCTCTCCTGGGGGAGGCCAAATGCAGAGAGATTTGCACACTGTCCCTTCCTATCGGCTGGGGTTTGTTTACACCCTCCCCCTCCATACCTCAGTTTCTCAGGATGTTGGAGGCTGTGAGCGCAACTTGTGTTCCTGAAGGATCAGCCTGCTGAGCTGGGGTGGGAGCCTGAGTCAGCACCAGCACAGCTGGTTCTGCTGGACTGGACCATATCGGGGCAGGTAAGGCTGGGCAGGGCGCTGCTGCGCCACATCCCTGGAGAGCAGACCTGCCAACCCTGTCCTGCTCTGCCCCGCGGAGCCGGGACCATGTGGGACAGCTGCCCGAGCACCCCCGAGGTGCTGAGCCCCTCGTCCGCCTCTGGAGACGAGTGCTTTGCCTGGGAAAAATCACCTTGTGCTGGGCTAGACCCAGTACAGCCCTGAGGGACCAGCTGAGCCCTCGCAGCCCCCTGACAGCCTGTGCTCTGGTTACTGCTGTCTGCAGCGTCCCGGCTGCTTTAAATGGGAGGAAGCTGTGCTCAGCATCCCTGCGTGCTGCAGCTCCCTCGACCCGGCAGACCTGGAGCGAGGGCTCAGTGGCTGCCAAGGACGTGGCAAGGGCTGCCAGCCGGGGGACAGCACCGCGCGGCAGGGCCAGCCACCGCGGGGCAGCCACAGGGCGTGCCAGTGCCGGACTGCGGGAAGCTACCATGCATGTGGATATGGGATCACTTTTATTTTCTGCCTTTCCTAAGCCTCTCCCTGCTGTCTCCTCTCTCCCACCCCAGCTCCTGGTTTTACAGGATTTCATGGCAGTTTAGGGAGGACAGTTGGTTTGTTCTAGTATAAAGCCTTAAAATGTCAAGCCCTCAAGCCTGAGAGGAGGAAGCCCCATCCCGGGAAGTGTTCAAGGCCAGGTTGGATGGGGCTTTGAGCAACCTGGTCTAGTGGAAGGTGTCCCTGCCCATGGCAGGGGGGTTGGAACTAGATGATCTTTAAGGTCCCTTCCAACCCAAACCATTCTATGATTCTATAAGCCTGCCCTCTCCCCAGCACCTTTGTTCTCTCACAACAGATAGTTGTTATAGCTGTACTGTTACAGCCAATTCTAGGCTAGTGACTTTTGACTGCTAACAAGGAGGAAATCGTCCCCTGCCCCTTGTGCCCCCAGTGAATTAGGTGGCTGGTCCCAACTGAGGCCCTGGGGGGTGGCGGTGGGTTTCGGGGGCAGGCAGGTTTGCCTGGCAGGGTGAGTACCTCCTCAGGGCCCTGCTTTGCTGTGCTCTCGGCTGCAACCCCCTGGCGATGCCCAGGTAGGTCTATGGAGGATGCTGGATGGGGAGTCTGAGGCGGGATGTGCTTCTGCCAGCTCAGCTCTGCTCCAGCCACCCTGCCAGCCAGCCCACCGCTGCTCCGCATGGCTGGTGGGTTTGTGGGGTCAGGTCATCCCTGATCCAGGCATCCCTGGGCTGGGGTGGGGGTAGGTACAGCCTCAGGCTGCAAAGCTGGGCTGGGGCAGGAAACTGGCAGGTCCAGGCACCCAGCCTGCCTCATGGGCCGTCCCTTCTCTTTCAGGCAGAGGATGTTGCGGGCCATGCAATGCCAGAGCTGCCTGTCCTGGGGCAGCCGGACACAGCTGCGTCGATCCCTGCCAGGGAGCAGGGGGACCCGGAGTGTGTATCTGTGTGTTGCTTCAATGCCAGGTGAGCTGGGCTCTGTGCCTATGGGACTGTGACCCTGAATCTGTCTTGCCCCCGGGGAAGCCCTGTCCCTGGTGGACATCCACAGTGGAGCCTGTGCAGTTTGTGGGTCGCCCCAGGAGGACACGAAGCCAGTGAGGTCGGTGGTATTAGCTCTGCCGGGCTGGAGAAGACTATCCCTGACTGTGTGTGTTCTTCTTCCCCGCCAGGTGCTGCAGGCAGCTCCTTTCTCAGGAAGATCCTTCACGCAAGCAGCATCTCCCTCCCCAGGTACAGTGCCATACAGCTGGAGCCTGGCCCATTCTGCCCTGTGGCTGTTCACCACAGGACCTGGGTGGCTGAGCTGGCTGCCTTGGGACCATCGTGGCTCTGCGGGTAGAGACACTGTTTCGCCTCCACCTAGAAAACAACCCAGACCCAACTCCCTGCTTGCTCTGAACTCAGCCCAACTTCTCTGCCTTGCTACAGGTTCACTGGGGATGCACAGCACATGGCCTGCTGACCTGCCTTCAGTTCCCAGCTGTGCCCTTGCCCTGGCCCCGGACTCTCTGTTGGTGCGGGGCAAGGAAGGGGTGAGCTGGCTCTGCTCAGCACTTCCCACAGCACTCACTTGTGATCTGCTCACCCTGCCCCAGTCAAGGCTTGGAGCTGCTGGCCCCTGCCCTCCTCGTGACACTCTCCCTCCTCTTGCAGGAGCTGTGTTCGCTACCAGAGAGGGTCCCAGGAGCACTCTGTCCAGACCAGCTCCACTCACCATGGCCTGTCCCAGCTGAGGAACGTGGCCTCTTCTGGTAAGCTTGTAGCCCTGTGCTGAAGAGGTCCTACACAGCAGGTTGGGGGCAGCTGCTGTCCCGGGCAGTGTGAGGGTTAGCAAGGACTGGGTTCTGTCCTCCTGTCTGCAGCCACCTCACTGCAGTGGCTTGGGGCAAGCAACTTCCCCAGTCCCTGGCCAGTGAGAAGCCCTTGCCTTGTCAAGCACCTTCCTCTTCCCAGATGCCATTAAGAAACACCAGAAGAGCCTGTCTGCATGGTTCAGCCACCAGCCCAATGAAGAGAGGCAGTTTGGCCCTTCCTTCTCACTGGATGCAGTCCACGTGGACCCAGTGATCCGGGAGAGCTCCCTGGAGGAGATCCTGAAGCCCTCTCCTGACCTAACCATCCAGAACCAGCTCCAGCAGCCCTGCAGCCAGGTTATCAGCCTCCAGAACCTGTTCGATGTGGATGCCTGTGGGCGGCAGGTGAAGAATGTGGTGCTGTATGGTACTGTGGGCACGGGGAAGAGCACCCTCATCAAGAAGATGGTGGTGGACTGGTGCCATGGTTGCCTACCCCGCTTTGAGCTGGTCATCCCCTTCTCCTGCGAGGACCTGTCCCACAGTCATGCCCCCATCTCCCTGCGACGCCTCATAACCAAGAAGTACCAGCACCTCCGGGACGTGGTGCCAATGCTGGGCGCTTCCAACCTCAAGGTGCTTTTCATCCTCAATGGCCTGGAGCGCCTCAACTTGGACTTCCGGCTGGCTGGCACGGAGCTGTGCTGTGACCCCAATGAGCCTGTGCCTCCCTCTGCCATTGTGGTTAACCTGCTGCGAAAATACCTCCTGCCAGAGGTCAGTGTCTCCCTCCAGCTCCTTCATGCTGGAGAAAGGCTGGGGGTAAGCCCTGGGGCATTGCAGGCATGGCCATTGTGCTAATTGCTTGCAGTCCATCTTGGCTGTGAGCGAACAGGCAGCCTCCATTCCTGGAGGGACTCACCAAGGTGGCCTCATGTCACTGTTATTCGTTTGTCTCTGTGGGATCTTTGGGGAGGCCTGGTAAGGCAAAGAAGGCAGTCTGCTGGGCTGTGGTCTTCCAGACTCGATATATGTCTAGCAGGGGATGGGGAAAGCTCTTCTGTCCCCTCTGCCTGGGCCAGATTTGAACCAATGCCCTTTGAGCAGCAGCTTCTTGAACCCTAGCCCCTGGGTGGTGTGATCCTTGTGTGCCTATACATGGGTTACACACTTGGGACCCTGCTGAGCTTAGATCAAAGCCACAGAGGGCACACCTCCAAACTCACCCAGCCCTCTGCTTCCAGGCCAGCATCATTGTCACCACGCGCCCATCGGCGGTTCGCCGGATCCCTGGCAAGTATGTGGGCCGCTACGCTGAGATCTGTGGCTTCTCTGACACCAACCTGCAGAAGCTGTATTTCCAGATGCGTCTCAGACAGCCCGGCTGCAGTGGAGAGGACAGTGTGGGTAGCAGCTCAGGCGAGCAGGAAAACTTGGTGGAGATGTTGTCAAGGAACTTGGAGCGCCACAACCAAATAGCCGCTGCCTGTTTCTTGCCCTCTTACTGCTGGCTCGTGTGCACCACACTGCACTTCCTCTACTTCACCAGGACGGTGCCTCCCAGCCAGACCCTGACTGGCATCTACACCAGCTTCCTGAGGCTCAACTTCAGTGGGGAGGTGCTGGATAGCACCGACCCCACCAACATCTCCATGATGAAGTACGTGGCCAAGATGGTGGGCAAGCTGGCCTATGACGGGGTGATGTCCCGCAAGACCTGCTTCTCAGAGGATGACCTGCAGCAGTGCTTTGAGGTGGAGATGAAGACTGAAAGTGAGCTCAACCTCCTGGAGGTCTTCCGCAGCGACGTCTTCCGCTTCTTCCTCACTCCATGTGTGCAGCCAGGCAAAGAGCACACCTTTGTCTTCACCATCCCTGCTATGCAGGAGTATCTGGCAGCCCTGTATGTGGTGCTGGGTGAGAAGAAGACCCTGGCACAGAGAGTGGGGAAGGAGCTGTCAGAGATCATTGGGAAGGTGAGTGAAGATGTCGTTATCATTCTGAGTATCATCTCCAAGGTGCTGCCCTTGCGCTTCCTGCCAGTGCTCTTCAACCTGCTCAAAATCTTCCCTCGCTACTTCTCCCGGCTGAGTGGTAAGGACCAGGATGCTATTGCCCACACCATGGCAGAGGAGCTATTCAAAGAGGAGGACTACAACAACGATGATGTCTTGGACCAAATCAATTCCAGCATCCTGGGTGTGGAGGGCCCCATGCGCCACCCTGATGAGACCCCTGATGATGAGGTCTTTGAGCTCTTCCCCATCTTCATGGGTGGGATACTGTCCCGTCGTAACCGCGCCATCCTGGAGCAGCTGGGCTGCTCTATCAAGAACCTGACAGCCTTTGAGATCGCCAAGGCCATGAAGAAGACAGTCATTAGGAACAGCCGCAAGGGGCTGCCCCCCTCTGAGCTGATGGACTACCTCTTCTTCCTGCATGAGTTCCAGAATGAGCGCTTCACAGCTGAGGCCATCCGCTCCCTCCGGACTGTCAACCTCTCATCTGTTAAGATGACCCCTCTCAAGTGCTCCGTCCTGGCATCTGTCATGGGCACCATGTGCCACGAAGTGGAGGAGCTGAACCTGACCTCCTGCAACCTTGACGTGAGCAGCTTGAGGATTCTCTTCCCTGTCCTGCTGCGATGCAAAGCTCTCCAGTGAGTAGCACCTTCTTCTGCCCTTGGGCAGTGCTCAAAAATTGGGCTCTCCCTCACCTCTTCCCATCACAGGGATACACTAGGAGCCCGAGCATGGCAAAGGCAGGGAAGGGCATGCATGCCCTTCTTTATCCTCAGTGTAGACCTAGGGGACTACAGCGTCCAACATGCAACACTCCTTGAGCAGGCTCGCTAGGGCACTGCATGCTGGGATTTGCAGTCCCAACACACCCTCCCGTAGGACTCTTTGGGCAGCTCTCTGCATCTGGTCCCCCAGACCGGGCTGCCAGCTCCCCTGGCAGACCCAGCTCCCTCCCGTTGCTTGCCCCCCCGCAGCCACCCAGCATCCCCGTGTAGCTCTGCTGCTGCTAACTCTAGGCAAGGGTGGGAGTCTGGGCTGTGCAAAGGGATGGGTCCTGTTCCAGTCCATTTGTGGAACTGCAGTCTTCCTGTCGCCCAGGGGGTGGCGAGCCGTGCTCAGCAGAGATGGACTTGGCTGTGCAGCGGGGTTGTGCAGCACTTCCTTCCTCGAGATGCTCAGGGGGGCTTGGTGGGGTCCTGATCCCTGCTCAGATCTTCACCCACCCCCTGCAGACCCTGCACCCTCTTCCCCTCCCTTGCTCCTGCTGGCACTGGCTCTGCTGGCTGATGCTACCCAAGCTCTCGTGCGGTTTCAGTGTGCTCCCTTTTGGAGAGGAAGCTTTGCGTGGCCTTGTCTGGGGAGCCCAGGTAGGATGGTGATGGGGAGGGCCAGGGAAAATGGAGACAGCAGGGTTGCCAGCCCCACAGGTAACAGCCATTTTGGTCCTGCCACCCCTATGTCTCGCTCTGCATCAGTCTGCAGCTCAACAGCCTGGGCTCTGACGCCTGCAAGGAAATCCGCGACCTGCTCCTGCATGACAAGTGTGTGGTGAGCAACCTGCGGTGAGTACTGCCTCTGTCCTTGCATGAAACTATCTCTGCTGCCCACCATGTGCCCTGGCCCTGGGCCTCCTGCCCAGCCCTGGCATTGCCCTGAGCTCCTGTGTCCACAGGCTGGCAAATAACCCTGTGGGCGAGCAGGGGGCACAATACCTGGCTGAGGCACTGGAAGGCAACTGCTCGCTGACCCATTTGTCCCTGCTGCACACCTCACTGGGGGACCGGGGTGCTGAAGTCATTGCTCAGCACCTGGCCAAGAACCAGCACCTCCAGGAGCTCAACCTGGGCTACAACTCCCTGACGGACACAGCCGCCCTGCACGTGGTGGAGGTGGCCAAAAAACACGTGACGCTGGACAAAGTGCAGTGAGTTCACTCTGCCCCATCTTTTCCCTCTTGCAGGCAATGCCTCTGACCCAGTGTCCCTCCCCATGGCAGCAAGTGGGGCGTCCCTGTCTGCCTCTGCGTCCTGCCCCCAGCCCTCATAGTGTCTCCCATTCCTTTTCTCTCCACCTGCAGTCTGTACTTCAATGACATCAGCGAGGACGGCAAGAAGGCACTTCACAGCCTGCGCATGGACCGAGATGGCGTCAGAGCGCTGGTCTTCCTTACAGCAGGCACCGATGTCTCTGACTACTGGTCCAACATCCTGAATGTGGTACAGAAGAACCTGCCTTTCTGGGACCGTGAGCGGGTTCGGCAGCACCTTGCCCTCATCCTGCAGGACCTGGAGAGCAGCCGGAGACAGACTGCCAACCCCTGGAGGAAAGCCAAGTTCCTGCGAGTCGAGAGTGAGGTCAAGAAGATGCTGGGCAAACTGCAGCACGGGACCCTCTAACCTGCTGTCCATCTACCTGGCCAGGGAGGGAGCAGTGCTGCTGGGGAGGAAACACTGGAGTGTGCCCCAGCAGCACATCCCCTGCGCCCTTATCCATGTGGAGATGCCTAGTGGTTGGGTGCTACCAAGGCTGTCAAAGGTGCTGGGTATGTGGGGCTCAGCCCTCATCTGCATGTAAGGCTGAAGTGTGGGAGAACTGTGCAGAGACCAGGCCAGGAGCAAATGGGACTTGTTCTTCTGGGCTTGTAGAGACCCAGCCCCTGCACTCCAGCCACTGCTGGCCCAGCCATGAGCCACAGCAGTGGCAGAAGGGCAGGACTCAGGCTTGCTTGTGAAACCTTTGGTAGCATTAAAGTGCACCACGTTGTTTCCACTGAAGCACACTAGTGCCAAGACTTGATCTCCTCTCTGGGCCCTTCCTGGGGGAGGAATGCGGAGGTGCTGGTGCAGCCATCCCTCCAGCAGTTGGAGTGGAGGGCTCTGGCCCTTCCCCATCTCATGGGACCGTGATGGGGCAGCCCACTTCTGCTCCAGCCCATGCTGAACCAGTCGGTCTTCCCCACCATGGGCTGCCCTTGGGGGCTGCTGGAAGCTGGGACACTAGGATCTGTTCCCAAGCTGTGTCCCCCAGGTTGCTGGTCGCTGCTCCCAGCTCTGCTGGGTGAGGGCCGGCAGTGCCCAGGGGCTGGGAGGGCAGGGGAGACGTGGAGGCTGTTTAACCATTAAACCTGGGGCGTCTTGGAAGAGGCGGAGACACTGGCTTCCCTGCCACTTCACCCTGTACCTTGCTCCCTCTCGCATTCCCTGCAGCCATGAAGCAAACAAAAGGTATGTGCCGGGGCAGTGGGGCTTCGTCCTGCGGAGACCCTTCCCCACACGCACGTCTCCAGGCCCTGCTTCTGCACGGAGTGAGGCAATGTCAGAGCCCAGGCAGGCCATGGAAAGGAGCTAAAGGCATCCAGTAAAATGCAGATGGACACTGTGGGGGCGCTTGGCAGGAATCCCCTCTCCTTGGGTTTGGGGGTCCTTGTGCTGGAAGAGGTGGGGAGAGGTTTTATGGGGAGGTGCGCAGGGGAAGGCCTCTGTCTCCATCTCCTGGCTCCAGCCAGCTCTTGGGCCCTGGTGACCCTTCTCATCCCTCACTCAAAAGCCCTGTAAACCCTCAGGACTAACCTCCATCTGCATACTGCTGCCTGGCCCCACTTTACCCCTGGTGCTGCAGGACCCCACAGGGGTGGGTGCCCATTGGACGCAAGCAGCAAGTGTCCTGCTGCTTTGAAATGCAAGAGAACACTAGTGGCAGGGCCAAGGGCCGAGCTGTGCCCGGGCACAGGCTGTAGCCGGGGCACTACAGCAGAGTAGCAGAGGGGCTGGGAGGGCTGCGTGGATTCGGCCAACCCACCTCACCTGGCATAGCATGCTCAACCTGCGAATGGACGAGTCCTGAGTGCTCGAGAGCATGGGGTCTGCTCCTGACCCACCACCTCCTGCACTGACCTCTCCTCTCCCTCTGCAGGGCTCGAGGGCGACAAGAAGTCCATCATGTAAGTGCTGAGCTCCCCCTGGCCGGGGGCTTCGCAGGGCTCGTGGCCCCACAACTGGGCTGTGCTGGGGCACATCCTCAGCTGAAGTGGTGTGGGTCACGGCTGCCAATCCCAGCTGCCTTCCCCAGGAAGGTCTTCCCTGAGTTGTTAGCTCAGGAGAGATGTGGGGGACAGTCCAAGAGGGAGATCCCCTCCTGGCTTTCCCCAAGGAAGAGGCGGCACTGGAGCTGTGGCCCCAGATGGCTCTTTCTGTGAGGAATGAGGCTTCCCACAGCAGGGCTAGGGAAGGCAGGAGGAAGGCTGCGCTGCTGCACTAATGTGGCCTTTCCTGCCCTTTATCATTTCAGAAAATTTGAATTTAACCCCAAAGATGGGATCGACAACCCTGCCTTGTCATTGGCTGAGGACACGGGTAAATACCCTCATCTCCTCAGGGCATCCCTGCGTCAGCACAGGGTTCTGGCAGCTGGGCATGGCTGGGGTCCTGGGCTCTCTCATGCTGGAGAGCTGCGGGGAGGTGAACATGTAAGGCAGTAGGGATGGGGAGATCTCAGCCCGGGATGGGGTAGAGAACCCGTGTTAGGATGCTGTCAGGGCCCTGCTCACGGGCTGTGCCCCCACACAGATGGCGAGGCTGTGGGGGAGCCCCGCTTCTACCTCCTGAACAAAGGCAGCACAGAGACCTTCGGCTTCTGCCTCCATGAGGAGCTGGGCTGCCAGGGCCACATCATCCGGCAGGTTGAGCTGGGGGGGCTGGCCCAGCGCAGGGGGCTGCAGGATGGGGACCGTCTTCTCCAGGTCAACGGCCACTTTGTGGACCACATGGACCACTGCAGGGTAAGCTGGGAGCACCCCGGGGCTCTGGGAATGTCCAGGTCCTCCCCAATCAGGGGCACAGAGGGTGCGGGACCCCGCTGCCCCCCAGGGCCCTGATCCCACAGGCTGTGGTTGGAAGGGCGGTCTGGCCAGGGTTCACAGCCTGGGTCCTTCCAGGTGGTGCAGAAGATCAAGGCCAGCGGGAACCAGGTCCTACTGGCAGTGCTGGATGGCGACTCCTACGAAGCAGCCAAAGCCCTGGGCAAGGACCTGTCCCAGATGCTGCCAGCTGACATCCGTCCTCGCCTCTGCCACATCACACGGGACAAAAGCGGCTTTGGCTTCAGCGTGTCAGGTCTGGAAGGTAAAGCGGGCAGCAGGATGCCGGTGCTGTGAGCCTCCCCGACATAGCTCCCCGCTCGCCCCAGACTGCCTCGTCTCCTCCCTGCAGGTGTGAAGGGCACCTTCCAGCTGTCAGTGAGGCAGGATGGGCCAGCGGAGAGAGCCGGGGTACAGCCAGGCTCCTGGCTCCTGGAGCTGAACGGGGCCAGCGTGAGGACCTATTCGCATGCACGGCTCACCCGAAAGGTGCGTGCTCCTGGTGCAGGTGGGTGGGGGACTGGGGCCAGCAACATTGCTGAGCACCCTGCGTTTCCCATCCAGCTTAAACAGAGCGGCAGCAAGGTGACGCTGCTGGTGGCGTCCAGTGCTGTGGAGGAGTTTTACCGCCTGCAGGGCCTGAAGGTCACGGCCAGCTTGGCAGACACCTCCTGGCTCCCCTTCAAGGTCCGGGAGCTGCACATGGTGAAGGGCCCCGCTGGCTACGGGTTTCTGCTCAAGGAGGATGCCTGCAGCTCAGGGACCACAGGTGAGGGGGCTGAGAGGGGCAGTCCATACCTGAGCAAGGCATGTCTGAGGGTCAGGAATAGCTGCAAGCCCTGTGCCCACCTGCACTCGGGGGTCAGGAGTGACAGTTCCTCTCTGACTGAATGCCTCTGTGAGCATCTCCCCTTCCTCCCTCTGTCCTGCTGTGGCAGGCCAGTTCCTGTGGGAAGTGGATGCGGGGCTGCCAGCCGAACAGGCAGGGATGAAGGAAGGGGACCGTCTCTTGGCTGTGAATGGTGAGAGCATCGAGGGGCTGGACCACCAGCAGACGGTGCTCAGGATTCGTGCCCGTGATGATCAGGTGACGCTGCTGGTCATCGACCCCGCTGGTGACAAATTCTACCAGTCGGTAGGTTTTGGGGGCCCAGCGTGGTCTCACCCTGGCTGGAGGGCCCTGGGGTGCTGCGAGGCTGGATGATGGGATGGGTGTCTCGTCCCCAGGCCTGCACAGTGAGGTCCTCTCCAGGGGACCTGGCTTGCCGTGGAGCACCAGGAGCTGTATGGCTATCCCTCTTCTGCTCTTCCAGATTGGGCTGTCCCCTCTGCTGTTCTTTGAGGACAGTGACCCTGCGTCAGGCTCCCACACGCCCTCCTTGTCCTCTCCCAGTGGGTCCCCTGGACTCTGTCATGTTGACCTGCGACCAAAGGGACCTGGCTCCTGGCTGGTAGCTGCTGCCAACAGTATAGGGATCACACAGGTAATGTCTCTTGCCAGGCTCTCGCAGCAGTGCTGCTCGCAGCCTGACACTGCTCTGAGTCCTGGCACCCTCCTGCCCTGCCTGTCCTAATATTTCCCTGGCACCTGTGAGGCTGGTGGGAGGGGGCTGCATGGTCCCCTGGCCACAAGCGCCAGGCAGAAAGACCCCTCCAACCTGCCCATGGGGCAAGGGTGGAGTGTGGTGGGGTGGGTGGATGTGTGCTGCTTACAATGCCTCCACTGTGTCCCCACAGAGCCCATGCCAGGAGGAGCAGAGGAGGCTGCACCAGGCATTCTAGTGGCCCAGGAGCACCTTGCCTCTGGCCACGCTCCCCCACACAGCAACTCGACCCAGGCCAGGTCACACCCGTCAGTGCCCCCGCCTGGCTCCCTGGAGAGCACAGTGCTGCTCAGCATGGCTGTTGTAGGCACAGCTGCTGTGTCTCCATGCCCGTGATGGGGCTCACAGCATCACACCTCCCAGAGACTCATCTCCACTGACCAAGACTGGCCCCAAGCTTTTATTAACCATGGTGGTGGCTTCTTGTAACCTGAAGACAGACCTGTGCCTTTGCCTGCCCAGCTGCCTCCAAGGGTATCTACAGACATGGCACTGAAGCCCTTTCCCAGCTCCAGGCTCTGGGAGCTCCCAGAAGAGCCCAGGCACTACCCTCCCACGCCATGACCCAGCAGACTGAGGAGCCTGGGGCTTGGCTCAGCCCAGGGCTGGCCTTTGGGCCGCTGTGGAAGGGGAAAGGGAGCAGCAAAGGCCAACGGCGCACTGGAAGAACCCCCACCTCTCAGCTTGTTGACTCAGGTCTGCTCCTGCATGGACATCTCTCTTGTGCTCTTCCTCTCATCCTCCCTGTGAACCTGTGGCCAGTGAGTGTCCACCCCTCATCACAGCACTGTTCCTGTGTCACCCATTTGGGATGTGATTAAAGGACAAATCTGCTCTGCTGCTCATGTGGGTAATGTTATGGAGGACTGTGACTCAGCAGTGTATCCCAGGGCCAGACAGGACCCATCTGGGCAGTGGATGTGGGAAGCTCTCCAAGTGTGCTGATAGGGGCTCAGAGCCTGTCCCATCCCAGGAGCCCCAGGGCGCTGTATCTCCAGGGGGTTGAGGCCAAAGTCCTGAAGGCGGTCCTTCTGCTCCACGGCGATGATCATGCCTACCTCTTCCCAGTTCTGGCTGGCCTCTGCCATCTTGGCCAGCACAAGGTCCAGGCTACCCTGGTGGGAAAGAGGACGGTGAGGAGGGGAGACTCCACTGCCAAGGGGAGCCATGTCCCCACTCACGTGGAGGATCTTCTCATACTCCCTCTCCATGGCATCCAGCCTGCCCTGCAGCTGGGCGATGGTCGTGTCCCTCCCTGTTAGTGCCGGGGTGGCAGTCTTCTGGGTCTGCTGGCCCTCCCAGAGCCTGGTGGCTGTGGGGTGCGGGGACAGAGGCAGGGAACACTTAGCACATGGGCACAAGAGTCTGGCACTGCGTGACCAGTGCACGGGAGGGTGCAGGCAGTGTGCAGCACAGCCCCTGCCCAATCCTCCTTGTTCCTGGGGTGGCAGAAGCCTCTGGGACAAGGGTGGGATCACAGCATTCCCTTTGCAGTCAGCATCTTCCAAGGTCAGGGATGCACTGGGTCAGGCTTTGCCTTCAGCCGCTGCCATGCTGACAGGATAGGGTGAGTGACTCCCATCTCCCCTCACTCCCCCCAAGTGCCCGTTGCTGCCCTGGAGCAAACCCC
Organism: Phoenicopterus ruber ruber; assembly: GCA_009819775.1. Taxonomy (NCBI): domain Eukaryota; kingdom Metazoa; phylum Chordata; class Aves; order Phoenicopteriformes; family Phoenicopteridae; genus Phoenicopterus; species Phoenicopterus ruber. Next base: position 5,693,385 of record CM020237.1, on the reverse strand, counting down.
ATCCGCACCCCATCATCGAGGGGCAGGCATGCCAGGGGCCATACTGAGCTGCTCCTGCAGGCTCTTCCCCTTCGCCTCCAAGCGCTGGCTGTGGGGTGCTGTCTGCTTCTGCAGCTCCTGGTATTGCCAGGTCATTTCTGGGAGCCAGGGAGGGGAGAAGGGGACAAACATGGTGACTATAGGAGGGGCAAGCAGGTGGTCCGTGTGCTCAGATCCCAGCACCTGTGACCAAGCAGGAGCTCCAGCAAGGCCTGACCTGAGGGCTCCCCTTGCAGGGTGACGCACCAGAAGCAGCTGTGCACGCACCCTCTCCCTGCCTGGCAGGGCTGTGACAATGCCGGAGGGATGGCAGGAGGGAGCCTTGGAGGGAAAGTTTCACCTCTCTGTTGAGCGTGGGAGAGTGAAAATGAGCACGGAGTTTTGCATGTGGCAAAGACCGCAAACCTCTGGCTGAGGTTTTACCTCTGCTAAAATCAGCCCCTTCTTGAGCACTAACGGAAATGACGAGGCAATGCCTTTTGCAGGCAGGGAAGTCTCTGCCTCTGTGGTCTCCTCTGCCTGTGCTGAGTACAGGCATCTGGGGTGCAACGAGTCCATGTCCAGAGCCTTTGTATGCTGACGGCATGGAAGGGAGCAGGGCTAGCTGACAGCAGGGTGGTTTGGGGCTGAGCTGTCAAGGCCAAAGGGAGAGGTGGGGCAAGCTTGGCTTGCTTCCCTCAGCAGCAGCAAGGTGTAGGGTCCCTGCATCTGTCTTGCTGCCTGCTCCCACCTCTGCCCTCACCTTCATGAATGTCTCACTTGTCTTCCTGTACCTGCTCCAGTGCCTTCTCCAGGTCCCATAGACTGCGCTTGAGCCCTTCATTGTCAGCTTTTGCCTGGCAGGTCACGTCCCTCCAGGGAACTGTGAGCCAGAGACACATAGGACTGCCATGGGGACAACACGCTCCCTGACAGGTGATCCACACCATGACCCTGGCCTGAGCACAGGCAGTCAAAGGGCACCATCCAAACCATACTGGGTGGCTATTCCCTGCCCAGTACCTCCTCAGTACCTTGGCCCAGCAGTGACTTATTCCTAGCCTTTCTCGGCTCCCAAAGCCGGAGGGATGTGGACACCTCCCCAACCTATGCCTGGCCTCAAGCCCTGCCTGAACCAGAGTGAATCTCATAGCAAGAAACCTTCCCTTCATTTCAGCCCTGTGCTGTGCTGGGGAAGCATTTCCAGGGGGATGCCCCACTGCAGCATCCCTACCACCTCCCATCTGCTTTCCATATTGCTCCTCTTTTTCTCTGCCATCTTTGCAGCATTGCTGCTGCGCTGCACACCAGGGACTCTTGGGACAGCACAGGCAGCCCCTGGGGTTGGAGCCTACACACAAGGGAGGCCATTGCCGTCCTCTGGCATGACTTGCTGCTGCGAAGGGCTAGTCCCTAGGAAGTACAAGCAGGGCAGCGGGCATCCCTTGCTTGCCCCAGCCCCTGGCTCCTCCCAACCTTACCCAGGTGCTCTTTCAGCATGTCAATCTCCAGTGCTGCTTTCCTGTACTTCTCTTCAGCTTGGCTTTCTGCAGCCAGAGGGAAGAAGGAAGGGACAGAGTCAAGAGGAGCTCTTTAAAGGGTCTTGGCCCAGGGACACCAAGGGCTGTCAAATGGCCCAGGGGAAGCCTGCCTTGGGATGTTTGCCCCAGGAAATCTTGGCTGAGACGCACCTCCGGCTCAAACACCGGCACCAGGGCAGTATTTATGCAGACACCTGTCAGACACAGAGTCAAGGTGTAGCCAGTTTTACTTGAAGCAGCTGCCCTGGAGAGATGCATGGTCGTTTGGGACTGAGGGCTGGGATTTTGCAGTGAAGATGGGGCAGTAGCCATGGTGCATAGAGGCTTAGGGACCCCTTTCAAACCCCCACCCTAGACACTCTTCCAGCCTGGTGCGTGCTTGCACTTTCAGAGATATGCAGGAGAGGCTGAGGCCTGGCAGAGCCACTCTCTTTGACCTCCCCTCTGGATCCTGCTGGGCTGGAGGATGCAGTGGGGTGCAAGGTGCTTCTGGCAGGGCCCTGGACCCCCCTGCCTCCTGTATCTCATCACGTATAACTGTGCTGCTGCCCTGGCACAGGGCGAGCGGGGCCAGGGGAGATGTGAAAGCTGCAGCCAGGCTGTCCCATGGGGTCCCTGTGCAATCCTTCGCCTTGGTGCTCCTGCTTCCAGCAGCCCCCATGATGCCTGTCCTTGCTGGGGCTGGGAAGCAGCAGGGGAGGGGCAGGAGAGGCACATTCCTGCTGGCTGGAGGGAGACAAGACCCCAGACTCACCTGCTATGTTTCTTTTCTGCTTCTGCTTTACTCCTTTCCTCCCTTTCCCTGTGCTCTTAGGAGGCATCCTCCTGCAAAGTAATAGCAGTACTCCCTCTCAGCAATGGGTGATCATGCACTGGACTTTTGGGGGAGAAAGGGGAGGCAGTGGGCTCCACCAGCACATGGAGGAAAAGGCCTCTTCTTTCCCAGGAAGCGAGCCCCAGAGATGTGGAGCTGCTGTGCCTCTGCCAGGATGGCTGTCCTGCCAGCACCTGTCCTGGCTTCTAGTGTGGACCTCAGTCCCTCAAGATGCCTTCAAGATAATCCCTGCTATTGTAGCAACTATCTGCAATGAAGGCAGGTTGTTATCTGGCCCAAAACCCGCCTCCGCTTTGCAGCAGCCGAGCATCTCATTCATGTGACAGAGATGTGGATTGAACGTGCCCTGTGCCCAGCGCAGCACCAGGGTGGTCCGAAGCTGGCCCCGCTCCCCAGCACTGAACTGGTCATGTTTGGCTGCAGGATTGTGGGACATGGCTCCGATCAAGTAGGCTGGACCTCGTTCCACTCATGTCCCAGAGCGGCAGTCCCAGACCAGCCCCAGAACGGATCCAGTTGAGATGTGGGGAAATGGGGACATGTCAGGGAGGGTGACTCTTCCAGGTCACAGCCTGAAACAAGCCTGGCGTCTTCTTCCCTTCCTTCCCTGGCTCTCCCCTCCAGCAAACCCTTCTGCTCAGCTCGAGTTTTGCCCTGGGGGGCTGCGGCTGGCTTTGGATCTTTATGAAATAGGAGAGTAAGGAAGGGAGAGGATTTTAAACTGCTGTTTCTGCTCAGGATGTGATTAACCCCAAATACCTGGGAGCGAGCAGGTGCTTCCTGGGTGCACTGCAGTTCTTCAGCAGGACGTGGACCACATTGCGTGGACAAGGGCAGCAGGAGCCAGGCAGGCAGCGGGAGCAGGGAGCTCGTGCGTGGGGAGGCTGCAGTGCCATCCGCTGCCAGGACAACCTGGGGATACCTGGCAGGGACACGCAGTCCTGCCTGAGGAGCTGGCAGGGTGGCAGGCTGGGTGTGGCGAGCCAGGGGAGCTGGGCCTGGGCCAGGGATGATGGTGAGGGCTGTTCCCCTGTGCAGACATGCAGGCATAGAAGCTGCTGTGCACCTTGTGCACACCCATGCACACGCGTCTGAAACTACTGCCCAGCCACGCAGAGCTGAGCAGTCAGAGGAGCGTTAGTGCATGTGCGGGCCTGGCAGCTGGCTGCCAGGCAGTGTGGGGCACACAGAAGGGAAGGGGAGCACACACTTAGGCCCAGCCTTGGCTGGCATGACCAGCAAGGGACTTAGACACTGCTCTCACCTACAACCACACAAGACACACATGGGCAGCCAGAGGCACCCAGGCACCTGGACGCGCTCTCGGCTACAGAAGGAGGGAAGCAATTTCAAAACAACCACTGTGACGTGGCTTTGTGGCACAGCGGTGGCGAGTGACCGCTGGGCTGAGCAGGGCCCCCAGCCCCGGCAAGGGCCCAAGGGACAGAAGCAATTGGGAGCCCTGTGGAGGGGTGATGGACTCCTGTTACCCGCAGGGAGGGAAAGCGACCTTTGCTTGAAGTCTCACATGTAAATACAGCTGCGACTTGGAGTGAATCACACCCAGAGAAGCATATCGTTAGGAATGTAATTGCTTAAGCATGTTCCCTGATCTCTTTGGATTGGGGCCATGGTGATTTTCATATTTGGCTCCACAAAGCTGGTGTAACCCTCCCCAGCCCTCTCCCCAGGTACTTGTGGTATCCCAGAGCTGGCCAGGGCACTCTCCCGTGGTCAATCCGGCTTGACTATTAGCCAGAATCCATTAGCATCTAATGGGAAAAGCCTCAGGAACACAGCCTCAATAAATGTTGACATATTTGAGGTCAATATAATCCTTAGGAAAATTTGCCCAGGTAATTAAAGCCAGACAAGGAGCTGCCTGTCCCAGAAATATTTACCAAGCTTTACCAAAGGCAGTAAAATCAAGACAGAGAGTTTTATAACCAAGCTATGCAAGGGTCCCTCACTATATCTAGTGCCGCGTGCTCCTTCCTGCTGTCCTGCTCATCTGATGCCTCAGCAAGCCATGTGCTATGCAGGAACTCATCACGAGCCATCAGCCAACAGGCAGCCCTGGTCCTGGGCGGTGACTTGTGGAAGAAAGCAGCGCTGGAGCCAGGGTGGTGGTGGGGCAGCACAGTGCTTTGCTGTGACACAAGCAGGCTGATATACGATGTGCATGCGCAGACAGGGCAGGGACGGGAAGAGAGGGATAGCATGTACAGCCTCCCTGTTGGCAGCACCGCAGCCTGAGCACGGAGCCCTGCAGCCATGCCCCAGGCTGGCAGGGGGTGAGCAGCAGCAGCACAACATGGCATGTCCCTCGTGTGGCAGATGGCATACCAGGGCAGTGGCTTTTCTGTGCTGCTGTGGCTTTGCACACCTAGCACCCCAGAGGTCCTGGCTCCCATGCAAGAGTGGGTGCATGGGTGCCGCAGGGGAAGCAAAGGGGTGAGCTCTGTCATGGGGTTCATCTCCAGTGTGGACCCCAGCTCCCCAGAGGCTGAGGCTGTGCTGTCCAACCTCCAGGCCTAAGCCCACTCTCTGGGAGCTCACGCTCCTCAAGGTGAAGCTGGTCAAACTGCAGCATTTGCTGTTTTGTCATCTTTCCTCCTTGAAGCCTGTGCTGTGAGACTGATGCTGTGCTGTACCAGCCTCAGCTGTTTTCTTGCAAAGGAAGCGTTCTTCTGCCTGGGAAAGGAGGCTGAAAAGAGGATCTGAAGGCAGCGAAGAAACAGAACTGAACTTACTTTTGAGCCCATGTCGTAATTTTTAAAGGTTTGGTGTTGTCAGCTCTGCCAAAAGATTGACCTACTCCCTGGTTTCCTTTTCTTCTGCGACGGGGATAGCAGCTCCAGAGGGCTTTTCCTTCCCCTGCCTTTGCAGAGGGAGACGCCTCAGACACCGGCAGCAGCCAGGTGCCTTCTGTCTGCACCACAGCGCTACTAGCTGTTCCCATTTCCATCCCTGCGAAGATGTTGGTTCAGCTCCCTGCGGCTGGGGAGCAGTGCCGCGGGGGAGGGCTGTGCCCCCGCAGCTGGGCCAGTGCCCGGGGCGCTGCTGCGCCCTCCATCTTGCGCCCTGCGCCCTCCATCCCGCGCAGCATCCTCGGGCGTGCGGTCCCGGTCGCGCCGGGGTGATTGGGGTCGGTTTCTCTGCAGCGGCGGCTGGCAGCGCTACTGCCGAGGGCTCACGCCGGGGTTGCTGTCCCCGCCCCGGGTCGGGCTCAGCCCCCTCCCGGCCCGCTGCCCGCCGACCGAGGGCCGGCTTCGGGTTTCCCACGGCTGGGGCGAGGGGAGCCCTTCAGGGCGAGGACGCTTTGCCAAGCCGGTGCGGAAGGCGGCGGGGCCCGCTAGCGCCAGCTGCCGCGGGGGACGGGCGGGGCCAGAGGCCGCCGGCGGGGGCGCAGCCGCGCAGCGCCTTTCCCGCGGCCGCTTCCCCGTTTTCGGGCTGGACATCGGCCACTCGAAGAAAAGGGAACCCGGCTGCTGGAAAGGGGAAACGATCCTGTTTTGCAACCTCCGAAACCGGCGCAGCCTGCCGCGCAGCGGGCCCGGGGAAGGGAAGAGCGGGCGAGCGCCCCGCGCAGGCTCTCCGCCGCGAGCGAACCACCGCCGGGCCCGGGTCCCTCCCGCCACGCTCCGCGCCCCGGGGGTGGCGGGATCGGGGCAGTGCGGCCTGGGCGCCAGGCGCGGCACTCGCCGTTCCCATGGCGACCCCGCCCCGCCCCGCCCCGCCCCGCTCCCCGCCCGCCCGCACCAAACATGGCCGCCGTGCGGCCGTCGCCGCTGCTGTGCGCCTGCCCCACGGCGGCGGGGCGGGGCCTCGCGGCCGGGCCGCCGCTCGCCCCTCTCCCCTCGGGCGCGGGCGCCGGCCAATCGGCGCCGGCTCCTTCCCGGCGGAGGGGGCGGTCCCGGGCGCGCGGGGGGGCGGCCTGCCAATCGGCGCGCGGCGTGGCCGGGGCGGAGGGCGGAGCGACTGTAGAGCCGGGTGCCCCCGCCGCTACCGCCGCCCGCGGCTCCCGCTGCCGCCTGCCCTGCCCTGCCCTGCCCTGCCCTGCCCTGCCCGGCCCGGCGCGGCGCGGCGCGGCGGAGCGCCCCCACGCCCGGTTGCCCTGCAGGGCCGCGGCCCGGTGTCGGACGGGGGCGACGGGCCGGGCGCGGGTGTGGGCGCGCTCGCGGCCGCCCCCCGCCGCCCTCATGTCGGCGCCGCTGAAGAAGGGCCCCGGGGGGCTGATCGGGCTCATGAAGGACGCCTTCCAGCCGCACCACCACCACCTCGGCCCGCACCAGCCCGGCGCCGTGGACAAGAAGATGGTGGAGAAGTGCTGGAAGCTTATGGACAAGGTGGGCCCGGCGGGGGCGTCGGGCCGCCCTGGGCAGGCGGGGAGGGCTGTGGCGCGGCTCCGGGGGTCGGCTGGGGCGGAAGTGGTCCCTGTGGGTTGAGGTGGCGCTGAGGCAAAGAGCTGGGGTTGGGTAGAGGGGCTGTGGGGGCGGGGGGGGGGCTGGGCTGAAGCGCTTGAGGAGGCGGGGTGGGGGTTGGGGCAGGGCGGCGAGGGTTGGGGCAGATGGGGCTGTGCGGGGTTGGGATAGGGCTGGGCTGGAGAGTTTGGGGCGATGGGGTGGCTCTGGGGGCAAGAAGGGGCCCTGTGGGATAGGGTAAGCCTGGAGCTGGAGGGTTTTGCAAGGTTGGCTGGGGCAGAGAGAGCTGTATGGCCCGGGGTGGGGCTGGGGTGAAATGTTTGGGTGGGGGGCAAGAGCTGGGTGGGCGCAGGATGGGGTGCAGCACTTTGGGGAGAGGATGTGGGAGCTGGTGGAGAGGTGTGCGGGGGAGGAGAAGCCGGAGGCAGGGTGGGAGTGGGATGAGAGGATTGGAAGGTGTGGAGGGAGAACAGCAGCTCTGCAAGGGGTGAGCTGCGTGCAGGGCTGTGGGGAGAACAGGTTGGAGAAAGAGGGGAAGATTTGGGATGGAGGATGCAGACCTGCTCAGGAGGATCTGGGATTTGTACCGTCATATTCTTGTAGATGTTGGGGTGGGCACTGGTGGTGTTGGTGGGCGGAGAGGCTGGGTATGGGTAGGGCCTGGTGGGGAGCTGCAGGTGCATCCTGGTGGTCTCAGCAGTAGGTCCTACCTGTGTATAACTGCACGAGGGAGGAATCTAGGATTTGCTTGTCTGAAGATGAGCCTCAGCCTGGTGTGTGGGTACTGGATAGTGAGGCTGAGCATCTGCTTTGTGGCAGTTCAGATTATTCTTTTCTGAACGAATGGGGACGTCTTAACTGAGCTCAGCACACAGCCTTTTCCTTAAATCTGGGAGCCTGGTAAAAACCGTAAAGGTCTGAATAAAACCCTCTGCAATAAATGCATGTAGTTACACAAAGATAAGGAGTATGAAATCTGGTGTTAAACAACAAAAACCTGTGGTGTGGTAATTGGAAAGGCCGTCTTCCAGTCCCACGCTTTTATGCGGGGCACTGCACTCTGGGGTCATTAAGACTCTCCCCTCCTCCACCTTTTAAAATGCCAGGAAGTGGCGATTGCCGGGGGCAGGACACCAGACCTGATGGTGTGATGGGGTATGGCAATTGATTTACTACCCTGGCTAGGTGTGTTGGTAAATCCATTGTTTTGAGAAAGCCCGGTGAGTTGTTAGTGAATGCTAGCATTATTTATAGAATGACCCAGTAAGTGAGCACAGGCATCCAGAAGTGAGCATAAAATAAAAATATTCTAACATTTTTCCTGGGATTTTGGTTGATCTTCCAATGTTACTACTGTTCAGCCCTGAGAATCAAGGCTGGGCTTGACATGTTGGAATCTAAAATGTGCAGTGCATTTTATAACTCTGGGTTCACGGCCCTAAAAGTAGTACAGAGTAAGAGCGTCTCCAGAGTTGCCTGCAGGCCTTGGGGAGTCACCTTGTCACCTTCTTCCCCTCTGGGAGCAGAGCAAGCAGGGCTGATGGGCATACCTCATCCAATTGCCCTGCAAGCTTATGCGTTTCAACTTTTATTTCTTTTCCCTGCATTGTTTATGCATGCAGTGTCTGAATCTCCTGCAGTAAATGCTAAAGCGGCAGAGTAGATGACTTTTTTAAAGACATATTAAATTATGTTCATGCCAAGAAATCACTTTGTGTTGGCTGGCTCAACAAAAGACATGGTTTATAGCCATGCCTTGCTGTGCTTGTGATGAGCTTTGATCACCTTCTGCAGAGAGAGAGACTGGGATAAAGAAAAAAGTCTTTTGAGAAGTGCCAATGGCTCTCTTACAAACATTAAGGGTAAGCATAAGTGCTAATGTGGGAAAGGTAGTTTGAGCATGGAAACGTGATCCTCTTAGAAATAAGTTTAACTCATAGATACAGCTTGTAAGAATGCACATCTTCATTCTTCCGCATGTGATATAGATGTGAATGTCAACCTGTGTTTGACCTCATAACCTGGTCTGCTCAAAGGAGAAGGTTGGCCTGAAAAAAACCTTTTGATTCCCTTGGCATTTTGAATTGCAATAGGATGTTTTTTGGGGGGAGATACTTTCACAGCTTCAGATCTGCACAGCCAGTCCTTGACTGTATACCCTCTCCACCACGATATCACTGACAGAATAGCCAAGGCTACTGTTGTATTTGTCACAAATTAAAGTAACCTCTTTTAAACGTGCACTGACTTCACAGTTTTGCTCATAGGCAGCATCCGAAAGCTCTTAGGTGTAGGCTTAATTTTTTAAGTCTTAAAGAGTTAGTTGTTCAGTCTGATTTGTACAGGAGGAAATATTTGGCTCTGAAAAGCCTTTCAGATTTCACTTAGACTTTAGTTGTACTTACGTGCACTTAGGAGAACCTATCTGAATTAAAATCTTTTTAGTAATGTAGCAAACTGCCAGGAAAACACGGTGCTCGTGAAACAAGTGGTGAGAAGGGATCAGTGAATGAAAGGTGTCAAAAATGGGTTAGTTTTCTGGGCCAAGGAAATGAAATTACAGGTGCAAATAAAAAAAAAACCTTGTGTGCATGTTTAACAGATGATGTGTTTTCCTTTCAGAAATGTGCTGTATCTGTGTGCATACAGTACATTCACGACCTGATTCGTTAGTCTGCATAATGAGCTGGTGTTGTCAAAGCATTTGTGCATCTCTGTTTCCGGATGTGACTGATGAATTTCCTATGCAAGTTGATTCTTGTCCAAGTATTTTACCCATAATGTTCTCCATGCCTGATATATTCCTGTCTTTCAGATTCTTTTGCTTGAAGTTCTAATTTTTGTCAGTACTAACCGTTGTTCTTACATTTGCATGTGGTCACATACAGTATGGATAGAAAATAAATAGCCCTTTTCATCACTGTGCGGTGGGATGTTCACCTTCAGCTGAATTAGGTGACTTTTATGCGTTTATCTATGGATTAGAGGTTAAATGTGTCTTTGGAAGCTGAACGTGTTGTCAGACGTCTTGTGAGCCTGCAAGCTTACAGTGACAAGTAGCACAGTAAGCAACATAGTCATTTCCTTGCAGTGTCTTGAACCTAGTAAAGCGTATAGATTGGTTCAAGTGGGAGGAACTTCTGTTAATTTGCTTTTTGTCATGCTTGCTCATCTTATCATCGTCTTTAGCAAATAAAGCAGTGCTTAGTATAAGAAAACATATGATGTATTAGCTGGTGAAAACAATTTGTATTTTTTACACAAAAGGATGAGATTATGAATCCATTCTTGCAGATGTGATCTGGGCAGCAGGTAATGCAGACCACTCGAGTTCATTGCTGTGGATGGTATTTGAAGAATAAGTGGTGTAGTCATGAACCAATTGGGATGAGGTATAAGGGACGTAGCAGAAGAATGGTAGAGTACATGTAGTAAGCCATGGAGGAGGAACATGAGCTTGGAGGTGAAGCTTCTCTAAACAACGTACTGATGCCATTCAGTTTCTAAAACTGATATAGAGAAATGTCACTGTAGGTCACCTCCATTGTAAGTAGAAGAGAGGCCAAATACAAATTCAGCAGGAGATAAGAGACGTTTGAGTAGGTTTTCTTTTGCTGTTGGCTTAAGGTAAAATGAGATGTGATTTCAGTAAAGAAGTTAGCTATTTAGCTCTTAAAGGAAGGAAGGAGCTATGGTTTTTCAGAACTGTGCTGAAGAGATCTGAGCTGGAAGGGAAAAACTGTTATCTGGCACAGTAGCACCAGGGGGCTTGTCAGGCCTGGAATTCTGTGACGCTGTCCCCTGTCTGAGGCAAGCAGGTAAGCGATGTCTGTGCCAGGGACTTTCTGCCAGAACAAGAAATGGGGTGCTGTGTCAATGGCTGCAGCAAACAGGCTGGCACTAGCTTTTTTGTGGGTAGGGCTGGGGAGGAGCAAAATGGGGAAAGTCGTGAACAAGGAGGATGGGACGGGTAGACAGGAAGCTGAGAGAGGGGGATTCGGGGTGTGTGTTGGAGGAAACAGCCTGCTAGCGGAGCAGCTGGTGAGTCTGCCTTGAGGGGCCACAATTTGAATAGGTTTGTGTCCTCTGTTAGGCAGCACTCTCTGCCCTTTCTAACAAATACTGTGTTGTTAAATGAGAGCATTTGCTTAGGTATCTCACTTTTCCTGAATGCTTCTTCCTTGCTTCTACTAACATGTACCTAATCCAACTATGTGACCTGACTGCAGTATTTAAAAAACCTCATGGTTCTTTCTGTGTTTCTTAGATTATCTATACATTGTGCCTGTGACAGTGCTCCGTGTATAGTCTCGCTGCTTTCCTATGCTAGTTACCCAGTTCCTGTATATGTGCAAGTCTAATGAAGCAGTGCTGAAGAGAAATACTTTAAATCCAGAGATCAGTCAAGGCAAGCTGTAGAATCTTGAGGGGAGAGATTCAGTTCCAGGCCTAGAAAGTGTATGTGAGATTTTTTTCCCTTGAATGAGTAGATAACAGATTATTGCTTCAAAACTGAGGGAGGAAGCTGGGTTTTGATTATTTTCTCCTCTTGAGTTTGGAAAATGAAAATCAGTAAAGTGAATTTCAGGATTCTTCACAGGCCAACCTCTTAGAATCTTTGTGCTAAGCGTGAAATGCTTTGTTGGTATTTCTAAACCCAAAAATGTCTCTGTAAAAGGCTTGTTCCTGAGAGAACAAAGCATACGCCAGGCAAACTTGGATGAGTTTGGATGGTACTTTAAAAACATGGATTGCTTGTGTTTGTTGCCATCACACCTAATCAAAAATATTTGCTGCTTTTTGCTCAATTTCCTTCCACGTTGCTGATCCCTGTGGAAGGCAGGGTAGCTCGCTGTGGGGCGGCTGTTCCCAGGATTGGGAACATTCCTTTTGACGTTGTCATGATGCTGCAAGTGCACACGTAGAGAAACAAGCAAAATGCAACTGGTTTTGTTGCTGCTGTGTTACAATACAACCGAGTTTGCTCAAGAGGCAGCAGTTTCTATTTATGTAGCTTTGTTTAAGTGCTTATCTTAGCTAATTTTGGTCTACTTGGTAAATAAAGAAGCTCATTTGATAATAAAATCACAGCAGTTTTGGCCTTTCTGTTAACTATTTAAGGTATCTTTGCACGTCACTTCTTGGGAAACGTTTTATAGAGGCTATGAGAATGAGCAGTTTGCATAACTTGCTTCTGCTGTGAGGAAATTTTTCTAATAGATATTGAAGTTTGTCATATTACTGAAACACAGTGGGTCTGCTTCTTCTATAGCTGGATATTTTCAAGGAGTAACAGCCAAACTGTTTTCTATTACAGATGACCGAGAGAAGTGCATACTCTGACTTTTATGCTTACTTAATGTGGCTTCCTCATAAGAGCTGAGTGTGTTTTTATTAAGGTTTTAAACCCACTATGTAATAATTTCTGTTAAAGAAAAGATTTTGCTATCCATGGCACAATTCAGCTGCATCTGAGGAGCATATTTAGAACCTATCCATTCTGCATAGTAAAACGAGTTTTATTCAGGGAACAAATGTGTTCACTCAGTTTGTTGGTGTGGTTCATTGTACAATGTTCGCAGGCTCCAAGGAAGCAGCAGTTGAGGCATCAGAATCAATTGGATAAGTCAGTTGTCTGACAATCCATCTCCTTATCTATACCTCCTAATCCTTGGCAGCCTCTTCAAACTAGAAGGAAAATTTTGGTAGGTTTTTTGCCATCTGTTCTTGCAGAGGCTTTTTTAGGCATGTAATTCTTTTAATGGCAGTCAGATTTTTCTGTTTGTGTTTTAATACCCTGTGTGCCTTTCTCTTGACTGAAATTGAGTCTTTCTCAGTCAGCTCTTATTAGAGGCACTACTGTAAGTCAGATATAATTGGAGATGTCACTTAACTCGACAAGGTTGCTTTTTGCATGTACCCTGGATGGCAAAGTTAAATGCTAAAGCACTGTTTCAGAATAAATGACGTTGTTTACCATCAGCATTTAAGTGTTTAAGGGAAGTAGGTATTTAAGAATGCATTGTAGGGAACTAGTCAATTCCTCTTGAAGGTTTCACAAGATTTTGTGGAAATGATGCACTGTGAAAGGATGTTAGATTGTTCTTTTACCTTTTCCTATCCACTTCCCTTAAGCTTTGAGTTCTGCAGCACTACATTGTTTGATAGCTGTAATACCCTTATACCTGGCAGTGTCATTAGTTTAGACCTCATTCATGTGCTTGGTATTAAGCAGTCAGATACCATTCAGTGTAGTGAAGAACTTAAGGAAACTGTATCTGCATTTTGTACCGGCCTTCCTTTCAAGTTTGATGTAAATTGCAGAAGCTAGCAGCTGTTAGCCAACAAGAGAGCAGTAAGACTATATCAGCTGCTGGTTCTTAGCTTGTAAACTTCATCTGAAACTGGCCTTGCAACTCTAGAGTTTCAGCCCTTTTTATAACTGAAAGTGCACCACTAATTTTTCAAATTGTCACTTTGCCATTATATCTCCCTATCATTCAGTCTAGGTAATGGAAAATTTTGACTATGGTGGATGGTGAAGTGGCTTCCTTTATCCTCCTCTATCACTTAAACTTACTATCACGAGCTTTTGGCACATAAGCTCTATGTTCCTGTATGTTAAAGATCTATATTAAGTTCAGCTTGCATCCTCATTTGTTTGTGTACAGGTATAACAATTGTATTGAGTTCTGAACAGGAATAGTCTACTTGTTACTTCTGCCTGAGCTACATAATGCAAAAGTAAGTGCCTAAAAATGCAGTTATTTTATTGACGATCCAATAAATTCACTGTAGGTGGCAAAAATTTGGGTTGATAGAATCAAGTTTTTGAGAATATGTGATCTTGCTGCTAGAAAAATAAATATAGAGAACATGTGGCTTGGAAGGAAGGAAAATGAGATGTTTAGTTGCATGCCAAGCAGAAGACAGGTTGAGGTCATCTAATATCTCTTTAATCTAATTACTAGTATCACTGTGGATGTGTTGTTATTACCAAAAAAAAACCCCCAACACCAACAAAACACCCCCCCCCCCCAAATCCAAACCAAACCAAACAAAAACCACCCCCAAAAAACCCCAAACCAACAAACCCACAGAAATTCTTGTGAAGAATCTAGTTTTGCTATGAGATTCATCGAACAGAAGTTCGAAGCAAAGTTGATGCATGGCTAGGGACACAAGTTCTTGTGAGCCAAACTTTTACCCAGACTTCTCTTACTGTATCTATTATGCTATAGCTTATTTCTCATTCTTGCACAGAAGAACTCCTTTGCATTCATGCTTTCTTGATGGTGGTCATTATCCATAAAAGCTATTGTTCCTCTTAGTCCTTGTATGTATTCAAGGAGGAAGAAAAGGAGATTCTTCTAGCACTGTTGCCTTCAAAAGACTTTCAGCCTGGGAACACTTACTGGCATCAGTGATATCTGTAGCCGTGGAACTTCCTCTCTGGGCATATTTGTCCTGAATATGTGAGTCAGTGTGAAAAGTCACTTTTGCAGCCAAAATCAGGGCAGCTAGACAGGTAAAGTTCTGCCTATAGGCATGTTCAGAGTCTGAGATGTGGTAGGAAGTACTAGACATGTATGTGGTAAGTTACAGCCTTGCCATTTACAAACTCTGTAATGAGCTTCCTTGAATTTTGTTTTTTTAAAATGCACTTGGGGTGAAACGCAGCCTCATGAAATATAATCATATGTATGTTGGGAGTTTCATCAGTCCACATGTACTTCAGTCCAGAGACTTGATTCTTTTACGGTGGCTGGGCTCCCTATCTGGACTTGAGCAAAAATTGCAGTTTGTTGAGAGTGAACGTTTCAGTGTATTGTGTTTGTAAGTAACACTGAGTTGTGTTTAAGTAACTGATCACTACTTGCTATTTTTAAGTTTTCAAAATGGTATTTTCTTCCTTAACCGTAGGTGGTGCGTTTGTGTCAGAACCCAAAACTGGCATTGAAGAACAGCCCACCCTATATCCTAGATCTGCTACCTGATACCTACCAGCATCTACGAACCATCCTATCACGCTATGAGGGGAAGATGGACACCCTAGGAGAAAATGAGTATTTCCGTGTGTTCATGGAGAACTTGATGAAGAAAACCAAGCAGACCATCAGCCTTTTCAAGGAAGGGAAAGAGCGGATGTATGAGGAGAACTCTCAGCCTAGGTAATGGCAAGAAATGTTTTCTATTGAGGGGAGACCTTATTGCTCTCTACAACTACCTGAAAGGAGGTTGTAGAGAGATGGGGGTTGGTCTCTTCTCCCTAGTAACAGACAACAAAACAAGAGGAAATGGCCTCAAGTTGCGCCAGGGGAGGTTTAGATTGGACATTCGTAAAAACTTCTTTACCGAAAGGGTTGTCAGGCATTGGAACAGGCTGCCCAGGGAGGTGGTGGAGTCCCCATCTCTGGGGGTATTCAAAAGGCGTTTAGATGAGGCCCTAAGGGATATGATTTAGTGGGGGACTTGGTAGTGATAGGTTAATGGTTGGACCCGATGATCTTGGAGGTCTCTTCCAACCAGAACAATTCTATGATTCTATTATTTGTGATACAAATTTGGTTTAATGAACAGGAGCTTGAACAAATGTCTGCTGGTTGATATGTTGTCTGTACGTGAAAACAGACTTTGAAGAGATTTAAGTCCAAGTGTAGAGTTTTAAGTAAACTGTACTTGAGTATATAGAAATCTGAGAGCAGGGTAAGTGTTCAGAGCCTGTATAGCCTTAGTTGTTGTGTAGTTCAGGTATGCTAGGTTAATATAAATAATAAAGTCTGCTGTGAAAAGGTTTTGCAGTCCTTTGCATTCTCACATTGAGAATGCCTTGTGAGAGAGGATGATAAGATTCAGAATGATGTTTCTGGCAATTTTAGGAAACAGTAGAATATTTTATGTTGCACAGCAAAACAGTCATTCAGACCAAAACTTGTTGTAATTGGTCTTTAGGCTTTACAGAACTTTTCCTTTTTCTGGAAACAGAAACCTTCCAGTATTTCTGGAGGTGGGGGGGAAGTAACTTTGTTTTGTGTGAATAAAACCTCTTACTAAAACCCCATAACTTTCATACGTTGGAAACTTCATATTTAAGTTAGGTCAGGGTGCCACACTTGCGAACGCTTCTTTCATGTTGTTCAGAAGGCATAGCTGAGATCAAGGCACATCTTCAAGGTGAACAGCACTTACTAAAAAGGATAGGTGGAAGCAGAAACTGCAATTGTATCTGAATATAAGGCTCTCTTGAACAAAATAGCATTAATTTGATGAGCACTGTACTGTACCTGAAAAGGTGCTTCTTTCTTCATCCAGCTTTAAGGAAAGGAGAGTGAGGGTGATTTAAGAGTAGAATAGAGCTCTGGAAAAGATTAATCTTAGTAGTTGTCTAACTGTTGACAGCAGGTCTAACGAACAGAGATATACAAAGCATACATTTGTAACTTTAAACTCATTTCAGGATTTTGGAGTAGGTGCTGAATTATTAAAAAAAAAAAGGGGGGGGG
The DNA here is from genome assembly GCA_009819775.1 of Phoenicopterus ruber ruber. Lineage (NCBI taxonomy): Eukaryota > Metazoa > Chordata > Aves > Phoenicopteriformes > Phoenicopteridae > Phoenicopterus > Phoenicopterus ruber. The sequence goes on along the minus strand of CM020237.1, from coordinate 5,677,064 downwards.
GGGGGGGAGTGAAAACCACCCAGTGGCTGAACATAATTGCTCTGGGGAGAATATGTGGTTAACGCCCTGGCAACTACTTGCTTGAATTACTTTGGGGAGGGGGGGGAGACGGTGGAGAAGTGCTGGCACGTGTTTCTGGTATAATATTGAACTCTATGTAGCCTATTCTATAATATTGAACTCCATCAAAAGACTATGACGGTGGCTCCAGAAGGCATTGTTAATGCTGTTCTATTTTTCACCAACAGTGTTGAAGAATGAATTAAGAAATGGCAGTTTCTTTCTGGATTGTTGTTTAGCATTGTTTCTTTGTGAGATAAGACTTACTCTTAGAGTTTGTTTGAGACAGAGTTTGGCGAGTGTAAATACGGCATCTTCATGTGGTACACTTGCTTGTAAAAGTTTAATTATCTGTATGAGGCCTTCAGGAATTGGGTTCAATGTAATGTGCGAATTCAGAAGTTAGATGTAATATATGCACTCCCACCCCCCAGCCTTGGGAGAATGTGGTTACTACAGGCATAATTGGCTCGTTGCAGGGGAGAAGTGGGTTTTGGGAGATGCTGCTAGCTGGAATTTTCAGAGTTGTTGAAGATAATAGATGTAAAAAGTATGGAGAGAAGAGAGTTTGTTAGCCTGGTACGTTTTGTGGATGAGGCATTACTGAATGGAAAATTGGATTTTTTTAGCCTTCACTCAGATCAAAATGAGCCACAGTATGAAAAGCACTTTTTACTGTGAATAAGTTGATTAAACCGTTTAAAATTAATCTCTGGGTCTTCTGCTGGAACTGGTCATTTTCTTGTATCATCCTTTGAGATATTAACAACACAGGTTATCATTCAAGACTGTGAGTGTTTTTTACAGTGCAGCAGATTGCTCTTAAAATATTTTAAGTAGCATTTATCTTGAAAATGGTTTTGTGTGTTGCTCCCATGTATTAGAGTTGATGTTGTTTTCTAGAACACTTACTATTGAGTCCAGAAGTAGGCTAAAAGGGTATATGAAACCCTTTAGACTTTATCTGTGATATTTGTTGTGGTTAACTGTGCATGTATTATGATCTATGCATCATAAATATGGAACATCTGATGAGCGAATGATAGCTATATCAATCATAAGTCCAACATCTCACCTCCAGTCCCTGTTTTTTTCAGAGAGAGGCAAAGAGAAATCATTTCAGAGAGTTAACCATCCTGGTCAGTTTGTAGTCTAATTGACAAAAGGGGGTGGGGGAAATCCAAATTGATAGGTGTGAACTTCAGAAACGGGATTCCTGTAGAGGCTTGCTTTCTCACAGCAGTGATGGGAGTCTTTGGGGAATTGCTAATTGTACCATTTGTGAATAAACAGCTTACCAGGGAAGCAACTGTGGTGAGACTTGTAAACATAAGCATAAAAGCAGAATCACATCCTGGCCAGTCTCATTGCATCTTCCTTTGCTTTTCACTCAGCCCAGGAAGCAGCAGTTACTGTTTTGTCATAAAGGGGAAATATCAGACACCTTTTTCCTGGTGCATGTAATGAGCATAACTTTCTCAATTCTTTAATTTGTCATAGAAAAGGAAGAGGTTAGAGTAGTCAATGCATATGATTCGTATACCAGTTCAGGAGACACCTGCACAAAGAATGGCACTTCTGGTTCAGCTAGGGATTCTGTTAAATGCTGCACTTCCAGTGTCTGACTTCGTGGTTGTGTGAGCTTTTGGACCCTGATCGCTTTATGTGCTATTTGTTTCATCTAAAATTTAGTTACATGAATTTTTGCTACAAATGCACCTTTAGGTTTAAAACATATATAATAATTCAAGGTGAAGAAACTTAAATTTTCTCACCTTATTAGCAGTTGAAGAAAAATACTAATTTTTTTCTTTTGTAAGAATTAATGAATTCAAATATTCAAAGTGTGGGAGAAGCTTTCTGGAAGACTGTCAGCAGCCTGTAAAGCAAACAAATATAACCTGAATCTGGTATTCACTAGAAATATACTCATGGCAGTGTGTGTGTATATGTATGTACATATAAAAAAATCTGGTTTGCTCTTGATCTCATGTAAGTTTGTGGCTAATGCTAGTCTGCAGTGTTTTGAAAACATGCCTTTAAAAAATCTAACCTGGTGTACTGAATAATCGTTTTGTCTTGACTTTTTTCTGACTTTTTTTTTTTCCTGTTGTCCTTGAAGCTTCTTTCTTCCTGTCTTCCAGATTTAGCATTCATTTTGTTTCCTGTTGTGTATGCTCTTATTTTCCTCCCCCAAATGTCTGTTGATGTAGAGCGAATGTGCTGTTTTGACATTTGCATAACTAGTGTGAAAGCTGTGCAGGTGTTTGCTACTAGCAAATAGACTAGTAATTAGAAATGACTGAAGTCTCTCTTAGATTGTAGGATCAGAATTGTCTTGATCGCTTGAGCATTAACCTTCTATTTTTATTATTTCTAAATTGCTCTTTATGTATTTCCTCTCAGCTTTTTAGAGATTCTCCAGTGTGTTCATCCAAGGTGGACTAAGGCAGAATTGAAGCATAGCTGCAGAGAGCACCATGTCTTGTAGCTGTTTGTGCTGCTTTCAGAGTTCATAATCGCTGCAAGATGTGTGTCATCTAGCGTTGAGTGGTTTGGTACAGTGTGGTGTATGTGTTTAGAGTAGACTGTGTGGGAGTATAATATGGATGCTATTTGGTATTTGCTCTAAGGCAGGCAGTTTAAAATCCAGTAGTACAAAATAAGATTGCAGTTGCATATTGAACATTTAAAGGTGTGTTTGTGAAGAAAACACGCCTTGATGTATTCTCTGACTTTCAAACTACAGTAGAGGAGCAGAGGTGCTGTGAACAGGGTTAGAAAAGGCTTGTGTGAACACTTGCAGTGCTTACGGATGTGGGTGAGTGTTTGTTCCTTCAATTTTAAACTAGGTGCAGTCATAGAGCTGTTAAAAGTGAATGCAGCTCTCCTGTGTCGTACCTTAACTGTCAGCATGCTGAAAGCATCCTCCTGTTGTGGCTAACACCACAGTTAGCGTGGCGTCCAATGCTATGAACACTCAATGGCTTCCTTTCTTTTCTTAGGACTGTAACGGCTGTTTTGTCTCTGTAACACTGTGGTTTTATGTATAGGCGTTCAGATGAAATTGTTACTCTTGTGCGTAAACTCATACTGCAATTTTTGTGAGAACTCACTTTTTTTATTAGGAGAGCTTTAAAGATGCTATTTAAATTCTGCTTTAGCTCACTTCCATATCTGTTTAAAAATTAATGCTGTTCACGGTGCTTTTAAAGCTATGTATGCACTTCCTGACTAATAAGTACGTGCAGTAACTTCTAGTTACTTTTTAAAGACTGAGTTTTAGCAAGTAGATTAGATTCAACTTGGTGACTTCTGAGTAGGTGCAGGGTTTTTTTAGTGGAGATACTATATTACTCCTCTGAGTTTTGACAGTTTAGGAGCTTATTTGGGTTGTCCTTGCTAATAGGTAGGTTGGTCTCTAAAACCAAATTATGTATTTGGGGATCTGGTAAAATAAAATGGTAACATCTGCAGGCTTTGATATTGGAATCAAATACTATTTCAAGAGTTAATCATTCTGGATATTTTGTCATATGCTTGCAGTAAGGTAAAGGTCAGTCATTCCGTAATTGGTTGGCTATGCTGCAGTAGTTAGCAGGTTTCCAAAGCTGTTGGTTCCTATTCTTTCTAGATCCACAGTGCTTTCTAATGCAAAAGGCATTTTAAGGCTTGTCACTTGAAGTTTTAAAAACAAAGCAAAAAAACACTCAAAGGTGAAGTTTGTAGTCTCTATAGCTGAAACAGCGCAATATTCTGTAGAGGATACTTAGCAGGTCTGTATGCAAAGGAGAAAGGTACACCTGTTTAGCACTGAGTAGCTTGCTGAGCTGCCTACAGTGGTAAACATGTGACTTCTCTGACCCTGTAAATATTGTGAATTTCTTGAGTTTACTTTTTAACTAGTGATAACACAAAAACTGGTTAAACATACATATTTTTTTCCTGCAATGTGATGGTTCCGTTGATTGATAGTGCCATTAATGCTAATGCCACAGCTGCTCTGAACATGCTGAACTTGCCTAAGCTCTTGATTACAGTTTAATTTAGACACTCAGTGGTCATGTTGGAATATCTTTTTGTTTCTATTGCAGAAAGCTTTTACTTCTCCAGACCTCTTACTTGCACAGAGGAACCGTCATTCATCAGCTTTCCCCACTACATAAATTACTCATTGCAGCAGCTTTTTGCAGTTGTGTAAATAGATTATACTTCACATGGCAGGACAGAAAAATAGCTTGTTGATCAGTAGGCAGGGATAGGAATTGTCTGTTACTTGGGAAAGGATGAATTAGGCTGAGGAGTCCATTTTTCACCACCGAGTCAAACTTACTGATTATGTTAAAACAGTCTATTATGAGGGAAAATTCAGAAAATTTATTTTCTAAATAAAATCAGACCACTGCAAATGTTTCCACACTAGAATGCAGTTATGTAAGCTGGAGGGTGGGAGTTAGGTGAAAGGCTGAGGAGAAGTAATTACTCGGGATGTAGATGGGATGTTTAAGAAATAGCACAAGTTATTTTACTAGTTCAGCTTGCATACTTTGGAAAACAAAATGTTAACAAAGCCGGTTAACAGAACTAACATATCTGTAGAGGAGAAAATGAGGTTAGGCAGGGAATATCATAAACACATATAACATGGAGTTGCAGAAAAGGTTGGGGAAGCTAGTCCGTGTTTAACTGTCGTCTTTCTGACAATAGCCTTATGGGATGCTGGCTCAGCAGGATTTCATATTCTTCTCTAGCTCCAAAGTGAAGACTTACTAATTTACACAGGAAAAAGCTACCAATATTTAATGTCTACTGGAAATGACCATGCATATCTGTAAAGGGGAAGGAAATGCATGAAGAATGACTTGGAAAAAGTTGGATTTTAAAGAGGAAAAAGTTGGAAAACACTTATGCTAAGCCATGAACCAGAAAAGCCCTTGGGGTGGGGGGGGGTGGGGGGGGGGGGGGGGGGGGGGGGGGCTAGTGCTGTAATCTCATCTTTTAGAGTGCTTGCACACACTCCTGTCCAGTGAAAAAGAGAGTCTATAAAATGTGGAACTCAAATGGTGCATGGTGTGTGTCCTCTTTCTGTCACTTCCTTCTAATACAGCTAAGATTTTTTTTTTTTTTTTTTTTTTTTTTAAAAAAACCCACTAGTGTGAAGTCTACATCTGCATTTAAATTAGAACATCTTAAAGAAAAGAACAGGCTCCAAAGCTGCCCACAAGAAAGGTTTTCTTGCCAGGCTCCAGCATATGAACACTAACTAACTGCTTATTACCCAAGAAGATTATCATTTAAATGTTGTTGGAGAGAGGAATGTGAATTATTTCTTTTTAATTTGGCTTTTAATTGCTAGTTTAGGTGATAGTTGTGGAACTTATGTAACACTTAGCATAATTGGTATAAGCTTGCATTTGTTTTAGTTTTCTTTCCATCAAAAATTGGACCAGTGTCTTGAAAATCAATTTATGGACAAATGTAAGATTTCAGATTATTGCATGATAAGGAAGTAAGATTTTTATTCTTCTTTGCTCTCGGAGCCTATTAAATTGTAGAGTTTTATGGAAGACTAACTCTATGGACTTGAATGTTGTGGATGGAAGTGCAAGTGTGTTACTTAGTTTGTAGTAATTAGTACTTGAAATGTGGATAGATTTCTCGATGCTGGCAAAAATGTGTTACTGCTACTTGGCAACCATACTGTGTTTCTTGGGTGCTTGGCTTGCGTATTAAGGGCCAAGATGCCTTGTTTTGGATTTCTGTTGATTTGAAGAAGTCTGCAGTCGTGGCCCTTTTGGCCAGAAAACAGATTGTGTTTTGGTGTGTGAAAGCTTTTCTGAACTATAAGATAGTGTTGAAAAAACCCTCATCTTGCTAGAAGGTACTGAACAAAATTAGGACAGCTGCTTCCCAGCAGTTTGAAGCAATACCTTCCGTGGTGTTAGTTTGTGAACTTGCTGGCTTTGCCCTGTTGTCACCTCTGGAAGGTGGATCAGATGGCACTCCCATCTGGTATGATATGTGCCACCCACAGCTGGCTTACGTAGTGTGACTTGCTGACTGCTACCCACATGTAGAAAGGACTGTAAAATTACTATAGAGGATAAGTTGGGCAGGATGAGTGGTGCGAGGGAAAAATGGAGATCTGTTGCCAAACTACTTAGCAGGTCAGCTACGGGCTGGGCAAGTACTGCGATTAGCTGCAATCCTAGAGTCAAGCTTGAAAAGCAAACATATGTCAGAGTTGTATGTTGTACTGGAATATGTGTGTTGCAGAATATCTTGGGTTTATTATTTTGACAGGATGCGAGCTGGGAATGAAGCGATAGAGCTCACAGCCCCTTCTGCCAAGGAATCCCCCTGTGGCGTAGTGATACACAAGACAGTTTTGAGATGGCTAAGATGAAGTGTGAAATACGGAGTCTTCCTTGATTTGGAGACAGGGCTTTTGTGCTTTGTTTTTCCCTTTAACTGTAGCAAGTAGCCCCTGAAATACAAATTTTGACTCCAGTGCAGAGACCCCAAATATAAGTATAATGAGCAGTGTTCTGAGCAGTAAGTTTTGCTGTGTAGTCCCTTGAATCTGATAAAAGAATTAATCTGTTACCTAGGTGAGAGTTTATCCTTTATCTTGTCAATTCTCTGAGTATATGTTGAGCTCTTTAAAGACCATTAATCTCATCAAATGAATTACTCTTTTTAAAGTGCTTTCTATAATATTTAAATCCAGAAAAATAAGTGGATTTTTAGCCTCTTAACATTGAAAGAAATCTAGCTTGTTAAAAATATAACACTAGCATTTGTGCCTAGAATAATAAGTCCAGATCCTTTAAAGGTCAGTAGGTTGGTGCTTCTGGTCAGCACACTGGACTGCTGTCCTTTCTGCTTCAGATCAGTCAGCCATTTGCATAATGATACAAGTATGCCAAAGTTTTCTGGTTATTTGTGGCCTGCAGTATGTTTTGTGTGACACTTTAAACTGATTGGCATGCTCTACTCACAGAACTCAGGGTATTTAAATATATATATGTTAGTTGAAAAGTGCCAGGATTCAGAAGACTGTAAGGAAACATGTATATTTTGTGCAATGTTTCTGTCCTGTAACATCTAAAGCACTTATAAACAAATTAGCCTATAGAATTTCTTGCTTCTTTAAAGCTACAACTGGTACCATTTAAAAAATTTAGAATGGAAAGAAATAATGCATGAAGAGAATGCCTTTCACTAGTTAACTATTGCATTTTTGGCCGTAGACATAATTGATTGGTAAAAAAGGGGGAGGGAGGGAGTAGAGGGAAAACTTCACAGCAGTCGCAACTGTTGTACGCAGATTTCTTGCAGATATTAAATAGGGTAAGAGTCTAATGTAGTGGTTGCAGTCGTTTCTGATTTGACTTCGTGGGGGCCAGCTCAGGTGCAATGTCTGCTGAATGTGGCAGTTTAGCTTCCAGATGCAGTTAGATGTGTGTTCTGTGCGTGAGCTGACATCCTTAGCCAGGCATGCTGGCACCCACAGCATCCACTGATGCAGACCAGCTTCTCTGCAGAGGAGGGTAGCAATAAATAGTGCTACCCTGCATTCAGGTTATTCAAGCCTGCTGTTAAGAGTATGTAGTAGAACTGCGATCACACCTAGAATTGACAGAAATACCTAGTCCTGTGGTTTATGTGTTTCCATTCCCGTTTTGCTGTTTCAGTAAGTGAAGTCTTGAAGTTGCAGAACTAACCAGCTGGTTTTATAGCTCTACAAAGAATGAAACAGTGAAGCCTGTAGTTCTTTAAATGGAAAAGTGTGTTTGGAGCCAAACCTTGTATTAACAAGAGGTGATAAACATGTTATGTGTTGGTTTCCTTTTTTCCAAAGGGTGCTGGGATGAGCTAGTCTACAAAATCAATGTAGCATTAGCTGATGCTGTAAAATTCTATAGTACAAGCAATTAACTTGCTGATTCTAAAATGTCTAGTTTGCTGTTAGCCTGCTGTATTGGTTGTCCTGTGGAAATACTGTAAAAGTTAGAGCAGTGGCCCAGCGTAACTTTGTAAGGTGACTTCTGTTGAGCTAGTAATAGTTAAATGGAATTTCATTCACTTCCTGTGTTGCAAGTTTTGTTGAAAGTAGTTCCGCTGTTTCTATTTTTAAAAGTGATTACTGTGTGTAGAGGACTCTGAAGCTGTCTGAGTTATAAAAGACATCTTGGGATCACCTCAAGCGTTTCCACTTAATGTTTATAGGCATAGGCCGGAGTTTTATGTTAACATGAAGAGCATGCATGAAACTTCTTGCTGGTGTGGTAGTAGGATATAAGATACAGTTGTTCTTTCTGGAACCAGGCGCAGCCACCTATCTACTGAAATTGGGTCTAACTGCTCCTGTCTGGTGCATAGTTTGTAACATCTGAATAGCGTGTGTTATATGATAACCTCACACCTTTGTGGTTTCTGAAAGGTGCATTGGAGACTCGTTAAAAGAACTGGGTTTTTTTAATTTTTTTTTTAGCTCTTACATCTTCAAAATATCAAATTGTAAGATGTAAAGTACTTACAGAAAAAAATGATGTTTGGCTGTTTGCAGGACCCAAGAACTGTGGTTTTGTGTGGGGTGTTTTTTTTTTTTTTTTCCTTAAGTACCGGATCTTGCATTTACCTGTGGTGGACGCTAACTCTGTCACCTAAACATAATCTGGTGGTAAGTGTGTAATTCCAAACACAGGGAGTAGGAAACTTGTATTTCCTTAGTTGTAATTTCTTGCAGTAGTACTTAGTAAGTGGATAGTGTTCTGCAATAATGAGCATGTGATAAGGAATTAGAAATTCCCTAGCTGTAATTCTAGCTTCCAGCACTTTCTCTTTCTGTCCTTCAGCTGCCTCACCTGTAAAATGAGGTAAAAAACTCATTTGGGTTTTCTCTTGCCGCAGAAAATTTAGTACAATCTCATATTCATAAGAATGTCGAAGTCCTGAAGGAAGCCTTATCCATCAATAGGGTTGTTGAGGTTTGTTTTACAGAAAAGCAAACATTAATTGCTCAACTAGTGAAATAATTATGGTGTGCTTGCAGCTCTGCATGTCAAACTTACATGGAGAGCCACTGGAGACATAAGACTGCAATACCACAGAAGCCATTTTGGACTGTGAGTTGTTTAAAAAAAAAAAATACAAATTTTAAGCGGTAGCAGTGAATAATAATACAGTGATTAGTGTTTTCTCCCTCAGTTTAACTGAGCAATCATCTCATTTCCGAGCCACTAATTTGTAATTCTTTCACCAAATAAACGTAGAATTTCTGAAGAAAGGAAGTGGTGCATCTGAGTTGTCCTGGGTGAACGTGTTAGTTCTGCAATTCTGTGAGGACAGAAGCAATTAGAAACTGCATCATCTGTTCTAGGAGCTTTCTGTCAATGAGTTTAGTGCTAAGGTGTCAGAAACTCCCACATCCTCTGTAATGCTTTCTCCCTTAATCTTCCATTAGAATAAATAGGTATACTTTTTAAAAAATGCTCTGTAGACATTCCTCCAGTGTACTGAGATTGCATCTCTTCTTGTGAGCTGCGTTTTTGGGTCATGCCCCTTTAAACAGCCAAATTGACATGTAGAGAGAGCCTTTTCCTGAGTTTTGAATAGGATGATTTTACAGTAACTTAGGTCTTCTGATTTGAATTCTTTTTACCCTCTTGAATCTTCATTGTTGACATGTAATTTTAGCCAGTTTGGCACTGATTTTATGAAATAAAGCATTTTCTCGAAAGTGTGTTGTAATGAAGTCAATTGAGTCATGTTCAGCTTGATTTTGTTTTGGGGCCAAGGTGGAAGTGTGGATGTGTTTCTCTTAGCTTCCCGAGAAGAATCTTTGTTAAATGCAACCTATTCTTAGAGAGACTGAACGATATTTGTGAAAACCAGTGTTCACGAGTGTAACTGAAGTCACTGTGAGTGCAAATACAAAAATCCCTTTGAAAATTCGGTCATATATAAGAAATATGCACGATAACTTCAGAGAAGTGAAGCATTCTGTAGTTGGTTGTCTTGTCTTACAGCTCTTAATTCCTCAGCACAGCGGTGTTTGTAGCATGCTTTCAACAGAACGAGCTTTACAGACATGACAGTATGTGCATGTCAAATTATGGCATGTGAGCACAATATTGTGACTAAATCATCCAGTGGAGCAGTCTCCTTGTGAGGAACAAAATTATACCGTGTCAGTTGGTTAGCTTGAAGTAGTTGAGAAATATTGGAATAAAATGAAAAAATTCTAGCTGGCAGTGGCAAAAATGGTAGTACTATATTAGCATTGCCTTGAGGTGAGAAAGATATTTTAGTCATGAAGCGCATTAGGTGCTGTATGGCTTTGTAACATGAATTAATTTAACTAATCGTGCCGACATAGCTGAAAGAGGCAATGCTCTGATTAAAGCTGTCCTCTGCCGTTAGTGGTTTTGCAAGACTCTGCCTATACGGTGGAAAAAATGCTTTTGTCCAGCAGACAGGAAACTGGAAAAGAAAAATCTGCTATAGGTCTGGGGGAGGCAACAGCACCAGAAAACCCAGCTGGGGGCCGGCCCGCAGAGGGGCTGCAGCGAAGAACTGTGGTGCAAATGGAAGTGCCTGCTCGACCTTTTGACTTCCGCTAAGATGCGCGGAGCAGCAAGAGTCTTGAAGCAGGAAGGAAGTAGCACAACCACAGCGGAGGGGACATGGCGGAGGGAGGACCGGAGGAACATGCCTGTTCAGCTTGCAGAGCCGTCGGCAGGCCTGGCCCGGCCTTGGGGAGCCAGCTGATTAATAAGCACTGGGTAACTGAAGAAACAGTCTTGCTTCATGCTGGTTTTGTTCCCCAAAACGGTTGCTCGAGACCTGCATCTTTAGAACCTTGTCAGTGTCAAGGTAGAGCAGTTTTACAGGCGAGCGTAATTGCAGCTAACCAGGCTCTGGTGATGTTTCTGGGTTGTTAAAGAAATGGTTGTCTGTTGACATTGTGTGTAGGGAAGGAATAATGCCTCCATATTAGGACTGCAGGTGTTTCTTAGTAAAATATTTGATTACTGTATAGAGTGGAAAAATATTTGGCTTTCTAAGCTTTCACTTTTTACATATGTCATTGATTCACTATCTAACAATAATAAGCTGAATACTTTTCATGTATGTGTAAAAGCACTCACAGGAACGTGAAGTCCTACCTTAAACTGTAGCTGTTGCTCTGTCTCTGGACGTAACCACCGAACAGAAACATGCTGTAGTTCTTCGTCGGAAGCTGGTACAGGTGTTGCCTTCAGCTCAGTTGCAAACAGTGAGGAGAGCCAACTGATGTGGCCTGCGGTCCCTGGGTAACGTTTTCAAAAGTGCTCATATATCAGGTGTTTAAATTCCACTGACTGTCAATGGGATTTAGGTGCCCAAGTCAGTGATTCCCAAGCTGCGGTTGGCATACCTCTGGTGCAACTCTTGGTAACAGTATTTGTGTTCATTACTGTGTTTAGCTAAAAGTTTGAAAGAGGGCCATCATAGTCTATAAGAAACATGGAACATTGCTGGAGGTCTGTGGCCAAAAATGTTTGGGAATCTCTGGTCTAAGTCACTAAAGTGTTCTTTGAAAGTACTACCCTTTTTCTGGGAGAACACTTGCTTCTGTTCAGTTGAAGCGATGGAGATGAGGACAGTTGCTGATGTTACTAAAAATAAAATACAATCATAATCACTAAACTTTGGTACGCCAATAAAAATATTCACTGTAATTGCAAGCATTTATTTGGTCTGTATTAATTTACAAATGTGTAACTTGGCTTGTTAAAATAAAGCAGTGCGCTCTTGAAATAAAATGTTTGTCCTTTTAGCGCAGGATTGGTAACTAGTTGCTGTATGTAAAAGCTAGTTACTAACATAAAATACTCTGCAATTTGCCGCTCTTTATGTTCAATTCCTGTGTTTTTCCTGTTATTTACCTAAGATACAGCTGAATATTTGTAAAAAAAAATTATGATAACCTTAAGAATTGAAAATGTTCAGGTATTAGAAACTTTTTGGAAACAGAGTCCCTCAATGCATGTGTCTGTGTGTAAAATCATTTGTTTATCCATCGTTAAGCCTGTGGAAGTTCTTGCTTCTCTCGCTGAAATGATGTGCTCGCTGAGTTCAAGCACTTCCTGAAACTCAGCTAAGGAAGAAGGCTCCTAGGCAGAAGTGGTAAGCAACTGGACACAGGAATGCACCTTGTCTTCTTGCAGTGTTAACTGTTGCTTTGTTTCAACCATGCGCTTGTTTGCTTAGCTTCTTGTTCGAGGTGTATTTGCCTGGTCATACCTGGATTTTCACACTGTGCTGGGCAGCAATAGGAGAGTATATGCCTGAAATGACTTTCCTTCCATCTACCAAATATTGCGTACATTAGTTTCAAGCATGCTTAGAATTTTTTTCACAAATAGGACATGATTTTTCAAGCGTTAAGTGTGCTAGCAAGTCTGTGCTAGCTTGTGCCATGTACCTAAACAGCTTTAGGATTGCTAACTTTGTAGTCACTTGGCATTAATGCATTGCTGTGAAATGCTACTTTACCTGCTAATACTGCACACAAATATTGCACACTAGCCCTTCAAGGAAATGATTCAGAATTTTATTCTTACCAATTACTTCCATGTTAGTGTAACAAAATAATTAGCAGTTTTTGCTCAAGCCTCCATTTTTATAAACTTAATAAAAACAAATACCAGCTCTTTTTTGCATGAGCTGTAGATGGATTAAATGATTCATAATAGCATGGTGTTTGCTGTTTTTCCTTGCACTGCCATAAACTCTCATCTTTTCTTTCATTTTATGGAAGTAAGGACTTTCAGAAGACAGCTTGGGGAACAAGCTCTGCAGCTAGAACCTCTGATTTGCAATTTTTCTAGTGTTTGTCAGCCAAAGGCATTGCAGGGACATGGTCGGAACCTGCCCTCGGGAGGGAGCTGGGATGCGAGTTTACAGTTCAGTCATCTTCTCAGTAGCATTGGCCACTGGCTCAGAATCTGAGCCTTCCCCTGGTAAATGCAAAGTTGCGTATCTGCTACTGGAAAAAAGAATACACAACTTCGAATTACTTAACATTACACCAGTGTGGGGAGATGCACAAACAGGTACTACTGATAAGTACTGCTGCAGCTTCTTTGTGTATCCATACATCTAGGTCCTAAGCCACTGATGTTCATAAATGTGGTTGTGATCAAGTAGAAAGCCGTTACTTTGCTGTTCTGACACAGCTTAGTTTTTTTCCTACACACAGGATCCTGTATAGGTTTGTTTTTTAAGACATGCTGTATAAACCTTCCTAAAAGCAGAAGGTGAGGAGTTACAGTAGCACTCCAAAGGTATAACAAAGCTGTAAAAGCCAGATGACTTGAAATTGTGATACACTAGTAAGGCAAGGGGGGACTGTCTGACGGCCCTTCTCTGTGGAGGCCAGTTAGCTGACAAAGTGGTGAACAACAAAGCTTTTCAGTCTGTGTTTATAGACTCAAACAGCCAAATGATATAGCTGCTTTAAAATATACATAGTTTGAATGCGTAACATATCCAGTAGAGAGCTGCTAAATGGAGCAGCCTACAGAAGAGCATCTGTGTGGTTTTACTTACATTAATCTTGAGCACCTGTTGCTATTGAACATACATGAAATGAGAAAAACCAGAATCCCTTGCTGCATAGCCGGCACCTTCTATAAACACTTTGAGCAGCTTCCATTGCTGAGACACAAATTAAAATGTAGTTGAATAAATAAGGGTAAGAGAGGAGATCTACTGTCAAAGCAGATTTATAGTTTTGAGTCCTGTATACCTTCTAGTCTACCCAGACTGTATCATAGCATGGAGAAATGGCTCATGTGGAGCTGAGTAAATGGTAGAATATATGTCAAGCAAAGTAGGTCACTTCCAATTGAGTTTACACTTTATGAAAGTATGACGTGGAGCTAGAAGACCTAAGCCCAAATGTCCAGGGAATTTTTGCAGAAAGGCTGGAGGCAGTTACCTATCTACTTTAGCTGGAGGTCAGTTCCGCAATCAGGCAGATTAACAGCCTAAGTTCTTCAACTAGGAATAGCATGTCTGGAGCAAGTAGTATCTGAAAAATGTCCAAGATTAAGTAAATTGGAACTAATCCAACCAGAATACTAGAAATTGGTGAAAGGCTGAAACCTGGGGGGAGTGTAGTTTGTTGCCAAACACAGCTGTCTTCAGGGAGATGGCGCACTACAATAGTAGCATACTTAGTGAGAGAGCTTGGAAAACCAAGGCATTAAGAAAATACAGTGTGACTGGGAATGCTTCCAGCCCCTCTCTGAATGGTTCAGTATTTTGCAGTCTGCAAAATAACGTGTTGCTCAGTGTCATAACTGAGTCCGTGCAATGCCTTGGTGGTTGATGCAGTCTTCTGACCAGCTCTGGTCTGTTGGATGTAATTTAGAAGTTGTCCTTTCCGACATGATACTAGTTCCTTCTTTTACCTTCAGGCATGTGATGTGGGGGTGAAAAAAAGCCTTTGACCTAGTAATATCCCTGTCTCTATTCAGGAACTCCATTTTGCTAGCATCTGGAGAATGTAATGGAGTGGAGGAGAAGAGAGTCATCCTTTATTTGGATAAAGGAATAAAAGAAAGAGGTGACACTAGTCGATAGATATTTTTTTTCCATCTACGAGTAGAAGAGGACCTCTCTAGTGTGTAATAGTGCTATTGTTTGACTCCTAAGTAGGAAGACTGTTATTTTAGTATTCCTGTGCTGCTACAGGCACTGATGCTTCGAGGTACCCAAGCTAGGTCTATTTCTGCATAGCACAGTTACAACACAGAGCTTACCTCCTTAATGTAGTTGGTAAAGACTACAAGGAGGGAAGAAGCAATCCTGGGCTGCAGATTGTACTGCTGGAATTTGATGCCAACCCAATGCTAGTTTCTTGTGAAGCACGTAACCTGAAATGCTCCCAATGCTGCTATGTCCTCTCTGCTAGGCAGTAGTTCTTCTGTCTTCTATTTCTGGAAATCTTTTGCACGGTGACTGAATCCGAAGCAGAGAATATGTCTTCTCCTCTTCTCCAGCTTTCCCTCTCCAGTTTAGAAAAGGGCATACCCTGATGGACTAGAGCACTCCTGATACCTGTATGTCATCAGGCGGAGAAGGGACTTGGGGTACCAATTTTTAATTCAAATTGGATAATTACTCAACATTTGAGTGCCCTGACCATCAAGCTTTTGTATGTAAGTTATTAGCATTTTAGAAAAAAAATGCAGGTGTTTTGACCTTCTCTTGGAAGCTGGGCCTGTTATTATTGGTTAGAAATCCCCTGAGCAAATCTACTGTGTTGGGACCCTCTGGAGACCTGGAAAGACGTCCAGGTAAAATGGTCCAAGGCAGTAGTAGGTTTATGTGCTCTCATAAGGAACTTTCAGACCCAAGAGCAAAGGAGTCTGATGAGGTTTTGGCTCCAATTATGATGTTACTTAATAGGTAAGGTCTGAATATTGGTTTTGAACATTTTCTGTGAACGTATTTCCGGGGGGGGGTGGGGTGTATGTATTGGAAATAACCTGCCCACCTTAAAGAGATTATGCAAAGTTAGTGATTGTGAAAAATGTCTTGACAAACACAGACCTTGCTGATAAGTACCATGTGATGGATGTGTTCTGAATGCTGGGTTAATACTTGAAAGGCGGTCCCAAATAAGAGGAGTTTTCTAGGCTGGGATACTTCTTGAATTGCAATAGGTACCATTTCTGTTTTGTTCAGAGTGCTAAACCACGTCTGTCTTTTCTAAAAGAAATGTTTGGTTTTGTGATCCTTTGTAGGCGTAACCTGACAAAGTTATCCCTGATATTCAGCCATATGCTGGCAGAACTCAAAGGTATTTTCCCAAGCGGTCTTTTCCAGGGAGACACGTTTCGGATCACCAAGGCAGATGCTGCAGAATTTTGGAGAAAGGCTTTTGGTGAAAAGTAAGTTTCTAACTGTACTTAAAAATAGAGATGTGGGAACAAATTGCACACAGCAATGTGTATTTTTAAAAATTCTGTTTTGCGGTTCAGAATGGTCTTTGTCAAGTTAAAATGAACAATGGGAGAGACCTACTAGTCATTTGGTCCGCTCTCTGGGGTGAGATACAGGGTTGTTCCTACATTATATTTCCCAGTTCTTTGTCCTGTCTTGTTTTAAACGTGTCAAGTGATGGGTCTTTCCCCACTTTCTGTAGGAGACTCTTGTACTGTCACAGAGTTTCCCTCGATTATTCAACCTAAATTTTCCCCTCCTTAATTTAATTTCTTAACTTGTAAGTAAGCTCCATGAACTATGCAAAATAATCTGATTTCTTCTTCCAAAAGGTTACTATGCCTCCAATATTAGTTGTCCTTTAGCTAAGCCATTATATTAAATTCTTTTCATCTTCCCTCCAATTAGTCTTTCCAATCACTTAGTCACCTTTCTTCTGGCTTCTCTGAACTTTTGTCAGTTTGCATAATGGCTTTGTTAAGATAGAATGAAGGAGAAAGTGAAGTGCGATGTATATTTGCGTGTAAACTGTTGAAATGTCGGTTTTAATTTTTGTATCTAATAAAACGCTGACTATATGAACTGTAGAGGTGTCCACAGCAATGTTTGAGGATTAAAGTTAATGGAATTGGGTACTGCTTTCTAACTAAGGTAACTAAGGTACTTCGCATAAAGAGTTTAATTAGTAGCTGTCAGAACAAAAAGCAATAATATATTTACTCATTAATAACACAGTTGTCTGAAGCTAGGCATGTTCTTTCTATGTTTCTGTTCCACTTGGTATTTTAAAAGAAGGAAAATATTCCTTTAAACAGGAGCCTCTGTTTTGGCTTCTGATTATCTATCTTCACCTCTGCTAAAAGACTTACTGTTAACTCCTCCTCTACTAGCTGCAACATTATGAAATTCTTATCAAGTGATGGTGTTGTATACAGCCCAGGGTACATACAGGTGTTGACATGATAGGACTGCAGAAAAAGGGAAAGAAGAAAGCAGCGCTGGACTTCAGATTCCAAAATTCTGCATATGCAGAGAAAATTGTCTAAAGTTCATTTGGCTGCTAATTTCTTGCAGTACCAAGAAATCCTGTGCTTGCATAACATGAATAAATCTCTTGTGGCTAATTTTGATTTTCCTCTCTTTCATTATCACGAGGTGCATACTCACGAAAAAATGTATAAGGTATGTACATGCTGGTGGTCTTCAGACATACCACATTTACAGATGGCTTGGTTTTCTCCAGGACTACCGTTCCTTGGAAGAGCTTCCGTCAGGCCTTGCATGAAGTGCATCCAATCAGTTCAGGGCTGGAAGCCATGGCCCTGAAGTCAACGATTGACTTGACGTGCAATGACTACATTTCAGTATTTGAATTTGATATCTTCACACGACTTTTTCAGGTAAGAATTGAGGAATGTGAATCAGTTGAAATGTGTCTCAGTGCTTCAGGTTAGACTCTCTTCCCAGGACAAAGTATATTTTACATACTAAAATGACATTATTTGTGCTGCAAGGGATTTAGTCGTCTTGCCCTTCATCCCCTAAACAGCTCTAGTACTACTTAGGACCCTATATTGCAGTAAAAGTGTGTGATACTTCTGGTTGTAGAAGAAAAAATTGTCTAAATATACACTGCAACTGTAAGGCACATTCAGTATCCTCCCATTAATCAGTTTTTTCCCTTTCAAAGGTCACTTTTAGACTGAAGTTCTGACACAACTTCTGTAAGCCACGAAATGTGAAGCTTAGTTTATCACTCTGTCTTTCCTTGTCCTTTTCTTTCTTGTCAGATTTATTTTCCATGGGGGGGTTGTTCAGCATGGAGCACAAGCCTGGAAATTTGAGCTTCCTAGCTTATGCACTGACACAGCCAGGATGTTGTGGACATGTCTGTGTTCTGTGCACAAGAAATATCTGTATTACTGAAGTGATATTAATAGTAGGTAAAATTCTAACCCCCAGTCTTTAATAGTGCTAAATTCAAAAACACAGCTTCTGATGGTGCAACTGGGTATTTACAAGAACAAACACTTACTTCTTTGGCTCTGACTTCCCTTTTCCCATGTGATAGGGTGGGTTGTAATTAAGATATGTCTAGATGAAAAATTCCCATGTTCAGTGTTGCAATGTAGCTGATCTCATTCAGTAGTTTTTCCAACTATTGTACATAAAGAGCAAGTTGAGAGTTGCTGCAGTTTCCAAGAGATGCAAAGTTCTTACGGAGAGCTAATATCTTCTTTTAGACAAGTTGAGAAATTTGGAAAAATTGGGTGAGATTTAGACACCCAAGACCTTCTCAAGATTGAGAGCTTTCAAACGGTTGTTATGACCTTTTCTGCATCATTTTAAGGAATATTTAACATGTACATGCTGGTTTATTTATTCAAATCTTAGACTAGCCAGTAATCCTTGCCACACCCAAGTGAAGTTAGGTGGTTAAGGAATAGTCACAAGCGTCTTACACACAGTGAAACTGAGATAGAGAGGGGAGGTCACTTTCCTGAGACTGTATAGGAAGTTGGTGTTAGAGATCAGACTAGTCATGGTTTCAGGTCCTGTGCATAATCTTATTAAACTCCTGTCTTTATCCCTGTCACAGGAATGAGTCATTTTCTCTGCAGAAGCGGCACAAATTGGTAGCTATTCTTGAGCTGTCTTTTTGTGACATCAGTGACTTCTCCCTTAGCATTTATTAAAGGAGTTTTGATTAAGGTGTGTCTTAGGCGATGTTTTTATCACCGACAAGAGAGAAACTCAAATGCTAAGGATGCTGCATGAGAATGAAGGTTTTAGTTCCTCTACTGGATTTATGGTGGGATAAGAAACCTGCTTCTTTAACTGAAGAACTGATCCCTTTGATTAAGGAATATTGTATGTGTTGATACCTTTTAGAAGTGCATGGTTAATATATTTCTTTGTTGTTTCTATAGCCATGGTCCTCTTTGCTCAGGAACTGGAATAGCCTAGCGGTGACTCATCCTGGTTATATGGCATTCCTAACGTATGATGAGGTGAAAGCCCGGCTACAGAAATTCATTCACAAACCTGGCAGGTTAGTGCTTGGCAGCAGTGGCTTTTTTGATCATGCTTGCTAACATCGCTGATTACTGCACTAACTGAGGAGATTGGTTCTATTCTGTCTTTGTCCTCCTTCCTCAGAAATTTAAACTGTGAAAAACCCTAGCTTGCTCTGTATTTGGAGATTATCGTCCGTGTGGTGACTTACCTCTGCCCACCTCCTCAGTTGTCACAACAGCTCCCTCAGGCATGAGCAGAACGCAGAGGCAGACACTGCCAGAGTGAGCCTAAACGGTGGGCTGTTTAGGACCATGAATAAGGGAATGTATCTATAGGTACCGTAACTTTCTGATGTATATGCATAAAACCAGGCGAGCTGAGCGGATTGCAGCACCCAGAAGCCGTGTACATTTGAAGACAACTTCAGACAGACAAAGTAGCTGACCAGTATTTGCTCTGGCAGAAAGCAGTATGGTAGGCAGAGTAGGCTGCAAGGTAATGCTGCAGGCTGGGCACACTTCAGAGGCTGGGGGGGGCAACACGTGCTTCTGGGGCAGGCTATGGACCTGAGCAGTTTTGGGCTGCTTAATGCTCTGGGTAGAACTTGGCCCAATGCAACAGGGCTAACAGATTTCTCTTTATGTGGGAAGGGCCAAGTGTTCATTTCTGGAGGTTGTTACTACGCGGTTGGTTCTGTGCTGGTTTTAAAAATGGAAACCTTGTGTAGTCTGTTGGTTTTGTTGTTTGTTGGGTTTTTTTAAAGTTAATTTGAAACAAATGATTTTAAGGACGCTAACTGTTCTTGCTCTGGATTCTGGGTTTAATTTCACCTGGAGGCCGGTGCTTGGATGCTTTTCTCACTTTGTATCAGATTTCAAGGTTCTCCTTTGATCTGCTTGGGGGTAAATTGAGGAAAGCTGGTATACATCATCAAGTTATTCCTACTAGTTTTTATTTGCTGTCTTGAGATAGCCAGACAAAGGCTGACTACTTGACATTTAATCTTTTCTGTCTGTTCCAGTCCAAACTGCAGTTTCTTTTCCTTTGTGTGTTTCTAGTTATATTTTCCGATTGAGTTGTACACGACTCGGTCAGTGGGCCATTGGCTATGTCACGGCAGATGGGAACATTCTTCAGACAATCCCCCACAACAAACCTCTTTTTCAAGCACTGATTGATGGCTTCAGGGAAGGCTTGTAAGTAACTTTATCAAAATTAAGGTTTTTTTACCCTTTTGCCCCTTTTAACTGTTTTTTTTATAAATCTTAATCCTGTAGTGAGGTCTTGAAGTCAGTTGAATGGTAAAACGTACCCTTTGGGTTCAACACATATTATCTGCTTCACAGGAGAGATGCAGTATGTTGCAGAGGTCAAGCAATCACTATTGACATCACTGAGCCCCTTTTGGACATCTCTCAGCTCTTCCTTTTTATTTAGACTTTGATTCAGCAAAACAGTTTAATCATGTGAATAGTCCCATTGGTGTCAGTGCAGTAATTCATATGCTTAACCGTTTTGGCACTCGAGAATACTCAGACAGCTATCTTTTGCACTGGAGAGCTGTACTGTCCTTTGCAATAGCAGACAATAAGTGTGCATCAGTGTTTCCCTTGTCATAGGTTCTTTTCCAGTTGAATCCTTAATTTGAGCCACCGCAACTGATATTATGGCGTCAGTTTTCTTACTCTGGATATTACAGTTTCACTATAGGGTGATTTAAGATGAGTAGTCTGGGACTATAACATCCCGTTTAAAATAAAAATTACTGCCAGGAGGGGAAAAAACCTTCTTTTTATTTTTAAGAATTACATGTTTGGATTTTGTCTGATAGTAAAATTCTTTGAAAACTTCTTTTGAATTCAGAATACCGTGAATTCCCCCCGCTCGCTTCTCACCCTCATTCTTTCTTTCCTCCACCATCCCCAAAAGAAATCTTGTATGTGTGTTTGTGTGTGTGTGTGTATGCCTGTGTGTATATACACATAGAGAGAGAGATATCTTTTTTTTTCCCCAACTGCTTACAGTTATTTATTTCCTGATGGCCGGAATCAGAATCCTGACTTGACTGGCTTGTGTGAACCTACACCTCAGGACCACATTAAAGTTACACAGGTGAGCAAAGTATTCTATCCCATCAAACTCACTAGCTTTCTTCCTAATTTCTAGCCTCCTTAGCTGTTCATACAATTCTGTCATACTTGGTATCCCCAAGACTTGTTTTTAAGGCTGATGTATTGTATTTTACAGGAGTTGCAGAAATCTTTGAATGGTAGGGATAGGCAGAGGAGATTGCAAAGGTTAGGTAAAGCTTTATGCAGGGCTGACAGATTTTAAGCTATTTTTTTAGAATGTTCTGCCAAATATTCATTCTTTTGTATCATCCAGCATGTCTTGAGCCCTGCTTTCCTAGGCTGTTCTTGGGACACCTAAATGAAAATCTGGGATAACTTGAAGTCCACCTTTTTCAGAGCTTGACAGATGTATCTAGTACATAAAATTATAGTGAAATCTTTGCAGACTTCTGTTCTCCTTTGCACTGTGTTCTTGTGTTTGGAATTTTTTTTCCCCCTGCAAATCTTGTGTTGGGTTTCTTGTAGCTATGACTAACCATGCTTGTTATTTTACAGTATCAACCATGTCTGTCTATCTTTCCCCAAGGAACAATATGAATTGTATTGTGAGATGGGCTCCACGTTTCAGCTGTGTAAAATATGTGCTGAAAACGACAAGGATGTGAAGATTGAACCATGTGGCCATCTGATGTGCACGTCCTGTCTCACTGCGTGGCAGGTGAGGCATTGCCTCTTGTTAATCTCTCTGAGTGAAGCTAGTTACTCTTTTACAGAAGCAGCATATTCTCTTCTCAAAACTGTTCAGTTTCCTTCAGGTATGGAGATGAGATAGCATAACTGAGGGTATAAGCTCGTAGTTCAGTAATATCAGTGCATCAGTGCCACCTTCACCGGCGCAGGGAGAAGCTGGCTAGATGCCTGATCTCTTAATCTAGGAATAGGCAAGAAGTGCGAGGACTTGCTAAAAAGCTGTTTTTCTGCTTGAGAGAGAAAATACTCCGTATTTGTAGCACAGGTTGCCTTTCTGTCTTCCTCTCAGTAGAAAGGTACCTGCCAAAAAGCAGGTTTAAACCTCTTTGTATATTAATTACGTGTTTAATTTCTGCATCGTAGTGGCTGTTGTAACAGGTCTCTTCTCTTCCCTGAAGGAATCAGAAGGCCAGGGTTGTCCTTTTTGCCGCTGTGAAATCAAAGGCACGGAGCCGATTGTAGTAGACCCATTCGACCCCAGAGGAGGAGGAGGATTATCACGGCAAGGGGCAGAGGGAACTCCCTCACCCAATTATGACGATGATGATGATGACAGAGCTGATGATTCCCTCTTCATGATGAAAGAACTCGCTGGTACCAAAGTAAGGTCACCAGAGCGTGTGCTAGTAGATGTGGCAGTATGTACAAAGACTGCATGTTCTCCGTCAGTTTTCTGTGGTCTCAGCGATTTATGCGTGTGAGGTTTGTCAGACCTTATAACAGAAAAGATTTTACTCAGTACGGAAAACAGGGATTTAGGTTCAGTTTGGTCAGTTCAGTTCACCCT